>OZ007595.1:122285963-127194713 GCA_963931845.1 Maratus michaelseni
TTTTCCCTTTAAACCTGCGTAATAGAAAAACAAATACTTAAGTTAATTTTAAATATTTTCCTCATATCATTCTCAACGCGCATACACCTCTTGGTAAAATAATAAAATTCTATTAATACATTTTCAGCATCTAAATATTTGTTTTATTTGTAAAATGAATACATTTTTAGGGTCTGAATACTCTTTTATTTGTGCAATTAATAAGATTTTGAATGAAATTTAATTAGTTTAAATAAATGCTCGAAGAGTTAGTTTTTTACAACAGTTATTGTATGTGAAATTTCTATCTTTATGTTTAAAGTAAATACTATTTATTAAACATACCTTGAATAAATAAATATATTCGTCTCTTCCATAAATATGTATTTAGACTACAAAAGTAACGAAGAATTATCAGGAAAAAATGAAGAGAAATAATGAGAAGTAAATATAACTTTAAAATATTAATAACACGATTTTAAGTGAGAAGTTTTTTTTTTACTGGTGCAGTTAATATACTTTTAAATGAATTTTAATTGATTTAAATAAGTAAGATAAAAGATATTGTTTAATGAAGTTAAGGTACGTGGAAGTTCTATCTTTTATTTATTTATTATTATTATTATTTTCAAAACAAACATTTATTAACAAACCTTGATTAAATGCGTATATTTTGTCTTCATTAAACTTTTCACACAATAATAACAAAAAGTTTTGGGGGGGAAAAAAAAGAAAAAAAAAAGAAAAAGAGAGAAATGGTGATAGATAAAATATAACAATAAAAGTCTAATAATATATTTTCAGGTGAAAAGAATCTCATTTATTGACACAGTTAATATACGTAATAGTATAGTTTACGTAAGAAAACTAAGAATTATCTTTTAATGCAGTTAATGTAATGTAAAAATTCTATCGTAGTTTTCAAAACAAATATTTATTAAGAAATGTTGATCAAATACACATCTTTTTGGCTCTTCATGAAATTTTATACATTATTTACCTACATTACAAAATATATTTTATAACGTTAAGTATTTTTTTTTGTTATTATTGATACATTCACCGTAAATTTTAAATTAGTTTAAATAAGCAAAATAAAAGTTTTCTTTTAATTCAGTTAATTTATGCGAAAATTCTTTTTTTTTATAATTATTTATTAAGCACGTCTAGACTAAATGTATCTATTCATCTCTTCATTAAATACGTATTTTCCACATAATGTTTATGTGGAGTTATTAGAAAAAAAAATGAGACATATTGAAAAGCGAAATATAATAATAAAAAATTCTAATAATATATTTCTGGAATGTTAATTATTTCTTTTATTGATGGAATTAATATAATTTTAAAACAGTTCGAATGAGTAAAATAACAGCCATATATGAATTTTTTTTTTCTACAAGTATATTTATTACACATATTTTGATTAAACAACTCCTTCTCTCTCTCTTTATTAAATACACATTTTGCGTATAATAACTATACAGAATTACTAAAAAAATAATAATGAGATATCATAAGACATTAATTATAATAATAAAATGTTCCTAATATATTTTTATAATTTAAAAAATTATTTTTATCGTTGATACAATTATTACAATTTTCAAGTATTTCTAATAACTAAAATACGAATATGGTTAATATAAGGGGTGATTAAAAGGACCGTTTAAACTTTAAGGCGTGGTAGAACACGCTTTAATAAAACACTTTTGTAAGAATCTGTGTTGACAGGTCCACTGCTACAAAAAAAGCGGGAGAGGGAGTCAGAAAAAGCGTGACAGTGGCTTCTACATCGAGACACGTAAGTCCCATGAAAACGAAACCTGTATATAACGGAATCTTCTCTTAAACGTAAAAAGACCATGGTTCCAACAGAAAGAGTACCATAAAAATCTACCTGTAAGACATAAACCTGTCTAAAACGTCATACAGTATCATACAGTAACTGCTAAATGAGAAATCTCTCCAAAACGGAATTTTGCTTCTGTCCTAAGCAATCCGCTTTCACAGCTTTCACTGTATAAGGTTATTGTGCTTATTTAGTACAGTAAAACCTACTAAGGCGGAAAGTTGACAGCAAAACAATTTCGTTTTATACAGGTTTTTGTCTTAACAGGTATAATTGTATGGTAATTCTTCCGTACAGACCATGGATTTTTTACGTTTTATATATAGGAATACGTTATAGACACGTTCCGTTTCTATAGGATTTACAGTATTTTTATGTTCCGATTTAGAAGTCACTGTACCGCTTTTTTTTTTTTTATCTCCCCGTTTTGCTTTTTGTGAAGTGGATATGGCAACACTAATACTGACCCTAGTTTCCAAACAAGGATTGTTTGTTGTAGTGTTTTCTACCATCCCTTAAAGTTTGTCCAATTTTTTAAAATCACTGTGCGTACGGTTAATATCTCTATTTGGAAAGTAAATATTTATTTGAATGTACAAAATTCATAGTCTCTATGGAAGGAATATCATACAATAACTGTTAAATCGGAAATATCTCCAAAATGGAATTTTGCTTCATTGCATACGATTATTCTGTTTAATTAATAAAATAAAACCTAATAAAACGGAAAGTTGACAGCAAAAAGATTCGTTTTAGGTAGGTTTTCGTCTTAACAGGTATAATTGTATGGTATTCTTTCCGTACAGACCATGAATTTTTTACGTTTCACATAGGGATCCGTTATAGATAAGTTCCGTTTGTATAGGATTTACTGTGTTTTTATGTACTGATTTGCAAGCCACTGTACCGCTTTTTTTAATAGTTTTTTCTGACAGTTGCAACACTAATACTGACCCTAGTTTCCTAACAAAAATTGTTTGTTGTAGTTCTTTCTGCCACCCTTTAAAGTTTGTCCAATCTTTTAAAATCACTCCGTGTACGCTTAATATCTCTATATGGAAAGTAAATATTTATTGAAAGTATAAAATCCATAGTCTCTATGGAAGGAATATACAATAACTGCTAAATCGGAAATCTCTCCAAAATGGAATTTTGTTTCGGCTCTTTGCGATTCCGCTTTTACAGATTTCACTGCATACGATTATTCTGTTTAATTAATAAAATAAAACCCAAATAATACGGAAAGTTGACAACAAACAGATTCCGTTTTAGATAGATTTTCGTCTTAACAGGTGTAATTGTATAGTATTCCTTCCATTCAAACCATGATTTTTTTACGTTTCACATAGGAATCCGTTATAAACAAGTTCCGTTTTTATGGGATTTGCTGTATTTTTATGTTTCAATTCGGAAGCCGCTGTACCGCTTTTTTTTAAATCGCTTTTTGTGACAGTGGATATAGCAACACGAATACTGACCCTAGTTTCGTAACAAAAATTGTTTGTTGTAGTGCTTTCTGCTATCTCTTAAAGTTTCTCCAATCTTTTAAAATCCCTCCACGTAAGGTTAATATCTCTATTTGGAAAGTAAATATTTGTTAAACGTATTTTATTTAAAAGTATTTTCCATCTATTCATTAAATATGCATTTTGCATGTATTATTCTAGAGAATAATACGAGAATGAAACAGAGAGGATCTGTATGGAAACGAAGTTTATTATTTCAAGATTGAACTACAAATTTTTTAACAATATTTTTCTTTCGCATAAATGGAATATTTTATCAAAAGAAAACATAACATGAAATTGGAATCTAAATTCAAAAATGTATAAATATAATAATAATAATAATAATGAAACATATAAAAGAGAAAATGGGGCGATAAGAGCGAATGGAAATTACTTACCTTAAGGTATTTACAGACGAAGTGCTTTCTGTGATATTTTAATGTATCCTCAAATAACATTTAAGGTTTTCATTTTCCATGCTTTACACACGTTATGCCATTTCTAGAGAGAGAAAAAAAATACTTAGTTTATACAGTGAAAATACAATTTTGTTTTAATTTTGAAAAACTGCATATATATAAATCAACACTTATAACTGAAATTTATTTGGTAGACGTCAAAGTTGAATAAATTTCCCCGACAGAGTGAAAAGCATCTAAGTTAAGATTCGAAACTGGGACCTTGGCTATACATTCCAATGTTCTGTCACTGAGTTATCCAGATGATACCCAGCCTGACTCAATTCACTGAGACTGGGTATCGTCTGGGTAACTCAGTGGCAGAACATTGGCGTATATATCTAAGGTCTTGGGTTCGAATCTTGGGCCAGATACTTTTCACTCTGTTGGGGAAATTTATTCAACTTTGAACCCCAACAAATGAATCTAAGAAATACTAGAGCCGTTTATTAAGGTACAAAATGAAGATGTTTGTAATAGTATATTTCTATGAGATTTCAATGAATTCTCAAATCATTTTTGAAATATTAACGCCCTAATGCTTCCAATCTATCATTCCATTTTAAATAAGAAAACATTGTAAATCTGTAAGTTGTAAATAAAGTAATTTTGTTAATCAGAATTTTTAATACAGTTGATAAAATAAAATATAAAAACATTTAAATTACAATATATAATAGACGTTTCGTATCACATCGCGACACCTCATCAGTCCCAACATCTGCTCTCGAACGACACTGGGAAAGACTCAGAAAACAACCATAAACAGTTACAAGAAAAGTTAAACATTTAGTAAAATACTATATTCAC
This sequence comes from Maratus michaelseni, assembly GCA_963931845.1. Lineage (NCBI taxonomy): Eukaryota > Metazoa > Arthropoda > Arachnida > Araneae > Salticidae > Maratus > Maratus michaelseni. Next base: position 122,290,571 of record OZ007595.1, read on the forward strand.
CAGGTATATTACAAGATTCGTTTAGTGTGAAATTCTCTATGCGTGAAAAGCAACCCTCAAGAAAAACTCTCTCATATTCTTGCATCCCATTTTGACAATGTTATAAATGTTTAACAGTCTTTTGTAACTGTTTATGGTTGTTTAAATAAGCACTTTTATATTTTCATATCTCTGCAGCTTTTTATGATGAAATGCTGAAATTTTGTACATGACCTTATTATTAGTGTATGGGGCACATTTTACTCATTGGGAAATTTTTTGTATGGGGGCCGTATAAAAATTTATATTTTGTATTTCTTTAAATTTAATTCCCTGAAATTTTCAATCGATTTCATAAAATTATGTACCCTTTTTTTTACGTAACTTTATAATATGTAAATATATGTCTATGATCAATATTTAAGGAATAAAACCCGAGGTCAATGCTTTTTGGACACCCTGTATAATAATAATTAATCGTAATATATAATATAATAATATTAATACACTCTAAAAACGACATTTTCAAAACTGAGCACAAAATACTCAAATCTGAGTATGTCGCATAGTCAAAATGGCTCCGAATCAAAAAATTATTTAAGTTTGAAACATGTATATACTCATTTCTGAAAACATGCACACACTCAAGAATAAAACATCATGTGCTCATTATTTGAGTATGTGCATGTTTCACAAATGAGTATGAACTGACTTCTATGTGCTCATTTTTGAGTATGTCCATATTTTTTCAAATGAGTTTGAACTGATTCTAATCATTTTTGAGTATGTCCATGTTTCAAAAGTGAGTATGAACTGACCTCTATGTGCTCAGATTTGAGTATGTCCATGTTTCAATATTCTGAGTATTTCTGGTATTTCAGAATTGAAAGCATTGGGTGGTCCTATTTGAAACAAAAAGTTTCATAACAAAATGAAAACCTCTATTACTCTGATTTGAAAGTGTCATTCTTCTCAGTGTAAATGGAAATATTCAATATATAATATTCTGAAACAGTTTTTACAGTATTTTATCTCGATGCCTCTTAAATAGTATGCTATTCTCATAGAAGCAACATGTTTATCCGCTGAAAATACAAAATGATTTTGTTATTTTGTTTTACTTAAGAAAAAACTGGGAACAACCGTGTTGAGAAGATTTTAAATTAGTATGAACGCATCATTATTTAAGATTTTCTATATTAAATATCGAAGATAAGATTTTTTTTTTTTAAAGAAAAAATATATAAACATAAACTGGAGTCCAAAGAACTTCAAAATGTTACCCTGAAGTGAGTAAACAATATTGGGGGGAAAAAAATATATATAACGAAGAAAAAAAAAATTTCCTGATAAAAATTTTTGTTTAAAAAAGTATTATCCCCATAAACTGGAAGTTCTTATACACGAACTGTGTAAACAACCTTAAAAATGTGCCAAAGATGCAGAAAATTTTTTCTTCTCAAAAGGCATTTGTTTTGTATTAAAAAAAGGATTATAAACTGAGACTGGAGTTGAGTTTAAAAGACTTTGAAAATATTATGGCTGAACTAAGAAAACAATTTTTTTAAAAATATGTATATAATCGAGATAACGGAGACTTTTTTTCGGATTTTGTTTTCTTTTCCTTAAGGGTGTTTTTTAATACTTCATTTTCCCTGCTAGACAACACACGTTTTACTTTCCCAATTAGAAAGTTTTACATGAATAAAACTTTTAGATATTCGCATTCAAGAGCCAGAAAATCGAAAACTATTCTTATATTATATACTTTTTTTTATATTGTATTACAATTATTGGTTTATATACAGAAGGTTGTTAGCACTTTATGGAAACGATTTTAAAAGTTAATTTCTACGCATAAATGACACATTCTTTGCAACAATTTCACTTTGTTGGATAGCCTTGACTTTTGGATATAGCTCTGTCTCGAAATTTCTATGGTAATTTCCTTAATTATGGTATTAATTATTGTATTAGTTATGGTATTAATTATGGTATTTTCCTTGTTACAGTCATGTCAGTTTTTTCTCGATACCTCTTGAAAAAACTTTCCAAAGTGTTTTCAATGTTTGTGAATTCATTTAAACAAGTCAAATGTAGAAAAAGGCTATTGATGAGGGGGTGGGGGTGAGGTGTAAGTCAGGTGATTTTACATGCTTTTCTTCAATTGATACACAATTTATTTCTGTTTGGGATTCTTTCTTTGCTAGATATACGTCAGTTGAATTATGGAAGAACGCCTGGGAGACTTTGTTCATATGAAGCTCAATTAATGTCTTTTTCATGAAGCTGGAATTTTTTTCTTCAAAAATGGGTCTTAAAATATTTTACTGATAATAAAGTGAAATCACCTTAGCTTTATTGCATTTTTTACCTTTAATTTAATTTCATAACAAAATTCAGCAGCAATCATGAATTCTTTTGGAAATTTTTCTTTACATTCGCAAATCCACTTCTTTATTTTTTTTTTCTATCAATTGATAAAAATTGCTCTTCCTTTGATACACTCACTTAAATAAAGCCATGTTCCATCCAGTGTTACGATAGATTTTTATTTATCACCACCTATGTGTTTGTTAAAGCGTGCGTTAGAAAGCGCTATCCACTACACATTGGAAGAGTTTGGAAAATTTTCCGAGAGGTGTGGAAGAAAATTGATATGATTGTACTACGAGAAAAATCGACTATGATGGAAATTTAGATCCAAAGTTATAATCAGTAGTCAGGGCTATACAATAGCGTAAAATTGTTGCAAAGATTGGGGCATATATGTTCAGATATTAATTGTAAAAATCATTTCCATAAAGTGCGAACGACCCTTATATATGTTGTCGATTTTCCTGAGATTTAATAGTTATTATGAACAAACAGTTATATATATATATACAGGATGTCCCTAAACGCATTGTTCAAATTGTAAGGGGTGATAGAACACGCCTAGACAAGTTCAAGACACTATACAATGCATTATCGTAACTCAAGCAGTAAAGTACTACATGGTGCTTTGTGATTGTAGAGAGAAGCATGTTTTCTACACAATAGCTAACAATTGATTGCTGATTTTATTTATGCGGAATAGTATTACTAACTAGGATACTAATATGAATGAAAATTAAAAGAAGAAATACAGAAATTGTAAGTAGCGCAAGGGAGCGAGTGGAGAGAGGGAAGGATGTATAATACATTGTACCAATTTTTTTTCAGAAACTTTGAGGGTGAAACAGAACTTATGGGCAAAACCTTAAGGGGTCATAGAATTCATCTAAATAAGCAATTTTCGTCATACAATGCATGAGCGTATCGCAAGCGGTAAACCGCTGGATGGCGCTGTCATTAAATACACAAAGCGATAGTTTTTTACACACATTGTCATTTATTCAGTGGATTGCAAAAAGGATGGCTGGTTTTATTAATCAAGAAAAGGCCGGCATGCATTTCATGCATGGTGTTACGGTTGTATGTGGTCTAGAAGTCCTAATTGTGTAGTAAATAGCGTTCTCTCCACAATCAGAAAGCGCTATGTAGCACGACCATTGCTTTGGATATTAACTTAAATACGGAAGTATCGCTTTTAATAAATTTCAAAACTGTATTTGAATACATAATTGATATTTTTCATATATTTCCCCCACTTTAATATTGCAGACGGGTAGAAGCTCTTCGAAATCTTTTAGAATGTCTTGGTACCTGTGAGAAGGAATAAGAAGAATTAGTTTTTAAAGGGTTTGCAGTACCATCAATTGTACCATTACGAATCATAGTTTTTGGAACTGGAGGTATCATATCAGAGTCGGCTGGTTTAGAACTTGGAATATTTGGAACACAAGAGTCAGCTGGTTTAAGACTTGGAGTAGCTGGGATACCGGAATCAGCTGCTCGAAGATCTGTGACACTGGGACCTTGATTAACAACTGTATTATCATTTCTGTGACTTCAGTATCACTTTCTGCAGAATTTGTATCATTAGTTAAATGTACCTTTGAACTTACATTAGTTATCTGATCAACATGTCTTTTCCAAATATTTGAACCAACTTGAATTCTATAATGTAACTTGCCCTCACTTGCAATAATGTGACCACCTTTCCACTTGGCTTCAAGAGTATAATTTCTAACAGCCACTTTCTAGTTAATTTTAAATTCTTTTACTTTAGTATTGGAATTTCTCGCATTTTACTTATCATGAACAAAATTTATAACGTTTGGAAGTATCAAATCTATTTTTGTTCTTATAAGCCGCTTTAGAAATACAGATGCTGGACTCATCCCCGTTGTAACATGAGGCATCTTTCTATACTATAAAATAAAGTTATTTATAACTTCGTTTGTAAAGTTAAAGTACCATATTCTGAATATAAGGCTTTTAATCCACGTTTGAGGATTTGTACACATCTCTCAGCCTGACCATTTGTAGCTGGATGGTATGGAGCACTAAACCTATGTTCTACATCATGATTCTTTAAGAACGTCTCAAATTCTTCAAAAGTAAACTGTTTAGCATTATCAGATACAAAAGATATAGGATACCCGTATCTGGAAAAAGAAAATAAAGGCAAGTAATCGTATGGTCTGGAGTAGGTAATCTGAAAAATATATTAATTGTAAAAATTCTATTAGAAGTCTCAATTCTCTGTTTTTGATGTTAGCACCTATTTTCTTTATACCTGGCAGTATGTTCTGTAATCAGGAAAGCCTGCGTTGGATCCCCTGGTATTATTAACGTATGAAATTACATAAAATTTCAAAAATGATTTTCATTCCATTTCCCAGTGATATTAAATTAAATACAGTGACAAATTATCTAAATGACCCCTTTGTATACACTGTTAAAAATTTGCAGCAAACTGTCCACTCATTCAACCGTTTTTAAAGATAAAGATTTCTTGATAACATTATAAAGCGTGTCTGACCATATTATTGACCAAATTATGGTCAGAATAGAAAACAATTACGGTTATATAATCGTTTTCTATAAAAAGGATCGAATGATTGAACAATTTGTTTTAAATTTTTAACAGCATACATTTTTCTGTACATAACGTTTTTATATTACATGTGAAAGGAAGTCCACGATCCTTAATTCAAGCCCTGAGGGTTTCAAAGAAAGTTCGAACTATCGGAATTACAAGAGAACTTCCATGCTGTAATTAAATAAAACAAAGATTTATGTAGCATTGTAAATGAGTACATTTTCCATAATTTGCGTTATTGTAAATATATTTAATTAAAAAACAAATTATGACATTTTAAAATTAAAGCTATAGAAACATATTAATCTTAAAAGTAAAAAAAAAAAAAAATACCTTGCGTAAATGGAAGCATAATAACAAAAATAAAGGGAAAATTGAAATGCGTTTATGAGCTAAAATTTTTAATGAAAAAATAAACCCATTTTTGAAAAAAAAGTTAATGAAGTGATGTTTGTTGCAATTTATTATTCTTACTTTTTTTAGCCATAGCTTTTAATTTCGAATAAACATTTCAGTTCTTTGTCTTTCTGAAGGTTTTTCATCTGAATAAAAGTTTTCAAAATATTAATTGCATCCGTTACTCGTGTTTCACTAGCATACGTCTAATTGCGATATTGGGAGTTTTATCATCTGACCTCCCGGGAACCTTCCAGGATCAGTTATCTGTTTTGGCTCTTTGCCTGTAATTGTTTCAATAATTTATTCATTATTTAATTTCCTAGAAATTTTCTAATCATTGCCTATTGTCACATATTATTCTCAATTAACATAACATCTTTTTATCTTTTTTTTTTTAAATATTAGATTTTTTAGTTCGAATTAAAACGATATTATAAAAATAAGTTCGAATAAATGAACTAATTTTAACATTAGCTCCATTGCAAAATTTTTAGGAATTTATGATTAAATATACTTAACCAAACTTTCGAATTAACTGAGTCCGAATTATCGTGAGTAGATTGTACAAGATCAAGAATGCAGAATTGTGTATGCGTATTGAATGTGATATATGTTTCAAATGCTATTAGACCACGAAGTTTCATTTCATTTAAAAATGATTTTCCTTCCAATCATACTAGTTTAAACTTTCAATGCCTGACTTTATTTTAATAAACAACACACACAAAAAAAAAAAAAAAAAAAAAAAAAAAAACATTATTTGGCAATTTGAGAGAGTTACAAGAGAAAAAAAAACACATAATTCAAATTACAAACCTCTGTAAGCTATATTGGAGACAATATTGCACCAATATTGCATTCATCAAAAATACCTCCAACGAAATTCCAATAATAAATTAATTAAATATAATGGTGTTGGAAGTATTGGCAATGAAACGCCACTATCAAAGAAATATTGACATTACATTAGCAATCTATTTTCAAAGAAACGCAAATGTTACAGAAATATTGGCAAAGAACGGGCCAATATTGATACAATATTTGGCAATATACAAACACACACAATTTTGGGACAATATTATATTTATATAGATTATGAAATTAATATTCGAAAAAAACCTGCATTATGACCTATAATTTTCTTTAATAGAAATCGATTTCTAGAAGCTGTAAATGCGCGAAATCAAAATGTCACCTCATTCCGCTAAGTAGTTTTCGAGATATATTTAAAAAACTTTGTTAAGAATGCATAATTAAAGATTCGAATTAAAGAATTCAATATTTTACATCTACATATTTCTTAAAATTCTTCCATTCCCTTTGCCATTAATGACTTCCCATTTAGTATAACGTACAAAAAATGCTAATTGTTGTCAAAATTAGGTGTTTATATTGAAAATCTCAAAATTTTCTACAATTTCAATATATTTTTTTAACATAAATTAAGAGAAGACATAGTTCCAACAATCCTTTTACTTATTGGTCATTTTTAGGTGCGTTCGTAATTATATATATACGTAGCCCCTATAAATACATAGCGCCCTTCTATGAAGTCGTCGTCTGGTCCGCCCGTCTGTCCGCATATAACAGCGCGAAAACTAACACAACCGAATCGTTTGAAATTGAATACGTATAATCGTTGCAGAATTTTGTCGAATCATTTCTTTTATGAAAATCGAATCAAAACTTAAAAATATATAAATAAAAGTTTTCTTTATTCTATTAAATCCTATCATACGTAAATAATTCAATGATATCCCATGATAGGTAATGATTCTAGATTGCTATGGGGATTATTTCCTATTTAAGATGGTGTCATATTATTTCCGTATTACTGAATTTAAAAACGGAATTTGTATGCTAAAATTGTTTAATTCTAGCGATCCTATAATCTACCGGCATTTTTGTGGATAGATGTTTTCGGAGAAATAGATATTAAATGGAAAAAAGAATCTAAATATGGATTTCAAGTTCTGAAATTTTCAAAGCTAGGCTTAAGTTTCCCATTCGAATTTTCAGTAAATGTCAACAAAAGATAAAATGTTGCCATCTTAAAATGTACTTATTTTATTACGGAAATTAATCATATATCATAATAACAGACGATATAGTTCATTTTTTCAGTGAAATAAAAATGACGATTTTTTTACATTGTCTTATACTGGATATTTGCGCATAGTATAATTTTAATGTAACAGAATGGTTGTTAGAGGTAATTTAATCTAAATTTTTATATTTATATTTTCATTAATATCTTAAAACATTTCTTTTTTATAAACTCATTCTATTTTAATATTTAATCAAACCCCCTCCTCCTTTTTCTTATTTTTCTTAAACATTATTAATTAAAACTCTTATTTTCAAAATCCAAACATTTGTATTTCTCTATAAGTCAAGACCACCCAAGTTCTTCTTTTTTCACTATGAGATAGTTTCCACGCAAACAACTTTTACTTGAAATTCTCACGTAATTTAAGGGATCGTAAATTCGGAACACACACAGGCAGATTGGATAAAGTACAAAAGGCCTTTATAAGAAGTCATGGGAATAACTGAAGCATTATTGTCAGTTGTATTGTGTGCAACTTTTATTACCCTAAGTAAAGAGAGTCATAAAACTATTTCGAAGGCTTGTTAGGAAGATGCATCAGTATATTGCTTTCGAGTCGTTGTTTACGAGATGGCAGGTGTCGGCGGGCGGATAGTTGTTTTCGTGGGACCCGACATACAGCTGTTTTTCAACGATGCCCACGAGCGCCTTATTTCCAGGAATTGAAGCTAGGATTTTTCACCTAGTAACAACTAATCCAATAGGCGTGTTATTTTCTCCCCCCACTCATCCAATCAGCGTTGACTTTTTTTACCCCCTGGTCCAGCGTTACCAAGGAAACGAAGAGCTAGTTAGCAGGGCAGTCATGTTTTGAAGCTCGGATAGTTTGGGTGTGTGAGGGTGGAGGGTTCCCTCCCTCACCCCGCCGGTTAGGCAGTGGCGAAATTTTTCGAGAGAGACACTTCTCTCCCGGCAGTAGCGACAGTGAGTTGATAGAAAATGGTTGTATGCTACGCGGCCTGAAAGGACGAGAATGATATGTTGTTATTGGAAAAAAAAAGTTGTTAAGAATCCGAGGAAGTTTGTTTTTGTAGCGTTTAACTGATTGAAACAACTATGCATATTAGACTCCAGCTTATCGAAGCATATATAAGACGAAGTGAAAACGATATGATGTTATTCAATAAAAAGACTCATACCGCTTCGTATCTCGTAATTTTCTGCAGGAATAACTAGTTATATAGGATTAGATTGCTAAAATCCTTAATCGACAAATCTCAACCTGTGAGTTCACAAACTCCAGTTCCGACAACCGTGAATGTGGAACTGACAGCTTAAAGGCGTATAGGTGCAAAAATAAAAAAAAAGTATTGGTGAATACTTTCAGCGATACTGTGAAATATCAAAATTGCACTCCTGCAAGGTGTGTTTTGAAGAGCGCATGGTGAAGTTGTGCAATGTTCTTGACACAAAGTCTCAACTGTGAAAATTCCCTCTAAAAATGAAAAGTTCTGAATGAAAGTCTTGATCGTTAGGTTACCTCCTCGAAAGATGAATTACCTCTCGAAAGTAACGTCCTATCCAAATAATGCTTAGTTTTCCAAAATTAAGAAACCTTGTAAGTAAAAACAATTCTTATCATTATTATGATTTATAAATTATGTTTCCTGTCTGATATGACGGAACTTATCTGTGTCTTAGTATTTTGATACATATATATATAAGATGGTATTTAAATCATTTAAAGTGTTACTTGTTAATAAATGTTTGTTCTTTCTAATTTAATTCCTTCTCTGTTTTCTTTTTTTGATTATTTGCTTAATTACTTCAAAAGGTCTGCTTTCAGTATTTTACCTTTTATTTAACTTACGAAAATCAATCTCCCTAGGATTTATATTAATCCTTTAACTTAATTTATTCTATTGATTTAAATATTAATTCTGGTAAAATAAATAAATAAACAAATTAATTAATTAAAGTAAATTATTGTATTCTCTAGTCATGGAATTTCTAAATATCATTTTAAGCATTAAATATAATAAAAAAATAAACTGCTAATTTACTGGATGTTGTAATTTTTAATATTCAAACTTATTTTACTTAATTAACTGAGACCTTTTACTATTTTTTAATTAATTACAGGACATACTTATCTGAATTTTTTATATAAAGTAATTTTAACATTTTGATCTAAAGTCTTATGAGGAGCATTTTATAATAATGAATTACTTATTCAAAATTTAATTATTTACTCATGGTCTCTCAAACAAGGATTAATCTATACGATCACAGCTTCAGTGTTGTGAATTCTTGGAATTAATTTTGCATTTTTTAAATATTGGTCAAATATTATTTTGTTTAACCTATCTCATTAATTTTATACACCCCCTTTCTGTACTTTCTTTAAAAGAAAGATTTTGTCCCCTTTATTCCAAAATTTTCTCTTAGTCTAAATTATTATGTCTATGAAAATGCCTTAACATGGTAATTAATTGTTTGTAAAAGTGTATTGAAACTTAATTTCATAAAATAAAATTAATATCTATTATATGAAAATCTGCACATAAAGTAAATTTTGTTTTCATGCATTCAGCAGACCTTAATATTTATAAAACTAGTTATAGTACGAACGCACCTCATTTGTCACGTTTGACATACAATTTCCAACTTGTCTTGTTTTATTGGCCAATTGCATATCATAGAAACTAAACTTTAAATAGTGGTCCAGTTAAAGTAAAATATTTTTATAATATTTTAATATTCAGATGCACACAGAAAATTTCTCAATCCAAAATTAACTTTACTTCAAATTTATTTTTACTATCTTTTTCTAGATCGCGTCAAAGTCATGCAGTAATCGATATATAGTTTTTTCAAAGAGTAATTAAGCGGAGATTAATGGATTCATAAATTGAAATCACCAGACAATTAACTACTATAATAAAAAGTGTCTGAACGTCCTTTGTTCCTAAAAATAAGTTATTAAGCAATACATTATCAACTAAGTATATTTATTTTTGTTTAAATAGCTCTAGGGCGGAAATTTAAGTAAAAAATACACTGAATAATTGCAAGCATATTTTTTTAGTCTCCTGAAAAAACAAGAAACTCCTGAAAAAAAAAATCTCTTTCCTCCTGTTTAAAATGCTGTGAATGGAAAAAATTATATGTTTTAACGATGTTGTTGGATATATTTTCGCTCCGTTAAGCGGTATATTTATGTTTCAGACTTACAATTTATGAATTTAAAAAAAAAGGTTTTTTTTTACAGTTTTACCAGTTATTTTGTTTTATTCACACCACAAAGTTTTGAGTAATTGTATTTGACAGGGTAGACGTAGATAAACATGAATAATCATTGAACTAAAGTTATTTTTCTAAATTACGTAATTTCCGCTTAATCCAAACCAGTAATCGGAAGTAGCCCGCTACATTTCGAAAAATCTAATGTAGCGAGTAGCGTGATAAAAAAAACAGCAGTTTGTAGCGAACACTGACGCTGTTTGAGGGGAACAATGTGCCATTCTTATAATCACGTGATCATAGCTTGCTGCTTTTATGAAAATATGTTCTGCGCAAGAATTTGCAATGTCACCAACTGATGTCAGCAATTCATCTGCAGCGTATAGCAATGCGTCGTATGACGTTAAGGATTTCCTTTTGAGACTTGCTGGTATATCCACGTGCTGAAATCTAAATCAAAGAAATTAATTTTTTTACTGGAAACATTTGTTCCCAATATTAGATTTTTCTTTGTGTAAAAATAGCACGTATATTCATAGATATATAAAGGTTTCTTTAAAAAATTCAAGAAAATTTCGCATGTTTATATATATATATATATATATATATATATATATATATATATATATATATATATATATATATCATGCAGGGTTGTCAACCAAATTTAACGCCACTTTCGGAAAACGTGGAAAGTACAGTAGAAATAGCATTGTATAATTAGAATATAAATATACTAAATATTTGATTAAATATTAGCATTTGTATTAAATAATTTTTAATTGCGCATGAGAGAGCGATACCACAGATTTTTATTTCATGAGGTAGTAGTCAACTCTACAGATCAACTCATATAAAAAGACCAGTTGAATATCCTGAAAATTCAAAAACATATCGGCGATAGAATAAGCTCGCGTGGTTGCTTTTTTTTAGGTGGTGCGCTGTACCGCATTGCGGTTTTTCCTTGTCTATGTACCCACTAATACAACAAAATGCCCGCACATAGAAGATAACATTTTCACCGGTTCTCTGTTTTAAGATGTATGCACAGCATCAATGTCCTCTGGAATAATGGTTGTTATCGTGAAATTTAGAATTTAATCCTTATTCACTGTGAATATCTTGGAATTTTCGTGTGTCAGCTTTAGCACATCCTGAAGTCATCGTATCCACTTTAAGATGTCTGGGCACCTTTCTTAGAGTTGTGTCTATAGTAAATAAAAACTTTTAACATACATCATGACTGATCATTGAATCACGTAATGCTCTATCCGTATATAAATCCTAGCTTAACACCGCTCTCAACATGCATCTGCCAATCTGATTATTAAATTCTTCATATTTACTAAGAATCTGACTTCGACACTTTAGTTGGACGGCCACTGAAATCTCTCAATCATTCATTAATAGTGAATCAACTACACACACACACACACACACTTATATATATATATATATATATATATATATATATATATACCGGGTGCTCCATAAATTCGTTGAAAATTTAAAAGTTCATTAAGAGTAAACAAATGAGGCTAAAAAATTATTGTGATTTCAACGAATGGGATTAGAGGAAGATCGGATTTTTTTTAATAACAAAAAAGTTGTGCTTCAAAAAATTACCGATAGATGGCGCTGGCATGCATAATATGAAGCAAATGTCAAGGCGGGTCTTCCATTTCGTGGATGATCCTCCAAACGACCCGTTTTTTTTCGAATCATCTGACAAGCTTCGGTATCCGAGCTAAAGAAGTTTGCCTTTTTCTTGTCTTGAGTCCTTTTGCCATGCGGAATTTCCGCAATGCGTCGGTTGCTACTTTCGAGTTCTTGAAAAAAAAAAAACTTAACCAACAACGCTTGATCTGGTAACGATAGTATACTACTGGCACAGAATAAAACATACTGTGCATGGAGGTGTTTTATTGACAGCATGATTTGCATACATCATCTGCTTCATATCACGCATGCTAGCGCCATCTATCGGTAATTTTTTGAACCACAACTTTTTTTATTATTAAAGAAAATCCGATCACCCTTTAATTCCAATTGTGCAAATCGCAACTTTTTAGCATCATTTGTTCCTTTTTAATGATTTTTTAAAGTTTTAACGAATTTATAGCGCACCCGGTATATATATACCAAACTCGACAAAATCAGTCGCCGTGTCGTCAATGGCAACCAAAATATTTTAACTGGCGACTAGAAGAATTAGCATTGAATGATATGAGCTACGAAGCAAAAAATTTTTAAATACAGACTTTCAAGGACCATGTCAGATCTAGTATCTGTAAAACTTTTATCTAATGTGAAATGTCTGAAAACTGACATTTTAATGACACTGCTCATTATTCTGCTTAAATAATTTCTTTCGAAACTTTTCTTGAAGTGAAATTATGATTTTCGTAAACAACAACTTTTTTTTCTTTAAACATTGGATACTTTATTCATTCAAACTTTGTAAAATATATTTCATTTTTTAAGAGTTATATAATTCTGATAAGTTTCATTGAAAAACTAAATTTATTTTATCTTTCTAAATTAGTTTATTAACTGGGTTGAAGCGTTAAAGCAATTCAAGATATACTATTATTGTGCTCATGATTATTTATATCAAGCAATCCATAAAAAACTTTATGCTTTTATTTTTTTAAATCCATGTTTAAATTAATAATAATAATTTAAAAAAAAATACTGAAAACGCTGGGGGTAAAGGGGCTGGTTAATTTTATTTGGCGACTAGAATTTTTTATTGGCTACCAGGTTTTTGCACTTTGTAGAGTCGTGTATATATACAGGACTCTGCAAATTGTATATATATATATATATACAGGATGTCCCTGAAAAATGAACTCATAGGCCAAACTTTAAGGAAGATAAAGAACACTCCTAGACAAACTCAAAACACTATAATCGCCAAAGATATCGCTAGTTAAGTAATCTTTAAGATTCTGATTATTTCATTATTTATGCACATTATTGTTTTATTTATATTATTTTATTTATTTATTGATGAAGTCTTAATTTCGGAAACAAATGTTTTTTTTTATTTTTTTATTATAATGTTTTTAAAAACTATTTATATTCCCGTTAAGTACTAACGGGTAAATTCTCTGTAATCAGGTTGCATGGGATAGAGATCGATCTAAATATATACCTATATCTGTATATATATGCTTGAATATTATTTAAAAAACCATAAAAAGAAATCAGTAAACTAAGATAATGTTTTCAAACAAATTGCATTTGAAAGAATGCATTTTTCCATACACGACTGTGCAAAAATTGAAATTGAACGAAGTTAAAAAGAACGAAACTATAGAAATTTCAGTAAAAGCGATTATTTGTTAGGACGTTGTCACCGTCAATATGACGTCAGTCTTACTCACGGTATATATTTGCTTTATAATAAAGGTTTGAAACGTTAACATACTCAATAATTAATACAGGATTCTTTGTCCTTGATTCAGTACTTCTTTCACATGCAATATGAAAACATTGACCCTGATAAAAATAAAAAATAAATAAAAATGAAAGCGCTAAGTGGATCATTTGGAGTAATTTCTCACTCGATTACCTATGTTCCAATCTGATTTTCCGTTCGCAGTCACGTGGGAGGGGAACTGAACAAAACCTTTTACCGAAATTCGATGAGAAAGCTCACATAAATAAGTGAACGCGTTTTCGGAGGAAATGGAAGTTTTTTTGCCAGTATAGTCACGTCTCTGCTACAAATTACTTCTTTACGATGTTCGAATGCGGTGTATTTTTTCGTTAAAAAATGCATTATTCAGAAAGGATGATAATGTGGTATTACGGTAATTTGGTATGTAATCGAAAATAATAATAAAAAAGTATCATTTATGGAAAGTTCAGCCATCAATAAGGTACATTTTATGAAATTGTTATATAGATTGATAATGCATAATGTATCATAAATAAAGATGAGAAAAAAATTGTTTTGTTATGTTTGAAATTATAGCCATGTATGTTTGTAAATTGCATACAATTTTCCTTCAACAATCACTGATGCAGGAATCTGTTTAGCATATGAAGAGTGAATTGAATATACAGAGAATAATACCAGAAGATTTTGTTAAGTATTGGCTATGGTTTTGTCAGTTTGCTGTGGTAGGAATGCCTTTAGGGAGGACTGAAAATCTATATTATAAAGCAAAAACATATCCGAGAGTAATGATGACATAATATTGACGGTGGAAATGAACTGAGCAATAAATTTTGCTTTTTCAAAATTTTTTAACTTATAAGCCTTGCATAAATTCTATTTTTACACAGTCGAATTAAAAAAAAGTATTTTCAAATGTAATTTGTTAGAAAACTGAATCTTAATTTACTGATTTTTTATGTTTTTTAAAACATTTTTCAATCTTCATTTTTTTGAAAATCTATCTCACTAGCGTGTAGTCCGTTTACGGAATGTTAAACCGTTTCTACTTAAAACAATATAAATAGTTCAGAATTTCTTTCCGTTTAAGGTATCCGCACGCCTTTGAAACGTCATTTTCGATGGAAATATCAACTTTTCATTTTTTCAATAATATTAAAATCTTATCTTTTATCTACCGAATTCTGCCTTAATTGTGTCTGTATCTGAATTAGAACCGGAGTTACAGCCATTTAAATTTACATCTATTACAGCTTGCCGAAGAATTTTACAACCTGAAATATCATTCTGCAAACCGGAAGTAAGCTGAAACATATGTTTACATTCTTCTATTTCGAGATTTAACATTTAAATTAGATTATATGGTCAAGAAAATACATGGAGTGTATAATTAAACCTTTAAAGACTAATAATTATTTTTATGGAAAGAACCGCCTTTAAAAGTTTTTTATTAGTTTTTTCTCAGAATGAAGTTTTTTAGATTTTTTTACTGTACGCAAAACATCCTATAACAAAAAATTATGCATGAAATGCCTTGGAATTTTTTTTTACTTATTTTACAAATGCTTATTAAGGGAATAAACGACAACTACAATCATGGTGATATATTAATTAATTTTATAATTTCAGTGGTATAAGTTAAAAAGTTGCAAGAAATTTTACGAATTTTTCATTACATTAGTACTTCAAGTGCCATAGCTTCTGCGATACAGATGCTAATACAATGCGGTTAGTCTATGTCCTAGAGAAAGTTTTTCTCTTTATTATGCATTTTGCAAAATGTGAATGCATTGATTTGATTTTGAGTTATACAAATGTCAATTTTTCACATAATTTTGACTATTTTTCAATTTAAAAAAATTATTTTTGTGTAATTTCTAAAATGTTTATATATTTTTCAAAGTTTTAAGTTAAATGTAATTAGAAAAAAATGGTATAAAGGGAATATTTCAAAAATTTCAAAAAATCATCTCTGAAGGTGTGCGGATACCGTAATATTCCATGACGAATTTGAAACTCCACCAAAATGAATAAATGAATAAATAAAACACAAGTTTAACAGATTACGCGCGAGTCACTACTAAACACTGAAATAATCATGTTATAAATGGCTGCTGTTAGTATAGTTAAAACTTTAGCGAGTACTTTTGTTATTATTAACTGTTGGCTTGTGGCTAATACAAAAGAATCGTTTTTAATAAATTTCGAAATGTTATCTGAATATATAATTGAAATATTTCATGTAAAAATGCTTTTAGGCGTTGTTAGTGCATAATCTAAAAATATATATTATATGGAAGCATTTTTTAATTAAAAATGGAGTTTTTAATTAAAAGTGGTTTTTACCTACTATGTTCTATATATACCGGGAAGTATTTTCTGTAATCCGAGAAGCCCGGATTGGATCCGAGGGTCATATTAAAAGAGTGGTTAAACATTTGATTAATGAAAAATGTTGCTTATAACTGCACAGATTAAAATATATATAGTTAAAAATTGTAAACAATATATAAAAAACTTCTGAATCAGCTGTAATTTAGACTTTGGCACGTCATGTTTCTGATTACAAAATAATGAATGATTTTTAAAAGTACAAAATCAACTCCGGTTTCTTTTTTATGCCCCCTTGCTCGAAGCTCGAACTCTGAATTATGTCCAAAACACTAATATATAAATATTTAATTATCAAAGCCTATTTCCGTAATGACAACACACGTTATATAACAGTTATAGTATCAAAATACTATATGAATTATTGAAGCAATAACCCTTTTAAATAATAACATTAGTTGAATTTTTGATAAGTCCTTTAAAAAAAAAAAAGTCCGCAAAAGGGCATGATAATTTTCGTAAGAAAGAAATTTGTGATTTACTTCAACATCATATTCAAATTTTACAGAAATTTCAACCTTTTTAAATAGAAAGCAAATAATAATATATGAATTTATTGTACGTTTTCCTGAAAAAAAAAAAAAAATAAATAAATAAAACTATGTACGATACTTATATCGTTAAACTATATATACTATTGGTTAGTATTATTATCGAAAACTGATTATTAATGATAATCGATAAATTATTATTTTTAACTGCCGATTTAATATTATTTTTTAAATTGGCTATTTAAGATTAATTATTATTTTTAATTGCCTATTTAAGAGGATTATTAATTTTTAATTGCTCCTAATAAGGGTGCCTTGGCTTGTTTTTTTAATTTAAAAATGGTGCAGGATAAACACTAAATAGGTTTATGATATGAATTTATGATTTGTCTTTTTTAGGTGCTTTGTAATTATACTAGGGGGCTCTGCCCCTTACGAGCTACGCTCGCCAACCCCCGTTCTGACACCACAAACTGTAAAAACACTGATTTGATCAACCTTAAAACGATTGCGGAAGATTGAATTATAATTAAACGACCTGCTGTAATCGTCTGCTATAATCGGCCTTGTGTAATCGGCTGCTCGCTGTAATATCTGCTATAATCGGGTTTCCATTAATTTTCCTTTGACCAAGGGATTTTAAAACCGAGTCAACTGCTGTCGAGACAGCTAACAACTGTTGATAAAATAAAATGTTGATAAAATAAATGTTGATAAATAAAATAACTGTTGATAAATAAAGTTAATTAAACATTTGAAAATAAACTCGTGCAAAATGGTTAAGTAAGCAATGTCATGACATCGGGAAATTTTATAACGATGCTATAGAAAATTGGGTATTACTCCATTATCCCGACTACTACTTTCTATAAAAGAAATGAACTGTCGCCAAAATATAGGATTTAAAGCCAAAAGTGCATATCTGTGGCGTCGCATTCAATTGATACCAGATACGTTACGCGTGGTAGTTATGTCATCGAGTGATCTTTAATTCAACTTTTATCTGTAATTTTAATTATATTTTACCAATTTATTAGTTATTTCGTTGATTTAAACATAAAAATATAGCTTTTAATTGAAGGGAAATATTATTAATTACGCTGTTTTAAAATTTGCAATAATAGATAAAATATTTTGTCGAAATAAATTAATCTTACTCTACTCAATGCTTTGAAAACGCGGAATAATTTAATTATTTATCTTTTTAATATTCACGCGCAAGTATATTTTTTATTCCGTTATTTTCTACATTTATTGCTTTTAACACGTGATCATTTAATTATTATTTTAAAGTTTTATTTCTGTTTTTAATAGTCACATGTTAATACATTTCTTAATTGAAAGGGAATATTATTACGTGCGCTATTTTACAAATTGGCAACGATTCAAATAATGAAATTTATGAAATATGAAATAAATCTTCGTCAAAATAATGAAAATTTTCAATAAAAAATTGAAATATAACCTCAAACAAAGAGTCAAATTGAAAAAATAATTGCAGTCTGCACACCCCAACCTTGTCAACTATATCCTTACAAATTATGTTTAAATTCCTGTGCACAGTTTTCGTTTCTATAAAACTTTTATAAGAAAACTGTTTTGACCAACTTTGATTTTAAATATCTCTTAAAATAATTCTTCGATTTAAAAACTGTCTACTTCAGTGTGTTTATCGAACATTTCTTTATACATCCACCAATTTTTAAATTTTTATTTGCAATAGTTTTCTGGATATTAGTCCAGAAAGACTTCAAGGCACAAAATCTTAATTGACAGCGGCGGCAAAAACTGTTTTAAAGAAAAACAGTTTTTTTTTCCTGTAAAATAATGGGAATTTTTTAATTTTCACAGAAAAAAATCTATATTTTTTACAGAAAAAAAACTGTTTTAATGAATACAGATATTTTCTGTAAATTAAACGATGCCAAAATTGACAGCTTTTTTCTGTCAATTTGAGAATTTTTTTTTACAGTAATAATAACGTTGATTTTTTTTACATTGTAAAACTAGTTATAGTACGAAAGCACCCTCATTTGTCACGTTTAACGTACAATTTTTAACTTAATTTTTCTGACTTTAGGTTAAGTTATTAAAAATGACTATTTTTGTATAATAGGCAGGAACTTTTTTAATGACATAAGAAGAAAATACGCTTAAAAATAACTTTTTCTTTATTATTATTATGATATTCGAAAGAAAATTTTGTATTTCGTCTTCTATTATGTTCCGTTTTATTCCATCTATCTAGTGTCAAATCTTCCAAAATCTTATAAATGTCATCGAAAATTCCGTCTATCTGTAATTGAAAGGAAATAGTGTTTTTGTGACAAATAGAATTCACATTTGACAGCACGATAAAGGGATAGACTGTTATGTAAGTCTGACATATATTTATTCTTTACAATTCTTTGAATAAAGAAGCAGAAAATTGCATAGTACGTGAACTTTGTTCAGAAAAGTAGTAAGTGTCTGCAGCTTATTTCTTAACTAAATATAGACTTAAGATAATAATGACTGGTTGATTAATAGTTTAAAATTAAAAAAGATTTAATTATTGTATAATGAAACATAAGAAACAACATCAGCAATAAAAAAGCTTGCATCCAAGTTTATTTTTCTATAATTATAATTATTTCATTTGAAAGAAGTAATATTTATTTCTGCAACAGATATTTATTTAAATATACACTTGCATTTTTTTCTGTTGTAAATATACAATTCCTATTGTGCTATACATTTTATAATGGGAAATCTTGAGAATTTCCATTACATAAAGAGTTACAATTTATACAAGGGTTACAAACTAAATAAAGAATTACAAACTACATAAAGAGTTACAATTTCAAACTGTGTCAAATAAAATGTCTGGCTGTAAGTTTCTGTGACATAACAGAATTTAACGAGCAAACTTAGTTACATTTAATTTCTGGCTCATTCTAACATATTCAGAAGCAATGTATTTTATTTGCTTGTTTATACAGAAAAATTAAGGAAAATCAAAATCCGTGTTAAATCAAATTTAAATCATATGTATTTTATTTGCTTGTTTATACAGAAAAATTAAGGAAAATCAAAATCCGTGTTAAATCAAATTTAAATCAAATGTATTTTATTTGCTTGTTTATACAGAAAAATTAAGGAAAATCAAAATCCGTGTTAAATCAAATTTAAATCATATGTATTTTATTTGCTTGTTTATACAGAAAAATTAAGGAAAATCAAAATCCGTGTTAAATCAAATTTAAATCAAATGTATTTTATTTGCTTGTTTATACAGAAAAATTAAGGAAAATCAAAATCCGTGTTAAATCAAATTTAAATCATATGTATTTTATTTGCTTGTTTATACAGAAAAATTAAGGAAAATCAAAATCCGTGTTAAATCAAATTTAAATCAAATGTATTTTATTTGCTTGTTTATACAGAAAAATTAAGGAAAATCAAAATCCGTGTTAAATCAAATTTAAATCATATGTATTTTATTTGCTTGTTTATACAGAAAAATTAAGGAAAATCAAAATCCGTGTTAAATCAAATTTCTGTCTAAATGTTAATTCAATAAAAATGAATTGAAACGACAAAACTTAGATATTTAACACATTTTAACATTAAAAGCTTCTATTTGCAAGTTTCATGTATGAGTGTCCAGACACGTTGAGTTACGATGGAATGTGGAATGTTAAACAAATCAACACATTTCAGCATTGTCTACTCAGAAACCAACTATAGCAGAGTTTTAAATACAACAATATTAAATGGAGAAATGCTTTAATTAACAGTCTTCACAATTGAGGAGGTTAGAATGACAGTGGACAAAGTCAATATTTAGTAATTTGAGAAATGAAGGCTTTTGTGAAATTTATCGTATTGCCGTTGCATTAAGTGGTCCAACTTGTTTTGCCCTCTAGCGACTCCCTACGTAAACTATGACTTATCTGACTGTCGCACTGAACAGAAATTAAAATACGTTCAGTGAAAATATGGTTATCTAATTTTTTCCAATTTTTGACTTACTCCACTGTCATTTCTACCCATTTATATTATATCCCGATTTTCAACTTTTCTATCAAAATTTCAAGAATTTGAATATTTTAAAATACACCGAAGCTTTTTTTTGTAAATTCTCGTTTATCATTCAGCATTAACGTCGAATTTTAATATTGTCTCAGCAACCAACAATAACCGTGTCATTAAAAACTGTTAAATGGAGGAAAAGGTTAGTTAACATTCTATTTGCAAGCTTCCATGTATGAGTATCCAGAGATAATGAGTTACGAGGATGTTAGGAATGTTAAACTTAACGTCAAATTTCAGTATTGTCTACTCAGAAACCAACAATAACGGATTTTTAAATACAACAACATTGAATGGAGAAATGCTTTAATTAACACTCTTCACATTTGTTTAATACCCTGACCTTCAACTTTTCTATCGAAATTTCAAGAAGAGGATGCTTTATAATACACTGAAACTTTTTTTTTTGTAAATTTCCGTGTATCATTCCCCATTAATGTCGAATTTCTGTATTGTCTCAGCAACCAACAATAACCGTGTCATTAAAAACTGTTAAATGGAGGAAAAGGTTAGTTAACATTCTATTTGCAAGCTTCCATGTATGAGTATCCAGAGATAATGAGTTACGAGGATGTAGGAATGTTAAACTTAACGTCAAATTTCAGTATTGTCTACTCAGAAACCAACAATAGCGGATTTTTAAATACAACAATATTGAATGGAGAAATACTTTAATTAACACTCTTCACATTTGTATAACATCTTGACCTTCAACTTTTCTATCGAAATTTCAAGAAGAGGATGCTTTATAATACACTGAAACTTTTTTTTTTGTAAATTTCCGTGTATCATTCCCCATTAATGTCGAATTTCTGTATTGTCTCAGCAACCAACAATAACCGTATCATTAAGAAATGTTAAATGGAGGAAAAGGTTAGTTAATATTCTACTTGAAAGCTTCTATGTATGAGTATCCAGAGGTAATAAGTTACGGTGATGTAGGAACGTTAAACGTAACGTCAAATTTCAGCATTGTCTACACAGAAACCAACAATAACCGATTTTTAAATACAACAATATTGAATGGAGAAATGCTTTAATTAACACTCTTCACATTTGTGTAACACCTTGACCTGCAACTTTTCTAGCGAAATTTCAAGAAGAGGATGTTTTATAATACACTGAAACTTTCTTCTGTAAATTTCCGTGTATCATTCCTCATTAATGTCGAATTTCAGTATTGTTTTAGCAACTAACAATAACCGTATCATTAAAACTTTTTAAATGGAGGAAACGTTTAGGTAACAACCTTGGCAATAATTTTATATTCATTCATGATACATTGTGTTCCGCAACTCTTTTATCAAAATTTCAAGGACTGAATAATTTTTTTTAACATAACTAAACTAAGATTCTAAAACTTATTTTTTGCAAGTTGGTTGCCTACCATTATCACGTATGAGTGTTAAACTTAATGCCGAATTATCTACTACCCAGTTAGCAACTAACTGTAGTCGAGTATTAATACAAAAAATATTGAATTGACGATTAGTTTAAATCATTGTAACGCCTCCTCTATGCAGACCCGATAATGATGGTAAGTGGTAGCGTATCGAATCAATTGCAGAGAGAATTCTTATATAATTTTAATAGAATATTTATTGTAACACAATATAGATTCTAAAGGTTAAATATACAAGGGGTAGTTACATCATTTAATTTTTTAAGAGGGTCATCAGCTTGCAATTAATATTCTAATGACTTGGTGTCTAACTCTCAAAACGATAGTTTCTGCAAAGCACAATCTGCCGTAGTTTCAAAGTTCAGTTCGCTCGGGCCTAGATGTACCCGTTCCGTCACTCGGAATTTCTTGGTTTTTCTGATAAGACAGAATTAAGACCTGCTTCACTGGCACTTGTCGTGCCTTCTCTTCGTTGGGGCTTTCTCTGATAAGTGACGTATCAATATGTTAGAGATATGACCTCTCCATCGTCTTAACTACGCTAAGTCCGAAACAGACGTTTCTTACTCTCTCTCCTGAGAGTAACTTCACTTGTTGTGATCTTTTCCCAAACCTACTCTTTAACTCTCAATCTCTCACAGGGGATTTTACACTAGGGGCGGGGATTTGGTCGAGGCGGAGCATCTTGAAACTCCCCAGCCTCTAAGCATCTCTGGGATACGACACTCCCGTTTATAACAAGTCTGTTATTAGATATTCTATAACAAAGGACATAGAATCGTGTGCAGACATAAAATCGTGTGCAGAGATCGTCTCCCCCGACACCGGCATAGATCAAAGCACAAGGTTTCTACTGGGGTGATCCTTTTCGATGCATCAATGTCCGAGCGTTTCTCTCGCAGCACAAAATACATTCGGCGTTTTACTTTACTTCAAAGCTGCACCAGCGTGAGAAGATATGCAGGAAAAAGTTCTTTCTCAGCGTTCTCACGGGAAAGTCTAAGATGACACACACTACACCTGGGTGAAGAGACTCAATTCTTTACATCATATTCTGAACAATTAATTTTAATTTATCCAAGTAATATTCCAATTTTCAACCATTATATCAAAATTTCAAGGAGTGAAGATAAAAGAGAAGAATCGAAAAACATTCATATAAGAAAATGTAAATACAAAATTTAGTTATACGTTATACATAATATCTTACATTTTTAACGTATTCTGAAACTTCTGTTCGTAAGTTGTACTGTTATAGTTGTATATTATAATGTATGTGGTGTTAAAGTTAGAGTCGTAATTCAGCATTGTCTAAACAGCATCTAACAGTAGTCGGATATTAATAAAAAAATATGAATGGAGAAATAATTTAATTACATTCTTGACATTATTTATTATTCATTAAAGTAATATCCTTATCTTCAACCTTTCTACTAAAATCTCAATACCAGAATAGATAAAGGATAAGAAATCGTAAAGACAAACAAGAGAATAAAGAAATAGATACTTTTAACAACTTCCATTTGTGAGTTATTTTTATGATGTATGAGTATTAAACTTAATATCAAGTTTCGGTATTACATAGCTGCTAACCTTCTGTTTTTTTTTAAATTCAGGTAAGTACTTTGAACCAGATAATGTCTTTAATGAATTGTTACCTTCAACTTCAACTTTTCTACTAAAATTTGAAGGTCAGAATAGATAAAGGGCAGGAATTCGTAAATACATAAACAAAAGCATAAAGAATCACATATTTTTAACACATTCTGAAACTTCTATCCGCGAGTTACTGTTATGATGTAAGAATTTTAAAAGTAATATCAAATTTTAGTATTATCTAATAGCAACGAATTATAAAGTCATTAATAAAAAATAGTAAAATAAACTGACAGATAATTTTATTAAAATCTTTGACAATTAATTATTATTCATTAAAATAATATCTCGATCTTCAACAGTTGAACCAAAATCTAAAGACCAGAATAGATAAAAGTGACACAAACACACAGTGTAAATACACAAACAAGAGCATAAAAAAGTACATATTTTTAACACATTCTGAAACTTCTATCCGCGAATTAATTTTATGATGCATGAGTGTTAAAGTTAATATCAAATTTTAGTATTATTTAATAGCAACCAATAATAACATTGCCATTAATGCAGAGTGTATTAATAAATGAGTAAACCGAGAAATAGTTTGATTTAAATTAATGTTTCAATCTTCAACTTTTTTATCAAAATCTCAAGACCAGAATAGATAAAGGAAAGGAATTCACAAATGCACAAACAAGAGCATAAAGATTGTACATATTTTTAACACATTCTAAAACTTCTATCCCCGAAATGCGTGTTAAACTCAATGTCGAATTTCAGTATTATCTAATAGCAACCAATAATACCAATGTTATTAATAAAAAATAAATAAACCGATAAATAGTTTAATTAAAATCATTGACAATTATTTATTATTCATTAAAGTAATATCCCGATCTTCAACCTTTCTTTCAAAATTTAAGGACACAATAGATATAAGAGAAGAATTAAACTATTTATTAATTATTAAAACAATATCTCGATCTTCAACCTTTTTATCAAAATATCAAGACCAGAATAGATAAAGGAGAGGCATTCGTAAATACACAAACAAGAGCATAAAGGTTGTACATATTCTTAACACATTCTAAAACTTCTATCCGCGATTTATTTTTACGATGCATGAGTGTTAAATTTAATATCGAATTTCAATATTATCTAATAGCAAACATTAATAACAATGTCATTAACACACACACACACACAGAGAAAAAAAAAAAGAAATAGTTATTAAATTCCTTGACAATTATTTAATATTCATTGATGTAATTTCTCGATCTTCAACCTTTATTTCAAAATTTTAGGACACAATAAATAAAGGAGAAGAATTAAAATATTTATTATTCATTAAAATTATATCCAGATTTTCAACCTTTGTATCAAAATCTAAAGACCAGATAAGATAAAGGCGAGGAATTCGTAAATACACAAACAAGAGCATGTACATATTTTTAACACATTCCATAAAACTTCTGCAAGTTACTTTTACGATGCATGCGTGTTAAACTTAATGTCAAATTTCACTATTATCTAATAGCAACCAATAATAACAATGCCATTATTACAAAGTGTATAAATAAATAAATAAACCAAGAAATAGTTTGATTAAAATCCTTGACAATTACTTATTATTCATTAAAGTAATATCCGGATCTTCAACCTTTCTTTTAAAATTTCAAGGACATAACAGATGAGAAGAATTCGAAAACATTCAAATAAGAGCATAAATTTCTGTGACCTAACCTTGATAACTTTGCTTGTTTTAAACAATGGAATTCGGTAAAGGTTTGGGCTAATGCAAATATCCACTTTTATGGGCGTTTAATTTTTAATTCATATATGCGTAAATGCATAAATGGCCTGAATTCTCTTTTGTATTTGATTATAATATAGAACAAACAATGTTTTTCTCCCGCTTTGGGTCAGCGACACAATGTGGCTTTTTTAAGATTCCAACGATCACACTATGATTTTTAAATTAAAATTACCACAAGTGATATATTTTATTGTTTGTTTGAATATCGATGAAAAAAGGGTAAAACAGACAACAAAATGTATTATATCGAAAATTGGTGCCTGCAGAATATTTTTCTTATACTCCATTAAAATAAGAATCAACAAGCAAATTTGTATATGCTCTAAGCATAAAGCAAAATTAATTAAACTTACTTCAGACTCTTAGTGTTAAATAATTACTATTTTAGTTTTATAGTAATATAAAACCAAAAAGTCTCCTTAATGAAAATGATGGAAACTATATCAAGTTTCCTGAATCCTTTCACCTTATTTCGGAAAACATGTAACATTTTTTTTTTCGTAAAACAAAATTCCAATTCTATTGCTAAAGGTGTTTTATTATACACTGTACAAAACAACAACATATAAAACATATTTAGCTTGTTTCAAGCCTTCTACCATAGTAAAGAATTTCTATTTTAGTCTGACCACAATATAATTATATATATACATAAATCTTTTTACAATCTTTACGATTTGTAAGAATGATAACTACACAGAAAAAAAAAGGGTGAACACAGCTATTAATTTATTAATATCCAATTTAAAATTATTTAGCCGTACTCTGTCTTATATGCAAATTAGGTGATTTTTTAAAAAATCTAAACATTCTTTTCAAAATAATATTTTCAAAAGTTTCTTTCCCTTTAAACATAGAAACTTAAATAGTATTTGTAGGACTCCCATAGTCTAACAACAATAGCATAATTAAAAAAAAAATCTTTTTACAATCTTTATGATTTGTAAGAATGAAAACTATTAAAAAACGATATGATAAACACAACTATAACTTATTCATATTCCATTTAAAATTATTCAGGCATACTTTCTCTTACATACAAATTAAATAATTTTGATTCATTTTTCTTAACTTTGTTTTCAAAACGCTATTTGCAAAAATCTCCCTCGTCTAAAACGTCTAGAAAGTCAAATAGTTTTTGTAGGACTCCCACAGTCTAACAACAATATAATTTAAAAAAAATTACAAACTTTATGATTTGTAAGAAATGAAAAATACAAAAACAGAATATTATGAATACAGCTTTAACTTATTAATATTCCATTTAAAATTATTCAGCCGTACTCTCTCTTATATACAAATTAAATGATTTTGCTTCTGTTTATCTAAACATTGTTTTCAAAACGATATTTACAAATTATATGTTTTTCTTTTATTTATGTTAACTTTGGTTTCAAAACGCTATTTTCAAAAGTTTATATCGCCTAAAAGGTCTAGAAAGTCAAATAGTTTTTGTAGGACTCCCACAATCTAACAACAATATAATTATTAAAAGTATATATTTTTACAATTTTTATAATTTGTAAGATTCAAAAAAAAAAAAAAAAAAAAAAAAAAAAAAAAACCTCTGTTTTCAAAATGGTATTTTTAAAAGTTTCTCTTGCCATAAACGTCTAGAAAGTCAAATAGTATTTGTGGTACTACCACCTTCTAACAAATTGTCAGTTTGTAAACTCTATTTGGCACAAAAAATCACTATCTTCTTTTATTCACAGACACATGGAATTCTTCAAGGCGTTTCTCAGAAAAATAATAAAACGAAATAAAACTACTATATGAAATGCGATGCAGGAGAATATACAGAAAATTTTTGAATATCAGAGAAACTTCGGGTATTATGGAATAGTCGAGTTATATGGAACACCAAGGTTTCTGTTTGGTAAAATGCTAACACCAAGAGGCAATATCATAAACTACTTAAGAACGCCCCCCCCCCCCAAAAAAAAAAAAAAAAAAAAAAAACCCGCGCAGTTCGTCGGTTGGCGTCAGGACACGTTGTGTGAATAAATATTTGTTTTTCGTCTTTGAAAAGTTTCAGGAGATAATTTTTCTTTATTTTTTATTCATTATTAGAAGTAATATTTTTACACTGAAAATAAGAATCATGTACACCGAAATACTAACAGTTTATGGTGTAATACTCGTTTTTAAGCTCGTGATTCACACCAATAAACATAGCGTAATTTTTTCCCAAACCGGCGGTGTCGGGTTATATGGAATACCAATATCTCATAATACTCAATGATTATGATGCTGTAAAGATAGATCTTTATATTTGTGATTTGTGCAATTCTGGAGTATGAGCTGGAATATATTGGCTGATTTACCTAGACACTATATTTTGATCATGCTCTCTTGATACCATTACATCTGCTTTTTGCTAAATTTTGTTCGTTTTCTTCATTTTTAACCCCTTATTCCATATTTCCCGACTATCTCACAATACGCTCAAAATACGTTTATTATTATTATTATTTGTTTGCAAATGATGAGATTTAGTAAAATAATTTTTATCTATAAAAACTATTCGTAGATAGTTGAAGTATGTAACTGTATTCGATTTTCGAGTTTTAAACAATTGTGGGATCTTGTATCGCCCCAAATGTAAATAGTGTTCCATAATACCCAAAGTTCCTCTATGCATTCAAATAAAAACAGCACATATTTAGACGCCTTTTCTCAAGATGAAAAAAAAACGAATTTAACTTGTTTCAAGTACTCCTACAGTGTTAAGAAATTCTTATTTTACTTTGATAACTACACTGCTCAAAACAATTAAAGGATATTTGAAGTTTTATATAAAATAAAGATATAAACGAAATTTTTTTTGCCGAAAATAGAAGAAGAGAATCACAAATGCAAATTTTTCTGGTTTTCAAACTGTGGAGTATGCAAATTTTGAGTTCGACGTCAAAAACGTCGCTTCAGCGGCAGCGAATGAAATTTGACTTTCAACTGGATAAAAGAGAATGAAGACAAGGATGATCGGCATTCAGTGATTGCTTTGTTTCGATGAGTACGATGTCTCAGCGAAGTCATTTGACAGATTCAGAAGCTTGGAGAATTGTTGGTAGCTTAGAAGGGGCCGAACTCAAGCCGAAGTAGCGCAAGCCATTGGAGTGTCACAAAGTGTCATTTCCAGGATCTGGAACCGTTTTTTGGAGAGTGGATGTGCAGGCCGAAGACCAGGGCAAGGTCGTAGACGGGCAACAACGCCCAATGAAGATCGGTATTTAGCGTTAACAGATCGGAGACACCGAAACATGAACGCTACTCTTCTCCAACAACACCTTCGCTCGGCTACAGGCACCACGATTTCAACTCAGACTGTCCGAAACCGGCTCCATGCTGTAGGTCTGTAAGTTCGCCGACCGATGGTATGTGTTAGATTAACATCAAGGCATCGTCGCGACCGCAGGGAGTGGGCAACCGAGCATGTCAACTGGAGGAGAAATGAATGGAGCAATATTCTGTTTCCTGACGAGTCCCGTTTTTCTGTGCATCCGGATAATAGGCGTATTTTCATCTGGAGGGACCGTGGCAGTAGGAATAATCCTGCGTTCGTGCACGAAAGTGTCAGATTTGGCGGTGGAGGAGTGTTGGTGTATGGTGGCATCTCCATTGACGGGCGCACTGACCTCTACATCATTCGAGATGGAGCTCTGACTTGTCGCCGATATAGGGATGAGATCCTCAGACCTATTGTAGTCCCTTACGCTGCAGCAATCGGAGATAACTTCATTTTAATGGACGATAATTGCAGGCCACATTGTGCAAACCTGGTGGAGGATTTCCTTTTCGAGGAAGGAATCGTCCGAATGGAATGGCCAGCGTGTTCTCCAGACATGAATCCAATCGAGCACGTTTGGGACGCTCTAGGAAGACGAGTTTCTGGCCGGCAACAACCCCCACAAACTCTCCAAGAACTGGAAAGAGCTCTTCTGGAAGAGTGGGGCAGAATACCCCAACTCGTCATTAATAGCCTCATTGAGTCCATGCCTCAAAGGTGTTCAACGTTGCTGGCCGCCCGTGGAAACCATACCCCCTACTGAAAATGATTTTCTTGAAAATTTCCTGAAATTAAAATAATATTCACCGACTCCCACAGACGTTTATCAAACTGTGAGATGCAAATTCTATATGTCACAAAAATTGTCATTTCTTTTTATGCACAAATGCATAGAATTTCTGGAAGAGATTTCTGAGAAAAATAGGCGACCGAATAAAAGTGTAGGAGAAGAAGAGATACGGAAGAATAAAAAACATTTTTTAAAACTATATACAATTATAATAAGAAACAACTAATATTTAGATGTATCTTCTCAATATAAAACAAACTGAATTAAACTTGTATCAGGCATTTCTACTGTGTTAAGATATTATTTATATATTGATAGTAATTGAATGATAAGATGAATAATTTTTTACTACATTTATGATTTGTACAAATGATAAATAGCAAAAAACGTAATGAACATAATATTATAAATAATTAATATATATTTTTTAAAGATTAATCTAAACCTTCTTCTTTCTTACATGCAAATTGTATAATCTTATCTATGTAAATTTCTCCACATAACTATATCATCAAAATCTTATCCTACCTATAATTTCCTGAAATTAAAATAATATTCACCGACTCCTACAGTCTTTTATCAAACTGTCAGATGTAAATTCTATATGTCACAAAAAATGCCATTTTCTTTTGTTCCCAAATGCACAGAATTTCTGGAAGAGGTTTCTGAGAAAAATAGGCGACGAAATAAAAGTGTAAAAGAAGAAGGGATACGAAAGAATGCAAAACATTTTTTGATATTATAATAAGAAGACAATTGTAATAAGAAACAACTCCTGTTTAGATGTCTCTTCTCAATATAAAATAAACTGAATTAAGCTTGTATCAGGCATTTCTGCATTGTTAAGATATTATTATTTAAATATTGATAGTAATTGAATTATAAAATTAATCATATTTTGAAATCTTTATGATTTGTACAAATGATAAATACCAAAAACGTAATGAACATAATATTATAAATAATTAACGTATTTTTTAAATGTTAATCTAAACCTTCTTCTCTCTTACATGCAAATTGGATGATTTTATTTATCTAAATTTCTCATCATAACTATATCAGCAAAATCTTATTCCACGAAAACTTTCCTGAAATTAAAATAATATTCATCGACTCCCACAGTCTTTTATCAAACTGTCAGATGTAAATTATATATGTCACAAGAAATAATGACATTTCCTTTCATTCACAGATATGCAGAAGTCTTGATGACATTTCTCAGAAAAATAGTAACAGGATAAAACCACATCTGCAGAAGGAATGGAAGAGTATGCAGAACAATTTTTTTTTTTTTAATTTTAGTAATAAGTTTTTTCGAATATTTTACATGAAGAAGCAACACATATGTAGAAACTTTTTCTCAATTTATATCAAATTTATTTTAGCTTTCTTCAGGCACTTTTGAAGTGCTAAAGAAGTACTATTGTACATTGATAGCAATCTAATCATAAGAAGCATCTTCTGAACAACTTTTATGATTTCCACGCATAAAATATGATAAACATAGTAATAATTAATAATTTATAACTATCTTATGTTTAATCTAACCTACTTTTCCCTTATATGCAAACTAGATCACTTTTTAACACTTTCCAACATAGTAGAAAAGTGTTTATGAATTCGGTTTGACTGTCTGTCTGTCCGTGCTATACTCGCGTAAATATATTCAGATTGCCATGTAATTGAGGTTTCCTATGGAATGTTCGGAGTTGAAAATGAAGTGTGTAGCATTTATAGTTCATTTACAGAGACACTAAGAATAATTCTGTTACATTATTGTCTATGGGGTAAAATCGTTTGCAGTGTATTTTAATATTGTTACACTATTTCAAACATATTGAAATTGATATATATATAACTGAGGTGCAGTACAAGAGGCTTACTATTGAATATGATGGGCATAGCATTCATCGTTCATTTACACATTTACAACGACACACAAAAGTTTCTTTCGCCAAAAACATCTAGAAAATGAAATAATATTTGTCTCGCTCCCATGTACTTTATCATACTGTCACATGTAAACTCTGAATGAAACAAAAAATACCATCTTATTTCATTCATAGGCACACAGAATTCCTGATAATGTTTCTCAGAAAAAATAGAAACATGATAAAAGTGTATAATGTAATGCTGTAGATTACGGAACGTTTGTTAAATATCACACAACTTAATTTTTTTCTAATTTTTATTTTTAACTTGAAACAAATATAATATAGCCAGTGAAGCACGTTTAACTTGCATGCATATTATTTAAAACCGCAGAAACAATTTCTTTGTCAAGTGCACTTATCTCATGAAAAAAATTACCAGGTAAAAAAGGGAAACAGCAATTAAAAAATATATAAATAGATTCTTATTTAGTTAAGCAATAAATTCATATTACAGTTAAAATTGCAAATAAAAATTGTTTACTTGTCACTGAAATAGTTACTGAATAATGCTGTATAAGTTGAAGCAATGCTGTAGAATACGGAACGTTTCTTAAATATCACACAGCTTAAACTTTATTCTAATTTTTATTTTCAACTTGAAACAAACATAATATAACCAATTAAGCACGTTTAACTTGCATGCATATTATTTAAAACCGCAGAAACAATTTCATTGTCAAGTGCACTTATCTCATGAAAAAAATTACCAGGTAAAAAAGGGAAACATCAATTAAAAAATACTTAAATAGATTCTTATTTAGTTAAGCAATAAATTCATATTACAGTTAAAATTGCAAATAAAAATTGTTTACTTGTCACTGAGATTGTTACTAAATAATACTGAATTTAACGTTAATAGCACTGAAATGTGGTGTAAATCACTCTAACCAAATGACAAATTTTCCTCATTTAATTCCTTTCTTCACACAAATTGGATCAATTGGTTAAGTCAGTAAGTTGTGTATTCCCTACACTTCTTCGTGGTTTAAGTTATTTACAAATATAAACTGTCCCGGGAATTTCTAAAATAAATATTTTTGTATGCCTTCTAATTTTTTTTAAATGAATAATTAAACGTTAAGTTAAGATTTTGACATAAAGTTGCACTGTACTACACTTTTTATATTTTTCATTGACATTTATAGTAAATATGTTTCTCCGGCATTTGAAGATATGGTAGTCGGCTTTGTATGATTTTAACTATTTAGCCTGTAATAAAATTGAAGAAACGGCTGGAGTATAATTTTTCAACAGACTCGAAAATGCAATTTTCCTGCATTCAATATGGACCCTTTTTTATTTATTCATCTAAGCTTTGTTTAAGTATAACTATATTTTATTATATTATTAAAAGTTTATTTGGACAAAAACATCTAGAAAGTTAAATAATATTTGTCTGAATTCAAGTGTACTTTATCAAACTCTCACATGTAAACTCTGAAAAGCACAAAAAATGCCGCTCCATTTCATTGATAGACACACAGAATTCTTTATGACGTTTTTCAGATAAATGAGGATGTGAGTTTCAAAACTCGCCTTGTCCAAAATTTAAAAAATAGTGTTTTCTCTGTAAATCTATTCTATTGATAAATTTGCATCGAAAAAATACTACAATCCGCAAAAAACTAGTTTCAGCATGTATTTCTGGCGTTCTAAAATTTTGTTTTAAAATGAAAACTAATGGAAGCAGTTAGAGGTTTTTCACGATTTCCTCAAATTTGATTTTTTAGATAAGGCGAGTTTTGAAACTCACGTCCTCAAACAGAAAGATAATAAATTTGTATAGGTCGAAGGAATACTGGAGATTATGGAACGTTTCTTAAATATCATATTCATGTAAGAAACAACACAATTTAAACTTTTTTCAAAAATTTTTTAGCTTGAAACAAGCATAATAGACTGTTAATCACGTTTAGCGTGCATGCATATTACTTAAAAACAAAATAAAACAAAAACAATTTCTTTGTCAAGTGTACTTATCGCATGAAAAAGGAATTACCAGGTAAAAAAGAAAAACATTAATTAATATAAACATATTCTTATTTAGTTAAGCAATCTATTATAGTTACAAGTGCATATAAAAACTGTTTGCTTGTCACTGAAATAGTTACTGAATAATACTTAATGTAACGTTAATAGCACTGAAGTGCTGTAATCCACGCTAACCGAATGACAAATTCCCTCATTTAATTCCTCTCTTCACACAAATTGGGTCAATTGTTTACGTCAGTAAATTGGGTATTCCCATAACTTATTGGTGATCTAAGTTATTTACAAAAATAAATTGCCCTGGGAATTTCTAAAATAAATATTTTTGTACGCCTTCTAATTAAAAAAAAAAAAAAAAAAAAAATGAATAATTTATTTTAACGTTAAGTTAATGGTTTTTGACATAAAGTTACACGTTCTATACTTTTTATATTTTTCATTGACATTTATAGTAAATATGTTTCTCCGGCATTTGAAGATATGCTAGTCGGCTTTGCATGATTTTAACTATGCAGCCTGTAATAAAATTGAAGAAAGGGCTGAAGTATAATTTTTCAACAGACTCGAAAATGCAATTCTCCTACATGCAACATAGACCCTTTTTTCATTTATTCATCTAAGCTTTGTTTAAGTATAACTATATTTTCTTATATTATTAACAGTTTATTTCGACAAAAACATCTAGAAAGTTAAATAATATTTGTCTGAATTCTAGTGTACTTTATCAAACAGTCACATAAAAACTCTGAAAGGCACAAAAAATGCCGCTCCATTTCACCCATAGACACACGGAATTCTTCATGACGTTTATCAGATAAATAAGGACGTGAGTTTCAAAACTCGCCTTATCCAAAATTTAAAAAATAGTGTTTTCTCTATCAATCTATTATATTGATAAATTTGCATCGAAAAAATACTACAATTCGCAAAAAAAAAACTAGTTTTAGCATGTATTTCTGGCGTTCTAAAATCTTAGTTTAAAAGGAAAACTAATGGAAGTAGTTAGAGGTTTTTCACAATTTCCTCAAATTTAATGTTTTGGATAAGGCGAGTTTTGAAACTCACGTCCTCAAATAGAAAGATAATAAAATTGTATAGGTCGAAGGAATACTGGAGAATACGGAACGTTTCTTAAATATCATATTCATGTAAGAAATAACACAACTTAAAACTTTTTCAAAAATTTTTTAAGCTTGAAACAAACATAATAGACTGTTAATCACGTTTAACGTGCATGCATATTATTTAAAAAAAAAAAGAAAAGAAAAAGAAAACAAGTTCTTTGTCAAGTGCACTTATCGCATGAAAAATAATTACCAAGTAAAAAAGAGAAACATTAATTAAGAAATATATAAATATATTCTTATTTAGTTAAGCAATCTATTATAGTTAAAATTGCAAATACAAATTGTTTACTTGTCACTGAAATAGTTACTAAATAATGCTGAATATAACGTTAATAGCACTGAAG
Organism: Maratus michaelseni; assembly: GCA_963931845.1. NCBI lineage: Eukaryota > Metazoa > Arthropoda > Arachnida > Araneae > Salticidae > Maratus > Maratus michaelseni. The sequence goes on from OZ007595.1 coordinate 122,325,860, forward strand.
TGATGTAAATCACGCTAACCGAATGACAAATTTTCATCATTTAATTCCTCTCTTCTCCACAAATTGGGTCAATTGTTTACGTCAGTAAATTGGGTATTACCTAAACTTATTGGTGATCTAAGTTATTTCGACATATAAACTGCACCGGAAATTTATAAAATAAACGTTTTTGCATACCTTCTATTTTTTTCCCATGATTTTTTTTAAGATAAAGTTAATGGTTTTGGACATAAATGTTTTTTGTTTATATAATGGTTTTTGACATAAATGGTTTTTGTTTATTTTGACATATATGTTTTTTGTTTATAAAATGGTTTTTGACGTACCTTTCAATGAAAAATATAGAAAGTGTAGTTATTTTAATAACTACACTTATTATATTTTTCATTGACATTTATAATAAGTATGATTCTTCAGTCTTTGAAGGTTTGTTAGTTGGCTTTGCGTGATTTTAACTATATAATCTGTAGTAAAATTGAAGAAACAGCTGGAGTTTAGTTTTTCAACCGAAAAAGGTTACTTAATTTGACTTTACATACACAGTGTTGTCTAAATTAAAATAAATATTTCTATGCATATAATTGCAACATTTGTTTATATATATATATATATATATATATATATATATATAATTATAATATCTTTGAATTTCAAAAAACATATCAAGTTCTTGTAACAATCTAATTAAATCTCCAGAGAGATAATTAGTAATATATACATTATGTATGTAAAATCTTTTACGAATAACACTTACCGAGTTCTTATACTTTGAGTTTTATGAAATTTCAAAGTTTTCACCCACTAAAAAGTAAAAACGCGTCCTTTCGCTTTTAGTGCTGGAAAATTCTGGAAATTTATGAAATTCAAAGTACCATAACTCGGTAAGCTTTAGTCGTACAAAAATGAAACAGTTTTTATTTTATTTGGGAGAGCATGGACAAACTTTTTCTAAATATAATTTGTAGATCACTATGACTGTACAAAAATTTTAATTTCGTAATTTTTACTTAAATGGCTTTTAAGCTTTACACGGGGGCTCGGACAGCATCTGTCCGAGAATACATGCAAACTTGGACAGATACTGTCCGAGCCCCCGAGTAAAGGTTAATATGGCTTGGGCATCCGATCCGGGCCTCCCGGGCTAGAGAATATATGTGAAAACCATTTTTATTTTTTTTAAATTAAAAACGCTAATAGATTTTTTACAGTTAATAATTTTTTTTAGATTGCCCCTTAACAACAACAAAGAGCCTTTTTATATGAAATATGTCAATTAAATATTGAAGTAAAATTTTGAAATTTATAAAAAGCGGTAATTTTGTATTGGTCTCGTGCCAGAAGTTAATAGCCGAAGAAATCGCTAAAAATTTCGTATCTAAAAAAGTTTTTTTATTGTTATTCTGATAATTTCAGCGGTTTTAAGTGCTAATTTAAGTACATGTCTGTTGAATTTGTGTTTTATTTATACTATTTTATTTATTGCTGAGTGAAATTTTAATTTCGTTATTGAATATCAGCTGAAAACAAATGCTGATTTTTTTTATATTGTTTAAAGTGCAAACGGATTAACATTTTGTAATCGTTACAATGATTTCTGTTTTAAATAGACTGCGTTTAAACAGAAATTTTAATTCTGAATTGCTCGATCGACTGCGACAGCACATACCGAAATAATAGAAAGCAGGAATCCTCGATGCCACATAAGCAAAAATGCTAATGCAATACTAAGATGAAATTTATGTAATTATTCAACTTATTACGTATTCTGTAATAAATTGTAAACAAAAAAAAATTAATGGGTAATGGCAATTTGGTGGCGTTTAGGTATTATACAAATTTATGACTTGTAGGGTCAGTTAGGTTTATGAACACGGGGTGGTTCAGAACAAGCACAACTAACACTCTACTAACGCCACGTCATTAGCTGATTGTAAAGTAAACTAGAAATCAAAGGTTTACAACACTGTTGAGGGAATAAGAGCGTTCCCTTCGTTTCTGCTTCGCGGTTGATACCTTGCTTGAGCTTCTCGAATTCCTTAAGAATTCAAAGTGACAGTTTTGAAATGCCTGGGATTATTCTTCGTTTCTGTCAAATAAAATCAAGATAAGTCGTTGTTCTTAATAAATATTTTTTAAGTTATAATTATTCTAACAAAGTTATGAACAAGTTTTTCCTCCAATTCATATTCAAACACTTACAAAACCATATTCATAATTATCCCACAATTTTGTGAAAGGTTGTGAAGAGTTTTCATTTAGTGTTTTGTACCATATTAGGTCGTATTGAGCCTCATATGAAATCATAACTGCTTGAACAGTTTAAATTATATATTTTTTCGGAAACTTTTGCTCAGATTGAAAGTTTAATATATCTAAATGTCAGAAATTAAATCGACAATCACTATAACGGGGCCAACTTAGTTCGTTTGGATTGTTTTTCATCTAAAAATATAAGGCAGGATCCCCATCATTAGCTTCGTTTGAAATATTTTTGTTTAAATATATACATACAAAACAGACCAGAGCATGCGCAGCAGGACCGGTGTACGCAGCGGGTCCCCCGTATTCTAGTTTCTTTTGGACAGATTTTCATTTCAAATCATAGAAATCCGAGGGTGTACGCTGCCGAAGATAGTGGAGCCCCCAACATTAAGTTCGTGTGGAACGATTTTCCGTTAAAACTATAGAATCATTCAATACTGGTGTTTATGTATATTTAAGGTTATTATCATGGGCCCGGACAATGGCGGGAGAGTCAGCTAGTGGTATAATAAATAATGTGTATATGGATTTGATGTTGAAAAAATGTTTTGTATGAACTTGTTAATTCTTGTAATATACTATCCAGACACAAAACTAGATATTCACTATTATCCCCATAGTCTTTGTGGGTAATTGTGAACATCTGGGGGGTTGTTGTGAACAAGCAATTTTAAGTACTTTAATTACATGCCAAAGTACCAATAACTAATTGTAATTGTTCTATGGGAATTAAACAAAAACTTTATGGTGGTTTTACAACAGTCACGTGCTTCTTAAAGATGTCAGTACTTAAAACTAATAAAATTTGTTCATAATTACTCCAATTGACCCTACAGATTTATCATTATCCTTTTTATAAAAACGTAATGGAAATTGTTGTACGTAAGCAATGACCGAGTGTAGTTTTTTAATCAACAGTAAAAAATAAATAAATAAATAAAACTCGATTCTATATATAGTATTGTCTGAATGGAATTATATTTTGCTATGTATATCATCGGAATATTTATTACGCGTCTAAAAATGTACCTTACGCACAATGTACAGATTGCTAGAATTAAAATAAATAACGATTTTTATACATTTTACATCAAGTTTACGATTCAAAAGCAAATTATCAAAAGGCAAAATATTATTTGAGTAGTTTGCTTTGATTTTATCTGATAATAGTATTCTTTTGGGATATTTTGAAAACAGAAAGGTTATTAGCAGCCAAGTTTTTCAAGGAATCTGGTTTCTGATAAAATGACATGCCTCTCCTTTAAATTATATTTATTCAAATAAGACATTTTAAACTTGTAGTGTGTCAGACATTATCTGTTACTTCTCAATATTTTAATATGTACTTTTATTTCTTTATTTTAAGCTTACCATGTTTCCTGGCTTGTATATGTCAATCCAATGTGTAAAATGTCAGTCACCGTTAAACTTCCAGAAATGTGGCTTCCGATATAACAAGAAGGAACAAAGTAGGACGAAAATATAACTCTCATAAATCATTTTTGTTCCTTAAAGGTGGATACGAATACTGTAGTATTTTTAGTTTTGTTCCTTTGAACTGCAAATTTAATTTTTAATGTCGTTTTAAAAATCTCGAAAGTGAAATGTCTCATCTTCACAGTACATATATGCTTTGGTTTCAAAAAATAAAAATAAAATGACAATGCGTTTATAGATTAACAGTTGATTAATACAGTCGAAAATAGCTAATAACTTATTTTAAAAATATACAGGGTGTCCCAAAATGATTGAAACGTGCTTTAATTTTTTACCTGTTTGTGATACGTAGACAATGTATATTACAGAATTTTAATGTTTTCTTTGAACTGGTAATATAAATTTTAATGTTGTTTAAAAAAACAGAAAATAAATGTTTCATCTTCACAGTATATACTTTGATTTCAAACAAAATAATAAAATGACAATGAATTTTCTTAGTTTAACAGTTGTTTAATATAGTCGAAAATCGTTAATCACTTATCGTGAAATATACAGGGTGTCCCAAAAAGATTGAAACGCACTTTGGCTATTTACTTGCTTGAGATGCACAGACAATATAAAATGCAGATATTTTAGTGTTTATTTTCAACTACTAATGTAAATTTTAATGTCGTTTTAAAAAAACAGAAAATAAATGCTACATCTATACAGTATATGCTTTGATTTCAAACAAAATAATAAAATGGCAATGTGTTTATTAGAATAACAGTGGTTTAATACAGTCAAAACTCGTTAATACCTTATTGTGAAAATATACAGGGTGTCCCAAAACGATTGAAACGCGCTTTAATGTTTTACCTGTTTGATCTGCCAATGTACATTTTATTGTCGTTTTTAAGAAACAGAAAATAAATGTTTCATCTTCACAGTATATGCTTTGGTTTCAAAGAAAATAATAAAACGACAATGTGTATATAAGATTAACTGTTGTTTATTGCATTCGAAAATTGTTAATCACTTATTGTGAAAATACACAGGGTGCCCCATAAAGATTGAAACGTGCTTTAATTTTTTATCTGTTTGAGATACGCAGACATGTATATTACAGAACTTTAATGTTTTCTTTGAACTGGTAATGTAACTTTTAATGTCGTTTTAAAAATCTGGAAAATTAAATGTTTCATCTTCACAGTATATGCTTCGGTTTCACATAAAAATAAAAAAATGACAATGCGTTTATAGATTAACAGTTGTTTAATACAGTCGAAAATCGTTAATCACTTATTCTGAAAATATACAAGAATTCCCAAAATATTGAAACGTGCTTTAATTTGTTATCCGTTTGAGATACGCAGACATTGTAAATTACAGATCTTTAATGTTTTTTTTTGAACTGATAATCTAAATTTTAATTTCAATGTTGTTTTTAAAATCCAGAAAATTAAACGTCTCATCTTCACAGTATATGCTTTGGTTTCAAAAAATAAAAATAAAATGACAATGTGTTTATATATTAACAGTTGCTTAATACAGTCAAAAATTGTTAATCACTTATTGTGAAAATACACAGGGTGTTCCCAAAAAATTAGAACGCGCTTTAATTTTTTAACTGTTTGAGATACGTAGACATTTATTACAGAACTTTAATGTTTTCTTTGAACTTGTAATGTAAAATTTAATACCGTTTTCAAAATCCGGAAAGTTAAATGTTTCATCTTTACAGTACGTGCTTTGGTTCCAAATAACAATAATAAAATGGTAATGTGTTTATAGGTTAATAGTTGTTTAATACAATCAGAACTCGTTAATCACTTATCGTGAATATTTACAGAGTGAATATTTCATCGACATAATCTTATTTCCTATCTAATTTTGAATACACATGGAAACATTAAAGCTCGTTTCAATCTTTTTTGGACACCCTGTATATGCGTACACTAGCGTTAACGTTCAATCCTAAACGGTACTACAAGTTTAGGGCCAATAAGACTATGAAAGTGATCCCTGTCGAAGGGGAAAATAAACTTTTCTTTTAAAATAGTTTATTACGTTCTTTTATTATTTATTATTCTATTTAATAACTATATTAATAAGAGTTATATAATATTTAAGTTCAATACAAATCTTTAAAAAAAAAAAACCTTTTTGTTGTCAAATTTGGTTATGAAGTTGATGATTTTCTAGTTTTAACTTGTAATATTTACAAACGATTTGTTGATAAATAATGTATACAAGTGTATTTGTAAAAATTACTTATTCACATTGACTCTTTGCATGAACTAATATCGGTAAACTGTTTAAAAAAAAAAAAAAAAAAAAAAAAAAAAACTTTATTTAATTTGTAAATATAATTTTTTTTCCATGTATGAGCGAATTGAGACACTAATTATATTTTAATGTTTTATAAAATCTTACACTTTATCAAAATAAAAATTATACCTTCGTTCGCTCTACGTTGAATAAACCGATAAAATGTGAAAATCACAAAAAAAAAAAAAAAATAAATAAATAAATAAATAAAACAAATGCAAAAATAGCCAAGTTTGGTCACTAAGAATTATGTGTTTAAAATTTGCAAAAACCTTAAGTATTGTATATAATATTGAATAGTTAGAATGAACTATAAACATTTTTTGGGAGAATTATTTAAGTTCATCCAAAAGAACCATTTTCATAATCATATCAACCTCACTTCTTTACTGAAACAAGAAGAAAGAAAAATCAAGCCTCAAGCATAGATTATGAAACATTTCAGGACAGTGTAACAAAATTTCTCCGTTTAATTAGGTAAAAGATGATATTTAAGTAAACAATTTGGAAAATGCATCGACACATTTGATAACACAATTTCAGCAATTACCATCTATAGTCGGAAAATTATTCGAATTCTTTTGTGAAGCCCTGTATATGATCTATGGATTTGTATATATACTACATAGTATGCAAAATTTAGTTAAGTTAAGAAACGCATAACACAGTTGAAAATTTCCCTATAGTAATTTACTCCAATAAATGGAAATGTACTTGAATTCCTTTGTGCAGCCGTGCATATGATCTATAGAAGTTATACGTCAATAATATACTAAAAAATAATAATAACGTATACCACAACTGAAAACGCAATTTCTAGTAATTATCGCTCAAAGACAGTATACTGTAACCGAATCCTTTTGCGTGTCCCTGTAAATGAACGATGAAATGCTAGTAAGCATCTTTAGTACACTTCAGTTGTGTATATCAATTTCAATATGTTTTAAATAGTGTAACATAATTAAAAACATCGCAAATGAGTTTTCGCCATGGACAATATATAATGCATCGGGATTCTTTTGAACGCTCCTGTAAATGAACTATAAATCCTACACACTTAATTTCAATACCTAACGTTCCATAGCAAAACTCAATAACATATAATCAATTACATCGCAATCCCAGCATTTTACGCCAATTAGAGTGCGGATAAACAGGAAGATGACTAGACAGAAGACCAGGCATACCGAAATGATAAATACTTTTCAACTATGTTGGAAAGTTTTAAAAACTTGTTATAAAGGGAAAAAAAAGCAAGTATCAATCCCCAAATTTGAGCATCAATTTAAACGTCTGTGTACAGTTCTTCACTTCAAAGTAAATTTATTAGTGTTAGTCTCTTTTATCATCTGAAGCGTCAGTCTGATTTTTTTATCTTTTTAATCTCATTCGATTGTACCATACAGTTTTCAGAACGCCACTTCTTTCTTTCTGCACTCAAACAGAATTTTCCCGAAACTTCCGAGTCGTCACGTACCTAGATCCTCAAACGAATCTACAATGAAGTAGAATTGAGAGCGAAAGGGATACTAAAAGGGAAGAAGAATACGCCGAAACGAAGAGGAACGTCTTCAGAATATTATAAATATCTAATTCAAGTTTCAACTATCTTTTAAGAAATTTTACGAGTTTAAAATTGCGAAATATGAGTTCATGCAAACATTATGCTAAAAGACTGACAGTCGAAAAGACTATAAACGTGGCTCTTTGCAATGGTAAACAAAAAGGCTTAAAAAAATACTTTAAATTGTTTATTATACAGTGCACCAAAATTCCTTGACACAGTTTAAAATTCAATAAAAAAAATTAAGCAATTGGCGTACGAGAGTGCGGATTGGACGAAAATGCTTCTTATGATAGAAAATTTTCTTTAAAAAAATTAAAAATTTAGTTCAAAAAATTTCTCATAGATGGCGTTACTTCTGAAAAGCTACCGAAGAGGTAGAATGATTTTCTGGACTGTTTTTGTCCAAACTATGGCAATCCACATTCCAGAACTTAAAAATACTCTGCCTTAATGAATTCGATTAGACGAGTGAGACAAGTCAACAAACATTAGTTTGGCAATAATAGGAAACTCGCCAAGATTTATAGGATTCCCATGTAAGATAATAGCGACACATGGAAAAAAAATAGATAGATCGATACGATTTTGGGAAATGAAAACGAATCGCCCAGCAACTTGCTGTGCTTTCTATTATCGTCAAACTAATGACTTTTGTCAAAGTCGTCTAATTGAACTCACGAAGGCGAGTATTGTTAAGTTCTGAAAAGTGGATTGCCATAGCTTGGACAAAAACTGTGCATACGCACTGCGCGTCTTTCGGCGCTGTTATGTCTAAGGTCATTCTACGTCTTCGGTAGCTTTGCAGAAGTTACGCCATCTATGAGAAATTTTTGGAACTAATTTTTTTTATTTCTTTAAAGAAAAATTTTCGATCATAAGAAGCATTTTCGTCCAAACCGCACTCTCGTACGCCAATTGCTTAATTTGTTATTAAATTTTAAAATGTGTCAAGGATTTTTGGGACACCCTGAACTTATTTAACATTGTATAATATTTGGGTTAATTGTAATTGTTAAACGGGTTTGTTTGGTGGTGAAACTTCGCTATTTTATTTATTTTATTTATTTTTATTTATTTGGCAAAGAACAAACAATTGTACCCTTTTGCTGAATGTTTACATTTGGAGTATAAGGTCTTATAAAACATAAAAAATAAAATGACACCTCAATTAGTTCATACACTGTAAAAAAAGACAAATGTTTCTTATCTCGTAAAATATAATATAATTACGAACGAAAATACACAATAACCTCTTCCGAGTTACTCACGATTTCGAAACGCATTTTTTATATTTAGAAACATCAGAAACCAATATATTTTCGAAATTTTAAGAAACATTTATAAAATATTTTTTATTTTGCTGCCACTGGTTTTCAGAAACGTTTCCGAGTAGTTTTTACAGTGATATTAATAAGTTTTCTCAAACCGAAATATCGGTTTTTAGTATGCTACCTCTCAAGGAAACATTTCCATGGTCAACAAACATGCTGTACAGGCAAACATGAAAGATTAACAGCGTTAACATTAACATTAACATTAAAATTAATATTATTTTGTTATTCTTGCATGTATAAATTCCTTTACGCAGCTGAAAATGTTTAGCCCGTTATGATCCGACGGTACTTTTAAGTACAATTAAAGTAAATTTAATATAAAATTTATTTAAGTAGATTTTACTTTCCTTATGTTACATGAGTAATTTACAACTACAAAAACCTTTCCATTTGAAGACTGGATCACAATACATTTATTTACGTTGTTTTTATAAGAATTGTAACATTTCTATGACAGTGTTTTTTGATAATTAATCTAATTATTCTTGTAAATATTTAACAAAATGAGCTATATCTACTGATTTATTAAATCATTTGAATAAAAAAACTAATCTAAGTTTCATATTATTATTATATAATTTTTCTAATATATCTTCAGACATTAAAGAAGATAACTATTGACGTGGAGCAATTTCTTGATTCAAAATTTGGCATAAAGTGTTAATTGAACATCCTAAAAACCGATATTCCTGCTTGAAATCCTGATTAATACATTATAAAAAACTACTCTGAAACGTTTTCGAAAGACAGTGGCAGCTAAAGAAAATTTGATTTTATAAATTCTTCTTTAAATCTCGAAAATATATCGTTTCTAAGTTTCTAATGATAAAGGACGCTTTTCGGAATTATGGATGACTCGGAAGAGATTATAGTATATTATATTTTGGTAGATTAAGTAACATTTATTTACTTTTTTACAGTGCACTAAAAAACTTTTTTTGTTGGTATTATATTATTTTTATTATATATTTATTATTTTTATTATAGAAGGTATTAAGGTATTATATTTTACTGTATATTTTTTATTTTAATAGTTTTATTATATTACATTATATTTTTATATATTTATTTTATATATTTTTAGAAAATTAGGTTTATGTCATATCAGTAAATAAATTATATTTCTGTAGTGTCAATAAATAAATTATTTAGTATAGTATCAATTTATAAAGTCATTTTTAATATCTATATAGTATGTATTTAACACTTTTAGATTGTTTAATTGCGTATCGTTAGTTAATATTTGTTCTATGACATACTTTAAAATTTACATGAATGACGCAGGGGTCACTTTTAAAATCTTATCGACTCTAGTTCTATAATAATAACTAGAAGACTTTTAAGATTAAAGGAGCATCTTTTATTTCAAAACTTCTATTAAACACACATTTTCATTATGTTGCTTCTTTTTTGTGCTGAATATATATGTATATATATAACACATGTCCCTTTCAACAGCTGTATGCTATAGAATCTTTACTTACGTATACTTTTTGTATAGCTTTTTTAATGTCATGCATCCCCTGAAGCTTTTTATTATTATTATTATTTATCTTATAAGGCGATGAAGACATTTGGCAAATTTTCAAGGCATACATGATAAAAATCTCTAACATCATCTAAAAGAAAATGCTTCATAAAAACAATAAGGTGCAAAGTATCCAATGCTTACTTGTGATATTTTTACTCTCTAAAACATTATTTCTTATCACACTACATTTCAAGGGTAACGTTATGGATTAGAAGACCTTCAAGTACACAATAAAGATACATCACACTAATCTGAATTAAATGAATTTATAAGGTAACCGGATAATGAAGGTTCATGTTTGTAAAAATAGCCTATAATGTGCTAAATAGTTTTACTGCTAACTAATTTCTGTGTAAGAAAAGGCAATCATCTTATACAGGGTGTTTCACAAAGGACCCCTAACTTTAAAAATCAATAACCCGGAAACGGTGATAGATAGACACATGAAACCAGTGGTATGTTTATTAAAAAAATCGTAAGAATCTTATCCATAAATCTCAAAATTTAGTTAAAAATAGCACCGATAGATGGCGCTGAGAGCGTTAAGAAACCTTCTAAAGAGAGTTCAGAAGCATAGAAAGACTAGCCGTCGAAGTTTTCGCCATTGAAATCTGACCGCTATTAGCGTATAGTGAAAATAATCCTGAAAGTGATGCATACCGTGGCGGAATGTGTGTTATTGTGTTGGAGTACCACCGATTAAATCAGAATACTACTGCCACAAGAGGAAGTTTTCAAACGCGACTTCAAGTCGCAAAAGGCGCAGATGGGAAAAAAATAAGTGAGCTTTTTAAAAAATTTTCAACAGACAGGCAACGTGGCCGATGCGAATTATTTTCACTATACGCGGTCAGATTTCAATGGCGAAATCTTCGACGGCTAGTCTTTCTATGCTTCTAAACTCTCTTTAAAAGGATTCTTAACGGTGCTGTTTTTAACTAAATTTTGAGATTCATGTATAAGATTCTTACGATTTTTTTAATAAACATACCACTGGTTTCATGCTTCTATGTGTCACCATTTCCGGGTTACTGATTTTTAATGTTAGGGGTCCTTTATGAAACACCCTGTAGTTAGATGAACAGGAATCCATGTTAAAAATTATAAATATACAGAGTGTCTCAAAATTATTACTGGGAAATTTAGAAGTGGTAATATAGGTCAGGAAAATTTTTTTGGGGGGAAACTAGACTCTCAATCCACTTATTTAGTCAAAAATACAGGGTGCCTATTGATCAATGATTGCGGAGAAAATGTTCCAGCAGAATTATATATTACATGAGATTTGTACCAAACTTCCCATCCTCCCCGTGAATGACCAAAGACGTTCTTGTGTGATTGAAAATAAAGTTTACTTAATTATTAAAAATAAATTATGAGTGTTCATTTTTAGGAAGCGTGCTGATTAAAACCGTCTTTCAAATGTAACCTAGTTTTGAAAAATATTTTTACAAATTAACCTGTTTGCTATCCAATCATTTTGTAAAGTTGGAAGTTAACCATTATATGAACATGTCTTGGTGATACAAGAATGGAAGAGTTCGTTCTTTTTAAATTACTTTTTAAGGTGATTAAGAGACGCCCACAAATAACTAATGTAGGTTCTTGCTTATAATGATATAATTTTCATCAGTTGTATGTCATTTGTTGAAAGTTTTTTTTACCTCCTCATGAGAAGTAAGAACGTGAAAGTTTTAATGGAATATGAAAGTAGGAAATGAATTATTAAAGTACTGTTTGCTTGTTGTTTTGTGCGCTTCTGAATGTTCAGACTGCGAATCATGTAGAATTGTATTGCGAACTGCAAGGAGTGGTAGTGGGGGAGATTGCCTGCAGAAGCAGTAATTGTATTACAATTTCTGTCAGACAAACCGAATGGTCAAACAGGTTAAGTTACTGAGCGGCTTAAAATAGAATTTATTGAATTATTAAAATTGATATTTCAAAAAGAATGTGTATACACCCAGTTTACTTCATTTTATAAATTTAATCTATTTATGAATTTTCTTTTTTGTTAGTTAACCTATTTGTTATTCAATCAGTTTTTAAAGCTAGAAGTTAACCATTACATCAGCAAGTCTTGTGACCTCTCGGTGATACAAGAATGAAGGAATGCGTCCTTTTAAATTGACTTTATAAACGCTGGAGAGACGCCCACGCACATCCTCTGTATGTTCTTGCTTGTAGTGATACAATTTACATCTAATGTATGTCAGTTCGTGAAAGTCTTTTTACCTCTTCATGAGAACTAAGAACACAACGTTTTTAATGTAATCTGAAAGTAGGAAGTGAATCATTAAAATGCAGTTTAATTGTTGTTTTCTACACTGCTTAATGTGGCTATGGATCACCTGCGATTGTATTAAGAACCACATTCTTGAAGGAAAGAGACGAAACGATCGCACAGTATGATGTTGTTAGATTAAACATATTTATTTTCTCTTCAGTTAGTGGTGCACTACCGAAATACAAGAACCTTTAAGCATAAAAGTGTTCTTTCTGGACCTTTTTCATTTGAAAATAACTCAAATATTATTAAATAATTTAAGTAGCTTAATTAAAGTGAAAAATAAACACACATATATATGAGACGAAATATTAGAGTGATGGTTCCTGTTGGTCATCCAATTAAGCGAACTACATGTTAGCCCAAATAAAGTCAGAGGAAGGCAAATTAATACGCTATAACTTTTATCAAATATACTGGCCGGGTTCATTTAGGGAAAGAGCACATTTTTCAACATATAATGTTATTTTCTTATTTTGTATCAAATTTCTGTAACAGTTGATTATGTATACATTTTGTTAATATTTAATAATTTGTCAACTTTTAAAAATATTTTCAAAAATTCTTAAATAATAAAAAAAGAGATATTCCTGGCAGGATTAGAGGTTTTAACTAGCTCTAAACCCTATATTGGTCGTTTGGGTCGATTGGGTCGTTTGGGTGTTATAATTCTCATTATTGGCAGAGCACGTGAGGTCATTATAAATAAAAATCATTGGTTTAATATTAAACAGATGATAGAGGTTTTTAAATTTACAATGCCTGGGTTACCAAAATAGCAATTTTAAATCATAGCTAATCGCATGTTAAAAATTAAAAGTGTTGAGAACAAGAGATAATTTTTGTATTATCAATACCAATGTAATACTAATTCATTAGAAATACCGTTTAGCAAGGAAGTTGTTCACAAAAAATAATCGTATATAAAGAAACAATTTGGAGAGAGTTTAATATGCAGACAGAATGCTCAGTTCATCTTTATCTTTATTCATTTAATTATATATTTATTTAGGCATTTATTTATTTATTTATTGTATTTGATAGCCCATGAATATTATTGATGATTGTAATGTAAAGATATTCTATTTGTGTAAGAGTATAGTTAGCAATATAAAGAAAGACAGCCTAAATTCCTTTTTTTTTTAATAGGGGGAAATCGGAACGAGAAATGAAATGAAATTTAACATAAAATTGTTAATGAGATAAAAACGAGTTTTAGTTAAAAGCTAGAGGAAAATACAATAATTTAAAACGTATGTGATTTCAACTCGCAATGCAAAAACAGAAGTTGCATTGCAATTTGCGCCAAAAGACAAAAAAGACTGATCAAATAGGACTGAAATTACAATCACAATGCAAATAATAAAATAAACTACAATTTCTGAAATGAAAAAATAAATATTTATTTCAATAAACATCTCCCACAAAATCAAATTTCTATGATCATATAATAAGTAATAAAAGTGCATTACTCCTAGACAATAGATAAATCATTTCTTTTGTTTTCTAAATTATAACTACCTGTTCCTTAGATATCCGACATTTTCCGTGAAGACATCGTGTTCATCACGTATTAAGTCGGAAGATTCTCTTAATGACTTCCTTCACAGTTGGCAGATTCTTCTAGAGACAAATCTCGTGACAGAAAACCCGTGATGGTCATTTTGAGAACGCGTCACGTTTGCTTAGTCACACATACAGAACACACGCAAATAGACACTTTCTCTGGAAAATGAGACAGTTTTCGTATTCTCTTGATGCGCCCGTCTTGTTTAAACTTCTTGAGATAGCATCTTCATTGTATGTAATACATTAGTCAAAAGAAGTTGATGAAGAGTAAATAACTTGAAATAATAAAGTGCTTTAAAGATACAATGTGTTTTCACAGAAAATTGAATGAAGACATCAAGATTTAGATTCATCATTATTTGTCGAACAAAGCGTTTATACTGGATAATGGTTATTTTAAGTTTGGATCTAGAATTGTCTCTGTTATTTTTTTGCGCAAAATATGAATAGTTTCCATTATAATAAAAATAAACCTGGAAATTTTTTTTATAGTCGCTTTCACTTGAAAATGAGACAGTTTCAAACTCTATTGATGTTCATAACTCTGTTTGAATATCTTAAGATTACGCCTCCATTGCATGTAATTCATTAGTTGTAATAAGTTGATGAAAAAATAATAATTTTAAAAAGCAAAGTTCTTTAAAGATATACAATGTGTTCACAAAAAACTTAATGAAGACACCAAGATTTAGTTTCATCCGTATTTGTCAAACAAAGTGTTTTATACTGGATAAATGAATTTTAAATTAAAACACGTATGCCTTAGTTTGGATCTAGAAATCGTTTCTTTTATTTTTTGCACAAAATATCGACAGAGTTCATCATGATAAAAATAAACTTTGCAAATTTTTATAGATGCTTTCACTTGGAAATGAGACAGTTTCAAATTCTATTGATGCTCATAACTCATCTGAATTTCTTAAGACCGTGCCTTTTTTGCATGTAGATCATTAGTTACAATAAGTTGGTGAAGAATGAATAACTTAATTTATAAAGGACATGTGAGAGGCAAGACATTCAGGGAAAATTGAATCAAGATTTAAATTCATCATTGGAAGCATGAATTCATTCTTATTTGTCAAAGAAAGTTTTTTTATCGGATTTTTTTTATCGGATATATATATATTTTTTTTTTTTTGGATATACTATTAAATACAAAATAGTGATAGTTTCGGAAACGAAAAATTAAAATTTGGGAATTTTTAGATTGCTTCTGAAATTTTCGTGTTTGAAATGCTGTAAGAAAGCATGATGGTACTCAGATACAGTGAGGTGATATGTTCTGAAAATTTCGAAAAATAAGAAGTTGCCTTCTTTTTTTTCCGCGCAATTATTTTAACCCTACTTAGGGTCATATTTTCTGTACGAAATTTATGTGATTTCATATATACCTGAAAGAAAATATTCTAGTTTTTTAAAATACAAATAAAAATTGACTTTATTGTTTGAAACTGATTTTAAAAGAAAGGGGTAGTGGTGCTTTGAATACTTTTAACAAAGGATTGGTGAAAGATTATTGAATAAAAAAATTCAAAACAAAATTTAGGCAAATACCACTTTTGGAAATAGAAATAAAACCTCGTAATTATATTTTTTATATATTTTATTAATCAGAAACTTAATTATGAATCGTTGCTATTATATAAACCTTTATTTTTCAAGCAGATAGAGGACATAATCACGAAAATTGTTCTTTTAAATAGAATGTTTGCCATAAAATTGATGATATGGAATTTTTTTAAGGACGTTACTTTAATTTCTTTTCATTCATTTCCCACCCTTCTTTTTTTAACAAGAAAATAAAAGAATTTTGATTATTAAACTTAAAACAGTTTTTTTTAATTTGCTGATCTAAGTATAATACTATGGAGGGATGAAACTACAATATAGTAATCAATATTATTCTTAAAAAAATAACTCAACGTCTAAGCAATCTGCTCGTCTATATTATTTGATAGACCAAACTCCAACAGAGTAATGAATCCTCATACTACATACATTAGGTTTAATTGCATAAAATAACATAAAATGGATGAACATTTTGGAAATTGGTAATAAAAATTTGCATTATGTATTGTTAGGCCTTACGTTTTTCAAGTATTTTGCAGATTCTTAAGCGAATAGCCAATACATTTTGAATGGAATTACCCGGCGAACATAAAATATTTACTCGATACATTGTTTTCGTATCGAATTGATTAAAAACGTCCAAATATAATTATTTTGATGTAATTTGGCAATTAATTTTACTGATTGAGAAATAATTTAACTTTGATATTATATACGTCTGTGGGAATGTTTCACAGTTGCAAATAAGGATTGACTACATCTTTAATCTTATGAAGTCTATGAAACAATCATTGAATTTCACATTGTAAAATCTACTATTAAAACTTTATTATATAAACTGAAATGCTATAATTATATAAATCAGTGTACCTTACGACGCGGAAATTAAATGTTTACTCGATACATCATACATCGTTTTCTTATCAAATTGATTAAAAATGTATAAAAAAAAAGGATGTAATTTGGAAATTAATTTTACTGATTAAGATATAATTTAGCTTTAATATTATATCCGTGCCATATGCTATGAGAACGTTTCACAGCCTGAAAGTAAGGATTACACCATCCTGGGAAGTCTATGAATCAATCATTTATTTTCACATTGTAAAATCTACTATTAAAACTTTATTATATAAACTGAAATGCTATAATTATATAAATCAGTGTACCTTAAGACACGGAAAATTTTGCGAAACTCCATTACGCATGGTCGATTCATTTATGACATGCTCGCACTATACTGACCACTAGATTCAGACAGAAATAGCCCTTTCAAGGGACATCTCATCTATATGCTCTAAAGCCATTGAACCAAGTGATGAATGTCCCACGCCAACCTCATGCATAATGCATAAACATTTTCAGCAAGGAGGGCAGTTATCGTGAGCCCCACGCATTCCTCTAGCAGCAGTTTATGTCGGACTCGTCAGAAACTTGCAAAATAGGCAGAGGTGGTATATGCTCCCACGTTGACTCTAGACCCGTCTGCCAGGTTTGAATTAATCGAATAAGGCAGTAAGATGCTTCATCACTATAGACAGCTTATATACACCCACTGAACAGTGTACGCATACTTAAGTGCACATGTTATAATATTGCTTTTGCATGCGGGCGATTAGATATTGTTCGGTATACTGGACTTACGATTAAGTTTGCTTATAAGTAAATAGCTGAGATCATACATATAATTTCATTATAAATGCGCTTTAAGTATGCATTGCATAATATTTCCTGTAAGCTCTTTTTAGCTCAGAAGTTTTTAACTGGTGTGCCATGGCACACACTAGTGCCAAGGGAATATTCAGTCACATTTTTAATTGAAATTTTGCGTATTAATAAAAGTATAATACTTTCAACGCAGCCACCCGATTTGTTCTGTGATGATATTTAGAATTTTGTGCAGATTTATTTGAGCGTTTGAATATCTTTAATAAGAGTATGCGGAAAAAATCATCTTCAGATAAAGTTAACCCTACACAGCACGAATTGTTCTTTTGGAATTATGTGTTTTTATATTCATATTTAGGGTTAGATATCAGAAATTTTAAAGAGAGATTTTTTACTTTATTTACTAGTAGACTTGTATTATTATTTAAGCATATTATGTAAGAATATTTAGATTTAAATGTAGTGGTTGTTTGGAACTGAATTTATTTATTAAAAGTTAAATTTTAGTTGATTCATATATGCATCACTGTTCAGTGTAGTGAAGTGTTTTCTGAGAAAAGTTATTGTCCGGTGTAAATTAGATAAAAAAAATTTCAACTAATTTTACTAATTTTTGATCTATTACACGCAAATTTTGAAGAAATTTCAGCCCACCTACATTTCTTGTTATAAAATTTACGCGTACACCTATCTAAACATTTAATCTTTGAAAGCATATATTCTAAAATGTCAAGTTCAGATATCTTATTAAATATTTACATAATAAAGAGAAAATAAAAAATACATTTTAAGAATTTAATTTTTATTTTTGAAACACGATTTATAATAAAATATTAGGATTTTATTGTTTATAATGGTCTTTTTTTTTTTCGGGATTATAATTGCAATGTGTCACAGAAATATAACGATGCACTCAAGTGTGTCTTGAAACTTAAAAAAAAAATGAGTTTACAAACTCTGCTTTAGCTTTAAAAATCAATTCGTTTTACAAATGAAACTGGATATGCGCTTGGGGAATTATCAAGCATTTACTAGTCTACTAATTCTACCTAAATATATAATTAAATATACACTGTTGTGAATATTTTAGAAATTTATCCCCTGAAGCTACAGACATAAGTTTAAATTCCAAAGGCAAGTAAAAATTTAGCCTAAATATCAGTGGAAGTTTTTCATTTAAAACAATTTTCTTAACGAACCATACATACACCCGCTGAAATGCAAATATACAGAAAACTTTTATAGCAAACGCAATACAAATAAATAACTCCAAATTGAAAACGAAATTAAAAATTAAACCTAAAGACATATTCATCACTAACATTGAGAGTCGAAGTTAAACGTAAATACAAATTCAACTCTTGCTTTCATTGAAATTTAACTAAACAAATCTAAATAGCAAACGCAATTCCAATAATTAGCAAATTAAAAAGCTAACGCGATACAAGTAAATAAGCTAAATAATAAATGCAAGTAAAAGTAAATCCTAAGCAGATGTAGTACTTTTTAATTGCAAAATTTTAGATCCGTTAACCAATTACATTATTCCTCAATTAACATCCGCCTTTAAAATGTCACGTCGCATTTAACACCGTTAATCCACCTAAAAAAAACCACTACATATCTCCCATCTCTGTTTAATTCGAATTCGATACTCGCTATTAAAATTCAACACTCACTTTCACTGTAACACAAGTAAATAGATCTTTTTCACAACGAGCTGCATAAACCAGTTCAAATTCAATGTATCGTGACTAATGCAAGATTTTTATTAAGTCAATCCCATAAGCTTCTTTTACAGTGAAAGCCTAAAATGCTAAATGTGTGAAAGGCTATTCATTAATAGGTACATTGTTGGTTATTCAGTATTTATTTCGTATATTTCCCATCCTTTTTTTTTCGACATCCTTTTATGCAATAGGATTTTTTACACAGTTATATGAATATTTAATAGGATTAGATATGAAACAAGTGGTTTAATGTAATGAATCTGCATAAATCCAAATAATCACTGCTTCTTAAGTTGATTTTTATGTGAAAAAATAGAAAATTACTACTATAAGAGATTTAACAAGAATTAAAAACCATGTGCAAAGCATAGATTATGAAGCACTTTCCAATACATTCAGAATACTGTAACAAAACTTCACCGTTCACTAAGGTGAAAGATATAATGTCTATTTTGGAAAATGTAAAACACATTTGAAAACCCAATTTCAGGAATTACCATAAATAGTCGGGAAAATATTCTTTTGTGCAGCCTTGTATATGTCCTGCAACAGATTTTTATCTCTACTACATAATATGCTAAAATTTAAGTCAGCTAGGAAACGCATAGCACAGTTGAAAATTCTCCTTCAGCAATGTCCGTCAATACACGGAAATGTACTCGAGATATTTTGTGCAGCCCAGTACATCGTGTATAGAATTTATACACAATATGAAAAAAATAGTTAAATTTAAAAACGCGTACCACAGCTGAAAACGCAATTCCAGCAATTATTGTTCATAGACAGTACTATAACCGGATTCTTTATTATTTTGTGTGTCCCTGTAAATGATCGATAGATGCAATGCACACCATATTCTATAATAAGCATCTTGTAGTGCATCTCAGTGATATAGATCAATTTCAATAGGTTTCAAATAGTATAATATCATTAAAATATACCACAGACGATTTTCCCTTATAGACCGCAATGTAACGGAACTTTTTGGAGTGTCGCTGTAAACGAACTATAAATGCTGCACACTGCTTTTCAATACGGAACGTGCAATAGTAATCATCAATTACATATATAAATTGCATGGTAATCGGAGTAATATTTACGCGAGTCAGAGAACAGACAGAGCGACGGACAGACAAACCGAATTCTTAAACACTGTTATCAAGTGTTAAGAACTAACAATTTGAGTTATTAAGAATTATTGAAATGAAATTAAGAATGTTGACATTGTGAATTTGTTGGATAGATTGTGTTTCTAAAGTGAAGAGTAGTTGCAGTTAGTTATAGCTATGATTTCGAGAAATGGTATCGAGAAATGGTTTACTTAGTGTCCTAATGGCTTTCGCTTATTCAGTATTTGTTGTGTATATTTCCCATAATTTTTTTCGCAATCATTCTCCATTTTCATCTTTTATGCAATAGTTTCGTTTACAAAGGGATTTGTATATTAAATAAGATTAGATATGAAACAAGTAGTCTGATGTAACGAATCTGTATACGCCTGATTCTTCGTTGTTTTGATTTTTATGTGAGAAAATGAAAAAAAATACTCCCATAACAGATTTTAAAAGTATTTAAGGCTTTGGGTTATTAAGGTTTATTGAAATGAAGTAATTAAGAACGTGCTAAATTTGAATTAATTGGGTTGGAGTAACATGTTGGATTGACAAAGTTTTTGCAAAGTTTTGCACTGTGATTTGTATATTAAATAAGATTAGATATGAAACGTCTGAAGTAACGAATCGACATAAGCCGGATTCTAGAGTGTTTTGATTTATATGCGTAAAAATAGAAAATTACGCTCATAAAAGATTTGAAAAGTATTTAAAGGTTTGGGTTATTAAGGTTTATTGAAATGAAGTAATTAAGAATGTACAGAATGTGAAGTAATTGGGTTGGGTTAACAGGTTGAATTGACAAAGATTTTGTATCCATAAAATCAAAAAATGTCTTCCTTCTATCGTTGTAAACATAATAATAAAAAATAGCATGTTAAAATAACAATGTAAATCTAACATTCACCCATGATTATACTACTTAAAAAAATTGTTGTTAGTACTACCTAGCTATAATAACTACGAGAAATTCAATGAACAAGAATCCGAAAAGAAAAACACATCATTTGCACTAGAAATAACACGTCTGCAGTTTCTAAACAAAACAGCAATAAGGTGGTTTCTGCGAATAGAATATACTCGGGATAACGCTTATAGATTCCCCAAACAAGACGAAAAAATATCTGTCTTTAAATATTTGAAAAGTAATTAGAGCTCCAAACTGTTTTAAACACTGTCCAGCACGTGGTTTTCGTGCTTATACGCCGTTAAAACTTTTGTGGTTGGTTTAACCAAGCTTTGCTGCTGCAGCAGCTACAGCCGTAATATGGTGAAATCTCATACCGACATTTAGGAGCTTTGGCTCAATTGGAGCTGCAAATATTGGAACGAGATTTTACCTTTTTACAGTAGCAGCTACTGCAGCACCAAAACTTAGTTCAACCCAGCATAAAATTTTTAACAGTGTAGCAGATCTCAAACGATACTTAAAGAACATATTAGTCATTGAAAGTAATGTTGGATCTCAAACGGTGTTTCTCGAACCCAGGCTCCTTTAAGTATGTGGTCGGCCCCGTTTGATCTTTAGCTATTTACTTTTTCTCAATCTTTTTTTATTAAAGATCTATTAAGAAGAAGAATATTTAAATACTAATATCAATTAATTACTAAATATTAAAATTTATTGAAACATCTGTAAATAAGAAATTCAATTAGGTATAAGAATAAAAATCCTTCTATAGATATATCACATTAGCTGTTTTTATCTTCTCTGTTATTTAATAAACAGAATTATGGCCTCTTTTATTTTAACGAAAAGAATGACACAGTTATTTATTTATTGTGCTAACCTGAATACAGTTAGTAAAATATGCGGGCTGATTGCTGCAAGGCCTTTTTCAAAGAAGTTTGAAAACGTGTCATCACAATTACTGAAAAATTATGGCCTTTGGTTTTATGTTTTGTTCAAGAAGATTGTATACAAATATCCAATCCTTTTCTTTAGTTTTACGATTTGAACTTTCGTGGATAGTTTGAAGAAAATTTATCTTCATTTTAAAGGGGGAAAAAACGTACTTAGAAAGCGCACACAAGAGAACCCACAAAACTAGCATAATTCATGTTCATTTTTTAATATATACTATTAACTCATATGTTTAGAGGACTGAAAATCTCGGTGATCTTTCTTCAGGCATAAAAATCGCCTATCACTAGGGTGACGATCATGCAACACGTGTCTTTTAAACACTTTACAACATAGTTGAAAAGTTTTTATGAATTCGCACCCAGAAAAAAGTTTTGTTGAACCAACAAAAATTTGGTTGATCCAACAAAACTTTTTGTTTAAATGTAGGTCAATAGAAATTTTGTTTGAATCAACAAAAAAAATTTTTTTTTGCAATTCCAAAAAAAAAAAAAAAAAAAAAAAAAATTGTATTGTCAGCAGAAAATGTTTTGTTAATTCAAGCAAAATGGTTCAATTTTACTTGAATTTTGCTAAAACAACCAAAATGTACTCAACAAAACATGTTTTGTAGTTTTAATCAATTCCTTTTTCTGGGTGCGGTTTGTCTGCCTGTCTGGCCGTTTGTCCGTGCTCTAATTCTCGTAATTATACTTGGATTGCCATGTAATTTTTATATGTTATTTGTGTTTACTGTAAACTGTTCTGCTGAAAAACAAGTACGCAGCATTTATTAGTTCATTTACAGGGATACACAAAAGAATTACATTACATTAAGGTCTGTGGGAAAAATTCGTTTCCAATGCATTTAATGGATGTTACAATACTTCATGCATAATGAAATTCATATGCATCACTGAGGTGGACCAAAACATGCTTTCTCAGGAGTATAAAATAAGTAGCATTCAGACTTCATTTACTGAGACACAGAAAATAATTCGATTACAAGACGGACTATGATCGAACTCATTGCATTAAAAAATGAAATTTCTTAATAATATTCTGTTACTATTGGAAAGTGTTTCATAATCTATGCGCGATACATGATTTTTTGTTCTTGTTTATATTTGAAGAAGGACTATTGTAATTTTCAAACAATACATGCGTTGTGGTTTATTTGAACTTAATGGGGTCGTTCAAAGCTGTCATTGTATATGCTCAAACTCAAACTGAAAAAAAAAAAAATATATATATATATATAAGGAATACACAGCCCAAGGTAAATGAGCCATGATATTCAAATATTATGTGATCACATTCGGCTGCAAAGTACTTCTGGTGATCCGAGTGAATGCTTTATCAGTATATGCTACATTATGTTCGTCAATCATCTTTCATTAGTAATTTTCTTTTGCGTTTCTGCATTAGTTATTCGTATTTCTACGCAACTCTTTCGTAGGCTGCGATTGAATTTCTTCAGCCAGAATTTCAGCAATTTTCCTAAAAATGATCTCTTATATTCTAAGAATTAAAATATTTTACTCTGGAAATAAAATATGCAAAACATTTTTTCCATTTGTCTCTTTTTCCCATTTTATTTAATATAACATTACCAATTTTCAGATTTCTTGAAATTTTTGAAAAAATCGATTCCGTAAGTGATAACTGATATTCTGGCAAAATTTTGAAAGACTGTTTATGTTTAACCATCACACAACGCGTTTTAGAGACATTTGAAGTTTTACTTTGGCAGTGGGAGGATGCAATTGTATCAGTTGATTTTAGATTTGTCAAGTGCTGCATTATACTGGACGCGATAATGCTCCCTTTTTAACACTTTCCAACCTAGTTGAAAAGTGTTTATGACTTCGGTTTGTCTGACCGTATGGCCGTCTACCGTCTGCCATCTGAAGTCTGCCGTCTGGCCATCTGGCCGTCTGTCCGTGCTCTAACTCCCGTAAATATGCTCGGATTGCTCTGCAATTTTTATATGTTATTGTCGTTATCTTTAGCATGTTCCCTATTTCAACGGAAGTGTGTAGCGCTTATAGTTCTTTTACAGGGACACTCAAAAGACTTCCGTTACATTGCGGTCTATGGGGAAAAATCATTTGCTGTTTATTTAAATAATGTTTCACCATTTTAAACGCATTGAAATTTATATATATCACTAAGATGCATTACAAGAAGCTTAATGTAGAATAGGGTGTGCATAGCACTTATAGTTACTTTACAGGGAAAGTTTAAAAAAATTCCGTTACATTACGTCTTTGGAGAAAAATCGTCTGCGGTTTATTTAAATAATGTTTCACTGTTTTAAACACATTGAAATTTATATATATCACTAAGGTGCATTACAAGAGGCTTACTACAGAATATTGTGTGTATAGCATTCGTCGTTCATTTACAGGGACACACAAAAGAATTCTCTACTGTCTGTTAACAATCATTCCTGGAAGTGCGTTTTAAGTTACTGAACGCGATTTTAAATTTAACTCGCTTTTTGTCTATTATGTGGTGTTTATAAATTCTGTAGATCCTATAAAAGGAAGCACAAAAGTTCGCGAATACATTTCCATTTATTGACAGAAACTCCAGAAGGAGAATTTTAAACTGTGTTACGCGTTTCCTAACTGAACGGAAATTTAGCATCCTATGTAGTATATATACAAATTTATAGATCCTATGTAGGGCTGAATAAAAGTATTCGGATATTTTTCCAAATATTGTATGTGTTGGAAATTCCTGAAATTATGTTTTTAAATATGTTATGCGTTTTCCAAATTGTTTACTTAGATGTTATCTTTTAGCTTATTAAACGGTATGATTTGTAAAATTATTTTGGAAGCGTTGGAAAGTGTTACATAATCTATGCTTGACGCATGATTTTTCGTTCTTGTTTATGTATACACTGTAAAAAAAAAGACAAATGTTCTTAATCCAGGAAAATATAATAATAGTTACAAACGAAAATATACGATAAGCTCTTCGAGTTACTAAAGATTACGAAAAGCGTTCTTTATCTTTAGAAACCCCAGAAACCAATATATTTTCGAGATTTAAAAAATAATTTAAAACGCAAACATTCTTTTGCTGCCACTTATTTCCGGAAACGTTTCTGAGCAGTTTTAATAGTGTATTAATCGCTTTTCTGAAATCGGAATACAAGTTTTTCGGATACTATGCATTCTCAAGCAAACTTTTCATGTTCAACAAACGTGTTTTACAGACAAACATATAAATTATCAGCACAAACATTAACATTAAATTTATTTTGTTACTCCTGCATGCATAAATTTATTTACGCAACTGGAAATGCTTAATTGAGAATTGATAGCATCCGAAAAACCGATATTCCAGTTTGAGAAAATTGACTAATACACTCTAAAAACAACTCAGAAACGTTTCCGAAAATCAATGGCAGAAAAAGAAACTTTGTTTTTATAAATGATTCTTTAAATCTCAAAAATATATTGGTTACTTAGGTTTCTAAAGATAAAGAACGCTTTTCGGAGTCGTGGATAGCTCGGAAGAGGTTACTGTATATATTCTCACGTGGCTACATTATATTTTCGTAGATTAAGAAACATTTGTCTTTTTTAACAGTGTAAGTAAATTTTTGCATTGTATTAGTTCAAGAAGTTGCAATGATTTGTGACAAATAAATTCAATGAACCAGTTATTAAATTTCAGATGTAGATTGTGAGATATATTTAAATTTAATGTTCTTCATTTTACAGCTAAATTTAACTGTTTATTAGAACTTGAGAAGAATTTATTAACTGACCTCTATCACCAAATATCACATACTCGTTAAACTGTTGAAGTTATAACAATACAAGTGATTTTCCATTCAACCTTAGTTAATTGCATTAGATTTTTATACTAGTCTGTTAAGGCTCGCATGATAATGTTATTAATTTCCTGTTGATGTCTGTATCATATAGCAGATGTCTATCGCATTGTTTCGTGCTTTGTTTGTTTCTTTTTTTGTACCCAGGAACTACGCCAAAAAAGCATCACTACCCCAGTGAGATGAGAATCACGATATATCTTTATTCAATTTCCGTGAATACAAAACTGTTACAGTGAAAATAATTTCAAGGTTCACGAATGGTTAATAGAGACATATGTGAACTGCAATTTTTCATTACAGGATTATAACGGGATTAATACTTTTGTTGTGAGATGATGATTTGAGAGGGAAATTTATTTACAGAATTCACTTTTTTATATGAAATCCAGAAATTTATTAAACATAGAGGTTTTTTTTTTTTTAAGCAATAGGATGATTTATAAATTAATTAATTTTTAATATTTACCACTCTAAATAATATATAAAACCTGACAACAGGGCATTTTTTATTTATTTATGTATTTAGTTTTTATTATCAGTTTACTATTGTAAAATATGATCACAATCCATACCGCTGTATTTAATTCGATCAATTTTGTGTAATAATAATTTTAGATTATTCTCGCAAGTTAATTAGTTCATTTCCTGTTTGTTAAATGAACTAGGATGAAGCATCGATTATAATTACAGTAATTAATACATTTATGAAATAATTATAATGCATTTATAATATAAATACTTTAAATAAATGACTATATAAATATCTCGTTAAAGTCGTATTAAATTTTGTTAATGTATTATTTTTTATCAATCCTTAATATTAAATACTATTGATCTTCATCTATACCTTACTTTATTAATGTCATCTTCCCTTTAAGGTTACCACAATCTTTCATTCCCATCACACCTGTTTGATTAATTATGGTTATATTTATATAAAACCGATCGTCTGCAATTTATATTTCGTAAGTGTAATCAAATGAAGGTTTAACATCCGAGAACTGCCTGAAATTTCACAATTATTTTAATAAATTTTAATACAGAAAATATATGAAAATCACCAAAGTGGTAATCGGAATGAGTATATCTACAGAAGGTTTTATTTTCTGGCTTAGATTGTAATTAATTACATTCTTAATATCGAAATTATTATATTTACCGAAAATAAATGAGTAAACTATCGTTATTTTTATTTATTTATTATTATTATTATTTTTTTTGCCATGTACCTGATTACGGAAGATTATCCATTAGATCAATCTTAATATTTATTTATTTTCATGTGGGATTTCGCTATCAGGAATTCAGGATGATCGGCGAAACGTCCCCTTAAGATTAGTATGATAAATTGTGAATGGCAGTACATGTTTTTTTTTTTTTTTTTTTTTTTTTTTTTTTTTTTTAATAAAATGAAATCAGATAAACACCATATATGTCAGAGTTAATATCGAGAAACATAAATATAACAAAAACATACCTGTTTCACGTCCATTCACATTACAATTGAGATATTCAAGAAAGAATTTATAGCACTTACCTATTAAAAAAAAAGAGAAATATATATTATTAAAAAGGCACAAATAAAATATAAATTGTAAAGACATTAAAATATTACCTGCCAACCTTTGAAAATGGCAATGTATTGAAATATATTTCCCACATTTTATTTTTCCCATTGTGGGTATATCACCCATGTAACCCCGTTTTTTAGGTAATACATAAACGACATTTTAGACTTATTTTAAGCACATTACATATGAATAGTTATAAATAATACACTAATGACCATTATAAAGATATTTTTACACGAACAAGTACGAATTAAATTTTAAAAAATCAAAAAACCCGACAGCGTAAAAAACGAACTAAAAATTTATTATTTCTCATCAATGTGAAACTATTTTTTATATTACTTACCTATTTTTTTTATTTACTTGTATTGATGACTTTTAAGTTGCGTTTAATTGTTAGTTCCTATCTATAAATACTGTTTTGATGAGGCCTATGGATGTCTATGAAGGTAGTTACAGTTAAGCTAGAGATTCTACCTACACAACTTTAGGCTGTATAATATTTAAACGGAGCTTCTGACTGTAAAATAGTCTAAGAAACATCGTCTTCATTTTGAAAGACCTATCCAATGATATGCCACTCAATATGTATTTTTATTTTTTTTTCGTCTCAACCGCCATTTTGTATTTTATGGCCGCCATTTTAAATTTATGAAAACAAAACCTAGCCTATAACACCATGAACATAGATCTAAAGATCGTTAGTTCTATGTTCATGCCTACAACCATTGGTAGGTAAAGACGAATCGATATAGAGCTCATTCATTAAAATCCATCCAGCCGTTGGGATGTTTCGAGTGTATAAAGGAGTCCACATACATACATGCCCATATACGCGTCAAACACATAACCCTTCTTGGCAGTCGGATAAAAATGCACACAAAAGCCATCATTTCATCTATTATATTGACATTTATTAACGAAGTGAGGGGGGGGGGATTGAGATATGCAAGACACTTATAAGTTATAACACTCATTAAGTAGTTGCTTTTAAAGACATACACAGCTCTCTCTCTCTTTTTCAATTCCTACTATTAGTTCACACTCTCCCCTATATATATTTATATATCTTGTTTAAATTTTCAATCGTTAATAAAATACTTTTTATTCATCCACTCAAGTTCAAATACATTTTTTTAAAACTTGTAGTGGATGACACTTGATGTTAATACAGTTTTTTAATAAAAAAATAACTAAAATAAAAAATTTCTTTGTTGACATAAGTAGGAATTAACTTTATTATTATTATTATTATTATTATTATATTACTTGTTAAACTTTCGCTTTAAAAAACGGGGGGGGGGGGGTTCGAGCAGAAAATTATTCAAAACATGACTTTATTTTTCTTGCAATGGAAGTTCAAAGATTTTCCTATAATATGAAATATGAATTAATTATTTCATCAACGCTAAATAACCTCTTACATTCAGCATTTATCGTTATTAAAAACAGCTAGAAAGTAATTCATATTTTAAAAACAGAAGAAGTTGCTTTAAAACACTCTTCTTTTACACTATTTTCGTTTCGTATTAAATGACCTAGGATAAACATCGGTTATAATTGTAGTAATCATAAATATAATTATATTCATAAACTTTAAATAAATGACAAAATACAAGTGTTGTTTATATCTTGTTACAGTCTTATTAAAACTTGTTAATTTATTATTTTTATCAATCCTTATTATTAAATATTATTCATCTTCGTCTATGTACCACTTTACCGTGATCTTCTCTTGAAGTCACAATTTTTCCTTTCCGTCACCACCTGTTTATTTAATAATGGTTATATTTATGTAAAACTAATCGCGTATAGTTTATATAATTTGTATGTGAAACTATCAATTTAAATATCTAAAAATTTTCTGAAATTTTACAGATATTTTTTATAAATTAGCATATAGAATATAAATGAAAAATCATCAGAGTGATTATTAGAAAGAGTATACCTACAGGATTTTTTTTTTTTTTTACTTATGCCTTACATTGTTATTCTTAACATTTTCAATACCTCAAAGAGTACATTCGCAGAAAAAAATAGTAACCTATTGTTATTTTTATCGTAAGGGCATTTTCAATAAATATCAAATATTCATTATTTTTGCTTAAAATTGTAAAGAAAAAAATTGCATAAAAATAATTTACTTAATAAACGAAATTGTCTTTTTACATACACATTTATTTGAAACAATCAATTTTATATTCATTTTTGCTTTATTAAAAAAAAAAAAAAAAAAGAAGAAGAAGAAGAAGAAGCTATAAATCAATCAATTTTGCATAATAATAATATCAGATCACTAACGTAAGTTTGTTAATTCATTTTTTGTTTTTTCAATGAACCAGGATGAAACATTGGTTATAATTACAGTAATCCTAAATATAATTACACTCATGAACTTTAAATAAATGACTAGATACGAGTTTGTTTATATCTTGTTAAAGCCTTATTAAATCTTGTTAATTTATTATTTTTATCAATCCTTATTATTAAATATTATTCATCTTCATCTATGTCCTGCTTCACCACTGTGATCTTCCCTTCAAGGTCACCACAATCTTTCCTTCCCACCACACCTGTTAGCGTCCCTCAGGTGAAAAAGAAAGAAATAAAGAAAGAAAAAGAAGAAGAAAGAGAGAGAGGGACAGACCTGAAAAACATTCCCTCTTCTTTCTTCCCTTTTGACCCGCATTTGCTTGCGCTTCTCCAGGTCTCGTAATCACCGGAAACTAGTTTTACGGATGACCCATGATTCCGTACATATATTTTTTCATCTTTATTTTTATTTCTTTTAAAAGTAAAGTTTAAATGGCGAAGTGTCATCATAGCTATGCGAGTATTTTTTTTTTTCTTTATTGAAGAATGTTATTAGCAAAGAAGGCAGTTTGTAAAAGATCATTTACTGCAGGGTTGCCGCGAAGTCATTTTTTTAAAAAATCTTTTGTACTGCAAAAAAATATTGTTGATTTTACAGTATAATACTGGCACCTTAGTTGCCAGTATTATACCATAAAATTAACAGTAATAAACAGTAAAATAAGCAGTAATACTCTACCACGCATGCGCGGCAGTGTATTACTGCTTATTTTACTGTTTATTACTGTTAATTGTACGGTATAATACTGGCAGCTGGGGTGCCAGTATTATACTGTAAAATCAACACTTTTTTTGCAGTGTACAAAAACCTTTGCATTTAAAGACTGGATCACAATACAACTATTTACATTGTTTTTATATGAATTGTAACATTTCTATAACAGTGTTATTTGATAATTAATCTAATTATTCTTGTAAATATTTCACAAAATGAGCTATACTTTCCGATTTATTAAATCATTTGAATAAAAAACTAATCTCAGTTTCATATTATTATTATATATTTTTCAAAACAAAAATCTTCGTGGTATAATCTTTCTAATCTTCGTGGTATAATCCTTCTAATCTTCGTGGTAGATTATTTTTGTTTAGAAATAGTGGTAGAAAAAAATATAAATAATTAATCGCTAGTGTCAGCCTTGTATATGGATGACCCATGATTCTATATTTAAATTTTTTTTTTTTTGTTATTATAAAGGAAAGTTTAAATGCCGATCTGTCATCAAAGCTAAAGGATTAGTTTCTTTTATTTTCTTTCTTTCATAAAAAAGAAAAATAATGTTAGTGACAAAGATGAAAGTTGTAAAGAGTAATCAATCTGGAATTAGGAATTTTGAACGAAAAAAAAAAATTATTTGCCAACTTTTTAATAAAACCAAAACGATTTGACCAAGGATCTTTTCATTCTGTCTACCGCTTGTTTGATATTTTCTTTTATGATACTATTGGAATGTGGCAATTTCAGAGTGAAATGTATCTGGAGAAATTATGGTTTTAAAGCATATTAACTTCACACTTTAAGTCATATGCATGATAGAGAAGTAAATATAATACTTCTTATATTTTTGATATTCCTGTTAACTCCAGAAATTCAACAAAAAATATTGAGATTTAGACGTAATTTCCTTCGATTAAATTTACAATGAATGCAGTAGAATTTTGCATTTTATTATTTCATATACTGAAAACATATTAATTACAGTCAGTCAGGATTTTTTCAATTTTTTTAATAATTAAAAAAATTAATTTTACTTCGTTAGAATAATTATTTTTGACATTAACTTGATATAAATCAAAAATAAATTTTAAACTTCTAATAAAAAATGTGTTACCCTTATGTATTTATAACTTTTATATAAACATAGAAAGAATAAATAAAAGTACTATTTAAATTTGACATGGATCTGTATCAATAAAATATTACAATTTTTTT
This sequence comes from Maratus michaelseni, assembly GCA_963931845.1. Taxonomy (NCBI): domain Eukaryota; kingdom Metazoa; phylum Arthropoda; class Arachnida; order Araneae; family Salticidae; genus Maratus; species Maratus michaelseni. The sequence continues at coordinate 122,357,815 of OZ007595.1, forward strand.
TCTCCCTTATATTAAGAAATGTAATTAAAAAGAGCTGATTTATTTACCACCACACATGGGATGTATCAAAGAGCAGTTAAACAAACTTAAATAATTTGCAAAGCGTACTTATTTATAAGAGAGGCAAATTTTCTTTATACTGTAAAAATTCTGTAAAAATTATCAATGTGATCTCTTTAAGGTATATGTTTTTTATTTTTTTATTTATCTCAAATGATCTTTAATCTTTCCCTTTTTTAAAAAAAAAAAAACCTCTTATTTATTTATTTTACCTTTTTCCTTCTTTTATAACAAATTATCGTGTATGTCTACGCATAACAGGCATTATTGATACAAGAAAATAGACAAAATATAGGAGTAAAACCGTATAGTCAGGTGAAAATCGGCTGCCTTAGTTTCAGCCAATTTGACCGGTAGCGGCTAATGATTAAAATACTTAGCACACTATGCGAGAAGAAGACGTAGTTACTACGGTATCTCCATACTAGTATTTGTATAGTTTCTGTGTTGGGAGGTTTGTTTTATTATTTTTTATTTTAATATTTACTAGTTTTCAAAATTCTTAAATATGAATGAATACCTTTACAGTCATTGAAACTTATATTACTGTGGGTAGCATATTTATTAAGAATTTATTTTTCATAAAGAAACTGTAGCAAGAATTTATAGGTAAATTGTTTTGTGACCCTCATTCTTTTGGGGTAAAACCGGATATCTTACGTGGGATGCAAACGAATATTGGAAAACAATAATTGAAGAGCGCGTAAACAATGTTTGAAGGAAATACAGTCAAAACTACATAAACAAGAGTGATTATGATTTTTATAAAGCTAATAAAGAGATGAACTTCTTCTCTGTAATACCTCAAATTGCAAAGAAGGTAATTATTATTTTTTCTTTATTAAATCATTAGAATTATAAATGAATTATTATTAGTTTAGTTTATTAGTTAAAGTTGTAAAATAAAATATATTGTTTCTTAGAAAAAAAAAAAAAAGAAAAAACTGCAAATGTTTCATTCGCTGTAATATTAACATATCCATGCGGTTTTACACCCAGCGAAGGGGAGGAGTAAGACCGGACGAGTTGTATTTTTATAAATAATTATTTCTTAAGGAAAATGGTATGAACTAACCCCATATTTAATATGATATTATAGTACAAGGATAAGTGCAGAGTATGTACTTAAAGTTATATTAAATGCCGTTGGAAATTCTAGCTTTAAAAAGCAATCAATAATAACATATGCAGTTTTACCGCATTTTTCCACAATCATGCACGTTATACGCAGGATATAAAATGAAAGAGTAAAAATTAAGAAAACATGAGCATAAAAATTGAGATTTCTGCATTATTGAGCATGATATTTATTTTTAAAAATATATTTACATTCTCTTTATGCTCGTTAGGTCCCCTTTATGTTGTTTATGATACTTTTCAGTGCTATTAATTGTGTTATCTTACATATCTCACAATTATTTATTTATTTATTTTGCATAAAGGGGGTGCGCGTACTAAAAATACAAAATTCAATATGAAATTTTACGTGCGCGTAATATATTGGAGTGTGTTATACGCTGGAATATGCGGTATTTAGTTATGCAAGAAAAGTTGTGTAAATTTTTCGGAGAAATAAAGGAAAAGAAAAATATAAGTCGTCGATTGTTTTTTATTACTATATTACTTTAAAATTACTATTTATACATGGACTTTAAACAAGAATGTGCATGGAATATTACGATGGGCAAAAAGATAAAATTAACTCCTTTAACTTACATCTTGTAATCAAAGTACAATTAATAATTAATTAAGCTTAAAAGTAAAATTATTAAATAGTAAAAATGTAAAATAAAAAAAAGTCTAAATTTGCAGCAATGTTTTTCCATAAAATTTCTTAATGTATTCCAATATGAAGCAGATTCACATGCAAAAACGCGATATGATGATAATAATAATGATAATAATAATAATAATAATAATAATAATAATAATAAAATTCCTTTTCCTACGATCATCGATTAGCACAATGTCTTTTCGTAATAAATCAATGTATTATTACATTTAAAATACCAAGTTCATTTATAAATGTATATCAAAATAATTCTGGAAGAGGAATGTTACTAGCAGACAGTTTCCCTAGGAATTATACATACGTATATATATTGTATTTTCAAAATTCCATAGCCAGACATGTTTATTGATTTTTAGATTGAGATATAAACAGCTTATTTTCGTTACATACACACACTAGTTATACCACCGGGAAGAAATGTACAATATGAATTTTTGCATTTATATTTTTAGTGTCGCTTAAATACATTCTACTCCTATATAAAAATCGAAAAAAAAAAGTTTTTCCAGTATTTCTCTTTACTCTGAACGTATAACACTTTTAAAAAAATGCTTAGCTTTCCGCATATTTTAGCTATTTTTCGATTTTTAAATGTGGATAAATTTACAATAACTAAATATTTTAAAGTGAACTTAATTTTAAAAGATATATATATATATATATATATATATATATATATATATATATATAATTTAGATTTTATATTTAAAATAGTTTTAATTTTATTTAACTAAACAGAATTAAACAATTTATATAAAAGCAAAAAATATATTTAAAAACAGTAAACCTATGGCTCATTGTATTTTAAAACCTTAGTAGTAAATCTATATTGGTTATATTAGGTCCAACTTTGTTCCAATATTGCATACATCAAAAAACTTCAAATGAAATAGAAATGTTGGTTAATTGGGCATATTTACACTAACATTACAGAAACATAAGATTAATTTAGAATGTATTTGCAATGAAACAATAATATTGCAAAGATAATATTGCTAAGATTGTCTTTACATTGGGAACATCGACAATGAAATGGCGAAATATTTCTTGCCAATATTGGTCCAATATTGGTAAAATGGTATTTCAAACTTGATGGGATATTTCATGCCAATATTGTCAATATTGTATGAATTGAAAATACTTCCAATGAATAATAACTAGTAAATCTTCAGATCAGGAGCCTCAACGTCAGCTCTGCAAACCATTGTTTTTTAATCTCACTTTTTATATTATTTATCATTTTCCAATCCACAAATTAATTTTTTTTAATTACGTATATATTTAGAGGCATATAAAATAATTCGAAGGTTTCAGAAATTAAAAAAGTTAAATTAAACACGGTTTATGCATTAATATTCTGAAATTATTATGAACTTATTCTTGTAATTTTTTATATAATAAAAAAAAAATACATTTATAAAAAAAAAATACATAATTATTGTAGCAAATTAGTGTGAGTTACTTGAATTTTATTATTTTGATATTCTTTGAAATAGGGTTGCTAAACAACTAATAAATTAAAGACCAAAGTAAAAAGAAATACATTTTAAAATTTGTAAAATATATGAAAGTAAAATGTGTTATATTTCCCGAACAGATGCAAAACATTTTCCAATAATTTAAACAATTAATTTCTAAATTCTAATGAATGTATCGGCAAATTTTCAAAGCTATTGGATATATTTAAAACTTCCATATAAAAAAATTAGCATCTATAACTTTATGTTTCAATCCATTATTCAAATATGTGATTTTCATTTCAGTTAAAAATGAAATATTAAAATCGTCTGCATTCCCATCGGAAAGCATTATGACCTAAAAAGAAATGTTCTATATTTTTCGAACAAATGAACCAAATGTAATTAAAAACTATACAGCTAATTCCGGGTACCTCACCAACATACTCACCAAAAATCAACCTAATCGGATCATTTTTGCGGCAGTTATCGTGGAACAACCAGACAGACAGACAGACTGACAAACAGACAGAAACCAAAAACTTTTCGGGTCTCAACAGTGAGCCTCAACTGACGTTTCGGCAAATATTGATAAAATAAGGGCTTTACATTGGGAATATCCGCAGTCAAAGAAGGGGAATATTTCTTGCCAATATCGGATCAATATTGGACAGCACATAGCAAATACTAACGCTAATGACCCAGGTATTATTTTTTCTTAAAAGGAAAATTCATCTAATATGAAAGTTAAAAATTCATCTAATATGAAATCATTAAGAATAAGCATAATAACTTACTCGGAAGTAGAATTCTACAATATGAACTGCTAGCAAGACTATTATTAGGCAAGAAAATAGGGAGGTAACGGACTGCACCTGACTTACTATTAAACTTTCCCTCAGGTAGAAAACTCTCTTCCTGATCTGGTTCTCAGCACAACATTCCTCTTAGATTACAAACAAATAAACAAACACAGGAAAACCTCTGTCACCTCTTGGAAATATCTCATTTCCAAGTCTGGAGAGGGATGATTTTTTGTTTTTGTTTTGTTTTCATTTGTTATTCCTTAAACAAAGTCAAACAAATAAAGGCGCCTCTAATTTTTACAGATTATGAAGTCCGTAATAATTTGAAAATTAATTTAGAAAACTTGTAAACGCTGGATAAAGTTTGATTTCGAAATTAAATAATAAAAAGAAGAACAATTATCAAGTAAATATTTTCACCTTTTTATTTTTTTTAATTCCAAAACAAAATTTATGCAGCGTTTGACAGTTTTTTATTTTGAAATTATTTTTCAAATTATTACGGGTTTCATAATCTGTAAAAATTAGAGGTCCCTTTAAGGGTTTCCTTTATCAAAATTTTCTTCGTGTTTTCTCTGTTTTACTTTTTCTTTTTTTTCTAAGTTATAGAAAAATCATTTTTCAACAATTTCACGATTTTTTTTTAGCATATTTGAAAGTAATAGTGACACTTTTCTTCTTTTAGGTGAGTTCGTAATTATATAAGTACGTAGCATTTATAGTCGTCGTCTGGTCAGTCCGTCCGTCACTCTGTCCGCATGTAACAGCGCAAAAACTACTCAACCGAATGGTTTGAAATTTAATATATCGTTGCAGAAGTTTGTCGAGTCATTTCAAATTTTATGAAAATCGAATTAAAACTTAAAAAGGTATTAATAAAAGTTTTCTTAATTCTGTTAAATCCGTAATTAATTCACTGATATCCAATGACAAGTAATGGTTCTAGGTCGCCATGGTGATTACGTCCTATTTAAGATGGAGTCATATTATTTCCGTATTACTGAATTTAAAATCCGAGTATGTATGCTAAAATTGTTTAATTATAGCGATTATATAATCTACCGACAGTTTTTTGGATAGATGTTTGTGGAGAAATAGATACTGAATGAAAGAAAAAGAATTTAAATATGGATTTCAAGTTCTGAAAATTTAATTTCAAAGCTAGGTCTAAAGTTTCCCATTGGAATTTTCAGTAAATGTCAACAAAAGATAAAATGTTTCCAATTTAAATTCCAATTTATTTTATTACAAAATTACTCATATAAGAATAACAGACTATATAATTCATTTAATTGAAATAATAACGAGGATTTTTTTTTTTTTTTTTTACATAGCCTTGTATTGGATATTTGCCCACAGTATAATTTTAATGTAACAGAATTGTAATTAATTGTTTGTAAAAATGTATTGAAACTTAATTTTAGTTTCATAAAATAAAACTAATATCTATAATATGAAAATCTGAACATAAAATAAATTTTGTATTCCGGCATTTTTGCACAAATGTGCAACAGCTATTGCGCCAAAATCTGAATATTTATAAAACTAGTTATAGTACGAACGCACCTGATTTGTGACGTTTGACGCCCAATTTCTAACTTGTTATTTTTTGTATTATATTTATAAACACTTCTGAAGTTACATTTATAAGTTCTATTTAAAAAAATATATATTTAATAATTTTTAAATATGATCAATAATAGTCTTTATTTGTATATATTTTTTTCTGTCACAAAGATGACCGCTTGTTACTCAAAATGGCTGATATTTCTCCCTTCTTATGAAACATTTTTGGCATCATGTAACTAAATCATATAATCTCCCACAGCACTACACCACTGTTAGCAATTATTTTTTCAACATTTCATATCATTCCTTAGTAAGTTTGTTTACTTTTTATTTAAATAGAAAATTATGAATTCTTATTAACTCGATATGCAAATAATTTCGTCACAAACTCCACTTTATTGCAACATATATCTGAATACATCCATGTGAATACTTGAAACATAAAATATGCATTACAAATCGGCATACCAGAGGAATAGAAATCTCTAGATTAAATCATTAATTCATACAGGTACTATAAAATTCAATTATAACTCTTGCCAGTGTAATGGATTCAAGGCGAATCATATTAATCTACTACAATGGGGGATGAAAAATAAACAAACAGAATCAGAGTATACACTTCATTCTCACTAGCTATGTTATATCAGTTTAATAATTAATCTATGTGAACTAAAGTATTTTAATGTTTTATAGTTTCTTTTTGCAAAGGATTAGCGATGAAATAAACAAATAAAGAAGTAATTAAAATAATAATAATAAAATGATTTACAATGATTGCTCCTTAACGTATTATATCTATATACGGTGTACATAAATTAATAAAGTTGGGAACTTTACAAGGCCATTAAAAGAAAAAAATAGTATAACTTTGTTGTTCATCGGAATTAAAAAATAACAGTTGAAAGTTTAAATTCAACACAGTTATAAGTGTTCAATGTGAGCCCCTCCAGAAACACGAACAATATCGAGGCGGTACGATAACTCATTCCACACTTTTTTCAGCATGTGGGACTCTTTGAATGGCTGCAGATATGCCTGACCTAAGTTCGTCAACGTCAGTTGATAGCGGTAGAACAAACATGACCTTTGATAAGATCCCCCCCCCCCCCAAAAAAAAAAAAAAAAAAGTTATGTCAGGGCTGCGAGGAGGCCATTGATGAAGAGAAAGCACTCTCAGAAATAAAACACTCAATTTTGACGATTCGGTAATCCTTAAGCTCTATTTCGTTATTTTTGACAATCATTTCGTCACAGAGTCACGTGGTTTTTTACGAAACGCGAATCCTCAAATATCTGACGAAACTGTTTCCTCGCTGTCAAAAATAAAACTCTCACTTTTGACGATTCCGCAATTCTTGAGCTATATTTCATGATTTTTGACAATCATTTCGTCTCAAAATTAAGTGATTTTTAATGAAATGGAAAATCTCAAATATTTGACGAAAATGTTTCCCCATTCACGGCCAGATTATTTTTGTTGTTACAAAATCGTAAAAAAAAAAACAAAAAAAAACAAAAAAAAAAAAAAAAACACGAAAGTACCAAATTTACAACATATTAATGAAAACAGAAACAAAAATATGTCATCCTTGGGAGCCGCTATAACACGAAAGTACCAAATTTCTACTTTATTTTTCGTATCTGATAATTTGCGTCTATCCTTTTTGTAACGATTTTATGCATTTTTATTGCCCATTCAAAGATAATTTTTTCTAAAGTTACAGAATTTCGTTAAAAACGCTTAAAAAATTCTTCTAAAGTTACAGAATTTCGTTAAAAACGGTTAAAATAGTAAAATGCGAACATCATTTGGTCCATTTTCGACCGAAAGCAACAACATTTTCCCAATAATAATTTAAAAAAAATCAAAATTTTAGGAATTCTTTTTTTATTTAATAAATGAATTCATATAACAATCAAATTTAATATATGTATAACTGATCCCTCCCCCTCTATAAACAGTAATCTTATCCTCTAAAATTGACGAACTGTCCTCCAAAATATGCACTTCAAAATTTATTATTTCTGATGAACAAATTAACTAGACTATATTCTAATCATTCATACCACAAAGGAAATTTCTCTAATAAATTATATTAATCAAGCCATATTCTAATTATTTATTAACCATAGAAAAACCATAATAATAATATAGCCTTATTAATTAAAACATGCAGAAATTATAACAGCACCGATAAAAATACTTCTAAAAAATATAAACACACATCAACATCCCATAGATAAATTTATAATCAAATTCATGCAAGGCCTCGCTGGCGTAGGACGCAGCACAGAGATCTCCCACTCCAAAGATAGCGCGTTCGTATCCCGTTGAAGACTTAAGAGAAATATGTCGTATTCCCCCCTCCCCCCAAGTCAATTAAAGATGTTTCTAAATGCTTCACTAGATGGTCCCACCAACCTTTTTTTGGAACTTTCGAACAAACAATTAGACGAAACTAATTTCCTCACAATTTTGTGGATGAAATTTACTCGATTTGACGAAATATTCGCTCGGAGCATTTCCCAGGAAACAGTTTCATTCAAAACGAAGAAAATTTCGTGGAATTTGAGTATCCATTTCTAACAGTGAGGTCGCCCATCTATCGACATCTTCGTTTCGCCTTCATTCTTTCAACTGTTATTTTTTATTTACGATGAACAACAAGGTTGTACTTTTTTTTTTTGCTTTCTTTTAATAGCCCTGTAAAGTTGGGATATTCATTTATGTACACTCTGTATACTGTATATTTATTATACCTGAGGAGGTGCAATTTAGTGAGAGTGGTGTGGATCAACAGGGTATTTTTGCCGTATTATTTTATTGTTATCCCATATTAATTTTGAATACCACTCATAATAATAATTATTATTATTGTTATTTATACAAATTCTTATAATGTTACATTAAATTACTTTTGAAGAAAAATTGGCAATGGTGTGGACTGGAGGCGTGACCCGTTATGGTTGCTGGTTTCTGTATTTTACTAAATGAAACGACTGCCCTAAAGTCTATTTCATAAAACGGGCAGTCATAGATGTTACAGTAAAATGAAGTAAGGTGCTAACATGGAATTTTTTTTGGCTAACTTTGGAATACTGGAAGAAGAATGAAAGATTTTTCAAGTTACAAGTTGATGGACTGATGCCGAAGCTGAATTAGAAAAAAGACATTTTTTATTGTTCATAAATGCTTTCGATGCGGTCTGGGTGGAGACGAGTCACATGGAATTTTAGATTTTAAAAGGAAATTAATTGTTTAATTATAAATCATTAAATATATTTAAAATTTTCTATTCAGTTATTTAGGAACGTTACATTTGAATAAAATAGTTTTCGTTTTTATCAATAGTCGGCAGTGGATTTATATCAATTGTTGTTAGCTTATGTTGAATAAAAGAATGGATCGCCTCACGAAACCTGCTGAGAGTATTTTTTTTTAAATACGGTGGGGGGGGGGGGGAATTACATTGCCTTTGCATTCACTGAAGAGCAAAGGCTGGTGCATCGGCTTGTGATATTTATTTGTTATTTTTGTATTTGTAATATATTCTATTTGTTTTATATTACTTTATTGTTCAATATTTTCATAGTTTAGTTAGTTAGTTAAGTTAGTTAGTTAGTTTATTTAGTTACTCAAAAGCAAGTATATAAACACCTGCTTTTGAGTTTTGGAATGTTAAGTTCAAACATTGATTCATGAATGTATTGTATGGAATTTTTAAGAGCTACTTTTTAGCGTCTGCAATTACAATAGTTCTGATACGTATTCAATGAAATATACATATGTACTTGTATATATAGATTTTTATATTTTTGTTTGAACGTAAGCATGCACGCCTCTTGAAACGTATTGAAAATGTTATTTTGGTGATGGGGTGGGGGGGGGGGGGTTCTTGGCCTTTCCACCTATTGAAGAGAAAAAAGCTAGTCTATCAACTTGGAATGTTTATTTGTTGTTTATAATGCATTTATCGTACTTTGTTATTCTGCCATTTTTCAATATTTTATAGTTTAGTTATTTATATACACCTGTTTTTTGAATTTGATATTTCAAAATTTATACATTTATTGAAGAAAACCTGTATATATATAAATATATATATATATATCATCTTATTACGTTTAATTTTTGTAGTATCTTCTCTTTTGATTTTTATAATATATCTTTCTTTGATTTTTACAAATGTGATTTTATTATATATATCATATATAATAGAACTTTTACAAATGATATATATTTGTAGGATTTCAGTTTGAACACTTCATCTCTTTTATGACGTAAATGACCATCAAATTAACTGACAGTCTAATTTACTATTATTATCCATGATTTAAATGCATGAGTTATAAATATTTTGGATCGCGAGATCAAGATTTGAACATCTTCAAAATTGGAAAAGAGCCAGTCTTCTAATTTTTATTGTGAAGCAGGCTTGAAAATGAGAAATATCTAGTAAAGACGCTGTTAGGCCTAGTAATTTTCTTTGGTAAATAAAAATATTATATATGTTTGGCGAGAATTGGATTAGTTGAAAAGAAATTGCTAATCAAGTATTGGAGAATTATATTCCTAGCACTGTATTAAAGTTCATATTTTGTTGTTCATCGTCTATTTGTGCATATAATTCCAGTAAATCTACTATTTACATATCATCTTCTTACATATATATATATATATATATATATATATATATATATATATATATATATATATATATATATATATATATATATATATATATATATATACATACACACACACACACACAAGTTGTAAATTTTTAGTAACAAAATTTTTCAGAGATAATATAATTACTACATCGGCATTAAACATTAAGTGGCTTTCTAAATCAATGAAGAAATCCCAAAAGCATTATATAAAGTTTCTTTCCGCTTTTAGAAGAACTGAGAGAGATTTTCGCACCAAATCCATTAGCGAAGAAATTTTATTAGTCCCATATTTTTTAGTCCCGTTGATTCACAAAATAAGTCAAATAACGTTAAAACAAAATCAGAAAGAAAACATTTTCATTTTCTTTGAATAATATTAATATTTCTTTAAGAATCCTACTGTTTCATGCGTTTTGAAATAAAAGACGCGCAAAAACTAAATCATACAAAACAGCTTCTACTTTCTCTGTATAATAATTTATTTGTGCACTGGATTAGCAATGAAATATATAAATTAAAGTGTAAAGTTTCTTGTACAAAGTTTTCCATTCGTTTTCTTTTTTTCTCGCCCTTAAGTTTAATACAAGTTTCTTGTAATATAAACTTCCGGAGATAATAGAATTACTCTACCAGCATAAAAAAAAAAAAAAATGACTTTCTAAACAAACTAGAAATTTCAAAAACATCTTATACAATCATTGGTTTTCTTTTTAGTTTTAGAAAGACGGAAACAGATTTTCACAGCAATCCATAAGTGAAGAATTTTTAATGAAAGAAATCCCGTTGATTCGTAAAATGAAATTAAATGAAATGAAAGAGTTACGCAGCAAAATCGAAAAAAATTGCGTTTATTTTCCTCGAGTAATATTACCACCTACTTAGTCATATATTTTAATGCACTGCTGCTCTTGTAAAACTGAAGGAACACGATATTTTTAAATCTATCCAATTTGTTTAAATTTTATTAAGACGCGGTTCAGGAACTTTCGTGAATAAATAAACTAACCAAAGTTATTGTTTTCTTTGTTCTTTTCTTCTTTTAAAATAATAAAAGTAAAAATTGTAACATTTTTTAAAACACTCTTTGATACAGATATCGCAGACGCACTGGTATTTCTTTGGCGCCAAAATGTCGATGTTTTCCTCGCATGGCAACCCTCCGATTTTGGCCGGTAGACCATCAAAATCCTCTTCTATTAATACCTCAGTCAGTTGTATTCTTGATAATGTGTGTGTTTTATAATAAATTTAACATTGTGTATGTTTTAAATAAAATAATATGTGTGTGTTTATAACACTGTAAAAAATCTGCGTAATGTTCCTGACGTTTGCTGTGTAACATTCCTGGGTTTTCTCGGATTATGTCTGCTGATCCGAGAATACCAAGAAATCTGGTGTAACATCTTCCACAATGTTGCGTAACTTTACGGAATACTTGAGAAAGAGGAATTTACTGATCAACTGTGAAACGTTCCATATGTTTTGTGTGTAACATTCCTTAGTTTTCTCAGGTATACTTTTGTAGTTTTGTGTAACTTTTTGGAATTATTGTAAAAGAGTGATCGGTGATCTGTGTAAAGTTCCATATGTTTTGTGTGCAACTGACTTGTGTAAGTTTCCTGGCATTTCTTTGGTGATATTCCAGGGAAAACCTGTGGCAGAAAGATGCCACAGGTTTTCTCAAGAACTTTACACTAAATTTTTTACAGTGAATAAAATAAATGTGTGTGTTTTATAATAAAATTGCGTGTGTTTTATAAAAAAGTGTGTGGTTTATGATAAAGTCTGTTATGTTTTATAATAAAATTGTGTGTTTTTATTAATAAAGTCTCTATGTTTTATAATAAAATTGTGTGTATTTTATAATAAAATAAATTGTTTCATTATAAAATCAAACTAACATGGTGTTTTCGCAGGCTAGGTCTAACATTTATTCGAAAACGAGATTTTTCTCGCCAAAATGTAGCAAAAACAAAAAGTGCGCCTGCGACATTTGTTCCCACTCTTTTATAAGGATTCAATGTTAATTTTTAAAATCACGCCTAATTTCATGACTGAAAGTCACGTAGATCCAAAATTTTCTTTTACCATATGTTAATTTGGCGTAGTCCCCGATTATTGTAAATTTACCGCTTTGATTTAGGCTTGATAAAAAGCGGGAGGTAGTGAATTTAATTTAAATTATATAATATTTTCTCTGCTGCATTATTAAAATATGGTAATGAAAAATAGTTTAAAAAAAAAACATTACTTAAACTATCTATTAAGGATTTCTAAATTGTTTTCTCAGCTTATAATAATTTAATAAATATTAAATTATTATTTGCTAAAATAGTCTTATTATTTTTAAATTTTCCACTCTTTATTTTTTATTTATTTTCTACTTTTTTTGTTTAAAATATTTCATTGTTGCAGTTTCACAGCCTGTTGGCCTATTTTGACGAGAATTGTTTGTCGAATAATTGGCTACCTTGCTTCTGTAACACGTAAGCAGTAGTAAACATAAATGATATTGGGCGATTTATCAACTGCGGCCGGCTGATGGAAAAAAAAATGATTTAAAATTAATTTATTAATTTATAATTAAATTCTAAAAATATTAAAATGCTGTATTGCCATCGGAAATACACATGTGTACATAATTTTTATAATTCTAGCATATGAGGAAGTGAATTAAAAATGGATTACAAAATTACATCCTTACATGCAAAAACCAAGTTAAATTATATATAAAAAAATGTAATTTTTTTTTCTGTGAAAGGCTTTTGTTGTATTAAAATACAGACAGGATAAAAATGTAAAAAAGCTTCTTTTTTTAAATGTAAAATAAATCTAGATCAGCTTTTTTTTTCCCGATTAATGTCTTTTTTTGTCGGCATCAAACATCAAAACATCCAGACAATCCAGATATCCACGGAGCATTTTAAGAAAAAAAAAGAGTAAAAAATAAAATAAAATAAATAAATAAATCTTTTTTTTTTTTTTTTTTTTTTTTTTTTTTTTTTTTTTTACAAGAAATTACAGCTTTTCACAATAATCCATTAGTGGAAAATTTGTAATGAAAGAAGCTCCCTAGATGTATATACTACTAAATACGCGTCAAAAGAAACTCGGAAAAACTTCTTTTATTTTCTCTGAATAATTTGGACATCTCTTTTTAGTGGATTGTTTCTCTTGCAAAATGGTAGAAAAATGACATTTTTAATCTATATATTTTGTTTAATTTTTATTAAGATGCTTCATAAGGGCTTTGCGTGATTGAAAAGATTAACGAAGAATTTCTTTTTGTTCAGTGCGGTTTTTCAAAAGACATGCTAGTTTTCCGAAACGATTTGTTTTTTAAGTAAAAGTTATTGTTGGTAGAATTATAGAAGGAGTAAAGAAAAAAAAATATGCTATTTTCTAAATATAAAACACCTCTAAGGTAAGTGCCCCTGTTATGGCCATGTACCCATAGGCGTAGAGCTATATTGGGCTTGTGGGACTTGAGCCCCTCCAATAATTTCGAAGATTTTTCTTCCATTTTTTTTGTAATTTATCTTTTTTTTTAAATATAAATTATAAAAAAAGTTATATTAAAAAATAACTTATAAAAAGTTCTCAGATTTTTTTTATCTACAAATTTTATAAAAATTATTATGCACTTTTTTCAGCAGAAAATTAATTTTTGTCAAAAAGATTATTTTTCTCAAAATTTGTACATTTCTTTCTTTTTCTTTTTCTTTTATTTGAGAAAAATAACACAGTATTCTTTCTTTATTTCCTTTTTTTTTCTTTTTCTTTTTTTTTTTTTTTTTAACATTGTAGTGCATATTTGGTTATTCGAACTTTTACAATGTTTTATGTATGTTTATGTATTACATTCAATTGTAATCTTTTTTAAATATATACCCCCCAAAGCAGAATATTTTGCAATGTTCTGCAACGAACCTTTAGCTGATCAAAAATGTTCTGCAAGAATAAACAAGTTGGAAATTGTACGTCAAACGTTACAAACGAGGTGCGTTCGTACGCACGTTTTAGAATTAAATTCATGATATCCCGTGCGTAGAACGGGTTAAACAGCTAGTTAAGTATATATTTTATGACACTGTTCATACAAATATCTTAACTAGTTATATAAATATTCAGATATATATGTATCAGCTAGTTATATAAATATTCAGATCTTGATGATTTTTAATTCTGTGAAATGAATTATATCGTCTGCAGATTAATTTCTGTATTAAAATAAGTATCTCGCTCGCTTGACGATTAAACCTCGGAAGCTCCTATAGCAAGAAAGCACCGATTTAAAAAAAAAAAAAATTCAAATTTCTTAATAAATATTTTTATTAATATCTCCTAAAGTTTTGATTCGATTTTCATAAAATTTAAAATGTCTCGACAAAATTATGCAAAGATAATATATTTTAAATTGCAAACCATTTGGTTGGGTAGTTTTTGCGTTGTTATATGCGGACAGACAGACAGACGGACGGACAGACAGACAGACAGACAGACGGACGGACCAAACGACGAGTATAGGTGCTACGTATTTATATAATTACGAACGCACCTAAAAAGTAAAGCACGGGGAGATTTTCTTGTATATGTAGGAGTGCGATTTCATTTTGTATAGAAATGCTAAAGACATTTCGTAAAACGCTAACACACACACAAACCAAAGAAATGACGAATTTTGCAATTTTACTTGGATCGAATGATGAATTTTTCGATTTTTTTCTCGTTATCGATTGACGATTTTTGCAATATTTTTTAGATTTTTCTCTCGGGTAACTTTCTACGCATGATCGACTGCAAATTGCGTAAGCTTTTTCTACGACCAATTCATGAATTTCCCAATCTTTTTTAATGAAAAATTGAAGAAGTTTTTCCGGTGATTGATAGATGAATTTACTGCTTTTTCCAATGAATGAATGGTGAACTTTGTTGAAAATGAGAATTTGAAATGTTCTGCAGAGAAATTCATTGTTCTACGACGTACGTCGCACTTTTAAGCATATTCTGCTTTGGGGATATATACTATTCTATTTAATTTTAATAGAAGAAAGTTTTTAAAAAGTAATATTAGATAGGTATAGATCTTCAATTATGTTACACATAATTGAACATAATGTTAATTACACATGATTAACATTATGGTCACAATATTACACATTACACATAATTGAACATGTATGTTACGCACATACATATATTTGTGAGCAAAAGGGTTTTATTTGAGTTGAGCACTCCCAATAATTTTGAAAACTTTACGCCTGTACCTGATATGGCCATGCCTCTATTATACGTTAGCTAAACAAGAAATTTGCTAAATAGCATGAGCATACTATGAAGGAGCCTCCTAGTGTATCACGAAATCACTTCCCGTTCAGCTAGGTTGTGGAATTTGATGCCCATTTGCTGTTTGATGCTTTTGGTGTAACCGCTTCTTGTTTTTATCTGATAAGTCTCCTTCTTCAATTCCTAGTTCACACTCTCCCTATATATATTTATATATCTTGTTCAAATTTTCAATCGTTAATAAAATACTTTTTATTCATCCACTCAATTTCAAGTACATTTTTTTTAAACTTTTAGTGGATGGCACTTGATGTTAATACAGTTTTTTTCAAATATTAATTCATTAATTAAATTTAATTAATTAGTTTCAGTTTTATCTGGGAGAAAAAATATCAACACGCAGCCGACTTATTTCAGACATTAGCTCCATTTAAAAGCATTCACTTACAAGTCTTGATAGCGCAGTCGGTTAAGCTCTGAGCCTCGCCTGAGACGGAAGGAAATTCTCCCCGTACTCGCTTATATAAGATATTTAGCAGGATATAAATTTAGGAATAAATACCGTCAGTGGCGAAGCGTGTAGATCGTTGGAAAAAAAATGTATTTTAGACCTAAGTAGGAATTGACTTTAATATATATATATTTTATTACTTGTTTTATCCACGTTTTTAAAAGAATTTTTTTCTGAATAACATCATACTCTGTTCAGTTCTTAATTCTCTATCAATTGGTACTCTCGTTGATGGTGTATATTTTAGGAGTTGTTCAAAATCAAACGATTCTCGTGAAAGCTGACCAACTCTTGATATAGCCATCCAGGTGGCCATATCGAGTGCACCATGCAAGCATAAAGACATTTTTATTTATTCTAATTGAGATGAGTAATTTGTTTAAAAAAAATTTTAACTCTAAAATGATTTCAGTTTTTTTTTCTAAATAAAAATTTAAATTGTAATACTACTTTTGTAAACAACTTCATTTTTGATGAAAAATCATATATTTCAAATCCACTTTTGAATAACAAAAAGAATTACTGAGTGTCAGGTTTATTTATTTTACACCAAAATTATTTAACTTAGCAGAACAGCATTTTTAAATTGAAGAAAATCACGATTTGTGAAACATGGAACAATGGTGGCCATATCATGTGCACATGTTCCTGATATGGCTACTTGATACACTTTTAGAATTCCGTTTTTTTTTTTTTTTTTTTTTTTTGACTAGTAAAACTATTTTTATGGGAATGTGTATTTTTTTATGTAAGTCCGAGTACGTTATGTAGTACCGAGAACGTTAAAAAAATAAAACGGTTTTGATTTTTTCTAAATGGCGACAAGGAAAATTTTTAAACTTTAGCATGGCGATATCCGGGGCATCTACTCCCCTTAGATGATTTACTTCTAATGTCTAAAATTATTTTTGCAGACATAAAAAATAAAGTTCTAAACAATCAATTGTATTAACGACCTATTAAATCGTTCAAGGACTTAGCTTACCTCTGTAATACCATACGAGTAAACAATTGAGGGGGTCAGGTTAAAGAGTGCTAAGCCACATTTGTAAACTTCTGAGATATATCAATTTGAAAGTTTGATCAAATATTCAAATCAAAACATATAACATAATGATTTTTTGCCATTTTCTTATAATAACATTTGAAATATTCTGAATAACAATATGGCATTGTTTTCATGATATTACTATTACGTCCTTTGTAAATTAGCCGTTTAAAAAGTTCTAGAAATATCTGTGGCAAAAACGAAACCTGGGACTTATGCTGATACCTAGTGACATTAGAAACAAGTACTATGTAGGATATTATAATTTACAATAAAAGATAGCAGATTACAGTGTCCGATTTATTTCACCAAAAATATGGCTTAGTACTTTGTTGCTCCGACCCCCCCCCCCTAAATTTTTAATGAAAGAAGTTTACTAGATTTATATAGGAAGTTTTAAAATCTTACACTGTAAATAAGACAAATGTTTCTTATAACCACGAGCGAAAATATAATATAGCCTAATCCGAGTAATCCACGATTCCGAAAAGCGTCCGTGTACCTGTAGAAACCAAGGAAACCAATAGATTTTCGAGATTTAAAGAAACAGTTATAAAATCAAAGTTTCTTTTGCTGTAAGCAACTTTCGGAAACTTTTCCGAGTACTTTTTATAGTGTATTAATCAGTTTTCTCAAACTGGAATATAGGTTTTTCGTATGCTATCCATTCTCAAGTAAACATGTTCATGTTGAATGAAAATACTTTACAGACAAACAATTCTTTTAACAGCGTTAAAATTAACTTTAAAATTAATATTATTTTGTTATTCTTCCATTTATAAACTCAATTATGCAGCTGAAAATATTTAATTGAGAATGGATAGCATATTAAAAACCGATATCGCTGTTTAAGAAAGCTGATTAATACATTATACAAAATTGTGTTTTAGCGACAAAAAAATGATGAATCTGATCAAACATGATCTGACTTTCAGTTCAGAAAGACTTTGGTTAGATTAAAATACAGATTAAGTAAAAAATGTATTATTCTTTACTGAATATAACGTAAATCTATATTAATTATTTCGTATGTCTAAAATAATCTAAAGGCATCTAAATAATCTAAAATGTCTAAAATATTTCAAAGGCATCAAACCTTAAATGACTTTAAAAAAATTAAGAAAACCCCAATATATTTTATAAGTATGATCTTTTCGACTTGTAAGAATTAGCTTTTCGCATCCATCCAACAGTGAACAATTTTTAAACAATGAAAAAAGTTCTGCTGATTTCTAAATAAAATACGTGCTGAAAGGAAATCGAAAAAAAAAAAAAAAAACATTTTTTTCTTTGATTAATCAATCTATTTTGTTAGTTGATTGATGTCACTTAATGCGCCGCTTAGTTATACCTGTTTATATATATATATATATATATATATATATATATATATATATATATATATATATATATATATATATATATATATATATATATATATATATATATATATATTTTTTTTTTTTTTTTTTTTTTTTTTTTTTAATTTTTATTAATATGTTTCACAGGATTTTTCACGAATGAAAAGATTCGTAGGGAGTTTTTATTTCTTTTCCTTTTTTCTTTTCTTAATATGTATTTTCAAAAAGCTGTCGAATTTTTTTAAATGATTGTTTTTTTGTTTTTTTTGTTTTTTTTCTTTTAATGCAAAGTTTTCTTTACATTTAAATACAGAATGACGAAAGAAAGAAAAATATTTTTTTAAATATGACATATACCTAGTTCAGTTATATTTTATGTCTAAAATAAATTTGAATCAGTCATTTATTCATTAAATGATTTTACAAGAAATCAAGAAACCCTAAATATATTTTGTAATGACGATCTTTGTCATCTTTAAAGGAATTAGCTTCTCGCAAGAATCCATTAATAAAGAATTTGTAAACAATAAAAGATGTCTCCTTTATTTATAAAATGAAATACGCATGTAAACAAAATCGCAACACCGCTTTTATTTTCTCTGAATAATCTATTCATTTTGTTAGATGATTAATGTTTTTACTTCATCGCTTAGTTATATCTGTTTTTATAATTAACACTTTCCAACATAGTTGAAAAGTTTATGAATTCGGTTTGTCTGTCTGTCTGTCCGTGCTCTGACTCGCTTAACTATACTCGGACTGCCTCGAAATTTAAATATGTTATAGAAGTTTACTATGGCATGTTTGGTAGTGAAAATAAAGCGTGTAGCATTTATGGTTATTTTACAGGGACGCTCAAAAGAATGCCGTTACATTACACTCTATGGGGGAAAAACCGTTTGAGGCGTATTTTAACGATGTTACAATGTTTTAAACCCATTGAAATTGATACATATCACTGAGGTGCACTACCTGATGCTTACTGTAGAATATGGTGTGCATAGGATGTATCGTTCATTTACAGGGACACTCAAAAGAATTTTGTTACTGTACTATCTATGAACAATAATTACTGGTAGCACGTTTTCAGTTGCGGTAAATGTTTTTAAATATAACTGATTTTTTGCGTATTAATTGATGCATATAAATTCTATAGATCATATACAGAGTTGCTCAAAAGATCTTACGTACATTTTCATTTATTGAATGAAATTGCATAAGCGGAATTTTCAATTGTGCTAATGTATTTCCTAACTGAAGTAAATTTTAACATACCTTATACATACAAATCTATAGATTATATACAGAGTGCACAAAGTAATTCGGATATTTTGTTTATTATTTGTAGTAACTGCTGAAATTGGCTTTCAAATGTGTTATCCGTTTCCTAAATAGTTTACTTAATAAACTGTGAAATTTTGATAGAGTATTCTGAATGGGTTGGAAAGTGTTTCATAATCTATTCTTAGCGCTTGATTTTCTGTTCTTATTTTTATTGATATGATTCCTAGGATTTTTTGTGAATGTAAAGATTCATGGGGAGTTTTTGTTTTAAATGGCTTTTCAAAATCCAAACTAATATATTTTTTAAAGATTTTTTCTTTTTTTTTTCTACATTAAAATACAGAATGAGCCATGAAACAATTTTTTTTATCAAATAGTAAATAAACCTATTTTAGTTATTTTTGATGACTAAAATCATTTTTGAGTGAGTCATTTATTCATTCATTAAATGTTTATATAAGAAATCACGAAGCCCTCTTCAAGGAACCCTTAAAGACATACATATTTTATAATGACAATCTTTGTCATCTTGAAAGAAATTGGCTTATCGCAAGAATCCGTTTATACACAATTTATAAATAATAAAAGATGTATCCTTGATTTATAAAATGAAATACGCGTCAGAACAAAATTGAAACACCACTTTTATTTTCTCTGAATAATCTATCCGTTTCGTTAGAGATGATTAATGTTTCTTAACGCATCGTTGCTCTTGTAAAACCGTAGAGACACGATATTTTTAATTTCCATTCATTTTGTTTTATTTCCATTAAGACTTTTCACAGGCAGGAAGTTTTGTGAATGAATAGATTAACGAAGAGTTAGCGTTTCTTTTCATTCTGTGCGGCTTATCAAAAGGCAGACTAATTTTCATTCATAAAAGGCTTTCTTTAGATTAAAATACAATGAAAGTAAAGAAAATATATACATCTTTTATAAATATAACATAAATTTAGATTAATTATTTCTGATATCTAAAATCATTTTTAAAGGCGTATTAAATGACTTTCAAAACAATCTAGAAATCCCAAAAGCATCTTATTATATAAAGTTATTGTTTTCTTTTTGGATTTAAAAAGAACCGAAACACCTTTCCGTAATAATCCATTAGTGAAGAATTTTTAATGAAAGAAAATTAATAAAAAATAAGTGAAACAAAATAGGAAAAATCACTTTCATTTTCTTTTACTATGAATACCTCGTCAGTTGATTGATGCTTCATAATGCGTTACTTCTCTTGTAAAACCATTCAGACAAGATTTTTTAAAATCCTTTCCAATTTGTTTAGTTTTTATCAAAACGCTTCATAGGAACGTTTGTGAATGAATAGATTTACAAAGAGTTTCTTTTCTTTCCATTTTGGGTGACTTTTCAAAAGACAGGCTAATTTTTTTGAAAGAATCTTTTATTCAAATGAAGGCTTTCTTTAGTTTAAAATAGAGAATGAGCAAAGAAAAAAAATACTTCTTTTCTAAATATGAAATAAGCCTAGATAATTTTTTTCTTATGCCTGAAACCATCTTTGAAGACATAAAAATTAAAAGACTTTTATAATTATCAAAAATATCCTCAAAGAGGATTTTTTTCGTCATACAATAAATTAACTTTCCGCAACAGTCTGTAAGTGAACAATATTTAATAAAAGAAGATCCTCATGATTCATAAAGTGAAATCAAACAACATCGGATCAAATGAAATGAAATCGGAAAAACCACTTTTACTTAATTTTTAACAATTTGAATATTCCCTTCGTCAATTCATGCCTGTTTATGCACCACTACTTTTGTAAAATCATAGAGATATATCATGCTTTCTACTCTATCCATTTTGTTTAATATTTATTAAGACGTTTCACAGGAAGTTTAGTGAATGAATAGTCTAATTGGAAAAAAAAATCTCCTTTTGCGCAGTTTTTCAAAGGCAGGTTAGTGTTTTTTTTTTTTTTTTTTTTTTTACTTTTATAAAAGGTTTTCTTTAGATTCAAATGCAAATTCAATAAGAAAAAAAAAGATGCTTCTTTTCTAAATAAAAATAAATATAGATCATTTATTTCTGATTTCAAAAATCATTTTTGAAGGCATTCAACATTAAATGACTTTTCAGACAAAGAAGATACACCCTAAAGCATTTTAAAAAACTATCTCTTACTAGAAATTCGCTACTCGCGAAACAATTCATTTATGAACAATTTTTAAAGAGAGAAGTCCCCGTGATTTATAAAATAAAATACAAGACAAAACAGCTTAAAACAACAACAGCAACAGAAAAATAAAATTCTTTTATTTTCGATGAATGATATCAGTATCTCCTTAGCCAACTGACATCTCTTAATGCACAACTTTTTTTTAATAAAAAAATCGAGACAAGATATTTTTAATCACTTCCGGTTTGCTTAATTTTCATTAAAACGCATCACGGGATTTTTTGTGAATGAATAGATTAAGAAGAATTTCTGTTTATTTTCATTGTATCTTTTCAATAGGTTAACTAGTTTTAAAATGTTTTTTTTTCTTTAGATTAAAATACAATTGGAGATAATACAAGATGCTTTTATTCTAAATATAAAAATAAATCCATATAATTTACTTTTATGTCTAAAATCTTTTTTGAAGGTATCAAATATTAAATAACTTTTCAAATCTATATACAGCACGCCCCTCCCCCCCCCCCTTCCCTAAAACATTTTACAATCCTTTTCATCTATTCTAATATTTTTTTTTTCGTCTTACACGAAATTAGTTATTGCAACAAATTGAACATTTTATAATTAAAGAAGTATCCTTTATTTATAAAATAAAATGCGAGTCAAAATGAAGAAATAAAAATTGAGTTTTATTTTCTGTTAATATTACTAACAACTCTTTACTCGACTGGTATATCTTAATACCTTTTGCAAAACAGTCGAGAAAAGATATTTATAACTCATTTCATTTTTGTCGGATTTTTAATCAAATTATTTACAGGGCTTTTAGTTAATCTATTCATTCACTACTTTTGTGAATGAATAGATTAACTAAAAGCTTCTGTTTCTCTTTTTCTTCCCTTTTGTGGCTTTTCAAAAGGCAAGCTAATTTTTGGAAAAAATGTTTTTTACGAAAAGCTTGCGTCAGATTAAAACACTCATGAATACAATAAAAAAGAAACTTATTTAAGTATAAAATAAATCTAGTTCAGGTATTACTCATATCAAAATCATTCTTGCGGGTATCAATAACTTTAAAAAAACTCAACGAACTACTAAAAGAATTCAATCGATAATTGTTGAAAGTAACTAAGTCGATATTTTGACACTTTTCATTTTAAAATGGTTTCAATGCCAACTCGATTAAGGAAGATTAAAAAAATATTTTTGGTCTCATCAAATCTTTCTGGACAATTTTCCATAATTGGGTTGCATACTAATTGTGGTACTTTAGTAATTGTTTAGTGAAACAGAGTCTTTTATAAGCTATTTAACGAAAACTACTACATTTACTTTAAACCACACTTGTTGTCAGTATCACCTACTTTGACCACTTTTTTCCTTGGCGTGCAATCCGATTAAAATTCACCGTCTTTCTCGTAGATAAACATCTGTATTCAATTTCCTTTTCTATTTACTCTCTTTTCTTGATACTGTTCAGGAGTTTGTATTTCTAAAATAATGATGACGATTCATTTTGAAATTTGATTCATTATATTTTATTACATGCGGCATCAAACCGATCAAAGCCAACACGGTATAGCTCTTTAGTTTGCTTTCGTTTACATACTGTGGTTACCATTCGTCAATATACAAATAACGCCAATTCCGGTGCCACGTACAGTAGTGTAATATATATGTATATATATTCCAGGTACTTTAAAATTAAAGCTTTTATCCAGTAATCAAATTATTGTTGCTTATTTGGCTGTCAACATGGAAATTAAAGATAGTAATATGGTTACTAGAGTTTATGATAAAAAAGATAACTTCAATTTTGAAACTATAAAAATTTTACATTTTAATTCTAATATTCAAATTTTT
This sequence comes from Maratus michaelseni, assembly GCA_963931845.1. Taxonomy (NCBI): domain Eukaryota; kingdom Metazoa; phylum Arthropoda; class Arachnida; order Araneae; family Salticidae; genus Maratus; species Maratus michaelseni. The sequence goes on from OZ007595.1 coordinate 122,381,672, forward strand.
AGAAACATATTTTTGAATGGTATTAAACGTATTCATAGACTAAGTTAAGATACAGCGGATAAAATAACAGGCATTTTTCAAATGTATAATCTAGTTTTACACCAGGGTTATCCAGTGCATTTTTTGAAAAACATTGCTAACTGGTTTTATATAAAAACAAGAGTTATCGAAGAGAACTGAATTCATTTTTGAATCGAGTGGCTATTTGTCCGTGAGACTTCAGAATAAAGTGATATTGATTCTTGATTTTTGTTTATGTTTCAATCTTGTATAAGTTTAATAGTGTTTTAAATTTAAATTTTTTTGTTTTTATCTAATTAGTACATAATTATTCAATATAGATAGATAGATAGATAGATAGATAGAGAGAGAGAGAGAGAGAGAGAGAGAGAGAGAGAGATGCTTCACAGGAATTTTGTAAATAAACAAATTAACAAAGAGTTTCTGTTTCTAATTTTTGAAAGATTTCTTTCATGAAAAACTTTCTTCAGATTAAAATACAGAATGAGTATAGGAAGCTTTTCTGAGCATACATAAAAAAAAAAAAATCTAGATAAATTATTTTTTTAAATCAAAATCTATTTTCAGGCATCAAACATTAAATAACTTTCAAAACAATCAAGAACCCCCACCCCAAGCACTTTATAAGGACGATTTTTTTTTTGTCTTACAGGAAATTAGCTATTCGCAACAATCCATTAGTAAACAATTTTTAAAGAAAAAAAGACCTCTCGATTTATAAAATGAAGTAAGTGCAAAAAAATAAAAAAATAAAAAAATAAAAAATCATAAAAATACTTTTATTTTCTGTTCATAATATGAATATTTTTTTTTTTCAGTCGATTGATGTTTCTTAATGCACCGCTGCTCTTCTAAAACCGCATAGACAGGATATTTTGAACTCCATCCATTTTACTTAATTTTTATTAAAACACTTCATGGGAACTTTCGTGTTTGAATACATTAATGAAGAGTTTCGCTTTTCTTAGTTTTATGGAAGCCAGGTAAGTTTTATGAAAGTATTTTATTTTTGGGATAAGCTTTCATTTGATTAAATTACCTTAGCGTAAAACGGAATAAACAAAATTTTGCTGAAGATATGATGAACAATATGTATTTAATTTTCATATTTAAAACCCTTTTTTTTTTTCTTTTAAAGTAATGTACAGGGTATTCATAAATTATTCTCTTGGTTTTCTTACCTCATGACTTTTGATTTACTAACATGGCGAAAAATATTATTACATATCTAAATTTCCAATTAAATTTTCAGCAGGACTGAAACTATGCCATAAATCTTTTAAATGGCACTACAAAGGATGTGAATTTTCAGCAGGACTGAAACTACGCCATAAATCTTTTAAATGGCACTACAAAGGATGTGAATGTCTTAGCAAAAAGAAATTCACATCCTTCGTAGTGCCATTTAAAAGATTTATGGCGTAGTTTCAGTCCTGCTGAAAATTTAAATGGAAATTTACTTTTTTTATCCGATGCTGGGAACTTATTCATCTCATGTACGCCACTGAATAGTGTGCTCATGTTGATATTCCATCTTGAGCTGCGAAGTTACAGCCTTGCCAACATATATTAGTGAAAAATACCAGACTGGATGCCGTCCGGATGGCTCAATTGGTAAAGCACTTGGTGCGCTGTTCCAAGGTATCTGGGTTCGATTCCCGATCTGAACACATTTTTTCACTCTGTACGCTGTTTATTAAAGTGAAAAGATATTCACATCCTTTGTAGTGTCATTTATTATGACATATTCGTAAAATACAACACTTCTTCTTCTTCTTTTTTTTTTTTTTTAATAACGCAGAAAAAATTACCAATGCCATAAAAAAACGCATTTTATAAGCGGAATATTTTGTGAAAAATATAATTCTTTTAAGGTATAGTTTATGAAAAAAAATGATGCAAAAAACAATAATAATTAATATTAAATTTTATCAAATTTATCCAAAAGTTATTAATGAATCATGAAAACAAAGTTACATAGATATATATTTGATAAATTTAATAAAATTTTAATATTAATTATTATTCGATTGTAGTCGTTATTTGATTAATAACGTTTTGACTTGCAACTTTACGCATACGTAACTTTCTGTCATTAAGGACACTTTTTGAGTTGTGCTTTACGAATATGTAATAATAATTTTACTTCTTAAATCAAAAGTTATGAGGTAAGGAAACCACGATAATAATATTTATAAACTCCCTGTATATTTGAAATACAAATACTTTTTTTTTTGAGACGATTACAATAAAGAATTCGATAAATGAATTTTTTAAGTTTAAACTTTTATTTGTTACAACGCCCATAGATTTTTATCTGGAAACAGTTGATATTAAGAGCAGGAGGTATATTTTTTTTGCGGTTCTTTTAAAACTAGTTAAAATAACCCAGTGGAAAAAAAAACGCATTTTCTAAGCAGAATATTTTGTGAAAAATCTAATTCTTTTAAGGTATCTTATATAACTTATGAAAAACATTTGATATGCTTGGACTTTTTACTGTATATTACACGCATAACGTTCAAATGAATGTACTATCTGTAATCACTATTTTTGTTATGATATTTCCTTATTTTCGTCTCATCAATTTGTACAGAATTCTCAAAAAACAGTAAAAACATTTTACGAGAGTGTAAAAAAATAAAATAAAATAAAAAGCAACATATTCTAGAGATATCTCCAGAAAATAAAGAGATCATATTATATAGAAATCCACGACAAATTGGCAATAAAATAAATTCAAGGCAAGTCATAACTGAAGATTTTTTTTAATATTTCATCTACTTCTATAACACAAAAAAGAAAACGCACAAAAAGAGACTTGAGAAAACGTCCTTTATTCTGCCTTAATAACGAGTAACAAGAACGAAAAACATGCATCAGGCATAGATTATGAATCACTTTCCAACATAAACCCCTTTGGGACGAGCGACACGTATACGTGCCGCATATGATGCTAAGAATCCTCGATTATTCCCACCAGTTATTTTTTTTTATTGTAAGCTTTGCCTCATTGAATCATAGCATTTCTGGGATTCAATTAGGCGAAAATTTCTGTTTTGAAAAACCAGTGGTAAAAGATTAAAAATTCTGTAAAGGAAGCTCGTCGCGAAGCGGTTAACAAGATATCATTAAGAAATTTAATTCTTTCATACAATGAAATGAGATATTTAAATAAGCAACTTAAAAAACACATAATAAAAATCCATTTTCAGCCATTGTTATCCATATCCGGTAATCTGTGCAAATTCTTTCATGTAGCCTTGCATGCGATCTACAGAATTTATACATACCACCTAATACACTCAAAATTTAATAAGTTTAAAAATGCATACCACAGCAGAAAATGCACTTCCAGAAGGTATCCATCACAGTCAGTCCTAAAACCGAATTCTTTTGCGTGTCTCTGTAAATGAACGGTAACTGCTATGCAGTCCATAATCTATAGAAAACATGTTGTAGCGCACTTCAGTAAATTCATTATGCTTGAAGTACCATAACATCATTAAAATGCACCGATTAATGCACTTCAAACGATTTTTCCCATGGACCATAATATAATATAATTTTTTTATGGATACCAGTAAAATAACCATAAATGCTACTTATTCTATACTATTGAGAAAGCAGGTTCTCATCCCTCTCAGCAATGCATATCAATTTCATTAGTTTTGAACTATCGTAACATCAATAAAATTCACCGCAATTGATTTTTCCCTATAGACCATAATGAAACGGAATTTGTTACACATTTTATTTGCAATACCGAACATTCTACAGCAAACCTCAATAACATATAAAATTCTCATGGCAATTGGCGATTTGGCATTGGCAATTACGCCAGTAAAAGCACGGACAGCATGTTACAACGACAAAAAAGCATTTTTAAATGAAAAATATCAATAATGTATTCAAATAAAGTTTTGAAATTTATTAAAAGGGATGCTTTGGAATTAGCCGCATTAGAGAAAGTTAATATTGGAAAAATTATTCTTCCGTATTAGAAAAAAATTAGTAAAAAATATTTATCAATAAAAAAGCAAAATATTCGCGGGCAACCTTAAGTGAACTCGGTACCATTTGAACTATTTTTATTATTATTATTCGAGTATTTTTAATAACTTTTTACCATATTATTAAATGGTTTTATGAAACAAAACAATTTAATCAAGAAAAAATGCAATTCTTGTGGTGAAATAATAATAATAATAATAATAATAATAATAATAATAAATTAAAAAATTTAAAACCACACCTCTACAATTTTGAACTTTTTGCAGTTTTTTTTTTCATACTTTCTTACAAAAGTACTCTGTAACTGTAAGAACCCGCTTTTCAAAAAGTCAATTAGTTGAAGAAAGAATAACTAAAATGTCATAATATGTATGAAAACACAATAAAAAATGCTTTTACCTAACATTTTTATTTTAAAAAATAATTATTTAGATTATTTAAAATCCTATCTTTAAATTTATGAAATAATACATAACTATCGTTCATAAAAAATAGCAAGTGAACTGAAAAGTACATGTTGAAGTTTTACCATTTTAGTATAAAAAAACACATATTAAAAAAACACAAACTGAAAAACTGAATTTAAATATTGCAATAATGCTGAATCATTTAAAAAGAAATAAATGCTGTAAGAAGTTTTTTTTTTTCACATTTTTTTTTTAATTCTCGGATTTTTACTGCACTTCATGCGAATATACTACAGATGTTTAAATTAATTTTAAGCAAAATGTTGGGGAAATGATATTTTTTCATATTTCGCAAAATGAAGTATACTGAGTTCCCTTGTAACATGATACAAACTTTTACGATATTACAAAACTTTTTAAGGCTTTCATATTCTAAAGGTATTTCGGAGCAAAATCTGGCATAATGAAATGTGCTATAAATAAAATCGCAGTAACATGGCGGGCTAATAAATTCATAGCAAGCCGTAATGATAAAATAATAAAATTCACCTTCTTACATAAAATAAAATGAAAGTCGCAAACAGAAAAGAGAAAGAAAAATCATGTGTCAAGCATATATTATGAAACACTTTACAACGCATTCATAATGCTGTAACAAAACTCACCATTTTATAAGGTTAAAGATGATGTTTTAAGTGGACAATTTGAAAACGCATAACATATTTGAAAAACCAGTTTCAGCATCTATAGTCCGAATAGTATCCGAATTCTTTTGTGCAACTCTGTATAAAATCTAAACATTTGTATATATACTACATAGTTTGCAAAAATTTAGTTCAGTTATGAAAAGCATAACACAATTGAAAATTCCCCTTCAGCAATTTTCGTCAACGAGCGGAAATGTTATAGAATTATTTTTTGCAGCCTTGTATATGATCTATAGAATGTATACACAACATGATATAGAAGATATTCAAAGTAAAATCATTATTTAAAATAACATTTCGTGCGTGAAATCAAATTATATATATATATATTCGATCTATAAATAGTTCAATTCGATCTATAAATATAGAATTATAAATAATTTTGATGTAGATATATGTATAAATTATAATAAGATGTATCAATTATATTTTCTATGATGAGTTTAAACAAAATTCTTGTGAAACGATAAACAAAATCTTTTAATATAATGTAAAAACTTTAAGAACAACATATTTTAAAGAAAATTGGTTAAATTTAAAAACGCATACCGTAATCGAAAACCCAGTTACGGCAATTACCGCTCATAGACAGTACTGGAACCTAATTCTTTTGTTTGTCCGTGTAAATGAACGATGAATGCTATTCACATTCCACGCCTATTCTACAATAAGAATCTTGTGGTGCACCTCAGTGATGTAAATCAATTTCATTATGTTTGAAATAGTGTAACGTAAACACACCGCAAGCGATTTCTCTCCACAACCATAAAATAACGGAATTATTTTGAGTGTCGTTGTAAATAAACTATAAATGCTACACCCCCATTTTCAATAGCAAACATGGCATAGTAAACCTCAATAACATATATCAAGTACAATGTAATCCGAGCATATTTACGCGGATTAGAGCCCAGGCAGACAGACAGCAGGCGGCAGACAGACAAATCGAATTCATATACACTTTTAAATATGTTGGAAAGTATTAAAAAAAGATCAGAGCAAGCATTTTTATACTTTCCCGATTATGCATATGTGCTGGGTGTCGTAAAAAGGTATACACAATTTAAATTATTGTAATCTAATTTTTAGGTAGCTTTCAATACAAAAAAGTATAAAGCTACCTATTGCAGCCGTTCGGAGGAAGGCAGTTCCGGAAAATTTCGATATATTTTCACCGATCATGACCCCCAGGCCCCAAAACTACCCTCCGTTCAAATGTTGATTTATATATATAGATATATCCATATAGATATATCCATATATATATATATATATATACATATATATATATATATATATATATATATATATATATATATATATATATATATATATATATATATATATATATATATATATATATATATATATATATATATGGTTAATTTATATTAAAAAAAAATGGGGGCATTTTGATTTACACAATTGTTTGATCATACACATTTTATAATGGACTGCGATGTGTTATTTTTATATGTATATTAATTTAGTTAGATTTACTTATTCATTATTTAATTATTTTAAATGAATTTATATTCATTAATATTAAGAATGTATTTGATCTAATGATTTGGATTAATACCTTTGGTGGACAATATCATATTTACTTCTAAGATAATGTTTACTTTTATACAGTGTTAATATAATATGTTTTAATTTTATTAAGTGTTTTTATTTAATTTAACTTTGTTGGAAGCCACATTATTTGTGACTAATTCATTTCAATATTTAATCAATATTAATTTTAAATTCTTTGATTCTTAATTCAAATCTTTAGTATTTTAATTTAATTTATTTTAATTGATGTTGCATTTTTAGTACCGTTATTTAATCGTTGTTGTCATTTAATGGTACATTTTTAATGTTGCATTAATTATTAATTTTTCCATATTACTACTTATTTATAACATAGTATTATTAATTTATACATCCATTACTTAGATATTATTCAACATTCTATTTATTAATTAATTTCATTTATTTATTATTTAACTAATGGCTATCATTAAGATAGTAATTTGGTTTAATTATTAAACACTAATTTCCATCCATTCCTTTATATTTACTTTTACCACTAGAGGGCAGCACTATTTTAAGTTGTTTTTTATTATTAATTTTTCCATCTTAATACTTATTTATAACATAGTATTATTCATTAATACATCCTTTAATGTAATTCGATTTTCTATTTATTAATTAATTTCATTTATTTATTATTTAACTAATTGGTATCAATTAAGATAGTAATTTGGTTGAATTATGAAACATTTATTTCCATCCAATTCCTTCGATTCAGATTATATTCACTTTTACTAATAGATGGCAGCACTAATGTTCCTGCTTATTTTATAATCCATTATATTTTAACATTATTTCTGGCATCACTGCAAAGCAATTTATATTTCTAAGCAATTTATATTTCTAAAATTGGCAACATGTTATGATTTTTTATGCAATTCATTCCCCAGTCATGTTGGAGTTTTCATGATGGTTCATGAACTGCAAGGTATCTTATTTATATCTCTTTTCATCTTTATGGATTTTATACTTAATGTCTCTATTAAATGTTCTCTCTGTAATTTATAAGTATGGCTTCTTTCCTTTTTAATATTCTATTTTATTTTTTATTTTATCACTGATTTGAATCATTGTATTTGAAATGTAGCCCCAATATCATATTTTTTAGCAATGTATGGTTAATATGATGATGAAACATCTCATTTCATTTTATTTGTGGTATTTAGGCAATTGGGACTTGATAATTCTGTCTAAACTCCACAAATTTCATTTCATTTAATTCCATTTATTCAATTTTCATTTAATTTCTTATTCTTTCAATGTTTTTGATTCCATATTAAGTGTGTTGGGGAATCTTTCATTGTCAACTAATTATTTCATACTTAATTATTTCATTGTTTAAGTTGGTGTTATGATAATGTTTCATTTATGGTTATATATATATATATATATGACCTATGTCATACGATAACGCTCGTATTTATAAATCAATTTTGATGAAACTAATTGTGTTTTTTAAGCTCACCAATGTCTCGACCGAGTTCGTTGGCCAGCTTGGTCCGCCATTTTGTTTCAAGATGGCGGCCACTTAAAAAGTTAAAACTAAAATAAATATACAAAAAAGCTAAAAATTCAAATTTATTTTTTTAATTAAGTGTTAGGCCTTGATACGAGGATTCCAGAGCATTTTTTAGTTTACCTCTATCTTAAAAAATGGCTGAGATAGAGCGGTTTGAAATTCTAGGGTGGCTGACATTTTGAAACAAAACAGCACATTAACGCGATTAATCGCAAATTATTTTCTTTCATTGTTGTAATAATTTTCCCAATCATACGCATAAAACTATATATTCATATCCGTTAGCGCCTAATTCTCGCCAAAATTGGCGCCATTTGGCGAAACATTGCCAAATTTGGCGACCAAAATAAGTCTTCATAAATGAAGCCAATTTTGCTATTGCTCAATAATTTGGCGAATTTCTTATTCAAATTCAGTATTAACGAATCTTTTGTAACCGTTTCTTTGCATTTTAACTGGCTGTTTTCGTGTAACATTAGCAAAAATTTTAAAACGAAGATATAGGAAAGCTACCTTTTCCTCCCGGTACAGGCCGGAAGGACTTTTTTAATAACAAACACTCCACTTCGAATTGTGAAATGGAACTACAATAATGAAAGTTTTATAACATTAATTCCTGTATTCAACTGATAGCAGTTTTTCTAGTCTAAGCCCGGCTGATAACGTCAATCAATGCAACCGCAAATTTCGAGAATAATTTCATTGGGTATTTACGCTTATCCTTTTTCAATACCTGCTCTCAATACATCTACTGTTGCGGGTTTTTAAAACTAAACTTCGTTTTGTAGGGCTCCCTATAAAAAAAAATCAGTGGCGTGAGTTCTGGAGAACGTAAAAGGGGGAGTGGGGATTCTACTGAACCGTCCCTATGGTAGTGTGAAGATATCCCATGTTGAAAATAAAAATCCTCAACAAGCCAGTTGTTAACAAATAAATTGTGTCATTATTTTGGAGGACATACACACACACACACACACACACACACACATATATATATATATATATATATATATGTGTATACATATTACATACACCATTCGATTATTTTACATTCCTCTTAATAAAGTAATGTCTTGAAAATCAGAAATACATACATTAAATTCTAAATCCGAAGTATACACCATTTTACTAAGGTGCCAGTAGCTTTTATCATAAAATAATTAAATAAGTAAAACGAAAAATTCGAAATTGTATAGAAGATATTCAAAGTAAAATCACTATTTAAAATAAAATTTCGTGTGTAAAATCAAATTATATATATATATATATATATATTCTGATTTCTGGCCACTTTTCTGATTTCGTCACTCCATCTTACTTGAGGTCGTCTTCTTGATCGTTTTACATCTCTGAGATACCACTGTAGGGTGTTTGTGCTCCATCTATTGTCTTGTCTTCTTGCAATGTGCCCAGCCCATTTCCATTTTAGCCGTTTAATTCTCTCAATGATGTCAAAAACTTTCGCCGGACTTCTTATCCACGTTATTCTCTTTCTGTCTCTTCTGGTTATGCCTAGCATACATCTTTCGATACTTCGCTGTGTTGTTTGTAATCTTTGTACCATCCGTTTTGTTAGCGTCCAAGTTTCTGCTCCATAAGTTATTGCAGGCAAAACACATTGGTTAAACACCTTTCTTTTCAAACAAAGAGGCATGCTACTCTTCAGAATAATATTGTTCTTCCCAAAAGCACTCCATCCATTTCTTATTCTTCTATTGATTTCATTCATGATACTGTTGTCTGGTGATATTTCTTGTCCAAGGTACACATAACTTTGCACATCTTTAATCTCAGTGTTGTTGTAGACGATTTTCTTTTTTTGATGCAAATGAACATCACCTTAGTCTTTTCCAAATTTATTTTTAATCCCACATTAATGCTAGCTTCTGCCAAATCTTTTGGTATATTTTGCAATTCTTCAGGGCTATTACTAAAAATTAAAATGTCATCAGCAAACCGGAGATGGCTTAAATATTCCCCATTTATTCTAATCCCTTTGTTTTCCCAGTCCAGCTTCTTGAAAATACTTTCTAAGACAGCAGTAAAAAGCTTAGGCGAAATGGTGTCTCCTTGTCTTCCTCCTCTTCCAAGCTTGATCTTCGCTTTTCCTTTGTCCAAACGGATGGTGGCTGTTGCTTTCTTGTAGATCTTCTTTATGATATTGATATAAGGTTTGTCTATACCAATGTCCTCCAGAGAAGTAATTACTGCAGATGTGTAGACCGAATCAAATGCTTTTTCATAATCAATAAAGGCAAGACAGAGAGGTAAATTATATTCTTTATGTTTTCCTATAACTTCCCTTACTGTTTGAATATGATCCATTGTGCTAAATCCACTTCGAAATCCTGCTTGTTCTCTAGGTTGAGCTGAGTCCAGAGCTGATTCAAGTTTTGTCGTTAAAACTTTGGTGAAAATTTTATAAATCACTGACAGTAAGCTGATTGGACGGTAGTTTTTAATGTTTTCCTTTTCCCCTTTCTTATAAAGTAACACCATCACAACATTATTCCAATCTTCTGGTATATCTGATTTCTCAATATATATATATATATATAATACCTTCGTTTGATACATTTTAATACACTAGTGGCTTGAAAATCAGAAAGGCATGCTTTAAATTCTAAATCCGAAGTACATTCCATATTACTAAGGCGCCGATAGCTTTTATCACAAAATAATTAAATAAGTAAAACGAACGGTTCGAAAGAGTATAGAAGATCTTCAAAGTAAAATATTAACTATAATATTTAAAATAGAATTTTGTGTGCAAAATAAATTTTCTTTGAGCTACTTCGAATAGCCAATAATAATAATAATAATCATAATCATAGCATGCTTTTAAAGGATTTCCGAAAAGGGGGTTTTCAATTCGCTCGATAAATATAGAGTTTTTAATACAAGTTCATAGATACTTTTGATGTAGATATATGTATAAATTATAATAAGATGTATCAATTATATATTCTCTGAGGAGTTTGAACAAAATTCTTGTGAAATGATAAACAAAATCTTTTAATATAATGTAAAAACTTTAAGGACAGAATATTTTAAAGATATCTCGGGAAATTGAGGAATCAGAACATGCAAATACACTGAAACTTCCCTTTAACGAAGTTTTCTACTTAACGAAATTTTCAGCAGAAAATTGACTTTGAACACCATTAGCTTGTAAATTAATCTCCATATTACGAAAAATATATTCTATATAACGAAGTTTATTCCACTTTTGTACGTGTACAGAATTCAAACTAAGAGGTTACTGTTGCGATGGATATGCGAATTTATTTCAGTGGATTGTATGAAAATGAACCCACTTATATAATTTGCATTCTTCTTGGTGCTAAATAAAACAATTTTTTTTTCACTTTAAGAAAAACACTTGTTATCATTACTCTCCCTCACTGAGACTCCTGCGCTGACAGCTGAGGAAAGTCAAAATCCCCATTTTACATTTAATGATATAGAAGATGCAGTGACGCAATGGCATCAAATGCATTGAAACAAAAAATATTAATTAGAGTCAGACAGTTAACATTTTGACACACCATTGCTGATAGACAATTGCTTTGTACATCCACAATAATATGATTCAAAATACAATTCGAAGAATGTTATTTTTGTTCCTGCCAATACAATTTCTACAAATCAGCCATTAGTCTAAGGAATAATAAAAAATCTTGAAGTACATTATCGAAAAAGAAAGAGAAAAGACAATGTAGTGAAAACATCAGTTTGAGAATCTGTATATTAGAGCTGATGAAAGCTTGAGCCTAAGCTTGGAAATGTGATGTGATTTCATCGACCGCACACAACTGTTTTGTAAAAGACGTCTTCATAATTAAAACTGAATCAAATGCTTCTGAATACAATACCCGTTTGTCATATCTGAATAAAAAAAATTTAAGAATTTAAGTTGATTTCTATTTAACGAACTTCCTTCATAACGAAGTTTTTAAGTGTAACGATGAGACTTCGTTAAATGGAAGTTCCACTGTACCTCCACAACAACTTGGCAGAATAATGGATTCATAGAAAGTCATAACTGAAGAAACCGTCCAGCCAAAATTTCTCTTTAATGAAAACGTAAAAAAACGAAAAACATACATAACAAGATTAGAAAGAGCATTCTTATTATCTCCAGATTAATGAAAAAGAATAGAATAACTTAATTTATCTTTCGTTAGATTAAATAACACAATAATGTAAAGTTAGAGAGACATATTTTAATTCCCTTCAGTCTGCATTTTTATTTATTAAGGTATCGATAGTTTTACCTGAAAAGACAATTTTTTAAAAGAAATTTTACACGCATCTTATATCATGCGGTTCTTTTTAAACTAAATAAAATATTGGAGTATATTCATATACTTTTTTTCCTTTTTATTTTGGTTGCTTTTAATCGTGATTCATACATCTTCTTGTACTATAGGATAGTTGTATCATAACAGGTATGAATTGCATCATTCATTTATTGCCAATTTGTGTGGGATGAATTATAATTGTCGTCTATTTAATGATTATATATATATATATATGGAGAGAGAGATAGAGAGAGAAAACTCTTCAAAGAAAAAATTCCATTTTAAACATAATTGCATGTGGAAAATAAAGTTATTTTAAGGTATTTAAAATACTGTATATTCCGACGTATAACGTGTGGATCAAACAAGCATGTTTTATTTCCAAAGAAATTTTATTTAACAGACTGTAACTTCTTTCTTCGTCCTACCTATTTTATTAAATTCATTAAATATATTTATGGTTCTTAATCTATTTATTTGATCCGCACGGTATACACCGAAATATTCTTTCTCTCTTCTGCTTCCCGTATCCAAGAGTGACTGAAATACCTATATTTTCACTTCAAAGGCTCACATGAACACATATCCTTATAAAAAAAAATAGTGTATTCTACCCATCTATGTGACTCATTCTTGTGATACTCTGTGTACAGGTATGAATAATACCTGGTACGAAATTTATATGTACATACAATAAGTATGAAGTTTAGTACTAGTCACTTCAGCATAATTAGTGAACAATTTCTATAAATAGTAAAAGGAGACCCCCCTCAAAAGGATGCTTGGCCATGGACATTAGATTGTTTAAGTGGGGGTCTGCTTGGAAGAATAATGAATTCATGGCAAGCCATACAGGACAAACTCTTCTCCTTTCATAAAACATAACAAGAAATAATCAAAACAAGATTAAATGAAAGCGTTCTTATCCTTTTTTTCCACAAGTCCCATCAAACATATTCATAAATAATACAGGGTGTAACTGAATTGATGGTCCGAATTGTAAGGAGTAATAATACACATGAGTTGTAATTTTCTAACTGGACAAAAAATGTCCGGGCCAGAATTCGAACCTGGGATCTCTTGGCTGAAGCTGCCATGCTCTGCCAACTGAGCCATCCCGGTCGAATCTGGAGAACTTATTTCATTCAGTTAACCTTATTGATCATAGCATCTGGTCTGATATCTGAATCATCTCAACAGTATAAATTTCAGGTAATTTGTGACGTGATTACACTAGATTAATTTTGACACAATTATTCGAATTGGTAAAGAAATCATATGAGTTGTAATTTTCCAAAACTATTATACATAAAATATTATTTCTATAAATAGTAAAAGGGGACCCCTCACAATGATGCTTTGCCAGGGAATTAGATAGTCTAAGTAGAGGTCTGCTTGGAAGGATAATGAATTCATGGCAAGCCATACCGGACGAACTCTCAATGGAAAATTACAACTCATATGATTTCTTTACCAATTTGAATAATTGTGTCAAAATTAATCTAGTAATAATACATGTCAAGACAAGCACATTTTGTATAGGAAACCAGGGCCGCAATCCACTTATTAAATCAATAATACATACAAGGTGTTTCGCATCCACATTTCGTTCGTAACTGTAACAATAATGAAAATATTTTAGTGATATCTTCAACACAGTTACTTTACTTGCTATGAAATATGATAAAACCACATAAAGTAATAGAAACGCAATCCTCCATGTCCAAGTAACACTGAGATAGACACTTCAAATTTCGGAAGGTGCATACGACATCACTGATCGAATTACAGTGAAATTCCGTCACGTCATTTCACAGAAGACAAAGTTATTGTGTTGAAGATTTCGCTGAAACATTTTCATTATTATTACAGTTATGAACGAAAATGTGGACTGGGATTGGTGTGAGACACCCTGTATTATTGATTTAACAAGTGGATTACGACCGTGGTTTTCTATACATTTTTTATATTTTTTATATGCGTCTTTAAGTCTCAAAAATATATTGGTTCCTGGGATTTCTAAAGATAAAGAACACTGTTCGGAATCGTGGGTAACTCGGAAGAGGATATGTATATTTTCATTCGTGATTATAATATATTTTCTTATGTTAAGAAACATTTGTCTTTTTTTTTTTTTGCAGTGTACCTCATAACTTTGAAACAAATTACCAATTCCGCATTGATCATGATAATCGAATAATGTGCGATGATCTATTCGTTTTAGGTGCGTCCGTAATTATATAAATACGTAGCACCTATAGTTGTCGTCTGGTCCGTCCGTTTGTCCTTCTGTCCGTCCGTCTCCATATAACAGTGCAAAAACTAACCAACAGAATAATTTGAAATTTAATATGTATAATCTTTGCATAATTTTGTACAGTCATTTCAAATTTTATAAAAATCGAATCAAAACTTAAAAAGATATTAATAATGATTTTTTTAAAATTCTATTAACCCTTTGAGGGGCGGTGGTATATATTATATACCACCTAATTTTAATACGATTCAAACCAGAAATTTTTAGTTAAATTTTACTTTTTTAACTTTGACGGGTAAAAGTCGAAAACATGCTTTTCCTTATTTTGAACTAAATTCTTTCGTAAATACCGGTGTGAGTTCATCGCTACAGGAACAAAATTGCTTGCCCCTGAAAGGGTTAAATCCTATCACACATAATTTATATAATAAAAGCACAAGTCATGTGACTGAGGAAAACAAATACGGGCTAACCACATCTTTTTCCATATGCCAAGCGGCCATTTTTATTCGAAATTATTTTTTCGAATAAAATTATTTTTTGCATAAAAGGTACATTTTTAGAAAGATCGTTGAAAAAAATTGTCCGTCTGAGAGATGAGTTACGTTAAAAAATGTATAGATTCTGTGATAATTTCAGTGGTAATTAGGTTAACAGTGGAATATCTCAATCCATTAACGTAAATAAACAAAAGATTCATTCATCGTGAGTCATAGAAATATTAACCATGGAGGTAATCATTCGCAAAGCAAGATCTCCATGGTGAATTTTACAGTGCTGTCTGGTGTCGAAAAAAAAAATTCGCATCTGTAAACATGGCATACATAAAAAAAAAGGCATTCCCATTTCGTTCATAGCAGACGATATAATTTATTTCACTGAAATAATAACGATGATTTTTTATATTGTAAAACTAGTTATAGCACGAAACGAACGCACCTCATTTATCACGTTTAACGTACAATTTCCAACTTACTTTTTCTTTGATCAATTGCTGCAAAAGCCATATCAAGAGACAAAAATTCTTATGATGTTATAATTTTTTTTAAAACGACAACTGATTATAATAACATCGCGAACATAACCCCCATGAATCATTAAATGTGACATAAAGAAAACCATAACAACTTCGCAGGATAACGAATTCATGGCAAGCCATAACTGAAGGAAGCTGACAACGAAACATTTTCTTTCATAAAACGAAATGAAAAACTTGTGAAAACAAGATCAGGAGAAGCGTTTTTTATTCTCTCCGGATAAAATAACATTGGAATAACCGCGTGTCTTCTTCGTTTGATGCATTTTAATGCACCGATGCACTTGTAAGTCAGGAGAAACATATTTTTAACTTCTTTGAGAAATGTACTTTATTTATTTTATTATTATTGAGGCGCCGATCGCTTTTATCTGGAAAATAAATAAATAAAGTTTATTTTTCTTTTACCAGTTTTATGTAGCTCTTTTCAAACTAAGTATTATTTTGAAAAGGATGATCAAGGAGTCTTTGAACAAACTTATATTTTTTTAAAAAACAAAATATTCACAAAATTCGAGTTATGCGTACGTTCAATTTCAAAGTATTTTTAAATAGATAATATGAAGTATTAAATAACTTTTAGAGTAAATTTAAAGAATAAGATGTGCTCATTCGAGCATTATAGCATGTACAGTGTGTGATCAAATTAATAGAGCCACATTGCGGAAAAAGAACTTTGAATTTCAGATAGAAATAAAAGTATGCTTTTAATGTTTTTTTCCCAAATTGTTTTTATTTTAATAAATACTCTACAGCAGGGACGGCGAACCTATGGCACGCGTGTCATACGTGGCACGAGACCGAATATTTTTGGCACGGCATTGATCGAGGTTCTAAAACGAAATATAAGGTGTGGCTATTAATTTCCAGGACTATAGTAACAATTATTAGAACTGAAAGTTCGATGGTAGGTTAACGATGGTATTTGAATGGTCACATATCTGCGCTGCGCGACATTTTCGTTTTAATTTCTGGTGTTGAAACACCGAAAAAAACATTCGCTGTCAAAGCATTGTTGATGATGTGAAAATAATGGAGCAGAGAATAAACGTTAAATTTTGCTTCAAATTGGGAAAAAGTGCCTGTGAAACACGTAAAATTTTGCAACAAGTGTACGGTGATGACGCATTATAACGTTTTCGCATGTTTGATTGGTTTCGAACTGTCTGTGAAGCGAGTTTTGGCCAAGCATGACACTGTGCAGTTAAACCACCATCCATGCTCTCCGGACTTGGCACCGACAGACTAATTCCTGTTTTCCGAACTGAAAACATCATTAAGGGGAACAAGATTTCTAGATATTGATAACATCAAGGAAAACATGACGTACGAAATTAAGATGATTCCGAAAGATGACTTTGCAAGTTGTTTTAAACAATTTACAGCCGCGCACAAAACTGTATTACGTCAGACTGAACTTACTACTTCGAAACGTATTAAACAGTTATTTACTGTACATTCATATTTTAGAAGTTATTTCACCAGTTCTGGAAATTAATAGCCACACCTTGTAGAATGAAATTAAACGAAATTCATGAATTTAAATAATCTGAGCATTTCTAACATTTTCTTCTGAAATTGGAGAAATTGAAAAGCACCTTATTGGATTCGTATCTATTTCAATATGGGCTCAGTAACATATCAAATTAAGGAATTAATTGAAGAATATTAAAAAGAAGGATTATCAAGCATTATAAGCAAAATATGAAATTATAGCAATGCCAATGATGAAATTATAGAGACTTTGTATGAAATTTGCCATTTTGACAAAATTCCTCTCAACCTATGCCTTTTCTCAGATTGTCTTTTTTAAAGAAACTTACAGGCTGACTCGAAGTTTGAATATAATATTGAATATGAACACAGAACTTTCTTTAAAAAAATATATATATCATTGTTTTTTTTTTCATATATCTTTACAGGACCATATTGAATAATTTAATATTATCGTCATTTATTCGAATACTATCTTTTTTAAATGTTATTAACTGAATAATATGTAAAGTAATAATATGGCTTACTATGATTATCTGAGTTTTTCTGCTAAGAAGGTTTCCTACATCGTAAAAGGAATGTAAAGGAGTTAATGATATTTGATGTTTAGTTTCAAATTATGCGTTTTAAATGTTATTATTTATTATTCAAATCTTAAAAATTTTAAATCGAAAATTAAGTACTTGTTCTATTATATATAAACAATTTTTTTAGCATTTGAAAGATAAGTTTTGCTCCGAAATTTCCTGTATTAAAAAAAGCTGCTTAACTATTAATTATTGATATACTTTAAGTAATTATTAATTTTAAAGTTTTCTTGAACTAGTAAAAAGTTGTCTAAAATGAATAACGCTTTCAAAAAGAAAATTTAAGCAAATAAAGTTTCAAATCAAAGTAAAATTTCAAACACTATAAAATAAACGTATATTTCAAATAATCTTATATTTTTTCATAGATAATAAACATTTTAAAAGAAAAATTCCTTTCTTTATTTTTTCTACTCACGCACTAAATCAGCAATGATTTTCATTTTCTGATGTTATATGGAAGGAATCGGTGAGCGTTTAACTTCGCTCCTGCATCCTAGTCAATACATACACACACATACCGTTTTACTTGCTGTTTATTAAAGCAAAGCACGTAGGCTTAACGACATTGACCTCCAGCCAAAATGGGAAAGGAATGGAGGTTAAAAAAAGTGTTTACCTGCGGGAAAAAATATTAACATCTCGTGAATCAGCCTTCAGGTTATAGGGCTCTGATAATTACTTAGACAGTGGTGATAAGGCAGTGACCGGAATGGAAATAGGAAAATTTAGTGTAAAGTGAAAAAAAGGGAAAAAAAATTCTGTTTTTTTTTTTTTTTTCAGGTTTTTTCAGGTTTACAATTTTCCCTTATAGAGAAATTTATAAGGTTAGGAAATCGTAATATATATATATATATATATATATAGCTTGTGCATCTATTGAAATGCAAAAGCAAAATCTGATAGACATTATTTTAAATTAAAGTCTAATAATGCTTAGAGTGATAAAAATTTAACACGGAATATTTAAAAATACCTTTTTAATGCAGATTACACATGTTTCGTTCACTCTATCGGTGACATCTTCAGATCTAAATGATAAATACAATATTCTCGAGAATATTGTATTTATCATTTACCGTGGAGACTTCCGGGGGGACTTCTATGATCAACAGACTTGGTTCCTAGTCTGAACAGTTCCTCTCGGGCAGTAAAGACTCTGGCGTTGGTTCAAAACAATGTCACAAATTGCATTGGCTTTTAAACTGTAGTTTTGCAATAAATTCATTAATAAATGTTTCCTTTTTTATATAGTAAAAGGTTTTGACAACTGCACTTTCATATTAGTGATTAGTATTACCTATTACTCCTCTCATGCGTATGTTTTGTGGCAAAATTCTTCTTACTTATACTATCTATCTTATATACCTACTTCAAAGGTGAGTAGCGAAAAATATTTAACTTTAAAGTGAATCGTGTAACTATACAGTTTGGAAAGCTCTGATAGATTAATAAGATAGACTTCGTATTTATTATTATCTGTATTATGAATTATAATTCTTTTATTTTAATGTATCTGTTAATTGTTATTTATCCAATTACTGTTTCTTTTAATTCTTAATGGTATGAAAATATTCTTATTCTATTTATTCATTTTTTTATCTCTTAAATTAAATTCATAAATTCATTCATGATCATTGATATTGATATTTTAATTGCCCTATTCACGCAGTATAGGATCGTATCTACATCTTTCTTTGAGTCCACATCTTTCTTTTCATTTTGTATTTATGTTCATCAAGTAGTCATATAGAAATGTGCAACAATAATCATATACATTACTCGTAATTAAAAAATACCAATATCTTTTTAAAATTTATTCCGTAAAAAAGCACTATTATTTTTTATGTCCACTAACCACTTCACAAAAATCCTAGATATAACATAAATATATGGCCATGTCCCCACTTTAATTCATTTTGCAAGGAAGTTGATTTTTCCTTTATAAGTCAAAGTTTTTTTTTTTTTTTTTTTTTTTTTTTTTTTAAGGAAAAATAATAAACCAATTTTCTCTTAAAATGTTAATGGTCCTTTCTCTTACCAAAGCACAGATATCTGAATGTATGTATATATAGAGAGAGACATAGTGAAGCTCAGAAAATGGGTGCCAATTTTGAAATTAAACAATTAAAAAATAATTAAACTGAATATTGGTGTACAAATGTATAAATCTGAATATCAGCAGGTATTAATAGTTAAATGTGTCAATATATATGACTGTATTTGAAATCTTAAACGGAAAATAGCTACTATGATGAAGTAATAAATATTCTAAAAAATGCATTCAACATTAGACGCTTCATAAAACTAAAAAACAACACATTAATATGATATAACAAAATCAGATACAGTAGAAATTTCAATCTCTACACAAGGTTCTCATCAGTACAAATGTCGATCGAAAACCAAAGTTGTTGTTTACACATGTTCACGTTCAAAATTATGTATCTAAAATATTAAATCACCAGGAAGTATATGTCACAGTAAGACCACATATTCTGGTGGAATTGTACATGCTTCGTTTAAGAGAGGTTTCTGTAATCTTGTAAACCAACCTTCTACAAAAATTCTACTTTTAAAACTAAATCACCAGGGAGTAGATGTCACATTTGTATTGATGAAAAGCTTTTATAGAGCTTGAGATGTCTACTGTAGTTGACTTTATTATGTAATGTTAATGTGTGTGTGTGTGTGTGTGTGTGTTTTAGTTTAATTTAATGTCTGATTATAAATATCTTTTTCATATTATAATTCTGATTAAGACGTAATATGTTTAATTATTTGAAAATAATAAATAATGTGTTCATAGTTATTATTATTTATTCTTATCTCTATTCTTATGTGTCTT
This sequence comes from Maratus michaelseni, assembly GCA_963931845.1. NCBI lineage: Eukaryota > Metazoa > Arthropoda > Arachnida > Araneae > Salticidae > Maratus > Maratus michaelseni. Next base: position 122,402,444 of record OZ007595.1, read on the forward strand.
ATTTATCTTTATTTCATTTTAACCAATTTTTTCATTCTTATCTATCTGATTACTATTTATTTTAATTCTATTTGCTACCACAAAATTCTTATTCTTATTAATTTCACTTTTCATCTTTTAAACTAAAATTCATAAAAGGTTTTGGGGCAAATGTATATTTATGATATTTTTTAAAGTACTTAAAAATATAACCTGAAGCATATAAATATATATTCCTTTTAAATGCTAAAGGTGTAAATTAACAATATAATACAAATTAAAATAACTTTTATTAGTTGTTTTACATGTTTCAACTCTTTCCGAGTCATTTTCAAAAACAAAATGAGAATATTCCAAAATTGCACGGGCTTTGAAGTGACTATTTTCATGTACTTTTTTAAAAATTACGCACGTTATCTATTATTTTTTACTTGGTTGTTTATTTTCATATCTGTGACCATGGAGTAACTCGAGCCACAGTTTCGGTAAATTAAACGATGCCGCATCGTTACATATTGTATTTTTGCGTGTTAGTTTAGTAGTTAGTTTTTATTTTGTTTTTGAAAATGACTCGGAAAGAGTCGAAACATGTAAAACAACTAATAAAAGTTATTTTAATTTGTATTATGTTGTTAAATTACACCTTTAGCATTTGAAAGGAATATATTATTACAAGGTGTTATAATTTATTATATTGACATATAAATACATATTTATAAAACTATACATGTATATATATTTATTTGAATAAGTAGGTGTGCATAATTGCCGAACTACGTTTTGGTAACTTATTAAAAGTACTTTTTAATACTTTTTTTTTTACTCCTAGTAAAAAAGCAAAAAATAAATCTAAGTATAAAGAAAGGAAGCATAATACCCTTTTAAAAATTTATCAAACTTAGTTTAAGAAACTCAGACTAATTCAACTTCTTGAGCTATAATCCACATTCATTTTTAAAGTGAAATTTCTAAAACTAAAGTCATTTATTTTTCTCTAGAAAAAGATGTTGAAAAGAATTTGAAAATAGATATTGCATTAATACTATACGGATAAGAGTTTTGGCCTTAAATAAACTTTAATGAAGTCTAGTTTAAGTATTTTCCAATAAAAGAGTCAGACAAGAACTTTATTAATTTATGTATGCAAAGAAAACTTTTGAAACAGATCTATTTGAGCTATGGATTTTATTAAACTATCTATATATGTGCATGGACGGGTACATAGCAATAGATATAATTCGACTTCTGAACTATATTTAGTTTATTTATTAAAAATAGTTTTTAATACTTCCTTTTTTGAGCCTACTAAAATAATATATAGATAAAAATGCAGCATGATATATTTTTTTTAATTTAATAAAACTTAGCTTAAGAAACCTACAATAAATTTACTTCTTTAGCGATAATCCACAATCATTTTTTAAGTGAATTTTCTAAAACTAAAGTCATCGATTTTACTTAAGAAAAATATAGTGAAAAGAATTTGGAAACAAGTAGCGCTATTTCATGTTATAATAGATAAAGTTTCTGGTCTTAAATAAATTTTAATGAAGTCTGGTACAAGTCCTTTTCGTTAAAAATATCAAACAATCATTTCGTTAAAAATATGGATGCAAAAAGAAAATTCTGAAAGTGATCTTAGAAATTTAAGTATTTTTTTTTAAAATGACTAAAAAAATATATATACATATATATATATGAAGACTAATTTCAAATGACTTAACTCGAAAATAAAATCATAACAAATAATATTAATAATAATACTAAATTAATAATAATTAATATAAATAAATAATAATAATAATAACTAAATAGATAAAAATAAAAAGTATATGATGGTTGGTTGATTTATGACGGCCAATTATCTACATGAAGGATATAAGCCCTATGGGGTAGTTCCCTCCGTGGGGGTCTTTTTAAGGGATCCTAACCCGTATTTACGGCAAGGTTCGAAGAAAACCACGGAAAACTCCGAACGGTTAGGTCGACGAACGTGACAGGTATTTGAACCCAGCTCCTCCCGTCTACCAGATTTGAGAGCAGAACCTTTCAGCCACTGGTGGGGCAAAAAGTATATGAAGGAGAATTAAAAAAACTTCAGTAAATCATAGCATTGACTTTTAGACATTAGACAATTTATCGACGACATAAGAGGCACTGTAAATACTTCGACATTAGTATTTAGCATTTAAAAAGTAAGAAATTTGAAGTGGGAAATACACCACTCTGCTTTCCAAACGTTCAAACAGGACAAATTAGTCTTTAATACATATTAAGTAATTAAAATTATTCATTAAAGAAGCATTTCTTTTTTAAATGATATTTTAAGGGTGTTGATGAGCGAGATCTCAAATTCCTCTAGTTAATGTTAAACCTATAGACGTGGAATGCAGTTTTATTTTTAAAATATCTCCTCAGAAAATTAATAATTTTAGCTTTTTTTCTTTTTCTTTTCTTTTCTTTTTTTTTTTTTTTTTTTTGTGTGTGTGTGTGTACTATTCTTAAAGAATTTCTCTCTCTCTCTCTCTCTTTTTCTTTCAGAAAACACTGTCAAAATCGGCGTTTTGAACCGAATTCCCGATGATTTGGCGCGAAAAGGGGGGAAAAACGTGTTGTCACCTGACACGAATCGCTTATAACTAGATAAACATTTATTTATCAGAAAAAAAGGAAAACTCATTTCGATTCCAAATCGCTTACATCGTCAGGTCTGCCAATTTTATGCCTTTGCGTTTAATAATGAATCAGAAAGTTTCACATTGTTGAGCAGGTCATTTGAGAACCACCTTAAGGAAAAAAAGGAGTTAAAAACTTTAATTTCCGAAAGAGATACTTTAAAATTACGAATGCGTTCTAAGGTTTAACATTAGCGAGGGATATTTGAGATCTCACTCACCAACACCCTTAAATATAATAATGTTTAAAAAGACTAAAAAATCCTTTTGAGAACTAATTAGAATGATTTTCTTAATAACAATTTAAAATAAAAATGAATTAAAACTATTTTATTGAAGTAAAAGAGTTGAGTTGGGTTGATTATTGACGGCCAATTATCTACACTAGGGATATAGGCCCGGGGGGGGGGTGCCCTTCGTGGGGGTCTTTCTAAGGGAACCTAATCCGTATTTACGCATGGATAAATCCACGGCTCGAAGAAAAAAAAATGAAAACTCCGAACGATTAGGCCGACGGGCGCGATTGGGATCGAACCCAGCACCTCCCGTCTACCAGCTTAGAGAGCACAACCTCTCAGCCACTGGTGGGGCTGAAGTAAAAGAAGCAGATGTATATCGGACATTTTATTGAATTAAAAAAATCTAATGCATTTCGGGTGTTTTATTGACTTTGAGACATCCGCAATCGAATATTTAAAAAAGGGTGAAACTTAGAACTTATAAATATCCTTTAATCTTTTCATAAAAGAAATGAATCGTTAATTGAAATTAAAAAACCAAAATGAATAATATTTACTAATTATAAAACTCTTCGAACACATATTTAAAAAAAAATAAAAATAAGTTTTCAAACGGATTTTTTAAAGGTAAAATATGCTATAAACAAAGACAGTTATGAGTGCGGACGGAAATGTTTAGGACATGTTGTTTCGTTGAATATTATTTTATCTTAACAGTTATTTTTGTTATTATCTGCGAGTAGTAATGATAGTATATGTCTATACATTTATTATTATGACTTCATTTATGTGTTTCAACAGTTAGTAATAATATTAATAATAAAAGTTTGCTTAATTCTCTTTTATATCGTCGGTGATACTTTTATTTCAAACATATATTTCACTCTTTAAACTTAAAATACTACTTTTCCAAACGAATAATTTGTACTAAAACATAACAAAATATTAGAAAGTTGTTACGTCTGTTTAATCCTAATCTACATTTTCCAAATGTCGTCAAAAATTCTTACTTAGCCATATTGTCATATACAGGGCTTGACAAATACGGTCGCCAAGTTGCCACAGGCAACCAAGTTTTTTTAAGTGGAGACCAAGTTATTTAATCTGTCAGTGTTTTTTTTTTTTTTTTTTTTTTGTACAAAAAATGATCTAAGAAATGAGCACAAACGGAAATTTTTTTGCTCTCCCACCCCTAATCGTGCGCGGCAAGCAATGACCTTCCTCTTCTTTCGTACTTTTAATGGAAGAACAAAGTTTAAAAGGCATTTTCTAGCTCATGCACAGAAAATGCCATTCTTTGCCTCTCTAAATAGCTATCATGTCCCGTGATTAGAATGGGGGAGGAGTTAATAAATCAGTAAGAAATAGTGTCAATCTAGCCTCTGTGGCATCTAAAATTGGATACGATGCTAAAAAATGCTCAAGTTTTTTGTATGTTTAAAATAAAATTGAAAAAAGTTCAGAATTGAAACTGATTAATCTATCACATTCATTATAACGAAAAATAACATATATGTGAATATAAGAAATTAATTTGAAATAAATATATAAAACTAAATTATGTACTATTCTAAACTATGAAACTAATAATTCTACACTATACTTGTTGTTGTTTTTTCTTAATTCATAAAAAAATTGTGGTTTTTGAAAATCAATTACGGGGGACGCGGGTGGGAAAATATTTTTTAATAGAATTTTTTACTAGTTACCATTATTTTTCGTTCCAAGTTATATCTCCATACATCTCCAACGAGTTACCCAAGATTTCGAAAAAAGTTATTTATCTTTAGAAACTTTAGATATTTTAGAGAGTAAAAAAGAACTAAGCAAAGTTTCTGTTGCTGCCACTGATTTTCGAAAACGTTTCCGAGTAGTTTATATGGTGTAATATTCAGTTTTCTGAAACTAAAATATCGGTTTCTAGGATGATATCAATTCCAGATTAACACATTAAAGTCTGACGTTGCGTTTTCGCAACATTATGTTTCTTACACTAGGTTTTAAGGTAACATGAGTTTGTTTTAGGATAAATATTCGCTTTATTTAATGCAAATAACACCATAATAAAGTAACTCATAGATTGCTATAATATAAAAGTGGTATGAATCTCAATATTTGTATTTTATTGAGAAAAGTAATTCGGTCCTTAATGGGTTAAGCATTTCCAGATGAAAATTCAATTTAAACATGCAAGAGTTACAAAATTATTAGTTAATTTTAATGTCAGCTTTAATGATATTAATTTATCATGTATGTCTATAAAACATACTTTTTAAGCATGAAAATATTTACTTCAGAATTGCCAGCATCCAAAAAACTTATATATGACATGTTGAGAACAATGATTAATACACTATAAAAACTATTTGGAAACTTTTACGAGAATCAGTAGCACAAAAATAAACTTTGTTTTTATAAATGCTTCTTTAAATCTCAAAAATGTATTGTTTTCTGAAGTTTATAAAGATAAGGAGGTATTAATAACGCGTTTCAGAATCATGGGTAACTCGAAAGTTGTTATTGTATATTTCAGTTCGTGGTTATATTATATATTCCTAGGTTAAAAAAACATTTGTCTTTTCTAACAGTGTATTAATTATATTCTTTATATGATCATGTGAACAAAATACAACGAAGGTATTTGATTTATTAAGAAAGAAAAAAAAGAAAACTTTTTGGCAAGACATAACCAGCTAGAACAGTTAAGATATTTTTAAAAGTTATTAAAGTACTTTTATGCTGAGTACTCCATGTCTATTTACATTTTTTCTTCGTTTATACACTGAAAAAAAAAAAAAAAGTTTATTTTACAGTGTATTACTGGCATCCCAGCTGCCAGTATTATACTGTAAAATTAACAGTAATAAACAGTAAAATAAACAATAACACACTGCCGCGCATGCGTTTTTTTTTTTTTTTTTACTTTTGGGATAAATCATTTTTACGTGAATAATGTTAAAGGTAGCTGTCCAAATCACAAAAGTTAAGGTTTACTGAAATTTAACGAATATGTCACTTACAGAAATCAAACGAATATAGTTAGTTTGCGTACTATTCTTATGACCAGGACTTTACAAATTTGATGAAATCTGGTAGCTAGTAACAAATTCTATTAAAAAATATTTTGTCACCCACCTCCCCGCCGTCATTGATTTAAAAGAACCACAATTTTTTTTATGAATTAAGTTAAAACAACAACAAGCATAGTGTAGAATTATTAGTTTTATAGTTTAGAATAGTGCATAATTTAGTTTTATATATTTACTTCAAATTAATTTTTTATATTCACATATATGTTATTTTTCGTTATAATGAATGTGATAGATTAATCAGTTTCAATTCTGAACTTTTTCAATTTTATTTTAAACATACAAAAAACGTTAGCATTTTATAGCATTGTATCCAATTTTAGATGGCACAGAGGATGGATTGACACTATTTCTTACTGCTTTGTTGATCCCTCCCCCATTCTAATCACGTGACATGATAGCCGGTTAGAAAGGCAAATAATGGTTTTTTCTGTGCATGAGCTGGAAAATGCGTTTTAAACTTTGATCTTCCATTAAAAGTACGAAAGAAGAAAAAGATCATTGCTTGCCGCGCTCGATAAGGGGTGGGAGAGCGAAAAAATTCCGTTTGTGCTCATTTCTTAGGTCACATTTTGTACAAAAAAAAAAAAAAAACCCTTGACAGATTAAATAACTTGGTCTCCAGTTTAAAAAAAACTTGGTCGCCTGTGGCAACTTGGCGACCGTATTTGTCAAGCCCTGTATATGACAATATGGCTAAGTAAGAATTTTTGACGACATTTGGAAAATATAGATTAGGATTAAACAGACGTAACAACTTTCTGGTTTTTCACTATGAAGATCCCATTCCAATAAAAAAAAAAGTAGGTGTTGCCATTTGAAATTTTCGAAATTTTGTCACTGTAACGGTAACTGTTAGAATTTAACTTTTGTCTTTCGTATGATTCTTGAGCGCATACCTCAAAATACTTTAAACCAAAGTTTCATTCAGTTTCTATGAACGGTATGATAGTTAGGGGCTCATATATCGGGATAGTTTTTTTATAATCACCCTTTATATATATATATATTTCATAGATTAAGAATTTTTTTTTCCCAGTTTACAACCCCAATCCAACATTCAAAATAGTATGAAATTTAATGGAAATAATTAATTTTCTTTAATCTTTTTTTCAAAAGAGAATTTATCTTTAATTGAATTAAACAACTAAAATAAATTCGTTTTATCTTTTCTTATTACATAAATCTTCTTATGTACAGGATCCAATTAATTTTTTCAAAATAAATTAATTCCTCCATTTCGAACCGCAATAAATTAAATTAATGTTAGAACATCGGAATGCAATTTTAAAACTCGGACTTCTACGTTATCATTTTACGACAACTGTCATTTTTTCATTTAATTTAATTTCACTTCATTTGCTTTTTTACACATTTCGTTATGAATAAAAAAATAAATTATAAATATAAAAAACATTTAACTTTTTTATAAAAATAATTTATTTTTTTTCATTAAAAAGAGGATTACAGTTTAATTTTTTTTTTCACATCCTATTTAATTCGTTTAATTCTTTAGTTTCGAAATTTTAATTAAGTTAATATTTTTTGTATCTTTTGAATAACTTCATAAGATTAACTTTTTATTTCATTCTTCAAACTTTCACATAAAAAGTCGTACTATTTATAGAAATGTAATTTCCTTAGCGCAGTTCAGAAGCTTTTAAGATAGCGATTATTGCCAAACGTTCGCATTAATACCTCCTAAGCAGTCGATTTATGTTAATGAGTGGGAGTTACGAAGCCATTCTATGACTTTTGGCCTTTTTTTCTTCTTTATACATGACAAAAATGAAATTAAAATTTGAGATTTTGAATATTAGCCTAATACTTACTGAGAATTAGCAACAAAAGTACGATGTTAAAATGAAAAAAAATCTCAAAAATTACAACTTAATTTCTTTCCTTTTTTTTATGGAAAGATAATTTCCTTAACGCAGTTCAACCGCTTTTAAAATGGCGATTATTGCCTGAAGTTTATATTAATACTTTTGAAAAACTCGATTTGTGTTACTACTGAACGAGAACTGCTGAATTCTTTTTTAGTTTTAGTAGAGTAAATCTATAAATTGATTTTTCGACAAAAAATATGTTAAGCTATGGTAATTTTTAACATTAGCTATGTTTAATACTAGCTATGCTAATTTTTTAAAATTACAGGTTTCTTTTGTTTTCGAAATTGTGAAATTATCGTATTTTTTATTATTATTATTTCTTGTCGCACGATATTGCACGATATTAGATACTGCCAAAATATATTATAATCGATTCAGTATATCTACAATAATTCTCCTAGTAGTTGATAAATATGCATTTACAATTCAAAAACGTTTCGTTCATATAGTTCGAAGAACCTACAATGCAGACCTGCTGAATTGTATCTTATGGCAGATGCATCGAATTCGTGTGTGACTATATTTGTTTCATTTTACAGTGACACATTGATTAATCTCGTACACTATTAAAAACTTGGTGCACGGTTAAAGCAGTCTGATGTTCGTGTAGCTGCAACAATAAAATAGTGGAACTTTGTTCCAGCATTTAGTACCCCGATAGAAACACAAAATATTTACATGTTGAACAATGTACTGTTAAAATAGTCAATTAATCCTTAATCTATGAAACTATAATATAACCACGAACAAAGATGTATAGTAACCTCTTCCGCGTTACTCACGATTCTGAAAAGCGTCCTTATTTTTTTAACACGGATTTTCAGAAACGTTTTGAAGTAGTTATTATAATGTATTAATCAATTTTCTCAACCCGCAACATAGGTTTTTTGGATGCTTTCAATTGTCAAGTAAAAATGTTCATGTTCAAAAAACATGTTTTACACACAAACGTGATAAATTTTCAGCATTAAGATTAATATTAAAATAAATATTATTTTGTTACTCTAGCATGTATAAATTCAGCTACGCAGATCAAAATGTTTGATTAAAAACAGGTGGCATACTAAATATCGACATTCCGTTTCGAGAAAAACATTAATACGCTATAAAAGCTACTTGTAAACGTTTCCGAAAATCAGTTGCAGCAAACAATTGGTTTCTGAGATTTCTAAAGATAAAGGAATGCTTTTTGGAGTCATGATTAACTTTCGTTCGTGGTTATATTATATTTTCGTAGACCAAGAAACATTTGTCTTTTTCACAGTACAAAAAACCAAAAAAAAAAAAAAACAAGTTATAACAAAAATATATGATCAATCTTTGTGGAGAGACAGTATAAAAATCAGTATAAATAGGAAAAGACGGCTCGAAATATAAAACCTGGCGTTCAAAATTGTGAAAAAAGAGTTTTCCAAAATTAATTTTGTCGTACAATATTAAAACTTCAATTTTTTTTTAAACAATAATTTAAGATATATTTTTTATTTCTATAAAACACAAATTAAAAAAAGCAAAAAGGTGTAGCAGTCCAAAATAATTACATGCTTCTTAATACACTATTAAACTTCGGATTTGTAGCAGCAGTGTTCTAACCACTAGACAAATAGGCGGATATCTCCGTTCCACAAAATAAAGTCCTGCACGGGTTGGGTTGTACCCGACTCGAACCCGAAATTTCGCTTAAAGCCAACCCGAACCCGACTAAAAGAAAATTCATCTTTCCGAGACACGACTCGGACCCAACACACTTCAACACATTTCACTGAACCCGACACACTTTCGATATAATCACACTTCGTATACACTTCACTGAACCCGAACCGAACTCGAAATATTCAAACCTGAATCAGGCCCAAACCCAAAGTGAAAGAAGATTAATCCATATTTCAATACAATTATGTCTAACAAATGTCTAACAAATATATTTCTAATATCAATTTTATCTTTTTTGTATAAAAATGAAAATATTTGTAATCATTAATATTTAAATATGTAGTTTTTTTTCATTTGATAAATATTCATAACTTCTTTATAAAAATCAGGTCAACCCAAACGCGAACCCGAAACTTTTAAAATCAACCCGACGCGCAACGAAAACAGAATAGCGTCAACCCGATCAGACCCGGACCGCAGGTCGGCTCCATTTCAGAAAAAAACAGGCAACCCGGCCCAATGCAGAACTCTACTAAGTGTTGCCAACAGGCTACTTTTTAAAAATTTATATTGCGTGATTACCACCACTTTTTTGAAGTAAAAATATTCGCCCTATTTAATGACAGATTAAATAACCCGCGAATAAGGCCAATTACACTATTTTAAAAAAGTGGTGGGAATCAAACAATCTTAATTTGAAAAAAGTATTCTACGACCAACACTCTACTCCAGAGCAGCACATTGAGATTGCATAGAACCATTTGTCTTGACTGGCTGTTTAATAACTGCACTTTTTGGGTGAAACTTAAGAGTATTTTTTAAGGTTAATTACTTATCACCATAGAACGGTTTAACGTTGAACTTAAAATTGTAACACTATATATTTATTCGAAAACGCAAAGTATATATTTAAATAATATTACCTATTGCAGTGATGACCAAAGTGTGCAAAACAAATTGCTTCTTACCTATAAAAGAAAGGAAAATATATTAATGAAAAGCTGAGAAAAATTTGAACTACATATATTAAATTTCACATGTGCATGAGAATAATTCAACATTATCAGAAAGTAATTTACATACATGACCATCTTGTGTTCTCTATTGTAATTAGCTCTATAATGAAATTATACTTTGTAATATTACAAATAATGGAATCACTAAACAAGCATACAACAATAGACTTCAGTCGACAGAACTTTTCTAAACTGTTATACTGTTTAGTTAGAAACTGAGTTATGAGATACTAAATGAAGAGAAGGAACATCTTATTGAATTATCGGAGAAAGAAGGCTGAGTTATTTGAATCACTTGAAAATCATTTGAAGTACTGAAACTACTCATAAAAATTTTAACTTCCTATGCATTTGGGTCTAAAGCATTAATTTTAAAAATTTAATAATGTGAAAGTTCCTTCAGCTCAAATTTTATTAACAATTCATTTTTAAATAGAATGAGAAAGAATCGTCTACTTAAGTTAGTCAAGTAACATGCAAACAAAAAAAATGACATCAAATTCAGGAGACTGTTTATTATCTTCGACTTGCTTGCAAGTATACAAAAACATTCATGTTATTGCATCACTGCCAATCTGCCGAATATTTTCCCAGTCAAATAAACATATTTGCAATCAAAATTTTTGCTTAATAAATGAAATCCAATAAGTACCACATACAAATAAGACACATTTAAAATAAATTTTCTTATTCAAAAAGTGTTTATATGACTTGGAAGATTATGGTCAGCTATACCATTACTTGTTTCATTTATTGAATTGTTGCTCGCCAGATCGCGTATTTTGGCGAGAGCGAATGGCACAAAAAAATGTGTTTTGTGAACATCCTCTATTATTATCTACTTTTAGTTTAATCTACGTTGTTGCCAGTAGCTTGCTTTTATAAATAAGGGAATGGCGACATACGCACAAAGTAAAAAAATTGGAAGGTTTATCCAATCCCATTCTTGAAATTTGTGGATAGTGACACAAAAAAAATTTGCCAGTATTCACCTGGTCAAGTTCGATTAGAACAACGAGACAAGTCAATAAACATTCACTTGGCGATAATTTTCGGCAAACTTTTGTCTAAAATCCTGTTAGCGAATAAAATTTTAGTGCTCATGTGTCGCCACTCTCTTATTTATAAAAGAATTATCTAGATTGCCAGCGTTGCTGATGTTTGGCACGCAGTACACAATCATGTATAAAATTTTTTGATGTCCCTGTAAAACTCACACATATATATATACACTATATTATGTTAATATACACTATGGTAATATACACTATACTATTTTTAGCTTAAAACATTAATTGGAATTGCAATGTAAAAACATTCATTCAAATCCGTACAGTGATTGTTGAGAAAATTGCATACATATATACATACATGAAGCTGATAACAGAAGTTCCTTTTACAAATTGCTCAAAAAATGTGTGCGTGTATTTTTCTTTTAAAGTGACACTTAAATACTGGCAGCTAGTAGGGGAGATGGGGGATGAATGGGACAAGGGATGGATGGGACGCTCTCAATATTTCAGGCAATAAACATTTTTTTTTAGTTGCTTCCTATCCTTATAGATTTCACTACCATAGTGTGCTTCAGACCCAAAAGCAAGAGCACATGGCTGTTTTCAGTTTTCTTCAAATTTGCATTTCCTGAAAACTCTGCTTAAAAGTAATTTTTTTTTTACATTTGAAGTTACTTAAATATCTTATGCAATATAAACAATTGAGATATGTTGTAGTTTTTTATTTAATGGCTTAATATTGGTAATTAAAATGAATGCATATTAACCATTGTGACAAAATAATTTCTGAGACAAAATAGCTGACAATTGAATATATGCATCATGGGGATGATTGGGACATTTCAAATGGGGATGAATGGGACTGCTTCATTCGTCTCCAAAGGATACTGAAAATTTTTAATTAACTAAATAATATTATATAGGTTGATAAATTAATACTTTATAGTAATTATTCTTTTAACATTTCATCCTCTTTGTAGCCATCGTCTTCAGTCCACCGTTTATGGGCCTTTTAAGGCAAAGCTGAGATGAGTCCAAGATCATTGACTAACAAATAATCCTGGAGATCATATTACAATTTATAATCTCTCAGCTTTTGCCAAGACGGCATTTTTGTCAGCTTTTAGTCCTTAACATTGAATACGAGGAGGAAAATGTTTGTGTCCCATTCATCCCTGCTGTGTGGATGATTGGGACATAGAAGAACTTTTTTTTAAATTTAATTTATATATCTGTATAATAATAATCTTGAACAAATATTGTGCATAAGATGTATTCAAACACTTAAAGTTTGACATGTGATATATAATATTGATAATAACTTATATAAAATATTTAAAATAAATATTTTTGTGAAAATATCCCATTCATCCCCCATCTCCCCTATAAGCAAGCAAATTTCTCCAGAATAAGTACATTTCCGGAATTCATAGATACTTAATTTTAACAGTGTACACACATACATGTATTTATAAATGGTACACTTTAATAACTAAAAAACTTTTTAATATTATATTGAAGTTGGGAAGAAGCATCCAAATGAAAATTTAGTGCGTCAATCATGTCTTAAATTTTTATTATCTTATGCATTATAAACGTTTGTTTTTTAAAGAAATAGTGATTTATTTCAATTGGCGGAACTATAATTAATTCACTCTGCAATATGATTTAATCACGAACTTTAAAAAAATAATAATGAAATGTGTATGGCCTATATGCATTTATGTATCTTGCTCTTTCACTGGGTGTCTACAATAGATTTTTGCAACAAAATCAATTAAGTATTACTGTTTTCTATATATATTTTTTTGCATTATTTGATTATTATGTTAAGAACAATTTTAAATAGAAATGAGAAAACTGTGAAAGAACAAATTATTTAAATGTTTTGTATAAGTATGCATTTACGTAAAATTAAATACGAAAAAATAAAAAAGCTTCATAACATAGTTATCAGTCTAACATAAATAAATAAATGCTAATTATTCTTTAGAAAAAATAAATAAGAATCAACTTGTTTTTAATTAAAACAATGTAATCCAATGACAAACATATCATTAAAATACCAAATGAATTGAAAATAAACAATTTTCTTTGTGTATTTATATAAAAAAAAGAAAAAAGAAAAAAAAACATTATATAAAATATCCCAAATATATTTGCTTTTACATCGAAATTTTCTGAATTTCATTGTTAAACCGGGATATACTATTTTCATCCGGCATTTCGATAAATTAGAATGGAATTAAAGATTAGATATTAAAGATTTATTAAAAGCGAAAGTCGAAAGCGAAACGCAGTATCTCTAACGCGCATTATTTAATGAAATCTAGAACTTAATGAGAAAGGTTTAACACGAATCTTTATTTAAATCTAATATATTTAACCTTGAGCCAGACAGATGTTTTCATAATGATAGCTTCTTTATAAAGGAAATGAAAATACGAACTTTGTTAAATGAATGTTTTCTGGAAGGTATGTGTGTGTGCCATTTTCTTTTCTAAATCAAAATGATATCATACAGTTGTAATTAAACATCCAATCACACTTTTAGAAATTAAATTACATTCAGTTTTTAGTCCGTGGCTCTGAGCGTCATATTTCGGGAAAGACGAATTAGAAAGCTTATTATTTAATGAAATTCAGAATTTAATGAAAAGATTTAACACGAAAAATTATCTTTAGTTAAATCCAACTTAAAACCAAACAGAGAATTTTAAGATGATGAATTTACAATGGAATCAAAGTACTTGCGTTTTATCAAATGTATATGTTCCAATTTTTTTCTAAAAATTAAAATGACATGAATCAGTTTTCAGAAATTAAAGTACATTCTCAGACTGTTGTTCAGTTACTTCGTAAAAAATGAAATTGAAAGCACAATATTTAATGCGTTATTATCACATTGAAGTAATAACCACAGGCAAGTTGAAACTCTTTCATCGGCTTCTTGGGAAACTAAATATTTAACACGGAAAAGTATTGAAATTTAGTATTTAAGTTACTGTCAAACAGGTAGTTTTACGATGATAGATTTATAGAGAAAATGAAAGTGCGAATAAACCTGTTATGGAAGATATACGTTGCATTTTGTTTATCAAATCATGATGATATAATGCAGTTGTAATTAAACATTCAATTGCACTTTTAGGTAGCTTTCATTACAAAAAGCTACCTAATGCAGCCGTTCGGAGGAAAGCAATTCCAAAAAATTTTGGTATATTTTCACCGATCATGACCCCCAGACCCCCAAACAACCCTCCGTTCAAATGTTGATTTTTATATATATATCTGATATATGTCATGCTGTAACTCTTTTAATTATGAACCAATTTTGGATGTGACTGAGTATGTGTATAGGACATATCAAGGTCTCGACCGAGTTCGTCGGCCAGCTTCATCCACCATCTTGTTTCAAAATGGTGGCCAGTTAAAAAATTAAAAAAAAAATTAATTCAAAAAGATGTACGAAAAAATTATAAAGTGAAAAAAAAAAGTTTCTGCTAAGTGTTAGAACGTGATACAAGGATTCTGGAACATTTTTCGTTTTTGCTTTATCTTAAAAATGGCTGAGATATGGTAGTTTTAAATTCTTGGGTGGCTGAGATTTTTAAACAATCTGATATTTGTTATGCTATAATTTTCGTATTTATGAACCGATATGAATGTGACTGATCATGTGTACAGCACGTACCAAGGTTTCGATCGAGTTCGTTGGCAAGCTTTATGCGCCATCTTGTTTAAAAATGGTGACAAGTTAATTTATTTTTTTTTTAATTCAAAAAGATGTATAAAAAATTATAAATTGAAAAAGTTGTTTCCGTTAAGAGTTAGTTCGTAATACAAGGATTCCGGAACATTTTTTTGAATTTCGTTTTATCTTAAAAAATGGCAGAGATATGGCAGTTTGAAATTCCAAGGTGGCTGACATTTTAAAACAATCTGATTTTTGTTATGCTGTAACTCTCATGCTGAAATTCGTATTAAAATTCATTATTAACGAAAACCGGGTAGAATTTCCTATAATCGGATTCCAAGCAATTTTAGCTTCGGGTGTTTGAGTAAAATGAGTTGAATTTTTAAAAACAGGGACTGTGAAAGCTACATTTTCCTTCCGGTACAGGCCGGAAGGACTTTTTTTAATTAAACTGCAGATTTTAAACCATTCTTCTGAACGTAACGTTTAGTGTAAAATGAATTAGAAAGCTTAATATTCCATGAAATTGAGAACTTAATGTGAATGTTTTAAAAAGATCTCCGTTTAACTATCCAGCTCCTAGTCCACTCTCTAGTCACTGTTTTTTTTTATTATTATTCTTGAAATAATCCCCACAGGCAAGTTCAAACTCCTTTATCGGCTTCTTGGGAAAATAATGAGGGTTTTATATCTAGTCAACACTTGCTGCTATAACCAGATGCTTTTTATATATTTTCAAACTAGAATTAAATACATAGTTTTACAGAGGAATTGAAAGAATAATTAAATGATTTACGGAAAATATTGTGTTCCATGTACTTTCTCGTATCAAGATGATATGATGCAGATGTAATTAAACATTCAACCATAGTTTTAGAAATAAAACTGCATTAAGTTTTTATAAAACTTATCATATTGTTCGGAGCATCCCATTTTGTAAAAGACCAACTTCAAAGCTTAAATGTTATCGAAATTCAGAGCTTAATGAGTAAGATTTAAAACGAAAAATTATCTTTATTCAATATTTAAGTTAGATTCAACAGAGGTAATTTCACGATAATCACTTTGCAGAAGAAAATAAAGTTCGAAGGTATATTTTATTAAAAGAGTGTGTTACATTTTCTTTTTCAGATTAAAATTATATGATATATCCATCACCATTAAAGTATATTTAATCACACATTTAGATGTTAAATTATACCCAGTTTTTAGACCGTTGTTCTGTGCTCCACATTCTGTGAAGGATAAATAAGAAAGAGTAGTAATATTTATACAAATTCAGGACTTAACGATAACGATTTAACAAGAAAAAATACCTTTAGTCAATAGTTAAGTTAGATCCAAGCAGGTAATTTCACATTAATACGTTTACAGGAGAAATGGAAATACGAAGATATATTTTCTGTACTGTAAAATAAAATTCCGTGGAAAAAAAAAGGAAAATGTACTGACAGAAACGCTGCTGTCTACACTGTAAAAAATGCCAATGTTTCTTATTTTATGAAAATATACCATAACCACGAACGAAAATATAATATAATTTTCCGATCAATTCTCAAGTAAACATTTTCATGCTCAAAAAATATGTTTAACCGACAAACATGCAAAATTAACCGCGTTAACAATAACATTAAGATTAAGATTATTTCTTTACTTTTTCATGTATAAATTAACTTATGCGGCTGAAAACGTTTACTTGAGAATTGATGACATTCGAAAAACAGGTATTCCAGGCTAAGGATACTAATTAATACACTATAAAAACCGTTCGGAAACGTTTCTGAAAAATACGGGCAGCGAAAAATACTTTATTTTTATAAATAATTCTTTAAATTTTGGAAATGAATTGGTTTCTGGAGATTCAAAAGACAATGAAACACGCTATTCAGAATTTCGGATAACTCAGACGATTATATTATATTTTCGTTCGTGGTTATAGTATATTTTCATAAAATAAGAAACATTGGTCATTTTTTACAGAGTATTCTCCGTTTTTTCACAAAACTTCCGTTTGGTATTCTTTCACTTCCAAGATGGAAAATTTCCACTATTCAAGATGGGAAATAAATATGAACAATAGTGTAACATTAAAAAAATCTAAATAATAATTATATATACTGATAAATATTTACCTGGAACAGGTATTTGTGTTGAAAATTATCACACCATTTATTATCGACTTCTCTTCCTCCGGATTCGAACCTCAATACTCGCCATTAGAGGATAAATGATTTGTATTCTACACCAACTAGCCACATCCAACAACTTGGTTATAAACCAAAACATCAATTACGAAAATTTAACTGCAATTTTTCTGTTTTCTCTCAATTGAAAAGGAACATTTTCGTTTTCTCTGAATTAAAACGGAACATTTCCGTTAGTCTGTTTCGGAAGTAATATTTCCGTTTTTAACATTCTACGAGTAATGATAAAAACGAAATTTTCTGTATAATCTGGTAAAATTTAAGTTTTCAACTCAAAATAGAAAGTTCCAGTTAAAGTACAGAAATTTCACATAAAATCTACCGTATATATACTATTTTTCTTTTCTTTACAGTGTGAAAAAAATGTGTTCCATTCTATTTCTGAAATTAAAATGATAGGATATAGCTCTCATTAAATATTTAGTTACACATTTAAAAATTAAATTATATCCAGCTTTTAGACAGTTGTAATGAGCACCACGTTCTTTGGACGATGAATTAGAAAGAGTAATATTTAATCAAATTCCGAACATAATAAGGATGATTAAACGCAAAAAGTAATCTTAAAAAGTATAAAAGAAAATATTTTAAAAGGTATGCGTTGCGTTTTCTTCCTCAAATTAAAGTAGTGCAATACAGCTGTAATCAGACATTCAATAACACTTTTAGAAATTAAATTATATTAAGTTTTTAAAGTGTTCTTAGAGCACAACATTTCGTTAAATGTTTGTTTGAAAGTATAATATTTAATAAAATTCAGAACTTAATGAAAAATATTTAACACCGAAAAATATTTAAATTCAAGTTAAATTCAAACAGATAGTTTCCCAATAATAGCTTTTCAGATGAAATAAAAGAATGAATAACTGTTTTACGGAAGATCCTTCTTCATCAAGATCCTTCTTCATATCAAAATTATGCAAGTTATAATTAAACATTCAATCACACTTTTAGAGATGCATCCAATTGTTAACCTATTGTTCTGAATATCACATTTTTGAAAGATGAGTTTGAAAGCGGAACGGTTAATGAAATTCAGAACTCAATGAGAAAGATTTAACAACGAAAATTATTTAAATTTAAGTTAAGTCCAGACAGATAGTTTCTCGATGATAGCTTTCCAGAGGAAAGAAAAGAAGGAATCCCTGTTTTACGGAAGGTAATGTGTTCCATATCCTTTTTCATACAAAAATTATTCAGTCATAATTAAACATTCAATCACACTTTTCGATATTACATTCAGTTTTTAGCCTAAATAAAAGAAGGAATCACTGTTTTATGGAAAGTAATGTGTTCCATATCCTTTTTCATAAAAAAAATATGCATTCATAATTAAACATTCAATCACACTTTTCGATATTACATTCAGTTTTTAGCCTATTGTTCTGAGTATCACATTTTTGAAAGATGAATTTTAAATTGTAACGGCTAATGAAATTCAGAACTTAATAAGAAATATTTAACACCAAATCTTATTTAAATTCAACTTAAACCCAAAAAGATAGTTTCCCGATGATAGCTTTCCAGCGGAAATAAAAGAAGGAATCACTGTTTTACGGAAGGTAATGTGTTCCATATCCTTTTTCATACAAAAATTATGCAGTGGTAATTAATCATTCATTCAATCACACTTTTCGATATTACATTCAATTTTTAGCCTATTGTTCTGAGTATCACATTTTTTAAAGATGAATTTTAAAGCGTAACGGCTAATGAAATTCAGAACTTAATAAGAAATAGTATTTAACACCAAAACGTATTTAAATTCAACTTAAATCCAAAAAGATAGTTTCCCGATGATAGCTTTCCAGAAGAAATAAAAGAAGGAATCACTGTTTTACGGAAGGTAATGTGTTCCATATCCTTTTTCATACAAAAAATATGCAATAGTAATTAATCATTCATTCAATCACACTTTTCGATATTACATTCAGTTTTTAGCCTATTGTTCTGAGTATCACATTTTTGAAAGATGAATTTGAAAGCGTAACGGTTAATGAAATTCAGAACTTAATGAGAAAGATTAAATACTAAAAATATTTTTATTCAATGTCTAAACTATATCCAAACAGGTAACTTCAGAATAATAACTTTACAGAAAAAAATAGAAATAAGAAGGAATTTTTTCGGAAAAGAGTGTGTTTCATTTTCAATCTCAAATGAAAACGATGTGATGTAGATGTCGTTAAATATCTAATCACACATTTTGAAATTAAATTATATCCAGTTTTTAGACCGCTGTTTTGAGTTCCACATTCTGTGAAATAGGAATTAGAGTAATAGTTAGTGAAATTCAGAACTTAATAAGAATAATTAAACGCAAAAAGTAAACTTAAAAAGTATAAAAGAACATTTTCGGAAAGGTATGTGTTCCATTTTCTTTCTCAAATCAAAATGGCATGATACAGTTGTAATCAAACATTTAATAACACTGTTCGAAATTAAATTATATTAAGTTTTTAGAGTGTTACAGTGTTCTTTGAGCACAACACTTCGTTAAACGTCTACTTGAAAGTATAATATTTAATAAAATTTAGAACCTAATGAGTAATATTTAACACCAAAAAATATTTAAATTCAAATTAAATCCAAACATATAGTTTCCTGATGATAGCTTTCCAGAGGAAATAAAAGAAGGAATAACTGTTTTACGGAAGGTTCCATATCCTTTTTCATATCAAAATTATGCAGTTATAATTAAACATTCAATCACACTTTTGGAAATTGCATTCAGATTTTAGCCTATTGTTCTCAGTATCACATTTTGAAAGATGAGTTTCAAAGCGTAATGGTTAATGAAATTCTGAATTTAATGAGAAAGATTAAATGCGAAAAATTATCTGTGTTCAAAGTTTAAGCTAGATCCAAACAGGTAATTTCAGGATAATAACTTTACGGAGGGAATGGAACTTACGAAGGAATATATTTGGAACAGAATGTGTTTCATTTTCATTCTCAAATGTTAATGATATGATGTAGCTGTTATTAAGTATTTAATCACACATTTAGAAGTAAAATTATATTGAATTTTTAGACCGCTGTTTTGAAAACATTCTGTGAAATATAAATTAAAAAGAGTGATAGTTATTCAAATTCATAGCTTAATAAGTGTGATTAAAAGCAAAAAAAGTATGTGTTCCATTTTATTTCTCAAATCAAAATGATATAATGCGGTTATAACTATTTATAAAATTATAAAATTATAAAAATATAAAAGAACATTTTCTGAAAGATATGTGTTCCATTTTCTTTCTCAAATCAAAATGGTGATGCGTAATGGTGATGCGTAAATGGTGATGCGTGGTATGAGACAGCTGTAATCAAACATTTAATAACCTTGTTCGAAATTATATTATATTAAGTTTTTAGAGTGCTACATTATTCTTTCAGCATAACACTTCGTTAAACGTCTATTTGAAAGTATAATACTTAATAAAATTTAGAACTTAATGAGAAATATTTAAAACCAAGAATTATTTAAATTCAAATTAAATCCAAATAGATAGTTTCCTGATGACAGCTTTTCAGGGAAAATAAAAGAAGGAATAACTGTTTTACGGAAGGTACGTGTTAAATATCCTTTTTCAGATCAAATTGTGCAGTTATAATTAAACATTAAATCACGCTTTTAGAAATTACATTCAATTTTCAGCCTATTGTTATGAGTATTACATTTTTGAAAGATGGATTTGAAAGCGTAACGGCTAATGAAATTCAGAACTTAATGAGAAAGATTTAATACGAAAAATTATCATTAGTCAATGTTTAAGCTAGATCCAAACAGGTAATTTCATGATAATAACTTTACAGAGGAAATAGAACTACGAATTATATTTTCGGAAAAGAACGTGTTCCATTTTCATTCTCAAATGAAAATGATATGATGCAGATGTCATTAAGTATTTAATCCTACCTTTAGAAGTTAAGTTATATCCAGTTTTTTTTACCGTTATTCTGAGCTCCACATTCTGTAAAATATGAATTCGAAAGAGTAATAATTAGTCAAATTCAGAAATTAATTACAATGATTAAACGCAGAAAGTCACCTTAAAATGTAAATAAATAAATAAAAAAATAAAAAAATAAAACATTTACTAAAAGATATGTGCACGATTTTCTTTCTCAAGCCTAACAGAAGTGATGCGGTTATAATAACTAAACATTTAATCACACTTTTAGAAGTTAAATTATATTCAGTTTTTAAATGGTTTTTGAGAATTACACTTCGTCAAATGTGGATCTGAAAAAGTAATATTTAATGAAATTCAGAACTTGATGAGAAATATCTAACACAAAAAATTATTTAAATTGAATTTAGATGTAAATAATTAGTTTTACGATGAAAACAGAGAAAACAAAAGACCGAATAAATATTTTACGGAAGATCTTTCTTTCATTTACTTTCCTAATATAAAATGATATGATGCAGTTGTAAGTAAACATTCAGTTACGCTTTAAAAAAAATTAATCACATTCATTTTTTAGCCTGTTGTTCTATGACATTTCACAAAAATAAATTTAAAAATACAACTTTTAATCCGATTTAACACAAAAAATATTTTGATTCAATGTTTAAAGGATCTTAGGACTTTTAAAAAATACAATTTTTGAAAAAAAAAATATGTATTAAAGAGTAATTATTTCTGAACAATTTAAAGCAAAATGAATAACACTTTTAATAGCTGTTAAATATGGAATATTTTCAAAGAGAGAACTTTAAAGTTATTTTTTATCAAAATGTGATTTTGGGGGTATTGCGTACAACGTAGCTGAAAATCTTTTCAATATTTTTTCATGAAAGTTTCAGGATATATAGTGCATGGTAGGCTCTATAAAGTAATTTAAATTTTCCCTTTGCTAAAATTTAAAAAAATTTATTTGTGCAAGATACAGGTTTATTTTTTTTAACATAAAAATGCTATAAATACACAATTTTTTAGCTTCAGTGTACACTGAGAAAAAAAATGACACTTTCAAATCTGAGTAAATCGATGTTTTCATTTTGTTATGAAACTTTTTGTTTGAAATACTCAGAATATTGAAACATGGACATACTCAAAACTGAGCACATAGAGGTCAGTGCATACTCATTTTTGAAACTTGGACATGGATATACTCAAAAATGATTAGAATCAGTTCAAACTCATTTTTGAAACACGGAAATACTTAAAAATGAGTACATAGAAGTCAGTTCATACTCCTATTTAAAACATGGACATACTCAAATATGAGTACGTGATGTTTTATTCTTGAGTGTTTGCATGTTTTCACAAATGAGTATATACATGTTTCAAATTTGAGTAATTTTGATTCGGAGACATTTTGATTATGCGACATACTCAGATTTGAGTATGTTTTGCTTAGTTTTGAAAATGTCGTTTTTAGAGTGTGTAAGCACAAGACTCTCAAGCATAATTTGATACCACATATTTTATTTTACATGCAGACACTCTTTTGTAATCATACGCTCAACATATGATTCCAATTTTCTGCTTGAGAAATATGTAAAAGTTTTAAAACCCTATAAAAACTAATTTTCCCCATCAATCTGAAAAAAAAAAAAAAACATGTATGAACCAGAAGGACCCGTGCGCCGTGCGAAGCTTGCGCACTGCAATCTTTCCGATTATTTCCTGGTACGTTTTAGCACTTATTTTTAATTAACTGATTTTTTTTAAATCAAACAACGCGTTTTAACGAAATGTGGGTGTACTATCTCAGAAACTTGTTCAAACACTTTTCGTGTGATGCCTCATTCATCGTTGTATGTTTTGTATGTGCATAGAAAAAAGTATGTTGACAACAGAAATAATATATATGATGATTGCTTGTGTATAAGAAAATGGGAATAGATTGCGAAAAAGTTTTTTGCCAAATTTTCTTCTCTCGCCAAGGCTATTTCGTTAGGTTGTCAAGACCCCTCCCTACACTGAAAAAAAACTAATTATAAAAAAAAAATGAAACACTGAATCAGACGTTTAGGCAATTCATATGAAATCATTTCCTCATGTTTTGTAAAACTGCTCCAGAAATGTCTTAAATACATAAAAAAAATATTTGGTACAACACTTTTTTGCAAGCCTATGGGAACTTAAAGATGGCAGGTTCAAACTTTGTGGTCTAGCAGCCATTTAAGTGACGTCAGAAATATTAACAGCTTAATGAAATATTAAAAAATAAATACTTACAATTTTTGTGAATCTTAATGAACTGTATATCTAAATGGAAGATAATCCTTAAATTACGTAATCTACTGGTGCTCCGATACAGTACACATATACACAGCCATGATTAAAAAAGTAAACAAATAAAGAATAGGTGACGCACGCGTAAAAATTAAATAAAAACCCGATTAAAAACTCGATATTTTTGCAAAAAGTACGCGCCAGAAATAAATTAGCAATCGTATTTTAATTGCATTATAGGATGACGTCATCTGATAATGCAGTATTTTATTTTTGTGGCAACACTGATTTGAGGAAAATCTTCCATTTCATTTATGAAAACAATGCCGATTTAATTTTTATTTAACTGCATTTTTTAATCAAAAAACATGTTTTAAGGAAATGTTAAGTGTGCTATGTCAGAAGCCTGTTCAAAATCCTTTCATATGCTATCTCACGTGTCGTTCTGCGTTCCGTATTTTCTTAGAAAAAGGGATGTTGACAGAAGAAATAATATATATGATTACTGCCTTTAAAAAATGTGTTTTTGTAATGTATATTTTTCAGGATATAAAATGACAAAAATGGTATTTTATTTTTACTTTTAGACATTTTAAAAGTGCCAAGAGAGTCCCAGCTGCAAACAGAGCGGTTCACAAAAATAAGTACATACAGGAAATGAAAGCGCGAAAGATTTTCTGAAGAGAATACATCCCACTTTCATTCTGAAATTAAAATGATATGATGTAGCTGTCATTAAATATTTAATTACACAATTTAGAATTTAAAATATATGCAGTTTTTATAAATTTCCGCAACGCACAACATTTAGTAAAATGTATTTCGATGACATCTAAAGTAGAGATTTCCGTAATGAAAAGTTAGTGGGTTTCCCGAATGGAATTAATCTTTTACAAAGCAACTTTTTAAAAATTTATTATTTTAATGGTGTTGTCTGCTAACATAAATTACATGTCAACGTTTCTTGTGTCATGAATTACTGTTTATTTGCTGTACTTTGCGAAAACATGCTTGATAGTCTTTCATAATATATTAAACAAAATATGTATACACTGCAAAAAAAAAAATAAATAAATAAATAAAAATAAATAAAAAAGTGTTGATTTTACAGTATAATACTGGCATTCCAGCTGCCAGTATTATGCCGTAAAATTAACAGTAATAAATAGTAAAATAAGCAGTAAAAATAATGGTGCATTTTTATAGATCTCTTTGACTAAATTCAAATAATAAACATTTTGGAAATTGTACGTCAAACGTGACAAATGAAGTGCGTTCGTACTATAGCTAGTCATATAAATATTCAGATCTTGAAGATTTTTAATTCTGTGAAATGAAATTATATCGTCTGCAGATTAATTTCTGTCATAAAATAAGTATCTCGGTCGCTTGACGATTAAATTTCGGAAACTCCTATAACAAGAAAGCACCGATTTAAAAAAAAAAAATTCAAATTTCTTAATAAATATTTTTTTACTAGCTAACCCGCCCGGCGTTGCCCGTGCCAACAACCTTAAATGTACCTGAAATCAGTGTTGAACATTTTTTTATTTTTAAACAAATCTAATGTTGGGGCCCCACTACCTTAGACAGCAAACACTGGGCGTGCCATACACACTCCCATATATTACCGTAAGTCGAGTCGAAAGAGCCATACCCCTTCATGATCGAGCCCATAGAACCACAGATAGAAAAGCGCCCCTGGTGGTGAAAATCGATAAGCTGTATCTATGTAGAGTCGAATGAGCCATACCCCGACGTGATCCAGCCCATAGAACCAGATATAGGAAAGCACCCCTGGTGGTGAAAATCCGAACTAAAATCAGTCAGCTCTATCGATGCCAAGTGGAAAGAGCCATACCCCATTGTGATCCAGCCCATAGAAACAGAGATAGGAAAGCACCCCTTGGTGGTGAAATTCAGAACTAAAATAGGTAAGCTCTATTGATGTTGTGTCGAATGAGCCAAACTGTGTCGTGATGTGACCCATAGAACCCGAGTTAGCTGCAAAATCCTTTAGTTACACCTTCCACCACCAGGGGGCACAATATGCTCTATACGAACATAACTGAAATCATTAAGGTTATCGATGTCGAGTCGAATGAGGCATACCCCGTCATGATCCAGCCCATAGAACCAAAGATATGAAAGCGCCCGCTGTGGTGAAAATCCGAACTAAAATCAGTAAGCTCTATTGATGTCGAGTGGAAAGAGCCATACCCCGTCGTCATCCAGCCCATAGAAACAGAGATAGCAAAGCACCCCCTGGTGGTGAGAGGAAGTTGATGTAGAACAAATGCGCTATTTAATAAAAAGTCGTGCCCCCCCCACCCCCTTTATCTCGCCATTTTCGCTAATTATTACAAATATACAAATGTTTCTTAATTACATCTAATGTCCCGATCCGATAATGGGGTTTCCCTATCTACCTATCCTAATCCGCCTTTCCCTATCATAATAGAAAAAAGCATATTTTATCAAAGAATCGCTGGCAAACGTGAATTTTGTCAAAGGTTCGCGAGAAAAACACGAATTTCATCAAATAATCGCTGAAAAAACACGAATTTTGTCAAAGGATCATTAAAAAAGCAGATTTCATCAAAGGATCATGGAAAAATGCGAATTTCATCAAAGGATCACAGGAAAAATTTGAATTTCATGAAAGGATCGCTGAAAAAAACACGAATTACGTCGTAGGATTACTGAAAAAACATGAATCTCGACAAAAATATGTGGAAAAAACACGAATTTCGTTAAAGGATCACAAAAAAAAAGCAAATTTCGTCAAATGATTGCAGAAAAAACTTGAATTTAGTCAAAGGATCGCAGAAAAAGTACGAAATTCGTCAAAGGATTGTGGAAAAAATACTGATTTTGTGAAAGGTTTGAAGAAAAAACTTTCGTGAAAGGGTTGCAGAAAAAATGCAACTGTCTTTATTAAAAACAGCACACACACAAACATCCCATTCCCGCTAATTATTACAAATGCGTCTTAATTACATCTAATGTCCCGATCCGATAACGGGGTTTCCCTATCTACCTATCCTAATCCGCTTTTCCCTATCAAGGTGTGAATATGGGATGATCTAGGATCCAGCAACGGCAGTTCATGTTCACAGCTGAAAGCGGCTAGCCACAGATTTCATTGTTTTGTTTATGTTTGAGTTTTATTTTAAGGAAAAGGTATATATTTTTATATTGAGGTTCACATAAGTTAGTTTCAATTGTATTCATTCTTTGTATGCGTAGTTGCCCCATATATTATGTGTTTGGTAAGAATATATTTTGCACTTTATTGAATGTTTTCATAGCGCTAGACATATCAGCTCCTGTTCTTAAATGAAACAAACTGTTTTCAATAACAAATCTTAATGAATCAAATTAATCTTACACTTTACTATAAAATGTACAGCTCTACAATTTATCGCATATTACAACGTTCTTGGGAACTAAAAATGTAGTCCAATAACAGTAACAGTAACAGAAAGAAAAATTGTAAATAACAATAAATAAATAATGATAAATTTCACATCATTGACTTAAAAAACTCATATATAAAATACAACTTTAAACTGATATGCCTCATCAACTGTTGTCGAAATCAATATAATGTAAATAATTCTTAAACGTTATGAGTTTGCTAAGAAATTAAAACATTCAGTGCAGTCAGTGTAGGATGTATTTTTTCCTCAAAACAATTTAATTTGTAAATATGAAGTAAAAAAAAAAAAAAATCATCGTTTTCTCACATGTTATGAGTTTTATCAGCAAGTTAAAACATTAAGTTAATATGAATGATTTGCGGAGCTGTTTCTATCAAAAATTCAATAACATCGCCCAAAAACCCTCAACAAAAATAATTATATAGAATGTGATGACAACATAAATTTTATACCACATTCCATGTCCGCTCTCGGGCGATTCTTATAAAACTCAAAATTTCTCACAAAATGGTGATTTTTTTACAACAACATGCTTACAAATTAAAATGGTTTATAATTATTTTTTTAAAAAACTCGGCCAGAAATAACATTGATTTTACATTTTTAAAGACTTATTCTTCATAATTATTTTGAAACAGCTCCGCAAATCATTCATATTTATTTATTGTTTTACTTTCTGATGAAACTCATTATGTGAGAAAACGGTTATTTTTTTTTTTTACCTCATACTTACAATCCGCAAAACAATTTAATTTGTAAATATGAAGTTAAAAAAAAAAAAAAAATCACCGTTTTCTCACATATTATGAGTTTTATCAGCAAGTTAAACAATAAAACAATAAGTAAATATGAATGATTTGCGGAGCTGTTTCTATCACTAATTCAATAACATCACCCAAAAACCCTCAACAAAAATAATTAGTGCGATGACAACATAAATTTTATATCACATTGCATGTCCGTTCTTGGGCGATTCTTATAAAACACAAAATTTGTCACTAAATGGTGATTTTTTTACAACATGCTTACAAATTAAAATGGTTTATAATTATTTTTAAAAAAAACTCGGCCAGAAATAACATTGATTTTACATTTTTAAAGACTTATTCTTTATAATTATTTTGAAACAGCTCCGCAAATCATTCATATTTATTTATTGTTTTACTTTCTGATGAAACTCATCATGTGAGAAAATGGTGATTTTTTTTTACCTCATACTTACAAATCAAATTGTTTTGATGAAAAAATACAATCTACCCTTCACTGAATGTTTCCAATTCTTAAACAAAATCATAATATTTAAGAAATATTTACATAACATTGATTTCGACAACAGTTGAAGAGGCATATCAGTTTAAAGTTATATCTTATATATATGAGTTTGTTAATTTACAATCTTTCTGTTAAGAGTTTTTTACTACATTTTTAGTTCCCGAGAACGTTGTAACATGCCATAAATTGTAGAACTGCACATTTTATAGTAAAGTGTAAGATGTAAGATTAATTTAATTCATTAAGATTTGTTATTGAAAACAGTTTGTTTCATTTCAGAACATGAAAAATGCAATCAGTAAAATGCAAGTTATATTCTTACCTAAAACATAATATATGGGGGCAACTAAACATACAAAGAATGAATACAATCAAAACTAACCTACTTTAATCTCAATCTGTCAAAAGTATATTCATTTTCTTTAAAATAAAACTCAAACATAAACAAAACAATGAAATCTGTGACTAGCCGCTTTAGTGGGGTGAGATAGCTGAAAATTATACCAAAACATTTCACATCTGGCAACCAATGCGCCACTTTGGATTCAGATAGTATATGGATAGACGAGTATAAAAAGCCCGGAACACAATTTTTTTTGGCCCTCTAGCGGCGTTGATGACGTAATCAACATGGCCGCCAAATTTTTGTGATGCGCTTCTATATTTCTCTATATAACTCGGTATAATATTTTGATATTAACCTATATTGTTAGTGATTATTAATCCGGAGAAAACGCGCTTTCCAACGGTATATTTGACATCATTGTTTAGGTTCATAATACCACAATTATTTATAACTTTATTAAAATTTTTGGTTTTGATTTTGATTTTTTCGAAACATTTTGCTAAATAACTTGAAATCCGTTGCATGCAGCTGAAAACGTGTAATATGCTTTCTGTTTGTCAGAAAATTACCTTTTGAACGGCATATATGACTTCTATTTTATCACAAATATTTGCTGAAATTTTTCCAAAACAACATAGCGTTGCACAGAGAGTCGTTATGGCAACAATGTAATTTATATGGGTTCCGAAAATTAATACAGTGGCTTTATAACTGTTTAAGTATCAAATGTAATTATTGTAATTTTTCATGTATATGTAAATAAATTCTAGTTTTCTTAGGGCTATGGAACTTTTATTTCCGTTTTAAAACCAGTGACATGAGGAACACTTAAGGCAACTGTAAAAAAAGTTTCAAACATTTATACGTACAACAGTGAGAAACAAAAGAATGTACAATACAATATTATTCAAATTTAATATTCAAATTTAATCACATCCTATAGATTGTCAAATACACTAGTGTCAGCCATAATATCTAAATAACATAATATCTTGCTGTCATATGCAATAATATCCAAATGATTTATGTAAATTCACTTGTGATTTCCAATCACTGTCAGAGAACTGCCCTTCACATACACAAATTTTTGTATATCGTATTCCCATTTTAAGACATTTACAAGATGTGTATCGCTTGCGGCAAGTACAGGAGGTAAGTTGTTCACAGTGTTTTGCCATTTCTGGAATTATTGTCCACACACGTCGGTATGATCCTCCTGAAGTTACTATCCATCTCCACTTGGTTGACGAAGGTATTGTGTAATGTGGAACGAGGCTGTTGTTCCAAATTCTTGCTTGAAGAGTAGCTCGTTTGATGTGTTGTGTCAAATCATCTGCTGTAGGAAATATGTTTTCGATGGCTCAATTCTTTCTTGTAAATAACACTCGTCTGCATTCATTGATGCTCTGAAGATCTGATGCTTGATCATAAAGTACTGTATCAAATCGTAACATTCATCATCAATATCAGAGGTGCCTGTACAGAGCTGATGCTATACACAATCAATTTCACGAAATGACATCCAGACCTTCCAAGCTGTCTTCTTGTCAATGCCACAAAATGTGGAAACTGTGTCGCAACTAGTTACAGAGTGAAAATCCAACAAATTTCTGGTGAAAGTTTGGCACAGATCTCATGAATTGGAACGAATTTCCTGTAATTCCCACAACCGTACTCAATCCATAGTTCGTCAATATCTTGTATTTGTGGGAACAGTGACAACCACTACATCTGAGCCCACAGTTCGTTTTAAGATGCGAGTATGTCCACTTTCTACTGCATGCTTAACATGGAGAAGTAGGCGGCCATATGCTTCTACGTGTGAGATGGGAGAAATGGTTGATACATCCCAAATGCTTGACGCGCAGACTCGGTTATCATAAGTATAGACAATATGCTTTCCTGGATACTGGTCTCCCACCATTTTCTTAGCTAGCAACTGGAACAATTGGATCTTGTTTTCGTTGACACATAGGAATTGCTGAAATTAGTTTGGAATTGCAGTTGAGTCTGGGACTTTAATACTTATGCCACTCTCTCTTGTTTCTCGGGTATATGCCTTCATTCTGTTACTAATATATCTGTCGGATACAATATCTAGTCGTGAACTGTTCTTCAGTTGATTAATGAAATATGGTTTGAAAACATGTTCATAGCAAGGGATGACAAGGGATGACCGCCCCGGGAACCAAGCTTTCAATGTTCATAGCATCCGAAAAATGTTGTCGCAATACCAGATTAAGCATGTGTATTACGGCTGCTCCATCAAATATTTTAGCTGTTACTTTCGGTTGGCTGTGATTAAAGGTATTGTCATATTTTGTTTGAATGCAGTAAAAGATATCCGACTTGGTGGTTCGTTTTCGGAGTACATTTGGTCTTCATGTGAAAGAAGAAATCATCAATGTTGCCATCCCGTGCTTCAGATGCAATATACAACCTGTAGAATAAGTAGGAGTCTTTACGCGAGTAAGCAATTTTGGACTTTGCCTTATCTGTTTTTCTTGTTATAGTCTTGAAGACACGTGAATAATAGTTCAAGGAATAATGTCATGAATTGAATTTTGAACTTGATCGAGACAGGACACAACATAATCATCATACTGTTTTAGTCATACAGTAAATTCTTCCGTAACACACTTGACAGCTTCGAAACTTGGAATTATTTTGGAGCTCCTTATTAACACTAAATCGGTTTCTTCAAATGTATTTCCTTGTTCGGTTAAGACGTTAATCATTTCTTTGGCATGGGTCAAGAACCTTTTCTCATGTGCACTGTTATCTTCATGATGCTTTGCGCCCACGTTTTTGTCATCTTTTAAATTTTATTTCTCTTCACATTCCTCAATTAAAGATCTGGTCCTAGGGCCTTCTACCATCCACTTAAGCACAACAGTTTCACTATCAAGGATTCCAATAGCACCACCTTCACCCTTTATAACTTTGTTATTGTGTTCATAAAGCTAATCGTCAGATATTCAAGACAACGGTATAGCAGTTTTGCTGCTCGTAAAGTTGCCACGAAGAAATTCAGCATGTATATCTGGATGTTTCTCTGGAAGGTCCTGTAGAGTGCGCACGAATACTGGTAACCAACATAACTGGTAATAGTGGACTGCGTCCAACGCAATTGTCAACTGACATAACTGAGCCAAAGTATCGACGTACATTGTAAAGTTAGATGTACGAATACTCAATACAAAATGTACTAGAAAGGACCCAGTATGTTGACTGTTTCCATACTGAAATTGCAGACATTCAGATGTTTTCGATGAAATCCACAACTCAATCGAATCTTATTTATTTAATCTATTTTATTTATTATTACAATTTTTAAGTTGACCTCCCAAAATTTAAATTTCGAGGGAGCTACGATTTTAAAAATTTCTCCTTAAAACACTAGAATATATTTACATATACATAAAAAATTACAATAATAACATGTGCTACTTAAATAGTTATAAAGCCACTGTATTAATTTTCGGAACCCATATAAATTACATTGTTGCCATAACGACTCTCAGTGCAACGCTACATTGCTTTGGCAAATTTTCAGCAACTGTTTTTTATAAAATAGAAGTCATATGTACCGTTCAAAGGTAATTTTCTGATGAACAAAAAGTATCCGACATGTTTTCAGCCACGTGAAACAGATTCCAAGTTATTTAGCAAAATGTTTCGAAAAAATCAAAATCAAAACCAAAAATTTTAATTAAGTTATAAATAATTGTGGTATTATGAACTTAAACAATGATGTCAAATATACCGTTGGAAAGAGCGTTTTCTCCGGATTAATAATCACTAACAATATAGGTTAATATCAAAATATTATACCGAGTTATATAGAGTAATATAGAAGCGCATCACAAAACTTTGGCGGCCATATTGATTACGTCATCAACGCCACTAGAGGGCCAGGAAAATTTGTGTCCCGGGCTTTTTAGACTTATCTATCCATATACTGTCTGAATCCAAAGTGGCACATTGGTTGCCAGATGTGAAGTTTTTTTTAGCTATTTCACCCAACTACTTCCGTAAAGGAAGGAAATGCTATCGCTCGCTATATCCCATAATAACCGCTGCTCTCATTGGCTGGCTGCTTCGTTACCGTGAACTTGGAGGAGAGTGTAAAAAGCCTCGAACCCAAAATCCTGGATCCTGCACCTGCACCTGCTCTCATTGGCTGGCTGCTTCGTTGCCACGGATGGCGTTGCCGAGGCTATTTCATGGGAGGAGCTGGAAATAGCCTCGAACCCAAAATTCCATATACACGTTTTAATTTTTTTTTTAATCTAAATTAAAATTTAAAAATCCGGCCCCGAGGTATACTGTCCGGTGACAACATCTACACATGACAAAAATTCTAGAGTCCTAGGTGTTATAATTACGGAGAAATCCGCGGGCAGGCAGGCAGGCAGACAGACACTTACTCTTTTATAGAGATAGAGATTAATATCTTCTAAAGTTTTATTTCTATTTTCATAAAATTAGAAATGTCTCGACGAAATTCTGCAAAATCTAAAATTTCAAACCATTCGTTTGGGTAGTTTTGGCGTTGTTATATGCGGACAGACGGACGGACAGACAGACAGACGGACGGACCAGACGACGACAATAAGTGCTACGTATTTATATAATTACGAACACTCCTAAAGAAAGTAGTAGCACATACTTGCAAGTTTAACATAGTTTTAACACATCAGATGTTTCTAAGTGACATCAACTCATACTAACCAAGTCTCTCGTATTTTGAGTACGACTATTTCGGAAGAATAATATTCGTCTTATTTAATCACAAATTTCTATCACTAAACAAAGTAAACATTTTTATCAGGAAAAGTTGTATTCAAAATACAGGAGACTGCTGCCTTTTTACGTCAAACATGCAACGGTTTCTTTTAATTGTTATATGTATATTTTCTGTATCCTTTTAGTTCTTCTGTCAATACTGTAAGAGGGAATAAAAGAAAGAGAAAAGGAAAAAAAAGAATGACTTTCCTGAATATTATCAAAATGATCTTAACACATTCAAACCATATCATTCTTTTAAACAAGAAATCCCATTGAGTTTTTTCTTTTAATGAGAGCCATTTTCTTTTTTTTTAAATGTCGATTAAAGGGATTTTAAAACAGACAATATTTTAATACCCTATACGAATGAGGATTTTATTTTTCATTGAAATAAATGAGAAAAAATTTAAAACTTTAACGAAAAGTATGATTCAAGACTTTTTTTTCTGAAAAGTCGGGCAATCATTTAAGAATAATAAGAGGATAAAACAAGAACGCAAAACCATGTATCAAGCATAGATTATGAAATACTTTCCAACTCTAGCAGAATATTATTACGAAATTTCATTTTTTTCATACAATGAAATGAAGCATCGTAATAAGCAATTTGACTGAAATGTACGGCAAACGATATTCCCCCATAGGCCACCCAGGTAACGGAATTGTTTTGTGTCCCCGTAAACGAGCTATAAATGCTACACACTTAATTTTCACTAGGGAACATTCTGTAGTGAACCTCATTAACATATAAAAATTACATGTCCATCCAATTATATTTACACGAGTTAGAGCACGGGTAGATGGACAGACAGACAGATAAATTGAATTCATAAACACTTTTCAAATATTTTGAAAAGCGTTAAAAATGAAAGCCGTCTCTCTTCAAATTTATTTTCAGAGAAAATTGTAATAAATTATTATATATTTTTTTAATTTTGAAGTAAGAACTTTATTCAAAAAAATTCTTTAGTCAAAATTAATTCAAGTTACCTTTTCAATCAATATATCAGATTAATACCAGTTATTTTATTGATTGATTTAAAGATTTAAGGAAAATAAAAGATTTATAGTTAAATTTAACATTGACAGGAATTTAGTCACAAGTGCAATTAGTTTATTGGATTCGGCAATTTTTAGATTAAAATTCTTAACTAGGATTTAAAAAAAAAAATAAACTGTTAATTAATTAAAAAAATTATGATCTATTTAATTTTGAACTGCCATGCATGGGAATAATTGTTTAGAAATAATCGAGTGAAGTTTTATGTTTAGATTGAACCATTATAGTTTTACAACAGTTTTTAATTTTAAAAACTTTAACTTCCAAAATACTTTATTGCGCTTAAAAAAGTATTTAAGAACTGTGCATCAAAGGAAAAAAAAATAACCGAAAAAATTTTAGTGACCTTTTTTTTTTCATGTTTTCAAAACTTTGGTTTTCTGTTATATAACCACTTGAGTTGATAATTTTCTTTTTTCTTAATAACTTCTTAAGTTCATTTACAGTTTCTAATTTAGCATTATGCGAAAAATATTTGCAAAGAAATTAACATTTTTAAAAAGTTTGTTAATAACGAGTGAAAGTATTCTTATATGAATTCAATATCATCAATATTTAAGGTAAAAAAAAAGGGGGGGGGGGATGACGATTTTTGAGTAATATAAATATTTTTAAAAGAATTAATGGCTTTTAGAAAGTTGATTTGTAATTGTCGATTTACAATATCTTGCTTTAATAATTGAGAACAAATGGTTAAAATTATTTTTATTTACTAGTGTACGCATTTTTGTACACTGAAAAAAAAATTGTTGAGCGCCGTAGCGTATTTACTGCTTATTTCAGGTTGTAATTTTCCAACTGGACGAAAAATGCCCGGACCAGGATTCGAACCTGGGATCTCTTGGCTGAAGCCGCCACGCTCTACCAACTGAGCTATCCCGGTCGAATCTGGAGGGCATAATTCATCCAGTTAACCTTATTGATCATAGCATCTGGTCTGATATTTTAATCAGCTCAACAGAATAGACCGCAGGTAATGGAGCTCCAGTAAACGCTGGATACGTGATTACACTAGATTATTTTTAACACAATTATTTCAAAATGGTAACGCAATCATACAGGTTGTAATTTTCCAACTGGACGAAAAATTACAACCTGTATGATTGCTTTACCAATTTGAAATAATTGTGTTAAAAATAATCTAGTGTTACTGTTTATTACTGTTAATTTTACGGTATAATAATGGCTGCTGGAGTGACAGTATTATACTGTAAAATCAACATTTTTTTTTTGTTGTTTCTTGTTTTTTGCAGTGTAGAAAACGTCACAAAATAATTTATATTTTGGTCAATCAAAAGTATGTAATTAAAGTATGCAAGTATAATTTAAATAGAAAAGAAATTAAGAATAACTGATTTTTTTTCTTTATAGTGATCTGAAGTAAAATTTTAATTTGAATGAAGTTTTAATAATGGATATTACTTGAAATTCCATATAGGTTTGTGGGGGCCGATTACATTGGTAATCACCAAAATCCTCCCTGTAAAAATAATGGTTGATCCTTATAAATTTCACCTCACTAAATCAAAATATGGCAATGAATTTATTGTATCAGGTGCCATTTTTGAGGTGGGCGAATTGTTATTAAAATAAAAGTATTTTAATTACGAAAACATAAGTGAAAATTCGTAAACATTCATATGCATATGTTAATATTTAAATAAGCTGTAAATAAATATGTATAAACTAGTACTACCGATGCGATACATATTTTCGTTATACGTTTAAACGATATGCGTGTACACGAATAATACATCGGTATGAAATACGTATACCTTAAACGATACGTTTAAACGTATCCAGATACGTATAATCCTATATCAGTTAAACGTATAATTCAAGTATACGTATTTACTTTTAATACGAATGGACCACATCAGTTTTACGTCATTGAACGGAGAACAAGCAGGAAATCGGTGGCGTTATCGTAGTAATCCGCATAATATATTTTATACATAGGATTTTGTTATTTTTCCTTATAAATATTTTAATTAATTTATGTTACTTCTATTTTTTTAATTAAATGACGAAATGTTACACAAATTTGCTGGAATAGTTTAATTTGGTTTATATTTCTTAAAATTGCCATTATGGTTGTTGTATGTCATTATGAATGCAGGATGCTAGCGGATGTTTCTCAATGTCTCTCTCTGATCCGCAGACCAGCTAAATAAAGCATTTTTTCTTTCACGCAATGAACAAAAACCGTATACACGTTTATACGTTTAACCATTGGGGTAAGTTCCGTATATATGCTGTACCGTATATACTGTTTCGTATAATACGTATAACCACCTTGACCATATCATGCGTATAAAAATCTGTACCCCGTATAATACGTATACTCGTATAAACGTTTAATAGGGAACACTAAATAATCATTAGCAAAGATACAGTGACAAAAGGAATTAAAATATGTTAGTTGATACTGCTGGATACGAAAGATGGGGAGACACAAAAAGAAGAATACGTGAGACAAATATGAACAAAATATATTTTCATCATATATATTATTAATTTATTATTTAAAGACAGCTTTTTACATGTTTACAATTTTATCTACCATTGTAAATTAATACAACAGTCCTTCATTATTTGTTTCTATTAGAAAACTATTTCTTATCAAAATTGTACGTATTGCAGAAATTTGGATTTAGAAATGTCAAATCTATATTTGTTTCGCATGGAGGCAAAATTAATATTATATATATATATATATATATATATATATATATATATATATATATATATATATATATATTGCCGACGAATGTTATCTACGTGAGGGGGGGGGGTGACCTCCATGGGGGTCCTTCTAAGGGATCCTAATCCGCATTTACAGAAGGTTAGAAGAAAACCGCGGAAAACTACTACGCCGACGAGCGCGACATGTGTTCGTACCGAGCACCTACCGTCTACCAGCTTTGATAAAATCACTCAGCCGCTATGGTGAAACAATGGTAAACAAGATGATATATTTATCTACTGATAAAATTATTCGTATTAAATGTATTTAATGTATTTACAAATAACTAGAATTCAGTATTTTTTTTAAATATATTTTTTCTTTATAAGAAAAATTATGAAACTAGTTCACTTTTCAACTAAATAACAACTATGTAATTTAAGTAGGTACCTAATTTAAATAGAAAAATAAATTTAAAAAAAAATGTATTTTCTTCTTTGTAGCCATCTGAAGCAGAATTTAAAATTTGAATACAGTGTTAGTAACAGTGTCTCTTTGAAATAGTAAATAGGAAGCTATATTTGAGGGGGACTGCTTTAAGGATTTTAGATATTATGACTGTTGTCATCTTTATATTTTACATAATCATAGAACACATACAAATATTGTTCCCTTTTACATATATTTTTTTTATTCTTTTTTTTCCCGAAATCTATACACAAGGTCAAATCTTATTACAGATTATCCACAGTTTGACATGAATACAGCCGGGAACTCTGCTCTATGTGTGAGAGTAATGGTGTCACCGGGAGTTGAACCACGGCCTAGGCCTTGGTTGAACCCGGTACTGCCACAGTGACAGATGAACGCTCTTACGCTCTCGGTCACGATTAGCCCAGGAAGTTGCATTTCTTTACAGATAAAATTATTCGTATTAAATTTATTTAATGTGTTTTCAGAAAATTAAAGTATATTATCTTATTTTAAAACTGAGATTGGGTATTTAATTATTTTGTATGTAAATATTTATTTTATTTGCACGTAAGAGTCTGAAAATAATACATTTTTAGCCGGCACAGCAGCGTGGTTTGTAGCGAAGGCGACCGTCACAGTGAGGGCCTGCGTTCGGATCCTGGTAAGGCATGGATGCCATTGTGTGTATGTCTTCTTCCTGGTGTCTATCCCGTCTTTGTCAAGAAGAAGATTTATGTAATTTGTCAACGTCTTGTATGTATTTATGCGAATAGAAAAATGTGGATTATTCGAGACAAACAGTCTAGGAGCTTATAGGTCTCAAAGCAATTCTCCTTCAAATGTATTAAGGCCCCACCAGTGGCTGAGAGGTTCTGCTCTCGAAGCTGGTAGACGGGAGGTGCTGGGTTCGATCCCAATCGCGCCCGTCGGCCTAATCGTTCGGAGTTTTCGTGGTTTTCTTCGAGCTGTGGATTTATCCATGCGTAAATACGGGTTAGGTTCCCTTAGAAAGACCTCCACGAAGGGCACTCCCCCCGGGCCTATATCCCAAGTGTAGATAATTGGCCGTCAATAATCAACCCAACCCAACTCAAATGTATTAAATACATAATTTAAATTCATTCACAAGTATGCAGTTAAAATATGTGATCTTAATTTCAATATAAAAGAAATTAAAAAATAACTCCTTTCCTGTTATTTTTTTTTTTTCAAATTAATACTCATCTGAAGTAGAATTTAAATGTGAATACAGTTATAATAATGAAGAATACTTGAAATAATTAATAGAGAGTTAAGTTTTTCTATCGATAATTTAATGCATTTTCAGACAAGTAAAATTCAATATCTTATTTTAAAAACTGAGATTAACATTTTTTTTTTTTTTTTTTTTTTTTTTTTTTTGCATGCAACTATTTAATTTCTTTAAAAAAAAAGTCTGAAAATAATCCACTTCGTAATTGAATCACAAGTATTTGACTTAAGTATGAATGGATCTTTTCAGTAAATTACAAATAAAAAATATTTTTTTCCCTCTTCATATTTAACTGAAGTAGATTTTAAATTTGGTTAAAAATTGAATGCATTTTTAATAATGGATATTTCTTGAAGGAGTTGAGAGAAAGATAAATTTCTTTGCCGATAATTTAAGGGAGTTGCACGAAAACAAGTACGATATCGTATTTTTAAAGTTTGAGATTAAGTCACTTATAAAAAATATTAGGAAATGCTTTTTTTATGATTAAGAAAAACTGAAAATAATTTACTTTTTAATACTATCATAAAAAATTATCTAAGGATGTGATTTCAGAGAAAGAACCCATTTAAGTAAAGTTTAAATTTAACTTGTTTTTTCTTATATTTAATTTAATTAAAATTAATTTTAATTAATTTAGTTGTTTTAAGTTTGCTTAAATTACAGTTTTACTTACATTAATATCGTTTTTTGTATAGTTTTTATTTACATTAATTTATGATTTTTATAAATTGCGGAAACATTAAACATTTTCAGGGTAATGCTTAACAAAAAAAATAAGTCAAAAATACTACAAGGAAGCAGAATCTTAAATGAAATTTAGGACTTATTGAGAAAAATGCAACTTGATAAAGGGTTTTTTGTTCAAATAATGCATTAAAACTGAGACCAGCCAGACGGTTTCATGATTATATTTTGAAATAGGATTGAAAGCCTATATAAATATTAACGATAATTTGTTCTGACAAGCATCGTCTTTTTGTTTTCATTGTAAGAATGATTTTATTATTTATTTATTTATTTTAGATTATCGACAGAACATTTAATTTAACGAAATGGGTAAATGAATTATGGAAAGAAGCAATCAGTAATTTAGGACTTAATGTTTAATTAAAATTGATCTAAAAGAAAATAAAAACATTGAAATGCATGAAAGTGAAAAGTTTTAAATTAGAAGGAAAAGCATAGAAGACTTTCTGCTTACTCCCGAACTTAGACTTGTGATTTTGTTAATATTCTGGATGAAAAAGATGTTTTGTACTTTTGAACTCTTGTGTATGTATCCCTATCGTCGCAAATAAGTATTGGTTATATGGGTTATAATGGATTCCAATCTACGCTAAAATTGCTTTCACTTGAAATCTTGATTTTACACGGTAATATTGGCAATGAGATGGAGAAATATTTCTTGCCAATATTGGCAAAGGTTTCCGTCCAAAGTGGGGGAAATATTTCATGCCGATATTGAGCAAGATATATCCAATATAAACGACATTGGTACAATATTGTTTTCCTACTAGGGATTATTTGACAATTAAAGAGCATTATTGGCAATGAAATGGTAAAACATTTATTGCCGACATTTTATCAATATTGGAAAAATGTAAATACCCCAATATTGGGGCAATAATTAAAACCATTATTGGCCTAGATATGACCAATACAAACAATATTGACTCAGTATTGATTTCCAAATCGGAATTACTTAGCAATAAAAGTGCTCAATTTGTGAGTTTTGCATGGAATACATCTTTATCATGTTTTTTAAGGCTGCTCTCCAATTAAAGCTTGGTACTTGCCATAATTAAAAATTAGGGAATAATAACCATTTTTCAAGGCCTACATTGAAAAACTTAAGCAAAAAGCAGGCAAAGCATATGAAGTATTGCTATGATGGCGAAACATCTA
This sequence comes from Maratus michaelseni, assembly GCA_963931845.1. NCBI lineage: Eukaryota > Metazoa > Arthropoda > Arachnida > Araneae > Salticidae > Maratus > Maratus michaelseni. Next base: position 122,443,318 of record OZ007595.1, read on the forward strand.
TGTTATTCCCAAGAGAAACTCATAATTTGATGAAGCATTAACAAACTAAATCGGACACGTATTATAAGTAAACATAATGTAATACATAATATGCTTTTCATGACGACCAAGTTAATTGTCACTGGCAGGTAGTTTAACAAAATTGAGAACTTAATGTGAAAAGTTAACTCTAAATGAACCTTTGTTTAAATTTAGCATTAAAACTGTTGAGAAATAGACAACATTTTAGAATAGGTTTTGAAAGCAGGAATTTTCTTTTTCTTTATCAGCACTATTTGCAAGCCTGAGTGTTTGTGTGAGCTAGTATGTCTTTTATTTCCATTCACAGAATAAACGTAATTTTGAAAGTAGCTACTATTGGAACATCTAATTTGGTTAAATGGGTAAATTACCTTGAAGTTTGTTAAATAGCAATCCTTAATTGCAAACAGGTTGTTTTGATAAAATTAAATTTGAAACTAATTTAGCATTAAAATGCTTAGAACTGAAAGTTCCAGATTAGAAGTAAGGACTTGCATATTGGTTAATTTCAAAATAAATTTTTCTTTAACATTGTTGTTTGTGTATGTCAAGATCAGAGTTTGTAAATATCATGATAAATTCAAAAATATCAAAGATATCCGCTATTTTGATATATATCCTATAATTTATATATATATCCAAAATTTTGAAAATAGTCATTTTATTAATGATTATAAATAATTTCAGGCATAATATAAATTAGAAAAAAATGAATTGCACTTAGTATGAAAATTTAATTCTAAACATCTTTTTCTTTTTCTTTTTTTCACTGACACAGCAAAACTGAAGATAAACTAATTGAAAACAGACACAATTTGCTTCTTATACTCATAAAAAACAAACTATATGCTTTAGTATCAAGTATCAAGAAAAATTTACGGTTTATACAAGAAAATTTTAAATAAAAAATAATCTGTTTTTACTGAAAAAAAGTAAACATAAATGTTGCTTTTTCATTCCCTAACCCGCTGTGCAATTTAAAATGAACTAAAACAAAACTAGAAAAGATTTTTCCCATTGAGCTGTAAATAACTTATCTAAATTGGACAATTTATTTTTCAATGTCTGTTCTAAATAAATGTTGTCCCACATAATTGTTGGTTATACTTTTAAAAATTGAGCTTCAAACGTAAAGTTTATATTATATATGTGTGTGTGTGTGTAAGCCAAATAAAATTTCAAAACAATAGCATTTATGTGATAAGTGCTATAGCCGTAAACAACCACGCAAATTATATATAACAGCCCATATTATGCAAGTATTTGGCAGAACCAGAGTTTCTAGGTTCGGTTAGGTTAGGTTAGGGTAAAAAATATACTTTTAAAAATCGTCGATTTGATTGCGAATTTTATTGATTTAGATTTAAACATATTTCAGAAATTATGTAATTTTTGTTTATATAATAACTATGTATTTATTGGTTCAAATCTCTATTTACAAAGTAATGGTATAGAAATGGGAATAAGTTATTCTTCAACTTCAGCTAACCTTTTCTTATTTTTTTTATGAATTTCAATACTGTAGTATCAATAATGATGTTAAATCTTTGACTTTTAGGTATATTGATGATTTAATCATTTTGAACTATGATTTTGATTTTTTGAAGATTTCTAGGGACATATATCCCGATATACTAGCTTTGAAAAAAAAAAAAAAAAAACGAAAATAATAAAGCCGTTGATTATCTCAACTTCAATATAGATATTTTAAATGGTATTCACATTTAGATTTAAAATAAACACAATAACTTTAGCTTTGGTTAACCAGTTGGTGAACTGGAGTTCAAATATACATAAACGCATCTATATTAATATTATGATGGGTCAGGTTTTTCGTTTTTTTAAATTATGTTCTAGTAAAAATTTATTTTTAAAGGAACTTTTTCATTTTATTAGTATTTTGTATTACAAAAACAATATGTACCGCGTAATTTTATTAATACACATACGCGGTATGCCAGGTAGTCTCCATTTTTGAGTGTTTGCCGTGCAGTTGACAGTCAATGACTTGTATTGCTTAAAGCCTTTTTGGACGGTTTTACAATGATGTCTGCAATTGTGTGGCAACGGACACGGAACACACTTGGAGGGATTGTTGAACATTGGATTTTGGTTTGCTTTGTGGCTGTGTAGTCCAGGTTTGGGTACAAATGATACTTATTTTCTGCTGTATTTTACATGTATCAATTTTAATTCAGCTGTTTCTTGGGACTGTGATATAGTGGTTAATGTGGCGTTGGGTCCGGTGGGGATTGTTTGCAATATGCTTTCGAATGTTTTTGCATTTGATTTATGCATTGCGGCACTCTGGCGGTAACCCACTGCCACATTTGCATTAATTTATCTGCATAAATTTTGTTCTGAAACATGGCTGTTATTTTTGTATTATACACACTGCCGATGTGGTCACAGCCTTTTAGTTTGAATAGCTCAAAATCGCCAGCAAACATGGAAAATCTAATCATTTCGTTGGCTGTGTGGCTCAGGGTTTGATACAAATGATACTTATTTTCTACAGTATTTTACATGTATCAATTTTAATACAGCTGTTTCTTGGGACTGTGATATACTGGTTAATGTGGCATTGGGTCCGGTGGGGAAGTGTTTGCTTTCGAAAGTTTTTGCATTTATGCGTTGCGACACTCTGGCCGAAACCCACTGTCACTTTTGCACTAATTTATCTGCATAAATTTTGTTCTGAAATATGGCTGTTATTTTTATATTATACACACTGCCGATGTGGTCACAGCCTTTTAGTTTGAATGGCTCAAAATAGCTAGCAAACATGGAAAATCGAATCGTTTCGTTCAATACAAAATTCAAAAACATCTAATAAAAAAACATCCAAAATCTGAGCTACGGAATCTGAGCATTTGAATCGGTCTTTTGTCTATCCGGAATAGTATTGCCAGGTCCACTATCACAAAAATCGGGATACGGAGACAACAGAAGTGTGTAAGAGGCTTCTAAACCGGGACATACATGTTCAGTAAACCCTATTAAAATGGAACCTGTCTATAACGGAATCAATCTTTAAACGAATTGCGGTGCCTATGGAAGAAATACCACACAGTTTTACCTGCTGAGACAAAAATCTGTCTAAAACGGATTTTTTTTTCAAATCACAATAATCTTAGATAGTAAAATCTGTGAAAGCGGAATCACTTGGAACCTAAACAAAAATCCGTTGTGTTATACCGTATAGTGTAGTATACCATACAGTTATACTTGCTAAGACGAAAACCTTTCTGAAACGGCATTTTTCTCAAATCACTATAATCTTAGACAGTAAAATCTGTGAAAGCGAAATCAGTAGGTACCAAAACAAAAATCCGTTGTGTTATACCATTTAGTGTATTATACCATACAGTTATACTTGCTAAGACGAAAACCTGTCGAAAACGGAATTTTTCTCAAGTCACTATAATCTTAGACAGTAAAACCTGTGAAAGCCGAATCACTAGAGACCGAAAGAAAAATCCGTTGTGTTATACCATATAGTGTTGTATACCATACAGTTATACTTCCTAAGATAAAAACCTGTCTAAAACGGAATTGCTCTCAAGTCACTATAATCTTAGACAGTAAAATCTGTGAAAGCGGATATCACTAGGGACCGAAACAAAAATCCGTTTGTTACTAAATTTACGTGCAGAGGTTTCTGGTTGAGCAGTTATACTATTTACGGTGTACTTGTATTGTGTTCCTTCCGTAGGGACTGTGAATTTTTTACGTTTAAGACAGTATTCCCTTATAAACAGGTTCCGTTTTCGCAGATTGGAAGGAACTGGAAAAAAATTTTCACTATAAAGAGGTTTACGTCTTAGCAGACAGGTTTTGTACATTACTTCTTTCAGCGGGATAATAAAAAGTTTCCGTTATAGACAGGTTCTGTTCCTACGTGTTTTACTATCTTAAACTCCACTTGATACAGACCAACGACATAGTACGAAAATAAATTTTAAAGAAATTGTGCATCATTGAAATATCGGGACTTTTAGTGTCTCGAATAGTGGTTTCGTGGAACGGGTATTGGAAATCCTGATAATCGGGACGTCCCTCGTAATTAGAGACATCTGACAACCCTAATCCAGAACCAATTTTGTAGGTCTCTGCGTTTGATAGATTTCCCTAGACATCGCTTACAAACACACAACACACATATACTGACACACAAATTTCTTTCTTTCATTAGTACAGATAATAGAAATGTTTAAATAAAAATATAATGATTGCATAAACTTCTACGAAAATTTGCTTAACAACTTCAAACTTTAATAAGTTCAATAGCTTCTCGAATAGTAATCCGCGTCCAATATTTTAAGCGCAAATTCCTATACTAAAGTTTTTTCTCCAAGACAGGTTTCTGAAAAGAATTTAAAAATAAACATTTCATAAGAACCGTATTAATAAAGCTTCTTGTTTTGAATAAAATTAAATGAAAATCATTTTCCAAATACTTTTTTCGAAAAGTCAGAAGCTATTTTATTAGGTAAAATACAACTTTTCTCCTCAAATTGATTTTCTTCAAGTGCATGAAAAAGTGGTGTAAAATGCAAGGTTTTGAAAGTGTGTTTAAAACATTTTACAACGAGACAGAATTATGTGTAATAGTAGTTTTTACATTAAGAAATGAAATGCTTGCATTTTTTAAATAATAAAATAAGTGAAAATATCTTTTATCAACTTATTCCAGATGTACATGAGATGTTTTTTGTCCACAACTTGTTTTTCATAAAGAAAATCTTGGAAACAAAAATATGATGTTTTTCAAAAGTTGAAATAATTTTTTTTAACAACTTCAAATTTATTAAACTTTTTAAGATTCTTGATTAAAAATTCACGTGCAATTTTTAAGTGTGTATTTCTATTTAAAATCTCTTTTTCTCCATAGAAGTATCTTTAAAACCATTTGAAATAGACATCTTATAAATACCGCATAATGAAATACGTTATTTTGAATAAAATTAAATGAAACGCATTTTACAAATACTTTTTCCCGAAAAGACAGAAGCCATTTTATTAAGTAAAATACAACTTTTCTCTTTAAATTGATTTTCTTGAAAAGAACATATTAATCAGGTCTAAAATGCAAGGTTTTGAAAATTACTTTTACAACAAAAGTTTTACAACAAAACCTAATTATATTTAATAGCAGTTTTTAAATTAAGAAATCAAATAAATGCATTTTTTAAATAATAAAATAAGTCAAAATATGTTTTATCAACTTATTCCAAAGATACATTTAATGCTTTTTATCTCCAACTTGCTTTCCATAAATCTTGAAACGAAAATATGATGTTTTTTAAAAACTTTGACGGATTTTTTTTTTTTTTTGATAATTTCAAACTTATTAAACTTCTTGAACTTCTTGAATAGTAATCCACGTGTAATTTTTGAAGCGTGAATTTCTATGTTAAAGATTTTTTCTCCAAGGCAGGTTTTTGAAAAGGATTTAAAAATAGACATCTCATAAATACCGTACGAATTACCGTACCGTCTTATTTTGAATAAAATTTAATGAAAAGCCTTTTTTAAATACTTTTCTCCACAAACTGATTTTTATTTGAATGCAAACTGCTCTAATGTGCAAGATTTTGAAAGTTTGTTTGAAACATTTTTCTACAAAACAGAATTATATGTAATAGCTGATTTTAAATTAAGAAATAAAATGCATGCATTTTTTAAATAATAAAATAAATCAAAATAGGTTCTACCAACTTATTACAAAGATACATTTAATGATTTTTGTCCACAACTTGTTTTCCATAAAGAAAATCTTGAAAATAAAATGTGAGATTTTTATAAACTTCGACGAAAAATTTTAACGACTGCACACTTATTAAACTTCGCAAACGTCTTGATTAGTAATTCAAGTGCAAGTTTTTAAGCGTGACATCTCATAAATACCGTACGAATAAAATTTATTATTCTAAATAAACTTTAGCTAAAAACACCTTTTAAATAATTTTTTTTCTGAAAAGTAAGAAGCCATTTTATTAGAAAAAATACAACTTTTCTCTTCAAATTAATTTTTCAATTCCTACTATTAGCTCACACTCTCTATATATTTATATATCTTGTTCAAATTTTCAATCGTTAATAAAATATTTTCTATTCATCTTATTAAGTTCAAATAATTTTTTTTAACTTGTACTGGATGACAATTGATGTTAATATAGTTTTTTCAAATATTAATTCATTAATTAAATTAAATTAATTAATTTTAATTTTATATTTCATTTCTGTTCAAAAGTATAGACTCACTCCATATTTATAGTCTCACCTTCACACGTAAAAAGATAATGGGGCTGTTCACGGACGAAGATCAGGCGGCTCGCGGGCGAAGGAGACTATAAATGTGGAGTGAGTCTATACTTTTGAACAGAAATGAAGTATAAAACTAAAATTAAATAATAAAATTTAATTAATTAATTAATATTTGAAAAAAAAAACTGTATTATCGTTAACTGTAACATCGCTATGGCACTTTATTGTGAAGTTTGGTAATTTTTGAAATTCAGTATTTGAAAAACGGCATAATCATTAGATTTTAAATTTATATCAAGAAAAATACAATTTTTTTAACTTTCTAACGCAGTTTGTCTAACAATTTTGTGAAAAATACTTTTCGAGCTATTAATTTTTGGTATTTTAGCTATTTATTTTTTATTTAATTTTTAATACATTTCAAAAATTTCTCTTATGTAAGATATTTAGCAGGATATAAATTTAGGAATAAATACCGTCAGTGGCGAAGCGTGTAGATCGCTGGAAAAAAATTTCTATTTGACCTAAGTAGGAATTGACTTTTAAAAAAAGTTTTTATATTACTTGTTTAAAAATAAAACAGATAAAACTAGTCCAAAATGAAAACTTTCGAGGAACATTTTAAAAATGTATACAACAAAACAGAATTATGTATTAAATCATTACAGTTTTATTTTCAAATAAGAATTTGAAATTTCATATTTTACCAACTTATTGCAAGTACACATTTAATGTTTTTTTGTATTAAATGTGTACTTTGTATGTTTGGTTTAGTGCTTTTGTATATTGCTTTACTTACAGAAATTTTTAAAATGAAAATATAATATACTTTTTAAAAACTTCTACGAAAATTTGCTTAACATCATTAAACTTATTTATGATTATTAAACAAGTAATCCACGAACCTTTTTTAAGCGTAACATCCTATGCTAATCTCTTTTCCCCAAAGGAGAAATCTTGAAAAGAATTTAAAATTAGACATATCATAAGTATCGTACGAATAAAACATCTTGTTCTTGAATAAACATTAATGGAAAACATCTTTCAAATACGTTTTTCTGAAAAGTCAGATGTCATTTTATTAGGTAAAATCCAACATTTATCTTTAAATGTTTTTTCTTGAAATAAACATATGAAATTTTCTCAAAAAGGAAAATTTTGAGGAATACTTTAAAAAGGGATATAACAACACAGAAATGTGTAAAATAATCACAGTTTTGATTTTTCAACTCAGAATTTGCATTTATGTGTTTTACCAACTTGTTGCAGATGCACATTTATGTATTTATTATTATTATTATTATTATTATTATTGGCCAGTATATTGCATTCAACACAGAAAATCTAATCTTGAATTAAAATATAATAACTTTAAAAAAACTTCTACGTAAAATTTTTTAAATACTTTAAACTTATTATATTTCTTAAACAGTAATACACGTAGAATTTTTTAACCACAGTGCTTTACTTCGAAAAAAATATCTGGAAAAGACTTTAAAAATAGATAAATAACAAGCACCATGTGAATAAGACATCTTGTTTCGGAGAAACTTTAATGAAAAGAATCTTTCAAATACATTTTCATGTCGGACGACGTTTTATTACGTTAAAAACAACATTTCTTTTCAATCTGATTTTCTTGAAAAATGTATGTTAAACTGTAAAATAGACGTTTATGACATTTACTTTTAAAAATTTTAGAACTAAATAGACTGATATGCAATGTGATCGCAGTTATTATTATTATTATTATTATTATTATTATTATTATTATTATTATTATTACTATTATTATTATTAAACAAGAATGAAAAATCATGCGTCAAGCATAGATATTGTAACGCTTTCCAACACTTCCAAGATACTTGCAGATATATTTACTGTTTAATAAGTTCTAATGTCTGATGTCTAAGTAAACAGATTGAAAAACGAATAACACATTTAAAAATCCAATTTCTGGAATTACCAACAATCACGTGATATAAATTTATATATATATATATATATATATATATATATATATATATATATATATATATATATATATATATATATATATATTACATATACAATGATAAGATTTAGTTCAGTTAGGAAACGCATATGGCGCAGTTGAAAATTCCCGTTCAACAATTTCCGTCAATAAGCCCAAATGTACTTCAGATGTTTTGAGCTGTATATGATCTATATAATTTATACACACAGGCAAAAAATTAGTTACATGAAAACGCATTTCCAGCAATTATTATTAACACACAGCACTTTAACCGAATACTTTTGCGTGTCCCTGATGCAATAAGCCTCTTGTAATTGACCTCAGTTATATATATCAATTTCAGTATATCTGAAATAGTGAAACATTATTAAAATATATCATAAACAATTTTTCCCCTTATATCGCAATGTAACGGAATTTTTTTGAGTGTTCCTGTAAGGGAACTGTAAGTGCTGTGCACACCATATTGTATAGTAAATCTATTGTAATGCAGCTCAGTGATATATATCAATTTCAATGTGTTTGAAAGAGTGTGACATCATTCAAATAAACGCACTTGATTTTTCCCCATAGGCCGTAATGTACAGGAATTCTTTTGAGTGTCCTTGCAAAAAACTATAAGTGCTACATACTTCATTTTCAATACCGAACTTGTTTTAGTAAACCACGATAACATATATCAGTTGCATGATAATACGAGTATATTTACGCGAGTTAGAACATGGACAGACGGCCAGACAAAATGAAGTGCGTGTATTTTTACTCTCCGAACGCATAGCGTAAGGAAAGTATTGTAATAATCATTTGTGTGTGTGTGTGTGAGAGAGAGAGAGAGAGAGAGTAGTAACACGATAATTCTCAAGCGGTACTTCTGTTTGAGCATCCTTTTAGGTAGATTTCGTAAGAAATACAACTTATTACATTCTCCCCTAAGATGGAATTTTTGAAAAATTTTTGCAGATTTACGCCGATCATGACTCCCAGAACCCAAAAACACCTCCAGTTCAAAACTTTATTTATCTATCTCTCTATCTATCTCTCTCTCTATCTATCTATCTATGTCACTTTTTTATGGACACGATAACTCCAATAATTCTGCACAAATCTCTTCCAAATTGATACATAAAATCAAGGGGCATAGAATCTCAGTCAAGTTCGTTAACGGGCAAAGTCGAACCAAGAGGGGGCTTTTTGTAAAAACAGAAAAAAACCCATAATTTCTTAATTATGATACGTATCGAATCCGTTTAAAGTTATTATTACTTCTAAAAAAGGGCCGAAAATTTATGTATGACAGATTTTTGATATCATTAAAAATGGCCCCAAGGGGTGGGAATGGGGGTTTTAGAAGAAAAAAATTCATAACTCCGTCAATTCCCAAGATATCAAATCTGCTTAAATTTATTGTAAATCTCCTTAAAATTATCTACAACTTTTATATTGACAAGTTTTTTATAGGACCAACTCTTCTGAAAAAAAAAAAATAAAAACAAAAAAAATCCCTGCTTGCTCCGCCTACAAGCAGACGTGAAAACAGAAAAAAACCCATACCTTCTTAATTTTTATACATATCGAATCCGTTTAAAGTTATTAATACTTCTAGGAAAAGGGCCAAAAATTTATGTATGACAGATTTTTGATTTCGTTAAAAATGGCACCAAGAAAGGGGGGGGGGGATAGGGGTTTCAGAAAAAAAAATCATAACTTCATCAATTCCCAAGATATCAAATCCGCTTAAATTTATTATAAATCTTCTTAATATTATGTAGAACTTTTATATTGACAAATTTTTTATAGGACTAACTTTTACGGTAAAAAAAAAAAAAAATAAATAAAATAAAAACAAAAAAATCCCTTCTGGCTCCACCTACAGGCACAGTTATATTTTGAAGTGGGCGGTCCCAACTGCCACATCTAGGCAAATAGGTCTTTCTTCTGCAATTCCCAATACACAGGTGCCCCACGGTATGCGTCTTCGAAATGTACCTGTGTCTGTAGGCCGAGCCGTTAGGGATTTTTTTACATTATGTTATACGCCAGTGTCGCAAGAACTGTTTAGGTTTTCGCAAAAAATCGGCCGAAGAATTCGGTATTTAATCCAATTTTTAAATCATTTTCAGATGATTTTGAAAAAGAATAGTTAAAATCACCAAAGAAATGTGACAGAGTACGTGATGAATATTGCGAGGATTTAATGAGGCATTTATGGCGCACAGGTACCGTCTGTAATTCCAGAACAGTAAGTCCAGCTTTCGATTTGAACCGATGAATTTGGTTAAGGAATTTGATAATATTTAAAATTGGTATGTGTATGCACAGAATTAAAAAAAAAAAGGAAGCGAAAAGAAAGAGTAGTAAAAATTTAGGTTAAAGAATCCGACAAAGTATAATATGAACAGTTAAGGAAAAATAATGGTCATAGTTTTTGTAAATATTTGAATTTGAAAAGTGTACGCACAATATGATCAGTTGAATAATATTTGTTAATATTTGGTAAAAGTTTTGTACATATTGGTTTAATTGTGGTATATAATTTAAAATTTTATTTGTGTTATTAAGTTTAAGAGTTTGCCGTAATGTTATAGTTCAGTTCAAGTTCAGAAATTCAGAACAAGCATGATATGAATTATGTTACTGTTGTATATTATTCTATTTTATACTATATTTAAATATTGTCTCTGTCAAATAATATTAGTGTAATGTTAATTTGTAAAAATTAACTTCTTCTTGGGTTAGTGGATCTCTCACTTTTTTCCGTCCTTGGCAGTGCCAGAGGAAGTTTTGGTCGTAGAGTCTTCGTTTTCAGAGGTTTTCCGCAGTTAAATTTCTCTACCGGCAGATATGTAAGTTAAAACATTTTTGGTTGGCCGCCATGTTTGGCTGAACGTGTCAGAAATTTATAAAAAATCCCGTTTTATTTTTATTTTTATTTTTTATTTTTTATTTTACTATCTAGGTATTTTTTTATCTCTGGCTACTCTACCAGTGTTTGGAAAGTCGGGTGGAATCACGGCAATTTTTTTTATTAATAAAATAAGTGAAAGCATATTACATAAATGTATTCCAAATACACATCGAAGGTTTTTTGTCCAATGGTTACTTTCCGTAAAAAAATTCTTGAGACGAAAATATAATAATGTCTAAAATTTTCTGCGAATTTGTTAAACAAATTAAAACTTATTAAACCTCCTAAACTTCTTGAACAGTAACCACATGCCTTTTTTTAAGAACAAATTCCTCTGCTAAAGCTATTATCGCCAAAAGCAGAATCTTGAAAAAAATTTAAAAATAGACATGTCATCATTAACGTATGAAACAGATTTCTTATTTTGAATAAACTTTAATTAAAAACATCTTTCAAATACATTTTTTTTTCCGAAAAGCTAAAAAATCCCGCTTTAATAGGCAAAGTGGATGTTTTCTCTTAAAATTTATTTTCTTGAAAAGACCCTGTTAAATTGGACTAATACGAAAGTTTTTGAGGAATACTTTAAAAAGTTTTACAGCAAAACAGAATTATGTATAATATAATCGCAGTTTTTTTTTCAACGAATAAGTTAAATTTGAGATTCTATATGTTTTACCAATTTATTACAAGTATACACTTAATACTTTTTTGCTTGTATCGTCCTGTCCATAAATAAAATTTCGAAACGAAAATGTATTTTTTTTTTTTTAACTTCTACGAAATTGTGTTTAACAACTTCAAAGCTTAAAATTCTTGAACAGTAATCCACGTGCTTTTTAACCATGAATTCCTAAGCTATTTATTTATTTTTTTAATCTCCAAAGAAAAACTTAACAGCAAAATTTAAAATATACATCTCATAAATACTTTACGAATAAAACTTCTTGTTTTGAATAAACTTCACTGAAAACTATTTCTCAAATATCTTTTTTCTTATGAAATTCCAATTTATTAGGTAAAATATATAACTTTTCCCTTTAAATTAATTATCTTAAAAAAAAAAAAAAAGAATATTAAATTGAACTAAAAAGAAAACTTTTGGGGATTATTTTTTTTTAAAACATTACAACAAAACAGAATTATATGAAATGTAATCGCAGTTTTTAAAATTAATATATGAAATGCATATATTTGTTAATTTATTAAATAATAGTCGATATATCTTTTATAAAATTAATTCCAAATACAAGTTTAATGTTTTTTGTCTGCATCGTACTTCTAATTAATATATGAAATGCATATATTTCTTAATTAATTAAATAAGTCAGTACATCTTTTATAAAATTATTCCAAATACACATTTAATGCTTTTTGTCTACATCGTACTTCCAATTAACACATGAAATGCATATATTTCTTAATTGATTAAATAAGTCAATACATCCTTTATAAAATTATTCCAAATACACATTTAATGCTTTTTGTCCACATCGTACTTCTCACAAAGAAAATTTTGAAATGAAAATATAATGATTTTTAAAAACTTCTATGAAAATGTGTTTAACAACTTCAAACTTATTCTTCTTAAACTATTATACGGGTGCAATTTTTTAAACGTGCATTCCACGCTGAACCACTTTTCTCTAAAGAATGATCTTGAAAAAAATAATGATCTTCTTATATAGATTTATTCCAAATACGCATTGAATGTTTTTTGTCCACTTCTTACTTTTCAGAAAGAAAATCTCGATACGAAAATTTAATATCTAATATCTTCTGCGATTTTTGTTAAATAAATTTAAGCTTATTAAACCTCCTAAACTTCTTGAATGATAACCAAGTGCAATTTTTAAGCGGAAATTCCTATGCTAAATCTATTATCCCCAAAAGTACAATCTTGAAAAGGATTTAAAAATAGACATGTTATCACTGCCGTAAAACAAATTTCTTATTTTGAAAACAATTTAATTAAAAACATCTTTAAAATACCTTTTTTCCGAAAAGCTAAAGTTTTATTGGGTAAAAAGAGCAACTTTTCTCTTAAAATTTATTTTCTTGAAAAGAGCATGGTTAACTTGACTGATACGAAAGCTTTTGAAGAATACTTTTAAAAGTGTTACAACAAAACCAGACTTATGTGTAATGTAATCCCAGTTTGTTTTTTTCCTCCAAGAAGTTTAATTTGAGATTTCATGTTTGACCAATTTATTGCAAGTACACATTGAATATTTTTTGCATGTATATTCCTTTTCACAAAGAAAATCTTGAAACAAAGATATAATTATTTTTTGAAAATTTCTACGAAAATTTGTTTGAGTAATCCGTGTGTTTGTTAAACATAAACTCCTATGCTAATGATTTTTTATCGGAGGATCTTAGTACGGTACGAATAAAAGTTCTTATTTCGAATAAACTAGACTAATAGAATAGTGAAAAGCACAGCTCAAATACTTTTTTTTTCGAATTCAATTTTATTAAATAATATATAACTTTTTCCTAAAAATTAATCTTCTTGAAAAAAAAAAATATTAAATTAGTATAAATTGTAAGTTTTTGAGGATTAATCTTTAAAAAAAAAACTTTACAACAAAGCAGAATTATATGTAACGTAATCGCAGTTTTTAAAATTAATGTATGAAATGCATGTATTTTTTAAATTAATTAAACAAATCAATACATCTTTTATAAATTTATTCCAAGTGTACATTTAATTCTTTTTGTCTGCATCATATTTTCCACAAACAAAAGTTCATCGCAGTTTATTTTCACCGAGAATGTACCATTTTAGATTTCATGTTTATCAATTTTTTGCAAGTTCACATTTAATAGTTTTTTGGATCGTATTTTCCTTTCCATAAAGAAAATATTAAAACGAAAATATAATTATTTTTTAACTTCTGCGAAAATTTGTTTAACAACTTCAAAACTTAAAATTCTTGAACAGTAATCTGCGTGCAATTTTTTAAATGTGAATTTCTATGCTAATACTCTCTTAACAAACAAAATTTTAAATATACATAAGTACAGTACGAATAAAACTTGATATTTTGAATAAACGTTAGTGAAAAGCATAGCTCAAATACCTTTTTTCCGTAATGCCATTTTATTGGGTAAAATATAACCTTTTCATATAAAATAATTTTCTTGAAAAGAAAACATTAAATTGGTCTAAATTGAAAGCTTTTGATAATTACTTTTTAAAAACTTTAAAACAAAGCAGAATTATATGTAATGTAATCGCAGTTTTTAAAATTAATAAATGAAACGCATACATTTTTTAATTAATTAAATGCGTCAATACATCCTTTATAAATTTTTCCAAATGCACATTTAATGCTTTTTGTCTACATCGTACTTTCCACAAAAAGAAAAAAATATATATATACAATAATTTTCAAAAACTTTTACGAAAATATGTTTAAACAACTTCAAATTTAATCTTCTTAAAATATTATTCGTGTACAATTTTTTAAGCATGCATTCCTATGTTATAACACTTTTTTTTCTAAAGAATGATCTTGAAAACAATATAAAAATACACACCTCATAAGTAACATTCGAGAAAAACTTCGTATTTTTAATAAACAAATAAACTTTAGTGAAAAGCATCTTTCAAATTCTTTTTCTGAAAAATAGGAAGCCATTTTCGTAGGTAAAATAAAACTTTTCTCTTCAAATTGATTTTTTTGCAAAGAGCATATTAAATTGGTTTAAAATGATAGCTTTTGCATTTTAGTTTTAAATGTTTTACAACAAAACAGATAAATTTGTAAAGTAATCGCAATTTATTAAATATATGTCTTATAGCAAAACCTTCCATAAAATTAAAAAGCGTAGTTTGTGAGAAAATAGACCCAATAGAGCCATATCAACTATCATGTATTTATGAAACCCCGTTCACCAGAGCAGATGGAACATTATAATATTATATAGGAATGACCACTAGAATGTTTAAAACAAGATTAAAAGAGCATATGACAGATAACAAATATGACAGAAGTACTACAGCATTGGCAAGACTACATAGAACCGAGACCTTAATTGATTTTAAAAATAGTAACATAATTTATTCATCAAGACTTTATTTCCCATCTGTTATCCGTGAAGCAATAGAAATCTTATATGCGTAACGTGAACATTTGCAATGAATCCGCCTCATTTGCATCACCTAAAATTTGGCACGAGGTACTTTTCAGTTTAAAAAAAGCAATAGAGAAATATTAATTTTCACGTTTACAGTTGACAATTTTAAGCACCTGCTTTTTTATACATATGATCTCGTGATTTATGATTTTCAAGTTTATTTTCAAAAATTTGCGAGAATATTTTGTTGAGAGTGGTTGGGCGTTGAAACATATGTCGATCTTTATATATTAAAAGGTTTTTATAAGCCTTTTCTGTTGCTCTTTGTAACACTTAAGCATTTCATCTATATTTTATAACTGCAGAGTTATTGAACTTGTCGAATAGTTATCAGTGCGAAAATGTTTAAGCATAAATTCCTATGTGGAAACTCTTTTCTCCAAAAGAAAAATCTACAAAAATATTTAAAAATAGACATTTCATAATTATCGAACGAATAAAACTTCTTATTTTGAATAAGCTTTAATAGAAAGTGTCTTTTAAATACCTTTCCAAGTCGATAAAAACAACTTCTTTCTTCAAATTGGTTTTCTTGAAAAAAAAAAACATGTTAAATACTTCTAAAGTAGAAAGCTTTTCAGAAATACTTTAACAAATTTTACAAAAATATCCCCCCAAAATTACGTGTATAGTTATGTGTCGTAGTTATTTTTCCTATTAAGAAATTAAATTTGAAATTTGATGTTTGTCAACTTACTGCCCAATACATTTTAATGTACACATTAAATGATTTTTTGCCCGTCTATTCCTTTTCACAAAAAAAAAAAAAAAAAAAAAAAACATAATGATTTTTTAAAAATCTTTTTGGAAATTTGCTCGGAAAAGAAAAAACTTTTCGTACAGAAATCCGTATGCAATCTTTTATTCGCAAATTCCTATGCCAAAACTCTTCTTCCAAAGAAGGATTTAAAAAAGGATTTAAAAATAGATATCTCATAAGTATTGTGCGAATAATATTTATTATACAGATTAAATTTTAATAAAAAAGCACCTTTTAAATACTTGTTTTTTTAAATTTAGAATCGATTTTATTGGTTCAAAGGCAGTTACTTTCTTCAAATTGATTTTCTTGAAGAGTTAGTTTAAAAAAACTTAAAACATTATCAATCGTAGATTTTTAATTAAGAAATATTTACTTTAATATAAATAGATATTTCATGCTTTTTGAACTCATATCTTGCTTTCATTAAACAAAATCTTGAAGCAAAATTATAATTGTTTTTTGAAAAATTCTTCGAAAATTTGTTTAACAATTTCAAACTTATTAAATTTCTATAACAGTAATCCACATGCACTTTATAAGGATAAATTCCTATGCTAAAACTATATTCCTTCTCAGGAAAATCTTGAATAGAATTTAAAAATAGATATCTCTTAAGTACCGTACGAATAAAACTTCGTATTTCAAATAAAATTTAATGAAAAACTTGTCTCAATTTCTTTTATTCGAAATGTCATTTTATTAGGTAAAATATAACTTTTTAAATTGCTTTTTTTGAATAAAGCATATTAAAATGTTCTAAAATAAAGATTTTACGGAATACGTTTAAAAATTTTACTCTCCCCCCACCAACTTATTACGTGTAATGTAATCACAGTTTTTTTTTTTTTTTTTTCCTACAAATTAATTGAAGCATTACTTACACCATAAGAGTAGTTTATCAGTTTGGCTGCAATGAAATAAAAGACTATTCTAATTTAATTAAATAATGTCTACAAAAAATTAAAAAAAAATTAAAAAAAGGTAATGTAATCGTAATTTTTTTTAATTAAGAAATTAAACGAATACATTTTTTATTTGAAAACAGTGTCATAAGTAATTTAGTTTTTTAACGTAATTAAAACAAAGGACAAAGAAGTTTCCCTCGTTGTTTACAACAAAACACATTTACATTTTATTCCATTGCATATATATATATATATATATATATATATATATGTGTGTGTGTGTGTGTGTGTATTTTTTTTTTTTCGATTAAGAAGTAGTATTAATAAATAATGGAATAGAAATTTGTTTTGCAGTTTATTAAGAATTCAAATAAATGTATTACTTATCTAATAAAAGACTTCAATATGAAGAAAAAAATTTCGATTTGTTTCAATGGAAATAAAAATATTGTCATTACTTTTAACATCTGATGAAATTTGATATTCTCAAAATAGAAATATTATATTTCTCATTTTCAATATTTTTCCACAGAAATAAAAATTTTAATGACTATAACAAATAAAATAAATTCAATTTTCTTATTATAAAAACTCTTTTGCTGTAAATAATTTGATTAAGCTTTTACTAAGTAATTTTAAAATGGTTGAATCCCTTAATAACGTAAAATAATAAATTTAAATATTTAATGTAAAACGTCAAAGTGTAATTCTTATTAAAACACACTTTTTCATCGTTATCACTTTATGAACTCTTTTATTCTACCAATTTATTTTATATTCCTTTTAAATGCTAAAGGTGTAAATTAACAACATAATATAAAGTAAAATAACTTGTATTAGTCGTTTTATTTATTTTAAATTATGTTTACACATACTTAGATATATTTAAAATTCAGAAAATAAATGATTTTTGAAAAATGATAAAGAAAACATGAGCATAAAAGGTTTAATTTGTTATCGACGAATTCGACTCTTTAAATTTTATGATAATCTTAAAGTTTAATTAATTTTATATTTTATTTTTTGAATAGTTTCTTGCGTTTACCCAGTTTTAATAATGGAAAGATTTGACTCAAAAAATGGAAAGCTATGCATATTTTTCGAATATATAATTCTTTGATAATGGTTACAGATTGATAATAAATAATGTAATTGAATAATAAAATAGTTCTTTTGGAAAATTAAAAGTTTTATTTGAAAATTAAAAAAAAAATGTTTTAATTCAAAAGTGAAAATCGCGCAATTTAGCTTTGTTTTAAATATTCACAAAGGGAATAATTTTTGAAAACGTTAAAATGACCAAATTTCGAATACTTTTTGCAATATTTTGTGCTTTCTTTTAAAAAAAAAAGAAAGACAACTTTTTGTTACATGGTTTACTTAATATTGTGAAATTATCACGATTTTGTGCTGAAATCATATACCATTTACATAAATCACAAAGAAGAATTAAAACATTTAAGAATTTTTTAACGGCTGATTTTTTTTCTTCCCCATTTTTTTTTATCCAAAGAAAATTATGATTAACAAACAAAATAAATTAATTTTTTTTATTGCAGAAATTCTTTAGTTACACATAGATAAATTACATTTTTAATAAACCACTTAAAAATGAATGAATTGCTTAACACTGTACTGAAAATAAATATAAATAATTGATGTTAAATATCAAAATACAACTTTTTTGTGGAAATACAGTTTATCCTTCTTTCATGGCTTCTTTTATGCTGCTAATTTATTCTAATTCATTTTTACACACTTCGTTATAAATAAAGTAATTTAAAATTTAAAAAAAAATTTTTTTTTCAAAAATCCTTTTGAATCATTAAAGAATTTTTAGTCATTCTACACAATTCTTTAGATTTTATGACTTGAAAAATTCAATTTAATGTAATATTTCATCTTTAGAATCTTTTCTTACGTTTAAATTTAGATGCATTTCCTAATTTTAATAATGAAAAGATTTAAAAATGGAAAGATAAGCCAAATGCAATTTTAGAAAACCGAACTCGTATTAAAAAAAAAAAAAAAAAAAAAAAAAAAAAACTGATTAAAAGAAAACAAAAAAAAACTTTCTAACAAAGAATGTAAATCATGACATAGTAGCAGCTCCTAAGACTGTAAACAATTTTTAACGGAATTTTCAATTTTTTCCCCCCTTCGAATACAAAAGTGTATTTACAATTAGATTTGTACGGAAATCAGAATATGCTAATGAGAGCTAAGAGATAATTTATTGTGCGATTTTATTCTTTAATTAGATGCGATGCTTCTTCAAATAACTCGAATCGCATTTTTTTTTTTTTTTTTTTTTTTTTTTACTGAATAGTATTTTATTTTTTGAAAAAAAAAAAAAATAGAAGAAGAAGAAAACGCTTTGTTTAAAAATAAAATAAACAGAGTTCATACACCTCAAGAAATTCAAGGGATATGAATGCCATATTTTGAATTCTTTCATTAACTAAGGCAAATATTACTTTATGAAAAATCTGGTATTCAAATTCTCTAAGGCGTACTAAGCCTTTTAAAGTTCGAATTCAAAACTGAAATGCTGTCTAATTTTTCTTGGTTTCAAATATTTGCTAATGAAGTAACTTTTGATAACGCTAATATTATTAAATTTCGGAAACTTTATAATGCAAGTCAATTTTTATTATGTGCTTTATTTAAGATATTGAAGTTATCATGATTTTGAACTCAGGTTTAATAAATCATAAAGTTTTTTTTTTATGTCAGTTATTTAACGATTGACAAAGTAAAATACAAAACAGATATTTTTCATTCTTTTGTTCAAAGAATTAAACTTTTAATGGCATTTTACAAGCAAAATAAATTCAATTTTTTTTATTACAGAAATTCTTTAAAAATGATTTATTTGCATAATACCATACAACGATAACCATAACATAAAGCTTAAATAATTAATGTTAAGTGTTGAAATTATTTTTTTTATAGGAATGCAATTTTTCCTCGTTTTATCACTTTTCTTATTATGCTAATTTATTTAATTCACTTTTGCATATTTTGCTAGAAAAGCATATTTAAAATTTTAAAAGAATTAATTTTCGACAAAGGTCTTTTTGGTAAAATAACTGGGTTTTTTTCTTTCACGCTCTATTAAATTCTTTACATTTTATGAATTTTGAAAATTCAATTAACTTACTATTTTATCTTTTAAATCGTTTCTTACGTTTGGCTTTCAGATTATCTTCCTAATTTTCAGAAAAAAAATAACACAGGTAAAGAAAATCAATACTTATTTTTAGAAATTTAAATTGTTAGAAAAGAGCGACTAATTGCAATTTTTTTTAAAGCTTTCAAAAGCCTACTTTGAATTGTGACATATTAGCAGTTCCCAAGACGGTAAACAAATTTTAACGAAATTTTCAATTAGCTTTTTTTACAATAGATTCTTTACAATGAGATTTTTACGAAAATCAGTGTATTTTAACAAATGATAGATCAAAAATATCTCATTGTTTGATTTTGTTCTATTATTATTTGTGCTGTTTCTTAAAATAGCGAGAATGGCATGCATTTTCCTGTTACTGAATATTGAAATATTTCTATTATATAAAACTTTTATCGTTTTCTAAGTTACCTTTGTTCTGAGTAATTGGCAAGGGTTTTTAATAATGTTAAAATTACAAAATTTTGAAAACTTTTATGGGGATCAGGTTTTATTATGTATTATATTATTTTATTTAAGATATTAGAACTACCATGAAAATAATTTTATGTTTCAGTTATATAAAATCTAAATAATTCACAATAATTATAAAAATATTGTCGCCTTATTTAACGCCTAACAAAATTTGGAAATTGTTAAACATTTTTTTTTTCGAAGAATTAAATTTCTAATGAAGTTTACAAACAAAATAAATTCAGTTTCCTCATTTTAGAAATATTTATTTATTTTTTTATACATAAAATAAACTTTTACAAAACTATTACATAATGAAATTAAATTTTTATAAAGCTATTTAAAAAATGATGAATCGCTTAATACAGTACAGCAATGAATTTGACTAATTTTAGATAATCCAAAAACAGAACATCCTGTTTCTAAAATACAATTACATATATTATATTAGAATACCAGAGCATCAGGCATTAGTATTAATTGTGGAAAGTAAATACTATGATTAGATTTATCTTTTCATATTATTTTTATCTTTAAAAAACACATTATTTCCTTTTAAATATAATTTTATATTGTCAGTAATGTATCTTTTTACTGACAATGTATGCTTTTATGATTCATTCAAAAGTTTTCGAAATTTATTCATTTTAAGTTATCAAGCATTTTCCGCTTGACAATTTCTTAAAACAAAGCTAAATAGACAACATTTCAGTTTTCAATTCAAGTTTTTTCTTCTAAGTTTTCAAATAAAAATATTTTTTTTTATATTTAGAAATAAATATTTCATTATTCAATAATATTAAAAATGTATGCATGCTTGTTATTTTTTCAAACTGATCAGTGGAAAAAAGGATGAAATCAAACAATGAGATCTCACTTAGCTAATCAGTTACTTAATATATAACGGTTTTTTGTAAAACTGTTATTGTAAATAGTCTTTTTTATAAAAGCTGATTGAATATTCCCTTTAAAATTGTTCGCCGTCTTGGGAGCTGCTAATATATCACGATTTAAAGAGAAAATTAAAAAATCTTTTCTGTCTTTTAAGTCTATTTTCAAAGAATTTAAATACACAATTAATTTTAAAAAATACGCATGGCATTTCTTTTTTTACATGTAGAAAATTTCTTGCTATTAAATTTAGGAAACGGATTTAAAATAATTGCAAAGAGCCTATTCCAAAGGTAAAAAATTCAGTTAATTGAATTTCCAAAAAATTAACAAGTTGCGTATCGTTCTACCAGAATTTTCGAATAGATTTTTTTGCTTTATTTAATCACTGAAAAATATTCTAAATTTTTTAGAAGAGGCGGTTACAATTTCTGCTATTTAAATATTAAAGATAAATGTTCTAATTTTAAATCGTGGTGCAAGATTCCTTGGAAATACCCAGGAGTGTACGCACCTTAACGTACGAACTGAAGGGGGAGAAAAATATTAAACGTTTTGAATTAAAAAAGTTTTTCTAGGCATGATTTTACTCTAGATTAATTTTTTATGATGAATTTTTAACACAAAAACATTGAAACTTTATTAATTCTTTTTCTTAAAAAAAAAATATATATAATATAAATTTATTTAAACAATCAAACTAAATTTAGCCATTTTAACGTTATTAAAAACTATTCCTTTGCCAGTTACTTAAAGGAATGCCAATTTGGCCGACATTTCAATTTTGAGATCAATTCATTATAATTTCAAATCAAAAACATCTTTTAATAAAATAATGTAATCAAACAAGAAAATATCTTTCAACTATAAATTATTAACGTTATACAGACTTCCGTAAAAAAATCTAACTACAAATAATCTTTTGTAAAAAAGCCTTTAGTAAATTCCGTTAAAAATTCTATCCGTTTTGGGAACTGTTAATTTGTCATGATTTAAAGTCAATGTTTTAAAGCTTTTTTATTTTTCATTAACAGTCTTTTCGACCTTTTTTCAGAGAATTTATAAAATCCATATTTAATTTTTAAAAGTAGCTTTTTTTTGTGTGTTATATATATATATATATATATATATATATATATATATATATATATATATATATATATATATATAACTCAGAAAATGAATTTAATTATTATTCAAAATAACGATTCAAAAGGTAAACTATTATTGAAATTGTCAAAATTGATGTATAGAAAAATATAAAGAATAGAATAAGAACAGAAAACATTTTTATTTTTTTTTTCGTTTAAATGGATGCTTTTTTAAAATACTTTTTATTCATGATTAATTTTAACATTGACACAAAATACTAAACTTTCTTAATTCCCAAACAAAACATATAATCTAAATTTATTTAAACAATAAAAACAAACATATCCTTTTAATATTATTAAAGATTATTCCCTTGACGATTACTAAAATATGGCTAAATTGGTCAACATTTCAGTTTTAGATTCGATTACATTTTAATTTTAAATAAAACATCTTTATTAGCAAAATAACGAAGTTACACAATGAATTATCTCTCAGCTATCAATTGTTAAAACAGGCCAATTTTCGTGAAATTCTAATTGTAAATAATCATTTGAAAAAAAAGAAAGAAAGAAAAAGGAAACTTATTTTAAATTCCATTAAAAATTATTTATCGTCTACAGAGTTCCTAATTTGTCACGGTTTTAAGTTGATTTTTGAAAGCTTTTTTGTTTTTTACTCATAATTAGTTGCTTTTATTAACTTTCTAAATATATATATTGAATCTTTTTATCTTCATTCATCGGTTTCGTTTATTTATTTCTGCTATCAGTGTTTATTTTTATTTTTATTTTTATTTTTATCTTTGTTAGGATTTAATTAGATTTTATTCAACTTTAACATAAAATCATGATAAACCAAATATCTTAAGTAAAGCGAAAGTAAAAAATGATCTTGTCAATAAGATTTTCGAAATTTTGTCAATTGTTTGGTATTAAAAACTAATCCTTTGCCAATTACTTAAAACAAAGCTATCTTAGAAGACATTGCAGATTTGAATTCGAGTTCCTTTTTTAACTAGAACCCTCTTTTTCAAAAAAAATTATTTTACTACTGAGCAACGTTAAAAAATATGGAATTCTGGATATTTGAAGAACCATCACATTTAATTAACGACCAATCAGTTGTTTGTACATTCGTATTTCCGTAAAATTCTATTGTAAATAATCTTTTGTAAAAAAAGAGTTATTGTAAATTGCGGAAAACAAAAAACAGAAAAAGAAAAAGAAAAAAAGTTTTAGGAACTACTAATCTGTTCTGATTGTTTTAAATCATGAAAACAAGAGGGGAAAATTCTGCTATAAGGCCGAATATAGATTGCCACACACGGCTTTTATTTAAAAAATAAATAAACTAGCTGTAACTCAGAATAAAAACGCAATGACAACAAACAATTTTAAAATATCTAAATAACAAATAAAAATTCCCCTGTTAAAGTGTTGAGTTGTTCAATAACCATTCGATTTAGAAAAATACTTTTCTACCACTGAGCAATTTTTTTTTAATGAAATTTAATTCATGTTGCTATGGCAGCAGACGATAAAACGATATCTTTGGAATAAGGGAATAAATAGAAGAAAAAATTTTGTTGATGTTTGTGATAAAATGCTTTTCTTTATTTTTTAAAAATGTATATACATAATTCACTTTTATATTTTAACAGAATAATAAGTGTACTATAATTCGTTACTCATGCTATGGCCAGTATACACGATACACGTCGAGCCACAATGCCTTTATCATTATCTTTTTACGCTTAAAAGTTTCGCTACGGTACTCCATTGTGAAGTTTTGTAATTTTTGAAATCTAATATTTGAAAAACGACATAATCATTAGATTTGAAATTTATATCAAGAAAAATACAATTTTTTACCATTCCAACGCAGTTTGTAAAACAATTTTGTGACAAATGCTTTTCGAGTTATTAATTTTTTAAGTAACTTCAAATGCTTTATTTTCCGAGATTAATCTGTGGCAACGATGGATTGCTGTGACTTTTCATAAACATGAAAAATGATAGAGATTGAAAGAATAAGCCACCCTGTGTGTGGCTAACAATAAAAATAATGTAAAAAAAATATTATTTATAAAACAAATAATTGTTTTTGATTTATCCAGATTTTTTAGTTTGTTTGTTCCTATATGGAATAAACTTTTATAAAACTATTACATAGTGAAATTAAATTCTTATAAAGCTGTTTAAAAAATTATGGATTTCTAAATACAGTACATCAATGAATTTGACTAATTAATGCTAAATGTTGAAATACATTTTTCTTCTAAGAACAAGATTTTGCATCGCTATCTTTAGGATTCTCATTCTGCCAATTTATTTAAATTAATTTTTACATATTACATAAATCATATTTAAAATTAAAAGCATTTTAAATGATTTTGTTTACAATATATATATTTTTTTTAATTTTGTTGTCTTATTCTATATTTAAGGTTTTACTAATTTCAAAAAATTCAATTAACTTAATGTTTTATCATTTCAATTTCTTCTTGTGTTTAATTTTTTGATTTATTTCCTAACTCTGATAATGAAAAGATTTAGCACAAAAAATAAAAATAATGCGCATTTATTAAAAAAAAAAAGTCTTCTGAAAAAAAGCGACTGATTTTTTTTAAAAAGAAAAAACTAATAATAATCATAATCTTTCAAATTTCAATGATTTTTTTCATGATTGATAACAATAAACAAAGAATTAGACAAATCAAAACTATTGACCAAAATAAATAAATAAATTGACAAACATTTATTTATTTATTTATTTATTATTTTTTATATCGTTTTCATCATGTAATCGTGATTGATCATGACTGATCAGAACAGATCAGTAGTTCCCAAAATGCTATTTTTTTTCCTTGTTGTTTTTCTGTTTTCTGTTTTCCGCAATTTACAATAAGCCTTTTTTACAAAAGATTATTTACAATAGATTTTTACGGAAATAAGCATGTACAAAAAACTGATAGCTTTGAGATATTGTTTGTTAATTAAATGCGATGCTTCTTCAAATAACCAGAATTCCATATTTTTTTTAACGTTGCTCAGTAGTAAAATAATTCTTTTTGAAAAAGATTGTTCTAGTTAAAAAAGGAACTCAATTTCAAATCTGCAATGTCTTCTAAGATAGCTTTGTTTTACGTAATTGGCAAAGGATTAGTTTTTAATTCCAAAAAAATTGACAAAATTTCGAAAACTTTATTGTCAAGATATTTTTTTTTTTATTTTCGCTTTATTTAAGATATTTGGCTTATCATGATTTTATGTTAAAGTTGAATAAAATCTAATTAAATCCCAATAAAGAAAAAAATAAACACTGATAGCAGAAATAAATAAACGAAACCAATGAATGAAGATAAAAAGATTCAATATATATATATATATTTAGAAATTTAATAAAAAAAAACTAATTGTAAAAAGCAAAAAAGCTTTCAAAATTAAACTGTAAACCGTGACAAATTAGGAGCTCTGTAGACGATAAAACAATTTTTAATAGAATTTAAAATAAGTTTTTTTTTTTTTTTTCCCCAAAAGATTATTTACAATTAGAATTTTACAAAAATTGACCTGTTTTAAGAATTGATAGCTGAGAGATAATTCATTGTGTATCTTCGTTATTTTGTTAATAATGATGTTTTATTTAAAAATAAAATGAAATTGAATCCAAAACTGAAATGTTGACCAAGTTAGCTTTATTGTAGTAATTGTCAAGGGAATAAACTTTAATAATGTTAAAAGCATATGTTTATTTTTATTGTTTAAATTTATATTATATGCTTTATTTGAGAATTAAAAAAGTTTTATATTTTGTGTAAATGTTAAAATGCATCATGAATAAAATGTATTTTTAAAAAAGCATCCATTTAAATGAAAAAAAAATAATTAAAAATGTTAGCTGTACTTATACTATTCTTTATTTTTTTCTATGTATCAATTTTGACAATTTCGATAATAGTTTACCTTTTGAATCATTATTTTCAATAATATTTAGATTCATATATTTTTTTATAATAATAAAGATGGAGTTTTATAATAATAAAAAAAGTATTTATCACTCATACACACACAAAAAAAAACTACTTTTAAAAATTAAATATGGATTTTATAAAATTTCTGAAAAAAGTATGAAAAGACTGTTAATGAAAAATAAAAAAGCTTTAAAACATTGACTTTAAATCATGACAAATTAGCAGTTCCCAAAACGGATAGCAATTTTTAACGGAATTTAGAAAAGGCTTTTTTACAAAAGATTATTTATAGTTAGATTTTTTACGGAAGTTTGTATTACGTGAATAATTTATAGTTGAGAGCTATTTTATTGTTTGATTACATTATTTTATTAACATATATTTTTTATTTGAAATTTTAATGAATTTGAACTCAAAACTTAAATGTCGACCAAATTGGCATTCTCTAAGTAACTGTCAAAGGAATAGTTTTTAATAACGTTAAAATAGTTAAATTTAGCTTTATTGTTTAAATAAATTTATATTATATATTTTGTTTAATAAAAATAATTAATAAAGTTTCAATATTTTTGTGTTAAAATTTCATCATAAAAGAATGAATCTAGAGTAAAAGCATAGAAAAAACTTTTCTAATTTAAAGAGTTTAAGGTTTTTCTTCCCCTTCAGTTCGTTATGTGAAAGTGCCTTGGAATTTCCAAGGAATCTGGCACCACGATTTAAAATTAGAAAATTTATTTTTAATATTTAAATAGCAGAAATTGCAATCGCCTCCTCTAATAAATTTAGACTATTTTTCAGTGATTAAATACACAAAACATTCTATCCAAAAATTCTGGTCGAACTATACGCACCTTGTTAAATTTTTGGAAATTCAATTAACTTAATATTTTACCTTTTTAATAAGTTCCTTGCAATTATTTTAAATCCGTTTCCTATATTTAATCAGAAAAATATTTTCTACGTGCAAAAAAGAAAAACATGCGTTTTTTTTTTTTTTTTTTTTTTTTTTTAATCAATTGTGAATTTAAATTCTTTGAAAATAGACTTAAAAGACAGAAAAGATTTTTTAAGTATTATCTTTAACTCATGATATATTAGCAGCTCCCAAGACGGCAAACAATTTTAAAGGGAATTTTCAATAAGCTTTTATAAAAAAGGTTATTTACAATAACATTTTTTCAAAAAAAGTTATATATTAGTAACTGACAGCTAAGAGAGATCGCATTGTTTGATTTTATCCTTTTATTCAATGATCAGTTTGAGAAAATAACAAGAATGCATACATTTTTAATATTATTGAGTAGTGAAATATTTCTTTCTAAAAATAAAAATAAAATATTTTTGATTTTATAATTCAAAAGAAAAAACTTTAATTCAAAACTGAAATGTTGTCTATTTAGCTTTGATTTAACAAACTGTCAAGGGAAAAGGGCTCGATAACTTAAAATGAATAAATTTTAAAAATTTTTGAATAATTCATTTTTAACATAAATATACTAAAACATAATAATGTTTTATTTAAGGATTTTTTTTGTGTGTGTTTGTTAAAGTTAAATTAAATTTAAAACGATATAATGCATATGTATTTTTATTTATTTATTTATCTTTTTTGCATAAATATGTTCAGGCTTTCTAAATACAATTGGAAAAATAATTAAAACACTAACATTTAAAAAAATATATATTTAGTGAAAATTAAAAATTGTGAATTGACGAAAATAGGTATGGAAATAATAATAATAAAAAATTCATACTTTTACTTTAAACACATATATTTTATTAAAAAAAATTGTTTCAGATAATTTCCATAA
This sequence comes from Maratus michaelseni, assembly GCA_963931845.1. Classification (NCBI taxonomy): domain Eukaryota; kingdom Metazoa; phylum Arthropoda; class Arachnida; order Araneae; family Salticidae; genus Maratus; species Maratus michaelseni. The sequence continues at coordinate 122,471,737 of OZ007595.1, forward strand.
TGTATATAATTGCATAAAACATTTTTTTATACAAAGTAACGATAATTATTATTTTATTTTTTAGTTAAAATCCTTTTCTTTTAACATTTTATGAAAATGGAGACGGTGTAGCATTAATGTATATTAACATACTGATAACAATGACTTTTTTAATTTAAACTATCAAAAAATAGAAGTAGAACAAAAGTAGAATGTTTGGTCTTCTTCTTTTCTTTCTTTCTTTTTCTTTTTCTTTTTTTTTTCTGTAATATAAAATAAAGCCTGTGAAAAAGGAACCTGTATATTAAAAGTTGTTCTCAAATCCAAATGAGCTATTTTCTGACATTTTGTTCGGAAATGCATGAAATTGCAGGTATTCTTATACAGAAACTATGCAATTAGAAGATGTTTTCCATTTTTTTTGGTAAAAGCAGAAGATTATTCAGAAAATACTATCAAATGTGGCATTTTGAGCCGAATTCCCGACGTGGAATCACAATAAAGGGGGGGGGGGGAAACTTGTCGTCACGTCACAAGAATTCATTATAACTCGATAAGTAATTAATTTATCAAAAAAGGAAAAACCCTATTCGATTCTAAATTGCTCCAATAGCTAGGCCTGCCAATTTTATGCTTTTACGTTTAAAAATAAGTCAGGAAGTTTCACATTCTTGAGCAAGGAATTTGAGAACTGCCTTAAATGGAAAATTCCAGGGTTCCGGCGAAAAAAATACCATATTATTATAAAAGACCATGTGACTTCTTTGATGGGAGTTACACTAAAATAAATTTTCACTCTTACTTGCAATTTCATTTTAACAGGGTCTTATTTTGTTTTATTTTATTTTTTGTATAGTAGCAATAATTGTAGTTTTCAACGTATAAAAAAAGGATTTAAATTATTGACCGTGTTAAATGAAATGCACCTATCCCTCAATTAGTACTGTAATCCCGCAATATTACCGCACTAATCTATAAACACGCATTGAATGAGAAAAACTGCAGTAGATCTATAGCCCTTTTCATTAAAAACCTAATAAATAATAGAAAATATATAATGTACTGTGGTATCGTTTCTGATGTGTTATTGCTAGAAAGTACATATTACAGGTTGATTTAAAAAAATAATTTTCATTAACATAAACGTGTGAATTAATTTAATAAGTTATAATCCTGAAATATTAAAAAAGTCCATTTTAAGTTTAATTCTTCTTTATTATATTTTTTAGTTTATCTATGTTAGCTTATTTATTATTAAGTTGAAAATTTGCATAATCTGATTTTAAGCTTATAGTAATAACAATTCGGTTGCTTCAGATTTACATATATTTTAATTTATTTAAACGAAAACTTATCAATTGTCAGTCGCACAGTTTTTTCATTTGTTTCGAAAGCCTTAAACAAGAAATTTGGCTTTCCAAACTTCCATGAACTTCCATTCTTCTATTGATGTCTGGATCTATGTCTACCAAATGCTTTTTAAAAATTGTAATTTTTGTGAAGGTTCTTTGAATTATTTTATTGTTATTTAATAATTTTGTAGTTTAACATAAACGTGTGAATCAGTTTAATAAGTTATAATCATGAAACATTAAAAAAGTCGATTTTAAGTTTAATTCTTCTTTATTATATTTTTTAGTTTAATTATGTTAGCTTACTTATTATTAAGTTGAAAATTTGCATAATCTGATTTTAAGCTTATACTAATAACAATTCGATTACTTCAAATCTACATATATTTTAATTTATTTAAGCGAAAACTTATCCATTGTCAGTCGCGCAGTTTTTTCATTTGTTTGGAAAGCATCTTGCGATAACACGAAATTTGGCTTTTCAAACTTCCATGAACTTACATTCTTCTATTGATGTCTGGATCTATGTCTATCAAATGCTATTTGAAAATTGTAATTTTTGAGAAGGTTCTTCGAATTCTTTTATTGTTATTTATTTTTCTGCAATTTCCGTTTTTAACAGTTCGATGCTGTGTTACAAGCAAAAGAATGAACCTTGAAAAGCATTGTCAATTGTTTATCAGTATATATTTAGTAGAATTGGAAATTTTTGTTTCTCAGATTATGTAAAAGTTGAAATAGTTAAACGAGCATAGTGAAATCTTCCATTTACATCTAGACTTTGAAAAATATTTTAAAATAGAAATATATATGTATATATACACGATTAAAATATTATAAAGAGACGAGATTACATTTTACTTTAAATATTAAAAATTGTCAATTGTGTTCAAAATTTACGAGTATTTTTAGTTATGATAAAGGAAAAATAAATATTCCATTATATTGTAAAAAAGTGTGAAACAGAAAAATTCTTAAAATATCTGTAAATATGTTTCATTTTGACGTGTCATAAAATAAATTTATTGAATGTATATTTAATAATAGTGCAATTGTGAGGAAAATAATATTAAAATAAAATATTTTCTTATTTTTAATCTATATTTTCAGAAATTTAACTGTGTTTCATTTAAAAATCCATTGTATTAGTTCTTAGAAAAATACCTTTTATTAAACATACACATAAATATTCCTCTTTTAAACATAAATCTCTTAAAAAAATCAATTTCTCATTTCATTTAAACTATATACTATTTTAATGAATAGAAATTAAATAATTTTCGAAATATTATTTTCACTACTCTTTCATAAACAAACTTAAATTGTTTCTTGTTTTTCCCCCTTATGTTTTCCCAATTTCTTTGTGCAAATTGAACTATAATGTGATTTTTAACCTAGATTTAGATAATTTAAAATGTAATTATATGTTAGGTGGAAAAATTTACTAAAAAAATCGGTCAATAGTAGAATAATTTTGTTCCGCAACGAAATATTTAATGAAACTCGGTGCTAAATAAGAAAGATTTAATGGAAATTTGGATCCTTTGTTGAAATTCAATATTATATTTGGATTCTTGCCGATCAGTTATTGATGATCATTTTTAGAATGAAATGAAGTTTAACTTGCTTCAAATGCTTTCTATGAGGTTCGAGCGATATTTTCTTTCGAACATTAAAATGGAACTATCGATATACTCGTGCGATTTTTTATATTACGCCCCATGTAGGCTCACGCAAACTCATTCTTGATTCTTGATTCAACATGCTTTTATTTATCTCGCCCTCTTTTTTGTTTCAATTCCTGAATTTTACATTCTTGGATATAAATTTTTGTATTGTATTATATTTATTGGTTCATATATTTTGTCGATTTTACTGATATTTAACAGTTATTATTAACGAAACGTTTTAATATATATATATATATATATATATATATATATATATATATATATATATATATATATATATATATACTATGGAGCGTGGACGTGGATTGCTGAAAAATTATAAAAACATTATTAACAAACTTGGGAAAGAAAGCAAAAATATAATAATATAATAATATAAAATATAAGTTTTTATAATTTAACGCAGAAAAATTATCCTTTGTTGAAATTCAATATTAAAGTTGAACCCTTGCCGATCGTTTATTGATGATAGATTTTGAAATGGAATGAAGTTTGGATTGTTTAGAATGATGGTTTTCTGTGAGGTTAAAGAAAAAAAAGAGAGAGAGAGAAAGACAAAGACAGAGACAGAGAGAGGCAATACCCCATAAATTTTAATCCCCAGATTGTCGAAGAAAAAAAGAAAATAGCCATTCGACTTAAAATGTTTTTTTCTCAATTTATGTTAAACAAATAAGCTTAGTGAGTTGTCCTAAAACTGGAATTTTACCAAACTCTAAAATTTTCAATGCGTAAACCTAATTTTGATATCATATTTGGCTCTTTCGGTACGTTAGGATACCAAACGAGAAATCATTCGGTCAAGTACTTTTAAGAATTATGAAGATTTAAAAATTGGAGTTTTTAAATTTAAATTCATTTGTAGTCATTGCAAAACAAGTTGCAACGAGAGTAGTTTTTTATTCATAATTCAAAAACTACTTAACGGAATGAGCTGTAATTTTGGATTCTCATATTTGAAGCTTGTAAAAGTAGATTTCTGTTAAAAATTTCATCGATTATAGTTTATACATTTTTCGAAAATTAATTACATTTTTTTTCTAATTACATTTTTGAAAGAATATGTATTATAAATAAATTTGTATTGTAAAATATGTATTGTAAATATACGAGGGAAGGTCATTAAGTAAGTCACAAAAGATAATTAAATAATAACTTACAATGATATTCACTTCAAAACTACTTTTATTTCTCAACCAATATTTATGCACTTATATCACCGTTTTATTCGTGCCCAAACACCAGCTGCATAACATTCTTTGGGTTGCTATCTCAGCCACATTAGGACTTCAAGTTGAACCTTTTCATCATCTGTGAACATCATTTTGCAACTTCTTCAACATCCACCATACAGCTTCGACTTAGCCCCAAGCGATTTTCATCTGTTTAATCCATTAAAAAAACATCTTGGAAGCAAAATGATGTTCAAATATGATGAAAAGGTTCAACTTAAAGTTCTAATGTGGCTGAGACAGCAACCCAAAGAATATTATGCAGCTGGTATTTGGGAACTGATAAAACGGTGATATAAGTGCATAAATTTTGGTGGAGCGTATGTTGAGAAATAAAAATAGTTTTGAAGTGAATGGAATTGTAAGTTAATATTTAATTATCTTTTGTGACTTACTTAATGACTTTCCCTCGTATGTATATAAATGTTTTAATAGAAATCGATTTCTAGAAGCTTAACGTGAGAATCTAAAATGTCACTTCTTTCCGCCAACTAGTTTTGAGTTATGTTTGAAAAAACTACCCTCATTGCAATCTGTTTGCAATGATTACAAATGAATTTAAGATTATGAGTTTCAAATTAAAAAAATGCCCAATTCCTAAACTGCTTGACCGAATGTCTTTTCGTTTGGTATTCGAAGGTAACATTTACCGGAAAGGCCAAATATGCTGTTGAAATTTTTGGTGTTCGTGTTGAAAATTTCAGAGTTTGGTACAATTTCAGCACGAAGACGACCTCAAAGCTTATTATTATTATTTTTTTAATATAAATTAAAGAAGATATAATTTACAGCCGAATGACTATTTTAGTTATTTTCTGGGGAAATTTAGTGGTTAAAATGTATAGTGTGCTCTTTCTTTCTTTTACTTTTTTTATCGACTGTACGTGTTCTATTTTCTGTCTCAGATTAAAATGATGAGATATATATGTAATTAAACATACAGTCTCACATTCAGAAGTTTAAGGGGGGGGGGGGGTACAACACGGTGACCACTCAAAAATAAAGTCGTTTTTTAAGAATTGTTTTTGAAACACACATACATTGTATTCTCCTGTTTTATAGTTACTGTTAGTTCATTGAAAAGAACGTAGATTGGTATTTTATTAAAACAGTTTTCAGTACAAAACGCTAATTACATAACTATTATAGTATGTACGGGATATCCCTTCTTATCGCTGACCAATATGTAATGTAATAGCTAATTTCAAAACTGTTAACTTTAATTCCAATTGCAAATGATTCAAATATTGTTCTACATCTCATGAAAAGTCATTTAAGTCTAAATAGTTTATATATATATATATATATATATGCGAAAATAATAATTTTATACGGTCCCTAGGTCCTATAAGTTATATATTTAGAAGAACTTTCTCCCTTTTCAAACAAAAAGATGGAAAGAAAAAAAGGAGCAACAATTCCATTTTTGTTCGACAAAAATGGAGTAGTGGTACTCTGAATTTTATTAATTTTCAGCATTTTCTGGTACTAAAAACACGTTTTCCATTTTTAGTTTTAAGGATATTATATTTTTACTAACGAATACATACATTGCATTGCATTTTTAAAAATATTAATTTAATATTTTCTTATATATATATATATATATATTCTCTATTATACAATTATATTTCTTTCTTTCGGATATTTATTGGCATTATAGATTTTTCTTTCTTTCTTTCTTTTTTTTCTTTTTTCTCTTTTTTTTCTTTTTTTTTTTTTTTTTTTTTTGAATTAGTAGTAAGAAATAAAATTTTCTGTTTTCTGAATGTATCTAAAAATATTAAGTTAAAAAAATAATAATAATAATAAAATCTTTTATTTACATTTAACATATAAAATATTTCTAAATTTAAGGGAAAAAATAAAGATGTTATATGTTACACTATTTGTATCAATTTAAACAACTAAAATTATAATAATATATTACATTTCGGATTTTTTAAATCAGGCTAAAGGTAATATTTACATTAAGACATAAAAAATAATTTAAACACGATATGAGATAAGTGAAAAAATATACATGTATTTATTTATAAGATGTATTTAAACATATTTCATTTTTATTTGTTTCAAAATAAATGTATCAAATGCAGTTTTAATAATAGTGCATTTGTCAGAAAATAAAATAAAAGAGTCATATTTTTCCTAGTTTTTAATCTAGTTTCTCAAAATTTATACCTGTAAAATCTATTTTAAAAATTATTCCATTCTTCTTTTCTTTGATATTAACATAATTTTCTTTTTATTAATTTTTTTTATGTATAATAATTTATTTGTTGATATCCTCTGAAGTACTCGATTTTAATGAAATAAAAACCAAATATATTTTAAATTACTTTCTTCACTTTTTTTTCTTTAAAAACACAACTTAGATTTGATTTAAAAATAAACTTAATTTATTTTTCATTATAGTCCTTATGCGAAATGAAATATAATGTCATTTTTAACCTAGATTTCGATAATTTAAAACGAAACTATATGCTAGGTCGCATACATCTAGGAAAAAAAGAAGGTCAACGGTAGAAGAATTTTGTTCCGAAATATTTAATGAAACCCAGTATTTAATGAGAAAAATTTAACACAAAAAATGATCTTTTGTTGAAATTCAATATTAAAGTTGGATTCCTGGCGATCGTTTATTGATGATGATTTTTGAAGTAAAATGAAAGCCGGAACTTTGTAAAATGGAAGCTTTCGGTGAAGTACGTGTTTTATTTTATTTCCAAGATTAAAATGAAGCAATCTTTATATAATTAAACATGCAATTGCACTTTTAGAACTTTAGCCCTCGATGATCATAAGAAAACTTATATATATATATATATATATATATATATACATATATATATATATATATATATATATATATATATATATATACATATATATATATATATATATATATATATATATTGAAATATATATATATATATATATATATATTTAATATATATATATATATATATATATATATATTTCCATTGAAATATATATATATATATTTCAATTCATAGGTTGTATTATATTGTTTTCATAAAAAAAGACTAATAAAAAACAAATTTTATCAAAAAGTACAGGAAAGGCTGATAATTCGGACTGTCCCCTATGGGTGACACACAGAATCAAGATCGCATTACAGCAATAAAATTTCATCAAACATTATGAATCCTACAAATATCAATTTAACATTTACTTAACTTTAACAATCAGGCAAAAAAGTATGAGACTTCTTCCTTTTCTGAGATTTTTATCCCAAAAAGTTAGACAAACAAGTATTTGCTTGTTTGCTGGAGGTACAAAACTTTGGAAATTTTATAGCATCATCACTGCAAATTTTTATACACTTTTCAAAACGCTTTTTTGTCCCCTTTTTAATACACTTTGAAGCGTATTTTTTGGAACAGTTTTTAGAATACTTCTGAGAACACTTCTTTTGTTCAGCACACTTTCTAGCGCACTTTTTGAAAGCGATGATTTCACATGTGTGCCCAAATGTGCTCCCAATCTGTTCTCAAATGTGTTCTCAAGTTTATATTTAACAAATATCCTGAGCAGAACACTTTCGGTACACTTTCGAAAAACTTTCTATTATAGCGGATCATATTCAGAACACATTTCAGTACACATTAAGGTAACTGGAACACTTTTTTTTTTTAATCAAAGTGTTCCAATCGTGTTCCCAATGTGTGCTGGGAATTTGCAGTGATGTTAGAAAATCTGAGAGATGTGGTAGTTTTTTCAACAATTTATACGTAAACTCTTCTAGATCTCCATTAAGGCGCTACGGTACATATTCACTTAACCCTTTTGGTACAAATATGTACCCATGAATTACTTTTTATTCTATTCGTAACACTTTTTGATATCTAATCTCGGGAATACACTTATATTAAGATACTTTCAAGTATCTCAAGCAGAAATCTACCACAAACCAAACTTGTTGTAAAATGTGACATAATTGAATATACAAATAGTTGCCGGTAGTGGAAAAGAGGTTTAAAATCTAAGCCTAGAGGTCCTTTCAAAGACATATCAAATGGAGGTGACAATGGACTTTGGTGGGTTAATTAAAATTAGTTTTTGTACCACTTTTTATTTGAAGCTATAAAGATAACAAAAAATAGAAATTATCAATCATGGTTGGTAGATTTCATCGTTTTGCTAAGTTGTGTAACAAAGAAATAAATGTTTTCTACAATTGGGTTTAAGTTGTTACATATAAGCTTTTATAAGATTTAGCCTTTCTATTAATTTACTCGAGAAAAAAATATTTTTAGAAACGTATATGGGTATAAGTTTTAGCTTGAATCCTACAGTTGATTTACTTAGTGAGATGTCTGAAACTATTACTTATGTTATTAAAATCATACGTAACGCTTTTCCTCTAAATTATTGCATATATGCAGAACGATATTGAGTTGCCTGAGATATATATTAACTTACAATAATACTGAAAAAGCACATTTTAGTGGAAATTCTTATCCAACTTGTAATTAAACCGATCGTTTATACATAATGGTTTTTGAAGGGAAATGAAATCAGGAACTGTATAAATTGAAGACTTTCGGGGAAGCAAAGTGTTTTATTTTATTTCCAAGATTAAAAAGAAGCGATCTTTATCTACAACTAAACATGCAATCGCACTTTTAGAACTTTAATTAGAATTAGTTTCAAGCATACAACTTTTCATTTAAAGCTATAAAAGTAACAAAGAATAGAAATTTTAAGTCATTGGTTGGTAGATTCGATGTTTTGCTAAAGTTGTCTAACAAGGAAATAAATGTTTTCTACAGATGGGTTTAACTTGATACATATTAACTTTTATTAGATTTGGAAATAAATGTTTTCTACAGATGGGTTTAACTTGATACATATTAACTTTTATTAGATTTAGCCTTTCTATTTATTTACTTGTGGAAAAATGCATTTTTAGTGACGTATGAGTTTCAGTTTGAATTCTACATTTAATGCTGAGTTCATTTACTTAAAGAGATGCACGAAACTACTACTTATGTTATTAAAATCATATTCAATGCTTTTCCATTAAATTATTGCTATATTGAGTTGCTGAAATATATATAATACTGAAAAAAACTATTTAAGTTGATATTCTTATCAAAAGTGTAATCAAGCAGATCATTTAGTGATGGTAATTTTTGAAGTGAGATGAAATCAGGAACTGTGTAAAACGGAGGCTTTCGGCAAAAAGTACGGGTTATATTTTATTTATATGATTAAGATGATGTGATCTTTACCTAATTAATCACGTAGTCTCATTATCAATAGTTTAATCACAATTAGTTTTTTCTAATAGTTTTCAAGAACAACATTTACATTTAGTAGAAAAGTTGGGTCTCCTAACAGTGTTGAATCCAGATATTATTCAACGAGTAGGAATTTTACAGCTCCGGAGAGGGAGGACACTATAGAGTTTGGGGTGGAGTTTGTACTTTTAAACCATTACCAAATACAAAATCTCAAATTTTCCGTGGGGAGGCTATTTCATGCTCCGGGGGCATGCCACCCCCCGAATTCATCACTCTCTCCTAAAAACTATTAATTTTGGCACCAGTGGAAAACGGTTTAATTTACAGAAAATATCCGTATATTTTCATTAAAACAGTTTTTTTTTTCTGTGAAAAATATAGGTGTTTTTCTGTAAAAATTAAAAATCCTCATTTTTTTTTACAAGAAAAAAATGTTTTTCTTTAAAACAGTCTTTTTCCGTAAAAAATACAAAATCCTCATTTTTTACAAGAAAAAACTGTTTTTCTTTAAAACAGTTTTTTACGTAAAAAATACAATATTTTTCTGTCAAAATTCCAGATTTTTTTTTTTACAGAGTACAAACATGAAATTTGAAAACAACGTTGCCAATGTTAATTTACGTTAATTTTACGATAGGTTTAACGTTAATTTGCGAATGTCTTCGCGTTACTAGGAGTAGGCTCTTAATTTTCAGAAGGAAAGCTCGTGATTTCCATGCCTTTTCGTTAAATCAGTACCTGTTCACAGCTAATGAAGTTATTCTTATAAGATTGATACATGAAGTAGGGAATTTCTTTAATATTATCCTTTGTTTTAATTTCAATTATCACTAATAGATGAAATTGCGCTTTATAAAACTATTAGAACGCTTAAACTAACGTATAAAAATAAACGAAAGTTCACATAGTTTTATTTTGTTTAGCAATTGAAACAGCAAAAGAAAAAGTTTTAACATTTGAAATTTCATGGTCAATTTACTTCATATGATATTCTTATGCAAGAATAACTTCAATAACTTTCACCGTTTACTTTTTTATTGAATTTCTAAGACTATCAATCTATTTCAAAACGCAGTACATTTACATAATGAAGAACAGAAATAAGCAAGCATTAGTTGTAGATCCGATTATTTTGCTAAACCTAAACAAAAAAGTTTTCTAAACAATAAGTAAAGTATTTTTACTGATGAATTGATTTACTACAAATAGACTTTTGTTAGACTGAACCTGTTAGTTAAGTTGTTTGTAGACAAAAATATTCTTCCTGAGTTGTAAATTTCGGTATAAATCATTTTCGTTCAATTGTTGAAGATAATGAAGGCAGAAATGAGCAACTATTGGTTGTTGATTTGATTATTTTGCTAACTCTGAAACAGAAAGGTTTTCTAAATAAGAATTTAAAAAATTTAACTGATGGGTTTAGCTTATTACAAACAAGCTTTTATTAGATTTAAAATGACGATTTAGTTGTTTATAGACAAAAGTATTCTTCTTTAAGTGTAAATTTCTTTTTGAATTGTTTTCATAAGCATCAGTTTTCGTTCAATTGTATAAAGGTATTGAAGAACAGAAATTAGCAATCAATGGATGTATAGAGTTGATTGTTTTTCTAAAACTGAAGCAGGAACGTTTTCTAAGCAAGAAGTAAAATATTTCTACTGATGGGTTTAGCTTAATACAAATAAAATTTTATTAGATTTTAAATGATGATTTAGTTGCTTATAGTCAAAAGTATTCTTCTTCAGCTGTAAATTTCTTTTTGAATTGTTTTCAGGAGTATCAATTTTCGTTCAATTGTATAAAGGAATTGAAGAACATAAATTAGCAATCAATTTATGTAGATATGGTCATAGCAGAAAAGTTTACTAAATAAGAATTAATATATTTCTACTGATGAGTTTGACTTAGTACAAAAGAAATTTATTAGATTGATCAAGACGATTTAGTTGTTTATAGATAAAAATATTCTTCTTCAACTGTAAATTTATTTTTGGTTTATTTTGAGCAGAATCAGTTTTCGTTCAACTGTATAAACGTATTGAAGAACAGAAATTAGCCATCACTAGTTGTAGATTTGATTATTTTGCTAAAACTCATATAGGAAAGATTTCTTAACAAGAAGTTAAACATTTGTATTGATTGGTTTAACTTACAAATAAACTTTTATTAGATTGAACTCGCTGATTAAGTATTATATAGACGAAACAGTCTTCTTGAATTAGAAATTTCAGTCTGAATTGTTTTCAGGAGCATCATTATTTTGTTAAAATTGAATCAAGAAAATTTCCTAAATAAAGATCTCTTAACAGAGATCGAAAACGATCTCTTTTGGTGGATTTAACTTTAATACGTACAGGGTATTTCATAAAGAACTCCCTTTCATAATGAACTTTAAAATTCAATATTTCGTTAACTGAAATAAATATAAAGGTATAAAGGAAAAATAAGTGAAATAAGTTTAAGCTTAAATGTTAAAAGGTAACTCATAAGTTTTGCATGCAGTATTTAAAAAAATAATTCAAGATTTCATCAATGGATGGTCTTGAGATATCTCTCAGTGTAAAAATGTCCAAACTAACGTGTAAAACTACATCAAAGGTATATCAGAGTTTATTTTGTATTCTACTTAACTATTAAAACGCGAAAATAATTGTTTGTATTCCGAAATTTTGAAGTTAATCTGAACATTTTTCAAAATTTCTGTACATAACAGTTATATAAAACTACTTGATTTAAGCATATCTCTTATCTGATATTTATATATCTTATAGCTAATAAACTGTATGGAAATGTTAAATTAGAGTGCCTTTTATGAAATATCTTCTATAATCTTTTATTAGATTAAGTTTTTTAATCCAGATGCTTCCCGACAGAATTTTTTTTAACTGTAAGTTTCGTTTTCAATTCAGTATTTCATGCTAACTTATAATGTGTCCATTTAGTTGTAGAAACAAGTACCTATGTTAATAAAACATACAGAATGTTTTTCTAATTAAAGTTATGACTTTTAAGTAAAACAAAATATAATTACTTGAGAAATATTTAACATAGAAAATCTATACTTTGCTGAAATTCATAATGAAACATGTACTCAAGTCGAACAGTTGCTAATATTCTTTGAGGTCTAAATAAAAGCTTAAATTTCATTAAACAATTACTTTATGCCAGGTCTGTGTTTATTTTCTTTCCAAAATTAAAATGATGTGACCTACTTTAATTAAAAATAGTCTTGCACTTTTAGAGGTTTAATTAAAAGTAGTTTTTGAGTTGTCTTTTAAAATTAGATTTCGTTCAAATGTATACGATAATGAAGAACAGAAACTAACAGTGCTTGGTTCGATATTTGATTGTGTTGCTAAAACTGAAGCTGAAAAGTTTTCTAAACAAGAAGTAAATGATTTTTGGTGGTATGTTTAATCTATCACTATAATGACATTTGTCTGACTTAATATTTAATTATTTTGTCTCCTGGTAAAAATATTATTTTTCTTAATTATGAAGTCACAGGTTAAATTTTGCTCCTGATGGTAATGCTTGAAGTAATTATAAAATAGATAAGATGCAGACTACAAATAGATTGTGCATATCAATTAAGTTACATGTAAAGTCGGTTTATTATGCAAAATAAAGTAGATGCAACATAAATTAAAATATATTTAATTTTTTTTTGTTTACTCACTTTACAATTGGGAGAGGTCCTCTTAGCTATTTTCCTATTAATTAATTGGGGACTGCTTCTGTTTCTTTATTGATTCGTGTAGTTAGTGTCCCTTCGTGTACAGTCTCAAAAAATTAAATATAATTAAATGTATGTCTTAGAATACATGTATGAATATGTACATATATATACTCTCACCCTATTTTAAAAGTTCAAAATTACAATTATAATCGGCACAAAGAGAAAAACTGATTTAAATATTCAATCCATAAATCTCAGAATGAAAGTTGAAGCATGCCTATCACAAAACTGATACTTATCACATATACTGCTTCTTATATAATAAAAACAAAATACTTATAAAAATTAAAGTATATATATATGTATATATATATATATATATATATATATATATATATATAACCATTATAAGACAACACAGATACATCATACACAAATGAGGGGAATATCAAAAATTGAAAATTGAACTCATACATGTTATGAACAATATCTAGAAGAAAAAATCAAGAAAATAAAAATGAAAGATAGTGCAATATTTTGAAATATTTTTGTAACCATGGCAGAATCTTCAGACCCAGATTACCATAGATTCTGCAAAAAATGTACGATTTCATCCTTGCACAAGCAATAATAAATTTTAAAAGTACAAGATGTGGGCAATCGTACATTCTGTTCAAAAATTGCGCTAGAACTGTAGTACTTTGATTAAATTACTATAGTATCAATAAATAAATAGTTTTACTGTAATTTAAACTCCTGTTATTTATTATATACAAATATTTCTTAAAATAATTATATTTGCGTATTGTTAATTAATAATTATTCTATGATATATCCTAAGTTTTATGATATACCTTAAAATTTTCATGAATGTTACAAAGAACACTTTTAAACATTATCTACTCTAGTCCTTTATGCATTTCTTATCTAACGCATATAAGCATTACTTTAAAAAATAACATAAAACTTTTAGATTTTGATTAATGAAATTCAAACCTATAAAGTAAGCATTTATTATGCCTTATCTTCTAAATTTTTGTGAAATAATACTACATAATTTTTTACTAATGTTACATTCAAATTTGCAGTTATTCTTTAACATTCCATTTCATTCACATCTTTTTTATCCCGATAGTATTACCTCTTGAAAAGGAAGAGAAAATCTTAAAAAAGATACTTAGAGGCCTTCATAAGCAAAACACTTAGCTCCTCCAAATTGCCCGTTTTTGTCTAAATGTATTTCAAATGAGTGTCACTCCGTTTAACTTTGATACTGCCATTGTTCGAAGATTAAGACCTTGAATTGGCGGGGAATCTCTTAGTTTAAAAAAAGAAGAAAATCTTCATTGTTACGCATCGAAAGCTGAGAATTTCCGGGTTTTGATTTAAAAAAACATTATAGATCCATCAGAACTGGACTTAAAAGAAAATGGTTGTTGAATTCAAGTTTTAGTGATGCAATTACAGGGGAGAGTCATTTTACGAATAAGAATATTTAAATATGAAGAAATAGGGAAAAATGAAATAGAAATATTGATTTCGTCACATTTTTATGAAGGTGTTCTCTAAATGCCTAATTTCACTTTTTGAAGGGCAGTGGTATATCCTTTATACCACATAATTTTTATCAAAAGCCAAATTTGTACCAGAATTTTGTAATAAAGTTTTGATTTATGATGTATGGAAGAAAAGCATTTTTCTTTTCAAATACATTTGTTTGTAAATTCTGGTGATATTTAATCATTTCAACATTTATTCTTTATTGTTACACATCGAAAGGTGAGAATTTCCGTATTTTGATTTAAAAAAAAATATATATATATATATATATATATATATATATATATAAATCCATCAGAACAGGACTTAAAAGAAAAAAGTAGAAAATGTTGTTGAATTCACGTTTTAGTGATTGAATTACAGGGAAGAGTCATTTTAAACTCGAATAAGAAAATTCAAATATGAAGAGATAGTGAAAAAAAGAAATAGAAATAATGGTTTCATCACATTTTTTTTAATGAGGGTGTTTTCTAAATGCCTATTTTAATTCTATGAAGTGTTGTGGCATATTATTTATACCACTTAATTTTAATCAGCATCTGCAAAATTTGTACAATAAAATTCTGCTTTTATAATGTATGTGAGAAAAAGCATTTATTTATTTTCAAATACACTTGTTCGTAAATGCTAGTGGCATTCAATTATTTCAATATTTTAGCAACATAATTATTTTACGCCTGAAACGATTAAAATGTACAAAGTGTACCAAAACGATCAGGCGGCTTTTTAAATGGAATAACAAGCAAAAGGTGATAAATATTAAATTTATTTCTGTAGAAGTTTAATGCACGACATCGGGAATTGTTTTGTAATGCTTCTTTGTTTTAGTATTCAATATCACCACAGAGGGCATCACGCTGTCTCTGATTGAAAGAATGCTCTAACTAACATATAAAGGTGGAACAAAATTCCCGCAGTTTTAACCCTTCATTCTGTTTAGCAGTTGGAACATTAAAAAGAAACAGATTTGCGGTTTGAGCAGTTCCGACATAACTCGGTGAATTATTAGAAGAAAGGAATTTTTATTGTTGTATTTGTCAGAACATGGAGAAATTTTTTTCTAATTAGAACTTATATGACTTAAGGATCCCCACATTAAAAAAAATTAAATGTAACTTCTTTTGAAAATTAATGACAGAACTGCTTCATCTACATAATATTAATTCTTCTTTATTTTGAACACTTTTGCAATTCGCCTTGCCTATGTATATCCAACAGGTAAACTCTGAGTTTTCAATTAAAAAAACAAACAACAACAACAAAAGAAATCACCTATGTTCTGTAACCTGGAAAGCATGGGGTTGGATCCCTTAGTATATAAGGGTGATCCCGAATTCATGGTATAAACTGAAAGGGTTGGTACTGGCCACTGTAACAATCTTTTATTGTATAGGAAACCAGGGTCGGAAATTCATTTATTTAGTCAAAATTACAGGGCGTCTCACTCCAATCCAAAGTCGTGTTTTCGTTCATAACTTTGACAGTAGTGAAGATATTTTAACAAAATTCACAACAGACTTCATCTTTGTAGGAATTGTAAGGATATTTAAGGATGTCATTATTGTATCTTCACTACCATTAAAGTTATTAACGAAAACGCGACTTCGGAATGGAGTGAGACGCTCTGTAATTTTGACTAAATAAATGGATTTCCGACTCTGGTTTCCTATACAATAAATGATTCTTACAGTGTCCTGTACCAACCTTTAATGTTCGTACCATGAATTCAGGATCACCCTTATAAAATATACATGCATTTTATTTGAAAATATATAAAATCGTTATTAAAGAATTTTGCTTATCAGGACCGTATTTCAGATCTTCCTTATAAGCAAGTCATGTAAAACATTAAAATAAAAATAATAATTTATTAATGATTAGATGATAATGACGTGATACAAACATTACTCTGACAATTACAATAAAACTTTACTGACTACCATGTCATACATAATGATTATTCGTTCTATGAGAACAAAGCCAGAGTATTTTGTATCAAAAGTATTGTATTCCATTCACGTTTACTTCTTCTTCATAAGTTATGATAAATAAATAAGAGAGATAATTTTAGCTGTGATTTAGCTTTAGATGATCCCGCGAAGACAGTTATGTGACTAATAATTTCCGTTTTAACTTTTTACAGAATATTTCAATGTAGTTGAAAAGAGTTTATAGTCTGAGTGTTTCATTTTACCGATCAATTCTGCAGTAAGGTTTGGGCAATACTGGGTTATTAAAATCTTTTAATATGGTAGAAGGAAGGTATTTAACAGATTTTGAGAGAAGAATATTAGAAAGAAAAATTACTTTTTCTTTGTTGTTGTTTAAAAAAAAAAAAAAAAAATATTGATATGTATGATCAGTTGTTTTTATGCTTCTTAATGCTGTGCTGAATTTATATGCATTATTGCATCAATATTACTTATACAATTGCATTATGGGTAATTTATTTTAAATGTGCCCGTTTTGACAAAGTTTCAACGACGATTGCAGCAAATAAAAAATAGTTACTATTTTATTTACCACATGTATTGGTAAAACAGTAGCCCTTTTTGCCTTCATCATTGCATTTTTAATCTTCTTTATAGGCAAAATTTGTGTAACAATATAATAAAAAAAATACAAATAATACTGTAATAAATTGCAATAAATTGCAATACATTTTTTGACGACTACCAGCTCATTGCTTAAAATGTCACTTGGAACCGCTTACGAAATATTTCAATATAGTTAAAAGTGGGTTTAATATCGTGTTAATCAATCAATTTAAATCGATTAATTTAAATATCGATTATAAATCATTTTTATGCTTATTTAAACAGTATGCTGTCTCTAAATGTATTATTTTATCAATAATATTATAATGATTTTTTTTTTAATTATTGCACAAAGTGAATATTATTGCTACATAAAGTTGAAAGAGTATTCTATTTTCAATATGTATGAGAAAAGTCTTACTTACACATACGCACGCGGTACACAATGAAAGAAAGACGTTTAAAACGAGGTTTGTGTTTGCACTGCTGGATGTTAGGTTGTTCAGTGATGTTTTGTTTGGAATTTTCACCGAACACGTTTCAATTGTGAATGTTGTTTCGTTTGTAAGTTACAAAAGGAAAGTAATTTTTCGGATCTGAAAGTTACTCATTTAACTCTTCTACAGATTAGTCTAAGTTACACATATTCTACAGATTAGCCTTTAGTCTAATTATATGAGGTATTTCAGCTTGAATATGATGCATATGCTGCACTGTTTTTCCATTTGATACCAAGGATCAAATTATAACAAAGCTGCAGGAAAATTAACGTAACCATGTTTTTTCAACAAACCGACGTGGTAAACACGGCAAAAAAAAGACAAATGTTCCTTAATCTAGTAAAATATCATATAATCACAAATGACTGTGTACAATAACCTCTTCCGAGTTAGCCACGACTCCGAAAATCGTTCCTTATTTTTAGAAACTTCAGAAACTGATATATTTTCGAGATTTAAAGGAGCATTTATAAAACCTTATCTTTTGCAGCTACTGATTTTCGGAAACAATTCCAAATAGCTTATATAGTGTATTAGTCAGTTTTCTCAACTTGTAATATATGTTTTTCGGATGCTATCAATTCTTAAAGAAACATGTTTTAGATATAAACATGATCATCTAACAGCATTAACATTAAAATTAAACTTAATATGGTTTTGTTATTCTTGGATGTATAAATTCAGTTACGCAGCTTCAAATGCTTAATTGAGAATTGGTATAGGATCCTAAAAACCAATATTCCGGTTGGTGAAAACCGATTAATACATTATAAAAAAGTGCTTTGAAATGTTTCCGAAAATCGGCGGCAGCAACAGAAACTTGGTTTTTATAAATGCTTAACATTAAAACTCGAAAGTATATCGGTTTCTGAGGCTTCTGAACATAAAGAACGGTTCTTGGAATCGTGCGTAACTCGGAAGTGATTACTGTATATTTTCGTTCTTAGTTATATAATTGTTATTCTTTTGTTGATTAAGAAACATTTATCTTTTTTTTTTTACAGTGCACTGTATGATTTGAAATGCTGGTACACAGTGAAACAGTGTCCCACTGTATACCATAGCAATTCCGTTTATTACGGAATGAATAATATGCATTACATGTCAGTTTAATATGCTTTTAAGCATTTAAAACATGAACACCCATAGATAAGAATTACTGTTCTCACATAATCACCATATAGTATTCATAAACTCCAGTCCTTCGACTTATCAGTTTTTGAACCCTTTAAAGTGTTCTACAATGCGACTGTTGATACATGAATGCTCAGAAATAGAGATAAAATCATGTCGTATATCAGATTGCTGAATGTGTCGGTGGAGCATACAAAAAATCTACACTATCTCACTGTCTTTTAGGCGTGATATACAGTAAAACAAATCCTAATATCATTTTAATGTTTTTTCTTCTTCTTTAAGTTAATGTGTATTAGTAAATTCGATGTGCAAGATGCTCTCAATAAGCAGATTTAAATATGAAATATGGTTTTATATCTTTGAGATGTAGACACCGATAGATAGAAGGCGCTGTTTTGCCTGATCACCACATAATATTCACAAACTCCAGTCCACAACTTATAAGTTTATAGACCCTTTAAAGTTTTATGATGCGACTTTTTATACATGGATGGTCAGAAATCCAAGCAAAACCATGTCATATACCAGATTGCTGAATGTGCCGGCGAAACATATAAAAAATAGGCACTGTCTCACTGTGCACTAAGCGTGCTATAGAGTGCGACGAATGCTGAAAAAATTTTAATGGGGTTTTTCCTCCTTATATGTTTATGTGTATTAATAAATTGGGTGTGCAGTATGCTCTCAATAAGAAGATTTATATAGGAAATATGATTTATATCTTTGAGACGTGGGCAGCCATAGATAGAAGGCACTGTTTCATCTGATCACCACATAATATTCACAAACTCCAGTCTTATCAGTTTTTGGACCCTTTAAAGTGTTACAATTGCGACCGTTGATACATGGATGCTCAGAAATCCAGACAAAACCATGTCATATACCAGACTGCTGAATGTGCAGGTGAAGCATATAAAAAATAACCACTGTCTCACTGTGTACTTAGTGTGGTATACGGTGCGACGAATGCTGAAAAATTTTTACTGGGATTTTCCTCTTTATATGTTCATTGTATTAGTAATTTGGGTTTGCAAAATACTCTCAATAAGAAGATTTATATATGAAATATGATTTTATATCTTTGACACATGAACAACCGTGGATAGGAGGCACTGTTTCATCCGATCACCACATAATATTCACAAACTCCAATCTTATCAGTTTTTGGACCCTTTAAAGTGTTACAATAAATGAATACTCAGAAATTCGGGAAAGCCGTGTAATATACCAGATAGCTGAGCGTGCCGGTGAAGTATTAAAAAAATAAGGACTGTCTCACTGCGTACTAGACGTGGTATACAGTGAGACGAATGCTGAAAAAAATTTAATGGGTTGTTTCCTCTTTATATGTTTATGTGTATTAGTAAATTGGGTGTGCAAGATGCTCTCAATAAGCAGATTTATATATGCTATGTTTAAATTTTCTTTCTGACGATTATATCTAGCTCTAAAATACTTTTTTATTTTAATCTGTCTCACTGAGTACGATTCCCCATATAGAGAAAGTAAGAGTCGTTTTCACACTTTTTTATTTAACTCAACTTGGTTTTTATATGTAAAGGTGGAATTTTGTAATCGATTTTTCACTCACTTCCTGAGTGCTAGGAATATAAGAATTATGTACATAGGTGTGTTTCCGATGACAATACATCCTTTTAATATTTTTATAAATTAATAAATTTATTTTAAGGCATTTTTCAGTAAGGCATCCACAGACGATAAATCGCCAAATATTCTTTAGGGTTACAACTATTATATACGAATTGCAAAAACGTTGAGTTCATCATGCGCTAAACTGCTTTCGCCAAAATATGCCAACTGGCTGAAAAACTGCAAAAGTGAACTATAAGCACTAAAAAGTAGAAAATATAAAAATACTAAGAGTAAGAATTTTTTTTTCAAATACACTTTAATCAATTAATATTTAATATTAAATTATGATTATACATTTAGAAAACTATTTAGAAATCCTAAATAGATAGTTTAAATAATGTTTTTTTTCTTTCTTTTGTTGCTATATTTTGTTGTTATATGTTGCTATATGCTAAAGCAAAAATTATATATTTTTAAATAAATTCATTAGTTTGCGCTTTCTATCAAGCGTAAATTAAAGCGGTGATTTTTTTCCTAATCGGGATCAACACCAAATTAACATATTCTAACGCAATTTTTATAGTACTACATGAGTGGTACCCGTGAAATTAGGCGTGATTTTAAAGATAAACATTGAATGATAAAAAAGAGTGTTCTTTTTTAAATATTTTTAAAATATTTTTTAGAATATTTTTTAAATATTTTTTTAAATATTTTTTAAATCTGTTTACTTTTATGCTTATTTTGTCTAATATAAATATATTTCTAATCTTTCTTATGGGAAAGACTTGTGTAATAACAAGATAAGAAGATAAAAATTTGCAGACGATTAGATGTTAACAATGTCATACAAATATTACTCTAACAATTACATAAAGCTTTACTGACTATCATCTCATACATACTGATCATTCTTTCTGTGAGAACAAAAAAAGAATATTAGACGTATTGAATTCCATTCACGATCCTTCTTCTTAATAGGTTATGATAAATAAATATAAGATACAGTTTTATTTGTCATTTAGCATTAGATGAGCCAAGACAGACTTTTGTGACTTATAGTTTTAGATGTGGTTAGATATAAAATGTGACAATATACTTCAAATCTGTTTATA
Source organism: Maratus michaelseni (assembly GCA_963931845.1). NCBI lineage: Eukaryota > Metazoa > Arthropoda > Arachnida > Araneae > Salticidae > Maratus > Maratus michaelseni. The sequence continues at coordinate 122,493,382 of OZ007595.1, forward strand.
ACTTTAGTTTGTTGTTTTAACATAAAGTTCTATTAAAATAATTTTAAAAATATTAAATTGATAACAAAAACTGGTGTATAATACATAAAGATTTTTAAATATTTCCAGCGGACAGAAAAAAAAAAAAAGTTATCAATTCTTTTCAAAACTGAATCACGTACGAAAGATTCTATTACGTATATATATGTGTGCGTGTGTGTATTTTCATCATAATTAGATAAATTACATACTGCAAAGTTAAATTTCAAAGTATGTATTAACTGTAACATTTTAATATAACAATAGAAAAAATATGCCGCTATATAATGTAATTTAAGAAGCGATCCAATAAAAGAATGCAGAACACGATATAATTTAAGAAAACATTTTAATAAATACACTAGCTGGCGTAGCAACCCTATTTGTTTCATTTTAATTGCTTGAGATCAGTCGATATTTTGAAGGAAATGAAATCTGATTGAATTTTATATATTTTTTAAATTATTTTAATTTTATTAAATTTCTTGAAGTATAATTAAACACAATTTTAATACACACGTAATCGAACTATTTGCTTAAACTACTGAATTGAACAGAATCAAAAAGGCTGCTGTAAGTAGCGAAATCCTTTACGATTTCTTCGTCTATTAATTCCTGACATGTGGCTAATATAAAAATACCGCTTTTAATAAATTTTAAAACTTTATTTGAATACATTATTGAAAAAAAAATTGTTTTCATCTATGTTCTGTAGCTTGAGAACCCCGGGTTGGATCCCCTAGTTTCATCATATCATATATATTACAAAGCAAGAAACCCTAAAAGTTTATGTCCGGGGTAATTTCAAAAACTACCCGACGGATTTTTTTGTGGTTTGCACCATCGGTTAGAGAAAATTCACTCGATCATTATTATGTCATAATATAATATGTTATAATATGTTATAGTACAACCATGATTTTTTATAATAAAACTTGGTATTTTATCCTTATTTTAGACGAAAAGGTTGCCATTGGGATATGTTTTTTTAATTTGACGACGGTATATTATGCTATCGTTTGGTTAACGGTCTTTGAGAAACGGGTGTATCAGTTGGAGATTAAAAAAAACTATACAAACACCTCGAAAAAAAAATTACTAATTTTATTTAAACTGAAAAAAAAAAAATTATGAGAAATAATATTATAAAATGAAGATGTTTAATTTAAATATGATTGTACGGCTTAAAAGAAGTATAGAAGTATTCAATATCAAGGGCGACCAATTGAAACAATATTTGGCAGTTTATTACTTTTGTTGCCTATATTTGGCACCTAAATAAGAAAAAAAAAAGTTTATTTTTAGGTCCTGTTGCTTTATGATATATTGGGCGCGTTCAGAGACTGAAACGCGGGTTACGCGTACAATTGGGGAAAGACGTCATCTGATTTTCTCAGGGTAAAGTTGGGTTTAAAACGGCTGTGAACGCTTTTGGGTAAAGTTATGGGCTTGTTTACAATTAAACACTTCCGTCAACCAATCTACCATTGCAGTTTGATTGCAGGAACATTGCAGGAACCATCCTAACGACGTTGGCCAATTATATCATAGTCCTGTTAAAGGTAGACCAATCAGATGGTCAGGACTCAAGTGTACAGTAGGAGTCATAAAGAACGACAGTTAACAGTTGCAATTAGCTATAAAGCAAACAAACAAATCAGATTTCCCAACCACGTGATCGCTTTACCCAGCAAAACTCTCCAGGTAATCTGGGTTACCCGAAATCTGGGTAATTTCCGGCTCTGAACGCTACGGGTAACACGCAAAAAGTCACGTGATATCGGGCTCTGAACGCTTCGGGTTACCCATGTGTTACCCTGTGTAACTCGGAGTTCGGTCCGTGAATGCGCCCATAATATGAAACACGTGACAGTCGCAGCAGATGATTTTTTTTTTTATATATTTTTTATATGTATCGTAAATTTTATCTCTCATTTGCAGACGATTTTTGTATTTCCAGTTAATTTTTTATGTATGAAGTCAACAGTGTTTTTACTTGATAGAATTAAAAAAAAGATTTCAAATGTAATCTGTAATTTTTTATCTGTGCAAATTAAAAATGATGTTGAGTTTGAACTTTACAGATAAATGTATTTAGAGGTATTTTAAAAACATCACTTCACCCGTGGGACGCCGGAGGGACTTGCTAGTTAACCTATAAAGTAAATGTATCTTCAATAATGACTGAATAATGTATCTAACAATTGGTCATTTTATTTAAAATTCATAAGCCAAGAAAAATATACTTTATTTGAAAATATCCTTAAATTCTTCTAAACTTCTTCTAAAAAAATTCTTCTAAACAAATTTTCTTTCATGTTAACTGAGATCTATAAATCATTATATTTAATACTTGTTTACAGAAAATGTTCAAAACTAACATGCATAATGCATACGAAAACTTCCTCTATAATTTCGTATATATTTATCCCGGTTATAAAAAAATGTCACGTAAAATCATGAAATTCAAGTACAGTGTTATAATTTATTATGACTAGTGTTTATTTGAGGCCAGATGAAAAAACCTTCAAAGCGGATAACTGTCTGTCGTAATAAAAGTTTAAAAGGTGATTTTAAATATGTTTGAAGGTTGAAATTCATTGTAAGCATACATAACAAAAATGTAGCTCGCATTACGATAGTTATGATAATCGTGATTTATCGTAATTCTTCGGCTTAAAGTATATTTTCTGTCTATAAGTGGATGAAGGCAAGTCTTCGCTGTTAAATTTCATCACTGTGTGTGAACTTAAGCTATTGAAACTGATATAACATTAAAATAAAATTACATATTTAACCATAATTAAATTTAGTTCAAATTATGATAGTTAAGGTACTTGTGATTTATCTTAATTCTTCCGCTTATAGTATATTTTCGGTCTTATACGCAAGTGAAGATAAGTTTACGCAGATCAATTTCAATATTGTGAGTGATCTTAATATATTGAAACTCATCTGAAATTAAAAGAGAAATAAACACGTAGTTTAATGAGAATCAAAATGTATCTCGCATTGCGGTAATTATGTTATTCCAGATTTATCTTAATCTGCGTTTATAGTAAATTTTCTGTTTGTACATGAATGATAAATTTTCGCATATAAATTTCATTATTGTGAGTAACCTTGAAATGTTGAGGCGCATCTTAAATTAAAAGAAAATTACGTATTTAATGAGAAATGAAATGTAGTTAGCTTTATGATAATTATATTATTTGTGATTTATCTTAATTACTGTGCTTAGTATATTGTCTATACATGGATGAATGTAAGTTTCCGAAGTTAAATTTATTAGTAGTAACCTTAAAATAATAAAATGAGTCTGAAATTAAAAGAAAATTGCGTATTTAATTACGACAGATAAGCTGTTCGAGATTTATCATAAATCTTCCACTTATAATACATTTTCTGTCTACACGTTAATTAAACTACATTTATGGATTTATATTTCATTGTTATGAGTAACTTTAAAATATTGAAACGTATCTGAAATTAAAAGGAAATTACATATTTAATGAGAACTAAAATTTAACTCGTATTACGATAGATGCGATTTGTTAATTATCTTTAAATCTTCCACTTATAATATATTTTCTATCTATACATGAATGAAAGTAAGTCAGCAGAGTTAAATTTCATTATTGTGAGTAACTCTAAAATATTTAAATGCATCTGAAATAAAAAGAAAATTACATATTTAATGAGAAGAAAAATGTTGCTCTTATTACGATTACGTTATTCGTTATTTATCTTAAATCTTCCCCTTATAATATATTTTCTGGTGATATGAGAATGAAAATAATTTTGCGCTACTAAATTTCATTACTGTAAAGAGCCTTAAAAATGATATGAAATTAAAAGGGAAATACATATTTAACCAGCTAATTTCAAAATAAATATAGATTCACAGCATAACTAATTTTGGATATAACTACACTGAAAAAAAAAAAAAATGTTGATTTCACAGTATAATACTGGCATCCCAGCTGCCAGTATTATACCGTAAAATTAACAGTAATAAACAGTAAAATAAGCAGTAATACACTACCGTGCGGTAGTATATGGTAGTTATCACCTTTAAAAGTGCGATTTTGTATAATATTAGATTTCCATATTTTTTTAGAAATTTTCAATATTCTTTCAAAATTTTTTTATTGTTTAGAAAGAATGTTAAAAAAATAATTCAAGATCCACGTTTATGCTCACACTTTCAAAAAAATATTCGTCAGGAAACGTACAGCCAGCAAAGTTGTCGGTACATCCCTGTGATTGAAATATATTTTTTTGTTATTTGAAGAAATTTCCGTCTCATGACTAGAGAATTTCAGTTGATTTTGAGCTTCGGTTGCCAATTTTTTTCGTGTTTTGAGGAAAAGAGGACATATGTAAAAGTTTCGTCTCAAAAATGAGAAAATAACAGGCAGTACAGTTGCCGGAACACCCCTACATTTATTTTGACGAAAATGAAGCTTTAGATTAGAGAACTTCAGGTAATTTTTATGTCAGATTAGGGGAATTTTCTGTATGTTAGGGGAAAATGTGTAAATAAAAACTGAAATTTTCGTGTTTAAACGGAGTATGGTAGGCCACCAGCAAATAAACACTTAAGCACATTAAAAAAAAAAAAAAAGATTGACAATACTATTTTAATAAACAGTATCTTTTGGCGTCTGACAGTGCAAATATGTGTGTTGGTATAGTTGGCATACAAATGATTAAAATATAATAAAAGGAAGTTTATATTTCATTTGTTTGGAATGTTAAGGGTGTCTTAATAAAAAGCTGAACAAAAACCAAGTAAATGAACAGTTCTTGCCAGTGAATGAACGCAAAAATTTCCAGTGAATGAACAGGCAGCCATTTAAAATAACTTAAGTTTCATACTATGTTATTTATTTTGCAACAAGGTACAAATAACTTATAGCACGTTTTTACTGAATTACGGGTTTTTTAAACCCAGCATGATAATTAACTAGTGATGATGAGGAGTTTTTCAAACCTTATTCTATTAAAATAGTTACTAACTGTTCATTCACTGGGGACTCTTCCCTAACTAGTCGGACTACCCTATAATCAACAGAAAAATTCGTTCAACTCGCAGGTTTTTTTAAGAATGCAATTTCAATAAAAATGTTTTATAAATACATTGATTTTTTTTCATTTAAATTTTTTGTGATCATTTGTTCTTATATTTTGGTATATATGTGATGAAAAATATTATTACTTTTTTTAAACACAATTGTTTTAAACATTAATCTATCCATTTTTAACAGGAAAAGGTTAAGATTATATTTCGAGTAAAATGTAAATGGCAAATTCCAAATATTAACGCAATTTTTTTTAAATGCATGTTTTCGTATCATTTAAAAAATATGTACCGTGATTTTCAGTCAAGAAATATTTTAAAACTCACTTAGTTTTTTTCTTCAGTAGAACAACATTTGAATCATGAGTTCTGTCACCTCAAAAGGCATTGTTTCTAAATTTAATATTTGTTCATTCGAGCAAATTACACATTGACCTTACGCGAAATACAAAAAAGTATTGGAAATTTTATTTTTGGTGAAATATTGTGAAACTGCCAAATATTATTTCTTCGTTAACTCACCAATGAAATATTAGCTTTCAATAATGGTCTTCTTGTCTCGAACATCTGCTCATATTTTTTATTGGTCACATGAAGGGTTACAGATACTTTTGAAGTGTCAAAAGTTAGCGAAAGTTTCAAAGCTTGTTATCTTTAAAAATATTAGACCTAGTTTTAAAAAACTTTTAAAATATTTTAACTCTTTATTTCAATATGTTTTATGATTTGTGCAATCACTAAATAAAATAGGAGATCCAACCGAGTTACAGAATATAGAAAAAAAAACCATTTATTTTTATTGAAAACTGTAATAGATTTCTTGCTTAATATGGGCTTAACCCCTTCGCGACGAGCGTTCTTTACATAATTTTTAATCTTTTACCACCGGTTTTCAAAACAGAAATTTTCGCCTAATTGAATTGCAGAAATGCTATTATTAAATAAGACAAAACTTACAATAAAAAGTTACTGGTGGGAATAATCGGGGATTCTGAGCATCTTATGCGTCACGTATACGTGTCACTCGTCCCCAAGGGGTTAATAAATGCTTAATATTATATTTTTAGATTGTCTGCTAACAACACCAAAAAACATTTTTATATAAAAAAATATCAATTGTGCATTCAAATAAAGTTTTGAAATTTATTAAAAGCTTTCTTATTTGCCTGCAGAAATTTCCAAAGATCGGTACTTACAGCAGCTTTTGTTATTATTTTAATTTCAGTAGTTTAACCGTGTAGTTCGATTACATGTCTGTTAAATTTGTGATTTAAATATGTTATTTTATTATTTTATTTCTTTATTGGTGAAGTTTTAATTTCTCTATGGAATATTAGCCGGAAATAAATGCTGAACTATTAATATTGGTTTAATTTCAAGCGTTTTAATCTAGTAATTGGGCTGCACGCGAATAGAGACAGAATTTTGTTTTAAATCATGCTTGAAAATTATTTTTAAAAACATAAAAAATCATTAAATTGATATACAGTTTTCACACAAATTGTATTTGAAAGAGCATTTTTTCCCCTTTTAAAGTAGTAAAAATTGAAATTTTGCGATGGGTAAATTACGATAAAAAAATTACGGTAAAAGCGAAATTTATTGGTCAGGTGTTGTCATATAATAAAATGCACATGTATGACTGTTGGGAACCATAAAAGGGTTTTTATTGAAAGTGAAGAGCATAACATTTATACTTCATCTATAAGAAAATACAAAAGAATTCGATTACAACACTGTCTATGAGCGGTAATTGCTGGAATTGCGTTTTCAAGATTAACTAAATTATATTATGTTACGTGGTGTGTAACAAAATCTATTGATCACGTACAGTGCTACACAAAATAATTTTAGTATTAAGGCGTCTACAGACTGTTGTTGCTAAAAATAGGCTTTCAAATATGTTATGCATTTTCTAAATTGATTATTTAGAAATCATTCATTTTAGCAAAAAATCAAGTTTCGTTAAATTAATCTAAAAAAATTGAAAAGTGTTTCATGATCTATGCGGGATTCAAGATTTTTTCCCCTTGTTTTCATTTAATCAAAATACAGGGCAAGCATCACTAGGAAATTGAAAGAAAAATATATATTAATAATATATTACCCCTAGTTTTGATTAAAAAAAAATATTTCATTAATTATTTAAAATATCCACCATAAAGGAATAATAATGCTAAAAATCGTTCCAAAGATGAAAGTTTTTATTATTATTATTATTTTATTTTAATCAAGAACTTTTCCAAAATTTCATTGTTAAACATTTCATTTGTCCATATTCATTTTATTGAAATTCTCTATTAGCATTCTTTTGAACTATGTGAAAAGCCACTGGTTCAAGCATTTAATCTTTCTTAAAAAAATATAAATTAATTAGTATACAATGCCAACTTCAATAATTCAAAATTGTTTTTAAAACAAACAAACAATTTTAATATATATGTAATACCTGTACATAATACTGCAAAACTATTATTTTCCTGTTCCTTGATATCGCATCTACTAAGTACCATGTACTATTATAAATACATTATTTACCTATAATCACATATCTATTTTGAGATTTAACTAACAATTAACTACAAATAAATAATTTATACTTACAGATACTTTAGAAAGAAAACTAACTGGTGATAAAAAATAAATAAATAAATAAAATCCAGAATATTATTTCTTAAAAAAAGAAAATTAAAAAAAGGATACACAGAAAGAATGAGTTAATGAAACCGAAATCATTAATTTCCTCTCGTTATCTAGAGACTGAGAATCTTCAGGGAAGCAGCAATTGAGATTTAAATTATGAGACTAACTTTGGCGACCCAAACTGATAAATGATAAGTTATTGATCTCAAACTCACGAAAATATTTTTGTACGTGCATTATTAATCGAAAAAATACAATGGGGAAATTGAAAATGTACTTTAAAGATATTTCACAATGTATTTTCTTATTATTAATCATGCATATATAATTACAAGAACTCGCACAGTATTTTCATAATTTACTGTTATAAAAAATGCTATCCAGGGCCAGTATAAGGGTGAGACGAGAGTTTACCTTGGATGTTAAGCGTAAAGGGCGCCTAATTCTGGAGCCTTTACGATTTAGTATATATATATATATATATATATATATATATATTTAAGATTTTCAAAATTAAAGTGAGTGGAAAAAATACGTAAATATATGTAGAGAAAAATCCAATATGCAGAAAGTGAAAAATATAACAAGAGTAATTGGAAACTTATATAGTGGAACACTTTTTCAAGGGCAATATTCCACTAATATAAGTAAAATGTAATTGATTTCTGTTTGAGTTAATAGCTAAGAACTTAAAATATTAACCCTAATTGTCCAATCAATTACCAAATGAAAATTAAAGAGAATTGAATAAAAATGGAGAAATATTGAGTACCTGAACATGATAGTTGCAAAATTAGTTAATATTGAGTATTATTAAAATATAAAACATATTTAAAAAGGAATTTTTAGACAAAAAGAGAAATTGCAGTAAAACATACCTCAACATCAACATTGTAGCTTTCAGAAGCCACGTTATCCGTAAGAAATACACGTTGTATATGATACACACACACACATATATATATACATCATTTGTGTATGATGATTTATAATGTCGTACATTTTGGGTTTTATGTATACAGAAATTATTGCGACCTCCTTATATTGTGGAATATAAGTTTCTATTATATTACTACATTGTTCTTTCTGTCTGTTTTTGAATTTTTATGTTACAGTGCATTTAGAACTATTAGAATGAAGTTATTTTCTAACATATTGTAATACTTGGTCATTTTTTGTGTGTGTAGACTATATATATTAAGATTTAATAGTCGTTTATTTTTTTTAAGTTTTGTTCTATTCACTTTATTGCCCCAAAATCACCGGACATTTAATTTTACACATTTTGTTGAATATCTAGAGAAATACTTAAAAAAATCCTTCTCGAGCTACGGGAGTGTACAGAAAATCTTTGAATTCATATGACTCAGCGAAGGTTTAATGACGAGGCAGTTAGGGGAACCAATAACAAATTGAAGAAAAAAAATAATATTTCCGATCACCCTGTAAAATAAATACTTTTCTAATATTGGCCATTTATCTTACGATTTTTAAAAAGTTTTATTATATATAGATATATATGTAACGAAATGTATGCGTTTACTTAAATTATTTTCGAATTAAATTAGTCTGTTTGCAGTTTTGTAATCAAGTAATTTAATACTGGATTCTTTTTTTCTCCCATCCATATTTTCTTTATATTTCAAAATTCGTTGTTATTGTTATCAAATTCCTTGACGTGTGATGTTCTTATCGCCTACTGTAATCTTATTTTGTGTCGTGTTTTTTTTTTTTTTTAATTATAATAATTAAATTGACATTTTAACTCATAATCATACTTTTTATTTATATATGGTGCAGTGGAGGTTCATGATACCTCTACCTGAGGTTAAAATATGTCTAAACAAGGTTCTGTTAACTTTTATCACGGTTAAGCAGTTTAAATTTTGGAAATTATTTGAACTCATAATTCATTAAACAATTGCCATTCTTAGTAGGTCGCACTGAACATTAAGCAGAGCATTCTCGCTTTACAATTTTGTCTATGCTTTTTTTTATGAATTTTGTTTATGAACTTTGTTTATATAAATTTTGATCAATGTTAATCGATTTAAAAATCCGAAGTTATTTGAACTCGTAATTCACTGAACAATTGCCGCTGTTGCAAGGACACTGTATAACATTAAGCACAACATTTTCGCTTTACAATTCAGCTTATGAATTTTTTAATGAATTTTGTTTATAAAACATCTTTATGAATTTTCTTTATGTTAACCTTGATCACCGCTAAGCAGTTTAAAATTTCGGGGTTATTTGAACTCATTATTCACTGAACAATTGCTGATATTGCAATGTCGCACTGTATAAAATTTCCCATGCACAACATTTTCACTTTACAATTTTGTTTATCAATTTTGTTTACATATTTTGTTTATATTAACTTTAATCACTGTTAGGTAGTTTAAAATTTCGAATTTTTTTAATTCGTAATTCGTTAAACAATTGCCACTATTGCAATATCTCGCATGTATAACGCTTCCCAAGCAAAACATTTTCGCTTTACAATTTTGTTTATGAATTTTTTAAAGAATTTTGTTTATGAAGTTTGATTATATTAACTTTTATCACTGTTAAGCAGTTTAAAATTTCGAGTTTTTTTAACTCGTAATTCGTTAAACAATTACCGCTATTGCAATATCTCGCATGTATAACGTTTCCCAAGCAAAACATTTTCGCTTTACAATTTTGTTTATGAATTTTTTAATGATTTTTTAATGAATTTTGTTTATGAAGTTTGATTATATTAATTTTGATCACTGTTAAGCAGTTTAAAATTTCAGCGTTATTTTAACTCGTAATTTTATTTACAATTTTGTTTATGAATTTTTGCTTTCCACTCCCTCCGTGTTTTGCTAAAAAAATATTCAATGACTACAGCTAATATAGATTTTACCTGAAACTTGTTTTTAAATTAGCCTTTGTAATTAATAATGCGAAAATAAAATATAATAACTAAAGGGACATTAACATAATAATATAAAATCTACGCCATGTAAATATTATTAAAATAGTAAATTGAAATTAAAATGATAGTATTATAATAAAAGGATTGTAAATATCCATATCAATGTAAAATTTTTCAGCCAATCATTTTCTATTTAGTTGCCTTTTACTTTACAATTGAAACTTTCTAAGATACGAAAAATACGCAGAATAATGCATTTGTATGTGTACATGTACTTCTCAACTAATTATCACTACCGTTACAATCACTATCGCTAATATAGATTTTATCAGAAAGTCATTTTTAAATTAGACTTTGTAATTAATAATGAGAAAATCACAAATAATAAGTAAAATGCCATTAATATAATAATAAGAAATCAGCGCTATGTTAATATTATTAAAATAATAAATTGAAATGAAAATTATAGTTATATAATAAACTGATTGTAAAAATCCATATCAGTTAAAAAAAATTTCACACAAGAGCCAAACATTTTTCATTTGAAATGCCTTTTGCATTACACACAATTCAAACTTTCTGAGATACGAAAATTATACTGAATATTGTATTTGTATATGTATGTATTTCTCAACTAATAAAGAATTAAGAAACTTAAAGTAGCCATAAAGGAAGTAGCTTTTCAATTAATATTTATACTAAATTTAAATTATTACATACGTTAATGTTTTATTGTATATATTATATTTATGTTGAAATTTTTACTCACATTTATATTTTACTACAAATAACTTCTAAGGGAATTTATTTACAATTTTTTATTTAAAAAAAAAACAATAATATCTATATTATAAAGCAAAAACATGTCCGTGAGTAACGCCTACGTCATATTGACGGTGGCAATGACCGACCAATTAATTTCCCTTTTACTGTAATTTTTTTAACTTCTAGAAATCGCACAATTTCAATTTTTACACAGTCAAATAAGAAAAAAAAATGTAATTTCAAATTTAATTTCTCCGAAAACCGAATCTCAATTTACTTTTTTTCTTCTTAATGAATTTTACAATAATTTGCGAGCATGATTTTTTTTTAAAATCTCTTTCTATAGTGTGCAGTCCGATTACGAAAGATTAACCTATTTCCACGTAAAACAATATAAATAGTTCATCATTTGTGTCCATAACCTAATTGAAATAGCATCAATAAATAATAATAATAATAATAATAATAATAATAATAATAATAATAATAATAATAATATAAATAAAACACAAATGTAGCAGCTATGTAACCGAACCTAAACACTGACATAATCAGAATTTTTAAAAAGCTGCTGTAAGGAGCGAAATAGTTGTCGATATTAATCTCTGGCGTGCGGCTAATACGAAAGTATCGCTTTTAATAATTTTCGAAACTTTATTTGAATACATAATTGATATTTTTCAAATAAAAATGTTTCTTGGGGTTGTTAGTGGACAATCTAAAAAATATATTAAATGTAAAAATTAATAGTTTAATTATTTGGATTTTCAATTAAAAAAAAAAAATTCACCTGTGCTCTGCAAACCGTTCGGTATGTTATATAACCCGAAAAGCCCGCGATGAATCCCCTAGTATCAATAATATGTCAAATATTATACTGTTATTTGTTGTAATAATTAAATAAAAAAATATTTAATAAATTAATAATATATTAAAACAATTTCCGTCATGTCACAAAGCGGTATCGTGATGTTTCCGCCAATTTCACCAACAAACAACAAACACGCGTTTTCCGCCCCCCAAAACAAAAAAATAAATCCTTACCTTGTTTTAAGGTCCACAATGAATTCCCTGTTTACTGAAAAATCCGTGGCAATATTTCCATTCTATCTTCAATATAACCACAGTTATTATTAATCCAAAAAAATACGGAAATATTATCCAAAATGTTCTAAACTTTACGATATTTGCACCACCAGTTTTAAAAACGTCCTCTTCTCAAACACCAAACTACACTGAGTGAAAAGGTAAATTCATGCCGGAATGACCATCAATTCAACAGGTGTTTCTTTCCCCTAGAGTTTTCCCTAAAAGCGCGGAGATGGGGATTTTTCCCTTTCTGTTTGTTGAATAAAGGTGAAGACTGCTTGAGAAAAGTTGTGTGGAAAGTGTGTTTGTTACAAACGAAAGAAAATGTAAAAAAAAAAAGAAAGAAAGAAAAAAAAAGAAAGAAAAATAAAGGAGGGTAGATAAGCATTGATTTTTTTGTCAGATCGTATTTTTTTTTTTTTTTTCAAAGATGTTTTGATTCTTTTAATATAACTAGGGAACCCAACACGAGCGTCCCAGGTTATAGCATATGCATGAAAACTATTCTTTTTTAATTGGAAACTCTAATAGATTTTTTTTAATTTAATATATTTTTCTTAGATTAACCACTAACAGCACCAAAAAACATTTTTATAGGAAAAATATCTATTACGTATCCAAATAAAGTTTTAAATTTATTAAAAGGATACTTTCATATTAGACGCATAGGAATACAAGGAAAGTCGAAGAAATCGGCAAAGATTTCACTACTTACAGCAGACTTTTTGATTCTGATTATTTCAGTGGTTTAAGAGTGTAGTTCGATTACTTGCCTGTTAAATTTGTGTTTTATTTACGTTATTTTATTTATTTTATTATTTTATTTCTTTATTGATGAAGTTTTAATTTCGTTACGGAATATTAGCTAAAAACCAATCATGAATTATGAATATTCTTTTAAGTGCAAACGGGTTAATCTTTCGTCATCGGACTGCACTCGATAGAGATAGATTTAACCCTTTCGCTACTGAATTTTTTTTCAATTTTTGGAAAAAATCACTTTTACGCGAATAAAATTAAAAATAACTATCCAAATTACAGAAGTTAAGGTTTACTGAAATTTAACGAATATGTCATTTGCTGAAATCTAACGGAAGTAGTTATTTTGCGTATTTTTCATATGACAGAAGTCTAAGGAAGGTTTTTTTAAGACTTTGGAAAATATCATATTACAACAAAACTAAACAAACATAAAAACTTACTAGTATTTTTTATTGTTTATCACAAAGTATTAATTCGGAAAAGTAGTCCATAATTTAATTTTAAAGAGTGAAACATATGTTTGAAAAAAAAAAAGAAACGTCAACGGCTTAACGATAATTAAGAAAATTATTATTATTATTATTATTAATACTAAACGGTGAAACATAAGTGAATGCATAATATTAAATGTATAGACATACGCCATCATTATTAGATGCTGAAATTAACCAAAAATAATTGTTAAAATAAAATAATACTCAACGGAAAAACATGTCCTTGATCAACTAAGCCAGTAGCAAAATGGTTAAAAAAAAGAAAAGAAGAAGAAGAAAACTCATGCTTGAAAATTATTTTAAAAACCATAAAAAATCAGTAAATTGAGATACAGCTCAAACAAATTACATTTGAAAGAGAATTTTTCCCCTATTCGACACTCTAAAAACTGAAATTGTGCGTGGTTTGGTTAAAAAAATTGCAGTAAGAGCAAAAATTTATTGGTGAGGTGTTGCCACCGTCAATATGACGTCAGTGTTAGCGTTACTCACGGTCAAGTTTATGCTTTATAATGTAGATTTAATGTATTTCAATTGCACTATTTTTTTTTTTTTTTTTTTTTAATGAAGTGCTCATAAGACTATCGAAGATTTTAGTTTTTTACTCTATTATTACATATTAACATACATAAAAACTTTGATGGTGCTACGATCGGTTCATATGGGAAAATAATTAAAATACATTAAAATTTTAAAATTTACAGAATAAACCCTTTTATTTCCAATAATACAAGATTATTGTATTATTGCAAACGCATTTAAAAATCTTCAAACAAATATCAATCAGAAAATCAATAAACATAACGACCTAAAAACAAAACAAATTAGGTAAAAAAAAAAAAAAAATTTAACCCTATCCAGGGGCCAAAAACCAATATTTATTTATCCACCTTCTTTGCGCCTCTACTTGCGTCTGATCCGAATTCTAAATTTATTTTCCAAATTTTTTAATGTAATTTTATTTATTTTACTTATTTTTTATTTTTTTAGTCGAATAACAGAAAAAAATGAAAAATGAGTAAATTATTAAATGAAATTAGTAAAATGAAAATTGAGATTCCATTTTTTGCTTTTTTTTTTTGCTTTTTCTTATTGTTTTTGGCAAAAGTAAGTTTTTTCTCCCGGATTTTTTGTTATTTGATTTCTTTTATGAAATTAATGCACATTTTAATTTCATTTAAATATTGATAACATTTATTTTTAATTTTTTTTAAGGCTCAGATAAACAGTGAATTTAACCTTTTATACATTTAAGTTCAGGATTTCCCCAGTTGATAATGAATTCTAAAGCTCACACACACACACACACACACACACACACAAAAAAAAAAAAAAAAAAAAAAAAAAAAATTCCTATTATTTTAAGTAATAAATTCGTAAATAAAATATTTTTCCCCTTGATTTTTTTTCGCATGATTTTTCTGTTTTTAAACTGCTACATCTGTAACAATCTTTAATAATAATAAAACTACATTTCTCTTTCCTTCCCCATTCTGCTCATTAAAAAAAAAGGTGACGATTGCTTGAGAAAAGTTGTGTGGAAATTATGTTTGTTGCAAATGTAAGAAAAAATTATGTCCATACTTGTACTGAACCTAAAGTCTAAATTTAATTTCCGTTCAAAAATTCGTTTGAGAGTGGAATGGGATAATGAAAAATGGAGAAGAAAAGTATGAAATATTAATTGAAATTTGAAAAATGAAAACTGTGATTGTGTTCTTTTCTTCTTAT
This sequence comes from Maratus michaelseni, assembly GCA_963931845.1. Lineage (NCBI taxonomy): Eukaryota > Metazoa > Arthropoda > Arachnida > Araneae > Salticidae > Maratus > Maratus michaelseni. Next base: position 122,508,872 of record OZ007595.1, read on the forward strand.
TATTTTTAATTAAATAATTCTATTTTTCGTGATTTTTTTTAATGAAACTGGTGCATATTTTAACAATGTTTAATATTAATAACGTTTGTTTTTAGGGTTTCGTTCATCTCACGTAACCGTATTACTCCCGCTCCGTTGTCTGTCTGTCACAGAGCCGTTCTCAGAACCTATATAACTTACAGAGTTGAAACTTTGTGTATATATAATTGAATACCTGCTATGAAGCTCAAAATATTAAAATTTGAAAAAATCGTATTATTTTAATAAATAGAGATAAAAAACCAAAATTCTAACAGCCTTTTCCTATTAATTGTAATTTTTTTTATAGCAGTTTCCAACAGTTAAAAATCCACAATATAATTCTTTCTACAATAATTAATTTTCTATTGAATGATTTCCCCGTGAAAAATGAAAATGAAATAAAATGTTTCACCAATAGAAAAAAAGATTAATATGACGTGATATTGGTAATAAAACGGACATTTTCAAGCATTTCTCAATAATACAAGGAGTATGAGTATGTGTATGTACAGAAAGCAGATTAATATCACGTCATTAGATAATTAAAATGAAATTTAATCTGACGTCATATTGGAAGTTTAACGAATCTTTCAAATGTTTGAGAATAATACAAAGCGAGTATCAATATGAGTAATAGAGAATAGTAAATATATGAGTTTGAAGAACGTATTAAATCATGATAAGTACCCGATTATGGAAATATTCGCGTATTTTAACATTTTGAAGGTGTACAACATGTTTAATTTTGAATTTTTTTTTTTTTTTTTTTTTTTTTTTTTTTTTTTTTTTAATATCGCATTTAGTCCACATGACAGATATTATTATGACAGAGTATAACTTCGCCTGCTATCAGGCTGGTTTAGATATTCGAAAAAACGAAAAAATAGACCGGTAAATTTTTACTTTATAAAAAACATGATTTTTTTTTTTTTTTTTTTGATTTATTAAAGAAAGGATAAAGTGTTTTGAAATGAATATTAAGCGAAACCCTTTGTGCGATTATTTTTGTATTATGCGTCACATAGACTAACAGGAAATTTGACGTTTTATGCGTTGAAGCTCAAAGTGCTAAATCCTAATCTGTTTCCTGCTTCTGTTCCTTATTAATGCACTGCTTCTGATCCTTACTGTGTTTCACCATTTTTCAGAATAGTAATTTTCGCCTTATTTAATCGCAGAAAAATACTAGAAAACCACAAAAAAAATATTACTTACTACTTGAAAGAGTTGTGGGAAAGCGCACATTCGGCTTGAATTGAAGGATTCGCTTCCTATAAGCACATTACTTTATCAGTTGATAATGAATTCAGGAGCATTCAAATATTTTTCTATTACTTTCATTAAACATTTGTGGATAAAATCTTTTCTCCTTGATTCCCCCTCCCCCCCCCTGTTTTTTAACAGCTGCATATGTTTTCTTACATATCTGCATATACTTTATTACATATCTTTAATAGTGATAAAGTTTCTTTTTCTTTCTTTCACAATCAGTGCATTGAATGATAATGTCTGGAAAAAAGTGTGGAAAGTATGTTTGTTGAAAATGAAATGAAGTAAAATAAAAAAATTAAAATTTCCAGACTGACCCGAATTCTAAATTTAATTTTCGTTATTATTGTATATTTATATATTTATTTATTTTGTTGAATAATGGAAAATGAAATGAAACACGAAAGAATTATTAAATGAAATTTGTAACATGAAAATTGAGATTTCATTATTATCTTTTTTTCGTAATTTTTTTTGCCAAAAAGGATTTATTCTCACTGATTTTGTTGTTATTTGATTTCTTTTATGAAACTTATATATATTTTAACAATGTTTAATATTGATAACATTTATTTTTCTTTAATTTATTTTTGTACTATTTGACACCTCATTTAAGCTCATGGTTTTCTCAATTCATAATGAATTCTGAAGCATACAAAATTTATTAGATTATTTTATGTAGTAATTTCGTCAATAGAAGATTTTTTCCTTGATTTTGCTTCTGTTTTTTAAACTTCTGCATATGCTAAAAATCTTTAATACAAATAAAGTTTTTTTTTTTTTTTTTTTTTTTTTTTTTTGTCATTCGGTGCATTGAGTAAGATAACTTCTCACAAAAGTAAAAAGAAAAAATATATATATATATATGTATATGTAAGTAGATGATATGTAAATAGTCGCTTTACTGGAATTATATGACAAATAAACGATGAACAACAAAATACGAACTTTAATTTCACCTAATACACTTGTGGTCAAAACTATACAATAAATTTACCTTACGATAATTCAACTACGCCTAATAGCGCCTTTACCGGCTATATTCATTTTATATCTCTTGCTTCATAACAAAAATTAGAAGACTGGCTCTTTGCCAAATCTCGCGATCCAAAGTATTCACAGCTCACGCATTTAAATCATGGATAATAGTACTAGAGTGTCAGTTCATTTGATGATCATTTACATGAAGTGTTCAAACTGGAATCCTACAAATCGGTCATCCTGACGTGATGGCGTCTCGACATCAGCATCTTGATTTGTTATGTTTTTTCATGCCTAACAGTTATTTTTTTAAGATTTTTATTTCTTTCTGGATATTTCTCTCTGTCTTTAGAATCTGCATATCGAATATCTCTGTAATTTCTTTCCGGATATTGATCTCTATCTTTAGAAGCTATATACCTATTGCTTCTAGAATGATAAGAATTTGAATAATCATCAGCTCCTTTAAATCCATGATGAGAATTATTCTTATGTGATGGTTGTGAATATTTTTGTTTATTATAACTAGCCTTGCACGATCGTTGGCCGCCATAATTATAATTATTTCGACCATGATAGTAGCCTCTGTTCATGTATCTAGGGGAAAATTTTGGATTATACCTTGCTTTTGAATTAGGTGAAGTATTTTCTGTTATGTCTTGAGGTATCAAAGAATTTTCAGTCTCAAAGTTTTCAGGAATCTCAGATTTATTTTGGTAAGAATTCTCAGAACTCTGTTTCCCATATCCAAATTTATTGTAATTTCCATGGTTAAATGACTGTTTAAAATATCTCTGGCTATATCTATTATTGCTTCTGTTATCAAATGTTCTATTAAAATTTCTGTTATTTCCCTTATGACCAAAATTTCTACTGCGATCTTTCACATAGTCTTTTCTACCATGTGCAGGACTTCTTCTTTCATAATTTTCTTCTGGAAATGGATAGTCAACATCCCATTCATCGGATAATCCTGTATCTTTTGTTTTATTCGGCTTATATGGTTTTATTAATTTTCTTATTTTTTCTTCGTTTGCTAAATTTGTAATATGAGTCAAATTCACCCCGTCATTTACGCAGTCGATATTAACCATATCTTCCCAACCTTGATTATCGTTGTTTATACTTGCTTCATCAATTTTTGTCGGTACTTCGTTAATTTTAATGTATCTACTCGAACTGTTTTGCCGCTTATTATTCTAACACCTTCTTCCGTTACTTTTAACGTCATGCCTTCTACTACTTTTCTACCTATTATTACATCGCAGTCCGTCTCTTGTACCACGTAAAATTTATCCTGGATTTCTGTATCGTCCACGTAGATTTTATGCCAGAAAAAACCTGTTGGCTTAATTTCTTTTTCACCTATGCCTGATATAGATATATTGTCGCTGGTTAGTTTTGGCTTGTTTATTGCAGTATGAAATCTTGAACTGGCGATTGAAATATCGCTTCCTGTATCGATTATTACGTTTGTTTTTATTCCGCTAATATCTAAGATTCTTCCTTTTTTACCATTTAACATTCCCATATTAACTATTTTTCTTTGCGTGTTTTGGGTCTCATTTTGGTATTTTGTTTCTCGCCAATTTTGATTATGTTGCGGGTAAAATTTTGAATATTCTCGTTCTGTATTACTCGCCATGGCACATTTTGCACTCACGTGACCAGGGTTGCCACACGCAAAACAGATTATATGCGATTCTTTGCTTTCGTGACCTACATAATGCCTATTATTAACTTGGCATCTTTTCGAATTGGCGTAGTCAGCCACTCTCGATCTTCTGTCATCAAAATCGCTGCTTGTATCCTTAACTGATTGTTTATTGTAAACCCTTCGTGCTGTTTCGTAATTATCAAATTTATTAACTAATTCATCAATTTTCTTTATTACTAATAATTCCTCTATGAAATGTGTTTTTGTTTCCGTAGGTAAATTATTCCTGATTTGATTAACAACAATTAATTCTGCTAAATCCTCAAAGCTATTTACTTGAAGACCTTCAATCCATTGTTGAAAATACACCTTTATCTCATAAGCGAAATCTCGCCAATTGGCTGATGGCTCCTTTTTAGATGAGAAAAATTTCAGCCTAAACTACTCTGGTGATAGTTTGTAGCGTTTTAGTAGATTATTTTTTATGTAATCATAATCGTGAATTTCAGGTTCGTTTTCCCTTGTTATTATATTGATCACATCTTACGGCATTAGATTAATTAAATAATTTACCCATTCTTTTTTATCAATGCCCGTTTGTGCCATTTGCCTTTCGTACATAGCTAAATATAAACTGATATCATCCGAATTATCATATTTAGTTAATAATCTAAGCAATTTAAATTGCTTACCTGGATTTGTCCTTGGGTCTTCATTAATGTGTTCTCTTGAATTTTCTTGTATCTGCAATTTCTTAATTTCAAAATTTAGCTCCGATTCTATTTTCCAGTTTCTCTCTTCCATTTCCATTTCCATTTTCAATTTCTTTTCTTCAATCTCTGCTTGTTATTTCTTCTCCTCCAGTTCTGCTTGTAATTTCTTCTTTTCCAGTTCTGCTTGTAATTTCTTCTCTTCCAGTTCTGCTTGTAATTTTTTCTCTTTCTCTTCTCTTTCTTCTTCTGTTTTCTCTTTTCTAGTTGCTATCACTACTTCCAATCGATCTCTTATAAAATCTTCTTCGTAACTCTCCCAACTCTTGATCAGCTTTATTAGGATGGGTATTGTCGGTTTTTCTGGTGCTTCAATTCCGCATTCTTCGCAGAGGTTTATTAGATCAATTCTCTTAGCTTTATTTAGAGTTCCCATGTTTATCTTTCAAAAATTGTACTTGAAGTGATAGGATTACGGTTTCACTTTGCTAATTCGTAACCCAACTTTTGATACTGGCGTTTTACAACACTTTACGTTTGGTTTCCATTTCTCTACTGGTGGCTTTTACTTTTAATAATCTTGGCATCCGAGCGCCCAAAAATGTAAGTAGATGATATGTAAATAGTCGCTTTACTGGAATTATATGACAAATAATCGATGAACAACAAAATACGAACTTTAATTTCAACTAATACACTTTTAGTCAAAACTATACAATAAATTTACCTTACGATAATTCAACTAGGCCTAATAGCGCCTTTACCGGCTATATTCATTTTATATCTCTTGCTTCATAACAAAAATTAGAAGACTGGCTCTTTGCCAAATCTCGCGATCCAAAGTATTCACAGCTCACGCATTTAAATCATGGATAATAGTACTAGAGTGTCAGTTCATTTGATGATCATTTACATGAAGTGTTCAAACTGGAATCCTATATATATATATTGCAATCTCCAGTCGTACTAACCCAAATTCTAAATTTGATTTCCGTTATTTATTTATTTTTTCAGTGGTACAATGAAAAAAATTATAAAGAATATTAAATAAAATTTCTAAAATGAAAACTGAAATTGCATTCCTTTTTTATTATTATTTTCATTAAAAAGATTTTTTTTCTCCTTTATTTTTCTTTTACTCGATTTCCTTTTCCTTATGAACCTGGCGCCCATTTTTAATACGGATAACTTTTATTTTAGTTTATTTTCTGTTTGTATCATTTGTCACACAGACAATCAGGAAATTTAATGTTTTTATTTATTATATAAGCTCAAGGTTTTCTCGTTTGTTATTGAATGTTGAAACATGCAAATGTTTTCATACTTTTTATTTTCATTTCATGGTTTTACTTACCCATCATACGTAGTATAGGGTAAGTCTTGTAATCGTTTTGAAAATCGAATTTTTTTTTTTTGACGGATTTACACGTTTCAGACACTGGAGATTCCGAAAAACATATTTTTAGAAAAAAAAAATTGCCGTCCGCATGTGTGTCTGTGTGTCTATGTGTCTGGAAACGCTCTATCTCCCGAACAAATTGAGATAGAGACTTGAAATTTGGTATGTACTTAGTAAGTAATAATGGGAAGAAGCCTATTGAAATTCAGTAACCTCGATTATCTGGAACTATTTTTTTCGGACTCTCGAAATATTCGTTCTGATAAAAGGTATATAAAAATTTTCGAAATTGTTTATTTTAAGGAGTGAATATAAAAGACAATATAAAAACATAAATTTTGCATAAAACATGAAGTGGGGATAATGAGTTACCGAGATATTTGGAATCCTATTTCCCACACTCTTCGATTTTTCATGTATCTTTCGGTATTTTATCCAAATTTCAATTCAAAGATATATTTTAATTGGAAATGAGACGCTTAATCAGATGCAATAAACCGCTAGTTAATAGGATTTTTTTTTTTTTTGGAGTTATAAGGATGTTTCTTTTAAGCAATTCAGTAATCGAGCCTTCAAAGTTTATGACGTCATCAAGCCACGATTTTATTCGAATTGCAAGCATTTTATAAGTAGTTCACATTTTTTATTTTAATATTTTACATTATGCATATCCATGATGGGTAAGTATTACGGTGGCCCCCAACGACTAGTTTCATTATTTCGTGGTTTTCTTATTTATTTCGTCTTAATATTCTTTCAACTTTATTTTATTCAACTACTGTGTGCTTTACACTTATTTATTTATTTTATTTTTTGTACTGATTCAGTACAGTGAATGAGATGACGACTTCACGTGAAAATTTGTGTGGGAAGTGTGTTTGTTACAAACGATATAAAATGAAAGGAAATCCGTGTCTTTAATCGTAATGACCTAAATTCTAAATTTTATTTTCGTTATTTTTTTTTTTTTTTTTTTAAATAGAAGAATTTGAAAAAATGAAAATGAATGAATTATTAAATGTAATAGGTAAATTGAAAGCTGTAAGTGCATTATTTTCTTCGTGTTATATTATTTAAATTTTGTTTCTTTAAAATTATTTAACTTGCTATCTTTCTTTATGAAACTTGTGCATATTTTAACAATTTTTAAAATTGATAACGTACATTTTTCTTTCCTTATTATTTGTCACATAGATTAACAGGGAATTTAACATTTTATGCTCATAAGCTCAGGACTTTCCCCGCTGATAAGGAATTCTGAAGCAAATATTCGTTGCCTATAATTTTCTGAAAAAAAAAAAAGAAAAAAAAAAGTCGTGATTAAAAAAAAATTTCTGGAAATTTATTCTATTTTATTTATTTTTTTAATTTTTTAACTCGTTAATTATGTTTTGCTGGTATTATTTGTCACACAGATTAACAGGGAATTTGACATTGTTGGTAATGAATTCTAAGGCATACAAATTTTTTTCCTGTTGTTTTCAGTAAAACAAAAATCGCGAATAAAATTTTTCTTCTTGAAAGTGTTTTCTTTCATTTCTTTTTTTTTAACTCATTAACAATTTTCTTCCCTAAATATTACACACAGATGCCACGCAGATTAACAGGAAATTTCAAATTTTATGCATATTAGCTCAGGATTTTCTCAATTAGTAATGACTTCTGAAGAGTATAAAATTATTCCCTATTATTAAAAAAATTAAAATTGTGATTAAAAACTTTTTTCGTGAATATTTTTCTACGTTATTTTTTTAAGTCATTAATTATTTTCTTCCTGTATTATTTTTCATACAGATTAACTGGGAATTTAACATTTTATGCATTTTAGCTCAGGATTTTCTCAGTTGGTAATGAATTCTGATGCATATAAATTTTGTCCTCTTATTTTCAGTAAAAAGAAATCGTGAATTAAAACATTTGTCACACGGATTAACAGGAAATTTAACATTCTATGCATATAAGCTCAGGATTTTAGCCGTTGGTAATGTATTCTGAAGCATATAAAATTGTTTCCTATTACTTTCAGTAAAAAAAATAAAATCGTGAACAAAACCTTTTTAAAAAAAAATGTTTTCTATTTTATTTTTTTAACTCATTAATAACTTTATTCTTTCTGTATTATTTGTCACACAGATTAACAGGGAATTTGACATTTTATGCATATAAACTCTGAGTTTTCACCGTTGAAAATGAATTCTGAAGCATATTTTTTTTTCTTCTTTAAGATTCGCGCAAAGATTATTTTTCTTTGTTTTTTAATTATTTGTCGCAAGTATTATGTACATACGTCGTATAATGTAAATATACTAATAATGTGGGGAGGGGGGTACTAATATAAGAGAAAGTTCTTTTCAAATCATCTTTTTTTTTTTTTTTTTTTTTAAGAAAGAAAGAAAATAAGCTTTAAAGGGAGTTACCATTTGAAAATTAAAAAAAAACTTTTTTTGCAGTTTAAAGAAAAATGAACTTTTCTGAATTATATGCTCCAAGCAGCAAAAAAATATTTTATTCAGAAATGTGTCAATTTAAAATTGATACCTGTACTTAAACACAGACTTCAATTGATTTTTAAACTTTGATTTCATTTTTCTGAAAATCGTTTTTTCTACTTTTGCGCACTGAAAAAAAAAATCGTTTGCAGTAATAACGCATTTTAAAAAGCAAACAACTAAACATGTGCGTCATTTAATTGACAAACCAGCAGCAGTCCAGCTAAAGTATGTAGGGTTTTCCAGTGACAAATGATAGCCATTCACAAAAATTTGGGAAGAACTTCGTTTTGGCTTCAAAAATGAAGATCCGATGGAGTCCCCCAAAATAAAGTTGTTTTAATATGTTTTGGGGGACAAAAGGAGGCATTTATCTCAGGGTGGGAGAACTTAACTTTGTTAAGTATGTCAAGTGAGATAGCGTTTATTATGTTTTTTTTTTTTTTAATTCTGAATCGAATGACACCCTTGCAAGTCGATACGATCATTTGTTACAAAGTTACGGTAGGTTTTATATGAATATAATGTCGAAAATTATACTTTAGTGCAGGTAAAATAGAGTGGCCATTCACAAAAATTTGGACGTTTTTAGACTAGAAATGAAGATTCAATGAGTTCTTCAAAAATAAAATTATTTTACTATAGTTTGGGAAACAAAACGGAGCATTTTAACTCGGGGTGGGGGGAGCGGAACTCAGCTTTTTTTAAATAGATGGAGTGAGGTATTTTTTACCATGCATTTTTTAATTATGAATAGAATGACATCATTCACAAGTAGATACAATCAATTGTTTGTTACAAAGTTACGGTAGATTTTATGAATAAAAAGTACAAAATTATACTTTATGAGAGAGCACAACTTTATTACACTTAATTTACTTCCACAACTTCGATGGCCTTGAAAAGCACTCAGATTTTAATTTGAGAACATTTAATAAGTTTAAGATTATTTAATACAGTACAAAGAACACGTTTTGAACGGAAAATAAATATAATAAAGCTGTGCTCCCTCATAAAGTAATTTTAGCTCGCTCTAAAAACGACATTTTCAAAATTGAGCAAAAAATACTCAAATCTGAGTATGTCGCATAGTCAAAATGGCTCCGAATGAAAATAACTCAAGTTTGAAACATGTATAAACTCATTTCTGAAAACATACACACACTCAAAAATAAAACATCATGTGCTCCTATTTGAGTATGTCCACGTTTCAAAAATGAGTATGAACTGACTTCTATGTGCTCATTTTTTGAGTATTTCCATGTTTCAAAAACAAGTTTGAACTGATTCTAATCATTCTTGAGTATGTCCATGTTTCAAAAATGAATATGAACTGACCTCTATGTGCTCAGTTTTGAGTATGTCCAAGTTTCAATATTCTGAGTATTTCTGGTATTTCAGAATTAAAAACATTGGGGTCGTCATGTTTGAAACAAAAAGTTTCATAACAAAATGAAAACATCGATTTACTCAGATTTGAAAGTGTCATTTTTCTCAGTGCTGATATCCTGCTATTGTAGCTCGTGTGAAGCGTGAAAATCTGAATATGGTGTAAATGATGAGCAATTCTTAACGTGCAAAATCTTGTTTAAAACGTGTCCTCGTTTTAGCATTGCTCGTATTAAACGAGTTCAACTGTATATGTAAATTTATGTCCCTTTAAATAATTCACGGAAGTTTTTATTTAAGATCCCTAAGGAAAGAACTTCGTCTGACAAAGTGACTTCAGCAGTATTTTAATTAAACGAAAGTAAGTTTATTTTAAACTTACAAAAGTAATCCCTTCCTAAGAGAGCCTCTTCAGCTTGATCCCGTTCTTGATTTGGTTATATAGTTGAGGAAAGAGCTTATCTGACTTTCATTTTCAAAAGTGAATCCCAGAAGAACCTAATAGAAATATCTTGTGAAGAGCAAGACTTCAAAAGTCTGTAAACAAGATAACTTGAAAAAAAAAAGTACTGACTTCAGTTATGTTTTAATTAAGCGAAAACAAATCTGTACGTTTATTTTAAACTTACAAAATTAATCTCTTCCTAAGAGAGCCTCTTCTCCTTGATCCCATTCTTGATTTGGTTATATTGTTGAGGAAAGAGCTTATCTGACTTTCATTTTCAAAAGTGAATCCCAGAAGAACCTAATAGAAATATCTTGTGAAGAGCAAGACTTCAAAAGTCTGTAAACAAGATAACTTGAAAAAAGTACTGACTTCAGTTATGTTTTAATTAAGCGAAAACAAATCTGTAAGTTTATTTTAAACTTACAAAATTAATCTCTTCCTAAGAGAGCCTCTTCTCCTTGATCCCATTCTTGATTTGGTTATATTGTTGAGGAAAGAGCTTATCTGACTTTCATTTTCAAAAGTGAATCCCAGAAGAACCTAATAGAAATATCTTGTGAAGAGCAAGACTTCAAAAGTCTGTAAACAAGATAACTTGAAAAAAAAAAGTACTGACTTCAGTTATGTTTTAATTAAGCGAAAACAAATTTGTAAGTTTATTTTAAACTTACAAAATTAATCTCTTCCTAAGAGAGCCTCTTCTCCTTGATCCCATTCTTGATTTGGTTATATTGTTGAGGAAAGAGCTTATCTGACTTTCATTTTCAAAAGTGAATCCCAGAAGAACCTAATAGAAATATCTTGTGAAGAACAAGACTTCAAAAGTCTGTAAACAAGATAACTTGAACAAAAAAGTACTGAGTTCAGTTATGTTTTAATTAAGCGAAAACAAATCTGTAAGTTTATTTTAAACTTACAAAATTAATCTCTTCCTAAGAGAGCCTCTTCTCCTTGATCCCATTCTTGATTTGGTTATATTGTTGAGGAAAGAGCTTATCTGACTTTCATTTTCAAAAGTGAATCCCAGAAGAACCTAATAGAAATATCTTGTGAAGAGCAAGACTTCAAAAGTCTGTAAACAAGATAACTTGAAAAAAAAAAAGTACTGACTTCAATTATGTTTTCATTAAGCGAAAACAAATCTGTAAGTTTATTTTTAAACTTACAAAATTAATCTCTTCCTAAGAGAGCCTCTTCTCCTTGATCCCATTCTTGATTTGGTTATATTGTTGAGGAAAGAGCTTATCTGACTTTTATTTTCAAAAGTGAATCCCAGAAGAACCTAATACAAATATCTTGTGAAGAGCAAGACTTCAAAAGTCTGTAAACAAGATAACTTGAACAAAACAGTACTGACTTCAGTTATGTAATTCTTTAGATGATATACAGAACAGCACAAAAGATCTCGAGTACATTTCCTTTTATTGACGGAAATTTCTGTAGGGAAATTTAGGGTAACTGTGCTATGAATTTCATAACTGAATTAAAATTTAACATACTATGTAGTATATGTACAAATACAGTAATACCTCGGCTTTCATTGACTTCAGTTATCGTTTATTTTTTTCCGTTAAAAATTTCTTTCGGTTTTCGTCGTTTGTCTTGAATTTAGTTTATTTCCTGTGTATTTTTGTTGTTTTATTGATTGCGAATGTTTATCATGGAACCAAAGAAAGTTTCTTGTTAGCAACTTGTTTAATAATAATGTCTTGCTCCATTTTAGGCAAATCTTAAAGAGTCGGCAGAGACAGACCACTTTTGACAGCTTTTGTGAGCGATATAGGTCCTCTAACTCTGAAGCTAGTCCTGCTAAAAGACCAAAAAGGGAAGTAACCCCAAATACCTTGATACCATACGCTAAGAACACTATATTAATTTCTTATTGTTTTTAGAATTAAACGCTACATATTCTCTAAAAAATGTGTTTTTGATACGTATTTTGGAGTGTTTAAAACGAATTAATTGGATTTACATAGATTCATATGAATATCGGTTTTCGTCGGTTTCGGATTTCGTCGATTGTTTTCGGATGAATTATCGACGAAAACTGAGGTATCACTGTATATAGATCATATACAGATCTGCACAAAAGAATTCGTATAATTTTTCGACTATTGATGGTAATTCCTGAAATTGGGTTTTCAAATGTGCAATTCGTTTTCCAAATTGTTTACTTAGGCATCATTTTTCACCTTATTAAACGGCGAAGCGTTGTTAAAAAATTCTGGAAATGTTGGAAAATGTTTTATAATCTATGCTTGACGCATGATTTTTCATTCCTGCTTTTCATAACTTTAATAACAGTGATGATATTTTGGTACACTTCAAGAGACGTAACTTCATTTATGCGATATTGGGAGATGTTCTCATGTTATGCGATAACATGAGAAGTGGTGGATAGAAATACGGATGCAATCAGCAGATTAGACGCTTCATAGTTTGGAATATAGTTACACATGATTTCACCGACTAAATTACTGTACACTACCATAACTTATTCCTTATATCGACGCAATTCATATAAATGAAGATCTATTGAAAGTAAGCTTAAAGCTGCGAACAATTTTCCATGTTCGGAAAAGAGAGAGACACCTTGTACCTCTTCAAGCATCACAATTCATTCTGCTTGCTAGTATGTCAAAGTGTAAACGCTGGGTTTTTACGCATTTTGATTTATCTGCAGTGCTTCAGTATGACGAGTCAGTACATGAATATCTTGTATATGGTCCAGAGGTGTGCCCGGATATGAGTCGCCCATATCTTCAAGGCTTTGTGGTCTATAACAACAGGAATAACCTCTGCACACTCAAGCGTATGTATAGCCGATGTTGACGTGTCCCACTGTGTATGGCTATCATCTTTCCTGAAAATTTGGGATGATATGTACCCATTTAGTGCTGAAATTAAAAGGGGCCCTTGATTTGTGCGAAATGTAAAGGTGACACGAGAAGTGGTGGATAGCAATCTGTATACAATCAGCAGACTAAATGCTTCATATTTCGGAATGCAGTTTACATTACATATGATTTCACCGACCAAATTACTGTGCACTACCATAATTTAAACATTATATCAACGCATTTCACACAAATCAAGATCTGTTGAAAAGTGAACTTAAAGATCTGAACAGCATCCCATGTTCAAAACATCCGAGACACCCTGTACTTTTAACTGAATAATAGAAATATTACGACTCTACTTCCCTACAGGAAAATTGTGTTTGTTGTAATTAAATTGTTTGTTGAAATAAACTCTATCACCTTTTAAAAGTTTGTACCAACTTTTTTCAAACGCATTTTATATAGCAAAATTGCAAGGATCAGTGACAAGCATCTCATATATTAATTTCATGGAATTTAGGAATATGAAAGTTAATTTATAAAAAATCAGTATTTTTCATGGCATTTTATTCATATTTATGTCTGTAAATTACGAAAATTAAATTTTCTCCAAATAATACTAGTTCATGTTACGGCACATAGTGTAAAATTAATCATAAAGCTTTTGTTCAAAGTGTGTTAAAATCTCTGAGGGAAGAACTTAGTGTTACACATGTGATTTCAACTGTGTTTTAATTAAACGAAAGAAAAATGTTAAATTAATTTTAAAGTTACGAAAGCATTCCTTTCATGAGATAAACTCTTTTGTTTGATCCTAGCCTTTGACCGCCATCATTGTTGTGGAAATATTAAGGTTTATCTGGGATTTAATTTACAAAAGTGAATCTCGAAAGAATAAAATAAAAATGTCTAGTGACGCCAAGGTTTCTAAAGTCTACACGCAAGATACTCAAACACTGTACTATAAACTTAAAAAGTAAAGCACAGTACAAAAGACAACTATTGTATAATAAACCAGATTTACAAGTCATTTAATTAAAGATACAAGATGTCTTACTGGAATCCAAACACGGATTTTTGTTCATAACTTTATTAATAATAATGATATTTTTAACATAATTCTAAACAAATTTATGTGTATAAAATATGTATAAAATGGTCATACCTATAATCTCCATCTACCGTTTTGTCAGGTAAATAAAGTAAATTTTATTTTCTGCGATCAGAATGTGCTTTTGACTGCAATATACCTGCAAATCAATGTTTTTACAGTGTACAAAAGTTGTAAAAAGTAGTTTTCAGAAAAGCGAAATACAAGTTAGTTTAAAATGAAGTCTCTGTTAAAGCACACATATCAATTTCAAATTGACCCGCAGGATCTAATTGGAACATTTTTATGCAGTTTGAAACATATAATTCAGAAAAAAAAAATCCAATTGTTTGTGGAAGGTTTAGAAGTTGTAACTACTCTTAAAGATTATTTTATTTTAAAAACAAATGACAAAATTAGGTGGTTTATATACAAATTTTCCTTATTTAAATGACAAAAAACCCTCCATAGAAATATGAGAGAGTATTTATGTAAAATGAATTATTTTTTCATCGCATTTTATTCTTATTATACATTTTCATTGTGCGAAGAATTTCATATGTATTTTTTTCCTTTCAAATAATATTATTCTATCTTATAACGCATATTTAGTGTAAAAGTTACACGAAAGCTTTTTTTAACACACAGACTTCTATGGCACACCAGTAATGTATCCAGGGGTGCCATACGATACGAATGCGTGTGTCATCAATATTTTCATTGAAGATAATTTGTTGCTAGGAAACGGGACTATTCATAATTTATTACCATGTATTTTTAAAAAGAATTCCATGCTCCCCCCCACACCACCTCTACCACCACCATCCCCCTCCCAGGCATGTTTAGTGATTTCAGTCTGGCGTTCAATGTGTAAAAATAACTAAAATTTTATATTTTTAAATTGAAAATGTATAAAATTAATACTTTGTATAAAATTTACATTGCCGCTATTGGGAATTGTCAAGCGACTCGATAAATGCTTTAAACCGCTTTGTAAATGTCTGCCAAAAAAGCCACTTTACCGCAATCTGTGGGCCTGTGGCAATCAACGTGTTAAAGGGTTTTAAGATCCCAAAGGAAACAACTTAGTCTGACAAAGTGATTCGAGCTGTATTTTAATTAACGAAACAAAATCTTTAAGTTTATTTTAAACTTACAAAAGTAATCCCTTCCTAAGAGTCTCTTCCCCTTGATCCCATTCTTGATTTGCTTAAATTGTTGAGGTAAGGGCTTATCTGGCTTCATTTTCAAAAATAAATCTCAGAGAAACTTAACAGAGAAATGTCTTATGAAGGGAAGGCTTCAACAGTCTCTACACAAAATATTTAAAAAAAAAGATAGCATAAAAAAAAAAGTTGAGCACAGTAAAAAACAATTATTGTTTCACAAACCAGGCTCACAAGTCATTTAATTAGCCAAACATCCAGGGTACGTTATTAGAATCCAAACCCTTTTTTGTTCATAACTTTAATGATAATAATATTTTATTGCACTTCAAGAGTGAAATCGAGAGTGAGATCGATCCGAGTGAGATCGATCTGTTTAGATTATATGTATGTTTTGCTTGCATAAAAACTGCTGATCGCCTGCGTAATGTTACATTGTGAATTGAGAGGCATATGTTTTGATAAATCAGTGTATATAACTCGGCACTTCGAGCATCACAATTCATTTTGCTTGCTAGTATGTCAAAGTGTAAACGCTGGATTTTTACGTATTTTGGTTTATCTACAGTGCTTCAGTATGTCGAGTCAGTACATGAATATCTTGTATATGGTCGAGAGGTGTGCCGGGATACGAGTCGCATTGCCGCTTATTATTCTAACACCATCTTCCGTTACTTTTAACGTCATGCCTTCTACTGCTTTTCTACCTATTATTACATCGCAGTCCATCTCTTGTACCACGTAAAATTTATCCTGGATTTCTGTATCGTCCACGTAGATTTTATGCCAGAAAAAACCTGTTGGCTTAATTTCTTTTTCACCTATGCCTGATATAGATATATTGTCGCTGGTTAGTTTTGGCGTGTTTATTGCAGTATGAAATCTTGAACTGGCTATTGAAATATCGCTTCCTGTATCGATTATTACGTTTGTTTTTATTCCGCTAATATCTAAGATTCTTCCTTTTTTACCATTTAACATTCCCATATTAACTATTTTTCTTTGCGTGTTTTGGGTCTCATTTTGGTATTTTGTTTCTCGCCAATTTTGATTATGTTGCGGGTAAAAATTTGAATATTCTCATTCTGTATTACTCGCCATGGCACATTTTGCACTCACGTGACCAGGGTTGCCACACGCAAAACAGATTATATGCGACTCTTTGCTTTCGTGACCTACGTAATGCCTATTATTAACTTGTCGTCTTTTCGAATTGGCGTAGTCAGCCACTCTCGATCTTCTGTCATCAAAATCGCTGCTTGTATGCTTAACTGATTGTTTATTGTAAACCCTTCGTGCTGTTTCGTAATTATCTAATTTATTAACTAATTCATCAATTTTCTTTATTACTAATAATTCCTCTATGAAATGTGTTTTTGTTTCCGTAGGTAAATTATGCCTGATTTGATTAACAACAATTAATTCTGCTAAATCCTCAAAGCTATTTACTTGAAGACCTCCAATCCATTGTTGAAAATACACTTTTACCTCATAAGCGAAATCTCGCCAATTGGCTGATGGCTCCTTTTTAGATGAGAAAAATTTCAGCCTAAACTACTCTGGTGATAGTTTGTAGCGTTTTAGTAGAATATTTTTTATGTAATCATAATCGTGAATTTCAGGTTCGTTTTCCCTTGTTATTATATTGATCACATCTAACGGCATTAGATTAATTAAATAATTTACCCATTCTTTTTTATCAATGCCCGTTTGCGCCATTTGCCTTTCGTACATAGCTAAATATAAACTGATATCATCCGAACTATCATATTTAGTTAATAATCTAAGCAATTCAAATTGCTTACCTGGATTTGTCCTTGGGTCTTCATTAATGTGTTCTCTTGCATTTTCTTGTATCTGCAATTTCTTAATTTCAAAATTTAGCTCCGATTCTATTTTCCAGTTTCTCTCTTCCATTTCCATTTCCATTTTCAATTTCTTTTCTTCAATCTCTGCTTGTTATTTCTTCTCCTCCAGTTCTGCTTGTAATTTCTTCTCTACCAGTTCTGCTTGTAATTTCTTCTCTTCCAGTTCTGCTTGTAATTTTTTCTCTTTCTCTTCTCTTTCTTCTTCTGTTTTCTCTTTTCTAGTTGCTATCACTACTTCCAATCGATCTCTTATAAAATCTTCTTCGTAACTCTCCCAACTCTTGATCAACTTTATTAGGATGGGTATTGTCGGTTTTTCTGGTGCTTCAATTCCGCATTCTTCGCAGAGATTTATTAGATCAATTCTCTTAGCTTTATTTAGAGTTCCCATGTTTATCTTTCAAAAATTGTACTTGAAGTGATAGGATTACGGTTTCACTTTGCTAATTCGTAACCCAACTTTTGATACTGGCGTCTTACAACACTTTACGTTTGGTTTCTATTTCTCTACTAGTGGCTTTTACTTTTAATAATCTTGGCATCCGAGCCCCCAAAAATGTAAGTAGATGATATGTAAATAGTCGCTTTACTGGAATTATATGACAAATAATCGATGAACAACAAAATACGAACTTTAATTTCAACTAATACACTTTTAGTCAAAACTATACAATAAATTTACCTTACGATAATTCAACTAGGCCCCTTTACCGGCTATATTCATTTTATATCTCTTGCTTCATAACAAAAATTAGAAGACTGGCTCTTTGCCAAATCTCGCGATCCAAAGTATTCACAGCTCACGCATTTAAATCATGGATAATAGTACTAGAGTGTCAGTTCATTTGATGATCATTTACATGAAGTGTTTAAACTGGAATCCTACATATATATATTGCAATCTCCAATCGTACAAACCCAAATTCTAAATTTGATTTCCGTTATTTATTTATTTTTTCAGTGGTACAATGAAAAAAATTATAAAGAATAAATTATTAAATAAAATTTCTAAAATGAAAACTGAAATTGCATTCTTTTTTTATTATTATTTTCAGTAAAAATATTTTTTTCTCCTTATTTTTTTTTTACTTGGTTTCCTTTTCCTTATGAACCTGGCTCCCATTTTTAATACGGATAACTTTTATTTTAGTTTATTTTCTGTTTGTATTATTTGTCACGCAGACAATCAGGAAATTTAATGTTTTTATTTATTATATAAGCTCAAGGTTTTCTCGTTTGTTATTGAATGCTGAAACATGCAAATGTTTTCATACTTTTTATTTTCATTTCATGCTTTTACTTACCCATCATACGTAGTATAGGGTAAATCTTGTAATCGTTTTGAAAATCGATTTTTTTTTTTTTTTTTTTTTTTTTTTTTTTTTTTTTTTTTTGACGGATTTACACGTTTCAGACACTGGAGATTCCGAAAAACATATTTTTAGAAAAAAAAAATTGCCGTCCGTCTGTGTGTCTGTGTGTCTATGTATCTGTAAACGCTCTATCTCCCGAACAAATTGAGATAGAGACTTGAAATTTGGTATGTACTTAGTAAGTAATAATGGGAAGAAGCCTATTGAATTTCAGTAACCTCGATTATCCGGAACTTTTTTTTTCGGACTCTCTAAATATTCGTTCTGATAAAAGGTATATAAAAATTTTCGAAATTGTTTATTTTAAGGAGTGAATATAAAAGACAATATAAAAACATAAATTTTGCATAAAACATGAAGTCGATCGGATAATGAGTTACCGAGATATTTGGAATCCTATTTCCCACACTCTTCGAGTTTTCATGTATCTTTTGGGTATTTCATCCAAATTTCAATTCAAAGATATATTTTAATTGGAAATGAGACGCTTAATCAGATGCAATAAACCGCTAGTTAATAGGATTACTTTTTTTGGAGTTATAAGGATGTTTCTTTTAAGCAATTCTGTAATCGAGCCTTCAAAGTTTATGACGTCATCAAGCCACGATTTTATTCGAATTGCAAGCATTTTATAAGTAGTTTACACATTTTTTATTTTAATATTTTACATTATGCATATCCATGATGGGTAAGTATTACGGTGGCCCCCAACGACTAGTTTCATTATTTCGTGGTTTTCTTATTTATTTCGTCTTAATATTCTTTCAACTTTATTTTATTCATCTACTGTGTGCTTTACACTTCTTTATTTATTTTATTTTTTGTACTGATTCAGTACAGTGAATGAGGTGACGACTTCACGTGAAAATTTGTGTGGGAAGTGTGTTTGTTACAAACGATATAAAATGAAAGGAAATCTCTGTCTTTAATCGTAATGACCTAAATTCTAAATTTTATTTTCGTTTTTTTTTTTTTTTTTATTATTATTATTTTTTTTTTTTTTTTAATAGAAGAATTTGAAAAAATGAAAATGAATGAATTATTAAATGTAATAGGTAAATTGAAAGCTGTGAGTGCATTATTTTCTTCGTGTTATATTATTTAAATTTTGTGTCTTTAAAATTATTTAACTTGATATCTTTCTTTATGAAACTTGTGCATATTTTAACAATTTTTAAAACTAATAACGTACATTTTTCTTTCCTTATTATTTGTCACACATATTAACAGGGAATTTAACATATTATGCTCATAAGCTCAGGACTTTCTCCGCTGATAAGGAATTCTGAAGCAAATATTCCTTGCCTATAATTTTCTGAAAAAAAAAAAAAAAAAAGAAAAAAAAGTCGTGATTAAAATTTTTTTTCTGGAAATTTATTCTATTTTATTTATTTTTTTAATTTTTTAACTCGTTAATTATGTTCTGCTGGTATTATTTGTCACACAGATTAACAGGGAATTTGACATTGTTGGTAATGAATTCTAAGGCATACAAATTTTTTTCCTGTTGTTTTCAGTAAAACAAAAATCGTGAATAAAATTTTTCTTCTTGAAAGTGTTTTCCTTCATTTCTTTTTTTTTTTAACTCATTAACAATTTTCTTCCCTTAATATTACACACAGATGCCACGCAGATTAACAGGAAATTTCAAATTTTTTGAATATTAGCTCAGGATTTTTAAAAATAGTAATGACTTCTGAAGAGTATAACATTATTCCCTATTATTAAAAAATAAAAATTGTGATTAAAAACTTTTTTCGTGAATATTTTTCTACTTTATTTTTTTAAGTCATTAATTATTTTCTTCCTGTATTATTTTTCCTACAGATTAACAGGGAATTTAACATTTTATGCATTTTAGCTCAGGATTTTCTCAGTTGGTAATGAATTCTGATGCATATAAATTTTGTCCTCTTATTTTCAGTAAAAAGAAATCGTGAATTAAAACATTTGTCACACGGATTAACAGGAAATTTAACATTCTATGCATATAAGCTCAGGATTTTAGCCGTTGGTAATGTATTCTGAAGCATATAAAATTGTTTCCTATTACTTTCAGTAAAAAAAATAAAATCGTGAACAAAACCTTTTTTAAAAAAATGTTTTCTATTTTATTTTTTTAACTCATTAATAACTTTATTCTTTCTGTATTATTTGTCACACAGATTAACAGGGAATTTGACATTTTATGCATATAAACTCTGAGTTTTCACCGTTGAAAATGAATTCTGAAGCATATTTTTTTTTTCTTCTTTAAGATTCGCGCAAAGATTATTTTTCTTTGTTTTTTAATTATTTGTCGCAAGTATTATGTATATACGTCGTATAATGTAAATATACTAATAATGTGGGGAGGGGGGTACTAATATAAGAAAAAGTTCTTTTCAAATCATCTTTCTTTTTTTTTTAAAGAAAGAAAGAAAATAAGCTTTAAAGGGAGTTACCATTTGAAAATTCAAA
The DNA here is from genome assembly GCA_963931845.1 of Maratus michaelseni. Taxonomy (NCBI): domain Eukaryota; kingdom Metazoa; phylum Arthropoda; class Arachnida; order Araneae; family Salticidae; genus Maratus; species Maratus michaelseni. The sequence continues at coordinate 122,530,032 of OZ007595.1, forward strand.
AAAACTTTTTTTGCAGTTTAAAGAAAAATGAACTTTTCTGAATTATATGCTCCAAGCAGCAAAAAAATATTTTATTCAGAAATGTGTCAATTTAAAATTGATACCTGTACTTAAACACAGACTTCAATTGATTTTTAAACTTTGAATTCATTTTTCTGAAAATCGTTTTTTCTACTTTTGCGCACTGAAAAAAAAAAAAATCGTTTGCAGTAATAACGCATTTTAAAAAGCAAACAACTAAACATGTGCGTCATTGAATTGACAAACAGCAGTCCAGCTAAAGTATGTAGGGTTTTCCAGTGACAAATGATAGCCATTCACAAAAATTTGGGAAGAACTTCGTTTTGGCCTCAAAAATGAAGATCCGATGGAGTCCCCCAAAATAAAGTTGTTTTACTATGTTTTGGGGGACAAAAGGAGGCATTTAACTCAGGGTGGGAGAGCTTAACTTTGTTAAGTATGTCAAGTGGGATAGCGTTTATTATGTTTTTTTGTAAAATTCTGAATCGAATGACACCCTCGCAAGTCGATACGATCATTTGTTACAAAGTTACGGTAGGTTTTATGAATAAAAAGTCGAAAATTATACTTTAGTGCAGGTAAAATAGGGTGGCCATTCACAAAAATTTGGACGTTTTTAGACTAGAAATGAAGATTCAATGAGTTCTTCAAAAATAAAGTTATTTTACTATGGTTTGGGAAACAAAACGGGGCATTTTAACTCGGGGTGGGGGGAGCGGAACTCAGCTTTTTTTAAATAGATGGAGTGAGGTATTTTTTACCATGCATTTTTTAATTATGAATAGAATGACATCATTCACAAGTAGATACAATCAATTGTTTGTTACAAAGTTACGGTAGATTTTATGAATAAAAAGTACAAAATTATACTTTATGAGAGAGCACAACTTTATTACACTTAATTTACTTCCACAACTTCGATGGCCTTGAAAAGCACTCAGATTTTATTTTGAGAACATTTAATAAGTTTAAGATTATTTAATATAGTACAAAGAACGCGTTTTGAACGGAAAATAAATATAATAAAGCTGTGCTCCCTCATAAAGTAATTTTAGCTCGCTCTAAAAACGACATTTTCAAAATTGAGCAAAAAATACTCAAATCTGAGTATGTCGCATAGTCAAAATGGCTCCGAATGAAAATTAACTCAAGTTTGAAACATATATAAACTCATTTCTGAAAACATGCCCACACTCAAAAATAAAACATCATGTGCTCCTATTTGAGTATGTCCATGTTTCAAAAATGAGTATGAACTGACTTCTATGTGCTCATTTTTTGAGTATTTCCATGTTTCAAAAACAAGTTTGAACTGATTCTAATCATTCTTGAGTATGTCCATGTTTCAAAAATGAATATGAACTGACCTCTATGTGCTCAGTTTTGAGTATGTCCAAGTTTCAATATTCTGAGTATTTCTGGTATTTCAGAATTAAAAACATTGGGGTCGTCATGTTTGAAACAAAAAGTTTCATAACAAAATGAAAACATCGATTTACTCAGATTTGAAAGTGTCATTTTTCTCAGTGCTGAGATCCTGCTATTGTAGCTCGTGTGAAGCGTGAAAATCTGAATATGGGGTAAATGATGAGCAATTCTTAACGTGCAAAATCTTGTTTAAAACGTGTCCTCGTTTTAGCATTGCTCGTATTAAACGAGTTCGACTGTATATGTAAATTTATGTCCCTTCAAATAATTCACGGAAGTTTTTATTTAAGATCCCTAAGGAAAGAACTTCGTCTGACAAAGTAACTTCAGCAGTATTTTAATTAAACGAAAGTAAATCTTTAAGTTTATTTTAAACTTACAAAGTTAATCCCTTCCTAAGAGAGCCTCTTCTCCTTGATCCCATTCTTGATTTGGTTATATTGTTGAGGAAAGAGCTTATCTGACTTTCATTTTCAAAAGTGAATCCCAGAAGAACCTAATAGAAATATCTTGTGAAGAGCAAGACTTCAAAAGTCTGTAAACAAGATAACTTACTTCAGTTATGTTTTAATTAAGCGAAAACAAATCTGTAACTTTATTTTAAACTTACAAAATTAATCCCTTCCTAAGAGAGCTTCTTCTCCTTGATCCCATTCTTGATTTGGTTATATTGTTGAGGAAAGAGCTTATCTGACTTTCATTTTCAAAAGTGAATCCCAGAAGAACCTAATAGAAATATCTTGTGAAGAGCAAGACTTCAAAAGTCTGTAAACAAGATAACTTACTTCAGTTATGTTTTAATTAAGCGAAAACAAATCTGTAACTTTATTTTAAACTTACAAAATTAATCCCTTCCTAAGAGAGCTTCTTCTCCTTGATCCCCTTCTTGATTTGGTTATATTGTTGAGGAAAGAGCTTATCTGACTTTCATTTTCAAAAGCGAATCCCAGAAGAACCTAATAGAAATATCTTGTGAAGAGCAAGACTTCAAAAGTCTGTAAACAAGATAACTTACTTCAGTTATGTTTTAATTAAGCGAAAACAAATCTGTAACTTTATTTTAAACTTACAAAATTAATCCCTTCCTAAGAGAGCTTCTTCTCCTTGATCCCATTCTTGATTTGGTTATATTGTTGAGGAAAGAGCTAATCTGACTTTCATTTTCAAAAGTGAATCCCAGAAGAACCTAATAGAAATAACTTGTGAAGAGCAAGACTTCAAAAGTCTGTAAACAAGGTAACTTAAAAAAAAGTAGAGCACAGTCCAAAAACAATTGTTGCATAATAAACCAGGCTCACAAGTCAATTAATTAGCTAAACATACTGGATGTTTTATTAGAATCCAAAACCGATGTTTAACACTTTCCAACATAGTTAAAAAAGAATTCCGTTACATACGGTCTATGGGGACAATCGTTTTCAGTGAATTTTAATTATGTTCTACTATTTCAAACATACAGGGTGATTTTTTTTAAAGTTGTGAAAGTAAAACCCTATAACAAAAGAACCACTGATCCAAATGACGTAAAATTTCACCAGTATGCTCTCAAAGCAATGGGAATTTTTTTGCCGTGGTTAAAAAAAGAACTTAAAATCGCACCGGCAGATGGCGCTGTGCATGCAGTAAAGTCGGGAGACGAACTTGCTCCCGGCACACGCACATTGGCGATAAAAACGTGAACGCACACCTCGTGTTCATTATTCTACAGAAATCCTCGCAATCACTGCGCCATTGACGGACTGTGCGTTGTTAGTGAAGCTGTATTATCAGAATAATAACAGCGCAGCAACTGCTCTTAGGAAATTTAGGACACTTACGAATTTAAGAAGAGGTCCAATGACGACAGAGGGCCTACGGAAGATGGTTTCTAAAACTACGGTCCATTTTTTTCCTCCCACAGACGATATTCTTTGTTTCTGCTACCCTACAGCGCCATCTGTCGGTGCGATTTTAAGTTTTTTTAACCATGCCTAAAAAATTCCCATTTCTTTGGGAGCATACTGGTGGAATTTCAGGTCATTTGGATCAGTGGTTCTTTGGTTATAGTGTTTTACTTTCACAACTTAAAAATCACCCTGTATTTAAATTAATATATTTCACACTATAACAGGCTTATTATAGAATAGGGCGTCCGTAGCATTCATCATTCATTTACAGGGACACACAAAATAATTCGGTTAATGTACTGTTTAAGAGCAAGGATTGATAGAAGTGCGTTTTAAGTAGTACACATTTTTAAATTAAACTATTTCGTTTCCCTATTACTTGGTGTGTATAAATTTTTTAGATGATATACAGAACAGCACAAAAGATCTCGAGTACATTTCCTTTTATTGACGAAAATTTCTGTAGGGGAATTTAGGATAACTGTGCTATGAATTTCATAACTGAACTAAAATTTAACATACTATGTAGTATACGTACAAATACAGTAATACCTCGGCTTTCATTGACTTCAGTTATCGTTTATTTTTTTTCCGTTAAAAATTTCTTTCGGTTTTCGTCATTTGTCTTGAATTTAGTTTATTTCCTGTGTATTTTTGTTGTTTTATTGATTGCGAATGTTTATCATGGAACCAAAGAAAGTTTCTTGTTAGCAACTTGTTTAATAATAATGTCTTGCCCCATTTTAGGCAAATCTTAAAGAGTCGGCAGAGACAGACCACTTTTGACAGCTTTTGTGAGCGATATAGGTCCTCTGACTCTGAAGCTAGTCCTACTTGCTAAAAGACCAAAAAGGGAAGTATAACCCCAAATACCTTGATACCATACGCTAAGAACACTATATTAATTTCTTATTGTTTTTAGAATTAAACGCTACATATTCTCTAAAAAATGTGTTTTTGATACGTATTTTGGAGTGTTTAAAACAAATTAATTGGATTTACATAGATTCATATGAATATCGGTTTTCGTCGGTTTCGGATTTCGTCCATTGTTTTCGGATGAATTATCGACGAAAACTGAGGTATCACTGTATATAGATCATATACAGATCTGCACAAAAGAATTCGTATAATTTTTCGACTATTGATGGTAATTCCTGAAATTGGGTTTTCAAATGTGCAATGCGTTTTCCAAATTGTTTACTTAGGCATCATTTTTCACCTTATTAAACGGCGAAGCGTTGTTAAAGAATTCTGGAAATGTTGGAAAATGTTTTATAATCTATGCTTGACACATTATTTTTCATTCCTGCTGTTCATAACTTTAGTAACAGTAATGATATTTTGGTACACTTCAAGAGACGTAACTTCATTTATGCGATACTGGGAGATGTTCTCATGTTATGCGATAACATGAGAAGTGGTGGATAGAAATCCGGATGCAATCAGCAGATTAGACGCTTCATAGTTTGGAATATAGTTACACATGATTTCACCGACTAAATTACGGTACACTACCATAACTTATTCCTTATATCGACGCAATTCATATAAATGAAGATCTATTGAAAGTAAGCTTAAAGCTGCGAACAATTTTCCATGTTCGGAAAAGAGAGAGACACCTTGTACCTCTTCAAGCATCACAATTCATTCTGCTTGCTAGTATGTCAAAGTGTAAACGCTGGGTTTTTACGCATTTTGATTTATCTGCAGTGCTTCAGTATGACGAGTCAGTACACGAATATCTTGTATGTGGTCCAGAGGTGTGCCCGGATATGAGTCGCCCACATCTTCAAGGCTTTGTGGTCTATAACAACAGGAAGAACCTCTGCACACTCAAGCGTATGTATAGCCGATGTTGACGTGTCCCACTGTGTATGGCTATCATCTTTCCTGAAAATTTGGGATGATATGTACCCATTTAGTGCTGAAATTAAAAGGGGCCCTTGATTTGTGCGAAATGTAAAGGTGACACAAGAAGTGGTGGATAGCAATCTGTATACAATCAGCAGACTAAATGCTTCATATTTCGGAATGCAGTTTACAATACATATGATTTCACCGACCAAATTACTGTGCACTACCATAATTTAAACATTATATCAACTCATTTCACACAAATCAAGATCTGTTGAAAAGTGAACTTAAAGATCTGAACAGCATCCCATGTTCAAAACATCCGAGAATTGTATTTTTAACTGAATAATAGAAATATTACGACTCTACTTTCCTATTTTTGACCATGCTTTTTTATAAGTAATGTCTGAGAGAAATTGGTAAAATTTATGAATAAATTACGACTCTACTTTTCTACAGGAAAATTTTGTTTGTTGTAATAAAATTGTTTGTTGAAATAAACTCTATCACATTTTCAAAGTTTGTACCAACTTTTTTTCAATCGCATTGTATATAACAAAATTGCAAGGTTCAATGACAAGCATCTCATATATTAATTTCATGGAATTTAGGAATATGAAAGTTAATTTATAAAAAATCAGTATTTTTCATGGCATTTTATTCAGATTTATGTCTGTAAATTACGAAAATTAAATTTTCTCCAAATAATACTAGTTTATGTTACGGCACATAGTGTAAAATTAACCATAAAGCTTTTGTTCAAAGTGTGTTAAAATCTCTGAGGGAAGAATTTAGTGTTACACATGTGATTTCAACTGTGTTTTAATTAAACGAAAGAAAAATGTTAAATTAATTTTAAAGTTACGAAAGCATTCCTTTCATGAGAGAAACTCTTTTGTTTGATCCTAGCCTTTGATCCGCCATCATTGTTGTGGAAAGATTAAGGTTTATCTGGGATTTAATTTACAAAAGTGAATCTCGAAAGAATAAAATAAAAATGTCTAGTGGCGCCAAGGTTTCTAAAGTCTACACGCAAGATACTCAAACACTGTACTATAAACTTAAAAAGTAAAGCACAGTACAAAAGACAACTATTGTATAATAAACCAGATTTACAAGTCATTTAATTAAAGATACAAGATGTCTTACTGGAATCCAAACACGGATTTTTGTTCATAACTTTATTAATAATAATGATATTTTTAACATAATTCTAAACAAATTTATGTGTATAAAATATGTATAAAATGGTCATACCTATAATCTCCATCTACCGTTTTGTCAGGTAAATAAAGCAAATTTTATTTTCTGTGATCAGAATGTGCTTTTGACTGCGATATACCTGCAAATAAATTTTTTTACAGTGTACAAAAGTTGTAAAAAGTAGTTTTCAGAAAAGCGAAATACAAGTTAGTTTAAAATGAATTCTCTGTTAAAGCACACATATCAATTTCAAATTGACCCGCAGGATCTAATTGGAACATTTTTATGCAGTTTGAAACATATAATTCAGAAGAAAAAAAAATCCAATTGTTTGGGGAAGGTTTAGAAGTTGTAACTACTCTTAAAGATTATTTTATTTTAAAAACAAATGACGAAATTAGGTGGTTTATATACAAATTTTCCTTATTTAAATGACAAAAAACCCTCCATAGAAATATGAGAGAGTATTTATGTAAAATGAATTATTTTTTCATCGCATTTTATTCTTATTATACATTTTCATTGTGCTAAGAATTTCATATGTATTTTTTTCCTTTCAAATAATATTATTCTATCTTATAACGCATATTTAGTGTAAAAGTTACACGAAAGCTTTTTTTAACGCACAGACTTCTATGGCACACCAGTAATGTATCCAGGGGTGCCATACGATACGAATGCGTGTGTCATCAATATTTTCATTGAAGATAATTTGTTGCTAGGAAACGGGACTATTCATAATTTATTACCATGTATTTTTAAAAAGAATTCCATGCTCCCCCCCACACCACCTCTACCACCACCATCCCCCTCCCAGGCATGTTTAGTGATTTCAGTCTGGCGTTCAATGTGTAAAAATAACTAAAATTTTATATTTTTAAATTAAAAATGTATAAAATTAATACTTTGTATAAAATTTACATTGCCGCTATTGGGAATTGTGAAGCGACTCGATAAATGCTGTAAACCGCTTTGTAAATGTCTGCCAAAAAAGCCACTTTACCGCAATCTGTGGGCCTGTGGCAATCAACGTGTTAAAGGGTTTTAAGATCCCAAAGGAAACAACTTAGTCTGACAAAGTGATTCGAGCTGTATTTTAATTAACGAAACAAAATCTTTAAGTTTATTTTAAACTTACAAAAGTAATCCCTTCCTAAGAGTCTCTTCCCCTTGATCCCATTCTTGATTTGCTTAAATTGTTGAGGTAAGGGCTTATCTGGCTTCATTTTCAAAAATAAATCTCAGAGAAACTTAACAGAGAAATGTCTTATGAAGGGAAGGCTTCAACAGTCTCTACACAAAATATTTAAAAAAAAGATAGCATTAAAAAAAAAGTTGAGCACAGTAAAAAACAATTATTGTTTCACAAACCAGGCTCACAAGTCTTTTAATTAGCCAAACATCCAGGGTGCGTTATTAGAATCCAAACCCTTTTTTAGCACTTTCCAACCTAGTTGAAAAGTGCTTATGACTTCGGTTTGTCTGGCCGTATGGCCGTCTGGCCGTCTGTCCGTGCTCTAACTCCCGTAAATATGCTCGGATTGCTCTGCAATTTTTATATGTTATTGTCGTTATCTATGGCACGTTCCCTATTTCAACTGAAGTGTGTAGCACTTATAGTTTTCTTACAGGGACACTCAAAAGAATTCCGTTACATTGCGGTCTATGGGGAAAAATCATTTGCGGTTTATTTTAAAAATGTTTCACTATTGTAAACGTATTGAAATTTATATAGATCACTAAGATGCATTAGAAGAAGCTTAATATGGAATAGTAGGTGTATAGCACTTAGAGTTACTTTACAGGGACAGTCAAAATAATTCCGTTACATTACGTCTATGGAGAAAAATCGTCTGCGGCTTATTTAAATAATGTTCCACTAGTTTAAACGCATTGAAGTTTATATATATATTACTAAGGTGCATTACAAGAGGCTTACTACAGAATAGTGTGTGTATAGCAGTCATCGTTCATTTACAGGGACACACAAAAGAATTCTCTACTGTCTGTTAACAATAATTCCTGGAAGTGCGTTTTAAGTTACTAAACGCGATTTTAATCTTAACTAGCTTTTTGTCTATTACGTGGTGTGTATAAATTCTGTAGATCCTATACAGGGCAGCACAAAAGTTCGCGAACACATTTCCGTTTATTGACAGAAACTACAGAAGGAGAATTTAAACGGTGCTACGCGTTTCCTAACTAAACTAAAATTTAGCATCCTATGTATATATACAAATCTATAGATCATATACAGGGCTACATAAAAGTATTCGGATATTTTTCCGAATATTGTTTATATTGAAAATTCCTGAAATTACGTTTTTAAATATGTTATGCGTTTTCCAAATTGTTTACTTAGATGTCATCTTTCAGCTTATTAAACGGTAATGATTTGTAAAATTATTTTAGAAGCGTTGGAAAGTGCTACATAATCTATGCTTAACGCATGATTTTTCGTTCTTGTTGTTCATAACTTTAATAAAAATAATATTTTATTGCACTTCAAGAGTGCAATCGAGAGTGAGATCGATCCGAGTGAGATCGATCCTGTTTAGATTATATGCATGTTTTGCTTGCATAAAAACTGCTGATCGCCTGCGTAATGTTACATTGTTAATTGAGAGGCATATGTTTTGATAAATCAGTGTACATAACTCGGCACTTCGAGCATCACAATTCATTTTGCTTGCTAGTATGTCAAAGTGTAAACGCTGGATTTTTACGCATTTTGGTTTATCTACAGTGCTTCAGTATGTCGAGTCAGTACATGAATATCTTGTATATGGTCGAGAGGTGTGCCGGGATACGAGTCGCACACATCTTCCAGGCTTTGTGGTCTATAAGAACAGGAAGAACCTCTGCACACTCAAGCGTATGTATATCCGATGTTGACGTGTCCCACTGTGTATGGCTATAATCTTACCTGAAAATTTGGGATGATATACACCCCTTTAGTGCTGAAATTAAAAAGGGGTACTATTCTGATACTGCCCTTGATTTGTGCGAATTGTAAAGATAACACGAGAAGTGTTGGATGGCAATCTGTATACAATCAGAGGACTAAACGCTTCTTATTTCGGAATACAGTTTACATTACATATGATTTCACCGACCAAATTACTGTGCACTACCATAACTTAAACATTATATCAACGCATTTCACACAAATCAAGGTCTGTTGAACAGTGAACTTAAAGCTCTGAACAGCTTTCCATGTTCAAAACACCCGAGAAACCCTGTATTTTTGGCTAAGTAATAGAAATATTACGACTCTATTAAAAATAGGTGTTCACCCGTTAATGTCTGTACATATATTTATTCATAAATTTTACCAATTTCTCTCAGACATTACTTATAAAAAAGCATGGTCAAAAATTTTCATTAAAAATGTCCTTCATTTAAAAAATTAAAAACAGTCTCCAATAAAAACTTCCACCACCTAACAAAAGCGCTAGGGGGAGCTCTACAGCCACCAGTCATCTATATAAAGGAGAGGAAGTTGGAAAGAGAACACAACTGATGATGCCCTGGCGAGGGGTGAAAGCGCTTTTGTTAGGTGGTGGAAGTTTTTATTGGAGACTGTTTTTAATTTTTTAAATAAAGGACATTTTTAATGAAAATTTTTGACCATGCTTTTTTATAAGTAATGTCTGAGAGAAATTGGTAAAATTTATGAATAAATTACGACTCTACTTTTCTACAGGAAAATTTTGTTTGTTGTAATAAAATTGTTTGTTGAAATAAACTCTATCACATTTTCAAAGTTTGTACCAACTTTTTTTCAATCGCATTGTATATAACAAAATTGCAAGGTTCAATGACAAGCATCTCATATATTAATTTCATGGAATTTAGGAATATGAAAGTTAATTTATAAAAAATCAGTATTTTTCATGGCATTTTATTCAGATTTATGTCTGTAAATTACGAAAATTAAATTTTCTCCAAATAATACTAGTTTATGTTACGGCACATAGTGTAAAATTAACCATAAAGCTTTTGTTCAAAGTGTGTTAAAATCTCTGAGGGAAGAATTTAGTGTTACACATGTGATTTCAACTGTGTTTTAATTAAACGAAAGAAAAATGTTAAATTAATTTTAAAGTTACGAAAGCATTCCTTTCATGAGAGAAACTCTTTTGTTTGATCCTAGCCTTTGATCCGCCATCATTGTTGTGGAAAGATTAAGGTTTATCTGGGATTTAATTTACAAAAGTGAATCTCGAAAGAATAAAATAAAAATGTCTAGTGGCGCCAAGGTTTCTAAAGTCTACACGCAAGATACTCAAACACTGTACTATAAACTTAAAAAGTAAAGCACAGTACAAAAGACAACTATTGTATAATAAACCAGATTTACAAGTCATTTAATTAAAGATACAAGATGTCTTACTGGAATCCAAACACGGATTTTTGTTCATAACTTTATTAATAATAATGATATTTTTAACATAATTCTAAACAAATTTATGTGTATAAAATATGTATAAAATGGTCATACCTATAATCTCCATCTACCGTTTTGTCAGGTAAATAAAGCAAATTTTATTTTCTGTGATCAGAATGTGCTTTTGACTGCGATATACCTGCAAATAAATTTTTTTACAGTGTACAAAAGTTGTAAAAAGTAGTTTTCAGAAAAGCGAAATACAAGTTAGTTTAAAATGAATTCTCTGTTAAAGCACACATATCAATTTCAAATTGACCCGCAGGATCTAATTGGAACATTTTTATGCAGTTTGAAACATATAATTCAGAAGAAAAAAAAATCCAATTGTTTGGGGAAGGTTTAGAAGTTGTAACTACTCTTAAAGATTATTTTATTTTAAAAACAAATGACGAAATTAGGTGGTTTATATACAAATTTTCCTTATTTAAATGACAAAAAACCCTCCATAGAAATATGAGAGAGTATTTATGTAAAATGAATTATTTTTTCATCGCATTTTATTCTTATTATACATTTTCATTGTGCTAAGAATTTCATATGTATTTTTTTCCTTTCAAATAATATTATTCTATCTTATAACGCATATTTAGTGTAAAAGTTACACGAAAGCTTTTTTTAACGCACAGACTTCTATGGCACACCAGTAATGTATCCAGGGGTGCCATACGATACGAATGCGTGTGTCATCAATATTTTCATTGAAGATAATTTGTTGCTAGGAAACGGGACTATTCATAATTTATTACCATGTATTTTTAAAAAGAATTCCATGCTCCCCCCCACACCACCTCTACCACCACCATCCCCCTCCCAGGCATGTTTAGTGATTTCAGTCTGGCGTTCAATGTGTAAAAATAACTAAAATTTTATATTTTTAAATTAAAAATGTATAAAATTAATACTTTGTATAAAATTTACATTGCCGCTATTGGGAATTGTGAAGCGACTCGATAAATGCTGTAAACCGCTTTGTAAATGTCTGCCAAAAAAGCCACTTTACCGCAATCTGTGGGCCTGTGGCAATCAACGTGTTAAAGGGTTTTAAGATCCCAAAGGAAACAACTTAGTCTGACAAAGTGATTCGAGCTGTATTTTAATTAACGAAACAAAATCTTTAAGTTTATTTTAAACTTACAAAAGTAATCCCTTCCTAAGAGTCTCTTCCCCTTGATCCCATTCTTGATTTGCTTAAATTGTTGAGGTAAGGGCTTATCTGGCTTCATTTTCAAAAATAAATCTCAGAGAAACTTAACAGAGAAATGTCTTATGAAGGGAAGGCTTCAACAGTCTCTACACAAAATATTTAAAAAAAAGATAGCATTAAAAAAAAAGTTGAGCACAGTAAAAAACAATTATTGTTTCACAAACCAGGCTCACAAGTCTTTTAATTAGCCAAACATCCAGGGTGCGTTATTAGAATCCAAACCCTTTTTTAGCACTTTCCAACCTAGTTGAAAAGTGCTTATGACTTCGGTTTGTCTGGCCGTATGGCCGTCTGGCCGTCTGTCCGTGCTCTAACTCCCGTAAATATGCTCGGATTGCTCTGCAATTTTTATATGTTATTGTCGTTATCTATGGCACGTTCCCTATTTCAACTGAAGTGTGTAGCACTTATAGTTTTCTTACAGGGACACTCAAAAGAATTCCGTTACATTGCGGTCTATGGGGAAAAATCATTTGCGGTTTATTTTAAAAATGTTTCACTATTGTAAACGTATTGAAATTTATATAGATCACTAAGATGCATTAGAAGAAGCTTAATATGGAATAGTAGGTGTATAGCACTTAGAGTTACTTTACAGGGACAGTCAAAATAATTCCGTTACATTACGTCTATGGAGAAAAATCGTCTGCGGCTTATTTAAATAATGTTCCACTAGTTTAAACGCATTGAAGTTTATATATATATTACTAAGGTGCATTACAAGAGGCTTACTACAGAATAGTGTGTGTATAGCAGTCATCGTTCATTTACAGGGACACACAAAAGAATTCTCTACTGTCTGTTAACAATAATTCCTGGAAGTGCGTTTTAAGTTACTAAACGCGATTTTAATCTTAACTAGCTTTTTGTCTATTACGTGGTGTGTATAAATTCTGTAGATCCTATACAGGGCAGCACAAAAGTTCGCGAACACATTTCCGTTTATTGACAGAAACTACAGAAGGAGAATTTAAACGGTGCTACGCGTTTCCTAACTAAACTAAAATTTAGCATCCTATGTATATATACAAATCTATAGATCATATACAGGGCTACATAAAAGTATTCGGATATTTTTCCGAATATTGTTTATATTGAAAATTCCTGAAATTACGTTTTTAAATATGTTATGCGTTTTCCAAATTGTTTACTTAGATGTCATCTTTCAGCTTATTAAACGGTAATGATTTGTAAAATTATTTTAGAAGCGTTGGAAAGTGCTACATAATCTATGCTTAACGCATGATTTTTCGTTCTTGTTGTTCATAACTTTAATAAAAATAATATTTTATTGCACTTCAAGAGTGCAATCGAGAGTGAGATCGATCCGAGTGAGATCGATCCTGTTTAGATTATATGCATGTTTTGCTTGCATAAAAACTGCTGATCGCCTGCGTAATGTTACATTGTTAATTGAGAGGCATATGTTTTGATAAATCAGTGTACATAACTCGGCACTTCGAGCATCACAATTCATTTTGCTTGCTAGTATGTCAAAGTGTAAACGCTGGATTTTTACGCATTTTGGTTTATCTACAGTGCTTCAGTATGTCGAGTCAGTACATGAATATCTTGTATATGGTCGAGAGGTGTGCCGGGATACGAGTCGCACACATCTTCCAGGCTTTGTGGTCTATAAGAACAGGAAGAACCTCTGCACACTCAAGCGTATGTATATCCGATGTTGACGTGTCCCACTGTGTATGGCTATAATCTTACCTGAAAATTTGGGATGATATACACCCCTTTAGTGCTGAAATTAAAAAGGGGTACTATTCTGATACTGCCCTTGATTTGTGCGAATTGTAAAGATAACACGAGAAGTGTTGGATGGCAATCTGTATACAATCAGAGGACTAAACGCTTCTTATTTCGGAATACAGTTTACATTACATATGATTTCACCGACCAAATTACTGTGCACTACCATAACTTAAACATTATATCAACGCATTTCACACAAATCAAGGTCTGTTGAACAGTGAACTTAAAGCTCTGAACAGCTTTCCATGTTCAAAACACCCGAGAAACCCTGTATTTTTGGCTAAGTAATAGAAATATTACGACTCTATTAAAAATAGGTGTTCACCCGTTAATGTCTGTACATATATTTATTCATAAATTTTACCAATTTCTCTCAGACATTACTTATAAAAAAGCATGGTCAAAAATTTTCATTAAAAATGTCCTTCATTTAAAAAATTAAAAACAGTCTCCAATAAAAACTTCCACCACCTAACAAAAGCGCTAGGGGGAGCTCTACAGCCACCAGTCATCTATATAAAGGAGAGGAAGTTGGAAAGAGAACACAACTGATGATGCCCTGGCGAGGGGTGAAAGCGCTTTTGTTAGGTGGTGGAAGTTTTTATTGGAGACTGTTTTTAATTTTTTAAATAAAGGACATTTTTAATGAAAATTTTTGACCATGCTTTTTTATAAGTAATGTCTGAGAGAAATTGGTAAAATTTATGAATAAATTACGACTCTACTTTTCTACAGGAAAATTTTGTTTGTTGTAATAAAATTGTTTGTTGAAATAAACTCTATCACATTTTCAAAGTTTGTACCAACTTTTTTTCAATCGCATTGTATATAACAAAATTGCAAGGTTCAATGACAAGCATCTCATATATTAATTACATGGAATTTAGGAACATGAAAGTTAATTTATATAAAATTTAGTATTTTCCATTGCATTATATTCAGATTTATGTCTGTAAAATACAAAAAAATAAATTTCTCCAAATAATATTAGTTTATGTTAGGGCACATAGTGTAAAATTAACCATAAAGCTTTTGTTCCAAGTTTGTTAAAATCTCTGAGGGAAGAACTTAGTGTTACACATGTGATTTCAACTGTGTTTTAATTAAACGAAAGAAAAATGTTAAATTAATTTTAAAGTTACGAAAGCATTCCTTTCATGAGAGAAACTCTTTTGTTTGATCCTAGCCTTTGATCCGCCATCATTGTTGTGGAAAGATTAAGGTTTATCTGGGATTTAATATACAAAAGTGAATCTCAAAAGAATATAATAAAAATGTCTAGTGACGCCAAGGTTTTTAAAGTCTATACGCAAGATACTCATACACTGTGCTATAAACTTAAAAAGTAAAGCACAGTACAAAAGACAACTGTTGTATAATAAACTAGACTTACAAGTCATTTAATTAAATATACAAGATGTCTTACTGGATTTTGTTCATAACTTTATTAATAATAATGATACTGTTAGCGTAATTTTGAACAAATTTATCTTGATTTATGGGAAATGTGCAGATAACACGAAAAGTTATGGCCACCATCCGCATACAAACAGAAGATTAGACGCTTGACATTTCGTATAATAGTTCACATTACATATGAATTTATAAACCAAATGAATATGCATACTCAGAACGTGACGTTACATCAACACATTTCACTTAAATCAAAGCAAGTCTCTTGAAAATTACGCTAAAATATATTCATTTCTAATAAAATTGTAGACAACAATGTGGGTTCGGATTTGAATAAGACACCCTGTATATTTGACTAAATAAATCATTGGCATTCTGTTTTCGTATATATTAGTTGTAATAAACTCTGTTACTTCTTTAAGTTTGAAAGAATAAAAAACTAGTATATAACAAAATTATAAGGTTCAGTGACAAGCATAACGTACATTAACAAGTTGGAAATTGTACGTCAAACGTTACAAACGAGGTGCGTTCGTACGCACGTTTTAGAATTAAATTCATGATATCCCGTGCGTAGAACGGGTTAAACAGCTAGTTAAGTATATATTTTATGACACTGTTCATACAAATATCTTAACTAGTTATATAAATATTCAGATATATATGTATCAGCTAGTTATATAAATATTCAGATCTTGATGAGTTTTAATTCTGTGAAATGAATTATATCGTCTGCAGATTAATTTCTGTCATAAAATAAGTATCTCGGTCGCTTGACGATTTAACATCCATCGGAAGCTCCTATAACAAAAAAGCACCGATTTAAAAAAAAAATCAAATTTCTTAATAAATATTTTTATTAATATCTCCTAAAGTTTTGATTAGATTTTAATAAAATTTGAAATGTCTCGACAAAATTCTGCAAAGATAATATATTTTAAATTGCAAACCATTTGGTTGGGTAGTTTTTGCGTTGTTATATGCGGACAGACAGACAGACGGACAGACAGACAGACAGACAGACGGACGGACCAAGCGACGACTATAGGTGCTACGTATTTATATAATTACGAACGCACCTAATAACGTAGAAGCATAAAACATTATTGATATAAAGTTCGATATTTTGCCACTGAATGTAATTTTTATTTGCATCTGTGTATTATTAAAAACCAATTTTCTTCTAAGATTTGATTTAATCAAAAATATTACATCTGAACATATTCATAACTATATAAAATCATTAAGATTACAGACATTACATTACAATTACATAAAATGTTAAAAACACTAAAAAACATATTTAAATTGAATGTTTCGTATTTACATAAAATCCCTCATCAGTAAAATTTTTAACGTAAGTCACAAGAAGTTCTAAAAAATGGACACACAGAAAATATATTGCAACAAACTGTCAGGACGAAAGTTATATTAGCACTCAGTATTCAGTTGGAATTGAACCTACTTCGTTAAGAATTAAATCTGTATTTGTAGTATACCATACTTCTAGGAAAGTACGAGTTCTATAGTTGCTGCACTTCAATCTAATTATAAAAGATTTAGCAAAATCTGGAAAATGGTTAGTTTTTAATGCATATAGCCCACTATCTTGGAATTTAAATTTTTATTTTCGAATGCATTCCTGTGCTCCTTGAGTCTTATTTCGAGTGTTCGACCTGTCTCCCCTATGTAAAGTGCATTGCACTGTTTGCATGAGATACCATATACCACATCTTAAATCTGAGAAATGGGATATCTGTGTTACATTGTAACATAGACATATAATTTCATGTTGCGACATCTAATTATAGTTAAAGCCACAAAAAGATTTTGCTCAATGGGCATTAACCTTTTGATTACTACGGCAAACGATTTTTTCTTCACTGCGCAGAAGTTGAAAAAACAGTTTTCAGAAAACGACAGTCAAAATTTCAAAATCAGTTGAAGCCTGTGTGTACACGCGTCAATTTCAAAACGGATTTATTTATAAATGAAATATTTTTATGTAGTTTGGAGCACATATTTCCAGACTGGGGACATGTTTAATGTTCATTTTTACCACAATTTACAAAAAAAAAAAAAAAAAAAAATTCTTTGTGGTAGATTTCTCTTGACATTAATCTACTATAAGTGTATGGCAGAAGTTTTTTTTTCAAAAGGTGGTACGAATAGAATAGAAAATAGTCGGTGAGACGCACGGTGTCCCAACATTCAAAAGAAAAGATCCCTATGGAAAGAACTTAGTACAGAGCTGCAATCTTCCGTATTTTTGAATACCAGTAATTTTGCTTAGAGAATTTCGCTATGCTGAACCACAGAAAATCTGCAATTCAATAAGACAAAGTTTTCTATACGAAATGGCATCCTGGTATCTGGAGGATTGGCATATCTGCTAGTTAACAAAACAACTTCAGCCTTGTTTTAATTAAACAAAAGAAAAATGTAAAATTTATTTTTAAACAAGCTGAGCCGTCCGGCGTTGCCTGCGCCCGTGCAAATAACCTTAAACAGATCTCAAGTTTCTATAATTCTATTTAAAGAAGTTGAACCAAGGGCCTCAAGAAGGAGATTAATATTCAAAATTGGTGGTAACTGAGGTTCAAGAAATATTTATTCGTCGTTCAAGTAGTATCTGGAAGTCCTATGAAGTAGTTAGAAAAAAAAAGACTAGTGAATCGGACGATTTTTAAGGAAGCTACAGTAGAGGGCTCAAAAGAGTCCAACTGATAATTTTGAGCAGAGCCCTAAGAGAAAACCGTCTTAAAAGGTCCTAGTACTTAGTGTTTTAGATCAGTCGAAATTAAGCATAGGGTGCAAATTAATCAATAGAATAAAATTTTAAAGAAATGCTTAAAAAAGTGCCCCAGAGCCGCGATAAAAATATGAGATTGATGGATTGGGGAGAGGAGTCCAGACTCAACTTTAAAGTTATGCATTGAGAGGGTAACACAATGAGAGGGGTGAAAAATGCATGGCGCACAAAAAGTTCAAGAGTTCCGGACCGGGCCACAGGGGTCCAGAGTCCTAACTGGAATGTAGAAATAGGAAAAAAAACCAAATAGAGAAAAGGCCTCAAAAACGAAGAAGATCGGATTAAAAAGAGAACAATTTAGGGAACAAAAACTTCAAGGGGCCTCAGACCGGGCCTCAGGGGGCCAGGGTCCTAACTGGAATGTAAAAATGAGGGAATAAATAAATAGAGAAAATGCCTCAAAAACGAAAAAGATCGGATTAAAAAGGGAATAGTTTAGGGAACAAAAACTTCAAGGGCCCCGGACTAGGCCCCTTGAAGTTCCAGGAGGCCAGGGTCTTAACTTGTTGACGTAAAAGAATGTTTATCTGGGATTTCATTTACAAAAAGGTACCTCAGAAGAATATAACAGAAACGTCTTGTGACACCAAAGTTTCTAAAATCTGCACACAAGGTAATCAAAAGTCGATGCGATAAAATTTAAGACAGAGTAGAAGCAGTACAAAAACAAATTTGGAATAGGAAACCAGGTTCCCAATGCATTTAAGTAATCAGAAATAAGGTCCACTGTCCTAAAAAAGGACAGTGGCTTCTATACCGGAACATAACAATACACTAAATCCTATAGAAACAAAACCTGTCTATAACTGAATTCTGTCTTACACGTAAACAGTACATGGTGTCGACTGAAAGAATACCGTACAAATCTATTTACTAATATGAAAACCTCTCTAAAACAATTTTTTTTTAACACGGGAGTTTCCGTCTTATTAGGTTTTAGTGTAATAAATAAACATAATAATCTTAAAGAGTAAAATCTCTGAAAACGGAATCGCTAGACAACGAAACAAATTTCCGTATTCCAGAAGTTTTCCATTGAGCAGTTATAATGGTATGGTGTTCTTTCCGTACGGACCATGAATATTTTATGTATAAGACGAGATTTGTCATAGGCAGATTCTGTTTTTACAAGATTTACAGAACTAAGTACAGTTAAACCTCCTGTAAAAACAGAATAAACAGTTAAAATAAACTGTTTTAGACAGGTTTCCATTTGAGCAAGTAGATTTCTTTTGGAGAGACCGTAAAAATTTTCCGTTATAGATAGGTTGTGTTTTAATAGGTTTACTCGATGGTTACAGTTTTACTCAGATTAGCTCAACTTGATGCAGACTAACGAATACATGATACTAAAAAGAAATTTCAAATAATTTGCACATCATGAAAAATTGAGACTTTTGGCGTGCCGCGCGGGATCTCGGACAGATCTTAAAGGCTTTGTATGATCGACACATCTTGCGTAAATCGGAACACTTGACAACATTACACTAGAATCCAAACTCAAATGTTTGTTCAGAACTTTAATGATTATAAAGGTGATTTAGCATAATATTCACCAGACTTACCTTGATTTGTTCTAAATGTAACGATATCACAAGAAATGATATAAGTGGCCACCATTCACTTACAAACAGCAGACGTCTAGTTTCGGAATATAGTTGCATGTGATGCATTGTGATACATTGCATGTGATTTCAATGGCGAAATTACTTTGTACTTTTCGTTATAGCGACGCATTTCAATAAAATAAAGATCTGTTGAAAATCGTGCTTAAAAGGATACACTAGTAACGCGAAGACACCATAGATGAGGGATTTATAATTGGAATACGGACTCCATTGTTCCTCCGGCAGAAAATTGAAGCATAGATCTTCCCGTTCCATCGCCAAAAGCGTGTCGTTTTTTGGCGTTAATCCCTTTCTTGGCAACTTTCCCTTTCACAATCAACACAAACGCAGGTGAAATGAATACTGATCTCGGCGAGAGCAGGAATTCAAAAGCGGGAAATAACAGTTTGGCGTGCTATCTCCCCAACGTCACGTGACGGTGGGGAGTACAGATGTTTGATTCAAGAAAATGTTACTAGTCCGTAGTCTATTATTTTAGATGTCTATGGACGACATTTGCAAGCTAATGTTAAACCAATGGCAACGTGCTTTACAAATTTCTCGTTTGCATTTTAATATTTTGAAATGATTTTTTTAACACTTTCCAAAATAATTGAAAAGTGTTTATGAATTCGGTTTGTCTATCTGCCGTCTGTCTGTTCGGAGAGAAAAAAAATACATGCATTTCATTTTTAACACTTTCCAACATATAGTTGAAAAGAGTTTATGAATGCGCCTTACCTGGACGTCTGTTCGAGTTCTAACTCGCATAAATATATTCGGATTGCCATGCAATTGATATATGTTATTGAGGTTTACTATGGCATGTTCAGTATTGAAAATGAAGTGTGTAACATTTACAGTTCGTTTACAGAAAAACTCAAAAGAATGATATTACATTACGGGCTATAGAGGAAAATCGTCTGTGGCGTATTTTAATGATGTTAAATTATTTAAAACATATTAAAATTTAATACATCACAGATGTGCACTACAAGATGCTCACTATGGAATATGGTGTGAATAGAATTCATCGTTTTTTAACAGGGACAAACAAAATAATTCGATTACACTATGCTAGAAGTGCGTTTTCAGTTATGGTATGCATTTTTAAATATAACAATTTTTTTGCGTATTAGTTTGTATAAATCCTATAGATCCTATACAAGGCTGCACATAAGATCTCGTGTATTTTTTTATTTTTTTTTTAATGCGGAAATTGCTGAAGGGAAATTTTTAAATGTGCTATGCGTTTTCTAACTAAAGTAAATTTTAACATATACAATGCAGTATATATAAAAATTTATATAGATAATATACAGGGATCCCCAAAGAATTCGGATACTTTTCTGATTGTTGATGTTAATTTCAGAAATTGAGTTTTTAAATGTGTTATGCCTTTTTCATACTGTTTACTTAGACATCATATTTCATCTTATTAAAAGGGGAAGTTTTGTTAAAGTATTCAGAATGTGTTGGAAAGTATTTCATATTCTATGCTTGACGCATGATTTTTCGTTCTTGTTTTTATTTTTTGCATAGGGTATCTGAGTTCGACTTCTAACAGGGTATTTTCGTATCTTTTCAATTTTGGTCGCAGTTTTTTTTTTTTTTTTTTTTTTTTTTTTTTTGTGGTCCCTTTCACTTTTGCAATCGGTTTCGAAATCGAAAGTGTCTTCCTAAAATAAAATTGCAACCAAAATCGAATAAATACGAAAGTACTAGGTTAGGCATCAGGCCAGGCCCGGACTGGCTCCTTTGGGGGCCCTCGGCTAGAGACTGAAAAGGGGCCCCTTACCGGGAAATTTAAGAAGACATAGAATATTAGAATATTTGCTTTTTGAAAATTAGGTTTACATGCCTAAAAACCACATTTAGCTACTTTGTCACTTGGAAAATAGTTGGGTTAAAAAGTAAGCTTTCTCTGATGTAGTTTGTTTACTTTCACAATAAATATTTATATTATTTTTATATACCGTACCTAAATTAGTTCCATGCTAGAAAAAAGTAAGTATACTAATTAATTACGAGTTGTTTATTACTTAAAAATGAGAGTGAGAAATGCTTTTAGTTTTAGGCAACCAAATAACAAAAGCTGAAGATCTAATAAGCTAAATCCTTCTGTAATACCTAAGTAAATATTAAAAAGGGAAACAACGGTAATAAAAAAACAAGCATATTGAAAAAAAAAACAATGTCCTCTTTAATTTTAATTTAATTGTTACAAATTGTAAAATGGATTTTATAACAAAAATAAAAATGGCTCTACAATACCTTGGTACAGATACAGCGAAAATACAGTTCATATGATTCTGATCGGCTGCATACTAATCAAACGCCTTTTTGGCCAGTTTATCTATAATAGCATCTTTATCCAAGTTACAAAAAAATCTTTATACATTCATGAAAAGAAGATTAGAAATAAGGTATTGGCTTAAAGTAGATCTAAGTCAATTCTTAACTATTTTAAGTTTAGAAAACACCCTTTCACAGGTGTACAAACTTGTGAGCTACATACAGGTTGGTAAACATTCCAGATTCTAAGAGTTCAAAAACAACAGAAAAAGCGCATGATAAACACAGAAAACATTGTTTCTTGTCAGAGCAGTAACCATAAAGATTTTTGTGTTTTTCAAATTCAGATTCTACATCGTCATACTCACAGATTTCTTCAGCTCCATTCAGATCGTCTTGTTTTCTTTTAATGATAGTTTTTTAAGCCACTGTAAAGCTTTCAGACTGGTCTGCAAACTCTTTCAGCTCTACCTATAACTGACTTCTTTCAACTTTACAAAGATTAGAAATGCTACAAAGGACTTTCGCATGAAAACTATCAAGCATTACGAATTTATTAAATTTCTTTGGGTCTAACCAGGAACAATCTACTGAAATTTTTATGTTTGGACTAAATCTTTTTTCGATACTTGCCCTGGCACAATCTAAAACACTGAAAAGTCCAATTTATAGTTTTGAGCAGTTGAGATTCCGGGAGCCTCGTCTATTGATTTTTCACAAGGCATTACCTTTTTCTTTGAAGTTCTTTTTTCCTTGAAATCTAATTCTACTTCAGCATCAATACTGTTATCTTCTAAGTTGCTATTAACTATACTTGTATAATATTTTGTTTTGGAATACAGAGCGTGAAAGTGTTTGTCACTCCTTTTATCCGTTATTTGTTGAAGCAACTTCTCTACCAAGTTTCAGACTGTAGAAAATAGTCAATGGTTTTACTTTGTAAATATTTTAAAATAGGAGATATAACAAGATATAAATCTAACAAAACAATAGACATAAATAGGATTAAAAATTTATTTTTACTACAAAGTTTCTAGTATGTTAAAATATAAAATTTTATTTGCATTGATATAATTAATATATGTAGTACACGGCATTATATATTCCTTATATTCCAATTACGTTTTATAAGAAATATTCATTTTACTTGCAATGTCTTCAGAATTCATAACACGCATAACAAAGTATAATTTCAAAAGAAGATGTCTTTATTTATATTAATTACCGACAGATGGCGTAAAAATAAAACGAAGCGCAATTTGTGTATGGAATCTCAAAACTTCGTTGTCAGTCACGTGATTTGGACTTTTATTATAATGATTTTAGGGGCAAAAATAAAACATAGTCCAGCATTAAGTGCTCAAAAAGGGCAAATTAAAGAAAGTTTTGGTGAAGTTTTGATATTTGGTACCTTTATGTTTTTTAGGTTGCTGAACACAAATAAGAGATTTTCCAAAAAGAAAAAAAAAAAATCCGGGAAATACGTTATTTTTATAAAAAGCGTATAAAAACGGACTTGTCTCTGTTTTTTTGTTTTTTTTAAGTAATTCCAAAAATGTGCATTTTACGTGAAAGAAAAAAGTATATGAATTAAAGAGAATAAAATTTTCTACATTTTATGTATTAAAAGTTTTTTCCCCTGATCAATAGCTTATCCGTGAAAGTGCCACAAAAATGGTGGTTAAAAGCAAAAAAGTGTTTATCAAAAGAAAAAAAAACGAGAATTACGGCCTTGTATATCGATGTAACATGAAAACTAACCATTTTACGCAAACGTTGACCATTAATGATACTAAGGACTATGGGATTGACTACATTTTACAATGAAGTTGCCTGATAACAAATACGACGACTCATTATGAATCATTATAATTATAAATAATTATGTACATTAGTAAGTACATTTACATAAAATAAAAAAGTAAATGTCTTATTTCCGAATTCTTTTATTTGACGATCCATGCAATTCATCGACATCTACAACATAAAAAATAGATGTATGGAATTAGTGGGTTTTTTTATTACTACCAATATTATAGAATAAATATTTCATACTTTGTGGCATGGCTTGTTCCTCTTCCATTGGGTACACGGATTCAGTGAGTGGGCAATGCAGCTACAGCTCGGTTTCAAGGTAAGCTCGGCTTCCTCGTCTTCACGCACCACTGCGATGCTGTTGAAGTTACCCTCGCAGTTGAGGCACATGTTAGTACAACAAAGCCCTGCCTTCTTGCACCAAAAATTTCGGTTGCAGTTCTCTGTGCACTTGCAGGATACAAGCATTAACAAAGCAAGGGGAGCAAGGGATAGTACAGTAAATACAGTCTGAAGGCCAGCATTTGTTTTCTTCCGTTCCCACTCATCAGCCTTTTTTTCAATCCCCAGCCATTGCTGGACTTGGTGATATACACTTAAAGAGTGCTGTTGCGCTGCACCTGCAGATGGTGGTAAAACAGCAATATTAGATCTGTATCTAAAGGCTGACTTCTTGTACGAAATACACTTTAGGTAGTTCAGCGAAGGCACATTCGCCCCACTATAGCCGTACAGTGAGACAAAGAAACGTTCCACAGCAGCTGCAACCATCTCCTGAGTAGCGATCAGGTATTTGAACACTTTAACAACGTCTGCAACATATGGATTATTCCCAAGAATTTTGAGGAACTTCATTTTCCCTTGCATAAACGGTGCTGACTTTGTATCGCACCCGCTCATAGCGTGTAGAAAGAGGATGTTTTCCGCAACCGTTGAACTCACAGCATTTGATGGAGAAAATGTCAATGGAGAAACGGTGTCCTTTCCAGGTTTTAAAAAGAAAACGTTTTCAGCTCTGCAGCGACCTATCTAAATGACCAAGAGCTTTACATCCTCCCCAACTATATTCACCATCTCATTTTATGGAGCCAAGGACAAAGCAGTGTTTAAAATAAAGGTGTCTACGTATTCTTTTGCTTGCTTGCATGTAATATCTGGTGATGAAAACCTGTCAATCATCATAGATATTAACCGACCTTTGTTTTTTAAGTTAGCAAGAAACTTTTTTCGGATGTGGTAGGTATCGTTGTGCCGTCAAACAATACATCAGTCAAAGCATGCTTCCTTAACTCCTTAAGCACCATATTCAATTTAGTGATAGTATGCTGAATACCAGCTATGTTAAATTTCGTCAAAAATACAAAAAAATTCAAAAATACAAAATTCATACCGGAAATTCTAAAAGAATAATTTTAATTTATGTAATCACGAAAAGTCTGTCATTATATAAAATACAAATTACTACTATAACTTTCTGGTATGAATTCAAAATTTTGAATTTAAAAAAAGGTCGAACTGGCAACCTGGACGTACGCACATACGTCCTGAAATTACAGATAGATGTTTTCATGACATACGCAGGTACGTCGTGGTGCTTAAGGGGTTAATCGTCTCATACGCCCATCAGTTTTTTACCACTTTGTACATCATCAGGGTAGCCATCAAAGACAACTACTGCCTGTGGTTGATATTTTGACTACTGCACGTACTCAACACATTCGTAGGATATTAAAGAAAAGGAATGATTTTTAGACCAAACAGCCCTATGCAATTAAAAATAACCATCAATGACGAATTGAACTCTGCCGCTGAACCGCTTGGTTGTTAGGGGTTTGAATGCCTTGTAGAGAGTAGATTTTGTTCCTTTTCTTAAGTCATTGTCGAATAGGGACACTGAATAAGGTCTTGGATCGTACATCAAAAACTCCTCAATATCTTCATCCGAGTGCTTTGTAACCGAAATTCGTTGGAACAAAGATGTGGGGTTAATAGAAACCAATTCGTCGTCTACTCTTATCACAGTATCACACTGTTCATTACAACAAGAGGTTTGTTTTACTCTGTCGCTCCGTTTAAATTTGACAGTTCCAAAGTCACCACCAACAACATTGTTCGCGTCTTTGATGCCTGATTCCCTAGACTTATGGAAGTTGATCCGTTTAGGCAAAAAATAAAACTTTTAGGAATTGAAGTCCGTGTCAACTTTTATTAGCGAAAATGTGTTTTAGTTATTTTATTTTTGTGTTATTTAAAAAGCAAATTATAAAGTGCCATATTTTTGTAAAAGCAAATGGAGATTTTTATCTGATCCCAGGTATGCTCATTTTTATTTATTTTTTAGTTATGAAGAAAACAATGAACCTCAGATGCATAAAATATAATCAATCATATAATTTTTAGTATCATTAATGGTCAACATTTGCGTTATAACGCCCTTTCAAAGATAATCCGCGAAGTGAGGACTTAGTAGCGAAAGGATTAAACTTCGAAAATATTTTTTACATCCGAAAGATCACTTTAATGAATAAACAAAGATTTTCTTGGTAGATGAAAAATAAGAATAAGATTAAAAATAAGAATAAATTTTATGAGTTCTTCGATATGACGATCTTTCGTTTTAAATTATCGTTCATTGGATTTCAGTGCCTGTTCCGTCCACTACAATTGACAGTTAGATTTGTTTTATATTAAGAGTTTTAGCACTCTTCTCGATTCGTGAAAAGTTCAGATTTATCTCTCACTCTAGTAGGATTTTTATCCAGATAATGTGTTGCATCTCAAAAGGTTTCTCGTTCCCTGTCTGCACAAAGCTTGTTGCGGGCGGGCTTTCTAGCATTCGCCCGGGTACTCGGCGTACCTTGTATTCTCGAACAGAGGTCTAGCACCTCTCCCCGTTCCTCTCGCAGTCACCCGGGTACTTGGCGTAACCTGCTTTCTCGAACAGAGGCCTGGCACCTATCAGCGTTTATCTCAATCTGAACTCTTAATTAAAATCCTTTCGCTTATGGTTTTCGCAATGAGAGGGGCGTTTGTCCGAGAAGGGGCTTATCAGGACCACTTGTACCGTGGGACCATGACATCACCTACAAACCAATGCTGTATTGGTTTCTTTCTAAAAGGGGAAAATAAGTAGTTGCACTTTGTGGTTTCTCATGGAGGTATTTTTCTCACCAAGACAGGCCACCAGCAAAGTAAGTCCTCTTATCCTTATTGGACAATGCTATCAATTATAATTCTTAAGTTTTCCTCTGTTCACAAAAGAAGTTCAGTATTGACACTATTTCAAAGCAACGCCGATGTGAGAAAATATGCTGGAAATGGTCTTTTAGAAGTTTTCACACGAGAACTCTCAGCTGCCAAACACTGATGGTTCTCACGCAACGTCACGTAAAAGTAAAAATGGGTTCTTTATAGCGTAAAATGGTTAGTTTCTATGTTACATTGATGTACAGTGCCGTATTTCCCGTTGTTTCAGTTTTTTGCTTTTAACACCCATTTCTGTGGCATTCTCATGGCTAAACTATTGAACAGAGAAAATAATTTCAATTTATAAAATGTATAAAATTTTATCCTCTTTGATTCATATACTGTCGACTTTCACGTAAAATGCATAGTTTTAGAGTTATTTTGATAAAACAGAGAAAAGTCCGTTTTTTTTTATATTTTTGTAACAAAGAAAAAAGTATTTCCCGGAAAAAAAGTTTGTCGGAAAACCTCAAATTCATGTTCAGCGACCCCAAAAAACATAAAAGTACCAAGTATCAAAACTCCACCAAAACTTTCTTTTATTTTCTACCAAATGACTGGACTAATAATAGGCAAGAAACACAAACACGGAATTGGCGACTCAAAATACTGCGTATGTGGAAAATATTTATGAGCTAATAAACTAATTCGATTTACCTTACCTGTATTTAATGTATCACTATTGTCCCTCAAAGGCTGACTTTGCGACTGAGAAGTGGCACTAGTTAACCAAGTATATTTTAACTTTTCGAACTTTTTTCAACGTCTAAAGATTTTCTCTTCTTTTTTTTTCCCTTTTCGTAGCGCCACTATGGTACACACGTTTCATGTTGACATAACTGTGACACTGCTCTAACTACAATCATCATGGCCCACTTAAGACTTAGAAGTAGGGGAAGCTCGACATCACACAGGGGAACCCCCTTTTACTCTGCCAATTATGCTTCAACAATTTGAATTTTTATCATCAAAATTTCGAGTAAACAACACTTTTAATATTAAACTAAAACTAACTACCAATATACATATAATTTTTTTTTATTATATACATAACAAATTAATTTTGTAAATGAATTTACAAACATGGAACAGGTGTGAATATTTGAACTTCAAGATATATTTTATGCTTTACAAATTGCAGGATTTGTCAGTGTTAAGAACAGTGCAGGGACAACAAATATTTGACGTAAATTTATGCTTAGCTGCAACACAATTTTGCTTCTATTTTATAAACAGAAATTTTGGTATCACCTGTATGCTAATTACTTTCCCCTTTATTTAAATAACCTCTTCTCCATATTTTATATCATTTCTCCACTCTTTATGAATATAAACAAAATATAATTTATACAGATTAAATTTTCTGTTATTTTTAGCACGTTTGAAATTAAAATGTAAAACATAAGAAAAATGAAAATAAGTTGCATTTAATCACTGATTTTATACCATTTATTATATCAACAGAAAAAAAATAGAGTATAAATGTGTCAGTAATAGTCTGAGGGAAAATTTAGTAGCTATAATTAAAGAAAAAAAAAATACTTTTTTACCCTGAATGAAATTCCCCCCCCCCTAAAAATTAGTTTTGAAAAGTAAATTTGGGGGGCCCCTTTGTATTTCAGTGGCTTCACGTGCCTATTCGGTAAACAGGCCCTGACAACCATACTACGAGACTGAGCAAATGAGCATCGCAATACGCCTTGAATCGTAGCCTATGAGCACTACACAGAGCTCGATTAGTAGCCAGCAGTCTTCTTCCGCTGGCCAGCGACACGACACAGTTCCACTACGTAGGCTACCATAAACAAAAAACAACTGGGCACTGCTTAAAATTGATTGGAAAAAAAATTAGTGGGAGAAAAGGTGTGAAAAAAAGTGTGATCGTAAAATTAGTCGGAAATAGTGAAATTTGTCTAATGTAACTAATCATAATTTTTGTATTATCAATTTTGGGGGGCCCCCTTGGTCCGGGGGCCCTCGGCAATCGCCGACCAGCCGACCTGGCCAGTCCGGGCCTGCATCAGGCTTCGATGTCCTATACAAATAATAATAAATAAATAAATAAATAAAAACTAGTCGTTGGGGGCCACCGTAATACTTACCCATCATGGATATGCATAATGTAAAATATTAAAATAAAAATGTGTAAACTACTTATAAAATGCATCGCAATTCAAATAAAATCGTGGCTTGATGACGTCACAAACTTTAAAGGCTCGATTACTGAATTGCTTGAAAGAAACATCCTTATAACTCCAAAAGTAATCAACCTATTAACTAGCGGTTTATTGCATCTGATTAAGCGTCAAATTTCCAATTAAAATATATCTTTGAAGTGAAATTTGGATGAAATACAGGGTCATGAAAAATCGAAGAGTGTGGAAAATAGGATTCCAAATATCTCGGCAACTCATTATCCGATCGACTTCATGCTTTATGCAAAATTTATGTTTTTTTATTGTCTTTTATGCTCATTTCTTAAAATAAACAATTTCAAAAAATTTTATATACCTTTTATCAGAACGAAGATTTCGAGAGTCGAAAAAAATTGTTCCGGTTAATCGAGGTTATTGAAATGAAATAGGCTTCTTCCCATTATTACATAATAAGTACATACCAAATTGCAAGTCTCTATCTCAATTTTTTCGGGAGATAGAGCGTTTACGGACACACAGACACACAAACGGACGGCAAAATTTTTTTTCTAAAAATATGTTTTTCGGAATCTCCAGTGTCTGAAACGTGTAAATCCGTCAAATTTTTTTTTTCGATTTTCAAAACGATTACAAGACTTACCCTATACTACGTATGATGGGTAAGTAATAAATAAAAATATTAAAGTGCAAATGAGAAATTTGAAGTAGTGTCATTGGTTTAATATTAGCTTGGAAGTGTTTTACCGTGACTAGCGTAGGCTTTTAACAACTTTCTATGATCGTATTAAAATGGTGGCTGAATAAATAAATTTTTGATTGAATAAATAGATTTTGACTTTGATTTCCAACTCGAGAAATGTGTGTTAATTGAACTTTGTCGCTTTTGTTAAGTGCGTTCGTGATTATATAAATACGTAGCACTGATATTAGTCGTTTGGTCCGTCCATCCGCACATAACAGCGCAAAAACTACCCAACCGAATGGTTTGAAATTTAATATATATTATCGTTGCAGAATTTTGTCGAGTCATTTCAAATTTTATGAAAATCGAATCAAAACTTAAAAATATATTAATAAAAGTTTTCTTTATTCTATTAAATCCTATACGTAATCTATACAGTAAAAGCGCAAGTCATGTGACTGAGGAAAAGAAATACGGGCTAACCACATCTTTTTTCCTATGACAAGCGGCCATTTTTATTCAAAATTATTTTTTCGAATAAAATTGCATGAAAATTACATTTTTAGAAAGATCGTTCAAAAAAATTGTTTGCTTGAGAGATGAGTTACATTCAACAATGTATAGATTCTGAGATAACTTTAGTGAAATTAAGGTTAACAACCGAATATCTCAATCCATTAAAGTAAATAAATAAAAGACTCATTCATCCTGAGTCATAGAAATATTAAAAGATCAAGAAAATCATTCGCAAAGCAAGATCTCCAGCATGGTGAATTTTACAGCGCTGTCTGCTGTCGAAAAAAATAATTCGCATCTAACTTGGCATACGTAATAAGAAAAAAAAAGGCATCCTCATTAGCAGACGATATAATTTATTTCACTGAAATAATAACGATGATTTTTAGATGCGGTCGTAATTATATAAATACGTAGCACCTATTGTCGTCGTCTGGTCCGTCCGTCTGTCTGCCTGTCCGTCCGTCCGCATATAACACCGCAAAAACTACCCAATCGAATGGTTTGAAATTTAAGATATATTATCTTTGCAGAATTTTGTCGAAACATTTCAAATTTTATGAAAATCGAATCAAAACTTTAGAAGATATTAATAAAAACATTTATTAAAAATTTTGAATTTAAAAAAATCGTTGCTTTCTTGTTATAGGAGCTTCCGAGGTTTAATCGTCAAGCGACCGAGATACTTATTTTATTACAGAAACTAGCTAACCCGCCCGGCGTTGCCCGGGACCGAGATAATTACAATCTCAGAGGAAGGCGTTAACCCCCTCCCTCCCCATACCCGCAAATATAATGAATAATTTGTTCAAGAGAACCACCGTCACGTACATTAACGCGATCATTTAAAAAAAAAATACATTTTTCTGATAATTAGAACATAACGAAGACGCTACGCTAAAATAGCCGGCAGATGACACCCTTCCCGACCTCAATTTCAAATCTATATCTTAATTAGTTACCTAAATACTTGTTCATTAGTAAAATTTGGCAATTATTTCCTTTCATTTTCGCAAACTAAATAAGAGGGATCGGCCAGAGAAACAGATCTCTTTGTAACTCAGTTTTTAATGAAAGCCGATCCCTGTCTGAAAATTTCTGGGATCGTTTTCACTGGCGCCAGCAGATTTTTGGCAGTTTTTTGCGTAAATTAAAAAAAATTACCAACCGAATTTTTCAAAAATCACATAGTCAGATACAGAATATTTTTTTACATATGCTCAG
The DNA here is from genome assembly GCA_963931845.1 of Maratus michaelseni. Taxonomy (NCBI): domain Eukaryota; kingdom Metazoa; phylum Arthropoda; class Arachnida; order Araneae; family Salticidae; genus Maratus; species Maratus michaelseni. The sequence goes on from OZ007595.1 coordinate 122,561,614, forward strand.
AAATTTTCAAATTAATATCTCAATTAGTTTTCTTAAAATTCGCTAATTAGTAAAATAATTTGGAATTTGTTCATTTCCGCTCGCAAATCCAACGCACCAGCCCGTTTCATTCGCCATTTTGTTTCAAAAGATGACATTTTAGAAGCGATGGTTAATGAGAATGTAATTAATATCTAGGCTAATTATCAAAATATTAAAATTCTGAGGCTCAGGTGCACATGGCCAGGCCTTGGACTATCCACATCTAAATTTGCAGACTTCTAGGTGGGCTAGATTTTGTTAGCCATCGCCAACAGACACACACACACACAGACAGACACACACACGGACAGACACACACACGGACAGACACACACACAGAGCGAAACTTTCTTTTATTAGTATAGATTAATCTGCAGACGATATAATTCATTTCACAGAATTAAAAATCATCAAGATGTGAATATTTATATAACTAGCTATAGTACAAACGCACCTCATTTGTCACGTTTAACGTACAATTTCTAACTTGTTTAGTTTGTACCAAAGCTTTTTTAATTACGTTGTATATAGCAAATTTATCAGGCTCAGTTACAAGAATCACATACATTACTTGCAAATAACTTAGAAAGATGAAATGTTAATTTATATAAAATCCAGTATTTTCTATTGCATTTCCTTGATATTCATGTCTGAAAAAATCATCTTATTTATGTCATTAACAACAACAACAACAACAACATCTTCAAATAATATTACTCTATGTTACGGCGTATAGTTAGTGAAAAATTAACCAGAAAGCTTTTAAGGGCAAAAACAACCTTCTTAATGACACCAAAAATATTAAGAAATGTGCTAGGCCTTTCGAAAAAAATTGTCTTTCTTCTTCATGCGCAAAAAAACGTATAAAACCACTTAGAAAAGAGGAGCAAGACTGAATGGAAATAGAAGAAGGAAGGACAAAGTTGAAGAAAACAGCTGATAGGGAAAGCAGAAGGCATCAGCTAATCACACAATATTGTTACCCAAATAGAAGACCAGAGCACAGAAGGAGAATTATGAAGGAAATTGAATAAAAGTAGAGTAAAAAAATTAAGGGAAATCCCAAGAATATACAAAATATAAATAAAATAAATGAATTACAGAATTAAAAAACAAATTATATATAATAATAATAAAAGTAAAATACAAATAAATTCAAATGTTTTGGAGATTAAAAATTAATAGCATATGCAAATATAAAAATATAAAAACTAGTCGGATGTGTCAATCCCAAAACTTTCTTCTACCTCACACAGGATTCACATACACTAGACACGAATGAGCACCAATTTATATCAAGGTCTAACTGAATCTAAAATTTTCTTAAATTCCGTGCATTAGTTCTCGAGATATAACTATACCTAAAATTGAGTAAATCCTGCAATCTTCGACCACGAACAGAAGGCGGGTGAGACGTCAAAGTCACGTGGTGCCAGACGGGTCTATTTGACTGATTTAGCGAAAGAAGGAGGATTAAGAGAAGAAACTTCAGGACTAAGTTATTTGAACTCGGATTACCATATCTGGCTAGTTAGCGCCTTTTGATGTAGAATGAAAATAAGATTACATTTATATGTGTTATACAAGAATACAAATTCGAAATTCTTTACTATCGTGATATGGCAAAAAATGCTTGGAAAATAGGAAGTAGGGAATTTTTATTGGGTGAATTCATTGTTGAGAAAATTTTTTGTTAGGGTATTTTAGGTAAGGAGAGTTTTTACACAGTGAAAGACCTTGTGAATTAAATATACAAGCTAATCCATAAGCAATAAATAAAAAATTTCAGTAAAATGTGCTTTTTTATCCAAGATACTTTTCGCATAATGTTATATTATATATATATTTTTTTTTTTCAAATAAAAGTTTGAAAACTTTTTCACACACCGAAACTTTAAAAGTATTTGAATATAATGTATTATTAAATATTAAGTTGCGATGAAGATATGTTCCGGTGTTATATGAAATATTCATGATATTTTGGTCAGCGTAAGATCTCTCGGCTAAATCATATTCTAAAAAAATCCCTGACGGTTCGACCTACAGGCAGAGGTAGATTTCGAAGACGCAGACCGTGGGGCGCCTGTTTGTTGGGAATTGTGGAAGAAATGACCTTTCTGCAATGATGCAGCATTTGGAAACGCCCACTTCGAAACCTACAGTGCAGGTGGAGGCGGCAAGGATTTTTTTTTTTTTTTGCTATAAGGGTTGGGCCTATAAAAAAACTTGTCACTATAAAAGTTTTAGATAATATTAAGAGGATTTATAATAAATTTAAGCGGATTTGCTATCTTCTGAATTGATGAAGTTATGAATTTTTTTCTTCTAACCCCCCCCCCCCCCACTCTTTCCCCTCCCCCTTGGAGCCATTTTTAATGGTATCAAAAATCTGTCATACAAAAATTTTCGGCCGTTTTTCTAGAAGTAATAATAACTTTAAACGGATTCGATACGTATCATAATTAAGACGTTATGGGTTTTATTCTGTTTTCGCCCAACGCCCCCCCCCCTCCTTCCCCCTCTCCTTCCCCCCCCCTCCTTCCCCCCCCTTGGTTCGATTTTGCCCATTAACGAACTTGACCGAGATTTCATGCCCCTTGACTTTATGTATCAGTTTGGAAGAGATTTGTGCAGAATTATGGGAGTTATCGTGTCCATAAAAAAGTGACATAGATAGATAGATAGATAGATAAAGTTTTAAACTGGGGTGGTTTTGGGTTCTGGGAGTCATAATCGGCGTAGATCTACAAAAATATTTCGAAAATTCCAACTTAGGTGAAAATGTAATAGGTAGTATTTCTTACGAAATCTACCTAATAGATTGTTTTCATAAATTATTTTCTCAGAATATTTTAACTAGATTTTATATACACTTATATTAAAATACAAAAATGCGATACCTGAAAACATTGCCCCACCAGTGGCTGAGAGGTTCTGCTCTCAAAGTTGGTAGACAGGAGGTGCTGCATTCAAACCCCTGTCACGATCGTCGGTCTAACCGTTTGGAGTTTTCCGTAGTTTTCTTCGAACCTTGCGTAAATACGGGTTAGGATCCCTTAGAAAGACCTCCACGGAGGGCTTGCTCCTCCCCGGCCTACATCCCTAGCGCAGATAATCGGCCGTAACAAATAACCAACCAATCAACCTAGAAACATTGTCAAAACGAGTATTTCAATATAATTTAAATTGATTTTGCATAAACCATATAGGTTCAGGGATCGATGCAGTTTTTTTTTTAGGGGGGGGGAGGGGGGTTATTTTGTGAAAGGTAAGTTATTTTTGTGATATATTTTGTGAAATTTGTTATATCTTTGTGGAAAATAACATTTTGTTACGAAACATGCAATCCAGCTACTCAAATTCAAACCAAGCATTTTTTAATAATAACTTCTTTAAATCCTTCTGCCAGTGTTGACGCTCCTGTGCTTTCTGAATCGGAATGGAAAGAGACGAAGATTTTGCTTCATTTTCAAAAAAATTAAGCACATTATCAACAATGTTACGTTCATCCGAACGCAAAGTTTTCCCTTTACGAGACATTTTGTGTTGTTCTGAAAAGAACAGTTTAAATAGAGAATAATGATAATAATAATCAAGAGCGCTGAGAATGTAACAACAACAACCTTCTAGGACAAAAGAAATTATATCAGTGAAGGAGAAGACAGACGAGAAACAGAGAGGGAAATGTATATCGCCAAAAGCAGGAACGCTCGAATATGTTACAACCCTAAATACTTGCTCTTTCACTGTCCTAACCTTTGAGAAAATGAACTCTTCTTCCAAGCGGCGATCTCACCCGCCTTCTGGTTGCGGTCGCATATAGCAGTGCCACCTGTTGGAGATTTAGACCAAAACCTAATCAACAACTTATGTCAACGTCTAACTGAATCTGAAGTTTGATGAAAATCCGTGCATTTGTTCTTGAGATATTGTTATCGTGATAATAATGATAAATGTAGCTTATCAGCGCCACCTGTTGGGCTATTTACACCAAAACGTAAGAAGCATCTATTTATGTCAAGGTCTAACAGAGTCTGAAGTTTGAGGAAATTCCATGCATTAGTTCTTGATATAAAGCTATCGTGAAAATCATGAAAAAAGTGGTACAGCAGCGCCACCTGTTGAGATATCTACTCCAAAACGTAACCAGCATCTACTTATGTCAAGGTCTAATTGAATCTGAAGTTTGATGAAATTAACTGCATTAGTTCTTGAGATAGAGCTATTGAGGAAATCGCAAAAAATGCAGCATAGCAGCGCCACCTATAGGGCGATTTTGACCAAAAGCTAATCAGCACCAATTTATATCAGTTACTAACTGAATCTAAAGTTTTATTAAATTTCGTACATTAGTTCTTGAGATAGAGCGCCCACAAAATGTTTGTCACATACAGACAGACAGACAGAGTCACAGACTTACAGACAGACATTTTCTAAAAACAGTCAAATCGTGTTCAGGACCTTCTAAAACGTATAAATCCGTTGAAAACCGGAAGTCGAAAATTTTCATGAATCCAATACTTTCTTCTTGTAAATATAGAACAAAGTAATTAAAAATTAATAATATATGCAAATATAAAAATATAAAAATAAATATCAAATATTAATATTAATTAATTACAAAATAAATAAAATAAAAATTATATGGTTGAACAGATCAATTTTTTTCAAGTGGCAAAGAGCATGGCAGAATCTGATTTTTCATTTATAATAACCTCACAATTAAGATAAATAGCTAAATTTTCGAGAAAGTCCATATATGAGATGCTATTGGCATTAAAGCTAACTTTTGCGTTTTGAAAATTAAAACAATGACGGGATCTCAAGACATAATTGACATAACAGGAGTGTTCTTTTAAAAAGAAAGCTTTTGTTCAAAAGGCATTACGATCTCGAAGGGTAGAACTTAGTCTTACAGATGTGATTCTAGCTGTGTTCTAATTAAACGAAAGAAAAAACTTATTTAAAACTTACGAAAGTAATCCCTTCATAAGATAAACTCTTCTGTTTCATCTAACTTTTCGATCCGATATTATTATTGAGGAAAGAAGAAGGTTTACTGTGTGTGGGATTTCATTTACAAAAGTGAATCTCAGAAGAATATAAATGTCTTGTAAAGCCGGGATCTCGAATGTCTGTTTACACGAGTTTTAAACAAAAAAGTAAAAGCATGCATCAAGCATAGATCATGAAAAAATTTCGAACACTTCCAGAATACTTTAACAAACATTTGCTGTTTAATAAAGTAAATAATATACCTAAGTAAACATTTTTGAAAACGCAAAACACATTTGAAAACTAGATTTCAGCAATTACAGACCATCTCCAAATCCTTTACTCCAAATCTTTTGTGCAGCCCTCTATACAATCTATTGATTTTTATATACAATATATAGTATACTACAATTTAGTTTAGTAAGAAAACACATAACACAGTTGAAAATTCACCTTCAGCAGTTTCTACCAATAGACGGAAACATATTTGAATTATTTTGTACAGCCCTGCATATTACCTAAAAATTTTTATACGTGCCACATATTCAGCTAAATTTTAATTCTGGCAAAAACACGCTGTAAACTTCTGAAATCACACTTCCAGAAATTATCATACATAAGCGGCCATGTATCCAATCCTTTACGTGGCCCTGTATATGGTTTTATTTATGTTCTACAAAAATCTCTTAGTATACTAAAGATAGTTCAGCTTGAAAATGGATAACTTAATTTAAAAAAATCTTTAAGAAATTCACGCTCATGCATAGTATTGCTAACGAATTATTTTGTGTAGCCTGTATATGATCTATAAAATGTATACCACATAGCATGCCAAAATTTAGTTAAACGCATACCTAACTGAAAGCGCACTTCGGTAATTATCGGTTATAGACAATACTTCGGATGCAGTATTCTGTGCGAACTGTTTTGTATGCGAACTGTTTTGTGTTAGAACTCTTTTGTGAGCGATAAATGCTATCCACATTATATTATACAACAGGTATCTTGTAGTAAGCATCAGTAATGTATATCAGTTCCATCATAATTTAAATAGTGTAACGTAATTTAAATACGCTGTAAACAATCCTTCTCCGTAGATCATTATGCAACCGAATACTTTCGTGTGGCCTTGTAAATGAATGATAAATGCTTTGTACCCCATATTCTACAGAAAGCATGTTTTAGTGCACTTCACAAATTGATATGAATTTCATTATGTTTGTAATAGTGTAAAATGAATAAACTGCACCGCAAACGTCTTTCCTCATAGACCATATTATAATGGAATTCTTTTGAGTTTCCCTGTAAACTAATTAAAAGTGCTACGTGTACCATATTCAGTAGTATGCATCTTGTAATGCACTTCACTAATATAAGGTGATATATATTAACGTCAATATATTAATGTCATATATTATATGACAATGTTATATATATATATATATATATATTTAATGTCAATATTATATATTAATATCAATATATTTGAAATAGTTTAACATCATTAAAATACGCTGCAAAGTATTTCCCCCCATAGACGATAATGTAATGGTATTCTTTTGAGTGCCCCTATAAACGAAATATAAGTGCTACATACTTCAGTTTCAATACCGAACACGTCATTACATATATCAATTGCATGACAATCCGAGTATATTTTCGGGAATTAGATCACAGGCAGACAAACCGAATTCCTAAACACTTTTCAACTTTGTTGGAAAGTGTTTAAAAGATCAAACAAACTCTAAGAGGTGATAGAACAGATTACACGAACAATTTTTGCGTAAATAAGTTGGAAATTGTACGTCAAACGTGACAAATGAGGTGCGTTCGTACTATAGCTAGTTACATAAATATTCAGATCTTTTCTGATTTTTAATTCTGTGAAATGAATTATATCGTCTGCAGATTAATGTATGTCATAAAATAAGTATCTCGGTCGCTTGACGATTAAACTTCGGAAGCTCCTATAACAAAAAAGCACCGATTTTAAAAAAAAAATTAAATTTCTTAATAAATATTTTTATTAATATTTCCTAAAGTTTTGATTCGATTTTAATAAAATTTGAAATGTCTCGACAAAATTCTGCAAAGATAATATATTTTAAATTGCAAACCATTCGGTTGGGTAGTTTTTGCGTTGTTATATGCGGACGGACGGACAGACAGACAGACGGACGGACCAAGCGACGACAATAGGTGCTACGTATTTATATAATTACGAACGCACCTAAAAATGGGAGTTACAATTCATTTATTAGTAAAAAACAAGGATTCTCACTCAATTTGAATTCAGATTTTTTTGTTCATAACTTTAATAATAATGAAGAAATTTTAAGGATATGTTAAATGTATTTACTCTGCTTTCTGTGAAATTTAACGATATAACACTTTTCGTGCTTTCAAGAAATTTTGCATAATTCAAGTTAAGTCTATTGAAAATTTCGTTAAATCATCTTCATTAAAGTTATGAACAAAAAATCATGTTTGGTTTGGAATGCGGCATTCTGTATTTTTGACTGAATACGTAAATTACGACCTAGAAATCCTGTGAAAAAAATATTTGCCTAACCATCTCTTGAAGTTTGTCCCATATTTTTAAACACCCCGTATATAACAAAATTATATGATGCAGAAACGAACATTTCTTATATTAGTAACAAGTTACAAGTAATTTAGGAATATAAGAGATAGTTTATGTAAAATTCGTTATTTATCAATCACGTTATATTCTTATTTATACCTATTCATTTTGATGATTTCTTTTTCTTCAAATAATATTATTTTGTATTATGACGAATTGTTAGTTTAAAAGCTAGTAGAAACTTTTTTATTCAAAAGATATTAAGATCCCAAAGGACAGAACGCAGTCTTACAAAGTAAATTCAGCTGTGTTTTAATTAAACAAATGAAAATTTTGGATTTATTTTAAAGTTACGAATGTAATCTCTCCCTATGAGAGCTTATTCTCTTTGATCCCTCTCTTGATCCGATTGTATTGTTGAGAAAAGAGAGAGGCTTATCTGGGATTTCATTGACAAAAGTGAATCCCGGAAGAATATGATAAAACTTTTTGTAACGCCGTGGTTTCCAATTTTACCATATAATTTTCCTATATACAACATGGTTAAAAAAAATTAAACAAATTTTTAGAAGTGATACAGTACACTACAATAAGAAATTTTTGTATGGAACACCAAGATTCAAATCTATTTACTCAGTCCAAAATATAGGGTGTTTCACTCTAATATAGAGTCCTGCATCGGTTTGGGTTACCTGCTTTTACAAAAATCCGGCCTAACCCACGGGTCGGGCAGGGTAGGTTTGATGCTATGTGTTTTCATTGTGGGTCTGGTTGACTTTAAATGTTTCGGATTGGATTTTGACGCTTTTGAATTGGATTCGGGTTGATCCTGTTTTCAAAAGAAAGTCCTATATATTTTTTTAATGAAAAAAAAAATTATATACTTAATATTAATGAGTGCATAACCCTTTATTTTTATATAAAAATATAAATCTGATATTGGAAATATAATTGTAGACTACTTTTCCACACTTGCATTAAAATATCGATTAATTTTTCATGATTTCGGATTCGGTTCGGATTCGGGTTTGGGTTGGGATCGAGTTCATGTGTGTCGGGTTTGTGTCATATTGCGAGTTGACGAAATTTTTCTTATGGGGTTCGGGTCGGTCGGGTTCCGTGTTGACTTTAAACAGAATTTTCGCGTTCGGATCGGGTACAACCCGACCCATGCAAAACTCTAATCCGGTCCCGAATTTTTGTCTATAACTTTAATGAAGATATTATAAAAAAATTTCAGTACATTCATCTTGCAATGGTGTGAAATGTAATAATAGCATCAGAAGTGGTGGAAAGGCCATCTGCATCCAAACTGCTGACTAGACGCTGAAATAGACGTTATTTTGGAATGTATATAACATTACCTACGATGTAATGTAGTAAATTACTGAGCATTCCGAGCACTTTTCTTAATTTCAAAGCATTCCATACAAAACCAGGTACATTTGTTAAAAATTCCTTTAAACTAATTTAATTAAATTTATGAGTAAAAAATTGTGTTTGGATTACCGTGAGACCCTGTATTTTTTTATATTTTTGATCTAAAAGAAACCTTAAATTCGTATATATATATATATATATATATAATATTTTTCCAGTAGGTTTATAGCCTTAAAATTAAATATACATAATTATATTTATTTTTAATAAGTAATAATTTATTTATGATTGATTTTAAATTCTTAAATAATTTAACTGTTTGTGTAAAACCCTTACTGTTACCGTAGTAATTAAACATCTTGCCTGTTCATTTCGCCTCTTATCCGTAACTTTAGGATAACTTTTGGTTTCAATTATTAGTTCTTCTCAAACATTTTATTTTTTTATTGTTTTTATTGGATTGTCTTTTAATTTTTCATATGGTTTTATATGGTTTTCTTAATTTTTAACTTAATTTCAAAATATTATTACGCCTATTTAACGCCTAGTGATAGACTTCGTGAATATTCGCTTGTCTATTATATAAAATAATGCATTTTTGAGTCACGTGGACGTTCTTGCCGACTGATGGTTAAAAACTCACGTGTTGCTTTGTTATTTACTTACCCATCATACGTAGTATAGGGTAAGTCTTGTAATCGTTTTGAAAATCGAAAAAAAAATTTGACGGATTTACACGTTTCAGACACTGGAGATTCCGAAAAACATATTTTTAGAAAAAAAAATTTGCCGTCCGTCTGTGTGTCTGTGTGTCTGTGTGTGTGTCTGTAAACGCTCTATCTCCCGAAGAAATTGAGATAGAGACTTGCAATTTGGTATGTACTTAGTAAGTAATAATGTGAAGAAGCCTATTTCATTTCAAAAACCTCGATTAACCGGAACAATTTTTTTCGGACTCTCGAAATATTCGTTCTGATGAAAGGTATATAAAAATTTTCGAAATTGTTTATTTTAAGAAATAAATATAACAGACAATAAAAAAACATAAATTTTGCATAAAGCATGAAGTCGATCGGATAATGAGTTGCCGAGTTATTTGGAATCCTATTTTCCACACTCTTCGATTTTTCATGACCCTGTATTTCATCCAAATTTCACTTCAAAGATATATTCTAATTGGAAATTTGACGCTTAATCAGATGCAATAAACCGCTAGTTAATAGGATTATTATTTTTGGAGTTATAAGGATGTTTCTTTCAAGCAATTCTGTAATCGAGCCTTTAAAGTTTGTGACGTCATCAAGCCACGATTTTATTTGAATTGCAATGCACTTTATAAGTAGTTTACACATGTTTTATTTTAATATTTTACATTATGCATATCCATGATGGGTAAGTATTACGGTGGCCCCCAACGACTAGTTTTATTTTCCATCATTATATTTCTTTATTAATGTTCTGTTACAATTCTGATTAAATCTCTTTTAATTCATTTTCTGTTTGACATCGTCCATCATTAAAATGTTTATTATTATTAATATATTGAGGTATTCTGGTAGGTTTTACGTATTAAGATACAAACACATACACACACACACACACACACACACACACATATATATATATATATATATATATATATATATACTATACATATATTATAAACTATAACAATTTTTATCAAATCGTAACTTTAGAAAAGAGAATCGGCCATTTCTGTTACAAGAACATGTAAGCTATCATTTGATTTCAAAGGTATTTTATATATATATATATATAATTAAAATCAAATCACATTTGTGAAAGTAAATGGAAAAAAATGAAAAATATATAAAAACAGGAGAGTGAAATACAAAAATAAAAAACTATAAATATGTTATGATTTCTTCAGAGCAATTTCATAATATAATTCATAGTAACAAGGTATAACAAGATATAACAAGAATAACAAGATATGTTATTTCGTTGAATGTTGCCGGCACAAGGCCTATTTATTGAGTGCTTTACGATCTATTGAAGTTTGTCTCATTTTTTTTAATCCTATAAGCATGAGGCAGTTTTTTTCGCTTATATGTTTAACGATTCATAAAATAATAACCATGACATGAGAATTTGTATTTGGTTTATCTCACATATTTATTTATCCTAGGAACTGGAAAAAATTAACATTAATATCAAATCTTTGTTAAATCTACCTTTGAAATAAAAAATTACGTGACGAAAAAAGATAGTTAAGCCGGTTAGAGGGTTTTAAACACCGAGTATATAACGAAATTATATGGTTTAGAAACAAGAATCAGTAATTATTATTTCGACGTAAATGTGAAATATTAAAGGTAATTTATGAAGATTCATTAGTTTTCCACACTGCGTTATTCTTTTTTATGTCTGCACATTGTGAAAAAAGTAATTTTCTTGCAACATAATGTTATTTTATCTTGAAGAATCTAGTTAGTGCGCAAACCACCGAAAGGTTTTTTATTCAAAGGGTGTTAAGATCCCTAAGAAAAGAACGTTAGTGTGACAAAGTGGCTTCAGTTGTGTTTTAATTAAACGAAATAAAACTTTAAATTTATTTTAAAGTTATGAAAGTAATCCCTTCATGAGAGAGGATCTTTTCTTTGATCTCACTCCTGATCAATCACCGTATTGTTGAGGAAAGAGGAAGCCTTATCTGATCTTTCATTTACAAAATTGAATCTTTAAAAAATATAATAGAAATGCCTGGTGGATGTCGCAGTTTCTAAAGTCTGTACATTACATGAAGGATCAGGGGGAAAATGAATGATAATTACAGATAGTTTGATGAAAGTTATTCTTCGTTCTTTTTTTTGAAAGGCTTGACAATTTTTTTTTACTGGCAACCAAGTTTTTTAATCTCTCGTTTATTGTTTGTTTTTCATGTTGTATAAAAATTAACCTTCGAAATGAGCACAGACGATATTTTTTCTTTCATCCGTACTTGCGTGTGGTAAGCAGTGATATCTTCCTCTTCTTTTGTACTTTTAATTGGAAGACTTGACAGTAAGAAATAGTGTCAATCCAGCCTCTGTTGTATCTAAAATGGGATACAATGATAAAAATTGCTCATGTTTTTTTGTAAGTATCAAATCAGATTTTTATGTTCGGAATCAAAACTGATTAATCTATTACATTCCTTTTAAAGAATGACAACATATAAGTGATTATATGTAATTCCTTTGAAGTAGATCTATCAAACTTAATAAAAATTTAAATTTTATATCAATCAACTGTGTTTTTCAAAAGATTATTTTCATTTTTACCTCGATCCGAGGTTTCTAAATGATACACTGTTAAAAATTTAGAACAAACTGTCCAGTCATTCGAACGTTTTTATAGCTAATGATTGCTTAACTGTGATTTTTATCATTTTTATCAATTCTGATTATAATATGGTCAAATAACCGTTATTTACAAAATCGGTTGACTGACTGGACAGTTTGTTGCTACTTTTTTGCAGTGTAGTACGTCTCTTTAGTTAACAGATCTTTTTCTTAAAACTGGACTATCGACTTTTTTACCTTGATCATTAATAATTCAATGCACAGGATATTTCAAGACTCCTAGAAGTATATGGAGCACAGAAAACACATAAAATTATGATCATACAATATATGATCGCAACTTAATTGATGAAGAAATAAAGGATGCTTTGCAATTATGAAAAAAATCTGTTTAACTACAAAATATCGAATCAATTGTTGCTTATTGTTTATCTATAATACTTTTGCTTATCAGAATGGTGACAGTTACAGGAGGAAAACAAAAAAGCACAATATATATATATATATATATATATATATATATATTTTTTTTTTTTTTTTTTTTTTTTTTTTTTTTTGTTACGACCAAGAGGTACTGAAGAGTGGTGGGAAGAGTTATTAAATTATTCTCCATCCGGATGGGTCATATTGCAATAGTAATGTTCTAAAAGTATATCAGAACTTCAGAAAGACTTTTTGAAGGAAAGTCATACGAATCTCAGTTATGTGTATTCATTAAATAAATGATAGTATTATATTCATTCCTTAGAGTTAATTGGCTCCAAATAAAGCTTTTTATTACTATTATTATTATTGTCATTCGAAAATTTCTTCTCTTTTCTTTTTAAATCTAAGTCCTTATTAACTAACAGTATTATACGAAACGAATTTCAGAAATCATTTACTAGAATTTATTGCATAAATAAATCCTTTTACCCAATCAGAAAGTGCCATCTAGCGCTTCAGCGCTTGAGTTACGACCATGAGTTCTGCGATGAGTTCTGCCTAACTAGGAATGTTCTGTATCCTCTTATAATAAGAGTATGAAACATCAAGAATTTGAAAATAGTAATTATACATTAGAGGCTGAAATTTGTTTAATCTTTTCCAGAATTATAGTTTTGAGATTTGGTTGTTTATAATATCATTGTTGTTTTTGATTAATGTCATAAAATTATGTATCATTGAAAAGATAATTTAATCAAAATACACTATGCAAGAAAGTTTATCAAGTCTTTCGTATTCTGTCAAACTTTACATCCAACTAATAGAGAAAGGAAACAAAATTTGTTTAGATTGATATAAAATAGCTTTTCTTCATTTAAATATAGCCAATGAGCATGAGTATTTAGATCTGTCGATCCGACAAAATTGCTATTGTACCACATTTAAACAAAATATTTTGTTGGCACAAACAAATTTTTTGTTGGATTTACGTTTGTTTAATCTTTGTTTATCCAGCAAAAATTTGTTTGCCTCAATCGAGTAGTAAATTTTCCCTTAAATCTATTTTTAACTGATAGCTAAAAATTGTGTTTTTAGAAATATTTGAATTTTTTTATGTACAGCTCGTTAATTTTGTCTTCACGTAAATGTCCATATAGTTTAAATTTCGTATTAAAACTTCATTTAAAAATATATTAATACATTTTTTTTTCATTTTAAGTATAGTTAGAGTAAAATCCAGCTTTTCCTTCAAAAGGTATTATGATCTCTGGAGAAATAATTCAGTTTAACAACTTTCCTCATATGTTTTAACTAACAAAAGAGAATATTTAGCTTTATTTCAAATTTTCGGAAGTAATCCTTTCCTAAATTAGGGTCTTTTGTTTGTTTCCATTCCTGATCCGATTATATTGTTGTGAAGAGAGGAGAATTTAACTGAGCTTTCTTTTACAAAAGTAAATCTCTGAAAAATACAATGAAAATGTCTCTAAATGCCACAGTTTCTAATATCTATCTATTACATAGGGTGCGTGAGATAAATTAGCAATAAATTTGCATCTCCTTTTTTCAGGTGTTTCTCATTAATTTTGAAAAACTGTGTTTTTAAGGTTAGGATTTAATTATTATTATTATTTTTAGATATAAGGTATCTGCAAGTAATATGGCCACCCTAAGGTTAGAAATTTTTAAATGGGAGTAGTAATGGTAGTTTTTTTTTAAAGTAAAAATTGAATAACAAAATAGACCCTTTTTAGCATAGGAAAAAAAGTTTAAATTTTAATTAGTCAAAATTTGTACCAGTAACTGTTTTTTTAAAGGCGAGTTGATGAAGGTAATATGGCCATATCCAGGTAATATGTCAATTTGTGAAAGAAAATGAAAAAGTTCGTATTTAACGCATAAAAAACAACAATTATTACACAAAACCATTTTGTTTTTGAAAATTTATAAAAAATAATAAACAAAATAACTATGAAGAAGATTTAGAAAAAAATTAAAAGCAATTTTAAAAATTTTACGGCAAAAAAATGTTTACATTTTTTTTTTAATTGCAGATGTACAGTAAATACAAACTTTTGCATATTTACTGGTAAGTCCGACAGATTCCTCGTGTACATAATTACGACGGAAAACTCCTCATATTTACAGCTTTTTTCACCCGCCTGGCCATATTGCCAACAAAAAACAATTTTATGAAAGTGTTTGTAATTCTTTTTGAGGAATCCGATATTTAAATACATTTATGCAGATAAAAAGAGCATTAAACAAGCTAAAATAAAACGTATACAAATAATTATAAACACTTTGTTTAAATAAGATAAAAACCAAATTTACCAGATACAAATTTATAACATGCCAACACAACTAACACCAAAACAACAATGGCTGTTTTCTCGTGCACGTGGTCCAAGAATGCAGCTAAAGAGGGACTAAACCAACTCTTCTGACTCCATGTGACTCCTGCTGTATGCAAGTGCGATATTTTGGATTTCACTCAAACTAATAATATTATTACGGGTTGGACATATTAACTGCATTGACCATATTACCATCAGGTAGCTTAATTGCAGGGGTCGGAAGTAGCGCGCTACAAGTAGCGAAACTACAGTAGTCGCTACTTTTTATAGTAGTTTGTAGTGTAGCGCGCTATATTTTAAACAATGTAGTGTAGAGTAGCGCGATACAAAAAATCAGTAGTTTGTAGCGAAAACCTGCGCTACTTTTGACGCTATTTCATGGAAAAAAATATGCCATTCTGCAGATCGCGTGGCCGAAACTTGCTCCTTTTGGGCAAAATTTAGTCTGCTTAACAATTTGCTAATGTCAACTGCAGTGTATCAACGCATCCCATGAAATCATAGATTTTTTCCTTTGACACTTGCTGCTAAAATCTAGAACTAATCCACCAAAAGAATTAATTTTCTTGCTGGCAAC
This sequence comes from Maratus michaelseni, assembly GCA_963931845.1. Classification (NCBI taxonomy): domain Eukaryota; kingdom Metazoa; phylum Arthropoda; class Arachnida; order Araneae; family Salticidae; genus Maratus; species Maratus michaelseni. The sequence continues at coordinate 122,577,259 of OZ007595.1, forward strand.
ACTTGTCTACTTACTCGTTATTAGGACTTCATGTTTTGACGCTGGGTTTCTTATTATTCGGAATCGCTTTATTTACATATTTATTTCTTGTTTGCATTTAGAGCTGTTTTTCTGTAATTTTCTAGATTATAATATCTCTCTTAATTTTGCTACGCAATTTGTAATGTGTGTATAAACTAACCATTTTGCAGACGAACACAAAATATTTTCTTGTATGCTTTTGTAAACATCTTCTTTCTTAATTTTTTGAATGCCCTCGGTTCTGTCTCATTTATTCCATTGCATCCCAGAAGGTGCGATATAACAAGGAGTCGCTTTATTATTTTATCCGTGACTTCAATTTCTAGTGTAAAAAGAACCCTTTGACAAAATCTGAAAGTAGCGAAGTAGTGACTGCTTTTGAAAATTAGTTTGTAGTCGCTACTTTTTAAAGCAAGTAGTTGTAGTTAACTACATTTTCTATAAATTAGTTGTAGTTGTAGTTCGCTACAATAAATAAGTAGTTTTTCCGAACCCTGCTTAAGTGTTAAATGATAATAAAAAGCTGATTAGGATGCGATCTCTTATGTCGAAGGAATATGAAATGAGAGAAACCGTGATTTCCGAACTCCGCACATTGGAGTATTTCCTTTAAAAACCTGTCCAAAAAGACTTTTTTTTGTGTGTGAGTGTGTGTGTGTGCATGTAAATGAGGAATTCTTATAATTCTTAGTAGACTCTACGTTAGAAGAGAATGTTAAAATTCAACGTTTTGCTTTTTATGAAAATCTCTTCTATTTGATTCCACTCTTTGTCTAATTATATTGTTGTGCAAAGTTGAGCAAATTTGTAATTGAAATTATCTGCAATGTAATTACAATTTAATTGTATGTAATTAATTATAGTTGCAATTTAACTGTATGTAATTAATCATAGTTACAATTACATGCCGTAAAAATTCTTGCAGCACTGTAGCCATAACTTCTTTTTTCCCCATTATTTAACAAAATTCCTGTGCTTGAATGTGTGTAACTATAATCAATTACATACAATTAAATTCTAATTACATTGCAGATAATTGTAAATGCAAATTTGACCAACTCTATTGTTGCGAAACGAGGGTCTCTTATTTGGCTTTCATTTACAATCTCAGATGAATCGAATGTATCTTTGTGTCATAGTTATTTTAGTTTACCAAGCTATTACATACTTAAGTTTTAAATACATTACCTCCATTTTACATGCAGTATTCTGTAGACCATTATATATATAATAAAAGAATTTACATCACTATCTCTCAAAGGAATTTCAATACTATACATGATAAAGAATTACAAATGAATCGTACATGAATAAAACCCTCCCGGTCAAAATTATAAGGTCGCCAAAAATGTACAGAATCATAAATTTTATACAATCTTAAGTGTTAATAAACTTTATACAGTATCCATTTATAATCAAAGAAAACTATCTTGATTTTTTTTTATTTTAAAAATTAATAACTTGTTAAAAAAATATGAAAAAATATGTATCGTACAACTTGTCAATGGTCATAATTATAAGGACACTGCTTACAATTTCGAATGCACACAAGTTTAATAAGAAATGTAAAAACCTTTATTTTAAAGACCACACAGCCATACGATTTGACACGCTTTGAACAAGTTTTGATAACTGTGATGTGGGTATAACTATGCTTAAGTATTGTTAGTAACTTCCCTATGATCTGTGATGCATGAATATTGCTTGCCGTTTGCATAAACAAAGTCCGCCCCCATTGGACTCCATTCATTTTTTTATATATAATGTTAAATCATGCGACTGAGATGGCCAATCAAATAATGGGATATTGTTATCGTTGTAAGAATTTTTCGGAGCATTTGAGGTATAGTAGGATGCTTTATCTTGTTGCAAAATGCTTCTTCTAAATTCATCTGCTAAAAGCCACGATAAGACAAAATTTGTATTTCTGAAATATGTGCGTTCATTTATGAGTTCATCTTCTTTGAAACAATAACTAAATTAGTCTTACTTTGAGCTAACACAGCACCTGAATCCACAGCTGATCCTTCTTTATTTTGACGACTCCATGCAACAATTCTATTACATAACAAATCGTGCTAGTAGTTACTTTAGGCCCATTAGTGTAACTTTAGGCTCATGAAGATTGAACAGCTTTCATCCGAAAATATGACGGTATGCCATTGAATGGAATTTTCCCTCCATTTAATGATGTCTTCTTTCAGGCAACTTGTGGTGTTGGGTTAGCCTATGTTTGGCGCTCATACTCATAAATTTATATATCTAATCGATTATAATATATATTATAATCGTTAAACATGTGACAAGATTTGTTGCACAAGATAATTTTTTTTTTTTAAGATGGACTCCATCTTTTTTCAGTTTTTAATTTTTTCTTTTCAAAATTGCGTATATTAATAACACAACTTTTTTTCACATTTCTTCTGATTACCATTAAAAAAGTACTGTCCTTATAATTTTGGCTAGGAGTGTACATGTGAGATAATGAATAAGAGACAAAATTTACACTACAATCGATTATGTCCTTATTAATGGCACTTAACAATTGATAGTATTGAATTCGATAGATAATCGATTTATCACGGGTTTGAGTGTTTAAATTTTTAATTTTCATTCAATGCCGCTTTCATCTTTTACCAAAAATAGCATTTTTAAAAATAAGCGAGGCAATTTATGCATATTTCATTGTATTTTCGATCGTGTTCTATTCTTATTTGCATCTTTATATATTTATACGACTTAAATTTTATAAAGTTGTTATAAAATGCATGTAATAAATGTTTCACCATACAGTTATAGCAGTTGTTTCTTCTGAAAGTCGTATTATGATCCCTAAAGGTAGACCTTTGCCTAACAAAGGGACTTCAACTGTGTCATAATTAAACGAAAAAAAAAATATTTCAAAGTTGCGAAAGTACTTTTTCTTAATGATTCTCTTTCCCTTAATCCCGTCTCTGATCCAATTACATTGTTGCAGAACGAAATTGGCTTATGAACTTTCATTTATAAATGTAAATTCTTTAAAAAAAAAAAAAGAAAGGAAAAAAGAAAAAAAAGAAAAAAAGAAAAAAAAGAAAAAAAGAAAAAAAAGAAAAAAAGAAAAAAAAAAGAATATATATATAATGTAAATGTTTTTGGCGCCGCAATTTCTAATATATATATTATGTCTGTAAATCCAGTATATAGCTTCTATATTTCATTAAGAATTTAAAGACCATTTTTCTATAGTAACTGATTTTATATCGATATTTATGAAAGAGTTTCAAAAATTTCAATTGATAGAGAATTCTTTATAAATCGCACAAAGATAATGTATACAGGGTGTCTCAAAAAGTATGAAATGCACTTTAATTTTTCACCTGTTGGAGAAATATTGATATAAACTTCAAAAGTGTTCAAAATAGGGTACAAAATAAGATTATATGTTAAAGAGATATTTTTCTATTAATTTCCAAAATGTTACAATTTTCTAATTTTTGTTACGACACCATCCCTAGACGAAATTGGTCAATTAGAAAAATTTCCCCTTTTCTTCATCAAGACATTTGCAAAAAAACTGCATACCTGTAACTTTAAAATTTATTTAACTATAAAGAAGGAAAAAAGCTGACTTACACCACCTTTTCGTAACATTTAAAATATTATTTCACCAATGAAAAATGAGATCATATAGAAATTGACGATAGCATTCTTTAGATTAAAATAATGTTAAAAGTGTTATAAAATGCATCAAAAATACATATGGGGGAGAGTAGGGTAAAACCGGGCATGCGAGTCAAACCGGGTACCCTGTTTTCTCGCTGATGGGTGCTATCCTGTATACAGCAACCGTCTAAACTCCATCCCTTGCAGTGTGCCATCGGATTTTGAAGTCAGTTAATCTCTGTGTACGTGCAGTGCTATTGAAAAAAAATCATCTCATAAGTTTTCATTTTTCGGCGTCTGTTCTGCTCTTTAAATGAATTCCGCCTGACGAATCAATGTAGATAAGCAAACCATTGTATTCTATAACTTTCACACGATATTCAGATGCCAAGCAGAAATGTGTACGTCCAGTTATCCAGGAGAACGATCCTGTTGGTTTTTGGTCGTCTATTGTGGCAAAACCGGGAACCCATGGTTTTGCACTGAATATTTCAATGAATTGTTTCTTCACTCAATGGGTGAAGAAGGACGGATACAATGTTCAGTCTGTAAAAAATGGGCGCATGAAGAGTGCAGTGGATACGAGAAGTTAAAGCTGAGAAAGTCCTTACATGACAACTTTAAAAATTGCTTGAAAACCTGAAAAAAAAATACTGATCTTAAAAAATGTTTATATGTTTTAAAATTTGATTAAAAATTATTACAATAAAGTTTTTTTTGCTACTGGAAGTGTAAAAACTTAATTTTTGATTACTAACCGGTTTCACCCTACCACCAAAATTCAGATCTGTTCCAGATAGTCCTAGAAAACGCCTTTTTCCATGTAGACAAGAATTTTCCAGTGTCAACAGGTGTGGTTTTTCAATAGCTTAGATGTTCCTAAACACTTTTGTTTGGTGTTCCGATTTTTCCACCCTTCTAGACTTTTGTCAACAAAGAAAAACTGTTAGGTACCCCGTTTTACCCTACTTTCCCTTTTTAAAGTGTGGCACAGACAGAGATCATGTAAAGATACAAATGTAATTTTAAATCCGTGAAACATAATTTGAAAAGCAATTCACAAAGCATTCTCAAAGTGTTTTATCTCATTTCCGATGCATAACTGAGCCCTTCGAATAATGCTTTTATAAACAACAAACTAATATTATTGAAAGTATCGATGAATTATTTCTTGTTTAATGTCACATGAATATATATTATCGTTCATGTTTCTTCATTCTTGCAGTATCTCACAGACTTGCATGTATAATTTGATAATGGTCTCCATTCAAAATGATCACTTTTCAGATAAACATACCATACATACGCGTGTATAATATATACTCTTTTAGATCTGAAAACTGGGGTGCTCGTTGCACACGCAATATTTCTGACAGCTATGTGTATCCCACATATGCTTTCACTAAGTCACAGAATATAACACGTAGAAATTGATAAAGTTCTACGAATATAGACATAGTAAGTAAAACAAGCTAAATAATTTCACTTTTATGTGCTATCGCTTGTGTATTATTAGCAAATACAAGGTAATTATCGTATTCATCCGTATAAAACGCTAAGGCACAAAACGCGCATCTGTGATTTGAGACTATTTTTCTACGAGGGTTATTTTTAAAGTAAGATCCATTTTGCAATTTAAAAAAAATACTAAGCACATTCAGAAAATTTATTCTTTGCAAGATTCTTCATACCTTTTTCTACCTTTCTACTTATTTTCCAAGTCTTTTGAAACATTTGTCGTAACGCCCACGAATTTTTCTGACCCATCCTTGTACAATGCCACCGCCTGTGAGGAAAGCCCCACCTTAACCCCTCGAAGGGCACCGGTATATTATATATACCACTTAATTTTAATCCAAAAAGGCCACAATGACACCAGAATTTTATAATCAAATTTTGAACTTATAAGGTACATGAGAAAAAGATTTTACTTATTTTAAAATAAATTCGTTCGTGAATCCTGGTGTCAATCAATCATTTCAACATTTTAGTTACAAGAGTGCTTTGCCCCTGAAGGGGTTAACCGCCGTTTCCACTTATTCGTCAGTGTTGAATCGATTGCCACCGAAAAACGATTTCAGGTATCGAAAGGGGTGATAGTCACTCTGCGCAGGGTCAGGACTGTATGGAGAGCGCTCAAATTACTCCAACCAAAAAGATTCCATGAGAGATTATGTTTGAGCAGCAGTGTGTGGATACTCATTACATTGGGACCATACACCCCATAGATCTGGTGGTGAATGTCCGCAGCTATCATGTTTCTTCCTGTTTTAAATTTGATTACTGACCGTATTTCAGAGTCGGTGGGATGATCAATCGACTTGAACATATTTATCGCTCACTCTGAAGCAGCACACTGACACAATAGGTGCACATCTGGCGTCTTCTGTAGCGCAAGAGATGCCGGGAGTCTGCGCACATGAACTTTACTGCAAGCGCTCAAGATTTAAATAGATATTATGTAACGGACTTTATTTTAAAAATAATCCTCGTATCTTTAGGCATATTCTCCATAAGCAAATGACAAGTGAGGACATACGCTATTGCCAATCCTTGTTTCGATTCCAACAAAGCATTTGAAATCCCATTCTTGTTCATTCAAATAATCACGGCTCCTTCTCTTGTTCATTAATATAGAAATCTCAATTCTTATACTTAATGTTTAAGCTTTCATTTATATACAAGCCGTATGATGTGCACCTGTTTTGATCAATTTTTTTGTTTCAAAAGGGCATGTTATACTCCAGAATTTGTGACATTCACTTCTGCGTTTACTTCACTTCTGCATATTTTTATCATATTACCTAAAAAACGCATTTTTAAGAACACATTTGTACATAGTTCATTGCTTTATCATCGTTTTCCATTCTTTTTATACATTTTTACATTTGTATATAGCTACAATTTTTAAACATTTCATTAAATAACTTTATTTTACATTCTAACCTATAATTAATGTAAATATTTCTTTAAAATGTCTTGTGATATCTAAAGAATAAAAGATTAACGAAGTTACTGTATGTATTAAAATTAAATGCATTAAAAATTTTAAATTTATTTCAAAGCTGCAAATGTAGTAAGCCTTTCTTACGCGAGTATCTTTTCTTTGATCTCTTTAATAAACTGATTATATTGCAGTGAAAATAAAAATGTTTCTTTCTTCTTTTATTTACAAAAATATAAAGGATATGTCTTATGAACACCACAATTTCTGATATCTATCTATCATCAGCTCATCTATTATCATCGTTATATAGAAAGTTTAAAATAACCATATTTACTGAATGCTGGGGGTCATTTTGACATAGATCCAACATCGATATCTGCAAAAGGATTTCAAAAAATTACCAATTATACAGAATTTAAAAAAAAGAAAGCAATATGTAATATGCAGATGACTGACAGCAGGTATTAAATCGTAATCGATTATGTCCGTATTACTGATTATTAGCAATAGATATTAACGATATCGATACATCATTGACATCCTAGTGGTTTGAATCTCAAAATTTTAACTTTCATTCAACACTTCTTTTAATTTATATTTTTAGACACAATTTTCCATTTAAAAAATATTTATGCTTATTTCATAATTTTGTCAATCTATTTTCATTTTTATTAGTAAACGCACATTTACGTGACCCTAAAATTTCATATAATATTCTTAAAATATTTTATTCTGTATTTCAACACATAGTTAGTATAAAATTCCCTTCCAATGTATAATTCTCCCTAAGGAAGGAATGTAGCTTAACAAAGTTACTTTATCTGTGTTAGAATTAAATGCATTAGAATTTTTAAGTTCATTTCAAAGTTTTCAATATAATCCTTTCCTCTGAGATCCTTTTCTCTTTGATCCTAGTCCTGATCTGATTACGAGTATTTGTAGTGAAAAGAAAAAAGCTTATTTCGGCTTTCATTTACCGAATCTCAGAAGACTAATAGAAATGTTTTGTGGCGCCACAGTGTTACATAAATGTAATAGATAGTGCTATACTTCAGAAGTATCCTGTAGAACATTTTGATATAGGAATAAATTGTACATCCCACCGCTATGTCTAAAAGTGTTTCGACAAAATGCAGATAATTGAAAAATTTGAATAAACCTTATATAAACACAACATTGATTGTACCGAAATATATACTCAATCATTTTCCCAAGGGTTTAAGTGTTTGAATTTTGTTTCATTCAACCATCGTTGAATTCAGGAGGTATCCCGAGGGGACATCCCCCCCCCCCCCCCCGAAACTCTACTATGCCCCAACTGGAGTAACAGAAATCCTTCCCGGAGAAAAGTGTCTTAATTCAACACTGCATTCAACATCTCTGTTAAAAATCAATACAGCTATGAATAAAGAGGAGGGACCTATAGTGTAGAGTCTACCAGTTACGAGTGAAGTAACTGAGGATATTGTCACAAAATGTCGACTGTTTTTTTATTTACATCAGATAAAAAGAGCCCGATTACCGCCGGGACAAATTTCCAATAATAAATTTTAATAAATAGTTTTGTCTCTTAAAACACCTTATTCATGCAAATTTTCTGTCATAAAGTAAACAAAAATTTCTATTCGTTTTTACTGGAGGAAGTTTGCCCCGGGATAATATTAATAAAATAATTGCTGTATTATAATATTTTTCACTTACACTGACAGGAGGATTGCTTATGTAGTCACAAAATGGTAGAACCACGGGGTCTGACAGCTGCGGGGGAAAACTTTCACCAGTAAAAACGAATAGATATTTTTGTCTTAATTATGACAGAAATTCTGCATTAATAAGCGTTTAAATAAAGAGAAAATTTCTATTCAAATTTACCTGTGGAAATTTATCTCGAGGTTAATCAGACCCTGTGGAATTGGTTACAGTTAAAGCTTTACCATTTCACGGATATGCCAATTCCTATTTATTTATAGTTCCATGTTTAATTCATATAGTTTGCCAAAAGTAACGTTTTTAAAAATATGTGAGGCAAGTCATATACGTCGATGAGTAGAAAATTATTGCAACTAGTGAAAATTTTCTTTTTATACGCATATTGCAATGAAACATGGTCACAAAACTAAATAAACTTCTGTCTTTAAAGTGTATGAATGTTGTGTATATAGCTGAACTGTTAGTCTGTTTTAACCCACAAAAGATGTAGCATAGTTGGATCTTACATCCAAATTGGAACTTTATCTGGTAACTTGATTTTGTGTGTAGAAAAATATAACTACAATGAACATCAATGGCATTTTCAGAAAGTGTACTGTGAAGAACCATTTTTATTTCAACAGTACCAGCAGTGTTGCTAATTTTCCATTATTCCAAAACAACAGAAACTATCTAATTAGATAATGATCTTAAACCTTAATCATCATAGTAGCACCTTTTGCAGTAAAAGTTGCACTTTTTAGATGGTGAAAACGTAAAATAATATATTTAACGAAAATTTTACAAAATTTTAGACGCGTCAAATTGTAAACGTGATTTTTTTTTTAACACGATTGGAAAATTTAATGAATTATGCGCTGGTTAGTCAAAAAGTTAGTTGAAATTGTCGATAACTTTTTGTTTACGAATCATTTGTTGGCGATACTTGGGAAGAAAAACTGGTAAGACGTTCGTTTTTAAGGTGGGTCAGATACTTGAACTTGGTTGCAGTGTACGTTGAACAGATATCGCCGAACTGCCACTGAAGATGTTGACCATAAAGGTCGGTCATTAACTTATACAACGACAGACAATGTTGACAGCGTTGATTAAGTGATTTTTAAAAACAGTCGATTTACAGTATACGATATCAACTGGAATTGTCCCATTCACATGAAATTTGATTACTACACGAAGTCCAACATGAAAGCTTCATCCAACTAACGGCACATCTTTGATAATTGACCTACCCCTGCAACCACGGGCATGAGATCCATCTTACAAACATGCATTATTGTTCCCATCAATTTTTGTCAACAAATATTTCATAAACACTAAATTATTGCCAGTTTCAACTCATATTTTGACTCATCTACGCAGTGCCGGCTCAAATATCGGGCAAACTATGATGAAATAAAGTGGATAACTCGTACAGAAGTTTCTAGATGAGCTCTTTTCTTCTTCTTCTTCTTTTTTTTTTATTTCAAGGGTAATCTAAAAGAGGAAGAAAAGTATAAAGTTAATGATAGAATAACAAAAGAATTTTAAGAAGCTTGTATAGGAATGTTTATTACAATTCATTTTATAATTTTTGAAACGTTTTATCCAGGTATCTGCTTAGATGGTTGGTTGGTTGGTTGAATGGGGTTTTATAGCAAAAAGTCCCTTTAGGGACATGCTGCGCCAAAAAAAAGGTTAGAATAAGAACATCAAATTAAAATTTAATATTTATTTAAAACTTTGTCGTAAAAACAAGATCTTGTTGCAATCTTCCCAGGTACCCGGGCGCCAATTGGGGGCCTTCTTAGGTGCTCCGAACCTCTCTATTCTACTTAAAATAACATTTTATCTTTGTAAAGCAAAAATATTTTTGCTGTAGATTTGTCTTTAAATGTTTCTTGGTGAGGGAAAAAAAGGGGGACTAATTAACTTTACTTTTTACAGGCAAAGTTGATATAATTGTCGGGTAATGTACAGATTTGATCATTTGATGATATAGCACTTTATAACATCTTGGATTAACATACTTCTTTAAATTGCTAAAAGGCGTAAAATGAAAACATTACATACAGTAAAATAAGTTTTATTATAATGTTGACATGTTTCGGCTCCATCTAAGCCAATATGAAAACAAATAAGAATATTCTATAATTGGACGGTCTATGAAGTTATTATTCGAAAACCTAACGTTTAATTTTTCACGTACTTTTTCAAATTACGCCCGTTATTTTTTATTTTTACTTGGATGTTTATTTCCATATTTATAACCATGGGGGTAACTCGAGCTGCTCCATGGTTACAAATATGGAAATAAACATTTTTTGCCAAGCCCCCACGCGACATTGCGCTGGCCCTGCATCTACGTATAATTATTTACTTTCCAATCGTGTCTCAAAATCTTATTAGCATCTTTAGAATCTGACGTAGCTATAAATTTGTAAAATATTCAATAAAAATATTCTTTTATCTTCCACCACATAATTAATGTAAATTTGTCTTCAAAAGGCACTACTGTGATCTCTAAGGGAAGAAGCGTGCATAACTAAGTTACTTCAACTATGTTATAATGAAACGAATAAAAATTTTGAAGTTTATTTACAAATTTAAGAAAGTAAGCCTTTTCTATAAGAGCGTTCTTCTTTTTGATCTCATAACCTGATCTAATTATACTGTTGTGAAAAGAGTAAGACTTAACTAGGTTTTCATTTACAAAAATCAATCTCAGAAAAATATATTAGAAATGTCTTGCGGTATCCATAATTTCTAAAGGCTGTTTATTGTATACATTAAAAAAATTAAATATGTAGTATTAACTATATTCAAAGATATTTGGAAGACTGTTTAAAAAAAGCAATTGATATACGATCGTTATTGCTGAAAAAGATCTGAAATTCATAAATTATAGAGAATTCTAAATAAAGTGTTTAAATGTTACACTTTAAAAAAATGAGAAATGTTTCTTGATCTAATAGAAAAATAGTAACACCTGTTCCGAGTTACCAATGATTCCGAAAAGCGATCTTTTATCGTCCAGAAACGCAAAAACCAATGTGCATGCGAAAATCTCCCATGGCGTTTAGGATAACACTATACTTACGCTACAAGTATTAAATGTAAATAAATTTCATGTGTTACATTTGTTATTTTCGTGCAAATTTTGAATTGCATGATTTTTAAATATTTATTTATTCTTTTAATTTTGATTAATTTTATACTTCGGGATATTTTGAGTCTGTGTCAATAATATTTGAATATTTGAATATTTTGAATAATTTCACATTTTGAATTATTTGTATGCTTTGAATAATTGTTTACAAAATCATTAGTTTTCATCCATCGCATTCAAGAGGATAATTTCATTTTTTTTTTTATAAATATATATGTAACGTTGATTTATTTATTTATTTAAACTTTAAACATACCAGTTTATGTCATAACAGACTCAATACGCGACTTGACAAATCTTTTAAAAGACATAAAGATTAATCATATTTTAATTTGTTTTCCACTTAGACAGCGTATTAGTTTATTATACTTTTCTGTTTACCGGGCGCCAGTGATATATATATATAACCATAAATGAAACATTATCATAACACCAACTTAAACAATGAAATAATTAAGTATGAAATAATTAGTTGACAATGAAAGATTCCCCAACACACTTAATATGGAATCAAAAACATTGAAAGAATAAGAAATTAAATAAAAATTGAATAAATGGAATTAAATGAATTAATTGAAATGAAATTTGTGGAATTTAGACAGAATTATCAAGTCCCAATTGCCTAAATACCACAAATAAAATGAAATGAGATGTTTCATCATCATATTAGCCATACATTGCTAAAAAAATATGATATTGGGACTACATCTCAAATACAATGAATCAAATCAGTGATAAAATAAAAAATAAAATACAATATTAAAAAGGAAAGAAGCCATACTTATAAATTACAGAGAGAACATTTAATAGAGACATTAAGTATAAAATCCATAAAGATGAAAAGAGATATAAATAAGATACCTTGCAGTTCATGAACCATCATAAAAAACCAACATGACTGGGGAATGAATTGCATAAAAAATCATAACATGTTGCCAATTTTAGAAATATAAATTGTTTAGAAATATAAATTGCTATGCAGTGATGCCAGAAATAATGTTAAAATATAATGGATTATAAAATAAACAGGAACATTAGTGCTGCCATCTATTAGTAAAAGTGAATATAATCTGAATCGAAGAAATTGGATGGAAATAAATGTTTCATAATTCAACCAAATTACTATCTTAATTGATACCAATTAGTTAAATAATAAATAAATGAAATTAATTAATAAATAGAAAATCGAATAACATTAAAGGATGTATTAATGAATAATACTATGTTATAAATAAGTATTAAGATGGAAAAATTAATAATAAAAAACAACTTAAAATAGTGCTGCCCTCTAGTGGTAAAAGTAAATATAAAGTAATGGATGGAAATTAGTGTTTAATAATTAAACCAAATTACTATCTTAATTATAGCCATTAGTTAAATAATAAATAAATGAAATTAATTAATAAATAGAATGTTGAATAATATCTAAGTAATGGATGTATAAATTAATAATACTATGTTATAATTAAGTAGTAATATGGAAAAATTAATAATTAATGCAACATTAAAAATGTACCATTAAATGACAACAACGATTAAATAACTGTACTAAAAATGCAACATCAATTAAAATAAATTAAATTAAAATACTAAAGATTTGAATTAAGAATCAAAGAATTTAAAATTAATATTGATTAAATATTGAAATGAATTAGTCACAAATAATGTGGCTTCAAACAAAGTTAAATTAAATAAAAACACTTAATAAAATTAAAACATATTATATTAACACTGTATAAAAGTAATCATTATCTTAGAAGTAAATATGATATTGTCCACCAAAGGTATTAATCCAAATCATTAGATCAAATACATTCTTAATATTAATGAATATAAATTCATTTAAAATAATTAAATAATGAATAAGTAAATCTAACTAAATGAATATACATATAAAAATAACACATCGCAGTCCATTATAAAATGTGTATGATCAAACAATTGTGTAAATCAAAATGCCCCCATTTTTTTTATATTTATTAATAATATAAATTAACCATGCGTATTTTTCCATACAACGCCGCCACACACCTCCTCAATCCAACGTCTACCCACCCAACAGTCCTATTATAATTATTATTATTATTTTTTTTTTTTTGTAAATATTTATAAGATTATATGATTTTTTTATACATTTTTTAAACGCATGTGTTAATTTGGTTGTAAAGATCAAATAGGAACTAACTATATATTAAGGAATAAATGAATTTTTTTGGAAAACCATGTTGTAATGCTTCATAGATAAGTTTTTTAATATTTTTGTTAATAAGTTGAGAGGAACATAAACTTTTTATTCTATAAATATGATTAAGGAGTATATTACGATATACAGAATTATGAAGACATGATTTAAAATTAGTAAATGAATTAACTTTAAATTTAAATTCTTTACGTTTATCAAATAGATCTATTATTGTTTTGTTTTCTTTTAGTGTAATTTTAAGATCTAAAAAGTTAATAGTATTGTTAGAAAGGAGGTTTTCCGTTAATTCTAAATTAGTAGGATAATCAACTGGAAATATAGAAATATTAGTGTGATCAGTGGCAATTAAAATAATGTCATCAATGTAACGATATAAATGTATATTACTATTAATAAATGTACGTTCATAATGATGCAAGTATAAGTCTGAAAGTATACTAGATGTACATCCCCCTTGTGGTATACCGACTTTCTGTAAATATAACGTGTTATCATGCATTATATAATTATTATATATAATGAAATTTGTTAAAGTTTTAAAATAAGCTGTATCTATATGAATTGGTAAATTAAGTGAATGTTGATACTTATAAAATAATGCATTTATAATATTATGTAGATCTAATAAATCTATATTATTAAATAGATCTTTGAAATCATATGTCATTATATTATTAACACATTTAAGATATTTCAAAATATTGACGAGCTGATAGCTATTTTTTATACAATGTGTGTTATCAGTGGATGTTGTCAGTGTATAAATTTGATTGAGAATTTTTAATAGATGTTTATTGGCTATATTATTATATGTATTGCATCCTATAGTTACAGTCCTAAATTTAATTGGATTTTTATGAAATTTGGGTATAAGAACTAAATAAGGATAATTAAAGTTAGTAGAATTAATATTTAATAATTTATAATAACTGTGAATTTTACGATTGTTTACAATTACATTTCCATTAGTTTTTTTAAAAGAATTCTTAGTAGAAATACAGGATGTAAGTAGTTGGTGATAATAAGCTTTACATATGACTGCATAATTATTAGGAGATTTGTCAATATATGTTATTACATAGTTTTTTTGTAATTTAGTAATTTGCTGGAACAAATGTTATGTGTTAATTTTAACCATATTCGATAAATTTTGTTTTAAAGACGAACTTAATTTTTCAATAACCAGTATTTTCCATTGATTAATAATATTCAATAGGTTTACTATATGAAATTGAAATTTTATAAATAAAAATGTCTATATCATATATAAACTGTTTTATAATAGAATTTACATTAAATTTAGAAGGAATTCTATATTTAGTACCATAACCCATGAGTTTTTGCAGTTTATAATCATTCACAATATTAAGATTACCAGTGATTATATGTCCATGATCATTATTAATGAATTTTTTTTTATAGTGGGGTCATTGCAATTACACTGGAAAGTACTAGAATCAGATGTATTTTTTGAAAATGCATTATAGTTAAAAATCTTTCTTCCAATTGTAGTAGGATATTTAAATGTCTTTGAAAGTTGAAGATTTTTTATAGGAAAATAACAGTTTTTATCATTAATTATAGAATTAATATTAATTTTATTAAAGATTTGATTTGAAAAAGTTATAATTATTTGAGTATTAGTGTTTTGAATTTTTTGTTTTTTATTTAAATTAATGCTTATATATATATATATATATATATATATGTTATAATAATATAGCTGAAGTCGAAGAGATGGAAGATTGTGTACTAAACGTTAACACACCTGAAATCGATGCAATGGAATATTGAGACTAACGACGAACTATATACAATGTAAGTAGCACCATATTGCAGTGACAGTCGGCCACCAGAAGTGTTATACTATGAATACAGTCGTATCGTTGGCTGGACAAGGCAAGGAATCAACTCAGTGAGTGCTTCTCCAACATGTAAAAGAACAAGGCGATGAATAACTCCATGCTTTTATTAAATCATCATCAAGGAAGCCGTCCACACATGATTTTAAAAGGGCAGTGACGTCTCTAAGTAGTTAATTGTTACAAGCTGTTCTTAAAAGACGTCTCGCATAACTCTCGAATAAAGTATGAGTTTAAATCATTTGGAATACCTGGTCAGTCAAACGCGCAGCCAGGGAACTATTTTACAATTGAAAACTCGGCCAAAAACTGACTGAAGATCAATTGCAGCTGCTTCTTGTGAATAAGTGGAAAAATACCAAATCATGGCGTAACGCGCACTCTAGCCAATGCGAAAATAAGGAATACGCGTGCAGACTACTTCACGACCAATGGGAATGATAAAGTAAAGAGTTCTGACACTTCCTAAGTGGACGCATTTTATAGTAAAAAGAACCCAAGGCGTGAAAAATTTCGGAAAGAGGAAAAAAAAAAGGCTTTTGAAAAAACACTCGAATTTACAGAAATGATCAGAAATCACGATGAAATTTAAGAATAACTAAAAGCTTTAAATTTTAGTAAATGGGGCAAACTGATAATGAATTTAAGGGGAATTTAATAGAATTAACGATAGATATTATTAGAGAATAAGGAATTCGTGAAACTGTGTGTGTGTGTGGTGGTGGTAATTTAGCATAAAACAAAGAAACATCGCAAAGGACAATTTAATAAATGTAACATATATATATAACAAAATTTAAAATTTATCGCGATCCGCTAAATTATTTGCATCCCATCCTATTCTAAAATACTCTATAATATTTTTTTGCTCCGTTTATTAATGAATACTAACTCTATTTATTCCAAAAACTCTTAATAGCCTACACTAGTCATGGGAAGAAACACTCAAGCTAATGTCAAGTCTACAGGAAGATTCTTGGCAGATTTCTCGCTCGCATTTTAATATTTTTAAATGATTTTTTTTTTTTTTTTTTTTTTTTTGCATAGGATAGCTGAGGCCGATCGTTGTTAGTTTTTACTTTTTTGATTTGGTTACAGTTTTTTTTATAAGCGGACATTTTTAATTTTGGAACCGGTTGGAACTGGTTCTGAAAATGAAAGTGCCCTTATATTAAAAAAAACTGGAACCAAAATCGAAAAAGTAAAAACTAGCAACGTTAGAGATCGACCTCAGCTATCTTATGCAAAAAAAAAAAATAAAATAAAAAAATAAAATAAAATGCGAGCTGGAATCTGCCAAGAACCTTCCCATAGACTTAACATTAGCTTGTGCGTTTCTTTGCCTGACTAGTGTAGGCTATTAAACAAATGTAATATCTGTACCAGAGAGCCAAACTATCGGAAGCCTCATTTCACTTATTTTTCATGAGAAGTAAAAGAAAGAAGACAACTGTGCTACACAATATGTGACTTACAATGTTATAAAACAGAATATCTATGAAATAAATTATGATACAAGTATATCGATAGTTTGGCTGGAAAGAGATCAGTTTCTTTTGTATTAAAAGCTGATAACATAAAATTTGTCATTATTGGTCGCGATAGTTTGGTTCTCTGGTACAGATATTAATATTGTGGCTAAAACAAAAGCATTTCAATTTGTGTCTGATCCCTTGAAACCTCACGAATTATTAAAACGGACAAATATCTCTGAGTTTTTCAGATATCAAGATGGAATTTTCTTTGTTTAATTCAGGAATGGATAAGGGAAAAATCTCCTAATTGGAAATTTAATCCTACGGAGGCCGTATAAAATTTTAATTTTTGTATTTTCTGAAATAGACTCCCCCAGGGAGTTGCTACTTATCTCATCAAATTTTGCACCTTTTTTATGAAACTTTACAATTGGAAGTATGGGAATATTTAAGGAGATAGCCTATTGTTTCGATATATATGATTCACACTGTATATGTAAATATATCAATGGTACACGCCTAAAAGAAAAGTCATAATTTAGCTGTATTTCAATATTTACTTATAAAAAATATACCAAATGATTAAGTAAAAGTATTTTATTATTTTGTTATTTACTCACATTTCCATCTACTTATGTGTTATACCCTAATATCTTTATATTTGTATCATATTGTAATTCTGTTTTATATATAAAGTTCAATCAGGTTCCCTTAGAGACCCAAACATAAAACCTTAAACCATAACCTACAATCCTCAAACCTAAAACTTCCATCATAAAAACAAAATTTTTAAATTTCATTCCTCAACCCTTAACTCTAAAGCCTCAAAATTCAAACTTATAATTTCCAACATCAAATTCCTCCATCAATCCTTAGCAACCTTAATTGTAAATTTAACTTTAACAGTAACTTTATTATGAAACTTTAAGTAAACAAATGAATTCCTCCCTTACTAGTTTTGTAATCTTGGTCTTCCGGTTCAGCTCCACCAGTCTTGTAGGCAAGCTTGGAGGACCTCATCTTGGATTAGAGAGGGGGTGGGGGATATGAAAAGTATTAAAATACCATAATAAATCTCAAATTTAAATCAATTTCCAATAAAGTATTTTCTAACTCTTAAGGCTATTAGTCCTTGAACTCTCCAATTCCCCTCCCCAATGTTAAACCTATTGGCGTAAGATGCATTCGTATATTTAAAATATCTCCACAGAAAGTTAATATTTTTAACTTCTTTTTCGGATATCTCATTATTCGTATTTGTCAAAATATTTCTGAAATATTTACTGAATTTTATGTGAAGTGGTAAAAACTTACTCTGCTTCGCTAACATTTTAATACACAAAATTTAAAAGTATGTATATATTTTAGAAATATTTTTACTACTAAGAAAAGAGGAGATATCATTTAAGAAGAGTACACAGAAAAAAGAAGTTAAAAATATTAATTTCCTGAGGAGATATTTTAAATATACGAATGCATCCTACTTCTATAGGTTTAACATTTGCGAAGTGAATTGGGGAGATCACTGACTAAAAGTCTTAATGTTTTATTCGGAATCTTCCCATTTTAAGTTGTTTTTCTAGCCAAAAAAATAATACTTTCAGATATTAAATTGTAACTAACTTTAAGATTTAAAGTGCAAGCTAAGCACTATTTTCAAGAGTCTGTGGTTTATGTTGCAGTCAGACGTGGCCAGGCCTTGCTCCCTTCACAGTCCCGGGCATTATTCAAAAGCTATTAAACTAATTAAGTTAAAGTTTGCTCAAAATTGACATCTTTACACCTTGCTGGAAAAGTTCGGATCAAAAAACACGAAGAAGACAGATTTTGTAGTTTTCAGATGGTCTACTTAAATTATGACCATGTAAGTACTTTAAAAGATAACCATCTGGGCAGACCGAGGTGTGCTCGGTTAAAATAAACGTTGTGTTCAACTCGCCAAACTTCAAATGTTTCGTAGACTTCTAAGTCTTCTGTAGATCTCGAGATTCACTGTCCAACTTCACATACTTTAGGCTTCGATCGAAACAGTTCCTTATATAGGTGTAGGAATAATTGCGAGAAAGTTCGATGTACCGTGATTGATTGAATTCTGTTTGCGAGAATGTTCTATGGTCTCTGTTTGGTAGAATCATACATCTCAGCTTCTATTGGGAATTTCTAGAAAATTTTTTCAGATTCTGACAGCATTTTTTTTTCGCCAAATTTCACCAAAATTTGGTGAAAAATCGCTAATTTCGGGATATTCTTTCATTTATCGCCAAGCATGTGTTTGGCGCTGGTAAACTTGAAAGTCGATTTTTCCGCCAAACAGCACCAATGCGCCCACATTTCACCAAATTTGGTGTAGTGACCTCAAAATGACCCATTAATTGAATTCTTTCGAACATGTGATGTAGCCGAATGATATCTTCTCGTACCCCAAAACGGTAAAATACAAAATTTAGTCAAAATCGTTAGAGCCGTTTTTTAGATAATATTTGGATATACACACACACAATATTTGCTCGTATTATAATATATGATATCTGCGGCTTCCGGACCCTCCTCCGAACTCCTACTTACCACCTCTGTATAAGATAATATTTAATAAAATAAGTTCGTTCAATTAGCAAGATCCCGAGTCAAGTTATTTTAATGCACTAATAATCTAATATTCTACATAAACACAATATTATGCATACATATATATAAATGAATACATCATACTTTAAAATAAAGAATAATTAATCATTAATTTAACAAACTTTTAAACGCATTATTTTTATTAACACTGAAACCACGCATAACTTATCTGACCCGCCTTTAAAACTGGTATATTACCAATTGCTCTTACCAAGTATCGTCAACAAATGATTCATAAACACAAATTTATCGCCAATTTCAATTAACTTTTTGATTCACCTATACATAATTCATTACTTTTCCTATCCTGTTTCAATATATTTTGCAACTTTACGATCTAATTCAGATAAAATTTCATGATATTTTCATTAAATATATTATTTTATGTTTCACTACATAATTAGGGCAAAATTTTCTTCCGAAGATACTACTATGATCTCTGAGAAAGAATTATGTCTAACTAAGCGACTTCAGCTATGTTGTTATAAAACGAATTACAATTTTGTAGTTTATTTCGAAATTATTAAAGTAATCATTTCCTATGAGAGTGTCGTCTCTTTGATCTTATTCTTAATCCGATTATATCGTTGTGAGAAAAGGAAGTCTTCTCTGGGGTTTCATTTATAACAGTAAAGCTCAGAAGAATATAATAGAAAAGTCTCGTGGCCTCAGAGTTTCTAATATTCTGTCTATGACATAAGTATGTCAGTGGATAAGTTAAATGCATGTCATTCATATTTCACATGTATTCTATAGACCATTTGAACATAATAACAGATTTTGGATCGATATCACTGAAAAGGATTACAAAGTTATAAATTATAGACTATTTATAAATATATATAATTAAAATGAATTTATATGTGTAAAATAGTAGAAAAATGATCATGGCACATGGAGTTCTGAATGTGGTTTCATGTTTGACATTTATTCATTTATATATATATATATATATATATATATATATATATATATATATATATATATATATATATATATATATATATAAGTTTTTTATTTTCTTTTATTGAATTTTCATTTATTTTTTGGTTATCGTATTTTCTATTAATAATTGGTCTTACAAGGAAGGTCTCCTTAAAGCGCATACTCAGAATATTTTGAAAAAAATGTTAATGAAGCTACTAATGTACGTAATAAGAGATCAGTCAAATTTAGCTGTGGAATCCCAGCAGAAATTCTGTAAAAAAATAAAATACTTTTGAGTATTTGAAGCAAAAAGACGCGATTTGGCGAGCAAACCTTTTTCGTCGCCAAATGCAAGCGATTTTAATGTTTTTGAAAATGTCTGGTGAAATGAGTGTTTAAATGCGTAGCACTTTATGAATTTAAGCTTCAACGATTAAATAGTTTATTATTTTTTCTATAAAGTTACGTAATACATATACAAATTAACTATTGCTGAAGTTATTTAATTTTATACAGTTTTGAAGGCTGGTTAAGTTTTAAGTGTATTTTAACAGTAAATGTCCGATTAAACACTCTTTCATTATACATTTCAACTTTGAATAAGTCATTGTTTCCACAGCAACAAGACTTTTCTCTGGTTGTCTCCAGCACTAACAATATCGATGACAAATTGACAGTGCTCAGAATCACACAATTAATTTTTAGTTTAAATCAATTTTAATCAATTCAAATTTTGTTCTAAACCGTAGAATGCGATCGTTAATTTTCTTTTAGATGTACATATAAATATATATGGCAAAACCGTAGTTATAAAAGAGAAATTATTTAAGTTAAACTTACTTTAACTAATTCAGTATAAAGAGTAGAAAACATTTTCCGTAAAAGAGAATTGATCGTAAATGCATGTTTTTTTGTTTGTTTTTTTCCATTGTGCCGCCAACCCAGCGATAAATCGCCAAAACACGAAATTTTCATAATTTTTCTACGGACGTTATATCGAGGTTCCGCAGCAATTTTTTTTATAAACGTATATATCCTCATGAGAAGAATATTCTGTAATTTTTTCAAAATTTTCTGAGTATGCGCTTATGGAGACCTTCCTTGTTAGATATTTTATAAGGAGCTGTATATTGTCCTTTTTAGGCATAGTGCTGGCGATATTCAACGAAATAACGTATATTTACTATGAATTATTCTTATGAAACTCCTCTGATGAATCCATAAGATATTCATAGTTTATCATATTTGCATTTTCAATTTCTTATTTTTAATTTTTGTATTATATTTTCCTTTGATTTTTACACACGGGATTTCCTTTTAATTATAAATATCATGTATCCTGGCACACTTCATACCTCATCACTATTTGTAGAAGATATACTCCAATTTAGATGTCTCAGCAACTCCCTTACCTTATCACTATTTCTAGAAGAGATACTCTAATTTAGATGACTCAGCAATTCACATACTCATTACAATGGTGGATCAAGCCAAAGTGACCGATGTTGAATCAGATGTTAAGAACTACACAGCCATGAAGAAAACATAGCAGGTAAAAATTTCTACCTGTCGAGATTAGAGCGGTAATTATGGTGTATCCTGGGACACTTCATGACCTTATCACTATTTGTAGAAGACATACTTCAATTTAGATGACTTTGCAGCTCCCATACTCGTTACAATGGTGGATTAAGCCAAAATGAGCTATGTTGAATGAGATGATAACCATGAAGAAAACATAGCAGGTAAAAATTTCTACCTGCCCAGACTGGAGTGGCGATTCCATCACAAGGAATCGCAGTGTCAGACTACTGGAAACAAAATCAATGACCCTATACATAAAGTCGGCCATATAAATTGAAAAAGTCTTGTTATTAGCAACTCGTTCCATCGTGATAGGAGAATTCTCGAATTACCGCACAAGGGTCATAATTTCTTCGCAACTCATAAATGTAGGTTAAATTTTCGTACACACTTTCCGTAAAAATCTTCATAAAAATATTAAATATTACATCAACGTTTGTGATCATCTTCATCAAATTCCATGTAAGTCAGCGGGTCGACACTTTACTGATGTTGAGTAATATAGTTTAAGAGAAAAACAAAAATTCTGTCTTCTGAAGGCGTGCAAGCGTGTTTAAAACCATGGCGGAGGAGTACAAATATACGCAGTGCAGATGATCTCTCAACCAATCATAGACCTCGATTAGTAGCTACGTCGCGGAAGCAGAAAATCGGAGTAAAATCATCCTCAGAAACGCGCGAAAATATATTCGAAGCCACTCTCTGAAAAGAATAAACTAAGCCTAAGAGCAAACGAAAAGTTTTTAAAAATCGAATGAATTTGAGAAGGGTGAGGGGAAAAAAAAAGTACGACGCATTAATCATTAGAATTTTGAAATAGGAAACGGGAGAAAAAGTATTTTAAGACAAAATATAGCAAATTAAATGAAGAAAATTTAATACATATTAAAAATATACTATATATATATATATATATGTAGGATTTCAGTTTGAATGCTTCACTTCATCAAATGAACTCATACTCTAATGCTATTGTCCATGATTTAAATGCGTGAGCTGAAAATACTTTGGATCACGAGTTTTGGCAAAGAGCCAGTTTTCTATTTTTTGTATTGAAGCAAGATATAAAGGAAATTAGCCGGAAAAGGTGTATTTAGGCCTGGCTGGATTATTGTAAGCTAAATTGTTGTTATATAGTTTTAACCAAAAGTGTGTATGTGTGAAATTAAAGTTAGTATTCTGTTGTTCATCGACTATTTGTCATATTGGCTCAGTAAAGTGACTATTTATATATCATTTACTTACATTTTTGGGGGCTCGGCCGGGATTATTAAAAGTAAGAGCCACTAGTAGTGAAATGGAAACCAAACGTAAAGTATTGTAAAACGCCACTATCAAAAGTTAAGTTACGAATTAGCAAGGTGAAACCGTAATCGTATCACTTCAAGTACAATTTTTGAAAGATGGGAACTCTAAATAAAGCCAAGAGAATTGGTCTAATAAACCTCTGCGAGGAATGCGGAATTGAAGCACCAGAAAAACCGACAATACCTGTCCTAATAAAGCTGATCAAGAGTTGGGAGAGTTACGAAGAAGATTTTATAAGAGATCGATTGGAAGTAGTGATAGCAAGTAGAAAAGAGAAAGAAGAAAGAGAAGAGAAAGAGAAAGAGAATAAATTACAAGCAGAAAGAGAAAGAGAAGAGAAGAAATTACAAACAGAAAGAGAAAGAGAAGAGAAGAAATTACAAGCAGAGATTGAAGAAAATAAACTGAAAATGGAAATGAAAATGGAAGAGAGAAAATGGAAAGTAGAAATGCAGCAAAAAGACAGCGAAAGCGAAAGAGATTTTGAAATCAAGAAAATGCAGATACAAGAAAATTCAAGAGAACACATTGAGGATAACCCAAGGACAAATCCAGGTAACCAATTCGAATTGCTTAGATTATTAACTAAATATGATAGCTCGAATGATATCAGTTTATACTTAGCTATGTACGAAAGGCAAATGGCGCAAACGGGCATTGATAAAAAAGAATGGGTAAATTGTTTAATTAATCTAATGCCGTTAGATGTGGTCAATATAATAACAAATGAAAACGAACCTGAAATTCACAATTATGATTATATAAAAAATATTCTACTAAAACGCTACAAACTATCACCAGAGTAGTTTAGGCTGAAATTTTTCTCATCTAAAAAGGAGCCATCAGCCAATTGGCGAGATTTCGCTTATGAGATAAAGGTTTATTTTCAACAATGGATTGAAGGTCTTCAAGTAAATAACTTTGAAGATTTATCTGAATTAATTATTGTTAATCAAATCAGGCATAATTTACCTGCGGAAACGAAGACACATTTTGCAGAGGAATTATTAGTAATAAAGAAAATTGATGACTTAGTTAATAAATTGGATATTTACGAAACGGCACGAAGGGTTTGCAATAAACAATCAGTTAAGGATACAAGTAGCGATTTTGATGACAGAAGATCGCGAGTGGCTGATTACGCCAATTTGAAAAGACGCCAAATTGACAATAGACACAGTATGAATTATGGAAGCAAAGAGTCGCATATAATCTGTTTTACATGTGGCAACCCTGGTCACGTGAGTGCGAAATGTGCCATGACAAATAATACAGAACAAGAATATTCAAATTTTTACTCGCAACGTAATCAAAATTGGCGAGAAACAAAATACCAAAATGAGACCCAAAACACGCAAAGAAAAATAGTTAATATGAGCATGTTAAATGGTAAAAAAAGAAGAATCTTAGATATTAGCGGAGTAAAAGCAAACGTAATAATCAATACAGCAAGCGATATTTCAATCGCCAGTTCAAGATATCATACTGCAATAAATGCGCCAAAACTAACCAGCGACAATATATACATATCAGGCATAGGTGGTGAAGAAATTAAGCCAACAGGATTTTTCTGGCATAAAGTCTATGTGGATGAAATAGAAATCCAGGATAAATTTTACGTGATACAAGAGACGGACTGCGATTTAATAATAGGTAGAGAAGCAGTAGAAGGCATGACGTTAAAAGTAACGGAAGAAGGTGTTAGAATAACAAGCGGCAACACAGTAAGAGTAGGATACATTAAAATAAGAGAAAAAATAAGAAAAGTATTAAAACCATGTAAGCTGAATAAAACAAAAGATACAAGATTATCCGATGAATGGATTGTTGACTATCCATCTCCAGAAGAAAATTACGAAAGTAGTAGTCCTGCACATGGTAGAAAAGACTATGTGAAAGATCGCAATAGGAATTTCGATCATAAGGGAAAGAACAGAAATTTTAATAGACCATTTGATAACAGAAGCGATAATAGATATCGCCAGAGATATTTTGAACAGTCATTTAACCGTGGAAATTACAATAAATATAGGTATGGGAAACAGAGTTCTTTGAAACCTCAAGACCTAACAGAAAATACTTCACATAATTCAAAAGCAAGGTACAATCCAGATTTTCCCCCTAGATACATTAGAGGCTACTATTATGGTCAAAATAATTATAATTATGGTGGCCAACGATCATACAAGGCTAGTTATAATGAACCAAAATATTCACAACCATCACGTAAAAATTTTTCTCATCATGGATTTAAAGAAGATTATAGTGGACGAGAAACTTATTCAAATTCTTATCATTCCAGAAGCAATAGGTATGAAAAAACATAACAAATCAAGATGCTGATGTCGAGACGCCATCATGTCAGGATGACCGATTTGTAGGATTTCAGTTTGAACGCTTCACTTCATCAAATGAACTCATACTCTAATGCTATTGTCCATGATTTAAATGCGTGAGCTGAAAATACTTTGGATCACGAGTTTTGGCAAAGAGCCAGTTTTCTATTTTTTGTATTGAAGCAAGATATAAAGGAAATTAGCCGGAAAAGGTGTATTTAGGCCTGGCTGGAATATTGTAAGCTAAATTGTTGTTATATAGTTTTAACCAAAAGTGTGTATGTGTGAAATTAAAGTTAGTATTCTGTTGTTCATCGACTATTTGTCATATTGGCTCAGTAAAGTGACTATTTATATATCATTTACTTACATACATACATATATATATATATATATATATATATATATATATATATACTGTTTAAAAACCAACCTCTGCATTTGATTTGATTAGTAGATTGTTTCCTTCGACATGCTGTGTAAACGGAATTCGTGTAGTTTGAATTTGTATTTCGCATTGAATTAAAATACATAAGTGATAAAATTATCTTACATTAATGAAACAGTATTTTCTATATTAACCAAAAGTGTGTATGTGTGAAATTAAAGTTAGTATTCTGTTGTTCATCGACTATTTGTCATATTGGCTCAGTAAAGTGACTATTTATATATCATTTACTTACATACATACATATATATATATATATATATATACTGTTTAAAAACCAACCTCTGCATTTGATTTGATTAGTAGATTGTTTCCTTCGACATGCTGTGTAAACGGAATTCGTGTAGTTTGAATTTGTATTTCGCATTGAATTAAAATACATAAGTGATAAAATTATCTTACATTAATGAAACAGTATTTTCTATATTTGTGAAACATAAGAGCATGTTTCATAGCTCTTTCATATTTACTTGCTAATAACATAGCAATTTTGTTTTTGCATTTTGATTATATATTTACCCTACTGGTACTACTGGTAATTTGCCTCGGGCTTTCTGATTTCCATTTAGGGACATCTGGGGTAATAAGAGATTTTTTTTAAATATTTATTTATTATTATTATTACTGTAATAAGAAAAGGGTTTCACAAAGGTACATTTCACAACTTTGATGAAGCTTTGACAAACTTTTCCAAAATTTAAAGGCGAAATATTTGTTGAAATTACGTGTTGGCACGTTCCGATTTCCAAACTTATAAATATTCGACAAAAAGTGACTTATAAAGCAAACAATACAAAACTACTAAGCTCTGTGACGGGTGTTTGATAAGCCTTTAAAAATCTGCCATAAATAGATAATTCGCAAACGGAGAAAGTGTAACGGTATTTCATCGGTTCTAACGTTTCTACGCACAAAATTATTAATAAAATTATTTAATTTTAGGTTCAATTCATCTACGGTGTTTCATATAAGATATATACACCCTGGTTAATGTATATAACTCAGAGAATTTGTGCAATAATTTTAATCAAAATCTA
Source organism: Maratus michaelseni (assembly GCA_963931845.1). Taxonomy (NCBI): domain Eukaryota; kingdom Metazoa; phylum Arthropoda; class Arachnida; order Araneae; family Salticidae; genus Maratus; species Maratus michaelseni. The sequence goes on from OZ007595.1 coordinate 122,604,532, forward strand.
AAAAACATTATCATCAATATCATTATTATGATATTGAAAGAAATCTAAATGGGTATTTTTATTGCTCTGCTACATTTTTACCACTTATAAAATGACATCATAATATGCTAACTCATTGAAATATTAACTTCGCACTAAGATCATGTTAAACTGATAAAATTAACAAAAACAAATCTCAATAGTGATCGAAAGAAATCTTTATATTCTGAACATGCAAAACACTTTATTAAAAATATCATTAAAAAAAAAAAGACACTGTGGTGAAATTTAGGAGAAATAGAAAACAGGACTGAGAGATAAACATCAAATTACAGCTATGCATTTCACACAAATGACCATTTGAATGCAGGAGTGGTGTAACCCATTTATTTTGCTCTCTCTTTCTTTTCTCACGTTGATTTCTATTATAAATTAAAATTTTTATCTCCCTTCTGTCAACTACAAAAGCGATATAAATTATTCTTCAATATTTTTCCTTTCTTTCCTATTTTTCACTTTCTTCTATCTTTACAAGAAGAAAGTATCGGTTTCATGAAAATTTTCAACTTCCTGTTTCCGACGGTTTTAGAAGTTCCTGAACACGATTTAACTGTTTTGTGAAAATTTGTGTCTGTGAGTCTGTCTGTTTGCCTGTCTGTTTGCCTGTCGGTGTGTCTGTCTGTCTGTGTATCTACCTGTTTGTATGGGACAAAAATTTTGTTGGTACTTTTCTCAAGAACTAATGCCACAGAATTTAATAAAACTTTAGATTCAGTTAGACCTTGTGATAAATTGCTGCTGATTAGTTTTTGGTGTAAATCTCCCAACAGGTGGTACTGCCATGCTGCATTTTTCAAGATTTACCGATTTTAGCGGTAGTCATATCTGAAGAAATAATGCACGGAATATAATAAAACTTTAGATTCAGTTAGACCTTGATATAAATTGGTGCTGATTAGTTTTTGAAGTATGTGAAACCTGTATGAGATAGAAGAGAGTTTGAGGATTGGCACATCCGACTAGTTTTTTCTCGTTATTCTCTGCCCTTATTCATTTATACATTTATGTTTACTGTTATATTTCCTCATTTGCATATTGCAAGCCTAAATTTTTTAGATGTTTTCTTATAGATGTTTGCATTCAGATTGTTATACAATCCGACTTACTTTTTTCTTTTTTCTAAAAATGTAAAGCATTTTTTAAAACGATTTATAATATAATTTACACTTTTTAACACCTTTACAACACAAAAGGTTATAAAATTCGCTTGTATGTTGTGTTTTAATTTATGTCCTTCGCAATTTTCTTCGACGATTCCGATGTGGAAAGCGTATAAGTGTAAAACTATTGGAGGTATGGAAAAAATATCAATTAGAAAGTTATTCAGCGTCGTCGATTTAGTAGGAAAGGTTCCACTATGTACACGAATAGTTTAAGCAAAAGTGAAAATTACGAATGTGTGGTGCAATTTGCATTTTCAGATCATCGATTATGCGCATCGTCTGAATGTCACGACTTTAAAACAGCTACATCTAACAAATCTCGGATAATTGCCGGGTACTTTGGAATAAAAATTATTGCGTTTACTCAAGTATTTTTATAGTTACAATTCTTTCAAATCTATCCAACCTTTTTCGATAATGAAATCGAACTAAACTAAAATGTTTAATTAAGTCTAATAATCAATATGACAAACGTAATCTTAAATTACAGTCATTAAGATGCCTTATAAAAATCATGAAATGTATTGCACAATAAGTTAGTTTTCCATCGGTGTTTGTATTTCAATTTATCCTACAAATTAAATCCCTTATTGCGAATATCGTTTAAGTAATACCATTTCACATTATTTAAAACAGATTACTTAACAAATTCAACGGACAATCCGTAAATATTTTCACGTTGAAAAGAAGCTAATTTCACTTTAGAAAAATTTAATCTGAGAAAGCAAACATTTACATAAGTTTTGATTAAACAAAAGGAATCTTTTTATTTTCTATGTACAGTAGAACCCCGATTATCCGAATCCCGGTTATCCGAAAATTGGCTTAACCGAAAGACCTTAACTCTTTTTTTTATATGAAAAAAATTATTTTTAAGCAAGCATGCTGTTTATGAAATAAATAAACAGCGTCAACTTACTTATTTGGACTATTCCGTAAATGCAGGCATTTTATTGCATAGCCACATACAACACTTCATTTCTTTACAAAATATGTTGTGATTTTTTTTGTTTTTCAACTTCGCAAAGCTTCAATGCTGCCTTATCATGCCACCGCCACCTTTAAACAACAGATCTGACCCCGTTGCATCTTCCTGTACTTCAATATATTGAGGTGTCAATATCAACTTTTTCAACTCGTTGAACTCTTCATGCTTATAAAAACCCGTTTGTATTTTAAAATATTACTCATCGTAAATAAAGTTTGGAAAAAATTAAAACACGTGTAAATAGGAAGTGGAAATCAAATAGAATACGGAATCTTTCAGCACCTGCAAGCAGTAATGCTTTACCTGACTGTGAGGAAGTGAGAAGTGTGAGTAGTGTCTCTGAGGTAGTGGGAGAAATGTCATCTGGTAGAATAAAATTAGGAAGCCTCCCGGTTATCCGAAAATTCCTATGGAACCCCGGTTAACCGAAAATCCTTTGGTCCCATGCTGTTCGGATAACCGGGGTTTTACTGTATTAGATATTTTTTCACAGTGTTGGAGTTTGCATCAGTATTTTAACCATTTGATTTCCATTACGGTATCTTAATAAACATATGAAATTTGTCGCACATAAAATATTATTTTTATATCTTTTATTTCTTGCTTGTACACCAATTTATTACTACCTTTGCTTAGAGTTGTAAATCTAGGCGGATGAAATGACAAATTAAATATATCTTCTTATAAATTTCTCCTTGTATATATCAACTTTAAATAATATCCTATGCCGCTCAAAACAGTTAGCGTAATTAGTATATAAAACATATTTTTTACAATGTGCTTGCACTTAAATTATTCTTTATAATTATAAACCTAGAGAGATTAAGTGAGAAATTACGAAGCATAATAAATTATGACAAATATCTCTTCTTGTAAACGACATTTCATTAAGCAATATTATTTAGTGTTATTCAAAATACATAACATATTTAACACTGAAACCTTATTATATGCGTTGAAAAGAAGCCAATTTGACTTTAGAAAACTTTAATTTCATGAAGTAAATTTTATAATAGTTTTAATTGAACAAAAGAATTTTTTATTTTATTTTATATGTATAAGATTTATTTTACTTACCCATCATACGTAGTATAGGATAAGTCTTGTAATCGTTTTGAAATTTGAAAAAAAAAAATTGGACGGATTTACACGTTTCAGACACTGGAGATTCCGAAAAACATATTTTTAGAAAAAGAATTTGCTGTCCGTCTGTCTGTGTGTCTGTAAGCGCTCTATCTCCCGAACAAATTGAGATAGATATTTTAAATTTGGTGTGTACTTAGTATGTAATAATGGGAAGAAGCTTATTGAATTTCAGTAACCTCGATTATCCGGAACTAATTTTTTCGGACTCTCGAAACATTCGTTCTGATAAAAGGTATATAAAATTTTTCGAAATTGTTTATTTTAAGGAGGGAATATAAAATACCATAAAAAATATAAATTTTGCATAAAGAATAAAGTCGATCGAAAAATGAGTTGCCGAGATATTTGTATTCATATTTTTCACACTCTTCGATTTTTCATGACCCTGTATTTCATTCAAATTTCAATTCAAAGATATATTTTAATTGGAAATGAGACGCTTAATCCGACGCAGTAAACCGTTAGTTAACATGATTATCAATTTTGGAGTTAAAAGGATGTTTCTCTTCAGTAATAGAGCATTTAAAGTTTATTGCGTCACCAAGCCACGATTTTATTCGAATTGCAATGCATTTTATAAATATTTTACACATATTTTATTTTCGTATTTTATATTATACATATCTATGATGGGTAAATATTACGGTGGCCTCCCAACGACTATTTTTTAATTTATGCAGATATAATGGCAAATTAAATCTCTCCTTGTATATCTCATCTTTGAGTAATATCACATGTCACTCGAAACAATTAGGATAAATCTTAAATAATAATAGCGATGTCTGAAGAAACGTATGAAATATATCGCGATTAGTACATAAGACATTATTTTTCCAACGTGCTTGCGCCTAAATTATTTATTATAATTATAAATTTGAGCAGAATAAATGACAAATTACGAAGTATGACAAATTATGAGAAATATCTGTTCTTGTAAACGACACTTCATTAAGTAACATCATTTAATATTATTCAAAAGAGATTACTTAACATATTTAACACCGAAACCATAAATGTTTTGATGTGGAAAAGAAGCCAATTTGATTTTATAAAAATTGAATCTCAGAAAGTAACCTTTAGACTTGTTTTAATTAAACAAACGGATTTTTTAATAAGATTTTTTTTTCATTGTGTCGTGGTTTACGCTAGTATTTTAAACATTTTATTTCTGTTAACAGTATGTTAATAAACGTATGAAATATATCGCACATTATACATTATTTTTAACACTTTCCAACATAGTTGAAAAGTATTTACGAATTCGGGTTTCTGTCCGTCTGTCTGTCTGGCCGCGCTCTAACTCGCGTGAAAGCAGTCGGATTGCCATGTAATTGATATATGTTATTGAGATTGGCCATAGTATGTTCGGTATTAAAAATGAAGTATGTAGCAATTATACTTTGTTTACAGGGACACTCAATATTATTCTGTTACATTACGGTCAATAGGGAAAAATCGTTTTCATTGCATTTGAATAATATTGCATTGTTTCAAACATAAGGAAAGGATCAGGGTCCATAAGCCGTGTTTTTGGCCCATGAAATAAGACTAAAATTCGATTTTGTTATACTGACTGAATTATTTCACTTTTTAATATTAGAAGGTTTATCCTGCACGATTTCAACAATAGTTTTTGCTTTTTGTTCGGATTTATATAACTTACACAAGCTCAAAGTTCGTATTATGCGTAGTTTTTGATGAAAAATACGCAAATTCTCCTACTTTTATCTCAATTTTTAATATATTTTTTAATATGTTACTATTAGCGCAGCTTTACAACACTTTTATTTTTACATATATTGTACATTTTGATGTATTTTATAATATATGTAAAGAAGAAAGTGTTGCACGATTGCGCTCATATAAATAATTGAGATAAAATTAGGAGAAATTGCGTATTTTTCTTCAAAAACTACGAATAATACGAACTTTGAGCTTGTGTAAGTCATATAAATCCGAAAAAATGCAAAAGCTATTGTTGAAATCGTACAGGATAAACCTTCTAATACTAAAAAGTGAAATAATTAAGTCAGTATAACAAAATCGAATTTTAGTCTGTTTCATAGGTCAAAAACACGGCTTATGGACCCTGATCCTTTATATGCGTCACTGAGGTAGTTGACAATATGATTTATATAGAATGTAGAATAACTAGTAATTTTAGTTCATTTACAGGAACGCACAAAATTACCCCATTGCATTAATATCTATGGAGAAAAATCATTTTCAGTGTATTTTAATGAAATTCATATACGTTACTGAGGGGCACTAGAGCATGTTTTAAGTAGATTTACTGAGTGCGTAGAATATTTCGTTTATTTACAGAGACACTCAAAATATTTCGGTTACAGAACTGACTATGAGCCATAATTGCTGGATTTAAGTTTCAAGTTGTGATATCGATTTAAAATGTTTATGTTTAGAGTATTGAGTAAGAGGTGTGTATTTCATATACAGGGTTGCACCATATAGAATTAGCACACTTTACTGTCTATGGACAGCAATTTCTGAAAATTAATTTTTACTGCGTTGTGGTTGTTTTTTAATGTTTATTTAGACATCTCATTTCATTGTATGAACAAAAGTGACATTTCTTAACAATGTTCCGATAGTGTTGGAAAGTGTTTCATAATCCGTGATGCATGATTTTTCGTTCTTGTTATATTTTGTTTGTACATCGATTCATTACTACGTGTGCCTATATTTTTAAATCTTTGCAGTTAAAACGGCAAATTAAATCTCTTCTTGTAAATCTCTCTTTGTATATCTCATCTTTAAGTAATATGGTATTCCAATCAAAACAAATAGCATAAATCTTAAATAATATTTCTTAGGAGTTTCTTTCCCGAATTTCATGTCATTCGGTCTTTTTCAATTAATAATTATATTTGTTTTTAATAAAAAAAATACTAAATTTATTCAAGACTAATTAAAAACATGAAAACATTTAAAATGAATCACAATTTATTTATTACTGGAATAGGTGTAAAATGAAATAAATGTTTTAAAACATTAAAACCCTTCTATAGATGTTATAACTTTCGTCGGAGTCCCGAGCGCTTTCGACCAGAACCTAGCCATCATCAAAGGGCGAAAATAAGAAAAAAAATTCTGTAACATTCGGAATGCACGCTGGTTAAATAACAGAAGGCGAAACCACAATGAAAACAAATAATGACAACAAGGAAATTACAAGACCGAATAAGGAGCATATGACAAACATAGCAAGAGGAAAACCATCTACAGCACTATCTCGTTTAAATTTAAAAACAGAAACTGATATATACAGGGTGGTTATAATATAAGTACCTCTATTTGGAGATGTCTGTAGCTCGAAGGAATAACCCGAATGAAACGAAAATCAGTACACTTACTATTCGAGAAGGGGGGGAGAAGAATGGAACAATAAGAAATAATAGTTGCAATAATCACCGATAATGGCGCTACTGAGTGTGAAATGTAATGGTTAATACAATAACAAAGAATTAAGACGTCAAACAGGGTGGCACACCTAATTTATTTGAAAATGTCACAGTGAATGTGGTTACGCTTTCGCATGGCGGTGCCGATCAAGTTAAGATTCCACACGGCCATTGTGCTGGAGGACACAATCCAGGCGGTGCACGACATGTTCAACTGCAGAATGTAACGCATCAGGAGTGATGTTTCGCACATGTTGTGATATACGGTAAAGTCATTGAGGTTTGCGACACCTCCACGGTACACAATATTGCACATTACATTTCACACTCAAAAACGCCATCTGTCAGTGATTATTGCAAAAAAAAACAATTTTATTGTAGCATTCTTCTTCCCCCTTCTCGAATAGTAACTGTACCAGTTATTCCTTCAAGCTACAGACAACTCCAAATAGACATCCTTATATTATAACCGCCCGGTATTTCAGTAAAGTAAAGATTATAGAGCAAATGAAACATTATAAGTACATGTATACTGAGGGAGTCTTCGGAAATACTGACAAGTGGTAAGAAATCCTGTAATGATGTGTTATCATGCAACATACTAAAAGTCTGGTTTAATCTGCTTGGTGTCAATAGTACATTTGGGTTGGAATGACCCACCTCGCTTAATAGACTCATCCATCCCATTCCCGTTTTTAACACTTTCCAACCTAGTTGAAAAGTGTTTATGACTTCGGTTTGTCTGGCCGTCTGCCGTCTGGCCGTGCTCTAACTCCCGTAAATATGCTCGGATTGCTCTGCAATTTTTATATGTTATTGTCGTTAACTATAGCATGTTCCCTATTTCAACAGAAGTGTGTAGCACTTATAGTTTTTTTACAGGGACACTCAAAAGAATTCCGTTACATTGCGGTCAATGGGGAAAAATCATTTGGGGTTTATTTAAATAATGTTTCACTATTTTAAACGCATTGAAATTTATATATATCACTAATATGCATTAGAAGAAGCTTAATATGGAATATGCTGTGCATAGCACTTATAGTTACTTTACAGGGACAGTCAAAAGAATTCCGTTACATTACGTCTATGGAGAAAAATCGTCTGCGGTTTATTTAAATAATGTTTCACTATTTTAAACGCATTGAATATTATATAGATCACTAAGGTGCATTACAAGAGGCTCACTACAGAATATTGTGTGTATAGCAGTCATCGTTCATTTACAGGGACACACAAAAGAATTCTCACTCTCTGTTAACAATAATTCCTGGAAGTGCGTTTTAAGTTACTGAACGCGATTTTAAATTGAATTCGCTTTTTGTCTATAACGTGGTGTGTATAAATTCTGTAGATCATATACAGGGAAGCACAAAAGTTCGCGAACACATTTCCGTTTATTGACAGAAACTCCAGAAGGAGAATTTTAAACTGTGCTACGCGTTTCCTAATTGAACTAAAATTTAGCATCCTATGTAGTATATATACAAATCTATAGATCCTATACAGGGCTGAATAAAAGTATTCGGATATTTTTCCAAATATTCTATTTATTGGAAATTCCTGAAATTGCGTTTTTAAATATGTTATGCGTTTTTCAAATTGTTTACTTAGATGTTATCTTTCAGCTTATTAAATGGTATGATTTGTAAAATTATTTTGGAAGCGTTGGAAAGTGTTACATAATCTATGCTTGACGCATGATTTTTCGTTCTTGTTTCATATTTGGTTTCGTCTTCTGATATTTAACCAGCGTAAATTCTGGATGTTACAGAATTTTTCTTCTCATTTTCACCCTTTGATGATGGCCAGGTTTTGGTCGAAAGCACTCGGGACTCCGATGAAAGTTTTAACATCTACTATAGAATGGTTTTAGTGTTTTAAAACCTTTATTTCATTTTACACCTATTTTAGAAATAAATAAATTGTGATTAATTTTAACTGTTTTCATGTTTTTATTTGGTATACTAAGGTGAATTTATGTTGCAATATTAGAAAATTTTTCTATATATTTAAATATTCAAGACTAACTTCATAGAACATTACAATATCATTTATTATTTTCTTCTATATTTACAAGAAAAAAGTATTGATTCATGAAAATTTCTGACTTCCGGTTTTCGACGGATTTATACGTTTTAGAGTGTTCTGAACACGATGTGACTGTTTTGAGAAAATGTCTGTCTGTGAGTCTGTCTGTCTGTCTGTCCGTCTCTCTGTCTGTATGTGACGAAAATTTTGTGGGCGCTCTATCTCAAGAACTAGTGCACGGAACTTAATAAAACTTTATATTCAGTTAGATCTTGATATAAATTGATGCTGATTAGTTTTTGAAGTAATTCGCCTAACAGGTGGCGCTGCTATGCGACATTTTTTCGCGAGTTTCAGGATAGTTATATCTCAAGAACTAATGCGCATAATTTCATAAAACTTCATATTCATTTAGAACTTGACATAAATAGACGCTGATTATGTTTTGGTGTAAATAACCCAACAGGTGGCGCTGCTATGCTACTTTTTTCATGATTTTCAAGATAGCTATGTCTCAAGTACTAATGCACAGAATTTCATCAAACATCAGATTCTATTATACCTTGACATAAATAACTGATGATTAGATTTTGGTGCAGATAGCCAAACAAGTGGCGCTGCTACGCTACTATATTCATGATTTTTACGATTGCTATATCTCAAGAACTAAAGCAGAGAATTTCATCAAACTTCAGATTCAGTTAGACGTTGGCATAAGTTGTCGTTGATTAGTTTTTGATGTACATCGCCCAACAGATGCTGTTGCTATGCTGCATTTTTTAGGATTTACACAACTTTAGCGATAGTCATATCTCAAGAACTAATACACGGAATTTAATGAAACTTCAGATTCATTTAGACCTTGACATAAATTTGTTGTTGATTAGGTTTTGATGTAAATCTCCCAACAGGTGGCTTTGCTATGCTGATATTTTTAGGATTTACACGATTTTAGCGATAGTCTTTTCTCAAGAACTAATGCATGAATTTAATAAAACTTTAGATTCAGTTAGACCATGATATAAATTGGTGCTGATTCGTTTTTGGTGTATATGAAACCTGTGATAGAAGAAAGTTTTGGGATTGGCACACCCGACAAGTTTTTATCTGACTCGAAATCATATCTCACCGATTGGTGCCACTCAGCTTTTACAAAGTAAAATGCACGATACACTTTACAAATAAATGGTTACTTTTAACAATAGTCATAGCGATGTCTCGAGAAACACATGAAATATATCGTAATTAGTGCATAAAACATTATTTTTCTAACGTGCTTGCACCTAAATTATTTATTATAATTATAAACCTAAGGAGGATAAGTGACAAATTACGAAGCATGACAAATTATGACAAATATCTCTTCTTATAAACGACACTTTATTAGGTGCGTTCGTAATTATATAAATACGTAGCACCTATTGTCGTCGCTTGGTCCGTCCGAGTGCCTGTCTGTCCGTCCGTCCGTCTGTCTGTCCGTCTGTCTGTCTGTCCGTCCGTCCGCATATAACAACGCAAAAACTACCCAACCGAATGGTTTAGAATTTAAGATATATTATCTTTGCAGAATTTTTTCGAGACATTTCAATTTTTTTAAAAATCGAATCAAAACTTTAGGAGATATTAATAAAAATATTTATTAAGAAAATATTTATTAAAAGAAAAAAAAATCGGTGCTTTCTTGTTAGAGGAGCTTCCGAGGTTTAATCGTCAAGCGACCGAGAAACTTATTTTATGACAGAAATTAATCTGCAGGCGATATAATTCATTTCACAGAATTAAAAATCATCAAGATCTGAATATTTGTATAACTAGCTATAGTACGAACGCACCTCATTTGTCACGTTTGACGTACAATTTCCAACTTGTTAAATAATATCGTTTGATATTATTCAAAATAGATTACTTAACATAGAATTTAACATCGAAATCTTAAATAGTCCCATATTGAAAAGAAGCCAATTTGATTTTAGAAAAATTTGATCTGAGAAAATAATTTTTAGACTAGTTTTAAATAAACAAAAGCATTTTCTTTCTATGTGTAAGATTTTTATTTTCCTTCTATTGTGGTTTGCACCAGTCTTTTAAGCATTTGATTTCAATTACGGTACATTAATAAACGCATGAAATGTGTCACACATTATACATTATTTTATACAATTTTTTGTACATCAAATTATTACTACATCTGCTTATATTTTTAAATCTGTGCAGATAAAATGGCAAAATAAATCTCTTCTTGTAAATCTCTCCCTCTATATCTATCACAGCTTTAAGTAGTCTCATATGTCACTCAAAATAATTATAATTTTAACAAGCATAAATTTTAAGTAATAGTCATAACGATATATCTAGAAATGTTTGAAATATATTCATATTATTACATAAAACATTATTTTTCTAACGTGCTAAATTATTTATTTTAATTATAAACCTAGGCAGATTAAGTGACAAATATCTCTTCTTGTAAACGACACTTCATTAAATAATAGTATTTGACATTATTCAAAATAGATTACTTAACATACTATTTAACACCGAAATCTTAAATAGTTCCATGTTGAAAAGAAGCCAATTTGACTTTAGAAAAATTTAATCTGAGAAAGTAACTTTTAGACTAGTTTTAATTTAAAATAAAAAGAAAACTGCCCAGTTAAACTGAGGGCATTGAGCTCACAGGCTATTCACACTAATTGTATATTATACTCTTATTTTAAAGAATTTGAAATATGCCCCTCGAAAAATAAAGAAATCAACAATACATTAAGGGGGGGGGGGGTCATCCCCCCGCTACCCCCCTCATAGTTAACTAATGAACCCCTTAAACTAATCAGGGAAATCTCTAATTACAATGAATATATATACAAAATTTGAAGAAAATCGGATAATTCTGCATGAAAAGCCCATTTATCTAAATTAAGGGGGATTAGCCCCCCCTTTCCCCCTTTATACTTAACCAATAAACCCCCAAAACTATTCAGAGAAGCGCATTATCACAATCAACCTATATACAAAGTTTGAAGAAAATCGGATAATTCTGCATGAAAAACCCATTTATCTAAATTAGGGGGGTTATCCCCCCTTTCCCCCTTTATACTTAACCAATGAACCCCCAAAACTATTGACAGAAGCGCATTATCAAAATGAACCTATATACAAAATTTGAAGAAAATGGGATACTTCTGCATGAAAAATCCATTTATCTAAATTAAGGGGGGATTAGCCCCACCCTTTCCCCCTTTATACTTAACCAATGAACCCCCAAAACTACTCAGAGAAGCGCATTATCACAATGAACCTATATACAAAATTTGAAGAAAATTGGATAATTCTGCATGAAAAACTCATTTATCTAAATTAAGGGGGGGGGGGGTTATCCCCTCTTTCCCCCTTTATACTTAACCAATGAAACCCCAAAACTATTGACAGAAGCACATTATCAAAATGAACCTATATACAAAATTTGAAGAAAATGGGATAATTCTGCATGAAAAACCCATTTATCTAAATTATGGGGGGTTAGCCCCCCGTTTCCCCCCTTTATGCTTAACCAATGAACTTAAAAAATTAATCAGGGAAACGCCTTATCACAAGAAACCTATAAACAAAATTTAAAGTAAAACGGTTTGTTCTATCAAGAGTTATCGCGTTACGTACATACATACATACATACGTACGTACATACAGAACCGGCGGGCACATAAGCTCTCAGGCTTTGATAGCCTGTGAGCTAAAAAGAATTTTTTATTTTCTTACGAATTATAATTATAAAGCTAGACAGGATAAGTGACAAATTACGAAGAAGGACAAATTATGACAAATATCTCTTCTTGCAAACGATACTTCATTAAATTATTTATTTTAATTATAAACATAGGCAGATTAAGTGACAAATTACGACAAATATCTCTTCTTGTAAACGACACTTCATTAAATAATATCATTTCACATTATTCAAAATAGATTACTTAACATAGTATTTAACACCGAAATCTTAAATAGTTCCATGTTGAAAAGAAGCCAATTTGACTTTAGAAAAATTTAATCTGAGAAAGTAACTTTTAGACTAGTTTTAATTAAACAAAAGGATTTTTTTATTTTCTTAGGATGCTAACGGAAGCAACCTTTTCCATAGAATGGCTGCACTACTTTTGTTCGCTTCCTGATCCGAATGTATTGCAGTGAAAAGCAGACTTATCTAAGCCCCTCATTTAACAAAAGTGAATGTCTGAGTATAATAGAAATGTCTTGCGGCGCCGTGGTTTTAAAAGTCGGTGCATTATGTATATAAGTTTAATATATGGGCAACATATTTCATGGGGATATTTCTTTGTGTAGGCATCATGGCTTGGTAAAAGACCATGGATCGATATGTGTGAAAGGATAAAAGAATATAAAGCCAGATTTTAAATGATGTTGAATTTTAAATAAATTCTCTAAAAATAATAATCTTTTATCCATTGAAGAAAAGTGTCATTGACTTAGGCGTATAAATATTGTGTATTTATTAGTAAGTCGGTTAAAAGATTAACTTTTGAAAAAGGAATATCGTAAGCCTTATACATAGATCGTGGCTTTTCTAACAGTTGATTTTTAAGAATATTTTTTTTTCCATTTTTATTTCTTAATACTTATAAATCTGCAAATAAGGGGCCTCAAAGTCAGCACAGAGAGGCATATTTATTCTCACATCATTTTATTTAATTTGTGGAGTTTTCCCTTCGAAGTTTCAAGTTTTTCATATTAGTATAATAGAAAATAATACATAAGATTATATAACGTCATAACATAACAATATATATAGAAATAATACGTAAGAAGACATACTATTACGAAATATATCGGAATAGCCTGTATCCATTTATACTCTAGTACCTTGTTTTTGTGCATATTTTTGATAATATAAAATACTGTTAATATCAAGAGGAGGAGGGAGGGGTGTGGCAGTATTTCTAAATCCCAGACTGTCTATTCATCATTTTAAGTCTTCTATATAATGATTTCCCTTTTTTAGTATGTTAAATATTCTCGAATTCAGTCATCTCTGAATATATGTACGAGGGTAAGTCATTAAGTCACAAAAGATAATTAAATAATAACTTACAATGATATTCACTTCAAAACTATTTTTATTTCTCAACATATTCTCTACCAATATTTATGCACTTATATCATTGTTTTATCAGTGCCCCAACACCAGCTGCATAACATTCTTTGGGTTGCTGTATCTGCCACATTAGGACTACGAGCCTTTTCATCATCTGTGAACATCATCTTGCTTCCAAGATGTTTTTTTAGTGGACTAAACAGATAAAAATCGAAGTACTAAGTCGAAGCTGTATGGTGGATGTTGAAGAAGTCGCCCACCAAACTTTTGAGTTGTCTCCCGTGGTGTTCAACTTGAAGTCCTAATGTGGCTGAGGTAGCAACCCAAAGAATGTTATGCAGCTGGTGTTGGGGTACTGATAAAACGGTGATATAAGTGTATAAATATTGGTGGAGAATATATTTAGAAATAAAAATAGTTGTGAAGTGAATATCATTGTAAGTTATTGTTTAATTATCTTTTGTGACTTACTTAATGACTTACCCTCGTACTAAACATAAAATGTAAGTTATATTTTTAAATATCCTTTTCAGCCTAAATGTAATGTATCTAAATGCTACTTAGTCTAAATGCAATTATCTCCATTCACAATATGAGCTATTAAATGAAACGAGTCTACAACTTCTTTTGAATTTTAGCTACGCACTAGAGTGTCTCGTATAAGCTGACTTACCTAGGAGCCTCATTTACAAAAGTCTCTGTTTGACTATGAAAGAAAAGTCTTGCGGCCCGTGGTTTTAGAAATTATGTATATAAGTTTAATATATGCATTATGCATATATGTTTAATATATGGGAAACATAATTCATAGGGGTATTTCTATGTGTAGGCATCATCACTTGATAAAAGACCATGGATTGATATGTGTGAAAAAGTATCAGCCAGATTTTAAATAAATTATCTAAAAATATCATTTTATATCCATTAAAGAACATTTTCGCTGATTTAAGCATATAGATATTGTGAATGTATTACTAAATGAGTTAAAAGATTGACTTTTGAAAAATAATTTCAAGTTTTTTTTTTTCCATACATGATGATTTATATAAAAGCCAGTGTTTAAAATTATAATTTTTATTTATTTAATATTTATAAATCTGAAGATCAGGGAGTGTCACAGACAATTTTGAATCTGCATTTCACATTTCTATTCTCAGATCATTTAATTGATTATCTGAAGCACTGAATTCGTAGTTTTATTGGTATCATATTAATTTTACTGCAAGTAGCATTTCAAGTAATTTCAGGATATTTTACTATTATAAACTGGTTTATTTGTTTTATGTGTATATTTTGTGTTATATCTTACTTATTTAAAAGAAAGTTTTTATATGTTTATATGCTTATGAAAAAGTGAAGCTCTCTTTTAAATTTTAGGATTTAAAAAACATTTTTAGCATTATTATTATTATTATTAGTAGTAGTAGTAGTAGTAGTAGTAGTAGTAGTAGCAGTAGTACACTGCAAAAAATAATTGTTGATTTTACAGTATAAAACTGGCACCCCAGCTGCCAGTATTATACCGTAAAATTAACAGTATTAAACAGTAAAATAAGCCGTAATACGCTGCCGTGCAAGCAGTAATACGCTACCGCGCAGGCGCGGTAGCGTATGGTTTCCACGTATGGTTTCCACGGTATAGCGGTATAGCGTATAGCGTATACCGTTTCCACGGTATAGCGTATGGTTTCCACGGGCGGCCAGCAACGTTGAACACCTTTGAGGCATGGACTCAATGAGGCTATTAATGACGAGTTGGGGTATTCTGCCCCACTCTTCCAGAAGAGCTCTTTCCAGTTCTTAGAGAGTTTGTGGGGGTTGTTGGCGGCCAGAAACTCGTCTTCCTAGAGCGTCCCAAACGTGCTCGATTGGATTCATGTCTGGAGAACACGCTGGCCATTTCATTCGAACGATTCCTTCCTCGAAAAGGAAATCCTCCACCAGGTTTGCACGATGTGGCCTGCAGTTATCGTCCATTAAAATGAAGTTATCTCCGATTGCTGCAGCGTAAGGGACTACAATAGGTCTGAGGATCTCATCCCTATATCGGCGACCAGTCAGAGCTCCATCTCGAATGATGTAGAGGTCAGTGCGCCCGTCAATGGAGATGCCACCATACACCAACACTCTTCCACCGCCAAATCTGACACTTTCGTGCACGAACGCAGGATTATTCCTACTGCCACGGTCCCTCCAGATGAAAATACGCCTATTATCCGGATGCACAGAAAAACGGGACTCGTCAGAAAACAGAATATTGCTCCATTCATTTCTCCTCCAGTTGACATGATCGGTTGCCCACTCCCTGCGGTCGCGACGATGCCTTGATGTTAATCTAACACATACCATCGGTCGGCGAGCATACAGACCTACAGCATGGAGCCGGTTTTGGACAGTCTGAGTTAAAATCGTGGTGCCTGTAGCCGAGCGAAGGTGTTGTTGGAGAAGAGTAGCGTTCATGTTTCGGTGTCTCCGAGCTGTTAACGCTAAATACCGATCTTCATTGGGCTTTGTTGCCCGTCTACGACCTTGCCCTGGTCTTCGGCCTGCACATCCACTCTCCAAAAAACGGTTCCAGATCCTGGAAATGACACTTTGTGACACTCCAATGGCTTGCGCTACTTCGGCTTGAGTTTGGCCCCCTTCTAACCTACCAACAATTCTCCAAGCTTCTGAATCTGTCAAATGACTTCGCTGAGACATCGTACTCATCGAAACAAAGCAATCACTGAATGCCGATCATCCTTGTCTTCATTTTCTTTTATCCAGTTGAAAGTCAAATTTCATTCGCTGCCGCTGAAGCGACGTGTTTGACGTCGAACTCAAAGTTTGCATACTCCACAGTTTGAAAACCAGAAAAATTTGCATTTGTGATTCTCTTCTTCTATTTTCGGCAAAAAAAAATTTCGTTTATATCTTTATTTTATATAAAACTTCAAATATCCTTTAATTGTTTTGAGCAGTGTATCTTTATCCCTATTATCAATATGAACTATAAAATAAAACGAATTCAGAAAATGTATTCAGTTTTTTTTTCTTATATAGTTATTACTTGTTCGTTTTTCGGTCCGAATGCATTGTGTGAAAAGCGGTCTTATCCAAACCTCTCATTTACTATAGTGAATATCGAAGTATAATAGAAATGTCTTGCGGCGTATGTTAGTTTGATGTATTGCCAGCATATTTCATGTGAATATTTCTTTGTGTAGGCACCATGGCTTTGTAAAATACCATGGTGTGAAAGAATATTAGAATATAAAGCCAGATTTTAAATATATAACTAGCATATTTCATGGGGATATTTCTTTGTGTAAACACCATGGCTTAATAAAAGACCATCGGTCTTTTATAATAATAATACGCCATTGACTTAATACGGCTTAATAAACGGCTTATTAAGCCCCATTGGCTTAATAAAAGACCATCGGTCTTTTATTAAGCCATGGTGTTTACACAAAGAAATATCCCCATGAAATATGCTAGTTATATATTGAACTAACATACGCCACAAGACATTTCTATTATACTTCGATATTCACTATAGTAAATGAGAGGTTTGGATAAGACCGCTTTTCACACAATGCATTCGGACCGAAAAACGAACAAGTAATAACTATATAAGAAAAAAAAACTGAATACATTTTCTGAATTCGTTTTATTTTATAGTTCATATTGATAATAGGGATAAAGATATTTACAACGCATTTAAACTAAATTTGATATCATAAAAAATTTAGTATATTTTGATAATCATAATAAAAAGGTAAATCGAATATTTGTTTAATTTAACTTCTTTATATTTCTAATAGTAATTAATCGATCTATAGGTGTGAAAAAATAAAATAATATAAAGCCAACTTTTAAATAATGTAGAATTTTAAATAAATGCTATAAAAATGTAATCCATTGAATAAAATGTACAGTTTAGAAAATTAAATGCTTCAATTTTTAACTGCAGATCGTGACTTTTCTTATCAAAAGTCTTTAAGATAATAATAATAATTATTATTACTATTTGTAAATTTAGATATGAAAGACCTCCAACTGTGAGGCACTTTTTTATTCTCACCAATTCTATTACCCGAAAATTAATTACTGATAGAAATGTACAGAAATTAAATTAAACAAATATTCGATTCACCGTTTTATTGTGATTATCAAAATGTACTAATTTTTTGATGATATCAAAGACATTTCCAATTTAGTCTAAATGCGTTGTAAATATCCATATATTTAAAGCTAAAAGCGCATTTCTTAATGTAAGATTCACATAAAATTGACCTTTGAGCGCATGCTTCAACTTTTTTTAAAGCAGGAACAGAAGGAGAAATGGGAGGAAAGTTCATCCCTTGAATAGTTTGACAGCAGGCTGAACAAAAGGGAACGGGGTACGGTTCAAACCCACACAATGAGAAACCCATTCGTCACTCTCCCCATTTCGGATGGCAAGAAGAACATTATCTTTCTTTGAAATGGCAGCTTTTCCTTCCGATGATTTTCATAAGCAGCTGTTTTGTTGCCTGGGTCAATTTTCGTTGAAGAGAAACGCTCCACCTTTCGGACAAAAAAGGCGGATAGAGTTGGGCAAGACATATAGTTATAAATATTCACTATTTGTAGATCATACATTTCCCTATAAAAAAAAAGTGAAAAAAATAAATCCACAATCACTGTTGTTAAGAGGCAGTTTCTGCAGAATTCTGAATGAAATTTTCTTACTGAATAGAAATAAATCATTATCCAAGAAATGGTTTTGTTTTTAATTAAATCCGAGTTAACCGAAGACAGTGGAGCGCCCAATCCTAATTTCATTTAATTCGAGGTCCGTTTGAAATAAACCGACCTTCGTAGCGGGCAAAGCTCCTCTAGTCTTTATCTTTATTATCAATATGAACTATAAAAAAAAAAAGAATTCAGAAACTGTATTATGTTTTAGTTATGTACCAGATTTTCTTATATAATTAAATGCTTATTACTTGTTCGTTTTCCGATCCGAATATATTGTGTGAAAAGCGATCTTATCTAAGTCCCTCATTAACTAAAGGGAATATCGGAGTATAATAGAAATGACTTGCGGCGTATGTTAGTTTGATGTATTGCCAGCATATTTCATGGGAATATTTCTTTGTGTAGGCACCATGGCTTTGTAAAAGACCATGGTGTGAAAGAATATTAGAATATAAAGCCAGATTTTAAATGATGTAGAATTTAAAATAAATTCTCTAAAAATATAATATTTTATTCATTGAAGAAAATGTAGAGTTTGAAAATAAATAATTCAGCTAAATTCAAAGATGGTGACTTTTTTATCAGAAGGTATTAAAGATTATTTATTATTATATTATTATTATTATTATTATCCCTTTCATTACCCAAAAATCAATTATTGTGAGAAAAATAAAGAAGTAAAATAAAACAAAAATACTCGATTTACCTTTTTATTATGGTTGTCAAAATCTAATAAAGTTTTTGATAAAATGTTTTAGTAATCCTAACGGGTGGCTAAGACACAAGGATAAGAAACGCGCATAGATTAAAAAGATAGAAGATAAATCGCACACATATCATAGAAGTGTGCGAAACAATCAATTTCATTCATCTTTCTGAACTATTGAAGACAAAAACCCTTTTAAATTCGGTTCTTTTGAATTGATCTGAACGCCAAATGATCGAAGCAAGTCTGAAGAACTCGGAAACATACGACGGAGAAAGGACTAAAAGTAAGAATTATCGACTAAAATTTGAACAATTCTTTTTTTATTATTCTTTTTTTTTTTTTTTTTACTTCATTTTGGACGTCCCTCGTTATAACTGCCCAATAGTTAATTCCTAAACGAATCCAAACAAATCCAGGATAAACAAAATTTACAAATAAATTTGCGTACTTACATAATTTATATATGTTTAACCCTTTGTTGCATACTGTCCACCACAGTGGACAAAAATGGTATTTTTTCCCTACCCAACATATTTCATTTACAGTTCCTATTCAAAGTTTATGCTACTCTGTGACATCTATGCTTTCAATAAAAAAATCGACATAGCACCACAACAGCTGGTATCTTGCTTGCTGTGATATCATCAATATGGATGTCCTTTCAGAATGTCGGCAAGTTATTCCGCATGAACTAAAATTTTTCTAAATCTACAATAATTTTTTAAATGGTATTTTGTTTATTAATTATTGTTTTTAGACGTCTTGGCTTAATGCATAATTGAAACACACGCATAAAAATACTTTATTTCTTTTGTTTTGGACAATAGTGGACAGACTTTAAAATTATTATACATAAATAATTTTTTTTCTCATTCTGTATGACCATTTTAGCTAGAAAATAGCAAATTTAATGTTGGCCATTTGCTAGTTTTAAAGTATGTAACAAAGGGTTAAATCACTTTTCTTTGGGATAGTGGAACAAGTGATCTTTTTACGGCATCCTTTCCTAATTTTTAGACACACTGCAAAATTCAGTATGTTATATATTATCATCATCTTTTGCGTGCCATTTTTGGATATCTGCCAAAAACCGGTTGGTATTTTTATCTCTCATACGTCACTTTTAAATATTGCATAATTTCAGATTTTGCGCCATTGAATAAGGGAGAAAAAATTTACTTTTGAGTGAAATTTGTTTTTAAAAAATGCAGCGCAATTTAGTGACGCTTTATGACTTTTTAAATAATTTTTAATCATGGATTTTAAAAATCTATCTCAACAACGAGCATTTGTTTTCTACTATGAGGTAATGTAACAAATGACACAGTTACCACAGTTGACAATTGGTTTCCCAGAGCAAATAATAATAAAAAAAATAGCTATAAGCTCAGATTAACCATACAATATTGAATTTTGAAGTTAAATTAAAATATACCAATGAAAAAAATGTTTTTCATATTATATTAAACACAAAATTAATACAAATTAAGTTAAAAAGGTTAAAAGGTACGTTGCATCAGAATATGGGCGGAACTGTATTTTAATTTTTATTATTTATTTCTTAATTTCTAACTGTATGTAACATTTGCCGAGTATTGAGAGAATGAATTATAAACTGCAGTTTAACCCTTTCCGGCACAGTGGTGCCACTCCGGGCACACCTAATTTTAATTCCAAATTTGCATTTGCACTAAGAATATTTTAATAAAATTTTGTTTCTATAATGAAAGCTTAAAATAAGGAGTTCGTATTTTCTAAAAAAGTCGTTTGTAAATTCCAGTGTCAGTCAGCAATTTCTCATTTTACGAACAGACTTTGTCTGTGCCGGAAAGGGTTAATATGTGTTTTGTTATTTGTTTTCAAACTATTAAATTCTAGTTTTAAAGCATACTTTTAGTTTTTGATGATGTAGCGATTGTAATTCTGAAGTAGATCAAAGTCATAATGAATATGATCAAAATAGATTATTCGCGCAAAAATTCCACAGACAGAACACATTAAAATTGAATATAATGTAACTGTTTAAATATATATATGTATATATCTATTTTGAAATACGCCTTTTTTAGCACAGTTATATTCCGAAAGTGTACCCAAAAATTTTGGAACTCCGACCATTACACCATAATAGCATAATTATTTACTGTTACTTTCTCATGATTGAGTGAAAATTTTATTTGTTTAATTGTGAATCACAAGCAGTAGTCGGGAGCAGCGCGCTACAAGTAGCGAAACTACAATAGTCTCTATTTTTTCCGGAAGTTTGTAGTGTAGCGCACTACAGTTTGAAGAATGTAATGTAGAGAGTAGCATAATAGAAGAATTAGTAGTTTGTTGAGAACAGTGGCGTTATTTTTAACGCAACTTCAAGGGGAGGGAGAAGTAGGTCTTCTTCACATAATAGTAATTTGCTTATTTTGTTCAAAATGTGTCCCGCGCAACAATTTGTGAATATCAGCACCTCAGCTGCAGCAATTTAGCAATGCACGTATGACGTCCTGGATTTTTCCATTGTCACTTGCTCGTAAAACCAAGTGGCAAAGTTTAAATCAAGGAAATTAATTTTCTTGAATGAAACACTTGTCTACTAATTGATTGTTAGATCTTCATGTTTTAATGCCACGTTTCTTCTTTTGAATTGCTTTATTTATAGACTAGCTGATCCGTCCAACGTTGCCCGGAAATCAGTAACTTTCTTTTGCGGTTTCGATAAAAAATAGTCTTTTCGGCGCGCATTCTGTTCTAAACAAACCTTTTTCCAAACGAAACTCCGCTAGGGGGCGCGAAATCATCTTACTTAGTTATCTATATCTTAATTATTTCATGTTAAGTTGAATGAACTAATTTCTGTTGAAAAAGATTCCAAACATTTTTTAGAACACTTTGGACGAAATATGAAAATGCCCTAGGTCGACTACTTTCAACCACCCTGTCTGCCACACCCCACAGCTACCGACATGCAACCACCATAGTGCACAATGGAAGACTCGAAGCTACCACACACGAACATCTGTGGTCTGCGCTGGGTTGCTGCGGCTGCAAAGTAAAATATAGGAGCACACACGTCTATTTTTATATATATACATAGATTTATTATTATTTTGTATTATAACAAAGAATATTAATATTGAATTGTCCTGGTCGGTATAAAACGAATAATATATGTTTAAACTAACATTTTAGAAAACAACACAAAATATTTTTTATATGTTCCATTTCTTCATTTTTAATATCTTCAATTTAATCGCATTTACTTGATTGTATTCCAGCAAACGCGATATAACGGGGGACCATTGTATCATTTAATCCATGTCCGCAATTTCAAGCGTAGATTAAATCATTTGACAAAATCTGAAAGTACCGAAGTATCAACTACTTTTGAAAAGTAGTTTGTAGTGATTATTTTTTAAAACAAGTAGGGTAAAGTACCCGAATGGCAACACCCCTCCTAATGCCAACACCCCTCCTAATGCCAACACCCTAACGTCAACTTGAAAAAAAAAATAAGGCTTTAAATGATCGTATAAATTCGAAATTGGCGCCATAATGTTAAAAAACATTTTTTGCCATATTTGCACCAACTTTCAATTCATACGATCATAAGCCTTATTTTTTTCAAGTTGACGTTAGGATGTCGGCAATAAGACGGATGTCGGTATTCGAGTACTTTACCCTAGTTGTAGTTAACTACATTTTCGATAAAGTAGTTGTAGTTTACTACAAAAATAAAGTAGTTTGTCCTACCACTTTTCACTAGTAATAATAACAAATGGTTCAAACAGTATGGTTTAGTTCAAACAGTATGGTTTAGTTCAAACAGTATGGTTTAGTTCAAACAGTATATTAAAAAAAATAGTTCAAACAGGAATCACCACGAGTGATAATATTTTTGGAGGAACTTTTGTGTTTTATCCTGAGTTTTGAATATTTTATTTTACATTTTTTTTACATTTTGACTTAAACTGTTATGAAAAGATATTTATGAAGTTCTGTTTCAGCGTTCTTTCTATAACAATTCGGAGAATTTATTTCATTTTGAAACAAATTATACCATGTGTTGAGTTTGCAGTCTTAGCATTCTGTAAAACATAATAAAGGTAGTTTCCATAAAAAGTCCCTTTACTGCAGATTTCTAACCTACTTATTATTTTCTCCAACATTATTTATACGCAGTATTAGTTAACGCTTCTCTTACATTATTCCTCACTTAAAACAAAAGTACATGCGTAAGCAAACGTTACGAAACTTATTCTGTTAGCCGTATAAATTTAATAAACGCTCAGAATATATTCTATTATTCTGGTGGGATTTGTCTTCTGACTAGAATCATCTTCGGATACAGAATTTGGATCGATCAATGACTAGAAGTAAAGAATCGCATTTATTTGATACATGGCATAAACTATATACAGGGTGCGTCACAGGGTCTCGACAATGAGAAAAAGGAATAACGCTTGGATTGCACAAGCAATATTAAAATATCTTGACCTATTACACCATATACACCAGTAATAAATAAAAATATGGTAAAATACACACAAATTGCTAAATGATGTATCTATTTTATAAAGGACAAATGTGTCCGTGCGTAACGCTGACGTCATTTTGCGAATGGCAACATTTGACGCTGAAATTTCGATTTTTTTCGATTTTTGCTATTGAAATTTTTTTAATTTCTAAACATCGCATATTTTCAATTTTTACACCGTTATATAGAAAACAAAATCTACTTTCAAATACAATTTGTTTGAAAAATGTATCGCAATTTAGTCATTTATTATAGCATTTAAATTAAATTCCAAGTATAATATATATTTTTTAAATCTATTTCTATCGCTTGTAGAGATTACAAAATAGTAACCGTTTGCACTTTAAACAATTAAAAAGTTCCGCATTTATTTCCCACTAATATTCCATAACGAAATTAAAACTTCATTGATCAATAAATAAAATAGTATACATAAAACAAAAATTTAAGAGACATGTAATCGAAATAACCACTTAAACTGCTAAAATTATCAGTCTAAAACAACTGCTGTAGATGATGAAATTTTTAGCGATTTCTTCGGCTATTAACTTCTGGCAGGGAGCTAATACGAAATTAGTGATTTTAATCAATTTCAAAATTTTTGTTTGAATATACAATTGAGATATTTCATATAAAAATGCCCTTTGTTGTTGTTAGGGGACAATCTAAAAAAAATATATTAAATGTAAAAAATCTATTAGTTTTAAATAACAAAGTAAATAGTTTTCACCTATATTCTCTATCCCGGGAAGCCCGGGTTGGATGCCCTAGTTACGTTAAAAGACATAAAATTACGTTAAAAACACAAATCAATAGTTTCAGTCTACATCCGAGACCATCTTCAGGATATAAAGTCAATCATAAGATGTTTCCGACTTCATGGTCGTTGAACACTCAAGACTTGAACTTTGGCCAATCAATATCAACATAATAACCTTCTTTTATAAACTGAAAGATCGCTACTCATATCTTCAACAAATCCAACCAAATTCTCGAAATATTATATGACATAATTATCGTTCCACGCCTCCTTCCCCCTCTTTAAAATTTCGATGGATTTCCTTATTAAACATCTTTGCACTATATTACAAGGTATAATAACCTTAACATTTTCAAATTCAATTCTGCAACAAATGTTGTACATACAAAATCTAGAGAGAGCCGTAAGACGGCTTATGATTTTTAATGTCACTGTGAAGTCGTTTGAGACGCTCCACGAATTTTCTGTTTGTCATAACGATATAAAATTTCTTGAAACCTTGTCCAGATAGATAGGAATCTCATAAACTACCGTACGATACTCAGAGGGTGTTGTATCTAAATGAACTGTAAGTCTATCCAATAAATTCGGGGAGCGGGGACAGCAACTAGGTGAATATCAAATTTAATTAAATATTTCTTAAGCCTCTCATATATAGAACTGAAATATATTGGAACTTTTTAACCATATGTATAGGTATCCTTTTCGGATATTGGGAAGGGGGTTTACAGTTATTAAATTGGTTTTGTGGTATTTATTGCCATTTTGTCAATCTTTAGTCTTTTATTTATTTATTTATTTATTTTAGTAGCTGACCCGCCCGGCGTTGTCCAGGCCCGTGATAATAACCTTAAACAAACCTCAAGTTTGTCTGATTTTATATATTAGCTCGATTTTGTATGAATTTATATTTTTGAAGAAAAATTCGCAAAAAGATATTGATATTTAGTGGTAAAAGCGCTCGTAAGAAGTCATTTTCTTGTTTTTTCACGTAGGTTCGTTTCATAGTTTTTTAAAAAACGGTTATAAATATAACGGTTTTACATATATTGTGTAATAATTTCGTCAAAAAATAATGTTATCTAGTTGTAAAAGTAATTTATTTTCTCCTCGCTCTGTTTTTTTTTTTTTTGGGGGGGGGGGCGGTTGTCAGGTTTGTTAACGTAATAAAATGAATAGTTCTCATCTTCCGAACTCTCTGAAATTTTAATCGGATATAAATATAACTGTAACCAAGCTCTCTTTAAAATTTCCTGAAAAAATATGCATATTTAGCAGTGAAAACATGAGGTGAAGCCGAACAAAGCCGCGTCGAAACAGCCCGCGTTTTGCCATTTTCATCAAAAATTTCTCAGGTTTTTTTTTTTTTTAAATATTCCTGCTTGTACGAACGTCTCGAAATTTTTGTAGGAGATGTAAAAGTTTTAGTTAGGAGTTTAAGTACTAAATTAGTTTAAGTAGGAGATGTAAAAGATTTAGTTACTTTTAGCATAAAAAAAAAGATCATCTACAGGAAGCGCGAAGTGACATGAGGTAACCAATCTTTTGAACGGGTTAAAATTCGTATTTTTGAAAAACGTCGGAAAGAAGAATGTGAAGAACATAGCTTTAAGAACATATCCTTTGTTTGTCGTACCTCTAAAATTGCGGCCTGGAGGAGCGTGTCCGTAAAGGGGAAAACGGGACTTATTAATTTGTTTTTCAAAGATTTAACAACGATATATTTTTTAACTGATTACGGCTTTTAAGACGTAAAAGTACGAACTTTAAGAATATGTTTTCCAGTTTTCCATAACCCGCACGGTTTGGCCAATAAAGGTTTAAACAAAAGGCCAAAAAGCGCCAGCATTTGGTTTTTCCTTCCTTTCCGCTCGAAAATCAGGTTCTGGGCATGTGCACGCGCATCAGGCGAAAACAAATATCGCTTTTTTGTTGAGCTTTTAATTGATATATCGGTTAATTGTCAAAAAATTATAAATCTGAGCCTCAGGTGCTTCAGTACTTGCCTTGGTCTGTCTTCATCCAAATTTTCAGACTTCTACGTGCGGTAAATTTCGCTAGTCATCACAGACAGACACACACACACACAGTGAAACTTTCTTTTATTAGTGTGGACTAGCTGACATGCCCGGCGTTGTCCGGGCCTGTTATAATAAATTTAAACAAACCCCAAGTTTGTATGATTTTATATCTTTAACTAGATTTTGTACGAAATTATATTTTTAAATGAGAAATTCGCTGGAAAATATTGGTATTTAGTGATAAAAGTGCTCCTAAAAAAACATTTCGTGTTTTTCATAGTTTTTCTTTTATTTTTTTGTCCGGACTTTTTGAAATTTTTATCGGCTATAAATATAACGGTTTTACAGCCCGTGTAAAAATATCGAGAAAAAATCTTGTTGTCTAATTGTAAAAAAATAAGTTTTCTTCTCGCATATATATATATATATATATTTCGAGGCGGCTTCTTTAAGATAACAAAAAAAAAATAGTTCTCATCTACCTACCTCCCTGAAATTTGAATCGGTTATAAATATAACTGTATCCAAGCTCTCTTTAAAATTTCGTGAAAACATATGCATATTTAGTAGAGAAAATATGAGTCGAAGCAGAGCAAAGCCAAGCCGAACCACCCTATTTTTTTTTTTTTTTTGAGTTTTTGTTTAAGCATTTCTCAGACTTTTTTTTCCAAATATTTCGAAAAAATTATAGTTCCGAGATTATCTTAAATGATTGTGTCAAAATACGGACGTTTAGTTACTTTTAGCGTAGAAAAAATATCGTCTCCTTGAGGTGTATGATGTATACATATGAAAGTATAAATACCACAATGAAAATAGCTAGAAATTCTCCTTCATAAAAATATCAAATAACTTATTTTTGTTTGTATTTAATATAATTTTGTCTTTCTTATTTATATGTTTTTATTTATGTAAGAAAAAATAAAATGTCTTTCAAAATCGTTCTCGAATAACAAAAGCATAAATTTTTTAACACAATATGTTTGTTGCGATTTAGATCATAATTTAAAGTGAAAATCTACATCGATCAGCATCTAGAAAATGTAAATGGCATACCTGCATTTATGAAAGTAAAAAGTATGCATGTATGAAAGTAGCTTATTTTTATTGCGTTTAATCATTTTCTTTGTATTTGCATTTTTGTAAGCAAAAACAAAATATAATTCAAATTCGTTCTCGAAAAACGAAAGCGTGATTTTCGAGTACTTCTGAAAATAACTAAATTTAGTTTTGGACTAAAAATATTTTTTGTGATTTGCAGTATGGTTCAAAACCAAAATCTACGTCGACCAGTATCTGTAAAAGGTGAAGAAAAAACAAGATTACTTGCATATATGAAAGCCAAAATGCCACACAGAAAATAGCTAGAAATTCACCTTCATAAAAATATAAAAAAGCTAATTTTTGTGGAATTTGATGTCACAACATTTTCGTTAATGTAATCAAAAACAAGACGTCATTCAAACTCGTTCTCGAATAACGAAAGCATGATATTTCGAGTACTGCTGAAAATAACTGAATACATTATAAACTCAACATATTTTTTGTGATCTGAAGCATAGCTCAAAGCAAAAACCTACATCAATAAGTGTCTGTAAAAGAGGTGAGTGAAACACAACATTACTTGCATATATGAAAGTGAAAACATCCCACAGAAAAGAGCTAGAATTTATCTTTCGTGAAAAAATAAAAAAATAGCTTATTTTTGATGCGTGTACTATCATAATATTTTTATTTTTAAAAAATAAATAAATAAATTATCATTTAAATTCGTTCTCGGATAACGAAAGCGTTATTTTTCGAGTACTTCCTAAAATAGTTTATTTTTGGACTCAGCATAATTTACAGGGAAAATCTACATCGATCAGAGTCTCCAGAAGGTGTATGAAATACAACATTACTTGCGTATATAAAAGTAAAAATGCCACACAGAAAATAGCTAGAAATTCACCTTCATAAAAATATAAAAAAATTTATTTTTGTATAATTTGATGTCACAACATTTTTGTTTTTGTATGCAAAAACAAGACGTCATTCAAACTCGTTCTCGAATAACGAAAGCATGATTTTTGGAGTACTGCTGAAAATAACTGAATTCATTTTTAAACTCTACATATTTGTTTGTGATCTGAAACATAGTTCAAAGCCAAAACCTACATCGATAAGTGTCTGTAAAAGGTGAGTGAAACATAACATTACTTGCATATATGAAAGTAAAAACATCACACATCTAGAAATTCATCGTAAAAAATAAAAAAATAAAAAGCTTATATTTTATGCATGTACTATCATAATATTTTTATTTTTACAAAAAATAAATAAATAAATAAATAAATTGCCTTTCAAATTCATTCTCAGATAACGAAAACGTTATATTTTGAGTACTTCCTAAAATAGTTTATTTTTGGACTCAGCATAATTCAAAGGGAAAATCTACATCAATCAGCGTCTCTAAAAGGTGCATCAAACACAACATTACTTGCGCTCCTTCATAAAAAATATAAAATAGCCTTTCTTTTCCCATTTAATATCCTAACCCTTTTATTTTAGAGCAGGGCGCGGAAAAAGTTTTGGATGGCTCAATCAACAAAACTATCAGGACGAGATTTTCCAGAAAGTGCTCAATCTTTTTTCTCAAAAACAGTCTTCTGGACGAAATTGGATGTTTCAGCAAATCTTTGCACAAGCCCATCGCGCGCGCAAGACTCTTGACTAGCTTAGGACGTAGAGCATTGACTTCATCTCTCCGACATCAATCCAATGGATTTTTCCATTTGGAGAATTTTAAAGGCAAAGGTCTTGGCTATTTCCCATCATAGTTTGGATGGTTTGAAAACCAAATTAATTAAGGAATGGACTAATCTTCCCGATGAGCTACTTCGTGCCGCTGTCAATGATGTCCCAAAATGGCAAAGGGCTTGCATCAAAGAAAAAAGCGGATACTTTGAAATCTAATCTGCTTTTTCATTATTTACATGTTAAATTTAATATATTTGTTAACAAATTGTTGACATTTACGCTTTTCTCGAAAATAATGGATTTTATGTCCATCCAAAACTTTTTCCGCACCCTGTAAGCAAAGGCAAAATGTTAGTCAAAATCTTTGTCGAATAAAGAAAGCATGATTTTTCGAGTACTTCTGAAAATAATTTTTAATTTTTACACAACATACTTTTTGTGGTTCACAGTACAGTTCAAAGCGACAATTTGCATCGTTCAATGTATGTAAAAGTTGAGTGAAACACAACATTACTTGCATGTATGAAAGTACAAATACCACACAGAAAATAGCTAGAAAATCTCGTTCATAAAAAAATATAAAGTAGCATATTTTTGTTGCATTTAATATCATAGCATTTTTATTTTTGCAATCAAAAACAAATTTTTATTCAAAATCGTTCTCGTATAACGAATGCGTAATTTTTCGTGCTCATCTGAAAATAATTTATTTTTGGACACAACATATTTTTTTAGATTTACAACATTGATTCAAAGTAAAAATGCGCATCGATCAGTGTTTGGAAAAGGTGACTGAAACATTGCATACATGAAAATAAAAACTCCACGCAGAATTTAGCAGCTAAAGATTTTCATTCATAAATATAAAATAGCTTATTTTTATGACATTTAATGCTATTTTGTCATTTTTTTGTTTTTATTTTTGTAATAAAATTTGAAATTAAAAGTATTATAATGGCCTTCAAAGGAGATGGACATAATAATAATTTAATTTTAGCATTCCGTTAGAGTAAAATAAATTTATTTTTTGTATGTTGATTGTTTTAATATAATTAAGGATCACATATATTATTTCTGTTGTAAACATCCCTTTTTCTATGATTTTACAGAACGTACAGCAACGAATGAAGTATCATTCGAAAGGTTTTTAAACCAGCTTCTGACATAGTACACTCTTATATTGTTAAAAACATGTTTTTAACACTTTCCAACCTAGTTGATTAACACTTTCCAACCTAGTTGAAAAGTGTTTATGACTTCGGTTTGTCTGCCGTCTGTCCGTGCTCTAACTCCCGTAAATATGCTTCGATTGTCCAGAAATTTTTGTATGTTATTGTCGTTTGCTATAGCATGTTCCCTATTTCAACAGAAGTGTGTAGCACTTATAGTTTTTTTTACAGGGACAGCCAAAAGTATTCCGTTACATTACAGTCAATTGGGACTAGTCGGTTCAAGCGCATTTTGATGACGCTTACGTCATTTAAAACATACTGAAATTGATGCATAACTATGAAGCGCATTAAAACATGCTTTTTGTAGAATATGGCGTGCAAAGCCTGTATTATTCATTTACAGGGTCAAACAAAAGAATTATTTTACACATAGTTATATGGGGAAAAATTGTCTGCAGAGTAATTTAGTGATATTTCACTATTTCAAACATAATGAAAATTATATACATTACTGAGGTGCACTATAAATTGCTCTCTTGTGTACATTGCGTTTATTTATAGGGACACACAAAAGATATTGGTTACAGTACATATGCGATATTTACAGTCTATGGGTGACAAGTGCGTTTTCAACTTTGGTTTGCATTTTTAACTTTTTTTTTCATAGTACGTGAGTGTTCATAAACTCGGTTGACCATATACAGGGCTACAAAAGGAAATTCGTAAGTACTACAGACTATGGGAGTGAATTGTTTAAAGGTAGTTTTTAATTGTGTTTACGCATTTTCCTGCTGAGCTATACTTAGTAGACTAATAGAACTTTGTGGAATAATAATTCCTATACAGGGCTACGAACAAAAAGATACATTGTCGTTTACGTTTGGTAATTGCTGCAAGTGAGTTTTAAGTTGCTTTTTAGCTTAATAGGTGGTATATACAAAAGTCTTCAGATAATATTCAGGACTGTACAAAAGATTTCGAGTGTATTTCCATCGATTGGCTTTAATTGCTAAATGTGATTATTCTAACTGAACTAAATTTTATCATACTATATATCCACATCTATTGATTATATACAGGGCTGCACAAAATAATTCGACTACTTTTTTGACACTGGAAGGTAATTTCGAAAACTGTGGTGTTATGTGTTTTCTAAACTGTATACTTACATATCTTCTTTCCCCTAATTTAACGGTGAAGTTTCGTTACAATTTTCTGGCTGTGTTGAAAAGTGTTTCATAATCTATGCTTGACGCATGATTTTTCGTTCTTGTTGGATTAAAAATTGCAGTTAATTAAAAATTTAATCAGCATTGTTTTCGTAAATGAAGTGAAAGGTTTTTCTAAAATCAATGTTGTCACAAAAAAATAAAATACGCATTATATAATGATCAGCAATGATTATAAAGAACAAACAGCACACGCAAAAGATAAAGTGTGATTTCTCCGCTCGGGTTTATTTTATAATTAAGATTAAAAAGTAAAATTGAAATTGAAATGTTTAGAAGAATAAGATATTATCGATGATCGAAGCAGCGGTATTTCACGTGAAGCCTAAAATGTTTGCTTTGTTATATTAGGTTAAATTTTATTTTATATGTATTCAAGTTATTTTTCTTTGTCCCATGTTTTTCCCGAAGTGGATGACGTCATCTTCTAATGCAGTTAAAATACGTATGTTGACTTTTTTTTTAAATACGATGATATTCGGCTTGACTAATGTTATATGCAGATGTTTTTATCCTTTATATTTCTTTAGAAGTTTAAACCTGCATCTAAAAAATATTAGATACTGCTAAAAATATTAGAACTACAGTGCGAAATCCTCGCACGGGTTCCCTAGTATACATTTACTTACCGTTTAATTGAGTTTCATTTGAAAATTGCTTGGATGTATTAACAAAATTAAAAATATAGGTCTATTTTGGAACTTTTAAAGCACAGTGGACTTTTGTTAATGCGTCTTCACTTAAGATGTACCTCCAGTTAATGAGGACAATTTCGTTTTCCCCATCAATTTCTATTTGAAATTAATGTTAAGGACATCGCATAATGAGTACTACTCATCGGATAATGCCTGCAAAATTTTCAGAATCAACCGAGCAGAATCTGAAGACACTTTCAAAAGAGTTTTCAAAAGCAATTTTGGTACCTTTCAGTTTTTTATTGTGATATCACGAAATTGTTTTTGACACTGAAAAAGAGAAAGATTCTATAGTCAATAACGTGAGAGATTCAGACAATGATGACGGCGTTTTGTCGATATTACCAATCAAAATCTGTGATGTGATCGACCAATTTTTGGGAGTGTGTCGAAAAATTAGAAAAACGATGATGGAAAAAAAATCACTCATACCACTACTACATCGAAAAGTGACTTAATAATTTAAATACATTTAAATTATGTAAGAACGGCAATTTATTTGTTTATTTTGTTTGGCCTGAGTAATTTGTTCTTTTGTAACAAATAATATAATAAAATCACTTCTTAACGTTAAATTAAAGATGCAATTACTGCTAAAAGTGATAAAAAAACATTACACAAAAAGGCTTAAAAATACCTTTTAATATAAAAATGATATGTTTCATGCGCTCTAACGGCGACTTCTTCAAGATCAACATGATAAATAAACTATTTTCGCAAAGTTCTTGAAAATGATAAACACAAATCACGAGATCACGTGTATAATGTAAGTAGGTACTTAAATTGGTCAAACTGGAAACGTGAAAATTATTATTTTATTGTTTTTTTAATTTGTAAATCATCACGTGCGTTAGCGAAAATTGTTTATTTATCATTTTGATCTTGAAGTCACCGTTAAACCTCATGAAACATGTCATCTTTATAATGTCGGTTAATGCGAACGAATAAATGGTCTCCCTTAGAAGTCCGCATTAACGGGAGATGCCTGTATTTTAATTATATCAATTTATTTTTTTATTGTCTCGATATGAAGTGTTCATAACACAATCAAAGTTTTTCATATGTTTTATTTTATTTTTCACATATTAAAAACTGCGGTGATGGAATGAGGGCTTCATACAAAAGAATAACATTGATAATTGAAATTCATTAAAATTTGCTAAACAAACCTATTTTTCTAATATACTTTAATACAATTCTACAATCTTCAAAGAACATCCAATCAGAGAGGCAGTAAATATAGATCCTAAATAATAACAAAATAATAAAAAATAAATTGATAATATCGGGAGGGCGGGTGCTAACAAATACTGCTTATCTGCTCATCTTTTTTATCCGGGCATCTCGATAAAAATGTGGTCTGATACTGCTTACAGCAGTTACAGGTTAATTAATTTTTAATAAAAACAGAGCTTCCAACTAGTCCTGGATTGGGTCAGGTAACCCAATTTTAACCGATCCCGATCCGACTCGTAGTTCAGGTCGGGTCGGGTTCATGTTGCCGCTATTTTTTTCGTTTCGGGTCGGGTTGACTTTAAATATTTCAGATTAGGTTCTGACTTATTCGTTTCGGGTGCATGTAGGCTTGACTTTTCAAGATAAAGCTCTGAATATTTTTCAAATGAAAAAACTATGTATTTGAATATCAATGAGTGTATATTTAATTCATGTTTTATAACCCCCAAAAAATAGATTAAATTGATTATAGACTGTTTTTCCATATATTTCGATTAAAATATGAATTGATTTTCTTTCTCTTAGGATTTGGGTTTGAATATCTCGGGTTCGGGTTGAACAGTATCGGGTTAGCGTTGACGAAATATTTTTTGTTGGATTCAAGTCGTATGTCGGATTGACTTTACGCAAAAATTTCGGGTTATACCCGACCCATGCAGGACTCTGACCTGCCATGAAAAGCATGACTTTTCCGAACAGATTTGAAAATAATTGTACAGGTTGGTGGAACAAGTAATGTCCGCAATTTATAAACAATATTAGATTATGTCATACCTATTTTTATGTATTTATTAAAAGAAACAAAATAAAACATCCATGCATCATTGAGCGTTACTTGTCAGAAATTATTCTGTTATATGTATGGATTAAATGTACAGTCTGAACGTATTGTTATATTATTCCAGTGGGATTTGTCTTTCCGCTAACATCATCTTAACTTAGTAACAAAGGCTGGATCGATCTAGAAAAGATGAATGGAATTTAACATAACTTGTAGATATGAAAATATAAATTCCATATCGAAATCCCTGTCCAAAATTTTCATTTATAGTTATGAAAACATTTATTTTTGTGTCATTCGATACCTTTCTATATTTGTGCAAAATAATTTGAAAATTTAAAAAATGGTCATGAAAAAATATTCTGACATGCCAAAACATGACTTTTCCAAATATATTTGAAAATAATCGTATAAGTTGGTGGAACAACAAATGTCCGTAATTTATAAACAATATTAGATTATGTGGCACCTATTTCTATATCTTTATTAAAACAAACAAACAAAAAAAAACCTCCATGCATCATTGAGCGTTACTTGTCAGAAATTATTCTGTTATATGTATGGATTAAATGTACAGTCTGAACGTATTGTTATATTATTCCGGAGGGATTTGTCTTTCCGCTAACATCATCTTAACTTAGTAACAAAAGCTGGATCGATCTAGAAAAGATGAATGGAATTTAACATAACTTGTAGATATGAAAATATAAATTCCATATCGAAATCCCTGTCCAAAATTTTCATTTATAGTTATGAAAACGTTTATTTTTGTGTCATTCGATACCTTTCTATATTTCTGCAAAATAATTTGAAATTTTAAAAAATGGTCATGAAAAAATATTCTGACATGCCAAAACATGACTTTTCCGAATATATTTGAAAATAATCGTATAAGTTGGTGGAACAACAAATGTCCGTAATTTATAAACAATATTAGATTATGTGGCACCTATTTTTATATCTTTATTAAAACAAACAAACAAAAACCTCCATGCATCATTGAGCGTTACTTGTCAGAAATTATTCTGTTATATGTATGGATTAAATGTACAGTCTGAACGTATTGTTATATTATTCCGGAGGGATTTGTCTTTCCGCTAACATCATCTTAACTTAGTAACAAAAGCTGGATCGATCGATAGCAAGAAAAGATGAATAGAATGTCACATAACTTGCAGATATGAAAATAATAATTCTATATCGAAACCTGTGTACAAAATTTTCCTTTATAGTTATGAAAATGCTTATTTTTGTGTCATTCAATGCCTTTCTTTATCAATGAAAAATAATTTTAAAATTTTAAAAAAGGTCATGACAAAATATTCTGGCATGACAAAACATGAATTTCTTAATCAGATTTGAAAATTATAGAATCAGCTGGGAAAAACAACAAATGTCAGTAATTTATCAGCAACATTACTTTAAGCAACACTTGTTATGATATCGTTATTAAAGCTTCAAAAGTTAAAAATGGTTCTAATATCTACATGAATCCAATATACACCACGCCCCACCAGTGGCTGAGAGGTTGTGCTCTCGAAGCTGGTAGACGGGAGGTGCTGGGTTCGATCCCAATCGCGCCCGTCGGCCTAATCGTTCGGAATTTTCGTGGTTTTCTTCGAGCCGTTGATTTATCCATGCGTAAATACGGATTAGGTTCCCTTAGAAAGACCCCCACGAAGGGCACTCCCCCCGGGCCTATATCCCTAGTGTAGATAATTGGCCGTTAATAATCAACCCAACCCAATATACACCACTGTGAAAATACAAATGTTTCTCGATCTACACTGTTAAAAATTTGCAGCAAACTGTCCAGTCATTTGATCGTAGAACCGTTTGTAGAAAACGGTTACTTAACCGTCATTTAACTATATTCTGACCGTATTATTGCTCATTTTATGGTCAGAATATAGTTAAATTACGGTTATGTAAAAGTTTTCTACAAAAACGGTCAAATGCCTGGACAGTTTGCTGCAAATTTTTAACAGTGTAGCTAAACTTTAAGAATAATAACATAATCTCATCCGAGTTATCCACCAATACGAAAAGCGTTCCTTTTATTTTCCAAAACTTCAAAAACCAGTAGATTTCTGAGATTTAAAGAAACATTCCTGAAACAAAAATTGATTTTTGCTGCCCGTTTAGGGAAAGAAAAAAACGAAACACATGTAGTAAATTTTCAAGTAGATCAGTTTTCTCAATATGAAATATTTGTTTTTCGGATGCCATCAATTATCAAATAAACATTTTCAGCTGCGTAACAAGATTTATACATGCAAAAGTAACAAAATAACGTTAATTTTAATATTAATGTTAATGGTGTTAATGTAGCATGTTAGCCTATTGTATGTGAAATTGTTTACTTGAAAATTCATAGCATCCGAAAAACCGATATTTCATTTTGAGAAAACTGATTAATGCACTGCAAAAGCTACTCAGATTTCGGTTTATTTCATTTTTTAAAACGGGTAACAAAAGAACCTTTTGTTTCAGAAATGGTGCTTGAAATTTCGGAAATCACTTTGGTTTCTGAAATTTCTGAAGATAAGTGATCACTTTTTCGGAATCGTGACTAACTCAGAAACGGTGATGTTATTTCGTCAAGTTTTACTAGATCCCGAAACATTTATCTGCTTAAAGAAAATGCAATCTGAATGTATTGCTCTAATATTGTAGAAAATTTTTCTTTCAGCTAATTCCATCTGGACTTAGTTACAGAATCTACAAGTAGATCGATACATTTTGTAGAAAAGCTAATGTGAAATAACATTACTGCGATCCATGAATGCATAAAAATGCGATGGAGCATTTTTCACACATAATTTTTTAGTCATAAATTCAAAATAGCTTATTTTTGTGACACACAATACAATTTTGTTTTCTCTACTCTTTTATTTTTGCAAGATAATTTAAAATGAAATATATATATATATATTACAGTTTGCAAAATTATTCTTGTGTGTCAGAAAATGACTTTTACCAGAAGATTTCAAAATGACTTAGAGGTTGGTGAAAACAATAGATATCAGTGATTTACTTTACGTCGCATTTTGTATTGTATTTATTTTTATTAAATAAAATTTCATTTTTTTTTCGAATAATCTGTGTTTGACATTATTTTATTATCTACAACGGGGTATCCAGAAAATAAGTTCCGCAGGCCAATTAAAAAAATGCGAAATGTAATGGAAAAAAATACTTTATTGTGTCCTGACGCACATACTTTGGGCTATGTTTCAACATAATTGCAACGCCCGATGAAAAATTTATTTTAACTAAATGCCATAGTTTGTATCTCCATATCGATGAACGATGCCGTCTTTGATGATACCTGAATGGTAACAGATTGTATAACAGTGTCGTCAACCTGAAATCTTTGTTCAGA
Organism: Maratus michaelseni; assembly: GCA_963931845.1. Lineage (NCBI taxonomy): Eukaryota > Metazoa > Arthropoda > Arachnida > Araneae > Salticidae > Maratus > Maratus michaelseni. Next base: position 122,642,411 of record OZ007595.1, read on the forward strand.
AAGAAAATTATCTCAGATGCAAAAGAGTTCTGGAAAAGAGTTCAATGACAAAAAATACAGATGTTTCTTGCTCTATAGTAAGATATAAAATAATCACGAACGAAAATATACAATAACCTCTTCCGAGGTACCTATGATTCGGAAAAGCATTCTTTGTCTATAGAAATCTCAGAAATCAATATATTTTCGACATTTAAAGAAGCATTTATAAACAACAAAACATTATAAAACAAATTTTCTTTTGTTGACAATGATATTCGAAAACGTTTCCGAGTAATTTTTACAGCGTAATTAATCAGTTTTCTTTACACAGAATGTAGGTTTTCCGGATGCTTTCGATTCTCGAGTAAACAGTTTCATGTTCAACAAACTTGTTTTACAGAGAAACGTGGTAAATTAACAACATTACATCAGCATTAAAATTAATATTATTTTGTTACTCTTGCCTGCATAAATTAAGCTACACAGCTGAAAGTGTTTTTAAGGGAGAATGGATATCATCCTGAAAATCTACGTTCCGGGCTTAGGAAACTGATTAATATATTCTCATGCTTTGATGGACAGCTGCTGTTTAGAACTGTTGTTATGTGATACTATATTTTTGTGTGCTTATGTATTCTGTGTACTGTAAGCTTCAAACTAACATTCCTTCTTATCTGGAATCTTAATCCGAGTCGCTGAGTGACATGATATGAATTGAAAGAATGTTTAGTACAGAGGAAGGAGTTTTTCTATTGTCATTCAAAGTTCCTAGATAAGACAGACAAAGAGCTTCACCCATTATCTAAGAAGAAAGATGCATCATAAAGGGATGACGTTCTTTTCAGGGGACGAATCCTTGCGGTCAGAGGAGCAAACCCCGTTTACGGATGATGATCTCGTTTTAACATCAGAGGGAGTTTTAGTTTTATCGTGGAGTGGGACGTGTAGGTTGTTCCAGAGGAAGCTCTGCTACACGTGCGTTGAGGTAAGTCTCTTGGAGTGGAGAGATAATGTGTTTGTGAGATTAATAGTAATCTCTTGCAACTCTGGGTTAATTAACGTAGCATGAGAGAGGTATAGAGTAGCTTAACAGTAGACGGAACGTATTTTCTGTATTTTATTTAATGTTGAACCGGATCAGCTATATCCGCGTTTTTAAGTGTAAATATTGTCTTGTTATTTGTAAAGATTGTGTACAAAAATTGTTCACTTATGTTTAATTGAAAGAGTTCGTCTTTTTCTCAATATACCACTCATAACGTGGCCGATATCACGTAGTCATATCGGTGGTGGCAGCATACTAAAAGTACAGGATTATTCTTCAAAGTTGTGTGGACTTAGAGACATACTGTGAGACATATATTTTAAAAACTACTCAGAAACGTTTCTGAACGTCGGTGGCCGCAAAAGAAACTTTTTTTTTTATAAATGCTTCTTTAAATCTCGTTAATATATTGGTTTCTGAGGGTTTTAAAGAAAAAAGACGCTTTTCGGAATCATGGGTCTCTCGGAAGAGGTTATTGTATATTTTGGTTTGGAGTTATATTATATTTTTCTAGATTAAAAAAGTATGTATTATTTTACAGTGTACCATAGTATAGCATGGATTGATTGTCACCAGATAACGAGAAGTAGTCGCCCCCTGCTCACCTCATCAAGCAGACTGTTCAATCCTTCCATAAACTGTCACAATTCATACCATTGAGTCAGTCATGATTTCTCACTATATACTCCTCACAAATTTTAGGGTGAATTTCAGTAGCAGTACATTCTGTGTATTCAAAACCACACGAATGAGGATTTTTCGAGCGCAGTGTGTATTCGATTTTCATAAACAGTTACCGCATCGTATTACCAAGATTTTGCACTGCTGTCTTCAGTAACACTGACATTTATCATTTTCTGACAAGCCCAACTACTCGGCGAAAATGCACATTTTTGAGATTACAGAACAGCTGCTGGATAATTTTTAAACAGAACTTTACTTTTCGATAGCCTCATGTATATGAATTTAATTCACAGTCTCGACATAGTGTTACGCCATTCTACCAGAATTTGTCTTTCGGCTAACATCTTCTTATTTTAGTAACAAAAACTAGATCGATTGATGCCTAGAAAAGGCGAATGAAACGTGACATAACCTGCAAATACATGAAAGTATAATATTGTAGAGAATGTTGCCACTAGAAGTCTCCGTTTATAAATATGAAACCGTTTATTTTTATTGAACTTAGGGTTTTTATTTACGGTCCTTCAAAAATAAGAATTGTTAAGCACGTAGGTTATTCACATTCTGGAGTCCATAATTGTTCTAGGAGTCCATAATGGCTCTTTAATGTTTTATTTTCATTATTATTATTTTTTTTATCATTAGTATTATTTGTAACTCTTTGTACTGTACTGTTTGAATTTATTTTACAGTTTCTTTTTTGTATAATGTTCTTTAAATGAACTCATACGAGATACCTGCACCAGTTCTTGCTAAAATTGCATTACAATATTATGTTAGAAGTAGTTTGCCGCGTTAAAATATTTGGAACATATGTAATGCCATCTTTCAGTAAAATAAGCAACTAGTATTAGTAAATACTCTAATTAAATTTAATGCATCCATAAGGTAATATTAAGTTTGCATTTGAATTTTCTAAATAACCTTATAAATTATACATAATTTTAATATCACCTTGAGACATCTTGTATGAGCTTTAGAAAAAAGTTTCACTTAGCAGTGCCACGAAGTTCTTAGCAATTTCACAAAAAAAGGCTTTAGAATTTTTCCTAATTTATTTATAAGGGTTAAGTAATAGATAGGTACAAAACATGTATGTAATAGGATATTATTATGCACAAAAACGTGCGTGCGTAATATGCACATAATTTACAGAGAACAAAAGATTGCTCCTTAAAAGGACTAAGTCTTCTTTCGGTTAAATCGAATGCAACCACTACAAGAGCAAAAGCAAAACGATATTCTGCTCCTGTTGTTATAGTATTTGCATATGCTTCAAGTTTAAAAAAAAGTTGAATTAACTCTTTAGGAATTTTTTTTTTAATTCTCTATTTGATTAGTCCTTTATAGAATTTTCTATTTTATCTAGCGAGTTTTGCAGTAATTTACATGGAAATTTTGTCTTGAAAAAGAAAAAGGATTCACCCACACTAATTTGCACATAAATCATTTTATAAAAATGTTACGGATACAAACCGATTGATAACAATGTCTACTATGATCCCCCTTCGCGACGAGCGTTCAGTAGCGAATTTTTAATTATTTCTCACCAGTATTTCAATGTAGAAATCTTTACCTAATTTAATCGCAGAGATTCTGTGATTAAATGAGGCTAAAATTACTAAACAAAATTAAATTACCCATAGGAAAAGTCAAAAATTTTGAGCGCTCTATACGCGTCGCTCATCGCGAAGAGCTTAAATGCTGTGCACAATTTATAGTTTCGGGAGTGTCAACATATTAAGTTTTGATTTTAATACCCACTTTTAACAACATATTTGAGTTCTTCGGATCAAAGTAGCCTAAACAAATGTTTTACTAGTAAAGAGTTAGTTTGTGAACTTTATTTCTTTATTTTAAATACTCATAAAATATTTTTAAAAAATGAGTTAGGAGCTATCCATAAATTTCGAAAAATGAAATTAAAGTCTTGCAAAGAAAACACTGTTCTGTGTAGATTACTAATTGAATTTTCCTCATATCGGGGAAATTCAAATAGCAAACAGAACTAGTCGGATGTACTTAGTCCTAAAACTTGCTACTATCTCATACAAGTTTCACATACGCCAAAAACGAATCAGCACCAATTTATGGCAAGGTCTAACTGAATCTAAAGTTTTATTAAATTCCGTGCATTAGTTCTTGAGATATGACTGTCTCTAAAATCGTGTACATCCTGAAAAATACAGCATAGCATCGCCATCTGTTTTACACCAAAACCTAATCAATAACAACTTATGTGAACGTATAACTGAATCTGAAGTTTGATGAAAATCTGTGAAATAGTTCTTGAGATATAGTTATCGTAGAAATCGTGAAAAAGTAGTACAGAAGCGCCACCTGTTGGACTGTTAACAACAAAACGTAATCTCCGTCTATTTATGCCAAGGCGTAACAGAATCTGAAGTTTGATGAAATTCTGTGCATTAGTTTTTAAGATATAGCTATCGTGAAAATCGTGAAAATGTAGCATAGCAACGTCACCTGTTGTGCGATTTACACCAAAATTTTACCAGCAGCGACTTATATCAGGGACTAACTGAATCTAAAGTTTAATTAAATTCCGTGCATTAGTTCTTGAGATAAAGCGCCCACAAAATTTTTGTCAGCTACAGACAGACAGACTTACTACAGAATTACACACTCACAGACAGACATTTTCTAAAAACCGTCAAGTCGTGTTCAGGACCCTCTAAAACGTATAAATCCGCCGAAAATCGGAACTCGAATTTTGTCACGAATCCAATACTTTTTTCTTGTAAAGATAGAAGAAAGTAAAAATCATACAAAAATATTTAATATAAAATAAACTCACATTATATAGAAGAAAATTCTTTAAATTTTTTTTTTTCCGATTACTATCTTAGGATTTTCTTTTATGTGATGTTAACGTTAACAGAAGATTGACACTTTAGATTTATACCGTCGAAAACTAAAAATTTTGCATTTCTCAAAAGTAATAACAGGAATGAGCTGTAAAAGCATGTATCCATGTTTTGGACGGCATTCAATTTTTTAATGTAGGTCATAATTCATAATTTTTTTAAATATGAAATTATTAATAAAATTTCTATGAATCGAAAATAAAAGGTTATATTATGTTTGTATCTTGTATACTTCAAAATAATAATAATAATTAAAAAAAAAAATAATAATAATAATAATAATAATAATAATAATTTAAAAAATATCATGTGGGATTTTTTTTAAAAATAAATTAAAGTTTGTCACACGGATTTAACATTAGCATATTCAATATTTGACTACTTCTAACTCTATAAATATTTAAGATAAAATGCATAAATTATGTATTTTTCCCGTTTGATATGATTCAAGGAACACGAATTCAAGAAACGTCAAAAGTGGATGCTACACTTGAAAAAATAAAGTTGATTCCAGTTTTAATATGTAGAAGGTCTTTTAACCCTAATTTATGCACAACGATTTATAACAAAGGTTATTAGTACTCGGCTGGTACCAGTATCATATTTAGATGCTGATTTGCGGCAGAATCGGTAGGTTGATATCCTTTATGTCCCACGACTTTACATATGATTTCTTTTCATCTTGTTTTCTTGCAGCTCTCTATATTTCTATTATACTTAAGGAATATTATACAGGATGTCCATAAATGATTGTCCCTGTTTAATTACCTCATAACTTTTGATTTAAAAATATGACGAAAAAATATTATTACATATTCGTAAATTACAACTCAAAACGATTTTTTTTAATAGCAGAATCAAAGTTACACATCACTAAAGTTGCAACTCAAAACTCTATTAATCAAATAACGATTATAATCAAATAATAATTAATATTAAAATTTTATCAAATTTATCAAAAAGCTGTTAATGAATTATGAGTACAAAGATATCTAGATAGATATTAGATAATTCATTAATAATTTTTTGATAAATTTGATGTGATTTTAATATTAATTATTAATTGATTATAATCGTTATTTGATTAATAGCGTTTTGAGTCGCAACTTTATCAGTATATAACTTTGTTTATGTTATTTAAAAATCTTTTGAGTTGTAATTCACGAATATGTAATAACTAGGGTACTCATCCCCCTACTCGCTAACGTTCGCCAACCCCCCGTGAATTGCAAAGCAATTCACATTGAGACCGCTACGCGATCCCAGCTCGCTTCGCTCACTCGCCCCTTTTTATTTTTCTAGTAATTCTAGCCGGAATAAGTACTACAATAAATCACTTGAACATATGAAATTGACAATTTTTTTAATGTAAAAAAGTAATGGAAAACTCCGTTGAAAACACAACTAAAAATGCATTTAGTTGATGCTACTAATGGGCATATAAATCATTTAAATACTATGAAAAAAGGATCTTGGAAACATAATTAGTTTATAACTTATTGCACCTATAATATTGTACAACACGACTTAAATTCATTAAAAAAAACACTACGTGGTAGGAAGATAGTTTATCATCAATGATTTGTTTAAATTTCGGTCGACATTTTATTATTCTAATTGATTATAGATTTCGGAAAAAGAAATTATTTTTACTTCAATAAAACAGCAGCAGATGGCAGCAGGGGCATTCTAGAAAGTTTATATTTTATTATCTCCGATTTTTTGTGCGAGTGAAATTCGTAAATAAATTCTAAATAAGAGTTGAGAATTAATTTCAAATTAACAATATTACTCATAATTAAAATGCGGAATCATCTCAGACGCTTTGGATTACGTTCATATTATTGTATTTTTAATAATTGCTTGCTTGAGTTTCACTGCTCTGACACTGACCGCCATATTGGAGGCGGAGTTAACACAATCTTGTCTGTTCATTGGTCTGAGCTCTGGAAACTACGGTTGTTGCCAACGATAATATAGAAATTCAGCCCTATTTCCGCGCCACGTAAGACAAACATATATATATAGATAGATATTTTTCGCCATATTATTAAATCAAAAGTTATGAGGTAAGGAAACCGGGACTATCATGGACACCCTGCATTTAAAAAGAAAAGCACTATAACACTCGCTGTTGGACATTAGTGCTACTACACTGTAAAAAAAAGGAAATGTTTCTGACTCTTACGTATTGTTCTTGAGATTTACGAAACTGTAATATAACATCTACCGAGTTACTAGATATTCCGAAAACGTTTCTTTATTTTCAAAAACCTCAGAAACCTAGATATTTCCAGTTTTAAAGAAGCATTTCTGAAACAAAAGTTTCTTTTGCTGCCTGTCATTTTCAGAAACGTATCCGAGTAGTTTTTATAGTGTCAGTTTTCTCACATATATGTTTTCTCAGACCGAAATATTGGTTTTTCGAATATTATTAATCCCCAAGTAAATATTTTAATGTTCAACACATATGATAAATTAACATTATTTTATTATCCTTGGATATATAAATTCTGTTACGATCTGAAATGTTTTCTGAAATGTTTAACACTAAACATACTGGGAATTTTACTCAAGTTTTATAAAAATATTTGACACCAAAATTTTTATTTAAATTTTTTATTTAAGATATTTTAGTGCAATTTATGTACTTTTCATTTATTTCATGAAAAAATTTCTGGTTTGAATCGAAATATTTTCTCATTTGGTACTGGTCAAATGAACGGTTGTTGGTATATTTAGTGTTAATTGAGAATTGATAGCATCCGGAAAAACAATATTCCGGGTAGAGAAAACCGATTAATACACTGTAAAATTATCCAGAAACGTTTTCGAAAATTACGGCCAGCAAAAGAAGCATTTGTTTCAGAAATGCTTCTTCCAACCTAGGATATCTACTAGTCTCATAGACTTCTAAAGAAAAAAAGAAAGCTTTTAGGAATCACGGTTCACTGGGAAGAGGTTATATTAAGAAAATAAAATCTAGATTAAAAAACATTTGTTTTTCTACATTCTTCTATCTTTACAAGAAGAAAGTATTGGATTCATAAAAAATTTTTCGATGGTTCAGAACACGATTTGACTGTTTTTAGAAAATGTCTGTCTGTGAGTGTGTCTGTCTGTCTGTGGGTCTGCCCGTCTCTATGTGACAAAAGTTTTGCTGTCGCTCTATCTCAAGAACTAATGCACGACATTTAATAAAACTTTAGATTCTGTCAGAATTTGATATAAATTGGCGCTGATTAGTTTTTGCTGTAAATCACCCAACAGATGGCGCGGCTATATACATTTTTCCCGTTAGCTATATCTCAAGTACTAATGCACAGAATTTTATCAAAGCTTCATATTCTGTTAGACCTTGACATAAATTGACGCTGATTACGTTTTGGTGTAAATAGCCCAACAGGTGGCCCTGATATGCTGCATTTTTCAGGATTTACACGATTTTAGCTATAGTCTTATCTCAAGAACTAATGCACGGAATTTAATAGAACTTTACATTCAGTTAAACCTTGACATAAATCAGTGCTGATTCATTTTCGCTGTATGTTAAATACTTAACTTTCTCTGTTTGAAATAGAAGAAAGTTTTGGGGATTGGCACATCCGACGAGTTTTACAAAGTACATAGCCAGAATACGTGTAATATTTACAGTACAAGAGGAATGTGTATGGTGTAAGTTAATTAATATAATTATTCTGCTTATATCTTATAATGAGGAAAAAATAGATGTAAACTAAATAATATCGACAAAGGAATCAAAATAACACATATATAAACTACTAAAAAAAGAACTTAGCAATGTCACCTAGATTCCTTAGCAATGTCAGCTGGATGACTTAGCAGTGTCAATGAGATTTTCCTTCGGCTTTCCATAATCCCATTTGAAAATGTCGTGTAATGCTTATAAGACAGGACGAGTCTTTTAGCACATTAAGTAAATCAAATCTCTTCCAGCTGTTGATATCTTAATATCAACAGCCAACGAATTAAAGTGCTTAACTCTTGAACATCCAATGGTTTGCATAATAACAACTCAAAAATTAAATTAACAACGAAATTTGTTACACGGATTCAATTTGACATCTTTTAATTTTTTGACTTAGTATAGTTCAGTTTTTAAGACTTATGTAAGGCTTGAAGTAGTTTTTAAAAACAATTTAATTCAAAATATGCATGCGCGTTATTTTTGGCGTGTTTTACTAAGTGTCATACTCAGGGCTTAACAAATGCGGTCGCTAGGTCGCCACTGGCGACCAACTTTTTTTATCTGGCCACTAAGTTTTTTAATCTGACTTTGTTATTTATTTTTTTTATTTTTTTACACAAATTGAACTAAAAAATGAGCACAAACGATATTTTGTCTCTCCAACACCCCTACTCATGTGGGCAGCAAGCGCAATAATCTCCCTCTTCTCTCGTACTTTTAATGGAAAAGCCAAGTTTAAAAGGCATTTTCCATTTTATGCACACAAAGCGCCGTTCTTTTCCGTTCTAGTCGGCTTAGCATGTTACGTGATGAGAATGTGGGGAGAGGGGAGAAGTTTCAATAAAAAATATTGTCAATCCAATCTGTGACATCTAAAAATCGGATGCAATGATTAAAAAGGTAACTTTCAAATGAGATTTTTGAGTTCAGAATTAAAATTTATTAATCTATCACATTCATTTTAAAGAACAATAACATATAAGTGATTATAAGTAATTCATTCGAAGTAAATCCATAAAACGTAATTAAACTTTCAAGAATAATTCTTTTTAATAAAAAATAATATGAATCTTTTAAATATTTTCTTCCCCACTTAAAATTTTTGGCTTTTTCACCTGTCACCTGTTTGCATCACACATGTACGGCTTCACTCTGTCTTGGAGACAGTTGTCTGGTACTGGCTTGTTACTCAAGAATATTTTATAATTACACTGTTTGGATTATTATTTGCAGTAAATGGAAATAAAAAATCATTGATTGCACTTCAGAAGGGTGAGGTATTTTTTATTTATTTATTTATTTATTCTTACATTCCTATCGTTGGAACGTTGGAAAAATATTTTTCTTTTCTTTTCTTTTCTTTTTTTTTTTCAAAATAAACCTCATCTGGCTGTTCATTCCGTTATGTAATCCCAGCGCGGTAGAATGTATTTATTTTATTTATTTTTTTCGTTTTAGCAATGTATATTACTGCGAACGTCACAATGTTCAATTAAATTTCTTGTTAAGATGTCTCATTATAGATGCTGCAAAGTTTCAAAATATTAAGAAATAAACTTGAAACTATATTCACACACATACATTACAAAAAAAAAAAAAAAAAAAAAAAAAAAAAAAAAAAAAACTTTTATTTTTAATTTGGCAAAACTAAGAGAGTTCATTAAATGCAAATTTCGAAATAATAAAATCAGAATTATTTGACTGAATTCGATAGGCTAAATAGGCAAAAAATCGTTTTTCGGTTTTACTATTTTATCGATGCTCTCTCATCCGATATAGGTTTTGTAGCACTCAACTATTCCGACTTTTGAAGCATTCGGCCATCAGCATTTCCCGAACATGTCGGTTATTCAGAGTTTACAATATTTTTTTTTTCATAGTTGCTATTCTGAGCTATGAAACTAATAATTCTAAACTATGTTATTATTTTTTCTCCCTTAATTCACAAAAAACATTTGTGCTTTTGGAAATCAAATTCGGGTTTTTTTTTTTTTTTTTTTTACTGGCGACTAGAATTTATACCTGGCTACCAGATTTTTTCAAATTTGTAAAGCCCTGGTCATAATAAACAAACTGCAATGAAATGTTTTAATAATTATTCGAGTTCTTTCTAAATAACTGACATTAATTTTTAATACTGATTGTTTCATTTTACAATAACTTATATATCACTTACTAATCCTTTATTTGTTTACTTATTTATTTATTTACCTACTTATTTAAATAATTCAGCGTTTTTCGGAACGCTGTACTTAAATATGTAGTAAAAGTTGGGCTGGATTTTATAATATAGCTTTTGAAATGTATATTTTTTGTTCGTAAACTGCATATTGTCTTCAAATATATACAGTGTGTCCCAAAGTTTCCCGCACTGATCCTATAAGCAAAAAATTAAGAGCTGAAATGAAATTTTGACCTATGTTTAGTCGAAATAATCCCCGCTGGACTTAACACATTTTTTACAACTGTAATAGTCATCAAAACACTTCTGGAAGTCCGTCTTTGCAATGTGCGTGAAATAGTCGGTCGCAGTCGCTTGAGGTGGTCACCTTTATGTGCAATTTCAACTTGGGGAACCAGAAATAGTCACAGGGGACTAATCTGGAAAGTAAGGAGGATGGTTGAGCGCGACGACTCCTTTAGAAGCCAGAAACTCACGCAGAATGATCAAAGTGTGTACTGGTGCGTTGTCGTGCAAGAACGACCAACTGCCTTGCTGTCAATACTGCGGGCGAACTCTGCGTACTCGGGTTTATGAAACGTTTCAACACTTCCAAATAGCAACTTCCACTAACAGTAGTACCTTCAAATTTATGTTCGTTCGTTATTCGACCGATCATATTGGAGTTCGTAATATTCGCGAACTCCGATATGATCACATTGCACTGTTACAACAAACCAGATACACTAAGCATCACACAAAAGATAGCATCGAGAAATGGTACCGCTTTACAAAACGAAGTGTAGTCGTGCTTTCGATATCACCTGCGGACACGCAGCGCCATCTATATGCCGGTGATTTAACCAATCCGGGAAAATTTGAGACGGACTGTTTATATTAAAAATAAAGCGAATAAAATATACAGACAGACAGTCGGAGGAAAATGGCGGCCTAGGTATGTCGTGTTAGCTTAGCGCCCTGCTTACATCTTTTCTTATTGTGTTTTTGCTCTCTTCCTTTGTATTTATTTATTTCGTAGTGCTTCTATTCTTCAGCGCTTTGTCCGTGTTTACCTTGTGGCTCACAAACTTTCTTTTTAATTCCTGCTGGCTTTGAGTGTCACAACACCGCTAAGCCTTGCTTGAGTTACTCTCACTCGGTCACGATGGCCGATGAATTTCATTTCGTCTCCGACGTTCCTCACTCGGAACTCCTCAAGCTCGCCAAAATAAATGGCTTAAAGAATATTACCCTTCTTTTTGAAGGCATTAATGGAACCATCCCTAGCAGTCACCCCAAACAATTAAAATCTGACCTTATAACCAAAGCTAATGGCCCTGTTAACATCGATTTCTTAAAAATTACCAGGAACGGCAGCATCATTATCACGACTAGCGACATCGATACGGCAGACAGACTCCTTAAAATCAATAAAATCCTGGATATTCCAGTCATGGCCAAACTTTCTATGGAATCAATTACGACCAAATTTTTGTTATTCAATGTACACCATTCTACAACCTGCTCCGACATCAAAGAGGAACTTGAAGAAAATTCCGTTTTTGCTTCTGAAATCAGGCGCTTCCTCAGATACACCAATCGGATCCCATCCCCTACTGGCACAGTTCTTGTCACCATGCTTGGTACCAACTTGCCAGACTCTGTTAACCTCTGGTACGAACATCACCGCATCAGCATTTTCATCGACAAACCTAGACAGTGTGGCAAATGCTGCAACTTCACACACAGCACCAATAGCTGTCGCCAGAACATTGTCTGCATTAAGTGTGGTGAAGAACACAATTCCTCCTCATGCTCCAGTCACACCCTCAAATGTGCCAACTGCAACGCCTCTCACCAGGCGGATGACAAATCCTGTCCTTCCTACCTTAAAGAACAAGCTATTTTAAAATTTAAGTGCCACAACCACCTTTCACTGGGGGAAGCTAGGAGAAGATAAATGGAAAATGAAAGGAAACTCTCTCCTAACATGAAATCTTTTGCTGAAGCCACCCAAGCGAGAGACACCAAGTTATATGCTACAAAAATGGATCTTGAACTCCTCAGCAAAGAATTTACAACACGTTTTGAAGAGCTCACCAAATCACTTCTCACCACACTTACACACAATCTCAACCAAATAGCAGAATCCATCACTGAAAAAATTTTCACCAACATATCCCAACTCACATCATCTCTCTCAACTATCAACTCCAAACCCTTAGCTGTCAACAACAAAAATGAAACAAATCAAGAAACGTTAACTAAAATTACCAAAACCTCTGTTGTCAACAACGAAAGTAAAAAAAATCCTGAAAAGATAGATAATACTCCCAAAACCTACACTTCCAACCCTTCCAATGAAGATCAACATATCCAACATCAGACAGATCAAGAGAATAATAGCAAATCCAGTCTCAGAAGCAAAAACAATATTCGTAAAACGACTAAGTAAGCACTCTCTTTCTCCTTCACTCTTCTCCTTTTGCCTTTCCTTGGTTTGCCCTTTCTCTTCGCTCTTTCCTTACCCCCTTCTCTGCTCTTTCTTCCCTTCTTATGAGTGGTACTTTCCTTATTAGTTGGAATGCTCGCAGCATCCGGGCCAAATCTCACTGGCTTGGCATTGGCTTCTTCTTTAACTCCTCAATTCTCTGCATCCAAGAATCATTTCTCTCCCCTAGCATGTCTCTTTCTATCCCTGGTAAATTTGTCTTTCGTTCTGACCGTGACAATCGTGGTGGGGGCCTCCTCACTGCTGTTAACTCGTCCCTTCCTTCCTCTATTGTGCCTCTCTCCCTTCCTTCTGTCCCTGTTGAGGTTCTTGCTGTTAAAGTTTGTTTTAAAAAAAATTGGATCACCATCATTAATATATACTCTCCTCATGGTTCCTTTTATCATCAACTCATGACGGATATCATTTCCCAAGTTTCTCCCCCCTTCATCATTGCTGGCGATCTTAACCTCAACATCCTCAAGAGTGGTCCCAATGGACTCAGCTGCGTCAACTCCTTCATCGAATGGTACTCTGACAACGATCTCTTCCTTCTCAACCCACATTTGCCTACCCGATTCCAGCCCAACAGCTCTCCTTCTCTCTTGGATGTAATCCTAGTTTCCCCCGACCTGGTGCCCCATCTGGAATATTCCATTCATACCGATACTTTTGATTCTGACCACTGCCCTGTTGTTGCCCACTTTCTGGGCTCTTTTAGCCTGTCACACAAAAAAATTGTTAGAAGCAAGTGCAATTGGGCCAATGTCTACACCGATGTCAATGCTGCTCTCGACCATTGTGACACTGTCAACTTCTCCGAATTGGCCTCCACCTGCACCTCTGGAATCTCCATCCATTCCCGTACCTTTGTTTGCGAGCATAAAAATTACCCTCCTTGGTGGAACAGTAAATGTAGCTGGCTCTTAGGTCAAAAAAGAAGGTTCCTCCGTCAAGCCAAAGCACACTGTTCCAGATATTTTTGGCTAGAGCACAAGAAATTTGCCTCTAAGCTGAAAAGAGAAATAAAAACCTCCATCAGGAATTACTGGGACAAACTCTACCGCAACTGTGCTAACAGTAAAGACATCTACAAAATCATTAAAAAAATTGGTAACAAGCATCACCTCTCATCTAACAATATCCTCCATCACAACGACTCTAACATCTCTACCATTAAAAATCAAGCCCATCTTTTCCTGAACTTTTTTGAAAAATCTGATGTCCACCACGAAAACATCCCTTATGACCTTAGTAGCCATAATGAAATCATGAACTCCCCAATCTCAGAAGATGAATTCAACACCTCGATCAACAATAGTAAAGCTACTTCTCCAGGTGAAGACAACATTTCCATCCACATTCTTAAAAATTTAACTAATGCTAACAAGAAAAAAATCCTCAATGAATACAACAATATTTTCAACACCAGCTCCGTCTCTAACAACTGGAAATCTGCTATTATTATCCCTATCCTGAAACCTGGCAAAAATCATCAGCTTGTTTCTTCCTACCGCCCTATTGCCCTCACTTCTGTTTGCTGCAAAATCTTTGAACGCATCCTCCTGAACAGGTTAATTCCTTGGATCTCAACCCGTAACATCTTTAACATTAATCATGGGGGCTTTCTCCCAAACAGAGATTGTCAAACAACCATCGCAACCCTCTACAATGATATCCACACCGCTAGAGCTGAGAACAAATTCATTTTTCTGGTTAACCTTGACATCAAATCTGCTTTTGACTCTGTCTGGATCGACGGCCTTATTTATAAGTTAGCCAATGTTGGGATCAATGGGAAAATTGGTCTTTGGATCGCCAACTGGTTGTGTGGGCGGCGCATCAAAATCCGTTGGAAAGGCTTCATCTCCCCTGATGCCTTCGTAAACATCGGCCTGCCACAAGGTAGCGTCCTATCGCCTTTCCTCTTCATGCTGTATCTCCATGACCTTTTTGAAATCCTAGACCCTGATGTTAAAATCCTCATATATGCTGACGACATTGTAATATATGTGAAGGGAGATGACCCCATCCGTACCATCAACAAACTTCAAGAAAATATTGACAGAGTTACCAAGTGGATGCAATTTTGGAAACTCAGTCTCTCTCCAGATAAATGCTCCTCCATCAATTTCTCTAGACAGCGCCAAGAGATCAAACCCATCATGGTACAGGGATTCGAGCTCAACTGGCTCAGCAATATTAAATTTCTGGGCATCTATTTCACCAAATCTCTGTCTCTCAATATGCATATCACTTACCTCAAACATAAAGCCTTTAAACGCCTCAACCTCATCAAAGTAATTTCTAGTAATAGCAGAGGTTCCAGTAGTCACCACCTCCTTAAAATTGTAAATTCTCTGGTGAGAAGCCTCATCAATTACTCTTGCTTTCTCTATATGTATCTCCCTGTCTCCACTCACAATTCCCTGGATACAATTTATAATGCGGCCCTTCGCCTCGCCTCTGGTCTTCCCAAATGGACTCCAATCCCTGTCCTTCGGAGAGAAGCTAACCAACCTTCCATCCGCATACGCATCAAATCTCTTACTCATCGCTTCCTGATCCGTCATATTGCTTCTCATGCCCACTCTTCTCTGGGTAGCATCATTCACCATAGACCTCCCTTCTCTGATTCCTTCTACCCTCTCATCAACCACTGCCTTGATGATATGCTTCATGAATATGGGTTTGCCCCTTCTCAAATAATTGGAGCCCATTGGTCCGGTCACTCCTTTTCAGACATCATCATCACCCAAGACCTTCCTTTCCAAGATACAAACCTTCCAGACCAGGCTGTCACAAGCCTCTGGAACGCATATAAGCACGATAATTTTTTTAACCACACTATTATTGCCACTGATGCCTCTAAAGATGAAAATAAAGTCTCCTTCGCCGCTATTAACCACAACAACAATTCCAGAATTGCATGTCTCTCACACACCTACAATTCGATCTTCACTGCGGAAGCCATGGCTATATCTCTAGCCCTTAACTCCTTCACCTGCAACTACACTGATTATGTCATCCTCTCGGACAGTCTGTCTGTCCTCAAAGCTCTTAAGCATATCAATAGTAAATCTCAACATACCATTCACTCCATCAACAACAGAATTTTTAATGTCATTCCCAAAGTTAAATCTCTTCTCTTGATTTGGTGTCCTGCCCATCGCGGTATTGCACCTAATGAAAAGGCTGATTTTTGTGCCAAGCATGGTCCTTTCACCATCCAAAACAACTCAATTAGCTCAGAAGATCTTAAACACCTGTTCAAAACCAACTCCAGCATTGAAGCTGATTACGACTGGTTACATAGTCACTACTCTTCTCGCTACAACAACTTTGACATCAGCACCCAATCTCATAGAAAATGGATCCCCAACAGGCATAGTGATGTCACCATTGCGAGATGGAGAACTGGAATGATCTCTTGCAACCAAACTCTCCACAAACTGAATTTAAGTCCTACTCCCCTCTGCAATTCTTGTCATGTGATTGACACTCCCCACCATAAGCTCCTGTCCTGTGCTAAATATCATCTCCCAAGAACTGACCTGCTTACCATTCTTAATGCTCCTCCAGACATTTCATACAATAATCTAATCAGTTTGGCTATGAACTCCTGCCGCAATGCTCAAGCTTTATCTAACTTCACCCTTCATTGCACATAACTCCCTACCTGACTTCTTGTGTCCTTCGCTTTGTGTTGCTGACTTCTACTTCACTTTGTTTTGCACCGCTGCTTCTCTGCAAAATTATTGCTGTTTCATTGTATTTTATGAATCAACTGTTCCCATTTCTCACTTTTCTTCTTTTTAGAGATAAAGCCGGCCCCTGGCTGCAGCAAAGATCTCGAGATATCCTACTCAAGCACTCAAGAATATACAGCCATAAAAATCATGGATATTTTCCCCCATTTATGAAGGAGCATGTCATCTTGAAGAAAAAATCTGCTGAAACTTTTAAAAGTATAATATAGGAAATTAAAATATAATGTTTATATTTTTAACTAATTAATCCTTAAAACTATCCTTAAAAATTATTCATAAATCAATGATCAAGTGTCGTAACCGGTAAGTTGCGTCATCAATTTTTGGTGCATTGCGAAGAACAGGGTGACTTTTAATTAACCTACAACTTCCAACTGTAACTCTTTGAGTTATTGTAGACAGCACTACAAACATTATTTTTAAAAAAAAAGAAAAAGAAAAAAAAAGAACGTGGTAAAGGAATTTAATGAATAAGGATTTCAAAGTGAACACCTTCAAAGGTGATATAATAGCGCAACTTAGTTGCAAAGTTATCAGTAACAAAAACGAGCGTTTCTTTTTTTATGATTGAAAATGAGTCAGTTGTGGAACTTTTGAAGCTAATAAGGTCTGTCGGCTTCTTCTTGCAAACAAAATCATTCATAGGACCGGAAAGACAGAAATCACATAGACTCATATCTGCTGAATAAGGTGGCCAATGCAATGCACCAGGATAACGATTTGGCTTTCAAACGAACTATTAATGGTGTCAAAAAAACATTTAGCATTTTCACCACATAAATATCAATTTTTAAAAATAAAAATACGATATTCAGTTGAATATGACGCTTTGGGTAACATTTTCAAAAGTGCATGGAACTAACACGAAACAAATTCCCTTTAGGCCCTTATCTCACTGCACGCATTCGTGCCGCCATCTAGCGAGGTTCCGAGAAGTTATTTCAGTTTAAAGTTGTAGGTTAATTAAAAGTCACTCCCTGTATATGCTTAGAAACCTCTGTGACACAAAAATATAAACATTAAAAGAACTTTTAAATATATATATATATATATATATCATTCAGTAATCTTAGAAAATAATAAACATTGTACGAAAGCGAAATCTTTTCTAAATCTTCTTATTGAGCTATATAATTTGTGTTTGTAAAGCACCAGACAAGACAACATATTATATATCTTTTTTAATTTATTTACAAAATTAATATGCATGGTGCACTTCGCATCCTACCACGAGACTATAGGCACTTTATCTTAGATGTCATGTTGATACACATCTTAAAGCGGTTTCCTCTTCTTCATAAAATTTAGGACAGGAATGATACAGTTAAAAAGTCACTTCAAAGAAAAGTAATATGCAAAGATTTTCATTTTCTTTTAACATGCGGAAGTAGAATTTTCCATTTGACCACTTTTTTGTTCGCCCTTCTTAATAATAGTCTTTATATTGAACACTATTTCTTTTTTTCTAGCTGTTGATATGTGTCTTTGAGCTGGAACCATCTGGTGATATCACTTGCGTAAATTGGAAATTACGAATAGCAAATGAAACCGAGGGAAATTCAGACAAAGCGAATTATTGATTGGACATTTGTTGAGAATATGTAGATTAACATAGATGAAAATTTGTGTTTCCACGTTTTTTAACATGCTAAATTGAACAGTGGAATAAATTATGGTGTTGCTATTCAATTTTTAATAGATACGTTCAATTTTAGTATGTAGAGGACCTGTTAGATAAAAAAAAAATTATACATTTCAAAGAATTTAGTATGAAATAAAACGAAACGATTCTTTCTTTTCACTCTTTCTTTCTTTTTATTTTTACCGCTATACTTATATATTTTTACACCCGTTTATTTAACTTAACTCGGATTTTTTATACAAAGTTGGAATTTTATAATAAAATTTTCCCTCATTTCCTGATAGGCTAGAATTGGAAATATATATATATATATATATATATATATATATATATATACTAGGGGAGGGGGGGGGACCAAATGAAAACCGCAAAAGTGTCACTAAAATTATGTTTTTTGTTCTAGGTGGTTGGAAATTGGCACACACGGTCCGTGAAGTCTTCCCGAACTTGTAGTACGACGCAGTGCCGGTAGGTGACGTTGGAAATGCGGAGCAGTTGATTAAAGATGGCGGCACCACTACGCAGTTGCACCAAAGTTGCTTCAAGTACCTACCACATCCTCCGTATTCGCCAGATTTGGCACCATCAGATTTCCACATTTTTGATCCATTACAGGATCACCTCGGCGGCCAGACGTTCAGGTCTAATGAAGACGTCCAATCTGCGGTGCACAGCCAACCAAAAGACTTCCTCGCACGCGGTATCGACGCGCCACCTGTCCGCTGGCGTAAGTGCATTGAAAGGGGGCGGGGGCTATGTAGAAAAGTAGTGTACCACCAAACATTATCCCTGCAATAAAATAGTGGAAAAATTAATTGCTGTTTTCATTTGATCCACCCTCGTATATATACACAGGTGTGTTTCCGACTGTATTATAATATTTTTAGAACTTAATTATACACTACTGGATTAATTTTAAGGCATTTTTACGTAATCCAGCCGTAAGTGATAAACCGCCATGTAATCTTTATAGTTACAATTATTTACAAGTTTCAGAAAAAAAGGAGAGTTACTTTCGTACAGTGCTAGACAAAATTTGCTAATAATATAAAAGTATACCAATTATTTAGACAATAAAAGCCAAATATGTTTAGTGCAAAACTCTATATAAATTTTACATTAAGCTAAATGTAGAAAAAATACAAATATATATATATATTACTTTAAACATAAAACTAATTAACAAATTCATTTGTTTTTTATATCATAGACCAGGGATGGCAAACCTATGATACGCGTGCCGCGACTATGTCTCCGTCACGCGAAATTTTAAATTTGATAATCATTATAAAGATTTTTTTTTGTTATAAGAATTAAAATTTTATTTACAGACGAACACAAATAATAGAATTTTGCACAATTTGTCATAAAATAAAAAATTAATTTAATAAATAATAAAATTTGTACAGTGATAAAATTATTATTTGAATAATATAAAATTGTTAAATATTAATAATATTAATAATATAAATAATGATATTATTCATAATAATATAAATAATAATAATATATATAAATAATAATATTAATAATATTATTAATAGTATAATTATAAAATTGATTTAAAATTATTATTTGTACAAATTAATTGTTTGAACAATAACAAAATGTGCACAATTATTTTTGCATGAGTTAACACATTAGAAAATATTCTTTTTCGGTGAAACTATACAGTGTTTTCGACAAGTTACTAATTTGCTTTTCTGTATGAATTTATTATGTATTGCATATGTATGGTTTTATATTTGCAAATTAATATAAAAAGAGTACCATTGCAATAACGTAACAGGTGAATCCACTTTTTCAAATATCTTCCTAAAATAATAAAATATAATCCAGGTATATAGCATTCTTTTTCAAACGAAGAGCAGCAAAAAACTCATTATAAAATATTAATGCAATTTTAAAAGCAACTATAAATGTATAGTATTTATAGATTAGGTATAGTATTATGTAAGTATATGGATTATTATAAATCAGATGTTACATTAATTATAAGTAAACAAGAAAGAAAAATCATGCGTCAAGCATAGATTATGAAACACTTTCCAACACATTCAGAATAGTGAAACAAAATGTTTTGTTTAATAAGATGAAAGATGATATCTAAGTAAACAATTTCGAAAACGCATAACAAGTACATTTGAAAACTCAATTTCAGTAATTATCATTTAGAGTCGGAAAAGTATTCAAATTCTTCTGCGAAGCCCTGTATATGATCTATGGATTTGTATCTAAACTACATAGTATGCAAAAAATTAGTTTAGTCGGAAACGCATAGCACAATTTAAAATTCCTCTTGAGCAATTCCCCCAGTAAACGGAAAGATACTCGAATTCTTTTGCGCAGCCCTGTATATGATCTAGAGACATTATACACATTCAAAAATATGCAAAAAAATTATTGCATTTTAAAATGCATACCGCAACTGAAAACGCATTTCTAGCAATTATCACTCATGGGCAGTACTGTAACCAAATTATTTTGTGTGTCCCTGTAAATTAATTATAAATGCTATGTACATCATATTCTGTGGTAATCATATCGATGTATATCAATTTCAATATGTTTGAAATAGTGTACCATCATAAAAATACATTAGTAACGAATTTTTTCCATGGACCATAATGTAATGAGTCTCTTTTGAGTGTCTCAGTAAACGCTCTATAAATACTCATATAGTCAACTATAAATACTTATATATTCAACTATAAATACTCATATATTTATCATCAAGCAGGGCGGTCGCTCTGCCAAGCCAAGCTTAAAAAAAAACGCCACACAAACAACGCCAAGAACTGGAATAAAGACCGCTAATGCTTATATACAGAAAGCAACTTCGCAATGTTAAATCGACAAAACATGCCAGATTAAAATATCAGATATCAAACAAACCAAGCGTCGTAGAAACAAAAAACGAAAACTAGAAGATTCTAAGGAAGAATTTCTTCAATTTAAGACCAAACTCATCTTCATAAGTGATTTATAAACAGAGATATAGCTTTTTTTAAAAAAGGTCGAGTTACTTAAAATGATCACTATTTTCTTCGTCAACCTTTTTTTTTTTCAAACAAGCTACAGGCCTTAATATTGGGCAGAATAAAAAAAGGATTGCATTTTTGGACAAGTAATTACGTAATCTATGTGCTTTTATAAAATTCAGTGTAAAAAAAAAATATTTTCTATCCTTAATTAGCAAAAAACTGTTAATTAACTTGGCGATTAAAAAATTATGCCAAAACAGAGATAAAACCCGCCAACGACCATGTACCATCTGTATTAAAATAGCACAAATCAGTTACAGGTTATAATATAACCACATCAAATTTCATCTGCAAGTCAGCCATTTTCTTCTGAAGATATTTTTTTTTTAAATAAAACTTCACAATTATAAGAACACATATTTTTTCAAATAATTAAATATGACTGCAAACTGTGGCAGATGATTGTTTCTAACATGAATAAGTATGAGAAATTGCCTGTTACGGATATGGATCTGGGTAGCTCAGTCGCAGAGCGTCGGCATAAGGTCCCAGGTTCGAGTCCAGGCCCAGGTCAATTTTTCACTCACGTTTGTTTAGTGTATTTAATTGTCTGATAAAATGCGTGTTCTTATAAATAAGGTAATCAGACGTAGTGTTTATGCTTTAAAAATATTTTAAATATATAATTTACGTTTTTAGAAAGATCTTTAAAAATAAATTAGTTTTTGAGGGAAGATGTACCTTCTAAAATGTATACATTAAGAGTTATCGCCATTTAAAATTTCTTTCCAAACGTAAACAAAAATTTTGAAATGAATTAAATGTGATTCATTTATTTCTAAAAATAAAAAAACACGGTAAAGGACAGGCATTTCGTTCGCAGGAATACCTTTCACGTCATCTACTATATATACGAGGCTAGCGAAAAAGAAAGGCTACTGCTGTGCTTTACGCGTATCTTTTTTTACAGACCGCGGGAATCACGTGAGGCTCGAATCCACCAATGCAGGTGTACGAAAAGAGCATCACGTCACTCTAGCGGTCTGTAAAAAAAGATAAGTGGAACGCACCGCGGTAGCCTGTCTTTTTCGTTAGCCTCACTATATATATAAAACACAAACGGAAATTTCGTTCCGTTCCTTTATAACTCGAGATCTGTTGAATGGAATTTGATGGAACTTGCACTGTTCGAGAGATAATTTTTCAGGGAAGGTTTTAGTATGTAACACAGCGTTCTACGTATAATAGCTATCGAATTATGATAGAAAGTTCTGTTATTTTGGCCGAAAAGGTTACCATTGCTAATTTTTTGGCGATCATTACTGTTGCAGAAAGAAATGAAAAGGCTATACATCTCGAAAAATAAAAGAAAAACTGTTACTAATTTTATTTAAAAAAAAAAAAGAAAGAAAGAAAGAAAGAAAGAAAGAAAAAAAAAAGAGTTTTGATGAGAGAATATTATAAAACGAAAATATTTAATTTAAACATGATTAGAAATGTTCATAATGCTTAAAACATTATTCAAGGGGCAAGATTTCTATTGAAACAAATTTGGCGATTTATCTTTTGTTTTTGGCGATTTTGATTTTACTTTTGACCCCAAACAATTTGATTTTAAGCCAAAAAGTGTCTTTTTTTTTGTTGCAGAAAGGATTGAAATGGCTATACATCTGGAAAAATAAAAGAAAAAACTGTTACTAATTTTATTTTTTTTTAAAAGAAAGAAAAGAAAAAAGAGAAAAACAGTTTTGATGAGAGATTTTAGGCCAAAAGGTGTTTTTTTTTTTCAAGTGTACGACTGCATTTTCGCAGTATTTTTTTTTTTTTTTTTTGGTACTTTTTGGTTAGCCGGGCGCCAGTGATACACATATATACACATATATCTACACAAATACATGTATATACATACATATATATATATATATATGTGTGTGTGTGTGTGTGTGTGTGTGTGTGTTCATATATCACTGGTGCCCGGCTAACCGAAAAGTACCTTTGTTTATTCAAATGCAAACTATATTAATGGCAATATACTTCTATTTACTTCTACATATATGAAATTTCGTTCCGGCTGCTTATAACTCGAGTTCTGCTGAATGCATTTTCGTAGAACTTAAACTAAGATAATTTTTAAGGGAAGGTTTTAATGTATAACATATCGTTCTACGTAGCTTAGTTATATAATTATTCTGGGAAGTTCTATAATCAGATCAATCCGATTATGAAAGATTAGCCTTTTTAAAAGATTTTGCCGAATGTATTTCGATGGAACCTATACTGTTAAATAATTTTCTAGGGAACGTTTTATTATATAACGTTGCTTAGTTCTAGAATTATAGGGGGAAATTCGAAAATCGGGTGACCATTTTTTTTATCAAATATTAGCCTTTTCAATATTTGATTCCGATTATGAAAGATTAGCCTTCTAAAAAAGTTCTACTGAACGGATTTTGATGAGAATTGTATTGTTAGTTAGATGCTATTTCAGAAATGGTGTTAATGTACTATATATTGTCCTACGTTGCTTAGTCCAACAGTTATGTGTGAAGGTTATATAGTCAAGAGAACCCGATTCCGAAATATTAACCTTTTTGATAGTTTTTACTGGGCGTATTTTTTGCGACTTGCATTGTTAAGTAGATAATTTGTAAGGATTGTTTTAGTATATTTTATATCGTTTTGTTGTTTTAGAATTATGTGGAAAAGTTCAATAATCAGATTATCAAAGATTAGCCTTTATAAAAACTTCTGAATGGATTTTGTTAGTTAATTTGTTTGCATTGTTATTTCGATAATTTTTAGTGATGGTTTTAGTATATTGCATATAGTTTTATCATTCTTTAGCAAACCCTAACTGTAAATGACCAAATAAAAGAGTTGGTCCTTAACAGCTAAAATTTTGACTGCACATTAGAAAATATAATAGCGCAATCGCGTCATTTTTCAGTAATGTGAAGGATATTCCACGTAAATATACAGATTGCTTTCAAATACAAGGTCAAATTAAACGATATATTTCGTTTGATTCAGGGTTCATTTGTAGAAACCGACCAGCGCAGCGGGCGTAGCTTGGTAGTTTTCCTATAAATTAATGAAATCCAGTTGTTAAATTATTTTTGTTTTAGAAGTGAAGTTTCCATTTAAATTTATTGTAACAGTACAATGTTTAATTGAATAAAATAAGGTAAATCTAAGAAATTGCCAAGAAATTCCAAACATGCACAGGGCAACGCAAAAAAAATAAAATAATAATAAACAAAAAATAAAAAATAGATAAATAAATAAATAAATAAATAAAAATCAGCTTTCAGAAATTCTAAAAATTGTTCCGCTATTCATATTATGTATCTTCGGGGTCCATCCTCCCACTTTCAGCCCTCCCACCCAAAGGGGGCACTTTTCTAAATTTTGCCGACACCTCTCATGTGATATATCGTTGGAAAAGTCTGTGAACGCTTAATCATAATATGCAGGAGGGGGGGGGGGGGGTATTTTCTAAATTTTGCACATACCCCTCATGTGATACATCGTTGGAAAGGTCTGTGACCGCTTAATCCTATTATGCATCTCCGGTGTTCATCCCCCCTTTTGCCCCCCAAGCGCGATTAGCTTTCACCACCAGGGGACGCTTTCCTATATCTGTTCCTACGAGTCGGATCACGACGGGGTATGGCTCATTCGACTCGACATCAATAGAGCTTTCCGATTTTAGTTCGTTTTTTCACCACCAGCGGGCACTTTTCTATCTCTGGTTCTATGGGCTAGATCACGACCGGGTACAGTTCATTCGACTCGACATCTATAGCCTTAACGATTTCAGTGCCCGAGGTTCATACAGAACAGATTGCGCTACCTGGTGGTGGAAGATGGAACTTGAGCGTGCGCAGCACGACTGCTATACGGTGCCGAAGGCAGCGGGGACCCGTGTCGGAAGTTAGTTTGGTTAGAGGTTTATACTATTCGATGTGCAAATTAAGGGATTATCCGGTGCCGAAGGCAGCGGAGAACCAGGTCGGAGGTTCGTTCGGTTCGAGGTTTATCTTATTCGAGGTTTTACAAGATTCGAGGCCCCGATATAAATTGGGGGTCCGCTAGCGGGCGAAGCCAGCTAGTGCTAATAATAAAAGAGCGTGATATCACGTTTGATTTCAAATGCAGCGCTGGCACGCTATGCACTCTCAAAAATGAATACTCAAATTTCAAGAAATTTTCTTCGTTTATGACGAAAGGGTTTCTTGGGAAATGCTCCGAATAAACGTTTCGTCAAATCGAGTAAATTTGCATCCTCAAAATTACGAAGAAATCAGTTTCCTCAAATTGTTTCTTTGACGAAAGTTCCAAAAAGGTTGGTGCTGCCATCTATCGGAGTTTTTAGAAACCTCCTTAATTGACTAAGGCAAAATAAGATCACTGGGGATTCGAACACGCGATTGTTTAGCTTGGCAGCTAAGTGCTTTGACCACCTAGCCAGTGGGACTTCGGAATTACTTGATTTTAAATGCATTTATCGGATGTTGATGTGTGTTTATATTTTTAGAAAGCAGATTGTATTTTTATCGCTGCTGTTATTCTTTCTACATGTTTTAATTAATAAGGCTAGATTATTATTATGGTTTTTCTATGGTTAATAAATAATTAGAAAATGGCTTGATTAATATAATTTATTAGAGAAATTTCCTTTGTTCAATGGATGATTAAAATATGGTCTAATTAATTTGTTGATCAGAAATAATAAATTTTGAAGTGCATATTTTGAAGGCGAGTTCATCAGTTTTAGCGGATAAGATTACTGTTTATAGGGGGGGGGGTCAGTTATACATATTTTAAATTTGATTGTTATATGAATATATTTCTTAAATAAAAAAGAGCTCCTATAAAGTTGTGATTTTTTTTTTTTTTTTTTTTTAACCATTGGGAAAATGTTGATCTTTCGGTCGAAAATGGACCAAATGATGTTCGCATTTTACTATTTTAACTGTTTTTAACGAAATTCTGTAACTTTAGAAGAATTTTTTAAGCGTTTTTAACGAAATTCTGTAACTTCAGAAAAATTTATCTTTGAATAGGCAATAGAAATGCATGAAATCGTTACAAAAAGGATAGACGCAAATTATCCGATATAAAAAATAAAGTAGAAATTTGGTACATTCCTGTTATAGCGGATGAAATATTTTTGTTTCTGTTTTCATTAATATATTGTAAATTTAATACTTCCGTGTTTTTTTTTTTGAACGATTTTGTAACAAAAATAATCTGGCCGGGAATGGGGAAACATTTTTGTCAAATATTTGAGATTTTCCATTTCATTAAAAATCACTTAATTTTGAGACGAAATAATTGTCAAAAATGACGAAATATAGCTCAAGAATTGCGGAATCGTCAAAAGTAAGAGTTTTATTTTTGACTGCGAGGAAACAGTTTCGTCAAGATATTTGAGGATTCGCGTTTCGTCAAAACCCACGTGACTCAGTGACGAAATGATTGTCAAAAACAACGAAATGAGGCCTGAGGATTGCGGAATCGTCAAAATTGAGTGTTTTATTTCTGAGAGTGTGTACGTATTGCATTTTTATTCATTTCATCGATAAGTCAGTGATATTTTTTAACGGGTGATAACAAGTATTATAACAAGCCACATTTAGTATGTTGTTATTAGTTTAATTTAAAAATCTACTGGTATTTCTAGTTAACCTTTTAAACAATGACTGAAAGTAAAATGTAATTTTAAATTATTTCTCATGTTTAGATTATTTAAATTATGTTTATTCTGTTTTAAAAAAAAAGAAATGATATCTACAAAAACAACTTTTCAAAAGTAAAAAAAAAGCCAAGCGTAAAAAAAAAAAAAAAAAAAAAAAAAGTTATGGCTAAAAAATGGTGTGATATCGAATTTCCAAGCTATTATATTACTTTTTTAACTTTTTTCCATTAAATAAGTTATCATATATATAAGTCGAGTGCCTACGTATATGTTAATAGAAATCGTTTTCTCCGGTACTAAATACATCCTAACGAGTTTCTGAAAATTCAATTTTTTTCAAATTATGCATGATGGGCTTGGCGGCCATCTTTTCATATTTCTAAGCACCCAAATTTCTAAAGTAAAAGCGTAATATGTTTGCAATGTAATATGTTTATAACAATTTCGAACTTCAGATTTTAACTACGGACAGATAAATTAGATAAGACTGATATTTTAAGAAATTGATTTTTACTAGTTTGAAATTATTAATTACTGTAAAAAATAAATCATAAGATGAATCTTTAAGATAAGTCATCATTATCTTAAGACACAATTTTCAGATCATACAAATCTACAAATGAAACGCTTAAAATATTTGCTTAAATAACAATTTTGAACTTCGGATTTTAACTACGGATTTGGATGCTTAGAATTTTGTGAATAATATGCAAAGATGGCCGCCAAGCCCATCATGCATAATTTGAAAAAAATTGAATTTTCAGAAACTCGTTAGGATGTATTTAGTACCGGAGAAAACGATTTCTATTAACATATACGTAGGCACTCGACTTATATATATGATAACTTATTTAATGGAAAAAAGTAAAAAAAGTAATATAATAGCTTGGAAATTTGATATCACACCATTTTTTAGCCATAACTTTTTTTTTTTTTTTTTACGCTTGGCTTTTTTTTTTACTTTTGAAAAGTTGTTTTTGTAGATATTAAATACCGAACATGACAAAAGTAAAACTTAATAACTTATATCAATTAAAAGACAATATGGATGCAGATACGCGAGTTAGAGCACGTACGGGCAGACTGGCAGATAGATGGCCAGGTAGATAGCCATAGAGACAGAAAGACAGACAGATAGGCACGCCGAAGTTTTATTAACCAACAATTTATTACAATGTACAGAAAAATCACAATTTTTTTTATTAACTAATTTTATTCACAAGAAAACAGCACAAGAAAACTGCTGATTCTATTACCAGTGTTTAGTATTAGCAGCAAATAAAGCATTGGAATATTTTTTATGTAAAAGTTTGGCACGTTATGCTATTTATAAATATTGTTTTAAAGTGTTTTGCACGTAAATACATTCGCCATTTCTGTATTAGACAGTGACAGTTAAAGCAGAGTTTCTTCGGGTGTTTTACACCATCCCTGTTTTATCGAAGTACAAAAAAAAATTTTGGTATAGTGTGCCATTTTCCGAAGGATAACTGCCCATTTGACTCCATTTTTTACTCACCTTTTATAATAATAGTCTTTATTATAATAAATTTCGTTTCTTTATCTAGCTATTGATATTGCCTTTGAGATAGAAACAACTGGTGATATCTACCACTTAAATTGGAAATCACGAAATCGCAAATGAAATCGAATGAAATTCAGATAAAGCGTTATTATTTATTGGTCATTTGTTTATAAGATCTAGAACAATAGTATAACTTCTCTGAAACATTCTTATTTCAATGATCTCAGAACATGGTAATATAATGGCTTTCTTAAAAAAAGTTGTAAAATTCATGAGAAACTGACAAAGTAAAACATCATTTAGCAGAGTCCTGCAACTGCCTGCCTTTTGGTTTACAAAATGACACCTTCTTTCCCCTCATCCAAAAAAATTAGCACCCTTCTTGCCCCACATCCAAAAAAATTAGCACCTTTCTTTGCTGCTCATCCAAAAAATTAGGATCTTTCTTGTCCCTCAGTACAAAAAAAAGTATAATTTCTACTTTTTGGATTAAAAAATGTGCTCGCATAGTAGAAACTGACTCAACGGTGTCTTGAAAAGACTGTCATGACTTTTAAACAGTAAAAGTGGTATTAAAAATCAAAAGAATGCCGTTAAATAAAAGTGCCCTTAAGAATTTGAGAAGTGCCTTTAAGAATCAAAAATATGTTCTTAAGAATCTGAGAAGTGCCTTTAAGAATCAAAAATATGCCCTTAAGAATAGAAAAGTGTCTAATATTTCAAATTTTAATTGCTTAAAAAGCGTATAGACAACAGAATGAAAAAGTATCCAAGCTCGAACCCGGGTCATCGGTATAGCGCACTGACGTTCTACCAACTGAACCACCTGGAACGATACCCAGCCTGCCACTTCTCACTATCATAATCACATGTTGGAAAATTTTCTATGGAAAAATTTCCAAGTATTAAATAGAAAAGTGTCTTTTTCACACCAGCAGCACCGTGAACATAGAACTAAAGAAGGACTTCCAACGAAATAGTGTTAATATCGTGTCGCGAATTTGGAACGAAATAGCAGCTGCACAGCTATGCGCATGGTTCTGTGCAGCCGGCGAGAATCTCTGCTAAGGAAGCGCCACCTACAACATCAAACTGAAACTGTATATCAGATACCCACCAGACGACAGGCGGTTTGAAGAAGCAGACGAACTGGTGACGTATGGAGAAGCGGTTCTACACATGCGCCACCTATTTGAGACATTTTCTAGGAATGATTTTCTTCTTGGAAAGGCTATTTCGTTAGAAGTCCTTCTTTAGACCTATGTTCATGAGTAGCACCCTGCCCTTTTTAACCTGGGGGAAACTATGCCAATAGCACACGACTATAGTTTTGAGAGCAATTAATTAACAGTTCTCATCATCATATGAGCAGTAACAGAGTAGTTAACCCAGCAGGGGTAAAATATCTTGTTGGGTTAACTACTCCCTGTTATTACTCACCTGATGATGAGAGTTGCTAATTAATTCCTCTGGAAACATTTGCACTATTTTCGGAAACAAAAACAAGCCGATATTACGCCTTTTTATTTATTATTATTTTCTTTATTTATTTATTTTGAAGAAAAAAAAATTTTTTTTTTTTTTTTGCTTGTTTTTTTCTTAAAAATATCGTATAAATGAGAGGTGACTCTAAATTTAACTTAAATTCAGAAAATGCTAACTTTTTATCGATTACATATTCATTACATCGATTACATTCACTTTCAGGGGCGGTAGTATGTTTATGAAACCACTTAATTTTAATTCCCAAACGCTACAATGGCACCAGAAATTTGCTAAAAATTTTTCCAATTAATTTGTATGTTATTTTTTGCCTTTTTCTTATTTTAAAATAAATTTCTACGTTAATTCCGGTGCCAGTCATTTATTTCAACATCTTACTACTGAAAGTACTTTGCCCCTGAAATGGTTAAATGATATAAACTAATAACGAAAGGTGTTTAAAAGGTGTAATTTTTTTTCTTTGTTTCTTCTTTCATATTATTTTTCAAAAAGTGATAAAATGACTGTGAGAGTCAATGAAATTCCTAGAATACAAAAGAAAGAATATAATATTGTCAGTACGAAATTCTGACAAATTCAATTAATGTTTATATTGAACTAGTTGCGAAGTTGTTTTGCTTATGATTTTGAGATAGAAACTCTTTGATCTGTAGAAATAAAACTTATGTTACGTCTCCTTTCTCTTAATTAGGAAACAATTTATTATTTTTCTATATAATAAGAAAAAAATACAAAAATATAGATATTTTGTTTAAAAATACATTTTGTATCATTTTCGAATAAATAAATGTAAACTTGTATTGCTCAAAAATGCATCTTCACATTATTTTATTCCCATCAGAATCTAGCAAAGAAAAGTGATAGTTTTGCTTCATCACCTTTATTCTTCAGATTTAACACTCGCAGACTCTGTTTTGTTCTTCAAAGTGAAGTCTTACATCAAAGCTTTAAAATAGCTTTAAAAGATTTAAACTTCGCAGATTCCGAACATGAGCTCTACTAAGGATTCAAGAAGTGATATGAACGTGCTAGCAATAGTAGATCATGAAGAAATGCTCATTGAAAGTTAATAAGTAAAAATTTTCGGTATTTACGTATTATCCATACCAAGAAGATAGCTTGCCAAAAATGGTTGTCAATCGCCAATCACGTTTACACATGGGCTCTTGTTTTGATTCAAAGTCACTTTAGCATAGCTTGGAAACTATTCAGCTTAACGCAAAATTCCAATTTTAAATTACTCTATAACACAATCTAAAAAAAAAAACTAACTTTTAGAACGCGATAGGCTTTAAAATATACAATAAAATTTATATGAAAAATAATTGCATTACATAAAACTTAATATGATGTTTCCTTTTTTAATTACCCATCATACGTAAGTATAGGGTAAGTCTTGTAATCGTTTTGAAAATCGAAAAAAAAAATCGACGGATTTACACGTTTCAGACACTGGAGATTATGAAAAACACATTTTTAGAAAAAGAAATTTGCCGTCCGTCTGGGTGTCTGTATGTCTGTGTGTCGGTAAACGCTCTATCTCCCGAAAAAATTGAGATAGAGACTTGAAATTTGGTATGTACTTAGTATTTAATAATGGGAAGAAGCTTATTGAATTTCAGTAACCTCGATTAACCGTAACTATTTTTTTCGGACACTCGAAATATTCGTTCTGATAAAAGGTACATAAAATTTTCGAAATTGTTTATTTTAAGGAATGAATATAAAAGACAATAGAAAAACATAAATTTTGCATAAAGCATGAAGTCGATCGGATAATTAATTGCCGAGATATTTGTAATTCTATTTTCCACACTCTTCGATTTTTCATGACCCTGTATTTCATCCAAATTTCAATTCAAAGATATATTTTAATTGGAAATGAGACGCTTAATCCGATGCAATAAACCGCTAGTTAATAGGAATATTGTTTTTGGAGTTATAAGGATGTTTCTTTTAAGCTATTCAGTAATCGAGCCTTTAAAGTTTATGACGTCATAAATCCACGATTTTATTCGAATTCCAATGCATTTTATAAGTAGTTTACACATTTTTTGTTTTAATATTTTACATTATGCATATCCCTGATGGATAAGTATTACGGTGGCCCCCAACGACTAGTTTTAATATGCATATTTAAATATAGGTCTATCGCTTACTTATTAATAGTAGTAATTAAAACGTGGCTTTCGTTTCAGTTCTTCGCAAACCCTTCAAAGGTATCATTCAAAATAAAGGGAATAAAGAAATAAAATAAGTTAAAACACACGTCAAAATTAAAAATACATAACATAAAATGGAGTTATTATGTAGAAAGAAAAAAAATAGGGGTTACTTACTGTAATGAGTATATTCGAGACATTCTTGGAGCTGTACCTGGCATGGATGATATGTAGGTATACTAATTGTTCTTTACTTAAAATTTTGATTCCGTACAAGTTTATTGCTAAAATGTTATAATCGCACCGCAGGTGCATATGAACCAATCATTTGAACAACTTTACTTTGAAAATCGCATTTTCCAATAATTGCATTTATTATTCAAATACAAATAAATGCATTACAAATTAGAAGTATACATGTTCTACATTTTACATAATTATATATGTATTTTTCCGCTTTAATTCTTACTGGTTTTCCATCTTTCATTATACAATACTTACATCTGTGCGTTTAAACTATTCATTGCATATGCATTTAAATAACTTTGATTCCATTTTTTTAAATTTCAAAATACCAATGAAACTATTTCATTTATAAGAAAAATGTATATACGGGGTGACAATTATTGAACTATATGAAATTAAACCGTCATAACTTCTGAACGGTTTGCATGATGAAGTTCAAACTTCGTGGTTGGCCGCGGTACATGATGGGAATTAGTATGCGCATTCGCACACAACTTGTTGTTGTCGGCCATTTGCAAGTGAAAATATCACGGTACAGCGTGCCTGAGCGTATATCGCTTGTGAAGACCTACTATGCGAGCAATAACAGCCAGATTGTGGCTTAAAGGAAGTTTGCAACCGAGTACAAGCTGAAGACAACCGGTCCAAGTGTGCTAACAATCAAGAATTTGATTCGCAAGTTTGAGAAAACTGGTAGTATTTGTAATGACAGTGTTGGCAATGTCGGTCGACAAACAAGTGTGAGAACGCCTGAAAACATCCGGAAGACATTGCTCTGTGTTTCAAACTAGCCCAAGGAAATTGATCAGACGAGCTCGTTACAGGTGGGAATCAACCGGGAGACGTTGCGACAAATTGTTGTTGCAGACCTGCATCTCCTCCCATACAAAATTCAAACCCATCAGCCATTAAGCCCCATGGCCATGGAACAGCGGTTATGTTTCGCCAACACTATTTTCGAGAGAATTGAACAGGAATTTGATGCGAACATGGTTTGGTTTAGCGACGAAGCCCACTTTCATTTGGGTGGGTTCGCCAATAAGCAAAATTGGCGCATTAGGGGACTGAGAATCCGCATTTTGCGATCGAGAAGTCTCTCCATCCTCAACGGGTGACTGTGTGGTGTGAAATGTCCAGTCATGGAATAATCGGTCCAATATTCGTTGACGGCACGGTGACAACTGAACGATACGTGAAGGTTTTGAAAAATGGTTTCATCCCCATTATCCCAAATAACCTTGATTTCGGCAAGATGTAGTTTATGCAAGACGGAGCTCGACCCCATCGGACCAACAAAGTGTATGATGTCCTGGAGGAGCACTTTGGGGACGGCATTCTGGCTCTGGAGTACCCAGAGGCCACTGGAAAGGGAATCGCTTGGCCACCATATTCTTCGGATCTGAACACATGTGACTCATTTTTGTGGGGCTACATTAAAGACAATGTGTACAGAAATAACCCCAAAACCATTGCTGAGCTGAAAACTACCATTCAGGAGGTCATCGACAGCATTGGTGTTCCGACACTTCAGCGGGTCATGGAGAATTTTCCTATTCGTCTGCGCCACATCATAGTCAATGATGGCAGCCATATCGAACATGTCATAACCAAAATACGAATATCCGTAGTGACGTTTACATGTTGAATAAACATTGTGCTTTCAGTAGTTTTTACATAATTTACGTTTTATTTCATATAGTTCAATAATTGTCACCCTGTATGTGTATGTAAGAAAAAACGTTACAAGCAACCCAAATTACTATAGAGAGGTAGACACATTCTCAGTTTGATTTAAATTTCTTATATTTTTCAAACTGCTATAAAATAAATAAAGCTAGAGACGCATGTTTAAATGAGTCAGTCATTTCAAGAACGTTTTTTCCAAATGTACTTTTTTTTTTGTCGCAAATGCTTCCTTAAAGGTAAATCCATGATCTGGGCATAACCACATAAAGTCAGTGCATTACTTCCTCTTCAAACAATACCTTCTAATTTTCGTTCATTAATTAAACGACATAAAGTCAGTGACTTAAGTGGTTTTTGCATGCAATACCGGATTCATGCAGATACCATATTACAATTTGCATGCTATACCATATTAAAACATAAAAATGTTCCTGTATAAGTGCTATCTTCATTAATTTTGATTAAAAATATTTTTATTATGACTGTTTTATCCGAATTAAATACCACCTGACCATGTTTCTCGCTAAAACAACATAAGTCAGGAACAGTTTTTCTGTTCTTCTTCTTTTTCTTACTCATAAATTATAAAATTATTTCATATTTACAAACGTTGAAGTTCAAACTGTTTAATCAGCCCAAAAAAATTCATAAAATATCGTTCACTTGTGAATAATACCGTTTTTTTAACACTTTCCAACATAGTTGAAAAGTGTTTATGAAAACGGTTTGTCTGTCTGTCTGTCTGCGTCTGTCTGTCTGTCCGTGCTCTCAATCACGTAAATATATACGTATTTTCATATGTAATTGATATATGTTATTGAGGTTTACTATGGCATGTTCGGTATTGAATATGAAGTGTGTAGCACTTATAGTTTTTTTACAGGGACACTCAAAAGAATTCCGTTATACTACGGTCTATGGGGAAAAATCGTTTGCGGTTTACTTTAAGAATGTTTAACTATTTCAAACGTATTGAAATTTATATATGTCACTAAGATGCATTACAAGAGCCTTACTATGTAATATTGTGCGTATAGCATTTATCGTTCATTTACAGAGACACACAAAATAATTTGGTACTGTCTGTTAACAATAATTGCTGGAGGTGCTTTTTCAGTTTCTGAGCACGTTTTTAAATTTAACCAATTTTTGTCTATTACTTGTCAGCACAAAAGTTCTGGAGTATATTTACGTTTATTGACGGAAATTCCAAAAGGGGAATTTTAAACTCTCGCGTTTCCCATCTGAACTAAAATTTAGCATTCGATGTAGTACATATACAAATCTATAGATCATATACAGGGTTGCACAGAAGAATTCGGATATTTTTACGAATATTGTTTCTTTGCTTTTTTTTTTTTTACTTTTTTTTTATCATCTTTCAACTTATTAAACGTTAAATATTTGTAAAATTATTTTGGACGTGCTGGAAAGTGTTACATAATCTATGCTTGAAGCATGATTTTTCGTTCTTGTTTTTTTTCTGAAAAGTTCTGATTCTGTGACTTATGTGGTTTTTGAAAAAACCGATTCAAATGCGTTTCTCCCCATAAATGTGTTTATCTCAAAATATTCGAAAAACAAAGCCTAAATAACTGCACTCCTTTCAGATGCATTTGATAAATGAGATTGTTTTTCTTCTATAGCTGCTGGATAAACATTCATGAGCAATAAACAAACACCGTAGTTATAGATCTGTCTGATCTTTTTGTTTTTACGATGAACTGCTTCCATAAAGCTATTTTTATCCTTATCTCTAAAATCAATATTTATGTTTCTTTGTTTTTTCTAATCTAAAGGCAAAATAAAAGTTTATTTGTAACTATATGTGAAGAGTGTTCGAAACGCAAAGATTTTTTTTGTTGCGACGTTTAAAATGAATTAATTTTAAATAACAATAAGAAAAACAAAACGTGTCTCATTTCATTTTCACCCCAGACTTATTAGAGTTAATAAGTACTTTTCATTTTTAACTATCTTAAGAGCCTACATCAGTCACACGAAAAAATGCGCAAGCTAATGTTAAGTCTATGGGAAGGTTCTTGCGCGATTTCTCGCTCGCATTTTAATATTTTAAAATGATGTTTTTTGCATAGGATAGCTGAGATAGATCTCTAACGTTGTTAGTTTTTACTTTTTCCATTTTGATTCCAGTTTTTTATATAAGGGTGCTTTAACTTTCAGAACCGGTTCCAACAGGCTCTAAAACTGAAAATGTCCGCTTATAAAAAAAACTGTAACCAAAATCAAAAAAGTAAAAACTGACAACGTTAAAGGTTGACCTCAGCTATCTTATGCAAAAAAAAAAAAAAAAAAAAAAAAAAAAAAAAATCATTTAAAAATATTAAAATGCGAACGAGAAATCGCGCAAGAACTTTCCCATAGACTTAACATTAGCTTGAGCGTTTCTTCGCATGACTAGCGTAGTCTCTTAAAGCTTAATCATTTATACTTAATACATTATCTCTAATTTTCGTTTTATCACTTATATGCTCGCATACTTACATTTATCTTATACACTCACGTCCATCTCATATTTACATGCATATTTTCATACAGAAACTTTCAATGCATACAACAGATGTAACAACCGTTTTCACAGCGGATGAAAGTAATGTTTACAAATAGATATATATTCCATAATTCCAATCTTCAAATCAACAATTGCTTGATATCTTTCCACGATAGACGTGTTTCTATCGTACAGGATACATTATATTTTCTGGGGAAGAAATCAATATCTTCATATTACTTTTACCAGAAAATATTAACGTAAACTACTTCATGTATAAAACTGAATGCTTTCACATCATATATACTCCAAGTTAGTAGCAATCGATCGATATACTCTCACTTTGCTTTACTTTTTTTTTTCATTTTGCATTTTGCAAGGTACTATAAATATGTATATATACATAAAAAGCTATAAATACACATTTGAAGGCATTTCTCCCCATAAATGTGTTTATCTCGAAATATATGTATTATATATATATATATATATATATATATGTATATATATATATATGTATCATATATATATATATCATATATATATATATATATATATAAGCATAAATAACTGCACACCTTTCAGATGCATTTGATAAATGTGATTATATTTCTTCCAGCTGCTGAAAAAACTTTCATGAGCAATAGACAAACACCATGGTTATAGATCTGTCTGATCCTTTTGTTTTTACGATGAAATGCTTTCATAAAGTTACTTTTATCTTTATCTCTAAAATCAATATTATGTTTTGTTCTTCCAAATCTTCTGAAAACATTCTAAAGGCAAAATAAAAGCTCATTTGTAAGTATGGGAAGAGTGTACAAAACGTAATGACTTTTTGTTCAAAATATAAAAGGAATTAATCTTAACAGGTTTCATTTTCGCGCCAGAGTGGTAAGGATCAATAAATAATTTTAATTTTTAAGCCATCTCTAAGCTTAAAAATTTATACTTAGTACATTATGTCCAATCTTCGTATTTCTATT
Source organism: Maratus michaelseni (assembly GCA_963931845.1). Taxonomy (NCBI): domain Eukaryota; kingdom Metazoa; phylum Arthropoda; class Arachnida; order Araneae; family Salticidae; genus Maratus; species Maratus michaelseni. The sequence goes on from OZ007595.1 coordinate 122,680,085, forward strand.
TATATGCTTGCATACTTACACTGTAAAAAGAACAAAAAACAGTGGCACTCCGGGAGTGCCGACAGAAGTGAAAACTTGAACAATTTTTGTGTATTTTTTGAATCGTCAGGAAATGTTTTATTGTGCAGGAAATACTTTGAAATGAAGTGTTTTTTTATTCATTATTATAAACTACTACTGCAAAAATTATATTGCAATTTTCATTTAATGCGCTATTGTGAAGAAAAATACTGAGAAAATAATGAATTTCAAGAATTGTCACAATTATAATATATATGTTGAATTAACAGAAACGTGCGTTGAATTGTGTAGCAGCACTACTGAAAGCATTCCCTTTTCTAACTCTCGTACGTGTATTTCGGGAACCAATAGTGCACAGGCAAGCATGCGGCGCGCGACGCGCCCGCCCCGCCCTACCTCATACCGAACTATGCACAATACATGTACATACTTATATAACTTATATACAGAGGTGTTGGTTACAGTAACAGTGTCACGAGTTCAATGGTTTTATCCCATCTCAAAAAATGCCCACCGCGCCTAAAGAAGTTTTCACTTCAAATATACAGAGGTGTCGGTTACAGCAACAGTGTCGCGAGTTCAACGGTTTTTTCCAATCTCAAAAAATGCCCAACGCGCCTAACAAAGTTTTCAGTTAAAAAAAAAAAAAAAAAAAAAAAAAAAAAAAAAAAAAAAAACCGTGAAAAAACAGAAAGTGTACCGACAACAAATTTGCCGTCTATTCTCCGTTTTTCCACAAAACTTCTGTTTTGGTATTCCCACGTTTTCAGGATGGAAATGTTTCGCTATTCTTGTCAATAATTTCTGTTTTCAGAAATAAATGTCAGTAATTGTGCAATATTTAAGAAAAAAAACTATATAATAACTCTAGATACTGATGCACATTTAAAAGGTATAGGTATGTGTATTGCATATTATCAGAACCGTTTTTATCACTTTGCCTTCGTCAGGATTCGAACCTCGGTATTCACGATTAGAAAATGATTGCTCTGTACCCTTCATCACCTGGCCGCATTCAATGGCTTGGTTATAGGCCAAAACATAAAATACGTAAATTTAACTGGATATTTTCCGTTTTCTTTCAATTGAAAACAAGCATTTCCATTTTTCTGTCTTGGAAGGAACATTTTTGTTTTTATCATTCAACGAGTAACGATAAAAGGAAGGAAATGTACCGTTTATGTCAGAAAAATTCGCGATTTACACTCAAAATAATAATAAAAAAGTCTTTAAAAGGCGGAAATTTCATATAAAATAACCCGTAAATATGCGGAATTTTCTTACAGCGTACATTCATATACACACATCTATGTCATATATTTACATGCTTCTTATAAAACACAAGCATATTTACATATAACAACTTTCACTATATACAATAGGTGTAACAAGTATCTTTTCAACGTATGAAAGTAATAGTTACTAATAAGGAAACTTCCATAATCTCAATTTTCAGCGCAACAATCTCTGGGATTCTTTCAGCGATCGAGGTGCTTCTATCACAGAGGGCATGATGTTTTTCTGGGGTTGAAAGCGATAAACAATTTTATCTTCATATTAATTTTACGAGAAAGTATTAAACTAAACTACTTCATGTATAAAACTGTAATGCCTTTCACATCATATAGACTCCAAATTAGTAGAAGTCGATCGATATATGTTCATTTTGCTTTAAATTTTCTGCATTTTGCAAGGTTCTATAAATAAATAAATAAATAAATAAACTTATGAACACACATTTAAATACATTTCCCCGTCTGAGTATTTTCATACAAAAATATTAAGAAAACAGAATGTAAATACCTGCCCTTCTTTAATATTTGTTTGATAAGTGTGATTTATTTTTCTTTTTGCTGCTGGATAAACATTCATGAGCAATGCACAAACACCGTAGTTATAGATATCTGTGATCCTTTTTTAGGTGCGTTCGTAATTATATAAATACGTATCACCTATAGTCGTCGTCTGGTCAGTCCGTCTGTCCGTCTGTCCGCATATAACAGCGCAAAAACTACCCAACCGAATGGCTTGAAATTTAATATATATAATCGTTGCAGAATTTCGTCCAGTTATTTCAAATTTTATGAAAATCGAATCAAAAATTATAACGATATTAATAAAAGTTTTCTTTATTCTATTAAATACTATCATACGTAACCTATATAGTAAACGCGCAAGTCATGTGGCTGAGGAAAACAAATACGGGCTAACCACATCTTTTTCCATACTCTAGGCGGCCATTTTTATTTTTAAAAATTTGTTTGAATAAAATTGTATAAAAGTTACATTCTTAGAAAGATCGTTCAGAAAAATTTTTTGCTTGAAAGATGAGTTACATTAAAAAATGCATAGATTCTGAGATAACTTCAGTAAAAAAATTAGGTTAACAGCCGAATATCTCAATCCATTAAAGTAAATAAACAAAAGATTTATTCATCGCGAGTCATATAAATATTAAACCATGGAGGTAATCAATCGCAAAGCAAGATCTCCATGGTAAATTTTACAGCGCTATCTGGTGTCGAAAAAGAAATTCGCATCTGTAAACATGGCATACGTAATAATAATAAAAAAGCATCCTCATTTCGCTCATAGCAGACGATATAATTTATTTCACTGAAATAATAACGATGATTTTTTTACATTGTAAAACTAGTTATGGCACGAAACAAACACACCTCATTTGTCACGTTTAACGTACAATTTCCACCTTGTTGTGTTTAGATAAAATGCTTCCATAAAGTTATTTTTATCCTCATCTCTAAAATCAATATAATGTTTTGTTTTTTCTAATCATCTGAAAACATGCTAAGGGCCAAATAAAAGTTCATTTGTAAGTATGTGAAAAGTGTTCGAAAGGTAATGATTTTTTGTGCGAAATATAAAATAAATAAATCTTAACTAACAACAAGAAAAGTAAACTTGACAGATTTCATTTTCACGCCAGAGTGGTTTGGGTAAATAAATACTTTTAGTTTTTAAACTATCTCTAAGGTTAATAATCTATACTTAATACATTATCTCCAATCTTCGTTTTTTTTACTTATATGCTTGCATACTCGCACTGTAATGAAGGAAAAAAGAATCCATGAAAAAACAGAAAATGTACTGGCAGCAAAGTTGCTCTCTATTCTTCGCTTTTTAACAAAAATTCTGTTTTGGTATGTTGGAGAAGTAACCGAAAAGTAATCTCTGCTAATTGATCATCAAAAGTGACAGGTAAGAAATCTTCAACACATAATTAACTTTATGAATGAACAGATTTAATTTTTCAACCAGGAAGTGAAATTTCTGTGTGCAACTAGAGTGTTTTGCCCTCATTTCAGAGAATGATGCAATGAACTCTATGAACTTAATGATGAAACTGACTTTAAATATTATTCTCCAATAAGAGGCCTTAAAAATGACATCACGGAAAGAACTGTAAAAAACTCTTTTTCATTCTTACTTATTTCGAATTTTGTTATCCCGAGATGAAGATGCAAAAATGTATATTGCTGTTCCATTAACGTTTAAAAGTAACTTCACATTATTAATTTTAACTGTAATTGTATAAATTTGATATACATATAATTAAAACCTTAAAATGGATTTAAGTTATTATTATTTAATTTACTAATATTTTCTTTAACAATTTTTCAATATATTATCACAGATTTCTACAATGAATAAAAAACGTGCTAAAATTAGATGCTTCGGGCACAACCAATAAAAAATCACTATTCCTTGGATTAAATAAAATGTAACAACACTTCAACAATTATTGGATAAATCTAAACTAGCCTGGACGGTATGCTGAAAATGAAGGAAAGCAAATTTATCTTACCTATTTTTTTCTAAGAAGAATTACTTTAGGACGCGCTATTCAAACTACTGCATTACTAACATGATATTCCCCCGTTTTCAAGATGAATATTTTCTGCTATTATTGACGGTAAATTCTGTTTCTAGAAATAAATATGAGTAATAGTGCAATATTTAAAGAAATGTTACATAATAATCATAGTTACTGATGCAGATTAATAAGGAATAGGTATTTGTATTGCAAAGAATCAGAACCGTTTTTACGTGCGTTCGTAATTATATAAATACGTAGCACCTATAGTCGTCGGCTGGTCCGTCCGTCTGTTCGCATATAAAAGCACAAAAACTACCCAAACGAATAGTTTGAAATTTTATATATATAATCGTTGCAGAAATTTGTCGAGTCATTTCAAATTTTATGAAAATCGAATCAAAACTTTAAAGAGAATTAATAAAAGTTTTCTTCATTCTATTAAATCCTATCATACGTAATGAAATCAGTGATATCCCATGATAAGTAATGATTCTCGGGGACACCTTGTATATATGGATTATTTTACAGTGTACATTCATCTTATATACTTAAATCATCTCATATTCTCCACACACTTCTTATGAAACACACAATATTTACATACAACAACTTTCAATATATACAATAGACGTAACAATCTTTTTTTTTTTTTTTTACAACGCATGAAATGAATAGTTATTAATAAGGAATCTTCCATTATCCCAATCTTCAACACAACAATCGCTTGGTTCCTTTCCGTGATCGAGGTGCTTCTATCATACAGGATTACAGGACATGATGTTTTCCTATGGATAAAAGCAATAAACAATTGTATCGTCATATTATTTTTTACCAGTAAATATTAACGTAACTATTTCATAAATAAAACTGTATACCTTTCACATTATACATATTGTATATTTCGACGTATAACAAGAACTTTTGATAAAAGAAAAATGATCAAAATATACAGTTGCGGGTTACATGCCGGGTGTAAAAATAGAGGAATAAAAAATAACAAAAGAATTAATTAACAAAATTTGAGAATTAATTAAGAAAAATTAGAATAAGCATTATGATTTTTACATTAATAAACATATTTATTTACAAAATTTATTTTAAAATTCCTATGTATTCGTACTAAAAGGTGCGTAGGGACGCTTATTTTTGGATACCACTATTTCAAAATAGCAACTTTCGCCTTATTTAATCGTATAAATCTACAATTACACTATTCGAAAATAGAGGTACTAAAAAATCCCCACTATGCACTTTGTACCAGTTATTATACTTTTCAATGTTGTTTATTATATTTTCATCTTACATAATCGCATGGAAATATTTTTGCAATAAATGGGGTGCGCACAATACAGTGAACATGCCTAAAAATAGAAAAATACTATATCATTTTACATACGTGTTATACATCGGAGCACGTTATACGCCGGGATATACAGTACTCCAAATTAGTAAGAGATGGATTGTTATTTATATTCTCACTTTGCTTTAAATTTTCTGGTTACTATAAAAAATAAATAAAGTTATAAACACACAACTTAAATGCATTTCCTCACATAAACATTTTTATGTGAAAATATTCATAAATCAAAACGTAAATAACTGTGCTTCTTTCAGATTCGTTTGATAAGAAAGATTTATTTTTTTTTGTAGCTTTTGGATAATAAACAAATACCATACTTACTGATGTCTCGTCTTTTTATTTTAAAATAAACTGTTTCATAAAGTTATTTTCATCCTTACATCTAAAATCAATATAATGCTTTGTTTTTTCTAATCTTCAGAAACATGCTAAAGGCCAAATAAATGTTCGTTTGTAAGTATGTGAAAAGTATTCGAAACGTAGTGATTTTTCATTCGAAATATAAAACGAATTAACCTTTAATAACAACAAGCACGAAAAAACTTGGTAGATTTCCTTTTCACGCCAGAGCGGTTATAATTAATAAGTACTTTTAATGTTTACTTTATCTTCATGCTTAATACTCTATACTTTATCTCTAATCTTACATATATCCTTTTCTCACTTCTAAGCTTTCATACTTAGATCCATCTCATCTACAGGGTTATTCTAAATGATGGACCCATTTTCAAAAAATTGTATTTATTAAAGTACAAATCCAAAATGAACAATCTTTATAGCAATGAAAAGAGGAAGTTTCAAAGTTTTTTTAAGACATTATAAATGTTCAATGTGTCCACCATTTGCAACATCTTTGCAACACCAATGGTTGCAAACATCTACGCGATAGCCAAACTCGTCCCACACACGAGAAAGCGTATCTGCTGTTACTGAGTGCACGGAAGCAGTGCACTCAGCTCGCAGTGGCCTATTGCCACGTGACCTCTACCGGCCGCCTCTGGAACCATCACCGCTTTGAAAGCCGTGCACTCAGTAACTGCAGATACGCTTTCTCGTGTGTGGTACGAGATTGGCTATCGCGTAGATGTTTCCCGTGCAGCAAACGGTGGACACATTGAACATTTATAATGTATTAAAAAAACTTTGAAACTTCCTCTTTTCATTGGTATAAAGATTGTTCATTTTGGATTTGTACTTTAATAAATACGATTTTTTGAAAATGGGTCCATCATTTAGAATAACCCTGTACTTACAATGCATCTAACAAAACATATATGACCAATATTCAATATATACAATAAATGATACAACCCTTTTTTACAACGGATGAAAATAATAGTGTTTTATGAGAAATCGTTTACAATTCTAAAATGCAACACAACAATCGCTTGAATGTTGTTTTTTCAGCATTCGACGGGCTTTTACCATACACAAAGCTGCCAATCCTGAGATTTTTAAATACCATTTTTTTCGAATTGTAATCTTATCTTTGCTTTATTTAATCACGAAATTCCTGCATTAAATGAAGTTAAATTTCTAATGAAAAATAGTCATATTAAAATATCTGGAGGATCGGCAACTCCGTAATACAATACAGGATACGATGTTTTTCAGGAGTTGATAGATATAAATATTACTGTCTTCACATTAATATTTAACATAACGTATCAATATAAACTACTTCATATCCCTAAATCAGTTAATATATCAGATAGTTCTTGGACTTCATACTCATCATTAGCAAACTTTTTCCTGCCAACAAAATTATTAGTTGTATGAAGATTTTAGAATGTAAACAGTATGTTTTTGAAAACCCATCTGACCCTTCATCTTCTATAGACTCTGTTATTGACGAGGATTTTTTAGATTAATCTCTTGCTTTCTGGTATTTTGTACTTTGTATTTTTTTTTCTTTAATGCATGTACTACATTATTTTTCTACATTTCTTTTTTTTTCTGTATAAAATGCTTTATGTATTCACAATCATAAATATCATTTAGATGCTGAACTCTGTAAAGTCTACATTAGCAAGACCTGATAATAATATATACATATATTTAATATATATACACTGTAATTATTTAAGCAGCATGTGTATATAAGATCATCTAGCCCTCTGAGCGTTTTGAAAAAGGGTAAAATTGTAATGTTGTTTTCTCAGCATTTTATTTTAAATGCTAAAAAAATATGATTCTTTCAGCATTATAAATAAAACTTAATTACAAATATGAATGTCACCCTTGAGACTATTTATCATTCTTCAATGTTTTGAAAATTCATTAAATCTATAGAATTATATTATCTTAAACATTGCATATATTGCAGTGAAACCTGGAGCCTAGTGAACGGAATATTACGTTCCACACGCTTAGAGGGTTAATTCTTGGAATTGGCTGCCTTGCAATTATTTATACTCATAATAATAAAAATTAGTTGCGCAAGATCCTAAGCCAGAAACTACTCAGTGATCTATCAGCGTGGTTGACTTATTGACTTAATAGGTATTAATGACATATATGATATGTACTCAAAACTAATAAAGCTCGAACGATAAATTCTCACTTGCTTAATAAATGAAATTACATAGACACTTCATAGGAAAAAACTAAATTCATTAGAATTAAATTTCTGGTTCAAATCATGCAAAACTTAAAACACTCGTCGAAATTTAAGACCTGGTACTAGGAGAGTTAAATAAAACAATATAAACACGCGTTTAAATGCATTTCCCCACATAAAACGTTTTTATTGCGAAAATACCCAAAATACAAAAAGTAAATAACTGCACTTTTTTCAGATGCATTTGATAAGTATGATTTATTTTCCCCAATACCTACTGGATAAACATTCAGGGGCAATAAACAAACACCACAGCTATAGATCTGTCTCATCCCTTTGTTTTTATGAACTGCTTCCATAAGGTTATTTTTAGTATCTTTATCGCTAAAATCAATATAATGTTTTACTTTTACTAATCTTCTGAAAACATGCGAAAAGCCAGATAAAATTTTCTCTGTAAATAGTTGCAAAATATTTGAAAGTATAATAATTTTTAACCATATTTCAAAAGAAAAAAAAAAGAAAAAGTAAAAGAGAGAGAGAGTTCTGTAGAATTCGTTACATATAAAGTTAATTATTTCTTTTAGGTACAAGATTACAAAATAATTGAGCAGGATGAGAAAAATAAATTGTATTCTTATTTTTATGAAGAACTTATCTTATAAAAATTTAAGAGACTTATTTATTTTCATGTATATTTTATTCTTAATGGAAAACTAAATTAATAAAACAACAGTTAAGCCAGTCGTATATTGATAAGATTAAATTTAGATTTAGAATTAAAAATTACATTCCTATGTTAAACAATAATTAAGGAACAATTCTTTTTTATAAATTTAATTGAATCATGTTCATTCAGAGTTTTCTGTAATAAGAAAATGAAATTTACCTCGGTTGTCTAGTTTCTATTAAAGATTAATTTCCATTAATCTAAAGATTGAAAAACGCAATGACACATTTCCTATATTAAATTTCATACTGTTTTGGACACTAAATTTAAAAAGAATTGTTATATCGTTTATGTCTTGAAGTCAATAAATTGTCTAGAAGGTATTTAATTTTTTAATTAAGGAAAACCACATTGAACTTATTTTTGCTTGGCAGTAAAGTCATTTTAAATTAGACATCGAAAGTTTTATATTAGTCTTCTTTTTTTTTTTTTAATTCAGTTAGAAAAGAAATAAAAAAAATTTCAATCTGGCATCCTTAGCTCAGCAAAGTAGTAATTGTGTGATATTTTTTAGTGGTAAATATTTGGATGAATTAGGCTTTTCACTGATGTTTTATAAATGACAAAAGTTTTAATTATATAATATTAATGCCCTGTTTATTTGCGTGATTTTTTTTCAACACCTATTATTATTGAGAAATACAGTTGTGTTACACGAATTGGCATTTTTCCAACTTAGTAAAAAAATGTGTCCAGGCTGGGAATCGAACCCAAGACCTTTTGCTTAAATTTTCAATGCTCTGGCTTTTGAGCTACTTTAGAATGACAACCGGTCAACACAATTCACCAGTTATCGATCCAGGTGTCAAGCTCCATGTTTTTAACTGAAAAAAAAAACCCGTGAAAAAACGGAAAATGTACGGATAGCAAACATAGAAGAAGGAATATAAATAGAAGTAGGATGTAGGGTGTTTTCGCCCGTTATTTGTTACGGGGGTTATGGGAAGGTGTTCAAACAGAATAGCTCGCAACCCTCCCGATATTGGCTGCTTATTCCCCGCCTTTGAAATAGTTTCGGAAAATAGCGTAAATAAAAAAAATCCGTGGCAAACGGCGAAAGAGGAAAATGGGCGAAAACACCCTACATCCTACTTCTATTTATATTCCTTCTTCTATGATAGAAAAATTGCCATCTATTCTCCGTTTTGGTATTCCTCAGTTTTCAAGATGGAAAATTTTTCCATTATTCAAGACGAGAAATTTCTGTCTTTAGAAATAAATGTAAGCAATACAAGAACAAGCAAATGCAAGCACAATACTTAAAAATATATATATCTAAAAAAAAATTATCCTCCTGACTCAAACTTCGGTACTCGCTATTAGAAGGATGATAGCCCTGCCTCCTGCACCAACTGGCCACATACAAAGACTTAGTTATAAGACAAAACACCAATTACGAAACTTTAACTGGCAAAATTTCGTTTTCTCTCAAATGAAAAGGAACATTTTCGTTTGTCTCCCTTGGAAGGAACATTTCCGTTTTTAACATTCAGGATAAAAAGAAAATTTTCCGTTTATTCCGGAAAAAATTACGACTTCCACTCGAAATAAAAATATCCTGTTAAACGATTAAAATTTCACATAAAATCACCCGTATATATACGGATTTTCTTTTACAGTGTAGATGAGTTTGTTATATTTGTGCCTTTAATTTTTTTCCGACAGAATATGTATCAAGGTATTTTTCAATATCGGAACCAGCAGTCCTCAGAATTATATAGAAGTGTTTAAGGAAAAATATTTGGTAAACATATCAACATAAATCTCATAATTTGTTCTACTTTATAAGAGAGCAATTTAAATTATTCCTTTGAAAACAAATCCCCTCCACGTCATTACTCAACGTTCCCTGTATAGATACTTAAAAAATAGCATTATTTTTGCAGAGATCATATCAGAAATAATACAAACCATTCGGTCCTTTGAGATTAAATCTCATTTTATTCAAAAATATAATATTTTGTCAGTTTCATCTCGTCTTTACATATTTCTTGGCGAACACCACTTCAAGCTTTCTTTTGTATGTACCAGAAGAGAACTTTGTACAAAAAAACGTAAGAATATTTTTCAAAAACATTCCAAAGAGTTTTAAGTGAGTATGATAATTCTATCACTTTTTTTCATTTTAATAAAAGTTACTTTTTGTCTAAAATTGTTTAAAAATCTAAATATTTTTTTGGCAAACTCCACTTCAAGCTTTGTTTTGGATGCACAAGACGCGAACTTTGTAATAAAGAAATTAAGAATATTTTTCCAAAACACTCCAAATTGTTTTACTTGAATGTGGTAATTCTACCACCTTTTCAATTTTAATAGAAGCTAGTTTTTTCTTAAATGTGTTTAAAAATCTAAATATTTCTTGCAAAACTCTACTTCAAGTTTTCTTTTGGATGTATTAGAACGAAAACTTTGTATAAGGAGCGTAAGAATGTTTTGCTAAAACATTTCAAATTGTTTTACACGAGTGTGGTAATTTTAACTCCTTTTTAATTCTAAATAGAAGTTACTTTTTTCTAAAACTGTTTAGAAATATTCAACTTAAAATTCGGTGTTTTATTAAGAACAATTGCAATCATAAACCAGTGCATGAAATCAATTTTACCCATCATAAATTTCAAGATAAACTGTTTAAAACACATTACAAAATATATTCTCAAAAAATCTGTGAATTAACAAATATTTTTCTGTTGATTATACTTCGTTAAAACACAGAAATTTGCACTTTGATTTGTACATTTAACCTCGAAATATACAGAAATTCCAACTATCTAAAGTAAGAATTGCCTGAAATCCTTCAATATAAAGCTGCATTTTTCGTCAAATCACAGGGATGTTCCGACAATTCACCTGCCTTATACTTTTTCGTATTAGAAATAAAATACTTATATGTATGTCCTATCCCCCTCAAAACATGAAAAATTTGCGATCCTAGACTTAAAATTCTTAGAAATTCTTCAATCAAAAGTAAAGTTTTCAAATAATAGAAAAATCGATACTTTTGCGTTATACCAACCAACCATCATGCCAAAATGTATGCTAATGCGCCATTTAATTTAACCCTGACAGCGTAAAAGATTTCATTGCCATAACCGTCCCAAATATTGTGACTCGTTATTTATTGAAAGCGAATATTTATTATTATTATAATTATTTAATCGTAACCACGCAAAAAACCCTAATTTGCTATTTCTTTAATAGAAAATATTTTTCTATTAAGTGATAACTTACAATTTTCACTGACGCTAAGATGGATTTTACCATTTGCTACTTACCTGATGATGAGGAATTCTTTCGGGGCTACACATAAAATAGGGTTTTTTGCCGAGATGCAGGCTACGAATATTTCACATTAAATCGTGAACATAATTTTCTTGACTCTTACACGGGATGTCATACCAAATCTGTTGAGAGATTATGAGGCATCTCAAAATGGTGTTATAAAAGGCGACGCAGCACTGTTCGTAATTATTTATAATCCTATTTCCTAGTGTCCATGTGACAACGTCTTCACTCAAAAAATGAAATGTTTATCGCAATGCAGAGACAACTTCATAAAAGTCTGGAATTTTCAAATATTATATTTTTTTAAATGATCACTTTCGCACCAACAATGTTCATTTTTTTAAATGATTCATTTGGTGCCAACTACCTCACTTGGCTACAGTACTGTTAGTATAAAGGAAAAGTACCGAAAAATCTTCTCCAATCACAGGGGTGTTCCGACAACTTTCTGCCTGTACATTTTACGTTTTTTATGACAGTGTAGATACATACGAGAGGCAGTCAAAAAAAATCTCGGAATTTCGTTGTAACTATTTATTACCACAATATACGTACACATTTACTTAATCGCCTTCAAAGTAGGCTACGTCAGAACACACACACTTGCTCCGCCGCTCCGGCCATCGATGGAAACAACAATGAAAATCCTGTTTTGGTATCTTCCCAAGTTCAGCCGTCGTGTTGGTTTTGATGTCTTCTACGTGTGAAAACGGTTACATTTGAGACCCATTTTTATCTTAGGAAGAGCCAGAAATCCGATGGTGCTAAATCCGGTGAGAAGGGAGGCTAGAGGAGGAGTGGGAAGTTCTTTTCTGCGAGCCATGTTTGCACATCAATTGATGTATGGGCGGGAGCATTGTTGTGATGCAGTGACCATCCTCCTTGCTACTTGGTGGAACGTTTTCATCGTATTGCCTCCCTCAGACTTTTCAAAATTTGCACGTGCAAAGGGCCGTTAACAGTTTGTCCAGCTGGTGTAAATTCGTGGTGCAACACATCTTCATTTCTGAAAAACGCAATGAGCATCACTTTTGTTTTGGGTTTGACATGACGTGATTTCTTTGGTCGAGGAGAAGACGTTGTGTGTAAACAAATAAACTAATTATATTAGCGTATTAAAGAGTTACAACGAAATTCCGTGAACTTTTTGACTACCTCTTGTAATACAATTGTGCAAGCCGGAACTATTTTGTCAAAATAGTTTGAAGAATAGAAGCTACGCACTTCAAATTTAATAATATACCTCGTACAAAGAACTCGTGTGTTTTTTTATTTGCCTTTCTTGTGGTATAGTTTTTTTTTTTTTTTTTATCATAGATGCATTCCGAAAACACAGTTTAATAAAAACTAAGACAAACTAGTCGTTTGGGGGCCACCGTAATACTTACCCATCAGGGATATGCATAATATAAAATATGAAAATAAAACATGTGTAACCTATTTATAAAATGCATTGCAATTCGAGTAAAATAGTGGCTTGATGACGTCATAAACTTTAAATGCTCTATAACTCCAAAATTGTTAATCATATTAACGAACGGTTTACTGTGTTAGATTAAGCGTCTCATTTTTCCGAATCTCCAGTGTATAAAACGTGTAAATTCGTGATTTTTTTTTCAAAACGATTACAAGACTTACCCTATACTACGTATGATAGGTACACTGGCCTCCAAACGTTAAGGTACAACATTTTTTTCGAAGCTCGCCAGACAAAATATGGCAGTCAGATTAAACTTCATAGTTTATATGAACGACAATAATAAGCTTTATATCAGTATGAATCTGAAGATTCTGTGTACAGAAGACATGTTCCAGGCCGCCCCGTGTTACGACACCTGCAGAAGACTGGTTTCTAGCTCTTTCGGCCCGAAGGATGCATAATATAAAATATGAAAATAAAACATGTGTAACCTATTTATAAAATGCATTGCAATTCGAATAAAATAGTGGCTTGATGACGTCATAAACTTTAAATGCTCTATAACTCCAAAATTGTTAATCATATTAACGAACGGTTTACTGCGTCAGATTAAGCGTCTCATTTCCAATTAAAATAGCTCTTTGAATTGAAATTTGAATGAAATACAAGGTCATAAAAAATCAAAGAGTGTGGAAAATAGGATTACAAATATCTCGGCAACTAACTATCCGATTGACTTCCTTTTTTATGCAAAATTTGTGTTTTTTTATTGTCTTTTATATTCACTCCTTGAAATAAACAATTTAAAAAAAAAATTATATACCTTTTATCAGAACGAATATTTCGAGAGTCCAAAAAAATAGTTCCGGATAATCGAGGTTGCTGAAATTCAATAAGCTTCTTCCCATTATTACGTACTAAGTACATGCAAAATTTCAAGTCTCTATCTCAATTTATTCGGGAGATATAGAGCGTTTACAGACACGCAGACAGACAGACGGACGGCAAATTTTTTTTTCTAAAAATATGTTTTTCGGAATCTCCAGTGTCTAAAACGTGTAAATTCGTCATTTTTTTTTTTCAAAACGATTACAAGACTTACCCTATACTACGTATGATAGGTACACTGGCCTCCAAAAGTTAAGGTACAAGATTTACTCTATACTACGTATGATGGGTAAGTAAAAATACGTAATTTTTCAAAATTGAGACTTAAATACTCGGAGTTACAATAAACAAAGTGAATATTCAAAAATGAGTACATTTTCCGCCTTTTTAAGTACACTCTTTATACAGTGAACAAAATTGACAAGTTATCTCTCTTTCTTCATGAAAAATCAGTTTCTGGACTAACCCATGCGTTTTTGTTTTCCATTCATTACAGCATTCTTAAGGATTTACAATCTTTGGTCTGTAAAACTTTCACAAAATTTGACGTTCGAAACTTTTTGAAATATATATTTTTTTGCCTTTCTGAATCTCAATAAACTGTGTGCCGCGTATCATTTTTAATAACTATGTGATATCGAGAAACGCTGAACAAAATAATTAGTTTTACCTTATATGATTAAAATAAAAATCTGTTGAAATTTTAAAAAAAAGGCAATTGAAATATTAAATTCAAATTAAATTGTTGGCCCCATTTTTTTTAAAGGTAAGATGACGTAATTTCATAATAGGTATTTAAACACATTTTTAGCAGAAAAAAAAAAAGTAAGAAAATGTTAAATAAGAAATAAAATAAAAAAGAACAATTGAAATACTAAAATTAAAATAAATTGATGTTTCCATATTTGTTTTCAGTATATATTATGATAAAATTTCATAATAGGTATTATAACATAATTCTTTTTAATTGAAACTTTTTGTCAGAAAATGTTTACTGCTAAATAAAAGTAATTTAAATGGAAGAAAATTCACATACAGAATCAATCTCTTTCTTATCCTACATGATTTCATAATATAACATGATCATAACATACAATATATTATTTATAGTAATATGTCATATTATACTAATCAAAATGGATGTTTGTGACAAAAAGAAGTAAAGCTCATAGGTAGAGTTCAGATTATATGCACTGCAGAATTGTTCATAAATTTTCGATTAACTCAAATTTCGCAGAAAGTCACGTATTTCCAGTTTACCGTGATGTCCCAACAGGAAGCAGAGATAATTAGCAATGACACAAATTTATATATTATCAGGTAGTAAATTTTATTACATTGTATCATTACAAAATTTCCAAATTATGTACAGTAAAATTTTCTCTTCCATAATTAATAATGATATAATAAAACATCTATTGGTAATAAAACAGCTATAATAAAAACAACATTTTATTTTTATTATTTGACATAGATGATGTCAATTCCTCTGATGAGTTAATATTATATCTTCGCAGAAGAAACTGTTTGCCTGCTTTAACACAAAATATAAAAAAAAAATGTTTTCTGACATTTTCTGAAATTTTTCCTTATTTTTTGTCACATTGTTTTGACACTAATGATACATTTCTTTAACTTTCTGACTTTCTCTAACTAATTTTTTCAGAACAAGTCACGCGGCTTTAATTTTTTCCATTGTTTGAATTTTCCGTTTGTTATAAAAATTACTTTTTAACCGAGGTATATATTTGTTAAATTTTAATGTCCGTTAAAATGTCGTTAACTGTAATAAAAAGGTATGTTTTACAAAAATTATTACATTCTTTATTTTTTATTCATGTTTTCTACTTTTTAGGTGCGTTCGTAATTCTATAAATACGTAGTACCTATAGTCGTCGTCTGGTCTGTCCGTCTGTCCGCATATAACAGCGCAAAAACTATCCAAATTGAAATTTAATATATATAATCGTTGCAGAATTTTGTCGAGTCCTTTTAAATTTTATGAAAATCGAATCAAAACTTGAAGAAATATTAATAAAAGTTTTCTTCATTTTATTAAACCCTATCATACGTAATTAATTCAATGATATCCCATGATAGGTAATGATTCTAGGTTGCTATGGTGATTACGGTCTGCGCGAGCTCCGATATGATCAAGTTACACAGTTACAACACAACAAACCGGATGCATTTAGCATCACACAACATGAAATTGTACCGCATTATAACACAAAGTATACTCGAGCTGTTGACATCGCCTGCAGACACGCAGCTCCATCTATTGGCCGGTAATGTATCCAGTCCGAGAAATTTTGGGACGGATTGTGTACATACATCTATGCATGCTCATACATATGCACATGTACATATATACGTATTCATACTTCCTGTATCTGTACATTCAAGAAAATATGATATGTAAGATTATGTGTAAAAAGTTCACCCAAAATTACTTTAAACCAGTGACTTTCAATATTTTGTTTTTCTGATTACACAAATGAACGTGCAATTAAACGTTTGTGACATACTTGCATAATACAAAATGTAAAGAAAAAAAAAAGATGAAAATACTTTCTTGATTCATTTATTAATATTGAAAAATGGATATAACAAAAGAAATGTTAGAAATTGTAATAGAAAATCGCAAAACCAGCCCAGGTGACTTGGGTGGCTGGTGAGGATTCCAACAGTTGATGAAGCACTGAAGCTCAAAGACAATCCTAAAATAATCTCACGGCAATGTCGAGGAAAATTCATGAAAAAAATGCAGCTTTAAAATGTTAAAGGATGCACAATTTGAATGAAAATCACAGATTTAACATTAATGACTTTTTACATATTTAGCTCGTAGACGGGAAAAAGACGGTATGCCATTAAAATACAGGGTCATTCATAATTCCCTCTGGGGTTTCGAAACGTTATAGTAAAAAAACGAAGACGAATATGAAAAAAAGAAACATATGAAATTATTCCGAAACTATTCAAGTTTTACTTACATACATTACAGGTGTTCTATGTGTGAACCCTTGGTCACACGGCATACATCCATGCGATAGTCCAGTTCCTGCCATACTCCGTTTCTTTAAATTTCCGGTACCACACATGAATTGTTTTGTCAGTTGGTCCCTGTTTTCGATATTTATTACGAAAGGCCCGTTGAACTGACACCACTGATTCAGATTTTTAAAGAAACGGAGTATGGCAGGAACTGGACTATCGCATGGATGTATGCCGTATGACCAAGGGTTCACACATAGAACACCTGTAATGTATGTAAGTAAAACTTGAATAGTTTCGGAATAATTTCATACGTTTCTTTTTTTCATATTCGTCTTCGTTTTTTTACTATAACGTTTCGAAACCCCGGAGGGAATTATGAATGACCCTGTATATCGCTTTTTCATTTCTTTTAAATATTCTAAAAGAACAAAATAATGCAAATAATTATTGAATATGCCACTTCTTTATTAAGGAATGAAATATGTTTCACAACTCTCCTACTTACAAAAATAGAAATAGTCCCTTTTTTTTTTCTATGCAAATAAAAAATAGTAATATATTTTTTTAAAGATAAATAGCTATATCTGTATTACTTCCGGCTGCTGTAAAATAAATCTCTCGTGGAACTTTTCATTACGCAGAAAATAGCGACAACAAAATTTCATTACATCACGTCACTTAAAATTAAACATGAATTTATCATAATAAGGCAAATACGAGGATAAAATTATTTATTCATCTTTCTCATATCTCCTGAAAAATCTTCATTACACGTTCTTCGTTCGCATAAAGGAAATTAAGGGAAACGGGATTCACGTCTATATCCTGAAACATGATTGGAATTCAAGAATAACGGAATTTTCCGTGTATAAAATTGTTCGGGATTGATTACCAAGGATGAATTCTTCGCGAAAGCACTTTTCATTTGTTAATTGAGATTGGACGTGCCTTCGATAGAGAATGATATATTTTGCAGTAATTAAATTTAGCAAGAAGAGCGCAATTTATTGATAGAAATCATTGGAAAAATCATTTTAAACCATCTATGAATAAAGTCATGTCAAAGAGTTATTTTATTTTTAATTAATTAATTAATTGTTTTTTTAGAAAAAAGGCTGTATGCGTCTTTTTTTCTTTTCCGTAGTAAAGGAAAACTTAAAACAATTACTGATGTATTGAGAAATTTTCTACCCAATTCAGAAAAATGGAAGAAAAAGTGAAAAAAAAATACGAATAAGATTAAAATTACGATTAAATTTAAATAATTTAAATAATAATAATAATTATTATTATTATAATAAATAATAATAGTAATAATAATAATAATAATAATAATAATAATAATTATAATTATAATTATAAATAATAATAATAATAATAATAATAATAATAATAATAATAATAATAATAATAATAATAATAATAATAATAATTTAATAATTTAATAATATTAATATAATAATTAAATTATTTAAAAAATATTAAAATTAAATTAAGATTAAAACTACGATTAAAATTATAATTTTGCGATTAAAAAAGGGAAAAATATTACGATTACGGAAATAGTTACGATTAAGAAATTACCTCCATACTTTAATATTTATTTATTTACTTATTTATTTATTTATGTTTTACAGAAATAAAAAGATACTATTTATTAAATTGTAAAAAACAATAACAAAAGTTGTAACAAACTATTGTATAGCAAAATTAATATTGCAAAACTGGTTTTGCCCCCATTTTGAATTCCAAGCTCCATATTTTTGAGCCGTTATTTCTTCTTTACGCTGCTTGTTGTGCTGTCTCTCGATTATACCTAATAATAATAATAATAATAATAATAATAATAATAATAATAATAATAATAATAATTAAAACAATTATAATAAAAAATCAAAATATATAGAAAATGATGATTTTCTGGTATAGAGATTTAATTTCCTTAAAAAAAAAAAAGAAAAAGAAAGAAAGAAAAAAGGAAAGGAAAATGTAAATTTGTTAATTTGTTCAAAAGTTATCGAGGTAAAACCGCTGAAAAACAATGTTTCGAGATAATTAAATTTAAAGTTTTGTCTTGTTCATAGCTAGTAAGTAATTTATGCATGATTTCATTATATACCATAAAAGCAATTTTGTTTTCCTTTTAGATTTATATAATATTCATTAGGTTTTATTATATTAATGCATACATTTAAAATATATTATTATTATTATTTTTTTTTTTTTTTTTTTTTTTTTTTGCTGAATAAAACTTCCATTAATTTTTTAAAATATTGTATGAAATACAAATATGCGTGTGAGCTGGAGAGGGGGGTGTGCTATTTTGGGTTACAGAAAAAAATAATACAGCTCACGTATTTTTATTTTGATTTATTTAGAAATTAAGCCATGTTAATATTTAATAGATGTTAATAATTGAAAATTTTTAAAGATTCATCGTCCTACCTTTATTATATTCGGCAGCAGTAATATACATCTCCCTAGAAGGATATTTCCATTAAGTTGAAGATAGTGGCTACAAAGTGTCACAACACCATGTCATACGTAAAATTAAACTTGAATTTATCTTAACAAGGCAAATGCGAGGATGTAATTATTTATTCACCATTCTCATATCTCCTGAAAAATCTTCAGCACAAGCTCTACGTCCGCAAAAAGGAAATTAAGGATAACTGGATTCGCTTCCATATCTTGAAGCATGATTGGAATTTCCGAATAACGGAGTCTGTCGTCTCTAAAAATTGTTCGGGAATTCATGGCTGAATTCTTCGCGAATACCCTCCATTCGTTAATTGAGATTTGACGTGCCTTCCGAGAGGGTGATATATTTTGCTGTAATTAAATTTTAAATGAAAGCGACCGGAATTTATTCTTAGAAAACATTTTTAAAATCATTTTCAATCATCTATTAATCAATTCATATGAAAGAGATTTATTTTAGAAAAATTCTTTGTTACAATTATTTTTCCCTGTCAGAGTGGTTAAGAATAAAAAGTACATTTTAATTTTAAATTGACTTCCACCACCCCCTCCCCCACCCCCCAGCGGCGTTGCCCGGGCCCGTGATAATAATTTTTTTTTCTTTTAAATCAAGTTTTTATTATTTTATATCTTTAACCATATTTTGTATAAAATTATATTTTTAAATGAAAAATTCGCGAAAAAATATTGGAAAAAATATTGGTGCCATGGCTGAATTCTTCGCGAATACCCTCCATTCGTTAATTGAGATTTGACGTGCCTTCCGAGAGGGTGATATATTTTTCTGTAATTAAATTTTAAATGAAAGCGACCGGAATTTATTCTTAGAAAATATTTTTAAAATCATTTTCAATCATCTATTAATCAATTCATATGAAAGAGATTTATTTTAGAAAAATTCTTTGTTACAATTATTTTTCCCTGTCAGAGTGGTTAAGAATAAAAAGTACATTTTAATTTTAAATTGACTTCCACCCCCCCAGCCCCACCCCCCAGCGGCGTTGCCCGGGCCCGTGATAATAATTTTTTTTTCTTTTAAATCAAGTTTTTATTATTTTATATCTTTAGCCATATTTTGTATAAAATTATATTTTTAAATGAAAAATTCGCGAAAAAATATTGGTATTTAGTGATAAAAGCGCTCATTTTCTTGTTTTTTATTTTATTTTTTTTTTTTTTTTACACAGGGTCGTTTCATAGTTTTAAAATAAAAAGTTCTTTTTGTCCGAACTCTTTGAAATCTTTATTGGTGATAAGTAAAACGGTTTTACAGCCCGTGTAAAACCGTTAACCGTTCGTAAAAAAATATTGTTATATAGTTGTTATCTAACAACCCTTTTCAATCCCCTTGCTAAACAGGTTAGGGTTGGGTTAATCAATCAGGTTTCCCGTTTCTGAGGGTAGAAGCCTTCAAAAAAACGTTGACGTATGCACAAAGAGACGCTTTTCGTGTGGATTTGACAGAATGCGCTTTTCGTTTTAAATATATAGATTTTTTAAATAATGTCTCTTTTTTCTAATTGTCAAAATATTTTAAAAATATATACTTAATTTCTAACTTTATGCATTAAAATCTTAGCGAAAATGGGTAATAATTTAACACTTCAAATAAAATTAAGCATATATCCTATAATTATTTTGACAACTAAAAATAAAAAGAGAAAGCCTTCAAAAAGAGTACACAGAAAAAATAAGTTAAAAATATTCATTTCCAGAGGAGATATTTTAAAAATATGAATGCATCATGCGCCCATAGGTTTTACATTAGTAAGGGGAATTTCATATCTCACTGACCAACACCCTTAATAAAGTTTATCTCTCTACTTCATGCTCTATACTTAGTACTGTACTTCCAGATTTGCATACACCCTCATTTACATACCTATATACGTACATACTCATATACTTATATATATCTTATAATGCATACAACATACATGCATATTAAGATATACAACTTACGAAACATATGACAAATAATGTATTAAATATGGAATATTCAGCAGAAAGGTAACTTTAAAACTAAAGAGTAATTATTAATCTTATCATTTTGGTGCTTAAATTAAATATGTGAATGAGACATCATCATCATCATTATTATTATTATTATTGTTGTTGTTATTATTATTTATGTTAATTTTTTCACCCGATTAAGTTATGAAATGTTTCATGCAATTCTTCCCGTCTAATAGAGAAATATTCAAGCAACATTTGAGTATTTTCTATGCAATTAGATGTTAATAATGATTTTTTTTAAAAGATATATTGCGCTTTTTTCGTTACATCAAATTGCAACAAAATAAATATCTCGAGGAGTTTGTCATTACGCAAAAGAATTGCGGCAGAAAAGTTTCACTATATCACGTCACTTTAAATTAAACATAAATTTATCTTAACAAGGCAAATATAAGGATAAAATTATTTATTCATCATTCTCATATCTCCTGAAAAATCTTCCTGAAAAGATAACTGGATTCGCTTCCATATCTTGAAGCATGATTGGAATTTTCCGAATAACGGAGTCCCTCGTCTCGAAAATTGTTCGGTATTGATTGCCATGGCTAAATTCTTCGTGAATTTTCTCCATTTGTTAATTGAGATTTGACGTGTCGTCCGACAGGGTGATATATTTTGCTGTAATTAAATTTAAAATGAAAGGTAGAGGAATTTATTTAAAAATCATTTTGAACCCTCTATGAATAAATCCATATTAAAGAGATTTATTTTAGAAAATATTTTACGTTTCCTTTTTCATTATATAAGAAAAAAAACTGACTTTTAAAATATAGGTAAAATGCTTAAGTGATATAAATTGAAACAACAAAAGGCTTATAAAAACCTTTTAATGATCGACATGCGTTTCAGCGCTCATACGGCGCCATTTTCAAGATATATAACGATAAACAAAAATATTCTCGCAAATTTTTGAAAATAAACTTGAAAACATGAAACACGAGATCATATATGTAAAAAAGCAGGTGTTTGAAGTAGCCAACTGTAAACGTGTAAATTAATATTTTGTTATTGTTTTTTTTTTTTAACTGAAATGTTCCTCGTGCCAAATTTTAGGTAATTCCAATGAGGCGGATTCATTGCAAATGTTTGCGTTACGCATGTAGATTTCTATAGATTCACGGATAATCGATGGGAAATAAAATTTTGATGGATAAATTATTTTACTATTTTTAAAATCAATTTTTAATGGCTCTGAAAATAAACTTGAAAACATAAATCACGAGATCATATATGTAAAAAAAAGAAGGTGTATTAAAAATTGATTTTAAAAATAATAAAATAATTTATCCATCAAACACTTTATTTCCCATCTATTATCCGTGAATCTATAGAAATCTAACATGCGTAACGTAAACATTTGCAATGAACTCGCCTCATTTGAATTACCTAACATTTGGCACGAGGTACTTTTCAGTTTAAAAAAAGCAATAACGAAATTTTAATTTACACGTTCACAGTTGGCGACTTCAAGCACCTGATTTTTTTACATATATGATGTCGTGATTTATGTTTTCAAGTTTATTTTCAAAAATTTGCGAGAATATTTTTGTTTATCGTTATATATCTTGAAAATGGCGCCATATGAGCGCTGACACGATCATTATGTCGATCGATCATTAAAAGGTTTTTATAAGCCTTTTGATGTTTCTATTTGTATCACTTAAGCATTTTACCTATATTTTAATTATAATTAGTGATCTTATTCTATGATTGTGTAAAAACTCTCTTGTTGGCAAAATTTATTTTCACATCAGAGTGGTTAAGATTAAAAAGTCCTTCCGGCCTGTACCGGGAGGAAAAAGTAGCTTTCCTATATCTTCGTTTTAAAATTTTAGCTAATGTTACACGAAAACAGCAAGTTAAAATGCAAAGAAAACGTTTACAAAAGATTCCTTAATACTGAATTTGAATAAGAAATTCGCCAAATTATTGAGCAATAGCCAAATTGGCTTCATTTATGAAGACTTATTTTGGTGTGCCAAATTTGGCGATATTTCGCCAAATGTCGCCGATTTTGGTGAGAATTTGGCGCTAGCGGATATGAATATATAGTTTTATGCGTATGATTGGGAAAATTATTACAACAATGAAAGAAAATAATTTGCGAGTAATCGCGTTAATGTGCTGTTTTGTTTCAAAATGTCAGCCACCCTAGAATTTCAAAATGCTCTATCTCAGCCATTTTTTAAGATAGAGGTAAACCAAAAAATGCTCTGGAATCCTTGTATCAAGGCCTAACACGTAATTAAAAATAAATTTGAATTTTTAACTTTTTTGTATATTTATTTTAGTTTTAAATTTGTAAATGGCCGCCAACTTGAAACAAAATGGCAGACCAAGCTGGCCAACGAACTCGGTCGAGACATTGGTGAGCTTAATACACACAATTAGTTTCATCAAAATTTATTTATAAATACGAGCGTTATCGTATGACAAAGGTCAGATATATATATATATATATATATATATATATATATATAAATCAACATTTGAACGGAGGGTGGTTTTGGGGTCTGGGGGTCATGATCGGTGAAAATATATCGAAATTTTTCGGAACTGCTTTCCTCCGAACGGCTGCAATAGGTAGCTTATACTTTTTTGTATTGAAAGCTACCTAAAAGTACATCTTAATTTGAAACCTGTGGACAAGTGCGAGGATTTCGTTCTGCAGTCTAATATTGTTTAGAAATATTTAACACTTTTTAAATGCAGGTTTAAATTTCTAAAGAAAAATTAAGGACTAAAAATATCTGCAAACAACATTAGTCAAGCCATAATATCATCTCATTTATTCCACCAAAGTTACAGTAAAATCTATATCATAGATAACAAAAGATACGAGCAAGAAAAAAATTAACAATGGTATTTAAACTGGAATAGATGATGACGTCATCCGTTTCGGGAAAAGCATGGGACAAAGAAAAATAAATTGTATACATGTAAAGTACAATTTAATCTAATATAGCAAAGCATACATTTTAGGCTACACGTAAAGTACCACTGCTTCGATCGATCTATGGTATATTTTCCTTCTAAACATTGCAATTTCGCTTTTGCTTTTAAATCATAAATATAAAACTAGTCGGATGTGCCAATCCTAAAATTTTCTTTTATCTGACATATTTGCGTACAACCTTAGTTACATACCTATATATGTACATCTCATATACTTATATACATCTTAAAATGCAAACAACATGCATGTGCATGGTAACATACAACTTACGAAACATACTGGAAATAATGTATTAATTATGAAATATTCAGCAAAAAGACAACTTCAAGATTAAAAAGTGCTTTTTAATCTTATCCTGCTGGTCCTTAAATAAAATCTGTGAAAGATAAATCATTATTATTATTGTTGATGTTGTTGTCATTGTTTAATATTTTCATCCGATTAAGGTAGGAATTGTTTCATGCAATTCTTCCCGTCCAGTATAGAAAAATTCAAGCAACATTTGAATATTTTCTATGCAAATCGACGTTAATAATGATTTTTTTTAAAGATACCGCAGAACCCCGATTATCCGAAAATCGGCTTAACCGAAAAACCTTAAAACTCTTTTTTTTTTTTTATGTGAAAAATTTTATTTTTAAACAAGCAGGCTGTTTATGAAATAAATAAACGGCGTGAAACTTACTTATTTGGACTATTTCGTAAATGCAGGCATTTTATTGCATAGACATATACAACACTTCTTTTCTTTACAAAATGTGTTGTGATTTTTTTTTCAACTTCGCATTGCTTCAATGCTGCCTTATCACACCCCCTTTTTAAAGTACAATTAATCTGACGCTGTTGCATCTTCCTGCACTTCAGTATAATGAGGTGCCAATATCAACTTTTTCAACTCGTTGAGCTCTTCATGCTTATAGAAACCCGTTTTTACTTTAAAATATTACTCATCGTAAATAAAGTTTGAAGGAAATTAAAACACGTATAAACAAGAAGGGGAAATCGAACAGAATACGAACTCTTGCAGCAGCTGCAAGCACTAACGCTTTACCTGAGTGTGGGGAAGTGAGAAGGGTGAGTAGTGTCATCTGGTAGAATAAAATTAGGAAGCCTCTCGGTTATCCGAAAATTCCTATGAAACCCCGGTTAACCGAAAATCCTTTGGTCCCATGCTTTTCGGATAACCGGGGTTTTACTTTATATCACTCTATTTTTATTACAGCCGACCGCCAAAAAAAAAAAAATATCTCATGGAGTTTGTCATTACGCAGAAAATTGTGGCAGCAAAGTTTCACTATACCACGTCACTTTAAATTAAACATAAATTTATCTTAACAAGGCAAATACTAGAATAAAATTATTCATTCACCTTTCTCATATCTCCTGAAAAATCTTCATTAGACGTCTTTTGTTCGCATAAAGGAAATTAAGGAAAACTGGATTCGCTTCCGTATCCTGAAGCATGATTGGAATTCACGAATAACGGAATCTATCGTCTCGAAAATTTTTCGGGATTGATTGCCATGGCTGAATTCTTCCCAAATTCCCTCTTCATTCGTTAATTGAGATTTGACGTGCCGTCGGAGAAGGATGATATATTTTGCAGTAATTAAATTTTGGAGGACGAGCGTTGTTTATTGATGGAAATGATTTGAAAGATTATTTTCAACCATCTATAAATAAATTCACGTGAGAGAGGGATTTTTTAAAGAACTATTTATTGCTTTTTATTCTTCTTCTTCTTATTATTAAACTTTAAAAAAAAAAAGGTACTGAATTGAAAAGAACTATCCTTATTTGCAGGTTTTATTCCCGCCCCAAATTTCTAAATACTTTTAATATTTTCCAGCATAATGAATTTGGTTTGTCTGTCTGCAGTCTGCGCTCTAACTTTCTTAAATATTATCGGATTGCAATGCAATTAATATACATAATTGGGATTTACTATGACACGTTCGTTATTGAAAACGATTTGAATAGCATATATCGTTCGTTTACAGGGACACTGAAAAGAATTTTGTTACATTACAGCATATGGGAAAAAATCGTTTGCGGTGTATTTTAATAAAATTGCACTATTTGAACATAACATTCATTGTTCAGTTATTTTAATTTTAAATCCTGAAAATCTACAATAAGTTCTGTAAAACAAAGAAACAAAATTGCTGTTAAATTAACAGCAAAAAAGGCTGAAAAACTACAAAAGTGCTGTAAATTCTAAAAATCAAAATTGCTGTAAAAATAACAGCAAAAAATGCTGTAAAATAACAAGTTTCCTGTGTACTCTAGAAAAATAAAATTGCTGCAGATTTATATCAAAATTTGGCAGCATTTTTTACTGTAAAATTACTGTTTTTTTTTTTTTTTTTTTTTTTTTTTTTTTTTTTTTTACAGTGTGGCATGCGGCCAATGCGAAAGTACTGCTTTTTAATAAATTTCAAACCGTGAATACATTATTGATATTTTTCATATAAAAATGCTTTTTGGAGTTGTTAGCAGGCAATCTAAATAAAATATTAAATGTAAAAAAATATGTTAGCCTTTTTAATAATAATTTTTTTTTTAATGGTTTTCATTTATGTTCTATAACTCGAGCTTCTCCAGGGTTGGATCTTCTAGTATATTTAACATGAAAAATATAATCGTTCTACATTTAAAATAACTTTATAATGCAAAGCATATATATATTTTTTTTTTTCGTCGACGAAAACTCAATATAATACTATATCACCGACGCGTGATATCCTGCATAAACAAAATCTGTAAAGAACAATAATTTCCCAGCAACTGATAAAAGTAACCTTTGTATCTTCAGCTTCTTTTTATGCACACTTTCATTAGTAATTGTTACTCCTGATACCTGAATACTTTCCCACTTCTTTTAAAACAAGAGAAGGTCAATGAATCACAGAAAAGTGAACCTGAGAGAGTTTTGAACACATGACTGCACCGTATTTTGAAAAAAAAGAAAGAAAGTGTTACAAGTGAATGTATTTTCTTTCACACTGACGCGCGCTAACGAACCTTCTCCAGCTCATATTCTTTGAGAAATGAATTTAGAAGATGTTTTTTATGAATAAGATAATGGCAACACGCTCGAGTGCTTGCAGAAAGTGAAGCCCGCATTGATGCTGTTTTCCATTCAACTCCATCTCCCCGTAAGGTCTCTCTTTCTTCCACGTGCGTCCTCAAATTTCATAAGGTCACAATTCACAATATGTGAGTCGTTGATAGAATTCCTTCATGTCAAGGTGGTCTGAATTAATACAGAAGATTTAATGATTTTTTTTATGATGTTTCTTTACATTTTAAGGGGATTCTGAATATTGAAATATTTCTAAATAATATGAAAAAAAAAACACATTAAAAATATGCATTATTTCTTGAATTATAATCATTTATTGATTGCTTTACATGTGTACTTAAAGGGTGTATTCAAATCCAAACTGCTTATTTTGAGACACATTTTTTAATTCATTTTTGTTCTAAAATGCATCCAATTGGCAGGTTCTCTTATTCAGAAACTTTATAATGTCCGTATTGTCTCGATTTTTGATAAAGGCAGAATATATTTTTAAAAAGGCTGTCAAAGTGGACATTTTGAACCGAATTTCCCGAAGTGATAGCGCTGGAAATTTAAAAAAAATTATCGCACTGTGAAAATAATTGTTTGTAAATCAATTTCTAATTAATTGAACGAAAAATAAAAACATAGGTCCCTTATAAATCTCTTCATAAATCACGCCGCCAAGTTTCATGTTTTTACTTTTAAAAATGAGTCTGAAAATGTGGCTCAAAATTTTGAGTTGTTGAGCGTGGAAAAATATATATATTTTTTTTTAATACCGCCTTAAGTAGATATTGGATTTTTAAGATGCGTTTTCTCAAATTAATAATTTGGAGTTTGCCCGCACTGTTACTTTCAAACTATATAAGTTAAAATTTTAAAAATTTAACCATATGTGCGTTATTTTTATAGTCTTCATGCTAAAAACAAAAATAATAATAACTTTTTTTTTCACTTGAAAAATATGAAATCTTTTTTTTTTTTTTTTACTTGAAAAATATAAAATCTTTTTTTTTTTTCACTTGAAAAATATGAAATCTTTTTTTTTTTTTTTTTTCACTTGAAAAATATGAAATCTTTCTTCTTTTTCACTTGAAAAATATGAAATCTTTTTTTTTTTTTTTTGTTCACTTGAAAAATATGTAATCCTTTTTTTTTTTAATTTCTTTTTCATTTTGTGTTAAAATTACATTTTAAACAATACTTTTTGTGTATATTTTGGTTTAAGTTAGAGATGAGTATGTTATGTTTTTCAGTTGAACTATGTATGTTAGGTATTTCAGTTGAACTTTATAAAACAACGCATTTATGATTCTATTTTGTTCAGTTATGATTCTATTTTGGTCAAAAATTGTTTTTATATGCATAATTTCTAATTTTATTACGCGCCCAGCACTTAATGAATCACATATTAGTTATATGAATTTTTAAAACTAAAATTTAAATAATTTTTTTTGAACATTCAACATTTATTCTTGTGTATAAAATACTTTAAAATATATACTTTAAGAGCTAAGTTAAAGAAAAAATCTCAATGACATACTATGCGAGTTTTGATAATTTGAAAATGGTGATGCTTTTGATCGTTTCGACACACTAAAAGGTCCTGAGCCCCGCACTGAAACTCCCCGATCGTGAAATTCCATTTTAACCTAATGGGAAAACTTAAAAGTGCGATTACTCATTTCCTAATATAATTATTAAAATACGGTTTTCGCCATCTGGTAGTACACTTCAGATGCCGACGATGTGCATTTTTAAAAGATGTCTTCGTAAATTTTAAGTAATTTTAAGAATATGATAAAAATTTATCAAGTGGTAATTTCAAAGTTTGTAGGGATATTTTAAATACTTTTTAAGGAGACAACTTTTAAAAAACACAAAATTAATACATACATACGATTAATACAAAACTCTTCATACATTTATTCATTGTTTCAATACTTAAAAGTATTTCATTTAATTATAAACTATATTAATAACATAAAGTGCATTTTTAACCCATATTGGGTGAATTAATCACCTATGAATATTTTTAGCTGTTTTTAATACTATTAAACATTTTACGAAAAATTGTTTTAAGACTTAACCAGAAGCACCTGTAGATTTTTTAATTAAACTATTTAAACTTTCAAAAAAATATACTAAATTCGGTGCACGCTCCTTCCCCATAGTGTTATAATATATGCTCACAAAACAATGACTTGCACTTATACTTATATTAAGAATGAGTTGAGGAATCGGTTTCATATTTAAACTAGTAAATCTGCAGATTAAGAGCCTCAACGTCAGCCCGCAACTTACAATCCGCAAATTGATTTTTTTTAATTACATATATATTTATAACACATATAAAATAATTCGAAGGTTTTAGAAATTAGAAACGTTAAATTAAACACGGTTTATGCAATAATATTCTGACATTCTTATGAACTTCTTATTCTTGTAATATTTTAGATAAAAGATACATTTCTTCAGAGGGGCTCTGCCCCCTGAAGAAATGTATCATAATATTTTATCCTATTTTTTAAATTAAATTAACTTTTCAACGAATCAAAGTAATCTTATTAAATTTATATTCGTGATTTCCTATTGATTGTGTGAATAATTCTAGTATATCTTGGATTTCGTTCTACACAGTGGTTTTATTAGGATAAGCAACATTTTCGAAAATAATTTTATGTTATCCTAATACCCAAATAGCAATATTTACTTACCCACCAGCCACGAAACACTTGCATCTAATGGATAAGTTGAATAATATCTCATGTACAAAAGCAAATTATGGAAATGTAAACTGAATTTACTATATTTCACTTATATCTATTTTAGAAATCTAGTGTTATTACAATATTTGTTTCGGAAAAAAAATGTTGTTGGTCATTCTATAATATTTATTTTATCTAAGTACATTCTGTTCTAAATCGATGGCAATAGCATACTAAAATGTCCCCAAAATAGGCTTATTTGGAAATTTTAAACCTATTGGGTAATCATTCATAAGCGTGCACAATGCCAATTCACTAAACAGCAAAAGTGATTTGGGCGCTATTAAGTATTTTTTGTGATAGCTTTTTATGTTCTCAATTTGCAGTGATCGTTTTACTACTCTAATTTCTTTAGATTAACCAACTCGTTGTACGGGTGATTTTATCCTATTTTTTAAATTAAATTAACTTTTCAACGACGAAACATCCACATCTGTTCCAGAAAATGAATAATATCTCACGTAACAAATAT
The DNA here is from genome assembly GCA_963931845.1 of Maratus michaelseni. NCBI lineage: Eukaryota > Metazoa > Arthropoda > Arachnida > Araneae > Salticidae > Maratus > Maratus michaelseni. Next base: position 122,710,944 of record OZ007595.1, read on the forward strand.
ACATATACAAATGTAAACTCATACTACTAGACTTGAATCCAAATTAATGTTTTTGTAATTTTCGTTTGGAAAAAAATGTTTCGGTAATCATTTTATAGTCGTTAAACGGTAACTTATATCAAAATAGATTCTCATTTATTTAAACAGAATGCTAAAATCACCCGAAAATAGTTTATTTTCCTAATAAAATATTGCAGCAAAAAATAGTGCGAGTTACTTGAATTTTATTATTTTGATATTCTTTGAACAAAGGTTACTAAGCAACTGATAAATTAAAGAGCAAAGTAAAAAGAAATGCATTTTAAAATTTGTAAAAAATATGAAAATAAAACGTTTTTTATTTCCCGACCATATGCAAAACATTTTCCAATAATTAAAAAAAATAATTTCTAAATTCTAATAAATGTATCAGCAAATTTGCAAAGTTATGGGATATATTTAAAACTTCCAAATCGAAAATTTAACATCCATAATTTTACATTTAAATCCATTATTCAACTATGCTGTTTTCATTTCAGTTAAAAATGAAATTTGAAAATCGACTTGCATTCCCATAGGAAAGTATTATAACCTAAAAAGAAATGTTCTATATTTTTCGAACGAATGAACCAAATGTAACTAAAAACTATACAGCTAATTCCGGATACCACACCAAGATACCTACCAAAAAGCAACTTAATCGGACGTTTTTTAGGGCAGATATCGCGGAACAGACAGACGGAAACCAAAAACTTTTCGCGTCTCCACAATGAGCCTTCACTGACGTTTCGGCAATTAGTTTGTAGTTTAATACAGTAAAGTACCCATTATAGTTGTTTCAGGGTACCGTTCAAAAACGACGTATAACTGAGAAATACATACAATCTAGATTTGGAATCAAATTTTGACGTCTATTCTCTCTCTCTCTCTCTCTCTCTCTCTCTCTCTTTTTTTTTTTTTCCCCCCGCCTTTCCAGACCCCACCAGTGGCTGAGAGGTTCTGCTCTCAAAGCTGGTAGACGTGAGGTGCTGGGTTCAAACCCCTGTCTCGCTCGTCGACCTAACCGTTCGTAGTTTTCCGTGGTTTTCTTCGAACCTTGACGTAAATACGGGTTAGGATCCCTTAAAAAGATCTCCACGGAGGGCACTTCTCCCAGGGCCTATATGCCAAGAGTAGATAATCGGCCGTCATAAATCAGCCAACCAACCAAGATTTTTGCCTTTCCTTCCTCGGGACTCGAACCTTGGTAATCACCATTAGAGGTTAAATAATATGTTCTCTACCTACCTGGCCGCATCCAACGACTTGGTAATAGGCCATAACATCAATTACAACTATTTAACTAGAATTTTTTTGTTTTCTCTCAATTTAAATGTAACATTTTCATTTTTCTGTCTTACAAGGAACATTTCTGTTTTTAACATTCAACAAGTGAGAATAAAAAGGAAATTTTCCGTTTATTAAGGAGAAATTTACCATTTTCATTCAAAACTAATCGTTGGGGCCACCTTAATACTTCCCGTCGTGGATATGCATAACATAAAATGTGAAAATAAAACATGTGTAAACTACTTATAAAATGTATTGCAATTTGAATAAAATCCTGGCTGGATGACGTCATAAACTTTAAATGCTCTATTACTGAATTGCGTAAAAGAAACATCCTTATAACTCCAAAAATTCTAATCATATTAACTAACAGCTTACTGCGTTGGATTAAGCGTCTCATTTCCAATTAAAATATAGCTTTGAATTGAAATTTGAATGAAATACAGGGTCATGAAAAATCGAAAAGTGTGGAAAAAAGGATTATAAATATCTCAGCAACTCATTATCCGATCAACTTCATTCTTTATGCAAAATTTATGTTTTTTTATTGTCTTTTATATTCACTCCTTGAAATAAATAATTTCGAACATTTTTTTATATAATACTTTTTATCAGAACGAATATTTCAAGAGTTCGAAAAAATAGTACCGGATAATCGAGGTTACTGAAATTCAATATGCTTCTTCTCATTATTACATACTAAGTACATACAAAATTTCAAGTCTCTATCTCAATTTGTTTGGGAGATAGAGCGTTTACAGACACACAGACAGACGGACGGCAATTTTTTGTCTCTCTAAAAATATGTTTTTCGGAACCTCCAGTGTCTGAAACGTGTAAATCCGTCAAAAAACTTTTTCGATTTTTAAAACTATCACAACACTTACCCTATACTACGTTTCATGGATAAGTAATAGAAGGTTTCCTTTAAAAGACAGAAATTTTACATAAAATCCCTTGTATATGTGCAGAAACTTTTTACAGTGTACATTAAAAGAAGTAAAAAAAAAAACATCTCCGTTTGAAATCAGTAAATTTATCTAATTTCTTTTTTCAAACGATGATGCAGGCAAACAATGATTTCAAAGATCCATGTTCCATCAATGAACAATAACTGGCTGATCGATATCAGAGTCCAGTTTCGCTGGCTTGTGAACCAAGCGACCGATCTAGCGCCTCTTTCTAGAGGTCTTGCTTGCTTTCCGTAGGTGTCCTCGAGCTAATCGTCTTCGGCATGTTTGGATGTCGAGGTCAGCCGGAAGAGAACCTGGGTCATACGGACACCGGGTCCCCGACTACTTTTTCAAAATGCCGAACAAGTCTCCGATCACACACCTGACGGAGGTGTACACAGAAGCGATCCGTCTTTTTTCTTTGTGACGTGACAGAAAGGAATGTTTCGATGACCAAATTGAATTAAAATAATTCTATAAAAGTTTACTTGAAGAAATCGCTATTTGCATTGATTTTAAATAACTTTAATCTCATGCATTAAAAAAAATAAATAAATATTAAGAGGACTTAGAACTTTAAAATGTCGAAAAGTGAGAAAAAAAATGTAGCATTTTTATCATTTTATATCTTAAAAAATATGCATTATAAAAAATCAATTTTTAAAAGCAGAAATATATATATTTTTCTTTTTTCATTTCATATATTTTGTACATCATAATGGCGGTTTTTTAATTAGTCGAGCTGAAAATTGGAATTGCAGGTGGTGCGCATGATTACAAAAGAATTTTTGCATATAAAACAAAATTTTTGGTATCTAATTATACTTGAGAGCCTTATGCTTACACTGAACCTAAAAAATTATTTATTTATAACGTTCTTATGTTTTAAAACAAAACTGTATCTTGCTTATATAAAATTTTTAAAATTTCAGCAATATAACACTAAGAAAGAAATATGTTTCAGCAATAAATGATGAAAATTCTGTTTACGTTATAGAGCCTACCATACATTATATGCTAAAATGTATGTATTATATCCTGAAATTTTCATGAAAAAGTATTGAAAAGTTTTTTGGCTACCTGCAGCGCAATGTCCCAAAATCACGTTTTCAGAAAAATGACTTTAAAGTTCTTTCTTTGTAAATATTCCATATTTAGCAACTATTAAGAGTGTCATTCATTTTGTTTTAAAGTGTTCAGAAATAATCACTTTTTAGTATATAATTTTTTAAAAATTTGATTTTTTGAAGCTTTACGAGTCTCACCTAGTAAAATAGTACAATAGTGTCTCTTAAGTCCAATAGTGTCTTAAGAGAAGAAACTATTGGACTTTTTTTTCTTTTCGGTTGTCTTACGTTAGTTGCCATCCAAACTATTAAATTTTAAAGACCATAATATAAAATACAATTCCAAGCCTATTCTGATGCAACAAATCGTTTAACCCATTCAACTTAGCTTGATATTAATTTTATGTTCAACAAAAAATTAATATATGTCTTTTCATTCACAGACTCAACTTAGCCCCAAAGTGCAGTATCTGATGGTTAATCTTCTGTAATCAGGCCCATAGCCAAATGGCGTATTTGAGAAAATGTGATTTGTCGCGAAACCTTTAATCACATTAATTTTTTTCAATTATTGACTACGACTCACAAATGAATCCTTGAGATTAAGTGCACGAGTCTAAATGTATTACCGATCATTTCTTGTTTTTGTCAGACATCCAAAAGTTAACATATTTCTGACGACGACAAAAAGAATCGTAAGTAAAAAAAAAAAAAAAAAAAAAAAAAAAAAAAAATGTGACTTTGTTGTCAATTATGTTTATACTGACGATATTTTGAATGAAAAATGTCAGAATATTTCAAAAATGAAAGATTTTGTGTAAACAAGTAATTGTATAAAACAATATCCTAAATCTAAAAATAAATATTATTATTCCAAAACATTTCTAATGGACCTTTTCAAACAGAATAGTTTGTTGTGCCAAGCAAAATTTTGTTGTATCAATAATAATTTTGGTCAAGCATTTGTTGATCCAACAAAAATGTGTGTTTGACTCAACAAAACATTCTCTTTAAGGATTCTCGGTACCCTTTGAACTTTTTTTTACTACCTCTTATGCATATTATTAGAAGTTATTACTAGATAAATTCATTTTAACTGGCCAAAAAAAAAAAAAAAAAAAAAAAAAAAAAAATGTTGGTGAAATTTAAAATTTGTATTTTATTTTATTTTTTTATTCAACGATTTTAAAATCATTTTTTCTTCTTAATTTAGAATACTAATTTTTGTTATTATGTTTATAAGAGGTCATGTTATATCTATATCTTTATCTTTAAGGATCGATTTTGCAATTAATAAATTTGTTTTTGAAAAAAAAATAATAAAACTCGTATCTACGGAAAAATGCTGGAAAAAACACGGATTCTGTCACGCTTTTATTTATTTTATTTTTTTTCTTCTCATTATATCAAAAAATCCATCCCAAATTTTATTAAGTAGATCATACTGAATACATAAAAAATGATTACGAGATTTGAAAAAAAAATGTTGAAATTTTAGCATTTTAAATGCAGAAAATTTTCAAAAAAGAAACCAAACTGCAAAAAATCTGTTTAAAGATTTCATGCTTAGAAAAAAATAATAAAAACTGTTCTTATACTTAATGCTAAATGAATATTTTTTATGCTTATACACCTCTAAGTTACAGATGTTCAGTTGTATTGGTGAACATTTTCTGGTGTGAACATTAAGGGGGCGTGGCATTTAAAAGGCTGACAAATTAATAAAAAGTGTTTTTACTGACTCTTATAATTGTCATATTGTTTCAAAACTTCGCACAAATATATTACAGATGCCTAAGTTTATTTTTAGGAAAAAAAAAGATCGATATTTTCATCATTTTTGACGATTCAAAGAGTACCAAACCCCCTTAAATATGGCCCAATAACAATTTTGTTGGATCAACACTAATTTTGTTGGTCTAAACGATATATTATTAAGCCAGAATAACACAATCGAAAGGTACATTTTTCTGTGTACCTTTATAAAATATCCGACACCTGTACGTTTCACATTATTTCCTACATAACTGAAATGAGTTCACGTTTTGATTAGTCTATCCTTTCCTCTCTTTTCTTACTTTAATAATAAAATATCTAGTTTTACAATTTTTTTTATATTTTTTATGAGATTTATTTGATTTCCAAATACTTTGTTTTAAATGTCGAACAAATCACCAATCATTCACACACACCTGACGGAGGTGTTGAGAGTCGATTCATCTTTATACTTTGTGACGTGACGTAGGCGGAATTTTTCGATGGCCAAATAATAGAGAAGAGATAGAAGCCATTTTATAAAAGTTTGCTTCAAAAAATTATTATGTGCGAAAAATAAAAAAAAAATTCCAACCAAATTTAAATTTATACCAGTAGTGTTTTTGTCGTGTAAAAATAAATACAAGAACGAAAAATCATGCATCATGGCAAAGATTATGAAACACTTTCCAACACTTTCGGAATACTGTTAAGAAATTTCATTTTGTTCATACAATGAAATGAGATCTCTAAACAAACATTTAAAAAAGTATACAAAGCAGTAAAATTCATTTTCAGCAATTGCTGTCCATAGCCGGTAATATGTGCGATTTTTTTCGTGCAATCCTCTATATGATATACACATCTCGCAATACACTAAGAATTATTTATGTACTACATTAAAGACGTGAGTATAAAATATCACAAATTTACTAAATGGTGTATACAAATGTCAAATTTAAAACTTATACATACATTAAAATCAAATTAAAAACATCAACGTTTCGACCAACTGCTATGGTCATTCTCAGGAAATAGTTGTTACATTGCTTCTAAAGTTTCCTTCTGACAAAGTAAATCCAGCATTTATGGTCCATAGTCTTGTAACCGAATTCTTTTGAGTGACTCTGTAAATCAGGCATGTGAAACACGTGACCCGCCGACAACTTATCTATGGCCCGCGAAGCCTTTGGAATTTTACCTGAGTTTAATTTCGTTGTTAGAACGTGCATGCTGAAAAAACACTTTGCATGAACACACTTGCATCAGCCGTGGTCTTACAACTGGCAAACATCCGAAAGATATGAATATAAGTGTTACCAGTTTGGCAGGCTTTTTTTCTATTTAGAATGCTACCACTATTTTTTAATAGTAATATTTATCTTTTTTATTCTGTCATTAAATAAGACGAATGTGGTAGCATTCTGAATAAAAAATTTAAAGAAAATCCCACTCATATGGCAACAGCGATGTTTATAGATAAATATAATTCAATTTTACATTTTAGCACAGAATAATTGGGGGTAAAAGAATAACCAATCGGAACGTAGAAATGCGCGGGATCGTGTGTCTGAAAGTTTAAAGGGTCGTAAAAATTTTAAAGTATTTTACTTCTAATTTTTATGCCGAAACTAATACTATATTTTTCTACTCTCTTTGATTTTACACTACATTACAAAACAATATACTGTATTTAATAAATACTAAGAAATGTATTGTTAAATTAATAAAATTAGGCGCTAATTAAGAAAAGTTAAAATTTAAAAAAAATCAATATATGGAATTAAATAACTTTCAATGAGTCGCTTTGAAAGGGACACAAAATATCACTTTTGTGCTTGACACAAAAACCCCGAATATGTCATCCAGGTTCTTCACTTGGACTTTAGTCGAACATATGGATTTTGAATTCTTATGGATTTTGAAGCTCTTTAATTATTTTCATTACTTAGGTTAGTAATTGTGTAATTGTTAATGAGTCCTGCGTGATCCGCCTTTCCTTTCTTTCATTTTTTATTGATATACACACATTTTATTGACATACTTCTATACATCCCGGGATTTATTTAAAAATATATATATTCTAAAGCTGTTTACCACTATGAATAAATATGATAAACTGAAGATGAACTGTGCATATTTTTTTAAAGGTGATTTACAATACAATTATATTTAAAGGAAAACTGGAATTTTTAGTTGACACTTTTGGAAATTGGTAAGAATGTAACATTAACCCCTTCAGGGGCAAAGTACTCTTGTAGCTAAAATATTGAAATTATTTATTGACACAGGATTCACGAACGAATTTATTTTAAAATAAGTAAAAGCTTTTCCTCATGTACCTTATAAATTCAAAATTTAATTACAAAATCATTGGTGTCATTGTGGCATTTTGGGATTAAAATTAAGTGGTATATATAATATACCGGTGCCTTTCAAGGGGTTAAGAGATGCAACAGCACAAAGTATAAAGAAAACTCACAAAAATCTGGCTAAACACCGGAAAGATAAGCTGTCAGAATTGAAACTACTTCTTAAAACAGAATCAAAGTGCTTTCACTAAGCCTATTGAAGAAAATACACTTTCTTTGACAAATTAAGTATCGTCATTATTACATTAAATATCCCGTGAGTCGAAATCATTCACTACAAAATTGAAGAAATGATGTCTAGGGAAGTTAAAGAAATTTGAAAGATCTATAAATGAAAGTAACATTACTAGAAAGATTTATATGTAGCCCGATAGATTTATAAAAGCCGGATATGTGCATTCAAAACTTATAACTTTTGTGCTTGTAAACTTATATTCTATCCGTGCGCACATGCTTAATCCTTGTCAATCTAGGAAATATCTTGATAATATTGGGTAGTGCAGATTAACAGATCTATTTTCTTATAAAGATATTTATTTGACAGCTTTCCATCATAAAAGTTCTAACTGTTAAAAAAGTGCAATTTTCATTTTAAATCTACAAATTATGAATCTATATTGTTAAAAGACCATCAATAGGCAAAGTACTTGAAGTTTCCATTTGGAATTAGCAAGCACCTGAGTAAACTTAAACTTCAAAGCAAATTTATAATGCTATCTTGTTATTTGATAAGTATTATCGTTTTTTAGAGCGACTTTGACAAAACAATTTTCAAAATAATAATAATAATAATAATAATAATAATAATAATAATAACAATAATAATAATAATGTATTTATTTTAAATGTTGCCAGACATTATTACCAAAATCATTCTAGTAGAAATTCTTACAAATATATTAAAAAATGAATACAAAAGAAGATTTTTGAATTTCAAGAAATATGAAAATGAGTTTATTTACTTCATCTCCAATGATTGGTGTTGAGATTATTGTTTAGAATTTATTACTGCAGTTAATCAAAATTCAGTGCAATTCCATATTAGAGCGAAAATATTTTGATATAAGGTTTTCAAATATCTGTAATTATTCATCAATAGACCAAATTTTATTCTGTACAATAGATAATATCATTAAAATGATATTATCTATTTTTTATGCGGCCCGTGGCTTTGTATATAATGCTTAATTTGGCCCGTGGCGTAACCGAGTTTGATATGCCTGCTGTAAATAAACGACAAATTCTACGTACTCTAAAGTAACCATAAATGGAACGCATTTTATTTTCAGTACCGAACATGACATAGTAAACCTCAATAAAATATATCAATTACATGGCAACCAAGTATATTTACAAGAGTTAGAGCACGGACAGGCAGACGACAGACAGACAAACCGAATTCATAAACACTTTTCAACTATGTTGGAAAATGTTGAAAAATGAAAAAAGAAATAAGAAATACCCTATTTAGCCACTATTTTAGCCTATTATATCATTAGAATTGAAAGATATAAAGATGTCCTTTCTTCATTCTACCATACATCTTCCTCTTATTTAGATTTTTACATCTTACATACTTGCAGCCATTTTATATACTTAAACTCTAAAAACGATATTTTCGAAACCGAGCAAAAAATACTCAAATCTGAGTATGTCGCATAGTCAAAATGGCTCCGAATCTAAATTACTCAAGTTTGAAACATGTATATTCTCATTTCTGAAAACATGCACACACTCAAAAATAAAACATCATGTGCTCCTATTTGAGTATGTCCATGTTTCAAAAATGAGTATGAACTGACTTCTGTGTGTTCATTTTTGAGTATTTCCATGTTTCAAAAATGAGTTTGAACTGATTCTATAATCATTTTTGAGTATGTCCATGTTTTAAAAATGAGTATGAACTGACCTCTATGTGCTCAGTTTTGAGTGTGTCCATGTTTCAATATTCTGAGTATTTCTGATATTTCAGAATTGGAAGCATTGGGTCGTCCTATTTGAAACAAAAAGTTTCATAACACAATGAAAACATCGATTTACTCAGATTTTAAAGTGTCATTTTTCTCAGTGTAGATGCACTTTATAATATACATAAATGCGTACTTACTTACAACAAACTTCAAAACGTACAACAAGTACAGCACTTCGTTTTAACAAATTAAAGTAATAGTGACTTATGAGGAGTTTTCTATAATCCTAATACACAATACAACAATCGTTAAAATAATAGCTTCTCTCCAAGAACGAGGTGCTTTTATCATAAATGACATGAAATTTTTCTGACACTTGAAAGCAATAAGTAACTCTCTCCTTAATTATGAGAGTTCTTCAAAAACGCCATGTGTAATTACCACAATAATAATAATAACAAAACCATAATAATACCAATAATAATAATAATAATAATAGTAATGCCAATATCACAGTAATACTAAATTACCACAATCACAATTTCTGATAAATCAGAAATATAAAGATTTGTTTAAAAATAATAAACATGGTAAATGAAGTTGTACATTAAATATCCGATATTCACACATAATTTCCGAGGCAATTAATTTAAAAAAAAAAAGCTTATTAAATTCCTACTATTAGCTCACACTCTCTCTATATATATCTTGTTGGAATTTTCAATCGTTAATAAAATATTTTCTATTCATCCATTCAAGTTCAAATAATTTTTTTTAACTTGTACTGGATGACAATTGCTGTTAATACAGTTTTTTCAAATATTAATTCATTAATTAAATTTAATTAATTTATTTTAATTTTTATATGGGAGAAAAAAAATCTCCCATTGTTTTCATAAATGAAATGAAAGATTTATCTCAAATGAGTGATGCCAACAAAAAATAAAATACCGCAACGATGATTATAAAATAATGTTCAATAAAGATAACATGGGACATTAGTGCTGCACGGGTTTATTTTATATATTTATGATTAAAAAGTAGGAATTGACTTAATTTTTTTATATATATTACTTGTTTTTAACATCATGTAAATGAATTTATATTTTTAGTATAGCCTGTCATTAATTTTTTAAAATCCTGATTTATGTTACAATTTTTTTGGTTAATGAGAACTTTAACTATTTTTTTTTATCAAACAGAATAAGTCTGTTCCCTGGCGTTCATGTAGAGAGTAGATTTATCATTTAATCCCAGTGTCGTGGCAGCAAGAATTTTTCAATGACCAAATACTGCGAAAGATAAGAAACTATTTTCTAAAAGTTTGTTCCTTGAAAATTCAATTTGCTCGGGAATTTTTCAATTTAATTCTATTTCCAGTCGTAGGTATTGTCCTAAAAAGAGAAAGAAACTATAATTTTTCAGAAAAATTTAATTTAATCGCTGTCAATAACACTTGGCAGTTACATCAGAAAAATAAAAAAGTTTGCACATTATGAGAAAGCTAATCTTCATAATAATATTGAACATAGTTCTGCATAAGTTTTAACATAAATGGAATATCCAGTCTGTTCCTCTATTTCCTAACTTTAGTTAAAAGTACCTAAGTTTTTACAAAATTGTTATATGTTAATGAGATAAATTACTTTTATGAATACCAAATAGAGGGGGGGGGGGGGGGAATCCTATCAGAGTCACTAACGCAGGGCTCCTACTGGTCCGTTTTTTGAAAACCAGTATTTTTTTTTAGAAAGAAAATTGTGGTAGATATTTGCAACAATTGCAACTAAAACGAGCTTCGAAGCTAGTTTCTACAAAATTTATAAAAAAAGATTTTTCTTTAAAAAAAAGTGGTGTTCAAAAAACGGACCAAGTGGGAGCCCTGCTAACGGAGATGTAAATAATAGATTTATAGTTTAATCTGCGTTATGACAACAGGAATTTTTTAATGACCAAATAATATAAAGGATAAGAAGCACCGTAAAGAAAATCATAAAAAGTCAAATATTTTAATATACAACTATTTCAAAACTTTATTATAAGTCCATTTATCTTCATCCAGTAAGCTTCATCATAGGTCCATCTTTGTGTAGTAGCCGGTGTTCTAACTACAGTCGAAGCACCTTATAACGAAATCGAAAGTGCTCCATAGATTTGCTCGTTATAAAGTGCTTTCGTTAAAACGTTATAACGAATTAGTTCGTTATACAGTAAGAAATCCAATTATCCGGGTTAATGTGCTCTGAACGTAATCTGATTATGCATAAGTCCGGATATTGGAGACAATCATAAAAAAAGTCTGTTTATTTCTTTAAGATCTCTTAAAATTGTTTTTGTCTAAAAAAAAAAAAAAAAAAAAAAAAAAAGCTAGATCTCATGTATTCATATTAAATTAATGCTTCACAGGAAAAATTACTTTTACTAGAAAGAGTAAAAAGAAGAAAAGCGTTGATTTAAAAAGAAATTTCAAGATAATTATATTTTTACGAATGTTATACGTACAATTCATATCATAAAATTTTTATTTTGTGATTATTGATCTGGATGACTGGATTTCAGATAATTATAGTTCTGTTGTATCATTTTAACGGTATATGTATAGTATATATTATTATGCTACACATGAAAAAAAAACTGGGCAAATTAAAAATATATATATTATTGATTTAATTCTGTTAAAGGAAACTTTTACATACCAAATTGGTTTGAAGAATGAAGTTAACAAGCTCTGCTTTCTTTTCTTTACAGCATTATCTAATAATGTAAGCTCTATTTTGTCAACATACACATTAATTTCATTCGCTAACAAGTTTTTAGTACGCATGTAACACACAATTTTCTGTAGATACTTGAGTGCATCAGATGGTAAAAGTTTCTGGCAAATTTCTACAAATCCTTCTTGCTCACTGACACTGCCATCAGACAACTCATATTTAACTTTTTTTATTTTGGCGCTATTTTCTTTATTGAACATTATAAGGTATTGATCAAAGTTATAAAGTGATATGCTTTTTCATGCAAAATACTTCCACTAACGGGATTTTTTTGGATCTTGCATCTTTACACCATGAAAATAATAATTCCTCCACATCTGCATATTTTGCTGTACGTAAACGTTTAAACGATGAGAAAACTGCATCCTTTTCGAAAATTTTAAGAATTTTTTCTCGATCTTTCAATATTGTGCTGAGAGTGCTAATCCTAAATTTTTTCACTACATCACTTTTTTTTTAACATAATTCTGGGAAGCATTTTATAATTTCGACTTTCTTTTCTAAACTCAACCATTTTCTTTTGTCAGACACAGCCAGCGTACAGAGTTTTAAAAATTAACACACCATAAATTTACAGGCAAAGCAAATGTCAATGAAATCAGTCATCGAATAAAAAAGAACATAATACAGTTCTGCTAAGCTGTCGTCTTTCTGTCTGTCTTAAAACACTGCCCCTCCCCCAAATCTCTCCTGAAACTATTGAAAATATGTGATTGGCCGTAGAGAAAAAGATTGAAGGTTATGTCATGGGGGGAAAAAACTAGTAATGAAGAAAAAAAAATATTTCCCGCGTTAAGTAAAAAAAAAGTGAAAAATTCGCTATATCGTTTTTATTGCACTGTTCATGCTCGAATTCTTTTCGTTATATCGTGCTTTTCGTTATAAATATTTCGTTATATCGTTTCGAATTCAGTATCCTTTAACATGCAGACCAACTAAATGGTAATGAACATTTCGTTATATCGTGCTTTTCGTTATATCGTAATTCGTTATAAAGTGTTTCAACTGTACTAGACAAATAGGTTGGCGCAAATTAAATAAAAGAGAAAGTGAAGAAGAGTAATAGTAACGTACGTGTGATATTACTAGTGCTATTTCTCACTCATTTTTAGAGTTACGTTCATCTGACGAAACCCTATTCGTCTCACCTCTATCTGTCTGTCTGCCTGTCACAGAATTCGTACTCGGAAACTGTATAAGTTAGAGACTTGAAATTTTGCATACTTGTATACATCCTGCTTTTGAATGCATCCTGTCACAAGACAAATCATAAATTTTCAAAAAAGTCATATTATTTTAATTAAATAAATTAATTTAAGGACATGTGACCATTTCTACAAATTTCTTAGATTTTAAAATAGAACCTCAATCTCAGTCTTTAGATGGATCAGTGGTCGCGCTTTTCCCTCCTAAGCAAAAGGTTCCGAGTTCTACTCTCGACGACGTCAAGTTGAAATTTTCGATTTTTACATTTCATTGTCCGATGGATTTAGTTAAAAGAAATTTCGTATTTTTTGTCTTTTAAGGGCTTTTTTTTAGCTAAAACTAAAACATGTAGTTAAATATGCTTTTCAGATATACTAACATATGCTGTTACAATTGTCAGAAAAGCAGTTCTTGAATCTTTTTAATTTGATTTAAAAATAGCGTCCTCTAGTTATCATTTTATTATTAAATTTAATGGTGCTGACATCTATGTTCTTATTGATAAAATCTATTGATAAATGATAAGGATAATTATAAATTAGGGATCTGGATTTGTTAGTTAAAGGATAAAGTGTTTCGAAAGGAAAATTAAGCGAAATCCTTTGTGCGATCTTCGATCACACTTACCCACTTGGTGTTGTTGTTGTTTTCTATAATCGGAAGTCTTTTTCCAGATTCATGTCTTTATATACGTATGCTCAATTTATTCTGGGATGTCTATGCTTTTCTTTACGTTGGTTTTCACACGCTATGTATTCATCTTAACACAAGAGATTTTTAAGCGTCATCTCAGTTTTAAAAGAAATAGTTTGGGTTTTAAAGATTTTAATCCCCCCCCCCTCCCCCCACCCTTCTAATCGCTGCACCCGTATTTATTGGCTACTTATGTTTTTCATTACGCCGGTTTTTACACGTTGTGTATTTACTAAAACTACTTCACGAACAGGTAAAACAACGAAATTGTTTATTTTATGAGTAATAACGATTCAGAACCACTCCCCCCCTCCCCTCCGTCCCACCTGGTGCAGATCCCGACTGCACGTGCATTTCAGAATATACAAACACCCCCCCCCCCCCAAAAAAAAAAAAAAAAAAAATGCTGTTCATGAAGTTAAAAGAATCATGAGTAAAAACAAAAGCTGTTAAGGAATACATCCTGTTTTGCAAACACTCTTTTCTCTGAATTCTCCACTATTAAAATATTTATCCCAACTTAAATAACAGTGTTTAGGAAATATCTGTTAATGATAACTTCCGTTTGTACTTCCCATCTATTATAAGAAAAAAATGCTCTCAATAGCTTCCTTAGAATGATCTTTTTGCACTTCGTAATAAGTAGGCAATGATCTTTTTTCACTTCATTATAAGTATGTTTTTGTGTGTTTCGTCTTGCATGACTGTGTTTTTTTCAAACAGTAAATGACAAAAATTATTATTTGAAGAAAAACATTTAATTTTTAAGAAAAATAAAATCAAATCGACTCCAAGAGATTGTTTCTTGCAACCGTATTTTTCTTTCAACTTCTTATTGTTATCCACGTTATGATGCTTCACGAGCCAGATTAAACTTGACCTGAACCCAAAAAATCTACTTGAAGTCAACCCGAAACCCGAACCGAACCACGGGTCGACTGGGGTTCAGGTAAAATCAGGTTACCCGACGTGAACACACAGACAGAAAAATATATCATTTTTAGATCCCACTTTGACAAATCCGACTGAAGAAAAGCAAATCTGAGCATCAGTTCATGAGTTACGTGTCAACATATAATATATATATATATATTAGCTGTTTTGGGGGTTTCGTTCATCTCACGAAACCCTATTCGTTCCGCTACGTTGTCTGTCCGTCACAGAGCCGGTTCTCAGAAACTATATAACTTACAGACATGAAATTTTGTGTACTTATAGCTGAATACCTACTGTAAAGCTCAAAAACATAAAATTTTGAAAAAATCATATTATTTTAATATAGAGAGATATAAAACCAAAAATCTAACAGCCTCTTCCTATTAAATTAAAAAATTTTTCGTTATAGCAGTTGCCAACAATTAAAAATCCACAATAAAATTCTTTCTACGATAATTAACTTTCTATTGAAAAAAATTCACGTGAAAAATGAAAATGAAGTAAAAAGTTTCACCAATTGAAAAAAAAGATTAATAGGGCGTCATATTGGTAATAAAACAGAAATTTTCAAACATTTCTCAATAATACAAGTAGTATGAGTATGTTTAAATACAGAAAGCAGGCAAATATGATGTCATTAAAGAATTAAAAAAAATTAATCTGACGTCATATTGGATGTTTAACGGACTTTTTCAAATGTTTGAGAATAATACAAAGAGAGTATCAATATGAGTAATAGAGAAAGCAAGTAGATATGATGTCAGCAAGTGATTATAACATCATATGAGTTTCAGGAACGTATTGAATCATGATAAAACCCAGATTGTGGAAATATTGGCATATTTTAACATTTTGAAGGTCTCTATAGAACATGTTTAATTTGAAATTGATTTTTTTAATATCGCATTTAGTCCACATGACAGATATTATTATGACAGAGTATACTAGCGATCGGACCGGTTCAGATTTTCGAAAAAACTAGAAAATTAGACCGGTAAATTTTTTCTTTATGAAAAACATGATTTTTTTTTTTTTTTTTTTTTTTTTTTTTTGCTAAATGAAATTTATTTGGATTTATTAAAGAAAGGATAAAGCGTTTTGAAAGGAATATTAAACGAAACCCTTTGTGCGATCTTCGATCACACTTACCCACTTGTTTCATTTTACTTCTATTAATACAGAAATTTATAGCCGCATTTGAGCTTTTCTTCTGTAGATCTCAAATTCCCCTCACTAATGTTCATTAAACCTACGGACGTTGAATGCATTCGCATTTTTAAAGCATCTTCTCGGAAAATGAATATTTTTAACTTCTTTTTTTCTGTGTACTCTTCTTGAAAGATGTGTCTTTCTATTTCATCATTCAAATTATGTATATATTTTAAAAATATTCAGGCAACTAAAAACGAAAAAGAAATCTTTTAAGAAAAGTACACAGAAAAATAATTTCAAAATATTAATTTCCTGAGCAGATATTTTTAAAATATCAATGTATTTCATGCCCATTAGGTTTCACATTAGCGAAGGGAATTTCAGATCCCACGGACCAACACCCTTAAATCTTCAATTTACACTCATCTTGTTGATTTTTTACCATTATTACTCTATTTTTCACTCGAAACCTGTATGTGTTTACTCAAGTATTTTTTCTACACTGCAATAAAAAAAATTGTGGATTTTACACTATAATACTGGCATTCCAGCTGCAATCATACACTGCATGTAGCACCGCGCAGCGCGGTAGCGTATTACTGTTTATTTTACAGTTTATTACTATTAATTTTACGGTATAATATTGGCAGCTGGGATGACAGTATTATACTGTAAAGTCAACACTTTTTTTTTTTTTTTTGCAGTGTATATTCTTACTCATTGTTTAATATTTTTGTAGATACTTCTCTATTATCCCGTCAACCACTTTTCATAACAAAAATTATCGCCAAACTGTAAGATTAAACGCCAAAAATACAGTCCCATTTACTTGATGTCAGAAGCGTTATACGTGTTTGTTATGTCATCAAGTGGTTTTTAATTCGAATTTGCGTGTATTTTTCATTATGTTTTACTGAATTATTAGTTATTTCATTAATTAAAATAACAATTGTGTCCTTCAATTCTTACATTTTATTTATTTATTTTCATATTCCAATGACAACGTTCTCCCGTTTTATGTTATGAAAAGTGGTCGACGGGATAATAGAGAAGTACCTATTTTTACATTTATTTTTTCATTTATTTTTTTCGCGCACATGTTATTTCATTTTAATTAATCTGTCTATCTATATATACAGGGTGCGTCAGAAAAATGCATACACACTTTGAACGATTATAACTCCAGTTTTCATTCACATATAATTAATATTCAAATTTCAAAAGGATCACATAAAATATATAACTTTTCGTCCTACCACAGATGTTCAAAATTACTTCCATTCTGGTCAATACACTGCTTATAACGATGGGCTATTGAATCACAAATTTCAACAAACATTTCACTTGGTGTCCGTGGCGCATTCTTGCTCAATTGCGGTTCCGGAACGTTGTTTACGAACATACATTCGTTCCAAACTTATCTTTTATCCGATGAATTGTAAGTCGCATAGGGTGAATCTGTCTGAATATATCTCCATACGATATTGTTTTTGTACTTCTGCTACATTTTTAGGTGTGTTCGTAATTATATAAATATGTAGCACCTATAGTCGCCGTTTGATCCGTCCGTCTGTCCGCATATAACAGCCCAAAAACTACCCAACCGAATGTTTTGAAATTTAATATGTATAACCGTTGCAGAATTTTTTGGAATCATTTCAAATTATATGAGAATCGAATCAAAACTTAAAAATATATTAATAAAAATGTCCTTCATTCTATTAAACCTGTCTTATAGGTAATCTATATAATAATACTAAAACGCAAATCATGTGACCATATCTTTTTTCATATGCCAGGAAGATATATACAGTGTCTCACATAAGTGATGGGACACTTGTGCTTTACAAAAGGAAACTAATCAAATAAATTAAAAAAACATGTACACATTTTTTTTGTGGGTGTGTTTCATACTTAAATTTAGTAAAGATTATTACATAACATACATTTTGTCAAAATATTAAAATATTAATTTAATAAAAATACAAATGTTTAGAACGGAGCAAAAAATAGCTCACATAAGTGATGGGACACCATTATATATGCAACAAAAATCGCCTGAAATAAGCAATAAAAATATTTTTTGGGGTTTTATTTTTACTTAAAAGCAATTGGCAATAATTTATAAAATCGTCTGCAGTATTTCTCTCCAGTTTGTTTTGGAATTTTTGTGTTTTTTAGCTCTGTGTAGTCATGAATGCTAAACGAAAAGAAACTTCGCCTGAAATTCGAAAATTAGTTATTAATTTGCATATTGAACGTGGAAAATCTATTAGAAAAACTGCTGAAACAGTTAACTTGAGTCGTTCAACAGTTTTCAATATCATTAAACGATATAAAAAGAATCATATGATTCAGGATAAAAGAAGACCTGGCTGACCATCAAAGCTATCCAATGGAATAAAGCGAATTATCGTTCGAAATATTAAAAAAAATCCAAGAATTAGTGCTTCAAAAGTTGCTGCTGATTTACAAGCATTATATGGAATAATTGTTAATCCTGAAACTATTAGAAGGGTAATTCGATCTGCTGGATATCACGGTAGAGTAGCCAGGAAAAAATTCTTCGTAAGTGAAAAGAATAGAAAACTCAGACTAGCTTTCGCAAAATCCAACATAAATAAGAATTCTGATTACTGGAATAAAGTTATATTTGCTGATGAGAGTAAATTTAATATATTTGGTTCTGACGGTAGAATCTTGGTGTGGAGAAAACCCAGGGAAGAACTTCGCAAACAGAACTTGGTACCAACAGTAAAACATGGTGGAGGAGGAGTTATGGTATGGGGGTGTATGTCGTCCGCTGGAGTTGGTAATTTTGTTTTTATTGACAGTATAATGGATCAGTACAAGTATATTGATATTTTAAAGCAAAATTTGAAATCTTCAGCACGAAAATTGAACCTTCATAACGATTTTAAATTCTACCAGGACAATGACCCCAAGCACACTGCTCTGAACGTTAGACTCTGGCTGCTATATAACTGTCCTGAAATAATAAAAACACCACCACAATCTCCAGACTTAAATCCCATAGAGAATATTTGGCAAGAATTGGAATCAAGAATTCGCAAACACACCATTTCTTCAAAACAGCAACTAAAATCGGTGCTTCAAGAAGAATGGGGTAAAATCACTCCAGAAATCACAAAAAAAATAGTCGAATCCATCCCAAAAAGATTAAATCATGTTTTAAAAGTAAAAGGAAATCCAACAAAATATTAAAACCTTTTAAAAAGTAAAATTTGTGGATAAATATTTGATGGAAAAGTAAGTGTCCCATCACTTATGTGAGCCATTTTTTGCTCCGTTCTGAACAATTGTATTTTTACTAAATTAATATTTTAATATTTTGACAAAATGTATGTTATGTAATAATTGTTACTAACTTTAAATATGAAACACACCCAAAAAATTTTTGCACATGTTTGTTTATTTATTTTATTGCAGTTTCTTTTTATAAAGCACAAGTGTCCCATCACTTTTGTGAGACACTGTATATCTCCATAGTGAATTTCGCAGCGCTGTCTGGAGTCGAAAAAAAAATTCGTATCTGTAAACGTGGCATACGTAATAATAATAAAAAAGGCATGCTCATTTCGCTCATAGCAGACGATATAATTCATTTCACTGAAATAATAAGGATTATTTTTTTACATTATGAATCTAGTTATAGAAAAAAAAGGCATGCTCATTTCGCTCATAGCAGACGATATAATTCATTTCACTGAAATAATAAGGATTATTTTTTTACATTATGAATCTAGTTATAGAAAAAAAAGGCATGCTCATTTCGCTCATAGCAGACGATATAATTCATTTCACTGAAATAATAAGGATTATTTTTTTACATTATGAATCTAGTTATAGAAAAAAAAGGCATTCTCATTTCGCTCATAGCAGACGATATAATTCATTTCACTGAAATAATAACTATGATTTTTTTACATTGTAAAACTAGTTATAAAACGAACGCACCTCTTTTGTCACGTTTAACGTACAATTTCCAACTTGTCATACTTACAATAGTATTTTTAAATACATTTTCTTTTTTCAAAAGTTAATCTTGGTCCACTCATTATTTCCAATTAACTACACTTTGAAAAGTAAGAAAAATTAGAAAGTTATGACCCGTTAAACAGTGTAATATGTATACATTTTTCTGGCGCACCCGGTATATATGTGTATCTGTGTGTTTAAACGAATCGTATAACCTCATTCGTTCGATGTCAGTTAAAACTATTTTCAGTTTTATTATGTATTTCAAATTTGAAACAAAAACTTCTTTTGTAAACTGTGTGATAATAATTTTATAGTGTGAAATATATTTTATTTTTGAATTACACTGAAAATGACATTTTAGCCACTGTTTCATCACAAATTTTCTTTATAAAATGTCAAAAAGTTTCCCGCCTAGCAAAATAATTATTGAATAAATATTGGTTATATACCTTGTCCAATACAGAGTATTTATTGGCTACATCTAGGCCAATATTGGCAAATAGAAGCAATGGCGTTATTCTGAATTATGTTGCATTTCTATAACGAAGAAAACTTTGTCTTTAGGAATTACAATCCCACAGTCAACATTTCTTAATTCAAAATTCTACTATATTTTCCAAATAGATTTTTTTTTTGCTTTATTTAATGACAGAATTTTGGTAATTAAATAAAGTAGAAGTTACAATTCAGAAATTCTGGTAGATATTATAAAAAAAAAAAAAAAAAAAAAAAAAAAAAAACCCTCAATTGAAAGCACTGCTAACAACTAATTTCAAAACCAAAACTTCAAAATATCTAACAATATTTTCGAATCGTAATCTTCGCTCTATATAATCATGAAAAGTCTGTCGTTATTTAAAGCGCATATTTCTTTTCGAAAATTATGGTAGGTTTTTGGAATAAAAAACGTTGGTTGCGGTATCCCTTTGCTTACGGGATTCCAACCCCTAGTTTATTTCCATTCCAACAATATTTTTCCTTATTTCTGACAAAGATATCAACGCCTCTTTTGGACATCGAAACCGTATGGGCAAAACTCTCCCAAAATTGTGGGTTGGGTCAGATTTTGATAAAATCGGGTTCCAACATAACTACCCTACTTAAAATCTATCCCTAAATCATCCCAATCGTCTGGTTATGGTTACAGTTAATTTTTAAGATTGCAATGTCTAAAGGAGCTAATAACTAACTAGACTGTAAAAAGAATCTTTAAAAACTGTTTAGTAAAAACTTTTAACTGAAATGACAGAAAAAAAACACTATATTTTACAGAATAGTTCCGGTTTTTAATTGCAAAAACAGTACTTGACTGTTCAAAAATACAAAGTTCGCAAGTTTGTGGTTTTTATTGTTATCCCAGATGAGTTTTTTTTTTCTCCTGTCAACTGACAGGAGAACAAGATTTTTTTAAAGCATGGTAGAAGTAAACACACCTTACTTTAATGTAACACAAAAAAGAAGAAAAATCCACTAATTTTTGACCATTATATAATTTAGACATTTTTCTCCGGGAGGTTTATTTGCAGCTCTACAAAGGGAGGTGGCTCTAAATTATTAATAAGTATAAAATCCTAATTATTCCGGGGGAATCATTTCAATGATCCGGGTGGGGGGGGGGATGTCCTTCCGGCTATCCACTGACTTCATCACTATCACGAATTTCGGAATAACCTGTATGACTTACAAAATCAACATTTACAGTATGTTAAACCATCACTTACTTCATACGTCACCCTGCATATAATGTCAAGTTTCTTGAAGTTTCAGCCAAAGAAATAAGAAAATGTAGTTAAACAATTCTAATAAACTGCCACTAGAAAAATATGAGGCCCTTTTATATTGCCAATTTCGATTTAAGATTTACGGGGGATTTTTTTCTACAAAATAATAGCAGCAACATGATAAGAAAACAGAAATTTGTTAATAGGTATTATATGAGAACGACAACGAACTCGTTGAAGAAAATCCAACAACACTGCAGCTGCATTATATACCTTAGTTTTCTCCAAGACGCTGTAGCTGCATTACATACTTTACGTTGTTTGATTAATTTCTTCAGTAGAAAAAACCGAAGAAGAGACTATCGCAATGCTAATGAAATTCGAAAATAAAATAAATTAACGAAACCTGTGAGAAAACAGACTTTTTAAGGGTTTTTTTTCTTTTTTTTAAACCTTTATACAATGTAATAGATTTTTAACAATCTTTTAATTTCCTATTTAATAACAGTTGTAAAATAAGTATTTTGTAATAATAATTTCTCGATAAATTTTCCTCTTTAAAAACTCCTGTCTTAATAAGGGTGAAGTAAAATACAATTGCTCTATTATAAACTAAACTAAAGTTAACGCTTATAAATGTTTCCATATTACTCTCTTTTAAAAATAACATATTCAGTTTAACTACAATAAATAAAATAATTTGCTAATAACGTCTCCTGCTTACAGCATCAGAATCTTCGTGTCAAAGGAATGACGGTTTAACAAGATTTTTCTCTATATTTCTTCAGGTTATTTCTAAACAGGCTACTAATCTAATAGATTATGTCTCGAAAAACGTTCTAAATGCCGAAAGAATTAATGTAGAAAAGAAAACGAAAGTCCTAAGCCTATTTTACAAGTGTTCTATCTCCTTTTCAGTCAAAACAAAGCAAAAATGACATCATATCAATGCGGAAAAATCTTTTGAAGATACAACTGAAAAGAAAGATAACGCTCCTATAACTTTCGTAGAATATTAACTTAAAGAATAAAAATTAGTATGCGTGTCGTAATTAGGTGGATTATACACTACTGGCATAAATGTGCTTATCTTGGTGAAATATAGGTAGCTAAGAGGCGAAAAAAATGCAGTTCTTTGCCTAAGGATTGAAACGTGTAACATCAATAAATGAAAGTAGACTTTGCAATTGTAAAGCATTGTAAATAAATATTATTATTTTTTAACCGCCTGTAATATGACAAAAATATTTATGTGTTTGTTTCACTACATGTGTAAGTTTGTGTATATGCATGTCCGGATGTTATGTGTTAGATCAGAAGTCATCAACGACATGCCTGCTCACGCTCTTGCTCCCATCGATCCCTTATCATGCGCTTGTGAGCTAACTTATACAACCGACACCGGTTGTAACGGACTGTCATGAGACCGGTAAATGTGCCACGTTACAACCGAAGAACGTTATAAGAAATATTACGAATAAAATTCAGTACATAGCGTAAATGAAAATGCGCATAATATCAAATGCATTAGTAGACAATTTAAATAGAAATTTTATGCATTTCTCCTTGCCTTTTTTAAGGAAACCTTTTCCATAGTTAGATATAGCTGATGTTGTAAACCAACGTACATAGGATTTCAGTCGGGACAAGCCTCGGAGTACGTTATAAGCGAACATACGTTATATCCCAGGTACGTTATGACCTTAGCATTGGGGAAAATCTACAGCAGAAATCAAAAGAATTGGCAAACATATAAATAAAAACACACTTGATTAGAAAAGCATTTCTTGCAAGAAAGTTTACATAAATTTGTTCAAAAACTCCAATTTATAAAATATACATTGTTTTATTTATTTATTTATTTATTGTCTTTTCACTGTTTCGCAAAATACACTCCTGTAGTCTTTTTGGGCATGGAAATGAAAAAATGTCTCCGAAAGCTCATGGCCCACATTGTCCCCAAAAATCCACAACAATGAGTGTCCATTCTATAACACTAGGATGCCTGTATATGAGAGTGGCAACATATGCATAGGACGCATATGCTCAGACTATCAGACTATGCTAGAAACATATATGTTGAGACTGTTCTTAGACAGACGTTTTCGTCCAAATTATGGCAAACCAACATTACAAACTTGGAGATAATTGCCTGGAAGAGCTCGATTATGCGACCGAGACAAGTTAAGAAACATTAGCTTGGCGATAATGACAGGCTCTCCAAGATGCTTGAGAATTACTTTTTGTACAGAATCATCTTAACCAATCAAATTTTATACTACTACATTACTACTATATTACTACATTCCAGACTTGGCGATAATTGCCTAGAAGAGCTCGATTATGCGACTGAGACAAATTAAGAAGCATTACCTTGGCGATAATGACAGGCTCTCCAAGATTCTTGAGGATTACCTTTTGTACAGAATCGTCTTAACCAATCAAATTTTATACCCCGTATGTCACCACTCTCATATCAAAGCACTCTACATAATACTGGTTAAATTCTGTTTACAAAGAGTGTGTTTACAGATAACATGTTAATTTTCACTGGGATTAAAGTATTGGAACTTTAGGGGTTCACTTAAAGAGTTGAATTCCATGATCTTCAAGAAATCTTTGAGCTGACATTTTTGGAGGACACACATTTTAGATAACCAGCATCTTTCAAAATTTTATCAACAGTCCATCGAGAGACTAAAACATTAGCTTTGAATTTACAGCCTTTGCCATGTCTTTCAAGCTGTATTTTGGATTGTAAACTATAAATTATTTCGTCCACTTGCCAATTTTTTTCTTCGGTCGTGGTCCATCTTTTGGCTATATGCCTTCGTCCTCTTCGAATATTTTCATCATCAGATGCGCCCCTTGCGCCGAACGAACTGCACGGGACGCTGAAACTTTTGCATAATTAATTGTTTAATATTTAATTGATTCATTAAAAAATCAATAAAGTATCTTTTAATATTCAGATACGGAAGAAGAAAAACTCACTTACCTTGTTTATAATCTTTCCAATTGTAATAATGCAAAATATCGGCCACAGCGGAGTGTATCCAGAGTTATCGCTGCCGATCGCCATTGCGCTAAATCCGACAAAATGTTTCATTTGGCAAGAAAACGAAAGACATAAATTGTCGAATTTTTTCCGAGAGAGGTTATTTTTTTTAAATTTCGGTGACACACTCAATGATATTATTGTAGTATTAAACGTTTTCTGTGTAACTTAATATTTGTGTTTTGATATTTTTAAGAATTCATTCACATTAAAAAATATATATACATAACTGTGTATTTATTTGTTTTCATGCTTCTCGAATCTGGATTTCATTCAGGATTTCTTTCATAAAACTATATAAAAATATTTCGAACTATAATTTGTTTTTCTCAACTTTGCAAAACTCTGTGATACACCTATTTTATTAGTTTCCATAATTGATAATTGAATTTATCTGAATAACTGCTCCAAAAACAATTATAAAAAAATTGGATTATATTTTGAAAAGAAGAAACAGGGTACGTTGGGGAGTTTAATGAACGATTTTAGAATCAGTGTTTCACGACGAATCTATTACTAACATTCTTTGAATTTGTCTATAGTTTTTCTTTAATGATTAGCCAAATTGCTAAGACTAGTCAAAAGCCATTGAAAACATTCAGTGTATCCATTACCTTTCAAAAATAAAGTCTATATCACATATTAAATCACATTCAAATGCACAAAAGTCGTAATCTAAGTATTTGAATACTTCAAGTATTTGAATGAATTTATATTCTAATGAGAATTAAAGAAATAAGTATCTGAAAAAGGGATGTGGATAATGTTGGATTGAAATTAGGCCTTGTTAGATTAGTGGGGAGGGGGGTCAGGAAATGAGAATTTGCCCGAGTGAAACAACTACCTTGTATATTCCTATTCTTAATCCGAGTTACTTGTTCTAAGGGGTATATCTGTTCTCATACAGCATATCTTCTGTCCTAATGCCAAATTCTCAACGTCTTGAAGTCAATTTTGGTTTTTTGATTACTATTACATTTAGTGTACAGTTATACTTTATGGAGATGTTGTACACATTTAGACAGAGTACACTGTGAAAAAAAGACTCTTTTAAAAGAAATTATCATTTGTGCCGCTAGATGTTAAAAGGCTACTTCACTCACGCGAAAACACTCGTTCGCAAATGTTATTCCTATGGTAGAAAGTTTTTACACTATCTCGTTTGCATTTCAATATTTTTAAATGAACTTTTTGCATTAGATAGCTGAGATTGATCTCCTTACAGACCCTTTTTTACTTTGTTAACAAGTTTTATATTCTCTCACTGTAAAATCTGTCATGCGGACTAAATGCGATATTTAAAAAAAATAATTTCAAAATTAAACATGTTGTGCACCTTCAAAATGTTAAAATATGCGAATATTTCCATAATCGGATTTTTATCATGATTCAATATGTTTATCAAACTCATATATTTACTATTCTCTATTACTCATATTGATACACGCTTTGTATTATTCTGAAACATTTGAAAAATCCGTTAAACTTCCGATATGACGTCAGATTTTCTTTTTAATTCTCTAATGACGTGATATTAATCGGTTTTGTACACATACACATACTCATACTCCTTGTATTATTGAGAAATTTTTCCGTTTTATGTTTTATTACCACTTATGACGTCAATCAATTTTATTTCATATTAATCTTTTTTTCAATTGGTGAAACTTTTTATTTCATTTTTCACGTGGAAATCGTCTGATAGAAAAATAATTATTGTAGAAATATTTTCATCGTTGATTTTTAATTTTTGGCATCGGCTATAACGAAAAATGTTTAAATTTAATAGGAAAAGGCTGTTAGAATTTTGGTTTTTTATCTCTATTTATTAAAATAATACGAATTTTTCAAATTTTATTATTTTCAGATCTTCACAGCTGATATTCTGATTTATACACAAAGTTTCAACTCTGTAAGTTACATAGTTTTCGAGAATGGCTCTGTGACAGACAGACAACGGAGCGGAAGCAATAGGGTTTCGTGAGATGAACGAAACCCTAAAAACTGCAAACAAAATTAAAAAAGTAAAAAAGGCCTCCATAGAGATTGATCTCAGTTTTCCAATGCAAACAAAAAATCATTTAAAAATGTTGGAATGCGAACGGGATAGTGTAAAAACTTTCTACCATAGGATTAACATTAGCGAGCGTGTGTTTTTTGCGTATGAGTGAAGTAGCCCCTTAAGCTGTTCAGTGATACATTGTTCGGAATGTTCGCCAACCACATTTCAAATGTGAATGTTGTTTCATTTGGAAGATTAAAAAGAAAGTAATTTTTTGGAATTAAAAGTTATTCATTTAAATCTGTTACAGATCATATGCAGTGGAACCTCGATTTTACGATACCCGCTTCGTACGTTTTTCCGCTTTGTACGTCATTTTTCACTGGTCCGAACAAATAGCCTATACTGATAATATTAAAAAATCCCGGATTCTGCGTCATCCATTTTGAAGATTTCCCGCATCGTACGTTTTTCTACCGAGAGGAGAAAAATATTTTTTTCTCGAATTTTGCTTGTTAGAAACAGGCACGCCATATCTGATTTCATTCCATGTTATGACGATGGAGATGATGAAGACGACGAACCAACAGATAGTGTTCCTTCATAGAAAGAAGTTCTTGAAAGTTTGAAAATTGTAAAAAACTTTTATCTATGCTAATGTAAATCAAGAACTGAGTTTACGAAAACTTGTATGACAGTGGCGATGATGAAGATGACGAACCAACAGATAGTGTGCCTTCATAGAAAGAATGTCTTGAAAGTTTGAAAATTGTAAAAAACTTTTATCTGCTAATGTAAATCAAGAACTGAGTTTACGAAAACTTGTAAGTATTGAAAATGGTGTAAATGACATTGTATCTAAAAACAAAAAACAAGGTAAAATAACAGATTATTTTTAGTGTAACAAGATGAGTGTCTGTTTCATTTATTTTCTTTTCAATGTGTTAGTTTTCCTTAAACCCCGATTTTACGATTTCCCGCTTAGTACATTATTTTCCATCGGTCCGGAGAAAAACGTAAAACCGGGGTTTCACTGTATGTAGTAATCTAGTTCGAATATCATAGATATGCAGCACTATTCTTCTACTTACTAATAAGAATTTAATTCTAACAACGCCGAAGGATTTTTATTTTTATATAACAACAAATTGAGGGGTTCCATAGTATGATATGGAACACTAGTACACATGGAAACGCCACACTGTAAAAAAAGACAAATGTCTCTTACTTTACAAAAATGTAATATAATCACGAACGAAAATATACAATAACCCCTTACGAGTTACCTACAATTCCGAAAAGCATTCTTTATCTTCAGAGACCTCAGAAACCAATGTGCTTTTTTAAGATTTAAAGAAGAATTTAGAAAAACAAAATTTCTTTTGCTACCATTGATTTTTGGAAATGTTTCCGAATAGTTTTTATAATGTATTAATCTGTTTTCTCAACTCAAAATATTGGTTTATAGGATGCTATTAATTCTCAATTAAACATTTTCAGCTGCGTAAGAGCAGCAAAATAGTATTAATTTTAATGTTAATGTTAATGCTGTTAATTTATCATATTTGTCTATGTAAAACATGTGTGTTGAGCATGAAACTGTTTACTTGAGATTTAAAATAATCCAAAAAACCTGTAATCCGGGTTGAGAAAACTGATTAATACACTATAAAAGTAACTCGGAAACGTTTCCGAAAATCAAAGGCAACAAAAGGAACTTTCTTTTTAAAAATATTTCTTTAAATCTCATTTGCTTCTTAAAACTAAATCACAAAAATATATGGGTTCTCGAGGTTTCTAAATATAAAAGAGCGCTTTTCGCTATCGTGCCTACTCTACGCCATCGGATGAGTGATTTATTTTCCTTTTGGTGGTTCTCAAAAAAATATTTTTTTGCCACTCAACAACGCAAGACTATTTGGCACATTTACGGTTTATTATTAAATATAAAAGCAGCACACTTGCAGACATGATTATTAAAGTGAATTAAAATCGAACACTTTTTTTTCGATAAATGAATTACATCTTGAGTTAAAAGCGATTGTTATCTCAGGACGGCAGTTTTATTTTTCCTTTCCTGCTCTGTCGCTTCCAGAAACTTGGTTTAAAACACCGGGATTGACAGCCTTCTCTGAAAAATCTTCTTCCTTTACCAAAAAACGGAAAAAACTGTTCGATTACATGCAGTGGTGTAGTCGTACCAGAGGGTATCAGCTATTGACAGAGTGTATGCGCTAAAAAGTTACGCTATAGCTTTATTTGAGAAAACAGGGTATACGGGATTCCTTAAGAGCCTACATCAGTCATGCGAAAAAACGCAGAAGCTAATGTTAAGTCTATGGGAAGGTTATTGCGCGATTTCTCGCTCACGTTTTAATAATTTTAAGTGATTTTTTTTGCATAGGATAGCCGAGGTCGATCTCTAACGTTGTTCGTTTTTATTTTTTCGATTTTGGTTCCAGTTTTTTTTATATAAGGGTACTGTCACTTTCAGAACCGGTTCTGAAATTGAAAATGTCCGCTTATAAAAAAACTGTAACTAATATCAGAAAAGTAAAAACTAACAACGTTAGGGATCGGCCTCAGCTATCCCATGCAAAAAAAATTCATTAAAAATATTAAAATGCGAGCGAGAAATCTCGCAAGAACCTTCCCATAGACTTAATATTAGCTTGAGCGTTTCTTCGCGTGACTAGTGTAGGCTCTTAAAAAAAAAAAATGTCAGAAGGTATACGGCGCATACCACCGTATACCCTCGGCTACATCGCCGATTACGTAGTTTCTGAATAAAAGCACTGCCAATTTTATATGTTTTCGAACAAAAATGAATTGAAAATAGTCGGATGTGCCAATCCGAAAACTTTCTTCTATCTCATACATGTTTCAATTTTATATAGGTTTTCGAACAAAAATGAATTGAAAATAGTCGGATTTGCCAATCCGAAAACTTTCTTCTATCTCATACGTTTCAATTTTATATGTTTTCGAACAAAAATGAATTGAAAATAGTCGGATGTGCCAATCCGAAAACTTTCTTCTATCTCATACATGTTTCTGCATCAAAAGTCGCTATTACATCGCCAGTAAAATCAATATTTTTCGTCATTCTGTTGTACGTAGGTGCTTGAGAATCGAAAGGTAACTTGGATGCGAGCAGCTGATGTACAACTCGACTACGGAAAGTCCTTCTGTCCTGTATAAGGAAAAAGGACAGGAAAAGATACCCTCCTCATTCTTTGGTTTTATGATTTTAGCTAAATTTACTTGAAAACACTAAGCTAAAATGCGTGGAAGCCGATTACACAAGATTCATTCCCAGTTTTCGTCAATATTGAATTTGAATGAGAATTTCGCCAAATTAGTCAGCTATAGCCAAGTTGGCTTCATTTGTGGCAACTTATTTTTGTCGCTAAATTTAGCAATATTTCGTCAAGTGTCGCCAAGCTTACCGAAAATTTGTCGCTGGCAAATTTGAATACATAGTGAAAAATTAGAACAATGCTTTGCAACAATGAAAGAAAATTTACCAGTTCCAATCCATGTTCACTAAAACTCATAAATTAAACCCTTTATAGAGGAATCTTGTTTCAAAATGTCAGCCACCTTAAAATTTCAAACTCAACCTTTTTTTAAGATAGGGGCAAAACAAAAATTGCTCCGGAATTGTTGGATCAAGGCCGAACATTAAATGAAAAAAACTTTTAGGATTTCAAATTTTTCGTACATCTTTTTAAATTAGAAATCTTTAAGTGGCTATCACAGCGCTCCCATCCGGCAGAATTTCCCCAAATGCAACTTGGACCTGCTTGCCTTAGCCAAAAACTTATAAATGAAATTTGGTTCAATTTCATGCATAATTTCATACATTTTTCGATGATATAATAATGAATATGGCACAAAAATCACTATTATACTGCCCCCTTCCGGTGGAATATTCTCACATTGGAGTGGGACCTGCTGGCACTAGCCAAAAACCTATAAACGAAATTTGATTCAGTTCTATGCATAACTTCACACACTTTTTGATGATACAAAGAGGACGCACACACAGGCAGACAGACATTTTGTAAAAAACATGTTTTTCGGACTCTCTGACCCCTAAAATGTGTAAATCCGTCGAAAACCAGGGGTCGAAAAAAATTTCGATTACAATACTTTCTTCTATTATAGATAGAAGAAAGTAAAAATGTGTCATAATGTAGCCAGTTTGGATTTGACAACACTTGACACATAAAAATAAAATTAAAATCATTGTAAATTAAAATTTGATTTTGAAAGTAAGGGGAGGGAAAGAGGCACCTTGAGATTTGAAATACCTAGGGGCTCCTAAATGATTTAACCAGGTGTTGCATGCTTGTTATAACGAAGTTCGACTGTAAACCAAGGCGCACATTGAGACGCAGCCAACACGCGCGGGGCAGGTTCTCACGTCACGCGATTTTGTAAAGCATTGAAATGAGCGGGAGAGCGCATATTGACTCACGCGCAGTTTTTCTGACGCAGGTCCTGCCTGCCACTTGTGTTCCGAACACAGTTTCAAGTGCGAGTGTGTCACGTTTTTCAGCGAAAATGAAGGAAAAACTGATCGAAGCTGTTCGTGCCTATCCTGTTTTGTAAACATTTCAGTAAATAATGGACGTTAGTCCTAAAACTTTAAAAATAAATGTAATTTTGTAAATGGTTATTATTATATAAAATTAAAAGTTTTCTGTTCTGTTTTTCAGAGTAATAATGATAAAAAAATCTTGTTTAATATAAAAAGTTTTATTAATCACATGAAATTTATTAAAACTAGCTTTTTTTTTTTTTTTAAAGGTACTTTTCTGTTACCTGGGTGCCAGTGATATGTATATTTATGTTTATATATATCAGTGGCGTCCAGCTAAAAGAAAAGTACCTAAAAAAATTGTTCTAAATACGTTATGGTAAGTGGAATTCAAAAATTAAATTTTATTACTTCCATTTCAGTTACACCAATTTTAAGTGCTATGAACATTAAACTGAAATTGTCTTTTAATTATAATATCCATTACTGAAAAATGCCTAATTAAACATTTCAGCAATGGACATTGGTCCTAAAACTTAAAAAAAGAAAAAAAAAGAAAATGTAAATGGTTTTTATTATATATATATAAAAAAAAATTATTCTATTTTTCAGAATATTAATGATAAAAAAAAAAAAAAAAAAATTGGTTTAATATTAAATATTTTATTACTGGATTAAAATTTATTATAACTAGCTATTTTATTTTTATTTTTTAATGTTCTTATTAACACATTATGGTAAACAATTGCATGTTTTGATTTTAATCTGCTGCTAAATAATAAAATTTAATTTTTAAATTGTTTACCATAATGTATTAATAAGAACATTTAAAAAAAAATAGCGAGTTATAATCAATTTTAAGCGAGTTATAATCAATTTTAAGCGAGTAATAAAATATTTAATATTAAACTAATTTTTTTTGTCATTACTCTGAAAAATAGAATACAAAATTTTTAATTTTATATAATAAAAACCATTTACATTTTTTTTTTTTTTTTTAAGTTTTATGACCAATGTCCATTGCTGAAATGTTTAATTAAATTATTATTTAGCAGCAGATTAAAATCAAAACATGCAATTTTTGCAAGAAAATGAAGAAGATATAAATTAAGTAAAACCAGCTCTTAGCTTGTTTAAAAATTTTCAATGAAAACAGAATACTGTGAAACATGTTCTGTATGAAACTTGCAAAAGAGAGTTATAAGAAAAAATTAAAACTGGATTTTTATTGGTTATTTTTTTATAAACAAAAAACTTTAGAGGGGGTGTGGGGAAGGGGGGGGGGCATTACCAGAACATATATTGTATCATGAACAGTACAAATTTTTTAGTCTAAAAATAAAAAATCTCTGACGACTCGGCCTACAGGCACAGGTAGAATTTGAAGACGCAGACCGTGGGCGCCTGTTTGTTGGGAAATGCGGAAGAAATTACCTTTTTACCATGATGCGACAGTTGGAACCGCCCACTTCAAAAACCTAAATTGTTTGCAGGTGA
Organism: Maratus michaelseni; assembly: GCA_963931845.1. NCBI lineage: Eukaryota > Metazoa > Arthropoda > Arachnida > Araneae > Salticidae > Maratus > Maratus michaelseni. Next base: position 122,743,896 of record OZ007595.1, read on the forward strand.
AACCGGCAAAGATTTTATTTTATTATTTTTTTATTTTTTTATAAGGGTTGGTTTTATAAAAAACTTGTCAATATAAAAGTTTTAAATAATATTAAGAGGACTTATAATAAATTTAAGCGAATATGATATCTTGTGAATTGACGAAGTTGTGAATTTTTTCTTCTTCTTAACCCCCCCCCCCCCCCCCCCCCCCCCTGGGCCATTTTTAATTACATCAAAAATCTGATAAATTTTCGTCCATTTTCCTAGAAGTAATAATAACTTTAAACGGGTTCGATACGTATCATAACTAAGGAGTTATGGTTTTTTTTTTTTTCTGTTTTCACAAAAAGCCGTACTAATATATACTAATAAGCACGCATCCATTTCAGAATCAGATAATCGGATTCTGAATTTAAATCTATGTACTGATCCATGGCAAAAAATATCTAAAAATCCCAAAAAATGAACTAATTGTTTCTTATTCTACGAAAAACGAGCCGTTTTACACTTAGCAATGTAAACAAACGTGAACGTGATGGAAAACTGAGTCGCAATATGCGCACACCCTGCCGCGCGCAGTTTTTTTCCGAGCAGCATCGCTTCACCTGCGCGTGGCAGCTGCGTCTCAATGTGCGCCGCGCCTTAAGGAAGTCATTGCAACGCATCTTTAGTGCTGCCATCTATAGGTTATAGAACATATTAGAAGATACTTTCAGTATCCTAATTGGCTAAAACGAGCATGCAAATAATAAAAATGGAGAGAGTGTGTTAAATAATTTTTATCAAACAAAATAAATTTAATTGTGTAAAAATTTATTTAATTACTTCGTTTTTCTCATTTTTAAAAGAAGTAAAACAAGTGAAAGTTTTATTTTTTAACATAATCTAATGAAAGCGAGAGTGGATAGAACGAAAAAAAAAACCTTTCATATCTTGTTGTGTATTATCCTTTTCTTATCAGATCTTTCAGTTAATTTCCATGTTTTATCCAAATTAATGATATATATTTTTTAAAAAATCCTTTCAAGTGATTCACAATTTAGATTTTAATAAATGTCTACGAATTTAGGTCTTTTGAGAAGTTTAGTGCTGACATCTATGGAAAATATTTACAAATACAAATGAACCTTGGAAATGAAATTACAAATAACTGCTTGAGCGCTCAGGAGAACACACGTGGGTCTTTTTTCCTCATAAAAACTAAACAGTCTATTTATTTATTTATTTATTTTGTTATTCTTTCTTTTCTTGTTGTCATCTTGTCTTCACTTATATATAACAGAATATTTTTTATTTAAAACTACATCAATAAATGACTGAGCGATGAATCTTTAATTAGTAAATAAATTTTCATCCTACTTTTCAAAATGACTCTAATACAGAATGCTCAAAATAGTAAGTAAATTCATCAATTCAGGTCAACTGTCTACATATATGAACCTAAATTTACTAGCCTTCTAACATATCAATTTCATAAATATGTTTTTGTTTTGTTTTGTTTTTTAATGTGATCTAAGATGGCTTTCGATATATGTAAACTCATTGAATGAATATTTATGATATTATTAAAAATAAAGACACGTTTTTAATGCCGGATATCACTTAAATTTCGTAAAATTCAAATTATCAAGAGTGGTTGAGTTGCATGGAACAAGGGACCTACGAGGTTCCTTGTAGTCGTAAAATAATGGAATTTTAGTCGTAAATAATGAATTTTTAATGTATTTTTTAGGCACAGAGCAACATTTTTCTAAATATATGTTATAAGAAAAGGTGGCCGTATAAAAAAGTAACTCTTGTATTTTAATATGTCCATAGCTCCTTCTGAAACAAATGCCATATCCAAAGCCAGATTAAAGCAAGGTCACATGGGTCATAGGACTACGATATTCTAATTTAAAGGGCGCCAAATTGGTATATTAAGTTTTAAAAGAAATTCAGTACAAGTTCATTATTTACTTATTTTTATCTAGTATCATAGCAAGATGTGAAATACTACATGATTTTTTTTCCTCATCAAAAATATGATCTCTTTTGCAAAGCGTTCGGTTGATTCTCACTTAATAGGACTATTAAATTTTATTATTTTATAAAGCTCGGTACCTGTCATGTGGACTAAATGCGATATTTAAAAAAAAATCAATTTCAAAATTAAACATGTTGTATAGAGACCTTCAAAATATTAAAATATGCCAATATTTCCATAATCCGGTTTTTATCATGATTCAATACGTTCCTCAAACTCATATGACATTATATGATCACTTGCTAACCTCATATCTACTTGCTTTCTCTATTACTCATATTGATACTCTCTTTGTATTATTCTCAAACATTTGAAAAAGTCCGTTAACTTCCAATATGATGTCAGATTAATATTCTTTTTAGTTCTCTAATGACATCATATTAGAATGCATTCTGTACTTACACATACTTATACTCCTTGTATTATTGAGGAATGTTTGAAAATTTCCGTTTTATTACCAATATGACGTCCTATTAATCTTTTTTTTTCAATTGGTGAAACGTTTTATTTCATTTTCATTTTCCACGTAGAAATCTTTCAATAGAAAAAAACTATTGTAGAAATAATTTTATTGTGAATTTTAAACTGTTGGCAACTGCTATAACGAAAAATGTTTAAATTTAAAAGGAAAAAGCTGTTAGATTTTTGGTTTTTCTCTATATTAAAATAATACGATTTTTTAAAATTTTATGATTTTCAGTTTCATAGTAGGTATTCAGCTATATGTACACAAAATTTCAAGTCTGTAAGGCATATAGTTTCAGAGAACCGGCTCTTTGGCGGACATACAATGTAGCGGGACGATTAGGGTTTCGTGAGATAAACGAGACCCTGAAAATATCTATCTATCTATCTATCTATCTATATATATATATCAGTGCGTATGTATGTAGTATGTTCCTTAAAGTAATCTACAATTTTTGACTTTTTTGCACAAACCTTCATACACATATCTTTCAGAACCCGAAAAATATTGCTGGCTACTTTAAAAAATTTTCAAACCAATTTTTACCCCTATTTTCAAACACTTGCCAAAGTTTATATTTCTTTAAATCTTATTTTTTTCCCCTAGTTTTCTAATGCAATTTTTTTGTTTTCTACTCCAAATATCCTACAAAGCGGCAAAATATATATATATATATTTTTTTTTTTAATGATAACACATGTACATTTTATAAGCTAATAAAAATCCTCGTTATATTTTCGCATCTGAAACTGTCGGCATTCTGCGACGATAATAATGCAAATTTTTTGTGTATATAATTTTGTAAAAAGTGTACTGTAAGGTCATTAAAATGACGTAGTACCTTCATTTAAATGTATTTGGAATTAAAACATCTACTATATTACAGACATTTCAATTTCAAGAAAAATATTTAAAACTAGTCGGATGTGCCAATCCCGAAACTTTCTTCTATCTCAAACAGGTTTCGCATACACTAAAGACGAATCAGCACCAATTTATATCAAGGTCTAACTGAATCTAAAATTTTATTAAATTCATGCATTAGTTCTTGAGACATGACTATTGCTAAAATCGTGTAAATCCTACAAAATATAGCATAGCAGCGCCACCTGTCGGACATTTAGACTAAAACCGCATCAACAACAACTTATGTCAACGTCTAACTGAACCATAGAACTTCTTCTATGAACTGAACTGAAGTTTGATGAAAATCCGTGCATTAGTTCTTGAGATATAGTTGTTGTGTTAATAATGAAAAAAGTAGCATAGCAGTGTCACCTATTGGGCTATTTACACCAAAACGTAAGCAGCATCTATTTATGTCAAGGTCTAACAGAATATGAAGTTTTATGAAATTTCGCGCATTCGTTATTGAGATATAGCTATCATAAAAATCATGAAAAAAGTAGTATAGCAGTGCCACCTGTTGGTCTATTTACACCAAAACTGAATCAGCATCTACTTATGTCAAGGTCTAACAGAATCTGAAGTTTGAGGAAATTCCGTGCATTAGTTCTTGAAATTTAGCTATCGTAAATATCACGAAAAATGTGGTATAGCAGCGCCACCTGTTAAGCTATTTACACCAAAACTTAATCAGCATCTATTTATGTCAAGGTCTAACAGAATCTGAAGTTTGAGGAAATTCTGTGCATTAGTTCTTGAGATATAGCTATCTTGAAAATCGTGAAAATGTAGTATAGCAACGCCACCTGTTAGGCGATTTACACCAAAAACTAACCAGCACCAATCTATATCAGGGACTAACTGAATCTAAAGTTTAATTAAATTTCGTGCATTAGTTCTTGAGATAGAGCTATTGCGGAAATCGCGAAAAATGCGGCATAGCAGCGCCCCCTGTTGGGTGATTTTCACCAAAAACTAATCAGCACTAATTTATATCAGGAACTAACTGAATATAAAGTTTTATTAAATTTCGTGCATTAGTTCTTGAGATAGAGCGCCCACAAAATTTTTGTCACATACAGACAGATAGACAGACAGACGGACGGACAGACAGACAGAGTCACAGACAGACATTTTCTAAACAGTCAAATCGTGTTCAGGACCTTCTAAAACGTATAAATCCGTCGAAAACCGGAAGTCGAAAATTTTCATGAATCCAATACTTTCTTCTTGTAAAGATAGAAGAAAGTAAAAAAAGATATAAACAAGAAATATATTAAAAAAAATTTAAGTCAATTCCTACTTAGGTCAACAAAGAAACCTTTTATTTTAGTTACTTTTTATTAAATAATTACAATTAATATAAATATGTATATACATATGACAGAATCACAATATTAAGTGGCAAAATAGAAATTAAATTTAATTAATGAATTAATTTTTGAAAAAACTGGATTAACATCAAGTGTGATCCACTACAAGTTTAAAAAAATGTATTTGAATTTGAGGGGATGAATAAAAAGTAGTTTATTAACGATTGCAAATTTGAAAATATAAAACTAAAATTAATTAATTAAATTTAATTTAACACATAAGTTGGAAATTGTACGTCAAACGTGAAAATGAGGTGCGTTCGTACTATAGCTAGTTATACAAATATTCAGATCTTGATGATTTTTAATTCTGTGAAATGAATTCTATCGTCTGCAAATTAATTTCTGTAATAAAATAAGTTTCTCGGTCGCTTGACGATTAAACCTCGGAAGCTCCTATAACAAGATTTTTATATAAATATAAATATAAAATTAATTAATTAAATTTAATTAATGCATTAATATTTGAAAAAACTGTATTAACATCCAGTGTCATCCACTACAAGTTTAAGAAAACGTATTTGAACTTGAGTGGATGAATAAAAAGTATTTTATTAACGATTGAAAATTTGAACAAGATATATAAATATATAGAGGGTGTGAACTAATAGTAGGAATTGAAAAAAATGCTCACTAGTCACTTTCTACGAGACATTTTCCGTGTGATGTCAATCTGACTCTAAACGTACGTTGCTATGTATTACTTTGAATTTCATTTCCGTACAACAGATTTATCTTATAGCTATACTTTATAGCTAAGTGTTTTAATATTTTAGATGCAGTGGTAGCAATTTATATAATCATTTTTACAATTTATTTTAAACAGGAAATAAAATATAGCAACTAACTTTTTAGAGTCAGTTCTTTCTCTTTTCAAATAAAGTTTCATGACTGACATCACGACTGAAAGCGTCTAGAAAATGGCGTCATTTCATGTAATCATTGTAGATTTAGTTTTTAGGAACGAAAATGAAAGTTTCCATTTAAAAATAATGCCATACGAAATAAAATTTCACTAAATGCTACGCCATTTGGTTGAATTTTTTGTATTTTTTCCTCCATAATATCAGGAAAACCGTGCATTTTTCTGATTCACGCGCAAAGAAAACCTGCATTCTCATTTATAAAGCAAGATTCATACCGTCCCTCGTCCCCCCGTAGTTCGCAGATGCACTGGGGTATCTGTTTAGCGCCAATATGGCGATTTTATCCTTGGGCATCCCGGCAATTTTGGTGAGATTTTGCTTCGTATAGCAACCCGGTAGAGCAGATTCCGTGTGTTTTATATTAAATTAAATTTTGTGTTTTACAATTATAATAAATTAATCATTGTGTGTGTTTTATAATAAAATAATTTATGTGTGTTTATAATAAAAATTGTGTGTATTTATAATAAAATAAACTGTTTCATAAGAAGATAAAAGTAACATGCTCTTTTAGCAAGCTTGGCCTAAAACGGTACTCGAAAACGGGATTTTCTCGCCAAAATCGCGAAACAAAAATAGTAAAACAAAAATAGCGCCAACACCGGTGCGTCTGCAACAGCTGTTCCGAGATGGGAACTCTTTAAGGTACTGTTATATTTGTCGGGCGTAAACATCGCCAATAGCATTTTTTTCTCCCTAATAGCAGCTTTTATTTTTCACATTTGTAAATTGGAAACAATACTTTGATGTTGAAATAAAATGTTTTAGTTTATGGCATTATTATTATTATTATTATTGGCACAGATGTCATATACGTATACCACGTAGGCGCGATTTTTCTCCCGCCAATTTTGCGAAAACTTTGTTACGTAAATTGTTGTTTTTTTACTTTTATTTTTTATTTTAATTCTATAAGTTGTTTTTATTATGTATATCAATATTTATTTATATCAAACTATCATTTATTTATTTTTATTTTCTTTTTTTAAATAATAGAAGCTATTTCATTTATTACGTTATTTTATTTTTATATTCAAATTAAAATTCACGTGCTATTATTGCATGCTATTTGTAACTAATATTCAAAAACAAAGTTTTCGCCAAATTGGCGAGGGAAAAAATCGCGCCAATGTGGCACGTATATGACATCTGTGCCTTATTATTTTGTATTTTAATTATTATATATCACTATGTACTTTAAATGAATGTAATATATGTATTTTAAATGTATGCACGTATTTAAAACGTATGTAATACATGTATAGTAAATTAAATGAGTGAAAAGCTTATCTATACTAATACTAGCCGCCACTGGCGACCAGTTTGGTCTCCCTTAAATGTATGTTAAACATTGCAACACGTTACATTTATTCATAATTTAATTTTCCCTTAATCCTTCGCCAAATCGGAAGATTCTAATAGACAAATCATGAACTTTTGCGATCATGGTAGCATTTCGCATATTTTTTGGGCACAAATGTCACATACGCACGTTGGTGCGATTCCCCCCCCCCTCCCCCGCCAATTTGGCGAAAACTTTGTTATGGAAATTGTTGTTTATTTACTTTTATTTTTTATTTTAATTCTATAAATTATTTTTGATATGTATATCAATATTTATTTACAACAAACTGTTGTGGGTTTTGGGGTTCTTTCTAAAACACAACTTACTTAAACTTAAAGAGCTCATTTATTACTCAATCTTCACTTGACAATTAAATATTTAGAAAAAAATAAGTATACCCTGATTAGCTCCACTGAAATCTGTTGCCATGGAAAAGGTAGCAAATTATATTAAACTAAACAAAATATCAAAACTTAAAAATCCGCATAGGTTAATATAACAATGATAATTTTGAACTCATTATTTTAAGACAGTATTAAGTGTAGTAAGGGGCAACAGATTTCTAAATCAAGTAGCATACTGGATTGCATAAAGAACACCCAACTCCACTCCAACCCGATCAAGCTCAAATCTCCATACACATTAAATTAACAAAAGTGTAATCATCATATAATTTGGAAAAATGCAGACAACCTGAAATTCCTCCAATATGAGGACCAAAAGGGGAAAGAGTTAAATCCGTTAATAGAATAGGGATATGATGATGTACTAAAATTTTAGAACAAACATAGAGATTTTGAACAAGATCCGATCGGTTAACCAAGAATCGTATAGTGGTGTATAATGACTGGATACTTTTTTTTTTTTTTTTTTTTTTTTTTACTTTGTTAAAAAACAACCATTTTGTTGTTTGTCTTGAATAATACTTCAAAGACAGGATAATTAAAAATTAAATTAATCAATTATGAAATTAGACTTAATTTTACTTTAGCATCAATTATCAGTATATCCATTACTGAGATAGGAACAATAATTACATTTAATAACCTTACGTAAACCCCGATTAATGTTCATTTAAACTATTGCTATGAATTTTAGATTTAAGAAATTTAAAAGTATTAATTTAGCAAAATTCTAGCTTTCATATTTTTAATCACACTTACTGAGAGGTTAATTCCTTCTTATAGGTATGTTGTAATTATAAAAATATTAATTATTTAAAAATTATATATAAAGAAAAACATACCATATTTGAGAATAAACAAAAACTTTCTTTATTTGAATAATTAAAAATTATAAAAGTAAGGTAGTTCTCAAACAAAATATAATAATAACATAATTACAAAGTTGATCAAAAAAAAAAAAAATACTGAAATTACTTATTATAACACTTTACATTAAGCAGCAAAGTCCCTAAAATTACCACAATACCATGATTTAAAGATGGATCAACTTTTCAAAATTTAGTTATTGATTAATTTTCAATTAAATATCATAAATCTTAAACTATTAACAAACCAACAATTCAAATGTCGTTCAATCATAAACAAAAAGGTTACATGTTAATCATCTTAAAATACCAATAATTATATTTTTTTGTTTCTCCAGGTATTTATAAATATCACAACAGTAGACAACATGTAATAAAGAAGAAATATGGGTTACTTACAATATACTTTGATATTTACTACCGTCAATGTGGGCACACTTCTTTGCATATATGTTAGTCTGCCATAATCTCTTTTTTTTTTTTAACCTATTCTTTTCAGCTGCCTCTACGAGTCAACACCGTTACTCCATACATCACTTGGAGATTTTGATTTATTCCCGATTCAAAACGTCGTCACATCACCGATACCTTGTAAAGGGGGCAAGTCTACTCAGCTAGTCACACCAGCCTTCTTAGTCTAGGATTAATAATGCCCCATCTCCAGAAATGATGCTCGTCTAATCATTAATTCATTTTTCGTCAAGGCATCAATAACAACCGCCGCTTAAGAAGTCAACACAAGACAACACTTTTTCTAGGAACGCCGCTACTACATGATGGGTCAAACATATTTTCTTTTCATTCGCCCTCTATCAGATACAGATCCTTACTTCGAAAATGCCCTTATAGCCTCTTTTCATCATAACCTCATGATTTAGGATAATTAATGTAGGGCCATCAATGCCCCACTCTCAAAAAAAATCTTCCAGAAACCTGTCCGCCTTCAACAACTTCGCGAACCAGCCCACAGGCCAGTCTTCGAGCCCCGTAATAAGTCGAATTTTTTTTACGAGTCAAACGACAGGTCTCTTGGCCAAGCAACAAGCTACTGTAAACATTCATTCTCCCGCGCTGCTTGAACAACGGGACCGATCCACTCCGCCAGGGGTACGGGAATGGAAACAAAAGGGAAAATGGACTCTCCTTGAAGGCACCAGCCTGTCGTTCCACCCTGCCAGCCGCTTCATGGGGGAAGGCAGCCATGTTTCACCCCCATGGCGTGTGCTGAAGGGGGTCCTGTGAGCCTCTGTTGACCTGGGCGCCAGCTATCCGCCTGATAGCAGAGCTCATTGAAGCCTGTCGTAAGCTTACAAAGCCTAATTGCGTATATAGTACACTCATAAGATAACGTAATTCCTATACAGGGCGGACGGTCTTTCTTTTAACCAAAACTAGACTAGGTGACTACAACACATGATTCAAGGGTATGGGAGAAAACGTACACGACTGCCCAATACACTATGTGTGGTCTTTTACTGAGAAACCTCCCTCCCTGCTATTTATCTTTCGTATTTGAAAACAGGAAGCAAAGCTAGACTATAAACGTTGAATTTACTTTGCAAAAAGAAAAAGAAAGAAGAAAAAAATAAAAACTGATTTTATTATTATTATTACAATTACTTTTATTTATTTAAATTTTTATTAGAAACAGAAGAAAAAAGAGTGCTTTTAAATAAATGTAGAGAAAGTGATTTAAATAATTAATGTAGATTAAAAAAAAATTGGTTGAAACCAACCGTAACAAGATTGCTCCCCCCGGCTAATTAAAAAAAAATTTTTTGTGAAAACAAATTATTTTTTTTTGAAAGGTAACTGGGTACCACATGGCATGCTGGGACCTCAACACTGAAAAAACTGACCCACAAACACAGATCATACATCGATCCGGGACGGGATCCAGAGAGTTCACCGCTGAAATACCACCCTGACAATATATTCCGGATATATACAACCAGAGCTCGCACATCCGTAGAAACCATTACCTAAAATATTACCTGAAACATGACCATAAAAGAGTACTACCAGAGGAGGGACCACAAGGCTGATTTTACCACTAAAATGACCAAGATATTTTCTGCACCTGTAAAAGAACACATGTTCCACCTGACTGTGAAACCTCACTTCCCTACTACTGTCATTCCTACGCATAACTGCATCCTACCTGAAATTTCTGGTAACAGAACTGTAAATAATACATAAATTGAATTTTGAAAAAAAAATTAGCCGAAAAAGAAGAGAAGTGCCCACTGATTAATTGTCATTATACTGCTTATATACATAACTTCAATAATTGGCATCACAGTATGTTACAACACTATCTATTAATGTAAATAAGTACTAGTAATATCATAGTTACAACACTGTAAATGTCAATGAAATTTGTAAAACACATATTAATTCTATTATACAAAAATACACAAGAGCAACTGGCGACATAAAAATAAAAATATATACATACTGTAATAGAAGGTTATACATATAGAAAATTAAGAGCAAGACACACAATTTGGTAATTATAGACCATGTTATAGAATCACGTATACATTTGTTCGTGAAGTTATGTTTGTATTTGAAGAAAGTTCTTAGAACCGTGTAACTGTGTAGATTTTACAAATGCACTTACAAGTAATGTGCATGGGAAAGAGTATCTCTGCCTCTGTGCTACTTATAGCAAAAGCAGCTTCGGGCTTTTGGGTACTACAGGGAAAACATTCCACAAAATAAAATAAAAAACAGGGGTGGTGACATATATCACCAGGAAGGAAAAACACACACTCCACCAAAAATAGGAAGTAAAATTAAGAAAATACTTAATTCTAGTAATTTAAGCCATACACAACCACATCCAGGTATGTACATGAGAACGTATGTACAAGAAAGAGAAAAAAAAATAAAGGTCCACAATCCTTAAAGTTAAAGTTCAAATAAACCCACAAATTGCATAGTAAATAATAAATCTATCTAGTTAAAATGCAGAAATTAAAGTAAACACATACATAAAAAGTTATATACAAAACACTGATGCATTAAAAAAAACTGAACTAAACAGATCTACCTCGGCAAAAGGGCATACAAAACACAACATCCTAAAAAAAAATTTAAAGTAACAAAAATTACATTCGTTTTTTTTTTTTTTTTTTTTTTTTTTTTTTTTGCAAAAATACACCCAAAATCTACGAAAACTGGGTGTGGACGGGTATATACCACATAATCTACCATAAAACAGACAAAAACCTTAAGTATAAGCATAAAAAGGGTTAAAAATGCCTACATGAAAGTATCAAAACACAACCAAAACAAACCTTTAATACGCTAGAAAAACTAAGTTCCGTTTTAAAAATGCCCAAGAAAATAATTAAATATACATACACATTAACTAAACTATAAATAAATACAAATAGACAGGGTAAAATTGAATAAAAATACTTGAATAACGAAAAAGGGTAGTTAGTATTTATAACTCGGACGGTCTCTTCTATCCCGTAGCGAATAGTCGGTTCTAGAAATCGATATTGAACGACTACTTCTATTCGATTTAGCAGCTGGACGAATCGATGAACGAGACCTGCGCGAATCGCTGTGCTCAGCAGTTGAACTGCTTTCTGCCGTGGCTGAATTTTTACCCACGCGCATCTCGCTGCCTTCTGCCGTTGCTAAATTTTTATTTACGCACATCTCGTTATTCTCTGCCGCTGCAACCTCCGGAGAAATGGGAGGTGGGGGAGAGGGATTTATGATTTCAGTCGCGTCGCTGTCTGTTTCCTCCACTTCTGGCGCTACCGGAGTTTCGCTATTGTTGACGTTCACTACTGCTGGTGCGCGGTTACTATCATATGGTGCCCAGGGAATGAATCGGTTACGCTTGCATCTGCGTACAGGAGGAGAATCGCGCGGTTGGTGTGGTGAATCGATGGTCACGTTTTCAGTCGATCCCAGGCCAATTGTTTGTTTTGGTTCACTGGACCAGATGGGGAGTCTGTCTTTGAAGGAAGACAACCTGTCAACATGGACAACCTGACAATTTTTGGGATTAGCAACTAGCGCTATTTTAAAATTAACTTCATTTAGCTTCTCAATTATAGTAAAAGGACCATTATTTTGCTTGCTTAATTTTTTTGTATTACCAGGGGCGACTGTGGGTGTAAATAACCACACAAGATCTCCTATTTTAAAATTTTTATCAACAGCTGTCTTTTCACGGTATTTTTCCTGCTGCTCAGAAACTTTAATTAAATTACTATGTACTTCAGTGTATACTTTTTGAAGAGCTGGGATTAAGAGTTCACAAAAAGAGGGTGCATCATTATAATTAAAAGAAGGTGGTTGAGAAAAGAGATTATATGGTAGATTCATATTTCTGCCATACATAACTGCAGCTGGGCTAAGTTTAGTTGATGAGTGGACAGCTGAACGCATAGCTAGTAGCGCAAATTTTAGTTTAGTGTCCCAGTCAGATTGATTTTGGTTGACTATGTGACAAAGTGCATTTTTAAGAGTACGATTCTGTCTCTCCACTTGCGAGTTGCCAGCCGGGTGATAAGATGAGGTCTTAATATGTTTAATACCAAACATTTTATATACGTGCTCTATCGCATCTGAAATTAGATTCTTCGCATTGTCCGTCGTAATAAAACAGGGTGCTCCGTAGCGTGAGATGAAGTCAGCTAAAGTGTCCGCAATGACATCTGAAGTGGTTGAACTAACCGCATATGCTTCTGGCCACTTAGTAAATGAATCTATATATGCGACAATATACTTATTTCCCGAAAAAGTTTGTGGTAAGGGTCCAATGAGATCCAAATGAACCTTGTTCATGGGAAACTGGGGGGTCGGCATACGTTGCAGAGGGGCGAGCTGGTTCGCTCTATAAGCTCTCTTCTGCTGGCAACTAATACATGACTCCACTAGATGCTTGACATCTGACGACATTCCTGGCCAATAGAAGTGCTCACGAATGCGATCAATGGTCTTTTGAAAGGCTTGATGACAAGCCGCTAGGGACTCATGTGTTAGTGCAAAAACTTGAGTAACCAATTCTTTTGGCACGACTAACTTTACAGGTTTATTCAAAATAGCTGACTCCCTCGTATCCTCACAAACTAAAATGTCATCTCTAAAAAAAAATTTCATGTATTTAGGAGCAATTTCTACACCTTGGTCTAGTTTTCTTGCAATCTCGCAGCATTTCTTGTCTGATTTTTGTAATTCACCAATTTTTTCAAGTAGATTGGAATGAGGCATAAAAGTAACTTCCTTTTCGACTTGTATACAAAAATTACAATTAACAGTATCATTGGAGTTATCATTGTTGACATACCTCGAAAGGAAGTCTGCGACACTGTTACACTTACCTTTAACAAACTTGATTGTAAAATTGAAGTCTGAGAGAGTGCAGATCCATTTAGCCATGCGAGATGTAGGGTCGTGAATTTTTAACATAAATGTTAGAGGTGCATGGTCTGTATAGATGAAAAAATGGGTATTAGCAATGTAACATTTAAAGTGGGCAGTAGCCCAAACTAAAGCTAGTAATTCCCTTTCAGTGGTGGAGTAGCGGGTCTCAGCATCTTTCAATTTTCTGCTGGCAAAGGCAACAGGATGGAGCATGTTATTTTCATCTAATTGTGATAACACTGCCCCTAATGCTTCGCCACTGGCATCACTATATAAGTGGAATTCTTTCTCAAAATCAGGGAGTGCAAGACATGGTTTTGAAATAAGAGCCATTTTAAGGTCTTCAAATTCTTTCTGTGCATCTTCATTCCACGAAAATTTTCCTGTCTCTTTCGTTAAGTTGATTAGATTTTTAGCTCTCTTAGTAAAATCTGGTATAAATCTCCTATAAAAGGATAGAGTTCCAATGAATGACCTAACAGCCTTTCGGGTAGTTGGAGGTTTAAAATTTTCTATTACGGCAATATTTTTATTGATAGGTGATACTTGGCCACTACAAATCTCAAAACCTAGATATTGTATTTTATTCGAAAGGAAAGTGCATTTACTGGGCTTAAGTTTAAGTTTATGCAGTCTTAACCTATCAAAGACCATGTTAAGCTTCTCAAAATGAGAATTAACATCACAGGAGGCAATTACAATGTCGTCGATATAAACAAGAATTCCAAGATTGCCTAAATCACCGAAAATAGCATTCATAAGTCTTTGGAAACTGTTACCTGAATTTGAGAGCCCAAAACAGTTACGGGTCCACTCAAAAAGTCCCTTGTGGGTGATTATTGCAGTTTTATGCCTATCCTCTGGGCGAATAACCTGTTGAAAAAACCCACTAGTTAAATCTAGCGTTGAAAAAAATTTAGCCCCACTTAAAGCATCAACAGAGTCGGTAATGTTAGGTATTGGGTAAGCATCTTTAACAAGATTTTTATTTAATCTTCTGTAGTCAACAGCAAGTCGATAGGAACCATCTGATTTCCGAACCAGAATAACCGGAGAAGCAAATTCAGACATGGAAGGGGAAATTATGTCCGCCTGTAACAAAGTATTAAGTTGGTCTTCCATTTCTTGACGTAATTTGTAGGGGACTCTATAAGCTTTGCCTTTAACTGGTTTATTTGAAGTTAAGTTAATTTCATGCGGGATTGTATCACAGCCGGGTAAATCTAAGACCGATGCTGCAAATACATCTTTGTTTTTGTCTAGAAAATTTTGCATTTTAAGTTTTAATGGGGGTTCTAAATGATCTAAATTAATTTCAGAGCTCCAAGTGAGATGAGCGTGATCAAAGTCACCAATTGGAGGGGCCAAATTTATATTATAGGTTAATTTATTATCAGTTACGGGTATATTTGACTGGTCTACACATTTTTGAATTTTGGCAACAAAGGTTCCTTTATTTAAATGAATACTATTGTCTGAAAAATTTGCAAATGAGATATATAGGCCATGTTCTTTAGTGCAAATGGCTCTGGAGGTAAGGAGACCTTGATTTAAATTTTTCGCCAAAGGTTCTAACATAACAATATCATTCTCCTTAATAAAATTTTCCTTATAGCTTTTAACCTGAGCTAACATTTTTGACTGCGGGGGAATTGAAATTTTGCTACATAACACAGCGAAACTTATATTTTTATTTTTATTGGTTTTATCACTACTGCTATCTTCATTGCTCTCCTCCTCGACTTCAGGTACCTTATCCTCTATACTTACCAAATCTTCACTTTCATCAATATTACAAATTTCAGTAGTACCTTCAGCTAAATTACCGTGGGTTACCTGATTCGCTGCTGAAAGATTGTTGTCGACACTTTGAATACTTGAAGAATTTTCAGTATTATTACCTTCAGAGCTACCGCCTGATGTTGTTTGCATGCAAAAGTTCTGCGCAGCACTTTCAACTTCCTTATCTGACTCAGTTTGAATGACTATCTCAACATCTTTTCCCATATTACTCAACTGCGGGTCCTGAACTACCATATTTTCACTACTATGATTCCCATTTTCAATATTAACTGAGTCATGAACTTTCTCACATGCACAATTTTCAGGAGGGCTATTGGCATTACTACTTTTTGAATTCTCCCCTACTTTGTTGACACATTTTATATTTACAGAATTATTTTTAACACAATCATTATTTATACAATTATTATTAGAATTTACACTATATACAGAGTTAGAAATATTTACAGAATTAGTAGCAAGACAAGTATTACACCCTGAAGTATTACTTGGGGTTTCTACGCTTTGTTTACATTGGCCTGAAACTGGCACTTTAAGAGCGACAGCATTTGTATCACAATTTATACTTGCCCGGTACTCTTTCAGAAATGGCATTCCCAAAATCATATTAAATTCCTCTGCTAATTTACCTTCCACTACATAGAATTCAGCTTGACATTGAACATTATCAAAAACAAATTTTAAAAATACTTTCTTATTTAGGTGAACTTTCTCACCGGTGACAGTCATAATGGGGATATTGCAATTCTCCGTTTCAAAATTCTCTAAACAGTTACAATCAGTACCACTCAGGAGATTAATTGCAGAACCCGTGTCACATAATGCATTTAGGCAAACTTTATTTATGTAAATTCTTGTAGTTGGTAATGTATATGATTGGGGCTGAAACATACTATACACAGTTGGGGGGTCCAGGGGCCTGTGGGGGATCGAGTTGACCACATCTGATCCGGCCACTAATAGTTTAAAGCCTCACTTTCATTGTTAGCTACTGGGGTGTTATTTACCGCCTGCTCTTCATTTCTGTTCGCAGCTGTACTCCTATTGTTTTGGTAATAACCACCTCTTCTTCCCCTATATCCGCCTCGCTGATTGTGGTTCCCTCTAGGATTTTCACCTCTGTTTCTATAATTTTGCCCACGGCTCCTGAAATTTTGACCACCTCCCCTTCTAAAATTATAGTCGACAAAATTTAGTGGACAATCTCTGGCATAGTGGCCTTGTACGGAGCACCTATAGCAGGTTACGGGTCTTACCTCTTGGTTTTTCTCCTGTACATCCCTAGCCCTAAGATCAACTAAACTGTCTATCTTAGCTGCTAAAACATCAATTTGAGATTTTAGTTGGTCTATCTCCTTCTTTTGTGAGCTATCTTGCTGAAAAACTGCAGCACAGGGTAGGTTTTGGGTCAAATTAGGGTTGAGAATTTCCTCGCGGTGGTTGTAGAAAGGGTTAATGCTCCTATAAGCCTTTTCCTCAAGAAGCGCAATTTTGAGGACCTCTTCTGGGGATTGTGGATTTCTCGCAATTACCCCCTTTCGCACTTCTGGTGTAAGATTGCTCAATAGCATGGAGTGTAGTAGAGCCGTTCGGCTTTTATCGACTACTTCACCCTGGATACCTTCAATTACAAGGGCTCTTAATGACATATCATATGCCTTGTCATAAAACTCCTGAACACTCATATTGGGTGGCTGTTTAAAATTTAAAAAATGACTGAGGGCAACATCTGGTGTGGCCTGTGAAGTATAACTCTCTTTTAAGATTTTTAATAGCTCATCAGATGTTTTCGCTTTGTGAATTTTTATTCGCCTAGAAGCAGCTCCTGAAAGTCTAGCAAGTAAAACAAACTTCTTTTCCTCCTCAGTCCAGTCGAATAATTTGGCAAAACTCTCAAATTTCTCAGAAAAATCTGAGAAGCAGACTGAGCTGGCCTCTCCATTGAATGGGGGAATGTTTGACAAATTATCCACTAAAGCATTTTTTCGCTGAATAGTGGCAATTGCTTCCGAGTGCTTATCAGCCATAGTTAGAGTTAGAAAATGACAAACAAACCAAAAAAAAATGAAAAAAGGGGGGGGGGACAACTTAAAAATGAGAAAAAGAGAGGGGAAAGGAAAACCTTATAAATACATAAAACTTAAGTACAGGACTATGCTTTTTGTAAATAAGAAAAGGTTATGCTCACAAGGCATAATTTTGACTGGGAATTGTAGCTTACTAGCACAGAGAGAGAGCCTAGACCTCTTTTTACACTTGAACATATAAATAAAATTTTAATTGCAAAAACACCCAGTTGCTCTTTGATACATAAATACATACAAGTAAAAAAAAATCAATAACCCAGAGACCGAATTGTTACGGCTCCATTTGTTGTGGGTTTTGGGGTTCTTTCTAAAACACAACTTACTTAAACTTAAAGAGCTCATTTATTACTCAATCTTCACTTGACAATTAAATATTTAGAAAAAAATAAGTATACCCTGATTAGCTCCACTGAAATCTGTTGCCATGGAAAAGGTAGCAAATTATATTAAACTAAACAAAATATCAAAACTTAAAAATCCGCATAGGTTAATATAACAATGATAATTTTGAACTCATTATTTTAAGACAGTATTAAGTGTAGTAAGGGGCAACAGATTTCTAAATCAAGTAGCATACTGGATTGCATAAAGAACACCCAACTCCACTCCAACCCGATCAAGCTCAAATCTCCATACACATTAAATTAACAAAAGTGTAATCATCATATAATTTGGAAAAATGCAGACAACCTGAAATTCCTCCAATATGAGGACCAAAAGGGGAAAGAGTTAAATCCGTTAATAGAATAGGGATATGATGATGTACTAAAATTTTAGAACAAACATAGAGATTCTGAACAAGATCCGATCGGTTAACCAAGAATCGTATAGTGGTGTATAATGACTGGATACTTTTTTTTTTTTTTTTTTTTTTTTTTTACTTTGTTAAAAAACAACCATTTTGTTGTTTGTCTTGAATAATACTTCAAAGACAGGATAATTAAAAATTAAATTAATCAATTATGAAATTAGACTTAATTTTACTTTAGCATCAATTATCAGTATATCCATTACTGAGATAGGAACAATAATTACATTTAATAACCTTACGTAAACCCCGATTAATGTTCATTTAAACTATTGCTATGAATTTTAGATTTAAGAAATTTAAAAGTATTAATTTAGCAAAATTCTAGCTTTCATATTTTTAATCACACTTACTGAGAGGTTAATTCCTTCTTATAGGTATGTTGTAATTATAAAAATATTAATTATTTAAAAATTATATATAAAGAAAAACATACCATATTTGAGAATAAACAAAAACTTTCTTTATTTGAATAATTAAAAATTATAAAAGTAAGGTAGTTCTCAAACAAAATATAATAATAACATAATTACAAAGTTGATCAAAAAAAAAAAAAATACTGAAATTACTTATTATAACACTTTACATTAAGCAGCAAAGTCCCTAAAATTACCACAATACCATGATTTAAAGATGGATCAACTTTTCAAAATTTAGTTATTGATTAATTTTCAATTAAATATCATAAATCTTAAACTATTAACAAACCAACAATTCAAATGTCGTTCAATCATAAACAAAAAGGTTACATGTTAATCATCTTAAAATACCAATAATTATATTTTTTTGTTTCTCCAGGTATTTATAAATATCACAACAGTAGACAACATGTAATAAAGAAGAAATATGGGTTACTTACAATATACTTTGATATTTACTACCGTCAATGTGGGCACACTTCTTTGCATATATGTTAGTCTGCCATAATCTCTTTTTTTTTTTAACCTATTCTTTTCAGCTGCCTCTACGAGTCAACACCGTTACTCCATACATCACTTGGAGATTTTGATTTATTCCCGATTCAAAACGTCGTCACATCACCGATACCTTGTAAAGGGGGCAAGTCTACTCAGCTAGTCACACCAGCCTTCTTAGTCTAGGATTAATAATGCCCCATCTCCAGAAATGATGCTCGTCTAATCATTAATTCATTTTTCGTCAAGGCATCAATAACAACCGCCGCTTAAGAAGTCAACACAAGACAACACTTTTTCTAGGAACGCCGCTACTACATGATGGGTCAAACATATTTTCTTTTCATTCGCCCTCTATCAGATACAGATCCTTACTTCGAAAATGCCCTTATAGCCTCTTTTCATCATAACCTCATGATTTAGGATAATTAATGTAGGGCCATCAATGCCCCACTCTCAAAAAAAATCTTCCAGAAACCTGTCCGCCTTCAACAACTTCGCGAACCAGCCCACAGGCCAGTCTTCGAGCCCCGTAATAAGTCGAATTTTTTTTACGAGTCAAACGACAGGTCTCTTGGCCAAGCAACAAGCTACTGTAAACATTCATTCTCCCGCGCTGCTTGAACAACGGGACCGATCCACTCCGCCAGGGGTACGGGAATGGAAACAAAAGGGAAAATGGACTCTCCTTGAAGGCACCAGCCTGTCGTTCCACCCTGCCAGCCGCTTCATGGGGGAAGGCAGCCATGTTTCACCCCCATGGCGTGTGCTGAAGGGGGTCCTGTGAGCCTCTGTTGACCTGGGCGCCAGCTATCCGCCTGATAGCAGAGCTCATTGAAGCCTGTCGTAAGCTTACAAAGCCTAATTGCGTATATAGTACACTCATAAGATAACGTAATTCCTATACAGGGCGGACGGTCTTTCTTTTAACCAAAACTAGACTAGGTGACTACAACACATGATTCAAGGGTATGGGAGAAAACGTACACGACTGCCCAATACACTATGTGTGGTCTTTTACTGAGAAACCTCCCTCCCTGCTATTTATCTTTCGTATTTGAAAACAGGAAGCAAAGCTAGACTATAAACGTTGAATTTACTTTGCAAAAAGAAAAAGAAAGAAGAAAAAAATAAAAACTGATTTTATTATTATTATTACAATTACTTTTATTTATTTAAATTTTTATTAGAAACAGAAGAAAAAAGAGTGCTTTTAAATAAATGTAGAGAAAGTGATTTAAATAATTAATGTAGATTAAAAAAAAATTGGTTGAAACCAACCGTAACAAAACTATCATTTATTTATTTTTATTCTTTTTTTTTAATTATGAGTATTTTTGTTAGCCGGGAGCAGATGATAATTCGCCAAATATCGTTCCCATCACCGTCATTCATACTACAATTAATTTAATTTTAAATTATAAACCTGTCACTCATTTCATTTAAAATACTTAACTTTAATCTAAAATGCTTATATTACATAAATTTAAAATACTTCACACTTTTCATTTAAAAGAGAAAATAAATAAATAAATAAGAAATAATATCATAAATCAAAACATTTGATTTCAAAATCAAAGTATCATTTCTAATTTGTACACGCGATAAATAAAAGCTGTATTAGCGATTTTAAAAATGCTAAAAATCTGATTCATTAAATATTATTACATGAGTTCAATTTATGTCAAGAAAAGGTCCGAAAGTTGAGTTGTATAGCACATAATTATGGTAAACTTTGATTGTCTCACTGGTGCGAATTATTTTTTTGACGCGAGGCAGCGGTCCAAAAATTCATTCGCGGAGAACTTGCTTTGCGAATGATTACCTCCATGATTTAATTTTTTAAATGTTCACGACGAATCAATCTTTTTTTTGTTTACTTTTATGAATAGAGAATTTGAACTGCGAATCTTTCGACTGAAGTTATTGCAGAATATATACATAATTGAACGCAAGTCATCTCTCAAATATTAATTTATTTTGAACGATCTTTCTTAAAATGTAACTTTTATGCAGTTTATTCGAAAAAATAATTTTGAATAAAAATTGTTGAAGAGAAATATGCATGGCTCAGTTATATTATTTATTTAAGATTTTTTTATTCTTTAATTTCCCTTCTAATTGCTGCCCATTCCAACATAACCCTTTTGCTGGGACAAGTTGATCAAAATTACAGCTTAGAATTAAATACATAAAGGTTTCTCTGGGGTTGGCTAATAGAATAAATTAATTTACCAAGATAATAATAATAAAAGGAATCCTTAGAGATTAAATTTTGGATATGTTCCCCCATCGCGTTGTGTAATTTCGTAGTAGCCCATTACCCTTTTTGAGAATGATCATTCTTGCCCCTAGCTGACTTTTAAAATGGAAATCTAAATAAACAAACACATACTAGATAATTTAAATGAGAAGACTCCAAATAATTAACACTATTATTTATTTACAATATTTACAGTTATTTCAAGAAAAAAAAAAAGATTTATCAGAACACATCTGATTTAATTTCCTAACAAAATTTCTCCTATAATATTGGCATTAACACTTTGATCCTTGCAAAGGATACTTATATTTGTTTGTATTTATATTTAAATTGATCTTTGACAACATTATTTGTTTACAATTAAAATACTGCCTTCCATTTGTGACTAAGGTCACACTACCAGCTTCTCTTATAATATTTTGATAAAATCAAATCAACTGGGGAATTACTTAGGTCAGAGTCATATTTACCTATACACATTGATTGACGAAGGTTTCTCTTTGTATCAGAGCACACTTTCCGCTAACTAAATAGCGCTGCACTTATTGAAAATGTTCATTTCACAAAACTTAGCGCAACTTCACCGCTCTCCATATATGTTGTCCGGGTTCGCTGCTTTCTTACCATCAGAATTGCCACTTACATATATTTTCCTCTTTCGGACCGCACAAAATTCATCGCGTCATTTTATTTCACCTCTCACTTTCGCTTCTGATATCGATGTGATGTTCTGTTTTCATTCTTTTTCACAACTGCTTTTTCATGACCACGGTGGGCCGTACTTTGTTCTGCCCAAAATTTGCATGACAGTGCTTTAAGCCCATCCTTCTTTTTTTTCATTGGGTAGTTGATCTCCCGTTTTAACTGAAATTTGCATAACAGAGGGTCAGTTTCACCTCCTCCTTACCAACCCCAACCAATGGCTATGCATCAGTTGTTGCTGTAGCGTGTTGTTTTTTTTCTCGGAACGACGTGTGTGTTCTTTGATATTATCTCCCAGACCAACTTAAATCAAAGTTCTTCTTATTTGACTTTTATGGCTTAAAATTGTCGCCAGCGAGTCTCTGGTCATAAATTTGCCATCCTAAATCTTTCAACTGAGGCGACTTATGGGAAAGTCCCGATAATGTACTTTCCTTACATTATCTTTCCCCCCGTACTAAAAGAAAGAAAACGTCCAGTTTTCTTTAGCATTGCATACCCAAGAAGACCATCACCATTGCAGATAATCTATAGATCACATAGATGATATCAGTCCACGTTCATCTATACAGAATCATATTGTAGACTAAAGTTCATGCAGAGGAAAATGTTCATTTGTAAATTACTTGTGTAACTTTAATAAAGAACAGTTCATATATGTACACATTTCCTAAGTATTCCCAAACAATTTAGAGATAAAATATTATCATTAGTACAAAAATTTTAAATTTTGTGGTTAAATATAACCGGTGTGTCTAAGATAGAGCACTCACCAAATTCAAAATATCTAAATAGCCAAACAGACCATACAAAACAAAAAGATATAATACACTGTGATATGTAAGGATCAGTATTCAACTTTACAATGATTCTTGATAATTATTTTTAACACAATACATGCATCATAAAATATATAAAACCCAATTCAGGCAAAATCTTACAATTACACATACATAACTGAATATGTAAGATACCTGAGAGAAAAATTATGATAATGAGTATACATTCAAAATATGTATATGTATATACATATTTATATAGAGCAAAGAGTTTAATCCAATATAAAACTGTACCTCCACATTCTCAGATTTTCTTTTTTTTTTTTTTTTTTTTTTCAAATTATTTAATTATATCTAGTGCTACTAAAATTGAAACCAAAATTAGGCCAAAACAAACCAAAAGGAACAAATGTATATCTATACATACATATATATATATATATATATAGCAATACTCTTCTGAGTTCGATGAAATGGCATGTCTTCCACTTTACAATATTTACACATATTAATGAATGAATTCAGCACTATATCTAAGTAATAAATGCAAACAGACAAATATTTTAGATGGACACAAAAACAGTCCTAGCAATCTGAAAACATGACACATTCATGATGTTGTAACTTTATGATATTCATCTACTACTTGACCCAATTTTATGGATTAATTCAGTTACCATTTGTATTGTCCATTCATATGATTGTTGTAATTTTATTATATACATACAATTCTTTCGAATTATTAAACAACAAAGAATGAATAAAAAGAAAAAAAAATGAAATTTTTCTTTAATAATTTTCCCTTCTTTCCTATTTTATTTTTTTTTATTTATTTATTTCTCTCTTTCCTTTTCTTTTTTTTTTTTTTTTTTTTTTTTTAAACGCCTAAGCGTAAAAATTCTCATGTTACTTCTAACCTGTTGAAAATAATAACTCCCCGTTCTGTCACTGTTCATTTTTTTTGCCCGACAGAAAGAAGAAAAAAAAAACTTCTACTCAATGATAAGAATCGGAAAGCTGCGTGACCTCAGGTCAAACACTCACCCCGTTTCTGTCAATCATGTAGCCCTACTGAACAGGTGATTCATTCCTTCCTCGTACACCTGAAAATGCTGGCCTAATCCCATACCACGACCGGTTCAACACCTAAATGCTTCTTTACCTGGGATAATGCGTTTCTAACACGCCACCTGAACGCACCCTTTTTTTTTTTTTTCAACCCTGCAGGTGAATAGCGTTTGCGATCCTTCGGTATGCATAACACCTCAACTCACCCCAGATGTACCTTGCTGATTTGGCCCGTCACATGGAGTATGGCTGTGAATTATGATGTAAGTTTACGAGTTATTTTTCTCATTATTTATTTATTTAATGATATTTATATCTATATATATAATTTTTTTGATATATATTAAAAGCTTAATTATGACTATAAGCCAATTGTTTAAACTACCCTTCGTCTTGACCCGTAAATTGAGATCAACCAAATAACATGCACGTGGTCTTTCATGCAATTTAATATTAAGACAAAAATCCATTTCCCGTTAAATATGTTACCAAATTACCATCTTTATATAAAACAAATATCCTTGAAAGTTTATTATCATCTAATCACGGCCTTATAATTACAAACACTTAGCGAGAAGGAGGGAAAAAAAATGACTTCAAACGTACAAGATCGTGTGAACTAAGTCATCTCCACGCTAAATGATTATTAAATGGTATATGTCCACTACCGGAATGCCATACATTTATTTCCTAAAATCAGTTATCGAATTAATTTCATAAATATGCATATGGGAATCTTATCAATTTCGTTTCCCCTTTAGATGAGCAGCCCACGTTGAAATGCATAGTACTTAAAAGCCTCTGAATCATTGACATCTTTTAAGATTATCTCCAAATGCTTATTTAAAAAAAAAATGTTTAAATATGTTAAAACCGATAAAATTTATTTATTTATTTATTAATCATTATAATAATTATTAATATTATTATTCTTATTATTTTTTTTCGTATTCTTATTTCTTTCCTTTTTTTTTTTTTTTTTTTTTTTTTTTTTTTTACTACCGATCTACTTATTAATAAATAACATCTTAGAACATTTAACCTAACTTAAATGGAAAAAAAAAAAACTTTTATTTATTTATTTATTTATTATTATTGTTTTTAATTACATATTAATTGCCCGCCACCAATTACTGCAGTTAAGAAACTTTTGCCCGCAAAAATTTCCAATTAGTGTTGGAACTTAATATGCAATTAGCATCCTAGTAATTAAAAAATTTTACACAGCTGGAATTATATGTATATATACCTTATTATTCATTATTATTAATTTTTATTTTTTTTTTTTTTAAACTCAGCTTAACGAATTAGTTAATGAGCTTAAATGTTAAATCCAAATTGTTTAGTTAAACTAAAAAAAAATAATGTAACTTAATTAATTAATTAATTTTTTTTTTTTTTTTTTTTTTTTTTTTTAATTAAACGGCCTGGCTTTACCATGCAAATGTGAATGAAATGATCTTTTGACCGATTCATTTCCCAATTTCATGCAGTCTTTTGAAAAGTGAGCCTTAATTTATAGAAACAAGAAAATAAATTCTGTCATTATTATCATTATCACTTAATTAATTAACTGAATTATTTCCTTTCGTCTTATTATTATTATTATTATTATTATTATTATTATTATTTTATCGTTCTCTAAGAGTTTAAAATCGTTATCTAAATTTTCCAAAATAAACACGAAATTAAAACAAAATGATACCATGAAAAACGAATGTTCGATATTTGTTTATCTGTTTACTGATTTCGTTTTTTTTTCCTTTTTATGATGTGGCCCCTGCCAACCTGACCAAGCGGATGAGCTAGGAACCAACTGCTACCGTTTCACGCCCCTGGAGGAAAAATGTATCAGTGTCAACAGGAAAAGACCGGGGGATGCATATGGAAAACTGCCCCCCGGTGTGTGTTTGTGAATGTTATTTATTTATTTATTTATTTTCGTGTAATATGGAAAAAATTGGTGTGTGTCAGGGACGCCTGGATTATCCCCCAAGGAATAGACACACACCCAAAGAGTGCACCCTCGCGAAGAAGACAACATCAGAGTAAGTGATACCCTCATTTATCTATTTTTATTTATTTATTTTTATCTTGACTGACCCTTCCTTCCGCGAAGTTGTCAGCAATGCTTGTTGACATGGCAACTGGGGATGTTTGTTGATAAACAAATCCCCACTCCGCGCCTACCTGGTACGTCACCAAAATCTTTCACACCGCCTCAGATATTTTATTGCCCTGCGTAACCTAGCCTAGGGATTGCTTATTTTTTACTTGCTTATTTGTCTTTATCCAAATATTTATTCAATTGATTATGTGATTTTCTTTTTTTTTTTTTATTATTGTTTGTGATACCTTGGGTCGCTTTTACTATGAAATTATTTCTTATCAAAATTTGAAAAATGTGCCAGGGATATCTTATTTTATGTTATTTTATTGTACTTATTTATCTATTTATTTATTTTTTTTTTTTTTCAACCCTAGTTGAGTATGCCATCGCTGTTTTGAGAATATTTAAATTTGACAGTTAGTAGAATTCTGCAAACCGCAACTAAAATTTTTACATAAACTGTTTAAGCTATAAGTCTTTCTGTAACCGTAACATCTTACTACCCCTTTTTAATGGTATTTTATTCCCACTATTCTTCCTCCGATGAGCTTGACTCCTCTGTTTTGCACCTGTCAGCATGCTTTGGTGCCCACAGTCTGTCAATGTGTCTTTTTATAGTTCCTTTACTTTCTTCCGTTACATCTTGTAAAATGTAATTGTTATTTCGCACTTTTCGAACCACCTTAAATGGGCCTTCAAATTTTTTTTGTAAAACAGTAGGGTTAATGGACTTAAGGTAAACTTGTTGTCGTAGTTCAAGTGTTTTTATTTTATCAAGGTCTTCCTCTGTCACATATTCAGCCATCATTTTCTCCTGCTGTGCCAACGCTTGCAGTCTAACCTCCTGCATGTGGTCCATTCGGTTTTTGACATATGTCTGAGTGTGAATTTGTTCTGTTGGCATGTGTGCAGTAAAAGGAGTGCGTAAATTTCTTCCAAAAAAAGGAAGGCGGGTGAAAATCCCGTCGCTCTGTGCCTCGCCATATTGTATTGGAGTTTGAAAAACTCTAGGCGAATGTCCCATTGTAAGGAACTTTGTGCCATGGCTGTCAGTGATCCTTTCAGTATTCGATTCACGACTTCTATCAGTCCATTTCCTTGGGCTCTGTAAACTGAACTGAAGCGAATTTCAATGTTTAGAGCACGCATGTACTCTTTGAATACCGCTCCCCTAAAATATGGCCCATTATCTAATTTTAACTGTTTTGGCAATCCAAAATAACTGAAGTATTTATTAAAGACATTGAGAATAGTCTGGGACTCGACATTGCGAATAGGTATGGCTTCTAGGAATCTTGAAGTAGAATCCATAATCGTGAGAATAAATTTATTCTTGCGAAGTGTAAGTGGAAGCTTTCCGACGATATCCGCATGTAATACACTCCCTATCTCATGGTCCTTAACCATTTTTTGAATAGGAACTTTCATTTTTTTATGTGGCTTTGCGGTGTTACATGGTACACAATTGGCACAATAAGTTCGAATATCTGTATACATCCCGTGCCAAAATATTCTACTTTTCATGGCTTCATAGGTTTTGTCAAAACCAAAATGCGGTTTGTGCACTTCTTCCATCAAAGCAATCTTTAAAGCATCCGGCGCTATAATTAGTTCTGTTTTCTGTTTCCCCGGTTTTAAAATTAGCATCTTCTCTTCATTTAAAGTATACCTTTTGGTATTTCTGTTTTCTTTACCTTGTTCTATTTTCTGAATTATTTTGCTTAATTTCTCGTCTGAATATTGATGTTGTTTAATATTCTCATTAGATAATGCGGGATTAACGGAAAATAAATTATTGTGTAAATTTGTATCCGTAATAATATTATTTATATTTCGCGAAATATAGTCCGCTGGGTTGGTGTCCCCTTTAATGTGATCGAATTCATAAGAGAAATCGCTGAGATTTATCACCCATCTTTTAACCAAATCGGACTGATTCTCTAGATGTAAATTTTCCGTGAGAGCCTTGGAATCGGTGAGAATCTTGAAGTGTCTGCCTTCCAACATAGTTCTGAAGTGTAACACCGCTTCATGAACCGCTAATAATTCGAATTTCAAGCTCGGGTAATTCTTTTCCGGTTCCCGTAATTTTCTCCCAAAAAATTCAATAGGTTGTAATTTTCCTTCAATTTCCTGCGCCAGTACCGCTGAAATTGCAATTTTTGAGCCGTCTGTGATTAAAGTAAATTGTTTGGTGTAATCAGGAGGATGTAATGTTGGGTTGTTTATAATTTCATCTTGGATTTTCTTAAAGGCCATTTCAGTATTTTCATCCCATTTAAATTTAATTTTATCTTTAGTAAGATTAACTAATGGGTTTACTATTTCCGCATATTTTGGAATAAGTGTTCTAAAGTAGTTAGCCAAACCTAAGAGTGACCTTACTCCTTTTTTTGTTTTAGGTCTTACTAAACTTTTAATTTTATCTATATTCCTTGTGGATGGTGAATAGCCGTGCTTGTGAATTTGAAAACCAAGAAATTCTATTTTTTCTTTACATATTTGCATCTTGGATGGCTCAATTGTTAGATTATGTTGGATTAGCGCCTGTAACACTTCTTCCAAAATTCTTAATAATTCTGATATAGTGTCAGCCCCTATTAAAACATCATCAATAAAGTAGGCTACCTGATGCTTGTTAAAATGACCCAATACCTTATTTATCAGTTCAGCGAAATAGGCGCTCGAATTTCGAGTTCCGAACGCAAGTCTCAGAGGTCGAAATTTACCATTTTCTGTGATAAACGATAGTTTTTGGCTATCTTCAGGTCGTAAATTAATTTGGAAGAAAGCACTGTGTAAGTCCAATACTATATAGTACTTCTTCCCACTAATATTCTGTAAAATTTCTTTAATATCTGGAATCGGATAGGAATATGGCTCTAAAATCTGATTTAGCAGCCGGTAATCTACCGCCATTCGAAATTTAGGATTGTTTTTGCTATCAGCTTTTTTTCTTACAAAAATGACAGGAAATGCGTAATTAGAGTCCGATTCCTCGATGATTTTCGCTTCTAATAATTTTCTTATCTCTGTCTTTGCATATTGCTTCACTGCTTGTGGCACTTTATAGGGTTTTGTTTGAATAGGATAGTCGTGGTTAAGTGTAAACTTTGGTGTCACCAGTGAGCATTGACCTAAAGTTTGATAGGATTTCGAAAAAGCGTGTACATGTTTTAAAAGAATTTGTTTGAACGAATCCTGTACATCCGATGGTAAATGATTAAGATCAAAATCTTCCTCATTTATCTCTGCCTCTCTTAATTTATGTACATCTTCCAAATTTAATGCATTGACCTCAAAAATTCTCCCTTGCTCAATATTGTCTATAGATTTATCTTGTTTGTATTCCAAATTAGTGAAAATTTGCCCGATGTTCATACCTGTTTCTAAATGTATCTTGTTATTAGTAATATTTTTAATTAAAATATTTATTTTTCTGTTATTTGGGGTGTCATGGATAGATCTTTCATAGAAAATTTTATTTTTGTGCTGTATTGGTTCTAGGATAAATGTTTGATTTTCCTTTAATTTTATGGGGCATTCTAATTTTACAAATTTTTCCTCCCCTGGGTTTATAATATTATGGCCTACCGTTTTTGCAAACATTTTCCCCTTTGTAGGTTTTCTGTATTTTTTAGTCCTTGTGTTTTGTTCTGTAATTAATGTATTTACTTCCCCAGTGTCCTCCGAATCTTTGATGTTTAATGCCATTTTTCTTCCTTTGAATTTAAGATACTTCTCTTCAAAATCTAGAACCATTTGATTTTCTTTTAAGAAATCGTACCCTAGTAATAATTGATATTTGCGGCCAAAATCTTTATTTGTAACATAAAAAGTTCCTTTTACAAAAGTGTCCTGTAATTTAAATGACATTCTAATGCACTGTTTGAATGTAATCAGTGAATTTGTAAGTGTTTGAATCTTAATTTGATTTCCCAAATATTTAAATTTTATATTTGCTTGTTTTAAATTTTCAAACAAAAGCGGTGAGATCAAGCTCACTTGTGCGCCTGAGTCACAAAGGCTGTTAATTACAATATCTTTAATTTTAAATTTAATTAGAGGAAGTTCATTTGTATCGTTCTGTACACTTGCAATAGTTTTATCCCTTAAAGTATGCCCGCTATCGTGAGACTTGCTCGGGTCTTCTTTATCTGTATTTACAAGTCTCGTATTTAGTTTTCCGCATCCTTATCTTTGTTCTGCTTGTATCTTTTATAATTGCCCCTCTGAAATTTACCCCTTTGATTACTATCCTTGTTACTGTTCGTATGATTTTCTCTGTTTTCCCTAGAGTCCGTATATTTATTGCGATAGTTATTCCTCTGTGCACCTCTATAATTTCCTCTCTGTTGAGTGTAATACCCCTGTGCATCATAATTATTAAAGTCAGGTTGATAATAAGTATACGGCGTGTTGTAATGTTGTTGTGGTGGGGGTGGAAAAGGTTGAGCATTTGGTACATGATTATAGTAAATATTACCCTCCGGAAATGCATTGTGAGAATCGTGTCTTTCATACTGGTTATAATTCTTGTAATTTGCTCTGTAATTACCCCTATTGTTTACAAATCTATGCCTATAATTCTGGTTGTTGTTTTTATTAGCTTTATTATACCAACAACTATCCTCATTGTGTGACCCCTTCTTGCAGATATTACAAAATTTTTCGACTTCCTCTCTTTTTTCGATTGTTCCCAATTTTATGTTATTTATTTCTTTTGATAAATTATTAATCTGCTCCGCCGTTTCTACATTTAATTTCAATAACTTCTCAAAAAGTTGCGATTCATTGTTAGCTGTTATAGTATTTACCTGTTCTGCCCCTATATTATTGTACGCTTCTTCTAATTTAATTGCTGTTTTGCAAGCATCCTCAAAATTATCGGGAAAGGTTTTCCTTAAATCCATACTTAAATCCGGTCTAATCGCATCCAAAAATCGTCTCAATCTTACTAAGTCCAAAAATTTCCCGTTTCCGTTCGGATCAACTTCTGTATGGCTTTTCTCTATATAAAGAGACGCTGCGTTTTTGAATTCGCTAATAAAACTTGTTAAGTCTTGTCCCGGTTTCTGTTTCAGATTGAAAAATTCAGTCTGTACCTGCGTAAATGATTTCTTGATTTTAAATAAATCTAACAATTTCTTTTTGAATTCGTTGTAGTTTTTCTCTTCTATAAGCGATTTATTTTGTGAGAGTTTCTCTCTCGCAGTACCCGACAATTTTGCTTTCAAAATTGTAAGCTTCGCATCGTCTTTTAATATTTGTTTAGTTAAGTCCTCAAATTGTCTGAGAAAATACTCGCAATCACTTAACTTTTTCCCATCGAAATTCGGGATTAGAGAAATTATTGTGTCCACTGATGGATCTGCCATCGTGTTACTCGAATCAATTTGCTTTTCTTTATTTAACTTTTTTATATGCCCTCGCGTTAATACGCCAGAAAAACTCGAGTTCAAGCTATTTCTATGATTTCTACGATTCTTTTTTGGCATTCAGCTTTTTGATAATTAAAATTTATTTAGATACTGAATTCTAAATCTAACTTTAAAAATGCATGGAAATTCTTACCCCTAAAAATATTATTAAGCCAAGTGTAAACATTTGCAAAATTTCAAAGATATCAAAATATAAATGCATTATACAATAAAGTATACAGTATCAAAATATATATGCATTAACAATCTACTAATACACTATTTTATCTGCTACATAAATCCTTATCTTTTTATTTTTTTTATTATTCATATCATTTTACGCTATCATTTGATTTTTTTTTTTTTTTTTTTATGATTTACTTTCTTAGCACAATGTTTCAGTATACTGTTAAAGATCAAATGCAAAGTTCATATAAGAGTAACATAAAATATACATACAATTACGAATATACTGATTTTACTAAGTTGAATACTGATATTTACGAAATCACCGACTTGCTGGTAGTGGAGCCTTTTAGAGGAAGTCAAACAAACCATCAAAATAAAAAATCTCCATTTAATCTTCCAATAACTTATCATTAAAAGAAAAGAGTTGAAATTATTCTAATTAACAGTTTCATAATTATTATTTTGCAATATACTATATAGATTGTAAATTTCCACAATTTGAATATAAAATTTGAAATTGATTACTTTTAACATGAGCCTGTATTTTAGAATACATTAAAGGTATTTAACTTAATGTTTGACAATAACCCAGTTGCAATTTTTAATCATTAAAATTGAAAACTCAATTAACAATAATTAAGAACTGGACGGCACCAGTGAATTATATAGGAATTGCAGATGTTGAAGAGAAATATGCATGGCTCAGTTATATTATTTATTTAAGATTTTTTTATTCTTTAATTTCCCTTCTAATTGCTGCCCATTCCAACATAACCCTTTTGCTGGGACAAGTTGATCAAAATTACAGCTTAGAATTAAATACATAAAGGTTTCTCTGGGGTTGGCTAATAGAATAAATTAATTTACCAAGATAATAATAATAAAAGGAATCCTTAGAGATTAAATTTTGGATATGTTCCCCCATCGCGTTGTGTAATTTCGTAGTAGCCCATTACCCTTTTTGAGAATGATCATTCTTGCCCCTAGCTGACTTTTAAAATGGAAATCTAAATAAACAAACACATACTAGATAATTTAAATGAGAAGACTCCAAATAATTAACACTATTATTTATTTACAATATTTACAGTTATTTCAAGAAAAAAAAAAAGATTTATCAGAACACATCTGATTTAATTTCCTAACAAAATTTCTCCTATAATATTGGCATTAACACTTTGATCCTTGCAAAGGATACTTATATTTGTTTGTATTTATATTTAAATTGATCTTTGACAACATTATTTGTTTACAATTAAAATACTGCCTTCCATTTGTGACTAAGGTCACACTACCAGCTTCTCTTATAATATTTTGATAAAATCAAATCAACTGGGGAATTACTTAGGTCAGAGTCATATTTACCTATACACATTGATTGACGAAGGTTTCTCTTTGTATCAGAGCACACTTTCCGCTAACTAAATAGCGCTGCACTTATTGAAAATGTTCATTTCACAAAACTTAGCGCAACTTCACCGCTCTCCATATATGTTGTCCGGGTTCGCTGCTTTCTTACCATCAGAATTGCCACTTACATATATTTTCCTCTTTCGGACCGCACAAAATTCATCGCGTCATTTTATTTCACCTCTCACTTTCGCTTCTGATATCGATGTGATGTTCTGTTTTCATTCTTTTTCACAACTGCTTTTTCATGACCACGGTGGGCCGTACTTTGTTCTGCCCAAAATTTGCATGACAGTGCTTTAAGCCCATCCTTCTTTTTTTTCATTGGGTAGTTGATCTCCCGTTTTAACTGAAATTTGCATAACAGAGGGTCAGTTTCACCTCCTCCTTACCAACCCCAACCAATGGCTATGCATCAGTTGTTGCTGTAGCGTGTTGTTTTTTTTCTCGGAACGACGTGTGTGTTCTTTGATATTATCTCCCAGACCAACTTAAATCAAAGTTCTTCTTATTTGACTTTTATGGCTTAAAATTGTCGCCAGCGAGTCTCTGGTCATAAATTTGCCATCCTAAATCTTTCAACTGAGGCGACTTATGGGAAAGTCCCGATAATGTACTTTCCTTACATTAAAAATGGCCGCTTGGCATATGAAAAAGCGATGCGGCATCCCGGAACTGTTGAGGACAGTCACATGACTTACAGTTTTATTATAGAGATTATAAAGGAGTAAATCTTGTTTGTTTGTTTGTAGGGGGTAATCTCTGGAACTACCGAACAGATTTCAAAAGTGATGGTGGCAAATTGATTGTGACAACCCCTGCTCCAACATAGGCTATATTTTATGGCGGTGCCACTAACCCCAGGAGGTGCAGGAGCAAAAAACGTTCTAAAATTGCGATTTTTCAGTTATCACACTGGCTGTCAAGCCCTGAGAGCTTGGCAGCCGGTTCTGTATGTATGTATGTACGTACGTAATGCGATAACTCTTCATAGAAATATCCGTTTTCCTTCAAATTTTGTTTATAGGTTCACTGTGTTAAGGCGCTTCCCTGATTAGTTTTCGGGATTGATTGGTTAAGTATAATAGGGGGGGGACAAGGGGCTATTTCCCCCCCCCTTAATTTATATAAAAGGGTTTTTCATGCAGAATTATTCCGTTTTCCTTCAAATTTTGTTTATAGGTTCACTGAGTTAAGGCGCTTCCCTGATTAGTTTTCGGGATTGATTGGTCAAATATAAAGGGGGGGAACAAGGGTCTAATTCCCCCCCCCCCTTAATTTATATAAATGGTTTTTTCATGCAGAATTATTCCGTTTCCCTTCAAATTTTGTTTAAAGGTTCACTGAGTTAAGGCGCTTCCCTGATTAGTTTACGGGTTTGATTGGCTGAGTATAAAGGGGGGAACGGGGGGGTGCTAATCCCCCCTTAATTTATATAAATGGGTTTTTCTTGCAGAATTATTCCGTTTTCCTTCAAATTTTGTTTATAGGTTCATTGGGTTAAGACGCTTCCCTGATTACTTTTCGGGATTGATTGGTTAAGTATAAAGGGGGGAACGGGGGGCTAATCCCCCCCTTAATTTATATAAATGGGTTTTTCATGCAGAATTATTCCGTTTTCCTTCAAATTTTGTTTATAGGTTCACTGTGTTAAGGCGCTTGCATGATAATTTTCGGGATTGATTGGCTGAGTATAAAGGGGGGAACGGGGGGGGGGCTAATCCCCCCCTTAATTTATATAAATGGGTTTTTCATGCAGAATTATTCCGTTTTCCTTCACATTTCGTTTATAGGTTCACTGAGTTAAGGCGCTTCCCTGATTAGTTTTCGGGATTGATTAGTTAAGTATAAAGGGGGGGGGATCGGGGGGGCTAATCCCCCCTTAATTTATATAAATGGTTTTGCATGCAGAATTATTCCGTTTTCCTTCAAATTTTGTTTATAGGTTCACTGTGTTAAGGCGCTTCCCTGATTAGTTTTCGGGACTGATTGGTTAAGTATAAAGGGGGGGAACGGGGGGATAATCCCCCCCTTAATTTATATAAATGGGTTTTTCATGCAGAATTATTCTATTTGCTTCAAAATTTGTTTATAGATTCATTGGGTTAAGACGCTTCCCTGATTAGTTTTCGGGATTGATTGATTAAGTATAAAGAGAGGGAAGGGGGGGGCTAATACCTCCTTAATTTATGTAAATGGGTTTTTCATGCAGAATTATCCCATTTCCTTCAAATTTTATTTATAGGTTCACTGTGTTAAGGCGCATCTCTGATTAGTTTTCGGGATTGATTGGTTAAGTATAAAGGGGGGAACAAAGGGCTAATTCCCCCTTATCTATACTAATATATAAAGTAGTAAAGATTGTTTGTTTGTTTGTTTGTTTGTTTGTAGGGGGTAATCTCTGGAACCACTGAAGCGATTTTAAAAGTGATGGTGGCAAATTAATGGTGACAATCCCTGCTCCAACATAGGCTATATTTTATGTCGGTGCCACCACCCCCAGGGGAGTGCAATAGCGAAAAACGTTCTAAAATTTCGATTTTTTGTGTACTGAAGGAGATAGAAGTATCAAATTTGGTATGGTAGTTACTTATAAGATGTAAATGCTCTCTAAGAACAAATTATAAAAACATTCGCAATTTAAAAGGGTGAGATGAGGAAGAAGCGTTCTAAACACATTCTAAATTACAATTTCTATGGAATCTCTGAAACTACAGAACCGATTTCAAAAGTGATGGTGGCAAATGGATGGTGACAGTCCCTGCTCCAACATATGCTAAATTTTCTGTCGGTGCCACTGCCCGCAGAGGGTGCAGGAGCGAAAAACGTTCCAAAATTATGATATTTTCAATAATGAAGGAGTTAGGAACTTGACATTTTGTATGGTCGTTACTTACAAAATTTAAATGCTCTATAAGAACAAAATCTAAAAAAATTCGAAATTTAAAAGGCTGAAATAAGCAAAAAATTTTCTAAAAACATTCTAAATTACAATTTGTACGGAATGTCTGGAACTACTAAAGCGATTTCAAAAGTCATGGTTGCAAATGGATGGTGACAATCCCTGCTCCAACATAGGCTATATTTTATGTCGGTGCCACTAACCCCAGCGGGTGCAGGAGCAAAAAACTTTCTAAAATTGCGATTTTTCAGTTATCACACTGGCTGCCAAGCCCTGAGAGCTTGGCAGCCGGTTCTGTATGTATGTATGTACGTACGTAATGCGATAACTCTTCATAGAAATATCCGTTTTCCTTCAAATTTTGTTTATAGGTTCACTGTGTTAAGGCGCTTCCCTGATTAGTTTTCGGTATTGATTGGTTAAGTATAAAAGGGGGGGAACAAGGGGCTAATTCCCCCCCCTTAATTTATATAAATGGGTTTTTCATGCAGAATTATTCCGTTTTCCTTCAACTTTTGTTTATAGGTTCACTGAGTTAAGGCGCTTCCCTGATTAGTTTTCGGGATTGATTGGTCAAGTATAAAGGGGGGAACAAGGGTCTAATTCCCCCCCCCCTTAATTTATATAAATGGGGTTTTCATGCAGAATTATTCCGTTTTCCTTCAAATTTTGTTTATAGGTTCACTGAGTTAAGGCGCTTCCCTGATTAGTTTTCGGGATTGATTAGTTAAGTATAAAGGGGGGGGGATCGGGGGGCTAATCTCCCCTTAATTTATATAAATGGGTTTTTCATGCAGAATTATTCCGTTTTCCTTCAAATTTTGTTTATAGGTTCACTGTGTTAAGGCGCTTCCCTGATTAGTTTTCGGGATTGATTGGTTAAGTATAAAGGGGGGGAACTGGGGTATAATCCCCCCCTTAAATTATATAAATGGGTTTTTCATGCAGAATTATTCTATTTGCTTCAAAATTTGTTTATAGATTCATTGGGTTAAGACGCTTCCCTGATTAGTTTTCGGGATTGATTGATTAAGTATAAAGGGGGGGAACGGGGGGCTAATACCCCCCTTAATTTATGTAAATGGGTTTTTCATGCAGAATTATCCCATTTCCTTCAAATTTTATTTATAGGTTCACTGTGTTAAGGCGCATCTCTGATTAGTTTTCGGGATTGATTGGTTAAGTATAAAGGGGGGAAACAAGGGGCTAATTCCCCCTTATCTATACTAATATATAAAGTAGTAAAGATTGTTTGTTTGTTTGTTTGTAGGGGGTAATCTCTGGAACCACTGAAGCGATTTTAAAAGTGATGGTGGCAAATTAATGGTGACAATCCCTGCTCCAACATAGGCTATATTTTATGGCGGTGCCACCACCCCCAGGGGGGTACAGGAGCGAAAAACGTTCTAAAATTTCGATTTTTTGTGTACTGAAGGAGATAGAAGTATCAAATTTGGTATGGTAGTTACTTATAAGATGTAAATGCTCTCTAAGAACAAATTATAAAAACATTCGCAATTTAAAAGGGTGAGATGAGGAAGATGCGTTCTAAAAACATTCTAAATTACAATTTCTATGGAATCTCTGAAACTACAGAACCGATTTCAAAAGTGATGGTGGCAAATGGATGGTGACAGTCCCTGCTCCAACATATGCTAAATTTTTTTTCGGTGCCACTGCCCGCAGAGGGTGCAGGAGCGAAAAACGTTCCAAAATTATGATATTTTCAATAATGAAGGAGTTAGGAACTTGACATTTTGTATGGTCGCTACTTACAAGATTTAAATGCTCTATAAGAACAAAATCTAAAAAAATTCGAAATTTAAAAGGCTGAAATAAGCAAAAAATTTTCTAAAAACATTCTAAATTACAATTTGTATGGAATGTCTGGAACTAATAAAGCGATTTCAAAAGTGATGGTGGCAAATGGATGGTGACAATCCCTGCTCCAACATAGGCTATATTTTATGTCGGTGCCACTACCCCGAGGGGGGTGCAGAAGCGAAAAACGTTCTAAAATTGCGATTTTTGCGATGCTGAAGGAGCTAGAAACTTCAAGTTCGGCATGATTGTTATTTATAAGATCTAAATGCGCTCTAAGAACAATTTCTAAAGAAAAATGATCTAATGATTCTGCGATTTTTCAACTATTGAATTTCTAAAATTACCAAATTTCACAATAGAGTACCATAGCGAAACCTTCACGTGTAAAAAGATAATGATAAGGGCGACGTGTCCTGACGTGTATATTGACTATAGCACGAGTCACAAATTATAGTATCCTTATTATTCTGTTAAAATATAAAAGTGAATTATGAAATGTCAATATTTTGTTTGATTAAAGGTTCGTTAAGAGAAATTGACCAGCGTAGCGGGCGTAGCTTGCTAATATTGTAAATAAAATGAATGCAATACTAATGATGGCGATTGGAACAATATCTGGCGATTTATCACCTGCGTTGGGTTAGGTTGGGTTGATTATTTACGGTCAATTATCTACACTTGGGATATAGGCCCGGGGGGGAGTGCCCTTTGTGGGGGTGTTTCTAAGGGAACCTAACACGTATTTACGCATGAATAAATCCACGGCTCAAAGAAAACCACGAAAACTCCGAACGATTAGGCCGACGGGCGCGTTTGGGATCGAACCCAGCACCTCCCGTCTACCAGCTTCGAGAGCAGAACCTCTCAGCCACTGGTGGGGCTTTTTATCACCTGGGACCGGCTAACATAAAAGTACTCAATTTAAAATACAAAGATAAGCTTTTAAATAATTTACTTATTATTTGAAATAGATTAGGTCTACAGAATAAACATTTAATTTAAGCATCATAAAAATTCATAATTTTAAGAAATAGATATTCCGTTACACAGTTAAATTAAAGTCAAAATTTTGTAGTTCCTTATTAGATTGATTAACTATTAATTTTGATTTTCTTTATGATAGTGTACATAAATATACCACTTTTGGTCTGAGAATTTAACTTTAATTGTCGGCAAAAACTTCTTCAACTCCTGAGTTAAGTAATTTGTGCTCATTTTCAAATCCAGAATTTGTGCTTTGCCACGTAACTCTGTATTCCTTTTTCCTTGACTGCTTTGTCATCAACGGAATAGCAATTTGGCACGCTATAAACAGCAAAACAGCAGTTAGGCAAACAATAATTAAACAAGCGTTCATTGTTTTACAATCACTAGCAATAAATATTTCCATCTTCAAGTAGGAGCTGACATAATGATCATATAAATACATCTTTTCTTTGTCTGTTATATTGATCGTAATTTCCGATATCAAACGTTCTTCATCTTCAGAGTTCTGTTGTTCTTCAAATTCAGATTCTGGACTTTGCCACAAACCTCTGTCTTCCAGGCAAGTTTTATCATCAATGAGACAGTTATCAGGCAATCGACATTTACAATCTAGAGTTATATCTATTTTGAAAGAGGGACTGCAATAATGTTCATATACATAACATTTCTTTTCATCTGTTAATTCGATAGTAACTTTTGGCATCGAAGATTTGGATTCAAGTAGAATCTGCGGGTCTTCAAATCCGCATCCTAAGGTTTGACAGAAAATTTTGTTGGTTTTGTGATGTTTCGAATAGCAAAGCAAATAAGCGTTCCCTATCGCCATCCATTTTTCTTTATCTTTACAATAAGCAGCAATTTCTAGCTGTGAACAGTAGCTTATAGCAGGAACAGCGAGTAAAAATAGTATGCTTCGAAAAACTGTTGATTGTGTCAAAATAAACATTGTAATGAACAAAAAATCAATTAAATAGCTCAAAAAGGATTTTATACTGCAAAACGAATCAGTAAAAATGCATTTTTAAATATCCCGTTGGCTGAGAGTTGAGATGTTTAGTTATGATCCTACTTTTCTTTTGCTGAAGTTGAATTTATTTCTCGAGCTGACAATTATGATTTCCGAATTAAGCGTAGTGAAAAATCTTCAAGGAATCGGAAACAAAAAATTTAAATGTTATTTTATTTTATTTTATTTTTGACTTTTAAAATCAAGATTAAAAAAAAAAAAAAACTTTTAAAATCAAGGACTCTACTCTAATTCGGATAGGTATAAAAATCTACCACCGATGAGAATAATGTCATAAAAGAATATTTCCAATATCATGTAGGATGACCAAATTTTATAACGGAATTTTTTTTCAAGCTTTCACAATTTTAAAATTTACAACTTTTTGACATGAAACGTCTTTAAAATCACGCCAAAATATATGGATACCGGGACAGAATTTTGGACCGTCACGAAAACATCTATATCGTCTTCCTTTAATAATTCTCTAGGGCTGCGTTCAGATAACATTTGCTAACAAAAGTCATAAATTATTTACTTGGGATCTCTTTTCCAAAGGCTCTGTGGTCATCAATAAATGAAAGGGGAGTCTCGACAAAAGAAATGAGCGGTTATAAAAATGTCAAGGATGTCATCCGCTGACTTTTGACTTCTAGACAAGATAGGAAGGCTGAAAACATCAAAGGGAGAGGATGACCACATGAGACGTTCCAACTTAATCATTAGCCTCAAAAATGTAAGAGCGATGTCGTGTTTGAACATATATGGTCAGCTCGCTAATACAACCTTGAGTTAGACTTGCGGGATGGCAGGGAATGCGCGCAGAGTAAAGAGGCTACTTCACTCACGCGAAAACACCCGCTCGCTAATGTTAATCCTAGTGAAGAAATATTTTAAGATATCTCGTTCGATATCTCGTTCGCTCGGAGCTGCTTGAAATCAAACTTAACTTTTTATGCTTGTACCTTTTTACACTCGTTTATTTTTTAAATTCCTACTATTAGCTCACACTCTATATATATATATCTTGTTCAAATTTTCAATCGTTAATAAAATATTTTCTATTCATCCACTCAAGTTCAAACAATTTTTTTTTTAACTTGTAGTGGATGACACTTTATGTTAATACAGTTTTTTCAAATATTAATTCATTCATTAAATTTAATTGAGAAAAAAAATTCCTCCCATTGTTTTCATAAATGAAATGAAAGATTTATCTCAAATGAGTGATGCCACAGAAATAAAATACCGCAAGGTTGATTATAAAATAATGTTCAATAAAGATAACGTGGGACATTAATGCTGCACGGGTTTATTTTATATATTTATGATTAAAAAGTAGGAATTGACTTTAAAAAAAATTATATTACTTGTTTAACTCAACTTGGTTTTTGTCTGTACAGTAGAATTTTGTAATCGGATTTTTCAACCCACTTCCTGATATGTTAGAATTACGAAAATTACGTTCACATGCGTGTGTTTCTGATGACAATTCAACAT
The DNA here is from genome assembly GCA_963931845.1 of Maratus michaelseni. Taxonomy (NCBI): domain Eukaryota; kingdom Metazoa; phylum Arthropoda; class Arachnida; order Araneae; family Salticidae; genus Maratus; species Maratus michaelseni. Next base: position 122,785,356 of record OZ007595.1, read on the forward strand.
TTAAATTTTTTTTTAGAAATTAATTATAAACAAATACATTAGTTTTCAGGCATTTTTCCGTTAGCCCGCCGCAGATAATAAATCGTAAAATGTTCTCTGCAACTGGTACAATTGTACACGAGTTGTTCAAAAACTTAATTAATTGTAAGTCAATTCATTCTCGCCAAAATATTCCAAATGACTCTGAAACTGCAACAATGAAGCATTTTAAAGGCTAAAAAGTAGAAAATCTAATACATAAAAAGGAAAATTTGTCTGTCAGTCTGTCTGCACTTCTATACAAATTAACAGTTTGAAAGCCAGAACTGTGAAATGTAACGTGTAAGGTGTATTAAAACACGGCCGAGGCAACTAAAGTAATCCGGAATCGAAATAATGTACAGGTCATTTTTAATTAATAAAAAACCAGAAAAATCTTACAGCGTTTACCTATTAAATTTAAACATTTTTCGTTATAGCAGTTGCCAACAATTAAAAATCTACAATAAAATTCTTTCTACAATAATTAATTTCCCATTGAAAGATTTCTATGTGAAAAATTAAAATGAAATAAGAAGTTTCAACAGTTGAAAAAAAAAAAAAAAAAAGATTAATATGACGTTATATTGGTAATATAACGTAAATTTTCAAACATTTCTCGATAATACAAGAAGTATTAGTATGTGTAAGTACAGAAAGCAGGTTGATATGATGTCATTAGAGAATTAAAAAGAAAATTAATATGACGTCATAGTGGAAGTTTAACGGACTTTTTCAAATGTTTGAGAACGATACAAAGAGAATATCAATATGAGTAATAGAGAAAGCAAGTAAATATGACGTCAGCAGGTGAATATAACGTCATATGAGTATGAGGAACCTATTGAATCATGATAAAAACCCGATTATGGAAATATTGGTATATTTTAACATTTTGAAGTTGTCTATACAACATGTTTAATATTTAAATTGATTTTTCTACACAAACATTCTTAAAATCCCGGACAGCGCCGGATACTTCAGCTAGTAAATTATAAATTACAATTAAAGAGTGTAATATTTTTAAAAAGATACGCTTTTATCAATTAATAGTTTAATAATAATTAATTTACGATTATACGTTGAGAAGACAATTTAGAAATTCTGAAAAGATTGCTTAAATAATGTTTCATTTTTTCTTCCCTGTTGCCATATCTTAGAAAAGGAACAAGACAAAAGTTATATATATTTTAATAAATTCACTTGCTTGCGCTTTCTACCAGGCGTAAAAAAGAGTAGTGCATAATCGAGTTTGCAGCCCACGCTAAATTAATGTATTATAACGGAAATTTTTGGGACAAAGCATGAATTGCAGTCATGAAATTAGGCGTGAGTTTAAAGATTGGATGCTTATAAAAGAGTCTTCGAGATCATTGTCTGCCCGTCTATATGCCCGTCTGTCCGCCTGTCTGGCTGGCCGTGTGTCTGTCCACGCCAAAAACTCGCGTAAATACAATCGGAATGCCATATAATTTATATATGTTATTGAGGTTGACCATAGCATGTTTGGTATTCAAAATGAAGTGTGTAGCATTTATAGTTAGATTGCAGGGGGAATCAAAAGAATTCCGATCTATTACGGTCGATGGGGAAAAATCGTTTTCAGTGCATTTTTATAAGGTTACACAATTTCAAACTTAATGAAATTGATATACGCCACTGAGGTGGTCGACAACATGTTTTCCATTGAGTATAGAATAAGTAGCAATTATAATTTGTTTACAAGGATACTCAAAAGTATTCTGTACATTACGGTCAATGGGGAAAAATCGTTTGCAGTACATTTTAATGATGTTACACTATTTCAAACATAAGTAAATTTATATGCGTCCCTGAGATGCCTGCGCAACATGATTTATATAGAGTACACAGTAAGTAGCAATTATAATTCGTTTACAAGAACCCACAAAATTATTCCATTGCATTAATATCTTATGGAAAAAAATCGTTTACAGTGTAATGTATTTTAATGAAATTGGTATACATTACTGAGGTGCACTCGGGCATATTTTCTGTAGATTTATTGAGTGCGTAGAATATTACGTTTATTTACAAAGACACTCAAAAGATTTTGGTTACAGAACTCACTATGAACCATAACTGCTGTATTTAAGTTTTAAGCTGTATAATGTTTATTTTTAGAGTATTATGAGACATGTGTTTCATATACAGGGTTGCACGATATAGAATTCGCACACATTACCGGCTATGGACAGCAATTCTTGAAAAATAATTTTTACTGCGTTGTGGATATTTTTCAATGTTTATTTATATATCTCATTTCTTTGTATGAACAAAAATGACATGTCTGAACAGTATCCCGATAGTGTTGAAAAGTGTTTCATAATCTATGCAGTGGTGTATAATTTTTCGTTCTTGTTCAAATCTCGTAACACATCCGAAGAGAGTTGACAACCTCTCTTTGTTTCGAAAAGTTATAGATTCCGAGAAAAATATTTATATTTAAGACAGAATAAAACATGATAGATCAAATGAAGGGGTCGGGACAAGAGAGTGTCAAGCAACATTTTTGAACTTCTGGGGTATTTCAATTTGAAAATTTTATCAAATACTCAAATCAAGATATATAAAGTTTTTCACCAATGTCTTAGTAACATCTGATATATTCTGAGTAACAATATGGCATTACTTTAATGATATTACTATTAAGTTTCTTGTTAATTAGCTATATTCATAGGAGGCATAAACATCTGTGGCAAAAACGAAACCTGTCACATACGCTGACATCAAGTGAATTTAGAAACAAATTATATATTGGATATTATAATTACGCAACAGATTACCGTGATAGATTTATTTCACCAAAAATGTGGCTTGGCACTTTCTTGCCCTGACCCCCCTCAAATGTTTTAACCAGTAACTTTTTCTCTCATTTTACGCACTCAGGAATATAATTCACAGTTACTTGATTAATAAACAATCTGATTTACGTTAGAAGTGTTTTGATATTTTTGTTCCTCCGTAGTTAGCGTCACTGTTACGCAAAAGAAGTTGCATAAGTTCAGTGATGTGATGCGTCGCCAATTTCCATAAAGCCTGTCACTGAGTTAAGACTCGTTAGTGAGATATATTTGTATTGTCCCTATAACATTAGTTAAATCCAAACCTAGAAGGACGAATTTGTGAAATATTAATTCTTAACTATTGTTAGTGGTCTCACAGAGCGTCAATTTTCTAATTTTCACAATTTAAGTTGTAATTTACAGTTTTTTAAATATACTAGTGAAATTTTGTTTCGTTTGGAACTGCAGTGCTATCACTTGAGACTTTTGAATAGGTGAATTTTAATTATAATTCAATGTGTCGGAGAATAATTCGGCACATTACACTATTAAATAAAACAAAAACAAGATTATATAGAAACAAAATGTCGTTATGAACTTACTAGCGGCCCGTCCCTGCTTCGCTCGAATTGACAATATGTCGACCTCCTTGTGGATAAATGTCTTACACAAAATATCTAACAAAAAATCAGCAATAGCTGTCTTAATCGTCTAATCTTCCATAATCGAGTTTAATGCCGATGTTGGCGACGAAATCGCTAAAATAGCTAAAATACGTGTTTAACTATTTTTTAGCAGATTGGTTTACCTCTATATTTTATGTATTTCATTGTTCTGATTTCGTTGTTATGATTTCATTCTTTTAACTATTGTTGAGACTTTATGTTTTAACTGAATTGTTGCAAGATTCATTCTTTCTTTTTACCTGAACACCCCTCTGAAAATTTAACCCCCTTAGGGGATGAATTTCTAAAATCGCTTAAATTCGTGCTTAACCAATTTTTAGTAGATTTGTTTTTCTGAATTTCGCTCCTACCTAAAACTGCTGTTGAGGTATGGCAATCTTTTTATATGAGTTGCCCTATAGTATTGACTATCAAATCATGACAAAAAATCTTTGCAGTAGTTCACGCATGTGCAGTTAAAATTTATTTCATAAAAACACCTATATCTTATCAAATATTCAATATATTAATATTTTAATCCCAGTATACTATTTCTACGATTTTTTTGTCAAGTTTTTGGAAAGCGGTGTTAAATTCGGCTGAAAACTCTGCATGCTATAAATAAAAACCTTTTGAATTTTTCACAGAAACGTTAAAATCTTCACGAATGTACGTGCTATGCTTACACAAATGCACACAAATGTTAAACAGCACCTATATAGTCATTTGCTACAGTGACGGATCATTTTGAGCATTTTCTGTTACTTGGGGGATTGAAAATATTATTTTATTATTAAAATTATTACTGTCCCCCCCCCCCTCTAATTGTTCTCGCGACAAAATCTTCACTGAAAAACATGACGTCAAACATGTTCTTTACATCCTCCAAGGGTATTCTGGGCATTTCTTCACCAGTTTCAGTAAGATATTCGACGAAACGTCTGAAATTGGTCACTGCCCCTTAATTTCTGTACACCAGTATAGTATAGATTTTTGAAATCTCGTAACACATCTGAAGAGAAATGACAACCTCTCTTTGCTTCGGAAAGTTACACATTCAGAGAAAAATATTTATATTTAAAACAGATTATAACATGATAGATCAAATGTTTTAATCAGTAACTTTTTTTCTCATTTTACGTAAGCAGGAATATAATTCACAGTTGCTTGATTAATAAACAGTCTGATTTACGTTAGATATGTTTTGGTATTGTCGTTCCTCCCATAGTTAACATCACTGTTACGTCAAAGAAGTTGCATAATGTGAAACGTCGCTAGTTTCATAAAGCCTGTCATTAAGTTAGAACTCGTTAGTGAGATATATTTGTATTGTCCCTATAACGATAGTTAAATTCACACCAGTAGAAGGACGAATTTGTGAAATATTAATATTTAATTGCTGTTAGTGGTCTCACAGAGCGTAACTTTTTCTAATTTTCACAGTTTAAGTTGTAATTTCCAGTTTTTTAATTATAAATACTAGTAAAATTTTGTTTCGTTTGGAACCGCAGTACCAATCACTTATAGAGACTTTTGAATAGTTGAACTTTAATTATAATACAGTGTGTCCAGAATTATTGGCACATTACACTATTAAGTAAAAACAAAACAAAATCCAGATGATATAGAAACAAAATGTCTTTATTAACTTACTAGCTCAAGTACCCAGCGTTGTCCGGGATTTTAAGAATCTTTGTGTGGAAAAATCAATTTCAAAGTTAAACATGTTGTACAGAGAACTTCAAAATGTTAAAATATGTCGATACTTCCATAATTGGGTTTTTATCATTATTCAATACATTCCTTAAATCCATGACGTTATATTCACCTGCTGAAGTCATATCTACTTGTTTTCTCTATTACTCACATTTATACTCTCTTTGTATGATTCTCAAACATTTGAAAAAGTCCGTTAAGCTTCCAATACGACTTCATATTAATTTTATTTTTAATTCTCTAATGACGTCATATTAACCTGCTTTCTGTACTTACACATACTCTTACTCCTTGTATTATTGAGAAATGTATGAAAATTTCCGTTATATTACCAATATGACGTCACATTAATCTTTATTTCAATTGTTGAAACTTTTTATTTCATTTTCATTTTTCACGTGGAAATCTTTCAATAGAAAATGAATTGTTGTAGAGAGAATTTTACTGTGGATTTTTAATTGTTGGCAACTGCTATAGCAAAAAATGGTTAAATTTTATTGGAAAAAGATGTTAGATTTTTGGTTTTTTATTAATTAAAAATTAACTATACATTATTTAGATTAAGGATTACTTTAGTTACTTCGGCCGTGTTTTAATACACCTATACGTAACATTTCAAAATTCTGGATTCCAAACTGTTCATTTGTTTATAAGTGCAGACTGACAAACAGGCAAATTTTCATTTTTATATATTAGATAAGTCTTGTACATTTCCTTAGTCGCCAAAATCATGCTTACGCAAGTAATGCTTCAACCATCGCCCCCTGAATACTGCAGTGCTGGCCATTAAAATTGCAACACCAGGAAGGAATGCTAATAACAGAATGATATTTATTGGACAAATACATTATAATGGGAAAGACAAGTGATTACATTTTCAGAAAATTTGTAGGTATAGATCCGGAGAAAACACTACCCAGAGATGCCACCCCTGGCCGGAATAACAGCATTTATCTGCATAGGCATGGATCCGAACAGAGATTGGATGTCATGCACGGGTACAGCAGTCCATACACCTTCTACACTATACCACAATTCATCAATCATAGTGTCTGGCAAGTGGTGGCGTGCCAGTCGCTCAGCAACCATTCACCAGACATTTTCAATTAGTGAGAAATCAGAAGAACCTTCTGGCTAGGGCAATAGTCGAACATGTTCTATATCAAGGAAGGACAGGACAGTACGGTCAACATGCAGTCGTGCATTGTCTTGCTAAAACGTAGAGTTGCGGAGGCATCGAAGATAGGGCAGAACCACGAGCCGTAACACATCAGAAATGTAACGGCTGCTGTTGAAATTGCCGGCAATGCGAAGAAGAGGTTACCGAGACGTATATCCTTTGGCACTTCATACCGTCACTACAGGTGATATGACAGTATGACGATTCGAATGCAAGCTGGCAATGTGCATTTTCCACAATGCCGCCAAACATGATGCTATCATCATAATGCTGTATATGATGCAGGAATGACGTATCACATCTTTTCAGATGAATCCAGGCCCCGTATACAGATTCATGAAGGCCGCATACGCGTTTCGTGGCATCCTTGAGAATGCACATTGCCAGCTTGCATTTGACAGCATCACACAGACCCATAATCTGCAGTGCATATTTTTAGAAAAAACAATTGCCGTCCGTCTGTCTGTGTGTGTGTTTGTAAACGCTCTATCTTCCAAACAAATTGAGATAGAGACTTTGGTATGCTGTTGTCGCCTTTTGCGGTCACCGTAGTACTTCTCATATTCTTGAGACCTTAATAATATGGTATTTGCTGCCACCACCGGTATTAGACTGATACCGGACACGTTGGAAAAGAAGTTCTCACATAAATAATCAACTAATAATTTATTGATTAAATTAGCATGAAAAAATGTTATAGTGATAGTTCTTATTGGTCAATACAGATTATTATCACTTGCCGTATGTGACTGTCGAATGACAATCTCCCTGATCGCACGTTTTACTCTATTTCGTTTTGCACCATTCGTACACACCGTTCTGTCTACGCTGCTATTAATTTACCCTGGACCAAGCTGTCCGATGCACGTTCTCTCTGCAATTCTACACACTCCTCTGCCCTCTTGACTCTGCACGTCTACCCTCTACTCTCTCCCAGTACACCGCCTGTACTTATTCACTACGCTGCACACCAATGACTTTGGCGTCCTACACTCTCCGTTGCACATCAACGAGTCACGTCCTACACTCTCCGTGACACACCAGTGACTGACACGTCTCCCGCTATTCACGCCACTCTCCAAATCAACGGGGCTGTGTTTCTTATTTCACGGAGTTTCCATATCAGTAGAAACATTTCTTCTCGAACATTCCACCCCTCTATCATCATCTGAACCCAGCTCGCTAGGAATCCACTGCTCATTGTATTCTCCTTCCAAAGCCGAATTAATAACTTTCACAATGATGATCTCGTGAACATCCCACAAATATATAATCGGATTAGGGAAATTCCATTGTCAATCACATACGGAAGTTTTACAGAAAAAGAAAAATATATATCAGAATAGAGTAATATATAATAATGATTAAATATAATTAATTAAATTAATTAGAAATATACAATATAGGTTCTGTTAAAGTCAGAAACCTGACAGACTTGAAATTTGGTATGTACTTAGTAAGTAATAATGAGAAGAAGCTTATTGAATTTCAGTAAACTCAATTGTCCGGAACTATTTTGTTGGACTCTCGAAATATTCGTTCTGACAAAGGGTATATAAAATTTTTCGAAATTGTTTATTTTAAAGGGAAAATATAAAATACAATAAAAAAACAAATTTTGCATAAAGAATGAAGTCGATCGAATAATGAGTTGCCGAGATATTTGGAATCCTATTTCCACACTCTTTGATTTATCATGACCCTGTATTTCATTCAAATTGCAATTCAAAGATATATTTTAATTGGAAATGAGACGCTTAATCCGACGCAGTAAACTGTTTGTTAATATGATTATCAATTTTGGAGTTATAAGGATGTTTCTTCTACGCAATTCAGTAATAGAGCATTTAAAGTTTAGGACGTCATCAAGTCACGATTTTATTCGAATTGCAGGTATTTTATAAATAGTTTACATGTTTTATTTTCATATTTTATATTATGTATATCGATGATGGGTAAGTATTACGGTGGGCTCCAACGACTACTTTCTACTATTAATGGTATTTGCTGAAATTGGGTTTTCAAATATGTTATGCATTTCCCAAATCGTTTATTTAACATAATATTTCATCTTATTAAACTGTGATGTTTTCTTGCAGTATTCTAAATGTGTTGGAAAGTGTTTTATAATCTATGCTAGACGAATGATTTTTCGTTCTTGCTTTTATTGATCTTGTAGGAAGGAATCTTGTCAAAATAATTTTTTTTCTAATTGACTTATTTCGTCTATGACGGTCATATAAAAATTTAAAAGTGTAGTTTTCTGAAAATTAATGATTTATTATTTAAATAACATAAACTTATATCCTACCTTAATTTGAGCATTTTTGAAATATACATCGCCTACTTAATCTCCAACAGGCAAAAACATAAAGCAGTTAAAGCATTTTTGAGACACCCTGAATACAGTATTAAGAAAATACAGTAATGGTTTTTGTCCTGAGAAAACATTAATTGCACTTGCAAAATATTCTAATTAATATTTCAGAATAACATTAGCTAACTTTTCTTACGTCACAGTTGTACTGTGATTTTATCTAACTCACTGAAAATCATTATCACATTTATTGTATGAGCATTTTGCTAGAAATGCCCCAGTGTTTCTAAATTTCCAAGAACATTTTTACGAAGTAGGGCAATAAAAGCATCAGCTATCCATGCTTATCAACTTATTCATCATAATCTATTTCAAATATAGCGTTTTTAAAAGTATATCTTATCAATAGAAATAGGCTCTTATCTATACAGGGGGGGGGGGGGGACACAAATTAGTTAGGCAATTTTCTAACAGAAAATTTTTCGAAATATTAATTGTAAGGTACCAGTTCCAGAGCGCAGTATGGGTGGTGCGGTGATGTGCCACGCGCTTCACGGGCGCTTTATGGGCACCTTTAGTTACAACTAACTGATGCTCTAATGATTTATAGCAAAACAAAAAAAATCACATCTGATTTCAATCGTTAGTTTCTAAATATCGCTTATAGACTATTCGTTTTGCACTCATAAAACCTGTTTAAAAGCAATATAGCACATCAAAACCATTTTTACTTTTGCGCTTTTTGCGAAAGCAAAAGAATATTTCTTTATGTATACAGGCAGTTTCAGAATCTAAACTTTCTTCACAATAAAAACATTGCATGACCACTTTCTTTGCCTATATGAAATGTTGATTGAATGAGAAATCTAAACTAGAGAGAAAATGTTAAGCACATAATACCAACACTATAGCGTTAAAGAATTCTGATTATTATTGGCTATTGTATGAGGACATAACATGTTATTTCAGCGCAATGTTATTTTCGGCGCAATTTTCTTATCAGTTAGTTTTATAGAGTTTGATCAATACTCGCCCTTGTTTTTATGAGGCTTACAAAAGTATCATTTTATTAGTTATAAATTTATAACTAAATTGTATAGAAAATAAAAGAATAGATTGATATCGCAAGTAACGACCTTATATTCCTTTAATTTTTGTGATTTTTTTTTAACTTTAAATTGAAATCAATCATTTTTTTAAGTGAAAAAAAAGTGAAAAAATGAGGAGTATTAAATTGATGTGTTTAATTTATTTATATTTCTACTTTTTCTTCAAAAGGTTTTATATAGCGTATTTCTTTTTCTCATTCAAATTTTGGAACTCATACTTTTTACACACCTCCACATAATCAAATTAATTGAAACTTTATATAATTACTCTTTGTTTGTGATAATACAGACTTAAAAAAAATACATTTCATAACAATGTTTTATGATTGTGATATACTGCATGGATATGTATAAATTTTGTATTTGTTTTTTCTTCTTTTTTTAACTTTCGTAAAAAATTCTCAGAAACTGTAATATGTTATGTGAAGAAAATGTTTTCGAGAACCGCCTTAAAATACCATTTGAAAGATAGTATAAATAAAGATATAAAACATTTTTTAAAAATATACAACGAATTAGATAAAATGCAATCTATTGTAATAAGTAAATAAATAACTTAAAAATATGTTTTTAAAAAAAATCTTCCCTTATCTTTACGGGAAAAAACAAAAAAGTTGGAACATTTTGAAATATAGAAATATATTTAAAATATGATGAAAATATTGTAAAAGAAAACATAGTTTCATTTAAAAATAAATCCTGGAATTTTTTATCCAATAATAGAAAAAAAAAACCTTACTTCGATAAACTTGAAATAATTGCTTTCTCTATATAGATTTCGCACTGGTAAATGCTAGCGCGTCTCCCATTAACCCATCCATTATCCAACTGTGATTGATGTCTCATTAACCAAACTAAAAAAAACTTTTATATTCTAAGAGCAAAAGTAGGTAATATGAAAGATTATCTTTCAACAAATTGATTTCAACAACAGTAGTATTCTTCAATTTTATTTTTTCTTAAAATGACAAAGTACATATTTTTATATATTTAAATAAAATTATGAGATAAAAAGAAGCGATTTAACTTTAAAAAATAACAGCTTTTTTTTAAGTTTAAAACGAAAAAAGAGGGGGAAGTAGTATGGGAAGGTTCCAAATGATAATTAGCATTTTATCCGTATATATATTTTTTCGGCACCAAATAGTGTTGCTGTGGCTCTGGCCAGTTCAGTGGCAGTTTACTAAGATTATGCCTTAAGTTTTCGAATATCCTTCTTAGCTTAATGCTGTACTCTCAGCTTATATTGTTCAAGAAGGTTTTAATTTGTAGCCTCGATCATCACCAATCCTTCAATCCCTAGGTTTAAGTGTATGGGGGTAAATTAACCCCTTCGGGACCGGCGGCTTTTACACAAATTTTATTCGGCTGCCACCACTTTAAAAAAAAAAGCAACCTTTACTTAAATTATCACAAAAATGCTCTAATTAGAGAAAGCAAATATTACTTTTATTTTTTGCTGGTGCCTAAAACAAATTCTGTATGCTCTTTTTGAGGGTGCATATATGCACCCATGGTCCCGACTGGGTTAAGGGTAAGTAACAGTCCCCCGCTTTAAATATCCATTCCCGAATTGAGATCAGCAATTAGCACTGCATTTCTTTGATCAAGGTGAACATGCTCACATATATATATCGCAGTAAAGTATCGCATTTGCAAAGTAACGAAAGGCAGCTACATCGAACATTTGTAAGGAAGGTGAACTTTTTTAGTTTTACTATCTTACTACCAAAACCCGCGGTTTTGCTCGCGTAATTCTTGAAAAATGCCAAGTGGTATTCGTTGGCCTATTTTCATTAGAGGAAATTTTACTGTCACAGATAATTCAGAAATTACTAAGCCAAGCTAATGTCGAAACAAAATCGAAAATGTAGAACGTTTTTTGCTCTTTACCCCCCCCCCCCCCCTCTGTGGTAGTGTCACCGATATAAAACATAGCCTATGTCACAGCATGGACTGTTACCATCACTTTTGAAAATGGTTCTGTAGTTCCAGAGATTCCATAGAAATTGTAATTTAGAATGTTTTTAAACCGCTTTTCGCTCATTTCACCCTTTTAAATTTCGAGTTTTTTTAGAATTTGTTCTTAGAGAGCATTTACATCTTATAAATAAGTACCATGCCAAATTTCGATTTTCTAATTCCTTCAGTATAAAAAAAAAATCGAAATTTTAGAAAGTTTTTCGCTTTTGCACCTCCCTGTGGTAGTGACACCGATATAAAATATAGCCTATGTTACAGCAGGGACTGTCACCATCAATTTGCTACCATCACTTTTGAAAAGAGTTCGGTAGTTCCAGAGATTCCATAGAAATTGTAATTTAGAATGTTTTTAGAACGCTTTTCGCTCACCTCACAGTTTTAAATTTCGAATTTTTTTTAGAATTTGTTCTTAGAGAGCATTTGCATCTTATAAGTAACTACCATGCCAAATTTCATGTTTCTAACACCTTCAGTATAAAAAAAATCGAAATTTTAGAACGTTTTTTGCTCCTGCACCCCCAAGGGGTAGTGGCACCGACTTAAAATATAGCTTATGTTGGAGCAGGGATTGTCACCATCAATATGCCACCATCACTTTTGAAATCGCTTCAGTAGTTCCAGAGATTACCCCCTACAAACAAACAATCTTTACTACTTTATAATATTAGTATAAATAATCAATTGTACTCTCCTATTTGGCTGTATAAATGCCCATAATAAACCACTTTTCGTCTAATTTATGTCCACCCTGCATTATAAAACACAAACGTGCCCGCCATTAACGCTAAACACAAAAGTTGAAAAAAAACTGCAAAAGTTGTGTTGAAAAAGCACAAAAATTGAAGCGATAGCGCATGTCCCAACGTCTAGCGATGTTGCGATATTCGATATCACTTTTGATTTGATTGCATATTCACTTCTCTATTCACTATGCTTCACTTTTAAATATTTTGTATAAATGCTAGTTTTTACGGAGTCCAATCCAACAGAAGATGTACTTTTAAATGAAGTATTTGAAAACTGTACCCACCATTTTTTGATGATTCCTTAATAATTTCCAGGCATGAAACTTTTTAATCTGTCAACAAGTGGCGTAACAATAAGTATTTGTTTGCTACATTAATATAAAGTATAATTTTCAGTAACACTAGCATGCTCTGCGCCGTGTAAGAACTACACTAGCCAACCCGACACCCCCCCCCCCTCCCATCCAGACACCGCACATTCAAAAAATAGGCTAATTTGCTCTGTTTTAAAAAAAATGCCCGATCACGGAAGATTGAAAGATATTTTCACGATTTGTAGCGATCTACTGTAATCAGGTTGCCCTTTATTTCCCATTGACTGGAGGAATTTTCAATTCTTAAGGCCAAAGTAACCTCTGTCGCGGCAGCTGACGGTTGTTTCGTGATTAGTAAATTAAGATCAGTTACATATTTGAACATCAGCTTATATAATTTGTTTAAGTAAAAAAAAGGCGATGCCACCCGGACTTTCATGACGCTATAAGAAAATATTTTTAAATAAGACGTTTTAAATGTATCGTTTCAACTATGGCATAGTAATTTTCACCATTAAATGTTTTTCGCAGGTAATAATTGAATTATTTTAAAGTTTTCTTTCTTTTTTAATAATAATTGTAAATATGCTTTTCAATCGAAAAGTAAGTAAAATTTTTACTAGGACTTCCCTCAAAGGGATTAGTCTGAGTGATATTGCTGAGAACATAAAGTTAACAATTACGACATAAAGAAGATATCAACAAGAATCTAAGTGAATATACAGCATATGATAGACAAGAGATAGATAAAGATACAACATATGAAAAATAGCAAATTAAATGATATAATTACAAAATATCATATATAAATTCATATACTGTTATGTTTTCATATGCATTTTTTTTATAACATTTGGCAAATAATCTCATTTTCTTAAGCGGAAATTGCTCAAAACTTAAAAAAAAAACAAAAAAAAACCGCCGGATCTTTTAAAACGATATTTTTAAAGTCACATAATCAGATTTGCAGCCAATAGCGTATTTTAGCAAGCGTAGTTTAACGCAAATTTAATTTAATTTTTGCAACTTTTTCTTTGTGACAAATATCTAAATAAAATATTAAATATTGAAATATTAAATCAAATATTTAATATTTGAATTTAAAAAAATTCCTTTGTTTATTTGTATAACTATTTATAGAAACTCGTATACTTCAAACCACATTGATAACATGCTTTGCTACAAACGTGTCTACCAGTCTAACTACTCGTATGTCTTAGCTGTGTCTCTCTCCGAACTCATCTGTCTACTGTCTCTCTACTCTTCTGTATACCCGTCTCAGTATCCGTCTGTCTTTCTGCCCGACTCTTTAATCGTGTCTCTACCTGTCTCGCTTCCCGTTACACTACTCGTCTATCAACACGTCTGTCTGTCTATATACCCCTCTCTCTACCCGTCTGTCAAGTCGTCTCTGTACTCGTCTCTCTATCCACCACGCTACCCGTCTCCCTACCCATCTCACTACCCCTCTGTCAACCCTTTTTTGCACCTGCCTCTCTACCCGTCTGTCTATTCGTTTCGCTACCCGTTAGCTTATCTCTGTCGCTATCCGTCTCTCTACCCGTCTGTCTACCCGTTTGTTTACATGTCTATCTATCTCTCGCCAACTCTTCCCAATATTTAAACAATTTAGTAAACGGAAGCCGTTTATCTGTTATTAAATGCAAACAGGAGTAATTTATCTAAAGAGTGTAATCAGATGCAATTATTTTAAATATATACATAAACTAGCATAATAATTCACCAGTTTTATTTTCATAGTAGTTTATGTCATTTGACAGTAAATCTCAACTTCTTCAACCCGAACTGCGTCAAGCTTTTTAAAAAAGCCCCAAGGTCCGTATAACTGGGAAGGGGAATTGTCCTCAGGGCTATTAGATACATGTTATTAAGTTAAGTGAAAGTTTCGTAATCGGGTTCGCAGCCAATTTCTTATGTCAGAAAGGGTGGCTTCACGCCATTTTAAATTCATTTCTGTAACTTTCTTTTTCTTTTTTTGGTGGGTGGTTGGGGAGGGGGGGAGAGTTCCAAATATATACACTTAAATTCAAACTTTTGCCCCCATGTTAATATTAGTGTTGTTTGTATTATCAATTAATACTTTGTTGATCGAGCTTCATTCGAAACAAATGTAAAAGACTTCTACAGTTTTTTTTTTCTAGGAGAAAGTTCCGTAATCGGGCCCTAAGCTAATCGGGGAATTTAATATCATTATTGTTTCTAACTCTTATAGAGTTAAAACAATATTATTGCTAGCATTACTCTTGTTTGTGACCAACCTCTTCTGTGTATCTGAATAGGGAAAAGTTCCGTATCATGTACTGGTTGGTGCCAAAGGCAGTTGTAGAATCTTACAAATTTTTATAGAGAGCGGAAAAACATGTTTTTTAAAATATTTACAAATATACGTTTATTAAACCATGTTTTTGAGCCATTTTAAAAAATTAAGTACGGTGCTAAAATAAAATTTTATTGCCATTTTCGATATTTTAATAAGAAATGAAAATACATAACAAACAAATTTAACAAAACTAAGCCATTTTTGGGTACTTCTCTATTATCCCGTCGACCACTTTTCATAACAAAAAACTATCGCCAAACTAAGATTAAACGCCAAAAATACAGTCCCATTTACTTGATGCCAGAAGCATTATACGTATTTGTTATGCCATCAAGTGGTTTTTAATTCGACATTTGCGTGTATTTTTCATTATGTTTTACTGATTTATTAGTTATTTCATTCATTAAAGTAACAATTGTGTCCTTAAATTCTTATATTTTATTTATTTTGATATTTCAATGGCAACGTTCTCCCGTTTATTTAGCGTTACAGTTTGGCGATAGTTTTTTGTTATGAAAAGTGGTCGACGGGATAATAGAGAAGTACCCATTTTTTGTGATAAATAATTGTTATTGCCAGGGGGGCAAATTGTAAACAATTAATACGCGAACTAAAACAATTACCGGAAAAAACTTGTGGGAATCTCAAGAAAGAAATATCTGATATAAATAGCATTTAAAATCTTAAAATGGAGAAGTGGTCCGTATAAAAATGCAAAACATTATACACCTGATATAAGAATTTTTTAATTTTTTTTATATTTCCGAAAGCACAGATAAAAGGGTAAAAATCTAGGCACAGATGCCATATACTCACCACGTTGGCGCGATTTTCCCCCCGCCCCTTTGGCGAAAACTGTTTGTTGTGTTTGTTTACTTTTATTTTTTATTTTAATTCTATAGATTATTTTTATATGTATATCAATATTGTTATGAATTTTGTAAATATTTCATTCTTTTTAATTTAATTTATTTTATTATTGTGAAAATTGCAGTATTATTAATGTATTTTCTATTGAGCATCATGTAACTCAATGCTAAAGGCCTCAGGTGCTTTGCAAGAAAAACAACCTTACAGCATCGGTTTTATAATGGAGTTCTATTGGAAAATCGCCAAGGAATGGGTTTTTCGCCAAGTTGGCGATGGTTTTGGCGACTTATTTTTGTCGCCAAATTTGGCGACATATCGCCAAATGTCGCCAAGTTGGCGACGGATTTGGCGACTTTTTGTGCAACCACACCCCCCTTATACCTATACATTGGGATCCTTTCTTGCTTGGGTTCTCTATCGAAAGTTTAAGCACTTTCTGGTAATTTCTAGCATCTGAAGGCTCTGGAATAATCTGGAAAGATCTCTGAAACCTATATAAGGACCTCCATCAGTTCAGTTTAGTTAGTTGTTTGTCAACTGCGATTGAATTCATACGAGAGGCTCTGCATTGAGATTGATTTTGTCGTTGATACGTCGTATTGAACACATTGAACACATTGAAATTTTGCTGCGCTTTTATTGGATTTGAAGATTACTGAATATCTTGTAATTTTCAGAAGATATTTGTGATCGTATTGCACTGTTTATAGTGAATAAAGCCTTTTGATTTTTCTTATATATTGGCATCAGTCCTTTCGAACCCCGAGCTCACAACATTTGGTGTCAGGAGTGGGGTTGAATGCCGATTACCAGAGCAATGGAGGCGCAACTGACTAAATTATTGGAGAAATTAGGAGAGATGGATGAGAAAATGACTGCGAATCAGGCTGAAATGAAGAAGGAAATGTCAGCGATGGATGAGAAAATGACTGCGAATCAGGCTGAAATGAAGAAGGAAATGTCAGCGATGGATGAGAAAATGACTGCAAACCAGGCTGAAATGAAGGAGATGTCGGAAGAAATGAAGAAGGATATGTCAACCAACCTTGGTGAGTTGAAAGAATTAATAGATAATAAAATAACATCTTTAAATAAAAGAATCGACAGCGTGGAAAACAAATTTGAAGGAAGATTTCAGGAAATAGAAGAAAATGTTCAAATGACAGCCAAAACCGTAGAAGAAGTTCAAAAGATCTCCAAAACCGTAGAAGAAAGGATAGAGAGTGTAGAAAAGGAGTTGGAAAATGTGAAGAAACAAAAGATAACTGCCGAAAACTATCCCGAAGATGTGAAGTATCATGCTATGCTTCCTCGGGCTTCTATTAAACTCTCGACCTATGACGGAAAATCCTCATGGCCAGTTTTTAAGACACAATTTGGGATCGTAGCGGACGCCAATGGATGGGATTCCCAGACAAAGGCTTGCCAGTTAGCTGCTTCTCTACGAGCTGATAATGCCGACGTCCTACAGACTTTGCCTGCAAATGAACCGCTGGATTTTGAAACGCTCGTCAGTGCCTTAGAATTACGCTTTGGCGAGAAATGCATGAAGGAATATAGCAGACTCCAGCTCAAATCTCGACAGCAGAAATCCACTGAATCCCTGCAAGAGCTTGCTACGGATGTCGAGAGACTTTCACATCTTGCTTATCCTGACTGTCCGACTGAAATTAGAGAAAGCTTGGCTCTGCAGCATTTCATCGATGGTGTGCGTGACTTTGAGATCCAGAAACAACTCCGGATTGCAGATCTCAGTGACTTAAAAGGGGCTTTAGTTTATGCCCTGAAATTCGAGGCAGCCCAGCAAGCTACAAGGAAAGATAGGCACTTTGTGCGAGTAGCCAACATGCCTGAGACGTCGGATAGAGCTGTGGAGTGCTTACAGCAGCAGTTGAATGACATAATGAGAAAGATGAACTCCTTAATGGCCAACAAACCTTACAGGAAGATCAAGTGCTGGAAATGCGGTGGAGAAGGCCATATCCAAATCGACTGCCCAAGACGACCCAACACCGAAGGTAATAGCTCACCCGCTAACGCAGGAGCAGGAAAATTGATTAATGGCCATCTTGCGGGGCGGAGGTTTCCAGATCTTAAGAAGCCTCATTTTCAAGTATGTGAAATTTCTGCAAGAAGTTGCGGCGAGAACGGAGTTTTTCTAGTCGGAAGTGTGAATGATTTGCCCTGTAATATGATCATCGATACAGGAGCCAATGTGACCATCATTCGGAAAGATCTAGCTCAGCGGCTGAAAGAAAAACTCTCCTGGACTCCGCCACGTGTTATACTTCAAACTGTGACCGGAGATAAGATCGACATACATGGAAGAATGACACTGAAAATAAAGTTTGGGAACGCCGCTTACCATCATACAGTCTATGTGGCCGATATTTCAGACCCTTTCATACTCGGACTGGACTTTTTAAAAGAGCATAGATTTACACTGGACTTTAAGAATAATGAGTTACGCTCTGCTCAAGAAGATGTCACTATTTTCAAACTTGGAAATGAGTCCGGGTCTATTCAACGGATCACAGCCAAGGCAGATGTTATCATCCTCCTCGAACCGAAATGATGATACCTGGATTAACTGGAAACGAAAGAATTTTCCAGTATGGCTTGACTGGATATCCTGAGAAGAGCCCAAAAGGAGTGCTAATAGCATCAGCGCTGGTAGATCTGTCGAGAGATGTCATACCTGTGAGAATTGCGAACGTAAGTGAAAAATCTAGAATTATCCAGAAGGGTGAAGTGCTTGCAACCTGTGCTCCAGTCACCTGTGTTTGCAAAGACCCGAGCTTGACGTTGTCGGAGCCGCCTACAAGTTTAACACCTGAAATTGGACGAAATGAGAATTTATCTCCTGAGCAGAGACATGCCGCAGAAAGACTGTTTCAGGAATTTAAGGATGTGTTTTCACAAAACGAGAATGATATAGGTCGCACTTCTCTGACGCGTCATAGAATTGATACTGCCGACCATCCACCGATTAAACAGCATCCAAGACGGTTGCCGTTTGCAAAACAAGAAGAGGTTTCTAAGCTCTTACGAGAGATGCAGGATAGTGACATCATCGAACCGTCATCAAGTCCGTGGGCCTCTCCCATCGTGTTGGTCCGGAAGAAAGATGGCTCCACAAGATTTTGTGTGGATTATCGTAAACTTAACGATATCACGAAGAAGGACAGCTATCCTCTACCAAGAATAGACGACACGCTAGATACTCTTTCAGGACATAAATGGTTTTCCACGCTGGATTTGAAGAGTGGATATTGGCAAGTAGAGATCCATCCTGATGACAAAGAGAAGACCGCATTTACTACTGGACAAAGACTTTGGCAATTTAAAGTTATGCCGTTCGGGCTCTGCAATGCTCCAGCAACGTTCGAGCGCCTCATGGAGACAGTGTTAAAAGGCCTGACTTTTGAAGCTTGTACCATCTACCTAGATGACATCATCATTGGTGGCCGCATGTTTGAAGAACATCTAGAGAATATTCGAAAAGTGTTAACGAAACTAAGAGCGGCGAATTTAAAGCTGAACCCTTTGAAATGCAAGTTCTTCCAACGAGAAGTAAACTATTTAGGACACATCATCTCAGCTGAAGGTGTTCGAACAGATCCTGAAAAAGTGTCTGCAGTAAAGCACTGGAAACGTCCGGAAAATGTCCATCAGTTGCGAAGCTTTCTGGGACTATGCACTTATTACAGAAAGTTTGTACAGGGGTTCTCCAACATCGCAAGACCCTTGCATAGGCTCACTGAAAGCAAACAGAAGTTTCTATGGACACAAAAATGCGACAATTCATTCCAGCGGCTGAAAGAAGCTCTCACATCCTCTCCAGTCCTTACCTATCCAGACCCCGACAAACAATTCATTGTGGACACGGATGCCAGTCATGAAAGTGTCGGCGCTGTACTTTCCCAAGAAATAGATGGCCAAGAACGAGTCGTAGCATACTGGAGCAAATGTTTATCGAAACCAGAGCGGAATTATTGCGTCACTCGTAAGGAGTTATTAGCTATAGTGAAAGCCATAGAACACTTCCATCACTATCTCTATGGCAGGAAATTTCTCCTTCGTACTGATCACGCATCCCTAACATGGCTGATGAATTTTAAGAACCCAGAGGGCCAAGTAGCCAGATGGATACAACGGCTCCAGGAATACGACTTTGACATCAGGCATCGCAAAGGCTCATCGCATGCATGGAAACGCCGATGCCCTATCAAGAAGACCGTGTCCCGAGAGCTGTCGCTATTGTTCCAGAGCGGAGAGCAAGTATAATCCCGAATATGTCATACGCCAGACGAAGACTTCACTATTGACGCCACCAGATCCCTGGAGTGATGAGAAGATTCGAGAAGATCAAATGGCAGACCCTGAGATCAAACCAATCTTGGAGTTATTAGAATCTTCTAGCACGAAGCCCAGTTGGAAAGACATCTCGACTTACAGTCCTACGACGAAGCAATATTGGGCTCTTTGGAACTCTCTCCACGTCAGGAATGGTGTCCTGTTCCGAAAATTCGAATCAGAAGATGGGAAGACATATCGGTGGCAGATGGTACTTCCTCGATCCCGAATACCAGAGGTCCTCAAGGAATTACATGGCAGTCCCACTGGTGGCCATTTTGGAGTCATGAAAACATTACATAGAGTCCGAGAGCGCTTCTTCTGGGGAAAAGTGAGAGCTGACGTCGAACGATGGTGCAAATCTTGCGATGCATGTGCAGCTCGAAAAGGACCAAAGAAACGTAGCCGAGGAAGACTACATCTCTACAATGTAGGAGCACCTTTCGAACGCATCGCCCTTGACATCTTAGGCCCTCTGCCAAGAAGTGCTGATGGCAACAAATACCTCCTTGTTGTCATGGACTACTTCACGAAATGGCCTGAAGTTTATGCCATCCCTGATCAAGAAGCTTCTACGGTTGCGGATGCCTTGGTACACCAGTGGATATCAAGGTATGGAGTCCCCCTTCAAATGCATTCTGACCAGGGGAGAAATTTCATCTCTGCTGTGATTGAGGGTCTCTGTCAACTTCTCGGTATGGACAAAACTAGGACGACGCCTTTACATCCACAATCGGATAGCATGGTTGAGAGATTTAATCGTACCATCCTCAACAATCTCTCACTGCTAGTCTCAAGAAACCAACAAGACTGGGACCAAAAACTTCCCTTGTTTCTTCTCGCCTATCGCAGCGCCGTCCATGAAACAACCGGCTATTCCCCGTCTCAGATGCTTTTCGGTCGTGATCTTCGTCTACCTTGTGATCTGATTTTTGGTCGCCCTCCAGATGCGCCTTCATCGCCAGAGGGATACGTGCAGAATCTCCAGGCACGATTTGAAGACGTCCACAACTTGGCTCGAGAGCGGATCAATATGCAGACGGAGAAGATGAAGACCAGGTACGACACGAAAGCCACAGGACATCAATTCAAAGAAGGTGACAAGGTTTGGTTTTATAATCCGACTCGACGTAAAGGACTTTCTCCCAAACTGCAATCGCACTGGGACGGTCCTTATACAGTCCTAAACAGACTGAACGATGTCGTAATTCGGATCCGAAAGTCACCAAGTTCGAAGCCTAGAGTCGTTCATTACGACAGGCTGGCTCCATACTATGGCCATAGTACTTAGTTCATTGATTGTAAATAGTGTAATGTAAATAATGTAAATTAGTATGACCATGGTCTTGTATATAAATTAATGTAATTATTTATTTTGCTTAGCATTATCATTATTATTGTTATTATTATTTAAATACTTGTATGTAATGGTGTCTATGCTTTATAATTCAGCATTATGAATGTGTTTAATTGTTATTTTTCCATATTTGCTTTAAGTGCTTTGAATAGTATAGCATTTGTTGGTAACGGGTTTGCTTTCCGATCAAAGGTTGAACTGCTCGGGACGTGCAGTCCTTGAGAGGGGAGCAATGTTATGAATTTTGTAAATATTTCATTCTTTTTAATTTATTTTATTTTATTATTGTGAAAATTGCAGTATTATTAATGTATTTCCTATTGAGCATCATGTAACTCAATGCTAAAGGCCTCAGGTGCTTTGCAAGAAAAACAACCTTACAGCATCGGTTTTATAATGGAGTTCTATTGGAAAATCGCCAAGGAATGGGTTTTTCGCCAAGTTGGCGATGGTTTTGGCGACTTATTTTTGTCGCCAAGTTTGGCGATATATCGCCAAATGTCGCCAAGTTGGCGACGGATTTGGCGACTCTTTGTGCAACCACACCCCCCTTATACCTATACATTGGGATCCTTTCTTGCTTGGGTTCTCTATCGAAAGTTAATGAACTTTCTGGTAATTTCTAGCATCTGAAGGCTCTGGAATAATCTGGAAAGATCTCTGAAACCTATATAAGGACCTCCATCAGTTCAGTTTAGTTAGTTGTCTGTCAACTGCGATTGAATTCATACGAGAGGCTCTGCATTGAGATTGATTTTGTCGTTGATACGTCGTATTGAACACATTGTTTCTGTGTGAAATTTTGCTGCGCTTTTATTGGATTTGAAGATTACTGAATATCTTGTAATTTTCAGAAGATATTTGTGATCGTATTGCACTGTTTATAGTGAATAAAGCCTTTTGATTGTTCTTATATATTGGCATCAGTCCTTTCGAACCCCGAGCTCACAACAATATTAATTTAGGCACAGATGTCATATACGCACCAGATTGGCGCGATTTTTCCCCCGCCAATTTGGCGAAAACTTTGTTTTTGAATATTAGCTACAAATACCATACAATAATAGCATGTAATTTTTTATTTCATTATAAAAATAAAATAACGTAATAAATGAAATAGCTCCTATTTTTCAAAAATG
Organism: Maratus michaelseni; assembly: GCA_963931845.1. Classification (NCBI taxonomy): domain Eukaryota; kingdom Metazoa; phylum Arthropoda; class Arachnida; order Araneae; family Salticidae; genus Maratus; species Maratus michaelseni. The sequence continues at coordinate 122,808,271 of OZ007595.1, forward strand.
GGAAATAAAAATAAATAAATGATAGTTTGATATAAATAAATATTGATATATATAATAAAAACAATTTATAGAATTAAAATAAAAAATAAAAGTTAATAAACAACAATTGAAACAAAATAACCGGGTTACCATGTGAGGCATAAAATTGCCATTTTGTTGCAATCGCGCCAATGTGGTGCGTATATGACATCCGCGCCTTTATTTATATCAAACTATTATTTATTTATTTTTATTTCCTTTTTTAAAATAATAGAAGCTGTTTCATTTATTACGTTATTTTATTTTTATATTGAAATAAAAAATCACGTGTACTATTTGTCACACTATTTGTAACTAATATTCAAAAACAAAGTTTTCCCCAAGCTGGTGGAGGGAAAAATCGCGCCAACGTGGTGCGTATATGACATCTGTGCCTTGTTTCATTTCACATAGAGGTACTGCTCTATTATCCCGTCGACCACTTTTCATAACAAAAAACTATCGCCAAACTGTTAGATTAAACTCCAAAAATGCAGTCCCATTTACTTGATATCAGAAGCATTATACGTGTTTGTTACGTCATCAAGTGGTTTTTAACGCGACATTTGCGTGTATTTTTCATTATGTTTTACTGATTTATTAGTTATTTCATTCATTAAAATAACAATTGTGTCCTTAAATTCTTATATTTTATTTATTTATGTATTTTGATATTTCAATGACAACGTTCTCCCGTTTATTTGGCGATAGATTTTTGTTATGAAAAGTGGTCGACGAGATAATAGAGAAGTACCCACATATGTATTGGTACTTTTATGTTAACTTGGCGCAGTTGATAAATCGCCAAATATTTTTCTCATAACATCTTCATATTGCATTCATTTCATTTAAATATAAATCTTTCACTGATTTCATTTGAAATACATACATTAAAAATACACGCCTTTCACTTTAATCATTTAATTTAAAATACACGCCTTTCACTAATTCCATTTAAAATACTAAAAAGGAAAAGAAAATAAGAAATAATGCCACAAATCAAAACCTTTTATTTAAACATCAAAGAATTGTTCCTAACATACACACGCGAAATAAAAAAGCTGCTAATGGTGTGATTTACGCCAAATCTCTAATACTAATACTACTCTTACTAATCTCTAATACTTTTCAAACAGAAAAAATTCCAGATTAACTTTCCATTTTTATTAAATTGAAATATATTTTATTGTGCTGAATATTAGTGCTTGCATATTTTTTTGCTCCATGTATTTCATGAACTTTTCAATTCCGATTGTCTACGAAAATCTCCCGCCGGTGAAAATGACGTACGCACAAAATTTAGTGACGTATGTACTTTAATTGTGCTTTTTTATGTATTTTTTTAATATAATTTCCAAACGGTTTGACACTTATTCTTGGTAATAAATAGACGTCGTTGTCACCTTTATAGGTACCTGCTGTAAAAATTTGAACGAAATCCGTTAAATATTTTTTGAGTTATGCTTGACGAAAGGTTTTAATATCCATCGTAGCTATATATGGGGCAAAGTAATACTGCGCTGTGTATGAGTCTTCGTTGCACTCAGACAATTGTTTGAACTTTTAAAATTCTGGAAACAGTAAGGTAAAAACGTTTTTTTTCAAACAATGAATTAAATCTCTATTCAGATAATGAATTTTTTAATAAGTAATTGAAAAAGAAAAAGTCCTTCCGGCCTGTACCGGGAGGAAAAGGTAGCTTTACTATATCTTCGTTGTAAAATTTTAGCTAATGTTACACGAAAACAGCAAGCTAAAATGCAAAGAAACGTTTACAAAAGATTCGTTAATACTGAATTTGAATAAGAAATTTTCCAAATTATTGAGCAATAGCCAAATTGGCTTCATTTATGAAAACTTATTTTGGTCGCCAAATTCGGCGATATTTCGCCAAATTTGGCATATTTCGTCAAATTTGGCATATTTCGCCAAATGTCGCCAATTTTGGCGAGAATTTGGCTTTAACGGATATGAATATATAGTTTTATGCGTATGATTTGGAAAATTATTACAACAATGAAAGAAAATAATTTGCGATTAATCGCGTTAATGTGCTGTTTTGTTTCAAAATGTCAGCCACCCTAGAATTTCAAACTGCTCTATCTCAGCCATTTTTTAAGATAGAGGTAAACCAAAATATGCTCTGGAATCCTTGTATCAAGGCCTAAAACGTAATTAAAAAATAAATTTGAATTTTTACTTTTTTTGTATATTTATTGTAATTTTAATTTTTAAATGGCCGCCATATTAATGGCCGCCATATATATATATATATATATATATATATATATATATATATATATATATATATATATATATATATGGATATATCTATATATATAAATCAACATTTGAACGGAGGGTGGTTTTGGGGTCTGGGGGTCATGATCGGTGAAAATATATCGAAATTTTCCGGAACTGCTTTCCTCCGAACGGCTGCAATAGGTAGCTTTATACTTTTTTGTATTGAAAGCTACCTAAAAGACTTAAAAAATTAGATAAATTAAAAATATCATTGGACTCTGCACACCACAATCTAGTCAAGTATGTGCCTACAAAATTTGTTAAATTGCAATGCATAGTTTTTGATCCTATAAAACCTTTGTAAGTGAACTACCTTGAGCGATTTCATCATTAAAAAGCGCTTAAAATAATTCTTCGGTTTTAAAACTTTTTGCTTCAACGTGTTTATTATACATTTTACTCTAAAACTATGCGTTTTCCTGTTTTGTATGCAATAGTTTTTCTTTTAATGTAAGCCGAGAAAGATCCCCGCCCACAGTAAATTCAATTATGTCAGCAGCAACATTAGATTTTTTTTTTTGAGAGATAAAGTTAGTCTGCAAAACTAAGACGAAACTTACAAGTTTACTTGCTTTTGCGATTTACAACCCAATATTGGCGTGGGCACCTTCTGGGTATCTCTTCATTCAAAAAAATATATGAGGGCAAGTCATTATTTAAATCACAAAAGATAATTAAATAATAACTTACAATGATATTCCCTTCAAAACTATTTTTATTTCACAACATTTTTATTTCTCCACAAATATTCATGCACTTATATCACCGTTTTATCAATGCCCCAACACCAGCTGTGCATAACATTATTTGGGTTGCTGTCTCAGCCACATTAGGACTTCAAGTTCAACCTTTTCATCATCTGTGAACATTATCTTGCTTCCAAGATCGTTTTTTAGGTGACTAAACAGATGACAATCGCTTGGGGCTAAGTCGAAGCTGCATGGTGGATGTTGAAGAAGTTGCCAACCAAACTTTTGAATTGTCTCCTGTGTTCAACTTGAAGTCCTAATGTGGCTGAGACAGCAACCCAAAGAATGTTATGCAGCTGGTGTTGGGGCACTGATAAAACGGTGATATAAGTGCATAGATATTGGTGAAGAATATATTGAGAAATAAAAATAGTTTTGAAGTGAATATCATTGTAAGTTATCATTTAATTATCTTTTGTGACTTACTTAATGACTTTCCCTCGTATCTAAATATAAAATAAACATTTTCGCGCATAATTGAGAGATGTAATTCAAAATAGCACCTATGAGCGAAATATCTAAAACACTATTTTCCCTTTTCTCATCAAATGCCGTGACATTGGTAAATCCATGTATATAATTGCGAGACAAATAAAACCGAAAAGCACACGAGAAAAAGGTCACTGTAATTATTATAATAGCTAATGAGGCAAGTACCATCTGTGTTGGATTCAAGGCAAATACTTATTGGGAAAGTTTCACTAATCATTTTCTACAATGTATATCATCATACCATCAGAAGATAATTATTGGCAGCTCGTGGAACATTAAATTCAATCAAATCATTTATGAATGGTAGCCCATCTCTTAATGGTTTGTCTATGACCAGGAGAAATTTTGGGTCAACAAGACGACAGCTAATATTGTTTAGTATTTAACATATTTTTCTAGGACGTATTTTTTTTCTAAATAATCATCTATCAATCTACAGATTGTGCATCGCTGTTTTTTGTACAACACAGTTATTTTGTGCAGCACAAGTCAATCTCTGTTCTTCTAGTTGACTCTAAGCAGGTTGATAACTGTCTAATTTCGAAGAAAAAAAACTTACTATGGAAGATTTTTATTTTTATTTTAAGAGTTAAAATGCATGAGTTTTGTCCTATCCAACATTCTTTTTCAGTCGGAATATCTTTAATGATTTCGTACATTGCTATTCAGGTTTATTGAGTAACGCATGCGTCACTCAATAAACCTGAATAGCAATGCACACAATCATTAAAGATATCCCAACTTTAAAAAGAATGTTCAATAGAACAAAACGCATGCATTTTAACTCTTAAAATAAAAATAAAAATCTTCCATAGTAAGTTTTTTTCTTCTTCGAAATTAGCCTCAAGGATGCTAGAATATAATCTCTCGAATTCTTTCGTGAGGAAGCATTCGTAAATTGGAAAATGGCATGAGTGAAAAGCATTAAAAAAAAGAAGGCAAAGTAATTATGTCACAATGAATGGGTTGTAACAGTATGTAGCAAAACTCAGTTTAATTTCACTCTTTCTTAGAATCTTTGCAAATAAAATAAACAGCAAACTATTTTTAGTGCCTCATTGTATTAGAGATGTTTAATTTCCTTTATAGCTTTGTACCATAATGGATTTAAAAGTTCAAAATGTTATTTTGATGAATTTAACGTATTTTTCCTATTTTCGTTTACGTTGCAATGTTCCCAGCATATTTGAAAAGTGTTTATGAATTCAGTTTCTCTGTCCGCCTCACAGTGGAGTATTTGGTGCAAAATCCTTGACAAAAAGTCAGGAAATAAAAATTTTATTAACAATTGTAAAAGGCATATTTTATAATAGCTGACTAACTAGTGTGTCGATCTGTGGCTATTTCGGGAGTATGAGTCATATCCGGCGGCTCCTAACCTCAATTGAAGTGAAAGTTTCTTTCTGAGAAGAAGTGCTTTTTTATTATGTTTCAGCTTTGTTATTGTATTTAAATGTATATTTTGACATGTGCATTTATATAATTTTACTTTTCATATAATAAAAAATAATTAAAATTATAAATGGGTTATTTTAAAGCCTTTTTAGGCCTAATTTATTGAAATATATTATCTAATATTTTTAAAGTTGTGTCGGGGTTTTTGAATTATTGTCGTATTGGTTATAGTTCTGAAAGGTAATTTAAAAAAAATGCTCCGCATATTGTTGCCATTTTTAGATAACAATGTTTTTGGGAGGACTGCAAATCTATTAAAAACACTCAAAAACCAGCATATCTATACTATAGAGACTTAACTTTTCTAAATACTAAATGCAAGTAATATATATTATATATATATTGGTTTATAAATAATTAAAAATTTATGAGTACTAAAATTAACCACATTTAACTAAACATGTAAATAAAATAAACCTAATCAACAATTACTTTCCTCTTATAAACAATAAACAATTAAGTAAATGTTGTATGATTATATTTATTTTTTCAATAAATGCATACAATGCAATGTTATATAACATTAATTAAGTATATATCTTACGGTCAATATGATTAATCCAGTCATTATTAATAATAACAGGCTATTATTAATAATGACCGGATTAATCATATTGACCGTAACATAGATACTAATAGTAAGTTAGGTACAATGGTTTTTAACTTTAAAACACATGAAAAGTAATTTTGGCCAGAATTTTGCCTCAAATACTCCACTGTGTGCGCCTGTTTGGTCGTCTGTCCGTCTGCTAAATCGCGTAAATATGCTCGGATTGCCATGTAATTGATATGCGTTATTGAGATTTACCATGGTATGTTCGGTATTTAAAATGAAGTGCGTAGAATTTATAGGTCGTTTACAGGGTCACTCAAAAGAATTCCGCTACATTATGGTCTATGGAGAAAATTCGTTTACAGTGCATTTTAATGATATTACATTATTGCAAACATAAAAAAAAAAATGAAATTTTTTGAGGTGCGCTAAAACAAGCTTTCTGTAGAATGTGGAGTGCAAAGAACTTATCATTAATTTACACGGTCACACAAAAGAATTCGGTTATATAATTGTCTGCAGGGAAAAACTGTTTGAAGCTAATTATAATTATGTTACACTCAGGGCTTAATTTGCGCCGGAGCCCACCGGAGCTCAGCTCCGGTACATCTTTGTTTTTAGTAAATATTTAAGTATTGGCCAGAATTTACCGAAGCTCATAAACAGTGCACTCCGGAGCCCGGTGCAATAACGCTTACAAAAAACAAATCCTAAATTACAACTATTCATTTTTTGTGTTAACACTATTTCCGAATCATAATGCTGAGCTTATTTAATCGCAGAATTCTGTGATTAATTAACTTTAAGATTAGCCAAAGGTTTCTATTTTTAAGTTAGTAATAACTAAAAAGTGGAATAGTTGATAGCTAAATATACGCGAGATAGATGTATTTAAAATTTTTAGTTTGCTCAATAAAAAAAAACAATGCTTTAAATTTTGAAAATAATGTATGAAATATAAATATGCAGAATCAAGTGACGGCGGTGGGGGAGGGGTACGGTACAATATTAGTACTGCAGAATATTTGGGCTCCGGTACTTTTTTCTTAGAAATTAAGCCCTGGTTACACTATTTCAAACACTTGATGTACATTATTGAGGTTTACAACAATATTCTTGCTCTAGAATATGTTGTCCATTGCATTTATTATTCATTTACACTACAGAGACACGCAAAAGTTTTCGGATATAGTATTGTATCCGAAGAACTCTCTATTAACGATAATTGCTGGAAATGCGTTTTCTCTTACAGTATGCGTTTTTGTGCTTTAACTAAATTTTTGCAAACTTCGTGGTGTGTATAAATTATATAGACCATATGCAGGGCTACACAAAAGAGAGCGTAAAGCATTACTTAGTAACAGCGTGAATTGTTTAAATGTGGTTTTAAATTGAATTATGTATTTTCAAACTGAACTACATTTAGTATACTAAGAGATGTTTGTAGAATATAATATTAGTTAAATAAATTTATATACAGGGCTACAAAAGAACTGGATACATTGCCATCTATGAATGGTAATGTCTGCAAGTGTTTTTTTAGTAGTGTTATACGTTTTTTGCGTGAATTAAATTTTATCTTAATATGAGGTATTTATAAAAAAATCTGAAGATACAGGGCTGTACAAAAGAATTTCAGTACATTTCCATCTCTCGGCAGTCTAATGAGGTTCCTCATTACATATTCTCTTTTTCTTTAAAATTAATCCCCCCCCCCCCCCACTCTGTTTTCAAAATTTATTTCATTTACTAGCAAAACCCGCGGCTTTGCTCGCGTAATTCTTGAAAAATGCCAAGTGGTATTCGTTGGCCTATTTTCATTAGAGGAAATTTTACTGCCGCAGATAATTCAAAAATTACTAATTAAGCCACACTAATGTCGAAAATAAATCGAAATTTTAGAACGTTTTTCGCTCCTGCAACCTCCTGGGGGTAGTGGCGCCGACATAAAATATAGCCTATGTTGGAGCAGGGACTGTCATCATCAATTTGCCACCACCACTTTTGAAAACGGTTCTGTAGTTCCAGAGATTCCATAGAAATTGTAATTTAGAATGTTTTTAGAACGCTTTTCGCTCATCTCACCCTTTTAAATTTCGATTTGTTTTAGAATTTGTTCTTAGAGGGCATTTACATTTTATAAGTAACTTCCATTCCAAATTTCATGTTTCTAGCTCCTTCAGTATAAAAAAAATTGAAATTTTAGAACGTTTTTCTCCCCTGCACCCCCCTGGGGGTAGTGGCACCGACATAAAATATAGCCTATGTTGGAGCAGGGATTGTCACCATCAATTTGCCACCATCGATTTTGAAATCGTTTCAGTAGTTCCAGAGATTACCCCCTATAAACAAACAAACAAAAAAACAATCTTTACTTCTTTATAATATTAGTATAGATTTAACTTTTCCCATTTTTATTAACAGTAAAAATAATTTTATTCTAGCCTTGAAAAACCTTTTTAATGATACCTAATTCGTTGTTGTGCGTTTCATAAATTCACAGAAAAAGGATTTGTTGACAACAGAAATAATATAATGGGATGATGATTTTGCCGAAATAAATATTGCCACAAATAACTTAACGAAACGAAATAAAAACAAAAACGGGAAATAAAACGAAGCGAAAAATAAACAAAAAATAAAAGTAAAAATAAAACGAGTGAAACTTCTAAGAAGAGTTTATTGCAATTTATTTACAACTAGATGGCACATTGAACTTAGCCAAGAACATCACATGTAGGTCTAAAAAGATATTAAAAGGATATGGTAATTACCGAGAATGTATGTAATAGATTGCGGACTCAGCAGAGACTTTCCTCAAGCGCAATTCACTGATTGAGGAAAAGAAGAAAACAGATTTTCTGTAACTTGGGCGTCAAAAACGGCAAATCGGCTTCTTAACCTCTGTAATGTCGAAAATGCGTTGCTAAATTAAAAGACGACAAATTGATAGTAAAAAATATTTTAAGAAATTTTCAATATCTTTAGATAAAAAAATTTTAAGAAGGTGTAATTTTATTTAATATTAAAAATTGTGCAATACGAAGCAAAAGTTTGGATAAAAAATAATAAATAAGATGGCGTCCAGTATAGCGGTATCAAGAATCTCGGGTTTGAAAAATACAGCCGTTCTCCGTAGGTTCCAGCTTATACAAAATATGGTCTGAAATCAGAATTTCATTTCTTTATATTAGTTAACATAATTTATTAAGGAATAAATCTAAAAAAATATTTAAAAAGTTTTTTAAAAATGATAAAATGGAGAACACTTGAAATTAATGTTGATTGTTTTACCCATTTTGCCAGTGGCCTGCTATATAAAAATGAGGGGGCAATTGTGTAACATATTATAGGTTATTATATGGTCGAAGGTGTTTTACTTTCTTCGTTAGTCAATTAGTTCAACGTTTGAGTCGCTAGAACCTACACAGATTTGAAAAATCTTTTTGCGGCAAAAACGCATTTAAAGTATTCGTAAACTCTTTAACCAATAAAAGTTTTGCCTTTCATCCATTTTGCACAAAAATCATTTTAGAGTTTTTATTTTTTAAAACCATTGGGAAAATGGTTCTTGTTTTCGGTCGAGAATGGACCTCTTGACGTCGTCCCTTTATCTTTTTAAGCGTTTTTAACGAAATTCTGTAACTTTAGAAGATTTTTTTTTTTTAAACCATTGGGAAAATGGTTGTTGTTTTCGGCTGAGAATGGACCTCTTAGCGTCGTCACTTTATTTTTTTTAAGCGTTTTTAACTAAATTCGTTAATTTTTTTTAAGCATTTTTAACAAAATTCTGTAACTTTTGAAGAATTTTTTTAAGCGTTTTTAGCGAAATTCTGTAACTTTAGATGAATTTTTCTTTGAATAGGCAATAGAAATGCATAAAATCGTTGCAAAAATGTTAAACTTACAAAAAGGATAGATGAAAACTATCAGATATGAAAAAAAGCCGAATTCAAAATTTGACGTCGGATGAGAAATCGCCTGATAAAGCAAAAAACGTGGTCTTCAAATTTAATTTCCTCAAAATACCTTTAGCTCAGACACCCATCTAAACAAGAGTTAAAGTTATTGTAGGAAGGACCCGACAAAATATTAAGGTATATATTAAGGATAAGGTATAGTAATGGAAAATGCGTTTCAATAACTGCGGCGATGGTTCAAACGAATACTTTTGCGAGGACAGAGAATGCCAGAATCTCTTCAACTGTAGTAATGGAAAATACGTTTATTTGTAGATGGTTCCGATGAATATTTTTGAATAAATAATATTTTTTTTTAGCTTTCGGAACATTTTCCCAATGTTTTTTGTAATTTGTTAAATTACATTTTTTTCGGGGTGGGGTGGGGTGGGGGTGCTGCTGAACACAAATTTCAGGTCTGATATTCAAAATTTAAAAAACAGGCAAAGGATTAAAACAAAATATTTAAATATGTTAACACACACTTAAAGTGCTATTACGCCAGGTGTCAAATTTGCCGCTACTCTCGGGCGACACCATGTTACACTATGTCTTCAAAAAGAGTTGCTCGAAAAACAAGCAACTTTTTATTGTTGGAGCAATTTTACCGCTTGTTTATAGTTTTCCACGAAACGAAGCAGGGCCAATGTCGCGAAAACGGTCAATGAAATGCTTGGAAAATTGAGTAAGGAAAATCCTTGCCCTGTACAGCCAATGAAATGCATGGCAAACTGACTTCAAACTATCCCATAATGCTATTAGTCGGCTATTCTTGGGCCATACAAGAGTGTGACAGCGTTTGTCTCGTTTCTTCCAGCTGTTTTTCAGTTGCCGCTCTCTCCCTTATCTATATAACACTATCTACCGTTCACTCCACTCTACTTATGGGGTATCCAGAATTAGTACCATTACGTCGTTATCCTTAAATCTGCTTTCATTTTTTCAATAAGAGCCTTATTTTTTAGATATTATGGGTTTTTGCCCCTCATTAACAATTTTTCGTTTTCCATTCTGGGTTTTTACCTTTTGAGACTCCTGGGCTTATGCCCTTTCTCTAAATTTACATGAAAATCGGATAATTAGAAGACAAGAAAGCCAAGAAATACAATGCGTATGGTAACAAAAGCGTCACATGGAGGTGGAGCTAAAAAACTGCTAAAAGTTATAAAAGTTGTCCGAATAAAACAGAAATTTAGGGGAAGGGGGGGGGGGAGGCACAGACCCAAGAGTCTAAACAGGTAAAAAAAAACCACAATAAGAAATTCATATAAAAGAATAGGGTAAATTTTTTAAATGATGGGAAAAAGTCCTTAATATCTCAGAAATTAAGCCCCTATCGAAGAAAATAAAGGCAGATTTAAGGACGACGACCAAATGATAGTAGTTTGGGATATCCCACAAGCAGAGTGAAGGGTAATGCTAGTATTAATATATATATAAAAGTAGTCTCAGGGGTCGTAAAAACTACTTTTTCATTGTAGCGAACTACAACGCAACATTATCGAAAATGTAGTTTACTACAGCTATTTTACTACAACTACTTATTTTAAAAGTAGAGACTACAAACTATTTTTCAAAAGTAGTCACTACTTTGCTACTTTCAGATTTTGTCAAATGATTCAATTTACAATCCGAATTGAAGACACTGATTAAATAATACAGCGACACTTATTTGCCAGTATAACAACTAAATAAGTGCGATATAACCGAGAGATTAAAAAAGTAAGAAAGGTAATAAACCAGAAAATGTTTTGTGTTCTAGAAAATTATAGAAAAAAACTCTAAAGGTAAACAATAAATAAATCTCTAAATAAAGCAATTTCAAATACAGTAGAACCTCGATCGATCGTTATTCGTTTCAAACGATAGTTACGGGAAAACGATTAATGCGGGTTAACATAACACATTTTCGTGTGAAAAAGTATATGGCATAAATAAATTTATTACATTGAAATATAGAAAATTTGAAGGAGAAAAATACTTACTTACTACAAAAAAATTACGAAGCAGAATAAAGAGGAATAGATCGATTTATTTATTGGAAATATTGGGAAATTTTAGCTTGTACACACTGTTTTCTTCTTAACCCAAATAATACATTTTCAACATTAGTGACATCTTTCTGCTCTCTTTCGCTTAATGCATGTGAATAAAGAAAATTTCTCATTGTTTCAAATCCTTTAAGTGTTTCAACAAACGTTGGAACTGGTTCTGTATTGACATTTTCGTCTTCATCGGTATCATCATCCATTTCTTGAACAGAAATCAAGCCACATGTCGCAACCTCTTCATCAACTGATGCATAATCTTCAAAAGTGATGTTCGAGACATTTGCCCCAAACTGTGATAAATCATTTTCCTCTTCATCGTTAGCATCAGCAGTTAAATTTTCGAGTTCTGTGACACCCCCCTTAGCTTTATTAAAAGAGTTAATTATAGTTTCTTGGGTTACTCTCTCCCAGGCAGAGACAACGAAATAAATAGCTTGTAAAACATCAACTTTAATGCTATTGCATTTTCCTTCATCCGTCATAGCTAGAGCTTTTCTATCTAAATTCTTTCTGTAATGGCGCTTGAAATTGTGAATAATACCCAAATCCAGGGGTTGAACCCTACTAGTGCAATTAGGGGGATAACAATGAACTGTCACATTTTTTTAATGAAGATATATCCGGAGGGTGCGCTGAACAGTTGTCGATGAATAAATCTACTTTTCTTTTTTCTTTTCCAACTGACTTGTCAAAATCATTCAAAAATTCAGAGAAAATTTCATTTGTCATCCATGCTCTTGATACGACATAGTACGGTACGACAAAGGTAATTTTTTGATGTTTTTGAAACACCTTTGTTTTTCTGACTTTCCGATTACAATTGGCGTTCTTTTATCGCTTCCATTACTATTTGTGCACAATAAAACTGTCAGTCTTTCTTTAGAACTTTTGCTCCTATGACAAGCCTCTGCTTTTAGTGCCAGAGTACGGTCCGGCAAACACCTATAAAAAAGCCCTGTTTCATCCGCATTGTAAAAGTCACGACGGTCATATCCTTCAATTAATGCCAGTAATTTGGAAAACCAATCTTAAACCACTCTCATGGAATCGCTCTCGGTTTATCAATAAGCACGTGCATCCAAGATCACAATTAGAACAACCTTTTTTTCTTAAACATGAATACAATGGGATAAATTTTCCATTTTTTTCGAAGGTCGATAAAATTTTGGAACAATAGATGCGGGAATCTGCATGTATCAAAAACGACCTAAGCGGGTATAATTAACATTATTTAAATAGTATTCGTGACGGGACCTTTCAAACTAGACGATACATACGGGATAACGAAAGATGCGGGAACGATGGATCGAGGTTCTACTGTAATAAGAAACTCAGCATTAAAACATGAAGGGTTATACCCAGAGTGATAAAACCAGAAGAAACTAGAGAGAAAAAAAAAGAAAAGAAAAGATCCCAAAGCCGGAACAATACAGGACGTTTTAATCATTAATCATTAATTAGATTACTAATAAGTTTGATAATTTATTTAATCGTTAATCAAAGAGAACGATTGAAATAAAATTAATCATACATCATTAGTCTATGAATAGTATCGAAACAAACTTTAATCGGTCAATGTTTAGTCATAATTAAAAATCTTACTGTTAGTTTTCAATCATTAATCTAATTAAATTTTACACCATTCTGGATACATTGTATTAGAATATGGTTGGAAATGCAGTATTTCCATACATATGAATATATATATATATATATATATATATATATATTGGTTTGTTTTGTTTGTTTATTTTTTAATCAACATTACTATTGCTTTTTTTTTTTCATTCTGACATAATATAAGTAATACTAGTCCCATAATAGATTTGGATATGGATCAGTTTGTTAAGAAATAGGATTTGTTGTTCGATGTAAAAAAAAAAAAAAACTTTAAAAACGTAAAATACTTACGCTGCCTGACTTTTTCCGTTACAACAAAAATATGCGTTCACCTAATATTGTAACACATATTGTGGGCATATGTTTATTGATATCTTAAATGATTATCTTAATTAAAATATAGGGAGGAAAGTAGTTTTGCGACAACATTAACTCGAGGCAATGACTTAATTGTAACAGTGACACATATGAAAAGAGAATAAATTGCATAAACATCTTAAGGTCATTTCTGAGAACTTTCTAGAATCATTCGATGCAGTGACACTGTTGATGAAAAAATTTGAGTTCGATATCTTTTTTGCACTCTTTTATTTAACTTAACTGGATTTATGTATTTTGAGATGGAATTTTGTTGCCGATTTTTGACTCACATCCTGATAAGAAAGAATTATAAAAAATATCTACAAATGTGTGTTTCAGATAACAGTACAATGTTTTAATATTTATATAACTCAATTATAAATTACTAAATTAATTTTAAGGCATTTCTTCGGTTAGCCGGCAGCTCATACCGCCAAGTAATCTTTATGTTTACAACTATTTACGAGTTATAAAAGCAACAGTGTTATTTATGCGCCAAACCACTATCGCTAAAAAATGCCAACTGACTATGAAACTGCTACAACGAAATATCTTAAACACTAAAATGCAGAAAATATAAGTAAAAAATAAAGAGTGTAATATATTTTTAAAAAATAATTATTTATTATTTAATAGTTTAATATTAATTAATGATTATTCGTTGAGAAACCAATGTAGAAACCTTAAATAATTTTTTTTTTTATTTCGGGTTGTCACATCTTTAAAAATATCTGGAGTAACTCCCCCCGACTTTCTGAAAACTTTATAGAAAACTTTGCATCCAAATGCCAGGTAATCCAAAAGTAACCGAAAAAATACATAATGTAAATATATAAAATTTTGTCTACTAAAATACTTCAATTATAGAGCTAATTTTTGTAATCGAATTCACAGCTAAAGTTGGCGCCAAACATGAGCAATCCTGGCAACATGTAAAGTGTAAAGTAATTACAACACTTTTTTCAACGAAAAGGGTTATTATACAGTGTGCTCCTTAAAGTCCGTTGTCACCCCAATAATTTCTGAACGGCAAGAGCTATAGTCATAAAAATGGGATCTAGGTATAGTAAAGTTGTCATGCGCTACGCAAGGAAACCACTTACAGCGCCACCTGGTTGGCTAAATTTGCGGTTAGCATTCTTATTTCAAAAACGGTACGAGATACTGTAAAAAGTCAATTACAAAGTTGTTCTGCGTTATCGATTTATTACAAAAAAAAAAAAAAAAAAAAAAAAAAAAAAAAACATCTTACTCAGATAAATGATACAAACGAAAAGCACAAAGCGCTCATGCGTTTGATCACGTTGTACAAAACTGCACCAATCGGAAATGAGGTTCAGCTATCTGTGATACTCAAAATGGTGTCCTTCAGCAAAAATACACATCTGGACACGGGATTACACTTCCCGCTGCGCATTGTACAACATTGCAGGTGACACGCTGGCACAAGCATATCGTAATATGGTTTCGAAGTTCCTGCAATGTTGGTGGAGGGGTTGCATACTCTCGCTGTTTCATGTATCCCCACCATTTATACAAAATGGAAAAAAATACTTTTTCAGGGTATGTGATATTAAGATTTATTTATGTAAAGATGAATACTGTATATCTACTGACAATTGAAACTCTGGAGTGTGACCTTTTCTCTTTTCTTCCGCATTATGTCGCGTTACAATTTTGGGAGTTTCGAACCAAATAAATATGCTTTTTACATATTCTACTTTTAACATTACTTTACGGAAGGTTTCTTCTCTTATTAAATCGATGATACTAAACAACTTTGTAACTAAATTTTTTCTCGCATCTCTTACCGTTTTTTAAATAAGAACGCTAACTCCAAATTTAGCCGCCAGGTGGCGCTGTAAGCGGTTTCTATGCGTAGCGCATGGCAACTTTACCATAACTAGACCCCACTTTTATGACTATTGCTCTTGCCGTTCAGAAATTATTGGGGTGACAACGGACTTTAGCGGGCACACTGTATACATATATTTTAGCATATTTCGCAAAAGTATTTCGTTTGATTTTTGTAAATGTAGATTTTTTTTCTATATTCTTCAACGAAGTCAATACATAAATTTTTACAAGATTTTATTTAGTAAAATCTTTTTTTCTACGCCTTATTTTTATTCACAGTAAAATAATTTTACTCTGTTTTGTAAGAAAGATTTGCAAAACAGAATAAAACTATTTTAATGTGAATAAAAATAATAAGAAGTAGAAAAAAAGATTTTACTAAATTAAGTGACGTCCTGGTGAAACATAGTTATTGTAACGACAAAACATGAAGGTGAGCATTAAATATAATTTAATTGAGATGTAAGAGAAAATGTTTATCAGTTATCGTCGCAGAATGGTTGAAAAATGGTTGAAAAATGTTTCAATACCAAACCCGTCGACCGATTTCTTCAAAAATGTATACAGTTCTTGTGGCAGTACCTGGTAATATTCATTCAATGGAAGTTAAATCGAAAGCATAGTTTGGGCGCAATCATGTTCACTCATTCACACACATACATAGCGACTTCATCGAAAAACCACCAAAAACGAGCTCTCCAGAAAACGTGAATAAATTCTAATACACTAATATATTCCACACACACATATGGAATCATTGTAAAAATAGCAAAAATAGATTTAGTCCAGTAGAAATAGCATTTTACCTTACAAAAATTCGGGTAGTTCTGATTTTTGGGTATGTTGTAAAGGTTGACCCTCTAATAAAAAAACCAAGTTTTCGACCTTCTAGACCTTGTGCGTTTTTTACAATATTGAAAAAACCAATATTTTTCAGCACTTTTTCCGATTTTTCTTAAATAACTCAATTTTAATGCATTTTACAGAAAAAAACACTGTTACCATTTTGTAGAGCATAAAATTCTCTACAACATGCAGTATTCAGGTTTGTAAATTGTCCAAATAGGGTGTAAGATACGGAGCCAGGAAAATAGGGTAAAATTTGCAAAAAATGCAAAAATCCACTAAAGACGTTAGTTTTTGCTTAATAACCTACTTTTAGTGCGTTTTAGAGACAAAAGCACTTTCACCATTTTGTAGAGCATACAATTCTCTACAACATGCAGTATTCATGTTTGTAAATTGTCCAAATAGGGGGTAAGATACGGAGCCGGGAAAAGGGTTAAATTTGGAAAAAATGTAAAAATCCACAAATGACGTTAGTTTTTTCAATATTGTGAAAAACGCACAAGGTCTAGAAGGTCGAAAACTTGGGTTTTTTTTATTAGAGGGTCAACCTTTACAGCATACCCAAAAATCAGAACTACCCGAATTTTTGTAAGGCAAGGCCCTTTTTTGCGCTATTTCTACTGGACTAATTTAGGGAACCTCAAAATGGTAAAAATATACCAATTTTTCTATAATTGGGTTTTTATCATGATTACAATACTTTCCTTGCACTGTACACTGTTTAAAAAAATTTCTGTGAAATTACGGAGAATCTACTGGTAATCTGTTATCTTAAGTCTTATGTAAAATTACAGAGATTCTGTTAAATAACAGAGAAACTATTCGGTAAATTTACAGAGTCTACTGTAAATTTTTCTGTTAAAAAAACCCTTTATTATTATTTATATATACTATATATATATTAAAAAAAAAAACCTTGACAGAAAACGCCGCTTCTACGCCAGATATGGGTGCTGTTAGAATTAATTTTAACCGCTGTAATGCACAGGACTTTACAAGAATCGCTTCGACCACAGATCTTATTCGAACCCGTGTCATCCGGGTGGCGGACAGGGATTACAACGAATATACCGTTTGAGCTATTACTGTTTTGTGCCAAGTGTGTCTTTTATGATTTAGTCTGAAAAAAATTATTGTACTTGTAAAGGTTTTTTTTTTTTTTAAATGAAAGAATTTTAATGTATTTTTTTTGTTTTTTTCTGTTAGCAAATTTAAGAATTTTTCGAGAATTTTTCGAAGTTTTAACACAGTCTACATATTATATATATTTTTTTTTCTCATAATGCGCGAATATTTTTTAAAAGAATATTTTTTTGGAAAGGAAATTTTTTTCAGTAGTAAATAAAAGAAAAAATAAATTTAAAGCATATAAGTTATTTAAAAAGAAATCACTTTTAATATTTTCATATGTTTAAATTTAGAAGATTAAACTTATTTTTTTTTTTTTTTTTTTTTTTTTTTGTAATATTTATGTATTTAGAAGGTTGATATATTTTTTATAACGCATATGTCATTAAAATTCTACGACTCCTAATAATAATATATTACATTTTTTTTTTATAAATATTAACACAAATTATAAAACGGACAAAAATAATATTTGAAAATTATCGTACCTAAATTGTAAATCCAGACTGAAATAAAAATTTATTCTTTAAATAACCACACTTTCTTTCTATCTTTTGATCAAAGTGATAGTCGATAAAAATCCCAGCTAACTCCGCAGAGATGAATTTCCCCTTTCTAAAATATTCTAATTTTTAATAAAACAATTTTTAAACCAAATTTTTTTTCTTTAATATTTTTAATAAAATATTAAAGTATAAGATAGAAGAGGTTAAACACCCACCAACAACCCACCATAAAATCATTGTTTTCGGTCATTTAGGCAGCAGATGCAGAAGTATTTTCCGTATATTTACTTACGATATTAAAACTACGGTATGTAAAAATGCAAGTGCCAAATTTAGTTTTCCTACTACAGTAAAACCCCGATTATCCGAAAATCGGATTAACCAAAAAACCCTAAAACTTTTTTTTTTTTTTTTTTTTTTTTTTTTTTTTTAATATGAAAAATTTTATTTTTAAACAAGCATGCTGTTTATGAAATAAATAAACAGCGTCAACTTACTTATTTGGACTATTGCGTAAATGCACGCATTTTATTGCATAGACACATAGAACACCTCATTTCTTTACAAAATATGTTGTGGTTTCTTTTTAACACTTTCCAACCTAGTTGAAAAGTGTTTATGACTTCGGTTTGTCTGGCCGTATGGCCGTCTGCCGTTTGGCCGTCTGGCCGTGCTCTAACTCTCGTAAATATGCTCGGATTGCTCTGCAATTTTTATATGTTATTGTCGTTATCTATAGCATGTTCCCTATTTCAACGGAAGTGTGTAGCACTTATAGTTTTTTTACAGGGACACTCAAAAGAATTCTGTTACATTGCGGTCTATGGGGAAAAATCATTTGCAGTTTATTTAAATAATGTTTCACTATTTTAAACGCATTGAAATTTATATATATCACTAAGGTTCATTAGAAGAAGCTTAATATGGAATAGGGTGTACATAGCACTTATAGTTACTTTACAGGGACAGTCAAAAGAATTCCGTTACATTACGTCTATGGAGAAAAATCGTCTGCGGTTTATTTAAAATATGTGTCACTATTTTAAACGCATTGAAAATTATATATATCACTAATGTGCATGCCAAGAGGCTTACTACAGAATAGTGTGTGTATAGCAGTCATCGTTCATTTACAGGGATACACAAAATAATTCTCTACTGTCTGTTAACAATAATTCCTGAAAGTGTGTTTTAAGTTGGTGAACGCGATTTTAAATTTAACTCACTTTTTGTCTATTACTTGGTGTGTATAAATTCTGTATTTCATATACAGGGCAGCACAAAAGTTCGCGAACACATTTCCGTTTATTGACAGAAACTCCAGACGGAGAATTTTAAACTGTGCTACGCGTTTTCTAACTGAACTAAAATTTATCATCCTATGTAGTATATATACAGATCTATAGATCCTATACAGGGCTGAATAAAAGTATTCGGATATTTTTCCGAATATTGTATATGTTGAAAATTTCTGAAATTATGTTTTTAAATATGTTATGCGCTTTCCAAATTGTTTACTTAGATGTTATCTTTTAGCTTATTAAACGGTATGATTTGTAAAATTATTTTGGAAGCGTTGGAAAGTGTTACATAATCTATGCTTGACGCATGATTTTTCGTTCTTGTTTTGTTTTTGTTTTTCAACTTCGCATTGCTTCAATGCTGCCTTATCATGCCACATTTTAAACAACAGCAAATCTGACCCTGTTGCATTTTCCTGCACTTCAATATATTGAAGTTGCCAATATCAACTTTTTCTACTCGTTGAACTCTTCATGCTTATAAAAACCCGTTTGTATTTTTAAATCATAAATAAAGTTTGGAGGAAATTAAAACACGTGTAAACAGGAAAGGGAAATCGAACAAAATACGGACTCTTGCAGCACCGACAAGCACTAACGCTTTACCTGACTGTGGGAAAGTGAGAAGGGTGAGTAGTGTCATCTGGTAGAATAAAATTAGGAATCATCCAGGTTATCCTAAAATTCCTATGGAACCCCTGTTAACCGAAAATCCTTTGGTCCCATGCTTTTCGGATAACCGGGGTTTTACTGTACTTCCACATTCGTACAATTTTAACATGCAATCTATGTACTAACCACACATGTTTAGACTAAATTATTTTTCAATAATTTAGTCTAAACATGTGTGGTTTTATATCTACGACGTTTCTCGGGCAAAAAAAATCCTTTTTTTTTTCTTTTATATATTTTTTTTTATTAAAATGCGATATTTCCCCCCTTCTATAGAGTTTTTTCAATCATAAATATTTTCAAGAAAATCTCCTTACTCATATTGACTAAAATCTCGCATGATGACGCATAGGGTATTTCGTTGATAAAACGCATTTAAAATACACAAGTCTGATAATAACATAATATAGTTATTTTTTTCAAACATTACCTATACGTTTCCAAATATATCTCAACATAACTTCCTTCAAATGTGTAGAAATTGCTTGTTTAAAAAATAGCTGCTCTAATTAAGCTCCCATTAGTCATTAATGATCAGTATGCATGCAAGAAATTCTTCTGTATCTATTTTCGAATTTTTCGCGTAAATCATGAAGATTTTGCTCTATATGAGTTGCTATGACTGACGTTTTAGGATCGGAACTTGTATCTTTTTGAAAACCACCTGTAGCGAAGCGTGCAAAAATACATGGCCTTGTTGATGCAATTTGCAATTCGAACTGAGATGCTCGTAAATCTGAGATATAATTGTGTTTTGAAAGTGGCTGCGTAAATGGAAGACTCGTGACGAAGTTGTTTAATTTAAGAGGATTTAATTAGAATCTATATATTTAAAACACAAGCCGGTTTTTTTTTTCGTCATCTGCTGTGGGATTTCTACTGAATCAATTTTCATATTTTAATTATTAATTATTTAAATTTTAATTATTTTTTAAATTGAAGCCTGTTTATTAGTAGATGAGCCCGCACTAGCTACTTTTTCAAAATATTTTCATTTTATATTATATTTATTTTTAATTTAAAAAGTTTTTAGTGAGATTTATTTAAAATTGTAGCAATGAGTTACTTATATTGTTGCAGAGAAAAGGAAATAATTCGAATTATAACGCGACCTACGTTATACAATAATCGATAAGACGTATTTCTAAACATAAACACACTCTTCCTTACACATAAGCCTACTTAAAATTTTATCTCTGTTCTCTGAGAAGTGATCCAATAGTCATGACGTCATTATCCTGACGTCAAACCGTGGTCCGGCCGTATATCTTCACTGACGTCATTTTCTGTTTGCAATTGAAAATAGTTTTTATTTATTTATTTATTTATTTATTTATTTATTTATTTTTAAATAACAGAAAATGACGTCACGTTTAAAACACGCATTTTCACTCAGAAAACTGTTCCATTTCAATTTTAATTCATTTCGCTGATACTGAGTCGGAGCGCGACCTACGTTATACACAGAGACGCTAATCTCAGAGAGAGGCGAAATGCTTGAGTGAAAATGACGTCATATTTAAAAGGAAACAAGCCTTTTTTTTTTTTTTCTTGATAAAACTAGATATTTTACTACGAATATGTCTAAAATTTACAACTTTCTTTAATTGTTGGGGCTGAGATTAGAATGTTGACATGAAAATTTGTATAGCTGGAAAATGTGACGTCAAGGTTGAATACGTAGTTACTAATAACCTATTGTGTGTTAATATATTTTTAAATGGGGGAATGTGAATGAATGTGAAATATACGTTTGTAAATTTTACAATGGTAAAAATGACGTTATGTTTAGATTTCATTGAAAAATAAATTCCATGATTCTGTCAAAGAGACTTAATTTTTGCCCATTTTTCAGTCCGTAATATCGAAGATAAGAACCTCAATTGATAACTTCATCATAATTACTTATCTTGATTGCATGTTACTGATCACTTAAGAGTATAAAAATAAATTTTTCAATAAATTAAAAAATTTCAAGTTAATGGAAATAGTATTTTGATAAGTTTAGTTTAAATTAATATTTGTTTTAAGAGTTAGATTAGCCAATGTAAGACTGGTTTTCTGCTTTTGTAGATTTATTATAAATTTATTCTAACAGTTTATTTTTAAACATTTTCTTTGTCGAATTTCGATACATCTCGTATTGATTATTTTAAAGCGTAACAGACCTTAGCCTTTTAGCGGGCACGCTTAAATTTTTTGCATAAACGGACGTGTAACTTTTTTCTTTTTTTTTTTCTTTTTTTGCGGGCAGTAATTAGGTTATTACAAATGCAAATTTTGTCCTCTATCTTATATTAACAAAAGAAATATGTTTGTCTGTGTGTGTGCGATGGGTAGGAAAATCTACCTTGCGTAGAGGTCTGAAGATTTGATGACTGTAGTCCAAAGCATGTCTTAAGGCACCTGAGGCTCAATTTTTTCATTTTTTGATAATTAGCCAAGATATTAGTTAAAAAAACGCAATTATGAATCGCACGGTCGACAAAAGCGTAGCAGGAACCACGCGCCGTTCCGCGATTTTTCCGATTTCTTCAATCATTAAAAATCTGCATCAGCGCGTCTGATCAAGATACGAAAAAACAGTAAATATCAGATCACATCTACATTAATTTACGTTTCGAAATCAGCAATCCGGTTCAAAAAACATAAATATTAACTCTTTGAAAAAAAAATAATTTGCAAAAGTCGCTTTTGCAAATTCCGTTTTTTCTACGCTGTTTAAAATTTTGCATCTGCTTCGTAAATCCAAAATACGAACAAAACAAATACATTAAACCACATCTACTTTCATTTTCGTTTCAAACAGCGCCTTCAGTTTTAAAAAATATTAATCCTTTATATCCTTTAAAAATATTGATGAAAAATCCTTTCAAAAACATTCATTTTCGTAAATCATTTTCGCGATTTTCGTGATTTTTGGAATAATCTTTAAAAATCTAAATCCGCGCTTCTGATCAAGATATGAAAAAAAACTAAAACTACCAGACCACATCTACTTTCATTTGCTTTAGAAATCTGCAATCCGTTCGATGTATGAATATTAACCCTTTGAAAATAAAATTCTGAAAGTCAATTACGCGAATTTCGTCTTTTCTCTCTCTCTCTCTCTCTTTTGTGCGATGTTTAAAAATTGACATCTGTTTTGAAAATCAAAATACGAACAAACAAAAAATACCAAATCATATCTACGTTCATTTTGTTTTAAAACGCCGTCTTTGGTTTTTCAAAATATCAATATTAACTCTTTCAAAAACGTTCGTTTTCGCAAATCACTTTCGCGAATTCCCTTTAATTTTTTTTTCCAATATTTAATGTTTTGCCCCGTAATTTTTAATCGAAATACGAAAAAAAAAAAAAAAATAGCACACGTTTAACGAGCTCACATTAAGCTTTAAACAAACGCCTTCGAGTTCACGAATATGAATAAAAACACATTAAAAAAAATCTCACTTTTGGCAAATTTTGTTTTTTCCGCGCATTTGCCCATAAGAAGGGAGTAAGACTCCCAGCTTTAGGATCGTAAGGAAAGATTTTCGTTTAAATATATATAAAATCATTCAAAATTGATTTTACGCTGTTAAAAATTTGCAGCTAACTATTCAGTCAATGGACGGTTTTTATAGAAAACGGTCAAATGCTGCGGTCAAATTTTTAACAGTATAAAATCAATGTTGAATTATTTTATGTATTAAAACGAAAATCTTTCCAAAAGAGTGTAGGTATATTTAAAATTATTGTCACGGGCCCGGGCAAACGCTGATGGTGTTGGGGAAAGGATGGTCGGGAGCGCTGAAAACTACCCCCATGAAAAGTTCCCCCATACGTCATTTTTACGTCACAGCAGATGGGGGTAGATTTCCAGTCATAGAGAATTTTACTTTCGTCGAAAATTGGAAAAGTTCCCCCTGAAAAGTTCCCCCAAACCAGAAGGAGGAAGTTTTCCAGTGCCAGGTAATTTTCTTCTTCACTGAGTTCTTGAAAACTTCCCCCATGAAAAGATGTCCCCATACGTCATTTTGACGTCACTACAGATGGGGGAAGATTTCCAGTCCTAGAGAGTTTTACTTTCGTCGAAAATTGGAAAAGTTCCCCCATGAAAAGTTCCCCCAAACCAGAAGGGGGAAGTTTTCCAGTACCAGGTAATTTTCTTTTTCACTGAGATCTTGAAAACTTCCCCCATGAAAAGTGTCCCCATACGTCATTCTGATGTCATAGCAGATGGGGATACATATCATGGGGGAACTTTTCCAGTGCTAGAGAATTTTCTTTTTACTGAGAACTTGAAATCCATCCCCATGAAAAGTGTCCCCATACCACATTTTGACGTCACAATATAGGGTCACATATCCAATGCTAGAACTTGTTTCGAGAGCTGAATATCTCGCACTCGAAATGTGTTTCTCTTTTATGTCTAGTTACTATTGTTACTGTGAATGACTTGAAGAAATGCGCAGAAGAGATTTAGTGCGTAATGTAAAAGTATCTTGCTTTCTTTTCATATTCGGTTCTCAAACACATACTAGGCGGACAAAAAGGATTTAAGTATTAATGTGATATAATATTGCTCAAAGCATAATCTGTTAGAAGGTTCATGGAAACTCGTCGAAAACAAAGATTTTTGTTATGTTCGCGGAAAGTGTGTGCATGTGATATTTGTCGTTGAGTAGAGCATCAAATGTGAATCCTTAATGAAAAATTCACATAAGTTATTTACTTTTTTTTTTTTTTTTTTGGAAAAATAAGAATTTGCTTTTTTTTTTTTTTTTTTTTGGGGAAAAATAAGAATTTGCTCTTTTTTTTTTTTTTTTTTTTTTTTTTTTTTTTTTGTTAATATTCCAAATCAAATATCCAATATCAATAATTTGACACAAAAACAAATAATTCTTGAATCAGCAGATCAGAATTTAGAATTGAAATCAACTATCAATTTCTTTATTATTATCTTTAAAACTGTGTTTTTGAAAAAAATAACCATATTAATTGAAAGGTAAACAAATCTTAAGAACAAACTAAAAAATATACTATGTCATTAGTGTACAACAAACTTACAAATAAATAATTATATTGTTGTAAACGAACATTAGCTTCAAAAATATAAATGGAATTTTAACTTTTAGTAGACCATAAAATACATAAGAAATCTGATTTTTGAACAGAATTTGTAACAAAATTACTATTTTTTTTCTAATTGATTAATCTGTGATACCCCATTTATATGAGCAAATAGAAAAATAAATAGAATGCTAAATTCATCTTTAAAAGTTAGACTTAAAATTATAGAATGTGCTGATTAATTAAAAGATGATAAAAATATATTTTTTTAAATTTAATTGGTTTATTGTATTCTCTGACGGCGGCTATGTTTATGCCTGAAAGTACTGTGAATTAAAATAATTATAAAAATTTTCTTTCAATATTTCTGTCATCTTTTAAGTATTTAGCACATTGTGTAATTTTAAGCCTATTTATAGTTTAAGAAAAACTATTTTTACCAAATTGTTCTACGATTGTTGAGGCAAAGGCAATTTTTTTCAGGGCTTTGCTTTTTTTTTTTTCAATTTAAAGCGACTAGGAACAAATCGTTATTATTATTCATTTTTTTTTTTCATTTTTAACATTTTACGAAAACGAAGAGCCTATTCTCAACAGCTGTAATTCTTGAAAAAAAAAAAAATCGAGACACATTAAAATAAAATCCTCATAAATACTACAATTTATTGGCAAAGCAGACATTGGATGCAGTGCCGCGTTAACCGGTTAATAATCGGGGTCTTGGTCTAAGGTTGTCTGGATCATAATGCGTTTTCACGGTTTTGAATTTTTATTTTGAAAGGATAAATTATTTCGAACTACTAATAACCCATTGAAACGAATTTAAATAGTAAACTGAACTTTAACTTTTCTACTATTACATAAAACCAAGTCATTAAATATTAAATATCCATCATAAATTTATAACATCTATAACTGGAAATTAAAAATATGTTTTCTTTACATCCTATCCTAATCCTAATAATATTGTAAATCTGATTGTGTTCAAATGTTAGGCTGAAGCCAGCGTCAAAATGGAACATTTAATGATCCTGTATCTTTGCGTATAGGTTGATAATAACCCTCAAATGAACATAGGCTGGTTTTTGTTTATTTTATTCAAATATTTTTCTTAATTCAAAATTTCATTATTTTTATAGAGAATAAATGGAAATTTTTTCGTATAATATTTTAAAATGGTTAAATTTACTTTACCGTTGCTAGTACTTTATCGTTGCGAAAACTAATTCAAAACCCGGAATAATAATTTTTACTCAACAATTTAGTTTCAACTGAAAATTTTTCAATGAAAAATGAAAATGAAATAAAAAAATTAGAGAATTAAAAATAAGATAAAATAATATTATTAGAAATGAAACGTACTTTTTTTAGTTTTTGATAATAATACAAGGTCTCAATATGCGTAACCATAGGAAACAGGCGAATATGACGTCATTCATCTAAAATAAAGCGGATATTCATCTAAAATAAAGTGAGGAAATAAAATGATCTTGGGTTTTTTCTTCACTTTTTTTCTTTTTTTAACACTTTCCAACCTAGTTGAAAAGTGTTTATGACTTCGGTTTGTCTGGCCGTCTGCCGTCTGCCGTCTGGCCGTCTGTCCGTGCTCTAACTCCCGTAAATATGCTCGGATTGTCCTGCAATTTTTATATGTTATAATCGTTATCTATAGCATGTTCCCTATTTCAACGGAAGTGTGTAGCACTTATAGTTTTTTTACAGGGACACTCAAAAGAATTCCATTACATTGAGGTCTATGGGGAAAAATCATTTGCGGTTTATTTAAATAATGTTTCACTATTTTAAACGCATTGAAATTTATATATATCACTAAGGTGCATTAGAAGAAGCTTAATATGGAATAGGGTGTGCATAGCACTTATACTTACTTTACAGGGACAGTCAAAAGAATTCCGTTACATTACGTCTATGGAGAAAAATCGTCTGCGGTTTATTTAAATAAGGTTTCCCTATTTTAAACGCATTGAAATTTATATAAGGTTCATTACAAGAGACTTACTACAGAATATTGTGTGTATAGCAGTCATCGTTCATTTACAGGGACACACAAAAGAATTCTCTACTGTATGTTAACAATAACTCCTGGAAGTGCGTTTTAAGTTACGGAACGCGATTTTAATTTTAAATCGCTTTTTGTATATTACATGGTGTGTATAAATTCTGTAGATACTATACAGGGAAGCACAAAAGTTCGGGAACACATTTCCGTATTATTTAACTCCAGACGGAGAATTTTAAACTGTGCTAAGTGTTTCCTAACTGAACTAAAATTTAGCATCCTATGTAGTATATATACAAATCTATAGATCCTATACAGGGCTGAATAAAAGTATTCGGATTACTTAGATGTTATCTTTTAGCTTATTAAAGAGTATGATTCGTAAAATTATTTTGGAAGCGTTGGAAAGTGTTACATAATCTATGCTTGCCGCATGATTTTTCGTTCTTGTTTTTCTTTTGTATGGTAACAATACTTGACGTTTTACCGTCTGCGCACGGCTAATATAACTAAACCGTATTTTTTATTTAAATTTTTAAAAAGTAAAAAGAAGTTTCAAAAGAAAATGGTTAGCAAATGTCATTAATATGCTCCGCAAAATTATCCATGTCGAAAATGATATCATGGATAGCGAGAAATAGTTATTTCATTCTTAAAACTATTTCTTAAAACTATTAAGAAATAACTCGATTACCTAAAAAAAAATGACGAATGTTAACAGTTCCATTTTTGTTGATAAAACCTAAAGATTTAATATTATTTCGTTAAAATAACTTAATTTCTCCTATGCCAGTATTGAAATTAATTGCCTGGAAAAGAAAATTAACAAGAATTATGTCATTAAAAAGGGATTTCTCTGGTGAAAAAGAGACTTCATATTTGAAATAAAACGGGAATTTTCCAATATGTTTTAAAATGAGTGTGAATTAATTCCTTACATTAATAATACAAGGATCAGTAAGTATAGAAAGTAGATGAGTTTCACGCCATATTTATAAAGAAAAATTTAAATGTTTTGTTATCTATACTGATTATTAAGCATGAGTATCCGTTATATACAGATGAGAGTTTTCTTCTAAAAATCACATCATAATTTTAAGAAAAGGAAAATGAACACGAATCTATTATATTAAAATCTGACCATGTTTTTGTATTTCGCAACTACTCTTAGATTATTGAACGCAACTCGATTTACTTGATCCGAGGATGTCGCACAAACTCTCAGAATTTAAAAAATTAAATTAGATTCCAAGATTTTTTTTCTTTTTCTTTTTCTTTTTTTTTTTTTTTTTTTTTTTTTTTTTTGTAAATTTTAATGAAGTTTATCTAAAAACGGAAAGGAAATTACTCCATATTTGTGTATAAAAAAGGAGAAATAAAACATATTAGTATATTTTTTACACCATTTTCTCATTAAAACTGAAAAACAGAATTTATTTTCACTTTGAATAGATGGTGAAAACAAAATCTTGATTTCAGTAAATTTTCCGAAAAACAAAAACATATTTTCAATTTTCACATATACAAACTTCATGAATCAATTTATTCTGGAGAACAAAAAGTGCCTGTCAACATACTGTCATTTAGAAAACAAGATTTGTTTCAACTATACATTAAACCAAGGAGGCAGAATTGAATTTAAAGAAAAAGCATATACTATTTCTAATTAAGGTTTTTTTGAAGGATGTTAAAACGTTCCACAAAGACTTAAAAGTAAAATTGTTTATCAGGTAAAATTGATATTTGTTTTTACCCAATTCGTCTATTTCCACGATTTTATTTGGCCCTCCTTATTGCATTGGTTGCAATTTTATTTTCGCGATTATTTGGCAAAAAATTTCACTTTTTTAAGACTGGGTTATGTCAAGGTCCCTATAATAAAAAATACCGTATTGTCTCCTATGAAATGTGATAAATAGTTAGTTAATTATTAACCTTTTTAATTATCGGGAATGAAATAATTTTCTTAATTAATGTATTTATTTTTCTTTTAATGTTGTTAAATGGTAAAGATTTGTAAAAGTATTTTAGAAGTGTTGTAAAGTGTTACAGAATCTATGCTTGACGCATGATTTTTCGTTCCTGTTTAAAATTGAATGAATAAAATTTTTTTCATTTATTCTTCTGAATGAAAAGTGAAAATTTTGGTAGAAATACCGGAACTGGTTCCGAGTAAGACTCCTATAATAGGAGCTCTAGTTCCGAGAAAAATCACGATAAAAGGAAGAATGTACAGAGTGCTAAACCCGTTTCCACTCTTCATCTTCTGTATACGTTTGAATTGTTAGCGGAAATATAGCCTGGTCACTGGTCACTCAATAAGTCATTAACAAAAGACGCTGAACGGGCAGTGTGAAGCAAATAGATGCCTCGCCTCGGGCGGTGTAGAAAACAGATTATTTGCTAGTCAGTACTTAGTGAAACAGCTTAACCATGAATTTTTTTTGGGTTGAAACTCAAACTCTATTTAATATGGATTTTTCGATATTATCAAAATAATGCAAACTTTATATATATATTCTTATGTAATATATGAATATTTAATGTGAATAATTATTTGTGAATCCTATGAATTATATGAAACGATTTTTCCCCCTTGTTTTCTGTCTTTCTTATCTTTTTTTCGCTAGTATCTCAAACTTTATGTATAAAAGATGCATCAATTTTTAAATGCATTTTTAAATACTATATGATATAAATAAAGTGAAACATCACTATAAAGTAATAAGATATTTTTAATTATAATTATTTTTAATTATAAAATTAAACGGTCATATAATTTTCTTCGAAAGAAAAAAAAGGAAGAAAATATTTTTAAAATACCGTATTTGCAGTAAAAGAGTTGAGAAATATAAAAGATTATCTGAACGGAACATACACATGAAAGCATGAAAAACATTAATTCATTTTCTATTTCTTATTTATGTGAGCAACGAACCAGATCGGCTATATTATGAATTAATTGGCAGAGTTTATCGAAATATTTTATTCCGCTTTCAGTAAAGAACATTATCTTTAAGATTTTTGAAATGTGTAATCTAATACAGACAGAGTGGGTGCCTTTGAGCAGGGCTGTCCACCGCGGCGATGGTAACTCTACTTTTAAATGTTTTTCTCATTTTCATGTAAACTGCATCCTGGCCTGACAACCTTTAAAACGTGCAAGTTTTAATTTTTAATCAATATATGCCATGATATTCAGGGATGTGAATTTTATAAACGAAGACTCCGTAAATTCAATAAAATAAAATATATTATTCAAAATATGCTGCACATACGTTAACTGAGGATACAGTCTTTAACAAATAAGCTATTTTAGAGGAAGCAATCACAATAGTATAGTTTATATTTTTCTTTACTTTATTAAAAAACTTTAATCTTGAATATCTCGTAATGGCATTTTTTTAGTTACTTGTTTTACAAATTAGCCCTTTATTGCATAGCATTATGGCTGTTTTCAAATCCAAAGGAGCTACATTCTGACAAATTTCTGAATTAATTTTTGTTCGGAAACGCATGAAATGGGCAGGTGTTCTTTATTCAGAAATTATGTAATCGAGTGGTGTTTTCAATGTTTTAGTAAAGGCAGGCGATCTTTCAGAAAATACTGTCAAAGTTGATGTTTTGTACATAATTTCCGGGCGCACGAAAGGAAAAAAATCTATCATCACGTGACAGCAATTGCTTTTAACTCAATAAGTAATTTATTTATCAAAAAATAAAAACGCCCATTCGATTCCAAATCGCAGTTCATTTAGCAGTCAGGCCTGCCAATTTTATGCCATGACGTTTTGAAAGAAGTAAGAAAGTTTGGCGTTATTGAGCCGGGAATTTGATAACCACTTTAATCAAGAAAGGCAATTAAAAATAAATAAATAAATAAATAAATAAATATGGGGTTATTTTATTTTCTTTTAAATTATAAAAGTAATCAAATCAGGATGCTCGTAAAATAATTAAAATTAAGGAAATAAAAAAATTAGGAAAATAAAACAATACTTCATACTCTTGATTCATTATTTTATATTTATTAATTTGCATTTTCCGAAAAATCTGGAACTATAAAGTTAACGATATAGTCTTATTTTTTGAACACATTATCAAGTCAACCCTTCGTTTTGGCTTCAAATTGCTAGTCCTTTCTATGTGCTTCTTTTTCCTTTCTCCTGAATTATAAATACACATTAAGCACTTTTTATATTTCGTTCTTCTTTATGTCAAATTTATACAGTAAAAAAAGGGTGATGCAGAAAGAAAGAAGTAAGATATTTATGGAAGAGTTTGAGTCCCGAATAAAGAATAATTCTAAAATATTTTGTACAGAAATTAATATAAAACTTACTAAAAAATAACAAAAATAAACATTTGTTTAGCTTAGCAATGTAGCTACATCAACCATAATGTACCTTAAAATAACTCAAATATTATCTGTGGAAAAAAAAAAGCATATGTGAAACTTAGTACATGCTTTTTTTTTTTTTTTTTAATAATAATAACATTTTATGGAAACTTATTCAATAGAAAAATAGAAAATAAATTTCAACTTCTTATTTTTTTATCTGATACATCTATTTTAACCATATGATTTCTGACAATCTATAAAAGTTTTAGTTTAGAAACTAAAAAAGAATTTTTCAAACATTTTCCAATTTTTGAAACTAGAAAACCATTTTTCTATCTCTTGAATTAGTGACCTTTTGAGTTTAAAATAAGATTCTATTTCTATTACTTTTTTCAGACACGTTAAACTCTAAAAAACTAATAATAAAGAAATCTAAATTGTTAAATTAAACCCAAAAATTAATAGAACGAATGGTTAGATTCGTTTTTGTGTCTCAACAAACAACTAATTAAAAACATTTTAAAAATTTGGAAATATTTCTAATAAGTTGTCACCAGATGAAGCTCGTAAGATTTTTCCTTGTTTTGGTGGGGGGACAGAGGTTTTAAATTGCTGTCTCCTAGTAAAAAAAAAAAAAAAAAAAAAAAAAAAAAAAAACAAGAACAAAAAATTATGCGTTAAGTATGGAATATGTAAAACTTTTCAACACTTCCAAAATGCTTTTATAGAAATCTTTACCGTTTAAGAATGTCTAAGTCTGATGCTAAAGTTAACAATTTGGAAAACGCATAACACATTTAAAAATCCAATTTCAGAAATTACCAACAATATTCGGAAAAAGATCCTAACTATTTTGCGCAGCCCAGTGTATGATCTACTGATTTTTATATATACTACATAGAATGCAAAAATTTAGTTTAGTTAGGATACGCATAGCACAGTTGAAAATAGCCCATCGGCAATTTCCGTCAATAAACGCAAATGCATTCGAGATGTTTTGTGCTGCCCTGTATATAACCTATAGGATTTATACACATCAAGTATAATAGGGGGAAAAAAATTCCATTTAAAAACGCAACTAAAAACGCATTTCCAACCATTATTATTAACAGACAGTACTTTAACAGAATAATTTTACGTGACCCTGTAAATGAAGGAGGAATGCTATACACACAATATTCTATAGTAAGCCTCTTGTAATGCACCTCAGTGATATATATCTGTTTTAGTATGTTTCAAATATTGAAACATTATAAAATAAACCGCAAACGATTTCTCCCCATAGACCGTATTGTAATGGAATTCTTTTGAGTGTCCCTGTAAAGCAGGTATGTCAAACACGTGGCCCACGGGCCACAACTGGCCCGCCGACAACTTCTCTGTGGCCCGCCAAGCCTTTGGCATTTTACCTGTGCATTTATTTTGGCATTTATTCAGTTGCTCGAACACGCATGCTGAAAATACACTTTTGAGGAACTCACTTACACCAAATAGTCTTAGAGATGGCAAACATATGTATGTAAGTATTGCCAGTTGCTTTTATTATTCACAATTGCTACCACTTTTTTTAATAATAATTTTTGTCTTATTTATTTCGTCATTAATTAAGGGAAATATTTTTCTTCAAAATGTGGTAGTTAAAAAAAATCCGCTCATTTGACATAATTGATGTATATAGACAGATGTAGCTCAGTTTTAAAGTTTTAAATTTTAGCTCCAAGAAATTGCAGATACACAGTTAATTAATCGGAATGTAACAAAGTGCGAAATCTTGAGTCTAAAAATTTAAAGATTCGTAATTTTTTTACAGTATTTTTCTTATAATATTTATGTGTTTTATGACGAAACTATTGCTTTATTAGGTGCGTTCACAATTATATAAATACGTAGCACCTATTGTCGTCGTATGGTACGTCCGTCTGTTCGTACGTCCGTCTGTTCGTCCGTCTGTTCGTCCGTCCGTCCGTCTGTCTGTCCGTCCGTCTGCATATAGCAACGCAAAAACTACCCAACCGAATGGTTTGAAATTTAAGATATATTATCTTTGCAGAATTTTATCGCGACATTTCAATTTTTTTAAAAATCGAATCAAAACTTTAGAAAATATTAATAAAAACATTTATTAAGAAATTTGATTTTTTTTTTTTTTTTAAATCGGTGCTTTCTTTTTATAGGAGCTTTCGAAGTTTGATCGCCAAGCGACCGAGAAACTTATTTTATTACAGAAATTAATCTTCAGACGATATAATTGATTTCACAGAATTAAAAATCATCAAGATCTGAATATTTATAGAACTATAACTTTTGTAGAACTATAACTTTTTTTATAGTACGAACGCACCTCGTTTGTAACGTTTGACGTACAATTTCCAACTTGTTTTACTACTCTCTTCAATTTTACACATGCTATATTTATTAAATAATAAGAAATGTATAGTAAAATTAATAAAATTCGGGCTAATTAAGAACAGTTACAACTTTTTTTAAAATCAAAGTATAAAATTAAGTGGCTTTTAAATGATTTGCTTTCGAAATGACATAAATTATCACTTTTGTGCTTGAAGCAAAACCCCCGAATACGTCATGTCATCCAGTTTCTCCACTCTTGTTTTACAAAAATATTTTGGATTTAAGTTCTTTAATTATTTTCATTACTTATGTTAGTAAATGTGTCATTGTTAATGAAACCACCAGCTTGATCTTTCTTTCTTTCTTTCTTTTTTTTTTTTTTTTTACCGATTTACACATATTTTAATAACATACTGATAAACAACCTAGGAAATATTTTTTAAGTTAAAACTCTACCAGTATGAATATATATAATTGACGGAAAATAAACATTAAAAAAAAATTAAGTTGATTCACAATACCATTATATTAAAAGAAAAACTGAAATTATATGTTGATATCCAAACATTGTTGGAGTTTCGAAAGAATGGAACATTAAGAGATGCTACAGGACAAAGCATTAAAAATCTGGCCAAACATCAGAAAGAAAAACTGTCAGAATTGAAATTGACACTTCTTAAAAGAGAGTGCTTTCACCAAGCCTATTGGAGAAAATACATTTACTTTATAAAATAATTATTATTGCATTAAATATCCCGTGATTCAAAATCATTTACTAGGAAATGAAGAAAGGATGCGCAAAACAGTTAAAGAAGTTTGAAAATACTATAAGCAAAAGTACCATTGCTAAAAAGTATTTTGTATAGCCGGATCGATTTATAAAAGACGGATACATGTTTATAAACTTATATCATATTCGTACGCACATGCTTAATCATAGTCAATTTAGAAAATATCTTGATAATATTGGTAACGAATATAACCAGATCTACCTTCTTATACAAAAAATTGACGGCTTTCCATCATAAAATTTTAACTGTTAATTACGAAATGTTAAACAAGGTAAGCATTTTCATTTTAAATTGACAAATTATGAATGTGAATTATTAAAAGACCACCAATAGACAAAGTACTTGGAGTTTTCATTTGAAAATAAAAGCACCTGAGTAAACTTCAACCTCAGGGAAAATTTCATAATTTCATCATGTTATTTGATAGTATTAGCATCAGAGCCAGATTAAGCATTTCTTTGGCCCGGGGCTATTTTGGACATTTTGCCCCCCCTCTTCCCCTGCTACTGGAAATTTTGTGCCCCTTCCCACGATACTGAATATTTATCCCCCCTCCCCCCACACACACACCTTTGATTATTTTTTTTTTTAATCCTGAAATACAAATTTTAAAAATGGAAATATTTATATTGTTAATCAAGAGCGTTTTTTTTGTTTATTTGTTTGTTATCTTCAATAGTGCTCTTAATTAGTTTATTTAAACATATACAATTAACAAATACTTTATAAACAAATAAAAAATAGAAATATTCCAGGCGTATAAAAACTGAATACATTAAAAATAATTTCAATACATCTGTTTATTGATATAAATAAATTTAATTACATGTTTAAGCTTTTTTTTTTATTATTATTAGATTTTCATTACTAAAAATTAAGTTAATTGAAAAAAAATCCTTGTATTTAAATTTCCAAGTGATTGCAGGGCATCATGAAATGCAAACAGTTCTGTTATGTCATTATCTAGTGACATTAGTGTTAAACCGCTAAGTTTGGGCTCCAGCGTAAACGATCATAGTTTGTTCTTTATTAATTTTAGTTTGGAAAATGATCATTCTGCTTCAAAGTTTGTAAGCGGTACTACTATATACTATAATTGCAATATTCAGTACATTTGGGAAAACAGATATTAATTGTTTATCATTGATTAACAGCATCTTGACAGCATTGGATATCTACATTTCTAATACATTCCGAGAAATATTTCATTTCTATTTTTAAAATATCGCCAAGATCCTCGTAATAAAATGTTAAGCGTCTAGAGAATCTTTATCTATAATGTTTGAGTATTGTAATTGACAGAAAAACATGAAAAATGATAGTTTTATAGAGAAATGTATGATAAACATAGTGAAACATAGAGTTTTAAAATCGAATAATTATTTTAAGTGCCTCTGTTTAATGTTGAAATCGGTGAATATAATTCAGTTACATAAATTTTATAGGATTAAAAACTATGCACAGCAATTTAACCTTCTTTTGAAGGCATATATATATATATATATATATATATATATATTACGTGATTAGATTATGAAATGCTGTGTCGAATATATATATATATATATATATATATGGTATTACGGTAATGTTTCATTAATGGTTATACATACATATATGTATATATATATATATATATATATATATATATATATATATATATATATATATATATATATATATATATATATATATATAGTGTCTAATTTTAGGTTTATGTTTTTTTTTTTCCCTTAATCCAAAATTTTATTACTTGAATGGATATTTATTTCTTTTTTCCAAAAAGCCGTTTTTTACCTCTAGTGCTAGATATTTATAAAGCCCAAGTAATATTTCTAAACATTTTCCATTTGCAAAATATACTTACACGCGAATATTAAAAATGACAGGGAAATTTAAAACAATTAAGTTATTATGTGTGTAAAGCATTTAATGAAGAAATTTGCATTGTATTTAAAAACTCCAAATAATAATATTTCCAAATATTTTTCAATTCGAAAAAATATTTACACGTGAATATTAAAAGAGAAAGAAAACTTTCAAATAATTACATTTTTATGTGCGGAAAGCATTCAGTGGTAAAGATTATGATTGATATATATATATATATATATATATATACAGTGGACTCTCTCTATTCCGAACACTCATGGGACCGACCAAAAGTGTTCAGATTATGGGGGTGTTCATTATAGAGGGAGATTGAGAAATTCATTACTACTACTACTATGTATGAGTTTACAGATTGTATAGAATACTTAGACTGGTTAGCAATGCCATTTACCGAGATGAAGCTGTTGTGTTTAGGAAATATTAAAATAATTTACAAAACATGCAATTACATATATACAATACTTTACATGAAAACATAATCGGTACATTACTTGAAAAAGTGAGTAATTTTAGTCTGTTTTTGCATTGTGTATGGTCGTGCAGTATACATGTTATCTAGTTGTTTAAGAAGTGGAAAGGTTTCCGGGTGCTGTTCAGCCGCATAGATCAATAAGTCTTGAATCCATTGGCTATATTGCTGGAAGGTAATTGTAATTCTTGTTCCATTGGTATCTTCTGGTCCCGCTTCTTCTTCACTATTTTCTTCCTCTTCAACGAAGTTGTTGTCGCAAACCGGAAAGCTTCCGTTGGCTTCGAGATAAGCTCCAGGTTGAATTTCAGTATGCGGCTCCTGAAGAATTGACCCCAAGTCACTCACAGCTGTTTCTTCTTGGTCATCTATTCTTGATTGCTCATTTTCACACGGAAATCCAGCATTATTGAAGTATCTTTGGATGGTATTGGAGGTTACTTCATTCAAAGACTTTGATATCTAATGAACAGCATCCATGTCGTTGACCTTCTTCGTTAGTTCGGTTGCCGTATTTTCCTCCTTCCTCACCTCACCAGGGACATTTTCTTCAGAAAATGGATTCAGTAGTGAGCTTAAAAGGTCTTGATAACTCCTTGATCCAGTGGTTGGATTATAGAAGTACAGTTCGGTGGCAGGAACTTCAGGCTCATGGTGCTCAGCTGCATGTTTGTATGTGATCTGGAACTATCGACAAAAAGAATTTTTCTTCCTTCTCTCTTCATCATCTCATTAATGCCCTCCAACTATTGTGAGAAATTGTGAATGTCGTCCAGGCTTTTCGATTTGTTTTACAGTGCACAGGCAATGATGCAATCTTCAGATTTTTGAAGCATCATGGTTTTTCATTTTTTTCGATCACAAGTGGCTTGAGTTTCTCTCCCGTAAAACTGGCACAGAGCATGACGGCGTCTTTCTTTCGAAATTTTCCAGCTAGGGTTCTTTCTTCTAGGGTTTTATTTGAAAGAGCTCTAAAAAACAAGCCAGTTTCGTCAGCATTGAAAATGTAAACGGCGACAAAATCCTTCATTATGTCCAAAAGTTTTCTTTTCCATTCCTATACAGTGTCGATATTTACGTCTTCAGCTTTACCACTGCTTATTTTGAATTCAATGTTATGCCAATTTTTGAAGCGAGGCAATCATCCTTACGATGCCTTGAATTCCGTGATTTTCTCCCTTTCTGAAAATCTAGAGGAATCTGCTTTAGCAGTGGTCCAGTGACAGGAAGATTCTTTGTTCACATTTGACAAAAAAACTTCCAGATGTGATTGTTTATATTCTCGTTTCCCATTTTCTTTTCAAAAATTCTACACTTTGAGGAAGGTTCATTTGCTTCAAAAGCAACTATAATTTCTTTTTCTTTCTTGTTGATGGCGTTGACTTGGCCTACTGAAATTCTAAACTCAGATGCAATTTTCTTTTGACTTATTTTGATTGTAATTTTTGAACAACATGGTATTTTTTCCTGAAGACTCAGTTCTTTCCTTTTTCCTACATCTGCGTAAGTGCTGTGCTTCTTTCCTTGCAAAGATAGCGAAATGGTGAAGAAAATTTACCTTTGCCGAGCAAAAAAGGAAGAAAGTAATTGAAGCAATAATGCTGTCCAACCAGGTGTGCAGAAAAGAAACCATAATCTTTTTTTGACCACTCCCTCTAACACCTCTCTTATATGTCTATTATCTGTCACTGAAGGTCAGGACATTTCTGTTGCATAATCTTTCTATTTTTATCTCAACTCGGGAGAGGGGGAATCACGTGACATAGTTTTTACATTATTTTTTCTTGTATCTCTTTGCATACAAATTGATTGTTATGTTCATTTCATTTAATTTGATTATCACGATTTACTTTTGTGAAATGGCGACAGTTTTATACCTGGACTTTTTTGTGTATTAAAATATAAGAATTTATAATTAGTTGAGATGTAAAACACATACGGTAAAGACGTACCTGTTTGAAAATTATTATTTCGATTTATTTTTTGTTATACTAAATGTTTTGTTTGTTTTGTTAACTGAAGATTTTATCTGAATGTTTTAAACAAATTGCAGTTTTGGGTAGATGCTTAAAATCTAGCAATAATTTTGACTGTTTATTTTTTAACCGAGTTCACTGAACCTTTTTCCAATTTCTCCAAATTTCTATGATGCAGAAATTCTGACAGCAAACACACGTTCAGTTTACAGAGAGGCGGGTTAGAATAGGGATCAAAAGTAGCGTTCATAATAGTGGGGTGT
Organism: Maratus michaelseni; assembly: GCA_963931845.1. Lineage (NCBI taxonomy): Eukaryota > Metazoa > Arthropoda > Arachnida > Araneae > Salticidae > Maratus > Maratus michaelseni. The sequence goes on from OZ007595.1 coordinate 122,847,303, forward strand.
TCAGAATACAGAGAGTTCATCTTTTGTTAAGTCAATGGAGTTCCGCCGGGACCGTCACAAAGTGTTCATAATACCGGGGTGTTCACATTAGAGAGTGTTCAGATACAGAGAGTCCACTGTATATATATATATATATATAAAACTATTTTCTTATATCGTCTAAAAGAAAAAAATCTTCCAGCAGTTAGACCGTCAGCAGTTGCGACAGCGGTGGATGCGGCCCTGGGAATGTTCAAGTCAAAGGGAAATGAATAGATACCCGATTATAAAAGATCACTACTGGTCGTGTTAATATCATCCAATCTTTCGTAATCAAGTAATCTTTTTAAAACAGATTATATCATTGTGTTTGTAGAGCCTCTGAAGTCTTGGGAAGTGTAGCTCGTTGGGGGCGGAAATTCCTAGTTTTGTTAGAAAATGTAACTGTGAGTTAAACTTTTATTACAAAAAAAAAAAAAAAAAAAAAAAAAAAAAAAAAAAAAAACTTTTTTTTCTGATTTTAAAAAATGGCACCACTTCAAACTTTTTAGGAAATTTACTTTTTAAGTTAAATTTATATCTTGACAATGAGCAAAATGTTATAAATATGCATGCTAAAATTTTTCAGTTTGACTAAAACAAGTCAATTTTTGTGCAAAATATATGAAATTTTATTAAATAAATTCATTGCAATCAGTCTTCCGTAATCGGATAATCTTTTTAAAATAGAAAAAATTAGCGTGTTTTTAGACCAATTAACGTGTTTTTCGATTCTGCGGGGTATGCACGGGAGTTGGCGAGCGTAGCTCGAAGGGAGCAGAACCCACTAGTTTTGTTAGAAAATATAAATGTGAGATAAAACTTTTATTACAAAAAGCAATTTTTTTCTGATTAAAAAAAATGCAACACCTCAAACTTTTAAAAAAATTTACTTTTCTAGTGGAATCTATAACTTGAGAATGAATTAAAATATCTAAATATATATATATATATGCTAAAATTTTCCAGTTTGACTGAAATATGTCAATTTATGTGCAAAATATGATTAATTTTATTAAGGCTGTTCTCAAATCCAAAAGAGTTACTTTGTGACACATTTCTGATTCATTTTTGTTCGAAAACGCATGGAATTGGCAAGTGTTCTTATTCAGAAACTATGTAATCGAATGGCGATTTACATATTTTGGAAAAGGCAGAAGCTCATTTAGAAAATACTGTCAAAGATGGCATTTTAAATCAAATTTCCGGACGCAGCAGCACGAGAAAAAATTAAAACTTGTCGTCACTTGACAAGAATCTCTTATAACTTAATATATTTATCAAAAAATTTAAAACGCTTTTCGATCCTAAATCCCTCCAATAGTCAGATTTTACAATTGTATGCCTTTACATTTAAAAATGAGTTAGAAAACACGTCAGGTAGTTTCGCGTTGTTGAGCAGGGAATTTGAGAACCGCCTTAAACAAATTAATCTGAGTATATTAAAGAATTTAACCCATATGTATTGATTTTTAGTAAAAATTGCACAAAAGAAACAATTTATATATGAATATGGGAATTTTAATAAAATAAGGATGTGTGTAAAGCCATTTAAATAATGAAATTCATAATTAATCAACTTAACTTAAATTGATAAGATAAAAGATGGCGATAAAAAATATTTCACAAACAATCGAACCCATAAGAGGTGTAATATTATTTAACCTTTTTTTTCTCTTTCTTTTTTTTAAGCCACCTAAACACATGCAGTAAAAACAATGGTTTTCTACAAGTTAAATGTACTCATACTCAAGGATAAGCATTTTTCTCAATTAAATAAACGCTTTTCTTTACTTAGTATTAAATAAAAACATTAAAGATAAAGGAAAAGGGAAGCAAACACACTTCCTAAAATCTACTTCTTATCATATTAAAATAAAAGTTTACGAACAAAATTCTTTTTGATTATCTGTCTGTTTTTTTTTTTTTTTTTTTTTTTTTTTCCCCCATAGACTTTTATGCAGGAGAGGCAGACAGAGATGATTCTCAATGCACTGGCCAATGGTTCTCAGTTCTTATGCAAAATACTGTTGAAAGATACTGGTCATGTCATTGGGGAGGGGGTTGCCCTTGGGAAGTGTCGGATGTTAGGCATTGGGGGGGGGGGGGGGTCCTGACCTTGCACTAATTTCTAAGAAATCGTATGTCGTGCACACATAGACCTTACAATTCAAGATTCTTCCCCTGAGCGTGCACATGTTTTTTGAGATTAGGTGGTAGAAGCGGAAAATAGTAAAGATGTTTTCTTCTTTTGGTATCGGGCAAAAGTAGGGTAAAAATAGTAAAAGAATATGAAAACACCCGCTCGCTAATGTTAAACGTATGGCCATGTTGTTTTCGAATTTCTCATTTAAATTTGAATATTTTGAAAAGTTTTTGCATAAGATAGCTGAGGTTGATATTTTAGTTGCAGATTTTTTTAATAAAGGTACTTTCACTTTCAAAACCGGTTCCGAAAGTGAAAATACCTTTACTAAACAGATCTGCAACTGAAATCGAAAAAATAAAAAATCGTCATATTACGGATCGACCTCATCTATCTTATGCAAAAAAAAATCTTTTAAAAGTATTTAAATTTAAACGAGAAATTTGAAAGCAACCTGGCCATAGGTTTAACAATAACTATCGGGTGTTTTCAAGGGAGTGACGACTACCCTTAAATCGTACTTCGAAGTTTTGGAATTGCAAAAGGAAAAAGTGATGACGCTTGAAACCCGATTTTATCTCGTTATTTCAGAAAAAGTTTTTTCATTTTAGAAGCAAAAATTTTCTTTTTTTTTTCTTTCTTTTAGAAATTTAAGTAATTTTTAAAACAAAATTTTGATAAAACTTAAGCTGTTGACGAGGGCTCCTGACGGATTGGGGCCCGGGGCTGCAGCCCCTTAGCCCCCCCCCCCCCTAATCCGGCCATGATTAGCATTTTCAAATAGAATTTATTATTTTGACAAAACAACTTTCAAAAAGAAAATGTATTTTATTTTATATGTTGCCAAACATTATTAGAAAAACATCGGAGTGGACATTTTTTGAACAAGCGCGCTTTTGTACGGCTTCTTTGCGTATAGCGGCCAACCTTTTGTTATTTTTCAAGTCAACATACGTTAAACCAGAAAATGTATTTAATAAATGAAAATAAAAAAGAATAAGTAGAGCATAGATACAAAACACAAATTTTTAAAGAAATTTTTTAATTCGAAATATGTTTTCTTTTTCAATGGAAAAAAATACGGAAGATTGGCAGCTATTTCTTTGCTAGGTAAAAGATTAACAGGTCATCGTGCACAACCAAATTGCAAAATAAATACAAATTAGAAAAAAAATAAATTAAATCCAGTTGATTCGGTTGATAGAAAGCAATTTCGAGTATTTTTTCGAAAAATAAGATAAAACAAGCTATGAATTTTATTTACTTTTGAACTTTACATGCACATTTCTTTAACATGGATGTGTTTTATACGAACAAATTTTATTCTGTGCAATGGTAATAATATTATCTTTTTTGGGCTTTGTATATAACGCTTAATTTGGTCCGCGGCGGTAAACGAGTTTGACATACCTGCTGTATAAGTGCTATACATACTATATGCACATTAAAAGCACGAGATAGATAAAATAAAATGAAAGCATAATAATATAATAATAATAATAATAATAATAATAATAAAACTAAGCATACATTATGTAACAATTTCTAAACTGTTATATTCGCGATGTTTGTTTTCCTCTGAATTATTACGGCAAAATATGCTATTTCCAAATGAAGTATTTCACAGAAATAATTTACTTTTAATTAAATTATTCTACTTAGCACATTACATATTCTCAAATTATAGCCACAAAAACGTAAGAAAATATTAAACATGAGATAAATAATTGGATACATGAAAACTGTGTGAAATCTTAAAGGCAGTATTCACGCTTGGTACTGAAGCCCAATTTCATTCACTCTTAATAATAATGTATAAAAAATAATGTAAATATAATGCTTTAAAGTAGATTAATTTAGGCTTTGTTTTTATTTAAATGCTCGTGTTTAGAAGAAATTCTATAAAAAAGAAATATAGCAACTTAAATAGAAAGACAACAGGCGCACCTTTACGGAAGTTAAAATAATTATTTTTAATTGCTAAAGCAAAGAAAACATGTGGTAATTAATATCAACACCTTTTGGTTGTAAAAGGATTATCACTGGCACAAAATTTGCATAAAAGTTAAGAGTTCTTAATCTGTTTATTATTTTTGGAAACCATGTGGTTAATGAGTTAGTTGAAGCACCCCCTTTCTTTCTTATTAATATACCTGTAAATCTGGTACTATCCATAAAAATTACTTATATTCTAAAAAAAAAAAAAAAAAAAAAGAAAAAAAAAAGCTTTTTATGAAATAGTAATTTAATTTTAATTAATTTACGATTATGCGTTGAGAAATCAAATTTTAAATTCTAAAATAAGAAATTAAATAATGTTTATTTTTTTCTTTTTAGTTGCATTACCTTGAAAAAGATTTAAAAAAAAAAAAAAAAAAACTATGTATTTTTGAAAAAATTCGCTTGTTTGTGATTTCTACCAAGCGTAAAAAATCTGTATATTTTTTATAGTGGAATTCGATGTCAAATTATTACGGAAATGTTTGCCAAAAACATGAAATACCTTCAAAAAATTAATTTTTAATTTCTAGTTATTAATATTATAGATTGATGATGGATATTTAATGACTTGGTTTTTTTTATATAATAGTAGAAAAGTTAAAGTGATCATTACTGTGTCAAATTATTAATATTGGATATTTGATTGGGAATATTAACAAAAAATTAAAAAAAGAGCAAATTCTAATTTTCAAAATAATAATAATAATAATAATAATAATAATAACTAATGGAAATGTTTCATTAAAGATTCACATTTGATGCTCTACTCAACAACAAATATCATATGCACACACTTTCCGCTAATACAAAAATTTTGTTTTCGATGAGTTTCCATGAGCCTTCTAACAGATTATGCTTTGAGCAACATTATATAACATTAATACTTAAATCCTTTTTGACCGCCTAGTATGTGTTTGATAACCGAATATGAAAAGTAAGCAAGATACTTTTACATTACGCACTAAATCTCTTCTGCGCATTTCTTCAAGTCCGTATAATAATAATTCACAGTAACAATAGTAACTAGACATAAAAGAGAAACACATTTCGAGTGCCAGATATTCAGCTCTCGAAACAAGTAAAATGTTATAGCATTGGATATGTGACCCTATATTGTGACGTCAAAATGAGATATGGGGACACTTTTCATGGGGATGGATTTCAAGCTCTCAGTAAAAGGAAAATTCTCTAGCACTGGAAAAGTTCCCCCTTGATATGTATCCCCATCTGCTATGACGTCAGAATGAAGTATGGGGATACTTTTCATGGGGGAAGTTTTCCAATTTTCGACTTTTCAAGATCTCAGTGAAAAAGAAATTGCCTGGCACTGGAAAACTTCCCCCTTTTAGTTTGGGGGAACTTTTCATGGGGGAAGTTTTCCAATTTTCGACGAAAGTAAAACTCTCTAGGACTGGAAATCTGCCCCCATCTGTGGTGACGTCAAAATGGCGTACGGGGATACTTTTCATGGGGGAAGTTTTCAAGATCTCAGTGAAAAGAAAATCCCATCTCACTGGAAAACTTCCCCCTTCTGATTTGGGGGAACTTTTCAGGGGGAAGTTTTCCAATTTTCGACGAAAGTAAAATTCTCTATGACTGGAAATCTACCCCCATCTGCTGTGACGTAAAAATGACGTATGGGGGAACTTTTCATGGGGGCACTTTTCAGGCGCCTCGGATGGTCAGCTAGTAACTAAATAAAATTAGATTCGTCAGTAAATAGAAATCGAGTGGACACGGAAATTATAATCCGTAACATATCGCTATATATCCATACAAAAACATTATCAATAGTTACATATTGCACCTTTTATGCTATATATATTCAATATCTTATTAAAAGAAGAGACCAATTTGAATAGCAAAATACATATTATTTTATTTGTGTAAAAAAGAGAAATATGCGTTTCCATATCAAATAAAAACGTTTTGAACAATTTCCCTTATTATACAAAAAAAATTTTTTTTTTGGTTTTAAGACTTCGGTTTGTCTGCCATCTGCCGTGCTATAACTCTAGTAAATATACTCGGATTGCCCTGAAATTTTTCTATGTTATTGACGTTTATTATAGCATGATCCCTATTGAAAATGAAGTGTGTAAGTAACACTTATAGTTTATTTACAAGGACAGTCAAAAGTATTCCGTTACATTACACTCAATGGGTAAAAATATTTTCAAGTGCATTTTGATGATGTTACGCCAGTTAAAACACGATGAAATTGATATACAATTATGAAGCTCACTAAAACATAGTTTTTGTAAAATATGGAGCGCAAAGGCTTTATTATTCATTTACAGGGTCACACAAAATAATTCTATTAGACAATCTTCTAAGTGGAAAAATCGTTTGCAGCGTAATTTAATGATATTTCACATACTGAAATTTATATGGATTACTTGAGGTGCACTATAAATTGCTCACTGAAAAGTATGGTGTGCATTGCGTTTATCATACTCTTACAGGGACACACAAAATAATTCGATTACCGTCTTAGTGCGATATTTACAGTCTATGTGTGATAATATAAGTGCGTTTTCAACTTTGGTTTTCGTTTTTAAGTTTAACTAACTTTTTGCGTAGTACGTGGTTTGTATAAATGTTGTTGATCATATACAGGGCTACACAAAAGAATGCGTAAGTATTACTGACTACGGGAGTGAATTGCTTAAGGATATTTTTAATTGAGTTACGCATTTTCCTGCTGAACTACATTCAGTAGACTAATAGACTTGTGGAATATAAATAAATTCATATACAGGGCTATGCAAGAAACAAGATACATTGTCGTTTATGGTTGGTAAAGGCTGGAAGAAAGTTTTAAGTTGCATTATGTGTCTTTTTCCTGAATTAAATTTTAGCTAAATATGTAAGTGTGTGCAAAAGTCTTTAGATAATATACAGAGTTGTACAAAAGATTTTGAATAAATTTCCATCGATTTGGGACTGTGGCTAGATGAGAATTTTCTAACTGAACTAAATTTTACCATGCTATGTAGGATATATTCAAATCTATAGATCGTATACAGGGCTGCACAAAATAATTCGACTACTTTTTTGACTCTGGAAGGTAATTTCTGAAACTGAATTTTTAAATGTGTTATGTTTCCTTAATTATTTACTACATATCTTCTTTCACCTTATTTAACGGTGAAGTTTTCGTTAGAGTTTTCTGGATGTATTGGAAAGTGTTTTCATAATCTATGCTTGACGCATGATTTTTAGTTCTTGTTTAAATGATGCAAATGGGTTAATACACCATCTTACAGGAAAGTTACAAAAATCATCTCTTCCCATTGAAAATTATTATATTTTACTGCAAGAAATGCGTCCGTTGATTTTTGTAATGTCTATCATATTTTGATTGAGAGCGCAATGAAACAAATGTTGAAATTAACAGGGTATATAAACTTCTGTGTTTTGAGCGAATGGGCTTAATTTCTTATTTAATTACTCATTTACTTCTTCATTCATTCTTTAGTTATGCCATTGTTTTTCTTAGGAATTAAAATTTTCGTCCTCAATCAATCAACAAAGTTCACAGTAGGTTTTTCCCTCCCACGCACACACAAAAAGAGAAAAAAATACATGGCATTTACTGATCTGAACTTTCATCTGTCATGTTCTTCTCAATGTGAAATGCATTATTTCCTTCTATAACTCCAGCCTTTAACATATTCATTTTTTTTTTATATACTTTACCCCGTTTTTCATCTTCAGGATATCAAATTTTTAGGTACGTGATCAGTCGACAGTATTTTATATTCCTATCTTGTATATTCTCTTTCAACTATGACTTGAAATTTGATTGATGTCAGTTAATGAACTTGACATTATGCTCATAATAGAAAAAATAATCAAAAACTGTGTTTGGGTTTAAAGAAATAGACTAGTTTAGCATTTAATTTACATTTTTTGTAAATTAAATGTGAAATCTAAAAAAGAAATAACAAGACCACCTGCACATTCAAAGTAAATATGAATTTCATGACTGTCATTAAATTATGAATCGTGAAAACTTTTTAAATGTTTAGGTTTGTTAATATGTGCATTTATTAGCTTCAGTTAAAACAAATTATGTACACTTGTATCTTAAATACAAACCTCAGCTTAAAAAAACTGAGCACCGCCATTAGGCGGGTCAACCGCGGTACCCAAGTTCTGAGCACGACCAAGACGAACTTACGAGCACGACCAAGATGAGTCGTGTATGCTCTACTGCAGGTGGGGGCACCGCCAACTGAGCATCACCCCCAGATATCCCAAGAGATTGGTGACATAGTCGCTGCGACTGTATACGACGGTGGGATCCGTACCCTAAAGGGAACCACCGCGTAACACTTGGGGACGTGCCAGAGTCCCCCAACAGCTTCGGGTTTCAGTTTTCCAGCACGTACTTGATGTATCAACGTTCCCGGACGTGGATATCTACAACCTAAGCTTAACCCTTTGCATCACCACGCTGCATATCTGCAACATAACAGAAAGTGAACGTTGTTTTATAGTTAGTATTTTTCGTGTTGGGAAAACTGATTAATATACTATAAATACTACTCGGAAACGTTTCCGATAATCAGTGGCAGCAAAAAAAGCTTCTTTTTTATTATTATTATTTTTATATATATAAATGTTTCTTTAAATATCGAAAATATTTTGGTTTCCGAAGTTTTTAATCATAAAGAACGCTCTTTGTAATCGTTAGTAACTAGGAAGAAGTTATTGTATTTTTGTTCGTGGTTATATTATATTTTCCTATATTCAGAAACAACTGTATTTTTTACAGTGTATTACAAAAATAGCAACTGTAATGCTGCTGCTGCCGTAATTGAATAATTGTGTCCTTTCACTTTATCGACTTATACTATATAAACTATTGTGCATAAAAAAAGAAAACTGGTATTTTTTTATAGTGAAATGTTTAATAAACATATTGAGAAAGAAAGTTTTTAAATCTGAAAATTATTTAAAGCGTTATTTAGTGTTGAACTCGATCAAGATTATTCAATTAAGTAAGTTTTAAAGGATCAAAAACTATGAATAGCAATTTAACCATCTTTTGCAGTCGTATACTTGACTAGATTGCGGTGTGCAGTGTTCAATCATTTTTTTAAATTTGTCTATTTTTTTTTTTTTTTCAATTCTTATTCAAAATTTCATTATTTGAATAGAGATTTAATTCATAGTTTCAAATAGCCATCTTTATTTACTGTTGCTAGATTTTAGAAAACCCAAATAATAATATATCCAAACACTTTTGAATTAAAAAACATATTTACATGTAAATATTACAAAAAAAAAAAAAAAGCTTCTTAAAATCTCGAAAATTTTTTGGTTTTCGAGGTTTTAATAATAAAGAACGCTTTTTGTAATCGTTAGTAACTAGGAAGAAGTTATTGTATTTTTATTCGTAGTTATATTATATTTCCCTATATTAAGTAACATCTGTATCTTTTACAGTGTATTACAAAAATAGTAACTGTGATGCTGCTGCAGCCGTAATTGAATTATTGTGACATTTCACTTTATCGGCTTATACTATATAAACTATTGTGCATAAAAAAGGAAATCTGGTGGTTTCTATAGAGAAATGTTTAATAAACATATTGAAGAAGAAAATTTTTAAATCTGAGAATTATTTAAAGCGTTAATTAGTGTTGAACTCGGTCAAGATTATTCAATTAAGTAAGTTTTATAGAATCAAATACTATTTATAGCAATTTAATCATCTTTTGCAGGCTTATACTTGACTAGACTGTGGTGTGCAGTGTTCAATATATTTTTTAGTTTCTTTCCAATTATTTATTCAAAATTTCATTATCTGAACAGAGATTTAATTCATAGTTTCAAATAGCACGTTTTTATTTACTGTTGCTAGATTTTAGAAAACCCAAAAAATAATATATCCAAACACTTTTGAATTGAAAAATATATTTTCATGTGAATATTACAAAAAAAAAAAGTAAAAAAAAAAAAAAAGAAAACTGTAAAATAATTAAATTATTACGTGTGAAAAACAATTAATTGTGAAAATTGTGTCATATCTAAAATGATATATTTAAAATGTCCTTTTTAAAACGATTTTTTATAGCATCTAAAAGAAATCTTTTCTTCCAGACATTATAAAAATTCAGAAGGAAACGACATTTTTTATTTACACATTTCATGCAAGCTGATTTTCAAATGTGCATTTGATTTTACTTAATTAATCACAAAAACAGTCGTCAGCTGTCCGGGAAAAAATCCTTTGCGGTTTATTTTAATGATGTTACACTATTTCAAACATATTGAAATTGATCTGTATCACTGAGGTGCACTACAAGAGGCTTACTATGAAATATGGTGTGCATAGCATTTATAGTTCCTTTACAGAGACACTAAAAGAATTCCGTTTCATTGCGGTCTTTGGAAAAAAAATGTTTGCAGTTTATTTTAATAATGTTTCACTATTTCAAACATATTGAACAGGATACGTTACAGTAAATGTAATAAACCGGTGATTATATTTTATTACCGGTGATTATACATAATCACCACTAAACTTGGTAAATGTGATAAATTATTGAATATTTATCAAATTTACCGGTTAGTTTATAAAATCCCCAACTCGTAATAGGGAGTGTATTTTGTGGATTATTTTGTGCGGATTATTTTGTGGAGTAACGATGTCTTAATTCCCAAAAATGAATATTTTCAAATAGTATGTATGCTTCGCGTACATTAAATGAAAAAAAACATCACTGGACGCATGAAACTCGCTGTGCAGTTATCTCTAGAATGCATGCAATTCATTCAAGCGCGGTCAATAATTTATGTATGTGTGCTTCGCGCACATTAACCGAAAAAAACATCACTGAACGCATGAAACTCGCTGTACAGCAATCTTTAGAATGTGTTTTGGTGAAGTTAGGGACTTTTATTACATACCCCATTAAGAGTTGGGGATTTTATAAACTTAACGGTAAATGTGGTAAATATTCAATATTTTATCACATTTACCAATTTTAGTGGTGATTATGAAATATCACCCGATTAATCATATATTTACCGTAGCAGATATATATTACTGAGATGCATTAACGTAAATATACTCGGATTGTCATGTAATTTATGTATGTCAATGAAGACTGCTATGACATGTTCAGAATGAAATATTGAAAATGAAGTGTGTAGTATTTATAGTTCGTTTACAGGGACACTTAAAAGACTTCCGTTACATTACAGACTTTGGGGGAAAATAGTTTGCAACGAATTTTAATAATGTTAGATTATTTCAAACATATGAAATTGATATACACCACTAAGGTGCACTACAACATGTTTTTATTGTAAATTATGATGTGCAGCATTTATCTTTCATTTACAGGAACCCGCAAAAGAATTCGGTTAAGTACAGTCTATGAGTGATAATTCTGGAAGTGTGTTTTCAATTGGGACATGTTTTTTTTTAATTTAAATAATATTTTGCATATTACTTGGTGTGTATAAATTCTGTAGATCATATAGGGGGTTGAACAAAAGAATTCGAGTACATTTCCGTTTATTAACATAAACTGCTGAAGGGGAATTTTCAACAGCGTTGTACGTTTCCTAAACAAACTAAATTTTAACATACTATGTAGTATATAGTACATGCACAAATCTACAGATCATATACAGTGCTGTATGAATGTAATATTCAGATATTTTTCCAACTATAGATATTAATTTCTGAAATTGGGTTTTCAAATAATATATGTTATGCGTTTTCCAATTGTTTACTTAGATATCATCTTTCAACTTATTATACGGTGAAGTTTTGTTAGAATACTCTGGAAGTATTCATAATCTATGCTGGACGCATGAATTTTATTTCTTGTTTTACAATGCGTGAGCTTTGTTCACCAATTTTCACTTTCTTAAAATTAAGTGTAGCGGAAATATCTCCAAACAAAGCAGTTATTGCTTGACTTTTGGATATGACTTTTACAGTGAGATATTTGCAATTTCATAGAGCAATATGGTGAAAACAGGATGCTGCATTTAAAAAAATGGATTTAGAAATTATATAGCAGCTTGTCCTCAAAAGTCTTTGCTGTGGTTCTGTTTAAAACAGGAACTATTGATTTAAATTTCAAGGCTTTCCCTCATCATTTGTTCCACCGATTGTCTCAATTTCCCCTCTTTTTATATATTTTATATTTTATTTTTTTGAAATTTGAACCCATTATCCCATGGCTATTTTTTTAGGGTTTCGTTCATCTCACGAAACCCTACTACTCCCGCTCCGTTGTCTGTCCGTCACAGAGCCATTCTCAAAAACTATGCAACTTACAGAGTTGAAACTTTGTGTATAAATCTGAATACCAGCTATGAAGGGCTCAAAATATTAAAATTTAAAAAATTCGTATTATTTTAATAAATAGAGATAAAAAAAACCAAAATTCTAACAGCCTTTTCCTATTAAATTTAAACATTTTTCGTTATAGCAGATGCCAAAAATTAAAAATCCACGATGAAATTATTTCTACAATAATTAATTTTCTATCAGACGATTTCCACGTGAAAAATCAAAATGAAATAAAAAATTTCACCAATTGAAAAAAGATTAATACGAAACAAAATTGATTGACGTCACAATGGTAAAAAAACGGAAAGATTTCTCAATAATACAAGGAGTATGAGTATGTTTATGTACACAAAGCAGATTAATATCACGTCATTAGAGAATTAAAAAGAAAATCTGACGTCATATCGGAAGTTTAACGGATTTTTCAAATATTTCAGAATAATACAAAGCAAGTATCAATATGAGTAATAGAGAATAGTAAATATATGACATAAATGCTGGACGATTACACCATGAAACATTACTACATTAAAGACATGAGTATAAAGCATCACAAATTTACTGAATGGATTTATACAAAACGTTTGTACACACCATTCAGTAAATTTGTGATGTTTTATACTCACGTCTTTAATGTAGTAAATATATAAGTTTGAGGAACGTATTGAATCATGATAAAAACCCGATTACGGACATATTTTAACATTTTGAAGGTGTACAACATGTTTAATTTTGAAATTGTTTTTTTTTAATTGCATTTAGTCCCCAAGGCAGATATTATTATGACAGAATATAATAGCGGGCTTCGCCCGCTATCGGGCTGGTTTAGATATTCGAAAAAACGAGAAAAATAGACAGGTAAATTTTTATTTTATAAAAAACATGACCTTTTTTTTTTGTTGCTAAATGAAATTTATTTGGATTTATTAAAGAAAGGATAAAGTGTTTTAACAGGAATTATTAAACGAAACCCTTTGAGCGATCTTCGATCACACTTACCCACTTGTTTTAGAATTGTTAATTACCTTTTAGTATTTTGAAAGAACTCATGAGATTGATTTTTATTTTATGTTTCATAACATCGCAAAGGCAAAGGAAGTGTTTGGCACGCAAGGCAGTACTTTAAAAGATTCTTTTAGAAATATGTGAAACATATTTACTCGAACTATATTTTCATAAATTAAAATTTTCCTGTGTCCAATACAACAATCAAACTTACAATATCCTATTGATTGCATCTTTAATATTATACACATTCTTATCAACCAGGTGTATATGGGATAAGAAATTCGGGTCTTTACACACTGTTTTACCGACATTGATGCATGAGAAAGGCTGATTAGATCTCAGTTTTATCATAAATCACGAGAAAGATCATTCTTTGGTATGAACCCACCACATTTGATGCAAATTTATAATCAATATGCTACCGTATAATACTTGGATATTTTGACGCCTCATTGGCATGAATGTTAAGCTCTTCACAAAAACAGCAGGAAACTATCAAATTCCATCCACCATTAGTTTGATAGATCGTGCTGATGAACTTTGATGGTATCTAACCCTGACATGTTGTTAAGATATTAGACATTTCTTCCATCATCATCTTCATCATCATCATCAGATATTCAATTTGTTGCATTACTTGTGATCAATCTTTTTTTAATTTTAGTTAGGACATTTGTTTTCTTAGATTTTTTTCTGGGTTTCTTTTTTTAAACCAAATGGCGTAAACAAAAATTTCATAATATGTTCAATAAAATTCATATATACCAAATCCATGGGGGCGTGTCGAACGCATAAATTAGCTTTGTACTTAAATTATTAAAAGCTCAAACTTTTAAAGTGAATATTTTTATGTTTACCCAATATTTAACTATCATAATATAGCAGTATCGATTTTCTAAATTATCATTTTAATACTTAAAAAAATATTGCTTTTGTGTTACGACACATGGAAATTTCTCTTTTTAACACTTTCCAACATAGTTGAAAAGTGTTTATGAATTCGGTTTGTCTGTCTGCCATCTGTCGGTCTGTCTGTCCGTGCTCTAACTCGCGTAAATATACATGTATAGTCATGCAATTGATAGGTTATTGAGGTTTACTATGGCATGTTCGGTATTGAATATATGAAGTGTGTTGCACTTATAGTTTTTTTACAGGGACACTCAAAAGAATTCCGTTACATTACGGTCTATGGTAGAAAATCATTTGCGGTTTATTTTAATGATGTTATACAATTTCAAACATATTGAAATTGATATATATCACTGAGGTGCACTACAAGAGGCTTACTATAAAACATGGTGTATAGTACTTATATTTGTTTTACAGAGACACTCAAAAGAATTCCGTTGCATTACGGTCTATGGAGAAAAATCGTTTGCAGTTTATTTTAAGAATGTTTAAATATTTCAAACAAATTGTAATTTATATATGTGACTAAGGTGCATTACAAGAGGCTTACTATAGAATATTTAGAGTATAGCATTTATCGTTCATTTACAGGGACACACAAAAGAATTTGGTACTGTCTGTTAACAATAATTGCTAGAAGTGCTTTTTCAGTTGCTTAACGCGTCTTTAAATTCAACTTTTTTTTTCTATTACTTGGCATGTATAAATTCTATAAATCATATACAGGGCAGCACAAATGTTCTGGAGTACATTTACGTTTATTGAGGGAAATTCCAAAAGGGAAATTTTAAACTGTGCTACGCGTTTCCTATCTAAACTAAAATTTAGCGTTCTATGTAACATATATACAAAACTATAGATCATATACAGGGCTGCACAAAAGAATTTGGATATTTTTTCCGAATATTGTTAATAATTCCTGAATTTGGGTTTTTAAATATGTTATACGTTTTTCAAATTGTTTACTTTATTACCTTTCACCTTATTAAACGGTAATGATTTGTAAAATTATTTTGGAAGAGTTGGAAAGTGTTACATAATCTATGCTTGTCGCATGATTTTTCGTTCTTGTTCTAGATAATGAAGCTGATGTTTCAGAAAATCTATGCTGCTATATTACGATATATAAATTTCGGGTGAGCATAAAAATATTTAATTTAAAAATTTGGGCTTTAAACAATTTAAGTACAAAGCTAATTTATGTGTAAATGTGTCAGACACGCCCCCATGGATGTAGCATTTACTAACTGCCTACACGTGATTTCTGGTTAGAATCTCATTAACAAAAATTGTATGCATATATGCGCTTTTGGTGATATAGACCAGAAAAATTCCGTACATGTATGCGCTAAGGATGCTAATGCATTAATTATACTTGTTATTAAATCCGAGTTAAGATTTTATAAAATGATAATAACCAGAGCTTAACAAATGCGGTCGCCAGGTCGCCATTAGCGATCATGTTTTTTTAATCTTTCGACTAAGTTATATGGTCATTTTTTTGTACAAAAGTGACCTAACAAGGAAGGTCTCCATAAGCGCATACTCAGAAAATTTTGAAAAAATTATACAATATTCTTGTCATGAGGATATACACGTTTATAAAAAAAAATTTGCTGCGGGACCTCGATATAACGCCCGTACAAAAAATTAGGAAAATTTCGTGTTTTGGAGATTTATCGCCAGGTTGGCGATACAATGAAATTTTAAAAAAATGCGCATTTACGATAAGTACTCTTTTAGGAAAAACGCTTTCTACTCTTTATACTGAACTAGTTTATGTTTGTTTAACTTAAATACACTTTTATAACTGCGCTTTTGCCATACATATTTATATGTACATGTAAAGAAAATTAACGTTCGTATTATATGGTTTAGAACAAAATTTAAATTGATTAAAAATGTTTCAAACTAAAAATTAACTGTCCGATTCTGAACACTATCAATTTGACCTCGATATTGTTAGTGCCGGAGACAACAAGTGACTTATTCAAAATCGAAATGTATAATGAGAATGTTTTTAATCGGACAGTTACTGTTAAAATACACTTAAAACTTATCCAGCCGTCGAAACAAAGTAAAATTAAACAACTTCAGCAGTACTTAACTTGTATATATATTATATAAGTTTATAGAAACAATAATAAACTATTTAATCGTTGAAGTTTAAATTCATAGAGTAAATTCATAACACTCATTTTACCAGGAATTTTCAAATACATTAAAATCGCTTGCATTTAGAGACGAAAAAGTGTTACTCGTCAAATCGCTTTTTTGCGCCAAATACTCGAAGGTATTTTATTTTTTTACAGATTTTCTACTGGGATTCCGCAGTTAAATTTGACTGATCCTTTATAACGTACATGAGTAGTTCCATTAGCATTTTTTTTTTCAAAAAATTCTAAGTATGCGCTTTAAGGAGACCTTCCTTGTAAGAAATGAATACAAACGGCATTTTTCTCTCTCCTCGTAATTCGTATAAAATACATTATAAATATTGCAAAATTACAAAATACTAAGAAATATAGAAATTATATTCAAACAAAAAACATATTCAGCTTTTCTTTTGGCAAAAATAAGTTCATCAAATGAGAATTTTAAAATAAAATATCAGAATTATTGCACTAATTCGACAGGAAAATAGGCTTTTTTTTTGTACTGTTTTATTATTTCATTGGTGCCCCCCTCATCAGATATAGATTTTGTAGCACTCAACTATCCAGATATTTAAAGTATTCGGCAAAGAGTATTTCCTGAACATGCCGGTTAATTAAGCCTGTACAGTATTTTTCTTCTGAGATATTATATATTTCATAGATTTTATTAGAAAACTTAGTTTGTAGGGGAGATGGGGGATAAATGGGACATTTTAACAAAAATATTTATTTTAAATAAATTTTTTAAGTTATTATCAATATTATATATCACATTTCATACATTAAGTGTTTGACTACATCTTATGCACAATATCTGTTCAAGATTATTATTATACAGATATATATTATGAAATTTAAAAAAAGTTCCTCTCTGTCTCAATCATCCCCACAGCAGGGATGAATGGGACACAAATATTTTCCTCCCTGTATTCAATGTTAAGGACTAAAAGCTGGCAAAAATGCCTCTTTGGCAAAAGCTGAGAGATTATAAATTGTAATATGATCTCCAGGATTTTTTGTCAGCCAATAATCTTGGACTCATCTCAACTTTGTCTTAAAAGGCCCATGAACGGAAGCATTCAATGGCTGAAGACGATAGCTACAATGAGGATGAAATGTTAAAAGAATAATTACCATAAATTATTAATTTATCAACTTGTATAGCATTATTTAGTTAATAAATATGTTTTTCAGCATCATCTAGGGTTGAATGACCCAGTCCCATTCATCCCCATTTGAAATGTCCCAATCATCCCCATGATGCATATATTCAGTTGTCAGCCATTTTGTCTCAAAAATTATTCTGTCACAGTGGTTAATATTCATTCATTTTAATTACCAATATTGAGCTTTTAAATAAAAAACTACAACATACCTTAATTGTTTATATTGCATAAGATATATAGGTAATTTCAAATGTAAAAAAAAAAAAAAATACTTTTGAGCAAAGATTTCAGGAAATGTAAATTTGAGGGAAAATGAAAACAGTCATGTGGTCTTGCTTTTGGTTCTAAAGCACACTATGGTATCGAAATCTATGAGGATAGGAAGTAACTAAAAAGAAATGTTTATTGTCTAAAATATTGAGAACGTCCCATCCATCATCCCCCATCTCCCCTATTATCTTTCTAAATCATGTGTTATTTTAAACTATGTAACTAATAATTCTAAGTTGTGCTTCGTATTATTTTTTCTCAATTAATACATAAAAACAACTTATGTGATTTTTGAAAATCAATGATGGGGGAGTGGAGAGAAGGTTAAATATTTTTTACTGGCGATTAGAATTTTTTGCTGACTACCAGATTTTATCAAATTTGTAAAGCCCTGGTAATTACGGTAATTCATAACCTTGTATTTTTTAACAGAATATTCGTGCATAATCATATACTTTATTTATATAAAATTAATCCTAAAAAACGATGACAATCTTCCGACTAGAGAATAAACTATCAGATTTAAATTTTACTTTGATATGAATAATATTTTTGTTGTTTATACAGAGATTTAGTTTCTAAGGTACAGTACCGTAACTCTTTTCATATAAGAAAAGTGATTTCAAAACTGACAAATCTAAAAGTCTGAAAGTATTAATAATAATCTTCCAATAAAAGAATAACAGTAAAATCTATTATATTACTTAAAGTGTGCAGCTGATTTTGTAATTTTTTGTTTGGGTTGGCATCAGATTTACTATAATCATACTATATCACTTTTATCTAGTTCAAAATAGATTCTATAAATATAGAAACTAATTTTATTATTTATAAAATATATAAGTATAGTTCTTGGTTACTTTTTTTCCCATAAAGTCAAGTCCATCAATCAAACTTCAGACTATTTGAGAAAGAATGCACAAGAACAGAATATAAAATACCGGAGACTCATCAGGTAGCTAAAATGTCATAACCTAGGGATGAACAGTGGGGTAACTGAATTCAAAGCTAATAAATCAAAATTTAAAAATCATTAATAATCTTCCGATAAAATAATAACCATGAAATTTATATTTTGCTTTAAATGTGCAGCTGGTTTTGTAATTTTTTATTTAGCTTGGCATCATATTCATTATCATACCATATCACTTTTATCTAATTTAAAAAAAAGATTCTATGAATACAGAAACTAACTTTATTTTTTTAAATATATAAGTATAGTTCTTGATTAGTCCGTCCTTCCATAAAGTGACGCCCATTATCTAGTATCAATCAAACTTCAGGCTAAGTGAGAGCGATTGCACAAGATCAGAATATAAAATACTGCAGACTGATCAGGCAGCTAAAAATATCATAGCCTGCTGACAAACAGCGGGGTAACTGAAATCAAAACTAATAAATCTAAAGGTTTGAAAAACATTAACAATCTTCCAATAAAAGAATAAACGTGAAATATACATTTTACTTTAAATATGCAGCTGATTTCGTAATTTTTTGTTTAGCTTGGCATCATATTCATTACGATACCATATCACTTTTTTCTAATAAAAAAAGGGATTCTATGAATGTAGAAATTAATTTTATTTTTTAAATCTATATATATAAAAGCCGTTCTTGGTATGTATGTATGTTTCTTATACAAATCTACAGTTTTTGTCCGATTGGAACGAAATTTGATGTACATACGTTTTAGAACACGAGTAAAATCACTGTCAGCTTAAACATTTTCTCAGACCATTCTTTATCTTTTTTTTTCAACCATCTCCCATAGTTTATCATTACAGAAATCTTTTTTTTTCTCAATTTCTAGTGCAATTTCTTTCCCGTTGCCACTCAAAAAACTGCGTATGGACAATATTTTTATAAACCAATTTCAGATTAACTCACTATAATTTGAAATCCGAAACTGACGTCAAGTTTGGCATATGTGATTTTTTTCTGCTTATTACAAAGATTACTATAAGTGTTTTAAACGACATAGTACATATATTTAAATGTGTTTAGAGAAAAATAAATAACGCCTAATTTTACAAAGGCAAATTGTTTCAAACATTGTTACAAATTCAAATAGCAATTACACAAAGTAGCGTAATTTTCACAGAATGTATTGGTCGCCAAAGTATAAGTTTTACATCCTTTTACCGTACAATTTTCCGGAATATTAAATTACTTTAAAATCCATAAAACATCAGTAAATTGAGATAAGCTTTTCAAACGAATAACATTGAGAGTACATTTATTTTATTCGACCGCATAAAAATTGAATGTGCTATGTTTAGAAGTAAATGGCTTTACTTTATAAAGATCAAATAAGTTAATCTTTCGTAATTAGATTGGACACAGATTTAAAAATATACATGCCTTAAAATTACTTTAAAATCCATAAAAAATCAGTAAATTGAGATAAACTTTTAAAAATTCATTTGAAAGTGCATTTTTTTTCTAATTGATAGTTTAAAAAATGAAATTATGCTATATTTAGTAGTTACAAATATGCAGTACAAGCAAAATTTAATGGTTAGGTCGTTGCTACCGTCAATATGATGTCGACATTACTCACAGATATGTTTTTGTTTTATAATATGGATAGATGCCATATGAAAGCGAATTTCGCAAAATATTACGACATTTAGTAATTTTTTTTTTCATTGTCAGGAAAATCTTATATTTTTATATTGTATGCGCCAAGAAAACACGCGTTCTCATTTATAAAGCTGAGAAATTTTACTATGGTTGAGTTAAAGTAACGCTTTTTTTTTCTAATTGTCTTTTTTATCGATTTATGGTTGAGTATGCACAAATCATATTGTCGTCATTGTTATTGTCGTATTATTGTATTTTAATTTAGGTTAACTCGGGAAAAGCCGGGTAATTCTGCTAGTATAAATATAGTTCTTGATTACTCCCCGCATAAAGTATCGACCGTAGGCTAACATCAATAAAACTTCAGGCTAAGTGAGAGCGATTGCACAAGATCAGAATATATAATACTCCAGACTGATCAGGTAGCTAAAAATATCATAGCCTGGTGACGAACAGCAGGGTAACTGAAATCAAAACTTTGAGTTTGAAAAGCATTGATAATCTTCCAATAAAATAATAACCGTGAAATATACATTTTACTTTAAATGTGCAGCTGGTTTTGTGATTTTTTGTTTTGCTTGGCATCAGATTTATAATCATATTATATCACTTTTATCTAGTTAAAAATAGATTCGATTCTATAAATATAGAAACTAATTTTATTATTTTTAAAATATATAAATGTAGTTTCTTAGTTACTTTTTTCCCCCATAAAGTCAAGTCCATCAATCAAACTTCAGACTATTTGCGAAAGAATGCACAAGAACAGAATATAAAATACCGGAGACTCATCAGGTAGTTAAAAATGTCATAACCTGGAGATGAACATCGGGGTAACTGAATTCAAAACTAATAAATCTAAAAAGTTTGAAAAGCATCAATAATCTTTCGATTGAAAGAAAATCGTGAAAATCATATTTTACTTTAAATATGCAGCTTTTTTCGTAATTTTTAGTTTAGCTTGGCATCATATTCATAACCATACTATCTCACTTTTATGTAGTTAAAAATTAATGATAATGTAGAAACTAATTTTATTTTTACTTGATTGCTTTTTCCCCATAAAGTCAAGTCCATTGGCAAGCATCAATCAAACTTCAGGCTAGTTGAAAGAGAATGCACAAGATCAGAATATCAACCATTAGTGGCTGATCAAGTAGCTGAAAATATCATAACCCGGAGATGAACAGCGAAAAAAATGTAACTGAATTCAAAACTAATAAATCTGAAAAGTTTGAAAAGCATTAATAATCTTTCGATTGAAAAAAAAAAATCGTGAAATTGATATTTTACTTTAAATATGCAACTAGTTTTGTAATTTTTAGTTTAGCTTGGATCATATCCATAATCATACTATATCACTTTTATGCAGTTAAAAATAGATCCTAATGTAGAAACTAATTTTATATTTTACTTGTTTACTTTTCCCCATAAAGCCAAGTCCATTGGCAAGCATCAATCAAACTTCAGACCAATTGAGAGCGATTGCACGAAATCAGAATATAAAATAGTAAAAACTGAACAAGTAGCTAAAAATACCATAACCTGGAGATGAACAGCTGGGTAAATGAATTCAAAAGTAATAAATCTGAAAGTTTACAAATCAAATAATCTTCAGATAAAAGAATAACCATGAAATTCAAAATTTACTTGAAATGTGCAGCTGAGTGTGTAATTCTTTGTTTAGCTCGGCATCATATTCATAATTGTACTATATCACTTTTATGTAGTTAAAAATACAGCTCATATTCAAAATATTAGAATAATTAATTTTTCTTTACAAATTGAAAATATTGTTTGGTAATTTAATGTCTTTTTATGCAAATATGCAAACGATATTTTTATTAAGAACTTATTGTTGATTAAACTTATTTATTATCTTAAAATTAATATCATTTTTGAAAAGATTAATTGAAAAAAAAAATTATTTTGAAAAGTCAAAATATTAAAATATTTATTCAAGTAGTCCAAAATATTAGAATATTTCACATTAATTCTCCTTTAATATCACCAATTCATAACTGGTGGCATCATTGATTAAATTCAGACGATTTTATTTAAAACTAGCTGACCCGCCCGGCGTTGCTCGAGCCCTTGTAATAAACTTAAATCTCTTAAAAAACGGAACTCTGGCCACGGTCTACGATGGTTTCGGAACCGTATACCCGGCATGCTCGTACGCTCTAGAAAATCTTTTATTTTCTCCTACCACCGCCAGGGGAGCATTCTGTTCTAACAAACCTCTTTCCGAACGAACTTCTGAGACAGGTCCCCGCTGCCTACGTTACTGTATAGTAGGCGCACTACAAAATTGAGCTGTTTCGAGAAGATTGGAACATTATTAGCCCAGTTATTGCAATAAGGCACAGTTAGAGAAAATAACCTTGAGTGAGATGCCGAGGGGAGGGGATGCTCGAGTGTCCTTCAGAAAATGACTAATTAGGAGGCCCACTGTGCATGCATAAAAATTCGTTCGTTTTGTTAAGCTAGGAACTTAATTACAAAGTTGGCTTAAACTCTTATTTGTAAATAGTGGTAACCGCTACTCATAAATTTAATTTAATGTTATAAAGGGTGACTATTAAGTTAAATATAATGTTTGGAATCACTTGCGTTGAAATCGGAAAGATAGTTGCTGATATATAGAAACGGGGCATAGTTAGAGAAAAACCTTGAAGGAGGGGCCGGAGGGGGGAGGGTTGTTCAAGTACCCTTCAGCAAATGACTAATTAAGAGGAGCACTATGCATCTTTCGAAATTCGTTCGTTTGCTTAAGCTAGGAACGTAATTACAAATTTGGCTTAAACTATTATTCGGAAATAGTGGTAACCGCTACTCATAAATTTAGTTTAATGTTATAAAGAGTGACTATTAAGTTAATTATAATGTTTGGAACCACTTGCGTTGAAATCGGAAAAATAGTTGCTGAGATATGGAAACAGAGCATAGTTAGAGAAAAATCCTTGCAAGAGGGGCCGTAGGGGGGGGGGGGGTATTCAAGTGTCCTTCAACAAATGACTAATTAGGAGGACCACTATGCATCTTTCAAAATTCGTTCGTTTCTTTAAACTTTGAATTTAATTACAAAATTGGCTTAAACTGTTATTCGTAAATAGTGGTAACCGCTACTCATAAATTTAGTTTAATGTTATAAAGAATGACTGTTAAATTAATTATAATGTTTGAAATCACTTGCGTTGAAATCGGAAAGATAGTTGCTGAGATATGGAAACGGAGCAGAGTTAGAAAAAAAACCTTGAAGGACGGGCCGGGAGGGGGGGGGGGTGTTGTTCAAGTGACCTTCAGCAAATGACTAATTAGGAGGATCACACTACATCTTTAAAGATTGATTCATTTGGTTAAGCTAGGAACTTAATTTGAAATTTGGCTTACACTATTATTCGGAAATTCTGGTAACTGCTTGCTAGAAATACACCTTGAAGCTTAAATGTAATTAGACCCTTGTCCCTCTTCATTCCCGCAAATATAAAAAAGAATCTGTTAAAAAAAGTTTTCTGTATTAACAATCTCCATCATAATAATAAATGTCATGTAAAAAAAAAAAACTTAAACTCGACTAATTGTCATGAAGAAAAATGTCCCTGGAAAATATTTCAATCAGTGGGACGTATGTGTAATTTGTTATGTACAGGTGGCGCGACATTCGCATGGCTCCTCTACGCTGATAACTTCAATCCATATTCACACTATTTAGTTAGAAATCCTTATTTATGCATCGCTACTCTGGTTTATTTAATTACTTCTGTGAAGAATCGATGCAACCAACCAGTGAACCAACCAACCCAAGAGAATAAAAGCGTATTTTTGATGAGAGTTCTTTGTGCATTTTAATTAATATTTCAAAAAGTAATTAAAACATTAAAATTCTGAAGTAATGTTGCACCAGGAGAGGGTTTGGACTACCTAAATCTAAATTTCCAGCCTTCTAGGTGGGCTAAATTTTCCTAGCCATCGCCAACAGACACACAGACACACACACAGAGCGAAACTTTCTTTTATTAGTATAGATCGGTATTCTTTTTGCAATTTGCCTGCTTTTTCGTCTTAAAATGGGTCGTGTGAGTGATATTCCTGAATCTATTAAACTTTGTATGGTTGATTTGTATCGGCACGGTAAAAATCAATGTTACATAGCGAATTATTTACATTGTTCGCAATCAAGCGTTAGTAAAATACTAACACAATATTCAAAAAATGGAAAATTTCAAAATAATCGCCGAAAACCAAAAACATCTGCTAGAAATGACAGGAAACTGAAGCGTATAGTTAAGAAAAACCGTTTTAAAAGTGTACGATTCTTGCACTGAAAATGGAAAGAAGAAGGAATTGAAGTTTCTACATCGACAACATTAAGACGTCTCCATAAATTTAAGTTTGAATCTCGTGTACCGAAAAAAAACCTCTCATGACTGCAAAACAAAAGCGTATAAGATTGAATTGGTGTAAATCAATACGTTTATGGAGCGAAGAAGATTGAAATATATATTATTTAGTGCTGAAAGTAGGTTTTGTGTTTCATATAGTAATCAAGGTATTCGAGTTTGGAGAATGAAGCAAGAAGCATTTGATAAAGAATGCCTTAAACGTTCCGTAAAATTAGCTGCTAGTGTCATGGTTTGGGGTTGTATGAGTCCAAAAGGACCTGGAAAGTTATGCATCGTCTACGAAAAGGTTAACTCTCAGATATATCAAGAAATTTTGGAATATTACATGATTCCATCATCAGAAGATTTATTTGAAGATGATTTCATCTTTCAACAAGATTTAGCGTCACCGCATACCTCGGTGTCAACTAAGAATTGGTTCCGCCAACGCAACATTAAGGTACTTCCTTGGCCACCAAACTTATCAGACCTTAATCCCATCGAAAACTTATTGTGTATAGTAAAGAAAAAACTCCAATAAAATTTTCCTTCAAGTAAAACTGAGTTAGCGGCCCGTATAAAGTCTACTTGGGCTAATATTGATAGAAATGTTTGTAAACACCTTTTATATTTATAGTATGCAAGATCGATTGTACGCTGTTATGAAAGCTAAAGGGGATGCTACAAAATATTAACTACCATTTGCTTCATATTCATAAGGTAATATTGTTGCGTAAAATAAAATATTCTAATATTTTGAACCAATCTAAATTTTATTCTAATATTTTGATGTGTTTCAGAAAGCTGTATACCTAATTTATTGTACTGTATTTTATATTTTGTAAATGTTAAAATCTTATTTAAACATTCGAGATTTAATTTATAAGAAATTTAATTGCATTTACTTAGTATCAAAAATAAATAAATGAAAAATATTTTTTTCTTATTACGTTTTCTCAATTATTCTAATATTTTGAATATGAGCTGTAGATCCTATAATGTAGATACTAATTTAATTTTTACTTGCTTGCATTTTCCCCATAAAGTCAAGTCCATTGGCAAGCATCAATCAAACTTCACGCTAGTTGAGAGAGAATGCACAAGATCAGAATATAAACCATTAGTGTCTGATCAAGTAGCTGAAAATGTCATAACCTGAAGACGAACAGCGGGGTAACTTATATCAAAATACAAAAATGAAATATTCGGTACAAACTGGAGGTATAGAAGGAAATAATGCATCTCATATTGAGCAAAACATGACAGATGTAAGTTCAGATAAGTAAATACCGTGGGTTATTGTTTTGTTTTTCTTCGAAAACCTACTGTGAACTATGTTGATTGTTTTGAGGAGAAAATTTGAATTCTTGAGAAATACAAAGAAATATGAGTAGCTAAGGGAACATAATTAAGTCCAATCGCTCAAAACACGAGAAGTTCATATCCTGTTAATTTCAGTATTTGATTCATTGCTCTATCAATCAAAATATGATAGACGTTACAAAAATTAAAAACATGCATACAACTTTCAGGAAATTAAAATAATTTATGATAAATATTTCTTGAAATCCAATTATCTTTTTCATTTTTTACTCCATCATTTATATTCTATTTAAAGCTTCTTTATATAGATAACAATAACAATAGATAACAATATAACAACAGATAACAATAACAAAACTAATAAATTATTTTCAAGATATATTTATATTTTGTTAAAATAACTTAAGAATAAAACATAATACATCATTCTTTAAATTAAATATATATATGTTTTATTGATATTGTTTCTTAAAACATAAATACACCTTTTCAATAGAAAAGAGCAAATGTCAAAAGATTCTTTTTGTACTAAACTTTCAGATCAGAGTCCTCTACATCAATTTTGCAAGACATTTTATCTCACTTCACACAATAGCTAATATCCTGAAATCCGCAATTAACAATGCTAAAGTATTTGCATACGTCTAAGAATATAAAGATTTCCCAAAGATTCGGAAAATCTAATTTTTAAGAATGTCAAATTAGCCTGATTGTATTTAATTTTCTTTTTCTTGCTATGTAATTCAGTTATTAGGCAACCGTTAACTGAAAACAGCTAAACAACAAGAAAGAAAAATCATGAACCACGGCATAGATTATCAAACACTTTCCAACACTATCGGGATATTGTTAAGACATGTCATTTTTGTTAATACAATGAAATGAGATATCCAAATAAACATTAAAAAATAACCACAACGCAGTAAAATTCATTTTCAGGAATTGCTATCCATAGCCGGTAATGAGTGTGAATTCTACATCGTACAACCCTGTATATGAAATACACACCTCATAATACTCTAAAAATAAACATTTTAAATGCATACCACAGCTTAAAAGTTAAATCCAGCAGTTAGTGCTCATAGTCAGTTCTGTATCCGAAATCTTTTGAGTGCCTCTGTAAATAAACAAAATACTCAATGCACTCAATAAATCTACAGAAAACATGCTCTAGTGCACTTCAGTAAAAATCAATTTCATTAAAATACACTGTAAACGGTTTTTCACCATATATATTAATGCAATGGGAATACTTTTGTGCGTTCCTGTAAACGAACTACAAATGCTACTTACTCTATACTCTATACAAATCATGCTTCCAGCCACCTCAGTGACGCATATAAATTTCCTTATGTTTGAAACAGTGTAACATCATTAAAATGTACTGCAAACAATTTTTCCCCACTGACCGTAATGTAACAGAATACATTTGAGTGTCCCTGTAAACAAATTATGATTGCTACTTATTCTGTACTCTACAGAAAACATGTTGTCGTCTGCCTCAGTGACGCATATCAATTTTGTTATGATTGAAATAGTACAGCATTATTAAAATACACTGAATTTTTTTTTTCTCTATTGACCGTAATGTATCGGAATACTTATACTTTTGATTGACCTATAATCTAACCATAAATGCTACACACTGCATTTTCAATACCGAACATGCTACGGTCAACCTCAATAACATATATAAATTACATGGCAATCGGACCGCATTTACACGAGTTAGAGCGCGGACAGACAGACAGACGGATAGACAAACCAAATTCATAAACACTTTTCAACTATGTTGAAAAGTGTTAAAAGGAAAAAGTTATTTATATTATTTCAAAATTGTAAAAATGATAAAGACAAATGTTTTATATTTTTTTAACACATGCACAACAGTCTATAAAAAAATATACAGAAATTTGCGAATAGCCGAGAAAATGGTTGACAAAATTTCAAATCGATTTGATTAATTTAAGAAATCGTATAGCGAAAATTTAGCATCCATAATGTAACATTTAAATCAACTATTAAAATGCGCCATTTTTATTTCAGTGGATGATAAAATATGAAAATCGCCTGAATTCCCATAAAAAAGGATTATGACAAAAGGATTAAAAAAGGATATTCGAAAACTGTTCCATATTTTTCGAATGAATGAACCAAATTTAACCCAAAACTATACAGCTGATTCTGGTTAACTTACCAATATACCTATTTAATTACAAGGTTTTCGGATGCATTTTGCGGAAGTTATCGCGAGACATACAGACAAACAGACAGACACCAAAATATTTTCGAATCTCCACAATACGCCCCAACGGAAGTTTCGGCTTTCGGCAATAAGAATAGTTGAAAAGAAAATCGTTATTTTTATTTTTTTTTTTTTTTTTGTAAGAATAATTTTATGCCGTTTAAAAATTAATGTTCATTGTGTTAACGAAGTAATAACAATATTTATTCCTATATTATAAAATATATTCTATAAAATATCAGTGGATAAGTGCGAAGATCTCGCACTGCAGTTTAATAATTTTTAGCAATATCTAATATTTTTTAGATGCAGATTTAGACATATACAGAAATATTAAGTACTAAAAATATCTGCAAACAACATTAGTCAAGCCAGAATATAATCTCATTTATTCCTAACAGTAAAATCTGATCGAAGATAGAAAAGGACACGCGCGAGGGGAAAAAAATAACAATTGTGTTTGAAATGCATTAGAGGATAATGTCATCCTTTTTGAGAAAAAACACACAACAAAGAAAGATAAATTCAAATGCACTTACGTTACAATTTAATATAATATAACAAATCATATATTTTATGCTACATGTGAAATAACACTGATTCGACCGATCAATACTAAATTTTTATTATAAACGTTTCAATTAAAATAAATCCGTGAGAAAATGTCACATTTTATCTCTTTTGTACTATTTAATATTTTTTATAAGCATTGTTGGGCATGCTATAAAACATTTTTAGAAAGATCATTCAAAAATATTGTTTGTCTGGGATATGAGTTACATTCAAATATATATAGATTCTGAGATAACGTCAGTTGAAATTAAGTTGCAAGCCGAATATCTCAGCCCATTAAAGAAAATAAACACAAGTGATTCGTTCATTATGAGTCATAAAAATATTAACCATGGAGGTAAACATTTGCAAAGCAAGATCTCCATTGTGAATTTTGCATCGCTGTCTGGTGTCGAAAAATAAATTCGCATCTGTAAACATGGCATACGTGATAAGAAAAAACAAAAAAGAAAGGCATGCTTATGTCACTCATAGCAGACTATACAATTTTTTCACTGAAATAATAGGGATCATTTTTTTACATTGTAAAACTAGTTATAATACGAACGCATCTCATTTGTCACGTTTAACGTACAGTTTCCAACTTGTTTTAAATAAGTAGTGCGAATACAATATAAAAATAGTCGCCAGTGATAATCCTTTGGATCGATCCCCTTTGTTTATTAAAAACAATCATTGTTATGCTCATTTTTGCTTGTTCTTTTAAAAAATGAATGTCAAACGTAATCCGATGCCTTACTATACCATATTATAAATGATTTTTTTTTTACATTGCAAATCTAGTTATAATATGAACGCATATCATTTGTCACGTTTAACGTACACTTTCCAACTTGTTTTAAATAGTAGTGCGAATACAATATAAAAATAGTCGCCAGTGATAATCCTTTGGTTGGATCCCTTTGTTTATTTAAAATAATCATTGTTATGCTCATTTTGGCTTGTTTTTAAAAAAAAAATTAGTGTCAAACGTAATGCGATGCCTTACTATGCCATATTATAAATGATTATTTTACACTGTAAAACTAGTTCTAATATGACCGCATATCATTTGTCACGTTTGACGTACAATTTCCAACTTGTTTTAAATAGTAGTGCGAATACAATATAAAAATAGTCGCCAGTGATAATCCTTTGGTTGGATCCCTTTGTTTATTTAAAACAATCATTGTTATGCTCATTTTGGCTTGTTTAAAAAAAAAAAAAAAAATGAGTGTCAAACGTAATGCGATGCCTTACTATGCCATATTATAAATGATTATTTTACACTGTAAAACTAGTTCTAATATGAACGCATATCATTTGTCACGTTTAACGTACAATTTCCAACTTGTTTTAAATAGTAGTGCGAATACAATATAAAAATAGTTGCCAGTGATAATCCTTTGGTTGAATCACTTGGTTTATTTTAAACAATCATTGTCATGCTCATTTTGGCTTGTTTAAAAAAAAAAATTAGTGTCAAACGTAATGCGATGCCTTACTATGCTATATTATAGATGATTATTTTACACTGTAAAACTAGTTCTAATATGAAGGAACGCATATCATTTGTCACGTTTAACGTACAATTTCCAACTTGTTTTAAATAGTAGTGCGAATACAATATAAAAATAGTCGCCAGTGATAATCCTTTGGTTGAATCCCTTTGTTTATTTAAAACAATCATTGTTATGCTCAATTTGGCTTGTTTTTTTTGTTTTTTTTTTAAATGAGTGTCAAACGTAATGCGAAGCCTTACTATGCCATATTATAAATGATTATTTTACACTGTAAAACTAGTTCTAATATGAACGCATATCATTTGTCACGTTTAACGTACAATTTCCAACTTGTTTTAAATAGTAGTGCGAATACAAAATAAAAATAGTCGCCAGTGATAATCCTTTGGTTGATCGCTTTGTTTATTTAAAACAATCATTGTTATGCTCATTTTGGCTTGTTTTTTTAAAAAAAATTAGTGTCAAACGTAATGCGATGCCTTACTATGCCATATTATAAATGATTATTTTACACTGTAAAACTAGTTCTAATATGAACGCATATCATTTGTCACGTTTAACGTACAATTTCCAACTTGTTTTAAATAGTAGTGCGAATACAATATAAAAATAGTCGCCAGTGATAATCCTTTGGTTGGATCCCTTTGTTTATTTAAAACAATCATTGTTATACTCATTTTGGCTTGTTTAAAAAAAAAAAAAAATGAGTGTCAAACGTAATGCGATGCCTTACTATGCCATATTATAAATGATTATTTTACACTGTAAAACTTGTTCTAATATGAACGCATATCATTTGTCACTTTTAACGTACAATTTCCAACTTGTTTTAAATAGTAGTGCGAATACAAAATAAAAATAGTCGCCAGTGATAATCCTTTGGTTGGATCCCTTTGTTTATTTAAAACAATCATTGTTATGCTCATTTCGGCTTGTTTAAAAAAAAAAATGAGTGTCAAACGTAATGCGATGCCTTACTATTCCATATTATAAATGATTATTTTACACTGTAATACTAGTTCTAATATGAACGCATATCATTTGTCACGTTTAACGTACAATTCCCAACTTGTTTAAAATAGTAGTGCGAATACAATATAAAAATAGTCGCCAGTGATAATCCTTTGGTTGGATCCCTTTGTTTATTAAAAACAATCATTGTTATGCTCAGTTTTGCTTGTTTTTTTTAAAAAAATGAGTGTCAAACGTAATGCGATGCCTTACTATTCCATGTTATAAAAGATTTTTTTACATTGTAAAACTAGTTCTAATATGAACGTATATCATTTGTCACGTTTAACGTACAATTTCCAACTTGTTTTAAATAGTAGTGCGAATACAATATAAAATTAGTCGCCAGTGATAATCCTGTGGCTGGATCACTTGGTTTATTCAAAACAATCATTGTTATGCTCATTTTTGCTTGTTTTTTTAAAAAAATGAGTGTCAAACGTAATGCGATTTCTTACTTTACCATATTATAAACGATTTTTGTTTTATTTTATTTCTGCTCTTGAATCATGTTTCTATGACCTGCTTTAAGTTTTACATTCATCCAGTTTTACATCCTTTAGTTTGAAAAAGCTTTATTTATGTAAAAGAATTAATCATGACCATTCGTTGAAATTTTGCTACGTTACCTGATGATGATATCCTATCCTTACATAATCGATCAAATGGACTGTTTCCTGTAACCTTTAGTTTTTTCCTCATTTTGTTAATGAAGGCTGCTAATAAATAATGCTACGTGAAAATGGCCCATTATAGTGATAATTTATCAAACACATTACAGCTCAGAAGAATAGCATTTTAAATGTAATTTGTTAGAAATGAACTCTTTAAGTTTTAGGTTGTAAGATGGCGTTTTTAATTGATGTTTCATCTAATTAAAAACTGTCTACATCATTTCCAGTTGCATTTAAACTTTTTCTTTAATCGCTTCGGAGGGCAAAATAAAAGTACGTTCATCCATTATTAAACATTAGAAATTTCCATATTGAATTTTTTTAATTGAATGACGGTTTTAGTTGATGTTTCACCTAAATAAAAACTGTCTACATCATTTCCAGTTGTATTTAAACTTTTTCTTTAATTGCTTCGAGGGGGGGGGGGGGGCAAAATAAAAATACGTTCATCCATTATTAAACATTAGAAAATTTCATATTGAAGTTTTTTAATTAAATGACTTTTTAATTGATGTTTCATCTAATTGAAAACTGTCCACATCATTTCTAGTTGTATTTAAACTTTTTTTAATTGAATGACTTTTTAATTGATGTTTCATCTAATTAAAAACTGTCCACATCATTTCTAGTTGTATTTAAACTTTTTCTTTAATTGCTTCGGGGGTAAAATAAAAATACGTCCATCCATATTATTAAACATTAGAAATTTTCATATTGAATTAAGAATACAATTTTGCGTAAGACATTTATTGATTGAACACGTAGATATTTTTTTAAGTGACTGAAGTATTATTCTTACTCTAAATGAAATTATAGGGACTGTCTAACTTTGGAGCAATTTTATTTATTTATTTAGTTAGTTAGTTAGTTATTATTTTAAATGCAATATATTGGCAAAAGGAATTAATTTATATTTGAAATCTGATATAAAACTATTTAAACAAGCAAAATTTAATTACATTTTATTTTTATTTTTTTTAATTGGCAATTTTGAGAGAAAAAAATTATGTGATTTTTTACGTTTACGCCAGCAAATGCAGACTCAGTTCTACTTAATATATTTTTATTTCATTTTTAACATAATGCTACTTTGACCATTTTTCAGTGCATTGAACTCAAAAGTTTGAACTATTTTAAAAAAATTGACTGAAATGTGATTATTTTTGTCCAAAATGTCTTAAATTTTGTTAAAAAAGCTTATTTTTTCTGTTTAAATGTCTGTAACATGAACAATTTTTATCACAGACTTTAACTTCTAACACAATGCAGACATAAATATGCGTATATGAAAAGTGTCATAAGAATATCTGTAAAACTTTTTGAGTTACCGCAAATCAAATTTACTAAAAATTCAATTTTTCAAAAGACGCTTTTGAAGTTTTTCCGTTTGAAAACTGTTAAGTTTTAACCCAATAATTAAAACTTTTTAGAAGAAAACATTATTAAAAATATTTGTTTCTAATATTTAGATATAAATA
The DNA here is from genome assembly GCA_963931845.1 of Maratus michaelseni. Taxonomy (NCBI): domain Eukaryota; kingdom Metazoa; phylum Arthropoda; class Arachnida; order Araneae; family Salticidae; genus Maratus; species Maratus michaelseni. Next base: position 122,881,080 of record OZ007595.1, read on the forward strand.
AATATTGGAAAACCAATAAATAAAAATGCAATGTTAACATTTTTTCTCTAACACTTCCGGGATTTAAAGAAGCATTGATAAAGACAATTTTTCTTTTTCTGCCACTGATTTTCGGAAACCTTTCCGAGGAGTTTTACGAGGGTAGGTCAAAAATTATCCACAATTTTTATACAACTCGTGTTAAATTGTTTATACTAACCTCTGTCCTCGTTTATTTTATTGTTATGCTGTTGTGGTCATGCTATGAAAGTTTGATCGTAATTCCGCCATTTGTCTTCCTTTTCTTGCAGGTAGATCACACTGTAAAAAATTACCAATGTTTCTTATTTTATGAAAATATGCTATAACTACGAACGAAAATATAATATAATCTTCTGAGTTATCCGAAATTTCAAATAGCATGTTACATTGTCTTTTGAATCCCCAGAAAGCAATACATTTTCAAAATTTAAAGAATAATTTATAAAAACAAATTATTTTTAGCTGCCCGAATTTTTCAGAAACGTTTCCGAAGGGTTTTTATAGTGTATTAATTAGTGTCCTCAGGCTGGAATACCTGTTTTTCGAATGTTATCCATTCTCAAGTACACGTTTTCAGCCGCATAAGTTAATTTATACATAAAAGAGTAAAGAAATAATCTTAATATTAATGTTATTGTTAACGCTGTTAATTTTGCATGTTTGTCTGTTAAACATTTTTTTTGAGCATGAAAATGTTTACTTCAGAATTCATAGCATTCGAAAAACAGGTATTCCAGGCTGAGGACACTAATTAATACACTATAAAATCCCTTCGGAAACGTTTCTGAAAAATTCGGGCAGCTAAAAATAATTTGTTTTTATAAATTATTCTTTAAATTTTGAAAATGTATTCGTTTCTGGGGATTCAAAAGACAATGTAACATGCTATTTGAAATTTCGGATAACTCCGAAGATTATATTATATTTTCGTTCGTGGTTCCAGCATATTTTCATAAAATAAGAAACATTGGTCATTTTTTACAGTGCATGGCCGCTCCATTAGAGATTTGCACCAAAGTGGAGCAACGAGCAGTGATTCGGTTTTTGTTGTCGGAAGGTGTATCAGGGGCCGCAATCCATCGAAGACTTTCGGCACAATACGGGAACAGTGTATTGTCGCTACGAATGGATTGAAAAATCCAAAAATGGTCGCACAAGTGTTACGGATGAGGAAGGAGCCGGATGACGTGTACGGCCACAAATGATGAAAACATTTTGCGCTGGTAGTTTTTGCACTGTTATATGCGGACAGACAGACGGACGGATCAGGCGACGACTATAGGTGCTACGTGTTTATATAATTACGAACACACCTAAAAAGACAAATGTTTATTAATCTAGGAAAATATACCACGAATGAAGATATACAATAACCTCTTCCAAGTTACGCACGATTCCGAAAAGCGTTCTTTATCTTTAGTAACCCCCAGAAACCAATATATTTTTGATATTTAAAGAAACATTTATGAAAACAAAGTTTCTTTTGCTGCCACTGATTTTTGGAAACCGGGTATTTTTTATACTGTATTAATCAGTTTTCTCAACCCGGAACAATGTGTTTTTCCTATGCTATCCATTTTCAAGTAAACATTTTCATGCGCGGCAGACATGTTTAACAGGTAAACATGATAAATTAACAGCATTTAACATTAATATTAAAACTAATATTATTTTGTTACTCTTGTATGTAGAAATTCTATTACGCAGCTGAAAAAGTTTACTTGAGAATTTTGCATCCTATAACTGATAGCATTCTAATAAACGATATTCCGGTTTGAGAAATCTGACAATATAAAATGCACTCGGAAACGTTTCCGAAAATCAGTGGCATCAAAAGAAACTTTGTTTTTATAAATATTTCTTTAAATCTTGTAAACATATTGGTTTCTGAGGTTTCTAAAGATAGAGAAAGCTTTTTGAAATCATGGGTAGCTCAGAAGAGGTTATTGTACAGGGTGATTACAAATGAATATCCCAACTTTGAAGGGCTATATCTTCTGAACAAAGAAGGTAGAGTTCCATTTCACACATCAAAGTGAGTGAGAAGTTATAAAGTTTCATAAATGTAAAGGTTCGTTTTTTTGGCGAGAGATGGCGCAACGAGCGGAAGGTTGAAAGTGAACCGGCATGCTCCGTTGCGAGTTTATCCAACAGGATGGTGCAACACCCTATTGGCACCTTTCTGTACGAGAGTTTTTGAACGAGCAACTGCCACAACGGTGGATTGGTCGCAGAACAGATTTCGACGCTACTCTTAATCAGTGGCCCCCACGAAGCCCGGACTTTACTCCATGCGATCTTTCTGCGATTAAGATAAAAGATAATTTTTTTTCCCGCATCTACCAGCTGATACTGCTGAACTAAAAACGAGGATAACTGCAGCTATTGCAACTGTAACACCCGACATGCTGAAAGCCGTGTGGGATGCATTCTCCTACAGACTGGATGTCGTACGTGTTTCTTCTGGTGGTCACACTGAACATTTACAAATTTCTGCTATTAGTAATTTCACAATCTTTTTTTTTTTTTGTGTCTTTTTCACAAATGCGTGTATCTTCTATACTTTTGTTAATAAAAGACCTTCAAAGTTGGGAGGTTCATTTGTAATCACCCTGTATATTTTCATCCATAGTTTGTATTTTCGTACATTAAAAAAACATTTGTTAGCCAAAACTAGAATATATATCTGTTTGCTTCTTTGAGTACACTGCCAAAAAAAAAGTGTTAATTTTACAGTAATAAACAGTAAAATTAGCAGTAATACGCTGCCGCGCATGCGCGGTAGCGTATTACTGCTTATTTTACTGTTTATTACTGTTAAATTTACGGTATAATACTGGCAGTTGGGGTGCTAGTATTATACTGTAAAATCAACACATTTTTTTTGGCAGTGTATGCTTCGAAAACAAGCCAATAGTCAGAATGGAAAACTACTTTACATAATAACTGAGGGTTTTGTACTTTATGAAACATAGAGTTCAGATGTACCATGTACGTAATTTTATGAATCAGTTCAAAATGTGAGAAAATTGAATGGTGAAACAGCAATTTTTTCCCCAAAATAATAAAAAGAAGCAATTAAATTTAATCATGGTTAAAGGTAAGATTATAAACGCAGTTTCTCTCTTTTATTGATTCGACTGGATTTCGTATTTTATTTTCGTAAAGATATCTAAGCAAATATGAAGTCTCTGATCTTGTGCTGTTCTTTAGAAAAATTCGTAAATGCTTACGATCAAAACATACTGATACACTTTTTCTAAAACACCGTCCATCCTAAAATATCAAAAATTATCTCCCGAAAAGATTGACTTTCAATGTATTGTAAACGTAAACACGAGATGAAATTAACTTTTTTGACCAGCTTCTTCTTATTTTAAAATTTTCTGAAAATTCGCTGGTTCTAAAATTTGTTTAGAAAACAAACAAATCATGTAGGACAACAATGTATAATCATTACCTTAAATATCCTAAAAATGTAATTCCACAGTACTGAATTTTGAAATAAAAGGGTTTTTTTTTAATTATTATTATTACGGTCTTTATTTTTTATTTTCTAATTTTTCGTGTTTAAAATAATTCATTGCAGCAGAGCGAGCGTGGTTTGGCGTATCATTAACTATATTGTTGGTTAACGGAAAAATGCCTTAAAATTAATTTGTTAATTTATAATTAAGTTCTAAAAATATTAAAGTTTTGTATTGTTATCGAAAACACATCTGTGTGCATATTTTTTATGATTATAGCACCTCAGGAAGTGAGTAAAAAATCGATTACAAAATTCTTTGCATTCATGAACCAAGGTAAGTTATATAAAAGAGTTTAAAAATAAAGCTACTATAAAAAGAACTGAATATTTTTGTTGTTGTGAGCTTCAGACAGAATAGAAAGATGAAATCACGCCGCAAGGAAATATATCTCATTCTCAAAATATTTAGCCATAGTTGATGACATAGTATTCTTGCATAGTATTCTTGCAATAGTATTGTTTCTTAATCTTACTCTTTTTTCAGTAAATTATTTTGTTTATTACTTACCCATCATATGTAGTATAGGGTAAGTCTTGTAATCGTTTTGAAAATCGAAAAAAAAAATTTTGACGGATTTACACGTTTCAGACACTGGAGATTCCGAAAAACATATTTTTAGAAAAAAAAATTTGCCGTCCGTCTGTGTGTCTGTAAACGCTCTATCTCCCGAAAAAATTGAGATAGAGACTTGCAATTTGGTATGTACCTAGTATGTAATAATGGGAAGAAGCCTATTTCATTTCAATAACCTCGATTAACCGGAACTATTTTTTCGGACTCTCGAAATATTCGTTCTGATAAAAGGTATATAAAAATTTTCGAAATTGTTTATTTTAAGAAATGAATATAAAAGACAATAAAAAACATAAATTTTGCATAAAGCATGAAGTCGATCGGATAATGAGTTGCCGAGATATTTGGAATCCTATTTTCCACACTCTTCGATTTTTCATGACCCTGTATTTCATCCAAATTTCACTTCAAAGATATATTTTAATTGGAAATTTGACGCTTAATCAGATGCAATAAACCGCTAGTTAATAGGATTATTATTTTTGGTGTTATAAGGAGGCTTCTTTCAAGCAATTCAGTAATCGAGCCTTTAAAGTTTATGGCGTCATCAAGCCACAATTTTATTTGAATTGCAATTCATTTTATAAGTAGTTTACACATTTTTATTTTAATATTTTACATTATGCATATCTATGATGGGTAAGTATTACGGTGGCCCCCAACGACTAGTTTACTAGATACCACTGTAAAATATATCAAAAAATTTAAATATTTATTAAATTACCCAATGAATAAAAACCAGGAATAAATAAAATAATATTGTTTAAGAAAAATATAAAAGAAAACCAAATAAATTAAAATATGATGCACACATATATATATATATATATATATATAAATCAGAATTAAAGTTACCTTTAAAATTTTTAATTTAACGTAATATTTTACATTTTTAAATGACAATAATAATGATAATAAATACAAAAATAATTATGCATACAGTACTGCTGCCAACAGGGACTAATTTTAGTGCTATCTCGCACCACTTTCTGAAAATAATTTTTTTTTACATGCACTTCAAAAACATGTGCAAGAGAAATGTACTGTAAAATTATTTTTTTTAAAATAGTGGTGGGAAAAATATAAAATAATCGAACAAAATATTATTGTTCGATAGCCCTGTTATAGGGTGTATCGAAAGTCCGTTCACATTCCAAAAATTTAACAAATTGTCAGAGTGCATTTTGCACAGTAAAACTTTTCAAATCATCGGATTAAAAAAAAAAACTGAATGATTTTTTCTTTTCACATAAAAAATCCTACACTTTGACAGGTCTTATGGAGCAAACCGTACTATGTTGCGACAATTTGTTAATTTTACGATATTTTTTTAACCCTCTCGGCACCGATTTTTTTTCCAATTTTGGGGAAAATTACTTTTACACTAACAAAATTAAAAGTAGCTATCGAAATCACAGAAGTTACAGAAACTGTTACAGTTTACTGAAGTTGATTGAAGTTTAACTGAAGTTTAACTGAAGTTACAGTTTACTGAAATTTAACGAAGGTGTTCTTTACAGAAATCTAACGAATGTAGTTATGTTGCGTGTTTTTCCTATGAAAATAGTCTAAGGAAGAATTTTTTAAGACGTTTGGAAAATTTCGTATTACAACCAGATTAAACAAACATAAAAAATTTAGTAGTATTTTTTATCTTTTATCACAAATTACTAATTCGGAAAAGGAGTCCCTAATTTAAATTTAAAGAGTGAAACATATGTTTAAATTAAAAGAAACGCCAACGGTTTAATAATAATTAATAAAATTTTTATTAATATTATTATTATTAAATGCTGAAACATAAGTAACGTCATAATAGTAAATGTATCGACATATGCTATCACTATTAGGTGCTGGAATTAACAAAAATAATTTTTTTCTTTCAAATATTGCAATTTGAAGTAGGAGCCTCATATGAGTCCCAGGGTGACGAGAGGGTTAAGTATGAACGGACTTATGTGACAACTTGTATTTATTGATTGTTTCAATATAAAACAGAAAAAAATATTTTATTTATATCAGCATCGGCGTTAAATGTATTGTTTGTAATTGTAAATGTGCTGCCACTTTCAATGGAGCTTTTACACTCTGCTTTATCCTATTACATAGTTTCACGTTAATAATTATACATACAGGGTGTACCATAAGTCCATTATAATTTCAAAAATTCATTTAAAAAATATATCAATGATCGGACTGACATGTGCACCATAAAACATGACAAATGGCTGATTTTTTAATAGCAAAATACAGTCCAAAGAAAATGTGAAATATTTTCCCATTTTACACCAAAAAATCCTACACTGGCAGGTCTTATAGAGCAAACCGCACTCTGTTACGACGATTTGTTAATTGCCTAAACGTCAGTTGAGGCTTACTGTTTTAAAAGTTTTTGGTTTCCGTCTGTCTGTTCCGTGATAACTGTCGCAAAAATGATCCGATTAGGTTGATTTTTGGTAGGTACTTTGGTGAAGTATCCGGAATTAGCTGTATAGTTTTTGGTTAAATTTGGTTCATTCGTTCGGAAAATATAGAACATTTCTTTTTGGTCATAATGTTTTCCTATGGGGATGCACACGATTTTTCAAATTTCATTTTTATCTGAAATGAAAAAGGAATATTTGCATAATGGATTTAGATGTAAAATTATGAATGCTAAATTTTCGATATAGATTTCCAATAGTTTGAAAATTTTGCCGATAAATTTAATAGAATTTAGAAATTAATTGCTTAAGATATTTGAAACTGTTTTTGCAACTGTTAAGGAAATATAAACATCTTATTTTCATATTTTTTACAATTTTTAAAAGCGTTTATTTTTACTTTCCACTTTAATTTAATCGTTGAGAAATTTTTAATTTAATCGTATTTTAAAGAATATAAAATAATAAAATTCAAGGAACTCGCACTATTTTGGTGAAATATCATTTTTTTAAAAAATAAAACGAATGTAAGACTACGGGGGGTTGAATACCTATTTATTTTTTTAAAAAATTAAAAGAATAAGCAGCTCATCAGAATTTCAGAATATCATTGTATAACACCAATGTTTAATTTAATGATTCTAATTTCTGGAACATTCGAAGAATTTTATATGCTTATAAATGTGCATGCAATTGAAAAAATAATAATTGCGGATTGTACGATGTTAAATGATATCAAAAATGAGATTTAAAAAACAAATGACTTTTAGAGCTGACGTTGAGGCTCCTGATCTGCAGATTTACTAGTTTTATGATTTTTTGAAATGTGAACGAACTTAGTGACATCCTGTATTGAGTGATCGTTTCAATATAAAATTAAAAAATATTTTATTTACATGAGCGCCAGCGTTAAATGAATGTTAGTGTGAATGTATTGCTACTGTCAACGGAGTTTTTACACTCTGCTTAATCCTATTACGTATTTTCACGGTATATGACACATTAATTACAGTTCACAGCAAAGCATAGGTACAAAATAGCGAAATATTTTTCCTTAATGTCCTGACTATGACGTATAGCTCTCTCTTACTATGTTATTTCCTTATAATTAAATACACATCATTCACAATGTTCTTGAAAGTATCGTTGATCTTTGAACTGCATCAATATAAATATCCAAATACGACCCATATATTGATTCATAATGTATTTCTCTGGAGTTACGAGGGACAGAAGTTCGATGTTTGGCAGAAAAGTTACTTTCCGAAACGGATTTTTAAAAATGATCATTTTAAAAGGGTAAAATGAGTGAAAATTCTTAAAATATAAACTGTGATAATCGTTTATATATTATTTCTGTTGTCAACATGTCTTTTTCTGTGCATTTACAAAACGCAGAACAATGAATGAGGTATCATTCGAAAGGTTTTTGAATCGGCTTCTGACATAGTACACTCCAATTTCGTTAAAACATGTTTGTTGATTCAAAATTGCTGTTAATTAAAAAATGAATCAGCATTGTTTTCATAAATGGAATGAAAAGTTTTTCTCAAACCAATGTTGCCACAAAACAAAAATACCGCATTTTATCGTGCTCAACAATGATAAAAAACAAGTGGGTAACTGTGATTGAAGATCGCACAAAGGGTTTCGTTTAATATTCCTTTCAAAACATTTTATCCTTTCTTTAATAAATCCAAATAAATTTCATTTAAAAAAAAAAAGAAAAAAAAGTCTTGTTTTTCAAAAAGTAAAAATTTACCGGTCTATTTTCTCGTTTTTTCGAAAATCTGAACCGGTCCGATAGTGGACAAAGTGGTTATACTGTGTCATAATAATATCTGCCATGTGGATTAAATGCGATATTAAAAAAAATAAATTTTAAAATTATACATGTTGCATCCTTCAAATATGCGAATATTTCCATAATCGGGTTTTTATCATGATTCAATACTTTCCTCAAACTCATATATGTTATAATCACTTTCTGATGTCCTATCTACTTGCTTTCTCTATTACTCATATTGATTCTCTCTTTGTGTGTACTGAGATTACTTTTTAGGTATCTGACTACGTTTAAAAAGTGGTTTTCGACCAAAATTGTCAAAATGATTTTATTACATTTTATTAAAGCCCAGTATTGTACCTTTCCAAAACTGCTTTTATTTTTATTGTACGATAAATAGAACCAGAGTTGTAGCGGTTTTTATACTACTCAATAGCTGTCACTCAAACCGGAAGTACTGTTTAAAGGACCGGAAGTACTATTTAAAGGTACTAACTGGGAGGGAGAAAGAAAAACTATGTCCTTCTAGAATCAAACAAAGTCTCAGTTCTTTAAAAAAAGTGCATGGCTCATAAAAATAGTGAAGTTTAAATGCATATTACTGTGCAAATTCTTGTAGTAAAACATAAATCTAAACTTTAAATGCATTTTTTGGAAAATGTAATTTTTGGTGAAAGTTCCATACGCAAAACGTGATTTCTCAAAAAGTTATTAGAATATCACTATGAAATTTAAATTGCCAATAGTGTTATTTACACTATTGGGAAGGCAATGAACTAAAGATTTAATTTTAGAATAAATATTTTTTGTTTTATGGATGTTTTCGTGGAAAAACATTGATGAATTTTATGAAAATCAGCATGTAAAAAAGTGCGATGTGCTATAAATTTTGAAACATTTAAAATATCGCTTAGATTTTAGTTCATTGCCTTCACCAATGTCATAAGTATGAAGTGTAAAAAGGAAATTAAGATATACATACAATATATTTTTCTATAGTGTGTTTTGCGTATTGGGCCATATTTCGCTAATTTTTACCACAAAATCCTCCATTTACCAAAATTTCATGAATGAATGAAAAATTTTTTGCTTTTCTTCACAGTTTCTAGTCATAATATTAATAAAAATAAGTTCAAAAAATAATTAAATAACTTTTTTGGAAAAAATTGCTCCGTACGTAGTCAGGCACCTTAAACATACACATTTCCTAAAAACGCTTTTTTTTTTAAATTCGAATTTTAAAATGATGAAACGACAAGCAGACTTACTAAAATAACCTTTTTATCACGATTCTTTTGAAATTAGTACGACTTGAAAATATGCAATTAATATTATCGTAACTAGATGCGTTTACACTGAAAACAATTTTTTAAATACGTGATATTTAAGTTGATAAAATACGTTCTGAAATCTGGATTATATCATGATGTCTTGATACAGGTAAAAAACTTAAAATGTGTCCCGCAGATTACATATAGGTCGTATATATGCGATCATAAAACATTTTTACAGAAACTTTCATTTCTATAATCTTTTCCTACAATAGAAGTTTATATATATACCGCTAACCAGGCCCCTACCTGCCCGGCATGAATGCCTAGTTTGACGGGTTAGCACCTGGGTGCGGGGCGGAAATCGCCTGATCACAGCATGGCTGTGATCCACCTGAATATAGATTTGTTCACATCGCTGCTGTGCTTGCTCTCTTGTGGTTTGCTACAGTTATCTTTGTTTGCCGGTTCAAAATTTCTGTTTACCTTTGTTGAATTGACAGAGTTAATAGGTCTCGTAATTTAGAACATTGATCAGGTGACGAGAACAATAGATGGTTTAAAAACATACTGTAAGTCTTAGAAAGATAGATAGCACTTCAACAGATTGCAATAAACAAAGAACACACATTTCATACTGCACATATTATGTTCTCTATCCTAACATAAGATTGTTTAGATTAGGGTTTACCAAACTATGGTGCACGTACCAGTTCTGATACGTAAACTTTCAGATACTAGTACGCGAAGTTTATACAGAAAATTATTGTACAACTGAATACTGATTTCAGATTTAGAAACCATCAACCCGCCAGGAAAGTATGCCTATACATGCTATTAAGTCATGAATACTATGAATTTCTCAGAATGGATCCTTTGATTTTGATAATTCTTTTTTTGTTCGAATAAGCTCGTAGGGTAGTTTTTCAAAGAGAACTAAAGTATCATTAAAAATTGGAAAATAGTATAAAATAAAAAATGACAATTTGTGGAAAATCCCTTATCATTCAGCGAGTTTTAGTGAGAAACTAAAAAACAGCTCACTCTAACGCCGATATCTCTTTGAATTTTTACGATATTTGACTGATTTTTTTTAAAAAGTTGGTCCATAGAGTTGACTATTAAATTACGCAAAAAGTTCCTTGTTATCGTTCGCGCATGCGCAGATAAAAATTATTTTATACAACTGACCATATTTCCTTAAATATTTAATATATTTATATTCCAATTGCACTATATTGTTTATACTACATTTTGTCAATTTTTCTGAAACTGGCGTTAAATTTGGTTAAAAACCTGTATGTTATAAGCAAAAAACATGCAAGAATTTTTTAATTTAAAAAAAAAAATCGCTATATTTCTATTACTATACTTGCTATTCTTGCACAAATGAATACACATATTGTACAATGTCTGCTTATGTATATTCTGTAGCGATAGATCATTTGGTGCATTTTATTTTACAGAGTGATCCCAAGTATTATTTTTTTTCTTTAATTTTTTTTGGTCCCCTATTTGTCCTCCTTATCAAATCCACAATGATAAATATGAAGCCAAACCTTTTCTTTTGGATCCTAAAATTCCAGAAGAATCTGACAAGTATATTTTTAAATATTCGACAAAATGTCTAAAATTGAAAGTTGCCGGTCATTAATGGCCATATAGTGTATATATACAGGGTCATTCATAATTCCCTCCGGGGTTTCGAAACGTTATAGTAAAAAAACGAAGACGAATATGAAAAAAAGAAACATATGAAATTATTCCGAAACTATTCAAGTTTTACTTACATACATTACAGGTGTTCTATGTGTGAACCCTTGGTCACACGGCATACATCCATGCGATAGTCCAGTTCCTGCCATACTCCGTTTCTTTAAATCTGAATCAGTGGTGTCAGTTCAACGGGCCTTTCGTAATAAATATCGAAAACAGGGACCAACTGACAAAACAATTCATGTGTGGTACCGGAAATTTAAAGAAACGGAGTACGGCAGGAACTGGACTATCGCATGGATGTATGCCGTGTGACCAAGGGTTCACACATAGAACACCTGTAATGTATGTAAGTAAAACTTGAATAGTTTCGGAATAATTTCATATGTTTCTTTTTTTCATATTCGTCTTCGTTTTTTTACTATAACGTTTCGAAACCCCGGAGGGAATTATGAATGACCCTGTATATTGGAAGTATAAATAAAATAAAATAAATTTTCTAAAATTTAAAGATCTTCGATTTTTATTTTCGTTTAATAAAGTCGTCCAATTTAAAGGGGAAAAAATATATTAAATTTATTTACTCTACACTCTACACATTTATAAAAAGCATCCCATCTTGTTTTAAACAGGAATCATACAAAAAATAAAAAATCATATATTTGATGAATACACAAAACTCACAAATTTAGAAAAAAGTATTAATAAAACTAAATAGATTTTTTGAAATTTAAAGGTTTTTGGGCTTTTGTTTTCGTTTAATGAAATTGTTGAATTTATAGAATTAACTTTTACGAAATTACTTTTAAAACCTTATACATTTACAAAAAGCACAACATGAGGTTTTAAACATAAATCATACAAAACATAAAAAAGTAACTATTTGATGAATACACAAAACTCACAAATTTAGAAAAAAGTATTAATAAAACTAAATAGATTTTCTGAAATTTAAAGGTTTTTGGGTTTTCGTTTTCGTTTAATGAAATCGTTGAATTTATAGAATTAACTTTTACGAAATTACTTTTAAAACCTGATGGTGAGAAATACCACCATCTAGATCTAAACTAGCACACACTATAAAAAAAAAAGTATTTGGTTTTTTTTCTGCATATTAGCAGAGTATTTGGTATCATTTTAATCAGTGAACAGTGAACAATACAAATTAATGATCCATTTTAGGATCAGCGCATACAGATAGATAATTGTGGAACAAAGTGAACCACGGCAGTCAAGGAAATATTTGGTTTTCCGTTCCCACGAATGATTTAACTACACCTAATAAAAATGTCATGGAGAAAATTGTCAGAACAATAATATGACACATTTATTTATGAGAGCTTAAATAGGCACGAAGACCTCACAAGTCAAAGCATCTTTACCTCCCAGACACAGCACGGCGTCAAGAGGAATCGCTATTGTACCGACGGACCTATGAAACACTTAAGGGGAGTACCAAATTTCTCCCGCATGCCAATGGTCATCTCTCTAAAATCAGAGGTATGGCCGAAACATGCAAATTTTCAAGAAGTTAAAACGTATAAGGCCTTAATTTTATGTGAAAAGGGAAAAATGGTTCCATCCCTTTTTTTTTGCTCCACGAAAAGAATGTGATTTTTCTTGAGAGTTCAGATTCAAAAAAGATGGAAAAGTAGAAGGTTGACTGCTCTCTAACTAAAAAAACAGATTTTGAGTGTGTGTGCCAATAGATGGAAATGTACGCGCTAAGAAAAAGCGAAAACGCGTCAGCCATTACCTCCTGCTGTCAACGTTATCTAGTAATATAAGGTAACAAACAATCTTCCTTCACCATTGTTCCATTTTATTTAATTAAGCTATATTCTTTTAATAATACGAATTTAAGTGTGTATGAAGATCCTACCCCGATCTAAACATAAAAAGGCTAATCAAATAAATACTTCTAGGGTATGGAACTCTGCCTTTCAAAATCGAATTTTTTAATTCAGTAAGATAAACTGTAATTCTCAGAAAATAAATGTTGAGAATACAGTTCTCAACTAGGATTGAATATTTTATTTTTTTTAAACATTTATGTTTGTTTTTAATCATATGCTTATAATTACCTTGTAAATAAACTCAATTTTATATTCAATTAATTTTAGTCAGTTTTCCTTTTGTTTACTTAATTTATTGAATTAATATTAAGTCTTTTATTTTAGGAAATGTTTTCTTTAATATTACAATCTAGGTTTTAAAATAAGCCATTATTTATTTAATGTTACATAACTCTCTGCAGGTAACCTTTGATGATTGTAATTGGCTCAAAGAGGATCCGAACTTCAAAAATAATTCACAACGCAATTTTTTCTTTTCTATAATTAATTGATAATTTGTCTAATAAAATTTTCTAAGTATAAATTATCATATCAGATCCTTAGAGTCATAGGTGCAAAATAAATACTATACGTCTCGGATAATTTAAAATACTCATATTAATCAATAAACAGCAATATAGTGGTAAATCCTATGCAGTCAGACTTAAATTCAAATAATTTAATTGATCACTCTGTAGCATTCCATAATAGGGTTTACCGGATTAGAAGTGGTACCGTTACCTCTTTCTAAATTATTTTAATATATTAATTTAATTTTAGAAATAGAACTTTAGGTTATTGTATAATTTTTTAAATATAAAAATATATATGCAATATTAAGACTAAAAAAAAAAAAAAAAAAAAATTTTTTTTGCTAACATAAATGTTCTTAATTCTAATTCTTTTGAAAAAAATTTTTTTTCCTCTTTTCAACAACTAATTAAAAAAAAAAAAAAAAAAAAAAAAAAAAATTTTAAGCATTCATTGGGGAATCTTCATACACTCTGTAACATGCATATACCTGGCAATTCTTTTTGGGTACCTCACTAAATATATAATGATATATTAAATAATAATAAGTGTTATTGGATTGATTTGTATTAACAAAGAATTGAAAATATGACTTGTGTTACATATACTGCAACAGCAGCAAATATAAAATAAATACATAATAATGCTCAAATATTGAAATGATATATATTATATATAATTAATTTCTCGAACAGTGCATAACAATTCACCATTGGGTATCTTTTATTTTATGTTAAACAATTTTTTTTTTTGCTCTCTCTCTATTTTATGATTTTTGTACTTTAATTGGATGAATAAGCGTAAAAGTCAAAGAATTAGTAGAATAGATACTGGTGTCAAAACTAGACAACAATTACGCGAATTAAATAATCAAACTGTAGACACTAATATTATTTGTAATAATAGTAATAATAATAATAAGAAAAAAAAGAAAGAGAAGAAAATTATAAATTCTGAAAAAGCTACTCCTAAAATTACTACAATGGACACCCCAAATGCAGATAGCCTAATTAATCTGATTCCATACTATGATGAAAAAAAGGAAGCAAATATTAACCATTTTTTCTTACAATTTGACAATCTCATCAATAAAACTGAATTGAATAATGATTCTAAATTAACTATATTAAAGGCGAAAATTGTAGGACCTGCTAAAGATAAATTGATGAGGGATCAAAATTTGTTCGTGGAACAGAACTTAGAAACCTTTAAAACAAAGTTAAAACAATTATTCGAACCCAAAACCACATTTCTAGAAGCGCAAAAGAAATTTTGCAATCTCAAACAAAAACCGGAACAAAACATGAACGAATTTATATTAGAGTTTAATGCGGCAGCAGACCTTTATCTAAAAAAAAGTGGGCAAGATATAGGAGCTAACAACAGCTCTACATTCATGGAAATTATCAAATTATCTCAGTTTTTGGAATCAATTCGTAGTGATTTAAGTCTGGAAGTAAGAAAAAACTCTCCGCCGGACTTTAAAACAGCGTGCAACATAGCCTTAAAATTAGAGGAGGCTTATTCACATGTCAATTTAAAGGACATCAACAACATTTCCAAAACTAAAGATTCTGATTTGTTAAATGAACTGCTTAAACTCAATGTAGAAAGTGCAGAGAATATAAAATTATTAACCGCGGAATTAAATAACATAAAATTAAAGGTAAATGCCACTAACAATGATACAACTAGGTTTTGCAAGTACTGTAAATCCACATCCCATACGAACCCACATTGTTGGTTTTACAAGGGCAACGAACAAAACAGCAGTAATTACGTGGACGAAAATAAAAAAATTCCTGAGAATATTCAAATCGAAAAACCAAATTTTTATCAAGGGGGAAACCAACAAGCTCAGGGAAACTTTCAGCAAACCCCAAATTACACGCACCAAAACTTCAACCCTATGCAATATTCTGCTCCTCAGTACATGTACTATGCACCACCCCCACCCCACCAACAATTTATGCCGATATCATATACCAGTTTCGGAAATTATGGAGGCAATTTCAACGAACAGAGATCATATGACCAGCGAAGAAATTATAGAGGGCATAGAGGGGGCTACAAGCAAAATAATTATAAAAAACATGATTATACAAAAAAAAATAATTCACAGCAGAAATTTGAAAACAATAAACAAGATAAAGATCATGATCAGAATTCTAGTAACAATAAGGGAAACTAAAGTCGGGACTTACATTCTCAAATACAAGGCACCCGCGTAAGTCTCACTGCGGGTCTAAAAAAAATAACAAAATTATTGCTAGTGTCAAAAGTAATGACAATTCTCAACTTCCGATTATTACTTTTGAAATTAATGGTGTTAGGATTAATGCTTTGACAGACAGTGGGGCGGCAGTAACTTTGGCATCACCTATATTGTTCGAACAATTAAAGAATGCACACGTAAAATATAAAAATCTCTGTAACCAGGTAAAAATTCAAACATTAACAAATTCGACAATCTCTTTTAAGCAATGCATTAAATTAACTTTCAAATTGGAAAACGTTTTTGTATCGGGGGCATTCTATGTTACAACTCAAGATTTTGGTCGGAACTACAATATGCTATTGGGATTCGATTTCCTCAAAACAAATAATATTATCCTAGATTTTGAAGATAAAACCATGAAATTAAAAAACAAAAACATTGCACTTCAATTTCTAGAAAATGAACCTCAAAGTCTGATAAGTAACTTAACTGCTAACTCTAATGAGAATCAAAATAAAGAAACAATACACAAAAAGAAAAAAAAAAAACGTATCTCGCACAAAAATTTTGTTACAGCAAAACTAACACAGACAACGGAGTTACTACCAGGCGAAAAAAAAATTGTTGCATTACTATTAGATCCAGATAAATTCGCAACTACAAATACAATACTCTTGGAACCGATTAAACATAATATGAAAATTTATTATAAAACATCAATTCACGAAATTGCCAAGGATAATAAAATTCATATAATAATCACTAACAAATCACAACAAAAATTAATCTTAACAGAGGGAATGAACATTGGCAAGTTTTTTTTCTTTGCTACACAGTGTACTACTGAGGGATTTGGCTCGTCAGAGGGAGTTATGAACAAACATGCACGTTAAATAAAAAATAATAATAATTACGGTAAAAATAAAAACAGAGGCAGCCTTGCCAGGGTATCACCCTTTCAAACCCATTTTATACTAATTTATATAACAAAACAAAAAAAAATTTTAATATATAACCTTACCCCCTCTACTAAAAGTGAAAATAAAAGTCTTTATATGTAGCACAAAACATATAACTAATCGATTTAAAATTACAAGTCAACATCTATTCACTCGGCGACACAAATATAAATAATAATAATACAACATTTTATATTGACCAATATTTATAATAATTCATCCTTTGCTTAAAGCCACGGATTGACGAATCCACTTGAATTATTATAACAAAAAAAAATCGGTCAGATTTTACAAAATTATTTTAGTTTAATATTTGATATAATCTATAACTTGGTTAGAACAACACGTTTCAATTTTAATTTTAGAATAATCGTACGATTTCATATTATAAAACAAACAAGTAAAAAAAAAAAAAATTATTAGTTGTCCCTAAGGATTAACATTTCAGATAAAAAAAAAAAAAAAAAATAATAATAATAATAAATAAAAAAAAAATACCATTGAACGTTTCAATTATTACAAAACATAAATTGGATGTTTAATTTATACCTTAAATATTTAGGTAAATTATTTCATACTTAAAAAATAATAATAATAAAAAGGTGTTGGATACATGTCAATGATCATTTCAGCAATTTATTGGATGTTAAAGTCTCGTTTTTGCAGGCGAAATTGAGACTATCTGCGCAGAGCATCTAATAATGCATTTAGCTGAGATATTTCTAATTAACTAAATTTCCAAACTTTACAAAAAAAAAAGAATTTGTTTAATCTTTTTTTTTTCTAACTATTATATGTAATATTTTATAAAACAAAAAATAATAAGAGAAAAGAAAAGCGAACGCTCGCTTTCGATTCCTTAAATATGTATATTTACATGTTAATATATTTTAAAATAATAATAAGAAGAAGAATAAATAATTAAATAAATATTTTACAATTGCATGCACATTTTCGTTTGTGCAAAGCAACGCTCGCTTGTTCTCGCTAACTTAAATTGTAACTAGAAAATCAATATTATATTAAAAAAATATATATATTATAATACATTACGTTTTTATACACAATATAAATAAATAAGTAAATATATAAATTGACGAGAAGATAGTGCGATGCAAACGGATTTGACCACGTTACACGTGTACCGATTTTTTTTTATAGAAAATATTAAGTAGATATACAGATTTAAACATACCTCATTTTTTTTTTAAATCCAAGCCGGGTATACACGACTTTTTTTTATTTTAAACACACATGTAATCTTATTTCAACAATAAAATACAGATAGCTGAATTTTGGCGAGTAATCCAAAATCTGCACAGACACACGTGCAATCAAATCGTTTCACTGATTTTTTTTTTCCCCACTGTCAGTAATACAGGAGTTTAGTAAACGTCACCCACAGGTGAGGAAAGATACCTAATACACGGCTTATCATTTCGCAAATCGTCCCCTGGGTACAACTGAATCCGAAGGTAGGGAGATGAGTCATTGTCCACAGGTACGGTCATCTAGCTGTCATTCTCTATCCTTCCGCTTAGCGGTGATGGATTAGAGGGAGAAAAGATTACTGTTTTTTTTCTTTTTCTTCTTCTGCCTTGTTTTTTTTTTTTTCCCCAACCCCGTCCATTCCAAGGCAGGCAGTTTAAAAGGGTATTGTGTTTGACTTTATAGATGGATATTTAAATTTTTGGTATCGAAAGAAGAAAACAAATTTTCATTTTTTCGATCTGTTTCTTTTATGAAAATATATTATT
Source organism: Maratus michaelseni (assembly GCA_963931845.1). Lineage (NCBI taxonomy): Eukaryota > Metazoa > Arthropoda > Arachnida > Araneae > Salticidae > Maratus > Maratus michaelseni. Next base: position 122,899,700 of record OZ007595.1, read on the forward strand.
ATTGAGAATATCTTTCATTCAGAAAAGTAGCCTTTTCACATATTCCAAAACAATTGTTTTAGTAAGAATGATAAGATTTTTTTTTTTTTAACATAACATTTTCTTTATATATATATAAAAAAAATAAAGAAGTTTTCCTTTCTGCTCAAGAGAAAATAATTCATGTGAGAATTAGATTATAATGTTTATAATACAGATTGTAGTACAACAGACATGTGATTATATAGATGTGTTTTCTCTCAATGTTTTTCATATATTATATAATTTTTTTTTAATTGTATGGTATTCATTATCAATGCATACAGCTTACTGATTATATTGAGTATTTGTTTTAAATGATTCTGTATATTGTGTTTCAACGTATGGGTACCTAATTAGCCTGTAATAATTAAAATAAAAGATTTGCCAATTTATATGTATGTAATAACTAAAAATATAAGAGTGGAAAAGAAAATTAATTTTTTTTTCTTTCTTCTCTCGGGCATTTTATTTTATTATTTGGCTTATTCAAATTTTCCTGCTTTATTTGGATTTGGACCTATTAAAACTCAAAATTTTAATAAATGTTTTTGGAACAATGGAAATTGAAACCAACTACACATGATAACTTGCTGAAGAAGTCATGTCTTTCATCAGATTTTTCAACAGTGAACTTTTGATTACGCTTTATTTCACCAATGTGTAAAACTTTTTTCTGGTGTTGCAAACCTACTTACACTCCAAACCTAGTGACACCCCAGCTTATCCCAAGTTCCTAGACTTTTCCATGTGAACATTTTCAGTTTTGATCTTCAATATAATACGACGATGGACTTTCATCGAGTACTTTGTGGCTATATATATATATAAAAAAAAAGATACTGTGGACCTTTTTTTTTCTAATGTCGGGGGAAGAGATGATGGTGAGAAATACCACCATCTAGATCTAAACTAGCACACACTATAAAAAAAAAAGTATTTGGTTTTTTTTCTGCATATTAGCAGAGTATTTGGTATCATTTTAATCAGTGAACAGTGAACAATACAAATTAATGATCCATTTTAGGATCAGCGCATACAGATAGATAATTGTGGAACAAAGTGAACCACGGCAGTCAAGGAAATATTTGGTTTTCCGTTCCCACGAATGATTTAACTACACCTAATAAAAATGTCATGGAGAAAATTGTCAGAACAATAATATGACACATTTATTTATGAGAGCTTAAATAGGCACGAAGACCTCACAAGTCAAAGCATCTTTACCTCCCAGACACAGCACGGCGTCAAGAGGAATCGCTATTGTACCGACGGACCTATGAAACACTCAAGGGGAGTACCAAATTTCTCCCGCATGCCAATGGTCATCTCTCTAAAATCAGAGGTATGGCCGAAACATGCAAATTTTCAAGAAGTTAAAACGTATAAGGCCTTAATTTTATGTGAAAAGGGAAAAATGGTTCCATCCCTTTTTTTTTTTGCTCCACGAAAAGAATGTGATTTTTCTTGAGAGTTCAGATTCAAAAAAGATGGAAAAGTAGAAGGTTGACTGCTCTCTAACTAAAAAAACAGATTTTGAGTGTGTGTGCCAATAGATGGAAATGTACGCGCTAAGAAAAAGCGAAAACGCGTCAGCCATTACCTCCTGCTGTCAACGTTATCTAGTAATATAAGGTAACAAACAATCTTCCTTCACCATTGTTCCATTTTATTTAATTAAGCTATATTCTTTTAATAATACGAATTTAAGTGTGTATGAAGATCCTACCCCGATCTAAACATAAAAAGGCTAATCAAATAAATACTTCTAGGGTATGGAACTCTGCCTTTCAAAATCGAATTTTTTAATTCAGTAAGATAAACTGTAATTCTCAGAAAATAAATGTTGAGAATACAGTTCTCAACTAGGATTGAATATTTTATTTTTTTTAAACATTTATGTTTGTTTTTAATCATATGCTTATAATTACCTTGTAAATAAACTCAATTTTATATTCAATTAATTTTAGTCAGTTTTCCTTTTGTTTACTTAATTTATTGAATTAATATTAAGTCTTTTATTTTAGGAAATGTTTTCTTTAATATTACAATCTAGGTTTTAAAATAAGCCATTATTTATTTAATGTTACATAACTCTCTGCAGGTAACCTTTGATGATTGTAATTGGCTCAAAGAGGATCCGAACTTCAAAAATAATTCACAACGCAATTTTTTCTTTTCTATAATTAATTGATAATTTGTCTAATAAAATTTTCTAAGTATAAATTATCATATCAGATCCTTAGAGTCATAGGTGCAAAATAAATACTATACGTCTCGGATAATTTAAAATACTCATATTAATCAATAAACAGCAATATAGTGGTAAATCCTTTGCAGTCAGACTTAAATTCAAATAATTTAATTGATCACTCTGTAGCATTCCATCATAGGGTTTACCGGAAGCACAACATGAGGTTTTAAACATAAATCATACAAAACATAAAAAAGTAACTATTTGATATGTATTCAAAACTCACAAATTTAGAAAAAAGTATTAATAAAACTAAATAGATTTTCTGAAATTTAAAGGTTTTTGGGTTTTCGTTTTCGTTTAATGAAATCGTTGAATTTCTGGAATTAACTTTTACGAAATTACTTTTAAAACATTATACATTTACAAAAAGCACAACATGAGGTTTTAAACATAAATCATACAAAACATAAAAAAGTAACTATTTGATATGTATTCGAAACTGACGAAGTTTTGTTCGGAAGTGTAAATAAAATTAAGTAAATTTACAGAAATTTAAAGATCTTCGGTTTTTATTTCCATATAATAAAGTTATCCAATTTCAAATATATATATACTAGCAAGCTACGCCAGCTGCGCTGGTCGTTTTCTACAAATGAACCTTAAATCAAACGAAATATATCGTTTAATTTGACCTTGTATTTGAAAGCAATCTGTATATTTACCTGCAATATACTTCCACATTACTGGAAAATGACTCCACTGCGCTATTATATTTTCTAATGTCCAGTCAAAATTTTAGCTGTTAAGGACCAACTCTTTTATTTGGTCATTTACAGTTAGGGTTTTCTAAAGAATGATAAAACTATATGCAATATACTAAAACCATCACTAAAAATTATCGAACTAACAATCCAAACAAATTAACTATCAAAATCCATTCAGTAGAAGTTTTTATAAAGGCTAATCTTTGATAATCGAGTTCATCTGATTATAGAACTTTTCCACATAATTCTAAAACTAACAGAGCGATATGAAATATGCTAAAACCATCCTTACAAATTATCTACTTAACAATGCAAGTCGCAAAAAATACGCCCAGTAAAAACTTTCAAAAAGGCTTATCTTTCGGAATCGGGTTCATCTGACTATATAACATTCACACACAACTGTTTGACTAAGCAACGTAGAACAATATGTAGTACACTCTAACCATTCCTGAAATAGCATCTAACTAACTAACGATACAATTCTTATCAAAATCAGTCCAGTAGAACTTTTTCAGAAGGCTAATCTTTCATAATCGGAATAAAATATTGAAAAGGCTATAATATTTGATAAAAAAGAAGGGGGTCACTCGATTTCGAATTTCCTCCTATAATTCTAGAATTAAGCAACGTAGAATGATATGTTATATAATAAAACTTTCCTTAGAAAATTATCTAACAGTGTAGGTTCCATCGAAATCCATTCGGCAAAATCTTGATCTGATTATAGAACTTCCCATAATAATTCTATAAAAAAGCTACGTAAAACGATATGTTATACAATAAAACCTTCCCAGAAAAATTATCTTACAGTTTAAGTTCTACGAAAATTCATTCAGCAGAACTCTAGTTATAAGCAGTCGGAACGAAATTTTATAGATGTTGAAGTAAATTGAAGTATATTGCCATTAATACAGTTTGCATTTGAATAAAAAAAAGGTACTTTTCGGTTAGCCGGGCACCAGTGGTATACGTACATATATAAATATATATGTATATACATAATATATATGTATATACATATATATATATATATATATATATTCATACATATAAGTGTATATATATGTATGTATATATGTATTTGTGTAGATATATCTATTATATATGTGTGTGCATATATACATGTATATATCTATCACTGGCGCCCGGCTAACCGAAAAGTACCAAAAAAAATACTGCAAAAATGCAGTCGTACACTTGAAAAAAACACCTTTTGGCTTAAAATCTCTCATCAAAACTGTTTTTCTTTTCTTTCTTTTTTTTAAATAAAATTAGTAACAGTTTTTTCTTTTATTTTTCCAGATGTATATTCATTTCAATTCTTTCTGCAACAAAAAAAGCACCTTTTAGCTTAAAATCAATTTGTTTGGGGTCAAAAGTAAAGTCAAAATCGCCAAAAACAAAAGATACATCGCCAAATATTGTTTCAATAGCAATTAAATATGTTTAAATTAAATATTTTCGTTTTATAACATTATCTATCATAAAAACTATTTTTCTTTTTTTTTCTTTTCTTTCTCTTTCTTTTTTCTTTCTGTCTTTCTTTCTTTCTTTTTAAATAAAATTAGCAACAGTTTTTCTTTTAGTTTTCGAGATGTATAGCCTTTTCATTTCTTTCTGCAACAATAATGGTCGCCAAAAAATTAGCAATGGTAACCTTTTCAGCCAAAATAACAGAACTTTCTATCATAATTCTGTAACTAATGTATGTAGAACAATATATTATATACTAAAACCTTCCCTGAAAAATTATCTATCGAACAACGCAAGTTCCATCAAAATCTATTCAGCGGAACTTGAGTTATAAAGGAACGGAACGAAATTTTCGTTTGTGTTTCATATATATAGTAGATATATTCAAGTTATTAACTCTACACATTTACAAAAGGCACAAAATCTTGTTTTAAACATTAATCATACAAAACATAAAAAATAAACTATTTGATGGAAACACAAACCTCACAAACTTAGAAAAAAGTTAAAATTAAATTAAATAGATTATTAATTAAATTAAATTTGTTCTCTTTTAAAGAAATCGCTGAATTTATAGAATTAAGTTTAACGAAATTACTTTTAAAAAAACTTAAACATTCATGCAAAACATAAAAAATCAACTATTTGATGTATACGCGAAACTTAAGAAGTTGTGTTTGGGAGTATAAATAAAATAAAATAAATTTTCTGTAATTTAAAGATCCTCGATTTTCATTTTTGTTTAATAAAGTCGTGCAATTTAATGTATACATATATATATATATATATATATATATATATATATATCAAGTTATTTACTCTACACATTTACAAAAGGCACACCATCTTGTTTTAAACATGAATCATACAAAACATTTAAAAAAAAAAAATTATGAAAACACGAAACTCACGAAGTTAGAAAAAAAATATTAATAAAACTAAATAAATTTTCGGAAATTAAAAAATTTTTGATTTTCGTTTTCGTTTAATGAAATCGTTGAATTTATAGAATTAAGTTTTACGAAATTACTTTTAAAACCTTATGCATTTTTTTTAAAGCATAACATGAGGTTTTAAACATAAATCATACAAAACATAAAAAATTAACTATTTGATGTATACACGAAACTGACGAAGTTTTGTTTGGAAGTATAAATTAAATTAAATAAATTTTCTGAAATTTAAAGATCTTCGGTTTTCGTTTTCGTTTAATAAAGTCATCCAATTTCATATATATATATATATATATATATATAGAGAGAGAGAGAGAGATAGATAGATATATATATATAGATATATATATATTCAAGTTATTTACTCTACACATTTAGAAAAAGCACAACATCTTGTTTTAAATATGAATCATACAAAACGTACAAAATTAACCATTTGATAGAAACACGAAGTTAGAAAAAAGTATTAATAAAATTAAATAGATTTTCTGAAATTTAAAAATTTTTTATTTTCGTTTTCGTTTAATGAAATCGTTGAATTTATAGAATTAAGTTTTACGAAATTAGTTTTAAAACCTTATACATTTTTTTTAAGCATAACATGAGGTTTTAAACATAAATCATACAAAACATAAAAAATTAACTATTTGATGTATACACGAAACTGACGAAGTTTTGTTTGGAAGTGTAAATAAAATAAAATTAATTTTCTGTAATTTAAAGACATTCGGTTTTCAATTTCGTTTAATAAAGTCGTGCAATTTAATATATATATGTATCAAGTTATTTACTCAACACATTTACAAAAGGCACAACATCTTGTTTTAAACATGAATCATACAAAACATTAAAAAAAATAAACTATTTTATGAAAACACGAAACTCACGAAGTTAAAAAAGTATTAATAAAACTAAACAGATTTTCTGAAATTAAAAAATTTTTGGTTCTTGTTTTCGTGTAATGAAATCGTTGAATTTATAGAATTAAGTTTTGCGAAATTACTTTTAAAACCTTATACGTTTACAAAAAGCACAACATGAGGTTTTAAACAAAAATCATACAAAACATAAAAAATCAACTATTTGATATATACGCGAAACTGACGAATTTTTGTTTGGAAGTGTAAATAAAATTAAATAAATGTTCTGAAATTTAAAGATCTTCGGTTTTAATTTCTATTTAATGCAGTCATCCAATTTAAAATATATATATATATATTCCAGTTATTTACTCTACACATTTACAAAAGGCACAACATCTTGTTTTAAACATGAATCATACAAAACATAAAAAATAAACTATTTGATGGAAACGCGAAACTCACGACCGACGTTAGGAGGAAGTGTTTCAGATAATAGTCAACTGTTGCCAAGATCTAACCAAAAATAATGCCAGTCGAATGCTGAACAGGTGTAGGCGACGGTGTTACTCACTATTAGACCTATTTCGAACTTTCTACCCTTTGAACTCTGTAATTGTAGTTTCCGTGTTTAAATAAATAATAAATAATTAAATAAACACCAACAGTGTAATTTTACGCACAAATACTCTTTCGAAATGGCCGATGTTAATCATTTAAATATTGAAATTTAAATTCTTCTCAGATCATTTAAAAGTAGAAGGATGATTTATCACAAGCGAAAAATCATAATCACCAAAAAGGATATGTGTCAATAAATTATTGTTTTCTTTAAAAACAAAAGTAGGTTCTTGGTTTTCTTAACTCTACAAAGGTAAATGTTTATGTAATATTTTCAAAGGCTGTATGCTCATTTATATCTCCTATATTCGAGGAATTTTAGCGATTAGAATAAGTAATTTACATTCGCAGAAACAACGATAAGGTCATCTATTAAGATATCAGAATTTTCCTGTTTATTCATTTATCTAAGTGGAGGTTCGAATCATCACGTGATTTAATTGTAGTATAGAGTGCTGCATCGGGTCGGCTAATCTGATTTAACCCGAACCTGACCCGAACATCACACGTTGGTGCTATTTTTTTTTTCTCTCACTCTTTCTTTTCTTTGTTGCGGTCCGAGTTAGAATTTAGGATCCATTTTAAGTAGATTTCGTAAGAAATACTACCTATTACATTCTGCCCTCAATTGGAATTTTTGAAAAAATTTTGCAGATCTACGCCGATTATGACTCCCAGAACCCGAAACCATCCCCAGTTCAAAACTTTATCTATCTATCTATCTATCTATCTATGTCACTTTTTTATGGACACGATAACTTCAATAATTCTGCACAAATCTCTTCCAAACTGATACATAAAATCAAGGGGCATAAAATCTCGGTCAAGTTTGTTAATGGGCAAAATCGAACCATGGGGGGGGGAGGGGGGAATTGTGGGCTTATTGTGAAAACAGAAAAAAACGTATAATTTCTTAATTATGATACGTATCGAATCCGTTTAAAGTTATTATTACTTCTAGGAAAAGGGACGAAAATTTATGTATGACAGATTTTTGACATTATTAAAAATGGCCCCAAGGGGGGAAGGGGGGTTTTAGAAGAAAAAAATTCATAGCTTCGTCAATTCACAAGATATTAAATCCGCTTAAATTTATTATAAATCCTCTTAATATTATCTAAAACTTTTATATTGACTAGTTTTTTATAGGACCAACCCTTATAGCAAAAAAAAAATTTTTTTTTTAATTCTTGCCGGCTACGCCTGCAAACAAGTTAGGTTTCGAAGTGGGTGGTTCTAACTGTCGCATCATGGCAAAAAGGTCATTTCTGCCGCAATTCCAAACAAACAGGCGCCCCATGGTCTACGTCTTCGAAATCTACCTGTGGCTGTAGGCCCAGCCGTCAGGGATTTTTGGTTGGGATTTGAGCTTGAGGGTGGGATTCGGGTTAATGGGCAATCCTTTATTTATTACTTACCCATCATACGTAGTATAGGGTAAGTCTTGTAATCGTTTTGAAAATCGAAAAAATTTTTTTGATGGATTTACACGTTTCAGACACTGGAGATTCCGTAAAACATATTTTTAGAAAAAAAATTTTGCCGTCCGTCTGTGTGTCTGTGTGTCTGTGTGTGTGTGTGTCTGTAAACGCTCTATCTCCCGAAAAAATTGAGATAGAGACTTGCAATTTGGTATGTACTTAGTATGTAATAATGGGAAGAAGCCTATTTCATTTCAATAACCTCGATTAACCGGAACAATTTTTTTCGGACTCTCGAAATATTCGTTCTGATGAAAGGTATATAAAAATTTTCGAAATTGTATATTTTAAGAAATGAATATAAAAGACAATAAAAAAACATAAATTTTGAATAAAGCATGAAGTCGATCGGATAATTAGTTGCCGAGATATTTGGAATCCTGTTTTCCACACTCTTCGATTTTTCATGACCCTGTATTTCATCCAAATTTCACTTCAAAGATATATTTTAATTAGAAATTTGACGCCTAATCAGATGCAATAAACCGCTAGTTAATAGGATTATTATTTTTGGAGTTATAAGGAAAAACCTCTTTCAAGCAATTCAGTAATCGAGCCTTTAAAGTTTGTGACGTCATCAAGCCACGATTTTATTTGAATTGCAATGCATTTTATAAGTAGTTTACACATTTTTATTTTAATATTTTACATTATGCATATCCATGATGGGTATGTATTACGGTGGCCCCCAACGACTAGTTTATTTATTTATTTTTTAAGAAAGAGCAAAATATTGTTTTATGAAAATATAACCACGAACGAAAATTACGAAAGAGTAATTTTTATGGTGTAGTATAGTAATCAGTTTTCTTAAGTCGGAATACCGGTTTTTGGATGCTATTAATTCTCAATTAAACATTTTCAGCTGCGTAATTGAATTTATACACGCAAGAGTAACAAAATAATATTCATTTTTAACACTTTCCAACCTAGTTGAAAAGTGTTTATGACTTCGGTTTGTCTGCCGTCTGGTCGGATGGCCGTCTGTCCGTGCTCTAACTCCCGTAAATAAGCTCGGATTGCTTTGAAATTTTTATATGTTATTGTCGTTATCTATACCATGTTCCCTATTTCAACTGAAGTGTGTAGCACTTTTATTTATTTTTTTTTACAGGGACACTCAAAAGTTTTCCGTTACATTGCGGACAATGGGGAATAATTGTTTCAAGTTCATTTTGATGACACTACGTCATTTAAAACACAATGAAATTGATATATGATTATGAAGTGCATTAAAACATGCTTTTCGTAGATTATGGGGTGCAAAGCATTTATTATTCATTTACAAGGTCAAACAAAGGAACTATGTTACACATCGTCCTATGTAGAAAAATCGTCTGCAGTGTAATTTAGTGATATTTCACTATTTCAAACATAATAAAAATTATATGCATTACTGAGGTGTACTATAAATTGCTCTCTTGTGTGCATTGCGTTTATTTACAGGGACACACAAAATATATTGGTTACAGTACATGTGCGATATTTACAGTCTATGTGTGATTAGTGCTTTTTCAACTTTGGTTTGAGTTTTTAAGTTTAACAATTTTTTTTCATAGCACGTGTGTGTTTATAACCTCGGTTCATCATATACAGGGCTATACAAGGAAATTCATAAGTATTACAGACTATGGGAGTGAATTGCTTGAGAGTAGTTTTTAATTGTGTTTACGCATTTTCAAGCTGAAGTATATTTAGTAGACTAATAGAAGTTTGTGGAATATAAATAAATTCATATACAGGGCTACTCAAAAAAGATACATTGCCTTTTACGTTTGGTAATTGCTGCGAGTGAGTTTTAAGTTGCCTCTTAGCTTAATAGGGGGTGTGTACAAAAGTCTTCAGATAATATACAGGGCTGTACAAAAGGTTTCGAGTGCATTTCCATGGATTGGCGATACTTGCTAAATGTGAATATTCTAACTGAACTAAATTTTATCATACTATATATCCACATCTATTGATCATATACAGGTCTGCACAAAATAATTCGATTACTTTTTTGACACTGGGAGGTAATTTCGAAAATTGTATTTTTCAATGTGTTATATGTTTTCTAAATTGTTTACTTACATGTCTTCTTTCACCTTATGTAACGTTGAAGTTTCGTTACAGTTTTCTGGCTGTGTTGGAAAGTGTTTCATAATCTATGCTTGATGCATGATTTTTCGTTCTTGTAATGTTAATGTGAATGCTGTTAACCTATGATGATTGTCTGTAAAACGTGTTTGTTGAACCTGAAAATTGAAAACGTTTACTTGAGAATTGACAGTTACCCGAAGAACATATATTCTGGTTTGAGAAAACTGGTTAATACACTATAAAAACTACTCCGAAACTTTTCCGAAAAACAGTGGCAGGAAAATAAAACTTTGTTTTTATAAATGGTTATTTAAATTTCTAAAATATATTAGTTTCGGAAATTTCTAAAAATAAAAATATACTAAATATACAAATATACAATACCTCTTCCCAGTTATAACTGAAGTATATAATGAAGAAGTATATAATGCTCATTTCTCTCTGCATAAAAGATAAAATTTGTGTCAGGGAGGGGGGGGGGGTAGACTTTTTAACATATCAATTTTAAAAAGTTTCTTTCAATACGGGTTTCGAGTGGGAATTCGACCGGGTTTTGGAGCGATTAAAAAAAAAAAAAAAAAAAAAAAAAAAAGGGTTTGGATCGTGTTTTGGTTCTCTTTCATTGAAATTTCTAGGTTCGGGTAGGATTTAACCCGACCTGTTCGGCATTCTAACGTAGTATAAATTCTAAAAAGAAAAGTATCTCAACTCTTCTTAAATATTTCTGGTAAAAGAATTTTAAAAATATTAGTAGTTTAATTTTACATTACAAGTATTTGAATGAAGGGTTCTAATCGTTTAAATATTGAGGTTTAAGTTCTTTTCAGAACATTTGAAACTAGAATGATGATTTATCACAAACGAAAAATCATAATTGCCAAAAATGATATCTTTCAATAATTATTTTTTTCAATAAAAACAAAAATAACTTCTAGGTTTTCCTAAAACTATAAAGATAAATGTTTTTTTTTAATATCATGAAATGGAATATACTGTTTTATATCACTCTACAATCAAGCAATTTATGAGATTACATAAAATAATTTGCATTCGCAGAAACAACACTAAGCTCACATCTTAAGGCAAAATCAGAATTTTCTTGTTTATTCATCTTTCTGAAAGGAGTTTCCAATCCTCGAGTGACTTTAACATAGTATTACTTCATAGAAAAAAAACTACGTCATTAATATTTTTGGAAAATTATCTATTTAATCAATCACTTGCTAAATTCCAACTATATCTTTTATTGCCTTACATTTTAAAACAACATATTTTTAATTTCAAATTGTTTTGCTTATCACTTGAAAAATATATGTTTAGTAGATGATTCCGTTTTATTTTTGTTTTGGTTCTTTTGGATGTACCTTTACAAAACATTATAATAGATTTACCATTCCATAATATGTAGTTGCATTTGCGCAGATTTACCAAGAATGTATCGATATAGATTTCTCTTTAAAATATTTACCAAATGATACAATATTGCAGAAAATAGTTAATCTACCGCTGTTATTCGTCATTATCTTCTGGGGAATGGATAAATATTATTTTCAGAACTCTTCTACTGATTCTTTTTAGGATTGTATGGTCCCATAGGATTACATGGGATTCCCCCCCTCCCTCCCCAATTTATCAATTAGCTCACGGTACTGCCTGTATCTCTTTGAGTTTTCACGATATTAGACTGATCTTTTTATATGAGTTGCTCTATAGTATTGACTACCAAATCATGACAATAAAAAATGTTTGCTGTAGTTCGCGCATGCGCAGTTAAAATTTATTTCAGACAAATACCCATATCTCATGTAATATTCAATATGTTAATATTTTAATTAAAGTATACTATTTCTACTGTTTTTTGTCAAGTTTTTGGAAAGTGGTGTTAAATTCGATTGAAAACTCAGTATGCTATAAACAAAAAACTTTTGAATTTTTTACAGAAACGTTAACATCTTCACGAATATACGTGCTATGCTTACACAAATGCACAAAAATGTTGAACAGGACCTACATAGTCATTTGCTACAGTGACGGATTATTTTGAGCATTTTCTGTTACTTGCATGATCGCAAATATTATTTTATTATTCAAATTATTATTGCCCCCCCCCCCCCCTAATTGTCCTCGCGATAAAATCTTCATTGAAAATTATGAAATCAAGCATGTCCTTTACATTCTTGAAGTTCAAGGAAAATTCGTAAAGAATTTCAGCAGATATTCGACAAAACGTCTAAAATCGAAAAAGTCGGTCACTATGCTCCTTAATTTTGGGGCATCAGTGTATTATAAAACGCATTGGAGCTAGAGAATTAAAACTTTTTATTTTCGTACAACCAATTAGTTTCTTTAAAATTATCTCAAATTATGAATCTAATTATAATAATACAGAAGGTATACAGGAATATATTTCAAAAATCTTTCTAAATATTTGGAAAATTGTTTTTTTAATTTCTTATTGTTATTAAATGTTCTCCGATCAGATTCGAAATGTTAACCTGCAATTCCTCTGGATAATAATTAAAAAAAAAAAATGCATTTCCTAAAAATTCTTATTGATTAAAGCAGAAATCCATTTACATTTATGTTCTGAATGACTCTCTGAAGGCATATAAAACGAATTTTCCACGATTTTAATAAAATAAAAAGTGTTAGACGCTGACGAAAATATATTGCGTTCTACGGCGTTCCATCTGCTTTGTAAGTTCCATGACGAACATTTCATCAATGTCCAATAAGGTGGAGCGAAAAAAATAAAGTTTACAATTTCGAAATACAATAGTGATAAAGATTTGTCTCTTCACTTCCTATTTAACAGATAAAAAATTCAGGTCTATCTATTAATGCCTTGAGCCCTCTACCAGGTCCTGAAATGACGATAATTGACAGCAAATTGCGACGTATCATGAAAAAATAAAATTCAATTTTGAAATACAATAGTAATCAAAATTTGCTTTTTTACTTCCTATGTAACGGGAAATTTTTTCATATCAATCGATTAATGTCTTGGACCCTCTAACAGGCCCTGAAATTACGAAAATCGTGACGCATCATATAAAAATAAATTTCACAATTTAGAAATACAATAGCCATCGTAATTTCAGGGCCTGGTACAGGGCTCAAGATATCACTCGATTGACATGAAATTTTTTCCCTGTTATATAGAAGGTAAAAAAGGAAATTTTAATGACTATTATATTTGAAAATTGTTAACTTTATTTTTACATGATACGTCACAATTTGCTGTCAATTTTAGTATATTCAGTGTCTAGTAGAGTGTTTAAGACATTAGTCGATTGATCTGAATTTTTTTCTGCTAAAAAGCAAGTGAAAACACAAATTTTAATCACTATTGTAACCTTAATTGTAAACTTTATGTTTTTCACTCCATCGTAATGTCCAATCTCTCTCTCATCTCTACCTCATCCCGAAGTGTATACTTGTTTTACTATACTTATACACCACGTTCATGAATATAGCTAATTCATTTTACCAGTTTTTCGAGGAAAAGCGGAATTAAGGATCTCCCTGTATTAAAATAGTATTATTTTAAATTTATTTACATTCATTTTATTTGACCTAAAATAAAATAAATTAAAAAAGATGATTTTTAGGGTTTCGTTCATCTTACGAAACCCTATTACTCCCGCTCCGTTGTCTGTCATCACAGAGCCATTCTCTGAAACTATATATCTTACAGGTATGAAAATTTGTGTACTTATAGCTAAATATCTACTATGATTCTCAAAATATTAAAATTTGAAAAAAAATCTTATTATTTTAATATAGAGAAATAAAAAACCAAAATTCTAACAGTCTTTTCCTATTGAATTTAAACATTTTTCGTTATAGCAGTGGTCAACAATTAAAAATCCACAATAAAATTCTTTCTAAAATAATTAATTTTCTATTGAAAGATTTCCACGTGAAAAATGAAAATGAAATAAAAAGTTTCACAAATTGAAAAAAAAGATTAATATGACGTCATATTGGTAATAAAACAGAAATTTTCAAACATTTCTCAATAATACAAGGAGTATGAGTACGTGTATGTACAGAAAGCAGATTAATATCACGTCATTAGAGAATTAAAAAGAAAATTAATCTGACGTCCTATTGGAATTTTAACGGATTTTTCCAATGTTTGAGAATAATACAAAGTGAGTATCAATATGAGTAATAGAGAATAGTAAATATATGAGTTTGAGGGACGTATTGAATCATGATAAAAACCCGATTATGGAAATATGAAATATTCGCATAATTTAACATTTTGAAGGTATACAACATGTTTAATTTTGAAATTATTATTATTTTTTTAAATATCGCATTTAGTCCACATGACAGATATTATTATGACAGAGTATAGTACCGGGCCGGTTCAGATATTCGAAAAAACGAGAAAAATAGACCAGTAAATTTTTACTTTATAAAAAACATAACTATTTTTTTTTCTTTTGGAAAATGAAATTTATTTGGATTTATTAAAGAAAGGATAAAATGTTTTGAAAGAAATATTAAACGAAACCCTTTGTGCGATCTTCGATCACACCCACTTGTTTTAAATCTCCTCCCGTTTTCCATATCAGCTCTTTGAAGGTTAAACAAAACTTATATCAAAATCTGTTTAGATTGCATAGTTTCTTTTCTCATAAAATTTACTGTCATTCTACTTGAATAATTTATTGACACTTTATTAACTTTTTTGCCACTTTTTACCGGAAGTGCTCACTAAAACGAATTTATCTTGTTCAAAATTATTTAGG
This sequence comes from Maratus michaelseni, assembly GCA_963931845.1. Lineage (NCBI taxonomy): Eukaryota > Metazoa > Arthropoda > Arachnida > Araneae > Salticidae > Maratus > Maratus michaelseni. Next base: position 122,914,915 of record OZ007595.1, read on the forward strand.
TTATTATATCCATGTTGAACTAGGATTTTCTCTGAACTTTTACATCGATAAATTAAAGTTTACTGGCATCCTGTTTATAATTTATGAAAATTGTGTGTCATTGTATCATACTTAATCTTAAGTAAAAATGATAGACTCTTACAACTTTTATTTTCTGCTGTAAACTGCAATAAATTTATCCCTAAAGTGAATTAATGTCATTGCAGTTTTAAACGTGTTGGATGTCACTGGATTCTTTCAAATTTCAGTCACGTTTCTGTTAATTTAGATCTTGCTATAAACTAAGGTTCACGTCAGGAAATGCGGTAAATTTTCAGGGTTCATGAAGAACAACTGGTGAAAATTGATATGGATTGATTTTTATTTTTAACAGGAATTAAACTAATGAAAGATGGGATATCTATTGTAACTTTTGTATGCTACATGGTATGCATCATGAACTGTGTAATACTATACACTCTAAAAAAAGACAGATGTTTCTTAATCTAGGAAAATATAATAGAACCACGAAAACAAAAATAAACAAACAATAACCTCTACCGAGTTACTAACGATTCCGAAAAGCGTTCTTTATCTTTAGTAACCTCAGTAACCAATATATTTTCAAAATTTAAAGAAGTATTTATAAAAATAAAGTTTATTTGCTGCCGCTGATTTTCGAGCAGTTTTATAGTGTTTTATAATAAGATGTACCATCCTTAAAAGTTTGTCCCATGGTGTCAAAATCACCCTTTATGTGTGTATATATAATATATGTATATGAAACAGGTTTGACTTTCATCTTTTGCTTTTATGATTTTTATTTTTACTCATTTGTGTATGATGAATTTTATGCCGTCTTTATTATGGTTATATTTATCTGTCTCGTATTATATATGTGGTTCTCAATTATATTTGCATATTTGCTTCAATTGTTCATAGTATTCGTCCCCATTTGTTTAATACATTTTTTTTAATTAATTAATTTATTTATTTATTTGATGTACGATAAACCCAAATCTTACACCTTTTCAGCTTATTATAGCTCGCCAAAGAATGAAATCGTACATGTTTTGGGAGAATCTAGGGTAATTTGAGGTTGAAAATTCGACCATGGTCCACAATTATTTCAGTTTTTTCCATTTTCGATATTTTATGGGTATGTTTCATTACAGGTTTGAGTTTTAATTTTAATTTTTATGATTTTTATATTTCCTTGTTTGTGTATTATGAAAAGTCTATGCAGTCTTTATTTTAGAGAAAAAGATAGGGAAACAGCGAGAAAGAAAAGAGAGAGAGAGAGAGAGAGACTTACATTATATATACTCAATACGAAAAACAAGATTACTGGAGCTCTGTTAAAAATACCTAGCATTCTATACCCTATTGCGAAATCACTTGTTTTGATAAACTCAAAATAAAGTTTTGCAAGAGCAGAAAAATGTCTTCATCGGGTTTATTTATAAAAATAATTCCGATTATATGCAGCTAAACAAATATAAAAAAATAATTAAAAAAAATTTACAGAGAATTTTGATCAAAAAGCACAACATTTTAAAATATAATTGAAACTTCTAAAAATATTACAATTTTCAGAAAGCATTATCAGGGCACTGTTTTCTTGACCATGGGCCCTGTTGTGCTATAGAGCATAAGTCCCGATCAGGAGGTCGACCTAACGCAAGACTGCCATTATTTAGTTCCCAAACAATCTTGATACTCATTTTAGCAACCCCAAAAGGATGAAAGAATCTTGCCCAGTCCGGAGTCGAACTCTGGACCTGTAGCGTAGTAACTCGTCGCGCTGTCCATTAACCTACTGGGCTTCCTAAAAAATTCAAAATGCATAAAAAGTTATCATACTTTTCTTTGTTATAACTTGAAATATATATATATTTGTTTGTTTTTCAGGTATAGTTTGTAGATAATTTCCTTTCCTTTATTTAAAAAAAGAAACATGTAAATCCATTAATTTGTTCAAAGGTTATCGTGGTAAAAAAAGGGTATTATTTAAACTATCTACTCACGATTTTTAAAGTATTTTCTCAAAGTGTAATCACAATTTAATTAATATTAAACAATTAAATGATAAAAGAGCATTAAAAAACGATTGTTTTTTATTTTTCTACTTTTCAGAGCTTAAAATATTTTGTTGTTGCAGTTTCGCAGCCATTTGGCTTATTTTGGCAAGAGTGGCTTGGCGCATAATTAACTCCATTTTTTTTTGTAACTCGTAAACAGTTGTAATTTGTAATCATAAATATTATTTCGCAAGTTATCACCTGCGGCAGGCTAACGGAAAATGCCTTAAAATTAAGTTATTAATTTATAATTAAGTCATAAAAAATAATAATATGTTGTAATGTCATCGAAAACCCACCTGTGTACATATATATATTATTTTTATTTTTATTTTTATTATTTTTATTTTATATATATATACATATATATTTTACCATTCTAGACTATCAGGAAGTGAATAAAAAAGCAATTATAAAATTACATCTTAACGTACAAAAACAAAGTTTAGTTAAAACAAGTAATATAATTTTTTTAAGTGTCAATTCCTACTTAGGTCAACAAAGAAAAATTTTATTTTAGTTACTTTTTATTAAATAATTACAATTAATATAAATATGTATATACATATGACAGAATCACAATATTAAGGCTGCTCATCAGTAAACTTCCCGATTCCCCTCGCTAATGTTATTCCTATGGGCGTAGGATGCATTCGCATTTTTAAAATATCTCCTCGGAAAATTAATATTTTTAACTTCTGTTTTCTTTGTACTATTCTTAAAGAATGTCTCTTTTTTTCTTAGTTGTGAATTTTTTTCTAAAATATATACTTAATTTTATATGAAACGTTAAAATTTCATTCAGTTTCGCTCAGATTTTAACGCATAAAAATATAAATTAAGCACATAATTTAGAAATATTTTGATAACTAAGAAAAAAAAGAGACATTTTTTAAGAACAGTACAAAGAAAACAGAAGTTAAAAATATTAATTTCCCGAGGAGACATTTTAAAAATACGAATGCATCCTACGCCCATAGGAATAACATTAGCGAGGGGAATCGGGAAGTTTACTGAAGAGCAGCCTTAAGTGGCAAAATAGAACGCGAATTTCCTTGCAATTTTCCATTTTAATAAATAATATAAGAATGGCCCGGATAATACGTAAGTACCAAAAATAATATGAAACAGTATAGAAAATAACATTAAAACATAATCACGAGTCAACAGTTACCATGCCAACAGTTTCATGCAGTACCGGCTCTTTCGAAGAGTGGAACCTAATGGAGTGCTTCTGCTCATTTATCTTCGAGTTTTGAATGCTAGTAGTTTGGTTATTTAATTTAATTATTGAATTAATATTTGAAAAAAAACTGTATTAACATCAAGTGTCATCCACTACAAGTTTAAAAAAATGTATTTGAACTTGAGTGGATGAATAAAAAGTATTTTATTAACGATTGAAAATTTGAAAGAAAAATAATTTGAGCATTTGAATTTGACATTTGCTTTTTAATCATAAATATATAAAATAAACCCGTGCAGCATTTTGTCCCACGTTATCTTTATTGAACATTTTTTTTATAATCACCGTTGCGGTATTTTATTCTTGTGGCATCACTCATTTGAGGAAAATCTTTCATTTCATTTATAAAAACAATGGGAGAATTTTTTTTCTCCCATATAAATCTAAAATTAATTAATTAAATTTAATTAATGAATTAATATTTGAAAAAAACTGTATTAACATCATGTGTCACCCACTACAAGTTTAAAAAAATGTATTTGAGCCTGAGTGGATGAATAAAAAGTATTTTATTAACGATTGAAAATTTGAACAAGCTATATAAATATATAGAGAGTGTGAGCTAATAGTAGGAATTGAAAAAAGAGTGTACAAATAAAGTTTTTAATGTTTTTAAACTTTTCTGGTCCCTTTAAACGTTTGCTGAAAACTCTTAGATCACGAGAATATCCTGCAGCAAAACACGTCAAACATCTCTATTAAACTTGTCGATCAGTGATGAATGATGCACTTAATGACAATGTTTGTTTTGTTCTAAAAAAAAAACAATTTTTTTATCATTTTATTGCAAACGTTCCTACCTTTTTGCTTGGAAAGAAGCGAATTTAACCCCGTTGAAGGAACAGGATGCGTAACCATCTCTAGATAAGTGTAACATTTTTCAGATTTCCAATTATAATATTTCTATAACAAACGCTTTTTACGGTACAGAACCAGTTTCTCTAAAAACTGACACGGATTCTTCGGTGCTGTTTTACTTATGTAATGGTGGCAAAAAATTGTTCGATTGGATGTTTATGCCTACTTTCCGATAATACTTAATGATAGGGTATAACTTTTTAACGTAGAAAGCGTGCAGAATTGGACGTTTTGAAATAGCATTAAGATCTAATATCCAACATGCATTGTTTGACGAATTTCAGTTGAGCTGTAATATAGAAAAATACTTGAAATATATTAAAATACAGAAATGCATTAAAATGGAAAAAAAAAAAATTACATTTACGTAAGTAAATTATGAAGATACTATAACTTGAATTTTAAATGTCTGTTGATTTTCACCGTCTTTAAATGGTACAAGATAATTAACTTTAGCTTTATGTAAGTGTTCTTTTAAAGTAACGAAAAAGGTTTGGTTATAATTTTAATGATTCTTTCAAGACGATGCTTATTTCCGTAGCACATTCTGTTACTTTTTGTGAAACGTTATTCGTTTAAGCATGTTTGGATGCAAAGTATTCTGAGAAAGGAATGCATGAAAATCAACAAAAATTTCATAAAAGTTTTAGAGTCATAATGCTTTCAACTTTTATTAACTACCATTTATTATTTTATTTTGGAGACAATTGAAGTATATGGTGAAACATTAGAAATCGTTTTTCGCGTCCATAATAAAGATGTTAATTACAAATACAGAGAAAGTAATTTTAAACGTTTTTCGTGTTATTTCTGTTATAAACTTTCTATAAGTTTGATCACTACTGCTAAAAAACCTGTATTTGATTGATAGTGTTTCGATACATTTCCACACTTGCCGTAATTAACTTAACAAGCTAATTGCTTATTTCTAATTGGGAAAAGCAGAAAAAATAAACCAATACTTACCAATAGAATCATACTAAATTTTAAAATGAACTACAAAACGTAAAATTAAAAGTAATTACCTTGTACCGAGACGATGAAAATCAACAGAAATAATCAAAATTTAAGCCGTAGTATAATCATAATTTACTTATGTAAATGGAATGTTTTTCCCATTTTAATATATTACATGATTCAATACAGAAAAATACGTGAAATAAATTAAAAATGCAGAAATATAGTATAAATTAATGAAATGAAAAATTAATTAAAAATGATGATTAAATATGAAGATACTATAATTTGAATTTTGAATATTGTTGATTTTCATCGTCTTTAAATGGAACAAGATAATTAATTATCTTTAACTTAATGTAATGTTATTTTAAAGCAACGAAAAAAAGTTTGGTTTTAGTTTTAATGATTTCGTCAACACAATACCTATTTCCATAACATATTTTGTCAATTCTTGAGAAAAGTTATTCTTTTAAACAATTTTTCTACTTGTTTCTATGCAAAATATTCTAAGATAAAAATACATGAAAATCAACAAAATGTTTATAAAAGTTTTAATGAGCCACAATACGTTTAATTTTCTTCAACTATTGTTTATTATTTTATTTTGGAGACAAATATTGCAGTTTATACTGAAACATTTGAAATCGTTTTTCGGTTTCATAATACAAATGTTAATTACAATAAATATAGAAAGAAAAATTCTAAACGTTTTTCATGTTATTTCTGTTATTAACTTTCCATAAGTTTGATTACTGCTGCTAAAACCTCTGCATTTGATTAGTAGTGTTTTGTTACATTTCCACACTTGTCGTAGTAGTATTACCTTAACAAGCGAATTGCTTATTTCTAAATGAGAAAAGCAGAAAAAATAAACCAATACTTACCAATAGAACCATAATAAATAATAAAATGAACTACAAAACATAAAATTAAAAGTAATTACCTTGTACCAAGACGATGAAAATCAACAGAAATAATCAAAATTTAAGCTACACTGTTAAAAATTTGTAGCAAACTATCCAGTCATTTGACCGTTTTTATAGAAAACGGTTACATAACCGTGATTTAATTTTATTCTGACCATACTATGGGCTATAATATGGTCAGAATACAGTTAAATATTGGTTATGTAACCGTTTTCTCTAAAAAAAAAAGTCAAATGACTGGACAGTTTGCTACAAAATTTTAACAGTGTATAGTATCTTAACAATTTACTTATGTAAATGCAGTATTTTCCCATTTTAATATATTTCATTAAACAGAGAAAAATACTTGAAGTAAATTAAAATACAGAAATATATTACAATGGTAAAAAAAAAAAAAAAAAAAAAAAATTACAATTACATGTAAACTATGAAGATACTATAACTTGAATTTTGAATATTTCTGTTGATTTTTATCGTATTTAAACGGTACAAGATAATTAACTTTAACGTTATGTAATGTTCTTTTAAAGCAATAAGAAAGGGTTTGGTTTAATTTTAATCATTCTTTCAACACAATACCTATTTCCATAACACATTTTGTGAATTCGTGTGAAACGTAATTCGTTTAGAAAAATTTTCTACATATTTATATGCAAAGTATTCTAATAAATGAATGCATGAAAATCGAAAAAATTTCATAAAAGTTTTAGAATCATAATACTTTCAACTTTTATTTTGGAGACAAATATTGCAGTTTATACTGAAACATTTAAAATCGTGTTTTGGTTTCATAATAAAATGTTAATTACAATAAATATAGAAAAAATAATTCTAAACGTTTTTCGTGTTATTTCTGTTATTAATTTTCCATAAGTTTGATTACTGCTGCTAAAACATCTGCATTTGATTAGTAGTGCTTTGTTACATTTCCACACTAACCGTAGTAGTATTAACTTAACGAGCGAATTACTTATTTCTAAATGGGAAAAGCAGAAAAAATAAACCAATTTTTTACTAGTAGAACCATAATAAAAACATAAAATGAACTACAAAACATAAAATTAAAGGTAATTATCGTGTACCAACACGATGAAAATCAACAGAAATAATAAAAATTTAAGCTATAGTATCTTCATAATTTACTTATGTAATTGTGATATTTTTCTCATTTTAATACATTTCATTCGACACAGAAAAATACTTGAAATATATTAAAATACAAAAATACATTAAAATGGAAAAAAAAAATTCCATAAGTAAATTATGAAGATACTATAACTTAAATTTTGAATATTTTTGTTGATTTTTATGGTCTTTAAATGGTACAAGATAACCTTTAACGTTATGTAATGTTCTTTTAAAGCAATGAAAAAGGGTTTGGCTTAGTTTTAATGATTCTTTCAACAAAATACCTATTTCCATAACAGATTCAGTCAAATCTTGTGAAACGTCATCCATTTAAACAATTTTTCTACATATTTGTATAGGAAGTATTCTAAGATAAGAATACATGAATCAACAAAAATTTCAAAAAAGTTTTAGAGTCATAAAATAATACTTTTAATTTTTGTTAACTATTGTTTATTATTTTATTTTGAAGACATTTGAAATCGTTTTTCGCGTCCATTAATTACAAATATAGAAAAAAGTAATTCTAAAAGTTTTTTGTGTTGATTCTATTATTATCTTTCTATAAGTTTGATCACTGCTGCTAAAACACCTGTATTTGATTGATAGTGTTTTGTTACATTTCCACACTTGCCGTAATTAACTTAACAAGCTAATTGCTTATTTCTAAATGGGAAAGCAGAAAAAATACACCAATACTTACCAATAGAACCATAATAAATCATAAAATGAACTACAAAACATAAAATTAAAGATAATTATCGTGTACCAAGACGATGAAAATCAACAGAAATAATCAAAATTTAAGCCGTAGTATCTTCATAATTTAATTATGTAAATGCAATGTTTTTTTTTTTTCATTTTAATATATATTTCATCATTCAACACTGAAAAACACTTGAAATAAATTAAAATACAGAAATAGATTATAATGGAAAAAAGAAATTATATTTACATAAATAAATTATGAAGATACTATAACATGAATTTTGAATATTTCTGTTGATTTTCATCGTCTTTAAATGGAACAAGATAATTAATTACGTTATAATAATTAATTACCTTTAACTTTATATGTAATGCTCTTTTAAAGCAACGAAAAAAGATTTGGTTTTACTTTTAATGATTCTTTCAACACAATACTTATTTCCATAATATATTTTATCAATTCTTGCGAAACGTTATTCGTTTAAATAAATTTTCTACAGGCGGAATATTCTAAAATAAAAGTTGCATGAAAATCAACAAAATTTTCATAAAAGTTTTAAAGAGTCATAATATTTATAATAATATCTTCATAATTTACTTATGTAATGTTTTATGTAATACTTAATGTAATGTTTCTACCATTTAACATCTTTCAGTCGACGTTTGTGATAATACAAAACCAGTTTCTGTAAAAACTGACACGAATCATTAATTGCTGTTGTATTTACACAATGATGACAACTTCTTCAATAGGATGTTTATTCCTTTTTTTTCAAATGCTTAATGATAGGTTTTAATTTTGAACATAAAAAGCATGCAGAATTAAACGTTTTAAAATCGCATTAAGTCTTATTTTTTAACCTACATTGTCTGCTTAATGTCGATTCGATTTTAGAAGGAAGAACATTTAGCGTAATAACATAGAGTTTTAAAAACAATGCTAAAAAGCTGGTTTTAATGATACTCTAAATATATGATTGCATAATACATATGATCGACTCTTATACAGCGGTATTTGTTAATATAAAATACTGCATGTATTAAGTTATTAAATTATTTTTTTATTAAATTTTAATTAAGAAAATTAAAAATATATATAACAAATATATTAAAATTGTAATTTTTGTCTTAACCTTGTCAAGTAAGACAGATAAACAAATACGCAAAATTATTCATAATATAATTCGTAAAGAAGTAAGTAAATACAGCAAAATCTGTTAAACGAAATGGCAATTGATTGGAACAAAAATTCCATATTAGGCAGATTTCCGTCTTCACAGGTACACCGTCTCGTATAATTATACACTGTAACCTGTAAAATCTTAACCTTTGTATAAATGAATCCTGCCTTTGATGAAAAATTTAAGGGCCACAGTGCAAAAAAAAATCAATATAATTATGATACGATTACATCCCAAAAATGAACAAGAATAAAAAATCATGCATCCGGCATAGAGTTCGAGACACTTCACAACACTAACAGAGAATTATGAAGAAATTTATTTTTTTCATACGATGAAATGAAATATCTAAATAAGCGATTTAAAAAATACATAACTCAGTAAAAATCTATTTTCAGCAATTGCTGCCCATATTCGAAGTCTTTCGTGCATCCCCGTATATGATCTACATAATTTTTAAACACGTAATACACTAAAAATTACATAAAATTGTATACCACAGAGGAAAGAGCACTCCTAGCAATTACCTATCACAAGTCAGTCCTTTAACCGAATTGTCTTGTGCGTCTCTGTACATGAACGATAAATTCTACGCACTCCATAATCTATAGGAAATGTACCATCGATAAAATGCGCCGCAAACGATTTTTCCCCCATAGACCATAATGTAATAGAATTCTTTTGTGTGTCCCTGTAAATGAACTATTAATGCTACTAACTTCATTTTCAATACCGGACATTAAATATTAAAATTCAATAGTGTATAAAAATTTCATGAGAAACTGGGTATATTTACAGAGTTAGAACACTGACAGACAGACAAACCGAATTCATAAACACTTTTCAACTATGTTGGAAAATGTTAAAAAACGTAAAACGTAATTTTAAACATTTTCCAACATAGTTGAAAAGTGTTTATATGAATTCGGTTTCTCCGATAGACATGTCTGCATGTCTGCCGTCTCTACGTACTCTAACTCGTGTAAATATATTCGGATTGTTATATAATTGATATATGTTATCCAGGTTCACACTATAACATGTTCGCTATTAAAAATGAAGCATCTAGCAGTTTTAGTTTATTTACAGGGGCACTGGAGAGAATCACATTATACTATGGTCTATGGGGGGAAATCATGTGCAGTGTATTTTAAGGATGTTATACTATTTCAAGCATATTAAAATTGATATGCATTTGTGAGGTGCATTAAAACATGCTTTCTATGGAGTAAGGAGTGCAAAGAATTTATCATTCAATTATAGGGAAAGAATTCGGTTGCTTCGCATATAAAAGAATTCGGTTACAGTACTTTCTATGAGCGATAAATGCTGGAAGTGCGTTTCCAGTTTTGGTATTCGTTTTTAATCATATTTATTTATTTGCGTGGTGTGTATAAATGATATAGATCATATACAGCGCTATACAAAATAATTCGTAAGCATTACTGTGTATGAGAGTAAATTTCTTAAGGTTTCATTATTATTATTATTATTGCGTTATGCATTTTCCAGCTTATCTATGTTTAATATATACTAAGAGATGTTTGTAGAGTATAAATAAATTCATATACAGAGCTACGCAAAGAACTGGATACATTGCAATCCATGGATGGTTATTCCTGAAAGTAGGTTTACAGTTGTTATGCGATTTCTTAATCGTTTTCTAAATCGTATATTCTTGCACCTTTTTGAACGGCGAAGTTTCGTTACAGTATTCTGGAAGTGTTGGAAAGTGTTTCATAATCTATGCTTGACCCATCATTTTCTTTCTTGTTTCTGGTTCCTTGCTATTCCATCTAAGCAGATTTTACTACGTTGTATTATTGCGATGGGACCATAATTTTTTTTTTTCATTTCAGGCAGGATTCTGTTACATACAAATACATGATCTGTTTTTGACAGGTTTTATTATATACTATTTCTCCAGCAACATTTATGACGATACAAAACCAGTTTCTCTACAAACTGACATAAATTCTTGGTGTTGTTTTACTTATGTAATGATGATAAATTTTTTCAACTGGATGTTTTTGCTTATTTTCCGATAGTGCTTAATGATCTATTCTGCTATTTAACGTGCAGAATTGAGCGTTTTGAAATCGCTATGATTTATTTATTTCAACATATATTGTTTGATTAATGTTAACGCAATCGCAATACCAGAAAATCGTGCATATTATAAAGTTTCAATGATACTTGCCACATAACACTTCTATAATGTATTTGAGCTTGAACAACTTATTTGTTAATATAAAATTTTAGATAGAAATATCATGACACAAAAAATACATACAAATTAGTTAAAATAAAGTTTGTTTGCTTTTTTGTAAATAAAAAAACAAGTATTTGTTTACTTATATATAAAAAATTGTAACTGCGTATTTCATATTACTATCTTTATATTATCTCTATTGTTATTTTTGTTAGAACTGTTACCCGTCGTAACCAGTGTGACCAAATTTTATAACTCTTTTATAACAGGATATTTTTAAATAAGATTTCATAACTTTAAAATTTGTAACTTTTTACTCATTATATATATAAAAACATGACAGCGTGCTTTATTTTAAAAATACTGGTAAATCTGTAATTGGGTTGCCATGCTTTTAACGTTTTAATGGGGCATTTTTTGATTATCATGGCCTCATACACAGATTGATAAGTAAAATCAATTACAACTTGAAAACCAGCTTGTATAAAATGGTTAGGTTTAAATTGCGGCTACCTCTCTGACTTTTATAACAACGATCTGTATTCTATTCTTCCTTTGCGTTTAAGGATGAGAAAAATTCCATCTGCTTGTGAATAACATTAAGAACCACGGTATTGAAAAGTACCATGTTATAGACATTTTCAGTAACAGGTTTTATTTTCTCTCTATTTTAGTGCACCATCATGCATATTTTCATGTTATTTTAAATATGTAAATTATTTATTTTAATTAAAATGTATATACAAATTTTCTAATAATTATTTATCATACAAAATTAATTAAATATTTTGTACATGCATGCCTGCATTTATTCGGCATCAATTGATGAGATATTTAAACAAATTTGCTATCCGCGATAATTTTACACCATGTTATGTCACTTGAATATTGTCCATAAGAAATTCGGGTACTTTTCCAGTATAGGATCCTTTGCTTTTAGGTTTGGTGTAACTCGAGCTTCAAAAAGGGATAGATTCGTTAATATACATAGATTTGTTGCCAAAAGTTATGAAAACAAACCCAATGAACTTTTGGTGCTTTTCTATTATAGGGGTTTTGACGCTTTTTTAAAAAGCTTGGCGGAAAAAACCAAGCAGGATAGAAAACCAAGCAGGATATTTTATTCTTCTTCCGTTCAGTTGGGCAATTATTATTTTATATATTCGTTTCAAATATCCAAATTAGTGATTTTATAAATTCGTTTAATTAAATTTTACAAAAAAATAACAAAATGATATCAATAAATAATAATTACTATTAATTCCTTTCCCCCCCCCTTTCTTTTGCGTTTACATAAATGACGTCATTTGGACGAATTTATTCAAAATATTTTCAGTTTATAAATTAAATTAAATGCTGACAGACGATTGAATCCTGACAATAGAAATGTGGTTTTTTTTTCAAATTTTCCTGAAAAACATAATTTAATCACAATCTTGTCTTCATTATCGATTGAAATAAAAGATAAATTCAATTTCAATTTGAAAATGACAAATAAAAAGAAACTAATAATCCCTATCGGGATCCTTTTCAATGTTTTTATCTTTTTTGTCACAAAAAAACTGAGTAATTAGTTGCCATCATTACAGAAATGTCATTAAAATTAGAAAAAAATTAATATCTCGAAAACTAATTCCAATTTCAAAATTCTGTTACAAGTTTTGACATCCGCGGATTTTTATGGACAATTGGTATTAATTTCATCATCAAGCGTTTAATATTTTATTAAAAATAGCCCTGAAACATAATCAGTCGTTTAATCAGTCGTTTCATAAAATCGTTTCATAAATTCGTTTCATTAGGATTTTATATATATAGGGTAGATATATATCGCCTTCTTAAAATATAATAAGTGTTTTAAATCAATAACAGTAAAATTAGTTTTAAAAAAAAACATTTTTATGAGCATTCAATGATTATCTTAAAACTCACGAATAATTTCACGACTACAATTCATATAATTCCAAAAAAATCTGCAACATCGATTTGGCGTGTGTCCCGAATATTCAAAATTCAACGCTTTGATTTACACTTGATAGAAAAGGCAAATTTATCTAAAAACTAGCTGTTACCCGTGATTTCGTTCACGTAACATTAAAAAAAAGAATAAATGCATTTATTTAGGAAAGCATTTCATTCGATAATTAAAAACATATATAGTTAACCAAATCTTTATCACATTTTATAGGAGACAATACGGTATTTCTTTGCTATAGGGGCCTTAACATAACCCAGTCTTAAAAAAGTGAATTTTCATGCCAAATAATATATACAATCACGAAAATGAAACTGCAACCAATGAATAAAGAAGGGCCCAGTAAAATCGTGAATATTGACGAATCCCTCTTCGTAAAACGAAAAATAACACTGAGAGAATTCTTGATCAGATCTATACAACAATGCATTTTAGGTGGTATTTGGTGTGAAATTTGTATGTGTATTCATTTCTAAATGGGCATTATTATATTGTTTATTTGTATAGACATGTGTTATATATTTCTTACTACATTATTATTTTATGTCTTGTTTATGTATATATTAAATAAAGTGCTTCTCGCTAAGTGGTGTAAATAGTGAACAAACTGCTTGTGGATTTTATACATTGATAGATGTTTCATAAAGATATAACAATCTAATGCGATTCTAAAATGTAAATAAAGGTTGCTAGAAAGTACTTTACATTCTGCCCAATTTAACTTCGATATTTTTTCTATCGCGTCAAGGACACTCTAAACAAATAACTACCGACAACACCAATCTGATGATCTAAATTTACATATTTTTGTTAGTATATATAGGATTATTTTAATTTGTTTCGTGCGCTTGAAATTTTTTACGCTTTTTCTAGGGTTAAGTGTCGAATAAATGTACTTTCTTGTTATTTTATTTTGCCATTTCTATTTATTCTATTTCCCATTCATCCCATTTATGGATATTGATTTAATTTACATATTCGTTTCAAAGAATATTGTTTAAAGTTATTTTTAGGATTAGGATAGTATACGATTAGGGTTAGGATTAAGATTATAAACTGGACGACAATGGTATGATTAATTCAGGTTTAAAGGATGAACCAGGATGTCTATTTACATCATGAAGTAATAATAAAACTAGAAAATTATCGTCTGATATTTTTTAATATGTTTTACAGTCATAGTTGGCATCAAAGGTGAGCGACGAAATGATCATCTAAAATACCATTAAGTGTTTACCACGCAAAAACGAATTTGGTTACAACAATGTATTAAATTTTGCGCCATGAATTATGAATTGGCACGATAGGCTTGCTCAAGTTTACATAATTCGGCTGGTAGAAAAGTTTCATTACTTTTTGATTTCTTCTTTGCTTTTGCATTACGCGAATTTGTCGGTAAAATTGATTTTCGTTTCGATAACATTGTTGTTTTCTAAGTTTTTTAAAATATTGTAATTTTACTTAAGCATTGCTTTAAAATCTATGCCATTTTTCTCAACTTACAAAACTTTACAAAAATCTATTGTAAAACAGAACTTTAAAAAAAGCTATATTTAAAAATGACTACAAAGTTTTTACTATTTTAAAGCTAAAAGAAATGTAAAATTAAATTCCGGTTCGAAACGACCATTTACAAATGTGTTTTGATTGTGGGAAAATGATAGAGGGAAAATGCTATTATTTCGATGCAAACATATTAAATCTTTAGCTTTTATGAAAAAATGCAACTTTCTTTTAAAAAATAAAGTTCTTTTTATTAAGATTTTCTGATTTTCTATACGGATAATTTTGCGGTGCATATTATTGACATTTGCCGTCCAATATCTTTTAAAAGGTTTTTTTTTTTTCTTTTTTTTACCTATTTAAAATTTAAATTAAAAATATGGTACCTTTATGTTAGCCGTGTGCAGACGATAAACTGATAAGTATTATTCTTATCGCCATCATTCGTATTGAATTCGTATTAAAATATAAATCCTTTACTCCTTTCATTTAAAACACAGAACTTTAATTTACAACACATACATTTAAAATAATTCATTTCATGTGAAATAGAAAACGAACAAAAATAGATAAATTAATCACAAATAATTTGATAACCCAAGATCATTTTATTTCAACATTAAAGCAAATCTGTTTTATTTTCGATATATGACATCATATTCGCTTGCTTTCCATACTTACTCGTATTTATGTACCTTGTATTATTATCAAATAATTTGAAAACTCAAGTTTTATTTCTAATATGACGTCATTTCATATTCTTTTTCTTAAATAATTAATTTCATTTTCATTTTTCACGTGGAAATTTTTAATATTAAAATAAATTGTTGAGTAAAAATTATTATTCCAGGTTTTGATTTAGTTTTGGCAACGATGAAGTATTAGCAACGGTAAAGTAAATTTAACCATTTTAAAATATTATACGAAAAAATGTCCATTTATTCTCTATGAAAATAATGAAATTTTGAATTATTAAGAAAAATATTTGAATAAAATAAACAAAAACCAGCCTATGTTCATTTACGGGTTATAATCAACCTATATGCAAAGATACATGATCATTAAATTCTCCATTTTTACGCTGGCTTCAGCCTAACATTTGCACACAATTGGATTAAGATACATATTTTTTGCCCAGTTTCTTTTTCAAGATATGGAAACAGGAATAAAAAAAGAATGCAGTTTTTAAACTATCTATTTTTCTAAATTGTTTTCTCAACGCATATAGTCATAATTTAATTAATATTAAACTATTAAATACTAAAAAAGTCTTTTTTTATTATATAGTAACAGTTTTTATTTTTTATTTATATTCTCTACTTTTACTGTTTTAATATAATAGTGGTTTATTATTTCATTGATGCAATTTCGCAGCTAGTTGGCATATGGTTTGGCCCATAATTAATGCCATTGTTTTTTTTAACTCGCAAACCATTTTAACCATAAGGATTATTTGGAGATTTATCACCTGTGGCCAGCTAACGGAAAAACTCCTTAAAATTAATTTATTAAGTTCTAATTACGTTCTAAAAATATTAAGATGTTGCATTGCCATCGGAAACACAAAATTCATTTATGTATGACATTTCAAATATACATTTTTTTTATTCATTTCAGTGCATTAGAGAGTATGTTACGCAATTGTTTATCTATCTATCTATATTATA
Source organism: Maratus michaelseni (assembly GCA_963931845.1). Lineage (NCBI taxonomy): Eukaryota > Metazoa > Arthropoda > Arachnida > Araneae > Salticidae > Maratus > Maratus michaelseni. The sequence continues at coordinate 122,931,339 of OZ007595.1, forward strand.
ATAATATTATAATGAACATACGTGTCCGTGCGTAACGCTGACGTCATTTTGCGAATGGCAACACTTGACGGTGAAATTTCGATTTTTGCGACTTTCGCTACTGCATTTTTTTAAATTTCTAAACATCGCACATTTTCAATTTTTATACCGTTATGTAGGAAAATATTCTACTTCGTAATTTACTCATTTATCATAGTATTTAAATTAAATTTCAAGTATGATTTTTTTTTATCTATCTCTATCGCTTGCAGACGATTACAAAATATTAATCCACTTGCCCTTTAAACAATATAAAAAGTTCAGCATTTGCTTCCAGTTAACATTTAACAACTAAATTAAAACTTCATTAAACAATCAATAAAATAGTATAAATAAAACACAAATTTAACAGAAATTTAATCGAAATAATCTCTTAAAACCGCTGAAATTATCAGAATAAAAAAACATAGCTGTAGATAACGAAATTTTTAGCGATTTCTTCGACAGTTAACTTCTGGCACGAGGCCAATACGAAATTACCGCTTTTAATAAATTTCAAAATTTTATTTGAATATATAATTGACATATTTCATATAAAAATGCTCTTTGCCGTTGTTAGGGGGCAATCTAAAAAAATTATTAAATGTAAAAAATCTATTAGATTTTTCAACCAAAAAAAATAAATAAATAAATGGTTTTCACATATATTCTCTACTAGCAAGCTACGCCCGCTACGCTGGTCAATTTCTCTTAACGAAACTTTAATCAAACAAAATATTGACATTTCATAATTCACTTTTATATTTTAACAGAATAATAAGGCTACTATAATTTGTGACTCGTGCTATAGCCAATATACACGTCAGGACACGTCGCCCTTATCATTATCTTTTTACGCGCCAAGCTTTCGCTATGGTACTCCATTGTGAAATTTGGTAATTTTTGCAATTCAATATTTGAAAAATGGCATAATCATTAGATTTGAAATTTATATCAAGAAATATACAATTTTTTACCTTTCAAACGCAGTTTGTCGAACAATTTTCTGACAAATACTTTTCGAGCTATTATTTTTTTCAGTAACTTCAAATGTTTCATTTTCCGAGATTACTCTGTGGCAAAGATTGGCGAAAAACCCAGTCGTCAGCAACGCATAGCTTTATATTAAAGAGGAATGTTGGAGCAGGGATTGTCCCCATCACTTTTCAAATCGGTTCTGTAGTTCCAGAGATTCCATAGAAATTATTATTGAGAATGTTTTTAGAACGCTTTTCGCCCATTTCACCCTTTTAAATTTCGATTTTTTTTATTTTGTTCATAGAGAGCATTTACATCTTATAAGTAACTACAATGCCAAATTTCAAATTTCTAGCTCCTTCAGTATAAAAAAAATTGCAATTTTAGAACGTTTTTCGCTCTTGCACCCCTCTGGGATTAGTGGCACCGACATAAAATATAGCCTATGTTGGAGCAGGGAGTGTCACCATCAATTTTCCACCATCACTTTTGAAATCGGTTCTGTGTTTCCAGCGATTCCATAGAAATTGTAATTTATAATATTTTTAGAACACTTTTCTCTCATTTCAACCTTTTAATTTTTTTTTTTTTTTTTTTTTTTTTTTTTGTTCTTAGAGAGCATTACATCTTATAAGTAACTACAATGCCAAATTTCAAATTTCTAGCTCTTTCAGTATAAAAAAATAAAATTTTAGAACATTTTTCGCTCTTGCACCACCCTGGGATTAGTGGCACCACCGACTTAAAATATAGCCTATGTTGGAGCAGGGATTGTCATCAAAAATTTGCCACCATCACTTTTGAAAAGGGTTCTGTAGTTCCAGAGATTCCATAGAAATTGTAATTTAGAATGGTTTTAGAATGCTTTTCGCTCATCTCACAGTTTTAAATTTCGAATTTTTTTAGAATTTGTTCTTAGGAAGCATTTACATCTTATAAGTAACTACCATGCCAAATTTCATGTTTCTAGCTCCTTCAGTATAAAAAAAATCGAAATTTTAGAACGTTTTTCGCTCCTGCATCCTCCTGGGGGTAGTGGCACCGACATAAAATATAGCCTATGTTGGAGCAGGGACTGTCACCATCAATTTGCCACCATCACTTTTGAAAACGGTTCTTTTTTTCACCTTCAGTATTAAAAAAATCGAAATTTTAGAACGTTTTTCACTCATGCACTCCCCTGGGGATAGTGGCACCGGCATTAAATATAGCCTATGTTACAGCAGAGACTGTTACCATAAATTTGTCACTATTACTTTTGAAAATGGTTCTGTAGTTCCAGAAATTCCATAGAAATTGTAATTTAGAATGTTTTTAGAACGCTTTTCGCTCATCTCACCCTTTTAAATTTCGATTTTTTTTTTTTTTTTAGAATTTGTTCTTAGAGAGCATTTACATCTTATAAGTAACTACCATGCCAAATTGCATGTTTCTAACACTTCAGTATAAAATAAAGGAAATTTTAGAACGTTTTTCGCTCATGCACTTCCCTGGGGATAGTGGCACCAGCATGAAATATAGCCTATGTTACAGCAGAGACTGTTACCATCAATTTGTCACTATTACTTTTGAAAACGGTTCTGTAGTTCCTCAGATTCCATAGAAATTGTAATTTAGAATGTTTTTAGAACGCTTTTCGCTCATCTTACACCTTTTAAATTTCGAATTTTTTTAGAATTTGTTCTTAGACAGCATTTACATCTTATAAGTAACTACCATGCCAAATTTCATGTTTCTAGCTCCTTCAGTATAAAAAAAAATCGAAATTTTAGAACGTTTTTCGCTCCTGCATCCTCCGGGGGGTAGTGGCACCGACATAAAATATAGCCTATGTTGGAGCAGGGACTGTCACCATCAATTTGCCACCAACACTTTTGAAAACGGTTCTGTAGTTCCAGATATTCCATAGAAATTTTAATTTAAAAGGTTTTTAGAACGTTTTTTGCTCATCTCACCCTTTTAAATTTCGAATTTTATTAAAATTTCTTCTTAGAGAGCATTTACATCTTATAAGTAACTATCATGCCAAATCCCATGTTTCTAGCTCCTTCAGTATAAAAAAAAAATCGAAATTTTAGAACGTTTTTCGCTTCTGCACCCCCCTGGGGGTAGTGGCACCGACATAAAATATAGCCTATGTTGGAGCAGGGATTGTCACCATCAATTTGGCATCACCACTTTTGAAATCGCTTCAGTAGTTCCAGAGATTACCCCCTACAAACAAACAAACAAACAAACAAAAAAACAATCTTTACTACTTTATAATATTAGTATAGATACCGGGAAGCCCGGGTTGGATGTCCAAGTATTTATAAAAGCAATTTTTTAAGTATTTAGCAGCCGAATTTTCTTAGTATTTAAAACAATACCAGTGCTCAAAGATAAAAGTCAACCGCTATAAAATTAAATTCATAGTCTTAATTAAAAATAGTCTTTCAAAACTGGAAACAAGTTTACAACCTCACTTTTCCGCATACCGTTCATCATTTACGATTCGTTCAACTAAACGTCAGACGCATTACAGATGGCGCTCAATAATTAAGTGCATATGTTTCGATTTGCATCACGTCTTCAACTAAATAGAAGAAAAGAGTTAATAATCTAGTTAGATTACTCAAGTTCAAGTGGAAGGTATTTCCTCGTAAATTTGTTTATTTTCAGCTTTATTTTGGCCTGATAAACAGCGGTGGAAAAGGTGAAAGAGGAAAAACTTTCAAATTACAAGGTGTCATTTTCAGTCATTTTATTAATTGGAGTTTCAACGTTTACTTTTCAAATATGGGAACTTTTATAGTAAAGCCGAATTGTTAATTAATGCCACCTGTGTTCTTTTGACGAATGAAATCTAATTATTGTAACATATTTGATAATTATTGTACATATGTTTCAATCGATTGATAGTCAGTGCTTAATGATTCCTGAAGCTATCTTCAGTAATAACTATTGGCCGACTTAAATACAAGGAAATATTCGATTGATACACTTGTAATAATTCCAAATGAGTGAAAATGTGTCCATGTCGGAAGTGGATTGGAACCCAGGACCTATTTGCCTTAAATTGTCAATGCTCTATTATCTCAGCCACCTGGACGACTTATTGCAGAACACGATTCCCAAAATTTAAGGTTGTCTGAGTGAATTGTGTTCGGCCTGGGTATCGTTCAGGTAAATGAGATGACAGAGCATTGGCAATTTAAACCAAATAGGTCCTGGGTTCCACTCCCGACATGGACACTTTTTCACTCATCTATATATATATATATATTATATATATTTTGGGGGGTAATTTAGGCATTTTGAGCCTGAAGATTCTGTCTGAATTCCACAAATTTAATTTTTTCAATTTCTGTAATTCAATTTCTCCTTTTTTTCCTTTTTTCTTTTATTTTACTTTGTATATGGTATCTATATTCAGTGTGTTGAGGGGGGGACACTTTTGTTGTCAATTAATGTTTATATTTTAATTCATAATTTCAAAGTTTTTGTTGATGAATCAGTAATGTTTCATTAATGGTTATGTATATATATTTAATGTATATATAATATATTATATATATATAATATATATATTATACTCATTTGCAAGAGCGGCAATGTCTTGACTCAATTATATTCATGTATGATGGAGTGCTTCCACATATTGAATTCTGTGTACAGAAGTTTCTTCAGCAAAGTTTACTAATTACAGAGCAATCAGTCGTACGTTTCAGACAACCTGACATCTCGTTCTCCGGATCTTAATCCGTGTGATTTTTGGCTTTGGGGACACTTAAAAAATCTTGTTTATCGAGGACGTCTGGCAACCGTGGCAGACTTTAAATAAAGTGTCACTCTGCATGTGAAAAGCATATCAGTCGACCAGTTTCGGTCCACAGTTGAACAAGCTGTCCACGGAGTGCAGATTTTAAATCTTCAAGAAGGGAACCATATCGAGCAGCATTCTCTGCATTGATAAGGTTATTGTCACATGAATGTTTCGCACGTTCAAATAAAATGTGTTTTTGTCTCATTTCAGCATATGTCCAGTTGTAGAGCGCCATCTATAGATGATTTCTGGAACGCTTTTTTCGCGTAATCCATTTCACATGTCTTCAATAGTATGTGTACAAAATTTGAAGCTTATACACTGAGTAGTTTAATATATAGAGACGTCCGAGTAAGAGTGTTTCAAGTCTGGACACCCTGTATTTTCGTAAACTTTTATTAGATTCAGAAACATATCTTGTTTTACAGTGCAAGTAACCTAAAAGTTTTTTTTCCTTTCTATTTTATAGTGGCGAAATGAATTATCGAACACATAATTATAGTCTCTCTTAGATTCGTGCCATGCTGAGCATTAAAAAAAGATCTCTTCTCTGCACACAGATTGTCTTTTCTGTGTACTTGTTTTGTTGAAGAAAATGCAGTCATTTTTCTGATATCTGTTTTGAATATTTCATTTTTCATTTTCTATGTACCGGTAATCCAAAAATGAGAAAAGAAACAAAAATTCAGTAACATGAAAAGTATAAACAAAAGGTTTCTACAGAAATACACAATAAAGAATGGGATTTTTTTTCTTTTATAATGAAAATAAAATATTGCAAGAATAGTTACATTTACCACTGACAACACTGACACATTGCAACTCTCTTGCTGTTTAATTCCTGGGGGGGGGGGGGGGATTTTAATTTCCGCGGGGATGCAACAGAGTTTACAATGGAGCTAGGAATATAAATGCTCATGTTGACAGCGTTCATTCATGAGAATGTCCATTAGACGTGGCACAACACTGCATGCAGCATCGAAAGTGTTTAAGTTGTAATTTCTGTTACATGATGGCGAATAGCTTTCTCCATCATAGTGAATGATATTGGCCGATCTCTGAACACTTGCAACTTCATTTAGCTCCATGCAAAAAAGTCTTAAGGTGTAAATTCTGAAAATATATAAATCCCCCTATGATGCTTTGTACTGTATCGTGCCACGTCTGACGGCCATTATCATGAATGTCATTCGTCACAATGGGAATTTGTATTCCTAGCTAATATTGTAAAAACTGCTGCGTCGCGTCACTGCACAAATGAAAAATCGTTATGATAATAAACATACTCAAACGCCACCTGTCGATGGTAAATATAAATATTCTTGCATTTTTCTCATTATTTAAAAGAAAAACACTTCCCATTTTTTCTGCGCATTTCTGTGAAGGCCGCATCTTGCTACTGCCTATACTTTTCGAATTATTGTTTTACTTATCCATCATACGTAGTATAGTGTAAGTCTTGTAATCATTTTGAAAAAAAAATGACGAATTTGCACGTTTCAGACACTGGAGATTCCGAAAACATATTTTTAGAAAAAAAAAAAAATGTCGTCCGTCTGTCTGTGCGTCTGTGTGTCTGTAAACTCTCTATCTCCAGAACAAATTGAGATAGAGACTTGAAATTTGGTATGTACTTAGTATGTAATAACGGGAAGAAGCTTATTGAATTTCAGTAACCTCGATTATCCGGAACTATTTTTTTCGGACTCTCGAAATATTCGTTCTGATAGTAAAAAGTATATAAAAATTTTCAAAATTGTTTTTTGACGAGGTGAATATAAAAGCCAATAAAAAAACATAAATTTTGCATAAAGAATAAAGTCAATTGGATAATGAGTTGCCGAGATATTTGTAATCCTATTTTCCACGCTCTTCGATTTTTGATGACCCTGTATTTCATTCAAATTTCACTTCAAAGATATATTTTAATTGGAAATGAGACGCTTAATCCGACGCAGTAAACCGTTAGTTAATATGATTATCAATTTTGGAATTATAAGGCTGTTTTTTTACGCAATTCAGTAATAGAGCATTTAAAGTTTAGGACGTCATCAAGTCACGATTTTATTCGAATTGCAATGCATTTTATATATAGCTTGCACATGTTTTATTTCTTATTTTATATTATGCATATCCATGATGGGTAAGTATTACGGTGGTCCCCAACGACTAGTTTTTCTTTCTTTTATAACGTTTGGACTACCCAACTTATGTTGGGCATTACCTTAATATTTAGATAGTTATGGCATCACCTTTATATTTAGATAGTTATGGCCAGGGCTTTACAAATTTGAATAAAATCTAGTCGCCAGCAAAAATTATTTAACCCCCTATCACCCCCGTCATTGATTATCACAAAACACAAAAGTTTTATATGACTTAATTGGGGAAAAAGCTAATAACAAGCATAGTTTAGAATAGTACATAATTTAGACAAAAAAAAAAAAGTAAACTAAGTTTTCTAATGAAAGTTATCAAAATTATATTTCTCTAAAAAATAAAAAATAAGTACTGTAAAGGTGGATTAACCGGCATGTTCGGAAAATACTTGAAATTCTCCGAATCTTTGAGTGCTACAAAATCTTTCTGATAAGGGGGGGGGGGGGGACTTCGGTGAAATAGCGAAGAGTAAACAACTTTTTGTCTATTTTCCTGTCGAAGTCAGTCAAATAATTCTGATTTTATTATTTTAAAATTTGTAATTGATGAACTAAATTTTATAAAAGTTAAAAATATTTTTTGTTCGAATATAGTTTCAAGGTTTATTTGTTAATATTGGTGGGAGACAAAAAATGCAGTTTGTGCTTATTTCTTGGGTCAATTTTTATACAAAAAAAAAAAAATAATAATTAATTTAACAAATTACAATAACCATTGGGAAAATGTTCGGAAAGCTTAAAAAAAAAAATTAACGTACTTTCGTGTTATAACGGCCCCCACAATTATGATTATGCCAAGGCTGCAGTTATGATTTCGAAAAGATCATCGCAAAGCTTATATATGCATCTTATATACGCATATATATATTCCAAACACTCCTATATGTGCCATATTACGTCATTATACACATATTATTTACGTATGTACATCATGTACACATGTTATATATATATACATCATATATAACTATAACTTGGCCACATACGTCAAGAAATGTTATATTTTATCATATATTATTGTAATGTCATACATGCTTTATTCTTTGGCGATAAATCTTGGTCGCTTGGCGATTCATCTTTGGGAGCCGCTACAACACGAAAGTACCAAATTTACAATATATTAATGAAAACAGAAGCATTTAAAGTTGAAGACCACGTCTTTTGCTTTATAAGACGATTTCTCATCCGACGTCAATTTTTGTATTCGGCTTTTTTTTCATATCTGATCATTTGCGTCTATCCTTTTTGTAACTTTAACATTTTTGTAACGATTTTATGCATTTCTATTGCCTATTCAAAGAAAAAAATTTCTAAAGTTACAGATTTTCGTTAAAAATTCTTCTAAAGTTACAGAATTTCGTTAAAAACGCTTAAAAAAATAAAGTGACGACGTCAAGAGGTCCATTCTCGACTGAAAACAACAACCATTTTCCCAATGGTTAAAAAAAAAATCAACAAACAAAAACATAAAAAAATAACCACCAGATTAAGTAATATGACCACGAGTGGCGACCTGGCGACCGCATTTGTCAAGCCCTTGTGATGGCATCGTCTTAATACTTAGATAGTTATAGCATTATGGTTCGGTTCAGTTCCAACTCGTAAAATTTCTTTCTAGCGGGGTTGAGAAAAGATATTGCGTTTAAAACAATAATATGTAAATAACGGGAAGTTGTGGTGTATGCGGACAAATATATTCTAGTTTTTGTTAGTCCTTATGGATAATGGTATTCCATTTTTATTCTATCACTGCAGCGGCTAATCTCTTGAAGTACTGCTAATGTATTAAAGTACCTACGTTTAAAATGACAATTTTAGTCAAATATCATTTTTAGGTGCGTTCGTAATTATATAAATACGTAGCACTTGTAGTCGTCGTCTGGTCCGTCCGTCCATCTGTCTCTCTGACCGCATATGAGAGCGCAAAAACTACCCAACCAAATGATTCGAAATTTAATATATATAATCTTTGCATAATTTTGTCGAGTCATTTCAAATTTTATGAAAATCGAATCAAAACTTAAAAAGATATTAATAAAAACATATATTAAGTAATTTGAATATTTTAAATGTTGGTACTTCTTTGTTATAGCAGCTTCCGAGGATTAAAAGTCAAACGACCGAGATGTTTCATTCTGTTAAATCCTATCATACTTTATTAATTCAATGATATCCCATGATAGGTAATGATACTAAAGTTGCCATGGTGATTACGTCCTATTTAAAATGGAGTCCTTGTATTTCCGTATTACTGAATTTAAAAACCGAATGTGTATACTAAAATTGTTTAATTATAGTAATGCTATAATCTACCGACAGTTTTTGGATAAATATTTCCGGAGAAATAGATATTAAAGGGAAAAAAGTCTACATATGGATTTCAAGTTCTGAAATTTTCAATGCTAGCCTTAAGTTTCCCATTGGAATTTTCAGTAAATGTCAACAAATGATAAAATGTTGGCAACTTAAAATGCACTTATTTTATTACGGAAATTAATCATATCATATTTACAGATGATATAATTCATTTCACTGAAACTAGTTATAGTACGAACGCACCTCATTTGTCACGTTTGACGTACAATTTCCAATTTGTTCTTTTAAGTTTTATTTGGAAAACTATAGTTATCGAAAGTGAGTTGTTGTTTTCTTTTCAAGACCACTGGAAGTGGTAGTTAAGGCTGGTTTGGGTTTCAGCTCTCAAACTGGAAGTGTATAGTTAAGTAAGTGGAAGTTGCTGTTTAAATGCCCCCAAAAATAAAAGAACTTCTAATGTTGAAATTAAGGAATATACAACCTATATGAATGTGGAAAATTTTAATCTTTTTTAATTAATACAATGCATTTTTGGAAAGCAAAATTTTAAACGCGTTTTCTGGAAAACATGATTTTCATAAACAATTTACCGATTGCTAATAAACATCATATCTTCCAATGATCTATCTCCAAAAATTATGGTTATATTTATAGAAAACTAACTAATCTCCTACAGTTCGTGCGATGTTGTGAGTGCAATGAAGAATCGCTTTAAATATCAAAGAGTTTCCTGAAATTATATACAGCTAAATCTACAAAGTGATAATTTGAATGCTCATATCTATAGAAATATTTATTTTTTGGCTTAGATTGTTAGTTCCTCACATTCTTAGTAACTCAAATCGTATATTTAAATTTAAAAAAAAAATTAATAAAATATTATTTTTGTCATGAGAAAATTTTTGGTAAGTGTCAAATACAGCGTTTTGCCTTAAATTTGTCAAATTGTGTAGCAATTGCATTAAAATAATTTATTCAACAAATAAAACTTTTTTATGTACCAATTTACTCAAAATAACCAATATTATACTCATTTTTTATTATTTTTATTTTTTAATAGGTATCAAACGTTAGTTTGAAACCTTAAAATAGCTATTTAAACTTTTTAGAGCGATACAAACAATGTAGCCATTTTTATTAATTTTCGTAACCGTAATCTGAGAAATTTATACTGTTAAAAATGAATTGCAAAATAATAATAATAATAACTACAAAAATATAAGTATTATTTCATGATTGCAATCAAATAAATCCGAAATTAATATTATAATTTATGCGAGAAGAACTTACAGTATAACAATATAAACTATAAAGATATTAAAAAATCCCTGACGGCTCGGCCTACAGACACAGGTAGATTTCGTAGGCGCAGACCATGGGGTGTGTTTGTTGGAAATTGCAGAAGAAATGACCTTTTTGCCATGATGCGGCATTTGGAAACGCCCACTTCGAAACCTAATTTGTTTGCAGGCGGAACCGGTAGGGATTGTTTTTGTTTTTATTTATTTATTTTATTTTATTTTATTTTATTTTTTTTTGCTATAAGGATTGGTCGTATAAAAAACTTGCCAATATAAAAGTTTTAGATAATATTAAGATAATTTATAATAAATTTAAGCGGATTTAATATCTTCTGTATTGACGAAGCTATGATTTTTTTCTTCTAAAACCCCCCTTCCCCCCGCCCCTAGTGACATTTTTAATGATATCAAAAATCTGTCATACATAAATTTTAGGTCCTTTTCCTAGAAGTAATAATAACTTCAAACGGATTCGATACACATCATAATTAATAAATTATGGGGGGGTTTCTGTTTTCACAAAAAGCCCCCCCCCCATCCCCCCCCCCTGGTTCGATTTTACTCATTAACGAACTTGACCGAGATTTTATGCCCCTTGATTTTATGTATCAGTTTGGAAGAGATTTGTGCAGAATTATTGCAGTTATCGTGTCCATAAAAAAGTGACATAGATAGATAGAGTAAGTTTTGAACTGGGGGTGGTTTTGGGTTCTGGGAGTCATGATCGGCGTAGATCTGCAATTTTTTTTCAAAAATTCCAACTTAGGGGAGAATGTAATAGGTATAGTATTTCTTACGAAATCTACATAAAATGAACCAATGTCATTAATCAACTATCAAAACGTGCATGGGATGCATATTTATGAAGTATATCCAGCTTCTGAAAAACAATAACGCCCATTTTTGATCTCAAGCCTTACAACTCGCAAACCTTAAGTTTATTGTATAACCTTTATTCAATTTTCTTAAGCTGGTGGTCAACGTAAGGCTGTTCGTCAGTGAACTTCCCGATTCTTCTCGCTAATGTTAATTCTATGGGCGTAGGATGCATTCGTATATATTTAAAATATCTCCTCAGGAAATTAATATTTTTAACTTGTGTTTTTCTGTGTATACTTCTTAAAAGATGTCTCTTTTTTTTTCTCATTTGTCAAAATTTTTCTAAAATATATATGTATACTTAATTTTAGGTGAAGTATTAAAATCTTATCCAGTTTCGCTAAGATTTTAACACATAAAATATTAAATTGAGCACATATTTTAGAAATATTTTGATAACTAAATAAAAAAAGAGACATCCTTTAAGAATAGTACAAAGAAACTGAAGTTAAAAATATTAATTTCCTAGGGAGATATTTTAAATCTACGAAGCCCATAAGTTTAACATTAGCGAGGGGAATCGGGAAGTTCAGTGACGAACAAACTTAATACAATAAAACCTGTGAAAATTGCATCTCTCTCTAACGCAATCCTGCCTCAAACGGAAAATGTTCATGATCTTAACAAAAGGAACACTCTATAATTATACATACTAAGATGGAAACCTGTCAAAAACGGAATTATTTCCCAGTCCCTAGCGATTTTGTTGTCACAGGTCACAGGTTTTGTTGTATTTAGATAATCAGTGTAAGGTCAGTGTTAGAAATAGTGTTACAGCATAAATAGGGCAAGATTTATTTCCGGCCAATATCCCATAACACAATTTAAATTTCATCAATAAATAAACATAACAATAGAATTAAAACAGTACAAATTTCTTTCTAAAGATTGAGATAAGCTAATTTCGATTAAAACAACACAGTGTGAGGGGTCAGGTCATAATGTCTGCCGATCCTATTTTTACTAGTTCTTAAGACAAGTAACTTTTCTTTTTTAATTTTATTACTGTAATAGTTAATCCATTAAAATATATATATATATAGCGATATTTTCAGTATAGAATATTTTATTCATTTTTGTAAATATAGAATGCTAATTTTAATTATTTGTTGCTAAAAATAACTTCCAAAAAAAAAAAATAGCAATAACAATAATTATAAATACAGCCAATTAAATCCGAAATTAATATTATGATTTATGCAAGAAGAATTTAAAATAGATTCATATAGACTGCAAATGTATTAAAAATAAACCAGTGTCATTAATCAACTGTCAAAACGTGCTTTTGATGCATATTTATGAAGCAGATCCAGCTACTGAAAAACAGTACCACCCATCTGTGATCTCAAATCTTGCAACACACAAATCCTAAGTATTTTTTAACATATTCCCTTTTTTCATATTGCAATGAGGCCTTTTTAAAGAATAATCAATTTTGGAGAATCAAGATCATCTAGATGTAAAGATAAAGAAGAATATAGACAAAAAAAAGTAACGCTATAAATAGTTCTATGACTTTCTTTGTCCTCCATCTGTTAAGAAATTGTATTTATTCTGACTGTTTTTTGATCTGCTCTAAGTCTCGAAGCAATTTTTTATTTATGTTCTATTAGTATCTTAACCGTTTTTGCTTTAGGTGATATAATTATCATTTCATCGGTTGGTGAATATACCTTTAATGAGATCTCATTTAACAAGCAAGAAGAGTTAGGGTTACAGCGGTGATATGGGAGTTCATGTTTTGATATTGATTCTTACGTATTTATCAGGCTTTAGGCAGATTTGCAGGATTTTCAAGATTGTAGGCTTTGATATTGTTTATATTGGCAATTTAAGTGATCGGCAGATAATTGCTTTCTAATTGTAGATTGCTAAGTAGTCATTACAAGTTGAAGTATACAAAACGAGTCGTATTTTGAACACAACCGCAGAAGATATGGGGTGCACTTTAAAAAAAGTACTCAAAAATGAATAAATCAATGTACTCATATCAAATTGAGTATCTTTGGATCAAAAATTAACCTATGCTTTCTCAATTTTGAAACATCAGATGTTATCAAATCCAAACGCAGCGATAATTGTACTCCGTATTGATTTATTTCATTCATTGCGGCATAAAAGAGTTCATTAATAGGAAAACAGTGCAAAATACCTTGAAAATCCGGCAATAATGTTACATTTTTATTCCTCGGAAGAAACTATATCTTGCGTCTCCTTTATAAGGAATAAAATTACATTGCGTTACTATTATGAGTGTTTCGTATATTCTTGCACAGTCGGTCCGGTCTGTGTGCTGAGTGAGAGGGATTTGTTTGTGAAAAGAAAATTAGAAGAATTGGATTTTTAATGTGTTCATATGAACACATCCATGGAATCCAAAATGAGTACCTGTGTTTCTCAATTTTGAGTACATTTCGATATGAGCTAATTTTGAGTATGTGACGTATTTAAAATTGAGTACTTTTTACTCAATTTTGAGAACCTATTTTTTTTTCAGTGTTGGTGAACCAATACCAATGCACCAGCGATCACTAGAAAATCACATTTTTGTAGCATACGCCAAATAAAATTGCTTTATAAGTAACTTAATTATTTACAAAATTTTCGGTAGCAATAATGAAATTTTCACTTTTGTATGATATTTTAGATTTAAAAATTGGCATGATTTATCATTTACTGCGGTGATCTGCCTCTTTAATCCTGCCCTAGAGTCCTGCATGGGTCTGGTTGTACCAGACCCGAACCAAATCCGATATTTCTGCTTAAAGTAAGCCCAAAACCCGACCCAAACTCGACAAAAAAATTTCTTCAACCCAAAACCTGACCCGAACCTGATACACTAAAACCCGAACCCGAAATATTGAAACCAGAACTCGAAGTGAAAGAAAATTAATCCATATTTTAATACAATTCTGGAGAAATAGTCTACATTATATCTCCGGTATCGATTTTATCTTTTTTTTTTTTTTTTTTTTTTTTTTTGTATAAAAATGAACGCATATACACTGATTAATATTCAAATATATAGTTGTTGTTGTTTTTAAATATTCACGATTCTTTTTTTTTTTCAAAAATAGGAGGAACACGAACGAGACCCAAAATAGTAAAAACCTAACTCGAAACCGAACCGAACCCGAAACATTTAAAGTCAACCCAATCCGAGCCCTACCTGTGACGAAACAAATTTGCGTCAAACCTGCCCGACCCACACTGCGGGTCGGGTCGAGTTGGTCTGACAGAGTCGGGACAATCAGTGGCTTAGCGCCAGGGGGGGGGGCACGATCACTTTACAACCAGTATAATTATAAACTACATTTGGTCTTATTTAATCTTTGAACGGTATGAATTAAATAAGGCGAAATATAGTACATAAAAATACTGGTAGTAAAGTGATCGTTCCCCCCTTGACGCTATGCCTTTGTGGACAATACACTCAATGTTGAATAAATCGACTTAAGTGTTTAGTATTTTTCACGTGGACAGCTTTGTGTTGTCCTTTCATGCGTAACCTTCAACCAAAATCTGTTTGCGCTAAGCCCTGGAGGAAAGACAATTAACACAGTTTATAAATAAGTTTTATAGAAAATAAAGTGCAACTGCTCTTTTGGATACGATTTAACATAGTTTCCATTATTCATAAACATAGCTATTATTTCAAACCCTAACGCTACCCGTGAAAAGACAGAACGTGCAACTAGTTTAAAAAAAAAAAAAAAAAAAAAAAAAAAGTATTTTTGCACAAAAATTGAATTTAGAAGGACTTTATGATTATAAAAAAATATTAAAAATAATGTATATTTACTAACTATTCTAATATTTGCTACATTATAATAAACGTAATTGATTACAACAAAACATATATTGCTTCTTAACCAACACAACAAAAAGTTTGTTTTACTCTTTAATTTCATTTTTACTGATGCTATTTTCTGTATCGTCACTTTTAGAACAACTTGCACTGTAAGTTGCATACACGATGATATACATGCTTTAAACTTTAGAAAACTGGCCAGTTTTCTCTCTCTTAATTGTGGGCTTCATATCTGTGATGTCTGAATATTATGTCAAAAATAATATATGTATTTAAAACATCCATATTGTTTTCTATGCGTAAAAATCTTCTCGTATAATTTCTCTTTTATTCTCAAAAGTATTTCGGCTTCTGTCGTTTCCTCAGATAAAAGAAAAAGATGTCGGAAGTAGTGCACTTTTACTTTCATTTCTTATTTGTACTTAAAATAAGAAATGAATAAGTTTTTTTTTTTTTGTATGTTTGTTTTTTTTGACGACGAGTGGTTATTTGTAAAGAGCTTGGAAATTTTATAATGAATTTCCCTTGCAGACATTTGCTTTCTTTTTTCAAACTTTTCTTTTTCTTTGTAGATTCAACCGGATTTTCTGTGTTTCACAGACCATAGAGAGTGTTTCAACACTTTAGTCGGTACTTCTCTATTATTCCGTCGACCACTTTTCATAACAAAAAACTATCGCCAAACTGCAACGCCAAATAAACGGGAGAACGTTGCCATTGGAATATCAAAATAAATAAATAAATAAAATATAAGAATTTAAGGACACAATTGTTATTTTAATTAATGAAAAAACTAATAAATCAGTAAAACATAATGAAAAATACACGCAAATGCACCCAGAAAAAAGTTTTGTTGAATCAACAAAAATTTGGTTGACCCAACAAAACTTTTTGTTTAAGTATAGGTCAATGGAAATTTTGTTTGAATCAACAAAAAAAATTTTTTTTTTTGCAATTCCAAAAAAGATTTTTGTATCGCCAGCAAAAAATGATTTGTTAATTCAAGTAAAATGGTTCAATTTTACTTGAATTTTGCTAAAACAACCAAAATGTACTCAACAAAACATGTTTTATAGTTTTAATCAATTCCTTTTTCTGGGTGTGTCGAATTAAAAACCACTTGATGACATAAGAAACACGTATAATGCTTCTGACATCAAGTAAATGGGACTGCATTTTTGGCGTTTAATCTTACAGTTTGGCGATAGTTTTTTGTTATGAAAAGTGGTCGACGGGATAATAGAGAAGTACCCTTTAGTCTTGTTATGTGAAATCCTATATGGTTTTTAAATATCCTCTTTTCCTTTTTTCCTTTCATAAACTTCTCACTTTTTTTTTATTTCATTGATTAATTAATTTTTGTTTTAAATCTTATTTAAAACTTATGTTTTCAAATTCTAAATAAATGAAAGAAAAAAGTAAGCTATTTCTATCGTTAAATGCTCCCGCGCAAATTCTAATCAGTAATCATAACGCGAAATCAACTGCAATTCCATCTAAAAATAATAAATGAAATATTGCGGCTACAGAAACACCTGCTACTCTTTTAGATGTCGTTATAATTTGTCATTTATGCATTTGTTTCTTTCTGAATCATATAATGGCTAAGTAGTAGCCTGTTTATGTTTTTTTTTTTTATTTATGAGCTTCTCACCGGGTTTCCAAAATTGTTGTAACGCACTGTTGGCATGATTTCAGTCTTGCTAACTTATCAAGTTTATTGTTACAAAATCAAGTATCCGTATGTTAATACTAAATGGATATCTTATGATTCATATGTTCCTGCTAAATTAAATATACCAATAAGTTAAAAGGGCGAATTTGTGGCGAATGAGTTTGGTGCTTTCTTTTTTTAAATGAGTGGAATTTTTAAAAACATGGACTATGAAAGCTACCTTTTCCTCCCGGTACAGGCCGGAAGGACTTTTTTTGGATGAGGAGTCTATTTGAAAAAGTGAAATTCTGTTTGGTAAAACTTATAAATTACTAAATTTTGACAGACAGTTGTAATGTATAAACATTATTGCGGAGAAAAAACGATAAGAAAAGGATTTATTTGCTAATTCTACCCTAGACATTGAAATGAACAGATGTTTTGCTCGTATTAGCTGTGGTCTGGCTTTTAGAGCTCGAAAAAAGTGTGAAAATCTTAATATACAAATAATATAATGAAGCCACTTGTTAACGTTAAACTAAATATGTAATTAATGTTTAAAGTGACAAAAACACAACACAAAACGGCTTAAAATTCCTTTTTAATATAAAGATGACATGTTTCGTACACTCAAACGCCGACTTCTTCAAGATCGAAAATAATGAACTATTTTTGCAAAGTCCTTTACAGTCTGTATCCCTGATCAGTTAACCAATGAAATGAATAAAATACGTGATATCGAAAGAAACAACAGATATAAATACCGCGCTATTAATAAATTACTTACGAGCATGGATAAGAAAAATAAGAAATTCTTCAATGAACAAAGTTCAAAGATATCAAATTTACGATATTTTTCTGGGTTCTTTGAAAGATTAAAATATAAACTTAGCAAATTCAATATCTACCTTATCGCAAAACCTTCCAGAAAATTAAAAAAAGATAGTATGTAGAAAAATAGATGCAATAGACTGATCAACTTTCCGGTGTTTATGAAATCCGTTCACCAGAGCAGATGGAACATTACAGTATTATATAGGAATGACAAACAGAAAATTTAAAACGAAAAAAAAAAACCTATGCAGATATCAAATATGACAGAAAAACTACAGCTTTGGCCAGACAACATAGGACAGAGCCTTTGCAGATTGAATTTAAGCATAATAAAATAATTTTTCCATCAAGAATTTATTTCCCATCCATTATCCATGAATCAATAGAAATATTTTTGCGAAACGAGACTATATGCAATGAATCAGCCTCTTTTAAATTACTTAAAATTGGGCACAAGCTGATTTACAAAATAAAAAAGCAATAAGTAAAATAATAATTTTCACATTTACAGTTTAACCATTTTAAGCACCTGCTTTCATTATACATGTGGTGTCGTGGTATGTGTTTATCATTTTCAAAAACTTTGCGAAAATAGTTTATTTATCATTTTCGATCTTGAAGAAATCGCCGTTTGAGTGTACGAAACATGTGATCTTTATATTAAAATATATTTTAAGCTTTTTTGTGTAGCGTTTTTATCACTTTAAGCATTAATTACATCTTTAATTTAAATCTAATATAGTTAAACCGTGTACGGGGACTATCACAACTTCTGTCACGCTTTAACATGTATTCTTGAAACTGTCCCTGCCAAAATGTTAAATCGTAAACCATTCTTAGCGTGCAAATTGCTCGACTTAACCATGTCCTCGTTTTAACTGTGCTCATATTAAATGAGTTCAACTGTATTTTTAACTATTTCTTCCTTCATTAATTTATTATTAACTTTTTGCATAAAAAAAGCTTAATCTATGAGTAACACAAAATATAAGACAAATTTTATCTTTATTTTAATTTTTTTCCGATAGTTTTATCCTTTACTTTAATATCGTTATTTTTTATATGTCGATTTTTTAATGTTAACATAATTCTTTAACCCCAGCTTCCTTATGGCATGCCAAAGGTCGAGTTTTATATCGTCTTTCTTTGACTTTCCTTCAAGAACTTTCCCAGGCTGATTCTATGACTTTATTATTTTTATTTTCTTTCTTCCCTTTAATGGTTGCATGCTTTCCATTCATTTGATATTTTCTACAAAGTGATATATTTAAGAAGAAATATTAATAACAAGAAAGAAAAATCATGCGCCAAGCATAGATTATGAAATACTTTCCAAGTTATTCAGAATACTGTAACAAAACTTCACCGTTTAAAAATGGGAATGTTGATGATTATCCCCGTAAGCAAGCACCACGACGTACCTGCGTACGTCATGAAAACCTCTATATGTAATACCAGGACGTACATGTGTGTACGTCCAGGTTGCCAGTTTGGCTTTTTTTTAAATTCAAAATTTTGATTTCATAATAGAAAGTTATTGCAGTAATTTGTATTTTATATAATGACAGACTTTTCGTGATTGTATAAATTAAAATTATCCTTTTAGAATTTCCGGTATCAATTTTGTATTTTTGAATTTTTTTGTATTTTTGATGAAATTTAACATAGCTGGTATTCAGTATACTATCACTAAATTGAATATGGTGCTTAAGGGGTTAATAAAAAAAAATTTGATAAAAGTAACACTTTTGAAAACCCAATTTCAGTAATTACCATATATAGTCAGAAAAATATCCAAATTCTTCTGTATATCTCTGTATAGGATCTATAGATTTGCATATGTACAGTATACAAAAATTTAGTTCAATTAGGAAACGCATAGACGCATAAAGCCAAATTCTTCTTAAACATTTTCCATTAATAAGCAAAAATGTGCTTAATCTTTCATTTGTGCATCTCTGTATTTGATCTATAGACTTTATACGAACCAAGTAATATGCAAAAACTTACTTACATTTAAAACACATACCACAATTCAAAACGCACTTCCAGCAATTATTACTCATAGACTGTACTGTGACCGAATTTTTTTGTGTGTCACTGTAAATGAACGAAAAATTCTACGCACACAACATACTCTATAATAAGCTTTGATATGCACCTCAGTCAGGGCTTGACAAATGCGCTCTCCAAGTCGCCACTGGCGACCAAGTTTTTATATCTAGCGATCAAATTATTTGATCTGGTCGGTTTTTGTAAAAAAATAAATAAATAAATAAATAAAACTAAAAATGAACACAAACGACATTTTTTCTCTCCCGCACCCTTATTCGTGCGCGGCAAGAAGTGAACTTTCTCTTCTCTTGTACTTTTAATGTAAAAACAAAGTTTAAAAGGCATTTTCCATCTCATGCACAGAAAACGCCATTCTTTGCTGCTCTAGCCAGCTAATATGTCAAGTGACTAAAAGAGGGGGGCGGGGGATTCAATAAACAGTAAGAAATAGTGTTAATCCAACCTCTGTGCCATCAAAAATTGGATACAATGCTAAAAAAATGCACAGTTTTTGTAAATTTAAAATCAGATTTTTATATTCAGAGTTAAAAGATTAATCTATCATATTCATTTTAGAGAATAATAACAAGTGATTATAAGTAATTAATTTGAACTAAATCTATCAAACTAAATTATGTACTAAACTATACTAAACTATGTAACTAATAATTCTAAACTACTATTGTTATTATTTTTTCACAATTAATTCATAATAAAACTTTTGTAGTTTCTGAAAATCAATGACAGGAGGGGGATGGGGGGGATACTTTTTACTGGCGACTAAAGTTTATTGCTGGCTACCAGATTTTATGTAATTTGTAAAGTCCTGACCTCAGTGATGTATATCAATTGTAAGATGTTTGAAAGAGTGCAACATTATCAAAATACACTGCAAACGATTTTTTCCCATAGACCATAATGTAACGGAATTCTTTCAAGTGTCTCTGTAAACGAACAATAAATGCTACATACTCTATTTTCAATAGTGAACATGCCATAGAAAACTTCAACAACATATATCATGAATTACATGGCAATATGAGTATATTTACGCTAGTTAGAGCACGGACAGACATATTTTATCAAATGGCTACCACATTTTATCAAATTCCCTTATTATTATTATTTTAAAAGACACGATTCAAATGAATTACTAAAACCGTTAAAATTAGTTTCGCAACGAAAACAAGATGTTAAATAAAATTCAGATAGGAAAGTAAATATTTCTGAGCCATTTTCGCCCTTTTGTTCTACATACAACTTTCTATAATTTTTGCCACTTTTTCCCCCAATAAAACACCTGTGTTTGGCCATATGTTATATTACGTTACATTTGCACACTTCTCATAAAAGTGTTAACTTAAAGAGACCATAAAGCTTTGAATTGACGAAAATTGACGGAAGTTTGATCATGCATTACGAAACATGCAATTAATTTAGAATAATACTTCTTTTAGCGTTTATTTATTTATTAGCAGACTACGCTGGTCGGTTTCTCCAAAAGAACCTTGAATCAAACGAAAAATATCGGTGAATTTAACCTTGTATTTTAAAGTAATCTGTACCTTTACCTGGAATATCCTAAAATAACATGAAAACGGATACTTATTTCACTAAGTTATGTTTTTTTTAATATGGTTTACTATTACGTTTACGATTTAGTACTTACCGTTTTCCATTGATTTATATGTTTTATAGCTACATTTTTTAATAACGTGAATTAACCTATATTATTCACAACTAAAAAGAAACGGCGCATCTAGTTGTCTGAGTGCAACGAAGACTCATACACAGCGCAGTATTACTTTGCCCCATATATAGCTACGATGGATATTAAAACCTTTCGTCAAGCATAACTCAAAAAATATTTACCGGATTTCGTTCAAATTTTTACAGCAGGTACCTATAAAGGTGACAACGTCGTCTATTTATTACCAAGAATAAGTGTCAACCCGTTTGGAAGTTATATTAAAAAAATAGATAAAAAAGCACAATTAAAGTACATACGTCACTAAATTTTGTGCGTACGTCATTTTCACCGGCGGGAGATTTTCGTAGACAATCGGAATTGAAAAGTTCATGGAATACATGAAGCAAAAAAATATGCAAGCACTAATATTCAGCACAATAAAATATATTTCAATTTAATAAAAATGGAAAGTTAATCTGGAATTTTTTCTGTTTGAAAAGTATTAGAGATTAGTAAGAGTAGTATTAGTATTAGAGATTTGGCGTAAATCACACCATTAGCAGCTTTTTTATTTCGCGTGTGTATGTTAGGAACAATTCTTTGATGTTTAAATAAAAGGTTTTGATTTGTGGCATTATTTCTTATTTTCTTTTCCTTTTTAGTATTTTAAATGGAATTAGTGAAAGGCGTGTATTTTAAATTAAATGAGTGAAAGACGTGTATTTTTAATGTATGTATTTCAAATGAAATCAGTGAAAGATTTATATTTAAATGAAATGAATGCAATATGAAGATGTTATGAGAAAAATATTTGGCGATTTATCAACTGCGCCAAGTTAACATAAAAGTACCAATACATATGTGGGTACTTTTCTATTATCCCGTCGACCACTTTTCATAACAAAAAACTATCGCCAAATAAACGGGAGAACGTTGTCATTGAAATATCAAAATACATAAATAAATAAAATATAAGAATTTAAGAACACAATTGTTATTTTAATGAATGAAATAACTAATAAATCAGTAAAACATAATGAAAAATACACGCAAATGTCGCGTTAAAAACCACTTGATGACGTAACAAACACGTATAATGCTTCTGATATCAAGTAAATGGGACTGCATTTTTGGCGTTTAATCTAACAGTTTGGCGATAGTTTTTTGTTATGAAAAGTGGTCGACGGGATAATAGAGCAGTACCTCTATGTGAAATGAAACAAGGCACAGATGTCATATACGCACCACGTTGGCGCGTTTTTTCCCTCCACCAGCTTGGGGAAAACTTTGTTTTTGAATATTAGTTACAAATAGTGTGACAAATAGTACACGTGATTTTTTATTTCAATATAAAAATAAAATAACGTAATAAATGAAACAGCTTCTATTATTTTATAAAAGGAAATAAAAATAAATAAATAATAGTTTGATATAAATAAAGGAGCGGATGTCATATACGCACCACATTGGCGCGATTGCAACAAAATGGCAATTTTATGCCTCACATGGTAACCCGGTTATTTTGTTTCAATTGTTGTTTATTAACTTTTATTTTTTAATTCTATAAATTGTTTTTATTATATATATCAATATTTATTTATATCAAACTATCATTTATTTATTTTTATTTCCCATTTTTGAATAATAGGAGCTATTTCATTTATTACGTTATCTGGAGGCACGGCAGTGCCTCCGCCAAGTCGAGAGAGGACAGCCGTAAGCATACTTTTCTGGAAGCAACTCAGGGCACTTTTGACCCCCCCATATCTCCGCGCTGGAGTATCCCAAAAATTTTAAACTTCAATTATAGAGAGTATTTGGCCCACAGGACCAAAATTTAAAATTACAACTTTCTGTCTTTTCTAGTTCAGGCGATATATGAACTCAAACATTCGATTTTTTGTCACTTCTTACTCACTCGTTCACGCGTCATCAAAAAGATTGGGTAGATCCCGTAGCCCCAGAAACTTGACATTTGGAAAAAAGGTAGTGTTTAGGATACAAAGAAAGGAAAAATTATAAAATCCAGAAAATTCGAAAAAAAAACATTCGAAAATTCAACAAATTCCATCAAAATTGAAAATTGAAAATAATACTATCTTGTAGTCTTGGAAACTTAAGATTTGGTGTGAAGGTAGTGTTTAACATCCAGAAAAAGAAAACATCAAAAACACCAAAAAAATCGAAAGCAAAATTGAAAAAATCGAAGAAATTGAAAAAACCCGAAAATTTGAAGACAATCCGATTTTGTTGCGCTAGAAAATTCAAATTAGGAATAAAGGTAGTATTTAGGATACAGAAAAAGAAAAATTAAAAAAATCCAGAAAATTCGAAAAAAAAATAAAAAAATTCGAAAAAAATTGAAAAAATGAAAATAATTTGATACGATAACGCTCGTATTTATAAATTAATTTGGATGAAACTAATTGTGTGTATTAAGCTCATCAATGCCTCGACCGAGTTCGTTGGCCAGCTTGGTCCGCCATTTTGTTTCAAGATGGCGGCCACGGAAAATTTTAAAACTAAAATAAATATACAAAAAAGTTAAAAAATCAAGTTTATTTTTTAATTAGGTGTTAGGACTTGATACAAGGATTCCAGGGCATTTTTTGTTTTACCTCTATCTTAAAAATTGGCTGAGATAGAGCAGTTTGAAATTCTAGGGTGGCTGACATTTTGAAACAAAACAGCACATTACAAAAAACCAACGATAAATTTATGGTCAATAATGGTCAAGCAGGTGCAATCCCGAATGAATACTCCGTGTTATTATAACTGTAACTTTGACTTCGAAATTTTGATACGTTGCATTTTCTATTTGTTGATATTTTTTAACTATGATTTACGCTAAGTGAAATGTTGTTGTTGAAGAGGGATTTTCCATGTAAATCCGAAACGTCCAATTTTAATATGTTTTTAATGTTTTATGAAAGTGTATTGTAATGTCTGTAATTTTAATGATTTTAATATAAATTTATAAGTTTTAGTGAACGCGATTTCTCGCAAATTATTTTCTTTCATTGTTGTAATCATTTTCCCAATCATACGCATAAAACTATATATTCATATCCATTAGCGCCAAATTCTCGCCAAACTTGGCGACAATTGGCGAAATCTCGCCAAATTTGGCGACAAAAATAAGTCTTCATAAATGAAGCCAACTTGGCTATAGCTCAATAATTTGGCGAATTTCTTATTCAAATACAGTGTAAACGAATCTTTTGTAAACGGTTTCTTTGCATTTTAACTTGCTGTTTTCGAGTAACATTAGCTAAAATTTTAAAATGAAGAAAGGAAAGCTACCTTTTTCTGCCGGTACAGGCCGGAGGACTTTTTTATGAGTTGTCGGATGCAATCTATGTTTTGCATTAAATAAAGTAAAACATTGAAAAACAAATCCCACAGGATGGGGATAGTTTGTTTTAGATAGATTTTAAGATAATTGTCCTATTAGCTAGTACACCTTCCGTTATTGTTTTGTGTTATTTTCCCCGGATTATGCTTTTCTTTTCTTTTGTTTACGAATTTTGTAATAGAAAAGTTCCGCTATAGACTGGCTTCGTTATAGACCTTTTTTTTTATAGACAGGTTCATTTTCTTTCACAGGCTTTACTCTATCTGGAGGCACGGCAGTGCCTCCGCCAAGTCGAGAGAGGACAGCCGTAAGCATACTTTTCTGGAAGCAACTCAGGGCACTTTAAACCCCCCCCCCCCCCATATCTCCCTGCTGGAGTATCCCAAAAATTTGAAACTTCGTTTTTCTAGAGTATTTGGCACACAGGACCAAAATTTAAAATTACAACTTTCTGTCTTTTCTAGTTCAGCGAATATATGAACTCAAACATTCGATTTTTTGTCACTCACTCACTCACTCGTTCACGCGTCATCAAAAATATTAGGTAGATTCCGTAGCCCTAGAAACTTGACATTTGGAAAAAAAGGTAGTGTTTAGGATACAAAGAAAGGAAAAATTATAAAATCCGGAAAATACGAAAAAAAAAACATTCGAAAATTTAACAAATTCCATCAAAATTG
Organism: Maratus michaelseni; assembly: GCA_963931845.1. NCBI lineage: Eukaryota > Metazoa > Arthropoda > Arachnida > Araneae > Salticidae > Maratus > Maratus michaelseni. The sequence goes on from OZ007595.1 coordinate 122,956,874, forward strand.
AAAATTGAAAATAATACGATCTTGTAGTCTTAGAAACTTAAGATTCGGTGTGAAGGTAGTGTTTAGTATCCAGAAAAAGAAAACATCAAAAACACCCAAAAAATCGAAAGCAAAATTCGAAAAATCGAAAAAAATCGAAAATTTTCAAATAATCCAATTTTGTTGCGCTAGAAACTTGGAATTCGGAATAAAGGTAGTATTTAGGATGCAAAATAAGGAAAAATTAAAAATTCCGGAAAATTCGAAAAAAAAAATCAAAAATTCGAAAAATTCGAAAAAAATTGATAAAATTAAAATAATATTTTTTAGCCTTAGAAGCTTAAAATTCGCAGTAAAGATAGTGTTTAGGATTCAGAATAAGTTAAAATAAAAAACGCAATAAAATTCGAAAAAAAAAATCAAAAAATCGAAAAAATCGGAAAAATCGAAAAATAAGGAAAATTTGAAAATAATTCGATTTTATAGCGCTAGAAACTTGAAATTTGGAATAAAGGTAATATTTAAGATACTAAATAAGGAAAAATGAAAAAATATGGATAATTGAAAAAATACCCATAAATTAGTGCAGATGATATATGAACTCAAAAGTTTCGATTTTTTGTCACTCACACACTCACTCACTCTCGCGTCATCAAAAAGATTGGGTAGATCCCGCAGCCGCAGAAACTTAAAATTTGGAATAAAGCTAGTGTTTCGGATACAAAGAAAGGAAAAATTATAAAATCCGGAAAATTAAAAAAAAACATTTGAAAATTCAAAAAAATCGAACAAAATCGAAAATTGAAAATAACACAATCTTGTGTGGTAGTGTTTAGAATTCAGAAAAAGAAAACATCAAAAACACAAAAAAAAAAATCGAAAATAAAATAAAAAAAATCGAAAAAATCGAAAAATTTCAAATAATTTGATTTTGTTGAGCTAGAAACTAGGAATTCGGAATAAAGGTAGTACTTAGGATGCAAAATAAGGAAAAATTAAAAAATCCAGGAAATTCGAAACAAAATCAAAAATTCGAAAAATTCGAAAAAAATTTAAATAATTTGATCTTTTGGCCTTAAAAACTTAAAATTCGCGGTAAAGATAGTGTTTAGGATTCAGAAAAAGTTAAAATAAAAACGCAATTAAATTTGAAAATAAAATAAAAAATCGAAAGAAATCGAAAAATAAGGAAATTTTGAAAATAATTCGATTTTATAGCGCTAGAAACTTGAAATTTGGAATAATGGTAATATTTAAGATACTAAATAAGGAAACATTAAAAAATATGGATAATTCAAAAAGAAAAATCGAAAATTAAAAAAAAAAAAAAAAAAAAAAAAAAAATAGAAAGCAAGAAAGAAAAAGAGAAAAATTGAAAATAATATGATCTCGTAGTCTTAGAAACTGAAAATTTGATGTAAAGGTAGTGTTTAGGATTCAGAAAAAGAAAAAATTAAAAACACAACAAAAATTGAATATAAAATCAAAAAATCGAAAAAATAACGAAAATTTGAAAATAATTCGATTTTGTAAAGCTAGAAACTTAAAATTTGGAATAAAGGTAGTATTTAGGATACAAAAAAAGAAATAAATAAAAAAATCTGTAAAATTCGAAAATTAAAAAAAAAAAAAAAAAAAAAAAATAGAAAGCAAGAAAGAAAAAGAGAAAAATTGAAAATAATATGATCTCGTAGTCTTAGAAACTGAAAATTTGATGTAAAGGTAGTGTTTAGGATTCAGAAAAAGAAAAAATTAAAAACACAACAAAAATTGAAAATAAAATCAAAAAATCGAAAAAATAACGAAAATTTGAAAATAATTCGATTTTGTAAAGCTAGAAACTTAAAATTTGGAATAAAGGTAGTATTTAGGATACAAAAAAAGAAATAAATAAAAAAATCTGTAAAATTCGAAAAAAAAAAAAAAAAAAAAAAATAGAAAGCAAGAAAGAAAAAGAGAAAAATTGAAAATAATATGATCTCGTAGTCTTAGAAACTGAAAATTTGATGTAAAGGTAGTGTTTAGGATTCAGAAAAAGAAAAAATTAAAAACACAACAAAAATTGAAAATAAAATCAAAAAATCGAAAAAATAACGAAAATTTGAAAATAATTCGATTTTGTAAAGCTAGAAACTTAAAATTTGGAATAAAGGTAGTATTTAGGATACAAAAAAAGAAATAAATAAAAAAATCTGTAAAATTCGAAAAAAAAAATTCGAAAAATTGAAAAAAATTTGATTTTGTAGCTTTAGAACTTAAAATTCGGCGTAAACTTATTGTTTAGGATACAGAAAAGGGAAAAATTAAAACACAATAAATTCGAAAATAGAATAGAAAACTCGAAAAAGATCGGAAATTTCAAAATAAATCCAGAAAATAATAAAAAAAATTCGAAAAAAATCAAAAATTGAAAATAATTTTATCTTGTAGTCTTAGAAACTTAAAACTTGGTGTAAAGGTAGTATTTACTATTCAATAAAAGGAACAATTAAAATATTCGTTAAATTCGAAAATAAAATCGAAATATCTTTAAAAAATCAAAAATTCGAAAACAATTTGATTTTGTACTGCTGGAAACATTAGTTTTATGATAATTGTCCTATTAGCTAGTACAACGCCCCTAATTGTTTTATGTTATTTCCTCCGGATTATGGTTTTCTTTTCTTTCGTTTACGAATTTCGTTATAGAAAAGTTCTGCTATAGACTGGCTACGATATAGGCGATTTCTTTATAGACAGGTTTGTTTTCTTTCACAGGTTGTACTCTATTTACTTCACATATGAAATATGGATTGTTAAATGATGTTAGCCCCACAAAAATGTTCACAGCTCCTCCTACCCTCCCGACTTTACTGGCTGGTTATGGCTTGATAGTCCTTTCTAAATAAAATCATGGTGACTCTAAGATTCACTTGATATATCTCTAAATTGAACCTAAATGATCCTAAGAAGACGGATAAAATAATTACTATATTGGCGTGACAATCAGATAACTTAGAATTAAAATCGAAAAATCAATAAATTTATAAAAAGTCGAAGATTTGAAAATAATTCTATTTTGTAGTCCTAGAAGCTTGACATTTCGCAGAAAGGCAGGGTTTAGTACACAAAGTAAGGAAAAATGAAAAAAATCCGCAAATAATAAAAAAAAGACTAAAAAAAAAAAACGAAAAAAAAACCATCGAAAAAAGGAATATACTTTGATTTATTGGAAAATTTAATTTTGGCTTTCTTTTTATACTAAAAAGTTCTTTTATGTTAAATATCAAGTATCTAGGGCTGCGAGTAATATCTCAGATGGATAGCACATATCCTGGAAGCAATTGAGAGTACTTTTGACACTCCCCCTCCCATAACTTAGTGCTTGCCTATGAACCTGAAATCTCTTTTTATCTACGCATTTTTTTTCAAACGAAACTAAAGCTTCAAATTTTTGATACCTGTAAATAATAGGGACAGAGTGTGGGCTTAGCGAAAATCAGTGGATGATCTCCAAAAAGAACCCAAAACCAAGAAAAGGAGGATTACTTACAAAAAGAAGTGAAATCTCATCAAAAAGTCACCTGTAAAAAATGCAGCCAAGTCTCGTAACTCATTTACCGTAAAAAGTACTGAGATCGTATAAAGCCAAGTTCAACTATCTTATTAACTCAGAAATTTTCATTCACAAATCACTCCTAGTCTCTACATCTTTAGTTAATTATTATTTTGTGACTTGGCAATTACGCAGCACAGGGAAGTTATTACACCTTACTATGTTATGGGATGGGATGGGATAATTTAATTAAGGCAAATTATATACGCACAGGTAAGTTATTACACTTTAATATGTTATATATATAGTATTATTTTATTAAGACTAACTATATACATCAAATTCTCGTGCTACGTAATTGCCAAGTCACAAAATAATAATTAACTAAAGATGTAGAGACTAGGAGTGATTTGTGAATGAAAATTTCTGAGTTAATAAGATAGTTGAACTTGGCTTTATACGATCTCAGTACTTTTTACGGTAAATGAGTTACGAGACTTGGCTGCATTTTTTACAGGTGACTTTTTGATGAGATTTTATTTTTATATTGAAATAAAAAATTACATGCTATTATTGTATGGTATTTGTAACTAATATTAACAAAGTTTTCGCCAAATTGGCGGGGGGGAAAATCGCGCCAATCTGGTGCGTATATGACATCTGTGCCTAAATTAATATTGATATACGTATAAAAATAATCTATAGAATTAAAATAAAAAATAAAAGTAAACAAACACAACAAACAGTTTTCGCCAAAGAGGCGGGGGAAAAATCGCGCCAACGTGGTGAGTATATGGCATCTGTGCCGGGATTTTTACCCTTTTATCTGTGCTTTCGGAAATATAAAAAAATTAAAAAATTCTTATATCAGGTGTATAATGTTTTGCATTTTTATACGGACCACTTCTCCATTTTAAGATTTTAAATGCTATTTATATCAGATATTTCTTTCTTGAGATTCCCACAAGTTTTTTCCGGTAATTTTTTTAGTTCGCTTATTAATTGTTTACAATTTGCCCCACTGGCAATAACAATTATTTATCACAAAAAATGGGTACTTCTCTATTATCCCGTCGACCACTTTTCATAACAAAAAACTATCGCCAAACTGTAACGCTAAATAAACGGGAGAACGTTGCCATTGAAATATCAAAATAAATAAAATATAAGAATTTAAGGACACAATTCTTACTTTAATGAATGAAATAACTAATAAATCAGTAAAACATAATGAAAAATACACGCAAATGTCGAATTAAAAACCACTTGATGGCATAACAAATACGTATAATGCTTCTGGCATCAAGTAAATGGGACTGTATTTTTGGCGTTTAATCTTAGTTTGGCGATAGTTTTTTGTTATGAAAAGTGGTCGACGGGATAATAGAGAAGTACCCAAAAATGGCTTAGTTTTGTTAAATTTGTTTGTTATGTATTTTCATTTCTTATTAAAATATCGAAAATGGCAATAAAATTTTATTTTAGCACCGTATACTTAATTTTTTAAAATGTCTCAAAAACATGGTTTAATAAACGTATATTTGTAAATATTTTAAAAAACATGTTTTTCCGCTCTCTAGAAAAATTTGTAAGATTCTACAACTGCCTTTGGCACCAACCAGTACATGATACGGAACTTTTCCCTATTCAGATACACAGAAGAGGTTGGTCACAAACAAGAGTAATGCTAGCAACAATATTGTTTTAACTCTATAAGAGTTAGAAACAATAATGATATTAAATTCCCCGATTAGCTTAGGGCCCGATTACGGAACTTTCTCCTAGAAAAAAAAACTGTAGAAGTCTTTTACATTTATTTCGAATGAAGCTCGATCAACAAAGTATTAATTGATAATACAAACAACACTAATATTAACATGGGAGCAAAAGTTTGAATTTAAGTGTATATATTTGGAACCCTCCCCCCCCCCCCCCCCCAACCACCCACCAAAAAAAGAAAAAGAAAGTTACAGAAATGAATTTAAAATGGCGTGAAGCCACCCTTTCTGACATAAGAAATTGGCTGCGAACCCGATTACGAAACTTTCACTTAACTTAATAACATGTATCTAATAGCCCTGAGGACAATTCCCCTTCCCAGTTATACGGACCTTGGAGCTTTTTTAAAAAGCTTGACGCAGATCGGGTTGAAGAAGTTGAGATTTACTGTCAAATGACATAAACTACTATGAAAATAAAACTGGTGAATTATTATGCTGGTTTATGTATGTATTTAAAAAAATTGCATCTGATTACACTCTTTAGATAAATTACTCCTGTTTGCATTTAATAACAGATAAACGGCTTCCGTTTACTAAATTGTTTAAATATTGGGAAGAGTTGGCGAGAGATAGATAGACGTGTAAACAAACGGGTAGACAGACGGGTAGAGAGACGGATAGCGACAGAGATAAGCTAACGGGTAGCGAAACGAATAGACAGACGGGTAGCGAGGCAGGTGCAAAAAAGGGTTGACAGAGGGGTAGTGAGATGGGTAGGGAGACGGGTAGCGTGGTGGATAGAGAGACGAGTACAGAGACGACTTGACAGACGGGTAGAGAGAGGGGTATATAGACAGACAGACGTGTTGATAGACGAGTAGTGTAACGGGAAGCGAGACAGGTAGAGACACGATTAAAGAGTCGGGTAAAAAGACAGACGGATACTCAGACGGGTATACAGAAGAGTAGAGAGACAGTAGATAGATGAGTTCGGAGAGAGACACAGCTAAGACATACGAGTAGTTAGACTGGTAGACACGTTTGTAGCAAAGCATGTTATCAATGTGGTTTGAAGTATGCGAGTTTCTATAAATAGTTATACAAATAAACAAAGGAAATTTTTTTAATTCAAATATTAAATATCTGATTTAATATTTCAATATTTAATATTTTATTTTTTAATATTTTATTTAGATATTTGTCACAAAGAAAATGTTGCAAAAATTAAATTAAATTTGCGTTAAACTACGCTTGCTAAAATACGCTATTGGCTGCAAATCTGATTATGTGACTTTAAAAATATAGTTTTAAAAGATCCGGCGGTTTTTTTTTTTAAAGTTTTGAGCAATTCCCGCTTAAGAAAATGAGATTATTTGCCAAATGTTATAAAAAAATGCATATGAAAACATAACAGTATATGAATTTATATATGATATTTTGTAATTATATCATTTAATTTGCTATTTTTCATATGTTGTATCTTTATCTATCTCTTGTCTATCATATGCTGTATATTCACTTAGATTCTTGTTGACATCTTCTTTATATCGTAATTGTTAACTTTATGTTCTCAGCAATATCACTCAGACTAATCCCTTTGAGGGAAGTCCTAGTATTTGTCGAGAATTAAATAAAAATCATACACTCGTGACATCATAATTCACTTTTATATTTTAACAGAATAATAGGGCTACTATTACGTTGAGTAAAAAATTTTCCGCCAAGAGGAGATACCTTCGCGCAAACAACTGTCATTTTGTGCGTTGTTAGCTTTTCAGCCAACCAATTTTTGCATTCGAAAGCAGAGCACAGGAACTACATGACTGTGTAATTTGTTTGTTAAAAATTTATTATCTGGTGTTTCAAAAAAATGTTTAAAATGGAGCTATCATGTCAGCAGATCAGAACGATTATTTACTATGAGTTCCGTAATAAACTCAGTGAAACTGAATGCCACAGAAATATGTGTGAAAGTTTAGGAATTAATACTGTTTCTTATGATACAGTCAAAGTTTGGTTTCGGAAGTTTAAAGCTGGAAATTTCGGCAGTGAAGATGAACCACGTTCCGGCCGCCCTATTGAAGTTGATTGTGAGCAGTTAAAGCAAATCATTGATCAAGACCTAAATGTTTCAACACGAACTATTGCGTTAGAGCTTAAAGTTTGCCAAAAAACAATAGTTAACGCTCTAAAACGCATAAACCTAACGTTTAAGTTCCATCTCTGGGTGCCTCACGAATTGACTGCTGAAGACAAGTGCAGGCGAAAAAACTGTTGTTTGGCTCTGCTAAGAAATCAAAGGAAAGAGAACATTCTAGACAGAATTGTGACCTGTGATGAAAAATGGGTGTACTACAACAATACAAGCTATAAAGGTGGGTGGTCAGCACCTGGGGAATCAGCTGGCTTGGTTGCAACACGTGCAAGGTGCTCCACTAACAAGAAGTCTGCATCTGCTGGGATTCTCGTGGAATTCTGTAAAAAGAGTATCTTAAAAGCGGACAGACTCTCAGCAGTGCAATATACAGTAACATGCTAATCAAAGTTCGCGAAGCCATTCGCGAAAAACGAAGAAACGAGTTCAGAAGGAAGGTGGTTCTCTATAATCAAGATAACGTTCGGCCACACGTTAGTAAGATGACCGGCTGGACGCTCTACAAGCTGGAGTGGAATTTGATGCAACATCCACCATACAGCCCCGATATGGCCCTTTCAGATTTATATCTCTTTTCACACCTGCAGCTGCATCTTGGTGGCACAATCTTCCATTCAAATGAGAGGTCATAATTGAGGTCGATCTCTTTCTGGACTCGCGCACGCCACAATTTTTCGAGAAGGAATTGAAAAGTTATCAAAACGTTGGCAAACGATTATAGATTTAAACGGAAATTTCTATTCTCATTTGCTTTGATGATTTCGTATGTATTTATCATTTTACAAAAAAAAAAAATTTGGCGGAAAACTTTTTACTCAACGTGATATAATTTGTGACTCGTGCTGACACATTGCTTTTATCATTATTGTTTTACGCGTGAAGTTTTCGCTATGGTACTCTATTGTGAAATTTGGTAATTTTTGAAAGTCAATATTTGAAAAATGGCATAATCAGTGAATTTGAAATTTATATCAAGAAAAGTACAATTTTTTTCTTTTCTAACGCAGTTTGTCTAACAATTTTCTGACAAATACTTTTCGTGCAATTAACTTTTTCAGTAACATCAAATGTTTCATTTTCCGAGATTAATCTGTGGCAACGATTAGCGAAAATCCCAGTCGTCAGCAACGCATAGCTTTTTATTAAAGAGGATTTTTTTTATAAAAATAAGAAATACCAGTGTAACCGTGCGAGGATTTCGCACCGCAGTCTATTATTTTTTAGCAATAACTAATGGTTTTTAGATTCAGGTTTAAACTTTTAATGAAAAATGAAGGATAAAAATATCTGCAAATAAGCCACCATATCATCTCATTTATTCCACCAAAGTTACAGTAAAAATTGATCGAAGATAGCAAAAGGTACGCGCGAGGAAAAAAAATAACAACCGTAATTTAACTGCATTAACGGATGCGTCATCCGCTTCGGGAAAAACACGGACATGGAAAAATAAATTGAATACATATAAAATTTCATTTAATATATCCTAGCGTACATTTAAGGCTACATGTGAAATACCCCTTCTTCGATCGATCAACAGCCTCCTTTTCTTCTAAATATTTGAATTTGAATTTTGTTTTTTTTTAAACATAATTATAAAATAAGCCCGTAGAACAACAATGTGCCACTTTATCCTTTTTGTACTATTTATTTTTTTATAATCATTGTTGAGCATGATATAATGCGGTATTTTATTTTTATGGCAACATTGATTTGAGAAAAACCTTTTCTATGAAAACAATGCTCATTTAATTTTTAATTAACTGTAATTTTTAATCAAAAAACATCTTTTAACGAAATGTGAGTGTATCAGAAGCCGATTCAACAACTTTTCGAATGTTACCTCATCCATTGTTGTGCGCGTTGTAAATGCATCGAAAAATGGATGTTGACAACAGAAATAATATATAATGATTTGTTAAATTTTAGAAAACATTAACTAAAATTTTAGTATTGTACAACAAAATTAATCTTGCTGTACTATTTTTGTCGCGATTTTGAAGTCCAGGTTACATATTTTTCATTCGTTATTTCTTCAGTATACTAATTACTACATTGTTTTTCAATTATACCTGAAACAACATACGACTCGATATTCGGACGCCTTGGGAAAGCCGTTGGGAGAACTCGGCATATGGCTTAGGGACCAATTCCTCATATGGGGTTCTGAAAACTAAAGCCGTCGGGGGGTTTCCTGGCGGTTAATCGAGTGTCCACGTGGAGGTCTCCTCTGATTATGGGATCCTCTGTGTGCCGCAACGACCTATGTCGTCGCTCACTCGGGTAGCGATGGCTCGGGGGTCCGCAGGTGGCGGCCCCCGACCGATCGTAGCGCCGTGAGAAGCAGCTCCTACTGGTGCGGTAAAAATACCTCAGGACTTGGGTGGGAGGTTGAGACGCGCCGGGCGCTCCTCAGGTGCTTAGCGGCGCAGCTTAGTTTTATACCTGAAACAACAACAAAAGATATATTTATATATGTATAATTCAAAATTCAAAATCTTATAACATTAATCATATTTTTTGTTATCTCTCTATTTAAAAAGAAAAAAAAGTAATTAACGCTGATGCTGCTGCCATAATTTTATTTATTATAACCGAGGATCTTTCTCGGCTTATATTAAAAAAATCTATTGCATATAAAAACATGAAAGTTGGTATTTTATAGAGAAATGTATGATGAACACGGTGAAGTACACTTTTTTTTTAATCGAAGAATTATTTTAACTGCTATTTAATGTTGAAATCGGTCAAAATAGTTCAGTTACATAAATTTTATAGGATCAAAAACAATATGCATAGCAGATTAACCATCCATTGCAGTCATATACAGTACTTAGATTGTGGCAACGCAGTCCAATCATTTTTTTAATTTGTTTACATTTTTAGAGTTCTTTTATTTATTTTATTTTTTAAAATTTTCATTATCTGAATAAAGATTTATTTCCTATATCGAAACAGCCTTTTTTTTTTAACCTACTGTTGCCAGAATTTTACAAAGCCCAAATAATAATAATTCCAAACATATTTCAACTGAAAAAATATATTTACACGTGAGTTACAAGTCTTTTTCGGTATAGCGAATAAAAACAGAAAAAAAGACCCGGCCCACAATCCGGCCAACATTCACTGAATAAATACAACTTGATTGCGTAAATTTAAGGATTTTTTAAATGCTTTGCGCTACCTCAAATGAAGTAATTTTGCTTCTTTTTTTATTATAATGTATTTTTATATCTTTATTTTAAAGATTTTTCACTATAGCAGTTTTTTTTTCTTTTATAGCTTTAAAAAAAGAAAGAAAACTATTGCCTTGCAATAAATTTATTTGAGCTGCTCTGCTGCTAAAATTAAAATTTATTTTTTTTTTCATTTTATTTTACTAAGCAATCCTAAAGCCAAGTTTTCCGCGGTATAGCGAATCAAAAAAAAAAAGTTTTTTTTCGGCCCACCCTAGTAAATATTCTTCAAATCAGAGTTATCTGGTCACGAAGGGTTAAGAGCCTACACTAGTCACGCGAAGAAACGCTCACGCTAATGTTAAGTCTATGGGAAGGTTATCGCGGAATTTCTCGCTCGCATTTTAATATTTTTAAATGATTTTTTTTTGCATAGGATAGCTGAGGTCGATCTCTAACGTTGTTAGTTTTTACTTTTTCGATTTTGGTTCCAGTATTTTTACATAAGGGTACTTTCTTTTTCAGAACCGGTTCCAACCGGTTCCAAAATTGAAAATGTCTGCTTATAAAAAAGCCGTAACCAAAATCGAAAAAGTAAAAACTAACAACGTTAGAGATCGACCTCAGCTATCTTATGCAAAAAAAAATCATTTAAAAATATTAAAATGCGAGCGAGAAATCGCGCGATAACATTCCCATAGACTTAACATTAGCTGGAGCGTTTTTTCGCGTGACTGATGTAGGCTCTTAAGGCAGGTGCTCGTTGTAATCAGGTTCCATTTTCACATCCTTTACTCTACTTAATGATGTTTTGATTTTAATATTTCATTCTTTTATAAAATTTTCGCCACTGGGGATATTTAAAATAATGATGACTTGGATTTAAAAGCTTAACGATTAACTTGAAGCTGATACAGCAAACTAGTAATTTAAAATAATTTAAAATGTATTCTTGGAAAGAGATTAAAACAAAAAGCCATTGATAAATGAGATAAAAATGATAATTGCTTTATCCGCTTATACGTTAGCATATATTACTGGCTTCTTTGTTTATATAAAGAGTCCTAGCATAGTTAATTCCCGTAATCACTGTAAGAAGAGTATTTGTCAAATTTAATTATGTTGAGATGAGATAAAGTGTGAATATTATAACAGAGTAACAGGCATCTATTTGTCAGGTGTGAATAAATTCCCATTATTGAAATATAATTATCTAAATTACAATCATTAGATATAGATGAATAAAAGTAATTGATTATCTTATGCATTATTAAAAGTTGCGTTGAGATTAAAGCTTATTGAGAACTGGCTTATAAACATTGGTTTATCTGTAATAATTACTTTTTAAGCCGATAAACTAGGAAATAAAAAGGCCTTAGAAAGCTATGAAAATTTGTAAAAACAAGGTCTATTTCTTTGAATGCTCTTCGTTTATGAAGATACAAAACTTAAGCGACTTAAGTTTGTTGTTAAGCCGTTAATGGCTAAGGTACATTACCAAATATATATATATATTTCGAATGCAGGTCATAACTGTTCTAAAAGTTACAGAATAAAATATAATTGAGTCTGGTTGTTTTTGCTTTAGAGAATCTGTTTACATATCATCGAAACCATGTCGAACATCAAATCAACGAATGCCAAAATTGTTTTTGTTTTAGTTATTATTGTTGTTGTTGTTTTTCAATTGTTAAATTTCTTTTACATGTTGAAGAACGCTATAATGTTCACCAGTGTCGAATTCAGACCGTTTCAGGGGGATTTCTGTGGGTCCGGAGGGAACATTATACAGTTCAAGTGTGCACACGTGTGTATGGGAGGGAGGAGGGGGGTGCACTTTTGGACCAAATAATTAGTTTAAAATCCCAAATCTTCTGAAGGGACATTTTGCTGCTCCGGATCCCCCGGGTCACCCAATGAATTCATTGATTATTCACAGTGATATGGTATCACTGCTATTTTGAAATACATTTAAATTTATTGAAAGCATGAAAACAAATTTTAGACTATCTTTAGTGATTCAACAAAATAAATCGAGCTACATTAAAATGAAAAGCTATATTGTAATAGTATTTTTATTTAAACCACCCAAGTTACATGAGGAAATGAAATATCTCCCCCCCCCCCCCTTCCTTCATAGAGGAAAGGGGGAGTTGAAACTTTTCGTGTTTAAAATGTGTTTTCTTATTTCGAGCTACAATTTATCATCGGGAAGCTTTTACAAAAACTAATTAATCTGTTTTGAAAAATAAAAATTTTGTGGGTATATGTTCAGTCTATATTGAAGATACAAATAACATAAGTATAAATGTTCGAAGATGAAATAAATAAAATGAATTATTAAATCCGATGATGCAAAGAAAAATTAAAACCCAATTTGGGTCGAAAGATTCTTAGGTATGTGCCCAAATTGGGCATGTCTGTTTTGGTTACTACTGTGTATCCATTTTGGACACTGTTAAATACCCATTTAATATATATATATATATATATATATATATATATATATATATATATTATTGAAATTTGAATGAAAATGAATTAAAATTTGAATGAAATACAGGGTCATGAAAAATCGAAGAGTGTGGAAATAGGATTACAAATATCTCGGCAACTCATTATCCGATCAACTTCATTCTTTAAGCAAAATTTCTGTTTTTTTATTTCTTTTATATTCATATCTGACCATATATATCTAACCATAATATGGTAAGAATAGAGTTAAATTACGGTTATGAACGTTTTATATGTACGTTTTATATTACGTTTTATATGAAAACGGTCAAATGACCAGACAGTTTGCTGCAAAATTTTAACAGTGTAGGAACTCATATATTGCCAAAAGTTTTTTTAATGATCATTCTGCTTACTAAATGGAGCAAGAATAATAACAAGAACGATAAATCATGCGTTAAGCATAGATTATGAAACACTTTCCAACACATTCAGAATACTGTAAAAAAAAACTTTATAGATTAATGAGGAGAAAGGTGATATCTACGTAATCAATTTGGGAAAACACATAACATATTTGAAAAACTAGTTTCAGTAATTATCATTAATAATCGGAAAAATATTCAAATTTTTTCTGTAGATCTGTATATGATCAATAGATTTGTACATATGTATGCTCGTATGCTACATAGTATGCTAAAATTTAGTTAAGTTAGAAAACACACAGCACAGTTGAAAAATTCCATTCGGCAATTTCGGTCAATGAACGATAATGCACTCGACATCTTTTGTTCAGCCCTGTATATGATCTATAGAATTTATAGACACAAAGCAATATGCCCCCCTAAAAAAGTTAAATTTAAAAACGCGTGCCACAACTGAAAACGCCCTTCCAACAATTATTATTCATAGACAGCATTGTACCGAATTATTTTGTGTGTCCCTGTAAAAGATGAACGATGAATGCTATGCACTCCATCATATATAGTAACCATTTTGTAATGCACGTCCGTGATATATATCAATTTCAATATGTTTCAAATATACTAACATCATTAAAATACACCGCAAACGATTTTTTTCCCTACGCCGTAATGTAACGGAATTCTTTTGAGTGTCCCTGTAAATGAACTATAAATGCTACACACTTCATTTTAAATACCGAACATGCCATAGTAAACCTAAATAACATATATTAATTGCATGGCAATCTGTGTATATTTATGCGAGTTCGAGAATATAGAAAGACAGACAGTAAACAAACTGACATACAGACAAACCAAATTTATAAACATTTTTCAACTTTGTTGGAAAGTGTTAAAAATGATGCGTCACGCATAGATTATGAAACACATTCCAATGCATTCAGAAAACTGTAACAGAATTTCATCGTTTTGTGAAAGATGAGTCTACGAAAACAATTTTGAAACCGCATAACGTGATGTATTGAATTTCAACATGTTTGATATAGTGTAATATCATTAAAATAGACTGCAAACCATTCTACACCCCTCCCCCCCCCCCATAGACTATAATGTAACGGAATTATTTTGTCTGCCTTTATAGACGAACTATAGATGCTGCAGACTTCATTTTCAATACCGAACAGGGCATTGTAAAACCTAAATAACATAAATCAATTACATTGTAATCTGAGTATATTTACGCGAGTTAGAGCACGGACATACATACGGCGAGACAAACCGAATTCTCGACTACTTTTGAACTACGTTGGAAAGTCTTAAAAATCGAGGAAATTTAATAAAGATAAAATATATGTAATTGAATAAAATCTTTTCTCCCGAGGATTTGAAATCCTGAAATTTAGTTACATCATACCATGATGTAACAACATTCAAAAGTAAAGTAAATGGTAAAGCACATGTTTTAATCAAACACAGGTGCATCAATTATTTCACTATCTCCTACAATGACTTCATCCTCATATAAGATGAATGGACAATGCACAATCGCACTGTCATTAATTGCGTACATGTTCTTTTTTTAAATGCTAGACGTAAAATTCTAGAAAATTGATATTATGTAACAAGATATGTATTTCTTATATTGAATAATATTTTAACAAAAATTTAAAACATATGTGAAGTCACTAAATAATGCTACATTCAATGTCAGTTTTGCATATTATCACGACATAGAATCGATATAGAAGAACACAATATAGAAGAGTTTTTTGATGAGCCTAGTTTAAAAGTGGAACCTGAAACATTTGTGAGGGATCTACAGAGTTAGTTATATGGATAGGTTTAGACCAGTGAAGTCTAAAACTGCAGAACAAGTTGTATTTATTCATAAAATTTATTCATGTTCTCATATATTCGTAGCTTGCTTCTTGTCATTTCTTCTCGCAATTATCATGCTTTTTTGGGAGGTTAAGATGTATAATTTTAAAGTTTAATAAGCGAATGAAATTGAAATGTTTGGTGAACTTTGCTTAAACACTCGTGTACGGTGAAGCACGCCACATTGGTACATTCTGAGTTGGTATTCTGTGTTCTCAACCAGAGTGCCGCCTTGGAAGTGTAAGAAAAAATTGACTTTAGCCTTTTCAGGGGTAAAGTACTTCAGTTGTTGAAATGTTGAATGTTTGGGCGGCACCAGGATTTACGGTCAAATGTATTTGAAAATAAGTAAAAGTGTTGCTTCACGTGCATTATAAAATCCAAATGTTATTCTAACATTTTAGCGCCATTGTTGTAATAGGGAATTAAAATTAAGTGGGATATACCGGGTGCGTCATAAGTCCCTTAAAACTTTAAAAATTCATTAAACAGAAACAAATGATGCTAAAACATTGCGGTTTGCAGGAATGGGATTAGAGGGAGATCGGATTTTTTTTTAATACAGGGTGATTTTTTTTTTAAGTTGTGAAAGTAAAACCCTATAACAAAAGAACCATTGATCCAAATGATCTGAAATTTCACTAGTATGCTCCCAAAGCAATGGGAATTTTTTAGGCGTAGTTAAAAAAAATAACTTAAAAACGCATCGAAAGATCGCACTGTAGGTTAACATAAACTAGTTTCCTTCCTCTAACGGGTTTTAGGCTCAGTGAAGCAGTCTGTTCAAATTTCAAAACCATCTTCTGTAAATATTCTTTCGTCATTGGATCTTTTCTTAAATTCTTAAGTGTCCTAAATCTCTTAAGAGCAGTTTCTGCGCTATCATTATTCTGATAATACAGTTTCACTAACAACACACGGTCCGTCAATGGCACAGTCATTGCGAGGATATCCATGGAATAATGAACACGAGGTGTACGTGCTTCACGCTTTTATATGCCACTGTATGTGAGTCGTGTACAAGCTCGTCTCCTGACTTTGCTGCATATACATCGCCATCTGTCGGCGGGATTTTAATTATTTTTTTTTTAACCACGTCTAGAAAATTCCCATTGCTTTGGGAGCACACTAGTAAAATTTCAGGTCATTTGGATCAGTGGTTCTTTTGTTATAGGGTTTTACTTTCACAACTTAAAAAAAATCACCCTGTATAAAAAAAAAAGTTGTGGTTCAAAAAATTACCGATAGATGGCACTGGCATGCATGATATGAAGTAGATGTATGCAAATTAGGCTTATAGTAAATTACCCATTTCGGCGAAGCGTCTAACAAGCTTCAGTATCTGAGTACATGAAACAGGCCTTTTCTCGTCTTCACTCATTTGCTGTGCGGAATTTTCGCAATGCGCCAGTTGCTGATCCCCCGTTCTTGTAAAATAGTTTAACAAACAGCGCTTGATCTGGTAACGGTAGCATACTGCTGGCAATGAATGAAGAATCTGTGTGCATTGGGGGTTTATTGACAGTCTGATTTGCCTAAATCTGCTTCATATTATACATGCAGCGCCCTCTATCGATAATTTCTAAACTTTTTTTTAAAAATTGATTTCCCTCTATTAACATTCCTGCAAACCACAATTTTTAGCACCATTTATTTCTTGTATTTTTAAAGTTTTAACGAACTTATGACGCACCCGGCGTAATATCCCAGTATCCTTTAAGTGGTTAAGGGGACAGTAATAGAGGTCTGAACTGAACGGGTGAAAATTTTCAGGCTGGGCCATGTCCGGTGAAAAAGCTAAAATTTTGTTCCGAGCCCGGTCGTTTGATATTTTTACATTTCATGGAAGGCTCTGTGAGTGAAAAAAAAAAAAAAAAAAAAAAAAAAAAAAAAAAAAAATCAATGAAATCAAGCCCCCTCCTGCCAGAAAATCATACCAGAAAATTTCAGGCTTTTATTAATAACGGAATGTTTCTTATTAAATGAAGCAAATATTGCTATTTTAAATTTCTGGGATGGGTGTGAAATATCTGAATTAAAAAATATACTTAATTGGAATTAGGGGTGGTAGCATATATGCTACCATGGGATTAGAGGGTTAAGGGTGTAAGTATACGCAGATAGATGTATTTAAAATTTTTACTTTGCTAAATAAAAAAACAGTGCTTTAAATTTTGAAAATAATGTATAAAATATAAATATGCAGACTGGAGTACTGAAAACGGAGGGGGGGGGGGGGGGGAGTACACTACGGGTGTTATTACTGCAGATATCAGAGCTCCGGTACTTTTTTTCTTAGAAATTAAGCCCTGCCCATTGAATGTGAAAGTAGTATGGTATTTTTCGTACATTTTATTATCTATGTTATATAGGGTGTCCCAAAAACATTGATCTCATATATTATTCCTTAAATATTGATCATAGACATATATTATAAATTACAAAGTTATTTAAAACTAGTCGGATGTGTCAATCCCAAAACTTTCTTCTAATCTCACACAGGTTTCGCAAACACTAAAAACGAAACAGCAGCAATATATATCAAGGTCTAACTGAATTTAAAGTTTTATTAAATTCCGTGCATTAGTTCTTGAGATATGACTATTGCTATAATTGTGTAAATCCTGCAAAATGCAGCATAGCAGCGCCACCTGTTGGGAGATTTAAACCAAAACCTAATCAACAACAACTTATGTCAAGGTCTAACAAAATCTGAAGTTTGATGAAAATCCGTGCATTAGTTATTGATATATTAGTTATCGTAATAATAATGAAAAAAGTAGCATAGCAGTGCCACCTGTTGGCCTATTTACACCAAAACGTAACCAGCGTCTATTTATGTCAAGGTCTAACAGAATCTGAAGTTTGATGAAATTCCGTGCATTAGTTCTTGAGATATAGCTATCGTAAAAATATGAAAAAAGTTATATAGCAGTGCCACCTGTTGGGATATCTACACCAAAACGTAATCAGCGTCTATTTATGTCAAGGTCTAACTGAATCTGAAGATTGATGAAAATAAGTGCATTAGTTCTTGAGATAGAGGTATTGCAGAAATCGCGAAAAATGCAGCATAGCAACGCCACCTGTTGGATGATTTTCACCAAAAACTAATCAGCACCGATTTATTTCAGGGACTAACTGAATATAAAGTTTTATTAAATTTCGTGCGTTAGTTCTTGAGATAGAGCGCCCACAAAATTTTTGTCACATACAGACAGACAGTGTCTGTGATTCTGTCTAAACAGAATCACAGACTTAGACAGACTTTATCTAAAAACAGTCAAATCGTGTTCAGGACCTTCTAAAACGTATAAATCCGAAGTCGAAAATTTTCCTGAATCCAATACTTTCTTCTTGTAAAGATAGAAGAAAGTAAAAAGTTACAGAATTTTATGAAATCGATTAAAATTTTCAGGGAATTAAATTTGAAGAAATACAAAATTTAAATTTTTATAACAAAAAATTTCCCAATGACTAAAAAGTGTGCCCCATACACTAATAAGGCCATGTACAAAATTTCAGCATTTTATCATAAAAAGTTGCATAGATATGAAAATACATAAATGCTGACTTAAACCACTTTTGGATGCCTGTAAGCCAGGGAAAAAATCATGTCGGATGATTACATTCCGAAATTACGAAAGAAAAGAATGATTATATAAATAAATAATAATTGTGCTATTGATTATGCAAAATTATCTATACTGTGTAGAAATATTAACTTTACGCAAAGATTACAAAGCTTGTTCAAAATGTTCTTTGTTCATGCCAATACAGAGCTGCATTCGTCTGATAACACTTCTGTGCGATCGATCAAAATCTCGTTCGGTGATGTCACAACAACCATATTGAATGCGTTTTATTTTATGACTAACCTCTCACCAACTTTGTTTAAACATAGCTTTGCGCCTTTTTAAGATAAAATGCTGAAATTTTGTACATGAACTTATTAGTATATGGGGTACATTTTACTTACTGGGAAATTTTTTGTACGGAGCGAGGCAGTATAAAAATTTAAGTTTTGTATTTCTTCAAATTTAATCCCCTGAAAATTTTAATCTAATATTTCATAAAATTCTGTACCTTTTTTTACGTAACTTTGTATTTTATAATATATGTTTATGATCAATATTTAACACGTTGACGGACAATAGGAACAAGTGAAATTCGAAAATTGACACTATATTATGTTTTTGTAATTTTTAGAATATTAGAAGTATAGTTTTACTCTTTCTGTTTAAATAAACTTAATTTTGATTAATTCAGCACCTTTAATTAGGTTGCACTACTCCCTTCACAACCACGTCAGGGAAAAATACAGTCAAAAAAAGTTATAAACACCAGTATATTCTTATAGAAAAATTTATGTTGAATATTCGATCAAATAATCAATTTGAATTTTTCTATAAGAATATACTGGTAATTATGTTTTTTTTTTTTTTTTTTTTTTTTTTTTTTAACTGTATTTTTCCCTGACCACAAGCCACCCTGCACGTTCATACTGAAGCTGCAACTCGTATAACAGGTGGAAAACGAACTTCAACCTAAAAAATTGTTTCCAAAACATGACACTGGGCGTCTACTTGTACGCCGGTAAATGCACATTTCTGCTGCTATTAGCCGTAGTGTCTAAAAACGACCGTTTCGTTTTGGCAGCTATAGCCGTCATGCCACATTGTGAACTTCGCTTTGGCGGCTATAGCCGCAAATGTCCGTCAACGTGTTAAGGAATAAAAGTCGAGGACAATGTTTTTGGGAAACACTGTATATTCTATGATATATACAATTTAAAATTAATTCTATTACTCCAATATTGCAATATACGTTGGGTACCGCTAACTGCTTTGCCAGGGACTCGCGTGACGTAGCGCTTCCCTGCATGTATAGCTTTAGAAACGGTGACTTGGAATATAATTGTGGAAAGTAAGACTATTTAAATTTATTATTATTATTATTATTATTATTATTATTATTATTATTATTATTAATTATAGTCAGCTATATGCCATATCTATCACACTGCTTCAAATAGGTGTAAACTGTAATTTGCGTCACATGCGTTAAGAGAAATAGAATTAAAAATCTTGTCTAAAACTTTGAAGCAATATTTTTATAATTATTTCCCTTTTGTGCAATACACAGATATAATATTAAATATATTTTTTCTCAAAGATTTAAAAAATATCGTGTAATAAAAAAGTTAAATAAAAGTTTGAGATCGAAGTTGAATGAATGAGCTAACTTTTGCGTGCATTCAGAACGTTAAACATCGTCGAATGAAAAATGTACACCTTGAGATATCCATTTGCTTAATGGGCCATATTACATATTTTTATAATTACTTCACTTTTGTACAATACACAGATATAATATTAAATATTTTTCTTTCAAATAAAAAATAAAAAAAATCGTGTAGTAAAAATTTGAATAAAAGTTTGAGATCGAAGTTGAATGAATGAGCTAACTTTTGAGGGCGTTCAGAACGTTAAGCATCTTCGAATGAAAAATGTAAGGGAGAGGGGGGGGGGGCAGATTTGAACACTTTTCAGTAAAGTATAATTTTCACCACTTTATATTAGTTCTGCGAAATAACACTGTTTATAATAAGAAAGAAGCATTTATTTTATGTATGAAAAAATTAATACAATCAATATTCAATTAAATTAACACACATTTTTTTGTTTACTTTAAAATAAGATTTTTTTTGTTCAAATATTCCCCTGCATGGGGTACATTTGAACAAGCATGGGGCATTTTGAACAAATAATCATTTCAATGCAAGACAGACGTAAACAAAACATATACACTTATTTTTGCTTAAACAGATGTGACCAAATCTTTCAGATATTTTTCTACTTATATAGTTAATGTAGTTAACAATAAATCCAAAAATTATTTCATTTGGAAGTTTCAAAGGTTTATTGGAAATGACAGTAAGCACATTGCTCGTTCTGTCCTCCTGATAACAATCCAGGAAGCTTAAAAATAATATCATTAAAAGGAACGGCCCACTTGTCTTCATGGTCCGGGGAAAAAAATTGTAACAACCTTCTTTCTTTTTCAAATAATTTACCATACATTGTTTTGCTTCATTGTTTTTCTCTTCAACTTGTCCAACATAATGGTGAATTCCTTTTACTTACCCATTATAAGTAGTATAGGGTAAGTCTTGTAATCGTTTTGAAAATCGAAAAAAAAAAATTGACGGATTTACACGTTTCAGACACTGGAGATTCCGAAAAACATATTTTTAGAAAAAAATTTTTGCCGTCCGTCTGTGTGTGTGTCTGTGTGCCTGTGTGTCTATGTGTGTAATTATTAGTTGCCGAGATATTTGAAATCCTATTTTCCACACTCTTCGATTTTTCATGACCCTGTATTTCATTCAAATTTCAATTCAAAGATATATTTTAATTGGAAATTCGACACTTAATCAGATGCAATAAACCGCTAGTTAATAGGATTATTATTTTTGGAGTTATAAGGATGTTTCTTTCAAGCAATTCAGTAATCGAGCCTTTAAAGTTTGTGACGTCATCAAGCCACGATTTTATTTGAATTGCAATGCATTTTATAAGTAGTTTACACATTTTTATTTTAATATTTTACATTATGCATATCCATGATGGGTAAGTATTACGGTGGCCCCCAACGACTAGTTTTACTTGCAATATTTACGAAGTCATTTATTTTAAAATCAGCAACATCGAATTGTTCTATTGCAATACCTTCTTCATTTTCTGGATGATGAAATGACTCATTATCATCACTCTCTAATAAGAAATCTGCAGACATATCGTTGCTGCTAGTCTCAAAATCTTTTCCATGATGGCTTTTTTTACAGATCCTGTGCTTCAACTTCTTTGAAACTATTTTAGTTCTCTTTCTTAATTTTTCGATTTTCAATGCGATTTTTTTTCTGGAGTGTTAAAATCCTAGATTTACCTTTCTTTTTCTCCATTTAGATGTTTTACAAGGTGAAGCTATCGGGTATGATCGGACCAATTCTGGTGTTCGAGAAGTAGCAACAGTGTCATTAACATTAGAAGTACTTGCGTTTGGTTCTACATTTGCATCAACGCAGATATTTTCTGGGCAATCACCCGCTGCAGCATTAAAAAGATCAGCTTCAGTCTGCATAATTTCAATGGTGTTCAAAGAATTTGCTACAGATTCAACCTCTGAAACATAAGGTGTATTATCTAATACCTGTCGGTTACTGTAGAGGATTAAAAATCCTCATCATTGAAAACAGTAGTATCAAAAGGCCATCATATACCTGTTTTTGCAAAGCCTGCAATAATATTCATTCGAGGCTTCATGAATCATACTTGGGAGATTATATACTGAAATTGTTTTACCAGGATTATTAAGTAACCAGCTATTCTGCAAGTTTTGTTTTGAAAGGACCGAGTGCTGATACATCTAACGGCTGCAATCTATGTGTACAGTGAGGTGGAAATGTACCCAAAACAATGACATTTTCTCAAATGAACTGAATCATAAGTTCTAACATTTAAAATTATATAAATGATAGTCAATCCTCTTTAATAAAAAGGTATGTGTTGCTGACGACTGGGATTTCCGCTAGTCGTTGCCACAGATTAATCTCGGAAAATGAAACATTTGAAGTTATTGAAAAAATTAATAGTTCGAAAAGTATTTGTCAGAAAATTGTTAGACAAACTGCGTTAGAAAGGCAAAAAATTGCATTTTTCTTGACATAAATTTCAAATTTAATGATTATGCCGTTTTTTAAATATTGAATTTCAAAAATTACCAAATTTTACAATAGAGTACTATAGCGAAACCTTCACGCATAAAAAGATAATGATAACGACAATGTGTCCTGGCGTATGTATACTGACTATAGCACAAGTCAAAAATTATAGTAGTCTTATTATTCTGTTAAAATATGAAAGTGAATTATGATGTCGCGAATGCATGATTTTCACCATATACACCATAATGTAAGCCCCATAGACATCATAATTTAACACAATTATTCATTTTTTTAATGCTGACCTATTCCATAATAAAGTCTACAGAGAATTGGCCTAATTTGCCGTTAACAGCCCAAATTTTGTCTGACACATTAAAAATGTAATAACGCATTAGCGTTCGTATCGTTTTTAAAAATGCAGAAGGACATTCCAAGTAAAGATCCATAGGGTTTTAAAATACAGGGTCAAATTCTCAAAGTCAATATTTCACTTGATTAAAGGTGCGTTAAGAGAAATTGACCAGCGTAGCGGGCGTAGCTTGCTAGCATACTTCATAACTACATATTAATTTTGAAATTCACTTTAATTTAAACAAGAAGAGGCAGTTTTGAACATGTTCAAAACTACCCAATTAGATTTGTTCAAATCTGCCCCTTATGCCGCTATATTGGAAAAGTAGGCTTATATATGTTATAAACAGATTTAATCAAGATTTGTTATAATGATAAGAAAAGCATAAATCTACTAACTAATATATCACTGAAGATGAACAGCAGAAGACAACAACACAGGCTTCAGAAGCTTACAAAAAGTAAATTAAAAGTCTAATCATAAGACGTCAAAACACATAATCACTATTCATGAGTGAACTATAACTACAATGTGGTAAAAAGCATGTGACACATATGCAAGTTAGTGTTGCCAACATTACTACTGAAAAATAGGAATATTGCATTATCAGATAAAAAAAAATATGGCCACTGTTCAAAACTACCCCCAGTTCAAATGTGTCCCCCTCTCCCCTACACCTTGATATCCGTTTGCTTAATGGACCATATTACATATTTTTATAATTATTTCAATTTTGTGCAATACACAGATATAATATTAAATATTTTTCTCTCAAAGATTTAAAAAATATCGTGTAATAAAAAGTTAAATAAAAGTTTGAGATCGAAGTTGAATGAATGAGCAAACTTTTGAGGGCATTCAAAACGTTAAACATCCTCGAATGAAAAATGTACTCCTTGATATCATTTGCTTAATGGGCCATATTACAGCATAATTCATTTTCAAAATCTTGTATATTAAGTACAGTAAATGATAGCGACAAGGAACTTCAACTTTGAGGTTCTGGGGTCAAATGTTGTGTTTACGTGGATTGACTAATGATGTATTCATTGCATCCAAAGTTTGGGTATTTATTAAATGTTCCGTATTCTTCAGAAAGCGTGATGAAAAATTTTGGTCGATTTCTCTGGTTTCATGATACCGACCCATATTGAAGATAAAATAGGAAATTATGCCATAGTTATAAGGGGCTGTTCATAAATAATGTTATCACTATAGGAGGGAGGGGGGGTCTGGCACTTTATATCGTAAGTTATCTCTAGGAAGAGGGGAGGTGGATATGTCTTTGGATATCGTTATCATTTTTTATCCAAACAAAATTGTCTTTTTCTTTCTTTCTCCTCTTTTTTTTTTTTTTTTTTTTTTTTTTTGTTTTTTGTAACTTTTTTTTTTGTAACTTTTTTTTACATTAAAATAGTCTGTTATTATATTTTTAAGCCTTATCTATTGTTAAGAAAATACAAGATTATTATTAAAGCCATTAAATGTTTTTAAAATCATTTCATTCTATAATATGGAATACCCCCAACGTCCGGCATTCCTGTTTTTCTGGCATATGCACATATAATTCGCTGTTGGAGAAACCAAATGCGAAATATGTTTGAAATTATACTTGTTATGTTTACTAGCATTGAAAGATAAACAGTGTTGTCCACCTGTTTTGTTGATAAGAAGGTCTGCTTTTACCCTACCCATGAAAGAAGACAATTATCACTTACCCATCATACGTAGTATAGGGTAAGTCTTGTAATCGTTTTGAAAATCGAAAAAAAAAAATTACGGATTTACACGTTTCAGACACTGGAGATTCCGAAAAACATATTTTTAGAAAAAAAAAATTGCCGTCCGTCTGTCTGTGTGTGTGTCTGTGTCTGTTTGTGTGTCTGTAAACGCCCCCGAACAAATTGAGATAGAGACTTGAAATTTAGTATGTACTTAGTATGTAATAATGAGAAGAAGCTTATTGAATTGCAGAAGCCTCGATTATCCGAAACTATTTTTTTTCGGACTCTCGAAATATTTGTTCTAATAAAAGGTATATAAATATTTTCGAAATTGTTTATTTTAAGGAGCATTGAGTTTAAGTCTATTTTAATAGCTTTATGCAGAAGCTATGGCACTTAAAGTACTAATGTAATGAAAAATTCGTAAAATTTCTTGGAACTTTTTAACTTATACCAGTGTAAATATAAAACTAATTAATATATCTTCATCATTGTAGTCTATTCCATCAAAAAAACATTTGTAAAATAAGTAAAAAAAATATTCAAGGCATTTCATGCATAAATTTTTGCTATAGGATGTTTTACGTACAGTAAAAATCTGAAAAACTTCCTTTTTGTGAAAAAGCTAAAAATAACTTTTAAAGGCGGTTCTTGCTATAAAAACAATTATTATTCTTTAAAGGTTTAATTATATACTCCATATATTTTCTTGAACATATATTCCAATTTAAATGCTAAATCTCGAAAAAGAAGAATGTACATATACATTTCAGTTTACTTCCGGTTGTAAAATTCTTCGGCAAGCTGTAATGGATGTAACTTTAAACGGCTATAACTCGGGTTCTAATTCAGATACAGTCACAATTAAAGCAGAATTCGATAGATAAAAGATCGGATTTTAATATTATTGCAAAAAGGAAAAATCGATATTTTCATCAAAACGGATGTCTCAAAGGTGTGCGCATACCTTAAAAAAAATCGGGTGTTAGTTATTCCATTCCTTAACAGTTTGTAATACCGCGTTGCATATCTGCAACATAGCCAAAAATTTATGCTACTTATAAGGTGGTTTTCAAAAGACGATTTTATTTATTCCTGCTATCTTCCAACACAGCACTTAATATAAATTGTTCATAGAATTTTCAACAGACGACGATACTGAGTGAATTTTCTATGCCAAAGGTTTATTTATTATTTGAGAAGTTTTACATAGTTATTGCTAAAACGAGCTTAGCAAATTTTATCAAATTAAAAAGTCTGTAGACGTCCAAAAATATATTTTTTACAAAGGTAAATTCGATTACTTTAAAATTTATTTAAAAAAAATTAACAATATTTATAAGAAGTATGTAATTTTCTGTTTATTACAGATGTGAAAAAGTATCTTTTAGTCAATATTTCTTTTATTTTTATGTTCTAAATTTCTTAATTATTTTTTACATGCTTAAAATGATGTATTCTGACATCTGAGTAAATATTTTTCAAATCAGAGTTGTTGAGTCACAAAATGTTTAATCATAAGTTTCCAAATGATGGTGCAATACTGTTGATGCAGTAAGATATTGTCCCTGTTAAAATTTCGTCAATGAAAAAAAGATAACAATTGTTTCATGGCCAGGAAACTTACATGATGTATTGCAATTGAGAATCAATTGCCGATTTCCAAGAAGATATGTAGTTAGTAGAATTATAGTGATAAAAAGTTTATGATTATAGCTATGATTCAATAATGGAATCACAACAAAGAAATACACAAAATATGCCCAAGCTTCTTAGATTCAACATCATAAAACACAATGAGTATATGAAATATTAAAGCAAAATGTGTCATTTTATTTATTGCACTATTGGTATAATCAAAACTGTTTGTTTTTATGAGGTTTTTCCTTATAGCGTATGTGTTATCATGGTTTTTACTTACCCATCATACGTAGTATAGGGTAAGTCTTGCAATCGTTTTAAAAATCGAAAAATTTTTTTTGAGGGATTTACACGTTTCAGACACTGGAGATTCCAAAAAACATATTTTTAGAAAAAAAAAAATTGCCGTTCGTCTGTCTGTGTGTGTGTCTGTAAACGCTCTATCTCCCGAACAAACTGAGATAGAGACTTGAAATTTGGTATGCACTTAGTATGTAATAATGGGAAGATGCTTATTAAATTGCAGTAACCTCGATTATCCGGAACTATTTTTTTCGGACCCTTGAAATATTTGTTCTGATAAAATGTATATAAAAATTTTCGAAATTGTTTATTTTAAGGAGAGAATATAAAAGACAATAAAAAAACATAAATTTTGCATAAAGAATGAAGTTGGTTGAATAATGAGTTGCCGAGATATTTGGAATCCTATTTTCCACACTCTTCGATTTATCGTGACCCTAAATTGCAATTCAAAGATATATTTTAATTCGAAATGAGACACTTATTCCGACGAAGTAAACTGTTAGTTAATAGGATTAACATTTTTGGAGTTATGAGGATGTTTCTTTTACGCAATTCAGTAATAGAGCATTTAAAGTTTAGGACGTCATCAAGCCACGATTTTATTCGAATTGCAATGCATTTTATAAATAGTTTACACATGTTTTATTTTCATATTTTATATTATGCATATCCATGATGGATAAGTATTACGGTGGTCCCAACGGCTAGTTTACTTACCCATCATACGTAGTATAGGATAAATCTTGTAATCGTTTTTAAAATCGAAAAAAAAAATGACGGATTTACACGTTTCAGACACTGGAGATTCCGGAAAACATATTTTTAGAAAAAAAAATTGCCGTCCGTCTGTGTGTCTGTAAACGCTCTATCTCCCGAACAAATTCAGATAGAGATTTGAAATTTGGTATGTACTTAGTATGTAATAATTAGAAGAAGCTTATTGAATTTCAGTAACCTCGATTATCCGGAACTATTTTTTTCTTACTCTCGAAATATTCGTTCTGGTAAAAGGTACATAAAAATTTTCGAAATTGTTTATTTTAAGGAGTGAATATAAAAGACGATAAAAAAACATAAATTTTGCATAAAGAATGAAGTTGGTTGAATAATGAGTTGCCGAGATATTTGGAATCCTATTTTCCACACTTTTCGATTTATCGTGACCCTGTATTTCATTCAAATTGCAATTCAAAGATATATTTTAATTGGAAATGAGACGCTTAGACCGACGAAGTAAACTGTTAGTTAATAAGATTATCAATTTTGGAGTTATAACGATGTTTCTTTTACGCAATTCAGTAATAGAGCATTTAAAGTTTAGGACGTCATCAAGCCACGATTTTATTCGAATTGCAATGCATTTTATAAATAGTTTACACATTTTTTATTTTCATATTTTATACTATGCATATCCATGATGGGTAAGTATTACAGTGGCCCCCAACGACTAGTTTTATTTGGTATTTCAGCATTTTTTAAGAGGAATTTTCAAAAAAAATTTTATTGCATAAATTTAAAACTAGTCGTTGGGGGCCACCGTAATACTTACCGTAGAAAAACTCTAGTAAGTATCTTAGAAGAACTCTAGTAAATACAACAATCTTAATTCGCATTTCCAAGAACGCGATTTCTGTACTCTACCTTTAAACGTCATTTACGGAAATTGCACTGTTTTGCAAGAAATACGGACACTGTACTGTTTTGAAAGAAAAACGGAAAAATCCATTAAATTTACGGAAAACTTTCTGCATATTTACGAGTTTGAAATCTCTTTAACGGAACTAATGTCATTTACGGAAATTGTACTGAAGTTTTGGAAAAATGAAACTTCTCCGTAAAATTTTACGGAAAATCTCTTGTATTTTCACTGATTTTTTTTTACAGTGTACCATCTATTGGCGCCTGCAATGTTGAGGTTTCTGTATAAGATTTTTACAGTTTTTTTAATAAACATACCACTGGTTTCATGCTTCTATCTAACACCGTTTCCGAGTTGTTGTTTTTTTTTAAGTTAGAGGTCCTTCGTGAAATACCCGGTACATTCCCGTGAAGTTTTTTGTGAGTGGTGTTCATACGCAAAAGAAATAACTGCAAATTAATAGGATTCAAAGAAAAGGAAATTCTTAGGTGATGATTTTATCCTTCTGAACTCCACACATAAATCACTATAAAACTACTTTTAATTCGTGACACACTTATCATATATGTAAAACATATATATATTTTAATCAACACGTATCGAATAAAAAACGTAATGACTTGCGATATTGATTCTGTTTATTGATTAAACGTGATTGCCCTAGGCTACGTATTAGAAAATGATTAATTAAAGCGTTTCAACTCTATTGAAACTCAATTAATGCGTTTTTAGTGCCAAAAAATACTGAAAACTCATAAAATTCAAAGAATTATGTTATATATATATATATATATATATTATATATATATAGATAGATAGATAGATATATGTACGTAAATGGTATGTAAATAGCCGCTTTACTGAACCAATAATCGATAAACAACAAAATACGAACTTTAATTTCAACTAATACACTTTTGGTTAAAACTATATAACAAATTTACCTTATAATAGCGCCTTTCTGGCTATATCCATTTTATGTATCTTGTTTCATAACAAAAATTAGAAGATTGGCTCTGAGCCAAATCTCGTGATCCAAACTATTTTACAACTCGCGCATTAAAGCCATGGATAATAATAGAGTGTGAGTTCAGTGTCAGTTCATTTGATGATTATTTACGTGAAGTGTTTAAACTGAAATCCTACAAATCGGTCATCCTGACGTGATGGCGTTTCGACATCAGCATCTTGATTTGTTATGTTTTTTTCATGCCTAACAGTTATTTTTTTTAGATTTTTATTTCTTTCTGGATATTGCTCTCTGTCTTTAGGATCGGCATATCTAATATATCTGTAATTTATTTCCGGATATTGCTCTCTATCTTTAGAAACTACATAACTATTGCTTCTAGAATGATAAGAATTTGAATAAGCATCTTTTCCACTATAAGCTCCTTTAAATCCATGATGAGAATTATTCTTATGTGATGGTTGTGAATATCTTTGTTCATTATAACTAGCCTTGCACGATCGTCGGCCACCATAATTATAATTATTTCGACCATGATAGTAGCCGCTATTCATGTATCTAGGAGAAAATTTTGGATTATATCTTGTTTTTGAATTAGGTGAAGCATTTTCTGTTTGTAATTTCTTCTCTTCCAGTTCTGCTTGTAATTTCTTCTTTTTCTTCTTTCTCTTTTCTACTTGCTATCACTACTTCCAATCGATCTCTTATAAAATCTTCTTCGTAACTCTCCCAACTCTTGATCAGCTTTATTAGGACAGGTATTGTCGGTTTTTCTGGTGCTTCAATTCCGCATTCTTCGCAGAGGCTAGATCAATTCTCTTAGCTTTATTGAGAGTTCCCATGCTTATCTTTCAAAAATTGTACTTGAAGTGATACGATTACGGTTTCACCTTGCTAATTCGTAACCCAACTTTTGATACTGGCGTTTTACAATACTTTACGTTTGGTTTCCATTTCACTACTAGTGGCTTTTACTTTTAATAATCTTGGCATCCGAGCCCCCAAAAATGTAAGTAAATGATATGTAAATAGCCGCTTTACTGAACCAATAATCGATAAACAACAAAATACGAACTTTAATTTCAACTAATACACTTTTGGTTAAAACTATATAACAAATTTACCTTATAATAATCCAACTAGGCCTAATAGCGCCTTTCTGGCTATATCCATTTTATGTATCTTGTTTCATAACAAAAATTAGAAGATTGGCTCTTAGCCAAATCTCGTGATCCAAACTATTTTACAACTCGCGCATTAAAGCCATGGACAACAATAGAGTGTCAGTTCAGTGTCAGTTCATTTGATGATCATTTACGTGAAGTGTTCAAACTGAAATCCTACAAATATATAATATATATATATATATATATATATATATAGAGAGAGAGAGAGAGAGAGAGAGAGAGAGTAATTATTGAACAGTGATCTTTCTTTTTCCATTATCTGCGAAGATCTTCTATTTTTTACAAGAACAAGTGATTAAATATCCGTAATCCTACAATTTCAGTGAAAAACAGCATAAGCAGAAAATTAACCACACAATTAACATAACCACACTTTTTCGTTTAGTTTTAAAATATAACAAGCATTCTTGCAGTATATATATATATATACGCCGGGCGGGTCAGCTAGTATATATATATATTAGCTGACTCGCCCGGCATTGCCCTAGCCCGTGTAATAAACTTATATCTCTTAAAAAACGAAACAAAGCTCTGAGACAGGTCACCACTGCCTACGGCAATGTATAGTAGACATGCTACAAAATTGAGCTGGTTTGGAGAAGATGAGAACATTAATAGCCGAGTTATAGAAATAAGGCACAGTTAGAGAAAACAACCTTGAGAAAGGTGTAGGGGGGAGGGGTGAACATGCATCTTTAAAGAACATGAATCTTTAAAGATTTATTTATTTGGTTAAGCTAGGTACTTAATTTGAAATTTGGCTCAGACTATTATTCGGAAATATTGGTAACAGTTTTCTAAAATTACACCTTGAAGCTATGAATGCTCATTTTTACGATAATTTATTGAAAATGGAACTGGTTTGGAGAAGTTCGGAATGTTATTAGCTGAGATTTAAAATAGCGGTATTCTCTATATAAAACAGCAATTAAACACTACGGGTGAAGCTAAAAATATTAAAATTGTTAAATGTAATTAGTTTTGTTGAAATCAGAGCAGTACAGTTGGATTTATTAATAAGGGGGGCGGGTCAATTAAGGAAACCTCCGTCGCCAGGTGGCACCCGATCAAGTAAAATAAATGCGATATTTAATAAATTGTTTACTCTTACCCCTCTCCCTCCCCGCAATTATAACAAATAATGTGTTAAATAAAGTTTTCTGTAATAAAAATCTCTATCATAATAATATATGTCCTGTTTAAAAAAAAACCTTAAAACCAGCTAATTATCATGAAGCAAAACGTGCCTGGAATATGTTTCAAACAGGTGGCGTCTGTGTCAATTGCCGTGTGCAGGTGGAGCTACATTAGCATGGCTGTACGCCGGTGACTGCAATCCATATTAACACTATTTTGTTATAAGTCCATATCTATGCATCGATACTATGATTTATTTAATTTCTTCCGTGAAAAATCTACACAACCAACCAACCGAAGAAAAAAACATATTTTTGATGAGAATTCTTTGGGGATTTTATGTAATACTTAGCTGACCCACCCGGCATTGCCCGAGCTATGTAGCTTAGTTCGTTTGGAAATATTTGCGCTTAATAAATATAAAGTCACAGAATTTTGAGGTTCGTTTGCAAAAACAGATCGGAGCGCGCGTAGTATGTCCTCTGTACATGGTGCCGAAGGCAGCGGGGCCCCCAACACTAATTCCTCTCGGAGAAAAATGTCTGAATTCAACCTCTTTATTTTATTTTATTTATTTTTTTTTTTTTTTGGTATATTTAAGGTTATTACCACAGAAACATGTAACCCTGGGCGGATCAGCTAGTAATGGAATATATATTAATCAGCCTGTAAAGAATTATTTTTGAAGAGTTAGTATTAATCAAAAATCTGATAACTGACTTGAGACACATAAAATATAAGTAAAATGTCCTGAAATGTTAGCATCGTAAAAATGATGACTCCCTTTAATTACTTATGTTGAGAGATCAGCATTAAAAAAAGTCCTTCCGTTCTTTACCGCGGAGAAAAGGTAGCCTCCATATGCCTTATTTTTAAGAATTCTGCTAATTTTACCCAAACACACGAAGGTAAAATGCGGGGAACCCGATTATAGAAGATTTCCAGTTTTCTTTAATACTGAATATAAATGGGAATTTTGAAAAATTAGTCAGCTATTGCCAAGATGGCTTCATTTACGGCGACTTACTTTCAAACTGCTATATATTGGCCAAAAGGTAGGGGCAAAATGATGCTCCGGAATCCTTGTATCAAGGCCGAACACTTATGAGTAAAAACTTTTTTGATTTCTAAATTTTTGTACATCTTTTGGAATTTGAAATCTTTAAGTGGCCGCCATTTTTAAACAAGATGGCGGATGAAGCTAGCCAAGGAACTAGGTGTAGACCTTTGTAAGTCTTGTGCACATATTCAATCACATCCACATCGGTTGATAAATACAAGTTCTATCGCATGACAAAAATCTGATAAATATATAATGCTCCTCTGACGAATCCATAAGTTATTCATGGTATTTCATATTTGTTTTTCATCTTGTTGGGTTTGATTTTGTGGTATCCTTTCCATTGATATTTATAATATCTCTTCTTTTAAAAATAAATTATCAACGTAAAATAACACAAATAAAAATATATAAAATAGTAAACAGCTGTTTCGGAGCCCCTAAAGCTCTATCATCAGTGCCAATTTTAAAAGATTCAAAACGATTCAAAAGTTTAAGCCATGTAAATATGCTTGCGTCTCTGAAAGCGTCCAAGATTGAATGGCGATGAGTTTTTCAAAAACAACAGCGGAGTCAGGAAACACATGTGACGTAGGAGACCAGTAAAAGCGCCCGGCCAGACTGTACGAGTTCAAGTACGGAAGAGAAAAAAAGGGGGAGGGGGAAACGAAGAGAATGAATTAAATGAAAGGTAGCCAGATATTTGAAAAATTTGGTGTACTGGACATATCATTATCTAAGTTACCTGAATTCTTCCATATATTATAAGCTTCCCAAAAATCAAGATCGTAAATCGATGAGCGCATTTCTGAATTATTAAACCTTCTGAAAAATGAAAACTGCGACTGCTAGATCAACAATGGTTAGCAATCGCAGATCGTTTAGTGTCACGATATTTAACATAGTTTTTATATTCCCCCAAGCGGACCTTAAGGCGTCGCTTAGTTTAACCTGTCTCTTTTTTTTATTTTTCACACATGCGATTTCACTTTAAATATATATATAGATAGATAGATAGATAGATAGATATAAATCAACATTTGGACGGAGGGTGATTTTGGGGTCTGGCGATCATGATCAGTGAAAATATACCGGAATTGCTTTAGTACGGATGGCTTCAATATGTAGCTTGCAAATAAAAACTTGAATAAAGTTTAAATGGGCTCCAAATTTACACGGATATGCCTAATTGCCGTGAATATTCTGAAATAATTAGTTATTTCAAATATTTAAAAAAAATCGTTAGATTAACGTTCCAATCTCATTTAATTGTTATACACACTCCTTTGAATGTTAATTAGTCTTCATCTATCATATATATATATGAAGATGAAACTGGTTGACGAACTTTATGAATACTAGTTACGGCGATAACATTTTTCTTTACTATTTTATTCTTTATATCTTCATGAGAAATATTTTTTAACCTTGAAAATTAACTACAGATAGTAGTGGTTAGTTTTTTACATATAAATAGCTCTCATTAAACTTGTTTATTTAAGGAATTATTGGAAAGTTATTTCATTTTTAGTAGGTAAGTAATCTTCATTAAAAATACAGCCTACTTTTTTTAAATTGTGAGTACTGCATTGTTTCTTAATTAGATATTCGATTAAATTATTATAGAAGATTATATTTATTACAAACATAAAACACAAAATCGTTAGATTAACGTTCCAATTTCATTTAATTGTTATACACACTCCTTTGAATGTTAATTAGTCTTCATATATATATATATATACAGGGTGTCCACGTATAACCTGACCGACCTTTATTTTCGCAACCGTTGGTCCTAGATGCATACTTCCAATTACAAAAATGGTTTAAATAAAGTAAAGAATTATTTTTAAAGCGATTTGGGTCAAGAAAAACATTTATTAAAAAATTTCGAAATTTAAATTTTTATACGGTCTTCCGGTCCTATAAGTGATACTTAGTAAAAATTTATTGTGACACTAACAAGTAAGACAAAAAAAAAGTCCCATTCATCTAACATTAAAATTGACCGAATTATGAAACTTTGAAATGCATGACTTATACAACTTTTTTGCATCTCAAAACAGATGATTTTGGCCATGCTTTCAGGGGTCGTATATAAAGTACTTGAACTTATTTCAAGGTATCTGCGTTTAAAAGAAATCGTATAACTATTACGATTGAGTTAACTTTTATTAGTTAAGTTTCAGATTAGTTAAAATAATTCTATTTTAACATATGTTTTATTTTGTAAGGATTCGAGACTATGATTTCTTTTAACAAAAATTATGTTATTTTCATAAGGTTTTATTTAACTTGCAACGATCGTCTTTCGAGTTTAAAAATTTGTACTCGAACTTTAACTCACTTTCAAATGTCGATCGAAATGTACGATGTTCGATCGAAGTTAAATTTTACATACTGACTTAAATCCAATGACAATGTAATATTATTATGATTTTCGACTCTTACCATTTTATACATACTTATATTAGAGGATAACACAAAAAAATTCGGATAGATTACCGTCAACAAGTTTAAGAAAGAGTTTTAGATTAGATAACATAAACCTGCGATGATTGTGTTTTTTTACTTTTATAACTACGTTTTATGTATTTTTAACACTGAATAAAAAAATTTCCTTCACTTTTAACCATCATGTCAGGATTTTTCGGAAATCGTAAATTTCAAAGTTAAAAAATAGCGAAAAATCTGATACTATGAAATAGATGTAAGACTATTTTATTCAGTTTAATTTAATTTAATTCAATAATTTATTAAATTTTTTGGCTTATACTGGGTATCTTACAGCTAAACAGCTCAAGGGTCCGATGAGGTTGGGAGGGGAGGGGGGATCAATTTTAACTTTGAGCTTTTTAACTTTGAAATTTGCGATTTGAGAACAATCCTGACGCGATGGTTTAAAATGAAGGTTATTTTCGGATTCAGCGCTAAAAAATACATAAGAATCAATTTTCAAAAGCTAAAAATCATGGCACAACCGAAAATTTGAAACACGGTGTAATCTAACAGCATTTTAAAATCTGTATCTCATCAAAAACAACTCGTTGTAAATGATCCCGCCAAGCCACAAACCTAAAACGTCAGCCATAAAAAGAAGTGATATCACATAAAAAGAAGCGATATAGAAGTGCATACTCCGAGTCCCGTGTAAAAATCTATCACCACTCATAATGTTTCCAAAGGACTCGGAGTGAGGTACAGTATGTGAAAACTGCTTGGCGACCTGCAGGCTTTTATAATGCTCGCGTTTCCTGCAATTACATATGACTATATTATTTTTATTTATTTTTTATTTATTTTTATTTATTTAATTATTTTGCTCCCATAAAATTGTAAAAAGTTGAAGCTTCTGTGTTTGCATGTCTTTTCTTATTTATGAGCTTGAAAAATTAATTTGTTGATTTTATTTACCATTATTTAAACTAGAAACACCACTCTTACGAAGAAGATTTCTTAAGTAAACATGTAAAGATTTTGAGTTTGTAATATATATATACAGTGTCTCACAAAAGTGATGGGACACTTGTGCTTTATAAAAAGAAACTGCAATAAAATAAATAAACAAACATGTGCAAAAAATTTTTGGGTGTGTTTCATATTTAAAGTTAGTAACAATTATTACATAACATACATTTTGTCAAAATATTAAAATATTAATTTAGTAAAAATACAATTGTTCAGAACGGAGCAAAAAATGGCTCACATAAGTGATGGGACACTTACTTTTCCATCAAATATTTATCCAAAAATTTTACTTTTTAAAAGGTTTTAATATTTTGTTGGATTTCCTTTTACTTTTAAAACATGATTTAATCTTTTTGGGATGGATTCGACTATTTTTTTTGTGATTTCTGGAGTGATTTTACCCCATTCTTCTTGAAGCACCGATTTTAGTTGTTGTTTTGAAGAAATGGTGTGTTTGCGAATTCTTGATTCCAATTCTTGCCAAATATTCTCTATGGGATTTAAGTCTGGAGATTGTGGTGGTGTTTTTATTATTTCAGGACAGTTATATAGCAGCCAGAGTCTAACGTTCAGAGCAGTGTGCTTGGGGTCATTGTCCTGGTAGAATTTAAAATCGTTATGAAGGTTCAATTTTCGTGCTGAAGATTTCAAATTTTGCTTTAAAATATCAATATACTTGTACTGATCCATTATACTGTCAATAAAAACAAGATTACCAACTCCAGCGGACGACATACACCCCCATACCATAACTCCTCCTCCACCATGTTTTACTGTTGGTACCAAGTTCTGTTTGCGAAGTTCTTCCCTGGGTTTTCTCCACACCAAGATTCTACCGTCAGAACCAAATATATTAAATTTACTCTCATCAGCAAATATAACTTTATTCCAGTAATCAGAATTCTTATTTATGTTGGATTTTGCGAAAGCTAGTCTGAGTTTTCTATTCTTTTCACTTACGAAGAATTTTTTCCTGGCTACTCTACCGTGATATTCAGCAGATCGAATTACCCTTCTAATAGTTTCAGGATTAACAATTATTCCATATAATGCTTGTAAATCAGCAGCAACTTTTGAAGCACTAATTCTTGGATTTTTTTTAATATTTCGAACGATAATTCGCTTTATTCCATTGGATAGCTTTGATGGTCAGCCAGGTCTTCTTTTATCCTGAATCATATGATTCTTTTTATATCGTTTAATGATATTGAAAACTGTTGAACGACTCAAGTTAACTGTTTCAGCAGTTTTTCTAATAAATTTTCCACGTTCAATATGCAAATTAATAACTAATTTTCGAATTTCAGGCGAAGTTTCTTTTCGTTTAGCATTCATGACTACACAGAGCTAAAAAACACAAAAATTCCAAAACAAACTGGAGAGAAATACTGCAGACGATTTTATAAATTATTGCCAATTGCTTTTAAGTAAAAATAAAACCCCAAAAAATATTTTTATTGCTTATTTCAGACGATTTTTGTTGCATATATAATGGTGTCCCATCACTTATGTGAGCTATTTTTTGCTCCGTTCTAAACATTTGTATTTTTATTAAATTAATATTTTAATATTTTGACAAAATGTATGTTATGTAATAATCTTTACTAAATTTAAGTATGAAACACACCCACAAAAAAAATGTGTACATGTTTTTTTAATTTATTTGATTAGTTTCCTTTTGTAAAGCACAAGTGTCCCATCACTTATGTGAGACACTGTATATATATATATATATATATGTAATGATCATACACATATTAATAACAATGCACTTTATAATAAACGTTAACTAAATTGAGATATATTGCAATAATTATAGCGTAAGCGGAATCGCATAAGTCTGGGGAAAAATCCGTTCTGTCAGTTCTTTCGCATGAAAAAATATTTATAAAAGTGATATAACAAAAATTAAAAATTTAATTTTCGATTTTCAAAATTGATATACTGCATATATTCTAAAAGCCTGCAGGTCGCCAAGCAGTTTTCACATACTGTACCTCACTCCGAGTCCTTTGGAAACATTATGAGTGGTGATAGATTTTTACACGGGACTCGGAGTATGCACTTTTATATCGCTTCTTTTTATGTGATATCACTTCTTTTTATGGCTGACGTTTTAGGTTTGTGGCTTGGCGGGATCATTTACAACGAGTTGTTTTTCATGAGATATCACTTCTTTTTGTAAGGTATTTAATTTCAATTACACAGATTCCATTTTTATTCAGAAAAGAAAAGATAAAAGAAAGATGAAAGGGGCAAAATAAAAAAATAATTGTGATGCTATAAATAGAATTATACATCAGAATTATACAATTTATTGAGTGACTTATTCCAATGTACATGTCTCTACCATAGCAAAGGGGAAACTTTTATATTCATTTCCTTAGATTGTATTCATCAGATTATTTATGACATGTTTATTTTCCTTTTTCTTTTGTTAATATCACTCTTCCGTTTATATACATTCAAAAAACAAAAAAAATAGAAAATTTTACAGTAGTTTACAAAGTAATTAAAATACTACAGTTTCAGAAAAATGTGGAAAAATATGAAGTACCTTTTTTTTTTTGGTCAATTATAACAATGAGTTTACTTTACCGAGAATAATCAAATTTGTTTTTCTACGAACCATTGTTACTTACAGGGATTTTTATACTAATATATTAAATATTATTCTTGAAAATTACTGAGCACCTTAAAAGTTTTTTTATTTGTTAAGTTTTTTAACTCAACGTTTCGAGAATCGGAAAAATATAAGATTGGCAACGTTTGCAAAAGTATAAAAACTATTAAAGTGATTTCAAAATAGAAAATGTTCGTAGGATGACATGTATTCCAAAATTTTGTGTGATTTTGTATATAAGACTAATGCGTTTACATAATAAACCGTTTAAAAAAAAGTAAAATTTTATTAAAATTTTTGATCTGATAAATCATAAAGCTTTAAATTAGATTTTAAAAAGGAGCGTGATTAAACCAAAAAGGATTATATTTACTAAATGCACAAAATACATAATTAATGTTTCTAGTCTGTCCATTCCAATCGGGGATCCTAAAATATAGGTCCTCAATCCCCGGCAGTCCATGAATTAATTAGGACATATGTAATGCAACTGTTAAAATGTTCCCAAAGTCGACAATAGAAGCAATAAGTATAGCTGGTCAAATATGAAACACGGCATTGCTTCATCATGACTTTGTTTCGTGAGGTGTTCGTTCTCCAAACATAAAAATATTTTGAAAGTGTTCGTTAACCGAACATGTGTTCGTTATCCGAACATGAAAATCTCACGCGAAAGTGTTCGTTAACCGATTTGTTCGTAAACCAAACAGTTCGTTACCGATCACCTATTGTATACGAAATATAGCATTTTTAATTTTTATGAGGAATTTAAGAAATTATTTCCTTTTCATTGTGCTCTTAGGCCTGTTTTTAGAGCATTTTAAGTTCGTCATAGCCGGAGATTCAATGAACGGCAAATATTTAAACGCAAAACTTGTAATCTTGGGGTATCAACATTTTTACATTCTATTACTCAGCGCATGAATGTAAAGTTGGAATTTTTTAATCGCTTTTTTCAATCAATTCCTGATACATTTATTAATAAACACAGTTTTTTTTAATCGATGAAAATACTATATTTTAATAGATTTAGAGCTTAAGATCGACGAGCTTTCAGACAGACAAAATGAACCCGTATTAAATTTTAAAGCAAGATAATAAAACCTTACAGAGATTGAAACAGTATAAAATCATTAAAATACATCTCACTCAGTAAATATACATCGGTTGTAATGTAATCAAGATCTTCTAAGAGACTCTGTAAACGAAACGTATATGGTTCAACAATACAAACAATAGAGAGTTTAAATGAATCGGATGTAGTAACATATTTGAATATCTTGTGTATATAGCAACTTTGACAAATATTATGCTATTTACTATTGTTTTTCCTGTGTGTTGAGGAATCAAGTACTTCAACGTAAAAATTCGCTAATTACACAATTATTAATCTTATTAAAAAATCTTTTGAGTTACCCTGTAAACAAAAACTAAATTCTACAGTTCTGTTTCACAATAGGAAGCTAACTTAGGTCGTTCGTAGTAACATATTTTAACATCCTGCGCATACGTTCTTTTTTAAAAGAGTTAGACCATTTAATGTGTCTTTGCTTCATTTTAAGTATAGGAATAAATCACTTTAAAGTGGTATACATAAAAAACTAATTAATATTTTTACACGAAATATTAAACATTTGAACTACTTATAAAAACAATTCAAATGCTGCAAACCGCGTAAAAATCGGATAATTACACAACTCTTTAGCCCTATATCAAAAGATCTTTTGTAAGACCCTGTAAACGAACCTTAAATGTTACGATTTTTTATAATAGGGAGCTTACTTGGGTCGACTGTAATAACATATCTTAATATTATGTGTATACGACCATTTCTAAAAGAGTTGGGTCATTAATTATTTTTTTGCTCTATGTTAAGTATAGGAATCAATAACTTTAAACTGATATAAATCAAAAACTAATTAATATTTTTTCATGAAACTTACAAAGGTTTGAATTACTCATAAAAACAATTCAAATGACGTAAACCACGTAAAAATCCGATAATTACACATTGCTGTAGCCCTGTCAACAGTTTTTTGCTACATGTTAAGTATAGGAATCAATAACTTTAAACTGATATAACTCAAAAACTAATTGATATTTTTTCATGAAACTTACAAAGGTTTGAACTACTCATAAAAACAATTCAAATGACGTAAACCACGTAAAAATTCGATAATTACACATTGCTGTAGCCCTGTCAACAGTTTTTGGTCTGTACAAGATTTAAAAAGGGCAAAAAACAGCACTTTTAAAATCGCATTTCCTGAAAACCTATTCGACAGATCTTGCTTTTCTTTTGATTTCTTATTCATTTGGCGCGCCCCATTCCATAGAATCAAGAATTTTGTTTCTATCATAAATAGAACGCGAGATATAGATGTGTCAAAAACCCGTTTTGTCCCGTCCGCAAAATATAAACTAGACAGAGTTAAAAAAAAAAAAATTGTAAAATCGTTTGGCATCCATTGGCGGAAATTCCTTTCATTTACTGTGTAATGCATTGCTGTTTCCTATGCTTGGCGAGAAACTCTGTCGAGTTTCTATGATGTCAAAAACCCGTTTTGTCCCGTCCGCAAAATATAAACTAGACAGAGTTAAAAAAAAAAAAAAAATGTAAAATCGTTTGGCATCCATTGGCGGAAATTCCTTTCATTTACTGTGTAATGCATTGCTGTTTCTTATGCTTGGCGAGAAACTCTGTCGAGTTTCTATGATCATTTTGAAAAAAAAAAGAGGCTGTTGTTTTTCATGCTTTTATTTAACAAAAATTCTGTTATTTTTTTCCTCTTATATGTTCAGTACAAATTGCGTATTTTGAATTAATATGTTAGAGTGATTTTATAGATTTCACATTAGATTGCAATGTTAATTTTGATCTCAACTATTTTTTTTATATATATCTGACGATTTCTACTACATTTGTGAATGACCCCTATTTCGCAGCAAAAAATTTACTCCAACTTTAAACAGCTACTCTGTCAATTTTAATGTTAGATGAATGGGACTTTTTTTGTCTTACTTGTTAGTGTCACAGTAAATTTTTACTAAATATCGCTTATAGGACCGGGGGGCCGTATAAAAATTTAAATTTCGTATTTTTTTTATAAATGTTTTTCTTGACCCAAATCGATTTTAAAATAATTCTTTACCTTATTTAAACCATTTTTGCAATTGGAAGTATGCATCTAGGATCAACGGTTTCGAAAATAAATGTCGGTCAGGTTATACGAGGACACCCTGTATATGAAGATGAAACTGGTTAACGAACTTTAGGAATACAAGTTACTGCGATAACATTTTCTTTACTATTTTCTTCTTTATATCTTCATGAGAATTATTTTTTAACCTTGAAAATTAACCGCAGATAATAGTGGTTAGTTTTTTTACATCTAAATAGCTCTCATTAAACTTGTTTCTTTAAAGAATTATTGGAAAGTTATTTCATTTTTAATAGGTAAGTAATCTTCATTAAAAATACAGCCTACTTTCTTTAAATGGTGAGTAGTGCATTGTTGCTTAATTAGATATTTGTTTAAATTATTATAGAAGATTATTTTTATTACATAACTCGCTAGCATTGAGTTCGAGAAGTAGGATATCTTATATTCATTGCAAATGCCTAAAATATGTAAAAATTTGAAACAAAACAGGTTTTTTCATTGCAATAATTAAAGATACGAATTTATCAGGAGTTTCATTTTTTTTTCTCCTATTGTTCGAATTTTCGATCGACATAAAAGATCATACCAGAAAATGTTTGTATTTCTAGAGAGAAAGCTGAAACTGAAAAAGATTTCACAACTGAAGAGTCACCATATATCCTATTGTAAGCTAACAGGGTTTTTTTCACAATTTACTTTATGTGCGTCAAAGCTGTGACATGAGCGTATGCCGGGGATACTAAATAATTAAATATTTACCAAAAGAAAGAATTTTTGGTCACTTTTGATCAAATATAGTCAATTTTCACCATTTGCCCACCCTCTCTAACGAAAATTCTGGGTACGTCCATGAAGTTTATGCGTTATAATAAAATGGCCTAAATGAATTTTGCATTAAATCTTACTCAACTTTGTTTTTACGCTAAATTATTTTTTAATTTTATCATACTAAAACCGAAAACGAGAAATCACACATAACTTCCTTCTCAATTTGAAACAAATAATGTTTATGTGAATGTAGCTGATATAAAAAGAATTGTTTTAGACGGGGAGGCGGCAGCACAGACAATCACTTCATCGAGTTCACGGCTGAAATTCCAGAATTAGTTAAAACTCGACTTGCATATTAAAACGCAATCGGTCTGCCAAGTCATATCTTGGTGGAAAACACCTTAAAACCCGATTTTAGCGGTTGACTCGTAGGTTTACCATTATGTTTTCCTGCACCCAAAAGGTATGAAAACATGGAGGACTGGGAGCAGGAACACACAATGGTAAACCTACGAGCCAACCGCTAAAATCGGGTTTTCGGGTGCTTTCCATCAAGATATGACTTGGAAGACCGATTGCGTTTTAATATGCGAATCAAGTTTTAGCTAATTCTGGTATTTCAGCCGTGAACTCGATGAGGTGATTGTCTGTGCTGCCGCCTCCCGGTCTATTTGATTGTTTTCACTTTTACGGAAGGAAAAACACGTTGCCAAAACAGTGCCAGTAAGAACCCCTTTTCGCAAACATGTCATACTTCTTTTTAATTAAAAGGTGTAAAACAAAAAGATTATAAACAGTAAAATAGGTTTTATTAGACTGTTGACATATGTTTCAGCTCATTCTGAACCATTATCAAAACAAACAAAAATGTTCTATAAATGCACGATCTGTTAAGTTATTTGAAACACAATCATTTATTTTTTCACGTACTTTTTAAAAACTTCCGCACATTATTTTTATTTGAAACGCAATCATTTACTTTTTCACCTACTTTTTAAAAAATTACGCACATTATTTTTATTTGAAACCCAATCATTTAACTTTTCACGTACTTTTTAAATATTACGCACATTATTACTTTCTTCTATCTTTACAAGAAGAAAGTATTGGATTTATGAAAATTTTCGACTTCGGTTTTCGACGGATTTATACGTTTTAGAAGGTCCTGAACACGATTTGACTGCTTTTAGAAAATGTATGTCTGTGAGTCTGTCTGTCTGTATGTGACACAAATTTTGTGGGCGCTCTATCTCAAGAACTAATGCTCGGAATTTAATAAAACTTTAGATTCAGTTATTCCCTGATATAAATTGGTGCTGATTAGTTTTTGGTCAAAATCGCCCGGCAGGTGGCGCTGCTATGCAGAATTTTTTGCGATTCCCGCAAAAGCTCTATCTCAAGAACTAATGCTCGGAATTTAATACAACTTTAGATTCAGTTATTCCCTGATATAAATTGGTGCTGATTAGTTTTTGGTAAAAATCGCCCAGCAGGTGGCGCTGCTATGCAGCATTTTGCAGGATTTACACGATTTTAGCGATAGTGATATCTCAAGAAATATTGCACGGAATTCAATAAAACTTGTGTTTCAGTTAGACCTTGATATAAATTGGTGCTGATTATTTTTAGTGTATGCGAAACCTGTGTGAGATAGAAGAAAGTTTTGGGATTGACACATCCGACTAGTTTTTATTTGAAACGCAATCATTTAACTTTTCACGTACTTTTTAAAAACTTCCGCACATTATTTTTATTTGAAACGCAACCATTTAATTTTTCACGTACTTTTTAAAAAATTACGCACATTATTTTTATTTGAAACGCAATCATTTAATTTTTCACGTACTTTTTAAAAACTTTCGCACATTATTTTTATTTGAAACGCAATCATTTA
This sequence comes from Maratus michaelseni, assembly GCA_963931845.1. Taxonomy (NCBI): domain Eukaryota; kingdom Metazoa; phylum Arthropoda; class Arachnida; order Araneae; family Salticidae; genus Maratus; species Maratus michaelseni. The sequence goes on from OZ007595.1 coordinate 123,001,859, forward strand.
ATTTTTCACGCACGTTTTAAAAAAATTACCCAAGTTATTTTTATTTTTACTTGGGTGAAACATCCAAGTAAAAATTAAAATTAAAATAACGCGCGTATTTTTTTAAAAAGTAGGGGAAAAATTAAATGATTGCGTTTCAAATAACTTCATAGACCGTGCATTTATAGAATATTTTTGTTTGTTTTGATAATGGCTCAGATTGATCTGAAATATATGTCAACAGTCTAATAAAACCTATTTTACTGTTTATAATTTTTTTATTTTACACTTTTTAGCAATAAAAAAGAAGTATATAATTACACACAGAGAAAAAGGAATTGATTAAAACTACAAAACATGTTTTGTTGAGTACATTTTGGTTGTTTTAGCACAATTCAAGTAAAATTGAACGATTTTACTTGAATTGACAAAACATTTTTGGCTGATGATACAAAAAATTTTTTTGGAATTGTAAAAAAAAAAATTTTTTTTTGTTGATTCAAACAAAATTTCCATTGACCTATATTTAAACAAAAAGTTTTGTTGGGTCAACCAAATTTTTGTTGATTCAACGAAACTTTTTTCTGGGTGCAAGGTGTTATGATTTGTGCAATAATCAGACATGTGTTAGGTTTATAATATAGATTATTGTTAACATTAAACCATATTCTTGACAACATCATTTATGTGTGACGTCATCCCTTGACATGGACCCGATTACCTAAGATTAGCATCAAAATTTAATCAAATAATATTATTCTATATGTTTGAATCAAATATATGAAATCAAAATAAGTTTTGTTTGCACCAATTCTATCGTATGCATATTTAAGACGTTGTGAATATAATGAAATATTTTCTTTTTAGCTTTTTTTTTTTTTCGTAATACTTGACAAAATTTTACCTAGACTAATATGTATATTTTTTTATTCCCCTTTAACTACATCAAGCTCCAAATTTATTTATTTATGCATTTATTTCAACACTTCATTGTACGCAACATTATTTTGATTCAAATTATTTGTATACAACAAATTTTAACATTTTCTTGAAATGTTACTCTGGATAATGCAACGTATAATTAATTGTCCATGTAGACACTGATTTCGACAAATAGATGCCAACATGTTCAAGTGCTTGCCCTTGAGCTTTATTTATTGTAATCGCAAAAGATAGCTGGATGAAGAATTGTCTTTTATTAACCCGTTAACGTCCAACTGTTTTTACACTTCTTTTAATTCTTCGACACCAGTTTTTCCCATGTGGTAATTCTGAGTTATTTAATGACTCAAAATTTGAGATTAGATAATGAGAAAATTTGCGTACTAAAATACTGGTACAGAAATTTAAAAGTTTTGTTCGGTTGTAGGTGGTCTTTCTGGGCGGTAATGGATTTTAAGATTAGAAGGGTATTCAGAATATGGAGCATCAAAGATATTCTTGGAATGTAAACGCAACTGCCTATATGAGTTCCTGTTATAATTTCAGCTTCGATTATGCTATTGTTTAGAGGTTTTACAACCAATCTCGTTCCATTGCAAAGACCCAAAGAGGGTCTTTCAAAGACCCAAAGAGGGTCTTACGTTGTTGAGGTTTCTCAACAACGCAATTGGGTAAATTATTTGGCCACATGGTTTTAAATTGGTCAAATGTTCAATTGGATACGATACTGCTTGATTTTCATTTACAACGGAATGAGCGGTATAATAAATTCTCGGTTGTTCATAAAATTGTTCAGTTGTTCAAGTTGTTAATTATTTCAACTTCTTCGTTCAAAGGGGTTAAAATGCATTTTTTGTCAAATTAATACTCTGTATTTCCATCATTGGATATTATACAAATTCAGAGAAGCATTTTTAGCTTTTTGGTTGAATGATGAATTCAGTAAAGTCGACATTTTGACCTTCTCCAACTTGAATTAAACATAATCAGAAAAGTTCATATTTTTAATTTGATTCCCTCGCATGTTAATTATGAGATTAATAACATTTATCCAAATATTAGAAAATTTCAAAATGGCCAAAGACAATTTCAGCTCTTTTGCTATGCTTCACTACAGGCAAAATTTGTCTAAAAGTCGCCAGTAAATACAACTACTATTCCACCAAATGGCGAATCATTCTTTTTTATGTCCTTAAGCGTACGATCTACACATTCAAATACTAATTTACTCATCATGGGTGCTTCATCCTAGACACCTAACTTCGTTTCTCTTATTAATTCAGCAAGGTCAGATCGCTTACTAATGGCATACGTAGATGTTTCGTTCAAATTTAGCGAAATTTTTTAATCTTGAATGTGCTGTTCTATCTTGATCTAATAACAAAGTTGCGATCCCAGAACATGCAACAGCTAGGCAACCATGTTATATGATCTCACCCTTTTCGAAACTACATTAAGTAAAAACGTTTTGCCAGTCCCTCCTGGCTGGTCAATAAACTAAACCATAGAATTTTCTTTAAAACAGCAAGCGAAACTTCATCATAAATTGACTTTTGATCGTGATTATCCTGGCGCAGACGATAAATAACCAAATATTCTTTGAGTCACAATTTTTACATTGAAAAATTTTCTTACGTATCACAAACATTCCATTCGTGTTTAAATTAAATAATTTCGATTTATAAATTATCGCTCATCAAAACGCTTATTATTATTATCATCATTATTATTAATATTATTATTATTTTGTATTTTATATAAAATCAGTAACAGTTTTTTTTTTCTTTTACTTTTCGGTGTGTCTATATTTTTTTCTAACTAATAATAGCCATTTCAATTCTTTAATCAACGATAATATGCGGTCGCCAAGAGGAAAAAAAAATTCCAATGGCAACCATTAATCCCGAAAAAAGTGAAAAATACCAATTTTTTTTATTTTAAAAAGCCATAATAAATCAGTCAACTAAGATACAGTTTTCAAACAAATTGCATTTGAAAGTAGATTTTTTTCCCTATATAAAGGTGTAGAAATTGATATTGCGTAATGTTTAGAAATTAAAAAAATTGCAGTAGCAAAAATCGCAAAACCGATGTTTCATCATTGAGTGTTGTCATTTGCAAAATGACGTCAGCGTTACGCATGGACACGTTTGTCCTTTATAATATATACTAGGGCATCTAACCCGGGCTTCCCGGGATAGATAATATAGGTGAAAACCATTTTTTTTTTTTATTGAAAACTCTAATAGATTTTTTTACATTTAATATTTTTTTTAGATTGCCCCTTAACAACAACAAAGAGCATTTTTATATGAAATAAGTCAATTTTATTTATTCAAATATTTTATTTATAATATATTTTATTTATTCAAATATTTTATTTATAATATATTTTATTTATTCAAATATTTTATTTATAATATATTTTATTTATTCAAATATTTTATTTATAATATATTTTATTTATTCAAATAAAATTTCGAAATTTGTTAAAAGTGGTAATTTCGTATTGGCTTCGTGCCAGAAGTTAATAGCCGAAGAAATCGCATAAATTTCGTTATATACAGAATATTTCCTTATTCTGATAATTTCGGCGGTTTTAAGCGCTTATTTCGATTACATGTCTGTTAAGTTTGTGTTTTATTTATACTATTTTATTGATTGCATGATGAAGTTTTAATTTCGTTATGGAATATTAGATGGAAACAAATGCTGAACTTTTTATATTGTTTAAAATACAAACGGATTAATATTTTGTAATCGTCTGCAAGTGATAGAGATAGATTTTTAAAAAAAATACTTGAAATTTAATTTAAATGCTATAATAAATGAGTAAATAGCTATACAGTTTTCAAACAAATTGCTTTCGAATGTAGATTTTTTCCCTATATAACAGTATAAAAATTTAAAATGTGTGATGTTTAGAAATTTAAAAAATTGCAGTAGCAAAATTCGCAAAACCAAAATTTCATCGTCAAGTGTTGCCATTCGCAAAATGACGTCAGCGTTACGCACGGAAACGTTTTTCCTTTATAATATATATATATATATATATTATAAATATATATTAAAAATTTATATATATATATATATATATATATATATATATATATATATATATATAAATGTGTACACATGTGAAGAACGAAGGATAAAACACCATGAAAAGCAATGGAATGGACACTGAAGGAATTATACTTAAAAGGATGAAAAAGCAAAAATTGAAAAAGCAAAATTGGAAAACTATGAATATCTTATAAAATCTTCAGAAGGGCTTTATAAGAATATTCATAGTAAGTATATGTTATTTCAACAAATATTGTCAACAAATATCCTTACATTATGCCTAAAATCGACTATACATATATATATATATATATATATAAACTTATTGCAAAAATTAACCATTGAAACAGAAATATATATTCTAAAATTTGCGTAATAAAGAGATTTATAAAAAAAAAAACTGGAAATGAGTTTTGTTATAAATCTTTGTCAAGCCTCACTTTATAGAAAAAGTAATCCCGTAATTTAATCAGACTAAAACTAAAAATGAATAATTTAAGTATTTCCTTACTCTGATCGTGAGAATTAACTGAATATTAAAAGAAACTTTGCATTATACGCGAAAACACGTTTTCACGAAAACAGAAGAAATGCGTGCTTCACCACCACTATTAACAATATATTCTTTTGTTACAGAATTACCGAAAAAGTAAACGAGATATTAGACGGTGATAGCTGTAAGCAAATAAAACAACAATTAAACTGAGGAAACACGACAATTAAACACGAGGAAAGATTAATTTCTCGAACAATGTAAAGTTCACTTCATCGATTCTTCCGGTACACTGCAAAAAAAAAAAAAAAAATGTTGATTTTACAGTATAATACTGACATTCCAGCTGCCAGTATTATACTGTAAAATCAACAATTTTTTTTTTTTTTTTTTTTTTTTTTTTTGCAGTGTAGAAATCAAATCTACAAAACACAAGTTTTAAAAATTAAACAAGAAAAGCCAAGCTTAAAAAAACAGAAAGAAAAATCATGCGTCAAGCATAGATTATGAACTTTTCCAACACATTCAGAATACTGTAAAAAAAATAACTTCACATTTTACTAAGTAAACAATTTACAACAAGTGGTGATCGAAGATCGCACAAAGGGTTTCGTTTAATATTCTTTTCAAAACACTTTATCCTTGCTTTAATAAATCCAAATAAATTTCATCCCCCCCCCCCCCCCCGAAAAAAAAATGTCATGTTTTTTATAAAGTAAAAATCTACCGGTCCGATAGCGTGCGTCATAATAATATCTGTCATGTGGACTAAATGCGATATTTAAAAAAAAAAATCAATTTCAAAATTAAACATGTTGTACAGAGATCAATATGTCAATATGTCCATAATCGGGTTTTTATCATAAATAAAGTAAGTTTTTTTTTTTTTTTTTTATGGATATAAGTCACAAAACATACATGATAAAGTGACTGAAAATAAATTGTGTGCATGTAAAATGCTGATCAACATAGAATTGTCTTCTTTTTTTACTCTTCTTTATAAATAGACTTTGTGTGTCTGTGTATGTGTGCATAAATTGTAAACCATACTGATCGCTAGGTAGATAGCGAAATAAATGTTATTTAATCTTTAAACCGGAACTTATGCTTCTCTGATTTTATTATACTGAAACTTTGTAAATAAATGTATGAAACACAAATATGCGGAATCAGGGGACAGGGGGTACGCTACGGTTGTAAGAACTACAGAATATTAGAGTTCCAGTACTTTGTTTTGTTGGAAATAAAGCCCTGAAAATAAACTGAAAATAAATTACGAGCGTATGTGTATATTGTAAACCATTCTGAAATACAATTCTATGTAGCTAGGGAAATATATTGGTCTTAATTAAACCTCAATCTATACTTTGTGTTTCCTTCTCTTTATTATACTGAAACTGAAAACGGAAAACATATGTGCGCACTTTCTACCGCTAATTTTCACGTGGAGAAAACAGATATGTAATTTTTTTAAAAAAAGTATATTTTTTTCACTTTTGTTAAAAAAAAAAAGTACATTGTGATAGATAAAAAAATTGTTCCGAAATGCTTCTATTAAGACAATGTTTCTGACTATTCCTCGTTTTACAATTATTATTACAATGTACTCGTTATTCATCATTACTCGTTTGTCAAACTTGTGCATTCCCAATCTGATAAGAGAGATATATACAAGATGATGTAGTGAACACGACCACCAGCATCTTGATGGATCTCAATAATTCCAATGAATCATTTTAATAATCAAATAGAATACATAACAAGAACGAAAATCATGCGTCAAGCATAGATTATGTAACACTTTCCAACGCTTCCAAAATAATTTTACAAATTATTACCTTTTAATAAGCTGAAAGATAATATCTAAGTAAACAATTTGGAAAACGCATAACATATTTAAAAGCGTAATTTCAGGAATTTACAACATATACAATATTCGGAAAAATATTCGAATACTTTTATTCATCCCTGTATATGATCTATAGATTTGTATATATGCTACATAGGATGCTAAATTTTAGTTTAGTTAGGAAACGCGTAGCACAGTTTAAAATTCTCCTTCTGGAGTTTTTGTCAATAAGCGGAAATGTGTTCGCGAACTTTTTTGCTGCCTTGTATATGATCTACAGAATTTATACACACCAAGTAATAGACAAAAAGTGAGTTAAATTTAAAATCGCGTTCAGCAACTTAAAACGCAGTTGTACGATTTATTGTTAACAGACAGTAGAGAATTCTTTTGTGTGTCCCTGTAAATGAACGATGACTGCTATACACACAATATTCTGTACTAAACCTCTTGTAATGCACCTTAATGATATATAGAAATTTCAATGCGTTTAAAATAATGAAACATTATTTAATTAAACCGCAAACGATTTTTCTCCATAGACGTAATGTAACGGAATTCTTTTGACTGTCCCTGTAAAGTAACTGTAAGTGCTATGCACACCGTATTCCATATTAAGTTTCTTGTAATGCACCGTAGTGATATATATCAATTACAATGTGTTTGAAATTGTGTAACATCATTAAAATAAAACGCAAATGATTTTTCCCGATCGCAATGTAACGGAATTATTTGAGTGTCCCTGTAAAAAAAACTATAAGTGCTACACACTTCATTTTCAATAGCGAACATGCCACAGTAAGCCTCAATTACATATATCAATTGCATGACGATCCGAGTATATTTACGCGAATTAGAGCACGGATAGACAGACGGCAGGCAGACAGACAAACCGAATTCATAAACACTTTTTAACTACGTTGGAAAATGTTAAAAAGTAGCATGAAAATTAATAGAGTATTTTTTTCTTTCACATTTCTGGTGGATATAAGTTGCACAACATTCAGAATAAGAAAAACATACACTATTAAGACAAAGTGACGGAAAATAAATTACGAGTATATGTGTATATTGTAAACCATTCTGAAATATAATTCCATGTAGCTAGGGAAATAAACTTTTATTGATCTTAACCCTTAACTGCTGCGACAGAAATTGTCGCATTACTACTGTGAGCGAGAAATAAACTTTTTTTAGTTTTATTGGGTTGTTCGAAAATTCCTCCCGTTTCGGAAAACCAATTCGTACCGGAAAATTCTGACCTACAATTACTATACATTAGCTATCATAATTAATGTCTAATATTTAAATGATAGAATTTTCCGGTACGAACCAACTTTCCCAAACGGGAAGAACTTTCCAGACAACCCAATAATTAACCCTTTGTATCAGCGTGTTGCATATCTGCAACATACACAAAAGTCAATATTACTTATGCAGTGGGCTTTAAAGGACAATTTTAATTATTGCTGCTATCTTCCAACACAGCAGTTAACATAAACTGTTCATAGAATTCTCAACCGACGGTGATACTGAGTTAATTTTTCATTCCAAAGTTTTATTTGTCATTTGAGCAGTTCCACATCCTTATTGGTAGAATGAACTTCGTAAAGTTTGTCAAATTAAAAAGACTGGAGACGCCCAAAAATAGATTTTTTACAGAAGTAAGATACTTTACAATTTTGTATTAGAAAATTGACAATATTAATGAGAAGTATGCAATTTTATGTTTATTGCAGATGTGAAAAAAGTGCCTTTTCGCCAATATATTTTTTAACCATTGGGGAAATGGTAGTTGTTTTCGGTCGAGAATGGACCTCTTGATGTCGTCAAGTTATTTTTTAAGCGTTTTTAACGAAATTCTGTAACTTTAGAAGAATTTTTCTTTGAACAGGCAATAGAAATGCATAAAATCGTCACAAAAATGTTAAAGTTACAAAAAGAATAGATGCAAATTATCAGATATGAAAAAAAGCCGAATTCAAAAATTGACGTCGGATGAGAAATCGTCTTATAAAGCAAAAAATGTGGTCTTCAACTTTAATTTCATCAAAATACTTTTAGCTCAGACATCAATCTAAACAAGAGTTAAAGCAAAACTTAAATTTTGCTTAGGGGGTGGTCTACAAATAGAAATTGTACCAAACTTTAAAAATTTCAATGCTAACACCTAAAGTTGGCATCATATTTGGATATTTCGGTTTATATTTTTATGTTCTAATTCTTTTTTTTTTTTTTTTTTTTACATGTTTAAAATGATGTATTCTAACATCTGAGAAAATATTTTTCAGACCAGTTCAGATCAGAGTTGTTGACTCACAAGGGGTTAAGCCTCAATTTATACCATGTCTTTCCTTCTCTTAATTATACTGAAACTGAAAACGTAAAACATCTGGCCACTTTCTTTCCACCGTTTAAAGCTCACGTAGAGAAAACGGATATGTAAAGAAAAGTGTCCTTTTTTTTTTCACTTTTGTTATAAAAAAAAATGCACATTGTGATAGGGTAAAAATGTTCTCAAACCCTACCACTAAAACAATGCCTTTTACTATTCCTCTCTTCACAGGGTTGTCAAACCTGTAGCACCCCAACTGATAAGAGAGATACCAGATGATGCTAAGAGCACAATCACCAGCATCTTGACGGATCACAATCGTTCCACTGACCCACAAGAACGCCAACTTCCTCTCCCGGGTATAATCACGAAAATAAATACATCTAAAAGGAAGTCACTTAGAGAAACATTTTTTAGGTCTCACGCGATGAACTTGATCTTGACCCCCGGCTTGGACGTGGAGGAGTGGCCAGAGCATAAAACCGATCCGATTCTTCCGATTTGGTTCACTACTGGAAGAAAGACGATCCAGGATCAAAGATGCAGGTAGGCAGCTTTTGTTTTTTTGAGAATGGAGAGTGAAAATAATCGGTGGTGACGGATTCGTTTTAGGCGCACGTAACAATAGGGTGATTTATAAATGCTAAATGAATAGCACGCGTAAATTGCATGTGCGTGCTTTAAATGAACGTAAATGATGTAATTTTTGCTTTACGACATTAAAATATTAAAATCACACTTTGTGAAAAGTTAATGTTTTTAATGTCGTTGTAAAGGTTGAGGATTTTGTCTATTTGTTTTGTTATATAATATGTTGTTTCTCAGATTCTCTATTATTTGGACGATTCCACCATTACGTGTGTGACTTTAAGAGAGTGTTTTTTTTCAAATTGAGACAAATTTGGAAGTGAAATTATTTAGGTAACGTTTTACTTTTTGTATTGCTATTACGGGACACATACAGAATCATTTTTGTAGTGACACCTTCAGTCTAAAGTAATAACATTTTTTTTTTAATAGCAAAATCCTTGTTACGTGTATGAGTCACGCACGTAACAACGACTTTACTATTTTATAAAATTTAAAAAAATGTTATTACTTTAGACTGAAGGTGTCACTACAAAAAGGATTCTGTATGTGTCCTGTAATACCAATAAAAAAAGTAAAACGTTATCTAAGTAATTTCACTTCCAAATTTGTCTGAATTTGCGAAAAAAACACTCTCTAAAAGTCACACATGTAACGGTGGAATCGCCGATTTGCGTTTTTAAAAACAATAGATAAAGCTAGGGATCGCAAAAGGTTTTTTTTTTTTTTTTTTTTAAGATGGAGAATGAGTTACGGCACATTTCATTCAGGAGAACATAACAAGTAATGGATAAATGTTAAATGGATATAGAACGCGTTGAGTGGACTTTAAGCAGGGGTGCAAAAATCTAGGCGCCAATGGGCTGATTCCCACCACTAAATTTTACTAGTATTCTTCGTCAAATTTTATTACTATACTTCGTCTAAATTTTATCAGTATTCTTATTAGGCGAAGAATACTAAAAATTTAGTGGTGGGATTCAGCCAATTGGCGCCTAGATTTTTGCACCCCTGACTTTAAGGGGACTTTGGACTCTTAAAAAATATCGAAAAGAGAAAACAATTGGCCATATTTGTCGTTTTATATCTTAAAAAGTATACATTACAAAACACAAAGGTTTTTTAATTTGTCGAACAGAATTTTTTAAACGTTTGTACGGTTCCTTGAATTTGGAAACAAATAATTTCTAAAAGTTTTCTTTGCCATATTTTTCTGAGATGAAATAAGTCAAAGAAAACTTTTAGAAATTACTGGCGTGCAAATTCAAGGGACTGTACAAACGTTTAAAAAAATACGCCAACGACATCCGCAATTTTTGTGTCAGCGCTCAAATCTAGTATTCAGGGGGCGGTGCCTAAACACCTTGATTGCGTAATATGTTATTTCATAGATAGTGACAGTGTAAAAATGATAAATATTGCAGCGATGTAATCAAACATTAGTAGCGCAGGGGCAACCTCTACCGTTTTAAAACGGGAGGTCCAGAGTTCGAATGCAGCCTATTCTACTGAGTAAAATTATTATAATCTTTTTTTTAAGCCTATGTGGTTACATACACATGTCGGAAATATTCCGTGTATAACACGCATTCCACTTTTTATGCCTAAAATTTCGAGGGGGGGGCGCATTATACGCGAGTATATGCTTTATTGTTGAAAAGATTGTACGAAATGATCTATAATCTATTCATTTAACAAATCAGTTTTAGTGTTAATGATCTAATCCTTTTCAAATTTCATATTACTATAATTTCTGACGTATAGTCCGCGGATCCAACAATCATGTTTATATCCAGAAATTGTATTTAATAATCGAAGTCATATATGTACCTCGTTCGAGTAAGCTGCATTTTATTAAGTAAAATTTCTAGGCCTAAGCATATCTGTTTGATCGGTAGATTATTCGCCGGAAATCACAGTAGTATAATACTAATGTATCCAACATATCGTCAGCTATTTATGTGAAAAATAAATGAAATAATATATTTTTTTCTGAATTCATAATGTAGAACACAAATAATTAAAATTCTATTTTTAAAAAATTATAAAAAAATAATGCGTTTTATTGTAACGTTGTGTGGTTTTATTTATATGTTAATTTATTCTTTTTTTTTTTTTTTTTTTTTTTTTAATCAAATAAGCTGTTTTTCAGATTTTATATTATTTGCATTTTTTTAAAAATACATAAAACTGTTGACATCGTAATGTGTTATTTTTCATTTCAATAAATATGCTCATTGAATATAACACTCAGAAATGTTTCAGCACACTCCGAAATACTGTAAGCGTAAATGGTTAGTGTAAGTTCGGCTTAGCGTGTGTTTCAAATGAACTTAAAAGTATAATGTACTTTTAACGAATTTTAAATTATATGTTCTTAAAAATTATTGACATAATTCTTAATATATTTTATTATAGTTTTTTAAGAAATGGTGGGATTTTGTTCATTTGTATGTTTATTATTTCTTTCGTTATCAAAATCTGTATCTATTTATATTTTCAAAGATGCATAAAACTATTAAATGCATAATATGTCATTGAAAAAAAAAACTAATTAAATATGCTTATTGAATAATTGTTCAGAATTGTTTCACGCACATGTGCCTGTATTGTAAACATAAATGTATAGTGGGATTTAGAGTGCTACATCGGGTTGGTAACCCGACTTTAATCTTAAGTCTACCCGACGTCGTCGGGTTCAGTCGGGTCATTATTTTTTACTTTCTCCTTTCTTCTTACGTCGGATCGTGTCGGGTTGACGCTAATTTTTTTTCGCTGCGGGTCGGGTTAGGTTTGTACTCTTTCAGGTCGGGTTCGGGTTGGCCCAATTTTTCCAAAAGAAAGTCCTGACTATTTTTCAAATGAAAAAAACTATATATTTGAATATTAATGAGTGTATATGTGTTCATTTTTATAAAAAAAAAAGAGGGGGGGATAAAATTGATATTAGAGATATATTTGTAGATTTTTTTTTCCGTAATTGTATTAAAACATGGATTGAATTTCTTTCACTTCAGGTTCTGCTTTGGATATTTCAGATTTGGGTCGGATTTCGGATTGATACATTTTTTTTTTTTTTTTAAATTGATGGGTCAGATTTCGGGTTGACTTTCAGCAGAAATGTCGGGTTCGGGTCGCGTACAAATCCGAGCCGTGCAGGACTTTAGTTTGGGTTCAGTTTAATACGTGTTCTAAATGAACTTAAAAGATATAATTCACTTTTAATAAAATTTTAACAAAATATATAATTTTAAAAAAATAATGTGTTTTAATGTATTTTTTACAGTATTCTGAGAAGTTGTTACTTTGTTCCTTTATTTGTTTATTCTTTCTTTTGTTATGAGAATGTTTATTGTAACTAGCATTTTTAAATACAATCGTAGCAGAATTTTGTCGAGTCATTTCAAATTTTATGAAAATCGAATCAAAACTTTAAAAGATATTAATAAAAGTTTTTTTTTTTTTCATTCTATTAACTCCTATCATACATAATTATATCATAAAAACGCAAGTCATGTGAGTGAGGGAAACAAATACGGGCTAGCCATTTCTTATTTCATATACCAGGCGGCCATTTTTATTCAAAGTTATTTTTTCGAATAAAATTGAATAAAAGTTACATTTTTAGAAAGATCGCTCAAAAAAATTATTTGTTTGAGAGATGAGTTACATTAAAAAATATATAGATTCTGAGGTAACTTCAGTTAAAATTAACAGCCTAATATTTATACCAATATCCATTAAAGTAAATAAACACAAGAGATTCGTTCATCGTGAATCATGAGAAATATTAAACCATGGAAGTAATCATTTGCAAAGCAAGCATAGTGAATTTTGCAGCGCTATCTGGTGTCGAAAAAAAATCGTATCTGTAAGCGTGGCATACGTAATAAGAAAAAAGAAAGGCTTGCTCATTTTGCTCATAACAGACGATATAATTAATTTCACCAAAATAATAACGATTTTTTTTTTTACATTGTAAAACTATTTATAGTAAGAACCTCATTTGTCGTTTAACGTGCAATTTCCAACTTGTTAGGATAGATATTTGCATTACTTTGCCTCGAAACTCTGGATTTTTACTTTCTTCTATCTTTACAAGAAGAAAGTATTGGATTAATGAAAATTTTCGACTTCCGGTTTTCGACGGATTTATACGCTTTAGAATGTCTGAACACGGTTTGACTGTTTTTAGAAAATATCTGTCCGCGAGTCTGTGGTTCTATCTGTATGGGACGAAAATTTTGTGGGCGCTCTATCTCAAGAACTAATGCACGGAATTTAATAAAACTTTAGATTCAGTTAGTCCTTGATATAAATTGATGCTGATTAGTTTTTGGTGTAAATCGTTCAACAGATGTCTTTCCTGTCGTTCAACAGAAAGTTTCCTGAACTAGAATATTTGCTTTCATATTCAGTACAATTATTATGGAGAATCAAGTCGGATATGCCAATCCCAAAACTTTCTTCTATCTCACACAAGTTTCGCATACACTAAAAAGAATCAGCACCAATTTATATCAAGGTCTAACTGAATCTAAAGTTTTATTAAATTCCGCGCATTAGTTCTTGAGATAAAACTATTACTAAAATCGTGTAAATCCTGCAAAATGTAGCATAGCAGCGCCACCTGTTGAGAGATTTAGACATAAACTTAATCAACAACAACTTAAGTCAACGTCTAACTGAATCTGAAGTTTGATGAAAATTCGTACATTAGTTCTTGAGATACAGTTATCGTGATAATAATGAAAAAAGTAGCATAGCAGCGCCATCTGTTGAGCTATTTACACCAAAATGTAAGCAGCATCTATTTATGTCAAGGTCTAACTGAATCTGAAGTTTGATGAAATTCCGAGCATTAGTTCTTGAGATAGAGCTATTGCAGAAATTATTAAAAATGCAGCATGGCAGCGCCACCTTTCGGTCGATCTTCACCAAAAACTAATCAGCACCAATTTATTTCAGATACTAACTGAATATAAAGTTTTATTAAATTTCGTGCATTAGTTCTTGAGATAGAGCGCCCACAAAATTTTTGTCACATACAGACAGAGTCACAGAGTCACAGACAGGCATTTTCTAAAAAGAGTCACATCGTGTTCAGGACCTTCTAAAACGTATAAATCTGTCGAAAACCGGAAGTCGAAAATTTTCATGAATTCAATACTTTCTTCTTGTAAAGATAGAAGAAAGTAAAAACATTTGTTTGTTTGTTCTTTGTGGGAGGTAATCTCTGGAATTGCCGAGCTGGTTTTAGAATCAATAGTGTTAAATTGATGGTGACAATCTCTGCTCAAACGTGGGCTACTTTTTATGTCGGAACCCTTGCCCTAAGGAAGTGGCAGAGAGAAAAATGTCCTAAAATAACGATTTCTTTGAAATTGCTTGGACTAAAAACTTGAAAATTGACATTGTGTAGGTTATCTTTAAACGATAAATGCTCAGTAAGAACAGTTTTCAAAAATTCAAAATTTAAAAGTGTGAAATGAACAGAAAACGTTCTAAAATCACAATTACTCAGCAACTACCAAACCAATTTAAAAAAATTTCAGTATTATAATGGTGGTTATCTCTGCTTAAACATTAAGTTATTTTTATGTTGTTATCTCTGCTTCCCCAGAAGGTGCAAGAGCGAAACACGTTCTGAAATCATGTTTTCCTAAAAATTGTTAGAGCTAAAAACTTGATATTTGACGTGGTGGTTACATTTAGAACATAAATGCTTGCACAGAGCGATCTTTTAAAAAACTCGAAATTTAAAAGAGTAAATCAGCAGAAAACGAGCTAAAATCACGATTAATCTGAAATTACCGTGCCAAACAGATCTCAAAGTTCTTTCATCATTATAATGATCTTCCCTGGTTAAACAAGTCCTATTATTTTTACCTCGGCACTCCTGCACCCAAGTAGGTGCAAGAACGAAGAATATTCTAAAATTACGATTTATTTGAAACTATTAAGGCTAAAAACTTGAAATTTGAAATGGTGGTTACGTTTAAGACATAAATTCTCATTAAGTACAGTTTTTAAAAATTCGAAATATTAAAGGGCGAAATGTCAAAATGAGCGAAAATTTTTTTTAAATCGCAATTACTCTGAAATTACTCTCGAGATTATGGCTCCAGATTTTGTTAAGGCCGTTTGTCCTCAAATCCACACTGGCTAATTTATGACACATTTTTTGTTTCATTTTTGTTCGCAAACGCACGAAATTGGCGGGTGTTCTTATTTAGAAACTTTGTAATCGAAATACACTTTTCTTTTCTTTTCTTTTTTTTTTTTTTTTTTTTTTTTTTTTTGGTAGGCAGAAGATCTTTCAGAAAATACTGTCAAAATCGACGTTTTGAACCGAATTTCCGACGCTGCATCACGAAAAAGGAGAAAAACGTGTCGTCACGTGACACAAATCGCTTGTAACTCGATAAGTAATTTATTTATCAGAAATTAGAAAACTCATTTCGATTCCAATTCGCTTCAATTAGTCAGGCCAAGTTATGCCTTTGCGTTTAAAAATGAGTTAGAAAATGTGTCAGAAAACTTTCCGTTATTAAGCAGGTCATTTAAGAATCATCTTAAAGTGATTTTGAATCAGAACAAGAAGCCTACACGTAAACATGGTTGCAGATTGGTAACCAATTTTGGCGATCTATCTTCCTGGCACAGATAATACGTAAGTACCCAAAATCGCAATAAAATAGTCATAATTTGTAATGAATTCGACGCCACATAAACTCACTTAAATATAAATCTAAGATCTTTAATATAAATATGAATTCCACATCCTAGCTTTTTTTTTTCCAAGTGACAGAGAAAACAAAAAACTTGTATCCTTCATTAGTGAAACTAAACTGCCCCATCCACAAAATAAATAATAAAAAGAAAAGTGCCCAGTTAAATTGATGGCATTGAGCTCACAGGCTATTCACTTACTGTATATTATACTCTTATTTCAAAGAATAATGCCCTCCAAAAATAAAAAAATCGATATTAAATTAAGGAGAGGATTAACCCCCCCCCCTGTTTCCCCCTTTATACTTAACCAGTGAACCCCAAAACTAACCAGGGAAGTGCCTTATCACAATGAACCTATATCCAAAATTTGAAGCAAATCAGATAATTCTGCATGAAAAACCAATTTATCTAACTTAAGGGGGGGAATTAGACCCCCGTCCCCCCTTTATACTTAACCAATGAAACCCCAAAACTAATCAGGGAAGCGCCTTATCACAATGAACCTATAACCAAAATTTTAAACAAATCGGATATTTCTATGAAGAGTTATCGCGTTTCGTACATACGTACATACATACATACATACATACAGAACGGGCGGGCACATTAGCTCTCAGGCTTTGATAGCCTGTGAGCTAAAAAATTAAATGCGTACACCGCGTGTTAGCACTGCATTTGAAATCAAAGTCGACGACACGCTTTGGTACTATTGGAGTTAAATTTCTTTCTCATCCATGTTTGTTTTTGTTTTTATATATATATAAAGTGGTCGACGGAAAAATACACAAATACCAAAAAAAGTATAACTAAAAATCATAATTTTTTAATTAGAAATTTAAAAATTGCGAATGCATTGCATACTGTAAAACAAACAAAGTTTTTTTAAGCTACGAAAATATAAAATAAGCAGTATATTCGCGGCAGCGTATTACTGCTTATTTTACTGTTAATTTTATGATATAATACTGGCAGCTGGGGTGCCAGTATTATACTGAAAAATCAACACTTTTTTTTTTTTTTTGCAGTGTAGTGACAGAAATCCCATGTCTGATTGAATTTCACCCTAAAGCATTTTGAGAGGAATCTTGATTTTTTAGCGATAGTGGTACTTATTATTAGTAACTATTTCCAATGTAAACTCATTAAAAACATTCATGACACAATGTAGGTCAATACCGATTTGCTGCTGAGGAAAATCGGTAAAATCTCTTACCATTCCAGCCTCGTGAAAATCCAGACAGAAAACAAGCCCGTCAATAATTAAAGACAAACAAAATACTATTGAACTGGATTGTAATATTGCTATGAGCGATTTGCTTGTTTACTCATAGAAGGAAAAAATAAAGAGGGTTCGAGCTAAATTCGACGTCTGTGTATTCCTCACCTGCATAGATCATAAACAGATATTACATCGAGGGACATAATTAACCTTTGATTAAAACTATTACAATGTTGCAAAGTTGTATGTCCTTAATGTTTTTTTGCCAAATCGTGATGATATAGAAGTGGAGCAAAACGTTAGGAACGGTGAACTATATTCTGGTTATTGATTTAAACTGAACGACACTTATTATTTTTAAATACCTTTTTGTTTTTAATCTTGTCTACTATAAAGCAAAAGCATGTATGTGAATAACACTGATATCATATCGACTGTGGCAACGACCTGACCAGTCTATGTCACATTTTTAGCAAATTTATTAACTTTAAACCATCGTAGAATTTCAAATTTTATACCGTCGAACAGTGGCTGCTCGTGACTGGCTCTTTTGAGGACACTAAATACATGAAAAATTTATTTTTTTCACACCATTATTTTTTTTAAATAAATATTTTCCTTGATTAATGGTAGAATTTTCTGCTATAATAAACAAGATTTCGTTTCAAATATAGTGGTAAGAGAAGAATAAATTTGACAGCGATGCATTTAGTGCCCCAAATATAGCCAGTCACGAGCTGCGACTGCCGTCAAATATGGAAAACAATGTACTTTCAAGTGCAATTTGTCCGAAAACTGTACCTCAATGTACTGTTGTTTATATATATATATATGTATATATATATATGGTCTTTAAAATAATTTTCAAGTATTACTTTTCGTTTTAAATCTATTTCTATCGAGTGCAGCCCAATTACTGATGTTTAACCCGTTAGCTGTTAAAACTAGTGATAGGCATAATGAATTATTTTGATATTCAAACTAATCATTCGGGCATGGGAAAAAGCATAGTTTCCAAACTTCGTATTCTTTTTAATCAATTTCAACCAGACATTTTACAATAGAAAAGAATTAAATTAGCCCTTATTTTTTTTAAATTTTTCTTTACTATTTATCCAAATTTATAAAGCAGGCGCGTACAAATAATCAAAAATATTAACAATAAACTTAAACATTTCTGATTTCGGTATAAAATAATTATAAAACTTGAAAACAAAAATTTTAACTACCGCAGTTGATGCCTTATTCTCGTCAATAGATGGAAAGGCTGAATTACTCCACCCCATTTTAAAAGTAAAAATTCCAGTTGGTTTCGAAAAATGCTCCACACTTACATTCAGTTTCATCAACATCAAAATTAAACATCATTGATTTATGATTAAATGCTTCCAGACTAAATAATAATAATAATAATAATAATTTAAGCTATCTTCAATAACCGAGAATAGAATTTTGATAAATTTTGAGTTCAATCAATTATTGAAGAATTTAATTGTTGCTTTGTTTTTGTGAACTGCTTAAAGCGCCTATAAGTACAACAATTTTTCATATAATTTTAAATTCTCTCTTTCTCTCTGTGTGTATACATATATATATATATATATATATATATATATATGAAAACTATCCAGTATTTTTTCTTTTATTTTTTTTATCGTTAACTAGCAGGCTAAGCCCGCTGCGCTGGTCCATTTCCCAAATGAATCATGAATGAAATGAAATGATGAATTCGACCTTGTATTTTAAAGTAATATAGACCTTCACCTTGAAAGTCCTTCCGCATTGCTGAATACGATATATATAATAAAGCTTTTGTTAATAATAACCGTTAAATTACATAAATAATCGACAATAGATAAACCGATAATTGTCATACAATACATATGTATAGTATATATATCAAAAATGTAAGATTCTCAAAATTAAAATTAGTGCGAAAAAATACTTATAATAAAGATATGTAGAGAAAAAAATCCAATGTGAAAAAGGTGAAAATTACTACAAAAGCAATTGATATATACATATCGATATGTTATAAGGAGCTTAATATTGTCATTATTAGGCATAATGCTGACAATATTTGAAGAAATAACATATTTTTACAATTAATTATTCTTATGAAGCTCCTCTGAAGATTCCATAAGATATTCATAGTATTTCATGTTTAAATTTTTATTTTATTATATTTAATTTTTGCATTATCCTTTATTTTGATTTTATATATATATATATATATATATATATATATATATATATATATATAATGAAATATATATATATATATATATTTCCGAGTAAGCCAAAAGATTGTGCATACCTGGTCTAAGCGAAAAGCGTTTGATGTATTATTAACTTTTATTTCTATTTATTTTTTATTATTTTTTTTTTAAATGTTCAAATAATTTCCGTATTTTCTTCCAGTCGTGTCTCATCGTATAAAAATCACTGGCGCGGGGGATTTAGGGGTTAAAACCCCTACCAGAACACTTAGAAACTGATAGATGCGTACAAAATCCATTGTGTTAAAATATTAAAAGAAAGCTGCCTAGTTAAACTGACGGCATTGAGCTCACAGACTATTCACACTAACTGTAAATTATATTCTTATTTCAAAGAATTTGAAGCCCTCGAAAATAAGCCCTCGAAAAATGAAGAAATCGACAATATATTAAGGGGGAGGGACATCCCCGTTTCTCCCCCTTATAATTAACCAATGAACCCCTAAAACTAATTAGAGAAGCGCCTTACCACAATAAACCTATATACAAAATTTGAAGAAAATCGGATAATTCTGTATGAAAAATCTATTTATCTAAATTAAGGGGGGTTAGCCCCCCGTCCCCCCTTTATACTTAACCAATGAACCCCCAAAACTAATCAGGGAAGCGCCTTATCACAATGAACATATATATATAATTGGAAGCAAATCGGATATTTCTATCAAGAGTTATCGCGTTACGTACATACGTACATACATACATACATACAGAACGGGCGGGCACATTAGCTCTCAGGCTTGATAGCCTGTGAGCTAAAAACATGATGTGTAAAATCAAATGAAAGGAAAAACATAAATTTTTAAAACTATTTTTGCAAACAACTATTTCACTATAGAAGCTCCTTCTTCGGTGCAAATTGAATGAAAGAGACGATGAAACACAATAGCAGCAAAACGTGTGTTACAACTTCTGCTGTTTCTTACTTTTTTTTTTACTATTGTTGTGATGTTAAGATTGAAGAAGACCTCAGTGGCGCGCCCACGGGAAGAGCTAAGGAGGCTGAAGCTCCTCCCAAACCCCGAGACAGACTGACAAAAGTGAAGCATTTTTCCAATTATACTCAAACCATTGTCAAATTAGACAAAAAATTGAATATGGTTTAGGAGAAGAACAAATATTATTAAAAGTATCATAATTATGAAGTTTTATAAAGGAATAAATAAATGTCTTAAAAATATGTCTTATTTATAAAACCAAAATAAATTTCTACAGATTCCGTTAACAAATGTACATAACACTGTTTAAAAAATAGCAGCCTGACACATCCAGAGATAATGAAGTCCTAGCTTGTGCCTCATGAAAGAAAACGGTCCGAGCACAGTCCGTACAGACATCTAAAAATCTAGCCCCTCCCAAAACATAATCCTGAGTGCGCCATTGAAGGACCTTGAAACATTTGAATTCTAAATTTATTTTGACTGGTCGTTCTTTCCTTTGCGTCGGTTTTCATACGTCACGTATTTACTAAAAACGACTTTACAAACATGTAAAACAACGAAATTGCTGGTTTTACGAGTAATAATTATTCAAAACTCTTCCTAGTTGAAGATACTGGGCTGCGTCACTGATAAAATGATAATTAAAAATTTGACACATTCTTACCACGTACGAAGCCGAACTGAATCGGTCTAAGCTTTACTAGCAAGAGCCAGATGCTTGCATCTCATTGTCACTTTCTTTCAGGGATGACATTGATATAGGTCACAATCCTTAAGGCTACCTGTCAGTGACGAAAAAAAAAACAGATAGCTCGTGCTTTCACCCTGCAAGCAATTAGCAAGCTGTAATGGGTATAAAGAATAGATTAGAGTTAATTGACTTGAAGTCATCTCTCCTTTCCTTGATTGAAGTTGTTGTTTTTCTTTTAATGGATGTCAACAAACATTTACCACCTCGTTAAGTTGGGAAAACCCACATTAAGTTGTAACCGCGCTTTTGGTGTAATAAACCACAAAGACATTTTATTATTGAAAGGAATTAACAAAAGAAATTGGAAAATGACTGATCCAGTTGGAGGAGAGGTTATGCTTTTGCCTCTTTTAGGTGACGTTGAGCTAAGAAATCCACACGAAAGAATTCTGAATACCTTCCGAAATAAAATTTGCTATCAGTCTGCACCTGTACCTCCGTACGTCATGAAAACTTATATCTGTAATACCAGGACGTATGTGCGCTCGTCCATAGATTGCCAGTTTGGCCTTCTTTTAAATTCAAAATTTTGAATTCATACCAGAAAGTTATAGTAGTAATTTGTATTTTATATAATGACAGACCTTTTCGTGATTGTATAAATTAAAATTATTCTTTTAGAATTTCCGGTATAAATTTTGTATTTTTGATTTTTGATTTTTTTTTTTTGTATTTTTTTTTTTTTTTTGTATTTTTGACGGAATTTAACATAGCTGGTATTCAGCATATTATCACTAAATTGAATATGGTGCTTAAGGGGTTAAGAGGCTACTTCACTTAGGCGAAAACACCCGCTCGCTAATGTTAATCCTATGGGGGAAATAATTTACGATATCGCGTTCGCATTTCAATTTTTTTTTTTTTCATTGCATAGATGAGGTTAATCTCTAAGCTCACTCCTTTGTACTTTTTCGATTTTTGTTGCAGTTTTTTTTTTTTTTTTTATTGATGATACTTTCACTTTCGAAACCGGTTCCGAAAGTGAAAGTATCTTAATAAAAAGAACTTGTAATCAAAATCGAAAAAGTACAAAGGAGCGTGCATAGAGATTGACCTCAGCTATCCAATGAAAAAAAAAATCATTTAAAAATATTGAAATACGAACGAGATATCGTAAATTATTTTCCCCATAGGATTAACATTAGCGAGCGGGTGTTTTCGCCTGAGTGAAGTAGCCTCTTAAGCTGTAAACCCATATCCAAATTTATTTAGTAATCTATTCACAATTTTTTTTATGTGGTTTTGTTAGCTGTACGTCACTTTAAAGAAAGAAAAAGGTGTCTCCTCCGATCGGATTAGTACGGGAACATTATCTCCTCAATTTTTTTGTTAAGTTATCCCACATCTACGCGACGGAAGGTGGTTCTTTTTCGGCTTCTTTGGTGTGGGGAGTCGTTGTCCCATTGCAGTGGGACAACGACTGGGAGGAATGTCCCTGGAATGTTTATTGCCAGCTCTAGAGATAAGTTATTTTATTGATTTTGTGCGCTTTGATTTCAAACCTTTGAAGAGTAATAAAAAAAAGTCACAACTGACCGCAGAACCTTGGGAAAAGAAAGCCCAAAGAAATAATTTATAACACTCGTCGCAGAATTTGATCTGTGCCAAACCTTAATTCCTTCAAACTACTCCGAAGAGCAATAATATGCTTTTGCAATTTGCTGTAACTATAGCCTACTTTAATTTGAGATAGGTAAACATTACGTCTGTTCAAAAATTATATGAAAACTAAAACCTTAAAGTCAAACAATTTAATGAAATACACATTAAAAATACATTAAAAACATTAAAAAGCATTTAGACGTTTCGGACAACCTTTAGTCCCTCATCAGTGCATTACAAAACATTAAAGTCATGAAAGATGAAATTAAAAACAGCTTACAGAAGAAACTGTGTTAAAACATATAAAAATCAAAGTTAAATTCATAACAAAACCGTTTACGCCGAAGGAACATGACTTTCTTCTTTCAAGGGTGAACACATTAAAAATATATTAAAAACATTAAAAAACATGTAGACGTTTCGGACATCTCGGTTCACCCTTGAATGAAGCAAGCCATTTTCCTTCGGAGTAACACGGTTTTGTTAATGACCTTAACTTCGATTTTGTATGTTTTGACACAGTTCCTTCTGTAATTTGTTTTTAATTTCATCTTTCATGACTTTAACGTTTTTAAATGTACTTATGAGGGACTAGTGGTTGTCCGAAATGTCTTCATGTTTTTTAATGTTTTCACTGTATACCGCGCAGCGCGGTAGCGTATTACTGCTTGCGCGGCAGCGTATTACTGCTTATTTTACGGTTTAATACTGTTAATTTTACGGTATAATACTGGCAGCTGGGGTGCCAGTTTTATACTGTAAAATCAACAATTATTTTTTGCAGTGTATATACTCTAATTACAATGAAATGTTCACCAATACAACTGTAACATGTGTAACTTAGAGGTATTTAAGCAGCAAAGATATTCGGTTAATATTAAGAAAAATGGAACAGTTTTAATATTTTTTTTCTAAGAATAAAATCTTTAAATTGGTTTTCCTCAGTTTTCTCTTTTTCAAAATTATTTTTTATAATTCTTTTCCAATGTCTTTATTATTTATATATATATATATTTAGTATGATCTACTTAATGAAATTAGGGATCGATTTATTAATATAATGAGAAAAAAAATTAAATAAAAATGTAACAGAATCCGTGATTTTTCTAGCATTTTTCCATAGATAATATACATTTTTTTTTCTAAAAAACTAATTAATTAATTGCAAAATCGATCTTTAAAGTTACAGAGTAGACTCTTATAAATATAATTTTTAAAAAATCAGTGCTTATTATTGTAAATTGAAAAATAAAATTAATCGTTAAATTTTTAAAAGAAAAATTAAAAAATTTTAAAAATGAAAATGCTTTAGTAAAAAAAAAAAAGTTTGAATGGTACCGAGCTCCTTAAATAAATGTATTCTTTACAACTTCAGTTTTGTCAAATATGGAATATTTCTTGATTTACTTAAATTTAATTATCTTCTGTATGATTTAGAACAAAATTAGAATTATTTAAACATTTTTCAGAATTCCAATTTAAAAAAATGCAGAAAAAAATTTCAAACTCGTTGAATCATGAAACTTTTAAAAACCCGTGAAAAAATGAGCCTTGTTCCAGCAATTCTCGCCGATTGCAAAATCCCATGCTAACACGGGGGATTTTAAAAGTAGGATTAGTATATTTAAGGAATTTCTAATTTCCGTAGCATAAAAATGAAATTTATATTTTTTAATACATTTATGAATTAATGATTAATTTTTAATTTATTTTTAGATTTTGTTGCTTGGAGTTATTTTGGCGATGGCAAGTTCAATAACTTGCCAGTTGTGGAATAATCCATCATCCCCGGGTATAACTGTCAAGACTCTCTACGTTCCACTTCCAAAAGGGAGTTCTTCCATACCCATTCCAGATTTCTCTCAAATTCGCCCACTTGCAACTTTAAATATACCAAATGTATCACCGAGTGGAGAGCTTCAACTGGCATCAACATTAAGTCAAAACTTTCGTCCAAAATATAACATCTATCAACAGAATGTTCAGCCTCTTCAAGACGTGAGGATAAAAAATAACCAACAGCAATTTAAAGTTGTGCAGCAAAATAATGTTCAACAAATCCCTAACATTCAGGCTATTTACCAAGGTTCCAACTATAATCAACAACAGTTAAATAATAATGCTCATCTTCAACAAGCTGCAATTCAACACCTCCAAGGTCTGCAACAATTTTATCATCCAGAAGTTTTATCTAATCTTGCAAATCCTCAAAATATTGTTTACCTTAAAAATAATAGTGTAATTCAGATTCCAAGTAATGGGTTCAGTAATGGAAATACATATGCTCAAAATACACATGCAAGTGGCACCGATGGTAGACTTACGCAACTTCACAGTTCTATTAATTATGGTCAACAGGTTTATGCTCCTGAAAATATAATGTCTCTTAGACAACCTTCTTCTAATTCAGTTTACGCATCACAATACCATAGCGCCCCTAATTCTGTGCAATCCTTTCAGCATAAAAATAATGTAAATCAAGAAAGTTTTCCAGTGCGCAACAACGATGCAAAATATTCTGCTCAATCCTCTAGATATTTCCAACAGTTTTCAGCAGATAAATCTACAACCCAGCAACCATACACGTCCTCGACAACTGAAAACACAATGCATTCACCTAACCAGCAGATCAGTTATGGAGTTCAAAATGTCCACAGCACTCAACACATGGATCATGCTATTCGTAATAATAATCCCTTTCAGGGTTTTATCAGCCAATCAAATCATCAATCACAACAACCAGTAAATACTTATGCAATTGTCCACCAAAGAGTTCCAACAAATGATATTGGATCACAAGCGTCGCTACAGACAGAACAAAATTATAATGGTCACAATGGTCAAACTCACGATGACAACACTCCTGCTTCTTATGCCAATAATGACCAATCGGATTACATGAAGGCGACAAATAGTCAAGAACAAGATCTTCACCATAGCCAGGTTGCACCACAGAATCAGTTAAACTCGCAGAATTCGTTGGAAAACTCACAGTATCAAGAAAAACAATTAAATCCAGCTAATGGCAACACACAGCAATATCAGGGTCATCCGGTTTTATCACACATACAAGTGATGATGTCTCAGTATCGTCAGAACCAAAAAGATTCATCTGAGGCACACTATTTAAACCATCAGCAAAGTGCATCTGGGATTCGAGAAACTCAAAACCAAGATATAAATAACAATCAAGCACAGAATGCTGTATCGCAATCGCCATATCCTGATCAAGTCTCGGAGACTTATTATCCGGACAATAAACAAGTATTTGTTAGCCCTCCACCAGATTACAGCTCTCAAGGTCAACAACTACCAACACCGAGAGAGTTAGGTTATGTCAGGTATTCTTCGGCAGCAGAAACAGGTGCCCAAAGCGCTCTCTCCGGGCAAAATAGTCAAACATCACAATCGAACAGAAATTTTGGATATCAAGAATCGCCACAATATAATAGTGCCTACGCGCAGTAGCGTTGATGTCAAAGGCTTTCAATGAGCTTTACCTCATGATAGGTCTTCGGCTGGCCGTAAGATATTTATTTCATCAGTATATTTTATTTAGAACTATTCTTCATCCACTCGCATAGAAACTATATACGATTTTAAGCAATTAAAAAAGCAGCTAATCATATAACTAGATTGTTTTCATCCTGTGATAATTTTAAAACTGTTCAATTAGATAACAGAAATATATAATCTCATAAATAAAGAATGATTTGGAAATTTATTATACATATTCGTCTTATTATTATTTTTTTTTCATTTTATTTGTTTACTTTATAGCAGCAGCACAGAGGGGTGAAAAATCTCTGCCCCACCCCCCGATAAAAAAGGGGGGGAGGGCTTCTGCTAATATACATTTGATAAAATTATATGGAAAGAATATTTGTTTGGAACTTTCGAAGTTAAAATCCTGATTTTGTGTAGAATGGGAGAGAAAAAAATATGCTACACAAAGCAAGCTAAAAGTTTATTTTAATTTAAAACATTATTTTTCAATATTCATGGTTTATACAGGATGTATCTGAAATCATGGGGCAAACTTTGAGGGGTGGTAAATCTCATTAAAATAAACATTTTTTGTATAAGAAAGTTGGTCGCAATCCACTTTTTAAGTCATAATTAAAGGGTGTCGCACTCGAAGTTGTATCTGGATTATCGTTCATAACTTTACCGGTAATGGACATATTTTAACGATATTTTTAACAGACATGCTTTGCTTTCTATTAAATGTGATAACGCTCCAAGAATTGCTGGAAATTGCCACGATCTGTGTCTAAACAGCACAGACATAGACACTTTATGGAACGTAGTTAATGGATCACTAACCTATAATTACAGTGCACTTCCCGTGATATCCATCACATTTCATAGAAAGCAAAATTGTCTGTTGAAACTATCGGTACAATATCTTCATTACTGGTAAAGTTATGAACGAAAATCTGGGTTCAACTTGAAGTGAGACATCCTGTAATTATGACTGAAAACGTGAATTGCAAACCAACTTTCCTATGCAAAACATGTTTGTTTTAGTAAGCTACCACCTCTCAAAATTAGTCCCATGATTTTAGAATCGCCCTGTATATCCCTCTCCTGGGAACATTACATGTAAAAATAGTGCAACGCCCCTTATAATTTAATTTTAAAAATAATTCATTTTAAAAACTAATTTAATTTAAAAAATTAATTTAATTTAAAAATTAATTTAATTTAAATGTAATGAATTTAATAAATATTATTAATACCTTCTAAAATTCCACCTTTTATGTGAATACATATATAGGAGCGCAAATGGAAATTTTATCCCCCCCCCCCCCCCAAGTTGACTCTCTGCGCCTCTGCTTTGTAGAAATGAATGTATCTGTTTTATTTAGAATTGTAGCAATTCAACTAACAGCGCATTTTACAGTGAAATATAAGAAGGCCAAAGTAGTTTTCCTGAAAAAAAAAAATTATTTTTAGATTTCCTTGTAAATCAGCTAACACTACGTGAAATATTATTACGTAATTTATTAACATAAAAGGCTTTTTAACCAAATTCTTCATATATAGAATTATTGAATATTTATGTAAAAGAAAAATAAATATTTTAAAAATGTTGTCTTTCTTTTTTATCATTTTACAGAAAACAATTTTTCATTTATGTTTGCATGTGAAGAAAATACTTTAGCATTGGTTCTTAAACAGTGGTCTGCAACAATAGTTTCTCGTTCAAAGTATTTTTTTTTTTCAATTATCTAGAACCTGTAAGAAATCGTACGAGTAGATAAAAGAATAAATAAAAGTAAATAAATCTTTCAAGTGCGAATGTAACTCGCGTACAAAGGGTTCCGTAAATTAAATTTAATAATTGCTATTTATTAATTAATAAACTCCTACTACCCCTAATTTTTTCATAATTTTAGCTTCAGCAGATTCGGAAATAGAAGGGGTTGGGGGGGTGACATATTTTTCCAGTATACTTTCGACGCTATCTCTGAAAATATACTACCTAAAATTAAAACAAATATATTTTTAAGTTCTATATTACGAGATCTTTCTGACAAATGGCGACCATACGCATGTGCCCAAGGTGACTTTAGAACACAAATGTGGAAATCAGTGTAGTAAGGATGATTTTCAAAATTTCTACATAAATATCTGAAAAAACTTATTACAGTTAATTGTTAACACCAGAGTCCCAAAAGAAAATCCCTGAACTACCGTTCAGGGGCCACCTAAATAAGTGGGCCACCTTTGGAACACTATGCGCTAAAGGTGGTCCACAAGTTGCAATTTTGAAATTGTATTATAAAAGTAATTAAATTTTATTTTAAAAAAGAAAAGTATACTTGATATATCTAGATTAATTTTAACACAATTATTCAAATTGGTAAAGAAATCATATGACTTGTAATTTTTCAACTGGACGAAAAATGTCTGTGTTATAGATATGTGTTAGAGATAAGTGTAACATTTTGCAAAAAAAAAAAAAAATCAGTTACACACATCCAACTAGGAAATTATAAAAAAAATCCTCAAAGCTTAACTATGGCCACCTTTGGGTCACCTACCATTTGATTCGCAATAAAAATTTAAATACCATAAGGCAATTATTTAAAAAAAACATTTGTTTATTATATTTAACCATCATTTTTGTACGGCGAAAGGCTGAATATGAAGTATTTCCTTGCCTAGTGGCAATCACGTGTCTTTATTACTATTATTTGAATTAATTGTAACAATTTCTGATGCGTACTATCCCATTGCTCAGATAACGTATATCTAACGCAAGGCATGACAAATAATTCATCTTTCATTTTTTTTAATTAAAACAAATACATCGTCGTCGTCTTAGTTATATCTATGCCAAAACTTAAAGGGTCATGGGACTTTTAAATTGGAAAAAAAAATTATCATTTTGAACATTTAATATCTTAAAATGTATGTAATTTAAAAACATAATTTTTGGAGAGATGAAATATATAAGTATGATCTTTCATTTCACATATTTAAAAAAAATACACTATGCAAAATTAATATTTATAGGGGGCTTCAAACTGTCAGACATTTGACGAGCAGAAAATTGGCATGAGATGTTACGCGCGGAGGATTAGAAAAGAAATGTTGATTCTAGAACAAAAATTTGGGGGCTTAATTATACTTCAGATTGTAATAACTACCCTGAACCTAAATAACTTTGTATTTAAAGCATTGTCATATTTTTAATACAAAGTTGTATTTAAATTATACAAAATTTTGAAATTTTCATCAGTATAACCACCAAAAACAGAATTTTTTTTTAACAATATATATGAAAATTTAGATTCACTTTATGCAGACTAACATAAAATATATCTTTTGAAAATTTCATGAAAATATATTGAAAAGTTTTTGAGATATCTTGAGCACAAAATCTCATTTTGAGAAAACTGACTTCAAAGTTTTACTTTTAAACTTGTTTACATTTAGAACTTTGTACGTTTTAGATTGTAACTCGAGTAATTATCAGAATTTTTTGATGCAGTGTGTATCAGAAAAGATTATCCTTTAATATATATTTCTTTTAAAAAATCAAATTTTTGAAAGTTTTAGATTCTAGAGTTTCAGAAAAATCATAGTGAAAATACAACTGTAAAACATTTTCCTTCCATTTCACATATTTGAACCTTTATAAGAGAAAAAAAAATTTCTTTGTAAGCATTACGTTCTAATAGACGCCTGCATATAAAATTTAAATTTTCTTGGTGCATTAGTTGCAGTTTAATCATGATTATAAAGTGTTTTCGAATCATTTCATCCTTTTAAATCTCAAATATTTTAACAAGCGTTCTTAGTGAGTAATTACTATCTTAAAAAATAGAAAAAAATACGCTATAGCAAATTTCATTTTTCAGCCTCTACAGATTAAAAGAAAACAGAATTTTAGAACATTTTTCGCTCTTGCACCTCCTTTAAGGGTAGTTTGTACACAGATTTAAAAGAAAAAACTATTTTTAAGCAGAGATTGTCATCATTTTTACCCTAAGAAAATATTTGAAATACGTTTAGTTGTTCCAACATAAGATTGTGATTTTAGAACGTTTTCCGCTCTTTTCACCCTTTTAAATTTTGAAATTGTAGAAATTGTTATAAGAGAGCATGTACGGCGTAAAAGCAATTACCATGTCGAATTTCATGTTTCAACTCTGACAATTACAAAGAAATCGTCATTTAGAAAGTTTTTAGAACAGTTTCCGTACATTTACACATATTTAAATTTCGAGTTTTCTTTAGAACCACTCTAAGCCAATATTTACATCTTAAAGGAAACTACCAAGTGAAATTTCAAGTTGCAAATCTCAACATATCCAAAGGAATCGCAATTTTAGAACGTTTGTCGCTCTTGTACTCTTTAGTGAGAAGTTACACAGGTATAAAAAGTAGAGACTGTCACCAGTCTTGAAAAAAAATGAAATCGGCTTAGTAGTTCCAAAGTAATGCTAATTCTAGAAAGTTTTCTGCTCATTCCACTCTTTTAAATATTTCGATTTTTTTTTTTTTTTTTTTTTTTTTTTTTTTTTAGAAACTGTTCTATTAGAGCCTTTACCTCTTAAAAATAACAGCCATATCATATTTCAAGTTTCTAGCCTTAAAAATTCCAAATACTCCTCGATATATCGCGCTACTTGGGAGATAAGAAAAAAACGCGATATAGCGAGGGGCAGCGATATAACGAGGAAGGCGAGAAGAGTGTTTATAAATGAAAAATAAAGAGCCCTAAATTAAGCTACGAGGTTTACGATTTAATGCTTGTTCAAACAAGCTTCAAGTTCAACACAAAAGAGATGGTAAAACGATAAAAATATTACAAAACTATACATATGCAGTACACATTTTTACTTGCATTTTATACAGAGCTCGTACGTTTTTACCACAATTTTTTAACAGAATTTTTCTATTTAATATTTAAATAGCCGAAATTGTTTAATTGAAGATTTGTAATATTTTTCTGCATTTAAATAAGGCCAAATATTCTATTTAAAACTTGGGGTAAAAGCGTACGAACCCTGTTATACGTAGTATTTTCTGAAAATTAGAATCCAGAGTTGTTTTTTTTTTATTTTTTTTATTATCTGCGTGACACTGGAAATTAAAGAACTAAAATGAACTAATTGCATTTCAGTTATATGCTTAGATTTCAGCGCTTCAAAAGTTTTCTATTCTTTTTCGAGAAACTAAATTTATCGGGAGACAACTAAAAAAAGAGCGATATAGCCGAATGCGCGATAGATACCGAGGGGCGATATAACGAGGGGTTACTGTAAATCATAATTAGAACGTTTGTAGAACGTTTTTACTTCGTTTCAACCTTTTAAGTTTCGATTTTTGTACAAACCGTTCTTAGCGAGCATTTACATCTTAAAAGTAACCACCAATCCAAATTTCATGTTTGTATACCCAACGGTATCAAAGTAATCACGATTTTAGAACGTTTTTTTATCCTGAACCTTTTAAATTTCGAATTTCTTATAAACTGTTTTCTGCGAACATTTCCGTCTTAAAAGTAACAACCGTGCCAAATGTCAGGTTTCGATTACCAACAATATCATAAAAATTACATTTTTAGAAAAATTTTTGCTCCAGCACACCCTTGAGGGTAGTTGTACCTGCATAAAACATAGCTTATGTTGGAGCAGAGTCGGTCAAAGTCATTTTGCCACCATTATATTTCAAATCACTTCGGTAGTTTCGGAAATTACCCCTTTCAAACACACACATTTTACTTCTTTATAATATTAGTATAGATATAGAATAATCGATTATACTAGATGAAAAATAAGAATAGTCATTTATTAAGAATAGTCAACTTTAGGTGTTATTCATACCGAGGATTAAACTGTAATAAATGAGAGCAAGCATAAATAGATAACCGACTAAATATTCAATCATGCTTACACACACGCACTACACATGCCCTCAGGTCGCCAAGCAGTTTTTCATATACTGTGCTTCACTCCGAGGCATTTGCAACTATTAGAGTAACTTCGGGTATTATGGCATATTCGGGTAATATGGAATACCAAGGTTTTGGTAAAGTGCTGCCACCAAGCGGCAATATCGTGAACTACTTAAGAAAGTTTCCTGAATGCCCCTCCCCCCCTCCCCAGAACGCACAGTTCGTCGGTCAAGCTTAGCATCAGGGCACGTTGTGTGAATCAATATTTGTTTTGTATCTTTGAAAAATTTCAGGAGATAATTTTTCATTATTTTTTATTCATTATTAGAAGTAATATTTTTACATTGAAATGAAACATAGTGTACACCGAAATACTAATAGTTTATGATGTAATACAATACTCCTTTTTCAGCTTGCGAATCCAACCAATAAACATAGAGTAATTTTTTCCCAAACCGGCAGTGTCGGGTTATATGGAATACCAATATCTCATAATACTCTATGATTATGGAGGCGCAAAGACAGATTCTTATTATATCTGATCCTTATACCTGTGATTTGTCAAATATGAAGTATGAACTGGAGTATATTGGCTGACTACCAGAGCACTATATATTTTGATCATGCTCTCTTGATACCATTACATCTGTTTTTTGCCAAATTTTGTTCGTTTTCTTCATTTTTAACCGCCTATTCCTTATTTCTCGACTATCTCACAATACCCTCAAAATACGTTTTATATTATTATTATTTTGTTTGCAAGTGATACAATTTCTTAATAATTTTTGTCTCAATAAACTATTTTCAGATAGTTGAAGTGTCTAATTGTATTAGGTTTTCGGGTTTTAAGGGAGTCCGGGCTACAAAAATCTTCAAATATTTGAAAAATGTTTTATTATATTACAAAATTCTCTGTTTTTCTCTGCATAAAATGACGTTTAAATAATGTTTTATCTTAATTAGAACAGGATATATTATGATTTTGTTTTCAAAATCTAGCTTTCAAGTAGTGGTTGTCATGGAAACGTTTTTGCGTTTTTCTACATGACGGATTTTTACAACAATTCACGTCTTTAAATTGTTACCAGAAGGACCCGTCCGAAGCTTTCGCACTGCAATCTTTGAAATTATTTCCTGGTACGTTTTAGTACTAATGTTTAATTAACTGATTTTTTTTTAAATCAAACAACGCGTTTTAACAATATGTGGGTGTACTATCTCAGAAACTTGTTCAAAAACTTTTCGAATGATACCTCATTCATCGTTGTATGTTTTGTATGTGCATAGAAAAAAAAGATGTTGCAAACAGAAATAATATATATGATGATTGTTTGTGTATAAGAAAATGGAAATAGAATGCCAGAAAAGTTTTTGCCAATTTTTTTTTCTCTCGCCAAGGTCATTTCTCTAGGTTGCCAAGACTCCTATACTGAAAAAAAGGGAATTATAAAAAAATTGAAACACTGAATCTGACGTTTAGGGAATTCATATGAAAGCATTTCCTCAGATTTTACAAAACTGTTCCAGAAATGTCTTAAATACATAAATCAATAGTTGGTACACCAATTTTTTGCAACCCTACGGGAACATAAACATGGGATGTTCAAACTTTGTGGTTCAACAGCCATTTAAGTGACGTCAGACTTCGCTGGCGTATTAACAGCTTAATGAAATATTAAAAAATAAATACTTACAATTTTTGTGAATCCTAATGAGCTGTATATCTAAAAGGAAGTTAATCTTTAAATTACGCAACTACTGGTGCTCCGATAGGACCTGCTGCCTATAGTCAGAAACCTATATAAAACAAAATTAGTTCAATTCTATGCATAACTTCATGCCCTTCTCAACGATACAATGAGGACGGACAGACAGACATTTTGTATAAACATGTTTTTCGGGATCTCTGGCTCCTAAAACGTGTAAATCCGTCGAAAACAGGAAGTCGAAAAATATTTCGATTACAATACTTTCTTCTATTATAGATAGAAAGAAAGTAAAAAAAAAAAAAAAAAAAAAAAAAAAAAAAAAAAAAAATGTTATCAGAGAAACAGGAATGTGTTCTAAGTTTCTTAAAGGATTTTTCAATCCTTTAAAAATTCGTTTTAAAGGCAATTGAATTGTTGTTTACAAGGAAAAATATTCTGTTTCATTCTGAAGCCTTTGAAAGATTATTGTTTGTAACTTAATTAAGCCGCGGGATATCCCTTATCTATCGTCGCTTTCTGTATCGAAGTGCTTTTTCTATGCTCTTCACTTTCATTTCTTTCATTTCCAGAATTATTGGAAAATAGAACTGATGTCCGTTTGCCATAGTTGTAGAATGATATTTTAAAAGAATAAGAATTGTGACTTTTGCAGATTTCTGCCAGTGATTGGATATAAATAATAAATTTGCTATTTTAAACAGATTTTCTGGGACATGAAAATCACGAAACGTTGTCATGAGAGAGTATTTTGGATTAATACTTATTTCTATGTAAGAAAATTAATCTTGAAGCAATTTTAAAATATTATTAACAAATTTGTACCGCGTACTTTCGGCAGGGCCGGCGTAATCATAGGGCAAATGGAGCCGCTGCCCAGGACCTCGCGCAAATTGTGGTCCTGTTAGGGGCCCCGAGTTTATATATATAATTCAAAATAAGTTTCCTCTGTATAAAATAATATATAATAATATATAAATAAAAATATATAATATTTTCTCTCTAGATTTATTTTTAAAACTTTTCTTCTATACGTTTCTTCGTCAGAAAAAATGGAGTATTAAGGCTGCTCGTCAGTAAACTTCCTGATTCCCTTCGCTAATGTTAATCCAATGGGCGTAGGACGCATTCGTATTTTTAAAATATCTCCTCGGGAAATTAATATTTTAACTTCTGTTTCCTGTGTACTGTTCTTAAAGAGTGTCTCTTTTTTCTTATCAAAATATTTCTAAACTATGTGCTTAATTTATATTTTTATGTGTAAAAATCTTAGCGAAACTGAATAAGATTTTAACATTTCATATAAAATTAAGTAATATATTTTAGAAAAAAAATTGACAACTAAGAAAAAAAGAGACATTCTTTAAGAACAATACAAAGAAAACAGAAGTTAAAAATATTAATTTTCCGAGGAGATATTTAAAAAATACGAATCCATCCTACGCCCATAGGAATAACATTAGTGAGGGGAATCGGGAAGTTTACTGACGAGCAGCCTTAACATTATTTCTTACAGGAAAAGTTTATATATTATAAATGTCGTGAATGTATAGATTTGATGATTCTGAAACTAACTAAGAACGCAAAAATTAATATTGTAAAATATTGTAAAGGATAGAAGATTTTGCGAAATTAAAAATAATTATTCACATTAAATATGAAAGTAGTGTTATTTGTCATATATTTTATTACTAGCTGAAATATCCGGCGTTGTCCGGGATTTCAAGAATCTTTGTGTAAAAAAATCAATTTCAAAACATGTTGTACAGAAAACTTCAAAATGTTAAAATATGTCAATATTTCCATAATCGGGTTTTTATCATGATTCTATACGTTCCTCATACCCATATGGCGTTATATTTACCTGCTGACGTCATATCTACTTGCTTTCACTATTACTCATATTGATACTCTCTTTGTATGATTCTCAAAAATTTGAAAAAGTTCGTTAAACTTTCAATATGACGTCATATTAATTTTCTTTTTAATTCTCTAATAACGTCGTGTTAACCTGCTTTCTGTACTTACACATACTTATACTCCTTGTATTATTCAGAAATGTTTGGAAATTTTCGTTATATTACCAATATGACGTCATATTAATCTTTATTTCAGTTGTTAAAACTTTTTATTTCATTTTCATTTTTCACGTGGAAATCTTTCAGTAAAAAATTAATTATTTTATAAATAATTTTATTGTGGATTTATAATTGTTGGCAACTGCTATAACGAAAAATTTTTTAATTTGATACGAAAAGGCTGTTTTATTTTTGATTTTTTATTAATTAAAAATAAACTATACATTATTTCAATTCCGGATTACTTTAGTTGCCTCGGCCGTGTTTTAATACATCTACACTTAACATTTCATAATTCTGGCTTCCAAACTGTTGATTTGTATAGAAGTGCAGACAGACAGACAGACAAATTTTCATTTTTACATATTAGATGTATATTATACATTATCCTACGCTATATACTATTTAAAAATAAATTTTATTAGTCCAGTATTGCAGTATACGTTGGGCCCCTGTAACTGCTTTGCCATGGCTCTGCGTAACGATGCCCCGGTCCTGACTTTCGGTATCAGGTTCGGGCTTTGATGACACAAAATTCTTCGGGCTCGAGTACCGAAAAAAAAACGAAACTCATCTCTAAAACCTAAAACTAGTCGTTGGGGACCACTGTAATACTTACCCATCAAGGATATGCATAATACAAAATATGAAAATAAAACATGTGTAAACTATTTATAAATGCATTGCAATTCGAATAAAATCGTGGTTTGAGGAGGTTATAAACTTTAAATGCTCTATTACTGAATTGAATAAAAGAAACATCCTTATAACTCCAAAATTGATAATCCTATTAACTAACGGTTTACTGCGTCGGATTAAGTGTCTCATTTCCAATTAAAATATATCTTTCAATTGAAATTTGAATGAAATACAGGGTCATGAAAAATCGAAGAGTGTGGAAAATAGGATTCCAAATATCTCGGCAACTCATTATCCGATCGACTTCATGCTTTATGCAAAATTTATGTCTTTTATTGTCTTTTATATTCATTTCTTAAAATAAACAATTTCGAAAATTTTTATATACCTTTTATCAGAACGAATATTTCGAGAGTCCGAAAAAAAATAGTTCCGGTTAATCGAGGTTATTGAAATGAAATAGGCTTCTTCCCGTTATTACATTCTAGGTACATACCAAATTGCAAGTCTTTATCTCAATTTTTTCGGGAGATAGAGCGTTTACAGACACACAGACACACAGACGGACGGCAAATTTTTTTTTTCTAAAAATATGTTTTTCGGAATCTCCAGTGTCTGAAACGTGTAAATCCGTCAAAAATTTTTTTTCGATTTTCAAAACGATTACAAGACTTACCCTATACTACGTATGATGGGTAAGTAATAAACAAAATAATTTACTGAAAAAAGAGTAACATTCAGAAACAATATTATTGCAAGAATACTATGTCATCAACTATGGCTAAATATTTTGAGAATGAGATATATTTCTTTGCGGCGTGATTTCATCTTTCTATTCTGTCTGAAGCCCACAAAAACAAAAATATTCAGTTCTTTTTATAGTAGCTTTATTTTTAAACTCTTTTATTTAACTTACCTTGGTTCATGTATGCAAAGAATTCATTCTTTATGGAAAATTTATGTTTTTTTATTGTCTTTTATATTCACTCCTTAAAATAAACAATTTCGAAAATTTTTACATACCTTTTATCAGAACGAATATTTTGAGAGTACGGAAAAAATAGTTCCGGATAATCGAGATTGCTGAAATTTAATAAGTTTCTTCCCATTATTACATACTAAGTACATACCAAATTTCAAGACTCTATCTCAAATTGTTCGGGAGATAGAACGTTTACAGACACACAGACAGACGGACGGCAATTTTTTTTTTTCTAAAAATATGTTTTTCGGAATCTCCAGTGTCTGAAAGATGTGAATCCGTCAAAAAAAAAAGTTTAAATTGAATAGAAGAAACATCCTTATAACTCAAAAAAAAAAAAAATCTGGGAAGTAACAGAGAAATCCCCCCCCCCCCCTGGCCCCTTTCGCGGACCTGCAAATATCCCTCCCAGGGGAAAATGTCTGAATTCAGCACTGGGCTTGCATGAATTGGCGATTTCTGAAAAATATTACGTCAAAGCATTTCCATTTCCGAAAAAATATAAAAAGAACAACAGGAGGAAAGTGATAAGAGAGATAAGATGAATTTACGCTACTTTTATATTTTGCAAATACTACAACCGATGATTACAAACACTGGGAAGGAAGGGGTTAAAACGTGGCATGATAAATATACTTCCAAATGATATCATTGTTGAACTTACCAGATTACAATAACTTCTTTATTTGCTAAATTCAAATACAAGTTGATAAATTTTTTTGTGTTCTTTTTAATTGAAAAATTGATGGGTATGTTAAAACAATCATATCTATATTATTTATTTCGTAAAGATATCTTTATCTTCATGAAAACTGAGTCGGTACATATGAATGAAGTTATCAATCACAATTTTGTTGTTGCTGTTGTTCCGGTTTGACGAATTTAAGTATTGTTTTGTTTTAACATTTTCACTAAAAAATTAAATTAAAATAACCTATAGTGCTCTAATGCTTTCGTGAGTAAAAGTGAAGTCATTTGAAAAATAAATGTTTAAGGTTTGGTGTTTAAGGTATTGAGGTTATTGCAACAGGGAAAACCAGCATATCCTGTATTTATCCAGCACGGAAGGTGCAAAATAAATAAATAAATCTGTCAAGTGCGAGTATACCTCGGGGTCAAAGGGTTCCATACATTAAATTTATTAATTACTATTTATTAATTAACTAACAAACTTCTACTGTTTTCATAATTTTAGTTTCAGTAGAATCGGAAATAGGAGGGTAGGGACATATTTTTGCAGTATACTTTCGACCATATCTCTGAAAATATAACATCAAAATTAAAACAAATTTATTTTTAAGTTCGGTGTTACGAGATTTTCGAATGATACCATACACGATATATCTATACTAATAAAAACAAGAACAAAAAATCATGCGTCAAACTTAGATTATGTAACACTTTCCAACGCTTCCAAAATAATTTTACAAATCATTACCGTTTAATAAGCTGAAAGATAACATCGAAGTAAGCAATTTGGAAAACGCATAACATATTTAAAAACGTAATTTCAGGAATTTCCAACATATATAATATTCGGAAAAATATCCGAATACTTTTATTCAGTCCTGTATATGATCTATAGATTATATATAGTATATATATACTACATAGACTACTAGATATAGTATATGTACTACATAGGATGCTAAATTTTAGTTCAGTTAGGAAACGCGTAGCACAGTTTAAAATTCTCCTCCTGGAGTTTCTGTCAATAAACGGAAATGTGTTCACGAACTTTTGTGCTGCCCTGTATATGATCTACAGAATTTATACACACCAAGTAATAGACAAAAATTGAGTTGAATTTAAAATCGCGTTCATCAACTTAAAACGCTCTTCCAGGAATTCTTGTTAACAGACAGTAGAGAATTCTTTTGTGTGTCCCTGTAAATGAACGTTGACTGCTATACACACACTATTCTGTAGTAAGCCTCTTGTAAGGCACTTTAGTGATATATATAAATTTCAATGTGTTTAAAATAGTGAAACATTAATTAATTAAACCGCAAACGATTTTTCTCCATAGACGTAATGTAAAGGAATTCTTTTGACTGTCCCTGTAAAGTAACTATAAGTGCTATGCACACCCTATTCCATATAAAGCTTCTTGTAATGCACCTTAGTGATATATATCAATTGCAATGCGTTTGAAATTGTGTAACATCATTAAAATAAACCGCAAATCATTTTTCCCCATAGACTGTAATGTAACAAAATTCTTTTGAGTGTCCCTGTAAAAAAAACTATAAGTGCACTATAAGTATAAGTAAAAACTATAAGTATAAAAACACTTCAGTTGAAATATGGAACATGCTATAGATAACGACAATAACATATAAAAAATGCAGGACAATCCGAGCATATTTACGGGAGTTAGAGCACGGACAGACAGCAGACGGTAGACAGCCATACAGCCAGACAAACCGAAGTCATAAACACTTTTCAACTAGGTTGGAAAGTGTTAAAAAAAGTCTCTCTCTCTCTCTCTCTCTCTCTCTCTCTCTCTCTCTCTCTCTCTCTCTCTGTGTGTGTATTTGTCTGCGAGGGACATCGAAATCTAGCGCACCTAGAAGTCTGAAATTTTATATTTAGGTAGCCCAAAGCCTGATCTGATGCACCTGAGACTCAGAATTTTTAATTTTTTGATAATTACCCAAGATATTAATGAGAATCTCATTAAACATCTCATCGAAAATGCCATTTTTTTAAAAAAGAACATCACATTTATTCTCAATTTGCAAACAGAAATGAACGAATTTGAAATTCATTTACTAATTAGCGAATTTTAAGAAAACTAAGTAAGATATTTATTTGAAATTTTCTGAGCATATGTAGAACAATTTTGTGCATCCGAGAACGCAATTTTTGTAAAATTCGGCTGGTAATTTTCCTTATTTTTTTCAAAAAACTGCCAAAAATCTGGCGACCCCAGTCAAAAAAAATCCCAGAAAGTTTCAGACAGGGATCTGCTTTCATTAAAAAGTGAACTACAAAGAGATCTGTTTCTCTGGCCGATCCCTCCATTTAGTTTGATAAAATGAAAGGAAATAACTGCCAATTTTTACTAATGAACAAAATTAATATAACTAATTAACATATATATTTGAAATTGAGGATGAAAAAGGATAACTGGCTATTTTCGCGTAGTGTCTTTGTTATGTTCTAATTGTCAAAAATATATAATTCTTTTTTTAATGATCGCGTTAATGTAGGAGAAAGTGGTTTTCTTGAACAAATTATTCATTATATTTGCGGGTATGGCTTTTGGTTGGTTGATTTCTGACGGCCGATTATCTACTCTAGGCATATAAGCCCTAGGGGGAGTGCCATTCGTGGGGGTCTTTCTAAGGGATCCTAACCCGTATTTACGGCAAGGTTCGAAGAAAACCACGGAAAACTCCAAACGGTTAGGTCGACAAGCGTGACAGAGGTTTGAACCCAGCACCTCCCGTCTACCAGCTTTGAGAGCAGAACCTCTCTGCAACTGGTTGGGCTTGCGGGTATGGGGAGAGAGGGGGTAAACGCATTTCTCTAATTTACACAAAACAAATTCCATTTAAGAAATTTAATATTTTTAGCTTCTCCCGTAGTGTTTTATAAATGTTATATATAGAGAATACCGGAAATTTCAAATAAAGACTTTCGTAAAAATTAAATTTATGTTTCTAATAAAAGTACACAACCCGTATTTACTTGATGTATACCAACAATCAAAGAAAATGATTTGTTGTTGAGCACTAGCATTCTTATCTCGGGCTCTATAGGCCCGATCACAACGTGGTTTGGATGATTTGACCTGGTTTTCGATCGCGTTACAGATCCTGTTGCACCTTCCACCGCCATGGGACACATCATTTTCTCGAGTTTATGGGGCCGATTTCGACTGGAATTGGTTCATTCAACTCCCTTGATACAACGTGTACCCATATCGGATGTTCGTATAGAACAGATTACGCTCCTTGGCGGTGGAAAGTGGAACTAAAGGATTTTGCAGCGCGTGCGCAGCACACCTACTATACGGTGCCGGAGGCAGCGGGGACGCCTGTCGGAGTTTCGTTTGGAAGGTGGTTTGTTTGGAAGAGAGTGCGCTCCCTGGCGACGGAAGGTGGAGCTAAACGATTTTGCAGCGTGTGCGCTGCACGCCTATATACGGTGCCGCAGGCAGTGTGAACAAATGACGAAGGTTTGTTTATATCAGAATGAACCCCCTATCAGCTGAAAGTGGAAATAAAGGATTTTCCTCGCGCGCGCAGCACTTTTAAATAAATAATTTCATACTAAATCGGGTTAAAGATATAAAATCATAGATATAAAATCATTCAAAGATATAAAAGCATTCAAAACTTTAGGTTTGTTTAATTTTATCACGGGCCCGAGCGTGTCAGCTAGTACAAAATATATTTTCTCAAGTAACTTAATTAATAATATATCGGCTAATTACCGACAATTTTTTTCGAAAATCATTATTAAATATCCTTGGATTATTTTGCGTCGATAGCTCTTTAACTCAAACGCTCTTTAACTCCCTCGCTGAAAGCCGGAAAAGTAAAGTTTGTGTGTAACGAAAAAAATACGTTTTTTTTTTTCAAAAACTATGTGACATAGGCAAATAGCTATAGTTTTCCTGCAAGATTTAAATAAACTCCTACTGCCACTAATTTTTTCATAATTTTAGTTTCAGTAGATTCGGAAATAGAGGGGGAGGGACGCATATTTTTGCAGTGTATTTTCGACGATATCTCTGAAAATATAATACTTAAAATTAAAACGTATTTTTGAGTTCGGTATTACGAGATCTTTCACACGATACCTCACACGATATACATAATCTGAAAATATGTGGCTCAGTAGGCTTTATAACTTTCCCAAATTTGAACTTTCCACGTTCTATAGTTTATAAGAAAAAGGGCTCTGACAGACGGACAGACAGACACAGGAGTGATCTTATAATGGTTCCTATTTTACTTTTTAAGTGGCTATTTCACTCAAGCGAAAATCCCCGCTGGCTAATGTTAATCCTTTCAATATTTTTAAATGAGTTTTTTTTTTTTTTTTTTTTTTTTTTTTTTTTTTTTTTTGCATTGGATAGGTGAGGTCAATCTCTATGCACGCTCCTTTGTACTTATTCGATTTTTGTTGCAGTTTTATTGAGGAAACCGGTTCCGGTTCGGAACCGGTTCTACTGGGAAACCGGTTCTGAAAGTGAAAGTATCTTAATAAAAAAAAAAACCTTGTCATTAAAATTGAAAAAGTACAAAGGACCATGCATAGAGATTGACCTCAGCTATCCAATGTAAAATAATCATTTAAAAATATTAAAATGCGAACGAGATATCATAAATTATTTCCCCCCTACGATTAACATTAACGAGCGGGTGTTTTCGCCTGAGTGAAGTACGGAACCCTAAAAAAAATACAAAATTTCTAAGATGTTGATTCATAGAACACTGTTCCATTACCCAGTCTTGTTCCATGTGCCTGAAGCATACTGAAAAATGAAATTTTCATTTTCATTCATAAAGCGGAAGCATTTTACTGCGCGCGTGATATTTTCTTTTTCGATATTCCACAAGTTTTTTTTTTTTTTTTTTTTTGTTGAATAACAAAGAATTAATATCAATCTTTTTTCAAGGCCTTTATGTAAACACCTAACAATATTTTCTCTTACTTCGTAATAGTTAAACCAAAACGAAGATATTACTTCTGACCATTTAACTATACCAATGAATTATAATTATTTCTCTTCGATTTCATAGATACATAGTTCCTCGAGAAAAGCACTTTTTTAAGGGAATCTGACCAACATTCAGTTAATATTTTTAACTTTTTTTTTATCTATATAATCTTCTAAAAGGATATCTTTGCTGAATTGTTTGACAAATAATTCTAAAATATATAGGGTGAAACCCCCAGTAAGTGACACTTTAAGAATTTCTTCTTGTTCAAATCACTATTCCAAAGTTTTAAATATATTTTATACTTATCTTTGTTTTTGAAAGTATAGTAAAGATACATTAAAAAGTTATTGTTGACAAAATTTTGAAAAATTATACTTTTTATTTCTAAAAAAAAAAAAAAAATTTTTTTTGTCATAAATATTGTGAATATCTCCAGTAACTGACACCATCCCTTTCTTGAAAAACCAATAGCTGAAAAATAAGTTATAACAGTTAAGACAAATAAGTTATCACTAGATGACATTACTTTGCAGATTTTTAAAAGAAAATGCTTATTTGAGTTAGATTTCTGCTGCATTGTCAGTTACTGGTTAGGTGTCAATAACTGGGGTTTCACCCTATACTGCAAAAAACAATTGGTGATTTTACAGTATAATACTGGCATGCCAGTATTATACTGTAAAATCACCAATTGTTTTTTTACAGTATAATACTGGCATGCCAGTATTATACTGTAAAATCAAGTTTTTTTTTTTTTTTTTTTTTTTTTTTGCAGTGTATTTAAACTTAATTTTATTTGAAGTGTTAAAATCTTACTCCCGATTCATCAGCTTCACTAAGATTTTAACACAAAAAATATAAACTTAAGCATATATTTTAGAAATATTTTGGAAACTATAACCCCTGGGAACTGGATCTAGGATGGTGTTACTATAGACAGCCGTCATTTTCAGCCATATTGCTATTAGGTGCCTTCATTAAAGACTTTTAAAAGAAAAGTGGTCAAAATTCTCGTTTAAGCCAAATGAAAACAGGTACTTCGTTCCAATCGCTCGTAGTACTAAATCCGCGAACTTTTGCGAACTGTTAGAAAGAACAATACTAATCTTAAAACGCCGAAGTTCAGTAAAAGCTGCGTATTATAAATTGTATTTTTTTCTGAACAAATAAATATAGATTGCCAATTGTAATTGGAAATAATTATCATATTCTACAAGCTTTCTCGTGGAAATCTTCTCCTTATCGAATCCCAGAAATTCTGCGATTAAGTAAGAGGAAGATTACTATCCAAATAAGTAGTAGCCAAAATATGGACGGACCCCTGGGAATTGGATCTAGGATGGTGTTACTAGGCAGCCGTCATTTTCAGCCATATTGCCATTAGGTGCCTTCATTGAAGACTAAAAGGAAAGTGGTTGAAATTCTCGTTTAAGCCAAATGAAAACAATCGCTCGTTCCAATCGCTCGCAGTACTGAATCCGCGAACTTAAGCGAAATGTTAGAATCAACAATACTAATCCTAAAACTTCAAAGTTCAATAAAAGCTTCGTATTATAGATTGTATATTTTCTGAACAGGTAGATTGTCAATTTTAATTGGAAATGATTATCATATTTTACAAGCTTTCTCGTGGAAATCTTCTCCTTACCGAATCGCAGAAATTCTGCGATTAAGTAAGAGGAAGATTACTATCCAAATAAGTAGTAGCCAAAATATGGACGG
Source organism: Maratus michaelseni (assembly GCA_963931845.1). NCBI lineage: Eukaryota > Metazoa > Arthropoda > Arachnida > Araneae > Salticidae > Maratus > Maratus michaelseni. Next base: position 123,046,858 of record OZ007595.1, read on the forward strand.
ACTCCTGGGAATTGGATCTAGGATGGTGTTACTAGGCAGCCGTCATTTTCAGCCATATTGCCATTAGGTGCCTTCATTGAAGACTAAAAGGAAAGTGGTTGAAATTCTCGTTTAAGCCAAATGAAAACAATCGCTCGTTCCAATCGCTCGCAGTACTGAATCCGCGAACTTAAGCGAAATGTTAGAATCAACAATACTAATCCTAAAACTTCAAAGTTCAATAAAAGCTTCGTATTATAGATTGTATATTTTCTGAACAGGTAGATTGTCAATTTTAATTGGAAATGATTATCATATTTTACAAGCTTTCTCGTGGAAATCTTCTCCTTACCGAATCGCAGAAATTCTGCGATTAAGTAAGAGGAAGATTACTATCCAAATAAGTAGTAGCCAAAATATGGACGGACTCCTGGGAATTGGATCTAGGATGGTGTTACTAGGCAGCCGTCATTTTCAGCCATATTGCCATTAGGTGCCTTCATTGAAGACTAAAAGGAAAGTGGTTGAAATTCTCGTTTAAGCCAAATGAAAACCATCGCTCGTTCCAATCGCTCGCAGTACTGAATCCGCGAACTTAAGCGAAATGTTAGAATCAACAATACTAATCCTAAAACTTCAAAGTTCAATAAAAGCTTCGTATTATAGATTGTATATTTTCTGAACAGGTAGATTGTCAATTTTAATTGGAAATGATTATCATATTTTACAAGCTTTCTCGTGGAAATCTTCTCCTTACCGAATCGCAGAAATTCTGCGATTAAGTAAGAGGAAGATTACTATCCAAATAAGTAGTAGCCAAAATATGGACGGACTCCTGGGAATTGGATCTAGGATGGTGTTACTAGGCAGTCGTCATTTTCAGCCATATTGCCATTAGGTGCCTTCATTGAAGACTAAAAGGAAAGTGGTTGAAATTCTCGTTTAAGCCAAATGAAAACAATCGCTCGTTCCAATCGCTCGCAGTACTGAATCCGCGAACTTAAGCGAAATGTTAGAATCAACAATACTAATCCTAAAACTTCAAAGTTCAATAAAAGCTTCGTATTATAGATTGTATATTTTCTGAACAGGTAGATTGTCAATTTTAATTGGAAATGATTATCATATTTTACAAGCTTTCTCGTGGAAATCTTCTCCTTACCGAATCGCAGAAATTCTGCGATTAAGTAAGAGGAAGATTACTATCCAAATAAGTAGTAGCCAAAATATGGACGGACTCCTGGGAATTGGATCTAGGATGGTGTTACTAGGCAGCCGTCATTTTCAGCCATATTGCCATTAGGTGCCTTCATTGAAGACTAAAAGGAAAGTGATTGAAATTCTCGTTTAAGCCAAATGAAAACAATCGCTCGTTCCAATCGCTCGCAGTACTGAATCCGCGAACTTAAGCGAAATGTTAGAATCAACAATACTAATCCTAAAACTTCAAAGTTCGATAAAAGCTTCGTATTATAGATTGTATATTTTCTGAACAGGTAGATTGTCAATTTTAATTGGAAATGATTATCATATTTTACAAGCTTTCTCGTGGAAATCTTCTCCTTACCGAATCGCAGAAATTCTGCGATTAAGTAAGAGGAAGATTACTATCCAAATAAGTAGTAGCCAAAATATGGACTAGTTGGGACCCCTGGGAATTGGATCTAGGATAGTGTTACTATAGGCAGCCGTCATTTTCAGCCATATTGCCATTAGGTGCCTTCATTGAAGACTAAAAGGAAAGTGGTTGAAATTCTCGTTTAAGCTCTCGTTTAAGCTCGTCGCTCTCGTTTTTCTCGTGGAAAACAATGGCTCGTTCCAATCGCTCACAGTACTGAATCCGCGAACTTTAGCGAAATGTTAGAATCAACAATACTAATCCTAAAACTTCAAAATTTAGTAGAAACTGCTCATTATAGATTGTATCTCATCAAAAAGTCACCTGTAAAAAATGCAGCCAAGTCCCGTAACTCATTTACCGTAAAAAGTACTGAGATCGTTTAAAGCCAAGTTTAACTATCTTATTAACTCTGAAATTTTCATTCACAAATCACTCCTAATCTCTACATCTTTAGTTAATTATTATTTTGTGACTTGGCAATTACGTAGCACGAGAATGTGATGTATATAGTTAGTCTTAATCAAATAATACTATAACATATTAAAGTGTAATAACTTCCCTGTGCGTATATAATTTGCCTTAATTAAATTATCCAATTCCATCCCATAACATAGTAAGGTGTAATACCTTCCCTGTGCTGCGTAATTGCCAAGTCACAAAATAATAATTAACTAAAGATGTGGAGACTAGGGGTGATTTGTGAATGAAAATTTCAGAGTTAATAAGATAGTTAAACTTGGCTTTAAACGATCTCAGTACTTTTTACGGTAAATGAGTTACGGGACTTGGCTGCATTTTTTACAGGTGACTTTTTGATGAGATTTCACTTCTTTTTGTAAGTAATCCTCCTTTTCTTGATTTTGGGTTCTTTTTGGAGATCATCCACTGATTTTCGCTAAGCCCACACTCTGTCCCTATTATTTACAGGTATTAAAAATTTGAACCTTTAGTTTCGTTTGGGAAGTACTGTAGATAAAAAGAGATTTCAGGTTCCTAGGCAAGCACTAAGTTATGGGAGGGGGAGTGTCAAAAGTACTCTCAATTGCTTCCAGGATAGGTGCTATCCATCTGAGATATTACTCGCAGCCCTAGATACTTGATATTTAACATAAAAGAACTTTTTAGTATAAAAAGAAAGCCAAAATTAAAATTTCCGGAAATTTCCAATAAATCAAACTATATTCCTTTTTTCGATGGGTTTTTTTTTTCGTTTTTTTTTTCGTCTTTTTTTTTATTATTTACGGATTTTTTTATTTTTCCTTACTTTGTGTACTAAACCCTGCCTTTCTGCCAAATGTCAAGCTTCTAGGATTACAAAATCGAATTATTTTCAAATTTTCGACTTTTTATAAATTTATTGATTTTTCGATTTTAATTCTAAGTTACCTGATTGTCATGCCAATATAGTAATTATTTGATCCTTCTTCTTAGGATCATTTAGGTTCAATTTAGAGATAAATCAAGTGAATCTTAGAGTCACCATGATTTTATTTAGAAAGGACTATCAAGCCATAACCAGCCAGTAATGTCGGGAAGGTAGGGGGAGCTGTGAAAATTTTTGTGGGGCTAACATCTTTTAACAACAAATATTTCATATATAAATTAAATAGAGTAAAGCCTGTGAAAGAAAATGAACCTGTCTATAAAAAAAAATGTCTATAACGTAGCCAGTCTATAGCGGAACTTTTCTATTACAAAATTCGTAAACAAAAGAAAAGAAAAGCATAATCCGGGGAAAATAACACAAAACAATAACGGAAGGTGTACTAGCTAATAGGACAATTATCTTAAAATCTATCTAAAACAAACTATCCCCATCCTGTGGGATTTGTTTTTCAATGTTTTACTTTATTTAATGCAAAACATAGATTGTATCCGACAACTCATAAAAAAGTCCTCCGGCCTGTACCGGCAGGAAAAGGTAGCTTTCCTATATCTTCGTTTTAAAATTTTAGCTAATGTTACTCGAAAACAGCAAGTTAAAATGCAAAGAAACCGTTTACAAAAGATTCGTTTACACTGAATTTGAATAAGAAATTCGCCAAATTATTGACCTATAGTCAAGTTGGCTTCATTTATGAAGACTTATTTTTGTCGCCAAATTTGGCGAGATTTCGCCAATTGTCGCCAAGTTTGGCGAGAATTTGGCGCTAATGGATATGAATATATAGTTTTATGCGTATGATTGGGAAAATGATTACAACAATGAAAGAAAATAATTTGCGAGAAATCGCGTTCACTAAAACTTATAAATTTATATTAAAATCATTAAAATTAAAGACATTACAATACACTTTCATAAAACATTAAAAACATATTAAAATTGGACGTTTCGGATTTACATGGAAAATCCCTCTTCAACAACAACATTTCACTTAGCGTAAATCATAGTTCAAAAATATCAACAAATAGAAAATGCAACGTATCAAAATTTCGAAGTCAAAGTTACAGTTATAATGACACGGAGTATTCATTCGGGATTGCACCTGCTTGACCATTATTGACCATAAATTTATCGTTGGTTTTTTGTAATGTGCTGTTTTGTTTCAAAATGTTAGCCACCCTAGAATTTCAAACTGCTCTATCTCAGCCAATTTTTAAGATAGAGGTAAAACAAAAAATGCTCTGGAATCCTTGTATCAAGTCCTAACACCTAATTAAAAAATAAACTTGATTTTTTAACTTTTTTGTATATTTATTTTAGTTTTAAAATTTTCCGTGGCCGCCATCTTGAAACAAGATGGCGGACCAAGCTGGCCAACGAACTCGGTCGAAGCATTGGTGAGCTTAATACACACAATTAGTTTCATCCAAATTAATTTATAAATACGAGCGTTATCGCATCAAATTATTTTCATTTTTTCAATTTTTTTCGAATTTTTTTATTTTTTTTTTTTTTAATTTTCTTGATTTTTTGAATTTTCCTTTTTCTGTATCCTAAATACTACCTTTATTCCTAATTTGAATTTTCTAGCGCAACAAAATCGGATTGTCTTCAAATTTTCGGTTTTTTTCAATTTCTTCGATTTTTTCAATTTTGCTTTCGATTTTTTTGGTGTTTTTGATGTTTTCTTTTTCTGGATGTTAAACAGTACCTTCACACCAAATCTTAAGTTTCCAAGAGTACAAGATCGTATTATTTTCAATTTTCAATTTTGATGGAATTTGTTGAATTTTCGAATGTTTTTTTTTCGAATTTTCTGGATTTTATAATTTTTCCTTTCTTTGTATCCTAAACACTACCTTTTTTCCAAATGTCAAGTTTCTGGGGCTACGGGATCTACCCAATCTTTTTGATGACGCGTGAACGAGTGAGTAAGAAGTGACAAAAAATCGAATGTTTGAGTTCATATATCGCCTGAACTAGAAAAGACAGAAAGTTGTAATTTTAAATTTTGGTCCTGCGGGCCAAATACTCTGTATAATTGAAGTTTAAAATTTTTGGGATACTCCAGCGCGGAGATATGGTGGGGTCAAAAGTGCCCTGAGTTGCTTCCAGAAAAGTATGCTTACGGCTGTCCTCTCTCGACTTGGCGGAGGCACTGCCGTGCCTCCAGATATTTTCTGATAGATGGCCAATTGTAATTGGAAATAAATATCATATTCTACAAGCTTTCTTGTGTAACTGGGAAGTAATGTTGATTTTTTTAAGGCATCATGAGAACGCCTAATAATATTTTCTCTTAAAGTGAACACAGGGGTTGCATATAACTACTGACTATGTATAATACCAAATCAGTGATGCATTTCCTGGAGATGAAATACAATGGCGTAAATCTTTAATAAATATACAGGGTGTCCGAAAAGTCTGGAAACGGTCAAATAACTCGAGAAATATACAACGTTGGAACGTATTGAAAAACGGAAAAATGCATGTTCAATAGTTTTGAAAAATCTATTTAGGGATATCAAAGTTGCCATTTTTCTAAAATATTAAACACGTATTTTTCCGTTTTTCAATCTGATGTATATTTCTCGAGTTATTGGAGCGTGTCCAGACACTGCAATGGTAACGATTCTCACAGCATTGCACTCGATTACAGCGCCATCTACAATGTTTCGAAGAAAATGTTCAGTACAAAAGTTACGTATTTTTTCCCGTAGAATCCGAATCTTCAATAAAAATTGGGGGTCATCATTTAAGATTTCAAAGTTGCCCCCCTTTCCCCTCGAGGGGGGGGAGTTGGGGGGCAACTTTCATATCCCTAAATAGATTTTTCAAAAATATTGAACATGCATTTTGCCATTTTTCAATCCGATGTATATTTCTCGAGTTATTTGACCGTTTCCAGACTTTTCGGACACCCTGTATATAATAATTACAAAACCACGACTATAGTTGCAAGAGCAGTTATCTGCTCTCGTCATGAGGTGAGATTAGCAGATAGTCGTTATCCTGTTAACGATAAAAGCAGTTTTGCAAAGAAGTATTGCATTCTTTGATCTATATGGCGATCTAAAAGCAAAGAGAAAAACACCCTAAGTAGAAACGGAAAGAAAATAAAGCGTGATAATATGGTAAGTTAAATAGAATTATGATAATAACTAGCTGTTACCCGTGACTTCGTTCACGTAACATTAAAAGAAGAATAAATACATAATTAAGCAAAATATTTCACATCTGATAATTAAAAACGTAAATAATTAACTAACTCTTTTTCACATTTTATAGGAGACAATATTGTTGTTATAGGACACACTCTTTGTTATAGGAACCTTGACATAACTCACAAAAGGAAGTATCCTTAAAGCGCATACTCAGAATGTTTTGAAAAAAATGCTAATGGAACTACTCATGTACGTAATAAAGTCATATTTAGCTGCGGAATCCCAGTAAAAAATCTGTAAAAAAATAAAATACTTTCGAGTATTTGGCAAAAAATAACGCGATTTGGCAAGCAAAACGTTTTCGTCGCCAAATGCAAGCAATTTTAATGAATTTGAAATTTTCTGGTAAAATGAGTGTTTAAATGCGTTCTGCTTTATCAGTTTAAGCTTCAACGATTAAATAGTTTTTTATTGTTTCTATAAGGTTATATTATATACATACTAGTTAAGTATTGCAGAAATTATTTAATTTTACGCGGTTTCGCCGGCAGGATAAGTTTTAAGGGTATCTTAACAGTAACTGCCCGATTGAAGACATTGTCATGATACATTTCGATTTTGAATAAGTCATTGTTTCCACGGCAACAAGACTTTTCTCTTGTTATCTCTGATGGCAGTAACAATATGGAGGTCAAATTGACAGTGCTCAGAATAGGACAATTAATTTTTAGTTTGAAACATTTTTAATCAATTTAAATTTTGTTCTAAACCGTAGAATACGATCGTTAATTTTCTTTAGATGTACATATAAATGTATATGGTAAAACTGTAGTTATAAAAGTGATTTTATTTAAGTTAAACTTACTTAAACTAGTTCAGTATAAAGAGTAGAAAACGTTTTCCTAATAGGGGATTTATCATAAATGAGTATTTTTTTCTTTAATTTCATTGTGTCGCCAACCCGGCGATAAATCGCCAAAACGCGAAATTTTCATAATTTTTTTACGGACGTTATATCGAGGTTCCGCAGCAATTTTTTTATAAACGTATATATCCTCATGAGAAGAATATTCTGTAATTTTTTCAAAATTTTCTGAGTATGCGCTTATGGAGACCTTCCTTGTCAGTCTTAAAAAAGTGAAATTTCGTGCCAAATAATCGTGAAAATGAAATTTCAACCAATGCAGAAAGGGGGGCCAAATAAATTGTGGAAATCGACAAATTGGGTAAAAACAAATGCCAATTTTACCTGATAAACCATTTTATTTTTAACGCCTTTGTGAATTGTTTTAACAGTCATCCTTCAAAAATAATTAATTGGAATATGCATTTTCTTTAGATTCAATTCTGCCTCTTTGGTTTGATGTATAGCTGAAACAAATCTTGTTTTCAAAATGACAATACGTTGACAGACGATTTTTGTTCTGCAGAATAAATTGATTCATGAAGTTTGAATATGTGAAGATATGTTTTTATTCTTCGGAAATTTTACTGAAATCAATTTTTTTTTTCAACATCTGTTCAAATTGAAAATAAATTCTGTTTTCAGTTTTAATGAGAAAATGGCGCAAAAATATATATTGATACGTTTTATTTCCTTTTTATCCACAAATAATTTTGTTGCTGTTTTTAGGGAAACTTCGTTAAAATTTACAAAAAAGAAAAAATATATATATATTTATATATATCTCGGAATCTAATTAATTTTTTTTTAACCTGAGAGTTTGTGTGACATTCTCGGATCAATGATAAACGGCATTAAGTAAATCGCGTTGCGTTCGATTGTCTAAGAGGAGTAGTTGCGAAATACAAACAAGCGGTCAGATTTTAGTATAATAGACTCGTGTTCACTTTTCTTTTCCTAATAATTATGATGTGATGTTTTCAGAAAACTCTCATCTGTATGTAACTGATACTCATGCTTAAAAATCAGTATAGATAAAAAAAATATTTCAATTTTTCGTTTTAAATATAGCGTGAAACTCATCTACTTTCTATACTTACTGATCCTTGTATTATTAATGTATGGTATTGATTCAAGCTCCGTTTAAAACATATTTGAAAATTCCCTTTTTATTTAAAATATGACGTCACTTTTTCCTCAGAGAAATCTCTTTCTAATGATATAATTCTTGTTAATTTTCTTTTTCTGGCAATCATGACGTAAATTTTAGCAAAAAACTCACATCTGTATGTAACTGATATTCAAGCTTATTATAAATCAGCATCGATAAAAAATATTTCAATTCTTCATCTTAAATATGAAGTCCATTAACTATCTACTTTCATTACACACTGATATTCATGCTCCTTGTATTATTACGAATATTTGAAAATACATATTTTACTTATGACGTCATACTTGTCCATGCCAAGGAGGATCTTTTTCATAGTTTCATGGTTCAAGAGAAATCTTTTCTTAATAATATAATTATTGATCGTTTTTCTTTCTAATTATAACGCAGTTTTTGGCAGAAAATCTCTTCTCAACGTAAACGATATTCATACTTCATGTATAATAAATACTCCATATTTTTGTTTCAAATATCACGGAAATTCACCTTCTTTTGAATTCTTTTTAATTTTCATTTTTCACCAGAAATTCGTTCAATTGAAAATTAATTGTTGACGAAAAATAATTTTTCCACGATTTTATTTCTTGGCAACGATCGAACCCTAGCAACGATAAAGTAAAATGGTTAAATTTTATGGAAAAATGTTTATTGATTCTCTATGAAAAAAAATGAAATTTTTAATTATTAATAAAATATTTGAAGAAAATAAAAAAAAAATCTATCCTATATTCATTTCCGGATTATAATCCATCTATATGCAAAGATGCAGGGCCATTAAATCCTCCATTTTGATGTTTACTTCAGCCAAACATTTACACACACAATCAGCTTTATAATATTACTAGCTGCTACCCGTGACTTCGTTCACGTATCATTAAAAGAATAAATGCATTAATTAAGCAAGATATTTCATTCCGATAGTTAGAAACGTAAATAATTAACTAACTCTTTATCACATTCCGTAGGAGACAATACAGTATTTCTATGTTACAGAGGCCTTGACATGACAAAGTTTTAAAAAAGTGAAATTTTGTGACAAATAGTCACGAAAAGGAAACTGCAACCAATGAAAAAAGGCGGGCCAAATAAAATCGTGGAAATCGGCTAACTGTGTAAACACATATGTCAAGTTTACCTGGTAAACTATTTTACTTTTAATGCCTTTGTGAAACATTTTAATAAACCTTCAAAGATAATGGAAATAGTATATTCTTTTTCATTAAATTCAATTCTTGTGAATAGGGAGCAATAATTGTAGACCTAAATGCAAGGAGCTAAAAGTTGCCTCCTTGATTTAATTTATAACTGAAAAAAATCTTTATTTCTAAATGAAAATATGTTGTCAGACGATTTTTGTTCTCTAGAATAAATTGATTCATGAAGTTTGAATATGTGAAAATACGTTTTTATTTTTCAAAAATTTTACTGTAATCAAGATTTTTTTTTTTTTTTCACCATCTATTCAAATTGAAAATAAATTATTTTTTTCAGTTTTAATGAGATAAAATATATTAAACCGCTTTATTTCTTCCTTTTTTATCCACAAAAATGGAATAATATAGTCACCATTCTTAGAGAAACTTCGTTAAAATTTACAAAAAAAAAAAAAAAAATCTCTGAATTTAAATCATTTTTAGGGTTTCGTTCATCTCACGAAACCCAATTACTCCCGCTCCGTTGTCTGTCTGTCACAGAGCTATTCTCAGAAACTATGTAACTTACAGAGTTGAAACTTTGTGTATATAGCTGAATACCAACTATGAAGAGCTCAAAATATTAAGATTTGAAAAATTCGCATTATTTTAATAAATAGAGATAAAAAACCAAAATTCTAACAGCCTTTTCTTATTAAATTTGAACATTTTTCGTTATAACAGATGCCAAAAATTAAAAATCCATGATGAAATTCTTTCTGCAATAATTAATTTTCTATCAGACGATTTCCACGTGAAAAATGAAAATGTAATAAAAAGTTTCACCAATTGAAAAAAAGTTTAATATGAAATAAAAATGATTGACATCATAGTGGTAAAAAAACGGATATTTCAAAGATTTCTCAATAATACAAGGAGTATGAGTATGTGTATGTACACAAAGCAGATTAATATCACGTCATTAGAGAATTAAAAAGAAAATCTGACGTCATATTGGAAGTTTAACGAATTTTTCAGATGTTTGAGAATAAAACAAAGCGAGTATCAATATGAGTAATAGAGAATAATAGTAAATATATGAGTTTGAGAAACATATTGAATCATGATAAAAATCCGATTATAGAAATATTTGCATATTTTAACATTTTGAAGGTGTACAACATGTTTAATTTTGAAATTATTTGTTTATATCGCATTTAGTCCGCGTGACAGATATTATTATGACAGAATATAATAGCCGGCTTCGCCCGTTATCGGGCTGGTTTGAATACTCGAAAAAAAACGAAAAAATAGACCCTTAAATTTTTACTTTATAAAAAACAAAAATCATGAGTTAGGTTTTTTTTTTTTTTGCTAAATGAAATTTATTTGGATTTATTAAAGAAAGGATAAAGTGCTTTGAAAGGAATATTAAACGAAACCCTTTGAGAGATCTTCGATCACACTTACCCACTTGTTTTAAATTCTGAGAGTTTATGACATCCTCGAATCAATGATAATCGGTGTTAAGTAAATCGCGTTGCGTTCGTCAATCTGAAAGGAGAAGTTGCAAAATACAAACAGTCGGTCAGATTTTAATATAATAGATTCGTATTCATTTTTCCATTCCTAATAATCATGGTGTGGTTTTTCGTTTTAAATATGGCGTGAAACTCATCTGTTTTCTAAACTTACCGATCCTTGTATTAATAATGCAAGGAACAGATTCACGCTCCTTGTAAAACACATTTGAAAATTCCCGTTTTATTTCAAATATGACGTCACTTTTTCCTCAAAGAAATTTCTTTTTAATGGCATAATTCTTGTTAATTTTCTTCTTCTGGCAATCCGGACGTAAATTTTACCGGAAAACTTACATTTGTATGGAACTGGTATTCAAGCTAATTATTAATCAGTATCGATAAAAAATATTTCAGTTTTTCATCTTAAATATTACGTTCATTATCTATCTACTTTCATTATACATTGATATTCATGCTCCTTGTATTATTACGAATATTTGAAAATACATGTTTTATTTATGACGTCATATTTGTCTAAGTCGAGGAGGATCCTTTTCGTAGTCCCATGGTCCAAGCGAAATCTATTTTTAATAATATAATTATTGTTCATTTTTCCTTCTAATTTTAACGCAGTTTTTGACAGCAAAAGATCTTTTTAATGTAACCGATATTCATACTTCATGTATAATAACAAATACTCCATATTTTTGTTTCAAATATCACGAAAATTCATCTTCTTTTGAATTATTTTTAATTTTTATTTTTCACTTGAAAATCCTTCTATTGAAAATTAATTGTTGAGGAAAAATTATTTTTCCGTGTTTTTATTTATTACGATAAAGTAACGATAAAGTTGCGATAAAGTTACAACGATAAAGTAAAATGGTTAAATTTTATGGAAAAATGTCCATTTATTCTTTATGAAAATAATGAAATTTTTAATTATTAAAGAAAATATTTGAATAAAATAAACAAAAACCAGCCTATGTTCATTTGACGTTTATAATCAACCTATATGCAAAGGTACAGGATCATTAAATGCTCCATTTTGACACTGGCTTCAGCCTAACATTTGCACACAATCAGATTTATAATATTATTATGATTATGATTATGATTATGATATGATTATGATTAGGATTAGGATTAGGATAATTACAGGAAGAACGAAAAATTATTAATTACTAATAAAAGAAAAATCTAGAAATTACGGGGACAAAAAAGAGAGGTGGGGGGTGTTAACAATATATTATCAGAGTGTAAATAACCATGTACTTTTCTAAAATAGAAAGAACGATGGACTTTTAGAAAAGTCCATCATTAATTACACTTTGATAATATTGTTAACATCTCCCTTTTTTCTGTCCCATAGCTTCTATATTTTTCTTTTACGTTGTGTATATTTTAGCAAGGAATATATTTTCCATCTAAATTAATAACTCTTTTTTCAAATAAATAATAGATTCCTGTAGATTATTAATCACTGTTAATTACAACTTTCTTTTTCTAGAAATTAAGTTTCATTTCTTTTTTTTTTTTTCCTTTTCTTTTGTTAACGCCAGAAAATTTATATCCTCTTCCTTAAATGCAAGCAGATTAGCCAATTATGTATAGGTATATTCCCTGAAATTCCCCATTAAAAGTTTTACAGCTTTGATGTTGAACACACAGGTTTTGCATGCAATTTAACTAAAAGCATTCGTAAACCAACAATCCAGGTAGACCCCAATTTTATTGTTATTCGTGAGAATTAATGGCATTCTGAAAAAGTTGTATTGCACCTGCATTTAGTACTCGGATATTAACAAGCATAAGGCAAGCAATTTCTGCTGAGTGCATCTTTTGTGTATAATAGCCCTAAGGAAAGTGGCTTTCCATTGTTATGGAACAAACTTGTATTTAGGCATGACTCTATATATGCACAACCTTCTGCCTTTGGGTTCAAAGCTACAAAAATTCGTCAGCTTCTGAATAACATTCATAAACCGTGCTATAGAAAAGCACTGTGTTTAGAGAATCTACACTTATATTTTATCTTTATGACGAGTTTCAGGCTTTTTCAGAAACAGCTATAGGTTTTAGTATACCTGAATTATTTTCTCTATTTAAATGCAACTTTATACATAATTTTCATTTCATTTAAAAAATTAAATTTTTCAATTTTAATTTATAAGCATATATGAACGTTCTAATGTGTATTTATCGAATCGCAATTCGTACAAACTAAATATAAAGAATTTTACGCATGCATTTACCTGTATTTATGTTTTATCAAATGCTGAAATATGTAAACAAACGCGATAGCCGATACTTTTACGCCACATGACTAGCACTGTGACTTCACACGAATATTGCCCATTCCCTTCTGTCAATCATGTTTTTACAAAATGCAATAAGTAATTGTAAGTAATTAATAATTTTCCGTTCTTGCTTTAATTATTAATATCCTAATCTAACTTACATCTGTCCTAACTTACCTATGTCCTATCTAACTTAACATTTTTTAAATAACAAATTCACGCATTCGTCTCTTTTTTTTAGCACTTTCCAACCTAGTTGAAAAGTGCTTATGACTTCGGTTTGTCTGGCCGTATGGCCGTCTGGCCGTATGGCCGTCTGCCGTCTGCCGTCTGCCGTCTGTCCGTGCTCTAACTCCCGTAAATATTGTCGGATTGCTCTGCAATTTTTATATGTTATTGTCGCCATCTATAGCATGTTCCCTATTTCAACGGAAGTGTGTAGCACTTATAGTTATTTTACAGGGACACTCAAAAGAATTCCGTTATATTGCGTTCTATGGGGAAAAATCATTTGCGGTTTATTTAAATAATGTTTCACTAATTTAAACGCATTGAAATTTATATATATCACTAAGGTGCATTAGAAGAAGCTTAATATGGAATAGGGTGCGCATAGCACTTATAGTTACTTTACAGGGACAGTCAAAAGAATTCCGTTACATTACGTCTATGGAGAAAAATCGTCTGCGGTTTATTTAAGTAATGTTTCACTATTTTAAACGCACTGAAATTTATATATATCACTAATGTGCATTACAAGAGGCTTACTACAGAATATTGTGTACATAGCAGTCATCGTTCATTTACAGGGACACACAAAAGAATTCTCTACTGCCTGTTAACAATAATTCCTGGAAGTGCATTTTAAGTTACTGAACGCGATTTTAAATTTAACTCACTTTTTGTTTATTACGTGGCGTGTATAAATTCTGTAGATCATATACAGGGAAGCACAAAAGTTCGCGAACACATTTCCGTTTATTGACAAACTCCAGATGGAGAATTTTAAACTGTGCTACGCGTTTCCTAACTGAACTAAAATTTAGCATTCTATGTAGTATATATACAAACCTATAGATCCTATACAGGGCTGAATAAAAGTATTCGGATATTTTTCCGAATATTGTATATGTTGGAAATTCCTGAAATTATAATTTTAAATATGTTATGCGTTTTCCAAATTGTTTACTTAGATGTTATCTTTTAGCTTATTAAACGGTATGAATTGTAAAATTATTTTGGAAGCGTTGGAAAGTGCTACATAATCTATGCTTGACGCATGATTTTTCGTTCTTGTTTTTCAGTATCTGGGTCAGCCTTCTGGGATTTACTTTTTCCTTTTTCAGCTCCCGTCCTGTGTGTGTGTGGTATGTCTGTCCCTATCATCTTTTCCCTCCGTTTTTAGCAAATTTATATTCTTTTGAGTGTTTCATCCGCTTTCCGATCTCCGCCTTGTTGTGAACCTCAGTCAGTGATATGTATCAATTTGAATATCTTTAAAATAGTGTAACAACATTAAAATACACCGCAAACGATTTTTTCCTATAAACCGTAATGTAATGAAATTCTTTTGAGTATCCCTGTAAAATAACCATAAATGCTACACACTTCATTTTCAATACCAAATATGCTATAGTAAATTCCAATACATGTATCAGTTTCGAGGCAATCCGAGTATATTTACGCGAGTTAGAGCACGGACAAGACGGCAGACAGAGAGACAGACCGAATTCCTAAACACTTTTCAACATAGTTAAAAAGTGTTAATCGAAAGTTTTGACCCAAAGAAGTAGAACCAAAGAATATTAACTCCGTAAAGAAGATTCACTCCCATAGGCGTAATGTAAAACGCATCGAGTCAAATCCACAGAACGAACAGTAATGCGCGATAGACAACTTTACAGGGGAGTAAACGCAAACCAACCGGTGGTTTTTACTTTTTTTTTTTTTTTTTTTTTTTTTTTTTTTTTTCGATCATTTTGCTTTTTGTCATTCTTTATTCTGTTATTCTAAATTACGGAGATAATTACTTCATTTAAGTAGAAACTCCTTTCAAAACATCAGATAATATTTACAATTTAAATTTGAATGATTAAATAGCTAAAATATTTCTAAAAAAAAACAGGTATTTTTTTTTTAAATCAGCCAATAATATATATCACAAAACAATAATGTGTGAAAGCTTATTGTTTCTTCGAAATGAGGGAAATGATATATATTTTTTCAAAACAAGGCTTTTGTAAATCTACATTTGATTATTAGTAGACAGGGTTGATAAAAATCATGATTTATTTTTTTTAATCAAAAAAATCTGATTTATATGATTTCAATCGGATTTTTTTAATAAAATTATTTGTGTACTGTGCATGTATTTATTTTATTTTCTCTGTTATATTTTGTTTTTTAAAACAAAGCTTTTGTAAATCTATATTTGATTATTAGTAGATATTGTGAATATACTAATTTCACACATACTTAAAAGGAAATACAACAAAAAAAATAATTCGTATAAGTGATGTTTTGAAATGAATTCTAACATTATTAAAACATTTCTCAGACTTTTTAAAAAGATATATTTGTAAAATTCCACTATTATTAAAATTTTAGTCTTTTGTGTCAGTTGGAATAATATTTTGCATTTTTTCCCACCATTCTTAAGTTGTATTAAAGTAAATGATTATTTACAACTTAATTGAAAAAATAATTACACCACAGCGATTTTTTTCTTCCTTTTCTATTGCTAGTGGAATAATCGTTAAAAAAGTTTGTATTTTTAGAAGATCCATTTCATATATTTTAACAATACTTTTTCCTGTATGTATAAGAATGATTTATGAAAAGTAAAGCATATTTCACTTTTGTATTTCTGAAACGAATAATTTCACCTTTTGTTATTAACCCCATCATTCCATTTTTGCACCATATCCTTTAAATTTGTTTTTCTAATTTTAATTAAATGACAAAGACAGGTTTTTTTTTTTTTTAAATCAGCCAATAATATGTATCACAAAACAATATTAATTTGTGAAAGCTTATTGTTTTTTCGAAATGAGGGAAGTTATATTTTGTTTTATAAAACAAAGCTTTTGTAAATCTATATTTGATTATTAGTAGATATTGTGAATATACTAATTTCACACATATTTAAAAGGAAATACAACAAAAAATAATAATTTGTATAAGTGATGTTTTGAAATGAATTCTAACATTATTAAAACCTTTCTCAGACTTTTTAAAAAGATATATTTGTAAAATTCCACTATTATTAAAATTTTAGTCTTTTGTGTCAATTGGAATAGTATTTTGCATTCCCCCCCCCCCCCCCATTCTTAAGTTGTATTAAAGATTATTTACAACTCAATTGAAAAAATAATTACACCACAGCATTTTTTTTTTTTTTTTTTTTATTATTGCAAGTGGAATTATAATCTTTAACAAAGTTTATATTTTAAGAAGATCCATTTCAAATATTTTAACAATACTTTTTCCTGTATGTATAAGAATGATTTATGAAAAGTAAAGCAAATTCCATTTTTGTATTTCTGAAACGAATAACTTCACCTTTTGTTATTAACCCAATCATTCCATTTTTGCACCATATCCTTTAAATTTGTTTTTCTAAATTTAATTAAATGACGTTTTTTTTTTTTTTTTTTTTTTTTTTTAAATCAGCTAATAATATGTATCAGAAAACAATATTAATTTGTGAAAGCTTATTGTTTTTTTCAAAATGAGGGAAATTATATTTTGTTTTTTAAAACAAAGCTTTTGTAAATCTATATTTGATTATTAGTAGATATTGTGAATATACTAATTTCACACATATTTAAAAGGAAATACAACAAAAAAAATAATTTGTAGAAGTGATGTTTTGAAATGAATTCTAACATTATTAAAACCTTTCTCAGACCTTTTTAAAAAGATATATTTGTAAAATTCCACTATTATTAAAATTTTAGTCTTTTGTGTCAATTGGAATAATATTTTGCATTCCCCCCCCCCCCCCATTCTTAAGTTGTATTAAAGTAAATGATTATTTACAACTTAATTGAAAAAATAATTACACCACAGCGATTTTTTTCTTTCTTTTTTATTGCAAGTGGAATAATCGTTAACAAAGTTTGTATTTTTAGAAGATCCATTTCATATATTTTAACAATACTTTTTCCTGTATGTATAAGAATGATTTATGAAAAGTAAAGCATATTTCACTTTTTAAAAAAGAGCGGGAAGGGAACAGTGGAATGTTGTTTGACTGGAAGGAAGGGTGAGAGGTATGTGACAGATTGGCGCACCCTGTAAAGTTTGTTTTTCCTTCCTGAAAATGTTCTATGGACTTTACCCAAAGGTCGAAGTGAGACTTCTTATCTATTCTATATTCTTTGGTAGAACCTCCCTTTAATTCACAAAAAATCAGCCAGAAGATCTAGACACACGGCAGTGTGTCAGCCAAGTTCCAAGTCAAGTTCCAGCCAAGTTCCAAAGCGACACACCGGCCGTGGGTATATTTACACGAACCATTTCGAGCTGTTTTCGCCAAATGTCGACACTCTAGTACTGAAAATCTATTTGACCTACGTACTTGTAATTTTCGATGTGTAGTAAGGCCCCCTTAATTATCCAGAATCCAAACTTTTATAAATAACACATAATTAGTTTCCGAGATAATGATATTTGAAAATGTCTAATAATCGATAATTTGATCACTGACTCACTCACTCATCAAAAAGATTTCATATGTCTACTGCACCTACAGACTTCAAATTTGGTAAGAAGTTCGTTTACACTATAAGGAATCGAAAAAAAAATCGGAAAATCGATTAATTACCCACTTGGAGGGTGTCCATTTTTACTTTAACGTTACGTCTATTAGGCGAAATTTTAATCTGTCAAAAAAACTCCAAATGTTGAATCCGGGCTGACCGTGCAGCAAAAGCTCCTGATTATCAGCCATTTTTGGCTAATTTCAGAGAATTGATTTTTTTGAGTAATGGTGCATAAAATTTACCTTTTTAAACATGTTGTGAAAAAACAAAAACATCTTGAGAGAATACATGTATCGAAATACGCATATATTTCGAGGCATCCACAGTTGCAATTCATCTAATCCCAGAATTAAAAATGCAAACAAAGGAGTGTCATTCCTATGATTCAAATAAATATTGATCATGGATGTGTGGCTACCATGTGTCTAGGCACTGTAGCTGTGGACAACCTTGTCTCGGACTCTCAACGTCAGTGCTACGGGTACTCTATCGATTTCCGCTGCGGATAAAGGTACTCTACTATTTGTTTGATGTTATTTGGATAGCTTCGTCATTTTATTTGTAAATATGAATCGGACTGTTGATTTATATGTTAATGAGTCTGTAATGGTAAAACATAAAATTAAGTCAATATGATATGATTATTGTTATTTCAGAAATAATAAAAATTTCGAGTATCAAAACAAACATTAAATACAGCAGCATTAAAATACAGCTTTCTGCCGCAAATTGACAGCCAAATATTTTGTTGTAGGAAATTTAAATTAAATTGAATGTTGCCCGGTGAATAAAATAGTCACTTCTTGGGTACTTACAGTAATAACCAGATGACCCCTGCGAGGATTTCGCACTGCAATCCAATTTTTTTAGCATTGTAGTATTTTTTATATAGATTTAAACCTCTAAAGAAACTTTAAGAATAAAAATACCTGTAAACTACATTGGTACAAATGTCACAAACGCACCGGGATTTCTTTTTGGCGCCAAAATGGCGATTTTTTGCCTGGAAGGGTAACCTGGTGACTTTTACATCGTACGGCAACTTAGTATTTTATAATAAAATGAAATGAAATAAATAAAATAATAAAATAATATAAAAATAATTAATAAATAAAATTAAAATATGTGTAATAAAAATAATGTGTGTGTTAATGTGTGTGTAAACTGTGTGTAATGATAAAATTTAATGTGTGTGTTTTAAAGTAAAATTATAATACAATTTTATTATAAAATAAAACTAACATGTTTTCGCAAGCTAGGCCTAACAAGTATTCGAAAATGGGGTTTAGTGGCTTGTTCTTCCATACATTTCATGTTCGGACTCCGCGGGAAAGCAAGGGCCGTAGGGATGCCGGACATCAGGTGGATGACCCGACTCCCTTATGGGTGTTCGGCGATGAAGCCGTTCGACAGTCTCTACGGTTCATCAGGTGTCGCGTGGGGAAGTCTTCTTTGATGGTGGGAACTTCCGCCGAATCGTAACGACCTCTGTCGTCGACTCTGGGGCAAAAAGATGAGGAGGCGTCGCTGGAACGCGAACCCTCTGAATCGATCGTAGCGACCTGGCGAGACAAAGTCATGGTCTGCGTTAAAAATCCTTCAGGATTTGGGCACGATGAGGAGTGGGCTCGCTCGGCGCCGTGAGGGCGCCGACGGCGCCTGTTAGTTTTATCGCCAAAATAGCACCACAAAAAACTTGCGTCAACCCCGGTGCGTCTGCGATATCTGTTCCCTAACATTAATTAGTCAAGCCAAAATATCAGCTCATTTATTCCATAAAACTTACAAAAAGGCACGCGCGAGGGAAAAAAAATAACAATCATATTTTAAATGCATCGAAAAAAACATGGGATAATCCATGGTGCCTTTCTCTTCTGAACATTGCAATTTCAATTTTGTTTTTTAATCATAAAATATAAAATAAACACGTGAGGAGATGTCACACTTTATCTCTTTTGTGCTATTATATATATATATATATATATAATCAATGTTGAGCATGATATAATCCAGATTTTTTTTCTTTTTTCTTTTTTTTTTTTTTTTTCCTTTTTTTTTTTTGTGCAACACTAATCTGAGGAAAATTTCATTTCATTTATGAAAACAATGCCGATTTAATTTTCAACTATCAGTAAATTTTATACTATTTGTTTGATATTATTTGGATAGCTTCGTCATTTTATTTGTAAATATGAAAATCGGACTGTTAATTTATATGTTAATGAGTCTGTAATATCAATGTGATTATTGTTATTTCAGAAATAATAAAAATTTCGAATCAATACACTTCGTTTCAAAACAAATATTAAATGCAGCGGTATTAAAATACAGATTTCTGCCGCAAATTGACAGCCAAATATGTTGTTGTGGGAAATCTATATATATTTAAAACGCTAAGTGTTTTCTTTCGACAATCCGTGAGAACAAACTACTGCACCAAATTACATCATTCTCTTTTTAAATGAAAGATATTTGAACACAGATTTGTTATCGTGCATTCGTTTGTTCGAAAATTTAATTAATTAGTCGTAATTTTCAATTAAACTTTTACTTCTGCAAATGACGTCATAATCGGATAACGCCCACTGTTGCGAGTCACAGAGTTTATTATCTGAACTCTATGGTTGTGAGGATAAAAGAGAAATAATAAATATTAAAAAAACGTGGCTTTTAGGCCAATTTTTTTAATTTGAAAGTTAAATTTCGGTAAAAATATTTATCCGCGTGTTTTATAAGCGAATAAAAATTCATATTTATTGTGACGTCACGGGAATATTGTCCATTGGGTTTATTTTATCTTTATGCATTATAACATTGTTGATGCCGTTTTTTTCATTACAATTAAATACAGAAAATTACTTTTTATTTGTATACATGGTGTTCAAGCATTAAAGAAATGTATATAAAGTACGCGTGAAAATTTGCGCCGGTGAAAATGACATTATGCTTAGCTTGAAATGCATTTTAACATTGATAAAATTAAAGAGAGAAATATATATGATTGCGTCAACATGACGTAAGTTTAACTGATTTTTCAATTCTTAATTACAAAGATTAGAATTGGAGCCGTCATTGATTGCTTCATCTTGAATGCATACCTTGATTACATGTTACCAATTACTTTTTTTTATTATTATTATAGGTTAGAAAATTCCCCTTTTTAATTAAAAAAAATCACAAAAGTAAAGGATTTCAGAAAATTTAAAATTATTAAAAATGGTGTTATGGTAGAAAAAAAACCCTTGAAATATTGATTGTATTTTTAGCTAGAATAAACAATGTAAGACTAATATTTTATAGGAATTATTTTGGTAGGTTTATTATAAGTTCATTTAACAGTTCCTTATTAGCGTAAAGACTTATTTCTTTCACTGTGAATTTCTCTTTCGATGTTAAAATATGGATTTTCTACTTTTGGACGCCAGCCAAAATACAGTGACAATTTTTAGAAATGTACAACTGTTGTGACAACAAACGGTGCTATTGCTTTAGCTTTCATCACGCTTACATCACTTCTAAATACTACAAATTACTATTTTTTACTACATTTTACAATTTCAACTCTTACATCATCAATTAGAAAAAAAAATTAGCTTTCGAATGAAGTTTATTTGAAAACTGCCGTTTAATTTAGCGACTTTTTAAATAATTTTCAAGCATGAAAAAGTTTTTCAATTCTATCTTATCAATGACCACCAGTTTGCTTCAATAATGTAAAATAGCCCCTGGGAAAGTTGCCACAATTGAAAATATATTTCCCTAACCATCATAAAAAGTGAATAATAATAAAAACAGTTATACATCATAAGATCAGACTATCAATAAGATAGAGCATTTTGGAGCTAAACGAAAATCTGTCAAAAAAAAAAAAAAAAAAAAAAAACTATTTTTAGTTATGTTGAACATAAATTTGATATGTTGAATTCGTTGATTTATATGTTCCAGCAAATATCTGAATATGCTAGGAATTGCATTTTTATTTTTTTTAAAGATCCATTTGTCAACTGTGATGGAAAAGGGATAATCACCCTGTTTATGTAAAGGAACCGAAGAAACCATACAAATAAATTACACTTGAAAACATTTAAAATCTCCCTGATCTGCAGATTGATTAATTACTGTAAAAAAGTTCTTCATATTTACATAAAAATTGATTTGATTAGCTTAAAATAATGGATGCGTTTTAGAAGATATGGATTTGTAATGAACAATGATTAAAGAGGACATTTTAAAACTTTTAATTTAAACATTTTAAAATTTTTTAACATCGAATTTCGACAGTGCTTTTCGGCAGATACAATGCACATGCGCATAGGAGCTCATTCGGTTGCATTATCACAGGGGGGGAGAGGGGGAAATGTGTGCTTTATTTACTATGTTCTTTTATTTACTGAATATGAGATGAACGTAGGAATATACTATTTGTATGGTACTTCATAGGTCCATGAAATTTTTTTCTTGCCGTGGGAAATATGGCGATAATGTCAAACTGATTTGCATTACACAGTTGTTTCTGGATTGTTTGTTTGGAGTTTGCATCGGAAATAGCACTGTATACAGTTCACACTGTATACTTCCCTCAGTCAAATATATTTGACTGGGGAAAAAAACTTTAAAAATATAATATTTGAAAGACTGTTTCATACGCACCTCTTCCTAGAAGTCAAATATATTTGACTGGGGAAAAAAACTTTTAAAATATAATATTTGAAAGACTGTTTCATACGCACCTCTTCCTAGAAGTCAAATATATTTGACTGGGGAAAAAAACTTTTAAAATATAATATTTGAAAGACTGTTTCATACGCACCTCTTCTTAAATAATAAAGAAGCTTATTTTACTGATTTTGTTATAGTATTTTTTTTCGTCAAGTTTTGACGGGTTCCATCTAGTTTAAATTAAATTGAATGTTGCCTGGTGAATAAAATAGTCACTTGTAAACGCATTAAAAACCATTAAGTGAAGTGTTTAAGCATATTGTAACTGTACACAAAGTAATGAAATCCCATCAAAAACATACATGTGAAAGAATACCAAGTTCGTTAACGGTTTCGCTAATAAAAGGAGTGAGATCTAACTGGAAATCAAGTTCTTTCGAAGCTCCTTAATAGCTCCTGTCATGCATAACGTTCTTTAATTGCTTAAAATGATTTGTTAGGTTATTTGCTACTCAATACAGCGACTTGGCAAGTTTTCTCTTATTCATATTTCTCTACTTGATTGATCTGAACTTAAAATTAATCACTTCCTTAACTTATCAATACCTTAACTTCGACATACTTAATCGAATACTTGATTGACTATATCTTTGCCAATGACATACTAGACTAAATTGTACTCAGACTCAAAGATTAAAGTTGGTGGGTTAACTTGCCAAGTTGCTCTATTGAGTAGCAAATAACATAACAAATCATTTTAAGCAATTGAAGAACGTTATGCATGACAGGAGCTATGATTTAAGGAGCTTCGAAAGAACTTGGTTTCCAGTTAGATCTCACTCCTTTTATTAGCGAAACCGTTAACGAACTTAGCATTCTTTCACATGTATGTTTTTGATGGGATACTTAACTACTGTCTATGTGTCATACCATTGCGTCCTAAAAATTACTATAATACAACCCAACTTATTCTTAGGTTTCATAGATAAAATTCTTTGAATAAAATACTTTTTGAGATAATCTAATAAACATTCGTTTTTATGGATGAAGATAATTTAAAACACAAGCGAGGGATAGGATGGTGTTACTAGTCTGCGACCATATTCAGCCATTTTGCCATTAGGAAGAATACCGTCATTGAGGACTTTTGACAGTAAAGTGATCAAAATCCTCGTTTTAGCCCAATGAAAACAGCTAACTGTAGCTCGAAACGCTTCCAGCACTAAATCAGCAAAATTCTAGAAAGAACTACACTAAATCCTAAACTTCAAAGTTCGATAAAAGTTGCTTATTAGGTGCGTTCGTAATTATATAAATACGTAGCACCTATTGTCGTCGTCTGCTCCGTCCGTATGTCTGCCCGTCTGTCTGTCCGTCCGTCCGCATATAACAACGCAAAAATTACCCAACCGAATGGTTTAAAATTTAAGATATATTATCTTTGCAGAATTTTGTCGAGACATTTCAAATTTTTTAAAAATCGAATCAAAACTTTAGAAAATATTAATAAAAACATTAATTAAGAAATTTGATTTTTTTTAAATCGGTGCTTTCTTTTTATAGGAGCTTCCGAGGTTTAATCGTCAAGCGACCGGAGATACTTATTTTATGACAGAAATGAATCTGCAGACGATATAACTCATTTCACAGAATTAAAAATCATGAAGATCTGAATATTTATATAACTAGCTATAGTACGAACGCACCTCGTTTGTAACGTTTGACGTACAATTTCCATCTTGTTATAAATTGCATTTTTTCTCCAATTGGTATATTGCCAATAGTATTTTGAAATAATTGTCATACTCCATAATATTTCTTGTGGAACTATAGGAAACAGTATCGATCTTTTTCAAGGTTTCATGTGTAAAACACCTAATAATATTTTCTCTTAATTCACTCTATTTTCGTAACACCTGCCATCATTCGATAGATGACGTTAAAATTCTTTTTATCTCTTTTGATTTTGAATGCTATTGAATTTTTTTCTTCTGCCATACCGATATTATAAATAGAACATTCACGGCAAAAAATTGCTCTTTTCTGTGTTAAACAAATCTCCTCGAAGATGGAATCTGAAATCCGTATTTCCACTGTACCTTTCAACTCTGAATGCCCCGACAATGGCCATACAACCATCTTATACTCTTCTGAATCAGTCGGAGAAGGACATCCAGGTACGATTCTGTCACCATTTTGGGTTTTTCGACGCACATAAATATCATTCTCAAACTTTGGAGTTATCATATATATTATTTCTGTTGTCAACATCCCTCTTTCCATGCCTTTACAAAACGCACAAAAATGAATGAGGTAACATTCGAAAGGATTTTGAACCGGCTTCTTACATAGTACACTCACATTTCGTTAAAACATGTTTTTTTTATTAAAATTTGCAGTTACTTAAAAATGAAATCGGCATTGTTTTCAGAAATGAAATGAAATGTTTTTTTCTCAAATCAATGTTGCTACAAAAATAAGATACCGCATTATATCGTGATTATATAAAAAAATAAATAGCACAAAAAGATAAAGTGGATGTTTCAGTACAGATTTATTTATGATTAAAAAGCAACATTGAAACTGAAATGTTTTGAAGAAAAAGACACCATTGATCGATCAAAGCAGTGGTATTTCACGTGTAGCCTAAAAAGTATGCTTTGTTATTTAAGATTAAATTTTATTTTATATGTATTCAATTTATTTTTCTTTGTTCCATGTTTTTTTTTTCGAAGCGGATGACGTCATCCTCTAATGCAGTTAAAATACGACTGTTATTTTTTTTTTCTCTCGTGCGTGCCTTTTGCTATCTCTGATAATTTTTTACTGTAACTTTGTTGGAATAAATGAGATGATATTCTGGCTTGACTAATGATGTTTACAGATATTTTTATCCTTAATTTATTTTTTGAAGTTTAAACCTGCATCTAAAGAATATTAGATATTTCTAAAAAATATATTAGATTGCAGTGCGAAATCCTCGCAGGGGTCCACTGGTTTCAAAAATCATATTTTCAAATCATTTCATTTTCGAAATTATTAAATTGGCAAGAATCTATCATCACTTTTGATGCTTTAACCCCTTCGGGACCAAGGCTGCGTATATATATATATATATATATATATATATATATATATATATATATATATATATATATATATATATATATATACGAAAAATGCCTTAATTAAATAAGGGTTTACTTTAATTAAATAAGGCTTTACTAATATTACTTTACGTTATTACTTGCACAGTATGCAATGAACCTTTTGAAGGTATTTTTCGTAATTAAATAAATAAATATAACTATCTAAAAAAAAGTGGTGCAAACCGAAAAAAATTGGTGCATGTGACATTGGTCCTGAATAGATTAAGATATATACATATCATTCTAAAACTTTAGAACTATATCTGTACATTTTCATTTGTTTCATTTTAAATAGTATTAAATGGGTAATAAACTGTTAAAAATTTTTATTTTTCAAGATACACAAATATGATTCTCAAACTTTGGATTTATAACTGTACTGTATTTTCTACTTTACTACTTAGATTTTCATATCGTTTCATTTTTGGAGATTAATAAATAAAAAAGATTCATTCATCTTTTTCGGTTTTTCGATATGAATAAAAATGGTTCTCAAACTTTAGAGTCAACTTTACATTTTTACATTATTTCATTTTGGAGATAAATACATAAGCAAGACTGTCATTAATTTCCTTTTTCAAAACACCCGAAAATAGTTCTCAGACGTTAGAACTCAAACTTCAGATTTTCATACCATTTTTCTTTGAATAGAGATATTTGAGGGAGGGGTAAAATTCTGTCATTCTTTTTAACACTTTCCAACCTAGTTGAAAAGTGTTTATGACTTCGGTTTGTCTGCCATTTGTCCGTGCTCTAACTCCCGTAAATATGCTCGGATTGCCCTGCAATTGTTATATGTCATTGTCGTCATCTATAGCATGTTCCCTATTTCAACTGAAGTGTGTAGCACTTATAGTTTTTTTACAGGGTCAGTCAAAAGAATTCCGTTACATTACGGTCTATGGGGAAAAATCATTTGCGGTTTATTTTAATGATGTTACACGATTTCAAACACATTGTAATTGATATATATCATGAAGGTGCATTACAAGAAGCTTAATATGGAATAGGGTGTGCATAGCACTTATAGTTACTTTACAGGGACAGTCAAAAGAATTCCGTTACATTACGTCTATGGAGAAAAATCGTTTGCGGTTTAATTAAATAATGTTTCACTATTTTAAACGCATTGAAATTTATATGTATCACTAAGGTGCATTACCAGAGGCTTACTACAGAATATTGTGTGTATAGCAGGCATCGTTCATGTACAGGGACACACAAAAGAATTCTCTACTGTCTGTTAACAATAATTCCTGGAAGTGCGTTTTAAGTTTCTGAACGCGATTTTAAATTCAACACACTTTTTGTCTATTACTTGGTGTGTATAAATTCTGTAGATCATATACAGGGCAGCACAAAAGTTCGCGAACACATTTCCGTTTATTGACAGAAACTCCAGAATGAGAATTTTAAACTGTGCTGCGCGTTTCCTAACTAAACTAAAATTTAGCATCCTATGTAGTATATATACAAATCTATAGATCCTATATAGGGCTGAATAAAAGTATTCGGATATTTTCCGAATATTGTATATGTTGGAAATTCCTGAAATTACATTTTTAAATATGTTATGCGTTTACCAAATTGTTTACTTAGATGTTATCTTTCAGCTTATTAAACGGTAATGATTTGTAAAATTATTTTGGAAGCGTTGGAAAGTGTTACATAATGTATGCTTGTTGCATGATTTTTTCATTCTTGTTTGTTTTTAAAGACACATAATTAAAATTCTCAAACTTTATAGCTATATCTGTGCAGTGTCATATATATAAGATCATATTGAAGATTATTAAATAGACAAGATTCTGAATCATTTTCCTTTTTCAAGACATTCAAATGTGAATCTCAAACTTAAAAATTATAACTATACGTTTTAATGTATTCACTTTCATATTATTTAATTTTAAAGATTTACAATAAGATTCCGTAATCATTTTTGTATTTAAGGTACTTATTACAATTTTTAAACTTTAGAACTATATACTACGTACATTATCATTTCTGCATTTTCATATCGTTTCATTTTGTAGATTAATAAATAGGTAATGTTCGGTCACAACTTTTTATATTTTGGGACGCATAAGTGTGATTCTCAAACTTTAGACTTACAGCTTATTCTTTTCTTCTGTAATTTCATATCGTTTCATTTTAAAGATTAATAAATAGGCAAAATTCAATCATCTTTTTGTGGGGTTTTCAGCATGCAAAATGATTTTTAATCTTCACAACCATCTTTTCATTTTTATATAATTTCATTGTGGAAATTATTAAATGAGCAAGATTTTATCACTATTTTTTTATTTTTCATCACACTCAAAAATAATTGTCAGATTTTAGAGCTCAAACTTTATAGATTTTTACATCATTTCGATTTGAATAAGGCCTGCGGGGAAAGATAGGGGGAATTCTGTCATTATTTTTTGATTTTTCAATGCGAGCAAAAATTATTCTCAAACTTTAGAAAATTTTCACAATTCTTGACATCACTTGATAGATGACATTTAAATTCGTATTGCTTGTTTGGTTTTGAATGCCATTTATTTATTTTTTCTTTTGCCATACTGATACAGTGATACTCGGTTTTCGTTGATAATACGTCTGAAAGCAATCGACGAAATCCGAAACCGACGAAAACCGAGGCAATTTTTCCCATACGGATTTATGTAAATCCAGTTAATTCGTTCTAAACAACCCAAAATACGTATCAAAAACACATTTTATACAGAATAGTATAGAGTTTAATACTAAAAACAAGAAGAAATTAATACAATTATTTATAGTGTTCTTTTCGTATGGTATCAAGGCACTAATATCTGGGGTCACTTCGCTTTTTGATCTTTTGGCAGTAGGACTATCTTCAGAGTCAGGGGACCTACGTCGTTCAAAAAAGCTGTTCAAAGTGGTCTGTTTCTGCCGCCTCTTTAAGATTTGCCTAAAATGGGTCAAGACATTATCATTAAACAAGTTGCAGACACGGCTTGAAACAGCTTTGTCTGGGTGTTTTTTCTCTACAAACCACTGTACCTTTTTCCACATAGAGAAGATGGCCTTAATCTCTGAAGAAGACACAATCTCACCCGTCTCTTCCTCCTCATCTGAAGCAACTTCTTCGTCTGCCGTCTGTTGCACTTCTAGGTGAAGGTTTTGCAGCTCTTCAATGATGAGTTCTTCACTGTGTTCATAAACCAACTCTTCCACATCCTCACCACTCACCTCCAAACTCATGGACTTCCCAAAGTCAGCAATTGACTGCATCACATACGTAGGGTCATCAGGGGAAAAGCAGCAACCCTTCGAAATCTCTCTCATGCACACATCTTGGCCATAATTTCTTCCAGGCAGCGTTCATCGTCTTCTATGTCACTCCCTGCCAAGCCTTATCGAGGAGGCTTATGGAGTTGAGAATGTTGAAATGTTTTTTCCAGAACTCTCTTAAGGACAATTCTGTGTCTGATGTCAACTCAAAGCACATTTGAAACACTACTTTTGTGTACAGTTTCTTGAAATTTTAAATGACATTCTGGTCCATGGGCTGGATGAGTGGTGTAGTATTAGGGGGGAAGAACTTCACTGTGACAAAATTGAACTCCTCAAACAATGTGTCTTCCAAATCTGGAGGATTTGCAGGAGCATTATCCATTACCGACACTTAAGAAACAACTGATTATACTGGAGGTATTTTTTCACACTCGGGCCAAACACTTCATTAATCCATTCATTGAAAATTGGTCTTGCGACCCATGCTTTCTTGTTTTCCCACCACATAACACACAATTTACTTTTAATCCCATTGTTTCTGCTAAATACTCTAGAAGTTTCTAAATGGTACACCAGTAAGGGCTTCAATTTACAATCACCACTAATATTACCACACAACAAAAGAGTCAGTCTATCTTTCATAGATTTATGTCCTGCCAGTGCCTTTTCCTCGCGTGTAATGAGCATCCTCGTTGACGTTTTCTGCCAAAAGAGGCCAGTTTTATCACAGTTGAAGATTTGTTGGGGGATGAATCCTTCAGTCTCTACGTAATATTTGAATACAGACACAATTTTTTCGGCCCCAGGCCCGAACTTTCCCCTTGCCTAATAACACCGTGTATGCCAGTGCGCCTCTTGAACTTTTCAAACCAACCTCTGCTGGCCTTAAAATCACTAAGACTAGTACTCGTCCCAGACATTTTTTGAATGAGATCGGAATATAGTAGTCTGGCCTTTTCACATATGATGGCTTCTGGAACAAAATCGCCATCTAACTGTTTTTGATTGATCCAAATTAATAATAACTGTTCGACATCTTCAATTGTTTGCGATCTCTGTTTCGTTAGCACATTCATGTCTTTCGCTACATTAGGCTCTTTTATCGTTTATCTTTCCGCCACAATGCAACTTATCGTGTATGTCGATTTCCCATACATGCGGCCGATTTCAGCAATCTTAATGCCGCTCTCGTATTTTTTAATAATTTCCTTCTTCAACTCAATCGTGTCCTGGCCTTCTTGTTTGAAGGGCTGCTGGCTCTGGAAACTTTCTTTAGTCTCATGATAGAGCACTTGCAATCAGTATAAAAATCCCAAAAATACACGGGTAATAAACGAAATTATTTGCCTGGACGCGCGGGCGTCTGCTCACACGACGAGAAACAATGCCACACTGAGCAGGAGAACGCGTGAGTCTCCCCCTTTGTTTACGGAAAATGCAGCGAGGTCACGTGGGTACGTCAACGAAATTCGAGGCAATCGACGAAAACGAGACCGAAACCGATGATAACCAAAGTCAACGAAAACCGAGGTATTACTGTATATCAATTTCAATATGCTTGGAATAGTCTAACATCAGTGAAATAAACCTCAAATGATTTTTCCCCATGGACCGTAATTGTTTTGAGTGTCCCTCTAAATGAACTATTAACCCCTTCGCGACGAGCGTCCTTTACAGAATTTTTAATCTTTAACCACCGGTTTTTCAAAACAGAAATTTTCACCTAATTGAATCTCAGAAATGGGCAAAGTTTACAATAAAAAATAACTGGTGGAAATAATCGAGGATTCTGAGCATCTTATGCGTCACGTATACGTGTCGCTCGTCCCCAAGGGGTTAAAGCTACACACTTCATTTTCAATACCGAACATGCCATAGTAAACCTCAATAACATATATCAATTGCATGACAATCCGAGTACATTTACGCGAGTTTCAGCATGGACAGACGACAGACAAACCGAATTCATAAACACTTTTCAACTATAATGTAAAGGGTTAAAAAAGCAGCCTTACGAAAATTTCATACCAAATCGGGGGATTCCCAAAATCAGGGGTCCCACGGCCACGGCTCGCTTAGCCCATGCCCTAAGTATCCCAGATCAGTACAACAAAAGCAATTTTTATCCATTTCTATATCATGTTTAAGAGAATTGAAAGCTAAGATTTTCCTCTCATGAAAATATTAAATTTTAGTTCTAAGTTTCTTTATGGATGACTACACAATCTGTCACTTATAACGCAAGATATTTACTTGAATAATATAACATCTGACAATTCCAAAGCAGGCAAATTATTGTATTATTATAAATTATAATATTTGGAAAAAGAAGCAGGCAGAAGGAAGTAACTGAATCTGCTGTAGATGTTCTGTACAAGCTCTTGACGAATCCAATGAGTTTTCCTTTCTTAATATTAAGAAATACTTTGAATTTTTTCAGTGATCCCAGTGCCTGCCACGTTTGAACGTATGTTTCATCTTTGAAGTAAATCAAAACATCCCTAAGCAAAGAAGTTATAACTCATCTCGTATTGAAGTTCTTTGTCCGAAGGAACAGAACCGGCAGTTCTGGTGTCAGTTTACAGTCAGGGGCATAGGATGGGTTTTTGAGCGCACGGGGCAATTCAAAATATTGCGCCCCTCTTTAGTAGTTTCTAAAGTTTTTTATGCTACAGGTTTGTATGCAAACATCTTTTTTGGCATTGCTAAAAATTTTTGCTCCCAGGGCAATCGGCCATCTGGATCAGCATACGCCTCGTCATTTCTCACAGGCACAACATCATTTCTTGAACAAGTAATTTATAAATTCGCTTCTCGCCGGAAAGAGCCAGGGCCGTTTAACTTTTAAAACATGGTAAAATTGTACATGTTCCAGAATTGAAATGTTTTATTATCACAAAGAGAGTGTTATTACAAAATAAATATCTGCGCAATATTGCTTAGCGAGTATGACGTTACTAAACAATTATTGTCGCACGAAAATAAAATGCTTGGCTTCCCAAATATCAGGGGCAGCGTTAGTACCATGGCGTCCCCTGGACGAGAATTGTTTCAGCGCGTTTCTACGAATGACATCTTCCTAATGAAACTATTAAGTTTTAACCAAGTATTTCATTTTTCTTAAGTTTTAGCGCGTCGGGCGGTTGCCCGTCCTTGTCACCCCCCTCCCCTCCCTTTAAAGTGGCCCTGCAAATAGCGAAGACTTCATGATTTTGCTTAAAACTTATTACAGATATTGACCATTTTTAAAACATCTGTTACATCTGTAGAGAAACCCTAGTAAGTTAAGATGGCTGTGGTTTAGTTATCTTCTACTATATGTCAGAAACTATTAAATTAGAGGAAATTTGCTATTGATTCCTTTCTTTAGAAAGTGATGCATTGAAAATGTTTTTCCAAAATTTTATATTCTATCCCATACAAAAGGTATAATGATCGGTAGAGTATCGTGCTAAGATTTGTAGCAAAAAAAGTCTGCAATCCTGAAGTTTTTGATATTTTAGCTATACTGGCAAGGAAGTAGGTAACTAACGTCTTTAAAATTCTTTACCTCATGTAGCCAAAGTATTCAGAACTGCTGCACAAAAAAGCTAAATGCTACAAGATCATGTCCTGTCAAAAATATTCGAACTGCTTAATCGCTTTTCTAGATTTTGGAAGGAACAACAGAGAGAATAGGGGAGAAGTGCCATTTAAAAATTTTCTTTGGGGAGGGGAGGGACATTTATTTTAATCTGTATCTTGTGTGCACAACTAAGAAGCAATTCATACATTTTTATTGCCACATATATTTATAAAATTAGCCAAAGTACTCGTTGATGATTAATGTGTCTCACTTTGAAAAGATTGCAATAACAAAACTTCAGCAAATATTATTTATAAATATTAATGTTTGTGCTTAAAGTGTATATTTGATGCTACTGTCAAATTGTTTAATTAAATCTGACGCCATATTTTATATTTCATGCAATTTCTGAAATATTTTTTTCGAGACTCCCCTGTGATGCTTGTTATGCTTTGAAATATCTTTCTTATAGGAGAAGGCAGCTGTCATCCCAAATGAAGCTCATAAAAAGTAGGCGAAAGATTATTTTAGGCCCATGTGAGCATAAAATAAAACCGCCCATGAAAAAGTCTCAATTTGAATTTTTCGTTTTCTTTGATAAATTTAATTTAAAAATTTAATTTTTATTTATTTTTGAAGCACATTCTATCACTAAATAGTTGTGTCTGCATGGTGTATATTAGAAATTAGGAAAGCATTCTTAATTTATAACTAGTGTGAGCGGAAATGAGATGCTTGAACAAATCAGTTGCTCAGGGAGCTTCCTCACATTTTATAATAAAAATATAATGACTCAACATAAGGACTTTTATTTTGTTGGAAAGTTGAATGCTAAGACTAAGTTTTTATTTGTATGTGTCCCTATCTTTTCTCACGTGAACCAGGGCCGTAGCTAGGGGGGTGCCAGGGGCTCAGCACCCCCTGAAAATTTTTGAGCCCCCCCCTCCCTGGGAAAGTTGGCAAAGCCGCCAAATGAAATTCTGCTTCAAAAATCCAAATGAAACTCTTTTCAAAAATTGAACTTAGTTTTGGGAGCTCTTTACAGTTTTTCACAATACTAAATTGTAGTATTTGTTTAAAAACTGCAAATAAGTGCTTCAACAGGCGCGCATCCTATCTGCACATACTCAGAATTTGCAACCTTTTGCTGATGCAAACATTGACTTTTGCATTAATTATATACTGAAATTTTTCATTTTGCAGCGTTTTCCATTATTAGCATAAAACAAAGTTATTCTAATGAGTTATAGCCATTAAATACAAGTGTCTCTAGCTTTTGACTAGACCCAAAATAATTTGTAAATGCAAAATACACCCTTGATTGTTCTAATGTTTTTTATCATATAATAACATAACTTTAGAATCCTGAAGGGCAGGGAATATTCAGAAAAAAAATTAAAGGTTTGCAAGTCTTTTGAAACAGGCGAAACAGCTTTTTATTTACTTTTGACATCATCACTTATAATTTCACTAGTATAATTATACACTGAAAATTTTCATTCTGCAGCCAGTGATGTAGTAGTAAAAAAACCAGATGGCATACACTTTAGGCAGAGGGTATACACTAAATAGTATATGCTATAGTGTTTTTGAGAAGAGGGTTACGGTATTCCTTAAAATTATCCAGAAGGTATTACATCCCTGTCTGCAGCTTTTACTTTTCTTAGCATCAAATAAATAAATTATAAACAATTTAATAAGAAACATAGTGCCTACACTATGAATATGCACTAATTTACCTTTCTATATAATACTTTGATTATATATATCTGTGTTTGTGCGTGCATGTGTCAGAGAGAGAAAAATAGTATGGGCTCCCCCTACATTTTCTTGAGCACCCCCTATTGTTTACTTCTAGCTACAGCCCTGACGTGAACTCAACACGTGTGCATTTGCTGTTTTATCAGTAGAAAAGACAAAAGAACAAAGCTGGTGTATTTTGAAAAATATGAATAATATGGCTACAGCGCGCTCTGTAATATGACTGTTCTTTATCTAAATTAGCAGTTTCTATCAAGAATTTTTCGTTTCGTAAGTTCATTTTTACATAGTGCGTTTCATCTGTTATATATATATATATATATATAAGTATTATTAGTATTAATCAAACGACCAAGACCAAGCAGTCAAACGATATCAGATTAGCTAAACTACATTCACTTCATTTCTGTTATGTTCAAACTCCGTGGTCTACTTTTGTCTCTATTTCTAACAAGCTTAAAAAAATATTTTATTGCTTCAGCTATAAATATAAATACGAACTTTTTTAAATATATATTTATTCTAGATGTAATGCTTGGGGGGAAAAAAAGTAAACAAAATATTACTGTTGCCAATCGTAAAAAGATAAATATTTTCTGTTGTCTGGACTGCATCCAATATAAAGGGTCTCTTTTCCATTAGTTCATTGCCGTGGTTGTATTACTTCCCAAAGATGAACGATAAAGATCGAGAATTCGTTATTCGTAATGGAGTAGAAAGTGTTGATAATGGCCTTAGCACATTTTTATTTACTTCCGAATCTGTTGGAGAAGGCCACCCAGGTAAACAAAAGTGAAAATACATTTAACTTGTATTTTTTAATAAGCGCGCCAGGTAACTGCTAATTCACGTGGGTTTGATGCCGCTTTTCTTTTATTTTCAAGGTTTTCTATATATAATCTGTTCCTTTTTCATAATAAAGCACTCAATTAGTATCATATGCGCAGTTTACTGTGTTAAAATTCAAATTATCAATAATTATATCAAATTCTGTATGAAGTTTCATTTTGCGCGGCAATTTTCTTGCACTGTTAGGCTTGGCGCTCAAATAAGTTTACTGCTGAAGCGCGTGGTTGAATGCTGTTTGTATTATTTCTGCATTTTTTACCTTTCATGGAGCATGTAAATTATGTTCTCCTTGATGTAAATTTATCTTTAGTGTCTGAAAAGCGTTTTAAACCTACCCTTAATACTATATATTTGTCATCTGATGCAATATTTATGCCGGTAAAAGTGATTAGTTGTTTCCCTTATTTTGTGATTTTGGAATGTGTTGTCTATCTTTCTCTCCTTCATAACTCATTTTGTTTACTAACATTTATTTTTTGATTTTAGATAAGTTATGTGATCAAATCAGTGATGCAATCCTCGATGCGCATTTGGAGCAAGATCCCGATGCTAAAGTCGCTTGCGGTGAGTTTTATATTTTAAGCATTTATCGATTAAATATGTATATATCTTATACATATGTGAAATTACTAATTACATTTGTAAAAATTATATTTTTGTTTCAAGCAGTATCTGTGGAAGTTTATTTTTTTAAATAAATGTTAAGAGTTGAATATGATTTATGTTCATTGTTAATTTTCAAAATTATTGCTTGTCTTTATATTTTATGATTGGTTGATAATAACATAGTTTTATAATTTCATTAGACTTTTTATGCCATTTTTTTCATTAAAAAAAAAAAAGTCCAAAATTTTATATCCTCTGTAAACCAAATTATTTTCCAAATTTTAAGCTTTTTTAATATTCTAGATTATTTATCATCAGTTTTTTTTTCTGATTATTTAAACTCTCTATTTAATTTAAACATCATAGGGTATTGCTTATTTAATTATTTAAATTCCATGATACCATTTAAATACCATATAATTTTTTCCAATACCAATACATGCCAAATAAGTAACACTGCAAGATATATTTTTTATAATTTGATAAAAATGTCCTGTACAAGGACACTTATCAGAATTGGCAATCCTCTGGGCTTTTTTAATACTACTATTTTCTTTTAAGAATTTATCGCATTATTTAATTGCAGAAATTTTGAGATTAAATAAAGCTAAACGGGGATCTGTTTAGGAAAAAATTGGGTCTTTTAAAGGACTCTTCACAAAATTTTTCATTTCAAAACAGACCCTTCACAAAATTACTTTCCCCAAAACAAGGCCCTTCACAAAATTAGTTTCATTAAAACCGGACCCTCGACAAAATTATTTGTCTTAAAAATAGTTTTTTCACAATTTTTCCATCTTTAAACCAAACATTTCACAAATTAATCATTTTAAAAGTAAAATCTGACCTGTCACTTTTACATATATAAAGAAAATATATGTATTTTATACCCATATATCTTCTTAAAAATGCATAAACAAGAACCTGAATATAACGACCATTTCAAATTCACAAAATTATAATTAGATTTTTCACAAATATAAAAAGCTGTTCACAATTTCACAAAAACAGGACCCTGTGAAAGTCTGGAGACCCCTGCTAAAATTTCTGTATGAAATTCGTGGTATTCAAAGATCATGAGTTCTGCTTTTATGTGTTTATACAGGGTTAGTCAAAATTATGTTCCCATTTCAATGGGAAAACATTTTATTGCATTCATCCAAAGGTAACCTGTCATCCATTACATGTATCTGAAGCAAGCATATGATCTAGTTATAGTCATATGACGTGTATCAGATGTAAATAACATCTATATATAATGACTTATATGGCATGTGAGCATTTGGAGTATATATATGATAGTATGTATATATGAGCTTTGTGATGATCTTGGCGAAATCGTAACTGTAATCTTGGCATAATAATTGTGGAGGCCGCTATAACCCAAAAGTACCGGAAATTTTTTTCCCATTTAAACGTTTGCATAATTTTGACAATGTTTTCTCATTTTAGTGTCAAACATAATTTTAACCAATCTTTCATTATGTTCATCATACACAGTATTCATCCCTCCTTTTGAAAATGCTGTTACAGAATTTAGCTTTAAATCATTAAAATTCTAACAAGTATCAAGTCCATTTTTTATTATTCATTAAAATATTTGTGCTAGATTACATAGTTTAATTTGACTATAGCATGTAATAATTAACAAATTACTTATTTCTCCTGATAATATCAAATTTTTAAGGTGTTATAATGTAGACCGACAGCCTGTGATATGTAGTAATTATAGAGAAAAAGAGTGTTTGTAAATAAAATGTTTATTATATTTGTTGCTGTGAATGAAAGATTTTAAAACTATAACTAAGTTCTAGAATTATGAGCAGATTTGTTCTAGGTATATATTACTGTATTATTTTAGAGATATCCTTGAAACCAGTTGTGAGGTTGAACTGTTCGAACATTCTTCTATTCATGAAAAAGAGAAAGAGAGTAGGTGATATAAACCAGGGATCACTCTTGAGTTTTGGAAGGATGGCCGACCCTTGTGCCCTTTTCTGATTATTTTTTGCCCTCCTTGCCCTTTTTCTAGGTAGTCCTACCCTCCTTATATTCCGAGTTATAATCCTGCCTTGACTGCATTGTACTTTAAAAAAATCTTTACCTTTTACCATTTTTAATACTTTCATAGTGAAATTATGTAAATAATAAATGTTATTGTAAAAGTAAGTTTTTTAGGACTCCGGTTAGTTGCCCCTCCCTCCCTGTCAGTATATTGGTGTATAGTGTAGACTTATTAAAAAAATGCCCTTTTTATGAAATGATGGGCCCTTTTTAACAGAATTGCCTTTATTCTGTAATGTGTGCCCTGCTCTTTTTTAATGTTCTAGAATGAACCCTGATATAAACAAAATGCACACAGATTTCTTCCTGACATCAAGCTCAAAACAGGTTTTCAACCTACCATGTTATCCACCCTCTCAGGCGAACCAACCATACTTGATAAATATTATACAGTAGAAGACCCAAAATTTGCAGAGCTTGAGACCAGACCTTTTGTGGATTTAGGGTCAAATGAATTATTCATCTTCTCTCCCTCCCCTCCCTCCCCCCCAATTAAAAAAAAGTACAATAAAAACACATGAAAATAATAGTTAAAATATTTAATGAGAACCTGAAAGCATATATCATTTTAATTCATAAAGGAATCTAGGAATTGTATATGCACTGTTATGAAGAAGCTAAGGAAATTGAAGAACATACAAATTATCATATATTATTTCTCCTGTCAATATCCCTTTTTCTAAGAAAATATGAAACTCAGAACAACGAATGAGATACCATATGAAAGGTTTTAGAACAGGCTTCTGACATAGCCCAATTAACAAAGTCCCATGTTTTTCCCGAAGCGGATGACGTCATCCTCTAATGCAGTCAAAATAAGATTGTTAATTTTTTTTCTCGCGCGTGCCTTTAGCAATCTTGGATCAGTTTTTAGTCTAACTTTGATGGAATAAATTAGATGATATTCTGGCTTGACTAACAACTAAATGTTGCTTGCAGATATTTTTACCTTTGCTTTTTCTTTAGAAGTTTAATTTGCATCTAGTAACTATTACATATTGATAAAAAATGATACTTCTCTATCCCGTTGGCCACTTTCCATAACAAAAAACTATCGCCAAATAAACGGGAGAATGTTGCCATTGGAATATAAATAAATAAAATATAAGAATTTAAGGACACAATTGTTGTTTTAATTAATAAAATAACTACTAAATCAGTAAAACATAATGAAAAATACATGCAAATGTCGAATGTAAAACCACTAGATGGCATAACAAACACTCATAATGATTCTGACATAAAGTAAATGGGACTGCATTTTTGGCGTTTAATCTTAAATTGGCAGTAGTTTTTTGTTATGAAAAGTGGTCGACGGAATTATAGAGAAGTACCTAAAAAATATTAGATTTCAGTGCGAAATCTTCGCACGGGCCCTCTGTTTTTTTTTTTTTTTAATTTAGCAAACATTTGTTGTATAGTAATGTAGGAATTCTTATTTATCCCACAGTTACTTTAATATCTACTTGGCTTATAATTTTGAAATGATTATAGCTCTTCAATCTAAGGTTTAAACAGTTCTTATTACTTAACGAAATAATTCAATGACACTACTCAACAATATATTTGTATACAACAGTAATTCACCTACAATTACACTTCCAATCCTTTATTATACATATATATCTGATTGTCAACCACTATACTTGGGTACAAACTATGGAACAATGGTATTTCGTTCTCCTTTTATCTTCTTAAGAGTCTCGTAATTATCTTGCGATATCGTGTATCTATAAATTAAATCTTTGAGTTTGTATTATTGATGCATAGATGGGTATTATTTAATTTATCCCACAGTAACTTGTTTTAACCTTTTGGGATGTTGTAATTTGAGGGTTTTTTTTTTTTTTCTTCATAATATACACTGTCATTATTTCTTGGTCACTTATACAGTTTTGCTGCTCTAAAAACTTGATATTTTTCTCCATGAGTCAAACCTTTTATCAAAAAGATTTTGTCACTATCCTGTGCATCATCAGAACCATCAGAATCCACATCTTGCGACTAAAACAGTGTCAATTTCACTATCGGTCATTTGATAGTTATCAGTGACATTATCGGAATTTATATAATCTGCAGTATCATTTTCTTCCTAAAAATAACTATCATTTCCAGTCATCTGCTTAGCATAAAGTAACAATTCTTTAGCTTTTACCGTAATTGGGCTGTCTTTAAAACCAGAAAGAGTATGATCATCTTAAAAGACAACAGCTGTAACTTAGCCACCCATTCGCCAGTATGGAATTTCAGGATTTTGCTAACAAATAAATGCAATCCTTGATGCTAAACATCTTTTTGTATTCTCAAGTTTGAAACAAAGCACCGAATTAAGTTTTTTTTTTCTTCAAAAATTCAGATTTCTAGTGGCATTTAAGACTTTGATACCCTGGTCCATCTGTTAAACTGGGGAGGGGGGGGGGGGGGCTAGAAAATGTGCAACCACATTGTCAGGACTTGTCAAATCTAACTGAACACCTGTACATCAAACTACTCTTCTGTGCGTAATGTCATCACTGATTTCGTGAAAACTGTTCGTTTTATACTGTAGTTTTGCAAATACATGGCTGACAGATTTCATTGTTTACACTAGAGAGACTGTGCAGATTTTAGAGCCTTGTGGGCAGGGGTCAATGCAGGTTTTTTTTTTTTTTTTTTTTTTGGGGGGGGGGGGGGGGAGGCATTTTGTAAAAAGAAAGTTCTTTCAGTGAAAAATAACATTTTGTTATGAAAGATGAAATCCAGCTACTCAAATTCAAACCAAACATTTAATAATGTCTTTAAATCCTTCTGCTAAAGTTTTCTTTTCTGGTGAATTTGTTTTCTTTTGCAAATTACACATTTTAAAACCTAAACAAAATAATTAATGGAGAATATGTTTTTATGGAATCATGGGTGCAAATCTTGTCTCGGGACTGATTTCAGTCTTGTAGTGATTTTTGACTAATAATAAATTATACTTTATCTAGGGAAATAATAGCAATTTTTCCAGCAAAAACTTTTATTCACTTTCTTTTATTGTAAAAGATCAATTTTTAGCTATAATGCAAGACATTGACATCTTCTAGCCTGTCTCCTATAGTTATACCTAATACGGAGAAACATTTTCAGTCTTGGCTTGGATGGACTCCTTGCACCAATGTATGGGATGGAATTTTGTGAATGGGGCTATTTTATTGAGGAACTTTGTGAAAGGGCCTGTTTCATTAAATGGATTTTTGTGAAGGGACCGGGCCCTAAATAAACCTCAAATTTTTCATGGATAGACTCCTCGTGGGTCTTCTATTGTACATACAAGATTAGAAGGATAGTTTAAACTTAAACCAGGGTTGATTGACTTTATATTGCCTTGATTTGAATCCAAAATATTTGTCTATTTTATTCAGGGTTTTTTTACAATTTTGGTTAAATTTTATCATTTTATTAATGAATTTTCTGGTCAAGTTATTTCTTTTTGAGGATTTTCTGTTTGAATCTATTGTAATAAATTTGTAAATGATTTCATCATTCCTCTAGTTGAAAACCTTTTTTAATATGGAGGACAGAGCCTCATGATAAAGAAATGAACGAGCAGCATCTTAAATTTTTACAATTACTGCTTCAAAAAAATATTTTTTCTGTTAAAAGAGTATTTTCTACCTTCTGATTAGTTCAGCCTGCACTTAAAAATAGACCGGGGAAATGAAAAAGCATCTAGACTTGTCTTTTCGTTTAAAGTTATTTTTTATTCTTATTTGGTGTTTTAATTTGCAGCTGTATTTTTTTTTTTTTTTTTTTTGTTGGTACCAAAATTTTTAAGTTTTGTTTTTCTTGGCTTTACAAAAATATCTAAAAATGTTGGAGAGAAAATATACCAATTTGTTGAACTTTCTACAAATTTATAAAAGTATTTTCACTTATGTATTTAGTTTTGTTTATTTTTTTAAATACTAGTGTGCTTTAAAAACTGATAAATACAATTTTGTAAGTAGATAATGACGAACTTGTTCTGCCAAAGAGCAGTTTAGAATGCTTGTTGAAGTCTTAATTTTTTTTCAGATGTAAGTTAATTTTCTCTACCTTTTTTGATATTAAACAGTTTTATTTGTTTTTGCAATCTTGAAGAGTTTTATTGAAAATGGATTTTTTAAAGAGGTTTCATGTTTTTAATTTGTAAACATTTAAAAAAAAAAAATCTTGTTTTGATTTGAAAAAAAAAATTTTTTTTTACTAAATATACATTAATATTTGCATATTTTGTGTATTGCTCTGTATTTATTTTTTTAAAAGAAAACAGATAAAGACGTAAAAGTAACTTAAATGTATTTAAATGCTGAATAGTTAATTTTAAATATAATTATTGATGACAAATTCTTGCTTTCTTAGATTGAATGAACAAAATAAAATTGGATAACTTGTGTCATTTTGTAAGAATAAAATGAATGTTTATCCTTTTTCTTTTTGAAAAGAAAGTAGCTCATTGACTTTTAAAATATCTTGTTAGTGTACCATATCTCGGGTGACTTTTTTTTTTTCCTTCTTTTTCTGAAGAGTGGTAGGTTGCTCCAGTTTAATAATTGTAACTGCTTACCTATGTTGCTAGGTTTTACCTTTTCCCAAGTATAATTAGATTTATACATAATCAGGGTTCCTATGCGACTGGAAAACAGAATTATCAGGGAAAATGACAAGTGCTCAAAAAGTCAGGGAAAATCGCATTTTTTTCCTAAAACCTGGAAAAGTCGTCAGGGATTTAAAATATATATATATA
This sequence comes from Maratus michaelseni, assembly GCA_963931845.1. NCBI lineage: Eukaryota > Metazoa > Arthropoda > Arachnida > Araneae > Salticidae > Maratus > Maratus michaelseni. The sequence goes on from OZ007595.1 coordinate 123,089,464, forward strand.
ATGTGCTATCATGTGTCAAGATTCTTCAGAGTTCCGAATTCAGTCTGCAAAAAATTCAGATTTTTTACTAGCAAGTAGTATTTTTGCTACATTCATATTTTTAACGTGATGTTTTAGCCATACAAATTTGTTGCTAAATAGGTGATACTTCTGCGAAAGAAATATTGAGCCATTTTAAGGTGGCTAGGCTAGGATGAGATATCATGAATATTTAAATAAGAAAAAGAAAGAAAATTAGCAAGCAAAAAAGAAAAGCTGTAGCTAAAATTAAATTGTTAAAAGACAAACTGAAAGTTATATAACAAACTGTTTCTGAAACAACACAAACAAATGACATGGTAGTAGGAATGACAAAAAATATTTGAAAGTTGTTGATATGTGAAATCTAATTATATCAATAAAATGTTACTTTGAATCCATCCAAATTGTATATTTTTAATTTTTTTTAATTTTTTTATATTTTAAATAATAGATTTTTAGTTTCAATTTTATAGATTTCTTTTATTTTCAGAGGTATATTTAATCATTAAGATCTATAATTGCTATTCATATTTCTAAAAATGTCGTGAATTGTGGGCATGGAATTGTAGGAAAAATGGTCTGGGAAAAAACCTGGAAAAGTCGGGGAATTTTGTTATTCAAATAGCGTATGAACACTGATAATTTTCATGTGTAGACCTTTACTGAGTACTTGGTACTCGGCCAGATTTTGACTGTATACTCACTCTGATAATACAGAGTACTAGTTGTTCGAATTTAATTTTTTAAGCATTTTTGATGACAAAGGAATTTTTATAACTGATTTGTAAAAGAGTTATTTGAATGTATAATGTGCAATAATGCATAGGAACTCTTTACTTGGTATATAAATTTTTATCTAAAGTTCAGCAAAAAACCTCTAATGTAAAATTAACGTAAATGAACATTTTAGATTTTACATTTATATACAAATAAAATAAGTAATTTTTAAAACTGTATGAAAAGACAGTAGTTTGTTAGGAAAAGACTATAAATAGTTTGTAGAAACAGAAAATGCAATAATTGCTATTTAAAAAAATATTTTATTAATTAAATTTGTTATGTTGTAAATTAAAGTTCAAACACACAAATCGTTCTACATTTTCAGGAGGTAGGGCATTTCTTTTATTGTAAATTTGCCTTGCTTGCGGAAAAGTGTTCACTGTAAGCATTTCTAAAATAACACCATTGTATGCTGTACGTATAAAAATACAATTTTTTGCTTTTTTTTTTTTTTTTTTTTTTTTTTTTTTTTTTTTTTTTTTTTTTAAATCAAAAGAAAATAAGGTTAAAAATTGAATAATACAAAATAGTGGTGTACTGAGTAGTGCTTTGGCCGAGTACCGAGTAATTGTGTTTAAGAAAAAATCACTGATGCAAGCATGAAGTGTGCTTAGTGGTAACACTTCTGTGTGTGTGTGTGTGTGTTTATATGTATACCTATTTATAAACATGCATCTTGAGCGTATAATCTAATATTTTTTTTAAATTAACTTCAATTTTTGAAATTTCATTTATTGTGGACCTTTTTTTTAAAAACAATTTTTCTAAATTCAAAAATTTTAAAACAGTAGCGTTATTTAAAAAATATATATAAAAAAAGAATTGATATATAAAAAGTTCAACTAACCAATATGAAATTAAAACTGATTACTTAACACATCTTTACCCATTTGTCATTTTGATAACTGAAATCTTTCTATCGAAAACGGTTATTGCTTGCTGTAACAATTCCTTGAATAATGCAAAATGTTTCATATTATTTAAAAGTACCTTATTTTCTTTTGATTAAAAAAATTGGGTTCTTTCATGTAATAGCGGCCCTTGAGGATGAATCGCCAAATGACCAAAATTTATCTCCAAATTATAAAGCATGTATGACATAATGATATATTATTACGATAAATAATTACTTTTGTGATGTATATGGGTAAGTTATTAGTCATATATCAGGGCCCGCGCTAAGGATTCGCCTACGCGCCAAATGCGAATGCATCATGAAATTGGCGAACAAATAATTATTATGGCGAAATGCCTGGCGTGAATGATTTTTTTTTTTTTAGACTTTTTCGTTGTTGTAATCATGTTTTGCACAGTACAACTATATGTACTGTAATGTTTTGAAATGTAAATGGATTTCTGTTTTCTTTGCGAGTTAGTGTACAAGTACAGCCGTATTCCTTCTCCTTCATGCCTTCCTGGCCGTTGTTAGGCTTAGCAGCAGGCTCATTTCCTCTGGCTGCACCATTTAAAGCTAATTCTATCACAGGAGAGAGGAGGGAATATCTTTATACCTAGGCACTTGTGGTTTGATACTGCATGGAGAGCAGACTATTTGTGTACGGGCGTTGCCCCGCAGCAGCCGCGTTTGTTTCGTTTTCAAATGCTTGTTTCTGGATCTAAATTTGTAAAAAAACTGGTGGTCAAAATGACTCAACCTTCAGTTCTTTCGTATCTTGAAAAACTAGATCCTAATTACGATAGTGTAGAAGAAAAGAAAGGTGTTAAAAAAAAAAAAAAAAAAAAAAACCACGTAATGAAGACAAGGAAATTTGTCCGGAACAAAAACAAAAAATTCAGCATACACATATAAATTATGATTAAAGGTTTGAAACTATAAAATATACGTTAAATTATATAAAAATGTGCTGTCCCAAAAGTATAGACACCAGTAATTTGTTTGGTTTTACATTTATAAAATTAGCTTAAACTTACTTTTAATATTTAATTGTATGACCACGACACTTTATAACATCAAATACACGTTGTTTCATAAAATGAACTAAGCATTGCATTACAGAAGGAGGTATTTCATACCACGCTTTGTTAATTGCGATTTTTAAGTCATTTACACATGTATATTGCTTTCTATTTTCATATATTTTATGAGATAAGATCTCCCATATGTTCTCCATGGGATTCAAATCTGGGGTAAGTGCTGGCCAGTCTAATAGTGTGCTATTGTTTTGCCTAAACCATGTTTTCGATGATGTGGGGGTGTGGATGGATGCCCCATCTTGTTGGAAAACACAGTCCAGTCCTGCTAGCAAGTCCATAATTGGCAGTAAATTGGTATGTAAAATATCCTAATAATCCTCTGACTTCATTTTTCTGTCCATAAATCCTAGAAATATTTGGCCGTTGAAAAAAAAAAACCCTCCCCAGATCATTACGGATCCTCCGCCTTATTGCCTGCTGAAACAGTTCTTGGGTTCTTTTCTTAGGTCATGCCAGTAAAATTTATGACCATCAGGGCCGTCTAAATTTCATTTCTTTTCATCACTGAAGATGACAGAAATCCATTTTCCACCATATGACATATGCTTTCTAGCCCACTTTAGGCGTGTATCTTTCTGTCTCTGCTTTAAGCAAGGATTTGCTTTCATTCTCCTGGAAACAATATTTGTTGAAGCTTTAAATCTTCTGTGTACAGTAAGTACTTTTTGAAATTCTGCAAATTGATGCAATCTTACGCACAGATAAATTATTAACTGAAGCCATTTTTAATAACATTCTATCATCACGTAACATTGTTTTCTTTCGTCTTCTGACTCGCTTTCTAGTATTCCATGTTCCACCTGATCTCAAAACTCTATAAATACTGCTCAAGGATCTCTTTATTCTTCTCGATATTTGTACAGGATTTTGTTCTTGTGCTTTTAAATGTAAAATCTTAATTTCATGTTTAGAAATTTCTTTAGAATGTGGCAATTTTATCAGAATACACATAAAATGTTTTTTCCAAATCACAAACAAAACAATACATTGAACTCATTTGATTCCACAAAATTTCAATAAAATATTATGCTAAAAATACAGCAGATGATATTTCAATTAAAGGGAAAAATTATTGCCTGCATTTATAGAAGCAGACGAAAATAAAAATATTTTATTTTGTGAACAAAAATGTAAAAGAAAACATGTAATGCTGTATTGTGTCTATACTTTAGGGACAGCACATTGCTATATAATTTAATGTATATTTTATAATTACAAACCTTTGATCATAATTTATGTATATATCAGCAAAACTGCTTTTATTTATTACCTATTTCACGAATTTTAATTGTACCTTATTACTTTTTATGGTAATGCAAATTTTATCTATTGTCTAAACTTTCGGGACACTGTGTATACTTTTGGCTAATAACTTTTAAATTTGGCTAATTTACTGGCTAGCATTTTGAAAATATTAGCGCGGCCCCTGTATATAACACATATATGATGTATACATATAACATGTGCATAAGTCGTATAGGGTGTATATATATATGACATATAAGACGTAAATAATATGTATGTAATGACGTATATGGGTGTTTGGAATAATATGTGTATATATGATGCATATATAAGCTTTTCGATGATCTTGGCGAAATCAGGGTCGAAACCTTTGCATAAGTGTAATTGTGGAGGCCGCTGTAACACGAAAGGCCAAAAAAAGGAGGCTTTACAGTTTTTTTCTATTTTATCAGTTCTCGCAGTGAACACATTTTTTCTGAAGCAGGCCAAATTTACAACAATAAAAGAAATGCCTACCTCCTGAAAATGTAGAATGATTATAGTGTTTTTGTTCTATAATTTGCCATACAGCCAATTTAATTATTTTTTAATAGCATTTATTGTATTTTCTGTTCCTACACACTGCTTGTTAATCCAAAATCAGTCTTTTCCTACAGTTTAAATATATATATTTTATTAAATATAAATATAAAACTAAACTTTAATTTACATTAATTTTGCATGGGGTTTTTTCTTACCTTTTTCTATGTTTTTATAGATAAATTTTTATGTACCGAGTAAATAGTTTTTATGAATTATGGCATATATTATACATTTATATTCAAATAAATTTTTATAGATCACTTATAAATAATTTGTCTTTGAATATGCTTAAAAAATTCTTGCAACTACTCGGTACTGGTCGAGTACTCGGCTGAAATTTGACAGAGTACAGAGTACTCGGCAAATTGGCAGAGTACCGAGTATATACCGAGTACTCGGTACAGCTCTAATACACAATGCTTAATATAATGTAACTTTTAGCTGTAATTTAATAATTTTTTTAGCTTGGCTTAAAATTAATTTATAATTAAGTTCTTAAAATGTTGTATGCAGGTGTTTCCAATGATAGCACATAATTTTTGATTCTACCGTATCTGATGTGAGTGAAATAGTTATAATTCCATCTTTATGTACAAAAACAAAGTTAAGAGTGTAATGAATACTAATTCTTAACACTGCAGGAGAAAAGTATTTAAAAAAAAAAGTCTAGTTTTAAAGTAAATTGTTTTGATAAATTTTTAAAATCCAAAAATATTTATTTACTCTGAATGCTTTACCATTGAAGTTTTTTTATGTTTCTTTACTGTATGAATATATATATATATATATATATATATATATATATATATATATATATATATATATATATATATATATATATATATATATATATATATTGTAATTCTAATTCATATTTATCTGTTGTAGAAACTGCCACTAAGACAGGATTGATCTTAATCTTTGGGGAGATAACTTCCAAAGCTCATGTTGACTATCAAAAGATAGCTCGTGAAACAGTAAAAAAAATAGGTTATGACAGTACTGTAAAAGGTGAGGATTTTTTTCAATATTTCATGTTTTTTTTTATATAATTAGCTTATATCTTTTATAAATCCTTAGTCGTGCAGTTGTGTAAAATTAAGTTGTCTGTGAAAATATAGGTGCAGATTCCCAAAATCTGGAGGAAGCCAGTGGCTCCTAAACCCCAAAAATCCAGTGGCCACATTGTGAAACAAACACATAGAAACAAAAGCATTTATATGGAAAAAACTGAGTAATTTAAAATGAAAAATAAATTATTTAATATACATGTACAACAAAACGGACAAATTACGTCAAATGTGTATATTTAAGTGAATTATAAATTTTTTTTTAAATTTGAATATTAAGTATATAATATAAATTTTTACTATGTACATTCAGAAGATAAAGTTGGGCAAGATATAGTTAAAAAAAAAAAAAAAAAAAAGTATAAGCTCAGCAATCATGTTAGTGGGGGAATATTAGGAAAATATTTCTTATTTTGATTTTGTCATACAAAAGTACATATTAAAAAAAGAAAGAAAAAAGTGAATGTGTGAGATTTTGTACTATAAAAATTAAAACCCACTTCAAACATCTGTTTTTCTCTAAGAAAAATTATTTTAAAAGAAATCTTATTACAGACTCAAACTGTTACAAAGAACACTGCCATTTGAATATATTTAGAGCAATAGTTTACTGTGTTAAACAGATCATTCTGAAATGTAATTAAAAATAACAGTAAGTTTATGTGTTTTGTTCTTAATCTTCCTTCCTGATTTTTAAAAAAGCATAGATATTGGTTTTTAGTATATAGTTAAACCAGATTGTTCTTCAGAAAAATAACTATGCAAAATTACGTTTAATTAAAAATTAAATACATTAAAATGTTATCATTTATCAGTAATATTGTCTGCTATTAAAGCTTAAATGTGTAACAAACAGTAAATTTTAAATAAAAATTTACTGTAAAAAAACTTAACGTTTTTTTTTTTTTTTTTTTTTCCATTTTTTAAATTTGGGTGACACAGTTTTATATAATCTTTCCACTATAATTGTATACGGTTTGTAGGAATAAATGTTTGTAATGTAAGGCCTGGACATTTTATGAATAAACGATTCTGTAACGTGTTTTGTTCTATAACCTCTCCCCCTTCCAAACAAAGAAAAAAAAAATTGTTTTTCATAGCTAAATAAACGTTCAACATGGGCATTTGCATAAAAAATGTCTAATAAAAATCAAAATAAAAAATACACGTGAAAAAAATGCTTTTTCTTTTAGGCTGATTAAAAAAAAAAAAAAGAAATTATTAATTTCTAACATTCAGGGATGATTTTGAGTGTGGCATGATGGAGAAAGATCAAACATGTTACAACTTTTGTTGGATTTTTTTTTTTTTTTTTTTTTAATCCCTATTGCAATTTTTGTGACCAATCGCCAATTTTCATGTTTTTTATCGCAAACCCTCATAAAATTTGCATTTTTTTTTTTTTTTCCTGTGATTGATCTTTCTTTTGACAAAATTCGCAAGTTTTTTCCGTGACTAATTGACAAAATTTGCATTTTTTTTTTTTTTTTTCCCTTGCAACTGATTGATGAAAATCATGATTTTCTTCTGTGACTAATTGATGAAATTTGTTTTCCACGACTGATTAACGAAATTCCCAATTTTTTCTGAGATAGATTGGTGAAATTCATGGTTTTATTTTATGATCATTTGATAAAATTTGCTGGGTATTTTTTTCACAGATTGTCGAAATTTGCGGTTTTATTTCGTGAGCGATTGGTGAAATTCGTGGTTTATTTAGCCAGCGATCGGCAAAATTTGTGGGATTTTTTTTCATGACTGTTTCCACAAAGTTCATGATAGATTGAGGAAATTCCAGATTTCTTTTCATGACCAATTGGAGAATTGTTTTGTGGAAATCTGCTGTACAAGGAATTCTGCTAATTCATGGAAGAATCTCATGCCGATATCTAGTGTCTACCTGTGAGAACATATCTGAATAAACCCAGAGCTGCAAATTTAATAAGTGTCAATTAAATGGGAAAACTTTTTTTCGGTACTTTTGTGGGTACTTCTCCATTCACTTTTCATAACAAACTATCGTCAAACTATAGGATTTAACGTCAAAAATGCAGTCCCATGCACTTGACGTCAGAAGCATTACACATGTGTGTTTGCCATCAAGTGATTTTTAATTAGACATTTACTAGTTATTTCGTTAATTGAAATAACAATTGTGCCTTTAAAGGTAGGGGTGATTGTGCTCCGGGGTACCCCGGATTTCCGGATTTTTCTTTCGGCTCTTCCGGGTTCATAAAATCATCCTTTTTAGGGGAAAAAAACTAATCAAAACTGAAAATATGTTGCAAAAAGTGCAAAACATTCGCCAAATTAGCGACAAACATTTGTTACGGCAACCCTTACCCGGAGCCTGATCAGAGTGAAACTGGCAAACCCTCTGCCCTGCGTTTTCCTAACCCCTTGTCTTGTTTTAACCAAAGAATATAAACGAGAATACCGATACTGAAAGATATTCTTTGTCCTACCCCTAACCAGGAGACAAAAACCAGTCTTTTAAAAGATACCTGAGTATGAATCTTCATTTCCTCCCCCCCCCCCCTTCCCTTTCGTTTAACAATGCTGATCCTCCCCCAAATTCTGTTATGGGCTGCACCAGATGTTAATGAGTGCATATTTTTTGTAAGCCTTCATTCAATACCCTTCCCCTCGAAATTTGTGCTTTTCTATGGCGAAATGGCTCTCGGTAGAGCATAATTTGAAAAGAAGAAAAAATAAGTAGACTGGGGTCTGCACGGGCCGGAAATTCCGGGGCCGAGCCGAACGAAACTACCTTTTCCCAGCCCGTACAAAATTCAGTGAAAACAGGCCCGGCCCGTGGAAAATCCATTAAACCACGCCTGACTCAATATCTACAAAAAAATCAGATTTTTCTTAACATACAATTCTATATTTATGATTCTATATATACGATTCTATATTTATGGGATAATTTTACAGTCCCTATGGCAGAATGTACGCAACGGGCGTTGCAGACTTTTAGGGCACCCGCAGACTAAAAACATACAGCGATGCCGCGGATGCACTATAGCGCGTAAATTATGCGAAAAAACGGCAAACATCGTCGAAGGATCGTTAAAAAAAAGGCGAATTTCGTCGAAAGACCGTGAAATTCATTTAAAGATCGCGAAAAAAATGCAAATTTAGTCAAAAGGCCGTAGAAAAACGTGAATTTCGTCAAAAGGTCGTGAAAAAACATGAGTTGAAGGATCGCGGAAAAATGCAAATTTTGCCGAAGGGTTACGGAGAAAACGCCAACTTCGTTAAAGGATCGTGGAAAAACGGTCAATTTCGTCGAAGAAACGGCAAATTTCGTCGTCTGATCGCGAAAAACGGAGAATTCTGCTGACAGATCGCGGAAAACGGCAAATTTCGTCGAATGATAGCTAAAAAAACTGTAAATTTCATCGAAGGATCTCGAATAAACGGAAAATTTCGTCGAAGGATCGTCAAAAAACGGTAAATTTCGTCGAAGGATCTCGAAAAAACGGAAAAATTCGTCGAAGGATCGCGGAAAAATTGCGAATTTTGTCCAAAGGCCAAAGAAAAAACTCGAAATTCATCAAAGGATCTGAGAAAATGGCTAATTTTGTTGACAGATTGCAATAAAAACGCAAATTTCGTCAAAGAGCTGCGGAAAAACTTGATTTTCGTCAAGACTAAAAAAAACATGAGTTTTGTTGAAGGATCGTGGAAAAAATGCGAATTTCATCAAAAGGTCACAGAGAAATACAGTTATATAATAAGTTATAGTGTAAATGGATATCGGTAATTTTCAGGATTTTTCACCTGTGTGTCAATAATTTTCAGGTTTTTTTACCTTGTGTCACAATCACCCCTGTAAAGGATAGTGCCATGATATTAAGAGAAAAAGTATTGAAAAAATGTTGATGCATAGTTACGTGCAATAGATCAGTTTCAGCGGACGTCACAAACATTTATTCATTAGCCGAGAGGCATAATTGAGAAAAAGATGATGTAAATAACTAAACATCCAAGATTATTTTTTTCTATTTTCATTAATATATTGTAATTTCTTTTTGTTTAAACTTATTGATTGCTGACACTTTGGTGAGCGTTGCCTTTTCCGAATGTCTTGTATTTTATTTTGCTATTCCAATGGCAACATTCTTCCATTGGTTTTTTTGGCATTAGTGTTTGGCAATAGTTTTTTGTTATGAAAAGTGGTCGAAAAATTTAAAAATCAGTAGACATCCCAGCTTCGCCAGTTTTCAATAAAACTTTTTAACATTTTGAAGATTAATTATTATATATTATTCGATATTTAACAGCGATTGCTTACTTTTCTATGCTTACTTTTTTAAATTTCAAACAAAACTTTCGTTACAGGCAGTTACCCATCGTAACTGCCTGTAACAAAATTTTTTTTCGAAATTTTAAATTTGACTTTGAGTTAATGCCATTTCACTAAAAATGCATATATATATATACACACTATATTTCCAATGATGACCGGTCACTTGCGATTTTTGACGTTTTGTTAAATATCTGGACAGATACTTGAGGAATTATCCTGAGACTTCAGGAGTGTAAACAACATAATAGACGTCATATATTTCCGCGAAATTTTTTTCCTGAAACCCTATAAGGGGCCGTCAACAAATTGAAGAAAAACTGTTATCTTTTGGATAACACTGTAAAAACTAATATTGCAAAAGCATTCAAACTGTAGATTATGATTAAGTGGCTTATTGTAATAATTTGGGTTCATTTTTATGAAGATGGCATGTATGCTCGAAGAGAAATTCAGGTTTTTATTAAAAACAGTCCCAAATTTTACCAAGTTTTTTGCTTATAATGTGCAGAGTTTTTAATATAAAAACAAGTTATTTTCAGAAAGTATGACAAACAAAATTGTACACAATACCCTGCAATCAGAATTAAAAAATAATAAAAATTGTATGAAAAATGAGCAGGTTCACTAAATATTGTTTCACTGCGCATGCGCGAATTTAATCAAAATATACTGTGCATAATATATTAGCTAAATGTATAGACCAACTTTTATGAGTCTCTAACACATAGCTTGAAAATTCTGATAGTAATCGTCGATAGAATAAGCTCGAAATTCGCTGTTCCCAAAAGGAAGCAAAAAGATGAGGGGTTGTATCAAATATAGACTGAGAGACACTTCATTCTTATTATGTCAACTTTCATAAGCTAGTATATTTGGATACAACCCCTCATCTTTTTGCTTCCTTTTGGGAACAGTGAATTTCGAGCTTATTCTATCGACGATTGTTATCAGAATTTTCAAGCTATGGTTTTAAGACTTTCATAAAAGTTGGTCTATACATTTAGCTAATATATTTTATGCACAGTATATTTTGATTGAATTCGCGCATGCGCAGTGAAACAATATTTAGTGAACCTGCTAATTTTTCATACAATTTTTATTTTTTAATTCTGATTGCAGGGTATTGTGTACAATTTTGTTTGTCATATTTTCTGAAAATAACTTGTTTTTATACTAAACTCCGCAAATTATAAGCAAAAAACTTGGTAAAATTTGGGATTGTTTTTATAAAAACCTGAATTTCTCTTCGAGTATACATGCTATCTTCATAAAAATGAACCCAAATTATTACAATAAGCCACTTAATCATAATCTACAGTTTGAATGCTTTTGCAGTATTAGTTTTTACAGGGTTATCCAAAAGATATTCGTTTTATTAATTTGTTGACGGCCCCTTATGGGGTTTATGAAAAAATCTTCGCGGAAATATATGATGTCTATCATGTTTACACTCCTGAAGTTTCAGGATAATTCCTGTATCTTTCCAGATATTTAACAAAATGTCTAAAATCGCAAGTGACCAGTCATCATTGGAAATATAGTGTATATTTAAAAACAGCTATGTATTTCTCTTGCTTTTTGTCTAAAAAAAACTTTTCATTGTTCTAGTTTAAGTTTACGATGATTTGCTGTGCCCACCACTTTTTCTTTTTTCAAAGTTGTCCCACCCAATTGTCAGTCAAGCTATTTTTTAATATATGAAAGAAAAAAAAATACAATTTTCGACTTATGTATATAGTATAATAAATTTATTGCAAATGGATTTTTATAAGTATACTTCAAATTTCTTAAAAATTAAATAGCCTTGCATTGCAGATCATCAAAGTTTTGTTACCCATTAAATTATTTAAATGTATGAACAAATATATAAAATGACAAACTATTCAAAAAACTTTTTTTATAATACTTTAAAATGGTTAGATTAACATTTAATGCCTATTTAAGGAGTCATGTACTTACGAACAAAAATAATTTTATTCACTCCTATAAAAAAGTTATTTGATTTGAAATATTTTAATCAAAACAAAACTGCATTCAGAACTTTGTGTAAGAATAAAAATTGGTAAAACAAACTTTAGTTATTACTATATACGGCATAAGAAATATTCCTTTTTAAAGTCATTTTATTTAATACAGTTATTTTGCTGCTTGCTCATATGATTTCGTGAAATGGGCTAACCAGAGTTTCGTGAAATTTCAACCTCCTCTTAATAAATGTACGTACGTATACGAAACAACATAAAATCTTGATCTTTCTACTAATATTCATAAAATTATTTTTGTTTCAAGTTTTTAAAATGCCCAACTTTTAAGAATATTTATTATTGAAAAGATACAAGACATTTTTTCAATAGCAGGTTATTTTAATAGAACACTGCATTTCTAAGCACATTAAAAAAAAAAAAAAAAAAAGTGGTTAAGGTGACTAGAAAGGTTTGAAATGACGAAAATATTTATTTTTGGTCCGATAGGGGAAAATTCTTAATTATGGTCTTACAAGCTGTAAACATTTTGTAACCTGTCAAATATTTGATAGCATGAGCCTGGGCCCTCTGGTCGGTCCGTAAAGAAGTTCTAACTAATTCGGACTTTTAAATTTTATTACTTAGTTATTTTAATTTAAAATACTTGCATGATAAAGTTAGAGCCTACTTTTGCTGATATTTTATATAAAAGCCAGGAACGAAGTCAGCCCTCTAGGAGAGCTGGGCCCCTGTAAATTGTACAGTCTCTACCCCCCTTCTCTGTACAGGACTGTTAAATCATTTGATGAAGAGGAAATAAACAGCGTAATCACTTTTTGAAATTTGAAGCTTTGAGGGGTGACTGGATTATTATTCTTTTCACATTTCTTTCGCTTGTGGTCGTGAAAAGTAAAATTGGCTTCAGTTGGATAATGTGCATAAAGGATTTACCATGCGTTTTATAATCAGGATGCTTTGATATATATTTTTTAAAAAATTTCCGGCACCAATAATGCTCACATCCGAAACAGATTCGCAATATAATTTAAGGAGTATTTTGTTTATCTATGGAGTTCTAAATACTCCTTGAGAATGTTTTCATTTCCAAGGAGTCTGTGCAAACTCTGGAAAGTTTAAGATTTTATAATTGAATGTATCCATTTCATTGCGTTGGCGTTCTTTTGTTTGTGGGAAATAAATTGTAAAATATGGTGGTACAGTGGCAATAATAGTGAGATATGATATTAGCCGTTTTATGGCCTTGCTTGCGTTCTAGCTACCCCCACTCTCCTCTCCACACCAATACGCCTAGACTACAGAAGACTACAAAGCATGTTTGTAGTTCAGCAGTTTCAGATTTTAGAATCTGATCTGATCTTTACTTATATGTGCTGCTTGCGCTTGCCTTCTTGTGTTGGTATTTTGTTTGCCTTGTGGTAATAATTATTTAGACTTAGACGATATGGAAAAGTTTTATTTTCGTTCAAAAGCTGTCCGTGAAAAAGCTAAAACAGGGTGTCTAGCCACCTGGAAAAGTCAGAAATTTATATGGACTGGGAAAGTCTGGGAGATTTACCATTTCTGAGAAAAAGTCAGTGACATTTGAAAATTCTGAGAAAAAGTTAAATTTTGAACTTTCAAAAGAAAAAATATTTCTTATAAAACTAAGGATTTGAATTTGCAGCGCCATTTCAAATTAAACTTTGCTCTTCATAAGTACTGTAAAGAGTATTTCAACCTCTTGAGCAAATTATTCTGTCTACCCCTTTCACTCCTTTTGTAACTTTGAGATTTTCAGTTCCATTTTCACTGAAACTTTCTACTGAATATTGTAGGATTGATTAGGTGTTTCACTCTACTTACTAATCTTTGTTTGGGAACTGAACATTTGTTAGCTTAATTTATTTAATATTTATTATTTGTATTAAAATATGTCAAAGCAATCTGTATTTAACTGTGACTGATGTGATAAAGAATTTCATCCTGATATGACAAAATGGATAGAACCTGATCCTGAAAGTGTGTATATGCAAAAATGTGTGTATTTGTTAAATGTGTATTGCTGCTGTGTGTATCTGTATAGCATGTAAAAAACTTCAAGTTTGTATATTTTACAAAAAGTAATTTTACAAATCAGCAATTTGAGCCTCAGAATCAGTTGTGAAAGTTTCCCTCTCAATTTGACAACTTTTGAGATTTTTTGTGTGTAACATCAAAAATTTAGATACCTGGGATTTTTTTTTTTTTATTGGTATGGAAAAGTCAGGTAAATTCATTGCTGATCTGGAATAGACACCCTGAAAACTTGAAAAATTTAATCGAAGAAGTCAATCCTGATGAACCTCATTGTGAAAAAATTAATCATGAAGAAGCTCCTAATTCTGAGCAGTCTCCTAATTATGAAGAAACTAATGACCCATCTAAAAAGAGAAGAAAAATTGTCGGATTTCAAGAAGAATATTCAAAAACATGGTCTTGTCTCGTCGAATCCGATAATCCTGGCTTTGCTCATTGGACCCACATGTATTCAGGATATCTCGGTTCATATGATGTCATATGAGTGTCTTTGATGTCATAAAATCAGAATGCCTTTTTACACTATTCTTAATGGAGCATACTATCTATCCCTCTTTCAGTAGCTGATCATGCCAAACATATTTTCCTGAAGATGTTTCCTATTCTGGAATCGCAAAAAAAATATTCATGTGGATGTACAAAAACTACTTCTATTGTACGATCTATGGCTTCTGACGAAAAAAAGAAATTGGTAAAGATTTTAAGGAGAAATTTTCTTTGGCTACTGATGGAAGCAACAATATATCTGAGAAACCGTACCCATTAGTTTTCAGTTATTTTGATGAAAATAAACAGCAAGTTAACACAACTTTATTATCCCTTTTTGGAAAGTAGTGACAATACATGGGAAGGGATTTTTAATGTAATCAATGAAGAATTTAGTAAACTGGAAATACCGTGGAAAAATTGTATTTCTTTTAGTGTTGATAACACTAACTGTATGATTGGGAAAAATAAAGGAGTTGCATCCTATGTGTTAGTAAAGCAGCCTAATTTAAAAGTTGTCGGTTGCCCTTGTCATCTTTTACATAGGAATGCAGCCTGCTGTTAAAGCCCTGCCAGTAGATGTAGAGATGTTTATGGTGCAAGTATTCTACTTTTTAGAAAAAAAATAGCAAAAGAAAATGCTTACTTAAAGAATTTCAAAGCTTGTGTGAAGAGACAAGAGAGGCCTTATAAAATACTAAAACCTCTGAGTATTCGCTGGCTTTCTCTTGAAAAGGTCTTGAATAAGATTCTTAAACAGTGGGAACCACTAAAAATGGTTTTTCAGACATGTCTTCAGAAAGCAAACAAGCTTCGGATTTTAAAAAGTTAATGGAGTCCCCAGAAACCAAGCTGTATTGCTTATTTTTACGAAATGTTTTGCTAACCTTCCTGAAAACAAATAAAACTTTGCAGAAAGAGAAGCCAATGATGCATAGTCTCTTAATTCTGAATTTCAAAAGTTCTTTTTTGAATTAATTGCTAGATTTATTAAGCCAACTGCTATAAAAGCATGTGATGGTGTTTTTAATCTGGAGTATACAAAATAAAAAAGGAAAAACCAAAAGGATGATGATCTTGTTATAGGTGCAACTACTCAAAGTTACTTCTCAGAAAGTAACATGCCAGAAGAGAACTACATTTTTTAAAAGCGTTAGATTTTTTAATTTATTTTTTCTTCTGCTTGTGACTATGCCGTTAAAGCTTCCCTCACAAGAGTTTTACAAAAATGCTGAATTAGCCAATGTTGCAGTAAAATAACAGGTTTTTCATTTATAAAAAACTTTGCATTTATTTTACAATTTGATGTGATTAGCCTGGATAAATTAGAACTAGAATTTGCTAAAAGTTTTTTTTCTATTTTAAAAATTATCACTATATGGGTGAAATAGGTGTTTATATGTACATATATGAAAACAAGTCTCCTACTTTGTGTGCTTATGCTATATGTATACACATACATTCAATTGATTAGAATTTATTTTGTTTGCTTAAAATTTGCAGAGTAAAAAACAAAACAATAGCAACCAACCTACAGAATGCATATTCTTTTTAATGACGAACCCAGATATCTAATTTTTACAAAGATGATGTAATTAGAAAAGAAATTACAAATTATTTTTGTGTTAATGAAAATTTTTTTTAATATAATGATTGCAACTAGTGTGTGAAATCTGACTCTCAGTGGCTTTTTGAGAAGGGGAAAGATAAACTGCAGATTTTGAGGGTAGTAAGAAATTAAAAGCTTTTATTAATTTGATACTGCATTTACAGATTTGAAAATTATGAATTTAGGCATTTTTTTTATGGTGAACCCAAAAAATCTAATTTTTTATAAAATTTGCATTATTATAACCAAAGTTGTATTTTATCACAAAATGCTGATTTTTGTATAGGAAAAAGAAATAAAACTCTAATTAAAAATGCAAATAGGAATTATTAAAAAAGAAGTAGAGACTGGAGAGGGGGAAACAACTTTTTATTAAATATCTCATGGCAGATATTATGACAGAGCAGAATAGCTGGTCGATTCAGATATTTGAAAAAATAGACCGGTAAATTTTAATTTTTATAAAAAGACATTTTATTTTGGAAAATGAAATTTTATTTGGATTTATTAATTAAAGGATAGTGTTTTGATAGGAATATTAAACGCAACCTTTTATACAATCTTAGATCACTTACACCCACTTGTTTTAAATTGGAATATGATCTTCATAGTGAAAAATCGTAAAGCATTGGAACGGTACCTGTAACATGAAAATCATCGTTGTTGGACAGACTAAGAAGAAAAGTGAAAACAGCCAATAAAGGACAGAGAAGCAACAGAAAGTAAAACACTTTATTGTTCAGTGCTATTCACCATCTGCTGCATGCAAAGTGTCATTGTGTGTGAAGTGGAAAATTTGTGAAACACAATAAAATGTTTTGTTGCTTCTCTGAATTTATTTTCTCCATTTTTTAAAATCTATTCTACATGTGTATGTTTTTGTATGGGGGTATATTAGAATTCCCATAAATTTTTAGGCTCCCAGAACCAGAATTCATTCTTGGTGAAGAGTAGGGATGTAACGAATAGTGATTTGGCCGAATACTGACTTTAAAAAAGAATTATTTTAATTGTTTATTTTTTCAATTTTAAAATAAAAAATTAATTAAGGACTAATTGAAATATTTTTTTTGTTTGAGTGTTCAAAAATCATAACAGCTGAATGTATTTTTTGTAATATTTGAAATACTTTGATGCCAATAAGATAACATTTGACTTTCAAAAATGTAAATAATAATTTAATTCATATCTCTTTAATCCATAGATAGTTCTAGTAATTTATATATTTTTTACCTAAAATAAAAAATTACCTCTGTAAAAATGAAACTTTTTATTTTAGTAAAATCATTTAACCCCCAAAAATAAGAACTTGCATGTGTCCTGTCTTTTTATATCCTTTCTCATAAACTCAAACTTAGTAAATTTACATTCTGTATGTCAAGAAAAGGGTTATTTTCTTAAAATATAATTTCATTTTCAGAAATAAAAAATAAGTCATCACTGCTAAATTTGTCAAATGAAGTTAATAATAATACAACAGATAAATCAAGAAAGGCAGATTGCTATTTTGATAAACATTTAATAGCTAGGACAGAGTGTCCATTTAACTGGTGGAAAACAAATGCAAAAAACTTTCCAATGCTTGCAAATTTAGCAAGAAATCGTCTTTCAGCTCCTGCAAGAGCAGTATATAGCGAACGTTTGTTTTTTGAAGCTGGTAATATAAGTATATGAAACTAAACGAAACAGACTTCTTGAAAATGCTGAAAAGTTATTTTTGCATCACAATTTCAGGCTTTACAGTGATAAATTATTTTGTTACCCCTGTATGTTATTTTGAAGCAACTCATTAAATGCTTTTTCAGTATAGGTAATAGTTTTTTCTTTGCAATGTATCAAACTCATTAGTTCGTTTAATAAACATCTAATATTTAATTAGTAAAGTAATTATATAGTCCTATATTTATTCAATTTTTTTTTTATTTAAAAGTAAAACTAAAAACAAGAAAAATGATTTTTAATTTGTGAAAGAGTAAACATTTTTACAAGACAGTAAAATATTTATTTTTAATATTTATGAATTTTTTTGTTTGAGAAACTGTTATCATTATAAATCAGATTAAAAATAGATATAAAGTTAATATTTTTTAAATTCACTGAAGAGATTTAAACTTTAAATGCAGTATATATTTTGCATTTTAATGTAAAAGAAATTAATGTTGCAATACTTACTGAAATTCACATGATGCCTAAATATGCAGCAAGAAAATATTCTTATTTATGTAATATCATTATACAGTTATTTATAAGTTGTCAAGAAGCTTTAAAATTGCATAAGTATTAGGATTTCTTTTTCTTATAATTAATGTATTTAGATATCATTTTTTTAAAATTGTTTGTTGAAAATATTTAAAATCACATTTTGTTTTGATTTTCTGGAACTTATTTAACCAAATATCTTAGAATATTCGGCCAAATATGCAACTATTCGACAAAATATCAGATTATATTCGGCTACATGTATTCGGTTCAATATTCGGCCATGTCGAATATTCGGCAAAAGGGCCGAATAGTGGCCGAATATTCGTTACATCCCTAGTGAAGAGCTGAAATAAAGATTTCAGATTAAAACACAATATGTCAGGTCATTGTATGGGATGAATGCGACTATTTTGGCTACTATTTTTTCATTGTAGACTACTGAAGCAACTATTTTCAGTATCATTTGGCACTGGCATCCCTCCTGTGCACAGTAGAGATGAGTTCGGGCTCTCTTTTCGGAGCCCGGGCCTGTCCGAGCCCGGTACCGAAAAAATTGCATTGTATATAAAAATTGTTTTAAAAGTAATATCTCATTTTTAAAAACTTCGTATGTGAAAATAACTGTTCATCCCATGCACATAATTAATTTTATGGTAATTTACATTCTGTCATATCAAAAGATAAGTGTATCAAATAAAAGTATACTTCCTTAAAAGGATGTAGATATTTTTCTCTCCCAACAAACAGATCTGATGGACACATTAACAAATTGCGTTTTATGAATAAATGAATGAATTTGCAGGAATTACTATTTCTATGCCGAAGAATCGAACAATGTTTTCTATTTCCTATAAAAGGTGTATATCGTAACTTATAATTGATTCCTTTAATTAAAACAATATTTCGTTTTCCTGAAAATTAGCTTAAATTAAAAATGTGACACTATTATCTGAAAGATCCTGTGTTTTTATAGGAAAAGTTGAAACACTCTTCGATTGCTTTCTATCGGAATAACAATACGTGACAATTATATGTACTTGTGAATGAAAGCGACTTCGTAAATGTGCAGAGCAGAGCTTCAGCATGAGTAGAGTTCATAACTAAAAATAGAATCACTAATGTTGTTTTCACATGAAAATGAGTATATGACTCACACACAATAGAAGGCTAAAAATTTGCAAACCTAAACTAATGCTCATTAACTAAAAACAAAAATTAGATCTCTAAAAAAAAAAAAAAAATAAATAAACGTTCCAACTAAAAAAAAAATATCCTCCTCTGACTAATGAAAATCTAGCAAAAAATATTATTGCTGCCTCAACGCATTGGCGCCATATCACCCAGTTGTCAGTAGCATCGCAAATATAAATTTCTTTTTAAAGTAACATTCTAATACTAGAAAAGAAAAATAAGATTTCTGTTTCCTCTTCTTTTCATTCTGATCAAAATAAAATTAAATTTACTTGAAATGGAAAATGTAATTTTTTAGGGGGGAAAAGTTATTTTTATTTTTTCTAAATGAGAATAAATTAAATTGTCAGTTTCAGAAAGAATGAGCTGGCCCGAAGGCTGGTATAAAAGCAACATGTGCCGCAGGCGCCCAGAGGGAGCGCACCGCGCACAATTGACCACCAAACCCAAGTCCAGATAGACTTTTATTGCGCCAGCAGCTTTATCTCGCTACGGCGCTTTGGCCTGTCAGAGAGCCGTTCCCCACTGCGGACCCTCTGACCTTGAACCCACGTGAGACAACGTAGGTTGTTGCGACACGTGGTGAAACCACAGGGAGTCACCGCGAGACACTTGGAGACGGGCCAGCGTCCCCCAGCTTCGGAGCTGGAGTCCCAGAAGGGCAGACCCTAGGCCTTAAGTCGGGAGATTTCCAACCCGTACTTGCTATCCCACAACTCGAGGGCTGTGAAGACCTACAGCTACAGAGGTAGTCACGTTCTCGTAGTGGACTCCCGAAGGCTGGTATAAAAATAGAGCACGTGTCTGACTCAGGCTTTCAGGCTCTGGCTGAGCCTGTCTAATCTCTAGTGCACAGAATACTTTGCAGGACCTCAATCAGACACTTCAGTTTTTAAGAGACAATGATTTACTAATGGATGGAGTCACTGTTGCATTGCCTGGTTATTTTTAAACACTATCAAAAAGTTTGATTTTTGGCCTTTTAAATTGGCAACTCTGCATATGTTTTTACATAAATTCCTTTACATAGATTATGCTTATCCTTTCCAGTTCTTTGAGTTTATTTGTTTGCTAGAGGTGAATCTGTTTATTTGATGTAACTGTTTAGTATTATGTGTAGCAGGCAGAAAAATTTTCTGCAGTGCTTGATATTTGCAAGTTATTAATTTTATTTTTCTTTCTTTTGTAGGTTTTGATTACAAAACGTGCAATGTGTTGGTTGCAGTGGAACAACAAAGTCCAGATATTGCCTCTGGCGTTCATTTAAATAAATCTGAAGAAGAATTAGGAGCAGGTGACCAGGTATTTCTACTTTTGCTTATTTTTAAATTTGCATACCTATAAGAATTAAGTTAAATGACTTATTTAGTATTTATATAACTAAAAGAGGTTTTTGTATTTCTATAAATGTTAGTTGATGCCGGAAATGAAGATTAATATTCAAAAAAAGGTGGTAGTGGGGGTAGGAAATTTTTAGTAGTTTAAAAAATAGCCGAAGGACCCTAAAACTTGTTAAAAAAATTGCAAGAGAATCTGATCATTTTTAAAGAACTTTAACCAAGGGCCCCAAGAAGGAGATTAGTGTTTAAAATTGGTGGTAGCTGGTAGCTGAGGTCCAAGAAATTTTTTTTTGTCAATCATGTAGTAGCTGGAGGAACTAAGAATTTGTTTAAAAAGAAAAAAAGGGATAGTGAATAAAACAAATTTTAAGTTAGCTATAGTAGGGGGCACAAAAGGGGCCAACTGATAGTTTTGAACAAGGCCCTAAGATGAAAAAATGCTAAAAGGTTTGGTACTAATTTGTTGAAATTAAGCATAAGGTATGAATTAATCATTGGAATAAAATGTTAAAGAAATGTGCCAAAAATAAAAAGTGCTTAAAAAAGGGGCTCCACTAATAATGAGAGTGGTGGCTCAAGAAGTACAAGACACAACTTTAAAATTATGCATTGAAAGGGTGACCCAATTAGGGGAGGGGGGTGGGTGAAAAATGCATGGCACATAAAATTGAAAGGGGCCAGGGTATTAACTGGAATGTGGAAATGGAGGAATAACTGAGAAAAGGTCCCAAAAATGAAGATTGGATAAAAAGGGGGGCGAGTTATTAATAATTTAGGTCACAAACTTCAGGATGCCCGGGTCCGAAAAAATTAAATCTGAGCCTCGTGTGCAATCCTGCCTTGGACTATCCGCACCCAAATTTTCAAACTTCTGCATGCGGTAGATTTTGCTAGCCATCGCACACAAACAGCTTTCTTTTATTAGTATAGATAATTGCAGTTAAAGATGTGTTTGAAGATTAGCGTGGGAAAATTAAAAATATTTTTACTTTTCTATTTTTATTAGTTTGTGAATTATGTTTTTAAAATATTTGCTGACTTTTGTATCTCCTAGTATGTGTCTTTTTAGCAGCAGTTTTAAATACAAACATTTATATTTTGATTTTTACACCGAAAAAGAAATGATCAATTAATGGTGCAATCTCATTTTCTAACTAATGCTGTAAATAATTTTAAATTCTAGAAAAGAAAATGAGAAAATGTTTCCAGAATATGAATCCCCACATATAGCGAAGACTGCAGAAAAAGTGCAAATAATTTTATTAAAAATAACTTTTAAGAAATTTCTACTAAATGGTCAATTAGTGCCACACTCGCCCTACTTTGTTTTTGAGTTTCCTTGATGTTTAATAGAAAAAACCATAAATATGAGGTAGAAAAAAGGTAATTAAACTTTTCACTCTAAATATTGAAACTGAACCAGTGTGCAGCAACACTCTGCCTCTTTTTAAAGTTGGAAAAAACTCTGCAATTCATGTATGGATTTCATCTGGACTTTTTAGGTAGCTTTCAATACAAAAAAGTATAAAGCTACCTATTGCGGCCGTTCGGAGGAAAGCAGTTCCGAAAAATTTCGATATATTTTCACCGATCATGACCCCCAGACCCCAAAACCACCCTCCGTTCAAATGTTGATTTTATATATATATATATATATATATTTGACCTATGTCATACGATAACGCTCGTATTTATAAATCAATTTTGATGAAACTAATTGTGTGTATTAAGCTCATCAATGTCTTGACCGAGTTCGTTGGCCAGCTTGGTCTGCCATTTTGTTTCAAGATGGCGGCCAATTAAAAATTTAAAACTAAAATATACAAAAAAGTTAAAAATTCAAATTTATTTTTTAATTAATTGTTAGGCCTTGATATGAGGATTCCAGAGCATTTTTTAGGTTTATCTCTATCTTAAAAAATGGCTGAGATAGAGCAGTTTGAAATTCTAGGGTGGCTGACATTTTGAAACAAGACAGCACATTACTAAAATTTTCATTGTTGTAATAATTTTCCCAATCATATGCATAAAACTATATATTCATATCCGTTAGCGCCAAACTTGGTGACATTTGGTGAAATATCGCCAAATTTGGTGACCAAAATAAGTCTTCATAAATGAAGCCAATTTGGCTATTGCTCAATAATTTGGCGAATTTCTTATTCAAATTCAGTATTGATGAATCTTGTGTAAATGTTTTCTTTGCGTTTTAACTTGCTGTTTTCGTGTAACATTAGTTAAAATTTTGAAACGAAGATATAGGAAAGCTACCTTTTCCTTCCGGTACAGGCCGAAAGGGCTTTTTAAATTTATTTTTGTCAAAATCAAATCTCTAATTTTTATATATGTCTAATTTTGTTTACTCCTATGTTTTAGGGTTTGATGTTCGGATATGCTACTGATGAGACTGAAGAATGCATGCCCTTAACAGTCGCTCTCGCTCATAGATTAAATGCCAGACTTGCCGCCCTTCGAAAAGATGGCACGTTTGCTTGGGCAGGACCAGACTCAAAAACACAGGTATTTGTTAAAATTCATGTGTTGGAAAATTGCTTTTAAATTTTGTCAAATTGAAATAAAGGTTACAAACTCCCAATTATAAAATATAAACACACAAACTAAAGGATTTTATTTTGGGTTCAGTTGGCTTAAAATAAGTCTGAGGATAAATTTCAGATATAGATACTTCCATTTAAGGCTGTTCTTTATATCCTAACTGTACTTTTTCTAACACATTCCTGAATTAATTTTTGTTTATAAACTCATGAGATTAGCTGTTGCTCTTATTCAGAAACTATGTAATTGAATAGTTTTTTCCATTTTTCGATAAAAAGCAGAAGGTTTTTCAGAAAAGGCTGTTAAAGTTTTCATTTTGAACATAATTTCCTGATGCAGCATTATGTTTGGATTCTCACAAAATCGGTGTTAAAGGTTTACTATTATGACACTCTCCCTGTTGAAAATAGAATGCGATATATTCATAGTTCATTTACAGGGACTCAATTACTACAGAATTTAAATGTTTTGTGGTCTGCAAATGGTAATTGCATACCTGCCAAGTTTTTGAGCTTTTTTTTTACACTTTTATGCTTGCATCACCTTTTTTGTTTTTCCTACTATTCCAGCAGTTTTCTTTCGAACTTCAAAGTTTTATTGCATATTCCAGTTAAAAGCACTGTATGAACCAAAACAATCTTATTTATGGTTTATTGTTTAAGGTTTTAAAAAAGGCACATTATATTGGCTCATTACTTCAATATGCAATAAAACAATCTTTTTCTGAAAGTCTCAGCTGTGTTCAGCTTGCATGTGAGATCACTGCTAAAAACTACATATTGTCATGTGTATTATGATGCAAACAGGTAATTTTGTATTGTTGTAATTCTGTTTTTAATAATTTTTGGTATTTTAATAAACAAATGACTGGAACTCTTACATATATATAGAATTATATTGCCAGTACATAGTCGGCACAAGATTTATGGTATATGTATGTTAAACATATTGTTGCCTCTGTGTTGTGATATCTGTGTTATTGACGACATAGTTCCACTAAAAATTAAAATATTAAAAATCGAATTTACGGATGTACTGAAAACAACAGGATGGTCTAGTGACAATTCATTAGATGAAACTGGTGTAAATTCTTAGCCTTCCTTAACCGAAAAAAGTTCAATTAATAGAAAATATAATTTCAAAGTATGTATTTTTTTATGAAGAATAAAAAAAATACATATTTTTTCAAATAACTATATTTTTATTACTTGTTAAGATATATAGTACTTAGGAAGGTGGGCAATGGGCAGGAAAAACGGAATGAAAATGTATTATGGTTTGTAAAATAAAATTTATAAATCTACAGGCTTCACAAAAGGTTTTAAATACATTACTGTGATTCATAAATGTGACTTTTTTTGTTTCATTTATTTTGTACTCCTTTTTTATTTTATTGATCTTGTGTGCAGGTTACTTGTGAATATTCTTTCAAACGTGGAGCTGCTGTTCCCATCAGAGTTCATACTGTAGTGGTTTCGACCCAGCACATGGCTGATGTGTCTTTGGATGTAGTACGACATGAAGTAATGGAGCATGTCATTAGGTACACAATACCACCTAAGTATCTTGATGAAAGAACAGTTTATCACATTAATCCTTGTGGTGAATTCATCACAGGTGGACCTATGGTAAATCTTTCTGACTTATCTAAAATTGTGTTTATTGTTGATTGTATTCATTGATAATGTGTTCTTATATAGAAGCAAACTTCCATGATCTTAAAGTTTGTCATTGCAGGATTTCTTTCACCCTTAAGTCCAGGGTTTGGTGATATATATCATGATATGCGAGGGAAAGTCATTAAGTCACAAAAGATAATTAAATAACTTAAATCATATTCACTTCAAAACTATTTTTATTTCTCAACATGTTCTCCACCAATATTTATATACTTATATCACTGTTTTATCAGTGCCGCAACACCATTCTTTGGGTTGCTGTCTCAGCCACATTAGGACTTCAAGTTGAACCTTTTCATCATCTGTGAACATATCTTGCAACTTCTTCTTTAACATCCACCATACAAGTTCGACTTAGCCCTAAGCGATTTTCATCCATTTAGTCCACTAAAAAACCATGTTGGAAGCAAGATGATGTTCACAGATGATGAAAAGGTTCAACTTGAAATCGTCCTAATGCGGCTGAGACAGCAACCCAAAGAATGTTATGCAGCTGGTGTTGGGTCAATGATAAAATGGTGCTATAAGTGCATAAATATTGGTGGAGAATATGTTGAGAAATAAAAATAGTTTTTGAAGTGAATATCATTGTAGTTATTTATCTTTTGTAACTTAAGAACTTTTTCTTGTATCAAATATTTTCAAAATATGTTTGGTATTTTCATATTTGATATTTTCGGTGTATATATATATTTTTTTAATGTGTTATCTTTTAGTATGTCATTTTGTGAACAAAGAACTGCCTTTGGAAATAACTTTTTAACCAAAAGAAGAAAGCTTTACATTTAAAGCTGAATTTTTTTTCAAATGTACAAGCAATAATTATGTAGGACAGTATTAGTTTAGAACAGCAAATGAAAGATAAGCTGTCTAATTTAGATAACCAGCAGCAAATTTACAGAAATTTTTTTTCAATAAATTTTTTTTTTTCTTTAAAATTTTATCGTATAAATAAAATTTTCTGTATACTAAATCCTATAGTTTTTTCTTTATGTGTAAAAAAAAAAATTGTTTCTGTTTTTCAAATTTGTTGATCTTCAGTTTTGTTGCAAGACATTTAATATATTTTAATAAGTTTTCATGTTAAGTTATATGTTTTATTCTGATTTATATTAAGTCTGAAAATGTTTATAATCAACGGTACGTTGATTTTATTTTGAAAATGTAAAAAATCAGATTTTTGATATTTTCGAAAATATATTTACAAACCCTGCCTGTCTCAATTTAGTGTGTGTGTGTGTGTGTGTGAGGGGGGGGGGATATTGTAAAAAATTTCCAAAAGAAACTCTCCTAGTATTTATTCTTCCTTGAAGAAAAACGTTTTTTTCAGTAAGCATAGAAATGCTTAATTTGAAATTTTAGAAATCATTTGTTGAAAAAGTGTTTGCATTCTATGTGGCATGCTGTATGTATTCTAAATTGTTGTATGTATCTATATTGTATGTTATTGTATGTATTAGTTTGCAAATGACGATATATTTGACTATAGGTAGGGATCTGCTCAGGTTTACTTTTTTTGTTTGACTCAGCCTGGGCTAAGCCAGGACTATATTATTTCTGTGCCATGTTAGGCTAGCATTTCTGCCCCCCCCCTCCTTTTTTTCCCCTCAAATAGTAGCTAAGTATTTGTGCTGTTGCATTTTGTTAATGAATTGTATACTTAAACATTTTGCATAATTTTAATTGCCAAAACGTCAGTTGAGGCCCGAAAAGGATTTGGTTTCAGTTTTATTCCACAATAACTGCCACAAAAAATCTAAATTTTCTTTAAAGTAGGAAGGAGAGCATTTGTTAAACAAACATTAAAGTGAACGAAAGCTAGGTGTCAAATTTGATGACTAGGCATAATTTTGTGGTTGTGAAATGCAATAATTTAGTTGCATTTGACAACTAATGGCTAATTTCTAACGCTGTATCAAAGTTGAAATTTTGTTAATACATGTAAATTTTTTGAATTAGGTGTATGACTTTGAAAAAATTTTATGCATCTGTTCGAATAATATAAAACATTTTTGTTTTATCACTTTATTTGACATAATACATATTTTAATGGTTTTTTCCTTTTTATCAGTTCCCCAGCAACTGTATTTCATAGCTTAAATAAAATCATTCAAATAATCTGTGATTATGAAAGCGGACAGTCTGTATGAGGTAAATAAAAGGTTAGTTAATATATTGCAATGTGGCCTGCTCTATAGGTTTACATCAAATATATAAACAATATTAGTAACATTGCGGTTTAAGTTGAATGTGGATACCATTAAAAGGCTATCACAAAAAATAGTGCCACATAGTTTCAATTGATAGTGAACACTATTATAAATAATTACCCAATAGGTTTTAAATTTTCCAAATATGCCTATTTTGGGGTGGTTTTAGTATGCTATCAAGTAGATTAAGATATATTTAGATAAGATCTTGCATTTAAATATTATGGAATGACCATCAAAACTGTTTTTCCGAAGCCAAAAATTGTAAAAATGTCTGATATCTAAATCAGATATAAGTGAAATAGAGTAGATTCAGTTTACGTTTCCATATGTTGCTTTCGTACATGAGATTTTATTCAACTTGTACACCAGATACAGGTGTTTTGTGGTTGGCAGGCAAATAAATATTGCTATCATGAAATTTTGTACCCAACTGATGCTTTTAATTAAATCTGAGTAAAACTGAATCCAAGATATACTATAATCAGTCACACAATCAATAGGAAATTACAAATATAAATTTAATGAGATTTCAGGGGGGGGGGGCAGAAATATACTTTTTATCTATTACAAGAATAAGCTGCTCATCAGAATTTCAGAATAACATTGTATATCACAGTGTTTTATTTAATGGTTCTCATTTCTTCCAAAGCAGAATATGCTTAAAAGTGTGATGTATGTCTCGGAACATTTAAAATTCTCAATTTCACCGAAATTCATCATTCAGTCGTTAAGTCGTGTACAAAAAAAATATAAATAAAAAAAAATGTTCCCGGTTAAGTGTTAGATCGTGATACAAGGATTCTGGAGCATTTTTTGTTTTGGCTTTATCTTAAAAAATGGCTGCAATGTGGCAGTTTGAAATTCCTGGGTGGTTGACATTTTGAAACTATCTGATTTTTGTTATGCTGTAACTTTCGTATTTATGAACCGATATAAATGTGACTGATCATGTGTACAGCCGATACCAAGGTCTCGACAGAGTTCGTTAGCCAGCTTCATGCGTCATCTTGTTTCAAAATGACAGCCAGTTAAAGTTTTTAAATATCTTTTAATATATTAAAAAAAAAATTCAAAAAGATTTATAAAACATTTATAAATTGAAAAAGTTGTTTCTGTTAGATTGTAGTACAAGGATTCTGGAAATTTTTTGACATTTTCTTAAATGTCAGAGATATATAAATGTTTTTTGAAATTCTGGGTGATATTTTGAAACGGTCTGATTTTTATTATGATGTAACTCAGATGCTGAAATTAGCATTCAAATCGGTACTAACGAAAACAGATTGAATCTTCTTTAATAGATTTCCAAGAATTTTAGCTTCGGGTGTTTAGATAAAATGCATTGAATTTTTAAAAACATGAAATATGGAAACTACTTTTCCTCCTAGTACTTTTTTTTTTTTTCATTTTTTTTTTTTTTTTTTTTTTCTCCCACAGAATATTTTTTATCAGCTGAAGGTTCATTGCAAAATATTCTGCTTTGGGGCTCATTTCCAAAGCCTTCAAAGTATTTTATATACTTATAAGTATTTATGTAATTTAAAAACTTTAAATTGCAATATGTAGGAAGTTGTATAGTATGCAAGGGGTGTTAAAAAAAAAAAAAAAAAAAAAAATTGGGGAAATTGACGTTTAGGCTCCTGATCTGCAGATATACTAGTTATAGTACAATGTTCCGTTAATAAAATATTTTTATTTTTTTTTAATATAAAATTGAATTTGGTTGGGAGATTAGGCTGCGCCTAAGGTTGAACTTTTAGCTTTTATATAAAGTCTGATCTAAGCCTGAAAATTTAGGCTCATGCAAGCCTTTAAAGTATAGAAATAGTTTAAAAAGTGTTTTTATCCTAATCACTCATCCTAGTGCATAGATTAAATAAAATGGCCAATATTGTTTCTTCTCCCTCCCTCCTCAAGTGTTATAAACTCTTTTGTCCCTAGTTATAACTTAATCCTTTTGGATATGTGTACCATTAAAATATGGTGCATACATTTTTATATTCAGAGACAAAATGATGATTCCTACAGAGTGGCTCAAAAGTTTTTATATTTTAAATATCAATAACGTTGATCTATTTTTATATTTTGGATTTCATCACTTGAGTTGTATCACTTTATGTACAGTGCACAGAAAAGTTATTTGAGGTTTTAAAAAGCAAATTTCAGATAAAATTATTATGTAATAAATTCTTCTGCAATTCAATTTTATTATTTGCTGTTATTGTTTAACTATATATCTTAATATGATAAAACTCCAAAGTATCCAGATTCTAAATCTGAAGGGGAAATTAACCTGTAAGATTGTCGTAAATTTTGGACTGCTCTGTATTTTAAGTAAGAATATAATTTTTGCTCTAAAATTATCACACTTTAATACACTTTAATATTTTTCAGAAAATGGAGGAGGTATTTTTGTAGGATTACTTTTTTACTTCATAGCTGCCAACATTCTGGTTATCATTGGATCAATCTGTCTATTTGGCCAAAGTCTGATACATGTTTAGAGCGAAATAAAATTATTTAACAATGTTTTATTTTGATCTGATAGTTATTTAATGCAATTCCAAGTAAAATTTTTGTGTCAAATTGACAGAGCATTCAAGTGAAAACCAGAATATTGGGTATACTATCTTTAGCCAGAATGTTGCTCATCTTTGGCAAATCTTTTTAAATATTTATTAAATGTGTGTTTTATAGGGTGATGCTGGTCTTACTGGTCGTAAAATTATTGTTGATACTTATGGAGGCTGGGGTGCTCATGGTGGTGGAGCATTTTCTGGGAAAGATCCCAGCAAGGTTGATAGATCTGCTGCTTATGCCGCTCGATGGGTTGCTAAGTCACTTGTGAAGGCTGGATTGTGCAAACGTTGCCTTGTTCAGGTATTTTTTTAGTCTTAATGTGAGCTTTTATTACTCTTTTGTAATTTCTGTATACATAGTTGATACAGCGAACCTATCTTTTTAGAGCTGAAAATGTTAAGAGACGTCAAGCATTGGCATACAACATTAACTAATGTTATACCAATGGGAGCATTCTTTACAAATTTCTTGTTTGTATTTCAATATTTAAAATCGTTCTGAAATGTTTAAAATATTTCAAGTCTCTCTAATGTGATAGTTTTGTACTTTTTTCAATTTCTGTTGCAGTTTACTAAAAGTACACTTTTAAGTGTGGAACCAGTATGGATCACTTAGAATAAAACAGAAAATTTTTTTAAAAAAAACTAACAAAAATGTTGGCTTTTTTAAAGGGCAAAACTGGGAAATGTTGTTAGTGGCCAGTAGTAGTAGTGGCTATTTTCTTTAAGCTAGTGACCACTTTTAAATAAAGTTCTAAATAATGAACTTTTGTTAATTTTAATTGGTATTAATCTAAAATTAAATAGCCCAAATAAATATGTTAATATAAACATATTTCAACCAGCAAAGGTAGAATCCTTGATTAAATGCAAACAAAAATTTTAATTTTTTCTTGTAGGAAAGTGGCCATAAGATGGCTGCTGACAGACAATATTTTAATAGCCACTTCTTTTCATTTAGTGGCTAGTGCTAATTTTGCCCTTTATTGTACCTCCTGATATTCTATGCAAAAAAATATATATATAGAAATACAAATGAGCATTTTTGTACAGAACCTCTTCCATTAATTTAATCTGTCTGTGAATGTTTTAGCCTGGAGAGCAATAGGTTCTTAAGATATAGTGTGACATTTTTGTGATTACTTCTGAAAATTTGCCTTTTTAGACGTTATTGGGGTCTTAAAAGAAATGTTTACATTTAGCAGAATTATGAGGCTTTTTCATTTATGACAAATTAAAAAGATTTGCAATAAATTATTTTGATGTATCTAATAACATGGAAAGATGTGTGTTCGTTTTGAAGAGACTGCTGTGTGCAGAGCTACAATATCTAGTAGGAATTAGCCTCTATGTATTTTTACTGTTGATTAAAAATCATAATGAACATTGAAAAAGGAACATGAAAGCTTGCAGTGATGTCGCTAAAGTCTCATTTAGCAATGATGAACCAAAATGTATATATTTGCAGTTATTGGCTTCCAAATTTTCATTCCCAATGTAAACAAATTGCTTCCTAAAGAATTAAATTTATTGGGATATTTATCATTCTTGAAAAACCTATCATTTTACACTTTTATTCTCGCACAGAAAATACTTTTGACGTCATTTGCTTATGAACCAATGAAGTCAGTTTTAGACAACTCAACTTGCTTTTTTTCATATTGATTTCTGAAATGGAAAAACAGAATTATGTAGTGAAATGGCTATTGCTGGCTTGCTGAAAATAATGTGCATTTAATTATCTTAAATATTTAAAGAATCGCTTGGAATAATAAGTGTCTGTCCCGGGTTTTAGCCAAAGTTTTTTTTTTTTTTCCAACAGTTATGTCAATATAGTATATCCACCACTGTGATGTACATTTTAATTAAATTGACAAACATTTTGCGTTCCTTGCATGCTTTTAGTTTCATTTTTCTGGGGAGAAAAGAAACAAGCCGTTCTGTAAGAGTTAAGTGTAAACCTGAATCATTTGTGTTATGTGCAGTAATTTATGTGTTATGTGCAGTTATTAACTTAATATACAAAAAATATTTATTCTGCTGTATTGTATGCTGCTTTCTTAATGTATTTCATTTTTTGTTTAAATATTTATATATAGAACTTACTTTAATTATTATACATTAAGCTGGTTGAAATGAAATGGCATTTTAATTTTAAGCTGCCTTTATTGGTAGTAATAGGAATGCAGTATCAGTTTACTATTTTTGCTTATTTTTTTAAATACAGTTATAATGTACAGTCTTTTATAAGAAATTTTCTCCCGCCAATTTCCCTACCTGAAATGTTTAGAGTATTCTCATATATTAACTAGTAAGATACACTTGTAATTTTTTCCAGTATTAGAGACATTGAAAAAATTCTATTTATAAAATTAAGCCAATGAGATACTGGATGAACTGATTTTGTTATTTAAAACACACATAGGTACTACTCATCAACGTACAAATGTATAAAATCAAAATTTAAATTAAAACTTATTTAAAGTTTACTTTTTATGCGATTCTGTTATGTTCAATCTCAGTGTGAAATATCCGAAGAGGAAATTTAAAACAGCACCTGATATGTTATTTTAAAAAGGCTGCTATGCTTTCTTTCTTAAGCTGTGATCATGCATAGGCAATGTCAGATACTTCCTTTTTATGAGGTTTTTTGAGAGGGGGGAAACTATCAATGCACTTTATGACAGTTTACCTCTTCTAAATTCATCAATGACTATATTATCACGCTTTATATCTCCTGTGACAGATATCAGCTTGAATTCCATCAACAATTGGAGTACTCTGAAAATAGTTATTCCCATGTTAAAACTTCTTTTTAAAAGTATGTTATAGTAGCAATTTCTCTTCAAATGTTCAGTGTATTCAGCATTTACACATTCAATTTGGTTTTCAAGAAAAAAAACCTTACTTGCAGCACGAAAGCAAAGCTGGAACAAAACCAGACACAATAGCATATATTTGAGATTGCACAATAGTGCATGTGATTGAAAATTTAATAACCCATTATACATAATGTTTTCTCTCAAATACATTTTTTTTTTTAAATCAAATGTTCAATTTATTTCATTCATATTAGTTGATAGGTGTTCTTTGTAAGAAAATACCTATTTTATTTGCTTGTCATATTTATGTGCAGTTTATTCTTGGAGAATTTTCATTAAAATACTGTTTTATTAAAATTTTGATATACATATATTCATTGTAAGTTCAGTAACTTATATTCTTGATAATCTAGCTTTCATATGCTATTGGTATTGCTGAGCCTTTATCTATAACAGTACTGTCTTATGGTACTTCAGAAAAAACACAAAAGGAATTACTGGACATTGTAATGAAAAATTTTGATCTCAGACCTGGAATAATAATCAAGTAAGCTTGCTTTGTGCATATTAATCTTATTTGTTTTTGAATTTTAGTTAATAAAACAAATGTATTTTAAGAAATATCCAAGAAATAGTTTTGCAATATCTTTAATTTTTTTGGGTAAGACATTTAAGCTATTTTTATTTTACAAAGATCAGTTATACTGCTTAATACTTGTATTTATATTTTTATTCTGCATTGTAATCGTGTGTTTTTAGTTTTTTGGATATTCTTGTACAGTGCAACCTGAATAACTGTTACCTGTGAGACCTGTGAAAAATGACCGCTCTTCAAATGTGGGTGCAAGACCTCCAGTCTCGGGACTGATTTCAGTCCTGGAGAGATTCTAAACTGATAATAAATTCCACTCTATGTACTTAAATTATAAAAATTTTACTTTTAATCACTTTCTTTTATTGTAAAAGATAAATTTTTGGTCATAATGCAAGTCATGGATATCTTGTACTTTGTACTCCATTTCTATTTGGTTATACCTTTTTAAACTCTGAAAAGTTTTTAGTCTTGATTTTGAATAGACTTCTTGCACCCATGGGTTGGTGTTATCGGAGATTTCATTTAAAAAAAATAATGCATACATTTAAATAGAAAGTCATTTAATTAATCCTCATTGTTTTAATATATTTTAAAAAAATCAGTGATTTGCAGTTGCTTTTTTTTTCTGCAAATATCTTTCTCCAAAGAAATAACAATGAGTTGTTTTGCTATACAACGCATTAGGATTTTTTTGCAAAATTTTGGATTTTACGAAGGTTTATCTAAGTTTTGGTATGTGTGTTAACATTAAAAATTTTAGAATTTTTTTTAATTTAGAACTAATCATAATTTTCCACTCGTAATCAAATGAGTTTTAATAAGATAGCTGGTAACAACAAATGCAGAATCACGAACTAGTAAGAACCGTACTCTCAAGTTATACGTGGGAGCCCAAAAAGACAAACTGCAGAAAAAAAAAAAACTTCAGGAGTTTCCAGAAAACTGAAATTTCCAAAAACTCTCAATGTTTACAGAATTAATCTCTCTGTTGTTTCCAAACGGAAATGCTTTTTCACTCCTCCCATTGAAACTTTCAAGGCAATTTCTATGGACAAAGGGATATTTTCAAGACCCCACATCAAAAGGAGCTAATTCTATGGAATGTGTTTTGTTCCATCCATATATGGTTGGTATTCAGAGGTTGTCATTGTTCAGAGGTGACCGTTCAAAGAGATTTCACTGTACATTTTTTAACTTAACCAAGGTTCTCATTTCCTTTTTAAAATTCTTAAAACATTTGGATATCCCCTTTTAAAATTCTTAAAATTTATCATCTACCCCTAAAAGAAATTAGAAAAATGTAGAAAATGCATAATTGCTTTTTTTAAATACAAAGTACTTTTTTTTTTTTTTGGGTGGGGGGGAATCTTCCATATATTTCATCAGATTTACACTGTTTTAAATCTACATATAAATTTCAGCCCCCTTTCCTCCTGAAATTTTCCCTCTTTCATTTGCTGTCAGAGTATGCAAAATTAAAAACTTATTTTTATTAAAATCTTGTCCAATTCATTCTAGCATCATCTAGTACCATGTTCCACCTGTCCTGCCAAAATTACTGCTCTCCTTTTTATTTCTATCAGCATCAAGGATGATTGTGTTCCAGTTATATGCTAGAACTCTTGTTTTTTTTTTTTTTTTTTTTTTTTCGATGACTGAATTCAGTTTTTTCCTATAGCTTTTTCCTTCTCCATTAGTTCTTTTTTCCATAAGTCTTATTCATTTATATCATGAATCATTATATTAACTTGATAATCAGAACGATTAAGTTTGATATAGTTTCTAGCTGTGTTCGTTGAGCAACTTTATATTTCTATTTCTCCTCTGGATTCTTTTACTTGTCTGAATCTGTCAGGAAATTCCTGCGTCAACACAATTTCACTGTGAGGATGAGAGGGAAAAGCAAAGGTTGCTGGAGCAAAGAATGTTTGCATTGATGTGGAAGGGGATAGGAAGGAGGATTGAAATGGTGTCTGAAAGAAGGTGTGTCGTCGTTCTCACAATCGTTCACTTTGTCTCTTGTATCTTTTTCTGGGTTATATTTCTGGAATCTAATCTTTGCTCTGGCACTTTCTGTGGTTGTATGAGTGCATTTTTAGTTTGCTGTAGTAGTGAGGTTTTGCTTCACTCTACAGAGTTTTTGTACGTGGTCTCTGTTCTTACATTTTGTTAATATTCGTTCTTTTTCACCATGCTTTTTGTAAAATGAAATATTTGGTTGAATCGGACTAAATCCATAGATGCAGATGAGAGTGGCTGAACAGCACAGATTGCCATAACAAAAGATTACATGTTTTGGTATAAAACTGATTAACGAGGATTTTGTTGTTGCATAGTCTGCATTCTGCAATAACGCATTTAAGTATGATGGTATTTAGGCATTGTTGCAACATGCCAAAACAACTACAAACAGAACAGCTCGAATCTGTGAAAGTTCAAGTTTTAAGTGGATCTTATCCAGGTGATGAAGAAATATTAGAAGATAAAAGGACAGTCAATCTTCTAACCCAAATGTCTATTTATGTTTAAAAAAATGATCAATTAAAATTCATGTCTTCGAAAATATATTTTTTTGGAAAATAATTTTATAATTACAGAAATTTCTCTTTAATGAGTTAGTTTTTGCTCTCATTTTATACCTCATCACAAATTTTTGTTGTATCATTTCCCAACTATAGATTATAGAAATAAAAACAAATTGTAAGTCAAAAGTGACATTTTACCGGGATCTAGTATTTTTTGTGACTGTTTATGAAGATTTTTTTGCAATTATTCACTTATCAGGGATGTGTTTAAGAAGAAATCGGGTCCTTTAAAGGACCCTTCACATTTTTTTTTTTTTCCCATTCTAAACGGTACCCTCCACAATCTTTTCTATTAAAATTAGACCTTTTCACAAATTGAATCCTTTTAAAAGTAAAAACTTACTGTCACTGTTATAAGAAATCATGTGTATTTTACATACATACAGGGCGATTAGAAAATGAGTATACATTTGAAAATAATTCATGGAATAATGTAGGTACGAAGGTAAAAATTAACACACATGCTTCGAATGACATGGTGTTTTATTGTAACCATACAAAAAAAAAAGGCCGACAGATCGCACTGAACAGCAAAACGTCAGTGACTCTGCCTGAGAATTGTGTATAAAAGGAGCTGTAATGCAAGAGAGAATTGGATGCACCAGCAATCTCAGCATGTTGACGTTACCAGAAAAGGCAATGTTGGTGAAGCTCTACTATCAAAATGGGGAATCTGCCGTGATTGACAGACATCAATAGGCCTGCTAAAAGACAACGACCAATGCCAATTTCTCACCATAACTACATATATGCTGCACAGTGCTGTGCAAAACATAGTCCCTCGGCTACAGCTATTGTTGAGGGGTGACGGTGGACATGTTGAGCATTCGTTCTGAAGAACATGGTCTTTGCTTTGTCATTTGTTATGCTAATTATTGCTTTTCTTATCACACGAAGCATCATCTGTCGGCCATTTTATGAACTTTTTTGCGGATAAATAATAAAACCCCATTTCCAAGCATGTGTGTCAATTTTTACCTCTCTACCTACATTATTCCGTGAATTAATTTTTCAAATGTATACTCATTTTCTGATCACCCTGTATATCTTAAATATATAGACAAGAACCTGAATGTAACAATCATTTAAAATTCATAAAATTATTCCTAGATTTTTCACAAATGTAAAAAGCTGTTCACGATTTTACAAAAACAGGACCTTTAGAGAAAGTCTGGACAGGCCCCTGCTTATCTCTTTGTCCAGGACATTGAGAAACAAATGTTATGTGATTTAATCAATCATTTATATACTAAAATATGACAAGTAATGTAGTCCTATTATATTTGAGTGTTAACTGGTTAATGAAGAGCATTTCTCAATCTACTAATGATTACGGTATTAATAAAAATACAAAAAAAAAAAAAAAAAACTGTATTGGAACTTATAAATCACTTGAATTTATTTTTCTTTGTTTGCCAGAATTCTCTTTGTAAATTCTGCTGATTTCAAAACAATATTATCTTTGAAACTAAACATGAAATTATTTTAGTTTTAAAAATATGTATACATTTAATCAATGTTCCACAATAAAAATTATGAAACTCTTCAGTTATAGAAGTAGCAGTTGTGTTTATTATGACATTCCCATTCGGGCTGAAATTGTTTGCTAAGCTGAACTGTAATTATAGGAAGTGTATTCTGTATATTTATTTGGCATAAGAAAATTAAATTTCTCTTTTTAGTGGTGTAGTGGTGATCACAGTAGCAGAAGAGTGCAGCACGGTAGCGGGTGCTGCAGCTTATTTTATACATTGTAGATTAATTTTAACTGCTTAAAGAAATATTGGGCTTAAAATAATTGCTAAAAATTTACTTTTTATCTCAAGATTATTGGTTCTTGTTGTTATTCTATTTCCTGTCTAAATAAGAATTATTTTACACATTACTATCATGAACTGTTCTTACATTTCATAAACATTATTGCAAATCTTTTGATAAGAAACAAATTTTTCTTTTTTGATATCTATCTATTCATCATGTTCGCAACTTGGGTAAATTTCTATACAGTCTAATTTTTACCACCAGCAGGCAAAATTCTTTTGGACATGATAAATCCAGATTTCCTGTTAATGTTTCTTGTACTTAATTTTTACATATATTTTCAAAAGGATATTTTTATTGTTATATGCAATTAATATATTGAATTTAAAAAAAACTTATAAGAAATTAAACACGGATTGAAAGAAATATCATGAATTTCGTCAATCTGTTGTTGAAAATAATTCCAAATTTTGTAAATTAATTGCAGAAAAATCTCTAAAATTATCAATCATTGAAGAAATTTCAAATTTTTAGTCAATCATAAGCGAAAAAAAATCTCTAGTTTTGCCAAGTACTGCTTGAAAGAAGAAAAAAAAATTGTCAATCGGTTAAGTGAAAAAATAATCTGATTTTGTCAGTTGATTGCAGAATAAAAAAACTGCAAATTTAGTCTATCACAACATTTAAAAAAAAATCATTAATTCTGTCAATTATATGCGAAAGAAATCTCAATTTTTCATTGATCAATTTTTCATTGTTGGGAAAAAATTGCAAATTTTCCCAATCTGTCGAGGAAAAATCATGTGACATTAATAATACATCGATCATCGATAAAAATTGCAAAATTTAATAAATTACAATGTTAAAATACTATATTTTTGAAAATGCCTTTTTGTAAAAGATTTCTTTTGAAATAGACAAGCAATGTGGTGACTGTTTCCATGGGTGCAAGCAGAGCTGCAAGTCTCCGGCTTTTTGAACACCAGTATTTTATTGGAGAAAATGTTGTTCTTTTAAATCGCAGAGTGCTCCGATTAAAGAAGTCACCTTTTTCTGTACTAAAATACTGGTATCCAAAAAGCCGGAGACTTGGCAGCTCTGGGTGCAAGTTTTCCGTCCACAGGACGGAATTCAGTCTTTTAAAAATTGCTGAGGACGGAAAAAAATTCGCTGTTTTTTTTTTCGAGATCCTTCGTCGAAATATGCCGTTTTGAGATCCTTCGTCGAAATATGCCGTTTTTCGAGATCCTTCGTCGAAATATGCCGTTTTTCGAGATCCTTCGTCGAAATATGCCGTTTTTCGAGATCTTTCGTCGAAATATGCCGTTTTTTCGAGATCCTTCGTCGAAATATGCCGTTTTTTCGAGATCCTTCAACGAAATATGCAGTTTTTTGTAGATCCTTCGACGAAATATGCCGTTTTTTTTTTTTTTCCGAAATCCTTCGACGAAATATGCCGTTTTTTTTTTTCGAAATCCTTCGTCGAAATATGCCGTTTTTTCGAGATCCTTCAACGAAATATGCAGTTTTTTGTAGATCCTTCGACGAAATATGCCGTTTTTTTTTTTTTTCCGAAATCCTTCGACGAAATATGCCGTTTTTTTTTTCGAAATCCTTCGACGAATATGCAGTTTTTTCGAGATCCTTCGACGAAATATGCCGTTTTTTCGAGATCTTTCTACGAAATTTGCCCTTTTTTTCCCCAATCCTTCGACGGAATTCTCAGTTTTTTCGAACTTTTCCACGAAATTGCCCGTTTTTCCGTGATCCTTACACGAAATTAGCGGTTTTTTCCACAAACATTCGACGAAATTGGCGCTTTTTCGGGGGCCATTTGACCAGATTTGCGTGTTTTCGCAATCCTTCGACGAAATTTACCTTTTTTTTCGATGTCCTTCAACAAAATTTGCCGTTTTCCGAGATTTTCCGACTAATTTTGCCTTTTCTTGAGATCCTTTGACGAAATATACAGTTTTTTCGAGATCCTTTGACGAAATATACAGTTTTTTCGAGATCCTTTGACGAAATATACAGTTTTTTCGAGATCCTTCGGCGAAATATGCCTTTTTTCCCGATCCTTCGACAGAATTCCCAGTTTTTTCAGACTTTTCCACAAAATTGGTCGTTTTTCTGTGATCCTTAAACAAAATTAGCAGTTTCTCCACGATCCTTCGATGAAATTGCCGTTTTTCGGCGGCCATTTGACAAGATTTGCATGTTTTCGCGATCCTTCGACGAAATTTACAGTTTTTTTCGAGATCCTTCAACAAAAT
This sequence comes from Maratus michaelseni, assembly GCA_963931845.1. Lineage (NCBI taxonomy): Eukaryota > Metazoa > Arthropoda > Arachnida > Araneae > Salticidae > Maratus > Maratus michaelseni. The sequence continues at coordinate 123,129,403 of OZ007595.1, forward strand.
TTAGTTTTTTCGAGATCCTTCGACAAAATTTGCTGTTTTCGAGATCCTTCGACAAAATTTGCTGTTTTCGAGATCCTTCGACAAAATTTGCTGTTTTTCGACAAATTTTGCCTTTTTTTTAGATCCTTCGACAAATATTGCCGGTTTTTTGAGATCCTTCGACGAATTTTGCCGTATTTTTTGAAATCCTTCGACGTTTTGTCTAAGTGGGCATGGTATGTGCATTCGGAGAGGAGGTCTGGGTGGAGAATTCAAAATATTTTCAGTCTTTGCCACATCTCTAAGTCAAAACATGTGTTGTCTGTGCACACGTGTGCGCTTGGACGGAAGGGGGGTGACAGGTCAAAATATTTTCAGTCCTGGCCACATTTCAAACTTGCACCCATGACTGTTTCATTTATGTGTTAGTCTAGAGCCATTTTAATGTATGTGATATTGCATGCATCTAAACAGTCCTTAAAAAGTACTTGATTTTTATTTGTTTTCAGATGTGCATCACTGTATAAAATGTTTCCTTTCTAATCTTGCATTGTATTTTGAACAGATTGTGTTTTTAGTTTACTTATAGACCTATAAATTTTCTTATTTCAGAGAGTTGGGACTAAAGAAACCAATTTATTATCAAACAAGTGCTTATGGTCATTTTGGACGTGAAGAATTTCCCTGGGAAATACCAAAACAACTTGTTTTTTGATGTAAATCTTAGCGAAAATTTTGACTTTGCCAATTACTCTGTAGGTGAACCACAGTGGAGTTGCCAGATTTCTGCATTCAAGGTTGACTATATACATTCTGGTGCCTTAACTGCAGGACAACTGGCATTCTTCTGCAAATGTGTAAAAAAAAATTCTTGTTCTCCATCTAAGACTTTTCAACTCACAGGAGAAACATAGGGTGGGTGAATCGAACCAAATATAATTTTTCCATTAAATTTCATTATATGTTAGTATAGATTTGAAAAGGACAGGACAATGTATTTTACAATTTATGTGTATGAAGTATTTATAAAATGAATTACTTTCAAATCTTGCTAAGATATGAATCTAAGCCTAATATTAGATATGGACAATATTGTAGATATAAAGCATTCATACATTTTGAAATATTTGTGATTTTTGTAATATTTATACAAGATTAAATATTGAAGTTTGTATGTGCTCTTTCAGAATGTTATTCCATTACAAACATTTATGCAATTTTATTTAAATTCTGTAGTTAAAAATTTTGCAACATAATTCTTTTTAATCTAATTTAGCTAATTATGTTGTATAGATTTGATTTTCTTAATTATTTCAAGCCTACTTCAAAATAAATGTTTTATCAAACATTTATTTTGTTGATGCAGGTAAAGTCTGATTTACTTTGACTACTTACTAATTTTAAGTTGCTAAATTGTTTAGTTTAGTGGTAACTATGAAATTATCTCTACTGTAGATTTACCCACCCAAAAAATATCAACACATTTGTCTTGTGTTTATGAAAATTCCAATGGAAAAGAGCACTTTTTTTAAACACTCGGGTTCACTTGCTGTTTAAATCACGGGCAATTAGTTTATGTAGTGATTGTCAGTTTTTATATAGTTAAATTATGGGGGGTGGGAAGCTAGTAGTTGGAAAGTTTTTAAGTTGTATCTATTTCAAAGTAAAAAAAAAATTATTTAAAAAAAATCAGTGACTTGCATCTTTTTATACTTGTTTAATGTACTAAATTGTATAAATGTCATTTACTAAAATCCTGTAAAGATGCATATTTGTATTAAGACAATGTACATTATAGAAATTTAAATTATGAACTTTTCATGTAGTCAAGTTTGTGATATTTCATCAAGTTTTCACTTATTTCCCCCTTTTTACAAGATTGTGTTCAAGAAATTTTTGTATTTTAGATACTTTGGGGAAATTAGTCCCTCTTGGTATTAATTTGACTTTTATATCATTCATTTTTTTTTTCCCCTACATTTGACCTTACATCATTGTAATTTTTGTTTTCATCAAACATATTGAAACAATATTAACTGCGAATGAAATGTCGATGGCATGTATTGGCTTCGTGGAGAGCATTTGCTATTTTTAAGCTGTGAATAAAAATTTGAAATCTGATTGTAGTTTTTCTTTATATATTCAATAGTGTAACACATTCTTGACCTTTTTTAGTGGAAGGCATTAAGAGTCTATATTTATAAGCTAATGTTAAGCCACTGGAAGCATTTTCTACAAATTTCTCTTTTTGCATTTCAGTTTTTAAATGATTTTTTTTTTTTTTTAATAGGATATCTGAGGTCGAAGGCTAACTGGAGACATGAGTGCAAGACTTAGTCTCAGGACTGATTTCAGTCCTGGAAAGATTCTTGACTGATAAATTCTACTTTATACACTTTAATTATATCAATTTTATTAGCAAAAAGTTAATACTTTCTTTTATTGTAAAAGAGCAATTTTTAGCCATAATGCAAGTCGGATATCTTGTAGCCCATTTCTATTTGGTTATACCTAATAGACCGGGAGGCGGCAGCACAGACAATCACCTCATTGAGTTCACGACTGAAATTTCAGAATTAGTTAAAACTCTATTCGCATATTAAAACTCAATCGGTCTGCCAAGTCATATCTTGGTGGAAAACACCTTAAAGCCCGATTTTAGCGGTTGACTCGTAGGTTTACCATTGTGTTTTCCTGCACCCAAAAGGTATGAAAAGATGGAGGACTGGGAGCAGGAACACACAATGGTAAACCTACGTGCCAGCCGCTAAAATCTGGTTTTTGTGTGTTTTCTACCAAGATATGACTTGGCAGACCGATTGCGTTTTTAATATGTGAATCAAGTTTTAGCTAATTCTTGAATTTCAGCCGTGAACTTGATGAGTTGATTGTCTGTGCGGCCGCCTACCGGTCTATAATACTCTGAAAAAATTTCAGTCTTGATTGGAATGGACTTCTTGCACCCATGACTGGAGAGTTCAGAGACTCTTTTAGTTTCTGTTGCAACTTTATTCTGAGAAAAATTTTAGAATTGGTGGTAGTCGCATATATTCATTCCATTATCCATATATGCCCGAATTTTTTTATGAATAACAAGTCTTCAATCTCTGATATCCTGCGTCCAGGGGTCAGAAAAACTACTTTTAAAAAGTAAAACTTCTTGTTTAAATAGTAGCGACTACAAACTACTTCGCTACTTTCAGATTAGATTTTGTCCATTCTATACTTTAAATTGAAGATGCAGATTACATAATAAAGAGTTCTCATATTGCGTCTGCTGGGATACAATTAAATAAATGCAACATAACTGAGAACATTTAAAAAAAAATTAAGATAAAATACAAGAAAATGTTTGTTTGTCTCCAAAATGTTAGTTTATACACAAATTTTGTAGCAAAATTAAGATATATTATAATCTAGAAAATAACTCTAAATAAATCCATAAGTAAAGCAATTATGACTAAATAAGAAACCGGGAGTTAAATCATGAAGACATAATCGAGTAAATAGACAAGTATTGCCAGCAAAATGAATTCCTTTTGTAGATTAGTGCTTGATTTTAGCAGAAAGTGTCAATGGGGAAAATGTATGACTTCATGCAATGCATTGCTATACACTGCAACTGATATTTGCAAATTGTTGAGCAGAACAAATTTTGCATAAAGAAGAAAGTTTCAGCCACGTGATTTGCAGAATGGCACATTTTTTTTCCTGAAAAAAATGTGTTTTTTTCCATAGCATTAAAAGTAGCGTAAATTATCTCTATAAACTGTTTTTTTTTCCTTTTTTTTTTATATTGCTGTCCTCGCTACACTACAAACTACTGCAAAAAGTAGCAACCACTGTAGTTTTGCTACTTGTAGTGCGCTACTTTCAATCCCTGGCTGGGTCTCATCTAAATCTGTTTATAAATAAGAGTGATATCACATGACCAAAATCAGATACAGTACTCCACAAAAATGATAATACAGGAAGTAGTTTTTGGAAATGTGGAAATTTAACCATTAAGAGTACAAATAAAATTGAATTAACAAATAAGAATTATTTAATAACAGCTTTTACTATATTATGCAAGAAAAAAATTATAAATATCATTTTTAGAAACTTTCAAAATAAAAACATATAAAAGTTAGTTTAAAATGCTTCCACAAAAGTCATGGTCACCACAAAATTATTTAAGAAAATCTTTCTAATACTTAGTTTCATATTCTTTTAATTTTTAGGACTATTTTTTAAGTCTGTCTGTTGCATTGATTTTACAGGATTTTCTGTAGCATTTTTCTGAATTTTATTCCATTCTGAGAGTAAAACCTCTTTCAACTGTATTTTATTTTAGATATAACTGTTCACTTGCTTTTGTAAGATATTTCATAAATACTTGATGGGTTTTTTGTCAGTTAAAAATGTGTTATTGTGACCCCTTTACTGCATATCAAGTGAAATTTAACTGAATTTATGTTTTTTTTTTTATGTATTGCCCTTCAAGGGGTTAATATATATGTAAAATAAAGAGAAAGTGTGTTTTAGAAACAAACAGGGAAAGAAAAATTTAAATATTTTGTTTTACAAATATTTTTATAAAAACCCTCAGATGCTCAGAGTTAAGAGCCGACACGAAAACAAATAAACAAAAATGCGAGAAGAAAACATTTCTTTTACAACTAGATAACAATATTTTTTCACAATTTTTACATGGGCTATAAAATTGTTTTATCACCAATAAAGATTTCAAAGTTCAGACAAAAAGAACTTTTTATTCTTTAACTATAAAACGACCTTTACATAAACCAGAAAATTAACACTTTTATCACTAAATATCAATATTTTTTTTTTTGCTAATTTTTCATTTAAAAATATAAAATTTCATACAAAATTTTAAAGAGCTTGGATACAGTTATATTTATAACCGATTTGTAATGTCAGAGAGTTCAGAAGATGAGAACTGCTATGTTAAAGGGGCCGACAAGCAAACAAAAAAGCGAGAAGATTTCTTTTGCAACTGGATAACAATATTTTTTCAGGAAATTTTTACACAGGCTGTAAAACCATTTTATTTATCACCAATAAAGATTTTAGAGTTCGGACAAAATAACTCTATTTTAAAACTGAAATGACCCTACATAAAAAAAAGTCCTTCCGGCCTGTACCGGAAGGAAAAGGTAGCTTTCCTATGTCTTCGTTTTAAAATTTTAGCTAATGTTACACGAAAACAGCAAGCTAAAATGCAAAGAAACGTTTACAAAAGATTCGTTAATACTGAATTTGAATAAGAAATTCGCCAAATTATTGAGCTATAGCCAAATTGGCTTCATTTATGAAGACTTATTTTCGTCGCCAAGTTTGGCGAGAATTTGGCGCTAACGGATATGAATATATAGTTTTATGCGTATGATTGGGAAAATGATTACAACAATGAAAGAAAATAATTTGCGAGAAATCGCGTTCACTAAAACTCATAAATTAATCGTTGGTATTTTGTAATGTGCTGTCTTGTTTCAAAATGTCAGCCACCCTAGAATTTCAAACTGCTCTATCTCAGCCATTTTTTAAGATAGAGGTAAAACAAAAAATGCTCCGGAATCCTTGTACCAAGGCCTAACACGTAATTAAAAAATAAATTTAAATTTTTAACTTTTGTGTATATTTATTTCAGTTTTAAATTTTTAAATGGCCGCCATCTTGAAACAAAATGGCGGACCAAGTTGGCCAACGAACTCGGTCGAGACATTAGTGACCTTAATACACACAATTAGTTTCAACAAAATTTATTTATAAATACGGGCGTTATCGTATGACATAGATCAGATATATACAGGGTGATTCATAAAAGATGGGCAGAACTTTAAGGGGTTATAGTACACTTAAAGACAAATAATATTAAATAGGAGACTAAGGGTCCCAGACGTATTCCCAAGGAGATAGGGGGCATTAAAGTTTAGGGTCCGAAATTTCAAATGATTATAAAACATGGAAAAATTGGTCGATTCGTTTGCGGTTTTTGCAAAAAATTTTCTTTATGCCAGTATTTTCTTGAAATAAAATTTTAAAGTTCAATTTCAAAAAATGCCGATAGGGGGCGCTTTAGACTTTGGAGTAACAAACAACTATTTTTTAACGTTATTTTTTGTATTTCTTTAAATGATTTCGAAAGCTTAGACTTAAACTTAAATTTTGATCTAAAAATCTGAGTCCTAACGAGTAGTTAAGTAGCGTAAACTGAAATTTGAAATTTGAAACCCTTCTCCCCCCAGAACAAAAATCAGTTATTCCCGATCTTTGTGTCGTAGATTAGGCTCTAACTACTGCCGCGTTTTGCTAAAATTATTCTTTATGTCAGTATTTTCTTGAAAATAAATTTTAAAGAAAATTTTCAAAAAATTCCGATAGAGGGCGCTTTAGACTTTGGAGTAACGAACAACTATTTTATACCGTTATTTTTTGTGTCTCATTAAATGCTTTCTAAAGCTTAGACTTAAACTTAAATTTTCAGCTCAAAATCTGAATCGCTGAGCGTGGTTCAGTAGCGAGGGGAGGGGGTTCAAATTTCAACTTCTGAACATAGTTCAGTTTGCACTACTTAACCATGCCCAACGATTCTGTGCTGTGATACGAGGCAAAAATACAACTTTCGTCAAGGACTGCATAGTCGGAATTCACTCATAAAGGCACTGGCACAGTTGGAAACGTCGCTCATGCAAACGTTAAAGCTCCATTCCTGACGCTAGTCACCGGGTGAAGAAGGAAACAGAAAGTATGCAAATGTCAAATGGGGAAGAAGAAGAACACGTATGCAAAATTTCGACACGATTCAGGCATAAAAACCACTGAACGGTGAGTCAAGTGTAAGTCGCTGTAGTAATGAATCGGAAGATGGTGCCCTTCACGAATAAGGAAAAGGCTGAGATGCATTTAATTTACGGAGCGGCAGATGGAAATGGTGCAGAGGCACAACGAATGTACGGAGAGCGATTTCCTAACAGGCGGTTGCCTAACCGCAAAACTTTCGAGCGCTTGCACAGACAGTTGTGTGAGACGGGATCATTTCTCGCTTCCCGGTCGAATGCAGGTCGTGCAAAAAAGGACGAATCAGTAGTTGTTGCAGAAGCCATTCTGGATGTAGTAGCGGCGCAGCCAAGTACAAGTACACGAACAGTGGCTAGCCAGGTGGATACCTCAAAGTCCACGACTTGGAGGGTACTGAAGGATGAACATTTGCTCCCGTTTCATGTGCAACGAGTCCAGAAACTGTCTCCAGGGGATTATCCAAATCGTATTGAATTCGCCCGCTGGTTTCTGCAGCAGAACGCGCTAAATCCACATTTTGGACGAACTGTGCTTTTCACCGATGAATGTACCTTCACACGTGAAGGTACATTTAACACACACAATGCACATGTATGGGCGGATGTCAATCCACATGCTACGTATCCACATGCTCATCAGAGACGCTTTTCCATCAATGTTTGGGCAGGAATCCTCGGAGACCACCTAATCGGACCGTACCTTCTTCCTGAACGCCTCAACGGTAAAACATACCTCACATTTCTGCAACATGTGCTGCCAGACCTGTTAAACGTTGTTCCTCCACGCATCCGGCGGGTCATGTGGTTCCAGCACGATGGAGCGCCAGCCCATTACGTACGAGACGTCCGCAACTATCTGGACATCACATTTCCGAACAGATGGATTGGTCGAGGTGGTCCTGTTGCTTGGCCTTCTCGCTCGCCAGATCTTTCACCCCTCGATTTCTTTTTTTGGGGACGATTGAAGGCTCTTATGTATGAGACACCCATTGAATCCCCCGAGGAACTGGTCGCCAGACTTTCCGCCGCTGTAGGGGAAGTGCTCGAAAAGCCTGATGTTTTCGCGAATGTTCGCCGTTCCATTCGTCGCCGTTGTTCTGCGTGCATAACCTCTGGTGGTCACAATTTTGAACATTTATTGTGATTACATGTTAATAAATATGCTTTGGTAACATAATCCTAATTTGTGTCTTTTTACCTCGTATCACAGCACACAATGTGTGGACATGGTAAACTGAACTGTGCTCAGGAGTAGAAATTTCAAACCCCTCTCCCCAGAAACTTAACCACGTCTAACGATTCAGATTTTGGGCTGAAAATTTAAGTCTAAGCTTTAGAAAGCATTTAATGAGACACAAAAAATAACGGTATAAAATAGTTGTTCGTTACTCCAAAGTCTAAAGCGCCCTCTATCGGAATTTTTTGAAAATTTTCTTTAAAATTTATTTTCAAGAAAATACTGACATAAAGAATAATTTTAGCAAAACGCGGCAGTAGTTAGAGCCTAATCTACGACACAAAGATCGGGAATAACTGATTTTTGTTCTGGGGGGAGAAGGGTTTCAAATTTCAAATTTCAGTTTACGCTACTTAACTACTCGTTAGGACTCAGATTTTTAGATCAAAATTTAAGTTTAAGTCTAAGCTTTCGAAATCATTTAAAGAAATACAAAAAATAACGTTAAAAAATAGTTGTTTGTTACTCCAAAGTCTAAAGCGCCCCCTATCGGCATTTTTTGAAATTGAACTTTAAAATTTTATTTCAAGAAAATACTGGCATAAAGAAAATTTTTTGCAAAAACCGCAAACGAATCGACAATTTTTCCATGTTTTATAATCATTTGAAATTTCGGACCCTAAACTTTAATGCCCCCTATCTCCTTGGGAATACGTCTGGGACCCTTAGTCTCCTATTTAATATTATTTGTCTTTAAGTGTACTATAACCCCTTAAAGTTCTGCCCATCTTTTATGAATCACCCTGTATATATATATATGGAGATATATCTACCCTATATATATAAAATCCTAATGAAACGAATTTGTGAAACAATTTTATGAAACGAATTTATGAAACGATTTTATGAAACGACTGATTATGTTTCAGGGCTATTTTTAATAAAATATTAAACGCTTGATGGTGAAATTAATACCAATTGTCCATAAAAATCCGCGGATGTCAAAACTGGTAATAGAATTTTGAAATTGGAATTAGTTTTCGAGATATTAATTTTTTTCTAATTTTAATGATATTTCTGTAATGATGGCAACTAATTACTCAGTTTTTTTTGTGACAAAAAAGGGAAAAAAATTGAAAAGGATCCCGATAGGGATTATTGATTTCTTTTTATTCGTCATTTTCAAATTGAAATTATCTTTTATTTCAATCGATAATGAAGACAAGATTGTGATTAAATTATGTTTTTCAGGAAAATTTGAAAAAAAAAATCACATTTCTATCGTCGGGATTCAATCGTCTGTCAGCATTTAATTTAATTTATAAACTGAAAATATTTTGAATAAATTCGTCCAAATGACATCATTTATGTAAACGCAAAAGAAAGGGGGGAAAGGAATTAATAGTAATTAATATTTATTGATATCATTTTGTTATTTTTTTGTAAAATTTAATTAAACGAATTTATAAAATCACTAATTCAGATATTTGAAACGAATATATAAAATAATAATTGCCCAACTGAACGGAAGGAGAATAAAATATCCTGCTTGGTTTTCTATCCTGCTTCGTTTTTTCCGCCAAGCTTTTTAAAAAAGCGTCAAAGACCCCTATAATAGAAAAGCACCAAAAGTTCATTGGGTTTGTTTTCATAACTTTTGGCGACAAATCTATATATATATTAACGAATCTATCCCTTTTTGAAGCTCGAATTACGCCAAACCTAAAAGCAAAGGATCCTATACTGGAAAAGTACCCGATTTTCTTATGGACAATATTCAAGTGACATAACATGGTGTAAAATTATCGCGGATAGCAAATTTGTTTAAATATCTCATCAATTGATGCCGAATAAATGCAGGCATGCATGCACAAAATATTTAATTAATTTTGTATGATACATAATTATTAGAAAATTCGTATATACATATTAATTAAAATAAATAATTTACGTATTTAAAATAACATGAAAATATGCATGATGGTGCACTAAAATAGAGAGAAAATTAAAACCTGTTAATGAAAATGTGTATAACATAGTACTTTTCAATACCGTGGTTCTTAATGTTATTCACAAGCAGATGGAATTTTTCTCATCTTTAAACGCAAAGGAAGAATAGAATACAGATCGTTGTTATAAAAGTCCGAGAGGTAGCCACAATTTAAACCTAACCATTTTATACAAGCTGGTTTTCAAGTTGTAATTGATTTTACTTATCAGTCCCGAAAACAGTCGTCAGTTGCCGCAACAGCTGTGTATGAGACCATGGTAATCAAAAAATGCCCCATTAAAACGTTAAAAGCATGGCAACCCAATTACAGATTTACCAATATTTTAAAAATAAAACACGCTGTCATGTTTTTAGAGGCCTCAAAGTCTGAGCGGGGGTTGGCGAGCGTAGCTCGCAGGGGGTAGGCCCCCTAGTATATATATATTATATATATATGTATATATATATATACAGGTGGTTATCAAAATAATGGAAACACCCTAGATTTTGAAGGAATTCTTTATTAATATGGCGTAGGACTGCCTTTGGCATGTAATACAGCTTGGATTCGCCTGGGAATCGAATCATACAAATTCTGAATAGTGTTTAGAGGAATATTGTACCATTCTTCATGGAGATATTGTGAAAGTTCCGTGAGAGATGCCGGTGGAGGATATCGATTCCGGATTGAAAGCTCTAAAATAGACCACAACGGTTCGATTATGTTGAGGTCTGGGGACTGTGCGGGCCAAGGTAGATGTTCCACCTCATCCTCATGTTCATCAAACCATGATTGGACAACTCTGGCTGCATGAATAGGGGCATTATCATCTTGGAAAATTCCATCTCCTGCAGGAAACAAAATTTGCATCATGGGATGGACCTGGTCAGCTAAAACTTCTCTATACTTCTCCCCAGTGATCCTTCCTTTCAGGGTTACGATTGGACCAGCAGAAAACCATGACACGGCTGCCTATACCATGACCGATCCACCTCCATGCTTGACAGTTGAACGGAGGCAATCAGGATCATACGCTTGTGCAGGTGTTCTCCAGACATGTACCCGTCCTGTTGTGGGGAAAAGTGTGAAAGATGATTCGTCTGACCATATAACAGTCTTCCACTTATCAATCGACCAGGTTTTGTGGTTGTGGCACCACTCTACACGATGTTTGGCATTAGCATCTGTGACAAGTGGCTTGGGAATTGCTGTTCTGCCGTAAATGTTTAATGAAGGTATCTCCGAACTGTAATTGTTGACACTGGAGAATCCAGATGCTGATTGAGCTCTGTGGTCACTTTGGCTGCAGTTGTTTTCTTTTTAGACATTACAATCCGCTTCAATACCCGTCAGTCTCTTTCACTCAGCTTCTCCTTCCGTCCACTATTTTGCTTTGCTGAGCTTGTCTTTCCGCGCTGTGTGTATGCTGTCATGACTTTAGACACCGTACCTCTAGAAACGCCTATAAGCTGGGATGTTTCGGTCACCGTTGCTCCAGCTAGTCGGGCTCCTACAATTTGGCCTCTTTGAAAATCTGTGAGGTCTGACATTTTACGCTTCTGACAAAAAAAATCAAAACGTAGACAACTCTTCTAGAGCTCTCTCTCATACTACCTAATACATGTACTTTTTATATTAAAAAAAATCTGGTAGCTAAGATTATATTTTAATGCTTACGAAGGGAATTCTTAAATGTCCCTTTCATTCACAAGTGTTTCCATTATTTTGATAACCACCTGTATATCAACATTTTAACGGAGGGTGGTTTTGATGTCTGGGGGTCCTGATCGGTGAAAATATACCAAAATTTTCCGGAATTGCTTTCCTCCGAACGGCTGCAATAGGTAGCTTTATACTTTTTTGTATTGAAAGCTACCTAAAAAAACAAGAAAATGAGTGTTTTTATCAGTAAATATCAATATTTTTTCACCAATTTTTCATCTGGAAATATAGTTTCATACAAAATCGGGTTAAAGATATAAAATAATAAAAACTTTCTTTTTACACGTTCTAAACACAGGATATTTACAAAAACTAGATGGTACCATACATGTTTTCACTGGATCATCTCTTTTAGGGTGGAGTTTTATCATTTTTTTTTTCTTCCTTTCATTATGCAAGAGACATTACAACATCTAATTTCCAAGCTGTAGATGTTTTTGTAGATCTCTAGTGTAATGCAAAACTTGTAGTTTGAAACTGACCGTGGACCTTGTTCTCTTTCCCATCGTAATTGTTCACTCAAAAAACAATGTGCAGAACCATTAATCTCACCTTTCACAATTCCTAATAATTATGAGATATTTTTTAAGTTTCTATTATGAGAAATGTACATGCTGCGGAAACTTTAATTTTATGGTATCATAAATATGCAATGTAAAGATGTTGTAGACTTGAGTTAGCCGTGAAAAGTGATCTTGAAAATATATAGTGGGAAATATTTAATGTAGGTTCTTTTAGAAAAAAATAAAATAATCCCTTTCTGGAAGAAAGATTGAGTCGAATGCATCTATGAAGATCTCGAAGAACTTTTAATAACAAGCACAAGAACAGGAGCATAAAACAGGCGAGTGGGTGGTGCCTTAATGTTCGTACAATAGACTCAGAATCTACATGTTTCCAGGCCGGCAATCAGAGAAGGAATGCTCATACACATACGCTGTAAATTTCTTCGTTTACATTTTGTGGCATCATAAATTTGGCGAGAGTGCATGAATCAAAAGTATCCGTTAATAAGTAACATATGGATAACTGTTTTAACTTATAGCCAAAATAGCAATTTAGCAAAATTAAACACTGCCAATAATTACGTTACAGAAGAATTTCAGATCCCGTGAGAAGATCTGGGACAGACACAATACTGGCGTAGTGACTGTTGCATAGTCTTTATGATTCAGAAAAAAACAGCTGCATATTGAGAAAGACATAATATACATGAAAAGAGCAGAGTTAAATTGGAGGCCGAAATATTTCTTTTAGTTTTTGTTTTTATCTGATTTAAGCGTTCGATTGCACGTCAAGACTAAACATGAGAATTTGCGTGGGAGCAGAAAAGCTGATCAAATTCTCCTATTTGTTCTGAATAAGAGCGCAAAGCTTAAATAAAATTTATCAAAACTTTAATAAATGAATTATAGAAAGGGAAATTTATTTAAGTAAAAAAAATAGCTAATTTAAAACTATATGTGATTTCACATCACATGCAAGAATGTGTTTCATGTTTTCAATATTCTACATCTTCATGGCATTAAACAGTGCTACAATTTGAATAAGTTAAATAGTCAACTCTCAGTAATCCACAAAGGTTGCCTGGATATTGCAGGTTATAGGTCATTGTTTACATTTTTCTTTTCGAAATGCAAAATGAATTAATGCATAAATGTTAAACTTGAAAGATGATTTCAAATAAGCTTTGCAATAAAATATATCTTCAACAACAATAAAAAAAAACTTAATTTTTTTATGAATTTGAACTAGAGATTGACTAAAAATTCTATTTTCGTTTTCTGTAGAAAAATAGTCCAACTTTTGATGAATACTGAAACTAGTCTTTTCTCATAAGTACTTCAGGGTGTCTAGCAATCTGGAAAAGTTGGAAATTTGAAATTTCTGAGAAATTTTTTCTTAATATAAAACTAAAGTTTTGAAATTGCAGTGCCAGAAAAATCTAACTTTTCTCTTCATAAGCACTGTAAAGAGTATTTCAACATCTCATGCAATTTTTTTTGTCTACCACCTTTCAGTCCTTCTTTGTAACTCTGTTTCAATACCAGCTTTACTGAAACTTTGAATAAACTAATCAAAACTACAGTTTGTTTACTGAACTTTGTTTGGTAAATGAACATTTGTTAACTTAATTTATTGAATATGTATAATATTTATAATCTTTAAATTTGGTTAGTTACACAGCAGGTACTTATAAAGAGAAAGTTTTTTGCATAAATATAGGTCAAAGCAATCTGTATTTAACTGTGACTGATATATCGAATTTAATCCTGATTGGACAAAATTGATTGAACTTGATACTAAAAGTGTGTTCTTCAGAATGTTTCGGAATGTAAAAAAACTTTCTCAATAAGGCGTGTAGCAATCATTACCCATGAAGCAAATATCTATGTGGTTCACAGTTTGTATGTGCAAAAATTTTGTAAAAATTTGTTTAAAAAATCAGTAGTTTGTGTTTCAGAATCAGTTGGGAGAGTTTCACTATCAAATTCACAACTTTTAAGATATTTTGTATGTAACATCACAAAATCCAGAATTAAACGACCCTACTTTAAAGTTGTCTACAGATGAAACCATTAGTCAGAAAATTGTGAAATTTTGTGCAGGACATAATGAAAGAATGGGAATATGTTTAAGCGTAAAAAGTAATTAGTTCAAAATTTCGCTGCCAGATGGCGTTTATGATTTACCTATTTAACATACATTTACGATAGTTTACATATTTCATGTTCCACGTGATGGCCATCATTTTCAGATAAACCGGGAATCTGTGAAGGAAAATTCATTCTACGTTGTTTTGAAGCTTTTTCTGAAGAAATGAGGAAAAAATCATTATATGGAGATAGATTTTTCGCTATATGAAGCTTATTTTGAATGTAATCATGAGAAAAGTGACTAAGTTGATGAAAGTTGCACTAATTTGAATGCCAAGCAATATTAAGAATTATTTCTTTTATTTATAAATATTTTGATTCTTAGAAACTCGTTTAATATGAGCATGGTTAAAATGCACAACTTGCAAGTTAAGAATGGTTCATCATTTAAACTACACTAAAATTTTCTTACTTTTTACAAGCTACAAAAGCAGGATCATTGTTAATACGAGCAAAACATCTTCATTTTAATGAGATTTTCAGTGAGAAGTATAATAAAATTAGGAAATAAATCCCCTTTCTTATCAAACACTGTTCTTTCTTTCTCTCAGCAATATAATTAATATCTACATTATAACGGTCTGTCAAAATGTAGTAATTTGTCAGTTTTACCAGACAGAATTTCAATCTTCTAGAAAACCCAGGAAATGCAAAGGAATGTCCTGAGGTCTTGAAAGAAAATGAGAGATAAGGGCGTTTCAAATATTGCCCTGTTGTAAGATTTACAACTGAGCCATGGAAAAGAAGAACATAGAAGAAAACCTATAGACAATGACCTTCTACATAGTACAATAAAAGGCTAAAGGTACAATAGAATTGGGAAAGAAATCCCTTTTCTTATCAAACACAGTTCTCTCTCAGCGATATAATATCTACAGTACAATTGTCTGTCAAAATGTAATAATTTAGCAGTTTTACAAAACAGAATTTCAACCTTCTAGAAAACTCAAGAAAATGCAAAGGAATATCCTGAAGTCTTGAAAGAAACCAAGAGATAAGGACATTTCAAATATTGTCCTGTTGTAAGATTTACAACTGAGCCATGGAAGAGAACATAGAAGAAAACCTATAGAGAATGACCCTCTACATAGTACAATAAAAGGCTAAAAGTACAATAGAATTGGGAAAGAAATCCCTTTTCTTATCAAGCATTGTTCTCTTTCAGAGATATAATTAATATCTACAGTACAATTGTCTGTCAAAATGTAGTAATTTAGCAGTTTCAAACAGAATTTCAACCTTCAAAGAAGACTCTTCCTACCCAAGAAAATGCAAAGGAATGTCCAGGTGTCTTGAAAGAATATGACATTTCAAATATTGCCCTGTTGTAAGATTTACAACTGAGCCATGGAAGAGAAGAGTATAGAAGAAAACCTATAGACCAATGACCCTCTACATAGTTAAGACTGAAAATTTTGTTAACTTTACACTATTAAATTAAATTTTAGCATTGAGATCATAGAGAAATTAACAGTAGTAATTAGTCAGGGTTCAAACTCATTAGGGGATTTAATTTCAGTCTTAAAAATCGGGAAATAATCCAAAAAATTCTCCAAACCTGGGAAAAACTGACAAAAACTTTGCTACTCTGGGAAATGAGGGAAATCTCATTTTGCGTGCTTTGTGGTGTCGTAATGAAATTGAACTAAGACAAGACCTTTTAACATCATGAGATACAGAATTGGAAAGTATACACTCTTTCTCTCGTATCAAATATAACATATGTTGTATGTAATCTGTGCTGCTTCTAACATCTGGTGACATCCATTCGAATTTACGTTTCCTTCCTTCAAGTCATTCTTTGAATTTTGTGGGGATTTTTCTCCTTGATAATTATTCTTCACTCCTGAAGTCTGCATTTGGCAACAGCGTCAAATTTGTTTTGAAATTGATGCACGTTGTTTACCAATTCTTGCCAGTAATATTGGGTGATTGCGTTTAAATTGATTTGATTGAAAGTGTGAAAAATGTTTTCAAAGAAATTACTTGTTATTAAAATGAGCTGGTTGAAATCTATTTTTAACTAGCTGTTACCCGTGACTTCATTCACGTATCATTAAAAGAAGAATAAATGCATTAATTAAGGAAGTGGCTAGACGTCCGACCATTCGGACTTTTAGTTATTTAGGAACAACGTCCGACCATCGTTTGCGCATGCGCGGATGGTCGGTTTACAGCTAGAGGCGTGTCAAGCGATCGGATGTTTTTTTAGAGTTTGTGAAAATGTTTGGCAAGAAGTTTTCTTAGTTTCATCAAAGAATATGAAGATTAAATGCGCACTAAAGAATAAATATAATTATTAACAATAATGAATATTATTAATAAAAATATTTTTTTTTAAATGGTATGAACATATATACTTATTTATTTAAAATAAACTAATTGCATAATATAAAAAAAATTGCAAACAGTTTATAATTATTAATAAATAATTATTAAATTAATATATTATTATTAAATTAATACTATAATAAATAATAACTAGATGGAACCCATCAAAACTTGACGCAAAAAAAAACTATAACAGTATCAGTAAAATAAGCTTCTTTATTATTTATGAAGGGTTGCGTATAAAACAGTCTTTGAAATATTTTTTTTTCCCAGTCAAATACAGTACTATTTCCGATGCAAACTCCAAACAAAAAATCCGTAAATAACTGTGTAATGCAAATCAGTTTGACATTACCACCATATTCCCCACAGCAAGAAAAAAAATTCATGGACCTATGAAATGTCCTCTTTACTCATTGTTCGTTTCAAATCCATATCTTCTAAAAAGCATTCATTGTTTTAAGCTAATCAATTTTTATGCAAAGATTAAGAAGTTTTTTACAGTAATAAATCTATCTGCAGATGGAGATTTTTAATGTTTTCAAGTGTAATTTATTTGTATGGTTTCTTCGGTTCCTTTACATAATCAGGATGATTATTTCTTTTCCATCACAGTCGGGAATATTTTTCCTCTTATACAGTTGGCAAATGTAAAAAAATAAAAAAATACAATTCCTAGCATATCCTGATATCTGATGGAACATATTCATCAATGAATTCAACATATCAATTTTATGTTCAACATAAACTAAAAATAGTCTTTTTTTCTTTTTTTTTTCCTGACAGATTTTTGTTTAGTGCCAAAATGTTCTATCTTATGGATAATCTGATCTTATGATTTATCACTTTTTTTTTTAATTATTATTCACTTTTTATGATGGTTAGGGAAATCTATTTTCAATTGTGGCAACTTTCCCAGGGGCTATTTTACATTATTGAAGTAAACTGGTGGTCATTGATAAGATAGAATTGAAAAAATTTTCATGCTTGAAAAATATTTAAAAAGTCGTTAAATTAAGCGGCAGTTTTCAAATAAATTTCAATCGAAAGCTAATTTTTTTTCTAATTGATGATGTAAGAATTAAAATTGTAAAATGTAGTAAAAAATAGAAATTTGTAGTATTTCGAATTGATGTAAGCGCGATGAAAACTAAAGCGATAGCGCCTTTGTTGTCACAACTGTTGTACATTTCTAAAAATTGCCACTGTATTTTGGCTGGCGTCCAAAAGTAAAAAAACATTTTTTGACATCGAAAGAGAAATTCACAGTGAAAGAAATAGGACTTTGCGCTAATAAGGAACTGTTAAATGAACTTATAACAAACCTACCAAAATAATCATATATATATTATTTCTCCTGTCAACATCCCTTTTTCGCAGAAAATACGAAACGCAGAACGACGAATGAGATAGCATATGAAAGGATTTTGAACAGGTTTCTGACATAGCACACTTAACGTTTCGTTAAAACATGTTTTTTATTAAAATTTGCTGAAAATTAAAAATTAAATCGGCATTGTTTTCTTAAAAGAAATGAAAGGTTTTCCTCAAATTATTGTTGCCAAAAAAATAAAATACCACATTATATGATGCTCAGCAATTATTATAAAAAACACCGCACGGGTTTATTTTATATTTATGATTAAAAAGCGACATTGAAATTGAAATGTTTAGATTTATATTTCTAAATCCCATGTTTTTCCCGAAGCAGATGACGTCATCCTCTAATGCAGTCAAAATATGATTATTAATTTTTTTTTTCTCTAGCGTGCCTTTTGCAATCTTGGATCAGTTTTTACTCTAACTTTGATGGAATAAATTAGATAATATTTTGGATTGACTAAAAACTAAATGTTGTTTGCAGATATTTTTATCCTTACTTTTTCTTTAGAAGTTTAAACCTGCATCTAATAAATATTACATATTGATAAAAAATGGTACTTCTCTATTATCCCGTCGACCACTTTTCATAACAAAAAACTATCGCCAAATAAACGGGAGAACGTTGCCTTTGGAATATCAAAATAAATAAATAAATAAAATATACGAATTTAAGGACACAATTCTTATTTTAATTAATAAAGTAACTAATAAATCAGTAAAACATAATGAAAATACACGCAAATGTCGAATTAAAAACCACTTGACGTAACAAACCCGTATAATGCTTCTGACATCAAGTAAATGGGACTGCATTTTTGGCATTTAATCTTACAGTTTGGCGATAGTTTTTTGTTATGAAACGTGGTCGACGGGATAATAGAGAAGTACCTAAAAAATATTAGATTTCAGTGCGAAATCCTCGCACGGGCCCTCTGGTTCCGAAAAAAATATTAGTCTTACATTGTTTATTCTAGTTAAAAATACAATCATTATTTCAAGATTTTTTTCTACCATAACACTATTTTTAATAACTTTAAATTTCCTGAAATCCTTTACTTTTGTGATTTGTTTTATTAAAAAAGGAAATCTTCTATCCTATAATTAAAAAAAAAAGAGCAATTGGTAACATGTAATGAAGGTATGCAATCAAGATGAAGAAATCAATGACGGCCCAATTCTAATCTTTATAATTATGGATGCAAAAATCAGAAAATTATGTCATGTTGTTAGCACAATCATATACATTTTTCTCTTTAGTTTTATCAATGTTAAAATGCACTTCAAGCTAAGCATAACGTCATTTTCACCGGCGCAAACTTTTCACACGTACTTCATATACCTTACATTAATGCTTAAACACCATGCACACAAATAAATATATTTTGTATTTAATTTTAATGAAAAAATGGCATCAACAAAGTTATAATGCATAATGATAAAATAAACCCAATGGACAATATTCCCGTGATGTCACAATAAATATGAATTATTATTCGCTTATAAAACACGCGGATAAACATTTTTACCGAAATTTAACTTGCAAATTAACAAATTCGGCTTTAAAACCGCGTGCTTTTAATATTTATTATTTCTCTTTTATTCAACCACAGAGTTTAGAGAAGAAACTCTGTGCTTCGCAACAGTAGGCGTTATCCGATTATGACGTCATTAGCAGAAGTAAAAGTTTAATTTAAAATTACGGCTAATTAATTAAATTTTCGAACAAACGAATGCATGATAACAAATATGTGTCCGAATATCTTTCATTTAAAAAAAGAATGATGTAATTTGATGCAGTAGTTTGTTCTCACGGATTGTCGAAAGAAATCGCTTAGCGTTTTAAATATATAGATTATTAAAATAATATAAATAATTATTACTAAATAATTAATAATATAATAAATATCTATAATAATAATAATAATGTAACCCAAATAATAATAACAATATGAAAATAGAAACAAATATTTAGTTCACTTAATTATAAATTAACTGCATTTAAAAATGCAGTATCAAATTCGTATAAAATAAATTTGTATTTGAAGAAACTATTTAATAAATAAATACAATATAGTTTAACAAAATAATTAATTGAAGACAAATATTACTAAATTATTATTCATAAATATACTTCGCCTTTTAAAATAAAATTTTTAATTTAATTTCTTTTTAATGCACATTAAATGAATTTATGCCATATTCTTTTAGAAGAAAGTTATTTAATGTATTTTGTATATTTATAAATACTAATTTAGTAATATTTGTCTTTAATTAACTAATTTAATTATTTTTTTAACGTTATATTATTTTTATTCATTAAATAGTTTCTTAAAATATAAATTTATTTTATACGAATTTGATACTGCATTTTTAAATGCAGTTAATTTATAATTAAGTGAACTAGATATTTGTTTCTATTTTCATATTGTTATTATTATTTGGGTTATATTATTATTATTATAGTTATTTATTATATTATTAATTATTTAGTAATAATTATTTATATTATTTTAATAATTATTATTTATTATAGTATTAATTTAATAATAATATATTAATTTAGTAATTATTTATTAATAATTATAAATTGTTTGCAACTTTTTTTATAATATACAATTAGTTTATTTTAAATAAATAAGTATATAAGTTCATACTATTTAAAAAAATATTTTTATTAATATTCATTATTGTTAATAATTATATTTATTCTTTAGTGCGCATTTAATCTTCATATTCTTTGATGAAACTAAGAAAACTTCTTGCCAAACATTTTCACATACTCTAAAAAAACATCCGATCGCTTGACACGCCTCTAGCTGTAAACCGACCATCCGCGCATGTGCAAACGATGGTCGGACGTTGTTCCTAATTAGCTAAAAGTCCAAATGGTCGAACGTCTAGCCACTTCCATTAATTAAGCAAAATATTTCATTCCCGATAATTAGAAACCTAAATAATTAACTAACTCTTTATCACATTCTATAGGAGCCTTGACATAACTAAGTTTTAAAAAAGTGAAATTTTGTGACAAATAATCACGAAAAGGAAACTGCAACCAATGAAAAGACAGGCCAAATAAAATCGTGGAAATCGGCGAATTTTGTAAAAACATACGTCAAGTTTACCTGGTAAACCATTTTACTATTAACGCCTTTGTGAAACGTTTTAATAGCCATCATTCAAAGATAATGGAAATAGTATATTCTTTTTCATTAGATTCAATTCTTGTGAATAGAGAGCAATAATTGTAGACCTAAATGCAAGGAGCTTAAATTTGCCTCCTTGCTTTAATCTAGAACTGAAAAAAAACAAAAACAAATCTTTATTTCTAAATGAAAATATGTTGACAGACGATTTTTGTTCTCCAGATAAATTGATTCATGAAGTTTGAATATGTGAAAATATGTTTTTATTTTTCAAAAAATTTACTGTAATCAAGATTTTTTTTTTTCCTTTCACCATCTATTCAAATTGAAAATAAATTCTTTTTTTCAGTTTTAATGAGAAAAATATATTAATCCGTTTTATTTCTTCTTTTTTATCCACAAAATTGGAATAATTTAGTTGCCATTTTTAGAGAAACTTCGTTAAAATTTACAAAAAAAAAAAAAAAAAAAAAAAAAAAAAATCTGAATTTAAATCATTTTTAACATTTTCCAACCTAGTTGAAAAGTGTTTATGACTTCGGTTTATCTGCCGTCCTGCCGTGCTGTAACTCCCGTAAATATGCTCGGATTGCCCTGCAATTTTTATATGTTATTGTCGTTATCTATAGCATGTTCCCTATTTCAACGGAAGTGTGTAGCACTTGTAGTTTTTTTACAGGGACACTCAAAAGAATTCCGTTACATTACGGTATCTGGGGAAAAATCATTTGCGGTTTATTTTAATGATGTTATACAATTTCAAACACATTGTAATTGATATATATCACTAAGGTGCATTACAAGAAGCTTAATATGGAATAGGATGTGCATAGCACTTATAGTTACTTTACAGGGACAGTCAAAAGAATTCCGTTACGTTATGTCTATGGAGAAAAATCGTCTGCAGTTTATTAAAATAATGTTTCACTATTTTAAACGCATTGAAATTTATATATATCACTAAGGTGCATTAAAAGAGGCTTGCTGCAGAATATTGTGTGTATAGCAGTCATCGTTCATTTACACACAAAAGAATTCTCTACTGTCTGTTGACAATAATTCCTGGAAGTGCGTTTTAAGTTACTGAACGCGATTTTAAATTGAACTCACTGTTTGTCTATTACTTGGTGTGTATAAATTCTGTAGATCCTATACAGGGAAGCACAAAAGTTCGCGAACATATTTCCGGTTATTGACAGAAACTCCAGAAGGAGAATTTTAAGCTGTGCTACGCGTTTCCTGACTAAACTAAAATTTAGCATCCTATGTAGTATATATACAAATCTATAGATCATATACAGGGCTGAATAAAAGTATTCGGATATTTTTCCGAAAATTGTATATGTTGGAAATTCCTGAAATTACGTTTTTAAATATGTTATGCCTTTTCTAAATTGTTTACTTAGATATTATCTTTCAGCTTATTAAACGGTATGATTTGTAAAATTATTTTGGAAGCGTTGGAAAGTGTTACATAATCTATGCTTGATGCATGATTTTTCGTCCTTGTTTTAAATTCAGAGAGTTTATAACATCCTCGGATCAATGATAAGTAAATCGCGTAATCAATGTTAAGTAAATTGCATTGCGTTCGACGATTTGAAAGGAGTAATTGCGAAATACAAACAGGCGGTCAGATTTTAATATATTTGAATTGTATTTATTTTTATTTTCCTAATAATGATGGTGTGGTTTTGGCAAAAACTCATCTGTATGCAACTGATATCCATGCTTAATAATCGGTATAGATAAAAAAAATATTTAAATTTTTCGTTTTAAATATGGCTTGAAACTCATCTACTTTCTAAACCTACCGATCATTGTATATTATTAATGTAAGGAATTGATTTACGCTCCTTGTAAAACACATTTGAAAATTCCCGTTTTATTTCAAATATGACGTCACTTTTTCCTCAGAGAAATCTCTTTTTAATGGCACAATTCTTGTTAATTTTCTTTTTCTGGCAATCAGGACGTAAATTTTAGTGGAAAACTCACATTTGTATGCTTGTATGTAACTGGTATTCAAGCTAATTATTAATCAGTATCGATAAAAAATATTTCAGTTTTTTATCTTAAAATATTATGTCCATTATCTATCTACTTTCATTATACATTGATATTCATGCTCCTTGTATTATTATGAATATTTAAAAATACATGTTTTATTTATGACGTCATATTTGTCCAAGCCGAGGAGAATCATTTTCATAGTTCCATGGTCCAAGCGAAATCTATTTTTAATAATATAATTATTGTTCATTTTTCCTTCTAATTATAACGCAGTTTTTGACAGAAAAAGATCGTTTTAATGTAACGGATATTCATACTTCATGTATAATAACAAATACTCCTATTTTTTTTTTCAAATATCACGGAAATTCATCTTTTTTTGAATTCTTTTTAATTTTCAGTTTTCACGTGAAAATCGTTCAATTGAAAATTAATTGTTGAGGAAAAATTATTTTTTCGTGTTTTTATTTATTGGCAACGATCAAAGCCCTAGCAACGATAAAGTAAAATTGTTAAATTGTATGGAAAAATGTCCATTTATTCTCTATGAAAATAACGAAATTTTGAATTATTAAGAAAAATATTTGAATAAAATAAACAAAAACCAGCCTATGTTCATTTGAGGGTTATAATCAACCTATCTGCAAAAATACAGGATCTTTAAATGCTCCATTTTGACGCTGGCTTCAGCCTAACATTTGCACACAATCGGATTTATAATATTATTAGGATTTGAACTGTCCAGGAAAAAAAATTGAATGCAGAATTCACGTATTGAGTAAAATGTGTTGAATATGATTCATACATATTTTGATGCCGTTTGTGTCAGAAATCATTAAAGCATATAAAATTAGCAGTAAATTATAAAATAACCCAGCTCAAAACTTCAGCTGCTTTTTTTAAGGAGGTAATAAAATCACAAAGTGGAAATTAAATTCTTGCTGGGATTCTACCAAATTTTTAAGGACAGCCCCTCAAGGTGTGCAGACTTCATCTCTGTTACTAGAGATCTGCATGGGTCTGACCCATATCTGGCCTGGCAAAATGAAAGCAAATTTTCAAATGGGCCGGGCCAATAAAAAAAAAAAAAAAATTAAGCAGATCGACCAGCCCAATATAACAAATTTAAAAGGTAAAACTGATAAAATATGATGACTGGATGTGACTGGGACAAGAATAAATATAAATGTCTGTGCTGCACGAGTCGATACTAGCTCGACAACATCGATACAAAAATATAACATAATTGGCATAGAACAGTGTGTTTGACCCCAGGCTTAATATTTTCAGCAGACTCGGTCAGGCCGGGATCAGGCTTACATTTTATTCTACATACGCACCAGGACAGAACTGGGCTTAATTGTTCCTAGGACGTTTTGAGCAAGCAATTTGCTTTGAAAAAATAGTAATAGCGATAATGAACTTTTGTTAATGGAATCATCGGAAATATACTTTAATAAATAGAGAAACATTTTCAAAAATCTATTTTTTTTTTTTTTTTTTTTTTTTTTTTTTTTACTACACAGCAATTAAAGTTGTTTTAACCATCTTTTTCTTTTATTCTAAACTACATTATTTTTTTAATGCCTACATTTGAATGTAAAAGTCTAAGAGAGTAAGTGATCATTAATGTTGCTACTCTGTATTCTATGGCTTGTGAACATATAGTAATGTAAAATTCTCATAAATATCCATGCTTTATTCTTTAAAAGAATCTTAATTGTATGTTAAGAAAAAGCAGAATCTTTTTGTAGAAATTCAGTCAAGCTGGTCCGGGCCTGATTTCATTGATTTTTACATGGACTGGGTTGTGAACTGTAAAATCATAAACGGGCCGGGCCCGTGGTCACACTTTTTTACATCGGGCCCAGCCCGTGCAGACATCTATCTGTTACACAAATTAATGTTTTTCCTTATATTGTTCATATATGTGATGTGTAAACTCTTTTTAGGGGAGGGGTGTCACGTTGTAATGATTTTAAAAAGTCATTAATTGTTGACATGCAAAAATTATTTCACCTCTGAAAATACATCAGGGGATTCTCGTGGGATTTTATTTTGGAAAATGAGTAAAAACACACAATTAAACTAACAAGGTTAATAAAGTTTTTATTATCTTCACAGGTATTAAGAGTAACTGTTAATAAGAGGACTTTTAAGGATAAGCCCCTGTCTTCTTGTACTAACATAGTTAGACTGTATTTGTTTTTGAAAGAGTGCTTTTTCAAAGAATACTTGGAGCCTTATAACAGGTGGTATTGCTATGCAGAATTGTTCACAATATCCACAATAAAAGATAACTAGTGCATGGAATTTCATCAAACTACATATTCTGTTAGATGACAAATTCCAATTTGGTATGTATGCCACCCAACAGGCGACACTGTTATGTTGTTTTTCACAATAGCTATATCTCAAGAACTGATGCATGAAATTTCATCAAAGACTTCCCTAAGATAGAAAGATATTCAATTTTCACTTTGATTACTCAACAGTGAGCATTGCTTCCCTGTGCTTGTGGAAAGATTCTTAATAAATCAGGTCCAGAATCGATTGATGCAAATTGGTTTTCATTATTAACTTCACTCTTCTAACTCTCCTATACTTAACAACATTGTTACCAGACTTGTTCAATTTTTTAATTTGAACTTTTGACTGTGGATCCGATTACGGAATATTAGCACTTCTTATTTTTTTTAAATGAAGATTATAGCTGCATCTTATATTCTATTGTGTGCATTGAAATGAAAATGAATGCATTGAAATTTTATATTCGAGTCAGGCATGAAAGTTTTCAGCTTTTTCACTAAAATAAGCTTTTTTTAAATAACTATGCATTTCATTTTTTCAATTTCAGAGATTTTTGAAAAAATGTGAAAAAATCATGACCTGAAAATATTTAAATAAAAATTTAGGAAGGGAAGAGATAAAATTATAATGGTGTACAAATTCTGTGCTTTCCTTGCAACATTTTAAATATAAAGCAGTAATAAAGTGATAATATAAGCTTAAAAACTGATTTTAAGATGCATAACGAAATAATTAACTATGTGTACTCATTTTTATCTAGTGTTCCCAGTTTCACCAAATATTCTTTCAAATGCAAAATCAGGAACGGGGGGGGGGGGGGGAGAAATAGTTTTAAAAAAGAATTTCTTTAAAAAAGCACTAAACTGAAATATGTAAAATTTTAACCTATTTTGTGCTCCTATTGCATGCACATGCAAATTTTGCGATCTCACTTTTGCGGCAGTGTTTACTTCAATTTGAGTAACTGTTAATATGGTGCAGAAATTTTAACACATTGACGGACAGTAGGAACAAGTGAAGTTCGAAAATGGACGCTATATGTTTTCGTAATTTTTAGAATTAGAAGTATAGTTTTACTCTTTCTGCTTAAATAAACTTAATTTTGATTAATTCAGCACCTTTAATTAGGTTGCACTACTCCCTTCACAACCACGTCAGGGTGGCTAGTGGTCAGGGAAAAATACAGTAAAAAAATAAACACCAGTATATTCTTATAGAAAAATTTATGTTGATTATTCGATCAAATAATTTGAATTTTTCTATAAGAATATATACTGGTAATTATTATAATTTTTTTTACTGTATTTTTCCCTGACCACTAGCCACCCTGCACGTGCATGCTGAAGCTGCAACTCGTATAACAGATAGAAAAAGAACTTCCACCGAAAAAAAAAAAAAAAAAAAAAAAAAGTTTCGTTTTGGGCGGCTATAGCCGTCATGCCACATTGTGAACTTCGCTTTGGTGGCTATAGCCACAAGTGTCCGTCAACGTGTTAACATGAGAATGTGTTTGAACTCCTAGTATAAATAAAGGAAAATAGTTGTGAATAAAAATATCAGTTTAACATCTTTTAACTTTACTGCGATATTTATTTTTCATATGTTATGTATCTAAATCGGTTACATTTTGTAATTTTCACAGATATTTATTTCTGCAGGTTATATTACAATAATCTTGTCTTCCGTGCATTTTTTTTCAGCGAGCTGCAACTTTCATGCCTGTTGAGTTTAATGATTATAAATGTATAATCTGATGTAGAAAATTTTAATACTCAACATGGGATACTGTACTTTTGTTCTGTTCTTTTAATTCACTGATCACTGTAATTAAAATTAAAAGAAAGGCACTATTCTTTACATTCATAATCATTGATGCTATTATAAAGGAATAGAAGAATGTTTTATGATGGCTACAGCATTCTATTAAGTTATGTTTTTAATATTTTTATAAAAGTAAAAATACTTTTATGAAGTTCTCTTTCACTGTCCTGACATGAGGAATGAAAAAAAATAGCACTTTACATTCCTGGCATAAGCTCTAGTTGAAGCCACCTTCCTGTGTTATAAATTAAAAAATAAAGTCCAAATTTTGTGTGTGCATAAGTCTTTCTCACTAAAAAGACAAAAAGGATTACTTTTCAGGTTTTTATCCCTAAAAAAATAGTTTGTGCTGATGGTTCTTGTAAATGTCCTAAATTTTCATACAAATACTGAAAGAATGAATAAAGCTCTACTGAAATGCTGATGTATTATCAAATGCAATCAGGGTGACTACGGATTCTGGAAATCAGGGAAATTTGTCTCAAATTGAAGATATTGCATTTTCACCTTGCCAACAAGACCGATTCATTGCCAAAATTGGAAAAAAATAAAACAAAGCCAAATCTTGGCAAGTTGATGTTCATAGCAACCTTTTTGTAGAAGAAAAGAGACTGATCCAGTTCAGTTGCTGTCTTGTTTATCTCGTATTTTAACATGTGTGTACAGTGTTGAATTCAAAGGGTGGTCAGGAGGGGGGGGGGGACATTCCCCCTGGAGGATTGAAATGCCCCTGCCCTCCCCCTGAAGATTTGAGATTGTGCTTTGCACTCCCGAAACCATCTGTTCCCTCCGGAGCCACAGAAATCCCTCCTGTAGAAAAATGTCTGAATTCATGTCTGTATCAGTTGTTGGAGTCAAATCCATTTTGGGGCAAATGAGTCTGAATCTCTGAAAAACAGGTCGAGTGAAACTAAACCAATTATAGTATTGGCCAGATTATTAGTCCCATTCGAAAAAATTTTTTAAAACCTTATTTCTAAAGATTATTTACTGCAATTTATGGTATACAAGCTGCAGCTCAAATCTGTTTAGACCAGAAAGTTTATTTAATAAAATATAACCTATTTACGCATGGAACCTATTTGAACTTTAAAAAAAAATAAAAATTTCTGGTTCGTAACAGAATTTAAGCCGCGGCTTATACACTGGAAATTACGGTATATTAAAATAAATCATCCTAGTAGTGTAATAAGCTATTCAAAAGGTTTACACAGAGTATTGAGAATTTCCATTAAACTGATCTTTTTCTTTATCCTTAGAGTTTTTCGAGAAATAGAAAAGTCTATTGGCAATTTCAGCTTGGGTCAAGTTAAAATTTTGCAAGAAAATCTGAATGTCCACGTTTGAGAAATGTCTTTCCTGCCACCCGTTTTAATTACTGCTATAGAAAACTCCTTAAATAATGTTTTTTTCAATTAAAAACCGGCATTTAATACAAAAAAAGATTATAGAAACATTGAAAACACTAAAATTAATAATTAGAAATGATATTTTATTTGTAACAGGCAAGCAAACAATGTAAACAGAACCCAATTTCTGGATTTTGTAATAATTAGTGTTGTCACTCACCTATAGAAAATATAAACAAATCAATTGCGAAATCTTATATTTAAGTACGTCAATACTCAGTGTAATCCTTTGAATAGCTTATTAAACTACTTGGATGATTTATTTTAATATAATCATCTTTGAAGGAGGGTTTTGGAAAAAAAAAATTCGAATGGGACTAATAATTTGGCCAATACTGTATATATAATTTTAAATTTATAAACTGAATTATTTTTATTTTTGGACTGAATAAACTGGGAAACCCAGGTTAAAGATGCACAATAATACTGTCCAGTGTACAGTGTAGATGAAAACTGTAGTAGATATTTTATATTTTTGGTATATAGTACTTTCTCAGATTTTTTGGGTTTGCAGAACACAAGGTAATGCAAAAATTGTAAATTTCTGCTATTTTATAGAGTCCACAGAACCCGAAATATCATTGTAATAGAAACTTTTTCTCTTCCCTATGATTGTTTGGGTCTGTGGGACCAGGAGCAATGCCGAAATTGTAAATTTTCTCCACCTTTTTTTCATGTGCAATATAATGCAAAATCTCAATCCAGTCGGATATAGATGTCTTAGAATTGAACTTTCTTCAGAAAAATGAGGAAATTTTCTGCTTACCATATATCAATTGGCTAGGTTTGGCATGTATAGAAAAATGCAAGTTTTTAGTTAAGCACACAATTTTATTCCCCCCCCCCCCTACTTCCTTAAAATAAATCTGGGAAACCCTGGCTCTAGGCACATGCCTACTGTAGTACTCCAGTCTCTTAGCAAATCCATATGAAGTTTAATATCTTATCCCCTTACCATATGTCACACAAAAGGTAATTTTCAATGCTAAAAAAATAAGAACTTTGTATTTTTGAAATTCACATGTTGTCAAGTACGCATATCTTTTTCATTCTGTCCAGCATTCAAATCTAATATTACTTCCCTGAAAAATTATAAAATTTCAAAATTACGTATTTAAGAATTTTTTTCATTATTCTATCGTGCTTTTTAGAATACGAACATCATTGCATAGTTTTGTATTAGCCGTGATATAAATAGTCTACTATTTAAAAGATGAACAAAAACTTTTATTTACAATTGAACTATACACAACATACATACAACAAAAGGAATTAACTTAAAATATCAGTTATTGTTTGACTCGACAACTTCTGGTGTTTCAACTTCTACTTTATACCATAGGTGCTTATTTGTTAACCAACTGTAAGAGTTGTCAAAGTGCAATACATCTAAAAGAGAGAGAAAAAAAGATTAAAATATACTATTATGTAATTTTAATATTGTATTTAAAATTCACTACAAAATTAATAACCCTACAAACATAAAACAAAACAGTTGTACACAATGAAGCATAACGCATTAGTGAAGAACGTTATCTCGATTACCGGGAATACTACTGAGGGGGTCGGGGCAAGAGTGCTAAGCCACATTTTTGAACAGAGATATTTCATTTTGAAAATTTGATCAAATACTCAAATCAAGATATATAACAAACTTTTTTCGCCAATCTCTTAGTAACATTTGAGATTCTGAGTAACAATATGGCATTACTATTACTTTTTTGTAAATTAGCTATCTTCATTGGGGTCATAAACATCTGGGGCAAAAACGAAACCTGGGACATATGCTACAACCAAGTCACATTAGAAACAAATTATATGTAGGATATTATAATTTACAATATTAATCAACATATTACAGTGTTAGATTCATTTCACTAAAAATGTGGCTTGGCTCTTTCTTGCTCCGACCCCCCCCCCCCTCAATTGTATACACGGTAACATCCATAATTAGGATATCGTTCATTCAGCTTTGATTGTGCTACGTTGCTGCGGCTCTCGAGGCTACATTCACCGCGTTCGTGATAGTTGACGGCTGTTTTAATGATTAAATAAGATCAATTACATATTTGAATTTTTTTACGATATCGCTTAAAACTAGTATGTTGTGGCGGCCATCGCAAAACTTTTCTATATTTCAAACAAATCATTTAATTTCGACACCCCTCCCTCTTGGATGACCGCAACCAAAATTGAACGATAATCTATTCCTATCATGAGATTCTAAATTTGATGTTTCGTGTAATTCTTAGAGCATAAACTGAAGATATAATTATCACATAAATCTAACAAATCCCCCTCCCCCCCTTGGGGAATTTTGTCCAAAAACTAATCAGCACCAATTCACATAGAACTTCATATGAAATTTCATAATGCAGAGAAATTGAGTTGCTGTTACGCTAAAACGTGTGAAAATGGAAAATATCTAAAGGAATCCTGCCTTCAAGTGAAAAATTTCATGGAAGGAATATACAATTATACCACCAAGACTTTTTTTTTTCCCTTCGGTCTCTTGAGATTCGGTCTTAGAAGGTTTTAGAATAGTATTATTACACTTGTAATATCCATGCTTCTTTTCTTATTTTGTTGATATTTTTTTAAATAAATTTATCAAAGTAGCTGAAATATTTAATATGGATTCAATAAGTTAATGGGAAAATGATTAACATAAATGGGAACTTTAATTTTAGCATATTTGGTCTATGGAAACCGAGATCCAACCCGGGGTATCCGGGTTATAGAACATAGGGGGAAGCTATTTTTAATTGAAAATAGCAATAGATTTATAAAGTTATATAATAAAATCTCTTACTAACGTTAGACTAAAGATGTAACTAATGCCTAAATTGATAAAACATTGCACAAAAAGGCTTAAAATACCTTTTAATATAAAGGTAACATGTTTCCTAACACTCAAACGACAACATCTTCAAGATCGTAAAATGAACTATTTTCGCAAATGTTTTGAAAATTATAGAGATAAGTCAGGAGATCACATGTATAATGCAAGCAGGTGCTTAAAATGGTTAAACTGTAAACGTGAAAATTATTTTACTTGTTGCTTTTTTAATTTGTAAATCACCTCGTGCCAAATTTTGGGTAATTCAAAAGAGGCCAATTCATTGCATATGTTCTCATTTCGCAAATATATACAGATTCACGGATAATGGATGGAAAATAAACTCTTGATGGAAAAATTATTTTAGTATATACTTGAAATCAATCAGCATAGGCTCTTTCCTACGTAATTATAACAGAAGAACACAAAAATCAAATTTGTGAAAGTTTAAGCTTTGGCCTGATTACATAGGATAGAGCCTTTGCAGATGGATTTCAAGAATAACAATTTTTCGATCAAGAGTTTATTTACACAAAGATACTGCAAATATTTAAAATTGTACAATTATATTATTAAAATAGTACTTCGATTATCCTCTTTTGAAATTTAAACAGGGAGTACAGTCTGAAGTCGAAGCCACAAAACCAATTTTTAAAGGGATTGCGATCCACTAATAAAAAACTTGTCCTAGGTATCACTGGTATATAAAATATCACCTGCCTCCTCAATACATAAAGTGTATAAAATTTTACAAAATTTTTCTTAAACTGTAGTTAAATTTTCATAAGTGCCATTAACCACTTCAGTTAGAGCAGTGGTACTAAGTGACCCCGCAAGTTAGCACATAATTAGATTTGTGGAAAATCCCTTATCCGGCTATTTTTAAAAAGCAACCAATTTTCTGCTCGCTCTATCGCAGACACCTTTAATTCTTACGATATTCTACTGGTCTTTTTATGCGAGTTGCTCCAATAGAGTTTATTACCAAATCATGAAAAAAATTCCTTGGTATCGTTCGCGCAAGCGCAGTTAAAAATTTCATACAAATGCTCATATTTCAAATATATTTACATTCTAATTGTACTGTTTCTACTGTAATACTTTGTCAAGTTTACTGAAAGTGGCGTTAAATCTGGTTCAAAACCCTCCATGCTATATATATACATATAAACATGCGAAAATTTCTTTATAGAACCCTTTATATCTCCATGAATATATATGCTATCCTTACACAAATGTTGTACAATATCCACATAATCATGCACTGCAGCTACAGATCATTTTATTTTACAGAGCGGTGCCAAATATTTTTTCCTTCAATTTGTTATTCCCTAAATTGTCCTCGTGTTCACAACTTCGCTGAAAAATATGAAGTTCAACATTTTCTAAATATCCTCGAAGTTCCAGAATTCCTCGAGATATTTGACAAGAGATGTAAAATCGAAAGTGTCCGGCGATTTCTGGCTGATAGATTTTACAAAAAAAACTATTTTTAAATTCCTTATTTTGTTTAAAAAAATACAATAAAAATAAACTTCACGCTTCTATATAATTTTTACAATTTAATAATCCCAGTATTAGATTAGAATATTTTAAGACTTAACTATAGCACATATAACTTAGTTGCGGAATATGTTCTGAATTCAGCATCTTGTGCTAAAAAGATTTTAAGTCTCTTTAGTTCAACATATTTACGCGTGATGGCATTCAGTCGATTGTAAATAATCAAAAATAAGTCCCCTGACAAATGAAAAAATTTTGGAAATCTGCGAACCATAGTAAGCCGAAGAACCTGCAGAAACTTGCCAAAAAATCATGAAAATCAAATCGCCGCCGCCTTAAAAACTGGATAATTCTAAAATAAGCAAATTTTAATTTTGTAATCCCATTATGTGTTCTCATTAAATGCTACTAAAATTTACGTTTGATAAAATTATGAATACAGTAATCTCTCATTTATACGTCTCCTCTTTTACGCGTCTCTCAGTTATACGTCGATTTTCGGTAGTCTGGATAAAGATATAGCAATGCAATGTTATTTGTTTAGGCGTCGCAACGTGAAATGCCTCGCTTATGCGTCAGATAAATTTCCAGTTTGCCGTGCCATTTCTTCCCATTCCACGTGTTTTGTCCTTTCCAAGAAATTTCACATCAGCTTTTAAATGGAAGTCAATTGGTTGTCTTTTTGCAATTGTTTTCTGGACAATATTATAAGCTGCATTCCTGGGTCCCACTCCTTCACACTCTCTACTTGTAGGACTATTTAAAACAAGCAGGATTTCATTCGGAAGTAATCTGAAAATGATGCATCTTCTGACAATGATCAAACAGTATTAAAAATGGAATACCGTTCCTTGAGGAATGATTAATTTTTACGATTTTGCAGATATTTATGAAACTATAATAACAGAAATGAGAGATATACAAGAAATAGTCGCAGAAATTCAAGATGCCAATGAAGATTAATCAGATAACAGAAAACTTAGAAATACCACCAATCGACATTTGTAAATTCAATAGATGCTCTCGAAACCTTCCTTCACTGAATCCAACGAACTGATACATCTGATTGAACATGTTCATGTTTCAATGAATTCGAAAGAGCTATTTTTAGGGACAGACTTGAAGCTTATAAACAAACTTCAATTTTAGACTATTTAAAAAAAACAGGGTATGTAATCAAAATTGAGATGTATGAGTATTTTAGATTTGAATTAGTAGATCTTTAAAAATCTAAATAAATCATTTTTTTATTATTTAATCATTTATAATTTAATCATTTTTTTTTATTTCTGCATGTTATTTAAGCCTTTAAAAGATTAATTTTGTCTTAACATTTAATTCAACTTTAATATTTACTTTGATTTTATTTTTGCGTTTCTGGTTTATCCGTCGTTTTTAGTTAGTCTCTTGCACCGACGCGACGCGACGTATAAGTGAGAGATTACTGCAATTGCATTTATTTTTAACATTGGTTAAAATTAATAATTGTATACAAGTAACTGGTATTTATCAGTAGTCCAACAGACGCATGACTGCAAAAATGCAAGTGTTGTCCTCCAGTACACTTCTCAACCAGATTTTGGCTGTTACAGAAATTTTAGCGAGTACCATTGAATTATATTATATCATATTCTAATACGAGCAAATCTTGTGTGTGGTTATATATATATATATATATTATATGCAAATTTTATCTTAAAAACGGCTCTAACGATTTTGACGAAA
Source organism: Maratus michaelseni (assembly GCA_963931845.1). Lineage (NCBI taxonomy): Eukaryota > Metazoa > Arthropoda > Arachnida > Araneae > Salticidae > Maratus > Maratus michaelseni. Next base: position 123,164,212 of record OZ007595.1, read on the forward strand.
TTTCGTATCCTACCGTTTTGGGGCACCAGAAAACCATTGGGCTAGGTCACATGTTCGAGAAAATTTGATTAGTGGGTCATTTTGGGTCATGGTCTAGCTAATTGTATCTAAAAAACGGTTTAAACGATTTTGACGAAATTTTGTATCCGACCATTTTCGGGCACGAGAAGACTTAGGCTGGGTCACATGTTCGAGAACTTTTGATTAGTGGGTCATTTTTGGGTCAACGCGGGTCAAATTAATTTTATCTAAAAAACGGCTCTAACGATTTTGATTAAATTTTGTGTCCTACGAGTTTCGAGCACGATAAAATCATTGGGCTAGGTCACATGTCAGAGAAAATTCGATTAGTGGGTCATTTCTGGGTCAAGATCTAAAAAGCGGCTCAATTTACACTAAATTTTGCATCCAATGGTTTTCGAGCACGAGAAGATTGTTGGGCTAGGTCACATGTTCGAGAAAATTCAATTAGTGGGTCATTTTGATTATGGGTCAAGCTATTTTATCTTAAAAACGGTTCAGAGGATTTGAAATAAATTTAGCACCCTACAGGTTTAGGGAACAAGAAGAATATTAGGCTAGGTCACATGTTCGAGAAATTTCGATTAGTGGGTCATTATGGGTCAAGCTATTTTATCTTAAAAACGGCTCAGACTATTTACACTAAATTTTGCATCCTATGGTTTTCGGGCACGAGAAGACTGTTGGGCTAAGTCACATGTTCGAGAAAATTCAATTAGTGGGTCATTTTGGTCATGGGTCATGATATTTGAACTCAAATTTAATTTTGACCGAGCATAGCTCGGTCTTCCCTGCTCGTTAAATTGAATTAGAGTGTGTGCGCGTTTACAATTTTTTCGTTTATTAAAGGACAATCACTTCTTTGGGTCAAACATTTTTTTTTTGTGTGTGTGGGGGGGGGGGGGGCATCTTTTAAAGTAAGTAGATTGATGCCCTAATCCAGCGGTTCCCAACCTGGGGTACGCGTACCCCTGGGTGTACGTGGAGGGTCTGCATGGGGTACGTAAAAATAATATCTGTAATGGCGAAAGTCAAAACATTGTTTCACTGAAAACATATAAGGTTGATACTTTTTGGATTACAAAGTTAGTCTCATGTGTAATTGTAATATATTGCACTCAAAATGAGGGGAAAGGCTCACTAGACATGATAATTCAATGTCACCATCTTCGTGAAAACTGCCATTGATCATTATACAATATTAATTTCCCCACCAAATTTCCCTCATTGTTCCATTTTTATTAATAATTGGAGAACACTTTATTTACGTCAGAGTTACCATTCTTAATGCTTTATGTGTGAAAGTGTTCTAAAGCAGGCCCTTACTTTTGTTTTCGAATAGGCGGGGATAGGTCACCAATTTATATTAATAGGAAAGCTTCCTTCTTTTTAATGCGTATTTACTAATGAATACATTACTAATTTTCAAAAAGCATATTTGCGTTATATTAGGGAAAGGAGGGGGTGGGGGCGTGTTACTGTTAATAGGGGGTACTCCGAAATGAACAGCCCAAGCAAGGGGTACATGAAAGAAAAAAGGTTGGGAAGCGCTGCCCTAATCCTTACAATGTTTTTTGCTTGTTCAACGTAATGCCGCAGCAGCCAGAAAATGACTTTCTACGCGTAGCCTCTACGCTCGAAGCTTATCTCTCTCGAAACCATGTCTAACAAAAACCATCTCGAAATCATGTTTTTTAAACTGGATGACCATTTTTCTTCAGAACTATTGGACCGATTTCCTTCATTTTTTAATGCAATGATCCGTTTTTGTTGGAGCTTATACCACTGAAGTGCAATTTTCATCGATTAATTATTTTTTCGATCTCGCAAAAGTAAAGAAAAAAAAAAGTGAAATAAGGACCTTTTTGTTCAAAATGACCGCCATTTTGTCAAAAATTTTAAACTAAATTTTGATATAGTCTTCAAATAATTTGATGCCCTTTCATAATTTGGCGACCAAATTTGTTTCCGATGCTTATGATCTGAGAAAAACGGTTGCCCGATTGGAAGTTCACAGCGTGCATCTGCAGCTGTCATGCAAAGCTTTATTATTTTTTTTTGATACACAAAAATTAAAATAGAATGATTGAAAGATGAAATGTCAATAAATATCAATACAAAAGTCCTAAGGTGATCTCTTTTCTTTATAAGCGAAAATAAAATCTTAAAAAAAAAATCACGTGAATTTTAGACCAAAGAAGTAGAACCTTCCGTTAAGCACATTCTTGCTAGTGCGGTGTTTACGTTAGGTGTACGTTTTCCCCTTAAATTACGACATCTCGTTATCTTAATATTCCACAACATTGCAAGTTAATTATCCATTTCAACTTTAAATTTAACGATCATTATAAAACCGGCAATTTACTTACATGTTCCTGCACGTTCGCATAGGAAATCATTTTCTTCTGGAAGCATTTGACAATCCACGCTTTCTACTGGAATAAGCTCCTCTAGCTGCCTATTGTTATGACGATAGAACAGTCCAAATTTAATATTGTAGTCCTTGGTCCTAAAGACCCATCTTAGAATGGAATTTACTTCCGGAACTTCTACTGGCACCTGGTGTGTGCACCTCTGATGAACAATCACAGCCTTCATAGTGGGATCATCTTCGCCACCCCGTTGTTTGTTTTGCTTCAGGTAGTAGGATTGTGGTATCTTTGCATTCCAACTAATCTGTAAAGAAAACGATAACTGCCAGTTAATATTTTTATATTTTCTTAGTTACTAGCTGAGTGGCAACTACATTGCATGAGATCTTTCAATTTTGGGGAAGAGAAGAGGAACTAAATCAAATTTTATTCTACATCTATAAGATATTATACGGATTGTATCTGAATTGATAGTCCTAACCAGGGCCTGACAAATGCGGTCGCCAGGTCGCCAGGTCGCCACTGGCTACCAAGTTTTTTGATCTGGCTACCAAGTTACTAAATCTTTCGGTGCGATTTCTGTAAAACAATTGACATAAGAAATGAGCACAAATGGCATTTTTTCTATCCCCCACTCCTACTCGTGCATGGTAATTAGTGATCTTCCTCTTCTCTCGTACTTTTAATGCAAGAACTAAATTTAAAAAGGCATTTTCCAACTCATGTACAGAAAACACCATTATTTCAGCTATACCCAGCTAGCAAATGTCACGTGATTAGAATGTGGGAAAAGAGGATGTTTCAATAAAATAACAGCAAGAAATAGTGTCAATCCAGCCTTCGTGGCTTCTAAAATTGGATACAATGCTAAAAAATGCTAGAGTATTTTTTTTTTTTTTTGTAAGTTTCAAATCTGATTTGTTTATACAAGTTGTCAACATAATAAGTGATTGAGTTTTATAAGTTTCATTAGAAAATAGTTTATAATTATCTTTCTAAATTATGTACTATTTTAAACTATGTAACTAATAATAAAACCCGTGTTATTTTAAATCAATGACGTGGAAGTAGATTGTAAATATTTTTTGCTGGCGACTAGTATTTTTTTCTGGCTACCAGATTTTATCAAATTTGTAAAGCCCTGATCATAACTGTAAGGGGGCGCTGATACACGTCCAGACAAATAATTTCTGTGTAGGAAGCCAGGGTCCACTTATTCAGACAAAAATACAAGGTAGTATCCCCACTCCACGCCGAACTTTTACACTAGTTTACAAGTTTAACAATAATGAAGATATTGCAAAAATATTTTCAACAAACATTTTGCCTTCTGCGAATTACAATGCCATTTCGCGAAGTTCTGTATATGACAAACACTCAAATTCAAACGACACAGAGGTAGACGCCCAATAGACAGTGTTTTTAAAAGTTACATACGAAGCCACTGACAAAGATTACAATGCATTTTCAGTTCTTCACATGCCATCACATTTCACACAAAACTAAGTGAATCGGATGAAAAAACTCTTTAAAACATCTTTATTATAGTTTAAAGTTGTGAACGAAAATTAGAGTTCAGCTTGTAGCGAGACACCCTCTATTTTGCAAATGGTATAAATGAATTGAGTCTTTGGTTTCAGATACAAAAACGTTTGCCTTTAAGCGTATTATCACCTCTTACTAGGTCTGACTATCTGTTCAGATATACCCTGTATAAGTATGAAATCATTTAAAGAACAAGTGGGAGGGACAAATTATGATAGCCACAGATGCGATAGTTATTAACCATTCTTATTTAAGACCGTCGACTTTCATCGTTCTCCCTACCAATCTTCAACTGCGTTTTTCACAGGACATTTATCTATTTATTAATGGTCTAGAACAGCCATACTCAACGTTTTTTTCCCGCGGGCCGCAAACATATGTTTGCGACGTTAGGCGGGCCGCAACACACTTGTATAATATAAAAAAAGTGCAATTAAAATAGTAAGATGAGAAAAGTAGTATAACAAAGCTACATAACAAAGCTTATATAATTATTAGAATTGAAGGTTTGTCGCGGAAGAAATGTTACAAAAAAAAATTAACACCAGTATTTCCGAACAATATACTTCGTAGTAGATTTCTATTCATAATGATGTAGAAATATGCCGCGAAGACTTGTTTGGAATTAGTGGTAAAAAACTTTCTGTGTCAAAAGTTTAACCCTAATAGGCATTATTAGCTATGTTATATGATAAGTATAAACGTAATGATATAACAATGCAAAATTTCCAAGTTTCTAAAAAAAAAAAAAAAAAAAAAAAAAAAAAAAAATCAAGTGATTTTCTTTAATAAAACAGTCATTATCTTAATGCAAAATCTTTTTTTAGGAATATATAGTACAAATTTAATTAATTTGAAATAATGTTTGTTCAGTGTTGAAGATTAAGAAATATATACACCACTATAGCACAAATAAAACTATATGTAAAAAGAACTTTTGACGAACGAAATGGCCTTTAAGATGTTTTATTAAAATAATTTTTAATTAGTGGTTATAAATAACAGTAAAGATTTTGTCTTCCCATGAAAACATAAAAGAACAGTGAAGGTCTTTAAAAAAAATGTATGCATTTCTCAATTGATTTTATAAATAGATATTAATGATTATGTGTGGCGGGCCGCATATTAAAGGTCGCCGGGCCACATGCGGCCCGCAGGTTGAGTATGGCTGGTCTAGAAGAACAACCCCCTCCCGGAACTTCCTAGTGTCTCCAAAATCTTCAAAAAGGAACCAAATCTTCCGAAATTAGGAACCAAATCTTTTTGAAGTTGTAGAATCAGTGTTGAATTTAGACTTTCCTCCGGGAGGGATTTTTGCAGCTCCGGGGCACACTAGGAAGGCCCGGGAGTAGGGAAGTTGCACTTCTATAGGACATTAATACATAAAAAATCCAAAGTCTTCAGAGGGAGACTTTTTGATGATCCTTGGGCAAGTGGCCCCTTCCGCTCCAGGGATGGGTTTTTGCCGGCAGAAAGTGGTTATAACTGGCAAAAACACATTTCGTGACATAATCAGTCTTTTTTAGTAGCATTAAATTCCTTATGTACATTTATTCACGATAAATAACAAAGTTTGTGGATGGTTTTAATTAAAAAATAAAATTTGTATTAGTAAATTGAGTAATTTAACGGAAAAAATTTATTATATGGTTGTGTAATTTTATTTATAAACAATTTGAGTATTTAAAATCTCAGTTTGAAAATCAAAATAGAAAAACTATATATCCAATTATATAGTGGATAATCTTTAAGTTATTGCATTGTATTATTTAAAAATACTCAGAAAAGCGATTTGTTAAAATATCAGATTTAATTTTTTTACTTTTAAACAGAAATTAAACTGTTAACAATAACATTAATAGTTAAACTTATACAGTATCGGATTACCGTTATAAAAATTTGTTTTTCAAGTGAAAGAAAATTAGTATTATATAAACAAAGTATATTTATATGATCAGTTCGAAACTTTTTGCTACTCTGAATAACATTCATAATTTTGTGTTTTAATTTTTAACTTTGTTTACATATCAAATACATGTGTGAATTATGAATCATTGCAGATTGAAATTATTAGTATTATTTCTTAGTTTCTGTCACTTACTGGCATAAACTAGTTTCTGCCATGCCGGTTTTAACCGGTTACAACCACTGGTTTTAACCATCTCGGTAGAAACTTGCCAACCCTGTTCCCCGCCACTCCCCGAATTCAACACTGGCTGGAATGAAAAGTCCTTGAAAATGTTTTGGCGAAGTTTTAGAAAACTATTCCCGTTTAATGAAATTAAAAGTTGAAAGATTCTTTCCTTTAAAAATGTCATATCGTGAAAATATCGAAATTTCAGGATCTATAAGACTTTCGGATTCTCACGAATAAATGAATCGGTCCTTTTGAAAAGGGGTCAACTCCTATGCAATTCCTATGGAGTTGACCCCTTTTCATAAAAACAGATTCAATTGAGTTTCATTTCAGCTGACAATTTATCTTATTCTCAAAGGTGTAGATGGGGAATAGAAATATACACAGTCGACTTTAATATATATGATGTGTTCTGATAAGTAAACAATGTATACCTACCATTGTTTCACATCTAGGATTTCCATCGGGATCTCTAAGCTCGCCACCCATGAAAGCTGGGAGTTGTGCCTTATCCGCAACTTTACAGAAGTCTTCAATCCAGTTATCTGCAAAAACAAAAGTCAAACGTTCTATATAATTTTTTTCTGCAATGTTTGGGTATAGATATGCACCCATTTTTAAGTTGGTGTCTGGATGATTTTCTAGTTATTTCAATCCATTTACATCTCCAGTCAAATTTGTCTTTTGGCGAGTCTTAAACATTATTTTATGTTCATATTAATATTTAAGTTGCATAATTGGTTATCTAATTTCTTCAGTAGCATATTTGTTTTGTTATTTGGACCTCATGTCTGTTTTTAATTTTCTTGTTTCATTTGTATATGTTATTAGGGGCTTAATATTGTCGATTTTAGGCATAATGCTGACAATATTTGATGAAATAACATACTTACGAGAGATAAAGAATCTAGATAAAGATATTTTCACGTAACATATCATGAAATTTACTTTTAAGGTTGTTTCTCAAATCCAAACGGGCTACTTTTACTTTTTTTTAAATTCATTTTTGTTTGACTAAGGCAGATCTTTCTGAAAATACTGTCAAAGTCTCCGCTTTGAATCGAATTCTCGAATGCGGCAAGGCTAGAAAAGGGACACGAATCGCTTATAACTCGATAAGTATAATTTATAAAATAAAATTAAAAACTCATTTAGATTCCAAATCGCTTCCATAGACTGCCAATTTTTATACCTTTGCGTCTAAAAATAAGTCAGAAAATGTGTCGGAAAGTTCGCGTTGTTGAGCAGGTCATTTGAGAATCACCTTAATCTATAGGGAAATTTAACAAGTGGGTAAGTGTGATCGAAGATCGCTCAAAGGGTTTCGTTTAATATTCCTTTCAAAACAATTTATCCTTTCTTTAATAAATTCAAATAAATTTCCTTTATCATCAACAAAAAGGGTCATGTTTTTTTATAAAGTAAAAATTTACCGGTCTATTTTTTCGTTTTTTCGAATATCTAAACCAGCACGCTATTATATTCTCTCATAATATCTGTCATGCGAACTAAATGAGATATTTAAAAAAAATTTCAGAATTAAACAAATTGTACACCTTCAAAATGTTAAAAGTCCTTCCGGCCTGTACCGGGAGGAAAAGGTAGCTTTCCTATATCTTCGTTTTAAAATTTTAGCTAATGTTACACGAAAACAGCAAGTTAAAATGCAAAGAAACGGTTACAAAAGATTCGTTAATACTGAATTTGAATAGGAAATTCGCCAAATTATTGAGCAATAGCCAAATTGGCTTAATTTATGAAGACTTTTTGGTCGCCAAATTTGGCGATATTTCGCCAAACGTCGCCAATCTTGGCGAGAGTTTGGCGCTAATGGATATGAATATATAGTTTTATGCGTATGATTGGGAAAATTATTACAACAATGAAAGAAAATAATTTGCGAGTAATCGCGTTAATGTGCTGTTTTGTTTCAAAATGTCAGCCACCCTAGAATTTCAAACTGCTCTATCTCAGCCATTTTTTAAGATAGAGGTAAACCAAAAAATGCTCTGGAATCCTTGTATCAAGGCCTAACACGTAATTAAAAAATAAATTTGAACTTTTTTGTATATTTATTTTAGTTTTAAATTTTTAAATGGCCGCCATCTTGAAACAAAATGGCCGACCAAGCTGGCCAACGAACTCTGTCGAGACATTGGTGAGCTTAATACACACAATTGGTTTCATCGAAATTTATTTATAAATACGAGCATTATCGTATGACATAGGTCAGATATATATACATATATATACATATATATATAAATTTCTCTCAACTCGACTATGTCAACAAGTATGAGATATTTCATGATGTGTGCCATGTGGACATGTGGTATCATGGAGAACTTGTGATGTTTAAGGATTCTGGATAATTATTGAGAGTAAAATATTTTATCTATTCTTTACAGGTTTTTTATTTCAAATTTTATTATTTCAAATTTTAATATTTCCAATTGTTTTCTGGTAATTCAGTATACCTGGTTGATTCTACTGATCTTAGCATATATGCCAGTGAAATTATGAATTATTTTTTAAAACACATGTGGGTACATCCAGGCTGATGATTATATCTTCATATGTTTTTCATATCCAATTCTGATTTAATTCTCTTGTTGTCCAATTTTCCATTGTGTATGTTTCATATTTCATTTCTTAATCCATTTGTATTCACTTGATAGCAACTCCAAATTATTTTTTGTCCTTCTCTTTTTAAATTTTCTTCATGTTTTCAGTAGTTTTGGCCAATTACCATTGAAGCACAAGCTATGGTAATATTATGATTGCACGTGTTAATCTATTAGCTATGTGGTATTCTGTCTACACATTATCATTAATTATCTCTTTGGAGATTTAAGTAGAATGATACAAGAACTTGATATGTTTTTTGAAATTCATAGATATTATATATATATATATATATATATATATATATATATATATATGAATCAACATTTGAGCGGAGGGTGGTTTTGGGGGTCATGATCGGTGAAAATATCGAAATTTTCCGGAACTGCTTTCCTCCGAACGGCTGCAATAGGTAGCTTTATACTTTTTTTTTATTGAAAGCTACCTAAAATATGAGAATATTTCCATAATCTGATTTTTATCACGATTAAATCTGTTTCTCAAACTCATATTTACTATTCTCTATTATACTCATTGATACTCGCTTTGTATTATTCTCAAACATCTGAAAAATTAAATATAATACAATCGCTTTTTAACTTTAATTTAAAGTCTAATAATGCTTAAAGCGATAAAAACACAACCCGGAATATTTAAAAATACCTTTTTAACGTAGATTACATATGTTTCGTTCACACTATCGGTGACATCTTCAGATCTAAATAATAAATACAATTTTTTTTTTTTTTTTTTTTTTTTTTTTTTTTTTTTTTTTTTTTTAAACTATAAACCACGAGATCGCATGTCCAAGGCTACCAGGTGCTTAAATTGGTCAAACTGGGAAACGTGAAAATTATTTGTTTTTATTCCTTTTTCAATCTATCGATCATCGCGTGCCAAATTTTAGCCAATTCAAAAGAAGCGGCTTCGTTGAAAATGCGATCTTTTCGAAAATATATTTCTATAGATTCACGGATAATGGATGGGAAATAAGCTTTTGATTGAAAAAATATTTTACTATTCTTGAAATCAATCTGCAACTGCTCCTTTCTAAACAACCAACAAACAGAAAATGGAAAATAAGAATAAAAGAACTATGGCAGATATCAAATATGACAAAAGAACTACTGCGTTAGCCAGACAATATAGAAAGTAACGAAGATTCATTCCGAAATCATTAGTTACAAAAGAAAACAATTTTTAACTCAAATTCAGCGCGGGATAAGTTATGCTAGCGCACGGGAAAAAAAAAAAGTCCTTAGCAGAGAACGAAACCGTTAAAAAAAAAAATCTTAGTTAGCCTGAATATTTCTTAGCAGAGTTTCTCGTTAGCAGCGTTATTTTGCGCATCTAAATATAATAAAATCCAGTGTAAGGATTCCGGTCCGAACCCATCCAAACATCTGATTACTTTCCATTGTTACAGAGAAAAGAGAAATAATGAAACATTCATGCACGTGGGAATTTTTTTTTGACATATTTTAGTTGCTGGTTAAATTTAGGTAAAAATATTTCTACACGTTTACTTTGTTTTTATCAGAGAATAAAAATTTATATGTTGTAACGTGACTATAGAATAGCGCCTATATTTGATATATTTTTCTTTATGCATTATAACTTTATTGGTCTTATTTTTTTCATTACAATTAACCCTTACAGGACCATAAGATGTCCAAGACTAAATATGCCAATACAACACAATATTTTAGCTATTGTGGGTGTAAAGTAAGAGAATATCACCAGAAAAACATAGCAGTGTGTATAGGTTTCCTATAATTTCATGGGAAATATTTTTCCCTATGGACCATAAAAGTAAATAAACGAAGAGTTAGGTTTATTATATCGGTATTTTACTTATTGCTTTGTAATACAAAAAACATAATAAAAATTATCAGAAAAGTAAAATAAATAGTTAGTTATGGTATTCTAATTTTATCAAGTCCAAAACACTTTCAAGATATTAGTTCAGCCCGTGAATGTTTTGGTTTTGGCGCAATAAAGTTTGACAGTTCTTTTTTTTTATTATTCGTTCAGAAACACATTTGCCGCCTTGGACATATTTTTTTTACTGAATGTCAAAATAAAACGTATCTATTCAATAATAATTGAACAATCGATAATGATTTTTGTAGAAGGGAAAAATATTTCCCTTGAGCGTGAAAGAGTTAAATAAAAATATTTGGGTCCATGTTGGTTAAATATAAAAACACGTGTGAAAAGTTTGTGCCGGGGAAAATTATGTTGTGCTTAGCTTAAAATGTATTTTTACACCGATAAAACTTATTAAAAAGATAATTTTTGCCTACATGACGTAATTCATCGATTTTTCAATTGTGAACTTTAAAAATTAGAATTTAGATTTTATTGATTACTTTCTATTGATTGTATACATTGGTTACATATTAGCGATTGCTTTTTAAAACTAGTCGTTGGGGGCCACCGTAATACTTACCCATCATGGATATGCATAATGTAAAATATTAAAATAAAAATGTGTAAACTACTTATAAAATGCATTGAAATTCAAATAAAATCGTGGCTTGATGACGTCACAAACTTTAAAGGCTCGATTACTGAATTGCTTGAAAGAGGTTTTTCCTTATAACTCCAAAAATAATAATCCTATTAACTAGCAGTTTATTGCATCTGATTAAGCGTCAAATTTCCAATTAAAATATATCTTTGAAGTGAAATTTGGATGAAATACAGGGTCATGAAAAATCGAAGAGTGTGGAAAATAGGATTCCAAATATCTCGGCAACTAATTATCCGATCAACTTCATGCTTTATTCAAAATTTATGTTTTTTTATTGTCTTTTATATTCATTTCTTAAAATAAACAATTTCGAAAATTTTTATATACCTTTCATCAGAACGAATATTTCGAGAGTCCGAAAAAAATTCTTCCGGTTAATCGAGGTTATTGAAATGAAATAGGCTTCTTCCCATTATTACATACTAAGTACATACCAAATTGCAAGTCTCTATCTCAATTTTTTCGGGAGATAGAGCGTTTACAGACACACACACACACACAGACACACAGACGGACGGCAAAACTTTTTTTCTAAAAATATGTTTTTCGGAATCTCCAGTGTCTGAAACGTGTAAATCCGTCAAAATTTTTTTTTCGATTTTCAAAACGATTACAATACTTACCCTATACTACGTATGATGGGTAAGTAAAAACTAAATTATACGCAAGAATTAAATTTTTAATATAGAGTTCAGAAAAGTAGAGGATTTCAGGGAAAATAAAATTAAGACTAGGATTATGGTTAAAAAAAGGAAAAGCTTGAAACGATTACGAAACATTAGCACGTTTACACCTAAAACAATATAAATAGTTCAGCGTTTGTTTCTGGGTAATATACCGTAACAAAATTAAGATTTCCTAAAAACACACCGAACTATATCTACATCTGCTTCCTTTAACTAATTAAGAAAGATCTGTAATTTCTCATTTGTTCTATCGTCTTATTTACAGAAAATTAAATTTTTGTTAAAACTCCAGAGGCCCATGCATTAATCAGACCCTGAACTTAACTTTTCATGTCAGTTTTCCTTATTGTCGATGAATATTTTAGTTTTCGTCATTTATATTTATATTTTATAATTTTCATCAATTATTTTAAGTGAAAACCACGATTTCTACACACCGTCCTGGACGGGCAGTTACACTATTTAAAAAATAAATCGCTTACCTTCACGATATATCTTTATTTTGCTTAATGTGACAGAATTTAGGAACGGCTTGAAGAGACTGAATACCCAACTGAAATAAGATGGAACTGTAAAGAAAGAAATAATAAATTTAAGAAAAACAAAATAATTTTTTAAGCAAAACTACATAAATTAAAAATCATTAAAGGGTAAAACCTGCTTAAAAGCGAAAGAAAAAACCTGTAAATGAAGTCTAAATAAAGTAGATACATTAAATTATATGTATATATTTCAAACATTGAATTTACACCTTTTTTTATGAGGGGACCAGGGGTTTGCCGAGGGTCCATTAATAGAAAATCTTCCTTGAGGCTATTGAAGGGGCCTTGGAGGAAATTTCCTTTCTGGGTACCCTTTGAATCTAATCACCACTATACTTTACACATTGCATAGAAATCTTAAAGCTTATGATTAATTTTAAGAGATTCTGAAAACAGAGTGCATAGCATCCCAGATCGAAATTCATGCTACTACCAGCAACAAAAAATAGGCTAGTTATTGCTATGTATGCTAGATTTTCATGCTATTATATGCTTTATAGACTTGCTGGGCAATTCTGGTGTAACCAGCAATTTTTTTATACCGCTAACCAGGCCCTTACCTGCCCGTCATGAATGCCTAGCTGGACGGGTTAGTACCTGGGAGCGGGGCGGAAATCGCCTGATCACAACATGGCTGTGATCCACCTGACTGTAGATTTGTTGACATCGCTGCAGTGCTTGGCTCTCTTGTGGTTTGCAACAGTTATCTTTGTTTGCTGATTCAAGGTTTCTGTTTAACTTTGCTGTATTGACAGATTTAAAGGTCTCGTAATTTAGAACCTTGATCAGGTGACGAGACCCTCACATGCTGGTACAAGCAACAAAAACAAGCTAGTTATTGCTATTATATGCTTTATAATGCTAGCCAGCATCAAGTGAGTCAATACACACCATGACTTGCTGGTAATTCTGGCGGAACCAGCAACAAAAATAGGCTAGTTATTGCTGTTATATGCTTTATAATGCTAGCCAGCATCAAGTGAATCAATACACACCATGACTTGCTGGTAATTTTGGTGGAACCAGCAAATGTTTATGGTACTACCAGCAACAAAAATAGGCTAGTTATTGCTATTATATCCTTTATAATGCTAACCAGCATCAAGTGGGTCAATACACACCCTGACTTGCTGGTAATTCTGGTGGAACCAGCAAATGTATATGGTAGTTTATGCTATTTTATTGCTGGGATACAGCATTTAATGCTAGTCTAACAAACAAATACCAGAATTAATTTTGACTTGGGATTGATAATGGAGAACAGAAACAACAAGTTTTTAAATTAAAGCTGCTAAAACTATCGCAATACGATATAAGAGCCAAAATAATTTAATTATATTTTATGAGATTATAATGATACAATTGAAGTATTGAAAAATAGTGTTCCACAAAAGTCATGTTACAGAGAGTAGTTCTTTAAAAACATGCAAATTTCACCATGGTGAACAAAAATAAACGGAATTAATTGGCATTATTTTCTGCATTATACAATGAAATATTAATACAAATTTCCTTTGGATGTACTGACAAAAAAAAAAAAAAAAAGTTGAAAAATACTTCCACAGAAGTCGTGGTACATTTGTATAAAATTTAAAATATATTTCACTATTTTTCAAATATCACTGATCAAAGTTTCAGCTCCACGGTATCCACATCAAAGTTAAGTGTACCGTTTTTTACATTAGTAGATAAGAAACAATCTGAATGAAACAAATGGGGCGAAAATAACTTAAAGTTGAAGATAGATAATATTTATTCTTCAGGAAAAAAAGGGATAAATCTTAGTGAGATTTCTGAAATAATGGCTCACAGCCGTTCCACCATCCAAAAGGTAATCAGTACAGAAAAGAAAAAGATTGAAAATATAGCTCGAAATAGCTGCCATAAAAAATTAACATTGAGAGATGTTAGAATAATAAAACTGCATTTCCGAAAATTCTTCAACTAGTGCTAGAAAAATAACAAAACGATTGCAAAAGTATGGCAATAAAATAGTGCATAAAGAAACTACCATCAGAAGAGCTATTAATGAAGCTTTAGATCAAGAACTGCATCGAGAAAACCGTACGTCTCTCCGATCAACAGAAATAAAATAGAGTTTGGCAGAAAATATTTACATGCACACTGCAAAAATGGTTGATTTTACTGTATAATATTGGTACCTCAGCTGCCATTATACCGTAAAATTAACAGCAATAAACAGCGAAATAAGCAGTAATACTCTACCGTGCTATACCGTGCATGCCCGGCAGCGTATTACTGCTCATTACTGTTAATTTTATGGTATAATACTGGCAGCTGGGGTGCCAGTATTATACTGTAAAACCGCTTTTTTTTTTTTTTTCAATGTATATCTAATTTTGTTCCCCTATTTTCACTGATGAAATGATATTTAAATGATTCGAAAAAGTGACATAAGTCAGCTGTTCTCCTTTATTGTTTAGTTAATTCTAAAAAGATACAAAGATGCAGATTAACAAATAGTAAATTTTACAGTATGTACATGCAAATTAACAGTAATAAACAGTAAAATAAGCAGTAATACGCAGCCGCGCATGCGCGGTAACATATTACTGCTTATTACTGTTAATTTTACGGTATAATACTGGCAGCTGGAGTACCAGTATCATACGGTAAAATCTAGAATTTTTTTTTTTTTTTTTTTTTTTTTTTTTGCAGTGCATCCCCTGATTTCTGGACAAAGGTAACATTTTCAGATGAGCAAGTTTAATATTTTCAGCATAAATGGGCGAATCAGAGTTAGGAGGAGAAAGGACGATGCAATGTATCCCAAATATACGACAAAAACAGTCAAGCATGGAGGAAGATTTGTAATGGTTTGGGGTTGTATGTCAGCTTCAGGAGTAGGGAATTTAGATTTCATTGAGCCCATCATGGACAGATTTGGATTTAAAATATATTTTACAGATAAATTTGAAGGACAGTGGATTGAAGTTAAGTTCACATGTGATTTCAACAGGGTAAATGATCCCAAGCACACAACTCATATATGGCTCCGTATATGGCTACTCTTCAATACCCTCCACGTACTTGCCATTCATCCACAAAGTCCGAATTTAACCGGGGCCTCCGAGATGTCGCTGTGTGTCCTTCACCGGGCCTGCTACAAGTACGGGGTTGACGCAAAGGGCTACCGTGGTTGAAAGTCACGTGATAGTCGCGGTCTTACTCAAAACGTACTTTGACGCGCAGCTGTACACAAAGGAATTCCATTACTTTGGTTTTAACTCGTGTGCGTGTTGTTATATATTCTTTAATTATAAAAACAAACGTAATTTTCATTGCGAATCTTATTTTACTTTACTTTTGTTAAGCTTTTCTTAAGTAGTAATGTTTAATCCATTTACGCTGGATAATCTATCGAATGTAAGTATTAATCATTTTTCCGCTTTAATGTAATATGCATAACATATAATTGTGCAGTGTTATATACTTTAAATCGTTGGAAAACAGAATGCCGGCAACTTTACTTTATGTGAAATAAAATAGCTCAGTAAAATCGTATGATTATTATTGAATATAACGTACCTTTATTGCAGTGTTGATTACATGTATTTTTCTCAGGGAGGGGGGGGGGGTTGCAGCTTCGGGTTTAGAACATTACAGAGTTTCGGGAGTGATTTTTCATTTCTAGACCATTAATAAATGTAAAATCCGAAATCATCTGTAGGGAATATCACCCCTTGAATTCAACATTGCATTACTAATCTTGGTGATGTATTTTTTTTAACCTTTGCATTCATATGATAATGTTTGTTTTGAATTGTTTGAATATAAGTAAACATAATTTATTTTAAATGAATATGTCTT
Organism: Maratus michaelseni; assembly: GCA_963931845.1. Taxonomy (NCBI): domain Eukaryota; kingdom Metazoa; phylum Arthropoda; class Arachnida; order Araneae; family Salticidae; genus Maratus; species Maratus michaelseni. The sequence goes on from OZ007595.1 coordinate 123,180,507, forward strand.
TACTTGTACTAATTACTCTAAAAGTTTTTCACTTATTAATATAAACAGGATAGAAATAAGTCGAAGTTTTTACTAAGTTCAGATTATTTTTAAAGATTTAATATTCAGAATACTACACCTGTAATATTATTACGGATTAACATTAAGAATATACTATATATATATGATACTTTGCATTTTGGTTCCATTAAACAATTCATGATTTTTTTATGTATACATGAATTAAATGTTATTTTAATTTATTAGCAAACTGAATACACTCCACTAATAAATGTGTTAAATATTTAAAAAAAATTGTTTATAATAAAATAATAAATCAATAAATTCAGATTTTGACTGAGTACAAAGAACAAATTGCCAGATATTGTTTCAAACTTTTACATTGGTACCATTTATTTTCAATTATGTTGTGTATGAATTTCGAACTTTGTTTTACAAGGAAATCAGACATGCTTGATTGTAATGCAAATTTAAGACTTGCATACTTTCCCAAATAGATATTGTTAAAACAGTTTCAGCAATAGCGATTTGGGAAAGTAAAGAAGTCCTAAATTTTCGTCACAAAGTGTATTGAATTTTTTTCTAAATCAAAATTCGATAGTGAGAAATCATAAGTTTTTTATTATATCATGTCTATGCTAATTTTTTGCCACACAATGTCTGCTTATCATTTTTGTCATAATTTCTGTTTAAAGTGTTTCCATATTTTCCTATATTTCTCTTTGGGTATGTACCATTACTCAGGACTGACATATATACATGATGTCCCAAAAGATTGAAACACATTTTAATTTTTTTACATGATGGGAGTAATGGGGCAGTGTAAATTGCCAAAGTGTTCAAAATTAAGTAAGAAATAAAATTATGTCAATGAAACACTTTTTTTTTTAAATAATTTTGAAAAAGTTACTTTATTTATTTATTTATTTTTAATCAATTCTTCTTAGACAAATTTGGTCAGTTAGACATTTTGTGTTTTTGATGTAACAGATCATTGGAAAAAAATTGCATACACGCATACCTTTAAAAGTATTTCTGGATTATTAATATTATGAATATATGTCTACGTTAACTGTATTTACTGAGCACTGTAACTCCTTATTAAATTCAAATAAATCCACTATACTTCATCTTCATAATAGTTGGTGCTAGGATCTATTTAAATCAATATATTGGAATGATTATGAGAAAGTCTTGTGATGACTATACAACATACTATTGTTTTAATTTAATATACTTAAAATTATGCCTGTGTTTTGAACTTTTAATATGATTTAACAATCATAGATCCATTGCTTGGGAAAATTTTCGTTAAAAACAATATTAATTTTTAGATAGTTTGTGTCTTAAAATTGTTTTCTTTCTGTTATTAACTTCTATGCTCAGAGATAAATAATGAGCACATTTAATTTAAAAAAGTTATCTTTGTACTAAAACTTTGAAAAGTTTATATATTATATAAAGTATGTATCCAATGGCCATGCATAATTTTGGTTCAGAAATATTGATATTTGAATATAAAGGTCCGGTTTGAAAAAAAACATTTTTTCCCCTTCAATAACTTAAAATTGTTCTACAGCTTTGAGATTTTAATATGTTAAATAAATCATTCTTAAGTAATATGTGTTAAATTTCTGTGTATTTACAGCGATTTGTAGGGTACAAGGAGCTCTTGTGTAAAATATACTTATTTTTCTTCTAAAGCTTTGAAAATTTTATATATATATATAATATATTATATAAAATATATGTCCTATGGCTGCATATAATTCTGGTAGGGAAAATATTGTCATTTATGTATAAAAGAGCTGTTTGAATCAAAAAAATTTTTGCTTTTTAATTTTCTTTTTCTTTGAAAATCATTCTTTTCTTAAATTGTGATTCATCTTTGAAATTTTTAAATGTTAATTAAATTATTTTTAGGTAGTTTGTGTTATATTTAGGTGTATTCACAATGATTTTTAGGATATAAAAGGCTCAATTTTCATTATTTTTTCCCCATTTTGACAACTTTATATCTGGTTACAAATTATTGTATTTAATATAATTAAATTATCTTAATGTTTTTGTAAGATTTGATAATCATTATTCCGCTGCTTGGAGGCAAGTAACGAATTTGATCAAATTAAAGAATGACTCGGATATAAGAGTAATCTAAAATTGAGGCAATAATCTATTATGTCAATTGGTTTGCTTAGCTCAGCTGAGACCGGGAGCGTCACGTGACTACTCTAAATTGGAGAAGCACGGTAGCCCGTCTTTCTCGTTAGCCCCGTACAAGTATTAGTGACGTCACAGTAGTGATCCACTTTGGTCAATGTATCGCAGCAGAAAGATGTAATAAAAAGAGCATTTCCGCTCTTATAATTTGTGATTACATAAATAATATTAAATTTCATAATCGTGAAATAAAAGGGAATCAATACACTTGTTTTATTAAAGGAAATTAAAAGTTTTAAATTTAAAAAAAATGCTAAGATTAATAAATCAGATTGAACCCATTGACTTACCTTTTTCTAAACACATTATTTTACAATAAATATACGTACAAAAAAATATATTAAATCTACCAAAAACTTTACAAAATCAATCTCATTCCTCCCTTTTACAACTACATACCATAATTTAACCACCAAAACACAATAAATGTCAATTTAAATAGAGAAATCGACATTTTTTAACTATAGAGACCTTGGCACTTTTTTTTAACGCTTTGGCGTAATCCGGGCTTCAGAAAGTTAGATATGTTTTTAAATTATATACACAATTATGAAAACAAACCTAATGAACTTTTATGTTTATTTATACATATAAAATTATTTATATATACAATTCTGTTCTACCTGCATATAAAAAGAGATATATGGCTTCTTTATATTAAATAAATTATATAAATATTGAAAAAAAAATTATATGAAACTACGAATAGGTTGCTAGAAAATATGTTGCCAACTTTCCTTCTCTCGCCATAAGCCTTTTTCGGTACTTTTCGGTTAGCCGGGCGCCTGTGATACATGTACATATATAAATATATATATATATTAATTCATACATATATCTGTGTGTAGATATGTGTATATATATATATGTGTGTGTGTGTGTGTGTGTGTGTGTATATATATATCACTGGCGCCCGGCTAACCAAAAAGTACCCAATTTTCTATCTTAACTTTGTAACTGACTTGCAATATTTTAATAATTGTCTATTTATTGTACTTGGGTCTAGGACCTAATAAGCACTCAAATTAACTTATCAAAAGTTTTATTTTCATAATATATTTGTACACTTAAGTTAGCTAAAATGTTAAATGGAACTACGTAGAACTACTAAGTTGAGTAAATCAGTTACTTTAAATTTTATAAACAAAGCACACTCACTTCTAACTGAATGTATCCAGATTTCACTCAATTTATTACAGTATTTCTTTCAAAATCATTTTTTAAACTGTTTGTAGTCTGCTTCTTTTATTTATTTTTTTTTCTAAAGATCATTTGACTCTTTTTGGTTTGGAAGTACAAATTCATTCAAATATGCCGGAATATTTCCATTACAGTAGGATGGACATTCGTTGTTAGGGTTATTTTTTTTTCTCAACACAGCAAGTTCAATACCATCATATTAATTCTAGCTTCACGAATTATGAAACGTATATCTAAACATTTAATGCAGACCACTTCTGTTGAAATGTAAATAAAATTATCACAAGGTAATTTTCGTAGCTAAAATTTCTTCTTTTCATTATCAGTAGCGAATTTGAAGACTTAGATTAGAAAATAGGAGCACAACATTTTCTTCTCATTATTTTATAGATATAATCTACACTTTCTTTAATAATTATAATCAATAATTATTGATAGAATTATATCTAAATACACTGAAAAATATTAATTACTACACTGTTAAAAATAATCTGAAATTCACGGGTTTTTTTTCCTGAATTTCACAGAAAAAGTCCCTTTTCACGACAGAAGGGCATTTTCCGTTAAAAAACAGAAAAATTCTTCATTTTCCTGAAAACAACGGAACAGAAGGAGAAGAAAGTGGCCAACGGAGATATTCCGTTATCTGCTGCATATTTATTTCCAATGTTTAAAAAACTGACATGTTGCAGCACAGAAAAACTAAAAATTCAATAAATTAAAAATTCGAGTTTATTTAAAAGAAAAAAATAGTTCTTTCGAATTTAAAAAGCAACAATTAATTTTCCCATGCTTTTAAAATTAATTTATTTTTTAAAGTTACAAAAAAATATTCACACTTAAAATATATTCTAAACAAATAGCTTAGTATATATATATATATATATATATATATATATATATATATATAATAGTTAAATTAAGTAAAAAAAAAAAATCGATTTTACGCAAAAAAGCAACAATGCTTCCGAATAAAAAAAAATAACAAATAACTTTCTCATTCCTTTGCTATTATTCGTAATTTGCTTTTTAAAGTTATAAAAAAGACACTCTCAATGAAAATATATTCTAACAGAACACATTTAAAAAATATATAATAGTTGAAAAAAAATCGATTTTCTCAAAAAAGCAAACATACTTTATCGAATTTAATTCAAAATATAATATTCATATTTTGCATCTAACAATCAAATTAGGAATTAATATAATTCATGTTTCAATCCTCTATTAATACTAAATTTTTCAATCATAATCTTATAACAAAATATCCCCCCACTTAATTTCAAAGTTGCTAGATTTCTAAACCCCAGATTGTTTAAGTTCCAAGCAGCGATTTGAAAAAATCCCCTATGATCCTTTCAAACTCCTATTCTAGCAAGGGCCCGCTGGTCTTGAGGTAAAACACTCGGCTCATGTCGCTGTCATCCGTAGTTCGAACCCCAAGGGCAGCCAGGAAATTTGTACCAGTGAGTAATTTAATATTAAATTAAGTACTCCTGTTATAGTCAACAGATGGCAGCACAAACAGATCGAGAATTTTTTTTTTTTTAAACCGAGGTCATTCATAACAGAAAGTTACCGTTTCTTCAATCTTTCAAAACGGAAAATCTACTAACGGAACGGAAAAAGCCCGGCAACTTCGCTGCCAGTACTTTTCCCGTGAATTAACGGATTTATTTTTATCAGTGTATATAAAACAATAAATAAAATCAAAATATTATCGTAAACAATCCGTACAAACGAACAAAGTACATGAAAAATTTTAAGTTATTATGGATCACTGTTTTGACGTCAGCAGGTTGTGACGTCACTTGTAGCAAGCCCGGTTAAGGACACACAGCGACATCTCTGAGGCCCCGATTTAACCCCCAATCCAGCATTTATGGAGTATGCAGCGAGGGAACAGTTTTTATATCAGCAATAAAACACAGTTGAAAGTGATTTTACTTGCAGAATGGAACAAAAATCAGGAAAATGTTACAGAAAATCTGGTAAAATCAATGTTCTATAGACTTAAAGCAGTCCTGAAAATGAAAGGATATGAAACTAAATAAAAGAAAATGATTTTTCTTTAATTAAATTAAAAATTCCACGTGTACCACGACTTTTGTGGAAGCATTTTCTAAATTAAATTTTATATATTTTTATTTTGAAAGTTTTTAAAAAGGAAATTTAATTTTCCTTGTATACTATAGCAAAGACTTAAATAATTCTTATTTGTTAATTCAATTTTATTGGTACTCATAATGGTTCAATTTGCATATTTTCCGAAAACTAGATCCCGTACCATCACTTGTGGAATACTGTATTTGGCATCCTCTTTAATAAAAAGGTATGCGTTGCTGACGACTGGGATTTTCGCTAATTGTTGCCACAGATTAATCTCGGAAAGTGAAACATTTGAAGTTACTGAAAAAATTAATAGCTGGAAAAGTATTTGTCAGAAAATTGTTACACAAACTGCATTAGAAAGGTAAAAATTTGCATTTTTCTTGATATAAATTTCCAATCTAACGATTATGCCGTTTTTTAAATATTGAATTAAAGAATTACCAAATTTCCCAATGGAGTACCATAGCGAAACCTTCACGCATAAAAAGATAATAACTGCAGCCTGTATACTGGCTATAGCACGAGTCACAAATTATAGTAGCCTTATTATTCTGTTAAAATATAAAAGTGAATTATGATGTCACAAGTGCAGGATTTTTATTAAATTCTCGACAAATAGCATATTTTAGTCCACCTCAGTGAGGCATATCAATTTCATTATATTTGAAGTATTGTTTCTTCATTAAAATCTAACGGAAATTATTTTTCAATATAGTTTTCAGAAATGCGGAAGGACATTCAAGTAAAGGTCAGTATGGTTTTAAAACATAGGGTCAATTTAAAGATCAATATTTCGTTTGATTAAAGGTTTGTTAAGAGAAATTGACCAGCGTAGCGGGCGTAGCTTGCTAGTTAGTTGATAACTACTAAAACTAATATTGTATTTAATAAATTATATTTTAATTTAATTATATTTTATGTGTCTATAATAATAGAATTGAAAAAAGAAAGTATTAGAAAACCTATATTTGGAATTCATATTGTGGAAACTACTAAAAAGAAATTAGTCAAAAATTATGTAATACAAAAAAATAAAATAAAAATAAAACCCAAAAATAATTTACCAGTTAGCCATTAGCCGCCAACGTTTCTAAAGATAAAGCAATTTTTTCAGAATAGTGGGAAGAGGCGATATTATATTTTCGTTCGTGGTTTATATTTTCTTGGATTAAGAAACATTTGTCTTTGTTTGCGGTGCACACTCCCATTTCGTTAAAATATGTTGGATTAAAAATTGATGAAAAAACGTATAGGTAAATAATATAAAAGATCGCAGTGTGAAAGCCTCGTATGGGTCCACTGTTATAGCTATATTGCCATTTTCATTATTACAGCGGCCGTTTTAGAAAATTTTCAGAATTAGGAACGAGAGAGAAATTGAAATCTGAAAAGAGAACACAAATCTAAAAATAGTTAATATTTCCATTCGGTTTGTAAAACACGATCAATAATAACCGGTTGTGAACCACTGACCTAGATACGTAAATAGTTCAGTGTGCTATAAAAAGTATGGAGGGTAATCAAGATTGTTTAGAATTCAAGATCTAAATCGAAAGTAAAATTGTTTTTCATAAAAGTTTTCTTTTTTTAATTATTAATACTTTGTTGCATACTGTCCAAAACAGTGGACAAAAATGCCATTTTTCCCCCCCCCTATCCAACATGTTTTCATTTACAGTTCCTATTCGAAGTTTATTCTACTCTGACATCTATGCTTTCACTAGAGAAATAGAGATAGCGCAACAAAGAGTAACTTACTTGAGATATCAATATGGAAGTCTCTTCAGAATGCCGGTAATATCTTCCGCATGAGCTAAAATGTTTCTAAACTAACAATGTTATTTAAATGGTAATTTTTTTTTTATTATTGTTGTTGTTTTTAGACTTCTTGGCCTAATCTATAATTGGAAAACAATTATAAAAATACGTTATTTTGTTTTGGACTATAATAGACATGCTGCAATAATAATAAAAAAATTATTCATAAAATAATTTCTCTCATTCTGTGAGACTTATTTGGAAAACAAATTTAATGTTGGGAATTTGTCAGTTTTAAAGTATGCAACAAAGTATTAATGATTTAAAGAATATTAATTACAATGAAAAAGAAAAGAAATTCCCTCATTAACATCAAAGTTATTTACAAATTATCACCACTACCAACAAAAAGAATCTATATTACAAAGCAAAAACATGCTCATGAGTAACGCTGAATACATATTGACGATAGTAACAAACAACCGGACCATAAAATTGTCTTCAGGCAAATCCAAAATGGCTACTTTGACATTTAATTCATTTTTGTTCGGAAACTCATGAAATTGGCAGGTATTCAGAAACTTCATCAAAAAATGGAAAACGTCTTTTGATTATAAATGGCAGAAGATCTTTCAGAAAATATTGTCAAAGTCGGCATTTTGAACCGAATTTCAGATGCCGCAGAACGAGAATGGAGAAAAAGATGTCACGTGACACTAATCTCTTGTAACTCAACAAGTAATCTATACTATTATATAAAGAGGAAACTGTGACTGACTGGGTGACTCATCAACGCCCAGCCGAAACTACTAAAGTCAGGGTCACGCAATTTGGACTGTAGATTGCTGTTATGGCCTAGGCAAGCAATAAGAAAGGATTTTTGAAAATTCCCCCCCCCCCCCCGAAGAGGGTTACAGGGGAGTTCGAATGTTTCAGGTCATTTCGCCATATCTCAGCAGCAGTTATAGGTAGGATCTTGAAATTCCAGAAAACAAATCTACTAAAAAAATGATTAAACACCTATTTCAGAGATTTCAGAAATTCCCCTCCCGGAAGGGGTTAAAGGGGGTGGTCGAATGTTTTAGGTCATTTCGCCATATCTCAGCAGCAGTTATAGGTAGGAGCCCGAAAATCAGGAAAACAAATCTACTAAAAAATGATTAAACATGTATTTCAGCGATTTCAGAAATTCCCCTCCCGGAAGGGGTTAAAGGGGGTGGTCGAATGTTTTAGGTCATTTCGCTATATCTCAGCAGCAATTTCTGTTAAGATCGCGAAATTAAGGAAAACAAATCACAAAAAAATTAGTTAAACACGTATTTCAGCGATTTTTGAAATGGCCCTCCCGGAGAGGTTAAAGGGTGGTGGTCGAATGTTTTAGGTCATTTTGTCATATCTCAGCTGCAGTTATAGGTAGGAGCGCGAAAATCAGGAAAACAAATCTACTAAAAAAATGATTAAACAACTATTTCAGCGATTTTAGAAATTCCCCCCAGAAGGTGGTTAAAGGGGGGTGGTCGAATGTTTTAGGTCATTTCGCCATATCTCAGTTACAGGTAGGAGCGCGAAAATCAGGAAAACAAAGCAACTTAAAAATGATTAAACATTTATTTCAGCAATTTTAGAAATCCCCTCCCGGAGGGGTTTAAAGGGGGGTGGTGGAATGTTTTAGGTTATTTCGCCATATCTCAGCAGTAATTTTAGTTAAGAGCACAAAAAATAAGGAAAACAAATCTACTAAAAATGATTAAACATGTATTTCGGCGATTTCAGAAATTCCCCTCCCGGAAGGTGTTAAAGGGGGGTGGTCGAATGTTTTGGGACATTTCGCCATATCTCAGCAGCAGTTATAGGTAGGACCTGGAAATTCCAAAAACAAATATACTAAAAAAATGATTAAACACCTATTTAAGCGATTTTAGAAATTCCCCCCAGAAGGGGGTTAAAGGGGGGGGGTGGGGTGGTCGAATATTTTAGGTTATTTCACTTTATCTCAGCAGCAGTTATAGTTAAGAGCACAAAAAATCAGGAAAACAAATCTACTAAAAATGATTAAACATGTATTTCAGCGATTTCAGAAATTCCCCTCCCGGAAGGGGTTAAAGGGGGTGGTCGAATGTTTTAGGTCATTTCGCCATATCTCAGCAGCAGTTATTAGGTAGGAGCGCGAAATTAAAGAAATCAAATCTACTAAAAAATTGGTTAAACACGTATTTCAGCGATTTTAGAAATTCCCCTCCCCCGAAGGGGTTAAAGGGGTGGGGGTCGAATGTTTTAGGTCATTGCGCTATATCTGAGCAGCAATTTTAGTTTAGAGCGCGAAATTAAGGAAAACAAATCTACAAAAAAATTGGTTAAACACGTATTTCAGTGATTTTAGAAATTGCCCTCCCGGAGGGGTTAAAGGGTGGTGGTCGAATGTTTTAGGTCATTTTGTCATATCTCAGCTGCAGTTATAGGTAGGAACGCGAAAATCCGGAAAACAAATCTATTAAAAAAATGATGAAACACGTATTTCAACGATTTTAGAAATTCCCCCCAGAAATTGGTTAAGGGGGGTGGTCAAATGTTTTAGGCCATTTCGCCATATCTCAGCAGCAGTTTTATGTAGAAGCACGAAATTAAAGAAAAGAAATCTAAAAAAATTGGTTAAAAACGTATTTCAGCGATTTTAGAAATTTCCCTCCAAAAGGTGTTAAAAGGGGAGGTAGAATATATTAGATCATTTCTTCATATCTCAGCAGTAGTTTTAATTAGGAGCGCGAAAATCAGGAAAACAAATTTACAAAAAATCAATAAAACACGTATTTCAGCAATTTTAGAAATTCCCCCAGAAGGTGGTTAAATGGGGGGGTCGATTTTTTTAGGTCATTTCGCCATATCTCAGCTTTTATGTAGGAGGGCGAAATTAATTAAAACAAATCTACTAAAAAATTGATTAAACACTTATTTCGGCGATTTTGGAAATTCTCCCCAGAAGGTGGTTAACGGGGTATTCAAAAGTTTTGGGTCATTTTGCCATATCTCAGCAGCAGATTTAAGTAAGAGCGTGAAATTCAGGAAAGCACATCTACTAAAAAATGGATAAACCCGCATTTTAGTGATTTTAGAAATTCCCCCCGAAGTGTTTTAAAAGGGGGTGGTTTCGAAAATTTTAGGACATTTCGCCATATCTCAGCAGCTGTTTTATGTAGGTGCGGGAAATTCAGGAAAAAAAAAATCTACTAAACAAATTATTAAACACGTATTTCAGTGAATTTAGAACCCCCCCCCCCCCCCTTAGGTGGTTAAAGGGGGATTCGAAAGATTTTGGTCATTTCGCCATATCTCAGCAACAGTTTTTGGTAGGAGCGCGAAATTCAGGAAAACAAATGTACTAAAAAAATTACATTGTCTACCCGTGCAAAGCCGGGACGGGCCGCTAGTTTATCATAAAAAGGTAAACTCATGTAGATACCAAATCGCTACCACAGTCAGGCCTGCCAATTTTATGTCTTTGCGTTTTAAAACAAGTTGGAAATTGTACGTCAAACGCGACAAACGAGGTGCATTCGTACTACAGCTAGTTACATAAATATTCAGATGATCAAAATCCTTGTATAACAATATACAAGAGTTAGTACATACAGTTAAATTCCAAAACTTCAAAAGTGATGCAGCACATTACAATAAATGTTTTGTTTCTGATTTTTAATTCTGTGAAATGAATTATATCGTCTGCAGATTAATTTCTGTAATAAGATAAGTATCTCGGTCGCTTGACGATTAAATCTCAGAAGCTCCTATAGCAAGAAAGCACTGATTTTTTTTTTTTTTTTTTTTTTTAAATTCTGATTTCTTAAAATATTTTTATTAATATCTTCTAAAGTTTTGATTTTCATAAAATTTCTACTGTCTTGACAAAATTCTGCAAAGATAATATATCGTAAATTTCAAACCATTCGGTTGGGTAGTTTTTGCGCTGTTATATGCGGACAGACGACGACTATAGGTGCTATACGTATTTATATAATTACGAACGCACCTAAAAAATGAGTCAGAAAATGTGTCAAAGTTTCGCGTTGTTAAGCAAGTCATTTGAGAACCACTTTAATGCAATTTCACAATTTCGATACCGCAGAATAGAAAAATCTACTTTCAAATGAAATTTGTATCTCAATTTACCGATTATTTTATGGTTTTAAAATTAATTTTCAATGATGAATATTTTTAAATCCGCGTGCAACTCCATTACGGAAGACTAACTCGTTTGAACTTAAAACAATGTAAATAATTCGGCATTGTTTATTACTGTGTAATATTCCATAATTTAGTAAGCGAAAAGTAAAACTTCTCAAATAGAGAAAAATAAGAATTTAACAGATAATGTGTAAGCAAGTAGCTCGATTACATAAAAAAAAAAAATGAGTGACAGTTTGCTATATATAGAATGAAATGTTTCGCGATTGACTGCTTGCATGTGGCTAATAAGAAAGTCATTTTTGGTGAAGCTGGTGGGCAATTTAAGAATATATACAAAATGTAAAAAATCTATTATACAGTTTTCAGTTAAAAAAAAAATTTCATCTTACGTTCTGTATACCGGCAGTATATTGGGCATCTTTAACCCGGGTTAGGCTTGGCTGGATTGCCTGGTTAATTTAAAAAGATTGGTTACACATTGTTTCATGAAGAATAATCTTTGTATCTAATTTCAGTATCATTATGACACTAGCTGTATTATGCATAAGACTTCTTTTCGGAAAAACAAACCAAAAACATTGTAATAAACAAGTTCATAAATATAGTATTTTCTAACTGAGCATGTTTTGATGAAAATAATTATGTATTTTATTATCTCTTATGTTTATTCATGTTAAAAATGTACAACAGAGTAAACGTTTTTTCTCAAAACTTATTTCTGGGTTAATGGTTTTAAAACCATTATTTAACTTATCCTTGACACGGTTTTGTGTATGTAATACATTGTTGCAGAAAACAGATAATTACTTTAACCTTTTATGTTTGATTTTAGACAGCTGTTTTCTTTATTTTTGCATTTGTATAAAAAGGTAAAACACGAGTTTTATTCAATTAATTGTATGTGTATTCATAATTTTCTCAAACATTTGTCCCTAGTGAATTTCAGAATCTCTATTGTATAACAATATACAAGAGTTAGTACATACAGTTACAAAATTCCAAAACTTCAAAAGTGATGCAGCACATTACAATAAATGTTTTGTTTCCGAAATCCGAGCCGCTATCCACTTATTCCATAAGTTCTGTCCCACTATTGGGCGCAGATGCAAGGAATAAAAGCAGTGAAAACTTCCCTTAAAGCAATAAAAATACTCAACCGCAGTATTATATTTGCTGTTTGCAGATATTACCAATTAAAATCTAATAAATCACATTTTAAAGCGTCACAAAACTGAAAAATGTAAAAATTGTTCAAGTAATGCAAAGTGGGAGATTTTAACTAAAATTACATTATGTAAGTAACGGCCATTTCTTTCAACATTTTGTTTGTTCCAGTAATTTATTCTTTCGTATTAAAGAACATCTTACCAACTTGATTTTTAACTAAAATCACAAAAATTGAGAAAAAGTGACACTAAATTTGTAATCTAATTTCAGACAAATTTTTTTTTAAATTTTACACTATTTAAATGTTTACATTGTTTAAGGGGTTATATACGTTCTCGGCGGCGAAAAATGACATTTTGGAATAATTTAATTTAAAGAATGGGATAAATTAATCGAAAAACTAATAATTCCACGTTTATTGCTTCAAGTATTTAAAAATACTTTGTTAAATTTGGTCACATATTACGTTGAAAACCTGCAGCCGCGTTGACCTGTACCAAAATATCCAGGCTAGATGGACAGCATCCTCACTTCCTGTAAAAACAAAAAAATTAAACCTCAGCTTCTTTTAAATTAAGGTTGTAGCTAAAGACCATCTGCTCAAAATTTTGAATTCTTAAAAAATAAGAAAATTGAGTTTGAAAAAAATACTTTTTCTAAAATTTTAACTTTTAAAAAACTTAAAAATAGAAAAAAATAAATTTTCAAAAAATGGTTAGATGGCTCGTAGACAATTATGCGTAGATAAGAGCAAAATTTATCCAAAAATGCTAAAAATTGTTAAAGTTATCATGTCCATGTTGAAAAATGTAGTTTCCAGAAAATCGTGGTTAAAGTTTTAGAAGAAAATATACAGATATTTATTTTTTCAATTTTTACTTAATTTGCTATTCATGCACTATACTGTGGATCCTCCTGTGCCTTTATTTGCGCATTTAAAATTTTTGTTACTCCTACGAATCTTTAGTAGAATCTTTTCGGCGAGGTCGGTTTTGTCGATCGTCACATTTTTGCTCATACCTTTCTTAGTAATTAAGATATCACCTTAAAATCTTTTTGACCATAATTCTACACACTATACGAGTTTCATATCAGTCAGGGAAAAAAAATCGAATTCTTCAAAGTTGAGAACGTATGCAACACCTTTAGACTTCGGTTAATGCGGACAAAAAAATGCCCTCCCTATAGGAAGTTAGAACTAATAACTGTGTATATATATATTTTTAGATGTTAACACGTGTGCCAATGTATGAAGTGCACTTAGCATTTAATCTTTAATCATAAATAAAGTTTGCATTTCTAAATTCTGTTTTAAAGTTGTCTAACTATTCCTGAAATTTGAAGCTAGTCGTTGGGGGCCACCGTAATACTTACCCATCATGGATATGCATAATATAAAATATGAAAAAACATGTGTAAACTAGTTATAAAATGCATTTCAATTCGAATAAAATTGTGGTTTGATGACATACTTTAAATGCTCTATTACTGAATTGCGTAAAAGAAACATCCTTATAACTCCAAAATTTATAATCCTATTAACTAACGGTTTACTGCGTCAGATTAAGCGTCTCATTTCCAATTAAAATATATCTTTGAATAGCAAATTTGAATGAAATACAGGGTCATGAAAAATCGAAGAGTGTGGAAAATAGAATTACAAATATCTCGGCAACTAATTACTCGAAAGACTTCATTCTTTATGCAAAATTTATGATTTTTTATTGTCTTTTATATTCACTTCTTAAAATAAACAATTTCGAAAATTTTTATATACCTTTTATCAGAACGAATATTTCGCGAATCCGAAAAAAAATAGTTCCGGATAATCGAGGTTGCTAAAATTCAATAAGCTTCTTCCCATTATTAAATCACACACACAGAAAAATTATTTCTCCCTGAAATAATATAAAACACACTTTAGACACTGTAGAGATCATAATTAGCACTTACCATTTATAAGATAGGCAGCTTTTAAAGTCTCGGGATAATTATCTTGGTACATGGTAATGAGTTGAATGCCGGCATTAATAACTGAAATAGTAAGAATAAAAATATTATAGTGTTTAAAAATAGGGTTTTTTCATTGCAAGAAAATATTCTAAAACTGGAAAACTACACAAATGGTTATTTTTTAATGAAATAACTAAAAAAGAACTCACCAGACTTGTCGTAGAACTGTTTGATATTAAAGCCATCGAAATCGAGAATGAATGTAGACTTCTCTTCAATCTTTCCAACTTTCTAAAAAATACAGTATAGGTTGAGCAAATAATTTATTTAAAAAAAAAAATTAAATTCTTAATAGGCGAAGAAATTATTTTTTTCAATGTTTGAATGCAATTAATATTTTGTTATTCTTGCATGTATAAATTCAGTTACGCAGCTGAAAATGTTTGAGAATAAATAGTATCCTAAAAAACAGATATTCCGGTTTGAGAAAACCGATTAATACACTATAAAAAACTACGCTGAAACTTTTTTGAAAATCGGTAGCATTAAAAAAAGACTATAAAGGACACACGTGTCCGTGCGTAACGCTGACGTCATTTGGCAACACTTGACAATAAAATTTCGGGTTTTGCTACTGCAATTTTTTTTTTATTTGTAAACAACGCATGTTTAATTTTTACACAGATATAAGAAAAAAATCTACTTTCAAATGAAATTTGTTTGAAAACTGTATCGCAATTTACTCATTTATTATAGCATTTAAATTTAAAGCATTTTTTTTATGTAAATCTATCACTTGCAGACTATTACAAAATATTAATCGGTTTGCACTTTAAACAATATAAAAAAGTTCAGCATTTGTTTCCAGCAACTATTCACTAACGAAATTAAAATTTCATTAAGCAATAAATAAAAACAAATTTAACAAACATGTAAGTGAAATAAGCGCTTAAAACCGCTGAAATTATCAGAATAATAATAAAAAACTTCTGTAGATAATAGCCGAAGAAATCTCTAAAAATTTCGTTAACTTCTGGCACGAGGCCAATACAAAATTACCGCTTTTAACAAATTTCAAAATTTTATTTTAATATATAATTTACATATTTCATACAAAAATGCTCTTTGGTGTTGTTAGAGGACAATATAAAAAAATATTAAATGTAAAAAATCTATTTGATTTTCAATAAAAAAAAAAAGAAATGGTTTTCACATATTTTCTAGACCGGGAAGCCCGGGTTAGATGCTTTAGTTTTTTATAAATGCTTCTTTATAATCTCGAAAATATTTTGGAGGTTTCTAATGACAAAACATACTTTTCGGAATCTTAGGAAACTGTAAGAGGTTATTGTACAGTTTCATCCTTGGTTATATTTTCGTAGATTATCCATTTGTATCAGCGTGTTTTATATCTGCAACATATCCAAAAGTCAATATTACTTATGCAGTGGTCTTTAAAAGACTATTTTATTTATTGCTGCCACATTGTAACGCAGCAGGTAATATAACTTGTTCACAGAATTAAAGTTTTGAGTTAATTTTTCATGCCAAACTTTTATTTATCATTTCAGCAGTTTTGGATCTTTATTGCTAAAATGAACTTCGTAAATTTTGTAAAATTAAAAATGCTAGACGTCCAAAAATAGATTTTTTACAACGATAAATTCGTATAATTTACAATTTTGTATTAGAAATCCGACAATATTTATGAGAGGTATGTAATTTTCTATTTATTGTACACTGCAAAAAAAATTTGTTGATTTTACGGTACAATACTAGCTAGTATTATACCGTAAAATCAGATTGTTTTTTTTTTTTTCAGTGTAGATGTGAAAAAAGTACATTTTACCCAATACTTCATGGTTTTTTAATTTATTATTTTTTACATTCTTAAAATGACGTATTCTAAGAGTTTTTTTTTTTTTTCCTCTCCCCAACTCAGAGTTGAGTCACGAACTGTTAAGAAACATTTGCCTTTTTACAGCGCATTGACTATCTACAGAAGAAAAAAGGTAAATACTGAAATTTTCTTCATCTTAAGTAATCACTCACCTTCTTTTTCTCTTGTATCATTTTGAGATCATGTTCCAAGAAGTAAATCAGGAGTTTCATAAGGTCCACAACTCGTAATGAATAAACGTAACCTGCAAGATAGTAATTAAGTTTTGTAAATAGCTTGCAGTTGATCACCTGTCATCGTAATTATCTATAGCCTCGTTTGCATATATGGTAATAGTATGTCAAAGATTGTGATAAATCATTTAGATGAATACATTATTAAGTGATAAAATAGGATTAAAAAGGGCGACAATTATTCACTATCCTCTGTTCTATCAATAGCCGAGAATTCGGTATTCAGAGTAGAATAGAAGCTTAAAATATTCTATGCAAGCTTAAACTATTCTGGGAATAGATTTATAGTCCTCAAACAATAAAATTTAAATTCATTCTCACGAACGAGTTATTTATGAAAGAATTATTTGAAAACCGTGTAGATTAAGTACTCTCGTATGGCATCATTTTCTTCTGGCAATAGAAAAACGAAACTAGCATGTTGTTGCCATCACAAAAACTTTATAAATCAAATCGTCTGCTACCAAAATTAAATGACAATCTACAGAAGGTCGTTCCGCACTTCATGGAAACTATTTTCACAATTTCCGAACATATGCCATAATTTGCAATAATTTTACTGTATAGCCCTGACTATTATAACACTGAATCGAAATTTTCCTCATAGTAGATTTTTATCCTAGTACAATCACATAAATTTTCTCCCACACCTCTTTGGGAAACTTTCCAAAGCCTTCCAATGTGTTGTGGATAGCTCTTTCTAACGCACCTTTTAACAAACAGATAAGTGGCGATAAAAATTTATCGTAACGCTGGATGAAACATGGTTTTATTTAAGAGTATCAAAAGGACAATTTTCATCAATTTATAGAAAAAAAGAAATATGTTTGTGAATGTAAAGAAAAATTTCCAAAAGTATTCATGATTGCTGCTGGATTTTGTTATGAAATTAACTTAAAGGTACAAAATGCAGTAAAGCTAAGGCGATTTTTCACTTTATTATCAGTAAAATATTTTAGAACTTATTTCTGAAGAAGAAATTCCAGCTTTATGTGAAAAATACATTAATTGAGCTTCATATGAACAAAGTGTCCCAGCCGTTCTTCCATAATTCAACTGACGCATATTTAGCAAAGAATCCCAAACTGAAATAAATTTTATCAATTCATGGAATGCATATAAAATCACCTGACGCAACACAAAAATCAAATTTAAAACTTACACCCCCCCCCCCCAAAAAAAAAAAAAAAAATCTTGAGCATGTTTTAGCATTGTATCGAATTTTAAACACCACAGAGGCTGTATTGACACTATTTCTTACTGTTTTATTGAAATATCCCCTCTTCCTCCACATTCTAATCACGTGACATATACTAGCTGGCTATAGCTGAAAAGAATTGTGTTTTCTGTGCATGAGTTTGAAAATAAATTTAGTTCTTCCATTGAAAGTACGATAGAAGATCACTGCTTGCGAATAGGGATAGGGGGAGAAAGTGACATTTGTACTCATTTCTTATGCAAATTTTTTTTTACAAAAATTCCCAGAAAGATTAAATAACTTGGTCGCCAGATCAAAAAACTTTGTAGCCACTGGCGACCGCATTTATCAATCCCTGATGATTGCTATTCTTCATATAAGAAATAGCTTTATGGTATTATTAATGGGCAATCTAAAAAATATTAAACAAAAAACCTATTGTAGTTTTCAAATGATTTTTGTCTATGTTCTGTTGCAAGCCATGAAACATCGAGGAAAGAATAAAATTGCATTTTTCAATAAAAATTAAGAGCAATATAGTTTTAAAAGTTAAAATTTTGCAAAATTAATACATATTTCTATCTTGTCCCTAGATGTAAAAAGAAAAAAAAAACTTCAAACAACAAGATTTTTTTCACGCCGAACTGGTATAACCGTTCAAAACTATAAAATACGATAATTACCTTTGTAATCGCACTGTCCGGCCATGAATAATCTGATTACGCTGTTTTCCTTATCGAAGCCCAGGCATGTTGTAATTGGGAACCTCCTATACACCTGCAATTATAAGAACGAGAATTAAAATAATTACAAAACTAAATAAATATAAAAGTAGCTTAAAAAATTACCTTTATAAGCATTCAATCTTGAAAAACACCGTTATATTTAGTTATATATTTATAACCCTTTTATAAGCAACATATCCTGAAAATCACCCTTAATTTTAAGACTGCAATTCATGTTCTCCCCTCCCCCACCCCCCCCCCCCCCCCCCAAAAAAAAAAAAAAAATCCGTTACAATATAATTTGCCATGTGCACCGAACTTTATTCGAGAAAATACGCAGCTTTATTTTTTTCTTTAAGTTTAGGAGAAGGCGCAAGCTTGTCAATTTATTAAAAAATATAGTTTTTGCTTTCCATTTTAAGAAATGGCAACAGGAAATTAAAAACTAAACATTTAAACTATATTTTTAGGATTTCTAAACTGATTTCTTAATGTATAATTGTAATTTCATAAATATGAAACTTGATTCATGGTGACTTTGTATAAAAATTGCCATTTTTACAAGTTTTCCTTCTATCCAATCCATGCCTCCGATGGAGTGAATTCATGGAGTGGCCCATGTCAAGACCCTCTTAGTATATTGAGATACCTCTGCCCATGTGAGACTTTTCCCACAGGAGCATTAAAATATCCCTCCAAAAGATAAGATTCAAAATTTTGGGAATCCCACCCCCTTCCTGAAACTCTACTGTACTCTCTCTGATCAAGGGAACTTGCTGTACATTATATTTTTAAACATAAGCACACATTAAAGTTGTGAAAAATCCCACTCAGCAGCGCAAATATTTTCGACACATGTATTAATTCGCAGACATTACATTTTAAGCAGCAAAAAAATTCAGACAACTTTTCATTTTATGTATAAAGATTAATCTTCAATCATAAGTTGGTTGTTTCCTCATGATATTTCCATGACCGCCTTGTTCAGAAAATCTGCTTAAAATGGCAAATTTGGACAGAGTTTTCTGAGAGATTTTTCCCTTTATAACAGAATGGGAAATTCTGTTCGATAACACTTGCAAAATTTATACATTTACAAATATACCTGCAAATTTTATGCATTTACGAATGAAAATGGTTTCGTAAATGTGCTATAAATCAGCCAGTTTGGAGTTGTAGATAAACTTAAGATATAAAACTCGCTCATGAAGGGATGTGACCCGGCTCTTAAAAAACAGCCCCTGATGTTGCCCATAATTGTTAATCCCAATAAACAAACAAAAAACAAGTAATTGAATCTTTAATTCTATTCCATTTCTTTTTCTTAGTTGTTGGCGCACCATGCTCACGTAATTTTTTTTTTTTTTTTAATTTGGCACGCGGATATGAAAAGGTTCGCCGTCCCTGCTCTAGTGAATATTTAGTTCGTACAATTTAATTCAAATAATAAAATCACTTGTTAAACTAAAGACGTAATTAATGCTTTAAGTCAAAAACATTGCACAATAAAAAGAAAAGTGTACAGTTAAACTGATGGCTCACAGGCTATTTCTGCATGAAATACCCATTTAGCTAAATTAAGAGGAGGATTATCCCCTCGTTTCCACCGTTTATACTTAACCAATGAACCTCCAAATCTAATCAGGGAAGCGCCTTGTGAGAATGAACCTCTATACCAAATTTGAAGCATATCTGATAATTCTGCATGAAATACAGATTTAGCTAAATTACGGGGGGATTAGTCCCCCCCGTCACCCCCCTTTATACTTAACCAATGAATCTGCAAAACTAATCAGGGAAGCGCCTTATCACAATAAACCAGTATACCAAATTTTAAACAAGTCTGATAATTCTGCATGAAAAATCCATTTATCTAGTTTAAGGGGGGATTAGCCCAAGTTCCCCTTCTCCATTATACTTAACCAATGAACCCCCAAAACTTAATCGGGGAAGTGTCTTATCAGAATGAACCTATATACAAAATTTGAAGAAAATCAGATACTTCTATCAAGAGTTATCGCGTTACGTACATTACAGAAACTGCGGGCACATTAGCTCTCAGGCTTTGATAGACTGAGAGCTAAAAATACCTTTTAATATAAAGATGACATGTTTCGTACACTCAAACGGCGACTTCCAGATCGAAAATGAACTATTTTTGCCAAGTTTTTGAAAATGTTGAACGATTTATTTTCAAAAACGTATCGAAAATAATTTATAATTTTCGATCTAGGAGAAGTCGCCGTTTGAGTGTACGAAATATGTCATCTTAGTATTAAAATATATTTTAAGCCTTTGTGTAATGTTTACCACTAAGTATTAATTACATCTTTAATTCTTAAACTTTGAAAAATGATAATCTACTGAAGAGAGGGAAAATACAGACCTCTGGTAATTCGTAAGAGGATGTTGACAGGATAGCATCAGATCCCATTTTCTTGCGGAATTTAAAGCTCTGAAATAAATAAGACGAAGTTTAAATTATTTCATATACATATTCTTTTAAAAATTCCATACAACAATAAAACATAGAAGATGTATACTTTCTTACCAAGTTTTAAAGCAACCTAATGTCTTTAAATATATTCATAAAGATTTTCAACATCATTTTCTTTAAAAAAGGATGTTAATTATTTATAAGAGATTAAACATTCCTAGATAAAGAATGTAAATGTCTTATCCTAGAAAAAACAATATGTCCATTGTATCTTGGCGAATGCTGGCAATATTGTTATGACATTTTTCTAACAGTTTATATATTTCCTCACAATTAGAATACATTGCCAATATTGGCAAGAAATACCTCCACTTTACTGCCAATATTTCTAATTTAAAATATTTCTAATGTAAACCCAATATTTCTGTAATAATGGAAATCTATTGCAAATAAAGTGTAAAGCCAATATTTAACCATTACCGGTAATTTCATTGTACGTATATATGATTGAATGGAAAATTGGTTGGCTACTATAGCGAGTAATAACTACATTACCCATTGACAACGCCTGCCAAATAGCACATCTAGGAATAAATATTTCCATATAACGCTAAAATTTCAGTTTCTTTTAACCTGTCAGATCTGCTCTCCATTCTTGTGGACACCACTTAAGGTGGTTCTCAAATAATCTGCTGCACAAAGCAAAACTTCGACACACTCATTTTTAAACACAAATTCATAAAATTGGCAGACCTGACTATTAAAGAGATTTAGAATCGCAATTAGTTTTCCATTTTTTGATAAATTACTTATCGAGTTATAAGCGATTCGTGTCACGTGACACGTTTTTCTCTTTTCTGGAGTTGAAGCATCGGAAATTCGGTTCAAAACGCCGACTTTGACAGTGTTTTCTGAAAAAAGTTTACCCAAAAAAATGGAAAACGTGTTTCGATTACAAAGTTTCTGAATAGCCAGACCTGCTTATTTTATACCTTTCCGAAAAAAAGAAAAAAAGTCCTTCCGGCCTGTACCGGGAGGAAAAGGTAGCTTTCCTATATCTTCGTTTTAAAATTTTAGCTAATGTTACACGAAAACAGAAACTTAAAATGCAAATAGAACGTTTACAAAAGATTCGTTAATACTGAATTTGAATAAGAAATTCGCCAAATTATTGAGCAATAGCCAAATTGGCTTCACTTATGAAGACTTATTTTGGTCGCCAAATTTGGCGATATTTCGCCAAATGTCGCCAAGTTTGGCGAGAATTTGGCGCTAACGGATATGAATATATAGTTTTATGCGTTTGATTGGGAAAATTATTACAACAATGAAAATTTTTGTAATGTGCTGTCTTGTTTCAAAATGTCAGCCACCCTAGAATTTCAAACTGCTCTATCTCAGCCGTTTTTTAAGATAGAGGTAAAACAAAAAATGCTCTGGAATCCTCGTTTCAAGTCCTAACACTGAATTAAAAATTAAATTTGAATTTTTAATTTTTTTGTATACTTATTTTAGTTTTAAATTTTTAATTGGCCGCCATCTTGAAACAAAATGGCGGACCAAGCTGTCCAACGAACTCGGTCGAGACATTGGTGAGCTTAATACACACAATTAGTTTCATCCAAATTGATTTATAAATACGAGTGTTATCGTATGACATAGGTCAGATATATATATATATATATCAACATTTGAACGGAGGGTGGTTTTGGGGTCTGGGGGTCATGATCGGTGAAAATATATCGAAATTTTCCGGAACTGCTTTCCTCCGAACGGCTGCAATAGGTAGCTTTATACTTTTTTGTATTGAAAGCTACCTAAAAAAGTGAAAGTAGCCCCTTTGGATTTGAGAACAATCTTAATGTATGTGTTATATTTCCTCAGTACAATCTGTCGTTGGTATGATTTTACTACACTAGTTATCTCGTAAAACTTTTCCACCTTCGTTCTCCATAATAAAGCCTCCATTCACACCAATTGATGATGCTGTTGGGAGTAATCATTTCCATATTCAGATACGGAAACCGGTAAACATCGTTCGTGAATATTTCACCAACAGAATATCAACCAAGTTGCAGTCGCTTATGTTGAAACATGGAAATGGATCCAATAATCAAAAGATGTTTTCCCGTAATGCAAGGCCGTAGCCAGTGGGCAGTAGCGTAGCTAAGGGGGGGCAAGGGGGGCGCCCGCCCCGGGCGCCGCTGTCAAGGGGCGCCAAATTGAGAGAGGTTTTTAACGGAAATTTTCACAAATTTTGACAATAAAAATTGTTGATCTTTTTTTGGTGTTAGTCTGAATGTTTTCTTTAAAATATTATTTTATATCCAAATAATGAACGAAAACGCTTTTGTAAATGTTTCTAGGAGTGGCTCAACACACTTTGTACCTTACATGTTTACGTATCTGAAAGAAGTCGCAACATGATTAAATGGGGGAGAGGGCGCCCAATTGAGAGACGCTTTAAGCCAAAATTTTCTCGCATATTTTGACAATAAATGATAATTTTTTTAACGTTTTTTCCGTGCTTGTGAATGTTTTGATGAAATTCGGCGATGAAGTGGGGGAATGGAGAGATCCATGAATGCCAGTCACAGATAGAGGCTCCTCACTGTCTAGCATCTAGCTTATAAAACAAAGAACCCTGCTGGCGTCAAAAGTGGTGTCTTATGTCAAAAGAGCATTTCTTTATTTCTCTATTGATTTTCCAGCTGACTTTTGTGCTCTTAGTTTTCCATATTAATAATTTCATGTAATAGGGGCTTCTGTGAACCATTGTAAAATGGATTTAGCTGGAGGAACTGAAAGTAAATACTATATTATTCCTTCTTTATTGGAAATTATATTTTTCAGCTTAACTGGCATTTAGAAAAGCGAAATAATTAAATGTTTGCTATATACCCCCAATTTTCCTCTTCTTAAAGTGTATAAAAATGAAAGCAGGGCTTTTCAATCTTTCTAGTACGATCAGTACAAATGGCTAATATCATACAACCATATATTCCTGCTACTGCTATTGATATGAGATTGAGTTATGTTTTTCTTTCTAGTCAGTGTTACCACTTCGCCACTCTTTTTAAATTCAAATTGCTTGATTGCCACCATTTTTTAAGTAGAAATATTCCCCTTATTTAATGGCAGATTAAGTAACGCGAGAATAAGGGCCAATTATACCATTTTAAAAAAATGGTGGGAATGAAGCAATCTTAATTTTTAAAAAGTAACCTACTGGCAACACTGTTTCTTGCGACCTATTGGCAAATTTGCGGATGGATTTTTTTTCAGAGCTTTGCTGGCGAAACTAGTGTTTTTTTTTTTTTTCACGCCATTGTAGACGAATTTTCCGTCCTCATTGTATACGTGATTTATTATAAATAAGAAATGATATTGCAGAGATCATCTGCATAGTTTTTATGGCTAAGCCATAAAAAACAATTTGTTGTAAACCACAATATTATAAGTTTCAAGGACGCAACCGTAGTTACGCTGCTACTTTTAAACAACAAGCTCAAATTTTCTAAATAGAGAATTTCTAAATAAAGTTTTTAAATTGTTTTTCAAACCAGGATTACTATTATGTGATCAAAATAAAGCAAAAGAGACAGAAAATAATGAAATTTCATCTGAATGGATAAAAGTGTTATTCCTCTCTTTATATTTGGGCCAATCAAAGTAAAATTTTTACGGTAATTAAAATTTGCAAGGTGCACGGATGTAAATTTTTAAGATGCATTTATTATTATTATATTATATGGTTTTATGAAAGTTTTATGATTTAATCAAGTAAATATGTAATTTTTGGGATAAAATTAATGGTGTATAACAAATATTTAATTTGAAAAAAAAAAAATTAAGAAAATTTTAAACCACACTTTTCCTACAAATTTCAACTTTTCGCAACATTTTTTTCATATTTTCCTTATAAATCTACTCTATAACTGTAAAAATCATATTTTCAAAAAAAAAAAAAAAAAAAGTTAAAATGTTATGACAAATTTTAAAATATAATAAAAATGTCTTTTTACTTAAAATTTGTGTTTTTTGAAAGTAAACTATTTATGTTGCTGAAAATCCTATTTTTAATTTTATGGAATGCAACTTAAGAATTATATATATAAAAAAAAAAAAAAAAAAAAAAAAAAAAAAAAAAATAGCGAGACGCGGTTGAAAAATATTTGTTGAAATTTGTCACTTAGGACATATGGAACTCCTTGGAAATTCCAAAGAGTGTACACACCTTGTAAATGAAACAAGACAGCATATTCTTTTTTCTCCATAATAGAGTTTAATTTATGAGTTTTAGCAAACGTGGTTTCTTGCAAATTTATTTTCATTATTGTAATCATTGTTGCTACTCTCAATAGCTTAAAACTACATAGTCACATCTGCTAACGTCAAATTCATGTCAAATTAGGCAATATTTGGCTAAATATATTGGCGATAAAAGTAGGTCGCCATAAATGTAGCCATCTTGGCGATAGCTGACTAATTTTTCAAAATTCCCATTGAAATTCAGTATTGATGAGAAGTAGGAATCTTTTATAATCGGGTTCACGCATTTTAACTTCGTGTGTTTGAGTAAAATTAGTTAAATTCTGAAAAACAAGGAAGAAGAAAACTACCTTTTCCTAACGGTACAATCCAGAAAGTCTTGTCGTTTTGAGAAAAAATGTGGTTATTTTTTTATTTAGGGGGGGGGGGGGGGGGCGCAGAATTTTTTCCTGCCCCGGGCGCTAAAAAACGTAGCTACGCCACTGAGTGGGGGGATCACCAGGGTTTGATCCCCCTCCGAAATTTCAGTCAGAAAAACTTTAAATATACCACCAAGCGTCAGTGAAGACAGCCAAGATTTAAAACATCTTAATTCTAAGAGGGAAAGTCATTAAATAAGTCAAAATATAATTAAATAATAACTTAAATGATATTCACTTCAAAACTATTTTTATTTCTCAACATATTCTCGACCAATATTGATGCACTTATATCACCATTTTATCCGTGCCCCAACACCAGCTGCATACAATTCTTTGGGTTGCTGTCTTAGCCGTACAAGACTTCAAGTTGAACACAGGAGACAATTCAAAAGTTTGGTTGGCAACTTCTTCAACATCCACCATACAGCTTCGACTTAACCCCAAGCGATTTTCATTTGTTTAGTCCACTAAAAAACCATCATGGAAGCAAGATGATGTTCACAGATGATGAAAAGGTTCAACTTGAAGTCCTAATGTGGCTTAGACAGCAACACAAAGAGTGTTATGCAGCTGGTGTTGGGGCACTGATAAAACGGTGACATAAGTGCATAAATATTGGTGGAGAATATGTTGAGAAATAAAAATAGTTTTGAAGTGAATATCATTGTAAGTTATTATTTAATTATCTTTTGGGGCTTACTTAATGTCTTTCCCTCGTATTATAGGCTTCTCTTTATTGTTTGATTCCATCAGCATATTGCAAAATTAAATACGATATCTATCAGATATTTAAAATTTATACGAATTTTTTCCTAATGGAACCCTCTAAAAGCAAAATTTCAATGCTATCAGATACAATGGTTACAACAGTATGATACAGATTGTGCAACTTGCTTAAATTAAACTCTTAAAGAATATAGTGAGAGTTTTACAACCAAATATCCATAAACTTTTTTAAAAATGCCAAACTTAGCTATCCCAATATATGTTCCTGGGAAGATTTCTTTGGCATTAAAACATTTGAAAGCATACGTACAAAACTCCAAAAACTATTTATTAATTTGGATGACACTAATGTCAATACATTGTAGAATCAGCAATACAAATGAAATTATAAATATAATTGGAATAAAAATGTCATCGAATACATTTTTTTATTTTTTTGGTAATTATATTATTGAATTATATATCATTTCACAATAAAACGTAATAAGCCTTTGAGCACTCATCCCTGTCCAATTATTCAACAATTAATCTAAAAAAAAGGTAATAAAAATAAAATTTTGAGTCTACAAATCCCCCTCCGAAATAATTTTCCGGCTACGGCCTTGCCGTAATGAACTCAGGGTCGATAGCCATGTAGGAAATATAACGGGTAAGTCAAAATTAATATAGCGATTACAAACGGCTATAACTAATGGAAAAGAATTTATCGATAAGATTAACACAGAATGTAGACGGAACTTCAAAATTTTGTATACATACGTCAGATGTTCTATGCGACTTCCCTTGGTCACACGGAAAACATCTAGGCGGTAGTCCATTTCACGCCGTACATTCTGAAGGATTTGTTCAGTCACCGACGCAAGCGCATTACAAATGCGTACTTTAGTTCAATTGTTTTGGGCATGGGAGGAACATACACTTTCACATAACCCCATAGATCGGTCGTAAAACAATTTAAGAACTCAAAGTGCGCATTTGTAATGCGCTTGCGTCGGTGACTGAACATATGCTTCAGAACGTATGGCATGAAATGGGTTGGGTTGAGTTGGGTTGGGTTAATTATTGACGGCCAATTATCTACACTTGGGATATAGGCCCGGAGGGAGTGCCCTTCGTGGGGGTCTTTCTACGGGAACCTAACCCGTATTTACGCATGGATAAATCTACGGCTCGAAGAAAACCACGAAAACTCCGGCGTGAAATGGACTGCCGCCTAGATGTGTTCGTGTCTTCAAAGGAAGTCTCATAGAACATCTATGACGTATGTATACAAAATTTTGAAGATCCGTCTACATTCTGTGTTAATCTTATCGATAAATTATTTTCCATTAAATAGTTATAGCCGTTTGTAATCGCTATATATCATTTTGACTTGCCCGGTATTTATGTCAGTGGCAGTTCACAAAAACCAGAGCATTTCCACAACAAAGTGCTTCATATTGTAATATTATTTACGACATTTCACCGAATTAGAATTTACGATACTAACCCGTCAGATTTTACATAATTAAACGATAATAAACGAGTATTCGATATTATTAATGGAGACATTCTTCCTTGTGTCGTACGAAGATGTTAAGTCAAAAATCACAAAATCTTATCTCCGAAGCTCGTGCATCGCATTAAATACTATCAGCGCAAAACTACAGTGAATCAGAAAGTGCAAAAAAGAGAACTATCTTTTCCCGATGCGGAGGAAACACAGGGTGTAAAGGATTTTTTATTTATTTATTTATTTTTTGCCATAACGGTTGGTCCTATAAAAAACTTGTCAATATAAAAGTTTTAGATAATATTAAGAGGATTAATAATAAATTTACGCGGATTTGATATCTTGTGAATTGACGAAGCTATGATTTTTTTTCTTCTAACCCCCCCCCCCCCCCTTGGGGCCATTTTTAATTATATCAAAAATCTGTCATACATAAATTTTCGGCCCTTTTCCTAGAAGTAATAACTTTAAACGAATTAGATACGTATAATAATTAAGAAATTATGGAGGATTTTCTGTTTTCACAAAAAGTCCCCCCCCCATTTCCCCCCCCCCCCTTGGTTAGATTTTGCCGATTAACGAACTTGACCGAGATTTTATGCCCCTTGATTTTATGTATCAGTTTGTAAAAGATTAATGCAGAATTTTTCCAATTATCGTGGTCAGAAAAAAGTGACATAGATAGATATAAAGTTTTGAACTGGGGGTGGTTTTGGGTTCTGAGAGTCATGATCGGCGTAGATCTGCAAAAATTTTTCAAAATTTCCAACTTAGGTGAGAATGTAATAGGTAGTATTTCTTACGAAATCTACCTAAAAAAAAATGGCAAAGTAATAATGAGATTTACAGAAAAAATAATTTGGTAGGGAAATGAAATCGCATCGGCATTTAAGATTGAAATAGAAATGAAAAGATTAAGTTTAGGCGGATGGATCTAAAAAAAA
Organism: Maratus michaelseni; assembly: GCA_963931845.1. NCBI lineage: Eukaryota > Metazoa > Arthropoda > Arachnida > Araneae > Salticidae > Maratus > Maratus michaelseni. The sequence goes on from OZ007595.1 coordinate 123,209,448, forward strand.
GGGGGGGGGGCGGGAATACGTGACATTCTTTTAATAGTTTAAAAAAAAAAAAAAAATTATATCGTACGCATTTAGATTGAATTTTTGAATATTTTTAAAGACAAGTGAGAATTAAACTAGGGTTATAAAATTATATTGGAAAAAAAAATTTATAGAGCGGCGGGTTTTTTACAATTTCGTAAAAATATATTTACTATTTTTAATTAGAACCTTCTTACCATCAAGGTGCTTATTACAAGTTTTATCACTTATCTGATCATTTGGATATAGGAATGAGCATCAAGTGTTTGTATTACAAGCACTTCTGCTATTTATAGTGATAAGATACATAAACGTGTTTAAAGAAACCAGTGGAAGATCTAGCCCTCGATTTAGAAGGAAGTGGAGGAGTTCATAACATATCTGGAGGGGCTTTTCCGGTTGTAATGATTGGTCAAACAACCAATTGCACTCTCATTTCACGTTTTGAGGTTCATACACAGCAATTAGTCGGACCCATTTTTTATTAATAAGTCAAAAAACACATCTTTCAAGTCTTATTATTTTAGCTTCTTTTTTTCTTGGGGTTTTACCCAAAGTTGATGACGTCGACTTTAGTTTAAATCGAATCTTCCTTGTATTCCCCCCCCTTTTCCACATAAAATGTTCACTTCACCCGTCACTTTGTTCTCTGATCTTGGTTATGTCAACGAAGTTTTATACAGCATGTATAAATGAATTAATAGAAACTGAACTTACCTCTCTGATCATCCTTTCCGCCTTGGCAACGTCGAAGTCCCTAGCTGTGGAAATAAAATGTTTGGCATCAGTATGGCATCATGATTTACAGTTTCAGACATTTGCAAACCCCCTGCACTAAACAGAAAGTGGCAATCAGAATGATTGCAGTAGACAAGACATCGAAATTAATTCGAAAAAACTGTAGAAAGTTAAAAAAAAAAATTATACTTTCTCGCTCCTTCCCCCCCCCCTCCCCCTAACTGATGTTTTAACATTTTTCGACATGCCTGTATGTCCGCGTTCCAAATGTCGTAAAAACGCTACTATCGCCAAGAAATTTAAATTAGCTATATAAGTAGTACAGTGCAACAGCATATTCCGTACAGAAAATAAAATAATCTAATTAGGCCTGTGACAATTTTACGACAAGCTGGGGCATCACGGCAAACAGATTTCTGGAATCTACTTCCATCATTATATTGGTAATCTGTTTTATCAGGTTTATTATATAATTTAGGAGCTTTATAATTTGAGTATCCTGGGCAAATGCCCGGTTTTGTCATGCAATAATATGGCTCTATCTATAACTGTTCTTTTACAAATAATTTCAGTGCATTTCTTTACATAAAGAAGTATTTCAAGAGCTTTAAAATATACAATTTTCAAATTTTGCGAAATTTTGTGCCATTTTAAAAATGATTATGTAAAAATGTTTTACTTATTTTACCTGCATGTCTACGTAATCCCCAATTTGTTTAAAAATGCTTTAGATCACAATGAACTTTGATTAGTTCAAATTTTAAAAATAACTAAATAAAATTTTAATCTAAGCCAGCGAAAAAAAAATTCTAATTCAATTTGCATATCAATAACATTGGACAATAGGCCATAACGCATGTGTGTAGTAGGATTTTTCTTTCTTGTTAAGATGAAGAAAGACTTAGGAAAAATATTTTGGCTTCAAGTATTAGGGAAGATTTTTGTCGGGTTTTCTTTTAAGCTACTTAACTTGGACAAATAAATCCATTTTGGAACTTTTTAAATTGATATATATTTCTTGCAAATTTTAAAGAATCCTTTGACTACGGATTCATTTTTCTATTGGAAATTCTTGAAACTGGCGACTATTTTTATTCTATACGAAAATAATTTAAAAATAGTCAAAATGACAATATCAATTCGTTGGACTTATATGCCAAGCGACTAACAGTGCTTGATCCTTGATATTTCACAATTTACCTAACTTAACTTTATACAATAGCAATTAAACTAAAAAGTAAAACATTAACGTAATATGTTGTAATCGTACTGTAATTTTTTTGGATATGGGATAAAGATTTTCACAGAATTACACGAATATTACACTGACATAAAATATTACTAAGCATAATGGCATTTTCAAATTTTTATTGTCTAACACAGCCATACTCAACCTGCGGCCCGGTGACATTTTATGTGCGGCCCGAGACACAGACATAATCATTAATCCATGTATAAAATTACTTGAGATGTGCATAATAGATATTTAAAACTTGTTTTATATATTTTCATGGGAAGGCAAAATCTGTCTTGTTATATATAACTAGCCGCCACTGGCGACCAGTTTGGTCGCCCTTAAATGTATGTTAAAGCATTGTAACAAATTATTTTTATTCATAATTTATTTTTTTCCTTAATCCTTCGCCAAACCGGAAAAATCTAATAGACAAATCAAGAACTTTTGCGATCGTGGTAGCATTTCGCATATTTTTTGTTATGTATTTCATCTTTCTTGACAAAAACCGCTTAACCCACTTTATAATAAATTAATCATTGTGTGTGTTTTATAATAAAATTGTGTGTTTTTTAATGTAAAATAAACTATTTCATAATAAAATAAAAGTACATGCTGTTTTAGTAATCTTTAATAGGTACCTGAAAATGGGATTTTCTCGCCAAAATGGCACAAAACAAAAATCGCGCCAACACCGGTGCGTCCGTGACAGCTGTTCCAATTTAAAATACACGACGTTCACATTTTTCTTTAAAATAGAAAATAGATAAATAAGAAAAAATATAAATCAAAACATTTGATTTCAAAATTGAAGTATCTTTTCTAATTTGCACACGCGAAAAATAAAAGCTGACAATTCATTTCGAAATTTGATCCATTAAATATTATTACATGAGTTCAACTTACGTCAAGAAAAGATGAGTTGTATAGAACAGAATTATGGTAAACATTGATTGTCTCACTGGTGCGGATTATTTTTTTTACACCAGGCAGCGGTCCAAAAATTCATGGTTTAATATTTTAAACGTTCACAACGAATGAATTTTTTTTTTTTTTTTTTTTTTTTTTTTTTGTTTACTTTGATGGATAGAGAATTTGAACTGCGAACCTAATTTAAACTGAAGTTATTGCAGAATGTATACGTAATTGAACGTAAATCATCTCTCAAATATTAATTTTTTTTGGACGATCTTTCTAAAAATGTACCTTTTATGCAGTTTTATTCGAAAAAATAATTTTGAATAAAAATGGCTGCCTGGCATATGAAAAAGTGAAGCGGGCATTCCGGAACTGTTGATGACAGTCACATGACTTACGGTTTTATTATAGAGATTGATTAAAAACATCTTAATTGTTAAAACATCTTAAATGCTGTTTGTAGTCAAAATTACCTTTTGCATGTAATCTTATTTGTGCTATAGTGCTGTTTACATTTCTTTATCTTCAACACTAATCAAACATTGTTCCAAATTAATTAGATTTGCACTATATATTTCTACAATTAAAAGAAAATAAAGCGTTTGAATTGAGCAAAAGATTGGTTTATTAGAGAAAATCTCATTCTTTTTTTGTTTAGAACTTAACGATTTTGCATTGTTATATTATAACGTTTTATACTTATTATACAGCTAATACTGCTTTTTAACGTTGAATGTTTGTCTCAAAAAATTGGCATAAAACCTTTTGTACATTACTATTTCCAAACAACGAATTTTGCGGCCTATTTCTATAAAATATACAATAAAAATCTACCACGAAGTTTATTTTTTGGAAATTGTAGTGTTCAAAATTTTTGGTAACACTTCTGCGACAAACTTTTAATCCTACTGATGTTATATTGATTTGTTATACTACTTTTGTTAGCTGTTATTTTAATTACCCTTTATTTACTTTTCTGTTAAGAGTGTTGCGGCCCGCCTAATGTCGTAAACATGTGTTTGCGGCCCGCGAGAAAAAAAAAGGTTGAGTACGGCTGGTCTAACATAATGTGTATAAAGAACTACATAAGGTTTCTCTGTTATGCGCGATTTTAAATCGGTATCGTCTCTTCAAACATTTATAAGCGAGAAGTCACTGTATGAGTAAAATACTAAGTACTAAGGTATACTATATTATAATCTTACTATTAATTAAAATATATCTATGTTACACAGCTTGATTTAAATATTACATTATTCGACTGCTTTTAGAATGAAATTATAATGAATGCAACTTATTCTTACCTTTCAACCATCGTAGTAAGAATTCGTCGTCATGTTGAGGTTGTAATATATCTTGTAATACCTTCCGGAACTGCAAAAGGAAGTTGAAAATTTTACAAATCTGTTACATTAAAAAGTAAAACAATACGTATAACGTCTGAATTTTAAAAAAGATATTTTTTTAATGCTTTTATGAACAGAAACTTGGTCCAAAAATTTATTTACACTGAAATTATTTAATGAAAAAACTAATAAACAAAAAAGGGGAATTGTGCTATAACAATAGGAAAATTAACTATTAAAACAAAATGTTTTTAAAAATTTTATATTTTACTTAAATTTATTAATATCCAACAGATTTATGGACATCTAATCAAGGATGTCCACAATTTCAGATTTATGTTCTGTTTGCCGATTTTAATTTACATTGTGTGCATTTAAAAGAAATTCTTAAAAACAATGTTGAGAAAAATGGTGTAAAACAATACAAGTTAAAATTTAGATTTGACTTGTTCTGTAAATAAATGAAAAATGAAACCCAACTGTGAAATTTACTATAGAAACTAAGTTTTAATATAAAACATCGTATATAAATTCTGAAAATTAAAAAGTTCAGAACTGCAATTTTTAGACAGTAGGTTGTACTATAAAGCTTATTCGCAATTACCACATCAAATCGCCTTTTTAACAATATTTGTTTTATAACTATTCAGCGTGCGCTGAAACTTACATCTAAATTAATAATGAAGAATCGTGAAATTTCATATTCTTATAATAAATCTTATAGTCAGCCGATTTAATATTTCACATTAATTCTGCAGTTCAATGATTTCGAATAATTTAATTTTCATACGACGATTTTTAATTTTTTTGTGAATCTGAAATTTTATACCTGCAGTGTCAAGATTAATCAAATGATACCTAATACGTCAAAATCGGCCCAACTGTTTTGATTTTAGTATCAATTATTGTGAATATAATAAGCTTTATTAACTGTTGTACACAAGTTCTCATACTCCAAAATCCTTAACCCCTCTTTGCCTTAATTAGTAAAAAGTAATCATGAACAGTCTTCAAAATAACATTGATTACACCAATGATTCTAAATCAATATGTTCAGACAAACTGTTGTATGTGTGCTTTAGGTTGGTGCGAGACCATTAAATTGCTTTTAAAAGTATTAGCGACTCTCCATGTATCTGTTGAAGTCAAAACGTTTTAATAGTTTCAAAAAGAGTTGAAAACCCACCTAAATTTAACAGATTAATTTAAAAATAAATTCAACTAAACAAAATTTCACGCCAGGGAAATGTGTCAAATGCAATAACGGGTTATAGTGTAACCACTGACTTTGTAGATAAAATTTTATTGTAATCAATCGACATGTTTTTCCAGCCTCTTTTTAGGTGCATTCGTAATTATATAAATACGTAGCACCTATAGTCGTCGTTTGGTCCGTCCGTCTGTCTGTCTGTCTATAACAACGCAAAAACTACCCAACCAAATGGTTTACAATTTAAGATATATTATCTTCGCAGAATTTTGTCGAGACATTTCAAATTTTATTAAAATCGAATCAAAACTTTAGGAGATATTAATAAAAATATTTATTAAGAAATTTGAATTTTTTTTTTTTAAATCGGTGCTTTCTTGTTAGAGGAGCTTCCGAAGTTTAATTGTCAAGCGACCGAGATACTTATTTTATGACAGAAATTAATCTGCAGACGATATAATTCATTTCACAGAATTAAAAATCATCAAGATCTGAATATTTATATAACTAGCTGATACATATATATCTGAATATTTATATAACTAGTTAAGATATTTGTATGAACAGTGTCATAAGATATATACTTAACTAGCTGTTTAACCCGTTCTACGCACAGGATATCATGAATTTAATTCTAAAACGTGCGTACGAACGCACCTCGTTTGTAACGTTTGACGTGCAATTTCCAACTTGTTTATACTATTTGTGAAAGTACTCGAAGCTCAATTGAATTGTTTTAAATGCAGTTAAAAAAAAATTATATTTTGATGTTAAATAGTAGCATATCATATACTTTCCCAACGATTTAAACTATATATTTTAAAGCCAATATAAATGTCTTAATTCTACTTGTTCCGAATGATAGGGAAAGTATAACCAGATGACTTCAGTTGAAAAGCTCAAAAATATTTTTTTTAAATTTAGATCTCAGCTAGCGTAATTAATATGCCATTAAACTAGAAATATATTAAGATTTCACCCGCCAAACAAAAAACAGACTTGATTATGCACAATAGCAAAAGGTGTGAATAAAGCCTAAGGTCCAACTATACCAAAACATGGTTACACTTGCCTCACTTCATCTTTGAGTATCTAAACAAAATTCATTAAAAAATTCTGGAACCAGTTTTGATTAAAATTAAGTGGTATAAATAATATACCACCGGCCTTCAAAGAGTTAAAAACGTGATTTAAATGAATATTAATTCTAAACATTTATGGTGTGCCACGAACATCTTATAAAATTTAAAGTGTGTCGTCAGTTCAAACACCCGAGAAATACTGTATTATACCATCAATATTATAAAATAAAACCATCCTTAAGTAATGTTGACGCCATATCGACGGTGGCAACGACCCGAGCCATCTATTTAGTATTTTTAGCAATTTTTTTTTTATTTCTAATCTTCGCACAACTTTAGTTTTTACACCGTTGAACGAGAAAAAAAAAGGGTACTTTCAAATGCAATTTATCTGAAAACTACCTCAAATTATTGGATTTATGGTTTTTAAAATAATTTTCAAGCACAATTTTTTAAAAGTTAATTATCGCGTGCAGCCCGATTTCGGAAGCATAACCGTTTACACTTAAACAAATATAAATAATTCGGTATGCGTCTCCTGCTAATATTTCATAACAAAATTAAAACTTCGATAAATAAAGTAAATCCCAAATTTAACAGATAGAGTAATCTAACTACGTGCTTAAAAAACACTGAAATAATCAGAACCGAAGAGGCTGCTGTAAATACCGAAATCTTAGGCGATTTCTTCAGCTTGCTCCTGGCATGCGGCAAATACGGAAGTATCGTTTTTAATAAAATTTCAAAACTATTTTAATGCTTTCAGGTATATTTCATATAAAAATCCTGCGTGGTGTTGCACCACATTTTTGCTGTTAGTGCACAATCTAAAAAATATACAACGTGTCAGAGAAAGATCATTCTAACGATTATTCTAAAGATTATTAACAAAAATACTAACAAGTCAAATGAAATGCAGTTTGTGGCAAAAGAATGAAGAAATCAGTTTTTTTTAAATACCTTCATTGTAGCTCTACCCGAGCTCCGTTAATAGAATGAAGAATGTTCAATCTGTAGTCTATTTTCATGCCAAGTGTTTAACGTCCGCTATGTAACAATGAAGATTGAGAATTGTATCCTTACGTTAAACACACTGTTTATTGAGCACTTGTTTGATTTCCTTTTTAAAGTAAAGGATCAAATTCGCAATACTCACTGTTACACAGCTAATGTTAAAAAACACTTTGTGCGAAATCGACTGCAGAGTCAACATTCTTCATGCAAGTAACGGAGCTCACGTAAAACACTGAAGGTAAAAGACATGCGCCGCAGGCGCCCCGTGCGGGACGCACCGCACACAATCGACCACAAGTCCTGAGAGACTTAATGCGCCAGTAGCTTTGTCTCGCTACGGCGCTTCGGCCGGTCAAAGAGCCGCACCCCACTGCGGACCCTCTAACCTAGTACCCACGAGTCGACGACATAGGTCGCTACGACAGTAACCCTAGTCTGGGGAAACTCCCACACAGGACGGACCCGTGGTAAACTGGAGACGGCCACTCGGCGACTTCGTCGCCGAAAGCCCATAAGGGGAATCTGTTTCTAGGTCGTCGTGCTGCCGCGACAATTTTTGCTTTACCACAATTCAAGGAGTGTGAAAACCTAAATAGGTAGTCACTTTCCCCTCTCGTAGTGGACAAAAACTGAAGGTAATGAAAAATCTTGAATTTCTTCATTTTTTTTTCAGCAAACTGCATTTCATTTGAGCTGTTCCTATTTATGTTATTAATCTTTAGAATAATAAAGATCTTTCTTTGACACGCTGTATATTAAATTTAAAACAACCTACTGGAGTTTCCAATTAAAAATGATTTTCACCTATGTTCTATACATCGGGTAGTAGTATGTTCTGTAACCCGGCAATCCCGGGTTGGATCAATTACATTAAATGCTAATTGCTCTTTTATTTTCCTCTTCGTTGCTTACTATAACTTTTAAGTAAACAGGAACAATTTAATTTAAAAGATTTTTAGCTTCTAAAAAATATGCTTCTGATATGGCACATTCTTCATATGGCATGCATATAGAAAAATAGTACATAGATATCACAGACAATGAGAAAATATTGTTCACATGGGTTACCAGAGATTTTCGTCCATGTCGAAATGTATAGACAGAATTGAAAATTGCATCGTGCAGTGTAGAAACATGTATAAAGTTAGGGAATCGAAAATTTAACTATAAGGAAAATGTTTAGCGAATGTTTTTTGTATTATTAAATTTAACGTTACAAAATAGTTCTGCAGGAAAATCAAATAAGTCAGGAAAATCAAATTACGCCAACAAATTTCTTGATTTAATCTAATATGGAATATTAGAAATATTATTAGAGACATTAGAAACATTATTAGAAACATTATTATGGAATATTTTAACGAGAACACCGTTATCGAGAAATAACGTCGACATAAACAATAAGAAAATTGTTGAAAGTAATGGATGGTTAACATCTTCCTTCGATGGCAAAATTTATAGACGGATAAAAAATAGAATTCAAAATCTTAATAAATATGACTGTGTAGAAACATTAAGATTTTAGCCTCAGAATCAAAAAATTGTCTAGAAGGAAAATATTCAATTAATGTTTTTTATATCATGACGTTATAAAATATTTCTATATTCGAGGGTAATGTGAGCTGTATGAAATCTAATCACGCCAACAAATCTTATTTGATTTAACATGAAATTATAAATATTTTAATGAGAATTAATGATGTGGTAAATCCAGACAGTTTATCTTCTGGTCTTCTGCCTTTTGGATGCACAAAATTCAGCTTTCATAAGTGTTGTAAATTTTCTGCAAATTATGTATTTTTTGTCTCGTTCATACTATGAACCTTTTAAATAAACAAGAAGCATATGATTTCAAGTATTTTTCGTCTCTAAAGTCTAGTTCCTGAACATTCTCGATATGGTGCTCAATCGAGAAGTAGTTTAGATGCCAAAAACAATAAGAGAAATACTACTGACATGGCAATCTGAGTCTTGCTACGATGTCGAAATGTATCGGCAGATTTCAAAATCTTATTTTAATGACGCAAGTGTAGAAATATCCGATTTTCGCCAGAGAGGAGAAAAAATGGCTATAAGGAAAATTAATGATTTTTTTTTTCATTAATTTGATGTTTCAAAATACATGTGCATGTGATGGTAACATTAGTTGTATGGAATCAAAATGACGCAAACAAATCTTCTTTGATTTGATCTAAGTTGCTAAATATTTTAACGAAAATTAACGATGGCGGTAAATCCAGACAGTTTATTTTCTCGTCTTTTGCTTTTTAGATTCACAAAATTTAAGTTTCATAAGTGTTGCAAAACTTTTGCAAATTAGGTATTTATTTTTCCTCTCGTTTATTCCACGAATTTTTTATATAAATAAGAAGCATATGATTTCAAGTTTTTTTAGTATGTAAAAAGGTCATAGTTCCTGAACATTCTCGATATGGTGCTGAATCGCGAAGTAACTTAGATGCCATATAAACAATAACAGAAATGCTACTGACATAGTCACCAGAATCTTGCTTTGATGTCGAAATGTATTTATATAGATTTCAAAATCCTTAATGACGCAAGTGTTAGAAATGTGATTTTTGCCAGAGATTTAAACAAAACAAAAAAAAAAATAGCTATAAAGAAAAATATTTAAATGAATGATTTTTGTTCATTAATTTGATGTTTCGAAATAAATGTGTAGTGCATATGATGGTAACGTCAGTTGTATGGAATCAAAATGACGCAAACAAATCTCCTTTAATTTGATTTAATATAAGTTGCTAAATATTTTAACGAAAATTAACGACAGCGGTAAATCTAGACAGTTTATCTTCTCGTCTTTTGCCTTTTAGATGCACAAAATTTAAGTTTCACAAGTGTTGCAAAACTTTTGCAAATTACGTATTTATTTTTCCTCCAGATTCTATGAACCTTTTATATAAATAAGAAGCATATGATTTCAAGTTTTTTTAGTCTGAAAATTCTTAGTTCCCGAACATTCTCGATATGGTGCTGAATCGAGAAGTAGCTTAAATGCCATAAACAATAAGGGGAATGCTACTGACCAGTTACCAGTCTTCCTTCGATGTCGAAATATATCTACAGATTTCAAAATCTTATCTAAAATAATTATGCAAGTGCAGAAATAGCTATGATTTTCGTCAGAGAATTGTTATATATAAAAAAATTTGCTATAAGGAAAATATTTAATGATTTTTGTTCATTAATTTGATGTTGCAAAAGACATGCATGTGATGGTAACGTTAGTTGTATGGAATCAAAATGAGGCAAACAAATCTCCTTTGATTTGATCTAATAAACGTTGCTACATATTTTAACGAAAATTAACAATAGGGTTATCCCACACTATCTTGTCTTTTGTTGTATGGAAAAATCGCGATCATAATCAAAACGATTACTTCGGAAACGTCCTTGAAGCATGGAGAAACCTATTTGAATATGTTTCTTTAAATTTCAATATTATTAAAATAAAAATATGCGGAAATTTTACAGTATGCAATGTCGAAAGTTAAAAATTTTGATGTACAAAATTTACTAGAAATATGCCTAAAAATTTTATGGGGATATGTTAACTAGAAGCAAAACTCCAACACTCACTTGTATTTTATCTTTTTTCGTGAATTTTACATTTTAAAATATTTCATACAAAATCGGATTAAAAATGTAAAAATAATAAAAACTTTATTTTTTTATTTATTATCACGGGCAACGCCGGGCGGGTGCTCAGCTAGTATGATTAGATTGGCAACGCATGGACCACGCTATTTTATCCACTCTTGCACTGCCAACTTTACATCCAATTTACGTTGGAACATCTGTTAAACTGGCTCTATCACTTTAATAGTTTCAAAATTAATAAAATTCATTATACAGCTAATAGAGGGGATGACACATCAAACTCATTTTTCACAAGAATGTATTAGGGAGAGTCAACTCCGATTCTCAGCGCCTCAATATAAAGCAGATGTAGTCCAGTTTATTATTATTTCAGATTACGCAATATATTTATGATTCACGTATTGAATTGGGGAATACATTGAATATTTACTAAAATTGGGTCATGTAGGTCTATGCTTTAACGAAACCCCGATTACTAATTGTAGCTGTTTCATCAGATTTCAGTTCGTATCATGCATAAGATAGAGAAGGTAAGATAGTGAAGGCAAATAAAAATGAACCAATACTGTTGTAATGTTTCAAACAATTGCAACGGATTTTTAAAAATCTGTACTTTAATTGATGTAACACTGCATTAAAAAGTTTAGTCATGTAAAATTTTTACGGACCCATGCCAAGAAATTTCAAAATTTTAGTTTTCTACCTTATTTCATTCTATGGGAAAGAATTTCACAAATATAACTAACCCTCTTTCATATAATCAATAGAGATATATTAATTATATGCATAAGATTAAACAAGATGAAAATATATAGGGCATATAACTCATGAATAATAATGAGTAATACAAACTTTTTATCCTTAATTATATTAAAGATGTGAAAAGCACGAAAGTGAAAATTTATCACGCACATTTCAGGAGAAATCTTTACAATCGCATCAGCAATGATTAGAACACGCAACTAAATAACGGACTGTTGATTAGCTGAATATAATCATACCAATCATTGATTGTTTCTCTATAACAGTTCAGGATGAGTTATTTTGTTCTATTATTTTAAAACTTTCTACCATAAATGAAAATAGATATAAACCGACTCCGTGTTCCAATTTCAATATTTAATGAGAGAAAATTAAATTTTCGAATTACTTTTTTCTGGTTTAATATTTAAGGTTTCTTTTCCCTCTCATTTGAAAAGCATCATTATATATACATTCTATCAAAATAATGTATACAAACAAATTTTCCACAATAGCCTCTTGCGTGTCGTTCAGTTAATAATTAATGTTTGTTCTTTGTGCTTTTTTTTCGCAATTAAAAATATTCAAGAAAAAAAAATTCTCCAGAACAAAATAAGTTTTTTTTTTGTTAAATTGACAGGAAAGAATGGTAGTGTCTTTTTGTTGACTTTGGAATTATTAATTACTTTATGAATTATTAATTTGGATATTTATATTGACGTTGAAAAAAAATTGCACGTATTTCCATAAATTGATATTTATACATGGGATAATCAATAGAGATTTCAGTTCGTATCATGCAGAATCTTCAGAGTATAAAGTTTAAAGCACGTGGCATTGCTGACTGAAGATAGATTAATATAATTTGAAGTCCATTTTGTTAAAAACATGACAATCAAAATCAGGTAATGAGATATAATATATATTTTAGATTAAATAAAGCAATATCTTCTATTACCTTATACCATGATGAGACCCAATTACATCGCAAAATTATTGAAATGTTTTACGCACACAAACGCATTTGTAAAAATATTTGACGCTTCAAACGCAATCCAGAATACTGTAGACTTAATTAGCCGAGCTTAAACATTCCAAACATGATTTTTTTTTTTTTAATTACAACTTTTTTTAAACTCTGAGAAGTTTAAATAAGGAGTAGCTAAAATTCTTCCATCACAATACAAGTGAACTTACGTAATTTTCGAAGGACGTAAAGTAACCTCTAATTAGGCAATACCGATTGGTACTGTATCTATGGTACTGTATCTAATCCACATTCTTTTATCCCAGACTGCATGATGTAATATGCCTAACGCGCATCCAAACATGAGGATTGAGATTTAGGTGACCTTAAAGGATTTTAATCCATTAATCCATGTAATACTTTTCGCAGTATTGATCATAGACTGACAATAATCAAACTTCTCTTTATTTACATGAAGTTACACAGCAAATGCAAGAGATTTACTGCGTGTATTACGTAATAAAACAATATAGTGTGTTACACTACTTAGCAATATTATAAGCTTAAGCCTTTTTCAAACAAAAATTCATCACAGAATAGTAAGAATAATAAAATAAAAATAAAGGAAAAGCTAAGTGACATTCTAGAAGAGTAGACTGATTACGGCTTATGAAACTGTCAATATTTTTTTTTCTCCATAAAAGTAAGGTTTTTCTTTAGCCTAAAATAATAGTGCAGAATAGTATTTAATCCACGAAAATTAATCTTAAATAACTCTCTAAAACAAAAGATTTTTAACCCACCATGGTATTTCACAAAGAATTTCCTTTCAGCTCGTTTAGTTCCACTTGATATTTGGCTAATATCGTACCAACGGCTCCTTGACAACGCATTTTATGATTCAATCACTTCAATTCGGTTTTTTTTCTCTTTACAGATTAAATTTCTTGGAGAAAAACAAAAACCAAAGTTGTTGCTTCTCTATATCGTGCTTTGAGACCGTTTGCGGATACGTACATATGAGGACACCAAGAAGCCAAAAGGCATAAGTAACAAAATTGAATAAACTTAAGCTAAGTGCACAGGCGATCTGGAAATAAAGTTATTTGTTTGGAGGTAAAAAGATACGTGATTTTCTAATTATGTGCCGCGTTCTGTAGTTCAACTACTTAAAGGGTACAGGCGCCGAATGATTATCCATATTGATTAATTTGTATTTCCGTTGAAAAAAAAAATACTTTTTTTTCACACTTAGTGATCTTTGAACTCTTATTTCAGTAAGAAATAAGCAACAGTTTCATATTTCAATTCAGTCAATTACTATTTATGTTCAACTTTGAACTCCTTTTATTCCAAATCTAAATTTTGTCACTTGTATCCCTTTGTTTCTGGGGTCCTCGCATATAATTACAATAAGCTAGGAAACTTATGCAGTGAATTTTGTTTTTACTTTTTTTTTAGTGGTTATGATTATTACGGGTTACTACTGGAAAATTTATCTCCATGTGCCGACTTAGTAATTTTAATCATTAGTTGTTGTACGAAGTTAATTGTTTTAAATGCTTCTTTGAATTTGAAATAGGGAAGTGCAGTTTTTCCTCAATCTACAACTTCGAAAGAATAGAATTGAAGCAATACACATATTTCACTGATCAAAATAGCTTCAAAATATGGGGTTTGGACACCCTTTCTATATCATTAAACTTAAAGATAAAACGTTATCTGATACCCTTTAACTTAAGCCAAAAAAGAATTATGTCGCTAATGAATGCTAGAGTATTCAGATTTTTCCTTATAACTTGAAATATTCGCTGGGAGAAGCTAGAGAGGAAAACAGTTGCTTAACGGAGAATTATTTTATTTTTCAATTGTCCGATGTAGCAGACTGTCAGAGTGAACCGTAACAGATATTTAGTAATAAATACCTGAATATTGATCAACGTACGATAGATAAGCCGAGAACACAGTGATTCTTTTGTTAGTTTAAAAGGAAATAAATTAAGGTTGTGCTTTCTTTACAATTTTCTTTGAAACCTATGCAAACGCGAATCTTTTACTATCATTAACTGAAGATTTTGATGTCTGCTTGGCACGAGGAGAAAAAAAAAAGATTAACACAAAAGATTTTAACGATACATTAAATGTCTTATTTGACAAAATCTATTCATGCACTGGAATGGAAAACAAGGGGGTGGGGGAAGTAATAAATGTAAAATCTGAAACAATTTTTTTTTTTAGTATTTTAATACACAAAATAGTTTTACCTCTTTTCAATATTTATAGTTTCGAAACAGATTATATCAGGAAAAATTTTAAGGAGAATTAAATGATGTCCCCCAGCAAATTAAAATAAAAAATAAATGTTATCTAGCGCACTCGCAATTAAAACAATAATCTGAAATGTTCTCCATGAATTAATGATACAGCATAGAAGTGAAATTTTGAAATATTTTAGGGCATTTTTTCAACATTTTAGGATATTTGATAAGCAATTTAAAGAACTATTTTTTTTTAAAATCAATATCGCTTATAAAAAAGACAGAAGATATATAAATAAAATAAAACCTGCTAAGACGGAATCTCAGGATACACGAGAAAAATTTAATTTTGAATAGGTTTGTCTTAGTTTCTGAAAATTTCAGATTGAGGTTTTCGTGAAACTAACTTTTAGTGATGCAACTTTCTACTGAGAAGAAAATCATTTTAATATATATATGGAGTGCAATATAAATTTAAATCTTAATAAAAAAATTCGATAATTAAAGAAATCCTAACCATTCGAATTTTTTCAAATCGTTCTTAGTATTAATGTTGAAAAGACTTTTTTGAAAATATTGTTTGAATGTCAACTTATGCAAGTAAATTTATTTGTTTCCAGCAATTTAGAAGGAATTCTTTAAATTTTTGGGAAATTTATACATTAAAAATTAACATTTCAGAACTCTTTAAATAATTAGGAATTTTAGGAAAATTTGAAATCCGACCCCTGTTGTCCTAGAACCATAATTATGTTAAAACTTGTTTTGAGTATATATTCAGTTTATCAGACTTATGCAGAATCAAGAACTAACTTGACAAGCAGCCGTCAAAAATTAACATGTTTTGATCCGAAAAATCTAATTGGATTGAAAAATCGAATCCTATTGCATTACAAAGTTTTCCAAAGAATGTTATATTTCATGGAACATACACTGTAGAACATTTCAAGCAATTTACTGAATTATTTTAATTGATGTACTGAAAGTTTTGAAGGTAAACAAATTTTGTTAAAGTATTTCATTTTAGGTTAAAAATATTATTTAAAAAACAGTTCAGACATAGATAATATTGGAATATCTTAAGGATTTTCTAAGGACACAGACAGAAAAATCTCATCGAAAATATTCTAATTTTAATGAAATGATTAAAGTTTGTTTTCTGCTTATAAAATTATTATATCTAACCTATAACTGCTGTTAGCGGTCTCGTACCGAGACCGCATTACTTTGGTAAATTTCAACAGTAACATTTAACTAAGTTTAACTATTGATACTACTATTGATCAGATTTAGCAAAGTCAACAATCCTCGCTTCTCGTAAACATTGAAAAATACTTTCATAAAAGCTATTTAAAAGTATTCGGCATTTACAAATATGGAAATTTTGATTAACTTTTCTAATGTCACATCGATCTTGGACGCAAGAAACAATTTAAATTCAAAAATTAGTTTAAGATTAAAAATTTCAATTTGTATTCAAAATTAGTTTTAAAAATCCTAGTTAGAGAAATAGAATTTTTGAAATTTGCCCCAATTTTTTGTTTTAAAAATTGTTGAAATTTGTTCCGATAAAGGAAACAATTTCATTAAACAAAAATGGTACTGGTTTATTTACATATTTAAATTGCACGTTTCAAAGAATACAGAAGATTTGAGATTTTAAAACTGATCAATTATGAGGGCTGTCAGATGAAAAAATAAATACTTAACTTTCAGAATCTTTATAATCAATTATTTTTTATATTAAAATATTTTTTTCTTGAACTATGACTAAATTTATAATTGGATAGAAAAAAAAAAAGCTTTGAAATTATTGTAGAATTTAAAATAATTCACATAGCTGAATATTTGAGGCAATATTTCGCCTATTTTTCTTTTGCCACATATTGAAGTCCCAATAACAGTTTTATAAAGTATATTTGTTAAACTATGAATTAACAAATTAGGTTCCACAAGTAATGCAAATTTATCCTGTTAAAATATGGATTTTGTTATTGAAATCGCTCTTCCGCAAACTATTTTTGAAATTGTTTAAAGGGCAATAAAATTATGCAGAAACTATCTTTGAATATAATTTATTCTGAATATAAAAACACTCAAATTAACATACATTTAAAAACTTAAATACCCAAGATATAGCTTCCAATTTCAGTTTAAAAAACATTTTAAACAAGAAAATTAAAAATGAGTTTTGATTCTATGTGGCCAATTCAATTTCATTTATTAAGTAAAATTACTTGTTCAAAATATGTTTGACTTTAAAAAGTAGAAAAAATTGGCAGCTATGCTAATAATACATGTGTATACTTGGCAATGTATAAAGAGTTCTTGCGTACGTATTTATCAGTGGAATTCAACTAATTATAGTTCTCTCATTCCAAGTTGAAATGATATACGCAGGGTAATGAATGAATCGTACAGACATGAAATTAGCGAAAATAGCCGTCAGGGTATTTACCATGCAACTCAATTACATTACTTAAGGCATCTACTAATTGAGCAATAATTACATTACCTCATGCAATAATTACCAAGATATTTCTCATAATTACCTTATTTTTGTAATTTTTGATAATGGAACGTTAAATATATTTCTGCACTTCAATACTGTTGCTAGAAATATCGATCTCTACGCAATAAAATTACAAAACTAAGAAATCGATTGAAGACAAAATGAAAAGTAAATATTAAGAGAAACCACAAGCGTTGAAAAGTAATGCTCTAAAAATATTCTTATTGTACGGTGTCAAGCAAAATTTTTCGAAGAAAACAACGATATGCTTAATTGTACACGACGATACCGTTTTCTTCGAAAAATTAATGATACACTAGAAATTTTCAGTAAACACTGGTCAGGAGCAATTAACAAAGGGTTATTTCATAAAATTTTTGGACAAAACAAGGGTTGCTGTACTTTTTAATTTCTCCTACTTTGTCTGTCGGAAACCTACATAGAAAAATAAGTTCAAATCCCCATTTGCAAAGAAATTCTATCTTAAAAATCCAATTAGAGAGGTTCAAAAAACAAGACTTTACAAAATTAAAAAATGTTTATAAAATCTCGTTTTTTCAACCAATAGGAGAAAAAAAATCAAATCAGCACACTTTCCTATATTAGATCATGTAATAAGTGAATTTCTGCATTTTTTTCTAAACAGGACACTTTAAAATATACTGAAATATAATTTAAAAAACTAGCATTTGGACTAATGTCTCATGAGGGGCAAGGGATAACTGTATGCAACTTGTGTTTTATTACTAGTGCTCGCGAATATAAGTTTAATACGTATTGTAACCGGTAACGATTTTGGATAGGTATAATATGGAAAAAAGGCTTAACTACATATACGTTTAAACGTATATTCGCGTGCACTAGTTATTACTAACTCTGAGCATGCCCAGAAAAACAGGCTGTCTTCTTTTCCTTGCTGAATTTTAACAATTTAAAATGTTGAAAAAATTCCAAAAAGACATTTTCGACTGCTTATAACTCAAAAAGGGGAAAGTGGTTATTGTACGAGATATGACAAGGAAGGACTTCTATATACTGCCTAATCTGTAAGTCGTTTCCTGCTTTTCCAACTGGTCTATTAGATAGGTGTCTTGAAATTAGAGAAAGTACACACGTATAAAATGGACATATAGAAACAAGAAACATTTTAGAATAAAATTTCCGGATTTAGTTAGAAAAATATTTCTAGAATTCACTTCATCTTTAACAAAACCTAGAAAATTTATTGAATAAAATGTTTCTAAATATTCTTGTTATTCGTGGCTGACTCATTTAACTTCAGTACTCCAAATCGGATAGACCACTTTCAAAACCAGAAAACTTATGGATTACAGGCAGTATATAGAGGTTTTTCTTTGTCAAATCGTGTCGATAATACCGATTTTTGAAAACTTTTCAACATGATTATAATGTATTAAGGAAAAGATAAATCTTTTTTTCTGGATATTTTCGGAGGTAGTCCTAACAAAATATACATACTGTTATCTTGTTTCCTTCATGAGATAATTTTCGAAAAACAGCATTTTGACCGATATTTCAGCAGATTTTAAAGTCTTCAACTTTTTGTAAAAAATTCATATTAATTTACTATAATTACATTATTAAATAAGAAAAAATGGGTGCAGATTTCAGATCTTTTTGAATTTTTTTGTTCATCTTTAAGTTTAAAAAAGAGGCAAGTTTTTTTTTTATATAATCCTTCAAATTTTGTAAAATAGCAGTTTTCAAAACTTCAAATCCATTTGCTAAAAAATTCTAACCTTTAACTTATTTTCTATATTTTTATAGAAATAAGTTTATGTATGGGGGAAATAAATTATGCGGTCACCAAAAATTAATAATGTCGAAATTTTGTGGAATAACCCCATACAAATAACTCCATTACATTTGTCAAATAACTGATCAATAATTAAAAATTAAATTGATGCAAAAGTATGTTACCTTTTGTAATTTATACAGAAACTGAATTAAAGCAGTATTTCTTTGCTCAATAATTGCTGTTAGGCAATGCCGTGGCCTATGGGGGAAAGGGGTACCACCATGCAAAAATTATATCACTGACTATAAATATGCCATTAAATATCCGTTAAGATTGTCAAGATTCGAAAATACAAGCAAGATTCAAAAATCTAAATTCTACGCTAGCATATCTTTAATGTTTGATTCCGTTAGTGTGTTAAAATAAATGCATTTCCTAGAAATCTTGAAAAATCATTCTATTTGTTTAGAGTGGAACTTTGCTTTTACTAAGTCAAAATGAAAATGTTAAAATGTCTGCAACAGATCTATGTCTATATAGATCGTCAGACTTGTTTAGCCAAATCATTGAAGAGTGCAACTGTTCCGACGTATGCTACAGGGATAACATTTTTAGCAATAGAACATTTGAAAACATGTACAAAATTTCAAAACACTAGTTTGGTTGGCACAAACGTCAGTGCGTCACCGAAGAAGCATTTGAATGAGATTATAATTTTGTTTGAATGAAAGGGGCTTAAGTTTTCTTTTGTAATTATGTTAATTTAATTACGTGAATTCACAATAAAGCTTAATAGAAACTTAATACTTCTATTAAAATTACTAAAAAAAAAAAAAAAAAAAAAATAAGCCAATAAAATTCTGGCCCCAAAATCCCCCTCCGAAAATTTTCCCTGGCTACGGTCTTGCTGCCAGTTAATCATTAAAGTTACAAACTAACGAGTCGCTTGAAGAAAATTAATATTAAAATAAAATCCAAAAACGTTTAAAAGTAATGTATACGCTCTAAATATTATTTTCACGTACGATGTCGGGTAAAATCCCTTTGAGAAAATAATTGCACAGAAATTTTCAGAAGACTGGTCAGGAACAGTTAACATATGATTTTTTTTTCCCCACAAAATATACTACCTTTTGCAATTGGTTATGCTGGAATCTGAACTGTTAAAATCAGCATTACTTCGCCTAAACATTGCTGTTAAAAAGGTTAACTACTGTCACAAAAAAATGTTGCATAGCTATACTGTAAGCTGTCTCAGAGACCGCTTCATTGAAAGATTAATAAAAAGGCTCGATTAATACATAGGATGCTATTTATCTACCAAATTTTATGTGCAGGATTTTTATAAATTAAATTCACCTATTCAAGAGTATCTAGAGATGGTACTAGCCCTCCAAACGAAACAAAATTTCATTGGTATTCGTAGTTAAACTGAAAGTTATAAGCTAAACTGAAGATTTGAAAGAAAAAAAAAAAAAAAAAAAGGTCCGAGATTGCTGACAGCAGTTAAGGATAAAGTTGATCCATCAAGTCATAAAACTAAGAAGTTATCCGAAGGTAAACTAGGAGAAAATTCTAAGGCAAAATCCAAAAATCGCTGAAAAGTAATGTATATGCTATAAAATTTATTCGTAATTTATGATGTCGGGCAAAATCTCCCAGGAAAAATTACACACACAAAAAAAAAAAAAAAAAAAAATGTGTAAACGCTTATAAACACATTTATTACATGAACAGTTTTTATTATATACACTTGTCAAATAATGGACTAATAATTAAAAATGAAATTAAGCAAAGAATATTACCTTTTGTAATTGTTGATACCGGAATACAACTACTGAATCTGTATGCCTTCGCTTAAACATTGCTGTTAGACGTTTAAGTTGATCTATACATCATTAAATTCACAAAACTAGCAAGCCATTCAAAGACGAAACTAGAAGACAATGCTAAGAAAGCACTGAACAATAACGCACATGACCAAAAAACTCATTTTTAATGTACAATATCTGGCAAAAACCTATCAGGGAAAATAACTGCCCAATAGCAGTAATCGATTTTTATCCTAAACATGCAAATTAAAAAGACAAGAGATCGGATGGCATGATTTTTTCTTTCTAATTTTTTGATATAATAGAGGAAAGTTCATAAGACCTTGAGGAATGAAAAAGATTAAAGGAGATGGGACGGTATATATATAAAGGGGCTCTCATTACTTTAACATTTTTGTTTTACTTATCTTTTGAAATGTGATAATGTAAAAAGCATTATATGAATACACCATTGGATTAAAATAAACAGTAAGATTTCAGTCTTATTATTTTAATTTATTAGAGTAGTAGAATATTCAGGTTTTTATTTCGAAGCGTGGGGGGAGGGGAACAGGATCACCTTACGTAGGGGTTATGTAAATAGGCTAAATTATGCCTATGATTGCATAATCATTGATTTCGGAAAGCGGAGATGGCTGTAAGTCGCATCGCTCCCCCCTCCTCAGTTTTGATATCCCTTTGTTTTAGAGCAAGACGTTATTAAATATCGACCGCTTTTGTTTACATTGACTTGGGGAGCAGTGCCATCAGAAAAAAGTTTTTAGAGGAAAAGTTACATGAACTCATTTTAGAATTCCGTACCTGAAAAAGGAAAAAACTAAACCCTTATAGTCTCTCATTAGAAATCCAGATTGTGGAAAATCAGGTAATAAATCAACGATTTTCGTATAATTTTCCTTTACATGTGCTATAAGACTAAGTTTTGAGTGAAAAATCTATAGGGTACTTCCGGTTGACCTAGAACCGTGAAATGTGGCACAAAGGAAGGTCTTTTATCACATGCAAAAATAATAAAATCAAAATCATTAATTTATAAATCTGTGCCACAAAAAATGCCACAAACTCGTGAATTTACATAATCGGAACTAAAGCGAAATTAATACACTAACGGATTTTTTTTTTTTTTTTTGTAACGATAACATAACGGTACGGAACCCGCAGGGTGTGAATCCTGCCAACACATCCTACAAGATCTTGTAGGATGTGTTGATCCTACTCTGTCTTGTCTTGCTTTTTTTTTTCGGGCAAGCAGGTTTGCAACAGGGAAAAAAAAAAACTTTAGTAGTCCAAAATCACTAAAATAGTTGCAATAATAGTATTTTAACCCCTTTCAGAGGCAAAGAAATGTTGCTAAAATGTTGAAATAATTAGAATGTCACCAAAATACACAAACAAATTGATTTGAAAATAAAAACTATCTTACGTGCATTAAAGTAAAATTTTATATCAAAAATTTCTAGGTACAAATTTGGCTGTTGGGGATTAGAATTAAGTGGTATAAATAATAGTGTCCCCCAAAAAGATTGAAAAGTTAATTTTTTACCCGTTGGAGACACATAAGTAATGGCAATAGAGACCAAGACCTGATCAAGATATAGATCAATGCCAAGTATCATAACTCTGACTTTTTGTTGTAGGAGAATTGAATTTACCTTGTTCAAAATAAGATAAGGATTAAGATAGTAAAATACTTTTGCCATTAATTTTCAATAAAGTTACGTTTTTTTTATATATATATATATATACTGTCCCTTGGTCCTATAAGATATATAGAAAGTTCTCTATCCTCTGGCAAGTACAACAATAAAAAATCCATTCTATGACCAAAATTCACCGAGCGCGGAATTTATCCGCTAAATTAAAGTGTCCGTTATGGAAGTTTCTGTATACTTTTAAATTATGAAATTTCGTTACTTTCAGACACTAAAAATGGACAGAAGTACCGGAAAGTTCAGAAATTTCATAAAATTCGAAGTATCACAACCGATTTTTCGTTGCTGAAGAATGGAATTTACTGTTTTACGGAGAAAAATTTTCTAAATATAACTTCTATTCGGCAGGGTCCGTATAAAATTAAAAAAATAACTCTGAAAATCAATAGCAGGGTTATTTGATCTACATAATCTTAATTACTACCTTATTTTAAAAACTTCAATTTACATTGCAAAAAGGCATTTATTTGCACCATTTATTATAGACTGAACGTTCTCAAACTGCAAGAATGCTTAAACTAACGTGTAAAACTGTATGAAAAGGTTTCTCGCATTTTACTTTTTTCAATTTAGCTATTAAAAAGAATTTTTTTTCTCCAATTTGATCATTTTTAGGTGCGTTTGTAATTACATAAATACGGTGCACCTATAGTCGTCGTATTGTCCGTCCGTCTGTCCGCATATAACAGCGCAAAAACTACCCAACCAAATAGTTTGAAATTTAATATGTAAAATCGCTCCAGAATTTTGTACAGTCATTTCAAGGTTTATGAAAATCAAAACGTAAAAAGGATACTAATAAAAGTTCATTCTGTTAAATCCTATCATTACGTAATTCAATGATATTTCCAGTATCAAAAATCCTTTTTAAGCGCAGCACTCTTGTCCTAAACACAATTATAGCAGTATATAATGTAAAATCACCGGAGTTTGTAGTCCTGCAACACGGAGATTATAGCTGTCAACTTTTGGCGCTTTTGTTTTGTAACCCCTTTAACTAATAGAAATCTTCACCTTACTCAATCTTAGAGATTCTGCTATCAAATTAGACAAAGACTTCTAAAAAAAAAAAAAAAAAAAAAAATTACCTCGAAAAAACGTAAAAGTTCGCCAATATGGGCGATTTCCAAGGATAACTCTGCACATCAATTTACAAAAAAATTGGTTCCTAGATTCATTTTAAAATTTTCCTAATGTACAATTGAACAGATGGTAGTTATTCCTAAAACAAAGTAAAAATTCTGTTTTTACAAAAAAAAAAAAAAAACAAAAAAAAAAAAACAATTATATAGTCTGTATAAATTCTTACCTCTTTTAAAGCAATTCGTTTGTCTTCTTGCTCTATGGAACTGCATTTTCCACTCTTTGGACTCATGTCCAGGCAACTGCAAGCAAAAAATATATTAAAGTTATTTAAATTTATTAAATTGCAAACATTCTTTGAATATCAGTTATAACTTATTTATACAACATAAGAAAAAATCCAAATTCAGATCCATATTAGAACTAGTATATTGTGGCCATCGCAAAACTATTTGCATTTAATTTCCACACCCGCTCTTAGATACCGAAACCAACATTTAACGACAAACTAATCCTATCATGAGTATTCGAATTATGATTCGTTGAATTCTGGTGCACATAAACTGGAGATATTAAACATAAATCGGACAAATCATCGATTTGCGGCACCCCCCCCCCCCCCTTCTTGGAAGATTTTGCCCAAAAAATTAACGAGCATCAGTTCACGTAATGATAGAACTTCATATGAAATTTCATCCTATTCTACGCTTAGTAGTTCGCAAGTTAGAGCGCCCCCCCCCCAAAAAAAATTATGTCATATACAGAGACACACGGATTTACATTTTCTAAAGACAGTCAAATCATATTCAGTACCTCCTAAAAACTTATTAATCCGTTAACAACGGAAAGTTGAAACTTTTCAAGTATCCACATTTTCATGTAGATACAAGAAAGTAAAAACTTGACCGAAATTGTCGGAGTACGGTGGGTGTAATGCATCCAGATCTTGCGTTTATAGCCCACTCTAAGCTAATGACGCTAGAAAAGAAAACCTTTTCCGATCTTTTTTTTTTCCTTTTTTGGTATATACAGTAAAATAACTTAGATTGTTGACATGTTTCGGCTCACTCCGAGCCATTTTCAAAAAGAAATGAGAATATGCAATTATTTAAATTTTCATGTACTTTAAAAATTACGCATCTTTTATTTTTAAATTACTTTATTTTTATTATATTAATTTATATTAATTTATTTTTAAATGTGGTTGTTTATTTTCATATCTGTAACCATAGAGCAACTCGAGCCACGATTTTGGTAAGTTACAATATGTAACGATGCAGCATCTTGTATTTTTGCATGTTATCTCTATAGTTTCTCTTATGAATAACACCTTTTAGCATTTAAAAGAAATATATTATTACAAGGTGTTATAATTTATTACATAGTTGAAAGTGTTTTTGAATTAGGTTTGTTCGTCTGTCTGGCTATACTCCAACTCCCGCAAACATACTCTTATTGTCATACAATTGATATGTTATTGAGGCATGTTCGGCATTGAAAGTTAAGTGTAGCATTTATAGTTTTACAGGGGCAGTCAAAAAAATGTTACATTACGGTTTATGGGGAAAAATAGTTGTCAGTGTATTTTAATGATATTACTATTGCAAATATATTGAAATTGACATACATAACTAAGGGTACTCGCTATAGAATGTGTGAATAGCATTTATCGTCCATTTACAGGGACACAAAAGACTTCCGTTATAGTATGGTCTGTGAGCAATAATTGCTGGAAGCGAGTTTCCACTTGTGGCAAGAGTCTTTAAATTTAATTTTTTGCATATTTCTTGGTGTATATAAATTCTATAGTTTCTATAGAAGGTTGCACAAAAGAATTTGAGTATAATTCTGTTTATTGAAGGAAATTGCTGAAGGAGAAATTTCGATTGTGTTACGAGTTTAACTGGACTAGATTTTAGCATGCTATATAGTATCTACACAAATCTGTAGATCATATATAGGACTGCACAAAATAATTCAGATATCTTCCGATGACAGATGGCAATTGTTGCAATTGGATTTTCAAATGTGTTGAGCGTTTTCCAAGTTACAGTCATCTTTCACTTTATTAAACTGTAAAATTTTGTTATGGAATTCTCAATGTGTCGGAATGTTTCACAGTCTATGCTTTGTGCATGATTTTTCTCGTTTCATTTGATGTTTTGTATCATTTAACTTTAAAATATTTTTGGTTCTTAATATGGATATTTCCTGGTAGGTTTTACTTATTAAGATGTTATATTGCATATGTTAAATATGAAATAATTATTACAGATTATATGTATGAATCTTATGAATAAATGCATTAATTTTAAGGTTAATATTACGATATAAAAACAAGTTCTAATAAATGTCAATTAGCTGTGGTAATGAGAGTTAATATGCTAGCTGGGACAAATGTATTTTTGAGTTGGTTGTCAGACTGACTTTTTGCTCTAATTTCATTTTTATTTAACGACGAACCTTATCTTTGTTTAGCCCTCACTTTTGCTCTGCCACCCAGGTTACATGCTCCGCTCCCCGCCCCCCCCCCCTCTCAAGTTGCCATCTTGAACTCATCGTAAATTGCAATATTACTGTCAATCGATGTGTTGAAAATTCATGAACACTTTTTTAAATGGTACTCGGGGCACAAACGGTTAAAGAATGAAATAAACATTAATAACAGAGTTGTTCATGTCAAAAATTGCAATCTCAGAAACTCTTTACAACAACTCACTCTGCGATAATTTTAGTCCAGTTGTCTAATCCTACAAATAAAAAGTGTTTATCTGCCGACATCCTATAATCTTTAACCTCTAAGCTTCATTTTTCATCGCAAGGTTTCAAAGGAAATTGCAATATCAGGACACACAACCCAAGGTTGATGTACTCTAATAACCCTTGCCTAGATGGAAACATGAAAGCGAAACTGAAACACCTGAAACATTCGTCAGATTAAAACTCATTCACCTTACACTCTCAAGGTCAGAAAGGTGTTTTTAGACATTGTAATGTTTTAAAATGAAAAAAATATATTTCTGAAAATTGAAAATAAATTCAACCTTAACATGAGTTAACGCGCATATCAAGAAATGGAGTTTGATGTTAACAATGTATCAAAAATACATTCTAAAATTACTTTCTAACTATCCCGTCAAAGTGCAATTTCAATCGATATACTATCACGGTGCAATTTCGATCGATATACTATCACGGTGCAATTTCGATCGATATACTATCACGGTGCAATTTCGATCGATATACTATCACGGTGCAATTTCGATCGATATACTATCACGGTGCAATTTCAATCGATATACTATCACGGTGCAATTTCAATCGATATACTATCACGGTGCAATTTCAATCGATATACTATCACGGTGCA
This sequence comes from Maratus michaelseni, assembly GCA_963931845.1. Classification (NCBI taxonomy): domain Eukaryota; kingdom Metazoa; phylum Arthropoda; class Arachnida; order Araneae; family Salticidae; genus Maratus; species Maratus michaelseni. Next base: position 123,236,866 of record OZ007595.1, read on the forward strand.
ATTTCAATCGATATACTATCACTGTGCAATTTCAATCGATATACTATCACAATTTTACAGTGTAATTTTAAATGTTATGATAAAAAGGGCCAATTAAATTAATTGAAATAACAAACATATCAATTAACGAACAGATCAAAAACTAATCTTACTGAATCTTTACAACGGTAATTTTACAACAATCTAGTAGTTATTTCAATTGCCCAGTCAAAAAAAAAAAACTTTTTCTGAATCTTTTAATTTCTAAACTTTGTATTCTTTGCAAAGTTTCAAATGAAAATGAATGAAATACCTAAAACATTCTTTAAAGTAAAATTCAATCACCTTACACATTCGGAGCAGTTGCTTCGGGTCGGTCCAAGTAATTTTAAAGAAATTTTCTGAAAGTTATCTAAAATTTCTCGTGTTTAATGAAACAATAAATATTCGTTATTTTTTCACTTACAACATTTAGGTTAGAATGAAATTAAGAAAAATTCTGAAAACTTTGAATAAAATGAAGTTATTCAATATTTCTTGCACTAAATGCAATAGAAAAAAGTCCTTCCGGCCTGTAGCGGGAGGAAAATGTAGCTTCCATAGTCCATGTTTTTAAAAATAGAACTCATTTTACTCGAACATCCGAGGCTAAAATGCTTGGAACCCGATTATAGAAGATTCAATCTGAATTTTCGTTAATACTGAATTTGAATGCGAATTTCAGCATGAGAGTTGCAGCATAACAAAAATCAGATTGTTTCAAAATGTCAGCCACCCTAGAATTTCAAACTGCTGTATCTCAGCCATTTTTAAAGATAAAGCCAAAACAAAAAATGTTCCAGAATTCTTATATTATGATCCAACACTTAACGGAAACAACTTTTTCAATTTATACTATTTTATACATCTTCTCGAATATTAAAAAAAAAAAATTAAATGTAATTTGCCGCCATTTTTTTAAACAAGATGGAGCATGAAGCTGGCCAACGAACTCTGTCGAGACCTAGGTATGTTCTATACACATGATCAGTCTCATCCAAATTGGTTCATAAGTAAGAGAGCATAACAAATATCAAATTGTTCAAAATTTCACCCACCCTACAATTTCAAACTGCCATATCTCAGCCATTTAAGATATTGCAAAAACAAAATATGTTGCAGAATCCCCGTATCAAGTTCTAACACTTAACAGAAATAATTTTTGCAATTTAAATTTTTTTTTGTACTTTTTTTTTTTTTTTTTTTTTTTTTTTTTTTTTAAATTGGCCGCCATTTTTAAACAAGATGGCGGATGAAGCTGACCAACGAATTCTGTTGAGATCTTGGTATGACCTATACACACACTCAGTCGCATCCAAATCTGTTCATAAATAAGAGTTACAGCATGACATACGTCAGATTATTATACACACATTTGAACGTAGGGTGTTTTTTTTTTTTTTTTTTTTTTTTTGGGGGGGGGGGGGGGGGGGGGTCTGTGGGTCATTATCGGTGAAAATATACCAACAATTTTTGGATTTGCTTTCCTCCGAACGGCTGTAATAGGTACCTTTTTATAATGAAAGCTACCTAATAAATTAAGTATTCTCATTTTTTTTTTTTTTTAATTTTAAACATATTTGAATTCAAATGCAATTTTAAGACTTTCTGAAAGCTGAAAGAACTCAAAATTGAAAAAAGGTATTAAACATTTCTTTCTCTAAATTTTACAGAAAATTGTTGTTTATGATGTTCACGATTGACCTTAAAACATTTGGGTTAAAAATGTAATTTAAAGAAAACTTCAGAAAATTTGAAAAGAACTCAAAATTGGAAGCTTAAGTTATAAAATATTTCTTGCATTAAATTTAAGAGGAAAAAATTAACTATTGTTCTAACTTTATTTTTAAAAGAATTGGGACAGAAAGTAATTTTAAGAATATGTTTCTGAAAATTGAAAATAACACTAAACAAATTTGAACCTTTACACTGCCCCAAAACCTAAAATTAGTTGTTTCTTATACGGTTTTTTGCGCCGATTCAGATTCTAGTTTTAGATTTTCTCCAGCACGTCCAGTCTGAGATTATTGCATATTTTGATTTATGTGATTTTTGTACAATTATATGCAAAATTTATAGAAATGCAGTTTTAATACATTGAGTAATGATCGATACCCTTAAGGTTTACATTCATATATATATATAATTAACTTTATATAAATTTGAAATAGTCACCCTTTTTTTTTAGCATTTGAAATAAAAGAGAAAACATTACAATTTAGCCCTTTTACGGGACAGTCAGAGGAATAAATCATTAGACTGGATTTTGTTTTATGTTACGATTACTGGCCAGTTCACAAAATTATGTCCGAAATTATACTGACATGTGACCATGAAATAATGTGCCTAATTTACATATTCATTTTTTTTTCTAATAAAGTTTCTTGACGTCCAAATATTTCTGCCACATAACGTTAATATTTTTCTAAACCAGCTTTTCACGCTGATTTCAAGTCTGGTGTCCGTTTCTATCATGTCTAGTTTTTTTTAAGTGAATTTTTTTTTTTGGTAAAAAAAACCCCCCAGAAAATGCTTTATGATGTACTTCAGCTAATTAGGATAAATTATACTTTACATTCTCCCCCAAGTTGGAATTTTTGAAAAATTTTTGAAGATCTACGCCGATCATGACTCCCAGAACCCAAAAACACCCCCAGTTCAAAACTTTATGTATCTATGCCACTTTTTTATGGACACGATAACTCCAATAATTCTGCACAAATCTTTTCCAAATTGATACATAAAATCAAGGGACATAAAATCTCGGTCAAGTTCGTTAACGGGCAAAATCGAACCAAAGAGGGGAAATTTGGGGGGGGGGGGGCTTTGTGAAAACAAAAAACCTCCCATAATTTCTTAGTTATGTTACGCATCGAATCCGTTTAAAGTTATTACTTCTAGGAAAAGGGCCGAAAATCTATGTATGACAAATTTTTGATATCATTAAAAATGGCCCCAAGGGGGGGGGGGGTTAGAAGAAAAAATTCATAACTGCGTCAATTCCCACGATATCAAATCCGCTTAAATTTATTGTAAATCTCCTTAAAATTATCTACAACTTTTATATTGACAAGTTTTTTATAGGACCAACTCTTATGCCCCCCCCCCCCCCCCCCAAAAAAAAAAAAAAATTCCTGCTGGCTCCCGCCTACAAGTAGACGTGAAAAAAGAAAAACCCATACTTCTTAATTTGTATACATATCGAATACGTTTAGAGTTATTACTTCTAGTAAAACAAAAATTTATGTATGACATATTTGATTTCATTAAAAATGCCTCCAAGGAAGGGTTGGGGGGGGGGGGAATAGGGGTTTCAGAAGAAAATTCATAACTTCGTCAATTCCCAAGATATCAAATCCGCTTAAATTTATTATAAATCTTAATATTATATACAACTTTTATATTGACAAGTTTTTTTATAGGACCAACTTTTACGGTAAAAAAAATAAAAACAAAAATCCCTGCTGGCTCCACCTACAGGCAGAGGTATATTTCGAAGTGGGTGGTCCCAACTGCCACACCATGGCAAATAGGTCTTTCTTCTGCAATTCCCAATAAACAGGTGCCCCACGGTCTGAGTCTTCGAAATCTACCTGTGCCTGTAGGCCGAGCCGTCAGGGATTTTTCAATTATATCTGTCAGGTTTCTTAGAATCAGCTGCAAGAGTTGAAAGCTATTCTTAAGGGATTAGCATATTGTATGTATTGTATATGTATCTATTGTGTACCGTTAAAGGCGTCCTTTAGAAAATCTTAATCCGAAGGGTGGCGACTTGGACAGAATGAAAGAAGTATTTCCATTGCAATGTGGTCTTTCAGAGATAAGAAAGCTATTGCACTCTTTTATTTAAGAAGACAGATCAGTCAAGAGGGAGGAACGGTTGTCAAGCGACCCTTAGAAACAGACCAGTAGCCCAGTAGAGAGAAAGGTGCTCTGGAGAATGACCAGAGAGGAAGGTAGTTCTAACGTAGGAAGCGAAGGTGTAAGGTCGTTCAGAGTTGGAGCTCTGACACCGGTGTTCAGTTCGGACGGAGCAGCGAAGTGTGAAGGTTGCTCGGGGAATGAGCGCTGAGAGCGGGTGTGAGATGAATAGAAATCTGAGTGAATTAACGTAGTCTAACGGTACACGTAAAGCGTTTCTATAATTGTTTTGATTTAGTGTGAAACCGGATAATTTACATCAGAGTTTAAATGTAAATAGTGTTAATAAATTGTTACTTTAACTTTAATTGAAAGAGTTAGGTTTTTCTTGAATATACATCAAGTATCGTGCCCGATATCACGTTTTCATATCGGTGGTGGCAGCATATCAAAAGACCGGATTTATTTCGAAGTTGTGTGGACGGAGAAGTGGAATCCGACAATATCCATTGGTGATTATGTCCCCGATAGGAATCTGACACTGTTCACCCTTTTGACAATGAGGTACACATCCCTAAAAAGCATTTTATATCAAAAGTGCGCCAATAAGATACAAAAGTAGAAACTCATTTTACTCAAAATCTAGACGCGATAAAGAAACTGATTGCAGATTCGAAATCACCATAAAGACCTAATATAGAAAAACATAGTCAATTTTGTGGTAACTACTGAAGTTGAAAGTAATGTAAACGTTTCACTATTGAAAAATACGCAAATTAGACTTAATAACAGACAGGTTAATGTTAAGAATATGCAGTCTGCGACATTTATCTGAAGCAAATGGTCCAGTAATCATAATCTAAAAAAGGCAATTCAAGCTGACATTGATTGCACCTAAAATTTCCAAAAATGGCACAAAAGCTTAAATTTGCATAAACTTACATATGCAGATTTCTCAAAAACTGGACAACCTAGAGTAAAACGAAAAGTAGATTCGGAATCAGCGCAAAAAACTTATCTAGGATCAACTAATTTCAGTTCTAGGACAGAACCATTAGGGTCTTTAAATGTCACCAAGAAAATCATTCATTGAATTCCAATTCAAAGTGATTTCAAATAAGATTCTTTAACAGTAAATATTTTTTAAAGCATATTATATATCAGATTTAATTGGAATAATATACAAAAATTTCATGCAGATTTATGCTTTCGACATTAAGACACTGGTCCAAAGTTCTGACCTATTGTGTTTTCAGATGCGTTGAAAAGTTTCAACGATGAGCGATTAAGGAATTTCTCAGTGTAAACCTTTTATTGACTGAGAATTTAATAGAAAAACTTCTGACCGGCTTAGACAGCCTCTGTTTAAACACGAGACTGAATGATGCAAGGGGAAGTACAGCTTAAAGTCATATGATTGTTATGGATCACTTTCACAATCACTTGCAAGCTCTAACATCATGTGATGTATTTGTTCATTTTACCTCTTTGTTAAAAGCATTTGTTAAAACATTGCGAAACAGAATAACGGAAACCGCTTTTGACTTTATTTTTTGTACATCCAGCTGTTGCCACATCGAGAGCCACTTTCCTCTTTATGAGGACATCATTTAATAACGAAAGAGAAAGATGAGTCAAAAAAATGAAAAAATGGTAATAGATCAATTTATTGGTTAATATTTTTATTCATTTAAATCATTTCGCAACAATATTCTTTATGTAAAAATATCTCGCCGAGTTATTTTTCTAAGCTGAAGTCCTATGCAAATTTTTAATGGTGCAGGGCAGGACTGTAGTGGAGGGTATACAGCGTATACCTTCTATACCTCCTTTACTCTCTTGTATTTATTAAAGAAACTACTGAATTCGTGATAATTTGACGGATTTATAAATTTTAGAAGATCCTGAATAGTGAATACGATTTGACTTTAGAAAATGTTTGCCGTGAGGCTAAGCGACACAAATTTTGTGGTGGCTCTAACTCACGAACTACTGCGTAGAGTAGGACGAAATTTCCTAAGTTCTATCCTTATGTGAGCTGGTTGTAGATTAGTTTATGAGCAAAATCCCCCCCCCCCCCCCCCCAAGAAGGGGTGCCGCAAATAGATGATTTGCTCGATTTATCTTCAATTTAAGTGCGCCGAATTCAACGAAACATCAAATTTAGAATCTTTATGACAGGAATAGATTGCCATTCAGTTTTGGTTGCCATCATCTAAGAGTGGGTGCTAAAATTTGATATTTTGTTCGAAAAGTGGAATTTTCCGATTGTCACAACTTATTAGTATTTTAAAAAAAAGTATACTCTTTATAACACCCCACCGTTCGGCTTTTCTGTTCTTTTGCCCTATGCTCATACAATTCGGTGTTGGAGAAACCGGGTGCGAAACATGTTTGAAATTATACTTGTTGCGTTTACTAGCAATGAAAAAGAATGTTGTCCACTTGTTTTGTTGATACGTAGTTTTGCTTTCACTCCCTCTCTATGCAGGAGGCAAGTTCAAGAAGACAATATTACTATGGAATGCATTATGTAAGAATGTATTAAATACATTTAAATAGCAATTATCTTTTTTGGTACTATATGATAAAGTTATTTCATGTATAATAGTGATATTTTATCGACTTCTCTTCATTTGAACCCGTAAAGTATACCAAGAATAAATGTATAACAATATCTTAATATCACTGTAAACTTACAAAAACAAAAAAATTGTAAAAATAAAAATAATTTTTAGACATTGATAACGATATAATTAAAGGGAGGGGGGGGGGGGTGTCGAGGAATGATAACGTATGATTTCACAAGAGAGGGAAGGGGTCCAAAATTATCAAAATGTTTATAACGTTATATGTACAGCCCCTTATCCTTCATGACTAACAGTGTTGCCAAATAAGAGTTTTTATTCAGAAATTCGAAATTTTTAAATAAAAAATTTATTAACAGAATGAAATTTTATAAAACAAAATTAGCAATTTAATATTTTTGGCGAGTACCTATTTTCTGAATAAAAAATTAGCTATATTTGGCATCAATGGCTAATAACAGCACGATTCGTACCGTATAAAAGGCGAACAAAATCCTCGAATGTGAACTCCACTTTTCCTGTATACATAAATTGTCTTATCTAATTGCAGATTTTATTAAGCTATTGAATAAGGCGAAAAATTCTGCAAGGAAAATCTGTGCCAAATTAAAAGAGTAAAAAGACAATCGATGCGAATGGATTAAAGGCTGCTGGTCAGCGAGATCTCCAATTCTTCTCGCTAATGTTAAATCTATGGGTGTGCGATTCATTCGTGTCTCTGCAGGAAATTAATATTTAACTTTTTTTTCTGTGTACAATTCTTAAAAGGATGTCTTTTTTTAGCTGTCGAAATATTTATAAAATATAACTTTATTTAAAGAGAAACTTAATCTCCACGATTTTAACACAAAATTTTAAAAAGGTTATATTTTAGAAATATTTTGACAGCTAAAAAAGGGAGACATCCTTTAAGAAGTCAATAAGAAGTCACAGAAAAAGGAAATTTAAAAAAATCCATTTCCTTGAGGAGATTTTAAAAATACGAAGTTATATATGTTTAACATTAGCGAAGAGAAATTTTAAAATCTCGCTGGCCAACACAAAAATTTGTAAATAACATCACATTAATGTTTTGGGATATGTTTCAATAATGCCAAAATCATTGCACATAAAGACTTCACACTGGTAAATTATTTTTAAATATATTTTAAAATCCCTTCATTTTTCCAATTTTGGTATTTTAAACTAGATTTTTTTAATCTTGTACTCAGAATGCTGTTTGTTCTACAAACCTAAGATACGGAATTTTGTACAAAAATTAAATCAGAAGGAAAAAAAAAAAATTATGTATATGGAATAAAGCTATGAAAACCGCATACATTTAAGATCTATTTTTTTTTTTTAACAAATATTTCAAAGATATTAAAAAAATGGATAATTCTCTCATACAATCTAAAGATACATTAAAAAATTTCATGCAATTTGCTCAATTATTGTGGAAGTCTTAGCATTTTGATTACATTAGAAAATGACAAAATACGAACTGGGAAAAATGAGTTTAAACATTTCATTTACAAAAAAGATACTAAGAAAGATACATAAAATTAACCCTACCTCCTTTACTATTTTACCGGATCAAGAAATTTGGGCACAATGTTTTAGAGATGTTAAGGTTAAATTTTGGTATGTTTGGTACGGAAACTCCACATCGGCCATTTTTTAAAAAATTGAGAGTATCAAGAGGTTACAAGCGGTACTAAAGCAGGGTTTGTAAAACCCCGGGTTTCTCTTAAACCCAGCCCCGGACGGGTACCCGGGCAGCTACTCACTACAATCCTGTACTAAAAGGGAAAAATTATATAAGGGGAGAGTACAGAGTTCCCTTAAAATAATCAAATATGCAGCAATTTTAACTTACCATTTATCCAAGTATTCCAGTGGCATATTATCGCAATTTTGATTGAACAACTAAACGACTACTTTCCCAGCGCCTATTAGAGCATCCGCCGGACGTCAAAGTAAACAAACAACGTAACAAATTCCGTAAAATCTTGCGTACGAAAACAAAACACCCGAATGATTTTGGTAGCGAGTGAAAATGCGAGGCTAGTTTCACACCTTGCTGAAAACTTGATGCGTGGAAGAAAAAAGTGAATAAGAAAAAAAATGCAGATGTAAAGAAACTTTCACGGCTTACAAGATGTGAAATTGGGTTTGTGGGACGAGAACAAACGAAACGGCTTTGAATTGCAGCTGGATTAGCTTTCATTTCATAAAGATTGTTTCAATGAATTTCTTATACAATAGAAATATAATCACAATGGAAATCCATATCTTAATTGTAAACTTATAAAATGCTCAAAATCAAAACAATGCAGTATGAAGAATAATTTTTACACTTATTTTCTCACGTTAATTGAAAAAAGAAAAAAAAAATTAGGAAAAAGTTCTGCAATTTCAAAGAAAGACATTGAACGATTCCGGAGGAGAAGGGATAGGGGGAGATAAATTTTCACTTCTAGACCATTAAGAGGCTACTTCACTTGGGCGAAAACACCCGCTCGCTAATGTTAATCCTATGGGGAAAATAATTTACGATATCTCGTTCGCATTCCAATAGTTTTCGAGTTTTTTTTTTTTTTTTTTTTTTTTGGGGGGGGGTGGGGGGGGGGTGGGGGGGCATTGGATAACTGAGGTCAATCCATGCATGCTCCTTTGTACTTTTTCGATTACAAGTTCTTTTTATTAAGATACTTTCACTTTTGGAACTGGTTTCGAAAGTGAAAGTAAATTCAAAAGAAAAAAAGGTATTCAAAATCGAAAAAGTACAAAAGGAGCGTGCATAGAAATTGACCTCAAAATGCAAAACCACTCAAAAATATTGAAATGGAACAAGAGATCGTAAATTATTTTCCACCATAGGATTACCATTAGCGAGCGGGTGTTTTCGCCTGAGTGAAGTAGCCTCTCAAAAAAAATCATGCGAGAGGACGATTTACCCCTCCCTAACTATATCCTTAATTCACCAATGTCTGAATAAGATACTCTTGTTAGGGAATTTTCATACTTTATTCTATAAACAAAAGTCAGATATTATAGTGTTCTCCTTTACTATTATCGTACTTTATGCTTCTCTAATAAATGAATCTCTTATATAAGAGAATGAGATAATAGAAAGTTTTGCCACGAATGCTAAGTAAAATTATCGTTACTGTATCCTTCCGCGCTGACAGATTAAAATCATGTTGGGAAATACGAAGACTGATTGGTTTTATATAGAGCTCAGTGCTATTATATTGCAAATAAAGTGGAGAGTCAAAATACGTCCATTAGAATTAACTTTTAAAATATACACTAAAACACTTAATGAAGCTAAATTGATTTATAGTTCGTTTTTATTTACAATTTTTTGTAAGGGAATCTATTTAAATTTATTTAAGAAGCTCGAAAGCATGTAATGATACGTTGTCACTTAATATTCCGAAGATTTGGGTTGAGTGGTTGAATAATAGTGGGATGCGGTCTGTAGATGGATCTAAGAGCGGTGTTAAAATTAAAAGTATAGAGGGAGTTGTACCTTCTTTCACATAGTGACTGTTCAGACTCTCTGGTTTTTAATTTAATCTCTGGTTTTTATGTACATTGTATTTGTGGTTTGTGTATATTCTGATGACGATTTGATGAACAAATCGAAACATGTAAATTTTAAAATCTTTAATGTTTATATTGATATGTTGACGTCTTTTAAGCAAAATAAAAAGTGTTTTGGTGTATATTTTAAAAGTAGAGCTCAGTGATTAAAAGTTCTGTATATATTGCGATAAGTTGGGACAGCTAAACATTTTTAATTTCTTCCAAAATTATAAAAAGATGTATCGTAATCTTAATTCCAATATTTAAAGTAGATTTCAATACTAATTAAAGATCAGATTTTTTTTTTTTCTGTACATTACATTTTCGTTTTAATGGCAGCATTTGTACGTCACGCTCAAATTTGTAACATAGTATTTTCAACGTAGAATTAAACGTAGATGAAAATGCAAGATGTAAAAAATGCCAAAGTAGCGAGGAAAAATTGTTTAAATTGATATTCAATGAAAATAAAGACTGTTTAAGACTCACATTTTTGAAATGTAAACCTGTAAAGAAACTCAAAAATATAAAAAACTTATCTTAGGGAGGGGGGGGGGGGAGGGAAATTCGTAGATTTACTTGTGTTTAAATAACATTTATTCTTTACCATTTATTCACGTAAATAAAATATTTCTTTAAATATTTTATCCAATTTATAAATTTAATATCTTAAAACTTTAATTTATGTCCAATATGCATTTATTTACACGTAAGATTTAATTTTTAAAAACTTTTATACAGTAACTGTACATACGCTAAATAAACTAAAATTTTAGGTTCTATCAGTCCATGTTCATAAAATTGAGTTTTTAAAATGTTTCCGATTTTCGTGAAGCATTTACATTTTATTATTGAAAGAATACAACTTTTGTTTCGATTTTTAAATTATTAGGCACTACTTGTCCAATTAAAAACAAAAACAAACCTTATACGGTTAAGTTACGCCAGTGTTATCCTACGCAGAGTGGAAATACACATATTTGTATCTACTTATGACAAAAATATATTTTCTTAAGCTAAATTAAAATAATGTTTAATTGTCATGTGTACCGCCGGCGGTTATATGCAACTCCAAATTTAAAGCACATTAATTTTGGTGGCACTCCAGTAACATACATTACTGTTGTTCTATGACACCTAGATATAATTTTTTTTTTAATGCTTAAACATTTCAGGAGAGTTATAGAAAAAAGGTATAAAAAACACATTTTGGTTACAACTCAAAACTTATTTCTTCACTTTCACCAGTCTTTACGTTTTCCATTAAAAAGAAAGCTATTTTGGTTATTACTAAAATAAACAATATTGGTACCATTGTAAATAGAAAAAAGGAAAATTCCTTAAAAATTACTTGCGTGATAGCCGGCGGTGAATAAAACTTTATAAAATTCTACTTACACGTGTAATAAATCACTAAAGTTTAGTTAACCGCTAAATATAGTAACAGGGCGTCTATAGATCATGGAAAAGTCGAAAAAAAATTAATGTACCAGTATTTTCAGATAGAAAAATCACTTATCTTTCAAATAAATACTGGCGTTTCCCTCTTTTTTTACTGTTTTTCCCAGATCCCTTTTTTTTATGTGGGGGGGGGGGGGGGGGGGTAAGCGTAGTTTGGCGCATCACTAATTGAATTATTTCTGTAAACTCTTATACTAATTGTAATCACATAATTGTAACCATAAAGAATGTTTGACAATTTATCACCTATGGAGGGCTAATGGAAAAGTTATAAATTAAGAACTTAATTTTAAGGCGAAGTTCTAAAAATATTATATTGTCATCGGAAACACCTTTTGTACATATTCTAGCATATCAGCATAGGTGCAAGAAGTCCATCCACGCTAAGACTGAAAAATTTTCTGAGTATTAAGAATAGCCAAATGGAAAATGGATTAAAAGATTTGTGACTTTCATTATGGGTAAAAATTTATCTTTTGCAATAAAAGATAGTGATTAATAGTTCTCGATAGTAAAATTGCTAAGTATATAAAGTAGAATTTACTATTAATCAAAAATCTCTCCAGGACTGAAATCAGTCCTGAAACTGAAGGTCTTGCAGCCACGCATATCCAGGAAGAGAGTTAAAATTTGATTACAAAATTCCATATTTACAAGCGAAAAACAAGGAGTTAGAGTAATTAAAGTAAACCATTCCAGCGTTCTACAACTTTATTGCTGGCGCTGTCGGGCATTAACCTACAACGAATGTAAAGCAGAACCACAATTGGGATTTCTAGTTTTCCTTAGCTTCCTCGTTGATCTGGCCGTTCTCTCTTGATACAAAATGAGACCACATGAAAAGGTATGTTAATATGTCAAATCGGTCATTTTGAGATCTGAACACGAGTGGAAAGCAAAAAATCTTGTTTATGTCCAGCAGAACAAGGCGATGAGGAATTAATTTACAAGTATCACTGCAAAACAAAATTTGTTGATTTTACGGCATAAAACTGGCATCACAGCTGCTAGTATTATACCGTAAAATCAACAGTAATAAACAGTAAAATAAGCTGCAATACATTGCCGCGCATGCACAGTAGCGTATTACTGCTTATTTTACTCTTTATTAATTTTACGGTGTATAATACTAGCAGCTGGGATGCTAATGTTAGACCGTAAAATCAACAATTACAGTGATCTCACTTACACGCGATGTTCAGTAATTACTTTTTCATACCACTATTTTAAAACAGTAAAATTTGATTTATAAATTGTGCGATTTAAGAAGCCGAAAATTACTTTATAAAAAAACTGGTGCGGAAAAATGATTTTCGTGTATCGCGTATAAGTGAGAGATCACTGTATTTTGGAAAGAGTGCATTGTTTCTTATCGGTTTATTACAATAAGACCTCTAATGAATCTATTTTGCAGATATCTGTATTTTACATAAGTTTCCTTGGTATCATGAACATTTTACGAATGTCTTTCTAAAATAACCTGCCTATAACGAAGTTATTTGGATAAGGTTCTATTTAACGTACTTTATTTTGTGATCTAACTTTTTTTCTACCCAATTCCTCAAAATATTTCTAGCCATTTTCAAATTTCTTCCTTTTCACACATTTTATGGTGCTCAATGAACTTTAACTGGTTTTACCTTACGAAGCACCTATTTGAAATTTTTTTAAAATAATCCGACGTGGAATACAGTTTGAGTAAAATACAAGTGAAGGGGTTTTTAGAGTATTGCAAAAGATGAGAGACATAAGATTTTTTTTAAAACTAAAAGATTCAGACGAAATTAACAGAATTTTTCAGCAATTAAATCGAACGCATGTCGAAATAAGTAACATTGTTACAATACATACAGTTTAATAAAAAAATTTCACCGATTTTAAAAATAAAGCAATTTTCTTAAACTAAAAATACAGTATTTCTGAACAGTATTGCTATTTTATTTTAATTTTTCCTACTAAAGTAATTTCAGATTAATAAAAATACTAAAATTAATTTATTAAAAACAAAAAACTAAATTATTTCTAGAATATTTAATATTTATGAATTAAAAATGTCTTTAACAAGTTTAAGAAGTTTTTTAAAAAGGAGAATCTCCATTTAATGAATTTTCCATATAACGAATTTGTTTCGTCGAAACCGGTTTCGAAAGTAAAAGTATCTTCGGGGGAAAAAAAAAAAAATCGAAAAAAGTAATCAACGGTGGAAATAGATATTGATCTCGGCCTATATCGAATGCAAAATATTTTAAAAATATTGAAATGCAAACGAGATTAGAAAAATAATGCCCTATAAGATTAACATTAGGGAGCGCGTCTTTTCGCGCGAGGGGAGAGGGCCCTTAAAACACGCCTATGCTATTATTTGCTAGCGCAAAACAAAATTCTACTTAACGGTGATACTTCTTTAACTAAAAAATAGCTAATAAAATTTTTACTCTTTTCATTATTCTCATTGCTGTCGTTAAACACCAATAAAATTTTCATTATATACTTATTTAATAAATATACCAGACATCGCAAATCAAGATCTTAGAACTTCAAAAAGATTAAATTAAAAATATATAATTAGAATTTTTGAACATATTTTCAATATGGTTTTCAAAAAAAAGAAAAATCCAAGCTCTAATTATCCTAGCTCAAATAAGAAAAGTTTACCTTATTAGGTGCGTTCGTAATTATATAAATACGTAGCACCTATTGTCGTCGCTTGGTCCGTCCGTCTGTCCGCATATAACAACGCAAAAACTACCCAACCGAATGGTTTGCAATTTAAAATATTTTATCTTTGCAGAATTTTGTCGAGACATTTCAAATTTTATTAAAATCTAATCAAAACTTTAGGAAATATTAATAAAAATATTAAGAAATTTGAATTTTTTTTTTAAATCTTTTTTTGTTATAGGAGCTTCCGAAGTTTAATCGTCAAGCAACCGAGATACTTATTTTATGACAGAAATTAATCTGCAGACGATATAATTCATTTCACAGAATTAAAAATCATCAAGATCTGAATATTTATGTAACTAGCTATAGTACGAACGCACCTCATTTGTCACGTTTGACGTACAATTTCCAACTTGTTATAAAACGTTCATCATATTCATATACAAAATTTTTAAAAATGTCAGTTCTACTGTTTTAACTGGAGGAAAAATTTCAATTTAAAATTTGTTTTTCACATTTCTTTTTTTTATCTTTGCACGGAAATGCCTTCAAAACAGTTTTTCCACCCAATATTTTTAAGACGCGAGAACCAGTTTATCAGACCGGTATCGCAGCTGAAAAAAAGGAGTTCATTAAAACTTTAAACGCGTTTTCCTTGAAAATGTTCTTAAAAATCTGTAGGTTCAAATACTTAACCGTTCAAGTTATAGCAGTTTTGTTTTTTTTGCAATTTAAACTAGACTATTTTAATTGGAGGACAAAAATTCAAAAGAATTTCGAAAATTAAAAATACAAAAAATTTACCTTTAAACAGCCGCCATTTTTAAATTTTGATTTATCATTACTTAAAATATTAAATTAGAGGTTAAACTTAAGAATCCAGGTAAAGTTTGTTTTCAGATGATTATGAGCGCAATTACCTAAATCGATTTGACAAATTAAAATATCAAAGTTGGTTGGTTGGGTTAATGGCACGAAGTCCCTTTTGGGACATGCTGCGCCAAAAAAAGAGGCGAAATGAAAGCATAGAATTATATTTTAAAAGTTAACTTAAAAACTTTTCAAAAACAAGAGATGATCAAAAACAACATTTGTTGAAAAAAGCAATGCGATGATGTCCAATTAAAGATCATTTGACGAAGGCAAAATACACTAGTTAAAATGCAGAAAATCGTTACACATTGTACAGATTTTAATTGTAAAGTAACTGTTAGTCAAAAAAAGAAACTATAAAAAATGTCCAAATAATACAGTATAAAAACAGGTTTATTTACAACACAGGTTATTTAAAAAACGCTAAATCACGTAGGCTCGTTCCTCAAAAACAATATTTTTATCTGCGTCCGAGTCATAATTGTAAGAGTAATTCCATAGTCTCTTCCACAAAAGTGGAGCAGCTGTTTGGAATCCATTGTAGCAAGTGTTGGAGCAATACATGACTTGTTTTTCTTCTTCACAGTATAAAAAAATTGAAGTTTTTATATGCAAAGTTTTCACATACTTAGGCGAAAGAACAATAAATTCTATGCCAAAAGACCATTTTTAGCACTTTCCAACCTAGTTGAAAAGTGCTTATGACTTCGGTTTGTCTGGCCGGATGGCCGTCTGTCCGTGCTCTAACTCCCGTAAATATGCTCGGATTGCTCTGCAATTTTTATATGTTATTGTCGTTATCTATGGCACGTTCCCTATTTCAACTGAAGTGTGTAGCACTTAGTTTCCTTACAGGGACACTCAAAAGAATTCCATTACATTGCGGTCTATGGGGAAAAATCATTTGCGGTTTATTTTAAAAATGTTTCACTATCGTAAACGCTTTGAAATTTATATAGATCACTAAGATGCATTAGAAGAAGCTTAATATGGAATAGTAGGTGTATAGCACTTAGAGTTACTTTACAGGGACAGTCAAAATAATTCCGTTACATTATGTCTATGGAGAAAAATCGTCTGCGGCTTATTTAAATAATGTTCCACTATTTTAAACGCATTGAAGTTTATATATATTACTAAGGTACATTACAAGAGGCTTACTACAGAATAGTGTGTGTATAGCAGTCATCGTTCATTTACAGGGACACACAAAAGAATTCTCTACTGTCTGTTAACAATAATTCCTGGAAGTGCGTTTTAAGTTACTGAACGCGATTTTAATCTTAACTAGCTTTTTGTCTATTACGTGGTGTGTATAAATTCTGTAGATCCTATACAGGGCAGCACAAAAGTTCGCGAACACATTTCCGCTTATTGACAGAAACTCCAGAAGGAGAATTTAAACTGTGCTACGCGTTTCCTAACTAAACTAAAATTTAGCATCCTATGTATATATACAAATTATAGATCATATACAGGGCTACATAAATGTATTCTGATATTTTTCAGAATATTGTATATATCGAAAATTCCTGAAATTACGTTTTTAAATATGTTATGCGTTTTCCAAATTGTTTACTTAGATGTCATCTTTCAGCTTATTAAACGGTAATGATTTGTAAAATTATTTTAGAAGCGTTGGAAAGTGCTACATAATCTATGCTTGACGCATGATTTTTCGTTCTTGTTACCCTTTTATTTAACTTTATTTTTTTATGTAAAGATTGAATTTTGTCATCGATTTTTCAGTCACTTCCTGTATGATAGAAATTTATAAAAAATATATACAAAAAAGGTGCATTCCCGATAGCAATATAAATTTAATATTTTTAGAACTTAATTATAAATATAATTTTAAGGCATTTTGTCAGCCTGCCACAGATAAATTGCCAAATATTCTTTATGGTTACAATTGTATAAGAGTTACAACAATGGATTTAATGGTGTGCCAAACCGCGATCGCTAGAAAAGGACATCTGGTTGGGAAGCTACAACAACGAAATATTTTAAACACTATAAAAGGAGAAAATAAAAAAAAAATAAGAGTAATACATATTTTAAAAACACGCTTTAAATGATCAATACTTTCATATTAAATTTTGATTATACGTTGAGAAATCAATTTTAGAACTCTTACAAATATAGTTTAAATAATGCTTTTTTTTTTTACTTTCCTGTTGATATATCTTAGAAAAAATATATATTTTATATTTAATAAATTCACTAGCTTACGCTTTCTATGAAGCGCAAGTTAAAGCGGTGAAATTTTCATAGAGTTCGGGCCATTCCAAATTTATGTATTGTAACGGAAATTAACGGAAATTTGTAACTGAAAATTGCACTCATGAAATTAAGTGCGATTTTCAAGATAAACATTGAACGCTTATTAAAAAATTACTACTTTTTTTTATTTGCATTATTTAAAAAAAAAAAATTCCACGAAAATGCCCTAAATTAAATGCAGAAATTAACATGAGATGTTGTAATGCAACTTTAAAAAATGTAAATTTCGGTCTATGTATAAATAACTAGTAAACCTATCGAAACACTATATCAACATTCATCACGATATTTTCATTTCTGTCTGTTAAAGTATGAAAAGCTCATTGTATTCAAATAGGGTCACAAAAATTACCTCTTCTGTCTCAGTTTTCATAAAATGATAAAGAAAAATGTTAATTTAAAAACTCACATTTAAAAAGTTCATTAAAAAAATACTTAATGCTATTATATTTTAATCACATGAAAAAGAAAAGGGGGGGGGGGGGGGACATTAATGCCCTCGAAAAGTAAATTTTGGCGTAAAAAGTAAATAAGAGTTAAAAGTTATTGAAGCAAACTTTTCATCTTTGAAGAGAAAGAAAATCATAAAATCTGAGAAAAACGCCAACTTTTTTGCAATATTTAAAAAAAAAAAAAATTCTTAAATTTACAAAACAAATTTGTTTACTCAACTTTGTTATTGTTATATGAAGCAGCATAAAGAACAGTATTTTACTGTGGTCAATTTTTAAAACTAATGTTTCCTCTAGTCGAGTACATAAAAAAAGGCACATTTATTTCATTTTAACCAATTTTAATTTTATTTTTAAGTTTTTCCTGTATCTTTACACCAAAGTTGCACCTAATTTTCGGCACATTCGGCAGATGACACCGAACGTTTGATAAAATGATAAAGAAAAATGTTAATTTAAAAACGCACATTTAAAAAGTTCATTAAAAAAATACTTAATGCTATTATATTTTAACCCCGTTTATTTAAATATCGTGATATTCGGCAATTTGAAAAAAAAAAAAAAAAAAATGAAAAAAATTTTTTTTTTTAGTTTATTTTATCAATACTATAATGCCAAAGAATTTTGAAGTATAAATATCCAGCTAATAAAATTTCCATGACATTAATTCTCTAACTTGGCATAGACTATTTAAATAATCCATTTTGAAATAATCCCAGTTCCATATGCATAAATTATTTCAATAAACCAAGTTTTTATTATCTCCGATTTTCAACATTACCAAAACTAAAATCAATGACAGCTTTAAGAAGTATAGTTTAATTAAGGAAATTAAAAAGAAAAGGGAAACTGCGATAGCATTTTTAAGTACATCGATTAGTTGAATACAAATCCCATTTCTATCTAGAAGATAAAGATTTGTAAATATAAATTTTAAAAAAAATGTATCCTTTAAATGCATGCATTAACATTTTATGCTGACATTTTCACCGTAAAGTTCGTGGTATATGCAATAAACGACAAAAATAAGTACTTCTGCTTATAAAAAGAAAAAAAATGCAATGAAATTTAAATATTTGTTCTGATATCCAGTAAAAATTTCTTTTCGGAGCAACTTGGGCCGCAGCTTACCGTTGGAAATACTTTCTCCTAAGTTTGTCATAGAGAACATTATACCATTTTGTAATTTAGGATAGTATTAAAAATAAAAAAAAGGACAAATTTAATATCTAAACAGCATAACTTACATGTTAAGAAAATTAGGTGCCGTGAAAACTGTAGTAGTCTCGGCAATTGTTTCTTACATTCACTGCGGCACCGATTATGATTTTATCTGTGTCTGTGAAATTCTAGAATATAATGGTTCATTCTTAAATTTGCGCAGCTGTTCAATTTATTTCTGAATAAAATTCATTTGAATTCGCGCAGATCTTCCTTGGAATTATTGAAAAGGACAAATTTCACGATCTACTGATAAAATTTTTTTGAACGTTTTAATGATAGCGATTTTCATAAACATCGGGGATTTGGGGGGGGGGGGAAATGTAAATATTTTGTGCTCTCCTTAGAAAATCAGGGTAACAAAACACTTCTTTACATTACTGTAGTGTATATATTTTACATTATTATTCTATAGTTTAGGTACCGCACATTATAGAGTATGTGCACATTTGTATTATATTTTTTTCTTTCCAAAGTCTTTAATATGATTTTTTTTATATCCACAAACTTCAATTAGTATATTAAACCCAGTTCAGCAGAAAAATGCATAACAATTAACACTAGAACTACCGGAAATTTTACTCAAGTTTTTTAAAACTTTCACACCAGAAATTTTATTTAAAACTTATTCATTTAAAGTATTTCAGCGAGTTTTATATTTATTTTAAAAAGAAATTTCTGGCTCGAATCTGAATATATTCATTTTTTCTGAATATATTTCATAACTGTCAAAATGACGGCTCATGGTAGTTTTAGTGTTAAAAACTACGCTTAAGTAATTCAATCCCATAGTCAGTTATACTTACGAATTCTTTTGCATAGCCCTGTATATAATCAACAAAATTTGTGCACAACACATACAATGCAAAAATTTAGTTACATAAAAACAAACTTTTGTTGAAAACGCGCTTCTAGCAACTATCGCATATACAGTACTGTAACCGAATTCTTTTGTGTATCCCTGTAAACCGATAAATGCAATGCACAAAATATTTTTCACCCCATATTTTACAAAAAGCATGTTTTAGTCAGGGACAGATTTAGAAATTTGGGGGCCCCGGGCACAGATGCGTATGCCCCCCCCCCCCCTTGCACAGATTCTTTGAATAAAAAGAATATAATATCGAAAGTATTACTTAAGATAACCGCCATTGACTTTGATAATTTCTTTAAAATATTAATTAAAAAAATTAAATTTGATAATTATTTAAAAGTAAATTAATGATTATTTGATAATTATGAATTTTTAATTTAATTTTATAATAAACTGTGTGGTGCTGATTACCTTTCTCTATGCAAGTCCATATATCTGGAATGATAAAGTATGCAACAACTAATAATAAATTTACCGCAGTACCAAGCTATAATTATTTAAAATATTAGCATATCATATTAATCAAACTACTTTCTTTCAAATACAAGCTTTGTGTGAAAAAAAAAAAAAAAACTAAATTTACACAAGTAACTAGCAGAATCACATGGCTTTGTCCATGTTAACCATGAGAGCCTTACATGTAAAATAAAAATGAAATAATATGGCGATCCCAAAAGTGGAGTTCTGTACGTTGCTGCACATAAATTGTTAAGAAGACAATCAGCAAAGAATGAAGTTACTTTGACATATCATAGACAATCTCTGACAAACAGATTTTTCCATTTTAATTTTGTTTTTTGACAGTTAAAACTGTTTTGGCCATTAATTGAAAAATATTTAGTAGCATTTGGGGGCCCCTAAAAATCTGGGGCCCTGGGCCCGTGCCCCAAATGCCCTGCCGTAAATCAGGCACTGTTTTAGTTCACCTCATAAATGAATTATCAATTTCATTATGCTTGAAATGGCGTAACATCAACATACACTTTGAACTATTCTTTCCCACTATCCGTAATGCAATATACTTTTGACTGTCTTTGTAAACGAACTATAAATGCCACACACTTCATATTCAATAGCGACAGTGTTCTTGTAAACGCGAATAAAAATTTCAGTGCAATCCGAGTATATTTACGAGAGTTTGAGCTCGGACAGACAAACCGAAGTCCAACACTGTCCAGCTATGTTTGAAAGATTTAAAAATCCAATTATTTGAAAAAAGGTATGCGAGAAAATTCAAGGTATTTTGCTATATATTAATCTGAAACCTATATATAAAAAACAACTTTTCTCGAAGAGAGTCTCATTAAAAATCCATTTGAAACGCAACAATTGATTTAGAACGAGAGGGAAATTTGGCACAGCAACCAACGAAGGCTAGAAAAAAAAAAAAAAAAAATGCTCATTTAGTTTTACTGTTTATTACGATTGTAATTCTATGTAGTTAAAAAGCATGCATGAGTGGCACGAAATATAATTCAACTAGAGAAAGCAAAAACATCTTTTCGTTTTTCTTATAGAATTACCAGTCACGGTAGATAATGAAGTAATATTTTATTGATGTATATAATTTAGTTTATTTTTCGATAAGAAATGATTGGATTTCGTAGTTGTAGCTTTTTTTTTCTTCTTCGGCTATTGTTGGAAGATCAATCAAATGCAAAACGTGCATGGAAGTTTAAAACAAAAGATATCAAAATATAAAATTAGATTTTATGAAGCTTTATAAATGCAATTTTAAAATTGTACAAAAAATAATCTGAATATTTGTGAAAAGCATATGGATCGGATAGTACAACTGTGGAATTTCTCTTTATACCTAAAAAACAATCAATGACTTGGGAGTGGCTTCATTTGTTTACTATTTACGAAACTGGAAAAAAAAAAAAAATAAGAGCAGGTACGAAATTTTTTTTTTTTAATATCCAATTTGCCACGAAGGCTTTGTATCTATTATTAGATCAGTCCAAGACTAATTCAGTAATATTTAAGGCTATTTTTTCTCCCAGAGAGTATTTCTCCATTTCAATTTCTCTACTTTCGTTCAAGGATTTATATATATTTAAATACTTTAACTCTCAGTCAGATTTTTACCTAGCAGGCCTATGGCTAGAGTCTAAATAGTATTAAAAACCCATACATTTTGCAATTATATGACCAAATTATCTTAAACTTTAGAAAAGAGCTTATTTTTTGATTAAAATATTAAATTTCGTAGACTGAGTTTTTAATTTCCGATTACAATGAGTCTTCAACGGGTAAATTTTGCTGATTATAGGTTGGTCTTTGGCATAATTGTGATATAATCTTGATAAAACTAATGTCAAAAACCGTTTAAGAATAACTCGCATTTAGTTACATTATATAAAAAAATGTATTTTAATAATCTCCAAAATAATCCTGGTGATAATGCGATATTTTAATTTTTTCATGTGAAAATTGAAGTTAATAGATACATAGAAGTGGATCCGAAATTGTTTTGCGTGTCAAGACAGCAGGCTCTGATTTCATTGATGCAGACCAACTCAAAAACATTTTAAACTTTTAAAGTAAAAATATGTTAATCATAAAATAAATTTTTTAATATTAATTTATTGACACGAATTTGTCAAAAATGAAAAAGAAAACCATACATACTTGTCGAACCTTGTTGGCAAGTCTCCCAATCTCCATCTTTGCTCAAATCTTGTCATTTTTCTAACACAAATATACAACCAAACCCATCAAAATAAGCTATCCTTTTTAGAGAGCCTAGGATTCACGCAAGCGAAAGCTGTAATGTCAGATACCCTTTTGCGAGTATCCTACATTTCAAATCCCGCTTGTCCGCATTATGTGAAAGCGGAAGCTAGTGGTTCCAGAACAAACCCTCCAGCCAGGTTATTCGAGTTTGGTCTATCATGCTTCACCTTTTGTCCTCCAAGCATAATGCCTCTATAAAATACGCGCAATATAGCTAATAACCAAAAATACTATTTGTTTCGGCACTAGAGGTCACAGGATTCACTTTAAATGGTGAAGTAATAAACAGCTCAAGTCATTGAAGCCTCTATAACAATACCCTCGCATTTGTTTTTAGAAGAAAAAAAAAAAGTTTGTTTACTTGTAATTCATCTATAATATTCACGACTTCATCGGCGGATAAAAAAGGGATATTCCATTATTTTTATTTGTTTTTAGTAGGCGAATTATCCTTGAAAGTGTTTACTGAAGCCGTTTTGAATATATAATCAGACACTAATGGCTGAATTCTCATTTCATAAGTAATATGCTGTTAAACAGTTTGATATTTGACACCGGTTACTTCTCTATAGAAAAGAAAATGATGAATTTCTAATTAATTGATCAGGATGCTGTCTAGTTTTCCTGCGGTAGAAAAAAAAAGATATTCGAGAAAAACCCATACATTGAAATTGATTGTTATTTAATACGTAAACACACTTTTTAAAATGTTTATTTACTTTGATTAACACGTGTATGTTTACATTTTTATTAAGTTACCGGATAAGTTGGGAATAAAAAGGTCATTTACGCCCACCCAATATGCGTAAGTAAACCGAGCAGCAGAAAAACCCTTCGGCATCATCTGGAAGGGCTGCTAAAATTAGCAACATTTATATTGGGGGGGGGTTACGAAGGAAAGATTAAGAGATTAAAAGTCACCCAGAGCTTAAATGAGAAGGTATAATGCGCGCAAACTCAAAATTTATCAATCTGAGAAAACTATTTTAAACTTTCAATATCTACTTAGTAAAGTATCCATATAAAGCCATCTATAAATGATTATAACTCAAGATACAATGCAGATTTTTTAATGCGGTTTTTTGCATATTGTTCACACGTGTTTAAATATTCAGAATAAGACAAAAACTGAAAATTTAATTCTTTTAAATGTTAAAAGAAAAAAAGGTCCTGTGCACCCTTAAATTTGTCTATTATTTTAAGTTTCTAAATTTAAATTCAAGATTTAATGAATTATCTAAATAGATTTAATTCATAGTTTGAAATAACTTTTTTACATACTTTTGCCAGATTTTAAAAAGCTCAAATATTTACAAGCCCCCTTTCAATTGAAATATATTTACACGGGAATTAAAAAAAAAAAAAAAAAAAAAAAAACTGAAGTAATCTATTATGTGCGAAAAGCATGTAATGGCGAAAATTACATCATTTAAAAAACTTTAAATCATTTCAAAACGCTAGTTTTAATTTAAATATATTTATAGGTGTATTGAACAAGAAAAAAAACTTTAAAAACAAATTATTACGTGCGAAAAGTAATTGTAATATTACGCCACATTTTAAACGATATATTTAAGTTTTCATATTTAAAACAATTTTCTTATAACATATAAAAAGAAAACTTTGCTTCTAAACATTATAAAAGTCTGGGAAGCAGCGACATTTTTCACTTACTCATTTTATGAAAGCCGATTTTTCTATGTGTAATTGATCAATCTTAATCTCAAAAATATCACTCAGTTGTCACGACAACGATGGAAGAGGCCTTTTGAACCGATAACCCCCCTCTCTCTCCCCCCCCCCATTCAAAGAGAAACTAATGGCAACCCGATTACAGAAGATCGCCAGAAGTCTTGATATTTAACTTTACGTTATCTAGTATTTTTTAAAACAGCAAATTATGGTGTTTTTAGAACATGAGGGGTCTGGACGGGGGTTGGCAAGCGCAGCTCGTAGGGAGCAGAGTCCCTAGTTTTACCTAAAAAACTGCACATGTGACGTCCCTTTAAAAGGAACAGTGACCCTGTAATCCGTACCGGCTCCACCCCCTCTCTGAGGCTTTGCAAGTGAATTAAAATAATTCAACACTAAAGATAAAAAAAAAAAAATGAATTTTTTGTTGGTCAAAAAAATTATTCATTAGATATTTGCAAACAGGCAGAGTATTCATGAACGGGTAAAGCGACGGATAAAGTTGAATTTTCTACAAAAGTTTCGAAAACATTCCAATTAATAAGAATTCTTTGAGAGATCCGGTTAGTCAGTCGATTGAGACAGAAGTGTCACGACCTAAACACGAACAGAACCAAAGGCAAATCTAGGTCTTCAGTAATCAAATGCGCCATCTTAATGTTCACATGCACGTTGATGCAACGTGTTTCTAAAATAATTTACTTACTTTGTATCCTGCTGTGAATGGTTAAAAAAACTAAACTATGCTATGTTATTGATTACAATAATGGAATCGCAATAACAGCTACACTGCAAAAAATAATTGTTGATTTTACAGTATAAAACTGGCATCCCAGCTGCCGCTGGGATGCCAGTTTTATACTGTAAAATCAATAATTATTTTTTGCAGTGTATTGCCGTTCAATTTGCATTCACACTAGTGTCTAATGTTTGAAACACTAATGATCCTCGTTCAAGCAATCAAGTTCAGTTCCATTCACAATTGCTTTGCGAATTATATATATAGACATCACTAATTTCACACATACAACTAGGGATTCAATCTGAATTACAAAACCTAGTTTTTTTTTCACATTGAAAAATAGATTTTTTACATTTAACACTCTTACACTCAACCAGGTTTAAAACCCGGTTAACCACAGGTGATAAATAGTCAAATATTCTGTATAACTCAAACAATTGTAATAAGAGTTGAAAACAATGTTTTTAAATGCCTAATAGCTGTGAAACTGCAATAATGAACACATTTTAAAGATTAAAAAGTAGAAAATAAAGGAAGGAATAATATTAAAACAATACGCTTTTATCAATAGTTTAATCCATTTTCTGCCAACCACGAGTATATTCGTGGGTTTTTTATCTAAAATTACGAATTCGTACCGGAAATTCGGAAGAATTTTTAAATTTAATTACAGACATTTCGTGATTACATAAAATAAGTAAATATTGCTATTAGTATTTTCTGGTATGAATTCGAACTTTCTAAATAAAAATTCCGGTAATTTTAACCCGGCAGTGAACGTGTTAATATTAATTTACGATTATACGTTGAAAAATAAATTTTATAAAACTGAAAAGAAAGTTTCTTTCCGGTTGCACCATCTTAAAGAAAGAGCAAAAATTATATTTAATAAATTCATTTGCCTGCATTTTCTAACCAAAACTTAAAGCAGTGAATTTTTCCATAATAGAGTACGGTAACCACGTCAAATTTATGCATTGCAACAGAAATTTTTGGGAAGAAACATTAACTACAGTCAAAAAATTAGGCGTGATTTTCAAGACTAACATATAATGCTTATAAAAAGTTTAAATTTTAGATTTCTCACTAATGAAAAATAGCAATAATTCATTCGAATATAGTTTTGAAATGTATTAATAGAGATACTTTCGTATTAGACGTATACCAGGGATTACTAACCGACGAAATTATCAAACGATTTCGATATTAACAGCAGCTTTTTTTAATTCCTACTATTAGCTCACTCTCTCTATATATATATAAATATATCTTGTTCAAATTTTCAATCGTTAAAATATTTTCTATTCATCCATTCAAGTTCAAATACTTTTTTTAAACTTGTACTGGATGACAATTGATACAGTTTTTTCAAATATTGATTCATTAAATTTAATTTTAAATGGGAGAAAAAAATTCCTCCCATTGTTTTCATAAATGAAATTAAAGATTTATCTCAAATGAGTGATGCCACAGAAATAAAATACCGGAACGATGATTATAAAATAGTGTTCAATAAAGATAACGTGGGACATTAATGCTGCACGGGTTTATTTTATATACACTGCTCAAAACAATTAAAGGATATTGCAGTTTTAGGTGGATTTTGTATCTGGGAAACTTTTTAGCTAATTGATACATGGTCGACAGACATAGTAGGTTATATGAGAATAAATTACACATGTTTGGCAGAAAAAAATGCATTTTATTGCGCAATTGTGTACAAAAGGAAAAAAACACAATTTGTGCATATGAGAGAAAAAGAATAAGAAAAGGCGTTTTCTTCAAAGAAAATCATTTTTAGTAGGGGGTATGGTTTCCACGGGCGGCCAGCAACGTTGAACACCTTTGAGGCATGGACTCAATGAGGCTATTAATGACGAGTTGGGGTATTCTGACCCACTCTTCCAGAAGAGCTCTTTCCAGTTCTTGGAGAGTTTGTGGGGGTTGTTGGCGGCCAGAAACTCGTCTTCCTAGAGCGTCCCAAACGTGCTCGATTGGATTCATGTCTGGAGAACACGCTGGCCATTCCATTCGAACGATTCCTTCCTCGGAAAGGAAATCCTCCACCAGGTTTGCACGATGTGGCCTGCAGTTATCGTCCATTAAAATGAAGTTATCTCCGATTGCAGCAGCGTAAGGGACTACAATAGGTCTGAGGATCTCATCCCTATATCGGCGACCAGTCAGAGCTCCATCTCGAATGATGTAGAGGTCAGTGCGCCCGTCAATGGAGATGCCACCATACACCAACACTCCTCCACCGCCAAATCTGACACTTTCGTGCACGAACGCAGGATTATTCCTACTGCCACGGTCCCTCCAGATGAAAATACGCCTATTATCCGGATGCACAGAAAAACGGGACTCGTCAGAAAACAGAATATTGCTGCATTCATTTCTCCTCCAGTTGACATGCTCGGTTGCCCACTCCTTGCAGTCGCGACGATGCCTTGATGTTAATCTAACACATACCATCGGTCGGCGAGCATACAGACCTACAGCATGGAGCCGGTTTCGGACAGTCTGAGTTGAAATCGTGGTGCCTGTAGCCGAGCGAAGGTGTTGGAGAAGAGTAGCGTTCATGTTTCGGTGTCTCCGAGCTGTTAACGCTAAATACCGATCTTCATTGGGCGTTGTTGCCCGTCTACGACCTTGCCCTGGTCTTCGGCCTGCACATCCACTCTCCAAAAAACGGTTCCAGATCCTGGAAATGACAATTTGTGACACTCCAATGGCTTGCGCTACTTCGGCTTGAGTTTGGCCCCCTTCTAACCTACCAACAATTCTCCAAGCTTCTGAATCTGTCAAATGACTTCGCTGAGACATCGTACTCATCGAAACAAAGCAATCACTGAATGCCGATCATCCTTGTCTTCATTCTCTTTTATCCAGTTGAAAGTCAAATTTCATTCGCTGCCGCTGAAGCGACTTTTTGACGTCGAACTCAAAATTTGCATACTCCACAGTTTGAAAACCAGAAAAATTTGCATTTGTGATTCTCTTCTATTTTCGGCAAAAAAAATTTCGTTTATATCTTTATTTTATATAAAACTTCAAATATCCTTTAATTGTTTTGAGCTGTGTATTTATGATTAAAAAGTAGGAATTGACTTAAAACATTTTTTTATATTACTTGTTTTAATTCCGATAAATTTTAGTGGTTCAAGCGCGTATTTCCATTACATGTCAAATTTGTGTTTTATTTACATTATTTGTTTACTTATTGATGAAATTGATTTGTGGAACATTAGCCGGAAAAAAATGCTAAACTAATTGCAGTTTTAAAAATGCAAACAGGTTAATCTTTGTAAATCAAGCTGTACGCGGCAGATTAAACAAAATTCAAGCTTGGAAATTCTTACAAATTTAAATTAAGAAATGAGTGGATTGAGTTAGTTTACAAATTCATTAAAAAAAAAAAAAAAAAAAAAAAAAAAAACTTTTCCCCATTGAACTGTAAAAATTGAAATTGCGCTATGTTTAGAAGTTAAAAATTGCAGTAAAAAGTTAAATTTATTGGTCAGGTTATTGCCACCGTCAATGACGGCAGCGTACTCACGTTCATTTTTTTGTTTTATAATATAGATACACAGAAAAGTTTTTTTCCGTTCAAAAAGTTAAGGGCGAGTTTTTGGTCCAAGGAAACACTGAATTGAAAACAAAAACACCTGTGCCGATGTTGCAGAGATGCATTTGTAAAAATGCAATTGAACATCAATAGATGCTTGGAAATACAGTCGTGGTAGTAATTAAATTAGATACCAGTGGATTACCAGTTAGTGAAGGTAACAGAGTATATGGAGCAAGTGAAAGTTATATAATTGAGAATATGTTGTATCTCATGCTATATTCCCACAGGACCTACCAATAATGAAAAATTAAAATATTGAGCAATTGTAAACAGCTTTTATTTTATAGAAATTTAAAATCTGAAACGTATCTACGTATAAACTAGAGATGAGACGGGCTCGGGCTCTATTTTTATACCAGCCTTCGGGCCCGGGCTCATTCTTTCTGAAACTGACTATTTATTCTCATAGAAAAAATAAAAGTAACTTTTTCCCCCTTAAAAATTACGTATTCTATTTCACGTTATTTTGATCAGAATGAATTGAAGGGGAAACAGGAATCTTATTTTTTTCTAGTATTTGAATGTTACTTTAAAAGGAAAATTTACGATATTTGCTATACGCGACTGACAACTGGGTGATATGGCCCAATGCGAAGAGGCTCCAATAATATTTGTTGCTAGATTTTCATTTGTGACATTTAGATATTTTTTTTATTGGACCGTTTATTTTATTTTATTTTTTTAGAGATCTAATGCGAGATTATTTTTTTTTTCATTCTTAGTCAATCGGCATTAGCTTAGGTTTGCAAATTTTTAGTCTTCTATTGTGTGCAAGTCATACTCGCTCTTCATATGAAGACAACGTTAGTGATTATATTTTTAATTGTGAACTCTTATGATGCTAAAGCTCTGCTCTGCACATTTAGGAAGTCACTTTTATTCGTAAATAGATATAATTGTCATATACTGTTATTCCGATAGAAAACAATCTAAGAGTGTCAACTTTTCCAATAAAAGCACAGGATCTTTCAGATACCGGTGTCAAATTTTTAATTTAAGCTGATTTTCAGGAAAATGAAATGTTTTAATTAAGGAATCAATTATAAGTTACGGTATAAACCTTTTATGGGAAATATAAAACATTGTTCGATTCTTCTATACATAGAAGTAGTAATTTCTACAAATTTCATTCATTTTTTCATAAAACGCACTCCGTTAATGTGTCCATCAGATTTGCTTGTTGGGAGAGAAAAATATTTACATCCTTTTAAGGAAGCATATTTTTATTGGATACCAAACTTCTCTTTTGATAAGATAGAATGTAAATTTCCATAAAATTAATTATGTGCAGCGGATGAAGTTATTTTCACGTACGAAGTTTTTTAAAAATGAGATATTACTTTTAAAACAATTTTTAAATATTATGCAATTTTTTTCGGTATCGAGCTAAGGGCTCTGACACAAAATGTTTCGGGCTCGGGCGGGCTTTGATTTAAAAATCATCGGGCTCGGACGAGCCCGGGCTCCGAAAAGAGAGCCCGAACTCATCTCTAATATAAACCTATATTTGCACTGTACAAAAATTACCCATGAACAGAATTATATTTTTTAAAAATGCAACGAATGGAATCCAAACATAACTTTAAAATGTTGTATTCAAAAATATTTTTAATTACGAAAATTAATATAAAATTTTCAGATCAATCATGTTAACATGCTCAACAGGGAAGACAAAATTTTATTGTATCTCGGAAAGAAAACTACTAGAATATTGAAATCTTTTTTTCGCCGAGAGATTTCAATTTGGCTCTTAAGTGCCATATTTAATGGTTAATCCGATATTATTAATCTTCCGTAAGCGGGTCCACAGTCAAATGGCGTAGGTGAACAAATGTGATTTGCCGCAAAAGTGTTTAAAATCTTCAGTGGCATTCACATCCATTTTAAAAGATATACTTGTATTTATGATGACAAAGCTTGGAAGTTTATCCAATTACGGAAGACTAATGTTAAAAAGAAAACTCAGGGCAATCAATTTCACATCTGTGGCAACTCATCTGTCAGTAGCTACTTTTCATTATTGTAGCAAACAAATGTTTGTTGTTCAGATACATGTAGAAAAATTCATGCTTGGAAATTGTCACTACGCTGATTTAGTTTTCAAAACAAATCTTTTTTTTCCACTGAAATTATACGATGTTTAAAAGTGATGGAACAGCAATAAAAATGAAAGCTATAGCGCCGGTCGTTGCCACCA
Source organism: Maratus michaelseni (assembly GCA_963931845.1). Classification (NCBI taxonomy): domain Eukaryota; kingdom Metazoa; phylum Arthropoda; class Arachnida; order Araneae; family Salticidae; genus Maratus; species Maratus michaelseni. The sequence goes on from OZ007595.1 coordinate 123,267,735, forward strand.
TCATTATACATTTCTAAAAATAACTTGTTTTTTTGCCATTTGTCCGAAAGTTAACTATTTTTTGGAACAGGGAAGTCTAAGTGAAAGAGCAGGGCTCGCTAAGCCCTGCTCTGTTTTTTAGCGATACAGGGCTCGTTAAAAAACAATTATCTACAAAAGCACTGGAAATTTTATATTTTTAACATTTTCCAACGTACTTAAAAAGGGTTTAATGATTTTGGTTTGTCTAGTGCTCCAACTCGCGTATATATACTATGACATGTAATTGATATACCATGTCTAATGTTTACTACGATATATTCGGTATTGAAAATGAAGTTTTCAGTATATACTTCGTTTATAGGGACACTCAAAATAATTTTTATACATTATGGTCTTCGGAAAAAGTTTCCAATGTATTTTAATAATATTTTACTATTTCAAACATACTGAAACTCGCATACGGCACTTACGTGCACTACAAGTAGCTTACTGTAGAATATGGTGTGCATCGTTCGCTAACACGGATACAGGAAAAAAATTTCCTTGCAGTACTGTGTGTGAGTGACAAATGCTGCAAGTGAGTTTTCACTTGCGGTATGTGTTTTTACATTCAACTTACTTTTTGCATTTTACTTGGTGTGTATAAATTCCATAGATCACATACAGGGCTGCACGAAAGAATTAGAGTACATTCCCTTTTATTGGCGGAAATTGCTGAAAAGAGAATTTCGACAATGTTATGGTTTCCTAACTCAACTAAATTTTAACATACTGTTCAGTATATATACAAATTTGTAGATCATATACAGGGTTTTACAAAAGAATTCGAATACTTTTCGGAGTATGGACGGTAGTTGCTGAAATCACGTTTTCAAATATGTTTAGTTTTCCGAAATTGTTTGTATTGGATATCTTTCACCATATTAAAACAAGAACGAAAAATCATGCGTCAAACAGATTATGAAACCCTTTCAACACAGCCAGAAAACTATCGTAACTTCACCCTTAAATAAGGCGAAAGAAGATATGAAAGTAAAGTTTAAAAAACATACCATATTTAAAAAAAGATTTCGAAATTACCCTCCAGTGTCAAAAAAGTAATCCAATTATTTTGTGCAGCCCTGTATATGATCAATAGATGTGGATATATAGCATGATAAAATATAGTTCATTTAGAATATTCACATTTAGCAATTTTCTCCGATCGATGAAAATTCACTCGAAATCTTTTGTACAGTCCTGTACATTATATGAAGACTTTTGTACACACCCCATATTAAGCTAAAAGGCAACTTAAACTCACTCCCAGCAATTACAAACCGTAAACGACAATGTATCTTTTTCTTTGTGGAATATAAATAAATTCATATACAGGGCTGCTCAAGCATATTAGTATACTAAATATATTATAGTTTAGAAAGAAAATGACACAATTAAAAGAGAAAAGACAATTAAAAACTACCTTTAAGAAATTCACTCCCATAGTCTAATACTTACCGATTCCCTTGTGTAGCCCTGTATATGAACAGCCGAATTCAAGTAAATTTTTTTCAATATTAACATATACACTATATTGCCAAAAGGTGACCGGTCACTTACGATTTTAGACGTTTTGTTAACTTCCTAGAAAAATACATGACAAAATTAACCTGAAACTGCAGGTGTGTAAACAGTATAGTACAGGTTATATATTTCCGTGAAGATTTTTTCACGAAACCCCATAGGGGACTGTCAACAAATTGAAAAAGAGAGAATATCTTTTGGATAACCCTGTAAAAACTAATGTAGCAAAGGCGTTCAAACTCGAGATTATTAATAAATGGCTTATTGTAATATACTGTGTTCATTTTTATGAGGATAGCATGTAAACTCGCAGAGAAATTAAGGTTTTTATAAAAACAGTCCCAAAATTCGTCTAGTTTTTTGCTTATAATTTGTAGAGTTCTTAATATAAAAAAAAGTTCTTTTCGGAAAATATGACAAACATTGTACATAATACTCTGCAATCAGAATAAAAAATAAATAAAAATTGGATGAAAAATGAGCAGGTTTACTAAAAAATGTTTCATTGCGCATGCGCGAATGCAATCCAAAAATAATATGCATAATGTATATAGAGCAACTTTTATGAAAGTGTCAAAATCATAGCTTGAAAATTCTGAAAATTATCGTTGATAGAATAAGCTCGAAATCCGTTGTTTCCAAAAGGAAGCAAAAATATGAGGGGTTGTATCCAAATATAGTAGTACGTGCAATATTGTGTACGCTATCTTGGCACTAATAAACCGATATTTGATACAACCCCTCATCTTTTTGCTCATTTTTGGGAACAACGGATTTCGAGCTTATTCTAGCGACAATTTTCAAGCTATAATTTTGAGACACTCACAAAACTTGCTCTATATACTTAGCTAATACATTATGCATATTATATTTTGATTGCATTCGCGCATGCGCAGTGATACATTTTTAGTAAACCTGCTCATTTTTCATCCAATTTTTATTATTTTTTAATTCTTATTGCAGAGTATTATGTACAATGTTATTTGTCATATTTTTTGAAAAGAACTTTTTATATTAAGAACTCTGCAAACTATAAGCAAAAAAACTAGGCGAAATTTGGGACTGTTTTTATAAAAACCGTAATTTCTCTACGAGTATACCTGCTATCCTCATAAAAATGAACACAGTAAATTACAATAAGCCACTTATTAATATTCTCGAGTTTGAACGCCTTTGCTACATTAGTTTTTACAGGGTTATCCAAAAGATATTCGTTCTTTTTCAATTTGTTGACAGTCCCCTATGGGGTTTCGTGAAAAAATCTTCACGGAAATACATAACCTATACTATACTGTTTACACACCTGCAGTTTCAGGTTAATTCCTCATGTATTTTTCTAGATAACAAAACGTCTAAAATCGCAAGTGACCGGTCACCTTTGGCAATAGTGTATTAACATAATATAATTATAAACTTAAAACGCAAACCAAAGTTGAAAACTCACTTATCACACAGACTAAATATCGCTCATGTACTGTAATATATATCTTGTGTGTCCCTGTAAATAAACTCAATGCACACAAGGGAGCAATTTATAGTGCACCTCAGTAACGCATATAATTTTCATTATGTTTCAAATAGTGAAGATTCACTAAATTACACTGCAAACTATTTTTCTCCTCAGAACGATGTGTAACAGAATTCTTTTGTTTGACCCTGTAAATGAATAATGCTTTGCACCCCATATTCTACAAAAAGCATGCTTTAATGCGCTTCATAATTATATATCAATTTCATCAGGTTTTATATGACGTAGCATCACCAAAATGCACTTGAAACGATTATTTCCCATTGATTGTAATGTAACGGAATACTTGACTGTCCCTGTAAAATACTATAAGTGCTACACCCTTCAGTGGAAATGGGGAACATGCTATAGTAAACGACAATAACATACAAAAATTTCAGGGTGTTCCGAGCATATTTACGTGAGTTAGAGCACGGACAGACGGCCAGACAAACCGAAGTCAAACACTAACTAGGTTGGAAAGTGTTAAAAAGGGAAGTTGTCACAGTATTCTGAATGTGACGAAAAGTGTTTCATAATCTATGTTTGACTCATAATTTTCTTTGCTTGTTATTTCTTTCACAGATCCGGTTAATTCCGATTTAGACAAGAATACAAGAATCAGGAAGAAAGTGACGACCTAAACACGAACAAACGAAAGACAAATCTAGGTCTCCATTAATCAAAAACATTATTTTAAATGGTCGCATGCACGTTGATGAAACGTGCTTGTAAAATTCTTTTTCTGCTGTCTGCTTTGAATGCGGTTAAAAACTTAGTTGTTGATTACAGTAATATTGGGATGCCAGTAAGAGTAATTTGCAACGATTACTAAACTTGTAAACACTTGTTTCTATTTTAATGAAGTTTAGTTTGCATAATTATTCTGTGAAATAAGCAAGTTTATAGAGAGAGTTAAAACTTTCAGAGAAAGCCTTTTTCTTGAAAATATTTATAAAATAATAAATATAAAATTTAACTTTTTTCAAATCATTAATTCCTTTATATTTATTATTTTATATTATTTTTATATTTATTTTTACATTTTATAAATTGGAAATCGCTGAATTTTCCTTTACATCTCATTTAACCAAAGTTTTTTTTTTTTTTTTTTTTTTTTTACAAGAAAAAAATATATAAAAAAGTCACAATTCCAGTTTTCCTACGCACTATAAAAACAAGTTGGAAATTGTACGTCAAACGTTACAAACGAGGTGCGTTCGTACGCACGTTTTAGAATTAAATTCATGATATCCCGTGCGTAGAACGGGCTAAACAGCTAGTTAAGTATATATTTTATGACACTGTTCATACAAATATCTTAACTAGTTATATAAATATTCAGATATATATGTATCAGCTAGTTATATAAATATTCAGATCTTGATGATTTTTAATTCTGTGAAATGAATTATATCGTCTGCAGATTAATTTCTGTAATAAAATAAGTATCTCGGTCGCTTGACGATTTAACATCCATCGGAAGCTCCTATAACAAGAAAGCACCGATTTAAAAAAAAAAAATCAAATTTCTTAATAAATATTTTTATTAATATCTCCTAAAGTTTTGATTCGATTTTAATAAAATTTGAAATGTCTCGACAAAATTCTGCAAAGATAATATATTTTAAATTGCAAACCATTTGGTTGGGTAGTTTTTGCGTTGTTATATGCGGACAGACAGACAGACGGACGGACAGACAGACAGACAAACGGACGGACGGACAGACGGACGGACCAAACGACGACTATAGGTGCTACGTATTTATATAATTACGAACGCACCTAAAAAGACAGGTTTCTTAATCTAGAAAAATATTAAATGACCAGAAACAAAAACTTCTTTAAGAGTTACCCGCAGTACCAAAAAAGCTCTTTAGAATTCTCTGAAGCAATTTGAACTTAATTAAAAAATTTAACAAACATTTTATCGTATCTTTAGATTCTATAAGAGATATCTAGGTATCGATTTTTTGATGTCTTTAAAATTTGTTTTAACTCTTTCGGCGTCGAATTTTTTTTTCATTTTGGGGAAAATATACTTTTACGTTAATATTAAGAGTAGCTATTCAAAATCATAAAAATTAACGTTAACTGAAATTGAACAAATATGTCATTTACAGAAATATAACTAATGTAGTTATTTTGCGTACTATTTTTGTGACAATATAGGTTGAGGAAGAATTTTCGAAGACTTATTGAAAATGTGGTGTCACAGAATGATTAAGTAGGCTTAACTTTCTAGCACTGTTTTATCACAAATTAGTTTGGAAAAATAGCTCCTATTTTAAAGAGTGAAACATGTTTCAAATAAAAGAATCATCAACAGTGTAAAGATAACCAAGCAATTTAATTTCTTATTACTAAAACGTTGAAGCATAAATGAAGCCATAATAATAATTGTATAGACATACTATCATTACTATATGCAGATAAGAAAAATATTTGTTAAGACAAAATAATGCTGAATGAAAAAGACATTAATAGGAAGCCAGATCCGAATGGATTAAAAAGCATCTGAACTTTAATATATCCGATTTTTATTAGGTTTATTTCATTTACATCAAATTATTTTCTTCTGATCTTTGTATTAAAAAAAAAAAAAAACACTTAAGTTTATAGAACTAAGTACTTTGAGTACAAGATTAAAAAAAAATTCTAGATTTAAATACCAAAATTTGAAAAGAATTTTTAAAAAATTGTTAATTTAAAAAAGAATTTATTAACAATTTAAGGCTTTATTATATGTAATGATTTTGCTTTATTAAACATGAACCAAAACTTTTTTTTTTTTTGGTACCAAGTCCTCTTAAATATAATTGAGAAGTCATGCTTAATCTCTTCTAAATATAAAACTAAAAAGACATTAACACTTAAAAAGTTTATTGTATTAAAATTTAATAACCGAAAGCTTTACAATTTTGGTATCTTAATATTATAAAAATAACTTGTTCAATATATAAAATGAGAATTTTTATGCAATTTTAAACCAGTATAAAGCAAAATAAGAAAAAAATTTTCGTGGATTTTCTCCGAATGAATAATTAACGTGTTATATAAAAATTATAAGTATTTAAGAATCTCTTCCAAACATTGCTGTTTCCCATGGTTTCGTGTTCTTTTGATTATTCTAAAAATGAACCTCCTTCACTGTATTACTTAACACTTAAAAGGAAGTAATTCTAAAAAGTAATGGATAAATAGAAATGAAATGTAGGTTTACTAACCTTCTCAAACAGAGATAGAAGTGATGAGGTTATTTAAACTTCAGTTGGCGCACAGTAGGGAACGAACCTCCCAGAGTTGCGATAATTTGAGAACGTGAACTTTGAGATTTTCTCTTCCCCTTTTCTTGAAAAAAGGAAAAATCTACAATGTTAATTAGCTAGGAAAAGCTTTCTCTACTGTTTACTATTTCATTTTATTTTTGGAATGAAATATCAATGTGATATTTCAGGTGATCTGGGCCAGATTGATATTTGGGAGTCCCTAACGATTGAATCTATATCCACTTATTACACATTTTCTTCAAATTTCTCGCTCAAAACTGAAGTACTCGGAAAAATGTAAAGAATATTTAACTCAAAACATTCTACAAAGTTTCATATTTAAACTAATAGATACTTAAATATATTTAAATATGACAAATCTTGAAAAAATACATTCTCAGATAAATATACCTTTAAATCCTAGAAGAAAGCGCAGCAACCACAGACAATAGTACATAACAATCGTTAATCTCTTGTTTTATTATTGCATTTACAAGCGGTTTGTGTCATTTTATTCTAGAAGCTCTCGAATAGTTTAAGTATATTCTGAAAGAATTAGTTTCATATTACTTTCATTTTCCTAATTAAGGATCGTTCCCAAAGAACCCCTAACCTCTTCCTCACTGCCGAAATCAAATCTAACACGCTTTCCTAAAAACCACATTCATTCTACTCCAATCCTCTTGACTTGACGTTACAGAAGTCGTAATCTGAACTCAGAATTTTGACACTATTAAGACAGCAGGGAATTTATGAATTCTGAAGTGCTTCAAGGGCCATAACAGCTATTTCAAATCTCTTAGAAGGCGCCCGTGTATAAATACACTTGACATGAGGCCTCTAGAGATTCCACAATTTTAAGTTGCAGAGAGAAGACCTCTCGTTTTCGTTGTCTCCGAGCGAAGGATCGTCAGGTAAATACGATAAAATTATCCGTCCAAAATGATTTTCTAGACTATCATCTAACTTTAAGAAAGTTAGATTGAGTAAAGGAATAGTATTCAGGAATCCCTCACGTAAAACAATCCGGGAGCAGTTGTGTACTGCTGACAGACTATATTTTAATCTATTCTTAAGATTTTCCTGTAAAACTATGTATTCAAGCTTATGTTAGTAGTTTGTCTGCGATTGTTGAATAAGTTTAAAAAGAACTTAATGTTATCCTTAATCTATTCTCACAACGTCACAATATCTTTTTTTTTTTTTTTAGAGATTGTCTCCCGGACCACCTTAACATAATACAGGAAATAAGTTATTTACTATTACTCTTATCTTTAACTGTAAGAAGTTTAGTTATTGTTCATTATGAATCCCGAGAATTTATTAGTTTTATGAAACAGTAAATCCATTTTACAGCAAAAACATGTCCGTGAGTAACGCGGCCCCACCAGTGGCTGAGAGGTTCTACTCTCGAAGCTGGTAGACGGGAGGTGCTGGGTTCGATCCCAATTTTTGTTGGGACCGAACCCATTTTGCTGGGTTTCGCGCCCGTCGAAACCCACCAGAATTTTTGCTGGGTTTCGCGCCCGTCGGCCTAACCGTTCGGAGTTTTCGTGGTTTTCTTTTAGCCGTGGATTTATCCATGCGTAAATACGGGTTAGGTTCCCTTAGAAAGCCCCCCCCCCACGAAGTGCACTCCCCCCCGGGCCTATATCCCAAGTGTAGATAATTGGCCGTCAATAATCAACCCAACCCGTGAGTAACGCTGAGGTTCTACTGACTGGCGACACCTGACGAGTAAAATTCGCCTTTACTGCAATTTTTTAACTTTTAAACATTGCACAATTTCAATTTTTACACCGTCGATTAGGGAAAAAAAAATCTTTCAAATGAAGTGTTCAAACTAACTCAATCTACTGATTTATGGTTTTTACAATAATTTTCAAGCAGGAATTTCTTTAAAATTTATCGCGTGCATCCAGATTACAGAATATTAACCCGTTTGCACTTAGAACAATACAGGGGTTGGACAAAATAATACGAACACTCATGAAAAATGGTGAAAAGAGCAATATCTAGAAAAATACATGAGAAATTAACCTGAAACTGCAGGTGTGTAAACAGTATAGTATAAGTTATATATTTCCGTGAAGATGTTTTCTCGAAAGCCCATAGGGGACTCAACAAGTTGAAAAAGGACGAATATCTTTTGGATAACCTTGTAAAAACTAAATGTAGCAAAAGCGTTCAAACTCAAGGTTATTAACCAGTTGCTTATTTCAATATACTGTGTTCATTTTTATGAGGATAGCATGTATACTCGTAGAGAAATTATGGTTTTTATAAAAACAGTCCCAAATTTAGATTAGTTTTTTTTCTTATAATTTGCAAAGTTTTTAATATAAAAAAGTTTCAGAAAATAGGACAAACAACATTGTACTTAATACTCTGCAATCAGAATTAAGAAATAATAAAAATTCGATGAAAAATGAGCAGGTTTACTAAAAAATGTTTCACTGCGCATGCGTGAATGCAATCAAAATATAATATGCATAATGTATTAGCTAAGTATATAGAGCAACTTTTATGAAAGTGTCAAAATGATAGCTTAATATTCTGAAAATTATCGTCGATAGAATAAGCTCAAAATCCGTTGTTCCCAAAAGGAAGCAAAAATATGAGGGGTTGTATCCAAATATAGTAGTACGTGCAATATTGTGTACGCTATCTTGGCACTAATCAACAGATATTTGATACAACCCCTCATCTTTCTGCTTCTTTCTGGGAACAACGGATTTCGAGCTTATTCTATCGACGATAATTTACAGAATTTTCAAGCTATGATTTTGAGACTTGCACAAAAGTTGCTCTATATACTTAGCTAATACATTATGCATATTATATTTTTATTGCATTCGCGCATGCGCACTGAAACCTTTTTTAGTAAACCTGCGCATTTTTCATCCAATTTTTATTATTTTTTAAATCCGATTGCAGAGTATTGTGTACAAAGTTATTTGTCATATTTTCTGAAAAGAACTTTTCTTTATATTAAGAACTCTGCAAATTATAAGCAAAAAACTAGGCGAAATGTGGGACTGTTTTTATAAAAACCTTAATTTCTCTGCGAGTATACATGCTATCCTTATAAAAATGAACAGTATATTAAAATAAGCAACTTATTAAAAACCTCGAGTTTGAACGCTTTTGCTACATTAGTTTTTACAGGGTTATCCAAAAGATATTCGTCTTTTCTCAATTTGTTGACAGTCCCCTATGGGCTTTCGGGAAAACATCTTCACGGAAATATATAACTTATACTATACTGTTTACACACCTGCAGTTTCAGGTTAGTTTCATGTATTTTTCTAGATATTGCTCTTTTCAGCATTTTTCATGAATGTTAGTATTATTTTGTCCACCCCCTGTATAAATAGTCCAACATCTGTTTCCGGTTAATATTCCATAACGAAATTTATAAGCTTTATCGATTAATAAAATAAAACAAATTTTACAGATGTAATCAAAATTTAACGCTTAAAAACCAGAAAAAATATCAGAATCCGAAAGGCTACTATAAGTAGGGAAATCTTTAAAGATTTCTTCGGCTATCAACTCCTGACATGCGGCTAATACGAAAGTATCGCTTTTGATAAATTTCCGAACTTTGAGAACATAATTTATATTTTTCATATAAAAATGTAGTTGCTATAGTGGGCCATCCAAAAATTATATTAAAAGTAAAAAATCTATTAAAGTTTTATACTTTGGGGGGGGGGGGGGGGTAGCACCTACATTCTATAGCCCAGAACGTCCGGGTTGGATCTAGTATACATATAATGGTTCCAGATTCTGTTAATCCGGGGATCCGGACTAAGTAGAGGCCCTGGGAGAGGGCCCCGTTGGTTCATCCGTACAGACGTTACTGGATTTATTATAAGTTATCTAAAGACTATAATAGTACGAGAACAAATTTCATACAAAATAAAAAATACCCCTCTTTTTAGTTCGGAGTTTTTTTTTTTTTACAAAATGTTTTAATGCCGTTCTCAAATCTAAATTCCCTTGATTTCGGATGCATTAAACGAAATTCTTATTGGTAAAATCTTAACATTTTCAGATATTCTTTATGTTTCAAGAAACCAACGTTTTCCATTTTTCTATTAAAGTAACTAATGTCTTGGAAAATATACACAATGGTTGGGGCATCATAGTTGATTTATTCCAACAGAGCGAAAAATGCTGGGACCAGGGCTCGAACCTGGGTATTTTGGCTTGCCGTGCCAACGCTCTTCCTACTGAGCTATTCCAACAATACTCTGGCTGGTATATCTCACTCGTTGGGATAGTTCAATAGGAAGAGCGTTGGCACGGCAAGCCAAAGAAACCAGGTTAGAGTTAGACCAGGAGAGTTAGACCCGGCATTTTTCACTCTGTTGGAATAAATCAACTATGTTACTCTAACCATTGTATATAATTTACCTTGTTTAAAATACTTTCCTCTGTCTATTATGTCTTAGAAAATGCCGTCAAGTTTGGCGTTTGAAATCTATACGCTATGGAACATCAAATATGGATAAGTCAACGACAAGTTGGTAATCTCAACAATCGCTAAAATAAGATAATGGTTTTAAAGGAAAACAGTCATTCAATTTGTTTTTACACTTTACAGATAATTTCAGAAATCTACTGATACAGGAGAGAAAATAAATCTGCGAATATGTCTAAAAAGATTTGCATTGTTTGTTGAACAAAAGAAATAAAAAAAAAAATTGAGAAATAACCCCTAATTTATAAAAGGAATACCGATGAAAAAGAAAGAGGAATACAAATAAAACGAACTAATAAAAGTGAAATGTGGGTTTAGTAACCTTCCCAGACAGACTCCCTTCAACCGATGTTAGCACGCTGCGGGGTATGGACTTCCCAGAGATAGTTTGGGAATATGAACATGTAGATTTTTTAGATTCTGAAGCATTAATTGCTTTGGGAGAAAATTTTCGCATCCTATGTTCTGACTTTTTAACTCTGTCTTTGGAATTAAAGTTCAAAATGATAGTTCATATAAACAGAGTGACTTTGTATATGAAGATTGCGTCAATGAGTTATTTTGTGTAACTAAATTTCAATGAGTGGAATTAAGGGGTCTCAGGACTCTTAAAATTGGAAAAAATGATAAAAAATGACCATTTTTAACATTTAATATCTCCAAATGTATATGATTTAAAAACACAATTTTTATTGAGATGAAAAGATATAAGCGTGTTCTTTCATTTCACATATCTAAAAAGTTGCAAGACGCAGAATTAATATTTATAGGGGGCTTCAAACTGTCACATTTGTCGAGCAGAAAATTGACATGACAGCGTACGCGCACGATTACAAAATAATTTTTGCATCTAGAATAAAAATTTTGGAGCCTAATTATACTTCCTATTGTAAAAATTAAACTGAACCTAAATAAATTTGTATTTAAAGTATTTTTATATTTTTAATGCAAAGTTGTGTTGAGCTAATACAAATTTGTTAAATTTTCAACATTATAATCACTTAAAAAATATTTTCTTTAATAAGAAAAATGAAATTTTAGGTTCAATTTATGTAGACTAACATAACCCATATTTTTGAAAAATTTTATAAAAAAAATATTGATAAGTTTGAGATCATGCGCGTTATGCCCCAAAACATCATTTTCAGAAAAATGTTTTGTTTCAGCTTTGAGTATGGTTCAGCTTTGAGTGGGTATAATTCTAAAAGCCATAACGTCTGTTCTGATGGGAATTTCAAGAAAACATTTACACTAAAATGTTCAGAAAAGATAGGAGTTTAATAAATAAAAAAATAAAAATTCGAAAATTTTAAATGTTTAAGAGTCCCGAGACCCCTTAAAAAAAAAAAAAGTTTTAGAAATTATGAAATCAGCAAAGCTTAGAAAATAGCGAAATTTCTTCACAGTAAAATGATTAAAAAATGGGAGAAATTAGTTTTTCCTGTTTTCTAAAATATAAGTTTCACATAAGCGCAATAATCGAAATTATCGTTAATTACTTTCTAAATTTTAGCTAGAGAGACAGTTTTACCTAGAAATAGAATATTTCATAGGCGCTAAATAACAAAATCCATTTAGAAGCAACAATAGATTAGATTTTTTTTTTTTAACCCATTTATACAATAAAAGTTTATCAAGAGTTCTATTAACTCATTTGAGTTATTTCAGCTACCGTTAGATGTAAAGTACGTTTCAGGATATTTTGTAGCAACTCAACTTGTAAACAAATTATTTAAAGCTCCGAACTACAAAAATGTAGTATTAAATATATAATTGCCCGCAATTAAAAAGTTGCCACTGGAGACTTATTCTGACTACCACTAATCCAAAGAAATCTTTATGGTAGATTACTAATCTTAGAGGTAATTTTTTTTAGTATAGCGATAGGCAAAATAAAAAAGAGTCAATGGCAAACCTGTAAACTCACTTTAAAAAGAAAATAATAAAATTAACTCAGAAAAATTCTTTCGCCTCGTGACATCAAATACATTTAAATGTTATTTTGGATGATCAAAGACAGCCTTAAGATAAATGGTCAACTTCACGGATTCACCGTAGCCAACAGATCTTCGATGACAAAGCATGACCTGTTGTATTTATTGACAACGTTATTGTGTCTGTCAGAGGCTATTTCTCAAGAAGATAATGTTAATTTGCACACGACAAATGAATCTGGGATGTACATAACTCTGACTTCACCTGTCAAGATACTTTACTGCTGAAAACTTCTAGAACGGGTTCACAAGTGAGCTCATGCAAGCCAAGACTTAGAGTGTGCTTTAATAATGCAAAAGGAAAAAATTCACGCTGTCAGACAAAATGTCAAAAGTAGCTGTATTTAATTTTAAAATGTAGTGAACAAATGTTTATTTTTCTTTGATATGATATTACATTGAATATTCCACGAATATTTTGTTGCCAAGAATGTCGTGTTTTAAAGACAAGACTGCAAAACATTGTGCATGTACTTCTAAATAGTTTAAATATTTGCTATGTGGTTTAAATAGATAATCTATGCAAAATGAACTTAAGACATCGTTAATTTAGACTACACTGACATGCACTAATTTTATAACGGGGGTGGGAGGAAACTTAATATTTTCTCTTTTAATCATTATACGTACACAACCACTGCGCTATGGTGATCGTTAATCATTGCACTCCTAGAAAATTTTGCAAATTTCTAATTCGTCTGTTTATCAAATGAACAGAATTAGTCATTTATTTAAAATAAAAGTTTCGAAACTCACCAGCTAAACAAATACATAAACACATAAAAAATGTTTAATTACCCTAACTTTGCTTTCTATGTTATTTATTAACCCAGTATTTCTCAACTGGCGTGTTGAGACACAGAATTATGCTTCTAGTGTGTCGCAAACAGCAAATTGGTTTTGAGGTTTTGACTTTCTGTGCACGCATTTTGTTAAATTTGCTTCATTTTTATACGATTGACCAACCAAAGTCAAGGTGATAACCACTTTAATGATAGAAAACGAAAGTTACGCTTGTTACAAATCTAAGCATCTGAGAATATACACAGAAAGATAAGTTTTTTTTTATACATTTTAATGGTAATCTTGCGAAATGTTTTCTCTAAGTCGTTTGCCTAATGATTATCCAAACTCTAGCAGTTCTCGAAAATTTAAAGTACTCGATATACTAACGAATGAAAGCAAGGTTGTAAATGGGTTAGGGACATTTTTTTTCCAGAGAAATTTATTTTCTTTACCAATTCAATATAGGATATTAATCTGTGAACGAATTTTAAAAGCAACTAACAAGAGATAAACAGAAAATTTAGAAATTTCCGCAGACATTTATCTCACGTTCGCAGTTTAATATCCTATATTTAATTAGTAGGGAGTAAAGAAAAAAAATCTGGAAAAATAAATACTAACTCTTTTACAATCTGCTTTCATTCGTTAGGATATATAGTACTTAAAATTTTAGAGAACCGCTAGAGTTTAGGTAGTCCCTAAATAGCCAAATATGACTCCGAGAAAACAACTCTTATAAGATTACCAGAATAAGTAAAAACACTGTTTCTATATGTTCTCGGTCTAAATTTATAAGCGCAACTTTCATTTTTTTTTTTTTGCTAGTTTTCAGGAGATTCTCTCCTTCAATATAGGATATTCATCTGTGCAAACATTAAAGCAACTAACGAGAAATTTCTGCGCAAATTCCTAATTCTACTGTTCAATTATTCAGAATTAGTCATTTAGTCAAAATAAGTTTTCAAACTCGCCCAGCTAAAATAAAACTAATGACCCAAATTTTAATCTATCTTATTAACCCAGTGTTTCCCAAGCGGTTTGTCGCGACACACTAGAGATCCTACACATTAGAGAGAGACTAGACATTGACGAAATGTCCGCCATGTAAGTTCCAAAGCAGGTGGAACGCAGTAGAACGCAATGTATTTTCATCACTGTAACACTTTATTGTATTAAAATCATGGAAAATTTCTTTTATTGTCTTCAGATAGTCATGAAAATACATTTTATTCTACTGCGTTCCCCCTGCTTTGGAACTTACATGGCGGACATTTCGTCAATGTCCAATCTCTCTCTAATGTAGGATCTCTAGCGAACACAAGTGAGCAGAGACATGAAGGTATTGCTCTCGTGAGTCTTACAACAGGAATTTGGTTTTGAAGTTTTTGTTGACTTTGTGCATACATTGGGCTATTTTTCACATTAAAAAAAATTACAAAGTCAAAGAGGAAGGACCTCCTGAAAACTGACAAACGAAAGTTACGCTTATTATAAATCTAGGCCGACAATAGAATATACAGCAAGACAGCAAGTCTTTACCAATTTTTCATGGTAATTTTACGAGATGTTTTCTTGAAGTCAAATTTGAAGGTTTAGCGACTACCTAAATTGTAACGGTTCACGAAAATGAAATGCTCAATCCTGCCGAATGAAAGCTTGTTTTAAACTGGCTGTAGCAACAACAGTTTTCAAACAAATTTCATTCGAAAGTACATTTTTTCTTTATTCGATAACAAAAATGAAATTGTGATATTAAGAAGTATTTAACGCTAAAAAAAATAGAAACTAATTTTTTGGCAGGCGGTCAGAAGTAGCCTACACATTTCTGACGACAAAAACAAAAATTACGTTGTGAAATAGAATTTTGCCACTAAACGCAATGAAGTAATTTAGTGTTGAAATATAAGTTTAAACTAATATAGTATAACAAAAGCTTTACTAAGCGATGCAATAATTCGTTCAAAAAAGAAAAAAGTTAACACTTTCACATCAGTAATTACTGTGGCATAGTTTTGTAAAGCATGGCCCATTCATCTTGTCACAAGAGTTCCATCATATCAAAATCTGAAGGCGTGAAATTACGAGATTATCTTTTTATTTTATTTCTTGCAGTTCTTTTGCTGTAGTTATTCAAGTAACCTAGATGAATCAAACAAACTTCACTCTCAAAGTTCTATTTCATGTGAAATTGTCATCGATTTCTTTTTGTTTTATGTTTAAGAATTGAGGAAAATTGATTTAAAGTTTGAATGGAAAAATAAGAACGAGAAAGTGGGTTAATTTTATATTAAGTAACTATAGGATTAAAATAATTTTTAAAAGCTACTAAAGCATTCAGACGCAAATTAGCAAAAATATTTGGCTATAAATAACAAAAAAGTTGAAAAAAATAAAAGATACGGTATTTCTGAAATTCTCTTTTATAAATACATGGGACTGGCTAAATCCTTTTACTTTATGTTCTCGTAATTCGCAGAAACCAAATTTTAAACATATGGAAGAGTTTTCTTTTTATTGTTTTACTTGAGGCAAGAAAATTATCTTTGAATAAAAGTACGTTTTTTGAAGGAAAAAAAAAAAATCAGAATTTCTGCTTTCTTTAAATTCATTTATCCATATTAATCCCTTCAGCATCAGGCGTACACTGCGTACGTCACGATTTCATCGTACACCTGTACGTCAAGTAGAATATTGAAGTGAGGGATGTTTTATTTTGTGGTAAATAGCTGCCATCTGTAAAGCAATTCACTGTAGGGCTTGGAAACTTAACAATATCTTAGGATACAATACTTAGGATACAATAATCTGGTGATGAAGGGGTTAATTATTATAGGTGCCGAGACTAAAAAAAAATGGTAAGTCATTTCTTTTCCATTGGCTTAAAATAGCGTCTAGTTACAACAAATGGCAAAAAGCTTTTGCTTCTAGGATCTTAGATTTACACGAGTTATTTTATTTTGTTAAGTTGCATTATTCTTTCTAACACTATGCATTTTAAAGTTAATTTATCTCGGAATCAATTTTTTTTTCATGTTAATTTTGAAGCGATATATCACGTACCAGGGTAAATACAATAAAACCCTTATTTAACTAACTTCTATTCAGCGAATTCCTCTAACGAATTTATTTCCGGAACTTTGAAAAAAATTACGTTTAAAATAACCTCCATATAGCGAAGCAAAACCCGTTTAATGAAGCCGCGCGACGACTACTCTTCTGAATGTTTTCTTAAACCTACACATGACATGATCAAAGAGTTTGAAACAGACGGACTTTAATTTCAAGAAAATGTACCAGATGTATTCAATTACTTACAAAAGATGAGTTTTGAAAAATACGAAAATGCTTCGCAAGTCCAGCAGAGATAAATATTTTTATGCTAAGAAATAGCCTAATTCTCTAATTGTACATGGACACTATTTCATATACTTTGTTCATCCTCATTTGTATGCAAGTTTATTTTAAAAATTTAAATATTGTTTAACATCTTGGAAGATTAATCGGTAAATAGTAGTACATTAAATGAGTGTGTTGATTTCAATGCAATAGTTTTTAAAAAAATTATGAGCAAATATATATTTTTAATAACTTCTATTTTTCGAAGTCCTATTTAACGAAGTTTTGGTCGGGATTTAGAGACTTTAACTAGAAGTTATACTGTATAACAAATTCGTCAAAGGTCACTTTATTGTATTTTAAGGTATTTTTTATTTAAAACAAAATGAAAATATTTTTATGCAAAAACCAAGACAGAAAAGTTTCACATAAAATCATTAAAAATTCTGTAAGGAATGATTTCATAAAACAAAGTATATTTTCCAGTTGCTGAATATGGAGAGTTTAATACTTATTAACCAATAATTTCAGCAGGTATAAAAAATTAAGCTGAAAACTTGAAAATAAAAATTTTAAATTATTCAAAATTTCCTGTATGTATTTAATAAATAGCCGCATCTAAAAATCTTTAAAAATAAAAAAAGCTTCATCTATACCCCCTTAAACTATATATCGTAACCAAGTGCAAATGAAAGTACATTTTCTTATTTCCCTGTACTCTTAAAAAATACTAAAAAAGAAAGAAAAATTCAATTATAAAATCTAACAAAAACTGGAAATCAAGGACTGATTACAAAACCCTTTCCAACATAAACAGAATACTGTAGCAAAAAGTCACCTTTTAAAAAGGTGAAAAGGGTTGGTTAGTTGGTTTATGACGGCCGATTATCTACTCTTGGGATATAGTCCCTAGGGGGAAGTGCCCTCTCCTTGGGGGTCTTTCTAAGGGATCCTAACACTTATTTACGGCAAGGTTCGAAGAAAACCACAGAAAACTCCGAACGGTTAGTCGACGAGCGTGACACGTGTTTGAACCCAGCACCTCCCGTCTGCTAGCTTTGAGAGCAGAATCTCTCAGCCACTGGTGGGACAAAAGGTGAAAAGGATGTTTAAGTAAATAATTTGGAAAACTCATAACTCATCTGAAAACCCAATTTCAGCAAGTCCAATTCTTTTGTGCAGCCCTGTGTATGAACTATAGATTTGTATTGCTAAGATTTAGTTCGGTTAGGAAACTAATAGCACATTTGAATTTCTCTTCAGCAGTTTCTGCCAATGAACTGAGATGAGAGAACCCGATGAACATGAGATATTTTGTACAGCCCTGTATATGACCTATAGAATATATACACACCAAGTAACATGCAAAAACTAGTTCAATTTATGGTTCCACGACTGAAAACTCGCTTCCAGCAATTTTTGTTCATAGACAGTACTGCAACCGAATTTGTCTGTCCCTGTAAATGAAAGATGAATGATATGCACATCCTATTCTGTAGTAAGCATCTTTTAGTGCTCAGTGATACATATAAATTTCAATATGTTTGAAAAAATGCAACATCATTAAAATATACCGCAAAGATTATTCTCCATAGACCGTAATGTAACGGAATTATGGTGTCCCTGTAAACTAACTATAAATGCTACATACTTTATTTTCAATATCTAACATAGGGTAAAGCTCAATAACAGATGTGAATTCCACGGCAATAAGATATTTACGGAAGTTAAAGCGCGGACAGACAGACAAACAAACTGAAGTCAAACTCTTCAACTATGGTGGAAAGATTTAATTGCAAAAATGTCTTACATTTAAAAAAGAAAAGAAATCTTAAACACAAAAATATTTACCTTTTTGAAAAAAAAAAAGGAATGAAATTTCCCAAAATATGATCTTTTTTACAACATAGTTCGATCAACGACAGGACACTTAAACCGCCTGTTACACTGGTCAAACAAAGACTTTCCCAACTAGTTATTTTGTAAATCAAAACGAAACACTCTTCAAATATCCATTCTACAAATAGCATATGTAATTGGCCACTCTCTCCTTCTCTAGAAAAACGGATATACAAAAACAATTTTCAACTTTTAATCCATTGTCAAAAATGTTGTGTAGATATACGAGAAAGAAAATCAAATGACCTAATTTTCTTGCCAAAAACAGATCATAACCGTGCTTAATACTTGAAAATTCAATGTTTATCAAAAGAAGTTTATGAAGTCTTGTTCTCTTTAATTTTTCTGCATATAAGTTGTTTTTAAAATTGAGAGCCACATCTTTAAAAAAATCATTACAAAAAATTGTTAAATAAAATAAAGTCCCGTATTTTCTTAAAATGATGCATAACTAAAACGAAAAAATTACATTTCCCTGTCTTTATTTTCTATATTTGCAAAATAGGTCTTTTGTAAACACAGAAGAAAGTTTAATCATTTTAAAAAGGAGTGAGTGAAAGGGGGGGGGGGTGTATTTACCTTATTGGGGGAAAAATGAGTTAAATCCTTAAATTAAAAAAAATTTAAAAAAGGTAGTTTAAAAAAATAAAGAACTAAAAATCATGCGTCAAGCATAGATTATGAACACTTTTCAACACATCCAGAAAACTAACGAAACTTCACCGTTAAATAAGGTGAAAGATCATATGCAAGTTAAAAGTTTAGATAACACATTGAAAAATAGTTTTCGAATTTTCCTTCCAGTGTCAAAAAAGTAGTGGAATTATTTTGTGCAGCCCTGTATTTGATAATAGATGTGGATATATAGTATAAAATTTAGTTCAGTTACAATATTCACATTTAGCAATTTTCGCCAATCGATGGAAATGCACTCGAGATCTTTTATACAGCCTTGTATATTATCTGAAGACTTTTGTACACACCACATGTTAAGCTAAAAGGCAACTTAAAACTCACTAGCAGCAGTTACTAACCATAAACGACAATTTATCTTTTTTCTTTGCGTAGCACTGTATTTGAATTTATATTCCACAAACTTCTATTAGTCTACTAAATATAGTTCAGCAGGAAAATGCGTCTACAATTAAAGCCTATACCCTTAAGCAATTCATCTACATAGTCAAATACTTACGATTTCCCTTGTGTAGCCTTGTATATGATCAACCAAATTTATAAAACACATACGTACTATGCAAACATTTAGTTAAACTTAAAAACGCAAACTAAAGTTGAAAACGCACTTATCACACATACTGTAAATATCGCACATGTACTGCAACCAATATCTTTTGTATATCCCTGGAAATAAATGCAATGCACACAAGAGAGCAATTTATAGTGCACCTCAATAACACAATTTGCATTATGTTTGATAGTGAAATATCACTAAATTACAATGCAAACGATTTCCCCCCCCCCCCACAGAACGATGTGTAACAATTCTTTTGTTTGACCCTGTAAATGAATAAATGCTTTGCACCCTATATTCTACAAAAAGCATGTTTTAATGCGGTTCATAATTATATATCAATTTCATTATGTTTTAAATGACGTAGCGCCATCAAAATGCACTTGAAATGGTTATTTCCCATTGACTAATGTAACGGAATACTTTTGACTGCCCCTGTAAAAAAAAAACTATAAATGCTACACTTCAGTTGAAATAGGGAACATGCTATAGTAAACGACAATAACATACAAAAATTTCAGGGCAATCCGAGCATATTTACGGGAGTTAGAGCACGGCCAGACGACAGACAAACCGAAGTCAAACATTTTTCAACTAGGTTGGAAAGTTAAAAAGAAAATAGCCATGTATCAAAACCAAGAAGAAATTTAATTCTGCATCTTGTGACTTTGCTTATACTTGAGAAAACTAATCTTGCATTTAAAAAGAAAAACAGCCTTTAAAAAAGGAACAAATAAAATATTTACCTTTGAGAAAAAATTTCAACGGACCAAAATTTCCCAATTTATTCTTTCAACCCTGTTCGATCAATGACCGGTTACTTAAATTATCTTCAGATACACTGACCAAACCAAAAGGCTTTCCCACTAATTTTATTTATCAAAACGAAACCCTTCAAATATCCGCTTTGCAAATAACAAAAAATGTGTTTAATTGTCCACTCTTTCCTTTTCTAGAAAAACAGCTGGTTATATAAGAAAACATTTCCACTTTTCCTCTTTCGTCAAAAATATTATGTAGATATACGAGAGGGAAAAACAAACTATCCAATTTTGCTACCAAAAACCTGTGATACAACACGTGAAAATTAGAGATCTTCTCCAAAAAGGGGTAAAAAAAAACTTAAATTGTTCAAAATTCTCTGTATATATTTTATTTAATTAAGAGTCCCCCCCCCTCTATAAAAAAACAATACAAAATTTTTATAAATAAAATTAAGCCTCGTATTTGCTTAACCGATACATCATAACTGAAAGAAATTCAAATATTTATCTTTAATTTTCTATACCTGAAAAATAATCTTGTATAAAAATGGATAGTTCTTTTCTAAGGGGGAGTAGGTGAAAGGGGGAGAAAAATAAACTTCATTTAAAAAAAAACAAGCTAAATTTATCGAATTAGCAGATGTTAAAATATTATGTATCATAACTAAAGACAGCAATCTATTGTCCTCTATTCTTCTATTTTTTAAACTGTATATCATAACGAAGAAATTTCATTACATTGTTATTTTTCTTATACTTGAGAATAAAAAAGTATTAAAAAATATATATATTATTTTCTACTTTTTAGTGTGTGAAATATTTCGTTGTTGCAGTTTCACCGTTGGTCTATTTTTGCAAACGTGGTTTGGCGCATCATTAACTCCTTTGTTTTTGTAGCTCGTAAACAGTTAAAACCATAAAGATTATTTGGCGATTTATCACCTGCTGCCGGCTAAAGAAAGTTCTTTATAATTAAATTCCAAAACTATTAAAATGTTGTATTGCATCGGAAACAGACCTGTATACATAAGTTTATAATTATAGCATATCAGGAAGTGAAAAAAATAGATTGCAGGATTCCATCTTTACATACAAAAAACAAGTTAAATAAAAGAGTAAAAATAGCCTTGCATTTAAAAAAGAAAAAATTTCCTTTAAGGAACAAAAATAAAAATATTTACCTTTTGGAAAGATATCAAAAAGGAGCGAAAGTTTTCAAAATCCTATCTTTTTACAATCCTGTACTACTCCTGTAAAGACTGGTCACTTAAACCACCTCTGTTGCACTGACCAAACCAAAAGACCTTCCCACTAGTTATTTTATAAAACGAAACAAAATAATCTTCAAACATCCGCTGTGCAAACAGCAAAAAAAAAAAAAAAAAAAAAAAAAAAAAAAAATAAGCGTTTTAATTGTCCACTCTTTCCCTTTCTAGAAAAAAAAACAAAAACACAGCTGGAATTTCAAGAACAATTTCACACTTTTCCTTATTCGTCAAAAGTTATGTAGATAGATACACGAGAGGGAAAAGTCAAACTATCTACCTTCGCTGCCAAGAACCTGCGATATAACCGTTTGGTGCCTATGACGCAAGCCTCGTCTTACTAACCAGTTTCCTATAGACTTTTTTCTAAAATGTCATCCCTACTACCCCTTAAGACTAAAAAACAAAATAAACACAGACGCATAAAGAAAAAAAAATTACACCACGTGCATATTTGTGAAGAAGGGACAGGCAATTACAGAACGGGTTCTTCAAGAGTTTTACATCTAAGTAACTAAGAATAGAAACTAGATTTTACATTAGAAGATTATAGAGATTACTTTTATTTGCGTCAGAATTTGTATTTTGGAATATCTAAATTTGAGATAAGGGTTGTTTGTATGTTTATTCTGACGATTTTTTCACATTTCCCCCCCCCCCCCCCCCCATTTTTAATTTGTATATCCTGTTGACTGATGATTGTTATTTCGTACAGTAAGTGCGTAAATTGACGCAAGAATACCAAAATTATTTTGAAAGTTTGATATCATCTAATCGTCTGACATATTGCAAATTGTATGGGTGTCTGGAAAAAGGACTTGCGTTACAAAATTTGGAAAGTTGAATTTTTTTTTTTTTGGGGGGGGGGGGGGGGGAAAGATCCCACGTGGAACGATTCACGATTACCCAGTGTTACAAACTGAAATTTCATAATATGCAAGTTTGTTTTAATAATTTATTTGAAGTAGACAATCTAAAAATATTACTTTCCTTCTCCACCCAAGGCGTTTACTACTCGTCAATGCTCAGCATTAAGACAAAAGCGGGGGACAATTAAAATAGAAAGGGCCTATGTTGCACTAGGTGCTCAGAACATCGCTAATCAATGACTTTTCTAGTTTCTGTAAAATTTTTAATTTGTAACACAGGCCCTTCTCCCAGACAGACATCCATTCAATTGTCTTCTATAATTTGGAAAGATTATTTTGGCAAGAAAAAATTTTATACTTTAATGTGAAAACTTCATCCATTTGATATGCAACTCTAAGAACGATACACTTTCCAGCGTCTAATTAAACATCGCATAAATTTAATTTAATTATTTCTCTTTCCATCATTCCTTCATTTTTGAACGGTCACGAAAAACAGTGCAGTGAAGCGTTTTGATAAGCGTTTGGACAAAATTAACTTTTCAGATTATCTCTGAATTTAACAAGACCTCGGATACTAGTAGCTCTGTCTTGTCGAGATCCGTACGAGTTTTGGCGGGAAAAAAAAAAAAAAATCAGGATGTGTCCATTCACTACGACCGTAAAGAATGGCAGTTGGTTTTAGAGTTTCAACGGTTGCACTAGTTTCCTGCAAGTTCGAAAGCACGTCCTGACTATTGTTTTATTTGAAAGCACGAGTTTACTGGACATGTCACATGCTTGTCACAAGATTTAACCCATTGTTTGAAAATAAGGGCCATCTTGTTTACAAACTTTATCTTGACTTTTAACACAGTATTAAGCATTATTAAGCAATACTTTTTTTTCAAATCAAAGTGCCATTCCTGAAGTATTGGAAACTTAATGATTTGTAAACTTTTGCAAGAGTTTTCTTAAGTTATATTAACTTGCAGTGTATGTATCTTTAGTTCAAAATCTTGCAAGTCAATTTTAAACCACTTTTAATTACCCGATTGAGCTGAAAGTTTGAATACATGTGTAGTTTCAATGAAAATACAATATAATATAAACAATATAAATAAACCAAATATTTATCGCTGATAATTTCATTAGTGGTACATTCGAAAAACCCAATTGAACTATAACGCAATAATTTTGTCCACCTAGATCGTCAAAACGCCCCACTGTGCAGTGCTGTAATCAAGCGGGGATGACTTGCAAGAGATTCCCAATTCCTTTTGTTATACAGGGTGAATTTGAATCCTATTGAGAAGAAAAAGTTCATCGAGAGACGTAGGAGACTATCATACTTTAAACGCTACTATTAACATTTTCAACAGAGAACAAGCTATAGTGATCCTACATTTAAAGTTCTTTGCAATCCAAGTATATTCATGAAATCTATAATCTGTATAGTATCTCAATTCTTATGTGCAGCCCTGTATATATTTATAGATTTGAACTACAGAGTATGCTTGAATTTATTTCAGTTAGGAAACTCAATACAGTTGAAACTTCCGCTTCAGCACTTTCCGCCAAGAAGAGAAAATGCACAAATTTTTTTGTGCAGCTCTTAATATGATTATAGAATTTATACACGCCAACTAAATTAGAAAAAAAAAATGGATTTAAAAGCGCATACAACTGAAAACTTACTCCGCAATTGTCGCTCATAGAAAGTACTAAAACCAAATTATTTGCTGTGCCCCCTGTACATGAAAGAAATGCTACGTACACCTTATTCTACAGAAAGCATCTTGTAATGCACCTCAGTGCTGTAATATCAGTGATATGTTTGAAATAGCGCAACATCATTACATTAAAATACATTTCAATCGATTCCCCCATAGACCATAATGCAACTGATTTATTGAGTATCCATGTATACGAACTATAAATACTACACATTTTATTTTCAACACCAAACATGCCATAGTAAACCTCAATATATAAATTACAAGGCAACGAGAGTATATTTACGCGGTTAGAGCACAGACATATTGAAATCGCACTTTTCAACTTGTGTTTGAAAGTAAAAAAATCAGACTTTAAAGCTTTTAAAATAAACTTTCAAACTCTGAATACTGGAAATGTAAATCGATAGCCAGGAATTACTTATTTTTGTATCATTTCTTTTCCTTTCTATAACAATGATTTGATCAAAATATCACTTGCGCAATTACGTAGACCATTCCTAGTAATTTATTAGTATTCATATCACAATACTGAAAGCAGACAAGTTTTTTTTATACACGTGTATGATGCAAGTTTATAGGCACGTGTAAAAAATAAGTTCCAACATATTTATGTGAAGGAATGTATATAAGACTTATTCATAGACGCATGCATGCTAAACAAAATAGGGTTTAATCGAATAATCTATGCGTTTATGCTATTTTATACACGAAAAAAAAAATATCAAATGAAGTTTGAGCGTTTCTGGTATAAAATTGCGCTATTGTAAATTTATATTATAAAGCAAAAATCGACCGTGAGTAATCAGGTCCGTAACCAGTTGCCAAAGTCAGAGTGGGCATATTTGACCTTATTTTTGCGCTTTAATGATAAATACAGAATGAAGTCCCCCCCCCCCCCCCCCGTCAAACTTTTCGTAGCAAAGTTAAAAATTTTTATATGTCATGCAATATAGATGCTATTATTAAAAGATTATAAAGTCAAGACGGGGATCAAGAAGTTGCTGAGAGGGCTTAGCCTGTGCCTGCTCCAGCCTGGTTACCGCTCTGCGAGTAACGCTAACGTCATATTACCGGTGGCAACGATGCAAGCAATCCATTTCCCGTAAATTCAATTACTTCTAAAACATCTCAATTTAAATTTTTACATGAATACTAGGGGAATGAGGGGGGGGGGGTGGGGGGTGGGAATCTACTTTCAAATACAATGTTTGTTTAGGAACTTATCTGAATTTGAGTTTTTATCGAATGGTTTTCTTTGAAGTCTATATTGCGTGCAACCGAATTACGGAAGATTAATATATTTGCACTTCAGACCAGAGCTTGACAAATGCGATGTCTTCCTCATTAGATGATTTTGTAGAACTCAACTATCCAGGTATTTGAAGAAAAAAAAAAATCAGAGTTACATAATTTTGATAAGTTTCATTAAGAAACTTTGTTTAAAAAAAATTAAATAGGTTTAAAATTTAATAGGTCATAAATTTTATAGGTTCTCTTATGTATAGGGCTTCAAAATGCACCAGGTCTCAATGCTAGGTGCCAGCTGCACCAAAAGTGGTTCCCTTTTAAGATTATCAAGTTTGTAAAGCCCTGCTTTAGACGATGTAAATAGTTCACGATTTACTTCCGGATAATGTTCTATGACGAAATAAACACTTCCTCAATAAAATATATAACACAAATTTAACATATCGAATCTAACTACGCGCTTAACCCTTTCAGGGGCAAGCACTTGTGCTCCTGTAATGTTGAATTCTCACCGGAATTCAGGAAAGAATTTAGTTAAAAATAAGGAAAAGCAATTTTTCAACTTTTTCCCGTCAAAGTTAAAAAAGTAAACTTTAATTAAAAATTTCTGGTTTGAATCTGATTAAAATTAGATGGTATACAATATATACCACCGCCCCTCAAAAGGGTTAAACCACTGAAATGATAAGAATCAAAACGAGAGATCTTTGGCGCGGCTATTAACTCCCAGCATGGGGATAACACGAAAGTATCACTTTACTTACATTTGATATTTTCATTTTAAAATGCTTTTTGGTGTTAGTGAAAGAGCCAATTTTTTTTTTATTGGAAAAAAAAAAAAAAAAAAAAAAAAATAGAGATTTTTGCCAATGTTCTGTAACAAGAGAATCCCGGGTGGGATCTATGTATACAGGGTGATTTTAATTAAAGTCCCACTTTTAAAATGCTGTAAAAAAAGAACCACTGGTCAGAATGAATTCAAATTTGAACTCAATTTACTGAAAGACGGGGGAAACTTGTTTGGTTGATTTTATGAAGGCCGATTATCTACACGAGGGATATAGGTCCTAGGGGGGGCGGAGTGCCCTCCATTGGAGTCTTTCTAAGGGATAACCCGTATTTACGGCAAGGTTCGTAGAAAACCACGGAAAACTCCGAACGGCTAGGTCGACGAGCGCGGGGGTAACGGTATGGCATAAGAAAAAAAGAAGTTTCAAAGTATCAATAGATGGCGCTGTAAGCGACATACTATGCAAATTAAAAGACTCATGCGCAATTAAAAACCGAATCATGTTCTTTTTATGCGGATTTCGGCCCAAGGGCAATTAAAAACCGATTTTTCACATACAATGTGGTACGGCCGTGCCTTGGTGGATGGTCTTTCCACTAACAGTACCACAACAGTTGACTGATTTGGAAGTCATTTTTTCCGTCAAACAACCGAAACACTCATGCACATTGAACAGTACGGTTGGTTTACTGTGCAACTCATGCCAAAGCCGTCGTATTATGATTAAAAGTCACTTTTAACCGAATAGACTTTTTTTATGCTGCTTACAGCGCCATCTATTGATACACTTTGGAACTTTATGTCATACCGTTTCCCCTTTCTTCCAGTATATTCAGTTCAAATTTGAAGTCATTCTGACTAGTGGTTCCTTTTTTACTGCATTTTGAAAGTGGTATAATTATAATCGCCCTGCATATAAAAATCAAATATTTCCAATGTGTATGAGAAAATTTAATGTGCTTTGCTATATAAAAAAGGCCGCTGTAAGCAGCAAAATCTTTGGCAATTGTTTCTATAAACCTCTGACATGCGGCTAATGCGATAGTATCTATTTTTTTTTATAAATTTGAAAACTATTTGAATACATTGATATTTTTCAAATAAAAACTTGTTAGTGGACAACCTAAAAAATATTAGGTGTAAAAAATCTATTAGAGTTTCAAATAAAACTGTTCTGTACCTCCGACAGTATGGGTTGGATCTCCTGTCATTAATAAATGAAGAAGAGTAAAACAAAGCGTTACAACAAAATTTCGAAGAAATTTGAAGTGGAACATTTGTTCAGATTTGTTTATTTCTTTTCTTTAAGTATACTGTTGAAATGTTATCAGGTAGTAAAATCTCTCAGAAAAACTTAACATTAATTTTAAATATTAAGAAAAAATATTTAAATAAGAAAAGATTAATATTTGCTGTTTCATCATCTTCATGAATGCTTAGAATCTCAGCATTTTAGCCTTAATTATAGATTTTATAGGTGAAAGTAATGAGGTAAAGATTCAAGAAAATTGTGATAACATTCCTCTACTCGCGATTTCGAATGTTTGAGATGTTATTTTAATAAATACTAAAGTGAAGCCTTATTCTTAAAAATTAAAAAAAGTAACTATACTTTTCACAATCTGCATGAATCTAAAATCTTACTCCCAGTACAAACCTTTTAACAGGTTTCATTTTATAACTTTTTATGCATTGTTCATTACCCGTCAATAGTTATTAACAAACCTACTTCGTTTATAGTTGCACTAAATCGCAATGCTTTTTACAAAGGGGGGGGGGATTATAAATGTTTTGCTAATATGTTTTTCTAGATAATAGCTTGCTAATGAACGTTGATCTTACGTTTAAAAAAAAAAACTAGTCTCTAGTACTAAAATTGAATAGTTTGTACATACCAGTTCTGTTACTGCATATTATCGTAGAAAATTATTAGGTATACAGCTTACTTTAAGCACGAGAATAATACATTACAGAATCTTAAACCAAAATAAATTACTTGTATTAGTATCATTGAAAAAAAAAAAAAAATATGTCATTACGTTACTGAGAAACTGGTACGTGTGAATGTGCATTTAAGCAAATTGAGTTATGGTATCATTACAGAGACACATTGTTAATTTTATTTTCTAAGACTTGCTATAAAAAAGCAGTCCAAACATTTCCGCTTTTAGGAATCCTTCAAGCAATATCCCTGCTCAATAGAACCTCTTCACGTCCTATGAAGAGGCTGATGTGAATTAGTCATTTTAGATATGTAAATCCACCAGCGGACGTTTTAGAATTTTGAGTTACATTATTTCTAAAAAATATGCGCAATATTCATATTTATAAATTCAATCTACTATGTATATAAATGCACAGATTAGTAACATTGTACAGGATGGACATAAATTAGGTGGGCAAAAAGAAGGATTTATTATAAGTAAGTACCTTTACAGCTGCATATAAGAGTTCACATAAGAAAGAAATACTCCAAGTTTGAGTTTTACACAAATGTTTGGTGTGGGCTACTAGAAATGATCAGTAGGGCCTGGGCCCACCCAATAATTTGCTATACAGCTTACCCAATTTCCATTGTTCTGTTATTTAACATCTGAAACGAAATTCCATTCTGTTGACGTTTATAAAATAGTTTTGTTTGAAAAACCGTATGAAACAGAGGAGGATTAAAAGTAATTCAACGGACGTATATTTAGATTCATGCGCGGTAGCGTATTACTGCTTGCGCGGCAGCGTATTACTGCTTATTTTACTATTTAATACTGTTAATTTTACGGTATAATACTGGCAGCTGGGGCGCCAGTTTTATACTGTAAAATCAACAGTTATTTTTTGCAGTGTAGTGGCTATCATAGTTGCTCCAAATATGCGCCATGGTTAAATCCGTTCTTGCCATATGTTCACGTCGAGCAAATCAAGTTCAATGTTTATTAATTTAAATTCAGGATAGGATTTTAGAATCTGTAAACTGTAAGAGATAATCGACATTATTATTTTATATTTATATATATATATATATATATATATATATATATTCTACTGTCCTCTTTACATAGAGAATTTCAGAAAATGTTTTTTAAAGTCCAATAAAGAAATTAAAAAACATTAAACGCGGTTAAATTTTTACAGCTTGTTCTGACTAAGATTTTAATGTTGGGCATTTTTCACTTTATTACAAAATTACAGCCAATTAAGAGAGATTTTAGGGGGAAAAAAACCCACTTTCCAAAAATACCCATCTGAAAAAACTCACACCTGACATAATCAGCTGAAGATGAAGTATTTTAATACACATTAATAGTTTAACAAAAAAGTAGATTATTCTAAATCTCTATTAAAACAAGAAAATCTAAAAATGAAGCTCATGTTTTGCATGAATTCTGAAATTGTTAATTTAAATTATTTTAAAACTAAATAAGCCCTCCTTTGGTATTTTTAACTATTTTTATTAATCTAAATGGTGGAGAAAAACAGCACAAAAAAATGACTTTAGTGAAATATTTGATGCAAGTACTGGGGGGGGGGGGGGGGGGGGTTAAGGAAATATTTCACTGTGGGTTTTTTAGAGGACAGCACAATACAGTTGAACTTGCTTAATACGAGCACGGTTGAAACGAGGACACTTAAAAACGAGCAAGTTGCACATTTATTTTTTAAAACTTAAAATTTTCACGCTTAAAGGGCTTCAAAAGTAGAGTCACGGCTAATAAGAGCAAAATATTTCAATCCAATGAGATTTTAAACTAAAAGTAAGAAAAAAAATCCCTTTATCGAACAATGTTCTCTGAATGATATTTCTATAGAATGTACCTTGTCTAACATCACAACCTTGTCAAAATGTAATAATATCAGTTTAACCAGACAGAATTTTAACCTTCAAGAAGACCCCCCCCCCCCAACCTAAGAAAATTCAAAAGAAATGTACAGAGGTCTTGAAAGGAGAGATAGACATTTCAAATACCGCCCCTTTGTAAGATTCACAACTGAGGCATGGAAAGAAAGGAGCATAGAAGATAATCTTTGTTTCTTTAAATTAGGGCTCTGGTCCACATTGCCCAGACTTTTCATGTGTCTTACTGCACTGTTAAAATGAAAGTGAAATCAATGTTATAAAATTTCAGTGACTTACTGAAATTAGTTTTTCCGGGAGAAAGCGAAGTGATCAGTTGCGTTACTGTACTTCGTTCATGCCCGTTGGTTGGTTGATTTAACGACGGCCGAATATCAACACGAGGGATATAGGCCCTGGGAGGAGTGTCCTCCGTGGGGGTCTTTCTAAGGGATCCTAACCCGTATTTACGGCAAGGTTCGAAGAAAACCACGGAAAACTCCGAACGGTTAGGTCAACGAGCGCGACAGCGGTTTGAACCCAGCACCTCCCGTCAACCAGCTTCGAGAGCAGAACCTCTCAGCCACTGGTGGGGCTCATGCCCGTTGGAATTACTAATTCTTTACAGGCTTTGACTTTAGTACTGCGATTTTATCAAAATAAAAGAAAATGACGCTCACAAAGGCAACACTGAATATTTTATGCTTACTTTATGATATTAATTTTAGCATTGAGATAATTAAAGCAATTAATAGAATTAGTTTAAATATGTGTGTTTAGGATTTTTTTTATTA
Source organism: Maratus michaelseni (assembly GCA_963931845.1). Classification (NCBI taxonomy): domain Eukaryota; kingdom Metazoa; phylum Arthropoda; class Arachnida; order Araneae; family Salticidae; genus Maratus; species Maratus michaelseni. The sequence goes on from OZ007595.1 coordinate 123,299,086, forward strand.
TCTTCACGGGTGTTACCAGTGACGGTTAATACAAGGAGTTTTATAAATACCGCTTCTACTCAAACGAAGTTTAGTTGTGCACAAGTTTAATAAAATTCTTTACACTGAGTTTTCTATTTTTCATTTTAAGTTAATTTTCAAAACCTCATAATTATCTAACCAAATGTAAAAAGAATTTTTATTCTTCATCAATTCGTCAAATAACTTTTAAAACAAAAAAACTTTTAAACGTCCTTTTACAAAACAATGAGCATTAAATTTTGCTACGCTAAATATAAGCGCTTAATACAGTAAATAAATCTTTAATCATCTATGTTTACTTTTTCCGTATTAACACTCTAGCCGCGGGCGATGTTTCCATTTTCTTATATAAAACCGCGGCCTATTTTTATTCGCCATTCATAATAGTTATAAGGATTGAATGTCACCGGAATTAAAAAACAACTTTCTAAATAAGTAAAATCAGTTTCTTCATGTACATTATAAAAACAAAGTTCTATTTCAAAATTCCGGTGGGAATGTGGCATTTTTGGATTTAAAATTTCAAAACTTTCCGAATCACCTAGTGTATGAGATTATATATTTTATAATTTGTAAACCAACATCTATTTCTAAATAAAGATAGATTCAACGAAGAAATACAGTCTCCCGATGCTTCTACTATAAAAATTGTAGGGAACGACAAAATAGCGTATCCCGCGGAATTGTACAGAATAAGTGAAACGTGGTAGGAACGTTACCCCGCGGCTGGTGGGTTAAATCTAAATAGTCTCATTCAGTAATTCTTACTCTTATTGCTCGAAAGTTTGCTGAAAATCAGCCTATTTCATTTGAAGGACAGCCTGTCAAATCAGTCTGTCAATCGAAGGACTAACAATGTCTTATTTTTGAATCTCAAATCAAAAGGCTGCTTTTAAAAAAAACAAAAAATTATAAATATTTAAAATTCCGTTTTTCATTTCAAATGTTTTAATTATAAAAAAAAAAATAATTACCTAATCAACTGCAAATAGTATTTAATCTACATCAATTCGCCAAATTACTAAAAAAACTAATATCCTTTTACAAAGCTATGATCATTAAATTATGCTATGCTTAGAAGTGCAATTCAGTAAACTAATCTTTAATTATGGTTATTTTTGCCGCATTAATCAAAATATATTCTCATTCAATCAATCATCCTTACTCTTAAGTTTGCGGAAAATCAGTATTTCATTTGAAGGACAGCCTGTCAAATCGGTCAATCGAAGGAGTAATAAATGTCTTATTTTTGAATCTCGCGAATCAAAAGGCTTCTTTTTCTTTTAATAATTGATAATATTTAAAATTTGATATGGGTTATTTAGTATGAATATGACAAGCGATATGAAAGATAAAATGAAGTGTCAATTTCATCTTTATATATTTAAATTACAATTGACATTTATTTGATGTGCTGAATTAAAAGGTGCAGACATTAAACGAAGAGAAAGTAATTTGCAATAAGTATATTTATCAAACAAGACTAAAATATACACTCATTTTAATTTAAAATCCAATTTAAATTTATTAGGATGTTTTACCCGATTATGAGTATAGATGTGCAAACTAGATGCGTAGATTTTTAATTAACATTAAAGGTGGTTTTGGGGTCTGAGGGTCATGAGTGGTGAAAATGGACGGAAATTTTCTAGAATTTCTATCCTCCAGACGTTTGCAATAGGTAGCTTTTACTTTGTTATGGAAACTACCTAAAAATCATTGCAGTTTAATTACTAGAAATGTACAACGAGTCTCAAATGGTACCACACAGGAGGTGCAAAAGTCTAGGCGCCAATGGGCAGATTCCCACCACTAAATTTAGTATTCTTCGCCTAATAAGAATACTGATAAAATTTAGGCGAAGAATACTAAATTTAGTGGTGGGAATCTGCCCATTGGCGCCTAGACATGCACCCCTTGTGTGATACCATTTGAGACTTACATTTCTAGTAATTAAACTGCAATGATTTTTAGTAAACTAATAAAATTTAGTGGTTTGAATCCATTGACGCCTAGATTTTTGCACCCCTGGTACCACACACATTTTTACTCACAATATTAAATAAATGTTCATGGATTAATTTGCATTTAAAAACAACTTGATCAAGTAAAAACAAATATAAATTGAGAAACGTTCCACACAATAGAGAAAATAAAAAACGAATAATAGCTATAACTTCTGTTCTAATTATTGCAAGATAAAAAGGAAAATTCGGTTTGAACAGTTTTGTAGGTAGTGTATTTGTCATAAGGGCTTATCTACATATTAAAACAACTAACTTTCAAAAGTTCAATAGAAACACCATGATTTTATTGCACATTTAAGCCCAGAAATCAAGGATATGCCTAAATGCAATCTTTTCATCTATATTAAATGATCAGTTAGCGAGATATTTAAATTGACAAATGAACCAATTCATGTTAAATTGAAGCGTTCGTTTATTCGACATAACCAATAGTAATTTATGTACACTGCAAAACAAAATTCTAAATTCAAAGTATTTTACTATAAATTGCTGCAGTAATTTTACGGTAAATGTAACTTTTTCAAGGTAAACTGTCAAATCCAGTAGACAAAGTCCGTTTATCTAAGGGAAAAAGCCCGTTCATGGGTCTTTTGCTTGGAACCGCTGCTGCAGTAATTTTACTGCGGCAATTTTTACAGTATTTCATTTTACACGATACTTTGTAAAAGTAAACATAACATGCATTCTCAATTTCGATTAAAATGTTTAGTTTATATCAAACTTAAACTACGTAAATTGTTTGACTTTTTAAAAAGAATACACAAATTTGAGATTCAAAGCAAGTCCTCCAGAGGTAATGCGTATAAAACTTTTTTTTTAATAAGGCAGAAAATTGCAGACAAATACACCCCTTCATCAGATTGCTTAATGTAAGAATGATTTACAGAGGTAGCATTCCCAGACTTGTTTGAATAAAAAAGAAAAAAAAATTCCCATACAAGATGTCTTTATGCATGGTCAAGGTGGCTTTTTGTAACCTGGGGAAATTTTGCATCACGTGCATAGAAAATATTAAACCTTTCTTATATAGAACCGATCACGTGAGTTGGATTCTTAATTCTATCTTCTCATAACGCTTATTATAAACCTCGTTTAGAGGCCAATGACGTACATTTCAGCCCATTTAATAAATAAAATTTTAATATTCCCTTTTTGATAAAAAATAAATTTTATCTTTTCTCATGTTTTAACACACTAAAAAGATAAAAATTATAGCTTAAAAATAATTTTTTTTCTTTCATTTTTGGCACGTTTTTTTTTCAAATATATTCCACAGGAAAGGAGTTAAATAAAATTTCAAAGATTTTTTTTATTATTTTAAAAAAGGAGAGGTTGGCAAGTATGTAGATGTGCTCTTTGAATTCCATTGAACTATCTTTCGAACTCTTTGAACCATTCTTTTAAACAGTCATTAAAAAGGATGTTTACTCCAACAAACTTAATTACATCATGAATCAATATATACAGTGTCAGTTTTACGTAAAAAGAACTCATAATTCACACCTAAAGTTCAACGATTGCCTCATCTGTTACCACCTTTAGTTCAAGGTAACATCGTGAGTCGAAAGCTTTCAGTTAGATGTAAATGAGTGACACTACTACCAGTGAATTTGTTACATTATCACTATTCTTGTAAACTTGTTAAATTCCGTCACGACCCTCAGCATCGGTTGCAGTAGTATTGAAAATACCCTCCAAATAAGTCAAAAGGATGAGTTAATGAAATATTTCTTAAATGTTTCCTTGATAAGTGGAAAAAATAATCGATATAATGTATGTTGATACTTTAACACTATTGCTATCCTTAAAAACGTTATTGCTGTTGTATCTGAAATCACATGAAGTAATTTCCATATTTATTCAGCGATATTTCGGGGAGAGGTAATCTACTATATAGAGTTGTATATTATTTTGCCTTTAAGGAGATTCTTAAATTCTCGCTCAATAATGCGAAGCTGTCACATTTGCAAACTTATTTTTAAATACAAAAACATGGCGCTTTCAGGCCTGACTATTGAAGAAATTTGGAACAGAATGGTGTTTGACTTTTTTAATAAATGAATTATTACTTTTCAGACAATTGTAACAGCATATATTTGTATATCTGAAAAGTATATATTTAATAATAAGATTTAATTTTAGCTTAAAAAAACTAAACACTTAAAATGGAAAAAAATACAAAAGTTCATTTAAAATCGGTCTGACAATGAAATTAAAAAAAAAAAAAAAATCAACTTCATCGTCCAGAATAGAACCCCGAACCTTTGGGTTAGGAGAAAAACGCTATACCACTGAACCATCTAGCTTTCGCGAAAGAGACTGAAATTAAGACTGTTTTAAGATGTATGAAAATCGCCGAAATGGTCGATGTCATTAAATTCACTTCAAAGTTTTATAGATTAGTCGTGTGACAGGAGGTATTCAACTATGAGTGTGCAAAATTTAAAGTCTCCAACTTATACAGTTTCAAAATACAAACTGATAGACAGAGGACCGATACTAGTAAGGGTTGTCAGATGAACGAAACCCTTAAAAAAATTTCTGGCGTCTCCGCAAAGACGTCTTTGCATCCGGGAAAAAAAGTCACTATATTACAGCTACAAAAGATAGTAATAGTGTTAAAATTAATTTTTGAAATAGCTGACACATTTGTAAAATAACCAGAGGAATATGATTTTCTGCAACAAATATTTCCTTTAACAGGATGTCTTTTGAAGTGCTATTGAGTCTTATTAAAGACATGGGACAAGATCATGGCCCTTGTCCAAAAAACTTTTGAAAAAAAAAATGATATTTTCAAGATAATGGTTTAAAGTTCTTGGAGCGAGATACTCTGAACGTTCCAGGAAATTTGAGACTCATCGGATTTCTCCGCCAAAATATGTCTAAGGAATAAGTAGAAGATCTCATTAGTCCAGAAACAGGATTTGAAAATTACTTGTAAAATTAGATATCTGCGATGCACCGAATTCCGATTAATGTAGTATGCTGTTTTTGCGATTTGTTTAAATTGCCTGTAAAAACACTAGATCATGGAATATTCTATGAATAAAATACATTTACCAAGTCAGATCCTATATTCATTGTTTTACAATTTTGCTTTCATCATGTTGAAAGGCTGACGTAACAATGATAACTAGGCAATGGCTTATTAATGCTACGTTTAATTTCATTATTTTTGCTTTGAACATCCACGGATTATAAATAAGCTATTTTCTCATTTCACTTGCATAGTTTCACTTTTAAAACGATCAAATCTTTCTGAAAACAAACTTTGCTTTTTCTATGAAATTAAACACCAAGTTTTGTAAAAAACACATTGCTTATCCAAGATTTTGAAAATATGCACCGACATAAAACGCAACATGTATTGTATACCACTTTATATCAATGCGGTGATAAACTTCATTATAATCGCTCTAACACCATGAATCACTATTTGAATTAAGCTCTAGTGTTTCAAATATTTTCAAAAAGTACAGATTATATGTTTAAAATATACATTAACATTTTTTCAATTACTGAAAAAAAAAAAAAATCTGCTTTACAGTTTAAGTTTCAATTCTGTAATATTTCGTTAAGATAAACGTCAGTTGTCCGATATGTTTCCAATCTAAATTAGAATTTAAAATATTCCATAAATTAAAAAGTAAAAATAAATTAGCTATTCTAATTATACAAAAATACATTCAATTCTCTTTTAATCAGGTGCACTGTAAAGTTTACTTAAACTTTGTGCACTGCATTACTGTGACATTCTACAACAGTATATTGAACAGAAAAAAACAAATTTGTTATTCTGCTAGCATGTTCGATTTTGAACTCGTGCGACTATTTTAGATTTTTCGAATTAGTTTCAAAACAAAAACACAGAAGCTAGCCGTTAAACAAAGTTAACCTCAAGCAATTGTATAATATTATTAAGAAATTAAATACATAATACATTAAAATCTAAATTCGTTACTAAGTGCATCATGTGCTTCAGAGTTCTTTTATTTTAACAATGGGAAGTTAAAAATGTAGGTGAATTTATTAAAGCGAGAAAACTCACGCGCTATGTTTATCACGTTTTTCTATTCACGATTTTCTGACGTTAATTATAAACCACTATTGTGTATAGTGAAGTACTTGAAAAAGTAAAATTTCTACGGATTTGTTGTATTTAAGAACAAGATAATTGTGAAAAGTCTAGAATTTTTTTTTAAAAGACTAATAATGGTGAAAATGGAGATGAAAGTAGTGTTCCCAACTTGAAAATATTGTACAACTATGGGAAAAACACATGAATTCCGTTTCCAGTAATTTTTAAAACAGATTGGTAACAAAGAGGATAGACACGGGATATACCACACCTTTATGGCTGATCTGAAATCTAAACTGGCTACTTTGACACATTTCATTAATTTTTGTTCGCAAACTTATCAAATAGACATAGGTACTCTTAAAATACTACGTAATCTTACTGTTTTTCCATTTTTCGGTAAAGGCGGAAGATTTTTCAGAAAATGCTGTCAAAATTGGAGTTTTGAACCGAATTTCTGGTAGCGACAGTGCAAGATAAAAACTGCCGTACCGAATTATTATCGCCTATAACTCTAGATTAAAAAGATTTATCGAAAATGAAAAAACTGTTGGATTACAAATCACTTTAATAATCATGCCAGAAATTATTTGTTCATAAATAGTCAGAAAATGATAAAGTTTCGCGTTGTTGAGAAGGGAAAAATTTTGTTAGAGAACCGCCTTATGTTACTATACTGACTGTGCAAATGCTTCAGAATATTTCTCCTTTAATCCCATCAGTAACAATCCAATTACTTTTCAAACAGATTTTTAAAAAGGAATGTAAAACACTAACTTTGCCTGTTTCTCAAATAGCAAGCTTTTTTTCCTTTTCAGTTTGTAAATAAACCAGCGGGGAAGACAGAGCTATACTCTGTTAAAATTAGCTTGGTGTTCAACTCAATATAACAAATTCTCTGTACAACATAATATTCAGTTCTATGTATCCGGATTGGTTGAATTCTGTTTTCGTGAACGTTCTATGCACTCTGATTAATCATGTATCTCTGCTCCTATTGGGAGTTTCTAGAAAATTTCTTCATATTCTAAAACTAAACTTTTTCGCCAAGTGTCGCAGCAAACTTTGAACATTTAGCGCCAAGCATGAGTTTGGCATTACTAATCTTGAAAGTCAATTTTGCCCGGCCATTCTCGCCGAAGTCGCCAACCATTCGCCAAATTTGGCGAAATGTTGCTGACATTGAGATTTCGTTTACTGTCAACTGTTCAATAACTTAACTGTTTCAACCTTCATGCATTCACATTGAAATGCACTGACCCGTAGAGACACCAAAATGACCAACTAATCTAACTTTCTCGAATATGTGACCTAGTCAAATGGTCCTCTCGCGCCCGAAAACGGCAGGATAAAAAGTCAAAATCGATTCAGCCGTTTATATAATTAGCCTGACCCGTTGTGACCCAAAATGACCCACTAATCCAATTTTCTTGCTCATACGACCTAGCCAAATTGTCTTCTCGTGCCCGAAAATTGTAGGATACAAAATTTAGTCAAAATTGAGCCATTTAAATGTTAGCTTGACCCATAGTGACGCATTAATCAAATTTTCTTGAACATGTGACCTAGTCCAGTAGTCTTCCGTGCTTGAAAACTAAGATACAAAATTTCGTTAAAATAGTTAGAGCTGTTTTTAGGATAAAATTTGCATACACACACACACAGAAGATTTGCTCATATAATAGAAGATTTTCACTTTGAGCCCGAAGACCGGTATAAAAATGTAACCCAAGCCAGTCTCGGGAACGGGCTCCTGCTGCGCCCGTCCCATCTCTAATAGATACTACAAAAACAAGAACTTGTGACGCTTATGTAAAATACGATACAATGAAACTGCATTCTTTTTTTCTAATACATTCACCTCGATAACGGATATTGTATAACATTGATATTTAACAAAACCCTTTCAAGGTCACAAGAATTTTCTAATAAGATGCAAGATAGACGTACTTTTAAAATGTTTGTTTGGGTGACCTTAAACATTTAAATAACAAAGGAAAATATTTCAAGGCTCTTGTTAAAAATTTCATCTTTACTTATTAAGGTGTTAAATTACTTATGCAAATTAGAAAAAATTTCCTAAAAGGAAGAAAAATGATTTCAAATCTGGAAAAACAAATTTAGCGGACTTCCTAGAAGTACTTCACTTGCGATTTTGTGGTTTTACAACGAAACAAAAAAATTATGCAAATTTGGGGAAAAATGCACATTAAGAAATAGAAACTTCTCAAATACCACTAAAAAAGCGTCCCAGGAGTTAAACCTTTTTTCCAGAAATGCAGTGAAATTTACAGGTACAATAATGTTCAGAGGCTTCTTTGAATCAAATGTTTTTGGAAGTGAACCAAAATGCTCCACATATAGAAATTTTCTATGAAACTTCATTCTACGCAAAATTTTATTTTGAATTTCTAGATAAAGGTTTTCTTGCAATTACGCAGTATGAGTCTACGAATTTTAAGGCTAACTTAGTTCTTAAAACTGATTTTTATAATATTAGCTTTCAACTCATTTCTTTGAAGTGTTAAGATGTTCATTGTTTGGTTGCTATGTTAAATTTAATTTTTAAAATACAAGTTTCCATCGATTAGTACGGTATTACCATGCTAACCAAAACATACACTGAATTGGGTTCAACGGCAATAAATCCATAGACAATGTATTAATGTACGACGATATTTTTGATATTGTTAGGAAGTACATATTAAGCTTTATTTGAAACTTCTAGAAGTGTTATTTTCCCAAACTCCCAATATAAATGTTTAATAAGTAGCAATCAAGAAACGTTATAAAGTCAATTTTAATTTTGCATTCCTATAATTCTTTAGGTTATTTATGTTAGCTTACTCACTTTTTTTAATTACATCATTTGATTAAAAACTTATTGCAACACAATTTAATTACTTAAGTAACTTAAAGTTTTTAAAGTGAAAACATATCAAAAGCTAACTGCACAGTTGTTTTTCCTTTATGGAATACATCTTGCGGTAACAAAATTTTGTTTTCCATTCCTTTGTATACATTCATAATTTCACCGATGTCGGTCTATATTAAATGCAGTCCAAGAAATTCTAAATTTTTGCAAAGCTAAAAAAATTCTTAAAGTTTTCTTTTTAAGGCATTTTCGAAAGTTAGACTCCACCTTGCTGTGAAAAAATTACGATAATTCATTTCATGCTTTGCGCCCTAATCGAAACTTCGCCCAAATGATAGAGGGAGATCCTTAAAAAAATTACCGCATTAACTGAAAATCGCACAAAGCAAGGGATACCTTTATTTAAGTCTACGTTTTCTAAATCTAGATATTAATACGATAAGATATTGTTAGATTTCACTTTAAGATTTAGAAAGTAGTCCGCAGGGAGCAAGCCTGATAAGTAAAATGGCGGAAATTCTTTACTTGGCAAGTGTGAAATTTTATTCCATATTGTCGGCAGATATTTTAGGAAAAAGCATACTTTTTTTTAATTTGAACTGGTTGGAAGTCCTTAAAAAAATTTAGGCGCACTGTATAAATAATTACTCCAATTGTGCAGAAAATAGTTTTATAATCAAATATGCAGAGCCTGGCAATGGTAAAATTTTTATTAAACAAAACCGCTCTTAAAATCTCATATTCACTGATAAACAAGGAATTCTTTAAGATATACAATCAAATGCATGAGTTTTAAAGAAAATTTCATTCGAAGCAGCAACATACCATTTTAAAGTCGCCAAGTTTGGAAAAATTAAAATCCATTTCTCGAACTTGTATGTGAAAATTAATAGCAAAGAGTAATTTTAGAAAAAATTAAACCAAACTAACATACAATCAACTAGAAAAATGTACATATAGATACTTTATAAATATGAAATTCAAAATAGATGATTTCCTAAATAGAATTTTATATTCTTATATAATTTACCAATATGAAGAAATATTGAGTAAAATAAATTGCAAATTTACACAAACACAGTGGTCGGAAATAGTGTGCTACAAGTAACGAATCTATAGCAGTCGCTACTTTTCCAGTGGATTGTAGTGTAGCGCACTACATTTTGAAAACGAGTGTAGCGCGCTACGCTACAAACCGCCGCACCATAACAATACCGCCATACAAAAAAAAGTGTAGCGAACAGTGACGCAAGTTTTAACGCTACTTCAGGGGAAACGGAGTACCATTCTTCTATTTTTTTTTTTTTTTTTTTTTTTTTTTTTTTGCGCGAAATGTTTTGCGCAACAATTTGAGAATCTCACCAACTCAGCTGCAACGTTTAGCAATGCATGGTATGGCCTACAGGATTTTTAGATTGCCATTCGCTGGTGAATACAAATGCCAAAATCCAAATAAAAACTTAATTTTCCTGCTGGAAAGACTTGTCAACATACTCATTAGGTCTTTATATTTTAATGTCGCGTTTCTTCTTTTGGAATAGCTTTTTTACAGATTTATTTTGACATTATGACAGAAAATATTGAATGGCTTTTGGTCGGCATCTAACTCGTAATACGTGCAGAATAAAACATTTTCTTGTATGTTTTCTTAATTTTTTTTTTATTGCCCTCGATTTTATCACATTTGATTGTATCCCGACAAACGCGATACAACGAGCGGTCATTATATTATTAATGTCCTCAACTTTAAGTATATTGGATATTTTGATAAAATATGGAAGTACTGAAGTAGCAACTTTTCAAAAGTAGTTTGCTGCCGCTACTTTTTAAAACAAGTAGTTGACTAGATTGTCGATAAAGCAGTTTTAGTTCTCTACAAAAATAAAGTATTACAACTATTGTATATGTGCAGAAAAAAAAAACACCCAAGAGAAAAAGAGCGCTAAAATCAAAAACTTTTTAAAAGGGAGAATGAATATGGAATACTATGAACACCTTGTGGATTCTTCAGAGGAGCTTTCAGAAGAATAATTCATTGTAAACATATGTTATTTCTTCAAATATTGTCAGCATTAAGCCTAAAAATGACAATATTAAGCTCCTTATAACATATCAAAATAACCAAAAAGTGTGAAAAGAACAAGATTTCCAAAAAATAAACCAACTGTAAAATAAACTTAGACAAAATTCGACATTTATATCTATATGATTAAGACAGATGTTTGAGAATTTATTAAAAAATTAAGAAAAAAGGCGGAGGCAGTTAAAAATTATGACTTTAATATTGTAACCAATAAAGTGCATTAATTTTTGTAACTATTAAAAATACTTATTAAAAATTACTAAGATGCTTTCTAAATTTCCATTATACAATAGTTTTCTCTGCACTTTCCAGAAATTGGGAAAAATTCAAACATAAAAAACCTATTATAAAGATAAGAACAAAAAACCTATTATAAAGATAAGAACAAAAAAACAAATCAAAATAATCGAAACTTCCTTACTGTTCTTACAATAAAGAAATTTAACGTTAACATGCTTATCAATTTCAACCGGAAATATAAATTCATATAAATTCATGTAACACACGCGAGTGAAATTCGAAAATAAAAAATAAACTAATTCAAATTCATTCTTATCCGAAGTAAAGGTCAAGAAACTACAAATAGCTTAAACTATCCTCATACCCTTTATGCTAATTTATGCACCGCATTAAACAGGTATTTTTAATAGCTATCTTTCTAAAATAAACCTGAAGCAAAAATATTTCAATTTGTGCATTCATTAAATTAATTTTTCATGTGTTGTTTGTTAACATAAAGTACTTTTTACACTCTTTTATTAAACTTTTTGTATGTAAAAGATGGAACTTCGTAATAGATTTTTCACTCACTTCCTGATGTGTAATAAAAACTACATTTCTATTATAAACAATCCCGGACGGCTCGGCCTACAGGCACAGGTAGATTTCGAAGACTCAAACCGTGGGGCGCCTGTTTATTGGGAATTTCAGAAGAAATTACTTTTTTCGCCATGATGCGGCAGTTGGGACCGCCCACTTCGAAATCTACCTGTGTTTGTAGACGGAGTCGGCAGGGATTTTTTTTTTTTTTATTTGCTGTAAGGGTTGGTCCATAAAAAAACTTGTCAATATAAAAGTTGTAGATAATATTAAGGGGATTTATGATCAATTTAAGCGGATTTGATATCTTGTGAATTGACGATGTTATGCATTTTTTTCTTACACCCCTATCCCCCCCCCTCTTGCGGCCATTTTTTAATATAAAAAATCTATCACACATAAATTTTTCACCCTTTTCCTAGAAGTAATAACTTTAAACGTATTCGATACGTATCATAATTAAGAAGTTATGGGTTTTTCTGTTTTCACAAAAAGCCTCAATTCCCCCCCCCCCCCCCTGATTTAATTTTGCCCGTTAACGAACTTGACAGATTTTATGTCCCTTGTTTTTATGTATCGGTTTGGAAGAGATTTGTGCAGAATTATTGAAGTTATCGTGTCCATAAAAAAAAATGACACGATAGATAAAGTTTTGAACTAGGGGCGGTTTTGGATCGGCGTAGATCTGCAAAGATTTTCCAGAAATTCCAACATAGGGGAGAATGTAATAGGTAGTTATTTCTTACGAAATCTACCTAAAATTATATACACAGGAGTTTCCAATGACAGTACATTAATATTTTGAAAACTTTATTATAAATAAATGAAAAAAGCTTTTTCCTTTACCCGGTCGCAGGCAATAAATCGACAAATACTCCTTATGGTCACAACTGTTCACGTGTTACAAAAACAAATGGAGTTAATGATACGCCAAAACATGCTAACTGGCTAAGAGAGTTTAATAATTTAAAATACTCGTATTTCAATTTACACAAATTAACAATGAAGTTAAAAACATTTATCGAAGTTTCAGACCCAATAATGTCAACATGCCCAAACCCAAAATTTATGCTTAATGTCAATCCGAAACCAAACCAAACTAATATTTCGTCAACCCGAAAATTGGCCCGAATTAGATACACTTCAATCCGAATCCGGAATATTCAAATCCCGAACTCTAAGTGAAAGGAAATATTTATTCCATATTTTAATATCATTATGGAAAATTTGCCTAATTTCATCGTTAATATAAATTCTTTTTTTTTTTTGTATAAAAACATCATGTATACACTCATTAACATTTCAAATTTTTTTCTTCATTTGCAAAATATACAGGACTCATTTCAAAAATCGGGTGAATCCGATCTAGACCCCTCCCCAAAAGAGTCAAAACCTAACTTTAAACCAACCCGACCCGAAACAAGTTGTAAATTGTACGTCAAATTATGACAAATGAGGAGAGTTCGCGTACGGTAACTAGTTGTGTAAATATTCAGATCTTGGTGCAATAGTTGTTGCACTCTTACGCAAAAATGCATAAATACAAACATTTTATGTGCACATTTTCATATTATAGATATTTATTTTATGAAATTAAGTTTCGGTACACTTTTACAAACAATTACAATTCTGTTACATTAAAATTATACTTATGCGCAAATATCCAATACAAGAGAATGTAAAAAAAAAAAAAAAAAAAAAAAGGTTATTTCAGTTAAATTATATAGTCTGTTAGGATATGAATAATTTCAGTAATAAAATAAGTACATTTTAAGTTAGCAACATTTTATCTTTTGACGACTAGGGGTTGAGTATTTATACAATTACGAATGCACCTAAAAATTAGTTTTACCTGACCCAAAGCAACCGCGGGCCGGCTCGGGGTAAAAATCAGATTACTCAACCCGATGCAGTACTAGTTGGAAGTTCAGTTTCTATTAAAAATCCATTATCTATTAATTTTTGGTCAGCGGTCTCAGACAACTTTTCTTTGACATCCACAGAGCTGGTCAAGATTACTAAATTACTAGTGGAATTCTGTTTCGTTTGGAGCCATACTAGTCTCTAGAGTACTATAAATAGGGAACTTCAATTGTAATAGCCATGTATGTAAGTTAATGATATGTAAATAGTTGCTTTACTGGAATTATATGAACAAATAAACGATGAATATCAAAATATGGACATTAATACAGTTCTAGAAATATAATTCTACAATACTTTACGTGCAATTTCTTTTCAGCTAATACACTTCTGGCCAAACCTACCCAATATATTTATTTTACAATAGTTCAACTAGGCCTAACAGCGCCTTTACCGGCTATTATTCATTTTATACGCTTGCTTCACAACAAAAATTAGAAGACTGGCTCTTTGCCAATTTTGAAGATGTTCAAATCTTGATCTCGCGATCCAAAATATTTACAACTCGCGCATTTAAATCGGGGATAATAGTACACTAGAGTGTCAGTTCATTCGATGATTTTTACGTGAAGTGTTCTGAAACTGAAATCCTGCATGTATATAAATGTTAGTACAGACTACAGAATTTATATAGTTTCAGCCAATCGAGCCTTTTATTCATATTTCGATCAAGCAGTCTGCGAGACCGCTCGCAGTGGTTATGCGACAATTTGACAGTAAGGTTAAATTGTCTCGCTATTTGTTTAGTTAGTTAAATTCTATACAGTTTTGAGAGACAAAAAACTTACGTCTTAACTCACTGGCCGGTTTTATGTGAAGTTATAATTGGCATGATTTTTACGCATTGTCGAAATTATAAAAACTTCGTTTGCGTAAACGTGACGTCTTTTGAGAAAAAAATAAAATTTCAAAATAATTCCAATGCAATTCAGATGGCTTCGTAAATAAAGCAACTGTGAAATATATTGCTATCTGCGTAAAATGACAGAAGAAAGTTAATGACCAAAAAATTTTATCTATCATGTATCATCCTATCTAAAAAATAAATATTTTTCCTTGAATTTATAGCGCTTCGAGACAAAGGAAAGTTGTCAACTCTTTAGATATATTAGGAGATTGTCGAAAGTCAATGTTTATAAACTTAAATTTCATGCCGTTTATAGGCTGAAACGTTACTTGCGTAAGCATGACGCTAGCAACTAAGGAAATGTACAAAGACTTCTTCATCATGTTGAAAAATTACAAAGCAAAAGCCAATTATTCACGCAACTGAATTATGAAAGGAACATAAACAGAAATAGTTCACTGCAAACAGCTTGAATGAAAAAAAAATACATTCTCAATTACAGGTAGCAAACAGAACGGTTTTATGATATAAAAGATTAATTCCTTTTCTTTTTAGAGGTGAGGGCGGGGGGTAACCTTTCATCTGATGAATAAGCAATGTAATTTCTGTCTGAACGGAAATTTTAAAGAATAAAATATGAAGCTTAGAATAAAAAAAAAAAAAATTTAAAAACATTCCTTTCAAACTGACGTCTTAATAAGACGTGATGTAGTGGAAGGGATAAAGTGGTATACGTCGTAGACCTTCTGGATAACTTCGTAAGCTAAGTGATTTTCGCTTTTTTCGATTTTTCTTAAATAACTCAATTTTAATGCATTTTACAGAAAAAAGCACTTGCCATTTTGTAGAGCATAAAATTCTCTACAACATGCAGTATTCAGGTTTGTAAATTGTCCAAATAGGGAGTAAGATACGGAACCGGGAAAATAGGGTAAAATTTGCAAAAAATGCAAAAATCCACTAAAGACGTTAGGTTTTGCTTAATAATCTACTTTTAGTGCGTTTTAGAGACAAACACTTTCACCATTTTGTAGAGCATAAAATTCTCTACAACATGCAGTATTCATGTTTGTAAATTATCCAAATAGGGGGTAAGATACGGAGCCGGGAAAAGGGTTAAATTTGGAAAAAATGTAAAAATCCACAAATGACGTTAGTTTTTGCTTAATAACCCACTTTTAGTGCATTTTAGAAACAAAATTGTCATAATCAACTTTTTAGAGCATGAGATAGTCTATAGTTTCATTTATTATAGGTTGACCCTCTAATAAAAAGTTTTCGATCTTCTAGACCTTGTGCGTTTTTCACAATATTGAAAAAACCAATATTTTTCGGCACTTTTTTTTATTTTTCTTAAATAACTTAATTTTAGTGCATTTTACAGAAAAGCACTTTCACCATTTTGTAGAGCATAACATTCTCTGCAACATGCAGTATTCAGATTTGTAAATTGTCCAAATAGGGGGTAAGATACGGAGCCGGGAAAATCGGGTAAAATTTGCAAAAATCCACTAAAGACGTTAGTTTTTGCTTAATAAGATACTTTTAGTGCGTTTTAGAGACAAAAGAACTTTCACCATTTTGTAGAGCATAAAATCCTCTACAACATGCAGTATTCGTGTTTGTAAGTTGTCCAAAAAGGGGGTAAGATACGAAACCGGGAAAATAGGGTTAAATTTGGAAAAAAATGAAAAAATCCACAAATGACGTTAGTTTTTGCTTAATAACCCACTTTTAGTGCATTTTAGAAACAAAATTGTCATAATCAAATAACTCAATTTTAGTGCATTTATTACACAAAAACTAACGTCATTTGTGGATTTTTACATTCTTTCCAAATTTAACCCTATTTTCCCGGCTCCGTATCTTACCCCCTATTTGGACAATTTACAAATCTGAATACTGCATGTTGTAGAGAATTTTATGCTCTACAAAATGGTGCGAGTGCTATTTCTGTAAAATGCACTAAAGATGAGTTTAAGTAAAATAAAAAAAGTGCCGAAAAATATTGGTTTTTTCAATATTGTGAAAAACGCACAAGGTCTAGAAGATCGAAAACTTGTTTTTATTAGAGGGTCAACCTATAATAAATGAAACTATTGACTATCTCATGCTCTAAAAAGTTGATTATGATAATTTTGTTTCTAAAATGCACTAGTAGTGGGTTCTTAAGCAAAAACTGACGTCATTTGTGGATTTTTACATTTTTTCCAAATTTAACCCTTTTCCCGGCTCCGTATCTTACCCCCTATTTGGACAATTTACAAACATGAATGCTGCATCTTGTTAGAGAATTTTATGCTCTACAAAATGGTGAAAGTGCTTTTGTCTCTAAAACGCACTAAAAGTAGGTTATTACACAAAAACTAACGTCATTTGTGGATTTTTACATTTTTTCCAAATTTAACCCTTTTCCCGGCTCCGCATCTTACCCCCTATATGGACAATTTACAAACATGAATACTGCATGTTGTAGAGAATTTTATGCTCTACAAAATGGTGAAAGTGTTTTTGGTCTCTAAAACGCACCAAAAGTAGGTTATTAAGCAAAAACTAACGTCTTCAGCGGATTTTTGCAAATTTTACCCTATTTTCCCGGCTCCGCATCTTACTCCCTATTTGGACAATTTACAAACCTGAATACTGCATGTTGTAGAGAATTTTATGCTCTACAAAATGGTAACAGTGCTTTTTTCTGTAAAATGCATTAAAATTGAGTTATTTAAGAAAAATCGATAAAAGTGCCGAAAAATATTGGTTTTTTCAATATTGTGAAAAACGCACATGGTCTAGAAGGTCGAAAACTTGGGTTTTTTTTTTATTAGAGGGTCAACCTTTACAGCATACCCAAAAATCAGAACTACCCGAATTTTTGTAAGGCAAGGCCCTTTTTTGCGCTATTTCTACTGGACTATTAGTGATTATTTCACAGTCAGTGGCGTAGCTATACTAATGGCCGCTACATTTGAAAAAAAAAAAAAAAAATAAGTATACTTGTCTGCACACTTGTATAAAAATAGGAACGTTTAGGAGAGAGTTTTGGGGTCCGTAGCATTTTTCACCTCAGCCATCCTATAGTTATGTAACTGTTCACATTTGAAGATTTTTGGTACAAAATAAAGAATATACGTTATGATGCATATTGAGTTAACCGAACTTGTAGCAATACTCAATAGTAAAATCCACTGACATATTTTCTACCGTATACAAAATGAGATTAAAAAGGTTTATTATTCCCTTCGCGTTATAGGCCGCATTTGCCTTACGTATTTGGCACGCACAATCCTTTTTTTCCCTACCAGTATTTTAGAATAGCAATTTTCTTATTTACACAAAAATTTGTCCATTAAATTAGATTTTTATTGGTAAATAACGCGGCGCTAAAGGGTAAAGTGTGTACATGACCTATCTCAAAGGGTTCAAGACCATTGTGGATGTTTTAGTCTTAAAGATAAAATTTCAGAACAATTAAAATAAACTTTAAGAGCCTACACTAATTACGGGAAGAAACACTCAAGCTAATGTTAAAGTCTATGGGAAGGTTCTTGCGCGATTTCTCGCTCGCATTTTAATATTTTTAAATGATTTTTTTTGCATAGTATAGCTGAGGTCGATCTCTAACGTTGTTAGTTTTTACTTTTTTGATTTTGGTTAGTTTTTTTATAAGCGTACATTTTCAATTTTGGAACCAGTTGAAACCGGTTCTGAAAGTGAAAGTACCCTTATATAAAACAACTAACCAAAATCGAAAAAGAAAACTAACAACGTTAGAGACTGATCTCAGCTATTCTATGCAAAAAATTAAAAATATTAAAATGAGAGCGAGAAATTGCGCAAGAACCTTCCCATAGACTTAACATTAGCTTGCGCGTTTTTTCGCGTGACTGATGTAGGCTCTTAAT
The DNA here is from genome assembly GCA_963931845.1 of Maratus michaelseni. Classification (NCBI taxonomy): domain Eukaryota; kingdom Metazoa; phylum Arthropoda; class Arachnida; order Araneae; family Salticidae; genus Maratus; species Maratus michaelseni. The sequence continues at coordinate 123,317,664 of OZ007595.1, forward strand.
GTATGGTATTTTCAAAACAAATTGAAACTACAGTGGACACTCGTTAATGCATCTCAGCTTAAGACTTATTTCCGGTTAATAAAGTTTATCCAATCACTTCCTATTTGCGATTAATGTTAAAGACATCGCTTAAAGCGTACTACCCATCGTGTAATACATTCTCCCCCCCCCCCCCTCCCCCACAAACTGACAGAATCTAAACTGCTTTTGTACATTTTTTCAAAAGCAACTTTGATGTTTTATTGAGAGATCAGGAAATTGTCAGTGACAATATTTAAGAGAAAAAGGTTTCTACTACTAAAAACGCGATGAGCTTCAACAATTAGCCAATGGCTGTTTGCCGATATTACCCATCAAACAGTGATGCAAGACCAAATTTTCGAGTGCGTTGCAAAACTGAAAAATGTAAAAAAGTTAATTTGTTCAAGTAACGGAAATAAAGCGAAAGATTACTTAAAGTTCAATTATGCAAGTACGACATTTTCTATATTTTGTTTGCCCTTAGCATTTTATTCCTTTGTATTAAAAAAAAAAATAATCATATTTTGAAAAGGGCGGAAATCAATTTTCCAGGAAAAACTGATGAGATTTAAAAAAGAAAAAAAAAATCAAAAATGGGTGTTTTATTTTTATATGTTAACACACTATTAAACCTTACTAAACATATACATTTTGCAAACGCATAATTGGTAACAGAATAAAAATATTTAGTTGTGGACCCTTTTCAAAATTAATGAAAATATTCATTTTTATACGGTTTACAGAGTCTTTATTTTGAGAAATACCAAGTTCTTGCAATTTAACTTTAATCTTATTTATTACGCATCTTCAATATCGTGAGAAGTTTTAGTAGGCCAATTTATTAAATTATAAAAAAAAAAAAAAAAAAAGTAATCACTAGGAATGTGTTTCAGAAACTTTAAACTATCAGGCATGTAATCTACCAAATGGAATGGTAACAAGTGCTATCTTTGGTGCAAATGTGCGGAAATTAAACAAACATAACTGTGTAGCCAAATGGGAGATTTCAGCCTTTTTCAAAATAACAGAATCAATTGTCATTAGTCTCATTTAACTAAAATTACTAAATTAAAAAAAAAAGTTCTTTTAGCATTAAGTTGATAACCTTAATTTCTAACAAACTGAATTCAGTTTATTCACCAAAAGATTTTACACCATTCGAATGTTTACACCATTTAATGGAGATTTCGGCTTGTTTACGCAGCATTGTTATTCCTAGAATTTTTTCAACAGAGTAATTAGTCGTGATGGTCCGATTCCTTGGCCTCCTCGATCTCCAGATTTAACTCAGTTGGAGCATATGCTTGCAAACACAATGAATGAAATCTAGTATCGCTTCAACATACTACGCTTGAATCTTACATAGAGATTTATTAAGTTTTGTATACTTCTATTGTAAGTTATAGTAAAGACACTTTCTATACCATCTAGTTTTTTTTATATACAATTTAGTTGTCTAATAATTCTCGGACACCCTGTAATATTATAACTAAAATTCACTTATTCAAAAGTCTCTTGCGATAGTACTAGGACTTCAAACTAAACAAATTTTCACTTGTATCTATAGCTAAACTGAAAATTAACAAGCTAAACTGAAAATTAACAAGCTAAACTGAAAATTAACAAGCTAAACTGAAAATTAACAAGCTAAACTGAAAATTAACAAGCTAAACTGAAAATTAACAAGCTAAACTGAAAATTAACAAGCTAAACTGAAAATTAACAAGCTAAACTGAAAATTAACAAGCTAAACTGAAAATTAACAAGCTAAACTGAAAATTAACAAGCTAAACTGAAAATTAACAAGCTAAACTGAAAATTAACAAGCTAAACTGAAAATTAACAAGCTAAACTGAAAATTAACAAGCTAAACTGAAAATTAACAAGCTAAACTGAAAATTAACAAGCTAAACTGAAAATTAACAAGCTAAACTGAAAATTAACAAGCTAAACTGAAAATTAACAAGCTAAACTGAAAATTAACAAGCTAAACTGAAAATTAACAAGCTAAACTGAAAATTAACAAGCTAAACTGAAAATTAACAAGCTAAACTGAAAATTAACAAGCTAAACTGAAAATTAACAAGCTAAACTGAAAATTAACAAGCTAAACTGAAAATTGGAAAAAGCAGCACTCAGACCGCTAACAGTAGTTAAGGAATAATATTTCACAAAGTTGTCCTGCTGGTCTGGATTTAACTGTTATAGGAACAATACAAATATATTTCAACAATGAGTTTTAAAAGCTTTACTTAATGAAAATTTGTGATGCTTTCGCATCACTGAACTTACGAAATTTCTTTTGCGTAACAATGACGCGAACCATGTAGAAACAAAAATATCAAATTACGTCAAAACTATAACGCAAATCAGATTGTTTTGTAATAAAGCAACCGAATTACATGGAGAAAAAGTTAATGACCAAAACGTTATGTATTATTCTGTCTTAAATATGAATATTTTTCCCGGAATTTATAACGTTCCGAGACAAAAGGTTCTCAACTCTTCAGATTTGTTAAGAGATACATTCGTGCAGTTTATAGGTTGTAGCATTATACTTGCGTAAGCATGACGCTGGCGATTAAGAAAGTTTTCAAAGACTTAATTGTCCATCATGTTGCAGAATAACAAAGTGAAGACCAATTATTTTGCATGCTACACAAAATAAAGATACAAGCATAAAAAGTTTGACTTCAAAACAGCTTCAATGAGGAAAAAAAAAGACTACTCGATTACTGACAGTGAAAAGATTTAATGGTGTAAGGTATAAAGGATCAATCTTTTAGAGGGGAAGACGAGAAGGGTGGGTATCAACCTTTCATCTTACTGAAAACCAGTCTATTTTTTGAATGTTCATTTTTAGAACATTGAATGGATTCCTTTCAAACTCATTTTAAGAGCCTAACGCTAGTCACGTGAAAAGTATCAAAGCTGAACTTATGGAAGAGTTTTCACAATTTTATTATGTATTTAAATATTTTAAAATTTATGATTTTTATTAACAGGATACCTGAAGTCAATATCGTTTAGTTTTTACTTTTGATTAGATTTTTTTTAATAAGCGGACCATTTTCAAATTTTGGAACCGGTTCTGAAAGTACCCTTTTATTAAAAAAAAAATTAGAACCAAAATCGAAAAAGTAAAAACTAACAGCGTTAGATATCGACCTCAGCAGCTATCCTATGCAAAAAAAGCATTTAAAAATATTAAAATGCGAGCGAGAAATCGCGCAAGAACCTTCCCATAGACTTAACATTAGCTTGAACGTTTTTTCGCTTGACTAGTGTAGGCTCTTAAGAGCTTACTTTGGATCCAGCTCCGAAATTGAAAGTGTCCTCAGAAATAAAAAACTAATCGAAATCTGTAAAGTACAAAGATACATGGTTAGTCAGCGACCTCAGATATCCCACACAAAAATATCCTTTAAAAATACCGAAATTCAACTGAAAATTTTAAAAAAAGTACCCTGCCATTGGTTTAACTAACTTGAGAGTGTCGTCGCGTAAACTTAGGCCTTATGGAAAAGAAAGACCATAGGTTCTTCAGTATCTTGTGTTTATGTAAAGTCTTAAATGATATTCTTGTAAAGACATATTTTCACAATGTCAGTGGATTTGTTTCAGAGAAATATTTTTCTCCAGAACGAAGAATTTAGCAATGATGCATGTTTTCAAGTGAATAAATCTTTGTAGAATCACTTATTAGAAAAATCTGACAACCTAGAACGGTTCTAGAGACGTAGTCTGGGAAGGATGAAACTAAACCTTTCTGATGATCTCGACCTTAACCCGACACACATCGATCCCGAAATGCTTATTCCCGAACCCGAAATAGAAATAATCCATATTTATATATATATTTTTATATGTGTGTGTGTGTGTGTGTGTCTACAATTCATGTATCTTCAATATCAAAATTAAAAACCGATAGCCCCATTCAGTAACAATTCAGTTTCAATTTCTCTTTGGGAACCGAAATTATTCAAGATTAAGGAGACTAAAAGCGTCGAAGGGTAGAAAATTGTTTTATTTTATAAATTTTAAAAATATACATTATAAAAACAATTTTTTTAAAAAGGCAGTTATAGATACATATTTAATTTTTTTTCCGAAACACTTACAAATTTAGTTCCTACAGGGGTTTAAGTTGTCGAGCCAGATATGTGAATCAATTTGCGCGCATGATTACAAAGAATTTCTGCTGCATGTAAAATAAAATTGTGCTTGCACTGAACCTAAAAATCATTTTATGTACAAAAACAAAAATATTTCTTTTCAAAATGTTAGCAGCATAACACCAAGAAAAAATATTTCAACAAAAAAGGATGAAAATTTACACAGCAAAAAAGTTGATTTTACAGTATAATACTGGCATCCCAGCTGCCAGTATTGTACCGTAAATTTAACGGTAATAAACAGTAAAATAAGCAGTAATACGCTGCCACGCATGCGCCTTAGCGTATTACTGCTTATTTTACTGTTTATTACTGTTATACTATAAAATCAACATTTTTTTTGGACAGTACTTTAGTCTACCATACACTATATATCCTGAAAATGTCGCATGAAAAAAAATGTTGAAAAGTTAGCTATCTTACGCGGAATTCCCCCCATAAAAATCACATTAAGAAAAATATCTAAAATATTTAACAGCTGAATCCTATGTCCCCTTAAAAAGTCAGCATTGGAAAACTGTACTATGTCACTTCTTGTTTGACTTTATGCCATGCATCAAAAATTAGATTTAGCACCTGCAAAACAAAGTTTTCATCGTTTTAACTGAATCTATGTTTGTTAAACAAAAGTCTTCATTTTTACATTTTAATCCAATCAACTGATTGGTAAAGAAATAAGCGTAATTTTTCCCTCCAACTATACGTGCAGAAGTGCCCAGTCCAGCAGTCAAATCCAGGACCTTTGGCTTAAATTGTCTATGTTCTTGCCAATTGACGTACCTAGACAACACCCACCCAACAGCATTCACAGATCACCTTTTGACAATATTTGATCTGCCATATGAGAGAGCTCAGTAATTTGCAGATATACCACAAAACTTAACCAAAATATTTTTGGTAATGAAACTGACAATAACTTTTTGAGCACACTAGGCAATTTAATAGTCATGACCGACGTGTACAAAAAAGAAAATAAATAGATTGCAATTCTGCCGTAATAAAGAAACATTAACATATCCATTGTGCATATAGTGCCTGTATAGCCACCCAACCAGTGTGGTGCAAAATTTTAATTAGATTAACTATTGAAAACTAACGATTAAAAGCTTAATCAGGAATAAAGATTGACCATTGAACTTTATAGTCAATCTTTAGTCATGATTAAACTTTTAATCGTTAGTTTTCAATAGTTAATCTAATTAAAATTTTGCACCACCCTGCACCCAACACATTAATAGTACCAGTAATAGCCGGGTGTTTCTGCCTTCGTGCCGCCTTTACTCGGCTCCCCAGCTATGTAGCGACACGCCGATGAGCTCATTGGATTCAATATTGAACAAGATTGCGAACGTGACTGTGTCGACCATTAGCTATTTTTGTACCTATTAAATCAGTGATTTTTCTTTTTGTAGGTTAAAGTTGGCGGTCCAAAAAAAAAAAAAAAAGGATTATGAAACTTATTTTACCGAAAAGTAGCAAAGAAAATAGAAAAAAAAAAAATCTTATTTTTCCAAGGGGGAAGAACTTTGATAGCAAGCGCAATGAAGGTGTTAACATTCTACATGGGAACACTTTCGAATCAGGAAACATACATTAAAGAGATAATGACTTATGAAAGAGAAACGTAGTATTAAATATTTTAATGTAATTAATTTTACATCTGTGCTTTAAACATTTTCCCACCTTTGAACATGTTAATGCTGACGCAGCTATTCATTCTTATAATTACATATAATTATGTAATTTTGCTCGCCTGAATAAATCGGTAGTAAAATATTTCCTTTAATTCGAATTTATTTTTTTAAAATATCTTCTGAAGCCAATTTTTTTAAGTGCAGCAAAACACTAACAGGATACTTAATATTTTCCATGTATGATTGGTGCATACTGAATGTCAGAAAATTAAAGTTGTTTTTGCTTATCTAATAATGAAAGATCAGTTACACAGAAATTGAGTGTCGTAATGAAACGTGATGAAACAAATGAATGCGTGCCGAAATAACGTGGTTCACAACGTGACGTCTTTAATATGCTTTATTTCAAAGTTTCACGATGCATTTGTGTCGAATATTAAACCTTAGAAAAGGAAACCCGACGGATAACAGTACTTTGGCGTACTGGAATTTAAAAACATTCCCGAAAAAGCCTTAATGTTTCTAAAAAAGGCATTTACACTAATTATTCATATATTAAGAGGACTATACCTCTCATTGAGCAGAAATAAAGACAAAATTGTCCAATTTCAGATCTTTATCCTAAAATAAACCTTAACATCTTTAGAACCTCTTTGTGCCCAAATTTATTGACGATCTGATAACTAGTAAAAGGAGAGTTCATTTTAATGTATCTTTCTTAATATCCTTTTTGTAAATGTTTACACCGATTTTCGCAGTTCGTATTTTTTCCATATTCTCTATGTAATCAAAATGCTAAGGCTTCCACAATAATTAAAAAAATTGTCGGAAATTTAAAAAAACTTTTTAGATGTTGTGAGAACCATGTATAGATTTTTCAAATCTGAAAAATTGTTAAAAAAGATTTTTATAGGTTTATTCCGTATACATTCAATTTTTTCTCCTTCTGATCTAATCTTTATATCATAACTCCCATACTTAGGTTTCCAGAACAAAGTACTTTGAGTATAAAAGGGGGGGGGGGGGGGAAATCTAGTTTGAATATCAAACTTTGAAAAGGAGAAATTTTATAATTTTTTAACAAATTTTAAAAGTTTAACAAAAGGCCTTTAACTATCTGCAATAATTCTGCTTTATTGAAACAAGCTTTTTTTACACACAGAATAAATTTTAGTAACGGCGGCTTGACATCTGATGGTCGTACTTTTGGGGGGGGGGGGGGGGGGGAGACTAAATAACTGAACTTATCGCAGACTCCGAGAAACGTAATTTTTTTTTTCATAGTCCCTTAAAAAAAAATACGTAGCCGTTAAAAGAAAAACAATTTCAGTGAAAGGGCATTGATTCAAAGCAAAATGCAAGTTTTGGACAGCAAATTCAGTTATTTAAAGTTACGCAATTTTTTTAATTTATCTCGCTGTTCTGTGCATCACTATAAAAATGTTAAGATCTCTTTTTTTTAAAGATAAAGTTGATCAATTGAAAAATTAGCGGAGATACAGTGTCCACCAATTGTGAAAACTGTTCTGAACAAAAAAAAAAAAAAAAAGCGCTTTACGTTTTCGTTGAGTTTACTCGATATAGCGCACTATTCCTAACAGCTCCATAATTGCCCTTTCAATTTTGATATCGAATTATAACTAAATAAAATTGTTTTCTTCTGTATGAATATTTTAACCCTTTCCGGCACAGTGGTCCCACTCCGGGCACACCTAATTTGAATTCCAAACTTTCATTCGGCACCAAGAATATTTTAATAAAATTTTGTTTCTATAACGAAAGCTCAAAATAAGGAGTTATTTTCTAAAAAAGTAGTTTGTAAATTCCGGTGTCAGTCTAATTTCTCATTTTTACGAACAGAATTTGTCTGTGCCGGAAAGGGTTAAGCTAATTTTTTTTCGAAATTTGGCACCGGTCAAAGGGATGTTACCTCTTAACGCGGCGATTCGCAAACTTTATACCACACCACACTCGCACCCCCTGAAGAAATGCGCATGCTTCGCGTAATCCGCTTCCCCCCCCCCCCTACATGGAAACTATGAATTAATTCTAATAAACGTAACTTTTGACATTTAAGATTTTATGTACTTGGCGCAGTGCAATATAAGCAGGTAAAGAGTTTTAAGCACCAGAACGTTTTAAACTAATTGCACACTCGTTTCGGCAATACGCTGAACGCTACCGAAACTAATCCGCAATCAGTTAAAAAGTTCTGGTTCTTTATCTGCTTAAACGTAACATTTATATTCCATATTTAATGAAAGATTTACAGGTAGCAAGTGGCTAAATTTGACGAATACGCTCTTTTACCCTTGCATATTTGGTGTTATTTTGTTAATGTAGAATCATAAGTCATCATTTGATATATTTTAGAATTATTTTAAAAAACTGTCCATGAGATGAAAACACCGACTCATTAAGCTACCCGCGTTGTACGCTGGTTGTGAACAAAGACTTATCGCGTACACATTAAAACCCTCTTTACACATTACATTGAATGAACACGAGGCTAATAGAAAAGACAGGCTGCCGCACTATACACTTAAAACTTGTGTTGGATTGAAGCAACTTTTAGTACTGCAGTAGCTACAACCATAACATTGCGAAATCTCGTCCCAGCGTTTGGAGCTGTGGTTCAACCACAGCTCCAAATATTGGTACGAGATTTAAAAACAATCTTATGGTTTCAGCAACTGCAGCACCAAAATTTAGTCACGTGATGCTCTTTTCCTGCACCTGCGTCACGAAAAGAGTAGCATTTGTCTCAATCGTTCCGAAAAGTGACCAAGTGCGAAACGAAGAGCGGTCAAAGAAAGGCATTTCGGTGCGACAATCTGACTTTTTCGTTAGCCTCGAAATTAACCACATTTATGCAAGCAATGGAAAGTTAAATAGCATAAACTTGTGCCAGCGATGTTGAACATGGAAATAGGAGGAGTCATTTTGCCTCCTTGTCGGGCTAAATTAAAGGAAAAAATTACTCTGAAGTGTCCATCTTTAGTTCAAAAAATTCCAGGTATTTTAATCTATAAATAAACTAGTGAAAATGCCATTTTTGAGGAGGAGTCAAAATGACTTCCATTACTTCCAATGAAGGGGATAAGATAATCTTCCATTCCAGGATTAAACTCATTTCCTCCATAGAATTTTCCAGAGAAAGTTTTATTTTTCAACTGTCTTTAGTTATTTAGACTCCAAGTAAACATAAATGCAATTTTAATGTGTTTTTAATTAGTTGTACCGAATATCACTGTGTGCACGGGGTCCATAGTTCCTTCACAATTTTCGTACAAGACTTCTAAACAATTATACTAACGATAAATTGCAAAAACGATGCTATTAATCACCCTTTACAAGTAATGTTAAGCCAACAACTTAGGCTACATCAATGTGTCGCCAATCAAAGGGCACCAGAAAGTTTGGAAAGTTATAAAAAACATCTGGTTATAATAGCAAATATAGATTTAGATATAAACACCACCTTCACCATTTCGCTAAAAGTCCAACAGATGGACGTAAGCTTGCCTGTAGAGATTTCTAAGAATTGAGGGGCAGAAAAGAGGCTCATCCTGATGGAGGATGCATGGGGAGCTGGAGGATTAATGAACTTTAACAATCTTTAGAAAGTATTTATGTAATCCCAAATTATTTAATAACCAAGGTTATAACTTATTCTTTTCGAGTTTCCCCAGAAAATATATAATAAAAGTTTTCATACAAAACGCAAGTCAATTTTTCGCACATGTATATTCACATAAAGTGTACTTTATGTGAATTCGTAATGCAGAACAGCAGAGTACTGAGTAAATATATGATCTATAGATAGTAAATATCAGGCACCGTATGTTAATGATATAAAAATTCCTAAAATACGAACCAATAACTACATGACCTAGACTTCATGAGCCTGTAGAAACCTTGTTCTAAATGTTCCAATAGGATTACAAAATCATTGCTCAAACTACAAGAACCTAGAACAGTGTTTCTACATCAGGTCGGCCATAGGAAGAATGCGGTGGGTTCACTGCACCCGGTATATGTGCGTATACAGGCCCCAGTGATATTTAAAAAATCTCATCTGACAAGAAATCCTAACCAAAATATTAGAAGCCCTATTCTTGAAAGTGAATTACGCCTCAAAAATTGTTCTGGCTTAGCATACCAACTACGAGAGAAAGTCTCGCATCGACTGAGCTCTATCGTGTACGTTTTTAAGCAAAATACTAGCGGAGCTACGCCCGCTACGCTGGTCTGTTTATTTCAAACTGCCCTCGAACTAAACGAACTTGGGATTGGGCTCCCCACTGTCTTCGGATCCGGTCAACTGATTTAAACAAAAAAAAAAAGAACATTTCATTTAGAATCCTGCAGAAACTACATCAACGTATTTTAAAAACGGATTGTTGATTTATTTTTTGTCCGAAGGGTGAAGCGTTTCTCCTCAACGAAACTTGACCCAGGCGCCAGGCAACAAAATGTCAGCTTTTAAAATTAATCTGAAGGAAAAGATGCAATTTCAAAGAAAGTTTCTTCCCATTGGAAGTGGGGGAGAATGATGAATGGGTTTCTCATTGTGTGGGTTTGAACCGCTCCCTTTCCCTTTTGTTCAGACCCAGCCAACTCTCAAACTATAGAAGGGAAGAACCCCCTGGTATATCCTATTCTATTAAGGCTTTGAAAAACAGTTGAGCATGCGCATTGAGGTCAATTTCATGGGAAATCTGAAAAAATGCTCTTTTAGCTTTAAATATATATATAGATCAAGAGATTTCACCAAAGAAATTAGCAAAAAAAAATTATATCTTCCTCTATACTTTAATCCATGGACATATTAAATCTCGCTAAACTTTTCATTTTTTTCCAAAGCTGTTTGAAGCATAATTGCTTTTTCGTTTCGCTCAAAATATTCATTATGGTTGTTTGTTGAACAAGTAAACAAAATTGATTACCATACACACAAGAAACTACTTAAAAGTAAGAAACAGTTTTCGGGCGCTATGTATTTCTATCATATTGCAGCACTACCTGTTCAAAAGCTAAGCTAATTAAACTCGCGTACTTTCTTTGCATGCCAACTATAAGAGAAAGTCTCTTTTTTAACATCGCGTACTTGCTTAGCATACTAACTGCAAGAGAAAGTAGCTTATCTGTTAAGCTCTTTTTTTGTGCATCTTATTAAACAAAATGCTAAAAAAACGAGATTTTGCCAAAAGAAACTAGCAAAAATATTTATGAATGGGTACCATTGTACCTTATTTCAATCACATGGACATCAACATATTAAACCTAAGCTTTATTTTTTATCTTTCATTTTATTTCAAAACTCTTTAAATCATAATTATTGCTTTTAGGTTTATATATAATTGCTCAAAATATTGAAATTGTTATTTATTAAACAAAAGTTAAAAATTCATTACCATGCATTCAAACAAAAGTTGAAGTGTTTTCACGCGCTATATTACTTCCATCATATATCAGTACTTGTTTAACTATGCTAATCAATATAGTGTAACTTGCTTACCATATTAACTACAAGTAGCTTATGTTTAGTTCTATCGTATATCTTGTTAAAAAGTATTAAGGAGAGAGGTTTTTCAAAAGAAACAGAAGGCAGATTTTTGGTTTTTCAGTTGAGTGAAGTAGCCTCTTAAAGTGAAGGGTTCTCAATCATTGTTCAAATTATAACATGACCTAGAGAAATGTTTCTACAAAATGTCTATGAAATACCAGCACATTGTAATAATTCTGTAAACAATGAATGATTGTAGGGGAAAATGTTTTGGTGCATCACATAAGAATGCCATTTCTTCCGTTTATATATTTAAATATTAGCAGTACATTGATGTTATAAGGTTATCAGTTTTATGCTCCAAGTGATTTATCTACTTTTGTTGGGTAAAACCTTGAACTGAAACTTTTACAGGATTAATTTAACAAAATAGAATATCTCCTATCGGGCTGTCTGCATATCCCATTTCTGGGATAATTTGGAGTGTGGTAACATCAGACGCAAAATGTCCGCTTGCTTTTATGGGAACTAGTGTTAAAATCAATTAAAAATATTATCAAGACTATATCCATGAACAAAATGCAAAACCATGGGTCTCAAAGTATTTCAATAAATAAAGATTAGTGCAGACCATAGAACTATGAAGATCCTATTGTTCCTAGTTCTATGGACTAGCGTAGGCTACACTGAGTTACGAGTTGGGTTGATTTATGACGGCCAATTATCGACACGAGGGATATAGGCCCTAGGGGGAAGTGCCCTCCGTGGGGGGGGGGGTCTTTCTAAGGGATCCTAACCAGTATTTGCGGCAAGGTTAGAAGAAAACCACGAAAAACTCCGAACGGTTATGTCGACGAGCGCGACAGGAGTTTGAACACAGCACCTCCCGTCTACCAGCTTTAAGAGCAGAACCTCTCAGCCACCACTAGTCACGGGAAAAGAAACACTCAAGCTAATGTTAAGTCTATGGGGAAGGTTATTTACAGATTTCTCGCTCTCATTAAATTTTTTTGCATAGGATAGCTAGGGTCGATCTCTAACTTTGTTAGTTTTTACTTTCAGTTTTCTTTATATAAGCGGACATTTTCAATTTTGGAACCGGTTCTGAAAGTGATAAAAGTGAAAAGAAGTGATCTGAAAGTGACCCTTATATAAAAAAGCGAACTAAAATCGAAAATTTAAAAACTAACAACGTTAGAGATCGACCTCAGCTATCCTATGCAAAAAAATTCATTTAAAAATATTAAAATGCGAGCGAGAAAACTAAAGAATCTTCCCATAGACTTAACATTATGTGTTAGATTCTTCGGATTGGTGTAGGCTCTTACGGTCCTGAGATATAAAGGTGTCCCAAAGTAACACCCCCCCCCCCCCCCACACACATTCTCCTACAATTTTTACTCGTGTCAAAAAGTTTTACTGATAAATATCTTAAATAAAAACTGGGAGGTGATGAAGATACATGTAACTACGCAAACCGCAAGGTAAAAAAAAAAAAATCTTAAAGTTTTTCGCGACTTTGAGAGAACAGATAAAAAAGCACTTTTGCTCAAAATTTCATGAACTTCATACACGAGAGAATTAAATGCACATTTACATATATTTTTCAAAACTATGGATTTTTCCCCCCATTATGAAACACAAAAGCAAGTAGAGAAATCTGAAAAATTAGAAATGACTTCATTATTGCAACACTAGAATAAGAGTCCATTTTGCTCTTTTTCTTTCTTTAGGAAAATAAAGCATAAAAGTAAGTAATTTGTTAACTTGCACAATGATACATTTCCTAACTTAAAGAACTACAAAACTCGAGAAAAGTCTCATCATCGAATAACGGATATACTATATTATGGGATCTGGCAATAATTTATACAGGGTAGGTTCGTTCACAATTCAAAAATTCATAAGAAAAAATTAGAAGTAGATTTAGTAGTTTCAATAATCTTAATCAGATTTGAACAAGAATGAAAAAATCATGCGTCAAGCATAGATTATGTAACACTTTCCAACGCTTCCAAAATAATTTTACAAATCATTACCGTTTAATAAGCTGAAAGATAACATCTAAGTAAAATTGGAAAACGCATAACATTTAAAAACTTAATTTCAGGAATTTCCAACATATACAATATTCGGAAAATTATCCGAATACTTTTATTCAGCCTTGTATATGATCTATAGATTTGTATATATACTACATAGGATGCTAAATTTTAGTTTGGAAACGCGTAGCACAGTTTAAAATTCTACTAATGCAGTTTGTCAATAAACGGAAATGTGTTCGCAAACTTTTGTGCTGTCCTATATATGAAATACAGAATTTATACACATCCAGTAATAGACAAAAAGTGAGTTCAATTGAAAATCGCGTTCAGCAACTTAAAACGCACTTCCAGGAATTATTGTTAACAGACAGAATTCTTTTGTGTGTCCCTGTAAATGAACGATGACTGCTATAGTAGTAAGCCTCTTGTAATGCACCTTAGTGATATAAATTTCAATGCATTTTAAATAGTGAAACATTAATCCGCAAACGATTTTTCTCCATAGACGTAATGTAACGGAATTCTTTTGACTGTCCCAGTAAAGGAACTATAAGTGCACACGATATTCCATATTAAGCTTCTTCTAATGCACCTTAGTGATATAAATTTCAATGCGTTTAAAATTGTGTAACATTAAAATGAACCGCAAATGATTTTTCCCCCATAGACCGTAATGTAACTGAATTATTTTGAGTGTCCCTGTAAAAAAACTGTGCTACACACTTCAGTTGAAATAGGGAACATGCTATAGATAACGACAACAAAAAATGCAGGGCAATCCGAGCATATTTACGGAAGATAGAGCACGGACAGACGGCAGACAAACCGAAGTCACTTTTCAACTAGGTTGGAAAGTTAAAAATGCACTTTAAAAAACCTAGTTTAAAGTTGTGTTACAGTAAGATACTTTATTTTTACTTAAACAGAATCATCTATTCCAGCATCATAAACTAGTTTCTTCAGTTGATGAAGACTAATAAAAAAATCTTTCTTCGAAATTTATAACTAGGTTTAACGCTTTAAGTTACTTTGTTTCCATAATGTTCATGTAAATTGGACGGTTGTTTATAGACAGCGCATGGATATGTCGCGTGTTTTTTCATTATGAAACACTATACGGCTATTAATAGTCAAAAATGTTATTAGAATCTACATATTTTTTAAAAAAAGGAATAAAGTGGATTTAAAAAAAGGTTTTCTTGTAAATATTTGTGAAAAACAATTTCAAAAGCTACCGAACTGATAAATATCAACTGTAAAATACAGATATAGATCTATCATTAGGTAATATCGATAATCTATGCATCTATGTCGTTGCCATTCTATTTTTGAAAAAATAGCCAGAAGTTTAGAATGTTTCGAAAAAGTAAATGAACATCATCTGGAACACATTATCTGGATTTTCCGCAATATGTACAAATGATTTTAACGAGCTATGAGGATTTAGTCCTAGCGTGCATAAAAATAAAACGCAGCAATTCTATATATTGTTATTTAACAATTTATATTTCGATTAATTATAGTTAATTGTTGCATTTAAGACTGATAAAAATACTTTAGCTTTTTTTATCCAGAAAACAAAAACTTAGTCTTGTAAACTTTGACAATTCTCTATGAAAGAGATCAATACCTATAATGGTATTCAGAATCCTTCATTCAGAAATCCTTACAAAAAGTTTTAAACACGATATTATATCAGGTTTTTTTTTTTGGTAACTATAATAGCAGTTACATATTGCCACACTTTAAGCCTGTTTTTCCCCTAGAAAGCTATTAAAAAATGTTAGGATTATTTTATGATAAATGAAACATTTCATTGAAATTTTACGCCCAAAGAAAAATTAAATACAAAAACAGATGAGCAATGATTCCCAAGGATTTTTTAAATTAATGTTGGCCAGCCCCCTTTTTCTTTGAAATGTTGGATTAATTGTTTAAAGTTCAAAGTTATTTTTCTTACAGATTTCATATCGGAAATACACATACACAGCCAAGAAAATATTAAGAGAAAAATAATGTATCAGATTATGAAAACACTTTACAACATTAAACAGAATATTAAGAATTTTTTTTTTCTAACAAAAGAAATGAGATATCCAAATAAAGTATTTAAAAAACAAATGCAGTAAAAATCCATTTTCATAAATTACTGTCCATAGGCGGTAATTGTGTGCGAATTATTTCGTCCTGCCTGTTATCTATAGAATTTATAAACACCACGTAATTCATCAAGGGAGACCCGTAAGAAAAAACCCAAAAATTTATTTTAAAGTAATGAATTTTGGTATACGATTTAAGAACCCTTTTGCAAGGAATAATCAGAAAAAAAATCTTTATTAAAAAGAATATTTATGGGGATTTTTAAGATTCTTTTCTGCTCGAAATATAAGCTTTTTAAAAATACTACTAGTCATTAAATTTTCAATATTTTAGTACAACTAAAATTTCTTAAAATAGTGTTATGGTATATGGAAAAGACCTAGGGAGAGAATTCTTTAATGATCTTGAAAAAAAAATTAAATTACGCATGGTACATTTCCTTAAAATAGGTAAACATAAAAATAATGTGAAATTTTCAGAAACATTTAAAAAATATCTCCCTACATTTGTTGCAAATTTCTTCAAGATTCTGAAAATATGAACACCGTTTCTAAATTTTACCCGAGCCTTAGTACTTTGAACCTAGGCAAAATATGAAAAAAGTCATTTCAGGAAAACGCATTTAAAGTATAAAATAAGAAATTAGTATAAAACTTCCTTCATGTCGAAACTATTTTATATTTTAATTTCTATTATATCAAAACTTTAAGAAAAACTTTATATTTAACACAATGGGGAAAAAAAACTGTAGCAAGTTTTTGGTCTTCGAAGAAAATTCCTCGATTTTCATCGACGGAATGTATCGATCGAACGCATGCTTAATGTACTCCATTGAAAAAAAAAAATTGTCCACCTGAGATTAATATAAATTTCATTAACATTAAAATACACATCAATTTTCAACATAGACAATGTAAGTGAATTCTTTTGCGTGTCTCTGCTAACAAACTATACGCGATACATAATTCATTTTCAATAGTGAACATTCTATAGTAAATCTCAATACATCAATTGCATGACAATCTGGATATATTTGCGAGAGTTCGGACACGGTCAGACGGACATAACAAATTTACAAATAATTTTCAATTGCGTTGGAAAGTGTTCATAAAATACGAAAGGTTATATGTAACGGTACGAATATTTTTGTATTATTAACTTGTTAAAATTTAAAAAATACAAATATATTGTAGTGGACTTGGCATAACGTGCGAAAGGTTATACGAAACAATACGAATATATTTGTATTATTAACTTGTTAAAATTTAAAAAATACAAATATTGCAGTGTACTTGGCATAACGTGCATTTCCATACTTATTTAAAAAGGCAATTAATGAAAATATTGACAAACTCATTTCAACTGCATTTTTCGCAAAACATTTTCAGTCTAACATCCTTAAGATAGATCGTGCATTTAAATTTTTATTCAGTATTCTCAGTGTAAGGGAGAACCTTGATACATACTATAGTAATGCACGATCTATCTTAAGGATGTTAGACTGAAAATGTTTTGCGAAAAATGCAGTTGAAATACGTTTGTCGATATTTTCATTAATTGCCTTTTTAAATAAGTATGGAAATGCACGTTATGCCAAGCACACTGCAATATATTTGTATTTTTTAAATTTTGACAAGTTAATAATACAATAGTCTTGCACGGGTCTGTACTCTATCCGAAAGGTCGCAACCGACAAAAAAACTCGTGACTCCGAAACCGATCCGAAATATTTAAACTAGAACCCGACCCGAACCGAAAATTTTTTTTTCCATATTTTATTACAATTATGACAAAGTACTCTAAAATTATAATTTCTAATATCGGTTTTATCTTTTTCGTATAAAAATGAACACATTAATATCCAAGTACGTGGTTTTCAATTGAAAAAAAAAAAATTCAGGTTTTTCTTTTGAAAAATCGGGGTCAATCCAAACCTGACCCGCAAGAATCTTAACTCTACCCGAAACAAAATATTAGCCAATCCGACCCGAGGGCCGGGTTCGGGTAAAATCGGGTTGACTTATCCGAGGCAAGGTTATACATACTACATATCTGTGCATCAGTTTCGGAGTAATGGTTTATATTAAGATATTCCAATTAGTAATCTATATTAACACAATTATGAAAAATTCAATTTCAAATCGTTTTTTCTTTACTAATCGTTAAATAAGTAATTAGAAAGTGCATTTTTCTAAAACTAAAAAAGTAATAAAATTAAAAATTGAACATCGGAATGCAAGGAGGATTTTAATTAAAAAAACAATAGCTTAAGAACAGCAATTTTTTTTCGAATATTTATTGAATTCGTGGCACAGAAAATTTGTTAAAAATATTAATTATTGATGTTATTTGAAGTCCACCATTCTCTTAAATATTCTGCAATATACTCTACATCATTTGCTAAATCTACCAGAATTTTAAAAAAAACTTTAAATTGTAGCACTTTATAATTCAAACAATCTTACCTTTCTAATGGGACAAGGTCTGTTCTCGTTTCGATTATCATTGTTGAAGTTCAGGTAGATACACTGCAAATGACCTTAGGGGGCCTTTAACTCGCCGTTTTATGTTCTCCGGTCCATCTTGGGGCCGGGGGGTATTGCCCTCGGTGTTTGGAACATTCTCGAATTTCAAAACAAAATGTAAAAATTTCTCAGTGGGCATGCGAAAGTCACGTGTAAAATGGAATTTCACCTGTTTATGAAACGTGAGTTCATCAGGTCAGGCTGCTCCCTCATCCCCAAGACCCCCTCTTCGTCGGATGGGGGAGATTTGATGGATACCAAGGTAGGAAAGGTATGATAATATGGGTAGGGGAGTTAAATCTACATTTAAAGGTAACCTGTGGTCTGTCAACCGTTTAAAGTCTGCCACAGCTGATAGATGCCTTAGATCTTATGTGTTACTTTGTTTACATCTTTGAAGTTACAGGTTAGATTGGAACAGAGGTTGTTTTACCTGCTTGGACAAAAATTAACTTGCTCCGCCGTATAAGGATGAGCTGTCAGCTGTACCTACAAACTATTCTTTATCTGCTGTTAGCGATCTCAGACAGATTTTTCAACATTTTCAGTAACTATAGATACTAGTTAAGTTTTGTTTCTTTAGGAGCCCTAGTACTATCGCTAGACTTCTGAATAGGTGAATTTTAACTATAATAATCATGTATATAAATATTGGTATCCAAACATCTTAATAGAGCCCTTTATTCATCTTTCAATCAAGCGGTCTCGCAGACCGCTTACAGTAGCTATGCGACAATTTCTGCGACAGTAGTTAAATATTAAGATGGGAAGGTTAAAAACATTAAAATAGGAATACGTGTTGCGATGATAATTTACTAAGTTTTAAAGTCCAAGTATTCCCAAATACTTTTTTGATGGACAAGGTACTTTACGTGTAAATCAAAAAAGTTTAAAATTTGGTTTAGCGTTTTGTATAAATTAGCATATGCTTTGTTTAGATTATACGCATTTATGGTTTTATTTGTATGCATGCATTGCACTTCCGAAGTTTCACTTTTATATATACTTAAGTAGGAAAAAGGTACAAATGACTTTAGATTTAGAGGAATTAAAAAGGCTTCTTTTAAAGATGTTAGAAGACTATAGAAATTGCGATCTGTCGACCTTTAAGTCCATCACAGCTCAGAGATGCCTCATATACATTTTTTAAGTCGCAGATTAGATTGAAATTCAGGATGTTTTGCCTAACTGAACAGGAGTAAACCCTGCTCCATCATATGAAAATTATCTGCATTTGAATCTTTGAGAAATACTAAAAGCAACTTAATAAGTGCTCGTGAATATACGTATAATACGTTTAAAACCCTCCGAGCGCCTGGAGGCTTTCCTGCATTTTCATAAAAATATATTTGTAAAGCTTAAATTTTCCTTCCCCCTCGTTTCTAAAACACTTCACATCGCTATTTTACACATCATAAAATAGAATTCTGTTCCAAAAATTTGTCTAGAGCTGATTTAAGTTGTTTTGGGGAAACAAAAATACGGCAAAACACTTAGAGGGTTAAACGTATTGTAACCGGTAACGATTTTGGATAGGCATATGGAAAAAAAGCTTAACTACGTAACGTTTAAACGTATATTCGCGAGCACTAATCTAAATTAAAAAAGAATAAGATACGGTGAGATTATTTGCCGACATCAAACTATAGATATTTATTCTCTCCCCCCCCCCCCCCCCCCCCCAAAAAAAAAAAAAAAAAAAAAAAAAATTGCGATTCTGTTTAACCTTCTGAGCGTCTTGAGGGCTTTCCTGCATTTTCATAAAAATATTTGTAAAACTTAAAATAATTTAAATTATTTTCAAGTTTGTTTCTAAAATACACTTCATATCTCTATTTTACATATATCTTAAAATACAATTTGCTAAAAATATTTTTATCTAGAGTCGATTTAAGTTGTTTTTGGGGAACTGAAAGATACGGGCAAAATGCTAAGAGGGTTAATGAAAAAAAATTGCGCTATGAACACATTTATTAAAAGTTAAAATAAGTTGATTTAGCATTTTGTATAAATTAGATCACAATGTTTGTTGTTTGATTATAGTTTTATGTGAAATTGTGGCTTTACATGTGTGCATGTATTTGCACCTCATTATGTATACTATAAAATACTAAAAAATAAAGTTTCACATTTATATTTTTACATCAGAAAGATGCAATAATATACTTAAAGGAAATAAGTCTACTTTTAATAAGCATTCTGCGGAACGCGTGACTTGTCAAAAGTCTGAAGCGCGTCACAGCTGTTAAATCTTATGTTACTTTGTTTACATCTCTGAAGTCGCATGCAAGATTGTAACTGAGGTCGTTTTACCGCCCAGCATCACACATCAAATCATTACAAATTTTCTAAAGGAAAGCTAAAAACAAACTAGAAAATTTCCAAATATTATAAAAAGGATTATCTATAATTCGGTTTGATGGGGGAAAAAACCTTATGAGCACATTAAAAATCTTAATTTTACGATATAGCGTTTTGTATAAATTTGATTGCAATGTTTTAACATTTCGTAACAATTCATAAAACCTGTTTTTTGCTTGATTATGCGCAATTATCAATTAATAATATATATACACACTGCAAGTAGTTATGGAATATTCTAGAATCCAAGGTATTAAAAAAGGCTGAAAATACAGGTTCTGAATTTATATACTTTGATAAGTTAAAAAGAATTAAAAGTCTACTTTTAAAAGGAGATCCGAGGAACCTCTGATCTGTCAATTGTTTAACATCTATATCGCAGCTGAAACATATTTTAGTTGTTTATTTACATGTTAGATTGAAATTGAGGATGTTTTACCTACGAGCAGAATGCTTCATAAAATGAAGCATGGCTAAGCATGCTTCATCATATTATCTGCATTTACAATTCCTAAAAACCTATCCCTTAAAAAAGGAGAATGACATTGTGTGGTGATAAGTTGACTTGAATTACAGGAAGGTCATCAAATCTTTAAATATTAAAAGTATGTCTTTTGAACGTTATTTAAAAACTTGCTTTGTTGATTTACAACTTTGTTTATGTTTGTTAGATTTTGATTTACCGCAATTACAACTATGCTTGTATGCATGTTATTGCGCTTATTTATGAGCATTGTTGAATATTATGAAAGACATATTTTGTATGCATCCAGTTCCAGATAAGAAAAGCACAATAATGAATATACTTTTTGCAGAACCTGTTGACGTTTAAACCCTGCCGCCACAGTTGATAAGTAGGTCTTACCTGTTACTTTGGTTCACATCTTTGAAGTCGCAAGTTATATTAGGTTGAAAGTGAAGATGTTTTATCGGCCCAAGCACGAATAAGTATTTCCAAATCATATCAAAATGATTCGTATTTACAGGCTTTAAAAAAAGATGACTGAAGACATCCCAAATAAGATGTGGTGCAGTAGCGATTTTCAGACTTAGATTAGCAAATAACGATCGATAATTGAAGTCTAAATATTCCAAAAACATAAAAAAATATATACGTTATGTGCACTTCACTTAATAAGGTTAAATTTGTTAATTTAGCTTTTTGTATGAAATAAATCGCGATGAGTGTTTGATTGTGCGCAATTATGGATTTGCATGTATTACACTTCATTATAAATATAGAATATTACGAAGTTTTGATTTTATACACTTAAATAGGAAATGCATGACTATATAGAGAGGAAAGTACTTTTAAAGACAATATCGTCTATCAACCTTTTTATATCTGCCACAGTAAAACTGATAGATGCCTTAGATTAGATCTTACGTGTTACTTTGTTTACATCTTTGAAGGAGTCAAGTTAGATTGGTTGGGGATGTTATGTCTGAGCAAAAATAAGCAAGCTCCATCATATCGATTTGATCTGTATTTACAGGCTTAGAGAAAAAGGGCCAAGAAACATCTAAAGGAAAAAAAAAGGGGGGGGGAACGAAACATGACGAGATAGCAATTTTGAGACTTCAGTTGTACATCTGAAATCGCAAAACATGATAAACATATCACGAGTACCTTTTATTCTATTTAAAGAGGGTGGTAGTTAAGATATTTGTTATTAAAAAACTTTGAAATTAAGATTTAGAGTTTTGTTTAAATTACACCAGTGCGGTTTGATAACGCGCAAGTATAGCTATATTTTTATAAATTTATTCCACGTAATTATGGATATTAAGAGAATAGTACGAAATACTAAAAATACACATTTTTAATTTATAAGGCCAGACAGGAAAGACAAAGAGGAATTAAAAGTACTTTAAACACACCTTTGGAACCTTTTTAATCTGTCAACGTTTAAAGTGTCATAGCTGCTAAATGCCTTACAGCCAACACTAGTTAGGCGAAGACTCTTAAGCTAATGTTAAACCAAGGGCAGCATTCTTTTAAAATTTCTTATGTGCATTTCAAATATTTAAATGATTTATTTTGCATAGGATTTTTTAATGAAGTCTAACGAGGTCTTGTTACTTTTCTAAAAGAGAAAACAGCCTAAAAAAAACCCAAAATCGATAAAGCAAAAAAGTCCCGGTTAGAGATGGACCTTAGCTATCCTAAGCAAAAAAATAAAAATATTGAAATGCAAACTAGAAATTTGAAAAGAATGCTGCCACTGATTTAATATTAGCTTGCGAGTATCTTCGTATGAGTAAGCTTAGAGCCTTAAGTGTTATATCTATTTTAACACAATCAAGCCGATTGGTAAATGAATAATACAAGTCGTAATTTTTCCAAATGAGTGAAAATATAACCCGGTCGGGACTAATACAGAATCTTTGGCTTTAATTGCCAATGCTCTTCCAATTGAAACTAGAACACATTCCCTCTGACAATTTGGTACCGATGTCTGGTCCGTTATTTGAAACTCTACAGAATAAGCAGTTTATTGGAGATCCTTTACCAGCGGTTTAGTCTGTCGAGCTGTTTTATATAGACCAGATATTACTAAATGGTTGACAGAGTAAATTGTCTTGCTTGGGATGTCTAGCATTTGGCAATTAAAGCCAAAAGGTTCTGGGTTAGAGTCCCGCCTTGGATACATTTTCATTCAGTTGGAAAAATTCTACTCGAAGTGTTAGTTTGTAGGTTAAAAAAAAAAAATAAGAATAAGACGTATGATAAATTTGCTGACTTCAACTGGAGATAAATGCTTAAGTCTATTTTAAATATTAAAAAAATATGACTTCTTGTATGCAGTTTTCACTTCATTTTGAAAATTCCAGAATATTATGAAATACATACTAGATTAGGAAAAGTTGCAATAATTAATATATTTTTAAAGTGGATGTGGTACCTGTTTATCAACTAGAGCCCTGCATCGGGCGGATAACCAGATTTTACCTGAATTCGACCCTCGGTTCGGGTCTAGTTAACACTAATATTTTTCGCTGCGGATCAGATTGACCGTTTTTGACTCGGGTCAGTTTCGGTTTGGGATTTGACTTGTGGGTCGGATTGACGTGATTTTTCAGACATGTCTAGAATATTTTTCCAGATAAAAACCGAGTACCAATTGGTATATTTATGTTCATTTTTAAATAGAAAATAAAATTTTTATTAGATATAATTGTAGACTATTTTTTCATAATTGTATTAAAATATTTTTTTCAATTTCGAAATCTGATCGCATTAGAGTTTGTATTTTGGGTTGAAGCGTGTCCGGTTTGCTTGAAATATAATTTTCAGGTTCGTTATACCCGGCCCGTGCAGGACTATACAGTCAACCTTTTAAAATGTCACAGCTGCTAGATACCGTCCTGGAACGACGAACGTATGACACGCGGCAAATTATTTTCTGCACGCCATAGATCCATGTTCTAAATCAAAATATAATGAAAATGCACAAAATGGACAAACTCAGCTAGTCTGAATTCGTACAAGTTCAATTGGTTTGGTTGGTTATAAAGACTGAAGAAACAAAGGCAAAAATGTCGATGGTAAAATTACGTCAACTTGAAATGAGATTCCAAATACAAAGAATTGTCTAAAGAAGCTAGCTCTGCCATTGAGAATCTGAGAATTTCCATTGAGAATGTACAGATATGAAACTGCGCACAGAATAATTTCTAGATATAGCAATAAATTTATATTAATTTTGAAATTTTAATATTAAGTAATCGTATGTAAAAACTTCAGTCCAGTCTTACGAAATTGTAATATTTATGACTTCTGAAAATATCTTAACACTTCATAAAGTGGTTGAAGAACTCCTGCGCGCAATTTCAAACTAATATTTCGAGATTAAAGAGTTTCATAACTTAAAGGGGAATGTATAGAAATGAGGATTTTTGGTGTGGAAGCAAATTGGATATAAATATTTACAGAACTAAAAATGACTTCCATTTAAAATTAAAATTTAGAATTAAATGTACTGAAATTTCAAAAGAAGTTTTCTTAAAATCACTTTACGAGTATTTGGACTTCAGGATGTGAAAATTAAACAGCGTCTACTTAACTGACTTTCTTAATGCTGTCCTGAAATCCAGACTGGCTATTTTCTGACACATTCACGAAGTCATTTTTATTTTTTAATGCACAAAATGCGCAGGAGTTAACTAAAAAATATACTTTTTTCCATTTTTCGATAAAGATTAAAAGATCTTGCAGAAAAGGGTATCAAAATTTGTATTTTAAGTCGATTTTGGGGATGAGACATCCCCCAGGAAAGTCTTCAGATAATCCTTTATAACTCAAAATGCATTACATTTATCGAAAAATTGAAAACTATTAGATTTCAAATCGCTTCATTAGTCATGTCTGCCAATTCCATGTATAACTCCATGGATTTCTCAAACTTTCACACTTTTTTTTTTTTTTGGGGGGGGGGGGGCGGTAAACAATACGGTTCTCAAAGTAAAATTCACTCAACAATGCCAGCATGATAGTTGCAGGCATGATTATTCATGCAATTTGTAATTTAACAATATTCATTTTCCCTTAAATAATTTACAACTTTAGTTATAAGCGATTGTCTCAAGACTGCAGATTATTTTTATCCTGCATTGTCCAGCCCGGAAATTCCGTTCAAAACGCCAACTTTGACAGCTTTCACTGAAAAACTACCTTTACCGAAAAACGAAAACAGATTACATAGTTTCTGAATAACAGCACCTTCCAATTGGATACGTTGGTGAACGAAAATGAATTTTAAAAATGTGTCCGAAAATACTAAGTATTTGGGAACAGTCTTAATGCGAAAGATAAGGCAATTTCTGGTGTTTAAAATACCTGGAAAGAAATAAAAAGCTATATTTAGGATAATGAGCCAAGTAATCTACTTTTAGTTTCATTTCTCATATTTTATTGTCACCATTCATGCCTGGGTTTTATGTAGAGAGGTTCAAAGTCTTTTATAGAGCACTTAAATCTTTCCTATCTGGTCATATCGTAATTAAGATGTAAATTGGATATATTACATTTAGGAATTATAACTGCTCTCGGGGAACCGGATCTTTGAGCTTGGAATGTTTCTCTCCCATTCCTAGCTTTTTATGCAAAAACAGGTTATTCTCATACACTTTTGGATAAATGTTTCTCTTTTACTAAAAGTTCCCATGACCTTGTGTCGACAAGAAATAAAAGGAAATGGGGAACAGAAAAGTAACTGCCAATGTAAAATTTCGGATACTAGTTCCTATTGATTCCAATTTTAGTCTGAACAAATTTTTCAGATTTAATTTTTTACATTCAAGATTCAACCTGTGTTGAATTCAGGCAATTTTCTACAGGAGGGATTTTTTGTGGATCGGGGGATCATTATAAAGAGATTAGTTGGGGTTTTTTTTTCGATACGAGTCCGAAAATTTCAGTGTCAGACCAAGCCCGACAGTTATTAATACTTAAAATTGTTGAGATTAATTTTTATTTAAAAAAATTCTTATATAGGAATAATTTAATTATAAATAATCTCCCATGACGATTTTCTTGAGATTTTCATGTCCCTGAAAATATTTAAAAAAGCAAATTTGCTATCGACAGTCGTGGATGTTAAGGTAGCTTAAACTGACCAGAGTAGTCATACGCAGTGGAATGTGTCCTTGTACCAGTCGATTAAACAGTTCAAAACAGCGTTAGCTTTTCTTAATTTTATTTAAAAATCACATCCAGGTCCGATGTCGAAACTTACAAACGTTGAATATTAAAAACAATACAAGAAAGATTCTTAATCGTGATTAATAGCCACATGCTACATTAGACTGAAAAACCATAGAATTTATAAAACCAGACCTACTTGCAAAATGTCATCGCCACTGCCGTGCCATTTAAACACAACATATATAGTCAGTTCGTTTATTATGTCACGCCACAGATTTGCCGAATAATTTAAATAAAGCAAGATGCCAAAAAGAAAATGTCAGAATAAAAACTCTCCGCATGCAGCCGTACACAGAAGTTTGCGTAAAATGTGAAGTACCTGTCTAATGAAGGAAAGAAAATCGGCAATGCGTGGATGCAAAGGATTTTGCTCACAACTCGTTAAAAATATTGGCAGAATAATTAAAAATAAACTTGTATCTGCCGGTCAGTTATTTATACCCCTGGCAGAAGAAAAAAATTGTACAACTAAGCCAGAAAGATGCGTTTTCCATTAATCCTGAAAGAGGACTTCAAACAGAAAGAGTATAGACAAGATATCTTAAGGCTTCTTAGTTATTTCCATTGACCATGCCAAGGCTTCAGAGGTAAAGGAAATATTTTTCCTCTTATCAATAACAATTCCTTTTCAAATTGATTTTTAGAGGATTGTAAACCACTAATTACATTTGTTTCTCAAATAGTGTCCGAAAAGTTTTAATTCTTTCAATTTGTCAACTAAAATTTTTGCTTCAAGCACGAGACCGAAAACTTGTGTAAAAAAAATGCCCGAGCCAGTTTCGGGTCCAGCCTCAACCCGTCGCCCATCTACGAGTTCCAGAGATTAATTTGTACATTTTGAACATTAATAAGCATAAAATCTTTAATCTTCCGGGAAGGACATTCATATGCTCCGATGTGTAAATGCCCCCCCACCCCCTCCACCGGGCAACATCATGAATTCATTACTGCATTCAACTGAAACTTTTCAAGACTCAATGATAAAGGGCCGATTGATTATTAAAAGACTAAATAAGAACGATTGAATTCACTTGTAAAAGAGTCTTTGCTAAAGATTTATAAACTAAATTGTACCCAATATTGAATGAGTATTTAAAAATTCGTTGCATTTAGGCTAAAATAATCTCTATAAACTAAGTTTCTGGTTTTTGGGAAACTCCATCGCAGATATATGGGGGCGGGGAGGGGGGTCCAAAAGAATCCCAAGTTGCTTCCTGAAAACTATGCTTACGGCCGTGATTTCTCGATTTGGCGGATGCACTGCAGTGCCTCCAGATATGTAATTACGAAAATATTTTTATCTCAGTTGTGTAGGGACTAGGGATGGACCCACTGATTGTATAAAAAACAAGGAATGTCATTTTGCCACAGAGATTGTTCTATATTAGAACAAACCTTAAACAGTAATTTTAAAAATTAGAAAAATGGATTTCAAAAGTATCACAGACACTGTTCACGGTATCGACAAAATTTCTCTAACACCAAAGCTTTACTCAGGCTAGCTGCGCTTAAGAAAAGTTTTCAGATCCTACTCTGATCATCTCTAATCATTAATCTGATGTATCTCGCACCCTCCAAAGTCTAGAAAAGGCCTTTTTTACATTCCTTCACCAGGAGAGGAAATTGTACCCTCCTTTCTCCTATAGATCAGCTCTGTCAGCCTTCCGGTAGTCTCCTGTTTACGGTTTCGCAAGTCTAGCATTAGGAATCAAAGCCACTCTAGCTGACTACCAATTTTACCTATTTCACACAGTGCTCGTTAGCAAAGACAGGCCTTTGGGGCAATGAGACAATGCACAAGGACTTTCATCTCACCATGATCCTGTCTTCGAAGTGACAATACCTGGGGAAACAGGGTGTCAGTCACAACCTGACAGTCATTGATTAAAGAAATCTTGCGAGAATTTACTCTCCAGCAGATCAAAAAATGTTCAGGCCAGGAGTCGAACCTAGGACCTTCGGCTTAACATGTCACGTTTAGTAATAACTATTGGGTATTAAAGCTACCCTTACCTGTAGTTCAGTTGGGGAGTGTGAGCACGTTATGCCACATTTTAGGAGACTTAGTTTGGACACTTATCACTCAGTTGTAATAATTTCTCTCGCAATGCATCTTTAATCAATAAGATTCAGATAAAAATTTCGCAATTACATATGCATGTGTAATTGAGTTCTTTGGCCCGTGGAGCTACGTGATGTTGTAGACTGGATATTATTGCCAACAAGTTGTTTAGGTCAAAGTAGACCAGAATTTCCCATTTGCTAGACCGTTGGCATATTAAGTCCGAGATCATACGTTCGACTTCTGGACTGACATTTTTCACTCAGTTGGAATAAATTCTTCCGTATAGAATATATAGTTATCTGAAACAGATTTGCGTTGCATATTCAACAGTGCACAAAATTCGGATATTTTTCCTACTATCGATAATAATTTATGAAATTAGGTTTTCAAATGTGTTAGATCTTTAAATTGTTTACTTAGTTTATATATTTCAGCTTATTTAAACAGTGATGTTTTGTTACAGTATTCTGAATGTGTTACTAAGTTTCATAATCTATGCTTGCTGCGCGATTTTTCTTTATTTTTACATCACTCCGATAATATAGCTTTGTTTTGTAAAGATAGAAAACACGGAGTAAAGGGCTGAAAAACCTCCCAATTAAAATAAAATGCTTGCTTTTCCGTGATATAGACAAAGCAATTCAGATTTGCAATCCTAAATTACGAAATTCCCAGTCTAACTTCAGACAAATACACTATATTTTCATGGCTTAAAAAAAAGGTTTCAAAACTAAAAAAAAAGTGGCAAATAACAGACATTCTCAACTTGTACTCTGCAATAAGATTTTTCGAAAATAATGAGTATTCTTGCATGATCTGGAAAATCGACCTTCGTGCTACAAGACTCAAGAATGATTAAGAACACGCGAATAAGTTTTGTGCCGAAAACAATGTTGAGAGTTTGTATAGTTGTTTTCGTCTTTAGATGTTATCCGAGGGGATCGGGGGACGAATTCAATTTAACTGTCATGATCAGTCAATTGTGTTGATAGAATAGTTGTCTAAAATTAGTGGACAGTTGGTAAATTGTTTTCAAGCTCACTGATCACGTTTATGCATTTTGATCTTAGGAATTTCGCATTTAGAAACAAAAATTATACCGTCAACTTTGAAAAATAAACGCTTTTACTCATGCTACTACAAACAGAAAACTAAAAAGGTAACCACGCCACAAGAAATTGCACGTCCTTGACTAACGAAGTATGTTTAAATATGTATTTTTAAAAAATCTCATGTAATTTTTTAAAAAGCGTTCATGGGAAGATTTTTTTAAAAAATCTTGTTATGAAAAACAATTTCTAGCTGCATCGTGAGACTTTATCCACCGTATAATCTCTCTTTTAAAAAAAGTGAAAAATTCGTTTGTATATCCAATTTTAAATTTTCTGAATAGTTGAGATGTCTTATCTATCTCAAAACTGTTGACAGTATGCACATTTAAATTTTAAGATCCTCTTTGATGGCTATATATAAATACTAAAGTAAAAACATTAACATTTTCAATAATAACTCCCCAATTTTCACGACACAATATGTGCATCTTTCATCTTAAATACAATTTTTCCCGACGTTCTTATTAGTTTCAGATTTGTTACCAATTTCATAGCCAATTTTGACAGTTTCCTACAAATTCAAATCCGTTACTTGCATCGAGTATTCATAGATTTTTACTGCAAGTGTTGCAAGATTTTTTTGTTTAACAAAGTTTGTTTCACACGAAACTAAGAAAAATTCTAGTTACATTTTAAATTATACTCTAGAATTAATTGAAACCCATCATTTTTTCAACACTTACATCATTCACTTAGCTCGATATTAGGTTTTTTTTGGAATGGTGGAGATGTGTGTGTGTTTGGGGGGGGGGGGGGGGGAGGCGGATAAACTAGGCAGAAGAAAAATTTGTGTATAAGCATATGCATTTATGAATCAAAATGCAATTTTTATCTCATAATTCATGTTTTACTTTAATATCAATTTCGTATCGCAAAATTTTAATTAATCAAACTAAGATGTTAGTGTTTTAAGTTGTATGTTTATATAACGATAGTAAAATTTAGGAAAATATGTTAACTAAATTTAACGTTAAGTCAAATTTAATAAATTTTAAAATCTTTAGTCCATATGCATTTAAATTGTGTCTAATCGTCATTTTAACCGTTTTCGTGTCAAAATAGAACGTTGCAAATGAAACTTTAAAATTATTTTTCAATTAATAAGCAATCCCTAAAGCTTAATTCATTCGTTCTATTTAATAGTTGCCGTTATGCTGCGAGTACTCTAATCTTTTTATATTATGATCGAAAACAGTGTGGAATTAAAGAAGAAATTTTCAGCTTAAGAGAGGGGTGGGGCAGTGCAGAATTTCGGGGAGGAATTCACATTGTTAGACCATTACCAAAACTAAACATTCAAATTTTCCAAGGGAGGGGGACATTTTGATGCTCCGGGAGCAACCCCCCCCCCCCCCCCCAAGCATCAAAATATCCCTCCAGGTTCACTCCATGAAAATTAATCTCATAGATTGATGATAAAAGGTTTTTGTTTCTTTTGTGTACTATGTTAATGCTATTAGTAATTTTATTTTTAAGATTAAAAATGCAGCACAAAACAATTTTATAAATTCAGTATAATTTAAAATACTAAAAAAACGAGATTGATTCCAAAAGGATTTATAAGAAAATAGAGAGATCAAGGAAAATAACGTATTACTAAGGAAAAATGCATACTACATCATTCACCAGAAATAGAATTCTTTTTTTTATAATCAAAGAAGAATCAAACTAATAGAACAAAGTATTTTATATTTCAATGGTATTATTGAATTCCGCGACAACTTTTCTTGCAGAATAAAGTTTACTGACATTCTTTATCAATTCCAATTGTGAATATTTGGGGGAGGGGGGTTAGAAAGGAAATAAATTACAAAAAGAATTTACATAAATTCACATATTTGTTTGAAAATATCAACAAAGTTATTTTAAAACTTAAAAAGAAATTTTTTTTTTCTCTCTCCAAGTTAAAAATCAACTTAATTTACTTCAGCCCCTCCTTTGTTTAAATTATGAAAGTATACTCTATTGCAGACCAAAATGATAAATTTAAAACTTTAATAAAATATATAAATTTTGAAGATTCTTTATATTTATAAAATGATAAATACAAATGTAAGGGGGTATTTTTTTAGAGACATGAAAGCTTTAAAACTAAAAATTGCAATAAAAAGTCAATTTAGAGGAATGATAAATAATTTTATGAATAAATTATTTGTAAAAGAGGTACCTACTCAAGCAAAAGAAAGGCTTATACTATTTTTAATTTCATAATTAAATTTTCATTCTTTTTATTTGATAAAAAATATATATATACTCTGTAAAAAATATTTCCGATCAACCTTAGACAAACAAAACTCTTTAAACTACTTACCTTTTATCACCAATAGAAAGGCCAGAAAAATCATCCAAGTGGTTTCGGGATATGAACCTATCAGAAATAAAGGGGGAAAAAAAGTAATTTTTTTAGCTGATTTTTTTTCAGATTCAAAAGCACAAGTAAACATAATGAGCTGTACACTAAAAAAAAAAAAAAAAAAAAATGATTTTACAGGCAGTATGGCATTAGTTTGCATCTTCAGAGAATGGACAAAATAAGTTTTGGGACCCCTAAAAATATGGGCCCAGGACACATGCCCCGTGTGTCACTAATGTTCAATTTCTGGCGAAATGAGAATAAAAGGCTCGATTAACCTATTGGATACTGTTTATGTACTAAAAACTTTGTACTATTATAATCAAAATTCACCTATTCAAAACTGACGATAGTACCAAAGCTCCAAACTAAAAATTTCACTAGTATCTAGAGTTAACTCAACTGTTGGCAATGGTGGTGGTTGGGTGGGGTGGTTGAAATGTTTCATTTTCCCCCCGTAAGATAGAGAAAATTTCCCATTTTTCAATAATTCTTTCATTGATTGTATTTAACTTTACTTCTTGTGGATATCCCAGAAATTAAAAATAAATATCATGAAAAGCTTCGATTTATGGGCTAGGCAAATCGGTTTAAATTTCGAAAACGTTTTATCTAAAAAGTAATCGCATACTAACTTTTTTAGGTGCGTTCGTAATTATATAAATACGTAGCACCTATTGTCGTCGCTTGGTCCGTCTGTCTGTGTCTGTCCGCATATAACAACGCAAAAACTACCCAACCGAATGGTTTGCAATTTAAAATATATTATCTTTGCAGAATTTTGTCGAGACATTTCAAATTTTATTAAAATCGAATCAAAAATTTAGGAAATATTAATAAAAATATTTAAGAAATTTGAATTTTTTTTAATCTGCTTTTTTTGTTACAGGAGTTTCCGAAGTTTAATCGTCAAGCGACCGAGATACTTATATCGTCTGCAGATTAATTTCTGTAATAAAATAATTCATTTCACAGAATTAAAAATCTGAAAAGATCTGAATATTTATGTAACTAGCTATAGTACGAACGCACCTCATTTGTCACGTTTGACGTACAATTTCCAACTTGTTTTCTTTCAAAATAGACCAGAGAAGGATCAGACAAGCATAAAAAGGATTGTATTAATTTGCTTATAGTTTAAGATTAAATAATTTGAAACAATGAAGCATGAAGAATTGTAAGATTAGTAGATAGTGTCCTAATGTTTTTATCATACAAGGGCTAAGACCATTCATATTGACTAATATTACTCTAAAATTGGCGTAATACTTTAGACAAATAACTTTAAATTTAGGAAATTCTATTCTAATGAGTAAAATATATCCACCAGAGAGGTCTCAGATGGATTTCTTACCCATTAGAACAAAAATTTCCAAAATTTAAATTTTAGACAAAAGTATTTCAAAATTTTTGGAGTAATTAGCACTATGCCATTTTTAGAGTCATATTTAGAGCGATAAAAACAGTGTCCTAATGTTTTTATCATACAATGTATGTGGAGGCGTTTTATGTAGAAGTGTGCCTAGTATTTATTTCCGATCTTACACGAAAAGTGTTCCGAAATTTAACTTTGTCAAGTGCGTAGAATTAAGCTGAATGAAGTTTATTCTGGATAAATTTATTTGAACTATGTCCAATTTTCACAGAGTGTAGAGCAGACATACCTTTAACTACTTCGCGTTGAGCGTCCCGTACACAAAACTTTATTTTTTAGCATCAGTTTTTCCCAATAACAATCTTTGCTTAATTTAATTGCAGGAATTCTACGATTAAATAAAAAGCTAAAATTTTTATTCTAAAATTATGGATAGGAAAAATTAAGGATTATACACGTATACCATGCATCACGTACAGATGCCCGATTAAGGTCATTTGGGGCCCAAGGCCCAGCAACTTTTTGGGGCCCCGTCGAATTAAAATAGCTAGAAATTTTTTCAAGGATTAGTATCACATATGATACAGTTGCCAAGTTAAGTAAAATATTTTAGTTTTTACAGAAAACTATTAAGAAACTTTTCTAAATCTTTTTTCATTTTGGGCCCCTCATCAGCAGTGGGCCTGTGCGTTAATCAGGCCCTGATCACGTATACAGAACGCTCGTTGAGAAGGGACAAAAACAGATTATATATTCATGCTAACGCAACGTACATGGTTAAATCAAGGCACGTTGGCAAGACTTCACATATAAAACACATTTTATACATAGGCGAAAGTACACGCAATAAGTGTAAAGTAAAAATTCTGTTCAATCCTAATAAGATTACCGTAAAAAATTAAATAGAAAGATGTGACTACAAAGGGACTTGCATCCTATCGCCATTTGCAATTGAAGATAAATATGATCACTACTTATAAAAAGTACGTTTAGAATGATTAAAATAAATCCCCACAATGTCTGGCGTCTTTAAATTTAAGACCCTCATTACTTACGATGGAACTGCTCGTTCTTATATTAGCCACTTTATACAGTGATTAAGTTTTGCCTTATAAATTTAAGTTTATACGTTCGAAGTCTAGACAGAACTAGAAATTTAAAAGGTTACACAAGTCAGTGTAAGAAGAGCATTTAAGAGGCGATGCCGGTGTAAAACCTTTAAAATCTTTTTTCTCTTTAGACTAAATTTGACGTTTCTTTCAGTTTTTAGAGCCGCTTTTTGCTCAGCTCGCCGTTAAAAATAAGTTACAGGCTTTTGTGATGAACATTGTGGGAAAAGTTAGTAATCAAGCTATAGACTTCACACTTGCAGTGAAGCTAGATGAGCTGTGTTTTTATCTGGCTAATCATTAAATTTGTCTTTGAAATTACCAGTTTTTTTTTTTTTTTTTTTTTTTTTTTTTTTTTTTAACAAATGTGGTTTCTGAAGAAAATCTTTATACAAATGTGGTTTCTGAAGAAAATCTTATGTTTTTCCCCCAAGTTTAACTTTAATATTTTTAAAGTTTTTTTGTGAAATGAATGGTTTGCAAGGCTTCTTACATTAAGTGCAAAATGTTTAAACCCTTGTTTGTTTCGAATCCCCTTTAGGAAGCAGAAAAGAATTCACCAGTCGAAAATGAGGAAGACCAATATATTCTGTCCAGAGGGTTTTCTTCTAAATGGAATTTGTCCAAACTTTGTCTAATCAAAAAGGAGATTTCATTTTGAATAGTCAACTTTCACCCAAAATGATATTTTAAATGGACATTACATCGGCATCTCCCCTTAAATTAAAACGCACATATTAAATTTTCCATAAATAAATCGGGGAAGTGATACTGGCGGTCAATTATCAACGTCAGATGTACTGAGCACCCCTATCTTAAAATGAAACCACCCCACCATGATATGTAGAAAACAGAGCAAACGTTAACCAATAAAATGACTTCCAGATCAATTTACATGTCTTATATTTAATGAAAATAAAATAAAGCGAAAGAAGAAAACTCGTCCCATATAAATGAAGAAAGCTCTTTCGAAAAAAAGAAAAATGTAAACTATTACCATCACGTGAAATCGCTGATCTCCGATTCCAATCACGTTGCAAAGCGCGTTTTCACATCCACTTTTCTAGAAAGATTTTTTCCAAACAGCAGCCAAACCGCTAAACACCACCCCCAGGGTATTGCAAATATTACGTAGCTGTGACCTTGAGTGATGTACAAACGTGAGAAATTACTTTCGGTATGTTAAAGACAGAAATTTATAACTCATCAGGTATTCATGCCTAAAGAATAACGATGGCCAAAGATTATGAATTAATATGATGTGACATTATGATGAAAAATTACTTCATTTTGAAAGCTAATTGCAGTTTTGATTACACATTTTTCTATGTTTACGAAAGATTTTTTACACCTCTCCCCCCCCCCGCCATATTCAAATATGGAGGGGAGGGGAGTCTCAGAATCAATAACAACCCAAGATTAAATTTCACCCGGCACTTTTATATGAGCCATATTAATAGTGTCCCCAGTTGTCCTGATTTTAAGGAGTTTTAAAGTCCGTCCCGCAGAACTACTGCACTGGACGCCAAAAGTCCCGATTTTTCATGAAAATTTAAAAATTTCAATCCGATTGTTGAACTTTGAACCAAGTCCATATTTTGACATTTTCCAAGTCGGACATAGTACCTTTCAACACTTAACTTCTTTTAAATTTCTCCCTCCCAAACATGCATAGACAGTACCCGGACTGAGTTCCTTTCTTCACAAAAAAGTCAATAAACATGAAAAAAAAAATCTTAAAATGAGAAATTTCAAAATATGACTTAGTTCCTTTCAACAATCAAATTCAATTTATTTTAATACCATGCTATTTGTAGTCTGCATTCAGTGGAACCCAATACAGTAAAACCTTTAAGAACAACCTGCCTATACCGGAAAAAGGAATGCCATACAAATCTGACAAGATGGAACATTTTTCCGGGTCGCTATCTATTCTAGTTTTGCAGGTTTTAACTCATTTGGTTCGGTAAATCCTATAAAAACGGAGTCTTTATAACGGAGCCTTGTCTTAAAAGTAAAAAATTAATATTTCCATACGGAAGAAATACCATACAATTATGAAAGCTCAATTAGAAATCGTCCCAAAACTGAATTTAGTACAGTAAAACCCAAGACGAAACCTAGAATGACCAGAGAAAAATTCTACTTTGGTTTCCGTTTTAGCAGGTGTAATTGTATGGTATACTTTCTGCATGACCATGATTTCGCTTTTAAGATTAGATTCAGTTATAAACAGGTTCCCGTTTTTAAGGGATTTACTGTATTTTTATGTTCAATTTAGAAGACATTGTCCCTTTTTTTGTCTCATTGTCCCGCCTTTTGTGACAATGGACCTGGTAACGCTACATATGCAGGACCCGACTTACACTGTCTAGGGGCCCCGAGTGAAACATTCTGGGGTATTCCTTCTATCCTAAAAAATTGTTGGTGAATTATGCTTAAGTGACTATAGTACTATACTTCATACTTACTGTATATGTACATAAATTTGTACCAGGTACTATTCACATCTGTATACAGGATATCACAAGAAAGATAATCACAAATTTAAGAATACTAGTAGAAAAAATGGATTGATTGACGGGAGTATTTGTTTGCAAACTTTCCCTTTGTTTATTTACGTATATCATAAGGTTGCTAATACAAAATTGCCCCAACTAGTCAAATATTTTTAACTTGCCTCGTTAAGAGAGACATCAGTAATGGAATTCTCTAAAAATAATGGACCACCAAGTTGTTATAAAATTTTAATCCATTTTCTGATGTAGCTCCTTTTTTTTTTTTGGGGGGGGGGGAGAATGGGTTATGGGAAGCTAGAGGAAAAGGAGAGGAATGAATTCCCTTCCTATATCTTTGAAAAATGTCAAAAAGAATTTGTCACAATTGGTCAATTTTAACCATTTGGCATACTTTTAACGAAAATCCCGATTACTACCATCGAGAACTTCTCAAATTGAGGTGCGGGCAGATGTTTTGAATGCCCCTGCATTAATCAGGTCCTGTACATATGAAGTGCCCCATGACCGAATACCGAAGCTAATACAGTATATTTAGTTTTTACTTTGTTGAGAAAATAAGATCACCAAATAGTCATAGATCATAATCTGAATTTATTCATCACGTTGTCTAGGATGTTAAACAGTCGATCGGCCTAAGTGCAGCCTATGGAGAGTGCCTTAGAATATCGAATGGTCCAAATACCGTATATGTAAATATGAAGAAATACGTACTTTTTATGCGTGGCTGCATTTGGTAAGTTTATAATGCCTGTATTTAAGATTCTTCATTTCACTTTGCGTAACACTTAACTGCTACGACAGACGTTCGCGAATAGATACTGTGAGCTGTCTATCCAAGGCAGCTTGATCGAAATATAAACAAAAGCTACAATTCATGATGCTGTTTCTGTAATAAGCTTTCTGTACATCACTAAAATTCACCTGATATTTGGAAGTCTAACGATAGCACAAAGAGCTCAAAACGAAACAAAATTTCACGAGTATCGGTAATTGAATTGAAAATTTAACAAAGCAGAGGTCAGATTTAAAAATTAACTATTTTGGGTTCGTTTTGCCGGGTGGACTCTTTCCAGGTTGCCCTTAGGAAGATACACTTATAGATTCTAGATAACATTTTCTATCGTATATCTAAATAGTTATGTTCGATGACACTTATTAGTAGTTTGAGATTATAATACCTCTCGAAATACTTAATCGAGCATTGATTGAATTGATTTTATTGGAACAAAGTTCTAATAAGGACATGTTGCGTCAAGCAAAGTCAAAGACAACATAAGAAGTTATGTGAAGTACTGATGGAGACTTATTTAATGTTTAGAGTAAAAGTAACAACTGTTGTATGGAAATTTAAAAATATTGTTGAAGAAATGAGATTTACAGAAAATTGCTTAAAGCAGCGGTTTGCGAGACCACTAACAGCAGTTAAGGGGTTTTGTACCTTTTAAGCGCGACGAAAATCTAGAAGAACAATAAGAGTTTATTTATACATAAAGGTTTTGAAAATACACTAAGTTTTGATTATTAAATAGATTGTGCTTTTTAATATAATTCTATTAGAAACCGACTGATATTTTACTGAATTTGTGTATTGAAATTAAAAAAGTCCTTCCGGCCTGTACCGGGAGGAAAAAGTAGCTTTCCTATATCTTCGTTTTAGAATTTTAGCTAATGTTACACGAAAACAGCAAGTTAAAATGCAAAGAAACGTTTATAAAAGATTCGTTAATACTGAATTTGAATAAGAAATTCGCCAAATTATTGAGCAACAGCCAAATTGGCTTCATTTATGAAGACTTATTTTGGTCGCCAAATTTGGCGATATTTCGCCAAATGTCGCCAATTTTGTCGATATTTTGGCGCTAACGGATATGAATATATAGTTTTATGCGTATAATTGGGAAAATTATTACAACAATGAAAGAAAATAATTTGAGAGTAATCGCGTTAATGTGCTGTTTTGTTTCAAAATGTCAGCCACCCTAGAAATTCAAACTGCTCTATCTCAGCCATTTTTTGAGATAGAGGTAAACCAAAAAATGCTCTGGAATCCTTGTATCAAGGCCTAACACGTAATTAAAAATAAATTTAATTTTTTTGTATATTTATTTTAGTTTTAAATTTTTAAATGGCCGCCATCTTGAAACAAAATGGCGGACCAAGCTGGCCAACGAACTCTGTCGAGACATTGGTTAGCTTAATACACACAATTAGTTTAATCAAAATTGATTTATAATTACGA
Organism: Maratus michaelseni; assembly: GCA_963931845.1. NCBI lineage: Eukaryota > Metazoa > Arthropoda > Arachnida > Araneae > Salticidae > Maratus > Maratus michaelseni. The sequence continues at coordinate 123,356,513 of OZ007595.1, forward strand.
GCGTTATCGTATGACATAGGTCAGATATAGATATAGATAAACATTTGGACGGAGGGTGGTTTTGGGGGTCATGATCGGTGAAAATATATCGAAATTTTCCGGAACTGCTTTCCTCCGAACGGCTGCAATAGGTAGCTTTATACTTTTTTGTATTGAAAGCTACCTAATAGCTCTTTTTTTAACTCCGTAAGTCATTGCGCGCATGATATCTTGAGAACGTATGCGTGGATTGCTATGAAGTTTGATTTATATAATAAGCGCATATGTGTGTTTAAAAGATCTACTTTTAAATATTTACATTGATAAGATTTTTAATTATGAATATTTTTGTTCATTAAAAAACTTAAAATTTACAAAAATTTTACAAAAATATTTTTACATGGTTAATGAAATAATTGACCTAAGAGTAAGGGTCATTTTTAAAAAAACATGAGTTATTATAAACATTAAATTTCATAACAATCCAGTCATACGTTCTCCAGATATGCACGCAATGACTTACGGAGTAAAAAAAAAAAAAAAAGAACTTTACTCTCAACAATGCTCGAATTCTGTAAAAGACTAATCTGTTTCTAATGGTATTCTATCAAAAAGCACAATCAGCTTAATCAACAGTCAAAATTTCATGCTTATACAAAAAAAGTTTTGGAGATATACACTAATTCAAAGTTTGAAAATTTGTTGATTTTCGGCGAGTTTAAAAAAGGTACAAGACCCCTTAAGGGTTAAAAAGGTCGTAATTTGAAACAAATTCCGCTAGCAATATATATAAAATTACCGCCATGCTTTATTTAAATAGATTACATTTTCAAAAAAATTCACAGTGAATTAAATTGCAACACTGAATTTGAATCAAACAATAAAGTAGCGATTGATTTATACACAAGTTTGTTTTCAAAACGAAGTAAACAGTATTTTTTTTTGAGTGCAATATATCTATTAGATACCACTGAATTTACAACAAAGCACAAGTTACCTTTATTTCAATTTTCATGTATCATTAGTTTAAGACTGACATTGCCATTTAAGGGTTAATCATGTAATAAAATTAACACATTAATACAATGCGGAGAAAAAGAAATTAATAAAAATGACCGATATGAGACTTCTATAGAAATAAAATATATAGTATCCTAAAAAGTACAGATTTAAAAAGAAAAATCTTCAAAAAAACTGAACGTAGCACGATAGGAAAAAAAAATTATTGAAAGACAATGAAAGATATGGTTATATTTATAAGAAATCGCTTTAGGGAGAAAGTTTTGTAAAAATGAAACTAACATATTTTAACTAACCATATGATTTATCATTGAATTACCAGAAGACTGAGAAAAATATTTTGAACCTCCTTTTATTTAAATATATTTCATTAAATGCATTTAACCATAAACGTTCTATATTTCGCATGTACATTTTATTATATCTCATTTAATGTACAAGCAATTAGTCAGTACAATAAGGATGTTTAATATGTTACATTAAGAACACAGATCTTCAGGTATTTCTGCAAAATGTTTCTAGACTTAATACAACAAAATTCAAATAAATACATTTAGTCTAATTTAAAAGTTAAATATTGCATGTGTGTAACATTAGTTAATCCATATAGAAAAATATTTTCTTAATAAATTTCCTTCAACAAATTCTATCAGTTTGTACAAATCTGCGATGTGTAAGGATTTATGCATACACTCCACTCATATGCGACCCACCCACATTTTTTGAAAAAAAAATAAAAAAAGGATTATTACGTAAAAATTCCTTTAACTATAGTGTTTATATGGTCAAGCGAAATCTTTGCTTTATAATACTATAAATGCATTATGGATAATTATGTTTCAGCATTTTACAGATAAATGCATATCTATATCCATCATTTAAACTTCCGAATAGCTAGTAAATTAGAAACCTCCAGTTTTTTTTTAATTCAATGATTGGTTTCATTGACTCGCATGTTATTAAATAAATATTATCCTTACCATATTAATGAATAAACTTAATTAAACTAAAACAATGTCAGGAAATTTGTAAACCACTCGAATTAAGCATGCCTTACCTGTACAAACTTCTACCTGTGTGACTTCGATAATTTACTACCGTCAGAGCAACATTTTTTAAAACCCAAAACTGTGGTTGTATTTCAATAATTTCAAAACCCTAATATCGATAGTAAGCAGAGGGAAAGTTTTGAGGTTGAATTCAGTTAGATTTTGAAATTTCGCAGTTTGAAATAATTATTGCTGTGTAGATACAGCGTCTAGAATAAATAGTGTGGAAACCGACTACAAAATAGTACTAAAAAATTGAATTCCATAAATGTACAACGATGCTGAATGATAAGAGGTCGATCACAGCGACATCTGCTAGCTCTTTTCAACGTAAACATTCTATAAGAATCAAATTGAGAAAACGCTACAGCCGGTAATAAGTAATTTAAATACTTAAATTATTAAAAAAATAAATTGCTTAAAGGCGTTCAGTACTGGTCCATTTACTCCATATTATATTCATGTATCCTTACTCTGATATATACACCAGATTAATAAAAACCTGCTATGAATGGATAAAATTTGGGTATTTTTTTAAATCCCTGACAGTGAAAATGCAAATAGGAAAGATTTTTGCCAAACTTACTCACACAAATTGTAAAATATAAATGAATGTTTTTTATTTGTTTTTTATCTGTATTACAACAGGTTTTATAATGTTTTTTATGGTTTTGTAACTCCTCAAAATATCTCCAATAACCACGCGATTGGCTGATTCGAACTTTATATTTTACATATAAACTAGCACAATTATCATAAGACTATACTTGATATAGTTATCCTCTTAAAAAATATTCTGCAACTTATTTTATGTCATTGCTTGATTATCAACTTAAAACTGTTCAAAATACATATGATATTTACTAAATTTTTACGTTTAAAAGAGCTAGCAGATGTCGCTGCGATCACCCTATTATCATACAGCATCGTTGCACATTTATCGGCTACAATTTTTTAGCACTTTATAAAGCAGGCGTAGAGAACCCCAGCTGCCAGTGTTATACCGTAAAATTAACAGTAATAAACAGTAAAATACGCTACCGCGCATGCGCGGCAGCGTATTACTGCTTATTTTACTGTTTATTACTGTTAATTTTACGGTATAATACTGGCAGTTGAGATGCCAGTATTATACTATAAAATCAACAATTATTTTTTGCAGTGAAGATATAGACAGCAATTGCTGAAAATGGATTTTTACCGAGTAATGTGTTTTGTAAATTGCTTGCTTATTTAAATATCTCATTTCATTGGATGAAAAAATGAAATTTCTTAATAATATTCTGTTAGTGTTGGAAAGTGTTTCATAATCTATGCCGGATGCATGATTTTTCGTTCTTGTTTTATATCCATTCTGAGTAATATTTGCGATTGTGTTATATACAGAAATTTTCAAAACCATTTACATTTATAATTATTCCATTTCTGAAAATAATTCCTACATGGATTTGAATGGAAGAGTTAACATAAAAAGTTTGCATTTTTCATCTTCTTTGGAAAGCAATATTAGTGTTTCACTCCTCACCTCTCACCTATTTATTTATTTATTTATTTATTTATTTATTTATTTAACAGAGAAGGTATTTTGTTCGGATATTAAAATCCTTAACCTTTGTCTTTTCGAATAATTCTTTTGCATCATTATTTATATTAAATTACTTTATAACATAGAGGATTGAAGCTTACAACATCCATTTGATGAATTTCTAGTTTTTGTCCTTTATGAATAACTTTTGCAAATATTCTGCGTATAAGAAGGCCTCTAAAACCATGCAAATTGGAAAAATACATTCTAAAAATAATTCATAAATGAGTTTGAAGAAGAAACATGAACCTGAGTAATAATTTTTCATCTACTTTGGAAAAGGACATGGGTATTTCACATTTCTTCAAAACGGTTGTCAAATTTTTAAATTTATGGACGCTCAATTTACTTTTTGTTTTTCAAATCTGAGTGACACTATAATTTCACAACTGAAAATTTTCTTCATCAAAAGTATGGATACATCGGGAAACTTTTGACTGGGCCGATGAAGAATGATACGGGTGACCCGTTAACATCACGTGCCCCACAAACTAAGGGTCAAGGCTTTTTGGAAAGTTTTAAACCAGCAGCGTGTGATGTAATGGGCTGCCTCGTATGCTTGTGGAGTACTAGAACACTTGTTACTGACCCACTGTAAAAATTATGACAGTCCGTGTGTTGCAATGGGAAAGAAAAAATGGGTGTTTATATGCCAGGCATGTGTCCTTGAAAATGACAGCTACAAATTATAAACCCTCGGGTGATTTCTGAAATATTATTGCTATAATGGCAAAAGATAAAGTTCAATACTTAGAAAAGGATAATATCATCATCCTGTCCATCGTATGTTTCGTGAACGCAGAAGTACAGTTACATATTTGACTGTAATTTCTTTAAGTTTTTGTTTGTTTGGTTGGTTTTTGTAATAAATTATTCTTAATGGATACATAATGAATATAATATCTAAATTTCATATTTTACAATTAAAATTTTCACAAAAACAAAAAGTCTAAAAGGTTTTTTTTTCTCCAAATTTCGCATTTGTTCTAAAAAATTACATGAAACGCCTACCAATATTGCTTAATTATTATACAACTGGAATATCTGACTTTGTTACAGAATAATGGTTTTAAAATATCAATATGTTTTAAATTCATTATGTCAACGTATTTTCAATTATTTATTAATCATATAACGCTTTCGCTAAGGAAACACTTCCTATCTAGCAATCAACTAAAATTTTCTGGTTAGGGTTCCGTTCATCTCACGAAACCCTATTCGTCCCGCTTCTCCGTCTGTCCGTCACAGAGTCGATTCTCAGAAACTGTATAACTTACAGACTTGAAATTTTGTGTACTTACAGCTGAATACCTACTGTCACGCTGAAAATCATAAAATTTTAAAAAAATTATATTATTTTAATATAGAGATAAAAAACCAAAAATCTAACAGCCTGTTCCTATTAAATTTAAACATTTTTCGTTATAGCAGTTGCCAACAATTAAATATCCACAATAAAATTCTTTCTACAATAATTAATTTTCTATTGGAAGATTTCCACGTGAAAAATTAAAATGAAAAGTTTCACCAATTGAAAAAAATATTAATATGGCGTCATATTGGTAATAAAAGGGAAATTTTTTAACATTTCTCAGTAATACAAGGAGTATGAGTATGTGTAAGTACAGAAAGCAGGTTAATATGACGTCATTAGAGAATTTAAAAGAAAATTAATCTGACGTTATATTGGAAGTTTAATGGACTTTTTCAAATGTTTGAGAATAATACAAAGAGAGTATCAATATGAGTAATAGAGAAAGCAAGTAGATATGACATCAGCAAGCGATTATAACGTCATATGAGTTTGAGGAACGTATTGAATCAAAAATACAGTTAGTTCGTTGAAGGTTTCAACCAGCGTCTGAAGAATTGGGCTACCTCGTATGCTTGTGGAGTATGATAAAATTTGTTTCTGACCCACTGTAAATAGCAGTATATGTAGTGTCGCAATGCGAGAGACAAACAAACAAATTAGGGTGTCAATATGACAGCCATGTATGTCCTTGAAAATGACGGTTAGAAGTTATAAATTTTCGGGAAACTTGTCCAAAAATTTTGGGCAATTTACTGGACGCGTTGAAATAAAAGAGAGTGTCCAATTTTTCTAGTTAATTGAACTTTCCACTATTACTTGAAAGCTGGATTATTGAAACTCAGTTATCCGGTTCATTGTAGAATGAAAAGTAAATGGCGACACCAAGTAGTAAAATACCACAATGTTCCTGAAGAGAATACAGGCATTCCGCCTGATGTGAGAAGCACTAAAGACATAAAAATTTAAATCCTTATTTGTTGCTGACAGAGGAGTATACGTATTCGGTAGGACAATCATTTTCATAAAATTTCAATCATGGGAGGAAAAAGTGAAAAACGATTGTCATAGGAAAATTTCTAACTCAGAGATTTTCAGATAGACTCTGCGATACGCAATTCATTTGAATTTTGCGTTTTCTGTCTTTTTAACACTTTCCAAAAATGTTGAAAAGTATTTATGAATTCGTTTTGTCTGTCTGTCTGTCCGTGATCTAATTCGCGTAAATATACTCGGATAAGGTCATGCAATTGAAACATGTTATTATTTTTTAGGTTTACTATGGCATGTTCGGTATTGAAAAAGAAGTGTGTGGTGTTTATAGTTCGCTTACAGGGAAACACAAAAATTTCCGTTTTCATTACGGTCTATATAAAAAATCGTTTGAAGTGTATTTTAATGATGTTAAACTATTTTAAACACACCATTAAGGTGAACTATAAGTCCCTTACAATAGGATAGGGTGTGCACAGCATTCACCGTTCATTTACAGGGGCGCCCAAAATAATTCGGTTACAGTACTATCTATTAGCAATAATTGCTGGAAGTTCGTTTTAAATTCTGGCATACATTTTAAAATGTAACTAATTTTTTACATATTTCTCCGTGTGTATAAATTATATAGATCATATACAGCAGCGATACTCAACATTCGGCCCGCGGACCGCATGTCGGCCGGTGACATTTAATATGCGGCCCGCGACACATAATCATTAATCTATATTTATAAAATCAATTGAGATGTGCATAACAAAAATTTTAAGACCTTCACTGTTCTTTTATATATTTTCACGGGAAGACAAAATTTGCTCTGTTATTTATAATCACTAATTTAAAATTATCTTAAAACATGTTAAAAGCCGTTTCGTTAGTCAAACGTTCTTTGTACATGTAGTTCTATTTGTGCTGTAGTGTTGTATATATTTCTTAATATTCAACACTGAACAAACCTTATTTCAAATTAAATTTGCACTATATATTCTAAAAAATATTTTGTATTGAGATAATGACTGTTTTATTAAAAAAAAAAATCCCCTGATTTTTCTTTTTCTTTTTAGAAACTTGGAAATGCTGCATTGTTATATTATTACGTTTATACTTATACATAGCTAATAATACCTATAAGGGACATTAGGGACCTATAAGGGATCTTTGCCGCAGAAAAAAGTGTTATATCAGTAATTCCAAACAAAAATCTTCGTGGCATATTTCTACATCATTATGAATAGAAATCTACTACGAAGTATATTGTTCGGAAATAGTAAAGTTGTTGATAACATTTCTTCAATCCTACTAATTATATTAATTTTATTATATAGCTTTGTTATACTACTTTTGTTATCTTACTATTTTAATTACACTTTTTTACATTATTATACAAGTGTGTTGCGGCCCGCCTAACGTCGCAAACATATGTTTGCGGCCCGCGAGAAAAAAGGTTGAGTATGGCATATATAGAAGGTTGCTCAAAAGAATCCGAGCTCATTATTTTTTAGTGACAAAAATTGCTGAAGGAAAATTTTCATCTGTATTATGTGTTTCCTAACTGAACAAAATTTTTGCCTACTATGTAGTATATATACCACTCTATAAAACATATACAGGGATGCGCAAAAGAATTCACATATTTTTCCAACTATAGATGATAATTGGTGAAAATGGGTTTTCAAATTTATTATGCGTTTTCCAAATTATTTACTTAGACATCATTTTTCACTTTATTAAACGGTGAAATTTTGTTATACACTCTCAGAAAAAACTGTAAATTTATGAATGTTTGCCCTTCAATTTTCACTGACAACAGCCTTATTTGATGAAAAACGGTCTGATCCACTAAATAAGAGGCCTTATCCCTTAGATACATAGAAAATTAAGGGCAACCCACATGTTCTTACAGCTCTAGTCCATCTGTTAGCAAAAATACTGTACGACTCCATACATTTTCCTCCGCTAGGGTTAGCCCTTCATTTTAGTCCTGTTTCGAAAAATAATGTCACTTAACCGCGACCGTAACATATTTTTTAACCCGCCAAAAAAGTGATTCTGTGATGATTATCTAACGTGCTACGTGCTACGGAACAGTAAGTAAAGTGTTATTGTGTTTTAATGTGCATTATATCCTGTGCATTATAAGGCTGTATTACTTTGCACCGTAAAATTACGGGCTGCACAAAATGATGGGCATGGATTTTTCTTTTTTACGGGGAGGGAGGGGGGGGGGGGCTTTGACTGGAATCTCTGCTGCCGGCCTCTGCCCGTAATTTTACAGGGATATTTTTAACAGTGCGATAAAATCTATCAAAAGAAAAAAAAATGAGCGTATGAAAAGTTTAAACACAGTAAATCTAGTCTTAAGTAGAACAATAATAATAATAATAATAAAATACTTTATTATTGTACCGCGACCGTAACTTATTTTTTAATCCGCCAAAAATCAATTATGTGATGATTATCTAACGTGCTACGGAAAAGTAAGTAAAGTGTTATTGTGTTACTTTGTCCCGTAAAATTACGGGCTGCACAAAATAATGGGCATGGATTTTTTTTTTTTTTTTTTTTTTTTTTTTTTTTTTTTTTTTACGGGGTATGACTGGAATCTCTGCTGCTGGCCTCTGCCCGTAATTTTACAGGGATACTTTTAACAGTGTAGTATTCTGAATATGTTGGAAAGTGCTTTATTTTCAATGTTTGAAGCATGATTTTTCGTTCTTATATTGGAAATCTACGAGGAACGCGTAAATTACAAGGACAGACCTTGAGGACCACTAGCTGTCCATGGGTCTCAGTTTGAGGAACTCTGTAATATAATAGGCTACCTCGTATGCTTTTGCTTATGGAATAAGAGAACACTTGTTTCTGACCCTCTGTAAAAATTATGAAAGTGTGTTGCAATTCGAGCGACAAAGAAAATATTATGGGTGTTAATATGCGAGGCATGTGTCCTTGAAGATGACGGTTACAAGTTACATATATATCTTCTGGTAATTTCTAAAAGATTGCTCTGGTCGTAAAAGGAAAAAACTCGATGCTCGGAAAAGGGTAATATCATCACCCTATCCATCTTATGCTTCGTGTACAATTATTCGAATCTGACACGCATAATAAGCATTTCTTTTCTTTTCCTTACTTTCTTTATTTGTTATAAATAATTTCACATGGATACAGAACGAATTATGGGTATGTAAATTTCGTATCTTAAAACTAATAGTTTCGCAATGACAAAATATCAAAAAGGAAATTTTTGTATTTATTTCGCATTTATTCTCAAAGTTTGCATGAAATACCTGCACCTATTGCTAAATAATAGCATACAGCTGGATTATCTCATTTATGCAGCGGAATATGGATTTTAAAACATAGTTTTTCCAATCAATTTGTTACTCACTTGTAGCTGTATTCCTGGAAAAATTTTCAATCTTGCAAAACTTGCAACAAAAATTTTTTATTTTCAGTATGACTCATTTTTAGGTGCGTTCGTAATTATATAAATACGTAGCACCTATAGTCGTCGTTTGGTCCGTCTGTCCGTCTGGCTGTCTGTCCGTCTGTCCGCATATAATAGCGCAAAAATTACCCAACCGAATGGTTTGTAATTTAATATATGTAACTATTGCAGACTTTTGTCGTGTCATTTCAAATTTTATGAAAATCGAATCAAAACTTAAAAAGATATTAATATAAGTTTTCTTTATTCTGTTAAATCCTATCATCCGTAATCTATATAATAAAAGCGGATGTCATGTGACTAAGGAAAACAAATACGGGCTAACCACATCTTTTTCTATATGCCAAGCAGCCATTTCCATTAAAAAATATTTTTTCGAATAAAATTGCATAAAAGTTACATTTTTAGAAAGATCGTTCAAAAAAATTGTTTGCTTGTGAGATGAGTTACATTAAAAAATGTATAGATTCTGAGATAACTGTAGTGAAAATTAAGTTAACAACCGAATATCCCAATCCATTAAAGTAAATAAACAAAATATTCATTCATTGTGAGTCATAGAAATATTAACCACGAAGGTAATCATTCGCAAAGCAAGATATCCATGGTGGATTTACAGAGCTGTCTGGAGTCGGATATATATATATATATATATATATATATATATATATATATATATATATATATATATATATATATGTGTGTGTGTGTGTGTGTGTGTGTGTGTGTGTGTGTGTGTATAGCATCTGTAAACATGGCATACGTAATAAAAAACAAGAAGGTAAAAATCATGCGTCAAGCATAGATTATGTAACACTTTCCAACGCTTCCAAAATAATTTTACAAATCATTACCGTTTAATAAGCTGAAAGATATCTAAGTAAACAATTTGGAAAACGCATAACATATTTAAAACGTAATTTCAGGAATTTTCAACATATATTTCCAACATATACAATATTCGGAAAAATATCCGAATACTTTTATTCAGCCCTGTATATGATCTATAGATTTGTATATATACTTACATAGGATGCTAAATTTTAGTTTAGTTAGGAAACGCGTAACACAGTTTAAAATTCCCCTTCTGAAGTTTCTGTCCATAAACGGAAATGTGTTCGCGAACTTTTGTGCTGCCTGTATAGGATCTACAGAATTTATACACACCAAGTAATAGACAAAAAGTGAGTTAAATTTAAAATCGCGTTCAGTAACTTAAAACGCACTTCCAGGAATTATTGTTAACAGACAGTAGAGAATTCTTTTGTGTGTCCCTGTAACTGAACGATGACTGCTATACACACAATATTCTGTTGTAAGCCTCTTGTAATGCACCTTAGTGATATATATAAATTTCAATGCGTTTAAAATATTGAAACATTATTTAACTAAACCGCAAACGATTTTTCTCCATAGACGTAATGTAACGGAATTCTTTTGACTGTCCCTGTAAAGTAACTATAAGTGCTATGCACACCCTATTCTATATTAAGCTTTTTGTAATGCATCTTCGTAATATATAGCAATTACAATGTGTTTGAAATTGTGTAACATCATTCAAATAAACCGCAAATGATTTTTCCCCATAGACTTTAATGTAACGGAATTCTTTTGTGTGTCCCTGTAAAAAAACTATAAGTGCTACACATTTAAGTTGAAATAGGGAACATTTTATAGATAATCACAATAACATATAAAAATTGCAAGGCAATCCGAGCCTATTTACGGGCGTTAGAGCACGGACAGACGGCCAAACGGCAAACGGCCAGACAAACCGAAGTCATAAACACTTTTCAATTAGGTTGGAAAGTGTTAAAAATACGCATCCTCTTTTCGTTCAAAGTAGACGATAGAATTTATTTCACTGAAATAATAACGATGTTTTATTACATTGTAAAACTAGTTATAGCACGAAACGAGCGCACCTCATTTGTCACGTTTAACGTACAATTTCCAACATGTTGAATTTTAACATTAAATATACCAGCAACCGATCATTTGGCAATTTTAAACGAAAATACCGTTCAGAAATGCCGCGAGTGGCCACTTTCTGCGAAGTCCGATGCGTCAGAAACTTGGCTTTAAGCTGGTAATTATTCTCTTTCGCAAATAAAACACACAGTTGGAGGACAAATATCGAAAAAAAAAACTGTTTTGAAGAGTTTTGGAATCGGGATACACCAAAAACCGTAAAATGGCTTGGTTACCATCTTTGAAACCACACCATAAAGAAGCTAGATTACAGTGGGCCCACTCTGAGAGTGGGCCAAACAGCATATATCATTTGGTGATAAGTGGCTGAATGTTATATTCAGTGATGGAAAAAATGGAACCTCGACGGCCCTAATAGATTTAAAAACTATTGGCATGATTTTTGCAAATAACCTAGAAGTATATTTAGCATACTATACATGATGGTGGTTGTGTAATGGTATGGGGGGGGGGCTTTTTTTTTCAATGGTCAAACGTCACTAGCATTCATCAGTGGTCGTGAAAACTCTGACAACTATCAGGAGACACTTGTCAACCATTTTCTTCCTGTTGTAGCAATTTTAGGCGGAAAAAATGGATTTTTCAATACGATATTGTTTTGATTCATACCTCAAACACAACGTCAACGTGGCTTAAATCGTACAAGATATTAGTTTTGAAATGGCCGGTAATTAGCCCTAATTAAAACCCTATAGAAAATACATAGGGTATTCTCATACACGAAGCTTTTCCGACTGATAAGCAGTATTCTTCAATTAAGGACGTGAAAGATGCCATTGAGAACGCTTGGTTTAAAATCAAACCGGAAACAATACAGAACCCCATTTTATCGATAGAAGACCATATATTTAAACTCATGCAACACAATGGAGCAATAATCAAATATTTTATTATTATTATTATTATTATACTAAAGACTAGATTTACTGTGCTTAAACTTTTCATACACTCATTTTTGTTCTTTTGATAAATTATATTGTTTGAGATAAATTTTAAAACATAATTCTATTAAAAATCTTTTTAAAACTACAATTTGTAGTTCATATGAAAAGGAATGTAACTTGCAGTAGAAACCATTTGCATAAAACGTCTCAGTATGAAGTGTGAGAGCCTTCTTTCGGTTACTTTTGGAATCTTTTTTTAATACATGGGGGAAAAAAATCCAGTGTCCCTCTCATCATATTCGTGCAAACTTAAATTTTTTCCGAGCATTAACTTCTTTTATTATGGATTTTTTAAGTTTGCCCAAATTTTGATGTTTCTAATGGCAAAGAACGCTTTTCGGAACTGTGGGTAACTCGGAAGAGATTATTGTATATTTTCGTTCGTTGTTACATTATATTTTCGTAGATTAAGAAATAAATGCCCTTTTTCACAGTGAAGTGTTTGTCTTTATCGGGTTCAACTAAGGAATAAGCAATGTTGAAGGCCCTTGTAGTACAATTAAAGCATATCTCATAAGACAAGTTCAGCAAATAGTATTAAAATTAATAATCGTTAGTATATATGTTTAGGATTTATTTATTTTGGTTCTATCTCTCTTTTCTCCAAAATTTGACCCTCTTTTTTGAGCCACTTGTAGACCTTTTCTTTCTTGGTCAGTTAGCAACACTGTTTGCAAAACAGCTAGAAGTACCAGTTTAAAAATTAAATTATATTGCAAAAAAAAAAAAAAAAAAAAAAAAAAAAACCTTCTCTAAAAGACGAGAACTGCAGACTAGAGAAAAATTACAAAGGAATTCTGTACTTTGGTATTTACTTTATTTACTTTCATTTTAAACAATTTTAAGCTTTACAGTATTTTTAAGATTTAAGCTTTATTGATACAGGAAAATTTATGTTAAATAAAAAATTTCATGTTTTTCCATATTCGACATTATATTTCTCTTGGATCTCAGTAAAACTATATAAATGAGGTTCAATTGTATTACTAAACTAGCTGACGTTGCATGATAATTACTTTTTAGATTAAAGATACCTAAAATCAGTGTTGAATAATTTTATTTTTTAATGAAAATCTATCTAACCGAACCTAGAGTTGCGGGCCCCACTGCTCTCGGCAACGTACACTGGGCGGCCGACGCACGCCGAGGTCTGTTTTGATTTTTTAGGTGCGTTCGTAATTATATAAATACGTAGCACCTATTGTCGTCGTCTGGTCCGTCCGTCTGTCTGTCTGTCCGTCCGTCCGCATATAACAACGCAAAAACTACCCAACCGAATGGTTTGAAATTTAAAATATATTATCTGTGCAAAATTTTGTCGAGACATTTCAAATTTTATGAAAATCGAATCAAAACTTTAGAAGATATTAATAAAAATATTTATTAAGAAATTTGAACTTAAAAAAAGAAATCGGTATTTTCTTGTTACAGGAGCTTCCGAGGTTTAACCGTCAAGCGACCGAGATACTTATTTTATTACAGAAATTAATCTGCAGACGATATAATTCATTTCACAGAATTAAAAATCATCAAGATCTGAATATTTATATAACTAGCTATAGCACGAACGCACCTCATTTGTCACGTTTGATGTACAATTTCCAACTTGTTATTTTTAAACGAAAGTCTTTCCAAATGAACCTAGTATTAAGGGTCCCAGAACCGAGATTATCCCACGAAATCCCTCTAGGTGGAACACAATAACACCAAAAAGCTAAAATAACTACACAAACATGTACCTCTTCTTAATCACATGAACAGGGGGGGGGGGGGGGGGGGCATTACTGAGAAGGCACACAAGGGCTTAAATATTAAAATAACTGGTAGAAATATTAGTAGAACATAGCCGTTGAGTAAATTGTCTACTACCGAAGAATCCAAACCTCAGACGATTGTTTTAATGTTAATCCTATGGGATTTTTTTTAAATTTTAAAACTGATTATTTTACCTCCAAATCTCATTATTTCTAAACCAAAATTTTACTCGAACAACAACGTAAAGGTTATTTTATAGTGTTAACATTTTAGAGCATTGACACAGAAATAAGTTTACATTTTCTATCAAAGACTGCTCAACGTTAACTCTATAGGATTTTTTTTTAATTTTTAAAATTTATGATTTTCTCCCTAAATCTAATCATTTCTAAACGAACTTTATACTTTCGATTATTAGCTAAAAGGTTAGTATATAGTATTTAAATTTCAGAGTGATTGTATAAAGTAAGGTTTATTTTTTTAAACAAAATGTACCTATTGTAGATTAAGTGAGTATTTTTAATTTTTTAGTATTTTGAATAGTTAAGGTAGTGCACGCTTGGAAAGACGATGAGATAAAACATGAAAAACGACGTTTCAAAAAGAATTTCTTTTAAAGAGTTAATATTCGTATTTTTTAAAAGAATAACATGGTTAGAAAGATTAAACTACGTTAATACGGTAAGAATTTTTTATTTTTTGTATTGTGACGAAAGACGTGACTGCCAAAGATTGCCAAAGACGTGAAAAAAAAAATTGCTTTTTTCGACTTTATGTTCTTCATTTGCTTTTGTCCGCCCCGATGTAGCTTTTCATGTCCTTTTGCAATGTTCATTATACTTTTTAATTAATATCTCAGTTAATCAACAAAAAATGAAAAATCTGAGCCTCACGTGTATTAGGATCTGTCTTGAACTATCCTCATACAAATTTTCAGACCTCTATGTACGGTAGATTTTCCTATCCATCGCCAACAGACAAGCACACACAGACAGACAAAAATTTTCTTTCATTAGCATAGATAACACGAGGTATATAAGAAGAAAAACGTGATCAGTAACTGATGAAAAAAGATTTTGCGTCATGGTGAAAAAGTGAAGTGAGAGCAATATAACAGAATTTTGCCCAATGAAATATTTCAGGAATCTCGACTTTTCCTCCAATAAAAAAAAAAAAAAAAAAAAAAAAAAAAATAGAAACAAGGTCACGAAAAGAAATATCACTGCAAAGAATCGGTCATCTATCATCAGAGCTATCATCAGAGTCAGTCTATAAGTTCGTATTAAGTTATTTTCTCGTCACATTTGCATACTTAAATGGCTTTCGTCCAACAGTTCTTGCGTATATGTTTATTTTATATTGGGAAAACATGAGTGCTTATGAAACTGTACTTGAACATTTTAGGTAGATTTCGTAAGAAATACTACCTATTACATTCTCCCCTAGGTTGGAATTTCCGGAAAATTTTTGCAGATCTACGACGATCATGATACCCAGAACCCAAAACCACCCCCAGTTCAGAACTTTATATATATATATATATATATATATATATATATATATATATATATATATATATATATATATATATCACTTTTTTATGGACAAGATAACTTCAATAATTATGCACAAATCTCTTCCAAACTGATACATAAAATCAAGGGGCCTAAAATCTCGGTCAAGTTTGTTAATGGACAAAATCGAACCAAGGGAGGGGAAATGGGGGGGGGCTTTTTGTGAAAACGGTAAAACACCATAACTTCTTTATGATACGTATCGAATCCGTTTAAAGTTATTATTACTTCTAGGAAAATAGCCAAAATTTATGTATGACAGATTTTTGATATCATTAAAAATGGTCTCAAGGGGCGGGGGAGGGGGGAATTAGGAGTTTAAGAAGAAAAAAATTCATTATTTTGTCAATTCACAAGGTAAAAAATCTGCTTCTTAGATTTATTATAAATCCTCTTAATATTATCTAAAACTTTTATATTGAGAAGTTTTTTTATAGGACCAACTCTTACAAAAAAAAAAAAAAAAAAAAAAAAAAAAAAAAAATTATTATTTTTTTTTTAAATTACAAAAAAAAAAAAAAAAAAAAAAAAAAAATCTTCGCTGGCTCCGCTTAGAGACACAGGTATATTTCGAAGTGGGCGGTTCCAGCAACCGCATCATGGCAAAAAGGTCATTTCTTCTGCAAATAAACAGGCGCCCCACGGCCTGCGTCTTAGAAATCTACCTGTGCCTGTAGGCCGAGCCGTCAGGGATTTTTTTCTATCACAGTCTCTACTAAAGGTACTAATACCCGGCTGATTAAAAATTACCTAAAATATAATGAGTTTGTTTGCCATTTCTTTTAATTGTTGTTATAAATTAATATTCCAGACATTAATCCTTATATATTATTTCTCCTGTCAACATCCCTTTTACTCAGAAAATATGAAACGCAGAACAACGAATGAGATACCATATGAAAGGTTTTAGAACAGGCTTCTGACATAGCCCACTTAACAAATCGTTAAAACATGTTTTTGATTAAAATTTGCTGAAATTGAAAAATTAAATCGGCATTGTTTTCATGAAAGAAATGAAAGGTTTTCCTGAAATTATTGTTGCCAAAAAAATAAAATACCACATTATAGGATGCTCATAGCAATTATTATAAAAAACACCGCACGGGTTTATTTTATACTTATGATTAAAAAGCGAAATTGAAATTGAAATGTTTAGATTGATATTTCTAAGTCCCATGGTTTTCCCGAAGCGGATGACGTCATCCTCTAATGCAGTCAAAATACGATTGTTAATTTTTTTTCTCGCGCGTGCCTTTAGCAATCTTGGATCAATTTTTAGTCTAACTTTGATGGAATAAATTAGATGATATTCTGGCTTGACTAACAACTAAATGTTGTTTGCAGATATTTTTATCCTTGCTTTTTCTTTAGAAGTTTAAACCTGCATCTAATAAATATTACATATTGATAAAAAATTATACTTCTCTATTATCCCGTCGACCACTTTTCATAACAAAAAACTATCGCCAAATAAACGGGAGAACGTTGCCATTGGAATATCAAAAAAAAAAAAAAAAAATAAGAATTTAAGGACACAATTGTTATTTTAATTAATAAAATAACTACTAAATCAGTAAAACATAATGAAAAATACACGCAAATGTCGAATGTAATACCACTAGATGACGTAACAAACACGCATAATGATTCTGACATCAAGTAAATGGGACTGCATTTTTGGCGTTTAATCTTACAGTTTGTCGGTAGTTTTTAGTTATGAAAAGCGGTCGACAGGTTAATAGAGAAGTACCTAAAAATATTAGATTTCAGTGCGAAATCTTCGCACGGGCCCTCTGGTACTAATTATATTCTTGGTGATTTCACACACACATACACACACAAAATAAAGAAATAAATAATTAAGAGACAGTTTCACTGAAACTCTCCGATCGCAAAATCCCATGTTAGCCTACGGGAAAACTTAAATACATGATTACACATTACAATATAATTATTGAAATACAGTTTCCGCCGTCAGAAAGTAGACGTTCAGATGCCTAAAAAGTCCGTTTTAAAAAGAAAATACCGCCTTGAATTTTAAGTTTTTAAAAAACTTTATAAACTTTTAAAATTTTCCCTTCATGAAACATTATAATCTTCTTTAAAATACTTAAAATTTAAGGAGGCAGTTTTTAAAAATGCATTTCGTCGGCATCTGATGTCTAATTTTCTATGCTGAAAACTGCATTTCAATAATTAACACATGGGCTGATAAGTTCCCAGTCTAATAAAGAAAACACAACTTTTTAACAAAGCTTTATAACTTTATGACTTTATAACTTTATAACTTTAATAAATAACATAACTTTAATAATAAATAATAATAATTTAAAAATAATAATTTTATAATAATAATTTAATAATAATAATTTTAAAAATAATTTAATAATAATAATTTTATAATAATAATTTAATAAATGATTAATAATAATAATTTAATAATAAATAACATAATTTTATAACGAAAAAGCTCCAAACTCGTTGTTCTTTTTGGTCAAAAGTCAACACGCGCGGCAGCCACTTTGACTTTTTTTTTTTTTTTTTTTTCTACAGTAACAAACCAAATATTTCTGGGAACGGCGCGGCGTTCCCAGGCGTTCCCACCCAACTACAGCACTGAAAATGTTAAAAAAAAGAGTTTGCGCCATGAAGAAGAGACGAAAGGGAGAGCGAAACAGTAGAATTTCGGCCAATGAATATTTAATGAAGCTCTAATTCTCGACCTTTCCTCCAATAAAGAATTTAGGAAGAAGGGCAGGAAAAGAAATAACTCTATAAATATGCATCAGAGTCGGTTTACGAGTTTGTATAAAATTATTTTTCTCGTCACGAATTTATATAAAATGGCTTTCTTTCGACAGTTCTTTCGGATATTTATTTTATAGTGGCAAAGACATCAATGATTATGAAACTGCACTTGATATCTTCCTCTTCGAAGTCTGCTAGATTTAAATTGCGAGACTATTTCAAAATTAAGATGAATTCGTTTGCGGCTTCTTAAGGCATTCCGACATAGTTGAGACATTTTTAGGAAATTGGTTTGTCTGGTCATCTGGCCATCTGACTGTCTCGCCGTCTGTCTGCACGTGCTCTAACTTGCGTAAATAAATCATATGGCCATGTAATTGATATACGTTATTGAGGTTTGCAATATCATGTTAGATAATGAAAATGAAGTGTGTAGCACTGATAGTTTGCTTACAGGAGCATTCAAAAGAATCTCGTTACATTATGGTCCATGGGAAAAAATCCTTTGCAGTGTATTTTAATGACGTTATACTATTTCAATTATATTGAAATAGATATATATCACTGAAGTGCACTACAAGGTGCTTACTATCGAATATGGTACGTGTAGTGTTTATAATTAGTTTACAGGGAAACTCAAAAGAGTTCCGCTATATTATAGGTCTATGGGTGGGGGAATCCTTTGCGGTGCATTTTAATCATGCTATACTATTACAAATACTAGGGCATCTAACCCGGGCTTCCCGGGATATAGAATATAAGTGAAAACCTTATTTTTTATTATTTTTTATTTTTTTGAAAACTGTAATAATTTTTTACTTTTAATAATTTTTTAGATTGCCCCGTAGCAACACCAAAGATAATTTTTATATGAAATATATCAATTATATATTCCAATAAAATTTTGAAATTTATTAAAAGCCGTAATTTCGTATTGGCTTTGTACCAGAAGTTATAGCTGGAAACAAAGGCTGAACTATTTAGTTATATTGTTTAAACTGTAAATGGATTCATATTTTGTAATCGTCTGCAAGCGATAGAGATAGATTTTTAAAAATTAATGCTTGAAATTTAATTTAAATGCTATAATAAATCAGTCAATTAAAATGCAGTTTAAACAAATTGAATTTGAAAGTAGATATTTTTCCCCATATAATGGTGTAAAAATTAAAAATGTGCGATGTTTAGAAATTAAAATAATTGCAGTAGCAAAAATCGCAAAAATCGAAATTTCATCGTCAAGTGTTGCCATTCGCAAAATGACGTCAGCGTTACGCACGGAAACGTTTGGCCTTCATAATATAGATAGATAACAAAATTGATATCAATTTTTGGGGTGCATTAAAACATGCTTTCTGTTGAATATGGAGTGTAAAGCATTTTTTATTATTTTACAGGGCCACACAAAAGTATTCAGCTACATCATGATCTACAGGGAAAAACTGCTTGCAGAGTATTTTAATTATGTTACATTATTTCAAATATAATGAAATTCATATAAATTACTGAAGTTTACCTCAACATATCTGTTGTATAATATGGATTGTCATATAATTGATAGTTTACTTTGGCACGTTCGGTATTCAAAATGAAGTGTGTAGGATTTATAGTGTGTATGTGTGGGTGGGGGGGGGAGGTTTTATCATTTGCAGTGTATTTTAATGTTGTCACATTATTTCAAACATACTGAAATTGATGTTTCGACCCAGAAATTTTATTTTATAAGACGTAACTTACAAAATCGCTGTAAATATTTGACTTCCATATTGAATAAAATTTCTGTGTCGAACCACGATTGTTTGATCCGCGGTTTATAGGCCGAAAATTAGGATATTTAAGTTAGACCCTCTATTTCTCGAGAACTAATGAGCGTTGTGTAAAATCCGTTAAACCTGAGACTTAGAGGCTTCTACCCTACAACATATATAAAAATAATAAAAATCTATGATTACCAAGCGTGGCCCTCTCCTTGTTAGATACTTGCAAGATTAATACACTGTCGCAATTAGGATCGAATTGGTTTGTATTTCGGATGTTATTGTAATGATAAATTTTGCATGTTTCTTTCTTTTTTTTTTTTTTTTTTTTTTTTTTTTTTTTGCTTTTGTGTGTCCCTGTAAAACAACTATAAAAGCTGCATACTTCATCAACGAGCTCATCCAAGATGCTGCAATGATCAATACACTATCTTAATTAGCTTTGAATTGGTTCAGTATTTCGAACGTTATCGTGATGACAAGATTTGCATTGCGTTATACTCACACAGACACACACACACATATATATATCGGGTGATTATAATTAAAATTCCACTTTCAAAATGCTCTAAAAAAGGAACGACTGGTCAAAAGGACATCAAATTTGAACGGCTCAAGGACAGTTAAAAACCGAATCATTATGTGCTTTTTATGCGGTTTTTGGCCCAAGCACAGTTACAAACCAATATTTTCCCATCCAATATGGTACGACCTTGCCGTGGTGAACCACGGGCTTTCCAGTAACAGATCACAACTGTTGACTGATTTGGAAGTCATTTTTTTCCGTCGAACAACCTAAACACTCATGCACATTGAACACAGTACGGTTGGTTTACTGTGCAACTCATGCCAAAGCCGTCGTATTTCGATTAAAAATCTCACTTGTATAGTCAAATCCCCTTTCGTTATGCCGCTTACAGCGCCATCTATTGGTACACGTTGGATCTTTTTCTTTCTTATGACATACCGTTTCCCCCTTCTTCTAGTACATTGAGTTCAAATAGGGATGCGTCACGGCTACGGGTATTTGAATCAGGAGTGGGAAAGAGTGTGTCAACGAGTACCTTTGACTGCATAAATTCCCCTTTCTTTTCTCCCGATATTTCCGTCCCCTCCCGTAAAGCTGACATCAAGCTAGCCAAACACCACATACAAAGCACATGAGTGTCTTTTAATTTGCATAGTATGCCGCTTACAGCGCCATCTATTGATTCACTTTGGAACTTGTTTTCTTATGCCATACCGTTTCCCCCTTCTTCTAGTATATTCAGTTTAAATTTGAAGTCATTCTGACCAGTGGTTCTTTTTTTACAGCATTTTGAAAGTGGGACTTTAATTATAATCACCCTGTATATATATATATATGCTTTTTTCTCTCAGCCTATTATGTATGTATTACTACATACCATCTCTAAATTGGAGTTTCAGTAATTTGATGCTAGAATTTGTTAATTATTTATTAACTTAAAGGTATTTTTTATAAACTAAATATTTGCCATCTTTAAATTGCAGATTGGGTCAAATTTTGTTGATAGAACTTGTTTGATTTTTTATTTCAAAAATATTATATATGCAGGGTGAGTCAAAATTGTTTTTACAAAATAAGAGGGGTGTAGTACCCATCCAGACGAGCAATAATTACTATAGAACATAGGTTCACATTCCACTCTCAGAGGCAGAAAAGAGTAAAATTAGAATTTCAACATGAACTTGCAACGGTGTTGGGAAAGCCAATGAACGGATACGAAAAGTTGCACAATCTGATTTATTGATCAGAGAAAAACTCACAGCAAATGCTCAAAATGGCGGCCACGCGTGTCGTTGCACAGTTCACACCGGGGAAGGAAGGACTGGACACTGGTATACCCTCTTGAAGATTCATGGTGTTGTGTTAATTTTGTCTGCGGAAACAGAGATTCTCGCTACGAGATTTTTAGCCGAGTCCACAGGCGTCTCGTGCACTAAAGGTTTCATGTCCTCCCCCCAGAAGAAAAAGTCGAGTGGGTTAAGTTCCGGTAAACGAGGAGGCCAAGAATCAGGTCCGCCACGTCCAATCCATCGTGCGGGATATGTGGCATTCAAGAAGTGTCTGGCCGTGCTGGAAAAGTGTGCTGGGGCTCCATCGTTACTGCGCTACCGACCAGACCATCTTGCTTAAAAGATATGCTACGTAAGCAGGTACAAAATGACGTCAGAGGCGATGACTTGTTCATACGTGACGCGTTTCGACTCTACCCTTTTCTGACTCTCAGAGTGGAATGCTACCCTATGTTCCATGTTAATTATAGCTCGTCTGAATGGGTACTATCACCTCTCTTATTTTGTGAATTAATTTAGACTCACCCTGTATATATATATAAACGAAATGATTGCAATAAGTCTGTTTATAGAGAAATAACCTAAAAAAGAAAGGAAAGAAAAATATATGACAAATTGACAAATATCCCATTTGTATATGAAAAGAAATAATCATCAGAGTCTACGAGATTGTATTATTTTTCTCGTCACGTTTTGCATATTTAAATAATTTTCGTCCAACAATTCTTTCGTATGCTTATTATTTTATATTGAGGAAAACCTGTATGCTTACGAAACTGTACTTGAACTTTTTTCTACCAGAGTCTTATAAAGATGTTAATTGTCTAATGGCATAAAATATAATGAGATTGTTTGTTGTATCTTTTAATTACTATCGTACATTAATATTCTATTTGGATATTGAGTGTTCAGAAGAATGCTGTTAAGAAGTCTTTAAAAAAATAAGTCAACACTTTAATAAGTTTTGTTAATTATACATCTCATAAGTAAATTAATAAATATTAATATTTCTCTGATATTACCGCATATATGGCTATATTTGTATATGAAAAGAAATAATGCAATAATTAATAATCAGAGTCAGTCTACGACAGGGTTAGTGAATCTATGGTACGCGTGCCATGAGTGGCACACGACAGAATATTTTCGGGGCAGCCTTCATACATGTTCTAAAACAATATAGAATGAAAATAAATAAAATACATGAATTTAAACAAAATGAACTTTTCTATTTGTTAAAAAAATTTTGATATCTGAAAAATTTGAAGTGCAATATATTAAATATCGATCTATTTTGATAATTTATCAAATATAGGAAAACATAAACAACTTTTAATCAGACACCACAGAATGTAAGATGCTTTTAAAAATATTTTAATTTATTCTGAGTTTCTTAAGGCAGTTCTCAAATCCAAACAGGCTACTTCATGACACATTTCAACTCATTTTTGTTCAGAAACGCATGAAATTGGCAGGTATTCTTATTCAGAAACTATGTAGTCGAAAGACGTGTTCCATGTTTTGGTAAAGACAGGAGATTTTTCATAAAACACTGTCAAAGTGGTCATTTTGAACCGAATTCCCGACGCGTCACACTAAGAAAGGTGAAAAAAACTGTCTTCGCGTAACAAGTAACTTGATAAGTAATTTATTTATCAGAAAATGAAAAAGCTGCTCGATTCCATATTGTTTCAATAGCCTTCCAATTTTATGCCTTTACGTTTAAATATGAGTCAGAAAATGTGTTAGAACGTTATGCGTTGCTTAGCAAGGAATTTCAAAACCACCTTAAGAAAAAAAAATTGGAGAATATCCAAAAGAAGGATCATTAGGCATTATAAGAAAAAATGCCAATGTTGAAATTATAGCGACTTGGTGTGAAATTTGCTATTTCGACAATTTTTCCTGCGAGTCATTATTTTAAGAAATGAATGGTATGAAAAATTCAAATAGTCCACTAAAACCACTTGTCAGATGGCATCAATTCAGCTTGCATTCCATTACAGAAACCTCATTTACTTTTTATATTATTTTCTAAAATATATTTGTTACTATATATATTTTAGAGTGTAATACCTTTATATGTGTTACCCACATATTTCGTTATCCTAATTTTAAAAAAATCAAGTAATTTTTATTCATTAATTTTTATCCGCTATTTTCTTTTCCTTTTTGTTGATACGTCATGCTGGTCACGTAATATCTTTTGTGAAAAAAATTGAACTGCGAATGTAAAAAGATTCGCCGTCCCTGGTCTACGAATTTGTATTAAATTGCTTTACGCGTCACGGTTTGCATACTTTTTTTCCGATACTTGTTTTATATTAAGGGCAGTCAGTCAGAATGCTCTATGCCGCCCATGTTAAATTACTGTACCTTTTCTCATAAACTATCAAATATATGCACTTGAAATTTTCTATCTACATCAAGTAAATAATTTTTAATAGAATAAAGTAATGCTTATACACAGATATTTTTTAGTTATCTTTTTTTTTAAAAATCTGAAATAGAAATCACTATTAAATTTGCAAAATAAGTGCATTTTTTTAGTCAGTCTATTGGCGCATACCAAAAACATGATTTTTTTTTTCATCTAACACGGATAACCATTATTGCATATTAAATTTATATAAAATGAGACCAAAAAAAATTACAAAATAAGTGTGTTTTACGAATATTTTTAAACCCATTCAAATCCAAACAATTAAATATTTAGCAATAACATAAAATTGACTTTCCCCACTTTCAAAGTCAACTATACTAATATACCGTCAGAAAAGAGAGAAATAAAAGATTCAACAGTATAGTTAAATTCATTTCTATGTAAGACATTACTTCCAGTTAAAGTTGCAGTTATGGCAATTTTCATAAAAACTCGAAATTGTGCTTCAAAGTTCTATTTATTTCGTCCTATCGATATTCGGATGGGTTTCACTCCTGGTCTTCAATCAAAATCAATATAAGTGAAGCCTCCCAGATGATGCCATTTCGCCCATTTTTTCATTTAAAAAAAAGAAAAAGAAAAAAAAGATCAATCAAGACACCGCCATCAATGTTTTAAAGTAAATTAATAAATATAAATGTTTTACTTGTAATATTGTATACATGGCAAATTACATATTTGTATTGTGACATGTCAATGAACTCTTACTTTCTTCTGCATAAAATGAAGTTTTATAACGCATGTCCTAATTATAGTTCATTAAAATCAATTAATACGTAATCATTTTTTCATGAATTCATATAAATTTTATAAATGTGCATGCTAAAATTTCATAATAACACATACATTTGATTTAAAAAAAACATTTTCTTTTAACTTTCCATATAAGTTTAAATGTATTATTAAATTTCTTAAGGAGACTAGAAAAGTTTAAAATGTCGAAACAATTTATTTATTATTTGACTTAACTTGACTTGACTTGGCTACCTATAAGGAACTGCTCAGACGAGGAAACCAAGTCTGTAGGGCATAGTATGCCTCCCGGTTTCCTTTATTTAAAAAAAAAACAGTGTTCAGCCGGAGCTGAAAAAGACAGAAAACGCGACAATGGGCAGCAATCGAATAAATTTAAGAATGAAACAAACTGGGCCTAAAGTCGGCCTTTCCAGGGATATCCCAATCGCGAGCAAGAGACAGGGTCTGGTTTAAGTTATTATTATTTATAACTTTTGAATCTTTAAGAATGTCATACAGTTTGTTTTATAGGAATTTTTTTTTTAATTACGTCTTATGAACCGTAAACGTTGAACCGCGCGCACCGGCAATACCCACGAAGACAAAACTTTAAACTCAATTATTTCGAAACACTGTTTTTCAGCAGTTTTATCACGATAACTTTTGAAACATTTAACTGATTTACATGTTTCTTTTTTTACTTTCTTCTATCTTTAGAAGAAGAAAGTATAGGATTCATGAAAATTTTCGAATTCCGGTTTTCGATGGATTTATACGTTTTAGAAGGTCCTGAACACGATTTGACTGTTTTTAGAAAATGTCTGTCTGTGACTCTGTCTGTCTGTATGTGAGAAAAATTTTGTGGGCGCTCTATCTCAAGAACTAATGCACAAAATTTAATAAAACTTT
The DNA here is from genome assembly GCA_963931845.1 of Maratus michaelseni. NCBI lineage: Eukaryota > Metazoa > Arthropoda > Arachnida > Araneae > Salticidae > Maratus > Maratus michaelseni. Next base: position 123,382,577 of record OZ007595.1, read on the forward strand.
AGATTCAGTTAGTCCCTGATATAAATTGGTGCTGATTAGTTTTGGGTGAAAATCACCCGACAGGTGGCGCTGCTATTTTTCGCGATTTCCGCAATAGCTCTATCTCAAGAACTAATGCACTTATTTTCTATAAACTTCAGATTCAGTTAGAACTTGACATAAATAGACGCTGATTACGTTTTGGTGTAGATATCCGAACAAGTGGCGCTGCTATACCACTTTTTTCATGATTTTTACGATAACTATATCTCAAGAACTAATGCACGGATTTTCATCAAACTGCAGATTCGGTTAGACGTTGACATAAGTTGTTGTTGATTAGGTTTTGGTCTAAATCTCCCTACAGGTGGCGCTGCTATGTTGCATTTTGCAGGATTTACATGATTTTAGCAATAGCCATATCTCAAGACCTAATGCATGGAATTTAATAAAACTTTAGATTCAGTTAGACCTTGATATAAATTGGTGCTGATTCTTTTTAGTGTATGCGAAACCTGTGTGAGATAGAAGAAAGTTTTGGGATTGTCACATCCGACTAGTTTTTAATAAATCAAATTAAATTATCAACGAACTATACCTGAAAAGTAAACAAACAATTTTCTTTTCAAGTTATTAAAAGAAAAAAAAATCCATTTTTATGAATTTTTATCTTTTTATAATAATTTTCTTTTAATTTAATCATTTTTCCCCAGTATAATCGGTCAGATCGTTCAGTATAATCTTGTATAATCGATAGACAACATAATTAAGCAGTAAAAAGAAGAAATCACGACTCAAAAATATAGTACTTGGATTTCAAAATCGTAGTAAAGCTAGTTTTGCAAGAATAATTTTGTCGTACGATATTAAATATTTTGTTATTGTTTTTTTACTACTTAACAGATATTTTTTTATTTGTATAAAACATAAATAAATAAATGCAAAAAGAATTAATAGTCTAAATTAATTACAGACTTCCTAATTCATGATCAAACGTCAATAATTTTTTACTTTCTGGTCGGATTAAGTGTACGTAACAAAATGAAAACAAAGACATTGGCTAACAATATTCACAACTGTTCTATTTTTGAAATTTCCACATGATTATCTTAATAAAATACAGATGTGCCCTGCGAAACTGGTAAGAAAGAACACTTACTTTGAAGCTACTTTCTTTCAATAAAAGTCTTATTATTTTCGGTTAAAGTTGCAGTTATGGCAATTTTCAGGAAAACTCAAAAATTGTGCTGCAAAGCTCACAATTCTCAATTCTATTTATTCCGTCCTGTCAATATTCCCAAGGTTTCGCTTCTGGCCAGTAATCAAAATCAATAGAAGTGAAGTGTCTCATATGATGTCATTTAGCCCCTTTTTTCATTGGTTAAAAGTCGGAAAATGGTATCTTCTGAAAATGGTAAACGCGCAAAAAAACTTGCGTGCTTTAGTTAAGTGATTTTTTTATTATTAGGGTTTCGTACTTAAAAAGTATAAACGAATCAATTATAAGATCACTCGTGTGTCTGTCTGCCTGTCTGTCACAGTCGTTTTTTCTCGAAAACTATGGAGCTTGAAAATTCAAACTTGGCAGAGTTTAAAAGACTATTGACCCACGTATTTATAGATTACTGACCATTCACAGTTTTTTTTATTAAAAATTTAGGGGGGACTAATTAAATTGCTTGAAAAAAACAACAACACTTTTTTTAATATATTGCGTGGAGTATCGTTTGAAAGATCTTGTAACACCGAACTAAAAAATATATCTGTTTTAATTTCAGAGTACTATATTTTTAGAGGTATGGTCGAAAATGTACTGCAAAAATACGTCCCCCTATTTCCAAATCTACTGAAACTAAAATTATGAAAAAATAGGAGTAGTAGGCGTTGATCTAAACCTTTCAGGAAAGCTACAGCGATTATCCTAGGTCACATAACCTTGTAACACCGAACTCAAAAATATATTTGTTTTAATTTTAGAGTACTATATTTTTAGAGGTATCGTCGAAAATGTAGTGCAAAAATATATCCCCCTATTTCCAAATCTACTGAAACTAAAATTATGAAAAAATAGGAGTAGTAGGCGTTGATCTAAACCTTTCAGGAAAGCTACAGCGATTATCCTAGGTCACATAACCTTGTAACACCGAACTCAAAAATATATTTGTTTTAATTTTAGAGTACTATATTTTTAGAGGTATGGTCGAAAATGTACTGCAAAAATACGTCCCCCTATTTCCAAATCTACTGAAACTAAAATTATGAAAAAATAGGAGTAGTAGGCGTTGATCTAAACCTTTCAGGAAAGCTACAGCGATTATCCTAGGTCACATAACCTTGTAACACCGAACTCAAAAATATATTTGTTTTAATTTTAGAGTACTATATTTTTAGAGGTATCGTCGAAAATGTACTGCAAAAATATATCCCCCTATTTCCAAATCTACTGAAACTAAAATTATGAAAAAATAGGAGTAGTAGGCGTTGATCTAAATCTTTCAGGAAAGCTACAGCGATTATCCTAGGTCACATAACCTTGTAACACCGAACTCAAAAATATATTTGTTTTAATTTTAGAGTACTATATTTTTAGATGTATCGTCGAAAATGTACTGCAAAAATATATCCCCCTATTTCCAAATCTACTGAAACTAAAATTATGAAAAAATAGGAGTAGTAGGCGTTGATCTAAACCTTTCAGGAAAGCTACAGCGATTATCCTAGGTCACATAACCTTGTAACACCGAACTCAAAAATATATTTGTTTTAATTTTAGAGTACTATATTTTTAGAGGTATCGTCGAAAATGTACTGCAAAAATATATCCCCCTATTTCCAAATCTACTGAAACTAAAATTATGAAAAAATAGGAGTAGTAGGCGTTGATCTAAACCTTTCAGGAAAGCTACAGCGATTATCCTAGGTCACATAACCTTGTAACACCGAACTCAAAAATATATTTGTTTTAATTTTAGAGTACTATATTTTTAGAGGTATCGTCGAAAATGTACTGCAAAAATATATCCCCCTATTTCCAAATCTACTGAAACTAAAATTATGAAAAAATAGGAGTAGTAGGCGTTGATCTAAACCTTTCAGGAAAGCTACAGCGATTATCCTAGGTCACATAACCTTGTAACACCGAACTCAAAAATATATTTGTTTTAATTTTAGAGTACTATATTTTTAGAGGTATCGTCGAAAATGTACTGCAAAAATATATCCCCCTATTTCCAAATCTACTGAAACTAAAATTATGAAAAAATAGGAGTAGTAGGCGTTGATCTAAACCTTTCAGGAAAGCTACAGCGATTATCCTAGGTCACATAACCTTGTAACACCGAACTCAAAAATATATTTGTTTTAATTTTAGAGTACTATATTTTTAGAGGTATCGTCGAAAATGTACTGCAAAAATATATCCCCCTATTTCCAAATCTACTGAAACTAAAATTATGAAAAAATAGGAGTAGTAGGCGTTGATCTAAACCTTTCAGGAAAGCTACAGCGATTATCCTAGGTCACATAACCTTGTAACACCGAACTCAAAAATATATTTGTTTTAATTTTAGAGTACTATATTTTTAGAGGTATCGTCGAAAATGTACTGCAAAAATATATCCCCCTATTTCCAAATCTACTGGAACTAAAATTATGAAAAAATAGGAGTAGTAGGCGTTGATCTAAACCTTTCAGGAAAGCTACAGCGATTATCCTAGGTCACATAACCTTGTAACACCGAACTCAAAAATATATTTGTTTTAATTTTAGAGTACTATATTTTTAGAGGTATCGTCGAAAATGTACTGCAAAAAATTATCCCCCTATTTCCAAATCTACTGAAACTAAAATTATGAAAAATAGGAGTAGTAGGCGTTGATCTAAACCTTTCAGGAAAGCTACAGCGATTATCCTAGGTCACATAACCTTGTAACACCGAACTCAAAAATATATTTGTTTTAATTTTAGAGTACTATATTTTTAGAGGTATCGTCGAAAATGTACTGCAAAAATATATCCCCCTATTTCCAAATCTACTGAAACTAAAATTATGAAAAAATAGGAGTAGTAGGCGTTGATCTAAACCTTTCAGGAAAGCTACAGCGATTATCCTAGGTCACATAACCTTGTAACACCGAACTCAAAAATATATTTGTTTTAATTTTAGAGTACTATATTTTTAGAGGTATCGTCGAAAATGTACTGCAAAAATATGTCCCACTATTTCCAAATCTACTGAAACTAAAATTATGAAAAAATAGGAGTAGTAGGCGTTGATCTAAACCTTTCAGGAAAGCTACAGCGATTATCCTAGGTCACATAACCTTGTAACACCGAACTCAAAAATATATTTGTTTTAATTTTAGAGTACTATATTTTTAGAGGTATCGTCGAAAATGTACTGCAAAAATATATCCCCCTATTTCCAAATCTACTGAAACTAAAATTATGAAAAAATAGGAGTAGTAGGCGTTGATCTAAACCTTTCAGGAAAGCTACAGCGATTATCCTAGGTCACATAACCTTGTAACACCGAACTCAAAAATATATTTGTTTTAATTTTAGAGTACTATATTTTTAGAGGTATCGTCGAAAATGTACTGCAGAAATATGTCCCACTATTTCCAAATCTACTGAAACTAAAATTATGAAAAAATAGGAGTAGTAGGCGTTGATCTAAACCTTTCAGGAAAGCTACAGCGATTATCCTAGGTCACATAACCTTGTAACACCGAACTCAAAAATATATTTGTTTTAATTTTAGAGTACTATATTTTTAGAGGTATCGTCGAAAATGTACTGCAAAAATATATCCCCCTATTTCCAAATCTACTGAAACTAAAATTATGAAAAAATAGGAGTAGTAGGCGTTGATCTAAACCTTTCAGGAAAGCTACAGCGATTATCCTAGGTCACATAACCTTGTAACACCGAACTCAAAAATATATTTGTTTTAATTTTAGAGTACTATATTTTTAGAGGTATCGTCGAAAATGTACTGCAAAAATATGTCCCACTATTTCCAAATCTACTGAAACTAAAATTATGAAAAAATAGGAGTAGTAGGCGTTGATCTAAACCTTTCAGGAAAGCTACAGCGATTATCCTAGGTCACATAACCTTGTAACACCGAACTCAAAAATATATTTGTTTTAATTTTAGAGTACTATATTTTTAGATGTATCGTCGAAAATGTACTGCAAAAATATATCCCCCTATTTCCAAATCTACTGAAACTAAAATTATGAAAAAATAGGAGTAGTAGGCGTTGATCTAAACCTTTCAGGAAAGCTACAGCGATTATCCTAGGTCACATAACCTTGTAACACCGAACTCAAAAATATATTTGTTTTAATTTTAGAGTACTATATTTTTAGAGGTATCGTCGAAAATGTACTGCAGAAATATGTCCCACTATTTCCAAATCTACTGAAACTAAAATTATGAAAAAATAGGAGTAGTAGGCGTTGATCTAAACCTTTCAGGAAAGCTACAGCGATTATCCTAGGTCACATAACCTTGTAACACCGAACTCAAAAATATATTTGTTTTAATTTTAGAGTACTATATTTTTAGAGGTATCGTCGAAAATGTACTGCAAAAATATATCCCCCTATTTCCAAATCTACTGAAACTAAAATTATGAAAAAATAGGAGTAGTAGGCGTTGATCTAAACCTTTCAGGAAAGCTACAGCGATTATCCTAGGTCACATAACCTTGTAACACCGAACTCAAAAATATATTTGTTTTAATTTTAGAGTACTATATTTTTAGAGGTATGGCCAAAAATGTACTGCAGAAATATGTCCCACTATTTCCAAATCTACTGAAACTAAAATTATGAAAAAATAGGCGTAGTAGACGTTGATTTAAACCTTTCAGGAAAGCTACAGCGATTATCCTAGGTCACGTAACCTTGCAACACCGAACTCAAAAATATATTTGTTTTAATTTCAGAGTACTATAATTTTAGAGGTATGGTCGAAAATGTACTGCAAAAATATATCCCCCTATTTCCAAATCTACTGAAACTAAAATTATGAAAAAATAGGAGTAGTAGGCGTTGATCTAAACCTTTCAGGAAAGCTACAGCGATTATCCTAGGTCACATAACCTTGTAACACCGAACTCAAAAATATATTTGTTTTAATTTTAGAGTACTATATTTTTAGAGGTATCGTCGAAAATGTAATGCAGAAATATGTCCCACTATTTCCAAATCTACTGAAACTAAAATTATGAAAAAATAGGAGTAGTAGGCGTTGATCTAAACCTTTCAGGAAAGCTACAGCGATTATCCTAGGTCACATAACCTTGTAACACCGAACTCAAAAATATATTTGTTTTAATTTTAGAGTACTATATTTTTAGAGGTATCGTCGAAAATGTACTGCAAAAATATATCCCCCTATTTCCAAATCTACTGAAACTAAAATTATGAAAAAATAGGAGTAGTAGGCGTTGATCTAAACCTTTCAGGAAAGCTACAGCGATTATCCTAGGTCACATAACCTTGTAACACCGAACTCAAAAATATATTTGTTTTAATTTTAGAGTACTATATTTTTAGAGGTATCGTCGAAAATGTACTGCAAAAATATGTCCCACTATTTCCAAATCTACTGAAACTAAAATTATGAAAAAATAGGAGTAGTAGGCGTTGATCTAAACCTTTCAGGAAAGCTACAGCGATTATCCTAGGTCACATAACCTTGTAACACCGAACTCAAAAATATATTTGTTTTAATTTTAGAGTACTATATTTTTAGAGGTATCGTCGAAAATGTACTGCAGAAATATGTCCCACTATTTCCAAATCTACTGAAACTAAAATTATGAAAAAATAGGAGTAGTAGGCGTTGATCTAAACCTTTCAGGAAAGCTACAGCGATTATCCTAGGTCACATAACCTTGTAACACCGAACTCAAAAATATATTTGTTTTAATTTTAGAGTACTATATTTTTAGAGGTATGGCCAAAAATGTACTGCAGAAATATGTCCCACTATTTCCAAATCTACTGAAACTAAAATTATGAAAAAATAGGAGTAGTAGGCGTTGATCTAAACCTTTCAGGAAAGCTACAGCGATTATCCTAGGTCACATAACCTTGTAACACCGAACTCAAAAATATATTTGTTTTAATTTTAGAGTACTATATTTTTAGAGGTATGGCCAAAAATGTACTGCAGAAATATGTCCCACTATTTCCAAATCTACTGAAACTAAAATTATGAAAAAATAGGCGTAGTAGACGTTGATTTAAACCTTTCAGGAAAGCTACAGCGATTATCCTAGGTCACGTAACCTTGCAACACCGAACTCAAAAATATATTTGTTTTAATTTTAGAGTACTATTTTTGTAGAGGTATCGTCGAAAATGTACTGCAAAAATATGTCCCCCTATTTCCAAATCTACTGAAACTAAAATTATGAAAAAATAGGAGTAGTAGACGTTGATTTAAACCTTTCAGGAAAGCTACAGCGATTATCCTAAGTCACATAACCTTGTAACACCGAACTCAAAAACATATTTGTTTTAATTTTAGAGTACTATTTTTGTAGAGGTATCGTCGAAAATGTACTGAAATAATATGTCCCCCTATTTCCAAATCTACTGAAACTAAAATTATGAAAAAATAGGAGTAGTAGACGTTGATTTAAACCTTTCAGGAAAGCTACAGCGATTATCCTAGGTCACGTAACCTTGCAACACCGAACTCAAAAATATATTTGTTTTAATTTTAGAGTACTATTTTTGTAGAGGTATCGTCGAAAATGTACTGCAAAAATATGTCCCCCTATTTCCAAATCTACTGAAACTAAAATTATGAAAAAATAGGAGTAGTAGACGTTGATTTAAACCTTTCAGGAAAGCTACAGCGATTATCCTAAGTCACATAACCTTGTAACACCGAACTCAAAAACATATTTGTTTTAATTTTAGAGTACTATTTTTGTAGAGGTATCGTCGAAAATGTACTGAAATAATATGTCCCCCTATTTCCAAATCTACTGAAACTAAAATTATGAAAAAATAGGAGTAGTAGACGTTGATTTAAACCTTTCAGGAAAGCTACAGCGATTATCCTAGGTCACATAACCTTGTAACACCGAACTCAAAAACATATTTGTTTTAATTTTAGAGTACTATTTTTGTAGAGGTATCGTCGAAAATGTACTGCAATAATATGTCCCCCTATTTCCAAATCTACTGAAACTAAAATTATGAAAAAATAGGAGTAGTAGACGTTGATTTAAACCTTTCAGGAAAGCTACAGCGATTATCCTAGGTCACATAACCTTGTAACACCGAACTCAAAAACATATTTGTTTTAATTTTAGAGTACTATTTTTGTAGAGGTATCGTCGAAAATGTACTGCAATAATATGTCCCCCAATTTCAAATCTACTGAAACTAAAATTATGAAAAAAAATAGTAGTAGTAGGCGTTTATTTAAACCTTTCAGGTAAGCTATAGCGATTATCCTAAGTCACATAGTTTTTGAGAAAATCACATTTTTCTATTATACACAAACTTTATTTAGCGGGCGCTCAACTGGAGAGTTGAGTGGCGCTCGAGATACCTATCGACGCGGAGTAATACAAGTATTGTTGATAACGATTTTTGAAAAAAATTGTCGGTAATTAGCCTAGATATTAATGAAAAGCTTATCTAGAAAAACGCGACACGGAACCATAGATTTTTTTTAATGTAATATTGTAGTTAGTAATTAGTAAATTTATTGTACGAAACACTTTGTGCGCGAGTAAAGCTCGCACTTGACTGATTATTTTCAAATAAAGTTAATTTTGACACCTGGCCCCGTCTGGTTACTGCCGTACTAAAGTATTTTTAGAGTGAGCTGAAGTAATCGTTACGTAAGTTTCGGCTAACGTTCAGAGTAGCCATTTTGTTTGACGCTCGAATTTAGTGAATTTCTTGGGTTCAGCATTCTCCTACTCTTTCTTTTAGTGTTTCAGCTTGTAATTTAATCATCGTGAGTGTAATTTTGCAATCTGTAATGCTAACCGCCCATAATATTACTTTAAATAAATCTTTGTTACTGTTATTTTCTGCATCATGGCTACTTTCTTAGCTGACGGTACACTAATATCATTTAGACTTATTAGAATATACGTGCCTGACGTATTGACGAACTTCTGATCAAACTTTAAAGAGAAAATTAATTACTACTGCGCAATCATTTTCCTTTAAATTGTTCATTTATTTTCATTAAAACGTGATTCCTTTTCTTTGTTTTTGTTTTCTTACAAAGCATGTGATTAAATTTTATACATTTAAATTCTGCAAAACACTTCAACCAGGAAAGATACTGTCAACTTTTAGATATCGAATTAAAAGTTGAAAATTCCTCACAAAGTCACTTGACATGGAAAAAGATAATTTCACTTTCAAAAACATCTTGTCACGTGCCGTATTTTAATTATATTTTTATATTCAAGGAAAACATTGAAAATTCAGGTTGAATTTGTTATTAACGCATTTGTTATTAGCGGTTGTATTTGTCATAAATATTTGATTTCAATATGTTACTTTTAAATATCGTGCGCAAAATTTTGTAAAAAAAATTTTTAGCATCACAAAAAAATATTTCGTTGTCATTTATGTGCTCAATATGTATAGTAATGCCTACTTATATTCTGCAATTTGAATAGTATATTTCACTAATTTTATGGCTGATTTTCTCATGTATAATTTCATTATATATATATAATTAAAGTGTAGTAAAACACGAGAAAAACACTAACAAATCTTAGTAGCAAAAGAAGAAAGTGAAAAAGCAAAAAATATTGCCAACGCGTGTAAAATCCGATAGGGGTAGGGAGAAAATATGCGTAAAATGTGGAGAAATAACAGTAAAAAATATACTGGCAAAATCGAATTATCTAACTCGATGTTAAACTTTATTCCGATTCAAAAAGCAAGGCTAAAAATGTTAAAGGGTTATATCTACCTAAGGTTGAAAAAACGTGTATTTTTGGGAATTTTTTTCAGAAAAACGGAATAAAATATTTGAAAAAGTCTTTTTGTATTTTGTTTATTATACAAGGTGGTTCTCCAATGACTTGCTCAACAACGTGAAACTTTCTGACACAATCTCTGTCTCATTTTTAAACGTAAAGGCCTAAAATTGGCATACCGGGCTATTGAAGCGATTTGGAATCGAAATGAGTTTTTCATTTTTTTTTTATAAATAAATTACTTATCGAGTTACAAACTATTCCTTGTCACGTGACAACCCGTCTTTCGCCTTGCTCGCGGCGCCGCGTCGAGAATTCGGTTCAAAACATCGACCTTGACAGTATTTTCTGAAGAATCTTCTGCCTTTACCAAAAAATGAAAAACGTGTTTCTATTACAAAGTTTCTGAATAAGAACAACTGCCAATTTCGTGTGTTTACGAACAAAAATGAATTAAAAAATGTGTCATAAAGTAGCCCGTTTGGATTTGAAAACAGCCTTAAAGAAATTAAATTGATTTTTGTAATGACGGAATACAGTTGGGTGTCCCCAGCGGGTCCGCTACTCGGAGGTGGTGTCATTCTGGTAGCCGTCCACGGTGATCACCGTAACTCTGTCAAAAGCTATCTGAAATTATAAAAAGCATAATGTCTTTACACCGAATACTTAAAACTTGAGAATAATCGTTCGGTTTTTTGAAACAATTGAGTTTTAACAAAATGGCGGCTATTCAAAGTTAATGTACCGATTTTCACAAAAAAAGTTTGAACTTTGATTGTTTACAAATAATAATAATAATAATAATAATAAAAATCATTAGATCGAAAAAAGGAACGATTACTTCCTAGATAATATTGTTGTTAAAAATAGAACAAAATTAATAGAAGATTGATTGCGATTTGTTCAAGTTATCGTGATCACTGTCTTTAAAAACATAGTTTTGAGAAATCACGTTTAAATATTCAAGTTATGACTTATGTATGATGGAACAAAAAAAATTAAACAAGTTGGAAATTGTACGTCAAATGTGAAAAATGAGGTACGTCCGTACTGTTATTATTTCAGTGAAATGAATTATATCGTCTGTTATTATGGTATGATTAATTTCCGTAATAAAATAAATACATTTTAAGTTTGCAACATTTTCTCTTTTGTTGACATTTACTAAAAATTCCAATGGGAAACTTAAGGCTAGCTTTGAAAATTTCAGAACTTGAAATCCATATTTAGACTCTTTTTCCATTTAATATCTATTTCTCCGGAAACAACTCTCCAAGAAACTGTCGGTAGATTATGAGATTGCTATAATTAAACAATTGTAGTATACAAATTCAGTTTTTAAATTCATTAATACAGGAATAATAGGACTCCATCTTAAATAGGACGTAATTACCATGGTAACCTAGTATCATTTACCTATCATGTGATATAATCGAATTACGCATGATAGGATTTAATAGAATGAATAATGTGATTATAACTTTGTCATAGAGGTTATAAAATGTCATAAGTCATATGACTATAACGTCATACGTGTCATAACTTGGCGATACATCTCAGTCACTTGACTATCAATCCTCGAAAGTTTTATTTAATCTTAAAAATACATTAGATGAAAATTTTACAGTTAGTGTTATAAGAATCAACGTGACAAATGAGGTGCGTTCGTACTATAATTAGTTTCAGTGAAATGAATTATCTGTTATGATACGATTAATTTCCGCAATAAAATAAGTACATTTTAATTTGGCAACATTTTATCTTTTGTTGACATTTACTGAAAATTCCAAATGGGGAAACTAAAGCCTACCTTTCAAAATTTCAGATCTTGAAATCCATATTTAGACTATCCTTTTAATATCTATTTCTCCGGAAACATCTATCCAGAAACCTGTCTGTAGATTGTAGGATTGCTACAATTAAACAATTTTAGCATGCTAATTCGGTTTTAAATTCCGTAATACAGAAATAATATGACTTCATCATAAATAGGACGTAATCACTATGGCAACCTAGAATCATTACCTATCATGGGATATCATTGAATTAATTACGTGTGAAAGGATTTAATAGAATGAAAAATGTGACTATAACTTGGTCATAGAGGTTATAAAATGTCACATATGACTATAACGTCATACATGTCAGATAACTTGGCGATACATCTTGGTCGCTTGACGATTAATCCTCGGAAGCTGCTATAACGAGGAAGTACCGATTTTTAAAAAAATCTACTTAATGAATAGTTTTATTAATATATTTTTATGTTTTTATTCGATTTTCATAAACTTCGAACTGACTCGACAAAATTCTGCAACGAATATATATATTAAATTTCAAACCATTCGGTTGGTTAGTTTTTACGCTGTTATATACGGACAGACGGACGGACCAGACGTCGGCTATAGGTGCTACGTATTTATGTAATTATGAACGCACCTAAAAATGTTAATTTTCTTAATTTTTATCAGATCGACTGGAAAATGTATCTGAATATTCTTTACTAATAGCGCAATTAAAAAAATGCATTTTTTGAAAGTTTGTAAGTAAGGTATAGGTATACTCCCTTAACCAACATTTTATACCTATTTAAAACGTCTCTTGAAATACTGGAAAAATTGTCTGGAAGTAGCATTTTTCTTGTGATCCTCTTTCCAAGTTTCTCCAAAACTTCCTTAAGTATCACAGTAAAGAATTCGCGGATCAGGGCAAATACTTAAACCCGAACCCGAAACAAACGCAAAATGGAAGAAGATTAATCCATATTTTAATGCAATTATGGTAAAATAGACTACAATATTATATTTATTATCATTTTTATCTTTCATTTTGAAAAATGAACCTATATATATATATATATATACCGGGTGTAACAAAAATGACTGATGGATTTTAAAATTCAATAACTTGCAAACGGTGACAGATATTAAAAAAATTCTTGCAGCAGGGTTATGTATGATGTCAGGAGTTTTTTTACTGTGATTCTTGATTTTAGTTTGAATTTAAAACAACAGATGGCGCTGACAGCGATTGGCGCGCAGTCGATGCCGAAACTGACGTCACAAAGCATTGATGCGAAAGAAGGAGATTAAGACTATGGAGTGGGTCTCATTCGTCAGTACAATTTTGCTCTTAGGACCCGATTCTGAACTCATTCGATATAATTTCAATCGAATGCGTTGTTGCCAGGGAAACAACAAATTCTTCATAGTTTAATACAGCCAAGGTGACCGTTTTTAGCCTGTTGTAACTATTTTAGCCTGTTGTAGGACTTACAACAGGCTAAAACGCCGGTTATCAGTCCTTTGGACGGAATTCCAGAAGACTTTTTTTTTTTTTTTTTTTTTTTTATATATAATACGCGTATAACAAAATTTAGACGTGATTAAGGATGATTAGCACAGTAGCACATAAGTGCTTATTGCTGCGGGAGGTTCTATTTTTATATATCTGTTTCCATATCTGTCTGTCTATCTATCCTACAGCATGTTTTTTCTTGAAGAGGATGAATATAGCATTTATAATTATATTACAGGGCTGCACAAAAGAATACGAATATGTGTTAAATGTGGCATTTGTAGAACGCTGACTGTAATTTAATTTTAGTATGTTGTTACAGTCAACTATATCATGTTTTTTTTTTCTTGAAGAGGGTGAATTTAGCATTTATAGTTATTTTACAGGGCTGTAGAAAAGAGTACGGATATGTGTTAAATCCTGGGGTTTTAGAACGCTGACCGTAATGTAATTTTAGTATGTTGTTACAGTCAACTACAGATGTTTTTTTCTTCTTGAACAGGGTGAATATAACATTTATAATATTTGTACAGGGTTACACAAAATAATATTGGATTGGATCCGCAAATTGTATTGGATCAATACAAACCACTGTTTATCTGTTTGATCTTAAATGGTAAAACGCATCCAAATTTACTTGTAATACAATTCTCATGATGCACTGCAAAAAAAAAAAAAAAAAGTATTGATTTTTACAGTATAATATACTATCACCCCAGTTGCTAGTATTATACCATAAAATTAACAGTAATAAACAGTAAATTAAGCAGTAATACGCTAGCTACCGCGCATGCGTGGTGGCGTATTACTGCTTATTTTACTGTTTATTATTTATATAAATAACTCTGTTAGAAATAGTTGCCTAAGTGTAAAAATTCAAACTCCAAGAATAATTTTAACACCATTTTAACAATTTAAAGTGGATGTAGATAAAACATATTTACTGTTTTTATTTTATCAAACATCAAGATGAAGCTTCATCCATGTACAATATTTTAATATCAAACTGTTCAAATTTTAATTAACTAGCATTATTTTATTTTTTTTAATTTTAATGCAACGATAGAATACTCCTATTCAAAAGGGTTAAACAAGGCAACTTCTAATATTTGTTTTTAGATAGTTATTTTGAACAACAATATACTATTAACCATTTTCACGATTATTTTTAACATTCATAAAAACCTACTGACGAACTTCCTTAAAAGATCTAAAATTTCTTTAAATTTAATAAAAGTTATGAAATTTTTAACAACAACAAAAAATACTATATCTCTTCACCTAGTTTTAAAATACGATGCATAAAATAATCTTTAAATCAGATCACAAAAAGTAATTTAATCCCGGAAAATAAAACTTCATAAATGTAACATTGCCGGCAAACTCAAATACTGCTTGTTAAATTTATGCTTCCAATTCTGAACGCTGTATTCCACTATCGAAGAATTTGTTGTTTCCATGGCAACAACGCATTCGATTGAAATTATATCGAATGAGTTCAGAATCGGGTCCTAAGAGCAAGATTGTACTGACGAATGAGACCCACTCCATAGCCTTAATCTCCTTCCCTCGCATCAATGCCTTGTGACGTCAGTTTCGGCATCGATCGCGCGCCAATCGCTGTCAGTGCCATCTGTTGTTTTAAATGCAAACTAAAATCAAGAATCACAGTAAAAAAACTCCTGACATCATACATAACTCTGCTGCAAGAATTTTTTTAATATCTGTCACCGTTTGCAAGTTATTGAATTTTAAAATCCATCAGTCATTTTTGGGACACCCGGTATATATATATATATAAACTTAATGTAAAATTTAACCATTGAAACATAGGAAACTGACCATACACAATGAAATCACAATAATATATATATATATATATATATATATATATATATATATATATATATATATATACTCATAAATGTTGAAACATATTGGTTTTTTTTTTTTTTTTTTTAATCTGAAAAAATATTCTACACTTTTTTGAAAAATCGAGTCAACTCGAACCCGACACGCAAGAGTCAAATTCCAAGCCGATACCGACCTGAACCCGAAACAGTTAAAGGCAATCCCAGCCGAAACTGACCGGGAATTAAAAAAAAAATAGTATCAACCCAATCCGGAATTAGGGTGTGGTATTTCCATCACAGTTAATTTTCTTACAGACTTCGTATTTATGTCTTTCAAGTAAGTGTAATTATTATCCAAAGTTCTTTTTTCCGATTTAAGCGTGATAAATATTAATTTCTTATTAATTTATGGATAATATCGTATTAAGTTCTAAAACGATTTTTCTTTTAAATTAATATTTCTTCCTCATTTGATAATGATACCTATGCAAAAACTAATAATATTTCACGAATCAAGGTAATCTCTCCAAAATGAATTGATGTGAATTGAGTCTCCGTTTCTCTCAAGGTTATGCAGTGTGCTGTTTATTGATCAAAACATTGGCATGCCATGTTTTTTATATGTTTACATGTTCTATTTTCTGAAATAATTCCTTCTCTGCACGCCATTCTTCGACATTGAACAACTACATTTTATGAAACTTTTTTTTCTTTTCTTTATAACTTATTTCATGTAGCACATACATACAACAATGTTAAAAGTTTTTTAAAACTGTTTTCATAATGCAACACTCATTTTCTTTTTTTAATTACTTAAGGGAGAGACTAATCTTAAGGGAGAGATTTGGCCTAAAATTCCCGTGATTTTTATCATTTGTTTTTCGTTGTTGTTACAAAGTAAAGAAATATCGCGTCCAGACTTTTTGTATTAAATTTATTGACATTTCAATTATATATTTAAATTAATGTGTGCAAAACAAAATGTGTGTATTACGCCTTAACATACTACCTGCAGGTGCTCGCCGTGAACTTCAAATCGGGAGACCGTTTTTCTCCAATCACAAGCAAAGAAATGGAAGAAATTTGTGTTGCCAAATTAGGATAGGACATTAAGTTCTCTGGAGCTTGTGTCAACATTTAGTTTAAAGTTGTGTTTTGAAAAAATGGTGGTCATTTTCTGCCTTTTTTTAACATTTTGCATGTTTAAAAAAATAATTAATCAATGAAAATTATACTTTTCAGTGGCTCCATAGCAAAAACTATTACGTTTCTTTTGTTTAAAAAAAATGAAAGAAATTGATCGAATAGTTCTCGAGAAAAATTATCGCCCTGTTTGAAAAACATGATTTCGAGACGGTTTGGTCATAGTTTTGAGATGGAGGTTTTGTTTGTCGACATGTTTTTGTGGCATTGTTTCTAAAACTATATAAACTTTGTAATAAACTTTGCTTGTAGAGATGCACGTAGAAAGTCGTTGCCTGGCTGCTGCGGCGGCGTTACGTTCAATGAGCAAAAAAAGGTTGTAAAAAATTAGAATATCACGAAACTGCTTTAGGGCAACAATCTATCTGCACACTTAAAGGATGCAAAAAATGCCAAAAAATAAATAAAAATAAATAAATAAAATATCGAAAATTCTGACTTAAAGAGATTAGGTAAATTTAAAGTGGCAACATTTAGAAAAAGTCTTAAAACTTGATATCCTAAAAATTATTAGTCCCACTTGTATAAAACTTCAAAGGGAATTTTAAATAATACTACTTTTTGGAATTTCGTAATTAAAAAAGTTAAATATACATATTTTACTTATTTTTTAGTACTTTTAAATCATAAACGGGTGGACATTATTCCAGGAATTGATAATAAGGCAGGATAATACTAGCATTTGTTAATTGTATGAGCTAATTTTAAAAAAATACTTAAATAAGAAATTTCTTATTAAAATAACCTACTGCTGGAAACAAGACTTGAATTATTTCAATAATAAAAAATAAATATTTCATGAATAAATATTTCCTGATTTATATATATATATATATATATAAATGATAAACATATATATTTTTAAATTATTATTTCAGGGGTAAAAAAATTAAGATTTTTCATGTACTTTCATTTATTATCTCAGAGTAACTATTAAGGTAAAGCCAGGAGAGATGGCGCGGTCGGAGAGATTGCGCACATAGAGGTTCAGGGTGAAGAAGTAGAGTGAGCGTGCAGCGACTGCAGGTAGTTGTACAACAACAGTAGTGGAGTGTCTACTTGAAAGTGCACGTTGATTGTTTTGATCATTTATGATAAAGCATTGCTATTTTGTTTCCCCCCCCCCCCCCCCCAAAGTCAGTACTTGAATTTTCATAGCTATTCGTCAGAATTTCTATACCATGTCAGTAGTACAAAATATTTTAAACTTAAACGATTTCTCATAAGCTACTAATCTAGACTAACGGTGTGAACACCCACGGTTCGTTTTAGTAGCGGCCATGTTTAAATAAAAGTCCGCGCAATCTCTCCTACCGAAATTGGAAAGTTTGCGCATCTGCTACTTAGGAGAGAAGGCGCATTGTTCCTATTAGTTTTCATTCTAGGAGAGATTACGCAGTTTATTGGTAAAATTGCATAAAAAATGAAAAATGAAAATGGACTAATTTTAAGTTAAGTGTGTTATCAAGTAACTTAATGGTATATTGTAACCTTATTTGGACTTGTTTTTTCTGATTCTTCAATTTTTCCCTTTAATTAAAAATTTTAAATCGTTTTTAAAATTATTTCATTTTTTTTATTTTTTAATCATTAGGTTGAAATATTCACTCCTAATACAATATTATTTCTTCACAAAAACCTTACAACGATGTCATTTAAGTATAATTATCATTGTTAACAATTTAATTGTAGTTATTATTAGTAACAAGCTCTCCTACCCATGTCCGCAATCACACCAACTCTGTAAGGACAGATTGCGCAAAATAACTCTATTGGTTTTAGTACAACTGTTCTATTAAATTACAGCTTAACAACAAAATAGCAATGGAAATGCATACAAAACAAATGAAGTCAAAATTATTCATGGATAGTTTAGCAAAAAATTAATATTTAGATGTTTTATTGTTGTTCTTTTGAATTGTGCGCAGACTATCCTAGCTTTACCTTATCCCTTAACAGCGTCGCTCCCAGTGTATCCACAAGTGATTACTAGAAATGAGTTCGAGCTCGTTTTCGGAGCCCAAACCCGAGGATTTAAAATCCGAGACTACCCAATCCCGAAAATTTTTTTGTCATCAGACCCCGATACTGAAAGTACGCAGTAAAAAATCCTTAATAAAACTTTAAAAATTGGATTAATTTTTATCATTTAAAAATCTCTTCTAACATATAGAAATGAGTATTAATCCTAAATACTCCCTCATTACAACGTTTCGTGATTTTCATGCGTCTCTGAATATCTGTTTAAAATAGCAAATTTGTGATTTATACCCAGCTACTAACAGAAATCTGGAAAAGTCACAATTCTTATTCTTTTAAAATATCATTGTAAATTATGACAAAAATACACTAATTCTGGTTTACAGTAATTTTGGACTTTAATCAGAAAGCGAGAATAGACAAGGGATGTGCAACGGCTTCTTTATGTTACTAACGCTGACCGTGCAAAGGCTTCAGAATCACATAGAATATTTCTCCTTATATCCCATAAATAACAATTCAATTCCCTTTCAAATTGACATTTAAAAAATTGTAAAACACTTTTAGAAACTTAGACTGCATTCTTGTTTCTCAAATAGAAAGACGGCCCCGGGCTCGGGCTGAGTGCGTCTCATCTCTAGTAAGAGATATATATCAATGAATTGATTACTTTGCTTTTTTTTAATTCGGAAACATCATTCTCAATTTTACCTTGATGTATTTTAGACATAATAAATATTCAGTTTTTTATGATTATGCAATAATCTTGAAGAATTTTCCAAAAATGATTTATAGGAAATTTGATTTAATCTTTATTCTACAGCATTGATGAAAGCAATTTTTTCTTCATCTAATAATGATACCTTCCGAAAAAGTTAATATTCTAGTATTCAAGGCTATTTCACACAAATCGATTAGCATGAATTTAGTCCTGTTTTTTAATCAAGGTTTCGATGTTTTGTGATGTTCATTGACAAAAATTCCTTGCGTCTCATGTTTTTCCACGACTTTACAGATCAATAGTTTATGATTGACCGATTTGCATAAATCTATTTCATGCGTTTCCTATCAGCGCCCTTTATTGGTAACTTTTGAAACTACAATTTTTGTTATTAAAAATAATAATAATCCTATTTCTTCCTAATATTCCATTCGTGCAAACTTCAACTTTTTATCATCATTTGTCTCTTTTAATTAATTTTTAAAGTTGTAATGAAATTTTGAAGTACCCGATAATATGTGCATGTTTTTTACAGTATGTATAAGTTTCGCCCAAATGAAACTAGCATTGCTGTAATAATTCCGCCATTTGAAGAGAAAGATGACTGCGCATGCTCCTATAGAGGGCGCAGAGTGCTGGAAATGCATGCGATATCGTCAGATCCCGCCAGATGCGTGTGTGATAGCGTGGAAGCACGTTAAAAGGCGTCGTTCGCATCATGGATGCCTCCAAACGCTGTCAACGTGTGGTCGTGAAATTTTTAACAGCGGAAAATGTGAGTGCTAGTGAAATCTATCGTCGAATGCAAAATGTGTATGGCACGGAATATATGTCACGCAGATCGGTATTCCAATGGTGTAGGGATTTTCGTAGTGGAAGAAGCAGTACATCCCCTTACAACCCAGAGCTCTCGCCGTGTGACTACTACATATTCGGTCTAATCAAGAAAGTTCTGAAGGGACGGTGATTTGCCGACGATAATGAGGTCCAAGCTGCCGTTGAAAATTGGTTCCAAAAACAACCCCGGAGCTTCTTCACCCAAAGTATCCATCGTCTCCTTGACCACTGGGACACTTCTTTCAGCCTACAAGGTGACTTTGTCTAGCCTATCTGTTACGTCTGTATTACTTCTTTCTTTTAAATACTAATTTATATTAATACCATTAAACCATTTCTCAAACCGACTGTAGTGCCACTCTGGGCGACAAATATATATATATATTCATTCATGGGATTTCTGTATTCTATTTCTGTTCCAGTTTATGATTATATCCTTTTATTTCTTTTATTGTTTGGTATCATCGACTCTTAAAATATATGTATGATTTTTAACACAGGGTGTACATAATTGAAGCCCACACCTACTCAGAGCTGTCTGTAGTGAAAACTATTCGTCAGAAAAGTATGAAACTTGGAATGCATCTAAATGAAGAGATGCGAAAGATGTATAGGAGGAAAAAAACTTTTTTTTCAAAAATGTTCACACCAGAGAGAGTATTATTATTATTTTTTTTTTATAAAATAATTTAACAAAATACAACCATATACACTGTAGAATTGGTTTATCAAGACAAATATTGTTCAATGTTTTGACCATTATTGCCAAGTACCGTTTGAAATCGCAAAATAGCATGTTCACTAGTCACACGAAGCAATTCTTCGAAATGATGAGGGCGTGAGGGGAAATACTGTCATTGAGTTCTGGCAATATTGAGCTTGCAGTCACCGCACCTCTGGGAATGATTTTAAAGGCTCGAAATCTCCGCAAAGCTTTTGGTGTGGAATCACCATTTTGATAAAAAAGTTTCACCAGTAAAGCACGATCTGCTCGATATTTTCTGTGGAAAAGGCATGAGACTGACAAGAGATTTATTGTGCATTTTTATTAAACATTTTACTTGTAAGCGAGCATATACATCACGTAGTTGCTAAAACTTGCATCTATGCCGAATTTTTATCAAAAATATACCGTCTGGTGGCCTTTTTTGAATTTTTTTTTTTTTTTTTTTTCATTTCTTCATTTAGACGCATTCCAAGTTTCCTATTTTTTTCCTGATACAGCCCTGAGTAGGTTAACTTTAATTATGTACATCATATATAATGAGATTTCTAATATATTTTATTTATCACGATGCTTTCTATATATATACATAGTAAGCATATATGGTTCCAAATATATATGATTTTATATATGGTTCCAAAATTCGACCGACAAATTAAGAGTGATGATAGAAGGCATCAAGAGGATGAAAACTTACTACACATGGGGTCGCAAACCACACGTTTAGTGGGAGAAAATCGCAAAAATACTTATGAAGGGTGTGACGTCGAGTGCAACAAAACGGCATTATATATATATATATATATATATATATATATATATATATATATATATATATATATATATATATATATATATATATAGTACCATAAATGAAACATTACCCTAACACCAACTTAAACTATGAAATAATGATTAAGTATGTAATAATTAGTTGTCAATGAAAGTATTCCCCAACACATTGAATATGGATACCAAAAATGTATTTAAAAGAATAAGAAATTAAATTAAAAATTGAATAAATGGAATTGAATGAATGAAATGAAATTTGTGGAATTTAGACAGAATTTTCAAGTCCCAAATGCCTAAATACCACAAATAAAATGAAATGAGTGGTTTCATCATCATATTAGCCAAAACATTGCTAAAGAATATGATTTTGGGACTACCTACTCATAAACATTGAATCAAACCTGTGAAAAAATAAAAAATAAATACAATATTAAAAAGGAAAGAAGCCATACCTATAATAAACAGATAAAACATGAAATAGAGTCAGAAAGTCTAAAATCCATTTGGATTAAAATAGATACCTGTGCACCACATGAACCCACACATGAACACAACCAAAACAAGGGAATGAATTGCAAAAAATCATTACATGTTGCCAAATTTAGATTTAGAAAATGATTTTACTATGTTGCCAGAAATTTTTTTAGAATAATATGAATATTATTGTAAAGCAACAGGAACATTGGTGCTGCCACCTATAATGTTAAAAAGTGAATATACGCTAAATAAAAAGAGTATTGGATGAAAATTAATATTTAAAAATTAAACCATATACTATCTAAAGATGATAGCAATTAGTTAAATAATAAATAAATGAAATAAATTAATAAATAGAATATCCAATTACATTAAAGTAATGGATGTATTAATGAATAATTCTATGTTAAAAATAAGATGTAAGATGGAAAAATTAATAATTAAAGCAACATAAAAATATATGTACCATGAAATGACATAGCAACTATTAAATAGCTGTGCCAAAAATGCAACATTACATAAATTAAATTAAAATAAAATACAAAATATTTTGAATTAAGATACAAAGTATTTATAATTAATATTAATTAAGTTTTGAAATTAATTAGTAACATATAATGTTTCTTCATACAAAGTTAAAAAATTATAAACACTTAATATAAGTGGAAAGGGTAGAACTTTTAATAAAAATTAAAACATATATTATATTAACACTTTAGAAAAGTATACATTAGAAGTTAATATGATGTTGTCCACCGTAGGCATTAATCCAAATGCATTAGATCAAAAACATTCTTAATATTAATGAATATAAATTCATTTAAATTAATTAAATAATGAATATGTAAATATAACTAAATTAATATACATATAAAAATATCACATCACAGTCCATTATAAAATGTGTAGTATCAAACGTTTGTGTAAATCAAAATGCCCTTTTTTTTTTTATATATATAAATTGACTGTGCGTTTTTTCCATGGTTCCAAATATATATGGTTTTATATATGGTTCCTAAATTCGACCGACAAATTAAGAGGAATGATAGAAGGCATCAAGAGGATGAAAACTTACTATAGAACATGGGGTCGCAAACCACGTTTAGTGGGAAAAATCGCAAAAATACTTATGAAGGGTGTGACGGCGAGTTCAACAAAAAGGGCCAATAGTAAGTAGAAAAAACATTTAAATGGCGTCAAGCATGATTACAATGCATTGCAATTCAACGTCAGAAAGGAGACGACGACAAATTTCTATAGAAATTGTTCGAAGTTGCGGCCACGAAGATCATTGCACAGCCGACACCGACGGACGAAGAATTGCCGGACGGGTTAAAACATATTCCTATAAAAATGTCTCGTCATTTACTTTCTGACGTTGAACTGTAATGCATTGTAATCATGTTTTACGTCAAATAAATGTTTTTCCTATTTATTATTGGCCCTTTTTGTTCCACTAGACGTCACACACTTCAAAAATATTTTTGCGATTTTCTCTCACTAAACGTAGTTTGCGACCCCATGTTCTATGGTAAGTTTTCATTCTCTTGATGCCTTCGATCAATCACCCCTTTTAATTTGTCGGCCGAATTTTAGAACACCCTGTATATATTACTACAACAATTAATGTAAAATATTATTACATGTCATCTTTAAATAAGAGATTTGATCATTTGTGTTACACGAACTTGTAAGGGTTTTTTTTTTTTTTTTTTTTTTTTTTTTTTTCCCCAACGTATTTGTATTATTATATATGTGTGTGTGCAAAAATATCAGAAATGAATTAGCCCGTATTTAATGTCAATACCAAATCGTATTTTGATAGACAATTTTCAAAAAACATATTCAAACCAGGAGTACAAAAGGAAAAGAGAAATAGTAAATTAAATAACCTGCTTGTTTTTAAAGTCGGGTAACAAAACTTCTTTCTGTCTTATCTTGTATTTAAGAGGTAATAAATATTCAGTTTTTCATGTTTATGCAATGAGCTGGAATAATTTTCCAGAATTATTTCTCAGAAATTTGGTTTCATCTTTATTCTTTATTTACCAGAACGGTTTTTTTCTCATCTCTTAATGATAGCTTCTGAATAAGTTAATATTCGAGTATTCAAGGCAATCTTACATCAATTAGCATACATTCAGATCCTACTTTATTCAAGGTTTAGCTACTTTATGTTGTTTAATGAAAAAATCCGTGGAGCGGCAAGTTTTTCTACGAGTTTGTATGTCAATATTTTTATTTAAAATTTTATCTTGGCACGGAACATTGGCCTTTTTTTTCTTCTAAATGTTTTCATTTTGTATATAAGTTATTTTAATTAAAATATGTTAACTGTCACAATCTTTGTTGTTTCACATTGTTACAATTACTGCATTTTGAAAATATCTAAGAGTAGTATAAACAAGAAAGAAAAATCATGCGTTAAGCATTATTATGGAGTTCGTAACTCGTGATCGTAAGTCCTCGGAGATACTTAACGTATTTCGGAATTAATATAATATATTGTTGTAAGCTGTAAAAATTAAAAGAGTAAACAGGTGAGACATCTTGAAGGAAGAGTCGAAATTAAATATAAGCAACAATTATTTAATCCAGGTTCAAGCAGTGCACAAGTACATAAGCATTTCAATCCTCCTGCTCAATCCTGTACAGCTGAAGGGGGGCAATGGTACCCGGGACTCCAAACGTACACCTAATCGTTCTTTTACACGTTGATCAGTTAATGGCCAGAGATAGAATGAAATGTTTCTCTTATCATGACATAAACTCGAATTATTTCATCTTTCGTCAACGGGTTACAACATGGCGATATTTTCTCCAAACAGAGCATAAAAACAATTAAAACTTTAAAGAACAGAGCCATTTTTGGCATAAATCATCCTAACGAATTTTTACAGGGGAAGCCAATATGTGTGAGAACTTTAAACCTCAGATAAGGGGCTCGGGAGAAAGTTTTGCATTCTTGAACCCGCGATCTATGAATTTGTTATGGCCTTGGCATGTAAGTTGGATATTTTGGAAAATAATTTTTCAGTTGCGTTTAGGAATTATTGTAATTTAAAAGGATGTTTACAGAGAAAGCAGTTAGCAACAGATCTGTGGAACCAAATAAGGAGATGGCATATGGGCATCCTATGCTAACCGTCGGAGAGAGTACATGTGGGCCATTCCATTGTGACGGGTGTGACATCCAGACCAAATTTTAAGAGTTTATATCTATATTTGGGAAAATAAATTAGCTAAGAAATCCCTGAAAAGTATTTTAATTATGTTTTTCCATGCATATGCTTGGATAATTGAGCAAATATATAACTTTAATAGCTTTCAATTTTTAAAAAAAAACATTTTTAAACTTGTGACGGGTGTGACTCTCTCGGGACAAGAGTTTTCACTTGCATACACATTTGTCAAAATTCCTGTGAATATTTAAGTGTGCCATTATTAAAACATTTTTTTTTCTAATGAAAGAGATTCAAATTAAACTTAATAAATAATTTTCATAATAAATTTTAATTATTTTAATGAATAAGAATTTTTTACCTGTTGTGACGTGTGTAACAAAGAAGTGACGGGTGTGACATTGTGCAAAGTGTACAATTTGAAAGTTGTTTACCAAAAAAATACAGTGATCAGTATAGAGAGTAAACTCAACAATAGTAAATATACAAAAGAAATTTAATAAAACTAACATATTTATGCAGTTAGTTTAAAATTTGTAGTGCCCCCTACTCGTTATAAGTGATGGGGGAGCTACTTTTTTTTACAATAGCAGAAAAATTTTCATTTGAGATGTCATCTTCTTCTGGCCAAATCCAGTGTGGCCCACTCCCTGGCTTGCATGCATTTTAAGCTTATTTCTTCCTTACGGAAGTTGATATTCAAAAGACATTAGCATAGTCAGGGGTCTGCCCAGACTTTTCTCCCAGCGTCCTGTTTTTGTGAAATTGTGAACAACTTTTTATATTCTTGAAAAATCTAGTCATAATTTTGTGAATTGAAATGATCGTTATATTCAGGTTCTTGTTTATACATTTTTAAGAAGATATATGGATGTAAAATACATATATTTTCTTTATATGTGTAAAAGTGACAGATCGGATTTTACTTTTAAATGATTAATTTGTGAAATGTTCAGTTTAAAGATGGAATAATTTTAGGATAAACCTATTTTTAAGACAAATAATTTTGTGAGGGGTCCTGTTTTAGGGAAAATAGTTTTGTGAAGGGTCCTGTTTTGAAGTAGAAATTTTTGTGAAGGGTCTTTAAAGGACCCAATTTTTCCCTAAACAGATCCCTGATAGTACAAGCTATTACGCTTTTTGCTACTGGCCAGGGAAACCAAAAGATAATCACCAATATTTAAATCTGATATTTTCAAAATCTTGCTGGGGGGAGATTCACAATTAGCAGTGACTGCCACTTCCCTAAGTGTTGATTTGGCAGTCTTTCCCCGCAAAATGATAGTATTATCACTACTTACTTTAAAGTGGTGATAGGACTTGATGCCTTCCCATCCTTCTGTCAGCATTTGTTTAGTTTCTAGTATTTTCACTGCTGAGACATACAATGCCTTTATTGCACCAATCTTCTGAGCACATTTAAGAAAATCCAAAGCAGAATTAACTTAAAAGTAAGTAAATTAAAAGTAAATTGCTACCAACTCACAATTTGCTAAAATAATTCAAATATATATTTCATGATTTATCTTCTCTTTTTTGGCAAATTGGCTTTAATATGTTCAGATACAATAATGGTTCAACCTTACACTTCATTAAAAACATTTAAATACATTTCAAAGCAATTTAAAATGTTGTCATACCTTTCACAAGAATTTTGTCACACCCGTCACAAGGATTTTGTCACACCCGTCACAGTAAAATTTCACACAAAATAAAAATTTAATGAATTTTTAACGTTTCGTAGTTATTCAGACTTGCAATAGTTAGACTTTCCGAAAGTTTAATGTATTTTCATCGAAAAATGCATTTTGTATAATAACTTAAGCATCTTTTTTGTGACGGGTGTGACAGAGAGACAGTGCAAATATATTTGTATTAAAAATCGGGTGTTTTAAATTTTTTTGAAAAATTAAGTGTTTCAAAAGATATTCAAAGGTCACAAATAGTAATAAATGCACATATATTGAAAATGCTGCTGTTTTAAATATTGCTTCTGGCAGAATGAAAATACCCTATTTTACGTGCCGAAAGTTTTTCAAATTTTTCCAACTTTGAGCCTAGATAAATCACAAAAAAAAATATTTTTAGAGCTTAGTTCTCTGTAATTTCATATGCGTCATATTTTTACCTTTAATTTGATATATTATTTGTAGTAATAAAAGTCATTTGAAATTTCAACCCTCATGTCCACTTTTTCATGGAAATGCACATGTTGCGATTTTCATTTACTTTATCAGTATGGAAGAGTTTGCATTTCACAATATGGAAATCTTTAATGTAAATGATCATCAAAAGGTTATTAGAATAAATGGAATGAAATCTGTTACACTGAATTTTAACAAAATGGGGGGAAAAGGAAAATGAAAAAACAAACTGTAAAACAGTGAGCCTTAAAATAACGGAAAAGGGGAACAAATTTGGAGAAGGGAATTAAATAAGAGGGAATAATTACTGAAATTAACTAATTAACTAATATATGATGCGACATCATAAGTATAGATTATCAAACTCTTTCCAACGCTTCCAGAATACTTTAACAAAACTTTACCGATTAATAAGGTGAAAGTTGTTGTCTAAGTAAACAAGGTATGAACAGGGATGACCACCTCGGGTACTCAGCTTACTCTTTTAGAGTGATTGTGCAATCACAAGGAGCAGAGTACAAGTAAACAAGATCACCCAGCCGGAGCACCAACCTGTGAGGGTTTGCGTCGTAAAACCTCCGGCGGTAGTTTCCCCTTCACCACCCAGCAATATCACAGCTCAAAGACGAACCCGAAACAAAGGGTTGTTGGAATTAAATCAAAACAAAATAACAACACCCCACCAACTTAGGGAGAAAACACTGCTTCACGCAGAGAACTAGAAACAAATCGAAGCGAACCGAAAACATAACTCTTACTAAAGCTAATTTACAAACTAAGAATTATAACAAACTTTAAAGACATTGGAGTTACATCTGTCTCACTAAACCTAATTCTAAAGTTATAATAAACTATAAATACAAATACAAAGCTTCCCATGCAAGACAATTACACTAAAATACAATTACCAATTATATAGCCACTGAAATAACAAAATTTCCAGCAAAGAAACAGAATAAAATTACAGAGCATCTCACCACGGAGAGTTACCGGATATTACAAATGAAACATGAGTTGTTAGCAGATAACTTGCTACCTATATGCATACACACCTGAAAATGCAAAAGTCAATGTAGATCACCAGAATTTACAACATCCAGTATTGATATAATTGAGTTCATTACTGCAGACACTATGCCAGAGCTATTAAGAATGAGGTCTCTTGACAATCACTGATCAGACATTTACTGACCGAGATCCAATGAAGCACCGCAGACTACAAGATAGCAGTTATAGTCTATAACTGTAGCAAAAGTAGCAGCCAGAATTGAATGTCGATGTTTTTTAGCAAGTAAAGTCCAGATTTGCCGCAAAAGTCAATTGCAGAAATTAAATTCCAGCATTAAAATTACACAGAAAAATATGAAACAAGAAATGTAAATAAAAGCATTAAAAGATCCATTCACAGTTAACGTTCCAGAATATATCAGCTAACCGACTGCAACAATGACAGCTAAAGAAGAGTCAACTCTATAAAGCTACTACTTTAACGAAAGTGAAGTCACACGACTTTAACTAAGTAGAATCAATATCACTGCAACTTGCAAGGATTAAAAAAAAAAAGGTTCTAAATAACCTAATAAAAAGTTACCTACCATCGAAAAGCAATGACAACTGATTAGTCTTGTAAAACTGAAGAACAGGTGCATAAAAGAGAACAGTCCAATGCATTACAAAAACTCATTCTGTCAAATGGCAGAATTAAATGAGTAAAGTCCAACATGTCCATAGTCTTAAAAACTTTGACACTAAGCCTGGTACGCATAAACATGTGTAAATAATGGAGGATACTGCATGTAATGATTTACACTGCAACTTCACTGCAACTTGTTGAAGAAGAATATTAGCTGAAAGAACACAGATATCTGAAAAAACTTGGTAGACTGTATCAAACGTGTATAAAAGACAACAGTTTGTCTTCTGATAAAGCACTGCTCCATTATAGAGCAAAGATAAACAGGAAAGTCATACTTGAACACCTCTTTAGCATTGCTTTAACAAAGTAAAACTAAATCTATGAACTTGATAATGATTAACGTACGAAGGTTGGAATTGACAATGTCCCAATTCGCAACCAACATACACTTCGAAATCAATAGTTATACTATGACTCAATCAAAATTTATATCTAATAAAAGAATATAAATCATTCAACTTATTATAGTTTAAAATCAGACGAGCAAAATATTGAGGATTTAAGATGACATTTATTAAGTTACACCTTACAGACTTATCTCTGTCAAAAATGAACAAAAAAGTGTCAAAAGTGTTCTAGCATTAAAGGGCATTTACCAAAAATGAAATGAAAAACATATCCTTTCTTGCCACAGTTATAGAGGTCATTTCTACGTTTTCTTATTTTAAAGAAAAAACTTGGAAAACTGCCATGACTAGAAAGATAATAAACTAAAATTTGTTTTCTATAGATAAATTCAGTGTTAACCTTCTTTAAGATATTATATGTATATCCCTGTCATCTGCTGAAGCTATCCAGGACTGCTGCCAGGTATCAATCAACTTATCCCGATAATACGGTTTCATCAAAGAGTCTGGATATAAAATTTCAAGTAACTGAGCATTAGAGTCAGCAGACTCATAAGAGAGTCCAAGTAAACAATTAGAATCCAAGTAAACAATTTGGAAAACGCATAACACATTTGAAAACCCAATTTCAGAAATTGCCATCAAAAGTCGAAAAAATATTCGAATTATTTTGTGCAGTCCTGTATATGATCTATATATTTGTATCTATTATATACTACACAGTATGCTAAAATTTAGTTCATTTAGGAAACGCATAGCACAGTTAAAAATTCCTATTCAGAAATTTCCACCAATAAATCGAAATATATTCGATATATTTTATGCTGCCCTGTATATGATCTATAGCAGGGGTTCCCAAACTATGATACGCGTACCAGTACTGGTACACGAAGCTCTTGCACGCAGAAGTCCGATACTGGTACGTGGAATAAAATACAAAATGGATCATATTATTGTAGAATCAAAAAGAGCTTATCTTTATTGACTTTGAAATTTCAAAATATTTTCGAATAAACATTTATGGTCTGTAAACACTTTTTCTATTTTTTTGTTACGAAAAATGTTTGTAATAGCAGATTTGCTGAAATTCGCA
Organism: Maratus michaelseni; assembly: GCA_963931845.1. Classification (NCBI taxonomy): domain Eukaryota; kingdom Metazoa; phylum Arthropoda; class Arachnida; order Araneae; family Salticidae; genus Maratus; species Maratus michaelseni. The sequence goes on from OZ007595.1 coordinate 123,412,887, forward strand.
CACGCCGCTTATGATACAATCAGTTTTCCAGAACTAAAAACATAATTATTAGATTTACATGGATAAAAATTGAATTTTTCAATAAAGACATGATTTTAAAATTAATGAATGAAGTATTTTTAATTAGCGGAAGAACTGTTTTGCTTTAGAAATTTAATCATCTGAAAGTAAAGTCTGGGTGCTTGAAAATAGGAGGAGCTTGTGTGAGTAGAAGGAATTAAAACAAAATAAAATTCCAAGAGTAATTTATAACCATTGTTCTCTTTGTACTATAAGAGCTTCTAGGGGGTGTTGAAATAAACGTTTTATTTCAAAAATAATAAATTAATTAATTCTGTTGATTGAAATATTTTTCTTCTCTTGTACAAAATCTGTTATAATTTCTATTTCATGGAAATCAGTTTTAAACAGAATAAGGTTATTTAAAGTTGTGATCTAAAATAAAACAAAAACAGTGGTCATTTACAGTATGGATTTGGAGTAAAGCATTGTATATATGTATTGAGGTGGTATATACATAAATGTGTGAAAAAACTTGCAAGTGTTTGCCTACTGCGCGACATTATTGTCGCATTTAAAGGTATGCAGATTATTAATACAGTTGTATTGACCATATGTTAAATACGCTAACTAAGCTTTTTATAAGAGATTCGTTTCTCATTTGAGACGCCCTGCCACTATATCTTACGAGAGACGAAAGAAGTGAACTTCAGTTCTCCTGTGATTGATTACTGCAATCCACATTCAAAAGAATGAATGTAACAGAATTTTCGTTGGCGAGAATATCAGAGACCTGATATCGTTAAAGTCTGCTTGTGTTTAGTACAACATATCTCTGTGAATGTGCCTTTCTCCCTTCTTTATATGAAAAACAAATACAGGAATAAACTAAACATTGCTACTAAGTATTGTGCCAGGTATGAGGAAGCTGTGCTTGATAAAACAAGCCCACCCGTTTCATTAGCGATAGAAGAAAATTAGTGCAATCAGTCTACTATAACAATATATGAATCAGTGTGCGCCAATATGTCTAGTATAGTAGCACTTTTCCTATACCAAAACACTGTATTTTGATATGATATGCATTATTAAAAATTAAGGATGATATTACTTTTTACTTGAATGTTATTATAAAGCAGTCAGTCTAAGTTGCAATTTAGTAATGTTTTTCAAATACAATAAAACCTGTTAAGACGGAAACACAAAAGAAAGAAGTATATTTCGTTTTAGACAGGTTACTTTTTACAGGTTTTTCTATATTAGCGTTACTCTTGTTATCTGATGGTACGCGGAAGAATGAACTTCGATTTAGTGATACGTCGGTCTAAAAGTTTGGGAACTCGTGATCTATAGAATTTATACACACCTAGTAATGTGTAAAAATTAAGTTAAATTTAAAAATGAATAATAATTTTATGGATATCTCAAAAAGGAATTTTGACTTATGTCACTCTCCTTCAAAACCGATGGTTAAACAAGCACACTCTTCAGATTAAAAACTTACTATCTGTAAAGCTTTAAAGTACAAATAGCTACAATGATCTCGACGCAGCAGTGGTCGTTCGAAGTATTAAACACATCGAATTTAGCTTTTAAATTTTTTTGGTGACCTCTTCCGTGATCAGGCCTACTACCAATCCGATCGGTAACTGAAGTAAAGGGACCTCCTATGACGCTTGTTCGAAGTAACCAGACAATCTAACTCGGACTACATGGGTTAAAGATGCCTGCCAGGTGTACAGAAGATAGATATAAATCACTTTCAATTGAAAACTCTAACAAATGTTTTTACATTTAGTATAGTTTCTTAGATATCCCACCAACTACACCAAAAGCATTTTTAGTACTTTCATTTATTGCTCATTATTCATTATTTGTTCATATGACCAATGATGCGATTAGATTTCAAAATTTAAATATGTCTATCACTATATACAATGTGCATATGACATCACGAAGCAGCTGCATCCAAGTAAAGACGTACTTCTCAACTCGGTGTAGGCAAAAGGTAACAATTCTCACAGGGTTAGAGTAATTCATAATATATTATTTCCTACACATAATATGATGTATTATAACTACGCAAAAATTGCGAGCAATTTAGCTCGAAATTTTGCCTATCTGGAGTTGAGTAGAAAGCATCAAGTCAGTTTGTTGGCCAAACATGCGTATTATATATACATTCTTTCAAGACTGCTAATTGAACTCTTAACTGCGATCTCACAAACTGCTGCTTTTTTTAAGTTTTTACAGTTTAACTTGTAATTTTCAGTTTAACTATAGATACTTGTGAAATTTTGTTTTGTTTGGAGACCTAGTACTATCGCTAAAGACTTCTGAATATATGAAATTTCATTATAATAGTCTTGTACACAAAGTTTAGTAGATAAAAACAGTATTCTTTGAGTAAATCGAGTCTTTTATTCATCTTTCGACTAAGCTGTCTCAGAAGTAAAGAGGCATGAGCAATTGGCGGTGAATTTATATTTTACGGTTCATTCGTTTCGTCTCACTGAGCTTAGTCATTTAATACTTCATATACCGGCGATTGAGTTTTAATAAAGACAGGAGGCCTGGTAAAGTTAATTTTTTTTTGTTGCAAGACAGTTGCCGTCAAAGAAATAGGCATGATATAAATTTAATTAAGGTATTTGCACTGTCATACATTGATGATAATCAATTTCTGGCGTATTGTTCTTCTCGCAGAAGTGATTAAAGCAAAAATAAGGAACAATACCATAAAGTTTCAATCACAGGACTACTATCGGTTTGCATGAGTTAAGTTTATTCCTATGTTCAAGTATGGATTTGCCAAAGGAAGTTACACTGATAAAAACGAAAACTATGCCAACCCTATCAGACTGCTGCTTTAAGATTCAAGTAAGGAAGCAGACCTGTTTCGAGTGCATCATACAGTCAGCTGAAAAGAAGAAGCCTTTGCTCGTTGTGCTCGCTGCGAGAATTATTTTCGCTTTAATCGCTTCTTCGGGAAGTAAATATGTCAGAAGTTTATTATCATCAATGTATGGCAGTGCAGCTATCTTAATTAAACTTATACCATGCTTATTTCTTCGATGGCAACTGTTTTTTAAGGGTGTATTCAAATCCAAACTCCTTATTTTGAGACACATTTTTAAATTTATTTTTGCTCTAAAATGCATCCAATTGGCAGGTTCTCTTATTCAGAAACTTTATAATGTCCGCATTGTCTCGATTTTTTGAGAAAGACAGAATATATTTAAAAAAATGCTGTCAAAGTGGACATTTTGAACCGAATTTCCCGAAGCGATAGCGCTGGAAACAAACAAAAAAATATCGTACTGTGAAAATAATTGTTTGTAAATCAATTTGTAATTAATTGAACGAAAAATAAAAACATGGGTCCCTTATAAATATCTTCATAAATCACGCCGCCAAGTTTCATGTTTTTACTTTTAAAAATGAGTATGAAAATGTGTCTCAAAATTTTGAGTTGTTGAGCGCGAAAAAAAAATATATATATTTTTAATACTGCCTTAATAAACAAACAAAAACAAAATTTTGAACTTTGACCAAGAATAATTTTATAATTAAAGCTCTATATAGCCGGTATGCGAGATATCGAATTACTAGGCTGAATAAGACGAAACGAATGAGGTATAAAAATCTAAAATCGCCGCCAAGGACTCTTGCCCTTTTGGTTGTCAGAGACGGCTCACAGTAGCTGTGCGACAATTTCTGTCACAACAGTTAAGGGATAATGACAAGTTATAAGGAATTTCTAAGTGAAAAAACAGTTTGGTCGAGGGAAAAAAAATAAGAGTTATCATGGAATTATATCTTGCAGGTTAGGTCGCAAAGGTGACTGAGGAAGTTGTGACCACCTAAGCGTCAATTAGTAAGGAAAGTACAGTTTTTTCCTTGCACAAGCCTCTGTATCATCTCCAGGAAAATTTGCCTAATGGTTTTATTTTCACTGGTGCTTAGTGAAGGTTAAACAACGTAAAAACTTTGAGAAGAACATTAAGCCGTTGAAAACGGAAATGTCATAAAGAAATATTATAATAACGATGAATGCTTTAAGAAATCGACACTTTAGTATACATTAATCACATATATTAGTAGTTTTTTGGTATTTTTTCGTAGATTATATTATATGTTATCATAGTTATGTAATATCGTCTAAATTTGTATTTGTTTTATTATTACTATTCAGCCACAAAGTTGCTTATTCCTTTTAATTGCTTTCAAAAGCATCTAGTATTTTATGATAAAAAGACCCCGATCGTGGAAAGAAAACATTGTTGTACCCTTGTTGTATTGTGTAGAAGAATCTATTCCAAATTCGTCATTTTTGCACTTTAATCATAGCAATTAAAATTGAAATACTATCGACTTTTGTATTTGATAGACAAACTATGTCTTAGTGGAATCAGGATGACGGAAAATCTCTCATTAATTACTATTAGTTTCATTTGTAGATAAAAGGGTTGTTATATATTATTGTTTTATTGAAAATTGCTGGATACAAATAAATATGTATGTTATAAGCATGTTATATGTTATATGCAGTATGTAGTGCGAAATTTGTCCGAAATTCGGAGGTATCCGCTATTCAGAAATTACAGCATGCAAATATAAAGATTTGGGGACGAAAGAGTGTTTGCTAAATAGAGGTTCTTACTATTCAAAAGTTCTACTTATGGATGCTTTACTGTATATGTGAATGTATATGATTACATATGTTATATATATGTTTGTTATACAGGATGAATCTAAACTCTTGGGCAAAATTTTAAGGAGTGATAGAACACATCAAGACAAACAATATTAAATAGGAAACTAAGGGTCCCAAACGTCTTCCGAAGGAGATAGGCACCATTAAAGTTTAGGGTCCAAAATTTCAAATGATTATAAAAAACGGAAAAATTGGTCGATTCGTTTGCGGTTTTCGCTAAAACTATTCTTTATGTCAGTATTTTTTTAAAAATGAATTTTAAAGATAAAGTTCAAAAAATGCCGATAGAGGGTGCTTTAGACTTTGGAGTAACAAAAACTATTTTTTACCGTTCTTTTTTGTATCTCATTAAATGCTTTCAAAAGCTTAGACTTAAACTTAACTTTTTAGCTCAAAATCTGAATCGTTGGGAGTGATTAAGTAGCGCAAACTGAACTGCGTTCAGGAGTTGAAATTTGAAACACCTCCCTCCCTCCTCCCCACTCCTGAACACAGTTCAGTTATTCCCGATCTTGGTTTCGTAGACCAGGCAGAAACAATATGAGTTGTAATTTTCCAACTGGGCGAAAAATGTTCGGGCCAGGATTCGAAACTGGGATCTCTTAAAGCTGCCATGCTCTACCAACTGAGCTATCCCGGTTGAATCTGGAGGGCGTAATTCATTCAGTTCATGCCGGGATAACTCAGTTGGTAGAGCATGGAAGCTTCAGCCAAGAGATCGCAGGTTCGAATTCTGGTCCGGACATTTTTCGTGCAGTTGGAAAATTACAACTCATATGATTTCTTTACCAATTTGAATAATTGTGTTAAAATTAATCCAGGCAGAAACTACTACCCCCTGCAAGTAAAATAAACGATAGAGTAATGACAAAATGAAATAGAAAATTTATTCATAACAAACATGAGCAATTTCTCCGTGCAAAATAAAAAGAAACAATTTGATGTATGTATGTAGTGCGCAATATGAATGAAGGTTGACACATAGAAAATGGTACACGCATGATGTTCGTGAGGAATCACAAAAACTGCTAGAAAGAGTGCCCACAAGCAATGATGCAGGCCTCACGCCGCCGGCGGAGGGAGTTGCGAACATTAGTGAATACCCCGGGCATCTCCCGGATATCGCCTGCTACGACTGCAATCCTCGCAACCAGGTCTTCATCGGAGTCGACGGTAAATAAATAGTTGTTCATTACTCCAAAGTCTAAAGCGTCCTCTATCGGCATTTTTGAACTTTATCTTTAAAATTTATTTTTAAAATAATTTTTTTATTTAATTTTGTCATCCCTCTATCGTTTATTTTACGTGTAGGGGGTAGTAGTTTCTGCCTGGTCTATGACACAAAGATCGTGAATAATTGAACTGTGTTCAGGGGCGTTCAAATTTCAACTCCTGAACACAGTTCAGTTTGCGCTACTTAACCACTCTCAACGATTCAGATTTTGAGCTCAAAATTTAAGTTTAAGTCTAAGCTTTTGAAAGCATTTAATCAGATACAAAAAATAACAGTAAAAAATGGTTGTTCGTTTCTCCAAAGTCTAAAGCGCCCTCTATCGACATTTTTTCAAACTTTTTCTTTTATTTTTAAGAAAATACTGACATAAAAAATAGTTTTACCGAAAACCGCAAACGAATCGACCAATTTTTTCCGTTTTTTATAATTATTTGAAATTTTGGATCCTAAACTTTAATGGCGCTTATCTCCTTCGGAAGACGTTTGGGACCCTTAGTTTCCTATTTAATATTGTTTGTCTTGATGTGTACTATCACCCCTTAAAGTTTTGCCCAAGAGTTTAGATTCACCCTTTATATATATTATTATGTGCGTATACAAGTGTATAAGATGGGATGTCAGTATGTAAAATATATGTATTGCGATGTAATAGGTTATATGCAGTACGAAATTTGTTCGCACGAAGGTGTCCGCTATTCTGAGGTAACAGCATACAAATATAAAGATTTTGAGAAGAAGAGCGTTCGCTAAATAGAGGTTCCTAAACATTCGGGAGTGTCCCTAATGGATGTTTTACTGTACCTATGTATGTATATAATTTAGATATGTTATATGTTATTATGTATGTAACATAAGTGTATAAGATTTATGTAAGTATGTAAAATATAACATATATATGCATGTAAGTATGTATGTTTTAAGTTGCATGAAAGTATATAAGATCGATGTAAGATTGTCGTAAGATATGTATGTAAGCATAAAGAATGCATGTCTGCAATGTATCACAAGTACCAGTCAAATTCAGCAAAATTCAGCATAACGACATTTAACAAATAAAAAAACATTTAATAATTTTAATTATTCTGCTAGTTAAGCATCAATAAATCTGTCAATAAGATTAGTATTTATTAAAACACACATAAACAACGCCTGCAATCAGCAATTAAAGATACACACATATTATAATACGGACATACATACAATAAATACAATAATCCAACATGGAGTGAAAAATTAGCCAGAGCCAGGAATCGAACCTGGGTCCACAGCGTTCCGGGTTGTCGTTCTGACCACTGAGCCACTCCAGCTAACTCCTGAGTCTGCAATTTCTCACTAATAAACCATGTTGGACAAAAAGTCACCAACCATCTAACAGATAGCTAGGTTCGATTCCTGGCTCTGGCTAATTTGTCACTCCATGTTGGATTATTGTATTTATTGTATGTATGTCTGTATTATAATATTTGTGCATCTTTAATTGCTGATTGCAGGCGTTGTTTATGTGTGTTTTAATGTATATTCGTAGATAGGTGGATTAGTATTAATCTAATACCGTTGTTCTGTCGCCCCACCAGTGGCTGAGAGGTTGTGCTCTCGAAGCTGGTAGACGGGAGGTGCTGGGTTCGATCCCAATCGCGCCCGTCGGCCTAATCGTTCGGAGTTTTCGTGGTTTTCTTCGAGCCGTGGATTTATCCATGCGTAAATACGGGTTAGGTTCCCTTAGAAAGACCCCCACGAAGGGCACTCCCCCTGGGCCTATATCCCAAGTGCAGATAATTGGCCGTCAACAATCAACCCAACCCAACCCGTTGTTCTGTCATCAAGGCTATCTGTTAGATGGCTGGGGACTTTCTGCCCAACATTATTTATTAGTGAGAAATTGAAGACTCGGGAATTAGCCGGAGTGGCTCAGTGGTCAGAGCGACAGCCTGGAACGCTGTGGACCCAGGTTCGATTCCTGGCTCTGGCTAATTTTTCACTCCATGTTGGATTATTGTATTTATTGTATGTATGTCTGTATTATAATATTTGTGTATCTTAGATTAGTATTTACTTGTATTTTGTTATTTATAACAATTGGAACATAACAGTGAAAAATTCTAGACTGGATGTTGTCCAGATAGCGCAAATTGTAGACGTAGAGCATTGGTGCGTGATACCAAAGGTTCCGGGTTCAATTCCCGGTTTGGACATTTTTTTCACTCTGTTGATTGTACACTGTGTAGTATGTGATAATTCACATTCTTTGTTATATTCTCTCTAAATCTCGCTAGCGAAATCCCTAGTCAACCCGACTCCGTTTTTCTACTTCCCCATCTCCTAGCCGGGAGTAGAGAAATTTCCATTGTCATTGGCCACTCATGACATCACTGGATTTTGAAGGAACGTTCCATACGTTTCTGCAGAACTTAGCTATTTCCAAAAGACACAGAAATTCATCGTTCATACGCATGTGAGTACCTTCAAGATGAAACATAACTATTGTTATCTGCTCCCCTGGTTTTTAAAAGTCTATTCAACCCTCAGTCTCTGAATAAAATTCTTTTCTCGATTTCATACCGCGTTTTGTATTTTTTTAACAAAAGGCCATTGTACTGATCAGAAAATATGTATGGATTTCTTTCAAGGACGAATACTGAAAATCACGGTATCACAATGTATATTTCTAAGCATTTAAGTAAGTAAAGCATGGCTCCCTATATAATAGAGATAAAATATCAAGTATCGAGTATTTAACATGAATTAAAAATTAATTTTATTTAAAAAATTACTTTTAAAATAATTTATTTTAAAAATTTAATTTAATTTAAAAATTAAAATAATATTTATTAAACTTAACCATTCCGATGCGTCAATGGTGTTTGTCAATGGCAGTTTTTTCATTTAATTCGTGTTTTTTAGTTCGTTCGTTTCGTTCATCTCACGAAACCCTATTACTCCCGCTCCGTTGTCTGCCCGTCACAGAGACGTTCTCAGAAACTATATAACTTACAGGCATGAAAATTTGTGTACTTATAGCTAAATACCTACTATGAAGCTCAAAATATTAAAATTTGAAAAAATCGTATTATTTTAATATAGAGAGATAAAAAAACCAAAATTTTAACAGCCTTTTCTTATTAAATTTAAACATTTTTCGTTATAGCAGTTGTCAACAATTAGAAATCCATAATAAAATTCTTTCTACAATAATTAATTTCCACGTGAAAAATTAAAATGAAATAAAAAGTTTCACCAATTGAAAAAAAGATTAATATGACATCATATTGGTAATAAAACGGAAATTTTCAAACATTTCTCAATAACACAAGGAGTATGAGTATGTGTATGTACAGGAAGCAGATTAATATCACGTCATTAGAGAATTAAAAAGAAAATTGATCTGACGTCCTATTGGAAATTGAACGGATTTTTCAAATGTTTGAGAATAATACAAAGTGAGTATCAATATGAGTAACAGATAATTAGTAAATATATGAGTTTGAGGAACGTATTGATTCATGATAAAAACCCGATTATGGACTTAGTGGCATATTTTAACATTTTGAAGGTGTACAATGAAATTATTATTTTTTTTTAAATATCGCATTTAGTCCACACGACAGATGTTATTATGACAGAGTATAATAGCGGGCTTCGTCCGCTATCGTTCCGGTTCAGATATTCGAAAAAACGAGAAAAATAGACCGGTAAATTTTTACTTTATAAAAAACATGACTTTTTTTTTTTTTTATGCAAAATGAAATTTATTTGGATTTATTAAAGAAAGGATAAAGTATTTTGAAAGGAATATTAAACGAAATCCTTTGTGCGATCTTCCATCACACTTACCCACTTGTTTAGTTAATTATTTTTAACAATTGAAATGGTCAACTAGTAACGAAAGTACGATTTTTTAAAGTCATCTTCCTTGCACAAGTCTCTGGATCATATCCAAGAAAATTTGATTAATGTTTTTTTCAGTTGTGATTTGTGAAGGTTGCGCGCAAGACAAACAGGTTGAAAAGAACATTAAGTAAGTTGAAAACCGAAATGTCATGAAGAATTATTATAATAACTATAAATACTTTAAAATAGTTATCGTGCACACTTTATTATACCTAATGATATATATTAGTACTTTCTTGCAATTTGCAATGGTTTTAAAATTTAAGTCGTGTATCATCGAGATTGTGTAATAGCCTTCAAATATTGTAATCTGTAATTAAAGCTGTTCTCAAATCCAAACTGGCTACTTCCGGAAAAATGCTGTCAAAGATGGTGTTTTGAACCGAATTTCCGGTTTAAAATAACTGCCATCCTGAAACAATAATCGCTTATAACTGAAGATGTAATTCTATTATCGGAATATGCTTAAAACTGTTCGATTACAAATCCCTTCAATAATATTGTCTGCTAATATTAAGCTTTTATGTTTAAAAATTAATCATAAAATGTCTCAGGAAGTTTCGTGGGAAAAGAGCGGGGGGAAATATTTTTTGGAGGGGAACTGTCTTAATCTATATATTATAAATTAAAAACATGTACGTGAATAACGCTGACGTCATATAGACTGTGGCAATGATCTAAGCCAGGCACGTCAAACACGTGGCCCACGGGCCACAACTGGCCCGCCGACAACTTATTTTGTGGCCCGCGAAGACTTCGGCATTTTACCTGTGTTTAATTTAGTTGTTAAAGTGTTTTTATTTGTTATTTAATTCAGCATACTACCACTATTTTTGAACAGTAATATTTGTCTTATTCATTCTGTCATTAAATAAGGGGGATGTTTTTCTTTTGAATGTGGTAGCATTCAGATACAAGACACAATTTTTTAAATGAATTTTCTGATTCAAATAATATTTATTTTTATTTTTTACTTGAAGAAAACACGGAAGATTGACAGCTATGTATGCCTTTGCTAGATCAAAATAACCAGACCAGCGTGTAAAATCAATTTTTAAAATAAATACAATTTAGAAAATTCAATTAAATTGTTTATATTTGGTTGACGAAAAGTAATTTTGAGTATTTGTTTCGAAAAATAAATAGAATATTCTACATATAATAATAACTGTGGAACTTTGCGTGAAAATTTCTTTAACATGGCTGTGTTTTGTACGTATACATTTTATTCTGTGCAATGATAATAGTATTATCTACATTTTTTATGTGGCCCGCGGCAGTGTAAATAATGCTTAATTTGGCCCACGGCGGTAAACGAGTTTGACATGCCTGATCTAAGCAATTCATTTCCCTTTTTTCGCAAATTTAATTACTTTTAAACATCGCATACATTCAATATTTACACCGTCGAATAGGGAAAACAATATACTTTCAAAGGTAATGTGTTTGAAAACTGTATTACAATTTACTAATTTTTTATGGTTTCAAAAATAATTTGCAAGCATACATTTCTTTTTAACTTTATCTCTATCCTAAGCAGCTCGATTACGGAAGATTAACCCATTTGCACTTTAAAAAAATATATATATATATAAAGTTCAGCGTTTGTTTCCGGCTAATATCCCATAACGAAATTAACACTTCACGCATCAGTCAATAAATAAATGAATAAAATATTATTAAAAAACCCACAAATTTAACAGATATGAGGGGGTTGGGGCAAGAGAGTGCCAAGCCACATTTTTGAACCTCTGAGCTATTTCAGTTTGAAAATTTGATCAAATACTCAAATCAAGATATATAACCTAAAGTTTTTTCGCCAATGTCTTAGTAACAGTTTAGATATTCTGAGTAACAATATGGCATTACTTTAATGATATTACTATTACGTTTTTTGTAAATTTGCTATCTTCATTTTGGGGGCATAAACATCTGGGGCAAAAACGAAACCTATCACACATGCTGCCACCAAATGACATTAGAAACAAATTATATGTTGGATATTATAATTTACAATATTAAGAAGCAGATTCCAGTGTTAGATTTATTTCACCAAAAATATGGCTTGGCACTTTCTTGCCCCGACTCCCTCATATGTAATCGGATAGTTGAATATGTATGCTTGAACACTGAAATAATAAGAATCAAAAAGGCCGCTGTAAGTAGTAATATCTTTGGCGATCCTTTTTGACGTGGGGCTAATACGAAAGTATCACTTTTGAATAAATTTTATAACTTTCATCGAAATTTTTTATATATTTTTCTAGATAATAATTTTTCATTTTTTAAACAATTCTGTGACCTGTTTTTCAAATTCATTAAAGTATTTTGTCTTTAAACTACTTTTTATTTATTTTTATAAATCAATTAGTTAAAAACTGCATTTTAATAAAAACGAAGACGAAAAATTACACACACTAATTGTAAATTTTGAACACTTTCCAACCTAGTTGAAAAGTGTTTATGACTTCGGTTTGTCTGCCGTATGGCCGTCTGCCGTCTGCCGTCTGTCCATGCTCTAACTCCCGTAAATATGCTCAGATTGCCCTGCAATTTTTATATGTTATTGTCGTTATCTATAGCATGTTTCCTATTTCAACTGAAGTGTGTAGCACTTATAGTTTTTTTACAGGGACATTCAAAAGAATTCTGTTTTACATTACGGTCTATGGGGAAAGATCATTTGCGGGTTTTTTTGTGATGTTACACAATTTCAAACACATTGTAATTTATATATATATCACTAAGGTGCATTACAAGAAGCTTAATATGGAATAGGGTGTGCATAGCAGTTATAGTTACTTTACAGGGACAGTCAAAAGAATTCCGTTACATTACGTCTATGGAGAAAAATCGTTTGCGGTTTAATTAAATAATGTTTCACTATTTTAAACGCATTGAAATTTATATATATCACTAAGGTGCATTACAAGAGGCTTACTACAGAATATTGTGTGTGTATAGCAGTCATCGTTCATTTACAGGGACACACAAAAGAATTCTCTACTGTCTGTTGACAATAATTCCTGGAAGTGCGTTTTAAGTTGCTAAACGCGATTTTAAATTTAACTCACTTTTTGTCAATTACTTGGTGTGTATAAATTCTGTAGATCATACACAGAGCAGCACAAAAGTTCGACATTTCCGTTTATTGACAGAAACTCCAGAAGGGGAATTTTAAACTGTGCTACGCGTTTCCTAACTAAACTAAAATTTAACATCCTATGTAGTATATATACAAAGCTATAGACCATATACAGGGCTGAATAAAACTATTCGGATATTTTTCCGAATATTGTATATGTTGGAAATAAAAGTTGTAAATTCCTGAAATTGCGTTTTTAAATATGTTGTGCGTTTTCCAAATTGTTTACTTAGATGTTATATTTCAGCTTATTAAACGGTAATGATTTGTAAAATTATTTTGGAAGCGTTGGAAAGTGTTACATAATCTAGGCTTGACGCATGATTTTTCGTTCTTGTTTATTGTTATGAATGGTTCGTATTTTAAAAATATACCGCCCCCAAAATAAACAAACGACTTATTTTAAAAGGTTTCAGAATACTTTTTTCTTCTTTTTGAGCAAAGGACTATTAAATCGAATTATTAGTAATCATTAGTAATTAAATTTACAATGAATCAAACACTTCAAAGCTCTTTAAAGAATAATTATTGATTTTAGGTTTATATAATTGCTCAAAATATACATATTATTATTTATTGAACAAGAAGTAAACAAAATACCATACACTCAAGAAAATATTTAAAAGTTAGAAAAACCGTTTTCACGTGCTATATATACTTATACTTCTATCATATTGCACCCTAGCTTACTAACTACAAGAAAAAGTCGCTTATCGGTTGAGCTTTCATACCTTATTTTAATCGCATGGACATAACAGTCTTCAGACGCTATATACTTCTATCATATTGTATCACTTACCTGTTTAGTAAGGTAATTAACTTCGCGTACTTGCTTAGCTTACTAACTACAAGAGAAAATCACTAATCGCTTGAGCTCTCCTATCGTGCATCTTGTTAAACAAAATAATATCAAGAAGCGAGCTTTTCCCATATTAAACATATCGCAATAATTTATAATATTATAATTTTCAGTTATAATTATCATTTATAATTTTCAAACTATCAAACCTTCTAAATTTACTTTTCAATCTTTCTTTCGTTTTTTCTTCAAAACTCTTTAACCCATTTTAGGCCAAGCATAGAAATTTTATAAAATGTGGTATTATTTGCATTGAAATTTGCTTAAATTACATTCATTAAGACACCAAAAAAGTTTCATGTATGAAAAATAATATTTTATTTAATTTGACGTCACCATTATTAATTTACCATTAATAATTTACCATTAAATTTAAATAAAAAATTTTAAGTTTTCTTATGGCATTTGTTTTATTTTTATTTTATTTACAGAACTTACAACTTTACACCATTATAAAAACATATGATTAATCTCAAGTGGAATAATTATACATTTTCAAAAAGTCGAATTTGTCAATAACCGTTTCAAGTAAAAAAACCAGCGTATTTTGAAAATTTCTCAACAGAAAGTGATTACTTCAATTGAATTACTAATATTTTATACATTTCTCCAGAACCCTTAAAAATAGCAGAAAAATAAAATTAGTGAAACATATACGTCACAATGTTAATAAAAATATATTTATTGAAATGGTGCGTTTACGCACCTTTGGCAGAAAATGGGTTAAAGCACAATTATTGCTTTTAGATTTATATAACTACTCAAAATATTCAAATGGTTATTTATTGAATAAGAAGTAAACAAAATCGATTACAATGCGCGCAAGAAACAACTTAAATGTTAGGAAAACAATCTTCTCGCGCTACATACTTCTATCATATTGCATCGCTACATGTTTAGCTAAGGTAATTAACTTCGCGCACTTGCTTACCTTACTAAAAACAAGAGAAAGTCGCTTATCGGTTGAGCTCTTCTATTGTGCATCTTGTTAAACAAAATAATATTAAGAAGCGAGATTTTGCCATATTAAACGAATGGAAATAATTTACAATTTTATAATTTTGAATTATCGTTTATATTTATGAGCATATTAAACCGTCTAACTTTACTTTTCAATCTTTCTTTATTTTTTCTTCAAAACTCTTTAAAGCATAATTATTGCTTTTAGGTTTATATAATTGCTCAAAATATTTAAATTGTTGTTTATTGAACAAGAAGTAAACAAAGTTGATTACCAAGCACACAAGAAACTACTTGAAAGATAGAAAAACAGCCTTCAGGCGTTATATACTTCTATCATTGCATCACTACCTGTTTAGCTAAGCTAATTAACCTGGCGTACTTGCTTAGCATACTAATTACAAGAGAAAGTCGCTTATCGGTTGAGCTCTTCTATCGTGCATCTTGTTGAAGAAAATAATAGAAGCAAGATTGTTTCTACGAGACTAACAAAGACATTTATATAATCTAATCTTATTCCGGTCACGTGGACATCAGCATGTTCAACACTCAAATTTTACAAATTGTTTTTCAGATTTTCATTTTATTTCTTTGCTTTTAATTTTGCAAATTGATCAAAAGCAGAACCGTCCTTAGCGGTGTGCAAAAGCGCGGGCGCACAGCACCTCGCACCTAAAAGCGCACCTGAAAAAAAAAAGTTTTTTTTTTTTTTTAATTTAATAACAAAAAAAAAAAAAAAGAAAAAAAAAAAAAAAAGAAAAAAGAAAAAGGAAGAAATGTTTAGCTTTCGTTTGATTGTCAGTAAATTCATGACAAATTTATATATTTGAACATTAATATTTATAAATGTGAAAATTTGGCATTTTTCAGGAATTTTTAGAAAGTTTGAGAACGAACTGTCAAAGAGAGGCCAGTGCTGTTGATGATTTTGATAAACAGCAACTATTATTTTTACTGATTAATTATTTGTAATGTAATAACACTTTACCCTAAAGTTGCACTTTCAATTGTTTAATGAAATTTTCCTCTTTAGTTTTCGAAGGTCTCTCCTCGTTCTTGTCGACACGCATAACGTACTCATGCAACTTTTTTCAAAAAATTGAGAAAAGGAAGTGGATGAGGGAGGGGGGGGGGGGCGTGTTAACTAAACTGGAAGGGTCTCGCAAAAGTTCTTACGCTAGACCTCGCTTTCGGTAGCTATGGCTGTGATCAAATGCTTCATTTAATTACTGTCACAAGACTAGTGTTTCCCGATTTTTTTTTTTCCTGCGTATAGGTATGTGCGTGTGTGTATGTGCGTGTGTGTGTTTGACAAATTTTTAACGATGTGCATAACAGCGGATTTTAAAGCTTCGGAAATGTGTTATTATTAAAGACGGAACAATCAATCATCTGGGTAAGGGTTCTTTTGATATCATTTACAGTATTATTTTTGCTAATTAATTTAGTAATTTATTAGACTTCCTGCGTTACAATACACACAAAGAAATTAATAATCTATTTACATTTTAGTATATTGCATCGTTTTTTTTTTTTTAATTATATGCGTATGTAAATAAGATATAATGCTTAAAGTTTATGTTAACGTTTACTCAGTACCATATTTTCGTTTTCGCAGCGTGTTCTTCATAAATTATTAAATGCCTGACAACATGATCGCTACGACAGCATGAAGGTGCAACCCGTTCCCTGAGGAACCAGCGTGCTACACTTGGGGACTTGCCTCAGTCCCCCAGCAGCTTCGGGAACCAGACACCTTGAAGGGAGCTGGGTCCTAGGAACTTTAGCCAGGTTTTTCCGGCCCGTATTTGCTCTACCATAGCTCTTAGGACGTAAAAATCTACAGTGATAGTCACTAACGCCTTTCGCGATGGATTATTAGTAATGATAAAAACTAAGCTTCGCCGCCAGGCGAAATATTTTTGAAAAAAATTTTGAAATATGAACTTGGTAAACAAACATCACAAGATTATCACATATCAAGAAAACAGGGGTTGTAATAAAATTGATCATCAATGAATAGAGATTCTAGTAACAATAAGAAAGTAACTCCAAGATACAAATGTTAAATAAAACAAATGTCCAATCAATGATGTTAAATCGAACAAATGTTCCTACTTTGATGATGATCATTTTTATTACGGATCATGCTTTCATAATACCAGATATCGCATGGTGTTTTTTTTTTTATCAAGTTCATTATTTCCTATTTTATTTTATTATTTTTTATATATATAGTTTTTGATCATTACTGATCTCGAGAATGTCGCCGATTGTGGGTACGAAACTGGTAGATCTATTTATTAAAATATTTTTAAGCCTTTATGTGCAATGAATCACTCTCAGCATATATAATTTTATTTTAATGATAAAAAGTGATTTTTTTCCTTATATAATTATTAAAGCCATTTAATAAAACAGGCCCCATCACAAAAATCCATTTATTAAAACAAGCCTTTTCACGAATTTCTTTTCACAAAATTCCGTTCCATAAAATCAAACACTTCATTAATTATTTTTATTTTGTTAGGATTTGAAATATGTAATTTGCAAACAAAACAAATTCAACAGAAAGAAAAACTTTAGCAGGAAGACTAAAAAAAGGTTATTATTAAATGTTTGGTTTAGATTCTACACGATTTAGTTACTGGGGTTTCATCTACATCATTTCGTCTTCGTCTTTTCATTATAAACTTTATTTTTCACAAAAATGCAATAAATTTCACAAAAATTACTTTTTATTCACAGAATGGGGATTCAAGAAATAAAACCCTGCATCGACCTCTGCTGTTTCTCTGAGATGTAAATGTTTCTTCCGTTTTCTAATATTTTATCAACAATAAAAATAAAATGAATACTGTTTTGTGCTATATGAAGGCATTTTAACTTTATACAGAAAAATAACATAATGACTCAGTACATATTTTTGATATTTTCATTTTTGGCTGTTATTTAATCAAATGCTAAAAAGTAACTATATTTTAAGGTAATAATTGACAGGTGTTCTAAAATCAGCTGTAGTTCAGAGTCTAATTAGATTTTTTTTTTTTTTTAGGCCTGTTATTTGTCAAACCGAAAATTCCCGTCTCTAATTTAAAGTTTTTTGTTCCGAATGCATCTGTATTTTTCAAATTTCTCCTCGGAAAAATTAAAACTTCTACCTTCTTTTTTCTGTATCCTCTTCTGGAACGATGTTTCTTTCTCTTTTTATTTGACAAAATATTTCTAAAATATGTAGTTTTATTTCAAGTGTTAAAACCCTATTTACAACTCTCAACTGTTAAAACCCTATTTATGCAGTTCACTCTTAAATTCAAAATTGAAATAACTAATCTTTCCCCAGTAAAACCTACGATATATACCATTTTCTATTAGAATTTTGTGATTGTTAGCAAGTTCAGAAAAATGAAATTGATTATTTATAAATCAATTGTTATTATGTTGCAGTGCTGCCATTGGCGACTATTTTTATATTCCATTCGCGCCACTATTTTAAAAAAGTAAATTTTGTAGTATATTTCTCTTTCCACATGTTAAAGTGTACCTGAGAAAATTTTGTTTTGCGAAAGTGGTGCGAAATAGAATTAAAAAATTGTCGCCAGTGGCAATGGGAAAATACATACAATTTTGACCCATATCGTGGAAATTCGTTGTTTTCTTCACACTGTGCGCTGATTATATAAAAATCCCCAAAAAGACAAACTATTCTTCAACTTTTGCCAACGTTTTAGGGATTTGGAACCACTGTGCGATGTAGCCAGATAGTTAGATGTGACTCTTACTGTAATTCATTGATTTTGGAAATAATTCTGAAGCACACTTTTGCCCGAATAGTAAAATTGTTATTAGAAAAAGTAAATTTTTGCGAAGGAAAAGAGGTTGTAAACAAGAAGAAAATTAGAAAGTAATTTTAAAAATCTCTCAATCTTTACATGAGATCAAATGAGTTATCTATTCACAACAAAAATGACAATTTCTTCCATCACAATTTTAATGACTGTTTCACTGACGCAATTGAAATGACGTACCTGTTAATCATCATGTTGTCCTGAGCAGAAAGTCACTTATCAGATGACGAGTTGTGCTGTATCACCACGTGCAGATTCTGAAAGAAAAATACCGGGGAACGGGTTCTTAAACTCAAAAGCAACGTTAAACTTTTTAGAGTCTGTTTCCACTCGCGTGGATTTTAATTTTGAGTACATATTTTTTACAAACTTTTATTTTCCTTTCTTCTTATTCTAAGGTTTCTTCATTTTACCTTGAAAAATGTAGGCTGATATTCGATACCTACTGCGATAACTGGGTTATTCTGTACTTAAAACAAGGAAGGTGTAACAAAACTAAGGAAATAGTACTAAAGTTTGACATTGGAAAAAAGCATGGTTATAAACGTGATCACATGTAAACAATAGTATAAGAAGCTTGTCATAAATGTATGTGTTTGAAATTTTTACAAAAATGAGTTTAGGATCTTCCTGCAAAATTTGTAGGTACATAAAGTAATGTTCAATAATGTAAAAGAAGTTCGAAATTGTACGTTAAACGTGATAAAAGACGTGCGTTCGTACTATAGCTAGTTTTACAAAGTAAAAATTATCAAGGTTATTATTTTAGTGAAATGCATTCTATCGTCTGTTATGAGCAAAATGAGAATGCTTTTTTCCTCTTATTGCGTATGCCACGTTTACAGATGCGAATCTTTTTTTCGACACCAGACTGCGCTGCAAAATTAACCTTGGAGATCTTACTTCGCGAAAGATTACCTCTATGGTTTACTATTTATATGACTCATGATGAACGAATCTCTTATATTTATTTACTTTAATGGATTGAGATATTCGGCTGTTAACCTAATTTTCACTGAAGTTATCTCAAAATCTATACATATTTGAATGTAACTCATTTCTCAAACAAACAATTTTTTTGAACGATCTTTCTAAAAATGTAACTTTTAATAAAAATGGCCGCCTGGCATATGGAAAAAGATGTGGTTACAGTTAGCCCGTATTTGTTTTCCTCAGTCCCATGATTTGCGCTTTTATTATATAGATTACGTATGATTGGATTTTAATAGAATGAAGAAAACTTTTATTAATATACCTTTTTAAGTTTTGATTCGATTTTCATAAAATTTGAAATGACTCAACAAAATTCTGCAACGATTATATATATTAAATTTCAAACCATTCGGTTGGGTAGTTTTTACGTTGTTATATGCGGAATTACGGACCAGAGACGACGACTATAGGTGCTACGTATTTGTATACTTACGAACACACCTAAAAAAGACAGATGTTTCTTAATCTAGGAAAATAAAACATAACCAATA
The DNA here is from genome assembly GCA_963931845.1 of Maratus michaelseni. Classification (NCBI taxonomy): domain Eukaryota; kingdom Metazoa; phylum Arthropoda; class Arachnida; order Araneae; family Salticidae; genus Maratus; species Maratus michaelseni. The sequence goes on from OZ007595.1 coordinate 123,433,022, forward strand.
GCGAAAATATACAATAACGTCTTCCGAGTTACCCACGATTATGAAAAGCGTTCATTATCTTTAGAAACCTCAGAAACCAATATATTTTCGAGGTTTAACGAAGCATTTGTAAAAACAAAGCTCCTTTTGCTACCACTGAATTTTGGAAACGTTTCCGAATAGTTTTTATGGTGTGTTAATCAGTTTTCTCAAACCAAAGTATCAGTTTTTTGGATGCTACCCCTTTTCAAATAACCATTTTCATGTTCAACAAGCATGTTTTACATCAGACAAACAGGATAAATTAACGCCCTTAAATTTGACATTAAAATTAATATTATTTTGTTACTCTTGTATGTGTAATATGAATTACGCAACTGAAAATGTTTACTTGATAATTGATAGCATCCTTTAAACCGATATTTCGGTTTGAGAAAACTGATCAATATATTATATAATCTACTCTGAAACGTTTCCGAAAATTAGTGGCAACAAAAGAAACTCTGCTTTTGTAAATACTTCTTTAAATCCCGAAAATATATTGATTTCTGAGGTTTCTAAAGACAAACAATGCTTTTCGGAATCGTGGGTGACTCGGAAGAGGTTATTTGGTATTTTCGTTCGGGATTATACTACATTCCGTAGATTAAGAAACATATTTATCTTTTTTTACAGTGCATATAAAGAATTTTTAAAAGTGAAGAAGAACGATATTGAAGTTAATCTATTTTACGTCATTGAACAGTTTAACTTTGAACTAACATTTTGTACAGGGTATTTACTCATTTCTAGTAGATGCCCCCTACAGATGGTAATTTATCTGTATTTTTTTTTTTTTAATCTTTTGTGCAGCTCTGTGAAAGAACTATAAATGTCCTATGCGTCACTTTCCAGTGCTATATCAAGCCAAAGAGAGGCCCAGAGTCTGGTATTTATTCGGAGGCCATCTTTTCTCATACTGTCACTAAATATTTAACATTTTCGATGCCTTAAATACATATACAGGGTGATTCCAAATTCATGGTAAAAACTTTAAGGGTTGGTAAGGACACTGTAACAAACATTTTTTTTTTTTTGTATAGGAAAGCAGGGTCGGAAATCCATTTATATAGTCAAAAATACAGGGCGTCTCGCTCCTATCCGAAGTCGCGTTTTCGTTCATAACTTTAGCAGTAGTGAAGATATTTTAACGAATTCCTTACAATATGCTTAAAATTCATACAAAGATGAGCCTGCTGCAAATTTTGTTAAAATATCTTCACTACTGCTAAAGTTATGAACGAAAATGCGACTTCGGATAGGAGCGAGACGACCTGTATTTTTGACTATATAAATGGATTTCCGACCCTGCTTTCCTATACAAAATATGTTCGTTACAGTGTCCTGTACCAACCGTTAAAGTTTGTTACCATGAATTTGGAATCACCCTGTATAAATATATATATATGTATATATATGTGTGTGTACTTAAAGCTTATTTATATATGTATTTAAGGCTTATACTACTCTAAAAATAAACAATACTGAATAGAATCAGTACAAAGTCAAAACAGATTTAAAATTTGAGCTTTAAAGCGGTTCTCCAAAGAAAAAAAAACTTCCGCTCAAAAACGCGAAATTTTCTGACGCATTCTAACCCATTTTAAAGTGTAAGTTCAAATTCCCGTTAAACCTATATGGCCGTGTGATGCATCCGTATTTATAAAATATCTCCTCAGTAAATTAATATTTTAAACATTTTTCTTCTGTATACTCTTCTTGAAGGATGTCTCTCCCTCTCTCTCTTTTTTTTTTTTTTTTTTTTTTTTTTTTTTTTTTTTTTGTTTCAGTTGTCAAAATATTTTTTAAATATATACTAAATTTTCTGTGAAGTGTTAAAATCTTACTCACTTTCGATAAGATAAAATTATAAACTTAGTATATATTTTAGAAATATTTTGACAACTGAGAAAGAAAGAGACATCCTTTAAAAATAGCACACACAGAAACTAGTCGTTGGGGGCCACCATAATACTTACCCACCATGGATATGCATAATATAAAATATGAAAATAAAACATGTGTAAACTACTTATAAAATGCATTGCAATTCGAATAACATCGTGGCTTGATGACGTCATAAACTTTAAATGCTCTATTACTGAATTGCGTAAAAGAAACATCCTTATAACTCCAAAAATGATAATCATATTAACTAACGGGTTATTGCGTCGGATTAAGCGTCTCATTTCCAAAATATATATTTGAATTGAAATTTGGATGAAATACAGGGTCATGAAAAATCGAAGAGTGTGGAAATTGGATTACAAATATCTCGGCAACTCATTATCCGATCGACTTCATGCTTTATGCAAAATGTATGTTTTTTTATTGTCTTTTATATTCACTCCTTAAAATAAACAATTTCGAAAATTTTTATATACCTTTTTTCAGAACGAATATTTCGAGAGTCCGAAAAAAATAGTTCTGGATAATCGAAGTTACTGAAATTTAATAAGCTTCTTCCCATTATTACATACTAATTACTTACCAAATTTCAAGTATATCTATCTCAATTTGATCGCGAGATAGCACGTTTACAGACACACAGCCATACAGACACACAGACGGACGGCAATTTTTTTTTTGTTGTTGTTTCTAAAAATATGTTTTTCGGAATCTCCAGTGTCTCAAACGTGTAAATCCGTCAAAAAAAATTTTTTTTTCGATTTTTAAAACGATTACACGACTCTATACTACGTATGATGGGTAAGTAAAAAGGAGTTACAAATATTAATTTCCTAAGGAAATATTTTAAATATATGAATGCACCACACGCCCATAGGTTTAACATTAGCGAGGGAAATTTTAAATCTCACTGATGAAGAAAGAGCGTTAACCTCTTAATATCTCTTTTTTTACGACATAACAATATTGAGAAAAGAAGAAAGCGTCACTAATCGATGATCCCATCAAATTCCTCATTTTCTTCCTCTAGGTAATTTTGTCATTGTATTAGAGTAAAGTGTTGGATATCACAGAATAGGTATAATGACTTTCTATTAGTCAGTGGGTATAGATTTCCGGTAATTTTCCAAACGCATCGCGTTTCAACCATGCGAATAATCACTTGACTTTAAATGTAACTTATGTTTATAGATGTCTGTGGAAATAATTTCAAAATAGGATTTCCACGGTAGTTATGACCGATAACGATAAGTTTTATGGATAGTATGGACAACTCGATGTTGTCGATAGTATCAGTTCTGTTATTAATGTCTCCAGTCAATAAATTTCTATTCTTAACCGATATCAGATTCGATTTTATCAAGAATCGACGCTAGAAAAAAAAAAGGGGGGGGGTGTCATAAAGTATGACATATTGTAGTGTTTAGTTCTTTTTTCCCCACTTAATTTATCAAAATTGCTTAACAAATTTCCTTTTAAAAATTAAATCGATTTATTATGGGTAATCATACAAAAAACCCATCTTTATTCATATGCTCAAATCTTTCATGAGCTGTATTTAACGGTTATCTTACAATAATAAGTAATTCAATAAATAAATCATAGAAAATGATTCAACCCTTCAAGATAAAATCTTTCCAGATCACTCAATGCCAGGCTGATGCAACTAACGTATATTTTCAATGCGCTCTTAACATATTTCATATAGAGATTGTTGGACTACTATAGAGCAGCAGCAAAATGTAATACTAAATGTTTTCCAGACGCCTAGCCTTCGAAATTTAACGGCGGTCAGGCCAAACTCCAGACTTTATTATAACGGACACTTTCAACGATCAAAATTTGAAAGTCTTAATGATTTTTCAAGGACTATCACAGGAACGATGGACCTTTTGGGTTCAGATCGAATGAAGCTGCTGACATATAAAAAAGTTTTTTTACGTAAATCTCTGAAAAGTGGCTCGCCTGGGACCACCTACATGTGTCGGGGACAGCAGTATACCTATCCGTGGTAGCTCCTATTCATGCTCCTACGACAACCTGTGCTCTTCAATTGGCTTTTTCTAAGAATGGAATTTATTTTTGTGTTTGTATGTTTTAGAGCCAGATCAGGCCTGTTAATGTCGGCCAAAATTCTAGGAATACTCCCTTTTGTGTTTCGGTGTATCATCATTGCAGTATCATTCTATCTACTTCGGTGAAATCTTCAAAAATGTCATTTTATTATATACACCAGTGCAATCTTCAAAGCTTTTTCTAGCAAGTGTTTTAATACCTAGCCTGTGTTTTAATTAACATTGGTGTGCTAATCTCCTTAGTTATAAAAGTTGATCTCTTCTGCGTCAAAGAAAGTGCGATATTGCCTTCTTCTATTTATTATCATCAAAAAGAAAATGTGCGCCATGATAAGATCTTGCGAAAAGAGTGTTTTAATTCTTGATTTGAAATCCACTATGTAATGCATTACAAAACAAAAGTTATCGATTAAAAGAAATAGTGTGTGTTGGCCAACATAGAAAAATAAGTATTTTCATTTTATTAATCTTCTATTACTTGCTTTTTTTTCTTTATATGCTTCTCTAGTAAGTTAATGTTTATGCTATTATATACAGGGTGCAAAATGTTATCTATCGCCGACCTTTAATTTCTCAACCATTGGTTGTGGACATATAGTTCCAATTACAAAAGCGTTTAAAATGAGGTAAATATTCGTATTGTGGCGTTAATTAAAGTAAAAAATCAATTTTATAAAAATTACGAAATCTAACTTTTTATACGGTCCCCCAGTCCTTACAGTTATATTTAGTAAATGTTTGCACATATTATAACAAATACAGCACAAAAAGTTTGACTTCTGTACGACAACAATTGACACAGTTATTAAATTTCAAAGTTTGAAATTTTTTCACATGATTTCGTCTTTTCATTCAGGGATCAGTTAAAAAGTGAATTAGAGTAGTTCGAGATCGAAATCAGGGTGCAATGTCCTTTTTACGGCAAAACTATCTTTAGTCGGTATCGCTAAATTGGTGTATCACCAAAGAGGGTTATTTCATCTAAAAATTTGAGCTGACTTTGAGGGGTCGTATACAAAGTGAAGAATGAAATATTGAAATTAAACAGAAAAATAAATATCAATTTATTATTATATTAGAAAACGATCTACTATAAAAAATGAATACATCAAATCCCGGAATCTACTAGAGATGCTGTTCAAAGTGTTCTCCATTGGTGGCAATGCACAATTGAATGCGTAACAGTACTGAATCCTGGACACGGTGGAGCATAGCAGGTGTAACTGTGCGACAAGCAAGGATGATGCGCTGCTTCAGATCAACCAGAGAAGTAGGCTCAGTCACATACACCTGTGCCTTGATATATCCCAGAGGTAGAAGTCCATGGGAGTCAAGTCCAGTGAACGTGGTGTCCACTCTACCGGACCACCATATCCAATGATCTGTTAACCGAATTCGTTGGCCAGATACGCACGGACGTTTGATGCTTTATGCGGAGGGGCCCCATCATGTTGAAACCACACCCGGCGTGCATTTCGGAGAGGCAGCTCTTCATACCAGTCACGTACCGTGTTTTGTAGTAGATGCAGGTGAAGTTCGCCCGTTAAGGTTCCATCGTAGAAGATGGGTCCAACAATCTGAGTTCTCCATATACCGCACCACACGTTCGTTGACAATGGTACCTGGTGTTGTTCTGTGCGGGCGATGTGAGGTTTTTCCAGGGACCAGTAATGCACATTTTGCACGTTCACAATGCCACTCCGTGTAAACGTTGCCTCATCTGTACACAGAATGTCACACATAATGTCACGATGGATTTTTCTCTATAGTGTTAAGCATGAAGTTACAGTAATAAAACCGTCTTTCGTGGTCACCCAACATCAATGCTTGCACCAGTGTTGGATGGTATGGATGCGCACCATGTGCATGTAATAACTGCCAGACACGCTGACGCGTGTATCCACATGCGTCGCTTATTTACGCCGTGCTCATTTGTGGATTTAAAAGGGCTAATGTTCGAGTGACACTTCATCCGGTGTCACTTGAACATTACACCTTGCACGTCTACATGTTTTGTCGCTACACGGATGTCGATCTCTAGGAAAACGCTCTGAATAAACCATCGCAGCCGCTCTTGCATTCCTTTGACATTCACTATAAATAAGTATCATTTCGGTATATTGCGTGTACGCATAGCCTGCCATCACAATCTCTGCGCTGACTAACATGTCCACTGATAGTGGTTCGTATTTTGTCCCGAACGCGTTGTGCTGCAGTACTATTGTAATTTGCATAATCTTGATTTTCATGCTCGTTATATTTCGGCTGGTCGTTTGCATTCCGCTGCCATTTATCAAATTTTTAGTGAGTATATTTTATTTTACTGATGTCGATTCTATTGTTCGTTTTTGAAAACCGCGCCTAGCACTCTGGGACGATGCTACAATCGAAAGGAGTATCACGCTGATATGAGTATTTTCCGAAATTCTAGTTTGCGTTCTCTTGTAGGCGGTCACTAAGAGTGGCACTTAGCCAAACGCAGCTAAACAAACTCCACTCAACCGTATTTTGATAAAATCAAAACAGACTGGACGCATTCGCAAAAGAGCGGAAGGTTTTATTTTCCGATAACAAACATTACGTACTTTCAGTGTTAAATTCAGACACTTTTCTCCGGCGGGGGGACATTATAGAGTTCCGGGGAGAAATTGCACTTTTTGACCATTGAAAACACAAAATCTTACATTTTCCGGGAGGGACATTTCATTGCTCCGGGGGGAGGGGGGAATGTCCCTCCCGGGCCACCCCCTGAATTCAACACTGCCTAATTTGACTTTTGAATGTTATTTGACCCCTAAAAGTTAGCTTAAATTTTTAGATGAAAAAAACTTTTTGATGATACCCGGTTTTAGCGATACAGGTTAAAAGTGGTTTCGCCTGCTATGCTCCAACGTGTCCAGGACTCAGTACTGTCACGCATTCAATTGTGCATTGCCACTAATGGAGAACACTTTGAGCAGTATCTCTAGTAGATTCTGGTATTTAATGTATTCATTTTTTATAGTAGACCGTTTTCTAATATGATAATAAATTGATATTTATTTTTCTGTTTAATTTCAATATTTCATTCTTCACTTTGTATACGACCCCTCAAAGTCAGCTCAAATTTTTAGATGAAATAACCCTCTTTGGTAATACACCAATTTAGTGATACCGGCTAAAGGTAGTTTTGCCGTAAAAAGGACATTGCACCCTGATTTCCATCTCGAATTACTCTAATTCATTTTTTAACTGATCCCTGAATGAAAAGACAAAATCATGTGAAAAAATCTCAAACTTTGAAATTTAATAACTGTGTCAATTTTTGTCGTACAGAAGTCAAACTTTTTGTGTTGTATTTGTTATGATATGTGCAAACATTTACTAAATATAACTATAGGGACCGGAGACCGTATAAAAAGTTAGATTTCGTAATTTTTATAAAATTAATTTTTTACCTTAATTAACGCCACAACATGAATATTTACCTCATTTTAAACGCTTTTGTAATTGGAACTATATGTCTACAACGAACGGTTGAGAAACTAAAGGTCGGCGATAGATAACTTTTGCACCCTGTATATAAATATATCTAAGTGCTCTCAATTTTTTTACTTTGCAATGCCTTTCTTGTTTATATACTCTTTTACTTAATGATGATACTCTATATATTTTCTCGTTTAAATAAAGACAAAAAAAAAAGAATAAAATTTAAAAGAGAATTTTTTTATAGTAATTCTTTATTTTGTCCTTTGTTGTTGTTTTTTTTTTTTTTTTTTTTTTTTTTTCGTTTTAACCTTTTTTTACAGTTCAGCTTTTTCTCATTGATAGTTTTTAGAATAACAGATATACATAATTTTATGACTTTTTAAGAACTTTCTATTAATTATAAATTCTATTTTCTGCTATATCCTTGTCCCTCTCTCCCACTATACTTATATTACGGTCTTCAATTTTGACAAGAACGTGCTGGAAAATGATGTACTACACCGCTGTCAAGTTCGCTTTTCAGGCATTTCCGGGGATTTTCGTGAAAAAGATATCCCCCAGCTCTTAAATCAAATCTAACGATACACAAGGCATAGAGATTATTGCTTTAGAAAAAAAAAAAAAAAACAGTTTAGCTGCAGATTTGGTTTTCCAAAAGCAAAGTACGACTCACCAAAGCTTCAGGAAGAAAATTGCATAATGAGCTTTTTTCCAAAAAGAAAAGATCCTGAAATGAATACCTATAATTGCTTCTTGTCACAAGTTTGGAGAGCTAACACGGATTTCAGTCATACACTATGACGCAAAAGTTTAGACAATGAAGAAATTCTTACATACTTTGAAAAATATTTATTCAATTTTCAAATCACTGCTTGAAATTAATGTGCTGTACATATAAACAATATTTATAACAAAGAAAAGTGGAATTGTGCATATTGCAATAAATTAAATGGTAACAAAAATAAACTGCTGTCTCAAAAGTTTAGACACAAATTAAATAAAATCGAAATAAACAATTTTTAAAACCTGGTTGCGCATCCATGCTTATGTATCACGTCATATACACGAGATTGCATGGAAGAAACTAAATCTTGCATAGTTTGTGGATCGATATCGTACCATGCATCCTCAATAGAGTTCCTGTAAGTTCCTGTACAGAAGAGTATTGTCTAGCGTTGCTATAAACTTTGCGACACATGATGCTCCAAAGGTTTTCTATAGGGTTAAGATCTGGGCTACATGCTGGCCAGTCGAGAACTCTTATATTATGGGAATTAAACCAAGATTTTGAATGTTTTGCAGTGTGAATTGAAGCATTGTCTTGCTGAAATTCCCACTGAGGACCCCCTAGAAGCTCAGCAAATGGCAGTAGGTTTTCTTCTAATGTCTGTGTATAATGCTGTGAAGTTTGACGACCACTGGTGAAGGTCAGAGATACTTGTCCATTATAGCAAAAGGCTGCCCAAACCATCACCGAGCCCCCTCCTTGTCTGCGACTAAAAAAACGTCGAGGTTCCTTCCGCAAGTCATGCCAATACGATAAACAACCATCTGGACCATCCAGATTCCACTTTTTTTCATCGCTAAATATGACTGACTGCCATTTCTCTCCATATGACATATGCTTTCGAGCCCACATAATTCTTTGTAACTTATGATGTGGCTTCAGAGCTGGTTTCTTCTGCATTTTGCTATAAACGATTGTTCCTTTTTCCAAAATTCGTCTACGAATCGTATCCTTTGATACAGAGAGTCCCGATGAGCTTTGAACTCCACGTACGCTCATTTGTTGAGTACTCGCTAGTCTTTGTATCAGGCGATCCTCTCGTACATTTGTCACACGTGGCCTCCCAGACCGACATTTTGCTTTATATTCGGAACCACTCGATAAAACTCGATAAATAGATTTTTTTGACCTATTAATAATAGCAGAAATTTCAGAAACGCTCTTCCCTTCACCTTTCAACTGCCAAATCCTTGAAACCTCATTCACTTGAATTTCTTTAGCTCTCGGCATGTCGACTATGAAGCGCAATCGTTTGCAGAACTTAAGTACTCCAAATTTGTGACATCATCGAGTCTAAATTTGCATATGCCAGCGAATATTCAAAGAAATTTAGAATAGTGTCTAAACTTTTGCGACAAGCACATTTGAATTTTTATGAAAAAAATTAGTATTATAGCAAATAAAACGACTGTCTTTTGTACATAGCATTTTAAATCAGTTTTTGAATATATTTACAGGTTTTTGTAATTCTGACGTCATAATTCTACATTTTAAAGCTGAATGACGTCATTGTCTAAACTTTTGCGTCAGAGTGTATTGCATCAAAGAATGTTGTTTGGAATTACATTGCCAAATATGCGTCAAAATCATAATCAGCTTTCTGTTCTTTACAAGGAATTGTTATCTAAGATTTTAAGTAAGATGAACGAAACAAATCCAGCCGTTAAAGGAGTTCAAAAAATTATTTTGTATTCTGTTTCCGAACGGGTTTACTCAGCTCAAGAGGTAATCCACATATTAATCTTCTCACCGCCGTGAACTGATATATCCGTTTACTATGCTGCAGGTTTCACTGCAATATTAGTATTATTTAAATTAATATAATTCTAGAAATATAATATCGTTTTAACACATTAAGTGATAATTAATAGTCTCAAGGTGATCAAGAAATCAATAGATGATTAATAGTCATATCAATGGGGTAGTAAATGTATTAGAATAGTCGCGGTGGTCGTTACAATGTGGCTTCATGATAAGAACTGGGAAGAGATTAACTTTGCAAGCAACGAAAGACGCTTAATCATCAAAATGCATGGATCAGAAATACTACGGGCAGCCGGAGAAACTTGCTTCCTATACTCTTGTTAAGTTTGGCAAATCTTTTTTGGAAAGAAGAGTCGAATATCATCAAAGAAGAAAAGTTGCAATTGTCAGAAAGTTTTTTCTCTTATATCCCTCAACCACGATCCGACTCTGGCAGAACAATACAATAAGCAGCAAATTGTCCTTGGAAAGGGTTGTAAGAGGGCTTTGCGTTTGTGTATCAGTCATGGGAGGAGGAATTCAGTGACCTAAGTATTGATTCATACGAATAATTGAATTATTCTGCTGTTAGCATTATACGTACATGAGCCAGAGAAGTTACAAGAAGAATACCGCGTGACGCGAGATTGATCTCTATATATGGCCTCGGCTGCCATAGTCCCTATGTGAGTGGAAAAGTGAGAGCTTCAATTACCCTTATCGCAATTTTACTTCATTTCTGAACTATTGTAAAGAACAACAGCTTACAGTGCATCAAAATTACCATAATTCCGACATCAGATTTATAGATGAGCAGCAGAAGATACTTCACTTATGCACAAAAAAGCTTTCGTCTTATGAGCTTTTCTCCAAATTTTGTTGAAAATTTAATTTCATCAAGGTTTATTTTCACCGTTTATTGAAATTGGTTTCTTTTTTCAATTTTAATGAGAAAATGTTAATAAAAATACACTACTCCCTATTACTTTCCCTTTTTCAATTTTATTCACAGTAATGGAGTGATTTAGTTGCCATCATTATAAAAATTACAATAAAAATTACAAAAAAAAAAAAAAATATATATATATATAGGGATATATTGAAAACAATTTATATTTCAAAATTCTGAGCATTGTGATATTCTTGGATCTTTACGAATAATTGGAGTTCTTTTCAACTCGTAATCCGTTCGGTTCTCGGAGGAGTGCGTGTGAAATACAAACACACAATCAAATTTTAATATAATAGGTAAAATCTTTAGTCTATTCAGGTCTGATAAGGCTATTTTTTATAATAATTCCTCTGTCCCAGACAGCGAGAACTACGTTATTTCTCTTAGAACCAAAGTCGGAGAGAACCAACTTTAGCTTATATAATAAAGTTTTCTAGGAGCCCCCCCCCCCCCCCCCATATATGTATTCACATAAAAGAGGGAATTTTAGAAAATATTAAGAATGTTTATTAAATTCGTTTTCTTTTTCTTTTTTTTTTCTTTTTTTTTTAATTATAGTAACTTCCGCGAAGGTTACGTTCGAGGAAAAGCTCGCGAATGTCTAATCCGGTAATGTTGAGTCTATCTCTCTGCTATAAAAAAACGAGTTGCGTTCTATAAAATTTTAATTCAGAGTGACACAGCATTTCAAAGAACGAAACGATATACGTATTAACAATACGTTATGCATAACATACATGTAGAAGGTGAATGTACACGCATATTCATAAATATGAAATTTATTTATTGAAGATAATTCAAATTAACTGACTGGATAAATAATTACAGCTAAAGAAGCATAGGTATTTGTATAAAGTAACTTCGACTCTCTCTATTCGCAAAGCGATGATAACGTAGTACTAGTATTAGTAGATCAGTATGCGATGCAATATTAAAATCTGATGCTTAAATACAGCTATATGCTTCAGAAATGCTTTTATTTTCTATCTAAGAGCAGCTTCAGTTTCATCTCTACGAGAACCTGCACATTTTAAATTAATAGATTGAAGATGCCGTTACCTTACCACGTCTAATATCCGCATTGCAATGAGTATTTCCCTGTTATTATGCATTTTGCTTTCATACAACACTCGCTCCTTTTTCAATTCGCAACTGAAAATTGATTTGTAAATAGATGTTAAGAAAACACAGGGGAAATAATATTTAACCACTATAAATTCTGAAAAAGAAAGAAATAATTGAAAAATAATAATAAAGTCAGATCGCGAATAATCAAGTCAGATACTCGCAAATGTTAAGTTTTTCCGCATTTTCATATTCGCGAATAATCAAAATTCGCGAATGTAGAGGGATTACTGTATATAATTTTTTAATTAACTTATCTACCCTATATATCTACCCTATATATATAAAATCCTAATGAAACGAATTTGTGAAACGATTTTATGAAACGAATTTATGAAACGATTTTATGAAACGACTGATTAAACGACTGATTGTGTTTCAGGGCTATTTTTAATAAAATATTAAACGCGTGATGGTGAAATTAATACCAATTGTCCATAAAAATCCGCGGATGTCAAAACTGGTAATAGAATTTCGAAATTGGAATTAGTTTTCGAGATATTTTTTTTTCTAATTTTAATGACATTTCTGTAATGATGGCAACTAATTACTCAGTTTTTTTGTGACAAAAAAGGGAAAAAAATTGAAAAGATCCCTATAGGGATTATTGATTTCTTTTAATTCGTCATTTTCAAATTTAAATTGAATTTATCTTTTATTTCAATCGATAATGAAGACAAGATTGTGATTAAATTATGTTTTTCAGGAAAATTTGGAAAAAAATCACATTTCTATCGTCAGGATTCAATCGTCTGACAGAATTTAATTTAATTTATAAACTGAAAATATTTTGAAAAAATTTCGTCCAAATGACGTCATTTATGTAAACGCAAAAGAAAGGGGGGGAAAGGAATTAATAGTAATTATTATTTATTGATATCATTTTGGTAATTTTTTGAAAAATTTAATTAAAAAAATTTATAAAATCACCAATTCGGATATTTGAAACGAATATATAAAATAATAATTGCCCAACTGCACGGAAGGAGAATAAAATATCCTGCTTGGTTTTCTTTCCAATTTTAATGAGAATATGACATCAATTATGGTAAAATGACATTTACTCCTTTCTCTCTCTGATTGGCAGCAAGGAAAAAAAAATGCTCCCTATATATTAGAGAAATGCTATTAAAGTCTAAAACAAATGAATATTTCAGTAGCATTACTTTTTTAATAATGAATTATATGTTTACACATAAATAACAAAGAGAAGAAAAAACTACAAATAATTAAATTACTATACTCGAAACACACTTAAGGTGTAAATTACGGTATATATTAAAATGGTTTTCGTTTCTTTTCCAATATATGGGCCTTCGCGAGATACAGAAAGTGATCTTGGCGATGAATTGAAATTCGGCAACATGTTTTCTAACAATCTGTTCGCTTTTTGATATACACAAGCAATTATTTCGATATTTATACAATTTATTTAATATAAAGAAGCCTTTTATCTATTTTTATGTACAAAAAGAGGTAAATTGAAAGTGATAAATAAATTGTATATATACATATAAATACATGTATAAACAAGCATAAAAGTTCGGTGATTTTCCAGTATATGGGGCGTTGACGAAACAGAGAAAGTAGCCTTGGCGGAAAAGGAAATTTGGCAACATACTTTCTGTCAACCTATTCACTTTGTCATTTCGTATACAGAAGCATTTTTTCAATATTTATACAATTTGTTTAGACTAAAATGTCATTTATCCTATTTTATACATAATCAGAAGTAATTTGTATAGAAAAAACAATAATAATATACGTATAATTAAAATACGCATATAAACAAAAAAATCGTCGAATTTGTTTCCATGGCTGTTTATGTCATTTGGCACCAAATCTCCCTTTCTGATGCCCGAATTGCGCCAAGCTTTTTATAAAAGCGTCAACACCCCTATAATAGAAAAGCACCAAAAGTTCATTGGGTTTGTTTTCATAACTTTTGGCAACAAATCTATGTATATTAACGAATCTATCCCTTTTTGAAGCTCGAATTACGCCAAACCTAAAAGCAAAGGATCCTATACTGGAAAAGTAACCGATTTTCTTATGGACAATATTCCAGTGACATAACATGGTGTAAAATTATCGCGGATAGTAAATTTATTTAAATATCTCATCAATTGATGCCGAATAAATGCAGCGTTGCATGTACTATATATTTAATTAATTTTGTATGATAAATAATTATTAGAAAATTCGTATATGCATATTAATTAAAATAAATAATTTACATATTTAAAATAACATAAAACATGCATGATGGTTTACTAAATTAGAGAGAAAATTAAAGCCCGTTACTGAAAATGTCTATAACATAGTACTTTTCAATACCGTGGTTCTTAATGTTATTCACAAACAGATGGAATTTTTCTCATCCTTAAACGCAAAGGAAGAATAGAATACAGATCGTTGTTATAAAAGTCCGAGAGGTAGCCACAATTTAAACCTAACCATTTTATACAAGCTGGTTTTCAAGGTGTAATTGATTTTACTTATCAATCCTGAAAACAGTCATCAGTTGTCGCAACAGCTGTGTATGAGGCCATGGTAATAAAAAAATGCCCCATTAAAACGTTAAAAGCATGGCAACCCAATTACAGATTTACCAATATTTTTAAAACAAAGCACGCTGTCATGTTTTTAGAGGCCTCGAAGTCTGAGCGGGGGTTGGAGAGCGTAGCTCGCAGGGGGTAGGCCCCCTAGTATGTTTATAAAAACTTATTTTCAATTAATTATTTTTTTAATTAAATTAACATTTAATTAACACTTATGCACAATTATGTGATAATAATATGCACGTATGTTTCCGTTATGAGCTACAGAAACAAATTGAAAGTAATTTTCTACACCAAATATATACAGAGATGATTCATGTATAAGTTACATGTTTAACACTTTTCAACTATGTTGAAAAGTGTTTATGAATTCGGTTTGTCTATCTGTCTAGACGTCTGCCGTACTCTAACTCTTTTAAATATACTCGGATTTCTATGTATATTTTATATGTTATTGAGGTTTACTAGAGAATGTTTGCTATTGAAAATGAACTGTGTAGCATTTCTAGTTCGCTTACAGGTACACACAGAAGATTTCTGTTACATTATGGTCTATGGGGAAAAGTCGCTTGCGCGTTTTGTAGATGTTAAGTTAGTTCAAACATAATCACATTAATGTGCATCAATGAGATGGTATTACAACATGCTATCTCAGGAGTATAGAATCAGTAGCATTTATAGTTCGTTTACAACAGCTATACTCAACCTTTTTTTCGCGCGGGCCGCAAATATATGTTTGGAACATTCGGCGGGCCGCAACCTAATTATATTATAATGTAAAAAAGGGGTAATTTAAATAGTAAGATTTAAAAAAAGTAGTATATAACAAACCTATATAATAAAGTTAATATAATCAGTAGGATTGAACGTTTGTCGAAAAACAAATATTACCAAAACTTTTAACGCCATTATTTCCAAACAATAAACTTTGTGGTAGATTTCAATTTCAAATGATGTACAAATAGTGGTATAAAACATTTTGCTGCCAATTTTTTTCCACGGTAAACGTTCTACCCTAATAAGTATTATTAGTTAAACGTATCAATATAACAATGTAGCATTTCCAAGTTCTAAAGAAAAAAATAAGGTGATTTGCTTTAATAAATTAATTTTTTTCTCAATACATAAACTTTTTATAAAGTGTAGAAATGTGTAGTGCAAATGTAATAAATTTGGAATAATATTGGTTTAGTGTTGAAGATTAAAAAATGTATACACCAATATAGCACAAATAGAACTACATGTAAAAAGAACTTTTGACTAAGGAAACGGTATTTAAGATAGTTTTAAATTAGTAATTTTAAATAAGAGGACAGATCTTGTCTTCCCATGCAAATATAAAAAATAACAGTGAATGTCTTAAAAAGTTTTATACACATCTCAATTAATGTAATAAATAGAGGTTATTGATTATGTATCTCGGGCCGCGCATAAAAGGTCTCCGGGCCACATGTGGCCCGCAGGTTGAGTATGGCTGGTTTACAAGAACGCACAAAATAGCATTTCTAGTTCGTTTTTAGTTCATTTTCTGGATGCCATTATATTTTGATCCACGGATAAAAATCTTTTGTTCTGCATTTTAATGATTTTATGATACTTCAAACATAATGAAATAAAACAAGTTGAAAATTGTACGTTAAACGTGACAAATGAGGTGAGTTCGTAGTATAACTAGTTTTACAATGTAAAAAAAAATCATCGTTATTATTTCAGTGAAATAAATTATATCGTCTGCTATGAGCGAAATAAGCATGTCTTTTCTCTTACTACGTATGCCACGTTCTACAGATGCGAATTATTTTTTCGACACGAGACAGCGCTGCAAAATTCACCATGGAGATCTTGCTTTGCGAATGATTACCTCTATGGTTTAACATTTTTATGACTCACGATGAACGAATCGTTTGTATTAATCTGCTTTAATGGATTGAGATATTGGTCTGTCAACCTAATTTCAGCTGAAGTTATCTCAGAATCTATACATTTTTTAATGTAACTCATCTCTCAAGCGAACAATTTTTTTGAACGATCTTTCTAAAAATGTAACTTTTATGCAATTTTATTCGAAAACAATAGTTTTGAATAAAAAAGGCCGTTTGACATATGAAAAAAGAAGTGGTTAGCCCGTATTTGTTTTCCTCAGTCACATGACTTGCGTTTTTATTATATAGGTTACGTATATGATAGGATTTAATAGAATGAAGAAAATTTTAATTAATATCTTTTTAAGTTTTGATTAAATTTTCTTAAATTTGAAATGACTCGACAAAATTCTACAACGATTATATATATTAAATTTCAAACCATTCGGTTGGGTAGTTTTTGCGCTCTTATATGCGGATGGACGGACCAAGCGACAGATGCTGCGTATTTATAAAATTACGAAAGCACCTAAAAAGATCACTAAGGAGCACTGCAACATGTTTTCTGTAGATTATGTAGTGCGTAGCATTTAGCATTTATCGTTCATGTACAGAGACACACAAAAGAATTCTGTTACAGGGCTGACTATGGTCAGTAACACTGGTTTACACGGTTTATTACTTTCGCTGAAATGTGTATTTTTTCATAGATTCATGTGCACTGAGTACGGGAAAATTATTGAAAAAAATCTGTCACGTCTAGTTTAAAAAGTATTTATTAATTACTTAAAAATAATAATAACATGAAATATAAAAAGAAAAAATTAGAAATGATTGATTTTACTCTTCTTTTTATAATTTTCTTGATCTGTTTCTCTTAAAATAGACCAGCAGTAGTCCCCTAACATACTTTCGTCCCAAAAACCTTTGTCTCTGTCTTCAAAAAGTTTAAGGTCTTGGTGAATACGCTCGCCCTGCTCGTCACTCATGGCGACCAAGTTTACAGGAAAAAAAATCCGGGTGTAAATGGAGGAAATGTACCTTCAAGGACATGTTCACACTCATTGCATGATAGTTTTTTAATAAAACAGCAATATGTTTTTCATAATTTACATCTTTTTGATTTCCTAAGAATCCATTGACGACCGTCTTTTTTGGAGAAATAGCTGCTGAAAATTTGACTTCGATTTCGGCAATAAATTAATTTTATATTTAGTGTCAATAAGTTCCACTGTTGTAGACGAGAGGCAAGAATCTCTGCCTTTAATCTAGATAGTTGCAAGTCTCGCACAAGGTCCTTCAACGCATTTTGGTTTATTAAATGTGGCGTTTTATCATCTTCGATTACAAATTCGTCATAATTTTCATCCTCCATAAACAGATCGCCACTTTTTTGGCAACTCGCACTTGACATACCTGAACATACGAGATGTGACAGAGTTTCCGAATGTGATATCGGTTTTGAGACTGATGGAAAGTCAGCATATTGAATTTTATGTTTATTTTTTTTTAAATTAAAGCATTGAACAAAGTACTGAACAAAAATAACATTCATTTTCGTGATTTGAAGGTTTTCTCCACAGCATTAGTCATCCACATTGAACATACTTTTTTTCTCCCGAAGCCCAGCATATAAGAGTAAGCCTTACAGATTTCACAAAAAACATGTGAGACCCACTTTTTATCTTGATTAATCACTGAGAATACAAAATAATGCACATATGCTGTTTTAGAACATTCCGATACCGGTCTTCCTTTTTTTTTTTTTTTTTTTTTTGCGAATATAAATTGTCCACAAACGTAACAAAAACGAGCAGAATTTAATTTACACATTCTATTAGACATTTTATCTAGAACAAAACCACTTTAGTTCACAAAAAACACAAGAAAACAGAATATAGAATCAAAGTTGACAATGCCGGTAAGTTGAATGTGACGTGATAGATATATTATAGAATTAAAAATTTGAATATTGAGAAATGTAAAAATTTTAAAAATGTGACGTGATAGATTTTTTTTTCAAATATCGCCTTTCATTAGTAAGAGGTAGCATAATAAGAAAATAGGTGTTTCATCAAAAGTATATAAAACATGTTTAAATTTGTAAACCAGTGTAATTGCTAGAAGGGCGTTTTACGCAGTGTTATTTATTTATGTGTTATTATGTGGTTTTTTTAATCCCTTATTCAGATACCTCTGTCCAATATATGAAAAAAAAAAGAAATTTCTTAATAATAGTCCGTTAGAATAATATTCTGTTGGAAAGTGTTTCAAAATCTGTGCCGAATATATGATTTTTCGTTCTTGTTTTTACATAGAATGTTTTCTTGAGAGGGATGTATTAAATATGAATCTTGAAACGTACTTTCAAATCAGAAAAAAATTATAAATTGTTTTGAGCAGTACATTTTTGCATTCTTATTCTACACATACACCAGGGTTTAAATTATGAAAGGAGCCAAAAAAATATTCTTCTATGGTGAAAGAGATAGTTCATATTCCAAAAATATCAATTCTAAATTGTATGAAACTCATAGTAACAGGTGGGGGGTCAGAGCCTGATTAACCTCTGAATCTACGGGAAGCACGGTATCATGTTGGAGCCCCCTTTCATTTGCCAAAGTTTTCTTAATATTTTTCATTCATGAAAACTCGGCAATGATACTAATATTAATCCCGGGAGTAGCTTCGCCGAGGCCATACATATTTCATTAAACAGACTTTTTATCTTTCCTGTAAATACTTCAAATATATTTAGTACATGTAGCTGGATGTTCACTTTTCCAGGTGGTTTCTAACAGATACATCAGGATGGTATATAATTAATTAACATCCTATTGATGGCATTCATATGTCCATGTTAAATAAGTTTTGTGAGGTAGTGCGTTGATTTCCTCTTGGATTAAGCAAACTTTCTTTTAAAAAAAAGTTAAAAGTGTAATGTAAAAATTTAAAATGGGAATAAGAGGGGCTCTTCACAGTCATTTAGGGAGCCCTTTTAAATTTTAGAGTGGAAGCATGTGCTTCAAGTGCCTTTTGGATAATCAGGCCCTGGGAGGGGGGGGGGGTATATTTTTATTGAGGGCGCGGGGATTTTTTTCCCACCTGAATCTCTCTGCTTAGAACAAGTCGTCCATATACTAACAGCAGGCCGCCAATTATTTCAAAGAATTGAATGACTCCAGGAATGAATATTTGAAAGGAACAGCTTGTTAGTGGCCTTTAACTGTGTTACCTACGTAGGTTTAGGAGAAATGAGGTTAGACCCATATCAGTTTTTCTCAAAAGAACAATGGTTAGAGTCTTCTTTACAACAATTCTCCGATTCTTTACGGAATGTCAGTGAACTTTCTTCGTTTGTTTTTGGTGCATTTGGAGATCGAATTATGAACCCACTGAATACCCGAATGGGATCATCTCTGAATAATGCATGAAAAAGATATCCTTGTTTAGGTGAAGATCCTTGAGAAATATCGCTTTTGTAAAAGGATTTTGGTGCCGAAAACAATTGTTCATTGTTATTGTCTATATAACTTCCTAGTAAATTATGGATGAAATTCGAATTATACACAGCTTAGACAAAATAGGGTATTGTCGTAATTTAATTTTAAGACAAAATCGGAATGCATGATTGAAAACTAATCAAAAATATTGATCATAATGACAATTAAGCAAAAATATTGGTCATTTTAAGCTTTACAGAACTTTTGATTGCTATATTTTCCTAGTGCGTTATTGACAAAATTCGAACCACGTAATTTTAACAAAACAGAACATTGTCGTCATTTAATTTAAAGTCAAAATCGAAATACACAATTAAAAGCTATGAAAGAATATTGGTCATCATGACAGCTAAACAAAAATATTGGTCATAGGAAGTTTTATAGGTTGTAAGAATTTTTTATTGTAATAATTTCCTAGTGCATTATAGATAAAAATCGAACCATGTAGTTTAAACAAAACAGAACATTGTCGTCATTTAATTGAAAAACTAAATCGAAATAAAATAATTTAATACTAAGAAAGAATATTTGTCATCATGACGACTAAGCAAAAATATTGGTCATTGGAAGTTTTATAGGTTATGTGATTTATTGATTGTTATAATTTATTAGTGCGTTATTGATAAAATTCGAACCATGTAAAATAACAAAACAGGACGCTGTCGTAATTTAATTTTTAGACAAAATCAAAATACTTAATTGAAATGTAAATAAAAAATATTAGTCAGCAAAGCGTCAAAGTTTAAAATGCAGTAAAACCTGAGAAACCAGAACTTGTCTATTGCGAAATCTTGCCTTAAACGGAAATTATTATGATCTAGGTGAAAAGGATGCGATACAGTTATAACAGACGGTATACCTGCTAAGATGAAAACCTATCTAAAACGGATTTTTTTTTTTATCCCTGGCGATTCCAACTTAGCAGGTTTTATTGTATTTTAAAATAGAAAAATTAGTAGAAGGTTTAATATAACTTAATGAAAATAATAAATTGCACTAATTTTATAGTGATTATAATTTTATCAATTTATATTTTTATTTGTAGTGACTTTTTTTTATAGTAATTATAATTTTATCAATTTTAAAGCACAAAGTTTTATCAGTTTTGAAATTATTATAGAAATTAGTAAAGTATGGATATAAATTTCCGAAAAACTGTTAACTAATATGTATCAGTTAAAAATAATCTAAGGAGTAAATTTATATTATTCATTATTTAATTGCTACATTTACAATATATTGTAAATTTGAATTATAATTTATTTTCCGAAAAAACGTTTCTGAAATATTAAATGTTTAGTTTCATTAAAAAAATAAAGAAAGAAAGAAATAAAGATATTGCAGAAAATTGCCTTAATAAACAGAAACCATTAGGAAATTTAATGTAATTCCGATGTTACTCAGGATTCTGGACAACTTTCCGTTATCTTCAGAGAATAACCAATCAAAGACCAATCAAGACAAAATGAGTTTTCAAGATTTATGGGAATATTTCTGATATCAAAAGATCCCTTTGCTTCCCGTAAATTTCGGAAACGAAGTTTCTGTTGATTTTGAAAACTGGATGGTTTTGAGGTTTCTGATTGGTTCTTCGCCTAAAGATTTGTTAGGAAATGTCTTTTGATTCAAGAACAATGTTGTTGTTGTTGTTGTTGTTTTCAACTGTTCTGCAAGCTGAAATCAGAAACCTTTTTTCAGTATAAATGAGGCTAATATGCATGTAGCAAGCAAAATTCTGCTAGGATCCTATATCATATCTTAGAATTCCAAAGGAATAATTCATTTAAAACTGCAACTAACGTATGTTAAATTTTCAAAGTATTTCTTCATATATATTTTTAAATAGTTCCAAGAATTATTTTTTGTTATTATGAATGTATCCTGTAAGTATTTTATCCAGTATCATATTCTACACGTATTTTTTCATCTAATATTTTTTTTTGTTGTTTTTCATCTTCAGAAGAATCTATTTCAAATAAATAATTCACAAGACATGAAGGTAAAACTTTAACTTTTTTTTATTAATTACTGTTGAGGAACTTCTTATTCATGCCTTCATATGGAATAACATTCCAAAAAGATTTCTGAAATTCAAGGAAATGTTTTCTGGAATCACGGGTGAAGTTATAAAGATTTTTTGCAAATGTTTCCCTTTTTTATAGTGATAGATGCAATATGACAAATAATAATGAAAATTGTAATATAACAAATTTCGTTACCTTGAATGTTTAGAGGAAAAAATAAAATGAAACGATAAGTTCATGTGCAGGATCCAATCAATGTTTTTATCAACATATATTCTCTTTGGTGTACAATTAAAAAAAATAATAATAAAATAAAATAAAATAAAATAAAATAAAATTGAACAAAATTGTGCTATTTATTATTTTTAAAATTTTTAATTACTTGAATTATCCAAAATCATTTTTTTAATGTTTCCTTAAGGGAAATCGATACCGAAAAATATCATTCTGTAAATAACACCTGTATTAGTAAGTTTTTGGATCACGTTTCAATAAAGCAAAATCATTACAGATAATAAAAGGCCTTAAATTGTTAATAATTTGATAACTTTTTTAATTGATTTTTTTTTTTTTTAATTTAACAATTTTAAAATTATTTCTTCCTTTCCAATTTTGGTATTTCAAACTAGATTTTTTGTATCTTATACTCAAAGTATTTTGTTCTGCAAACCTAAGTATGGGATTTTTTATACAAACATTGGATCAGAAGAAAAAATTAATAACTGGATGTATATGGAATAAACCTATGAAAATCGCTATATTTAAGTTTTTTTTAAACAAAAATTTCAGATATATATAAAAAAAAGAATCGATAGTTTTCACTTATAGAATCTAAAGGTACAATAACAAACGTTTCAGAAATTTTGCTTAATTAATGTAGAGAAGTCTTCATTTTGATTACATATAGAGAATATGAAAAAATACGAACTGAGAAAAAGGAGTGTAAACATTTCGTTCACAAAAAAGAGATAGGTAAAATTAATCGTATCTCCTTTACTATTAACAGATCTTCCAGAAATTTTAGCGCAGTGTTCTAGAGATGTTAATGTTCATTTTAGGATTAAAATCTAAAATTCGGCTTTTTTTTTTTTTTTTTTTTTTTTGTCAAAATGACAAATACTGAGTTCTTTTAAAACACAAAATATTTTCTGGAAGGGTATATATATTGTAGATATATAGGTTAAAATTAGGTATTCTATTAGGCTGTATCAAAAGTATTTTCGTTTTTTGCATGCTTTTATACCAAGGCCTATAGCTGGCACTTTATCACCCCTATTGTTAAACATAAGATGTTATTTAAGAGAATACATGTCCCTCTATATTCTACAATCACACAAGCTTCTTTCTTTCATTTTTAGATTACGTAAAGAGTGATACAAACGTTAAGATTTTATGCATCTGAAGGCATGGATTTTAAACTAGGCCAATGCCTGATTTACGGAAGGGCATTCGGGGCACGGTCCCAGGGAACCCGAATGTCAGGGGCCACCAAATGCTACTGAAGATTTTTCAATTAACTATTAAGAAAAATAACATGGAAAAGTCTGTTTACCGTTTATTTCATTTAAAATAACTTTTTAAGGAGGTACTTCACTCACGTGAAAACACCTACTTTCTAATGATAATCCTATGGGAGACATTTTTTAAAGTATCTCGTTTGCACTTATTTTTAAATGATTTAAATGACTTATTTTAAATGATTTTACAATATTTTTAAATGATTTTTGTTTTCATTGCATAGTTGAGGTCAATCTCTATAAAAGCCGTTTTATTTTTTTTTTCGATTTTGTTTACAGGTTTTTATTATTATTATTATTATTATTATATATTTTCTACTCAAGGCAGCTATAAGCATTGGTGCAAGGGGGCCCCATAAGCATCTGTGCCCAGGGTTCCCAAATTTGTAAATCGGTCCCTGAACTAGGCCTTAAAACCAATGAAGCTGTCTTCAAAACTCATGCAGTTGGAGCTAAGGGCAAGACTAGTGTCAGGACAGTTCAAAACAAATCCAAGCGTTTTCAGGAATAGGACCTCAGCCTTGAAATCAAAGCCAGAAGTCACAGATGAATTTTGACCAGTTGAAGAGAAAAACGAGGAGAATCCATTCTTCGCAATAAATTTTGGAGCCTAAAATTAACAAAACTACACATTCAAACATTAATAATTATTGAATGTGTAGTTTGGTTAATTTTTAACATAAAAATTGATTGCGGAGTATGGATTCTCCTCTTTTTTCTCTTCAACTGGTCAAAATTCACCTGTGACTTCTGGGTTTGATTTCAAGGCTGAGGTTTCCTTCCTGAAAACGTTTGGATTTGTTTTGAACTGTCTGGACACTAATCTTATCCTGGCCTTCAACTGCAGGAGCTTTGAAAACAGCTTCATTGGTTTTAAGGCCTAGTTTAAAATCATACCTTAAGATGCATAAAATCTCAACATTTGTATCACTCTTTACGTAACCTAAAAATGAAAGAAATAAAGCATGTATGATTGTAGAATATAGAGGGACATGTATTCTCTTAAATAACATCTTATGTTCCGCAATAGGGGTTATAAAGTGCTAGTTACAGGCTTTGGTATAAAAACATTCAAAAACCGAAAATACTTTTGATACAGCCTAAGTAAAAACTTTCATATTTACAATATGTAAGTTTTTCTCGTGTAAAAGGTCAATGAACTTTCTCTAAAAAAAGAGCATAAAAAAGCTATGAAAGTTATTACTCGAGTTTGTTGGATGGTCAACATGCTTTCAAATTCTTGTAAAGATATCTAAAACTTTATTGTATTTATCTTAGAGCTTTTATTTCAGTTTACTGTGTTTATATAGGGAGGTTTTAGCAAATTTTTTTTCGTAGAATTCTAATTCTACAAAGGTTCAGGTCACTGTAAAAAACATGCTTTTTTGCAAGATTTTACGAATTCAAGCTAAGAAAAATCTACAGTAAACTAGTCGGATATGCCAATCCCAAAACTTTCTTTTATCTCATACATGTTAGTATTTTAAAACCGTACTTTTTTTTAGTTATTCATTTTAGAATACAAATAAGCAGCATAGTAACGCCACCTGTTACATGATTTACACGAAAACCTAATCAGCGCCAATTTATGCCAAGATCTAACAGAATATGAAATTTGATGAAATTCCGTGCATTCTTTCTTGAGGTAGAGCTATCGAAATATTCGTCAAAAATGCAACGTAGCAGCGCCACCTGTTGGGCGATTTACACCCAAAACTAATCAGCATCAATTTATATCAAGGTCTAACTGGAGCTAAAGTTTTATTAAATTACGTACATTAGTTCTTGAGATAGAACGCCCATGAAATTTTTGTCACAGACAGGCAGCAGACAGACATTTTCTAAAAACAGTCAAATCGTGTTCAGGACCTTCTAAAACATATAAATCCGTCGAAAGCCGGAAGTCGAAAATTTTCATGAATCAAATACTTTCTTCTTCTAAAAATAGAATGAAGTAAGAATTTTTTAGAATAATAAACACTTTAAGTTTATTGCTCACGGACAGCAACGATGTATTACCCTTTGAAGGGCGGTGGTTCATTTTTGCACCATTTTATTTTACTCCCTAAATACCACATTGGCACTAGAAATTTGGAATGAAAATTTTCCTATCCATCTTTTTGTGTATTTAAGTTTAATACCATGATGCCTGCACTTTTGCCTCAGTCGTCTTACAGTATATGAAAGTATTCTTTTTTTCCAGCTGTTATTTGGTTACATCTTTGCTCATTTGCACTCAGAAAAAGGAATTGATTAAAACTACAAAACATTTTTGTTGAGTACATTTTGGTTGTTTTAGCAAAATTGGAATAAAACTGAACCATTTTACTTCAATTAACAAAACATTTTTGCTGACGATACAATTTTTTTTTTTTTTTTTTTTTTTTTTTTTTTGGAATTGCAAAAAAAAGTGGTTTTTAACAAAAAAATTTTTTTTGTTGATTCAAACAAAATTTCCATTGACCTATATTTAAACAAAATTTTTGTTTAAATATGGGTCAGTAAAAAATTTGTTTGAATCAACAAAAAAAAATTTTTTTTTGAAATTCCAAAAAAAAAATTTGTATCGTCAGCAAAAATGTTTTGTTAATTGAAGTAAAATGGTTCAATTTTACTCCAATTTTGCTAAAACAACAAAATGTACTCAAAAAATATGTTTTGTAGTTTTAATCAGTTTCTTTTTCTGAGTGTGTGTGCCCTAAATTCAGTCTTACAGCTTAATATTGTGTGTTGATTTATATTTGCCTTTACCGTGGTCGTCTTTATGTCTACAGTGCATAAAAAAATCGAGTGATATTCTGGTGCTATACAGTGTGTGTATTGCAGCGATGTATTCATACAAAATGATACCTGTCGATAACGGAATCCTGTCTTAAATCGAAAAATTTTCATGGTTTTGAGGGAAGAAAACAGAAAATCATACAATTACGCCTGCTAATATGAAACCTGTCTAAAAGAAATGTTATTCTGGTAATAGTGATTCTGTTTTCACAAGTTTTAGTGTATGTAAAACATTGTAATGAGTTACTGTTTACGATTATATTGTTTGAGATAAGCAGGACTTAATTTGCGCCGAAGTCCACCTGAGCTCATAAACACTGCGCTCCGGAACCCAGTGCAATAACACTTCCGAAAGACGAATCCTAAATTACCCTTTCCTTTCCCTCCTATTTCCAATCTTTTGCTTTCTTTTGTATCAAAACACTTATAAGTGACGTAAGGTGTATATCTCGTAATAGATGGAGATGAAGAAGGCTTGATTTTTATATCAGTCTTCGGGTTTGGGCAGACTCAAGCTCAATCTGTCTTAAATTCAAAAATTTATTTATTTCCATTTCAAATCATTTTAATGCTATTTTGATAAAAATAAAGAGTAAACAGAAATAGTCTTTTTTTTCTATTCTGCATAGCTACGAACTATTCATTTTTTGTGTTAACACTATTTCCGTATCATAATCCTGAGCTTATTTAATCGTAGAATTCTGCGATTAATTAACATTAAGATTAGGAAAATGTAAGGTGCTACATGAAGCCGCGAAACAGCTAGCCCTATCTAGCTGCAAGCTTAATTTATTTGACGTTTAGCAATAGATTAGATTAGTTATTGCATATCCCAGTAGAACCAGCGAAAAAGGAATCACTAGCGACAGGGGCGGGGGGGGGGGGGGGGGGGGGATTTCGTTTCGGAAAGGTAGCAGGTTTAATTGTATGTGGTTCGTTCTGTTGGGACTTTGAAATGTTTCCTTTTAAGACAGGATTCTGTCATACTCAGGCATGGCAGCAACCAGAGAAGTAAACCAGGGCCCGGTCTATTCGTGTATTTTAATTTGAAAAATGCATAATTGCTTAAAACTTAAGCAATTGCTCCCCAACCCCTTCCATGCAAAAAATAATAATAATAAATAAAAAAATAAAACTGCCATCGGATTTGTAGGCAGGTTTTGTTTTAACAGTTATATCGATTTTATCTTAGAAAAACTTGTCCCAAGTGAAAACTTAGCAAGGAGAGGAAAAAGGATAATATTACGCGCACATATACTACAACAAAAGAAAATTTCCGTCAACTCGGGATTTTAACTAATTCCGATTTTTTTTTTTTTTTTTTGTCTAACCTACTTCTCACCGCATTTTTATTTTCGCCGAGATGAGTTTTCGAAGAACAGTAGAAAGGGTTTAACTCATTAGGACAGATTTAGTTGTTTAGAAGCATTACGATTGATTGGTGATCTAGCCGACGTGCCCTGAAAATATCCGCTAAAATAGTGTTCATCGGAGATCGGGGTACTTCTCTATTATCCCGTCGACCACTTTTCATAACAAAAAACTATCGCCAAACTGTAACGCCAAATAAACAGGAGAACGTTGCCATTGGAATATCAAATAAATAAATAAATAAAATATAAGAATTTAAGGACACAATTGTTATTTTAATTAATGAAATAACTAATAAATCAGTAAAACACAATTAAAAATACACGCAAATGTCGAATTAAAAACCACTTGATGACATAACAAACACGTGTAATACCTATGACATCAAGTAAATGGGACTGCATTTTTGGCGTTTAATCTTACAGTTTGGTGATAGTTTTTTGTTATGAAAAGTGGTCGACGGGATAATAGAGAAGTACCGAGATCGGATACCAAAACACGACATTGTCATTCGTTCTTTAGTATTTTTCCTTTTAATATTTCGTAAAAACTTTAATGGGAAAAAAGTAAACCCCCATCTCTTGGACCCCCCGTAAAAATGATATATTAAGTCGTTTTATTATAATGATGATGAAATAAAATTTTGAATTGTAACCAAAATATGTTTTTTTATTCCTACTATAATTCATCCAAAATATAAGGTTAGAAATTAATTTTAAAAAAATGCTTTATCTAAGACGCCATAGAACAACAGTAATATATATTACTGGGGTGCCATCAAAATTAATATGCTTTAAATTTAGTTTTACATATGACCGCCAGCGGTACACATGGCACTCTAATAAAAAATAAAGTGTGTACTGCCCCCAGTACACAAGGCGCTCAATGTGTTAATGAAATAATTTTGATTTAAGAATAGATCATGTTAAAAATACACTATTCTTCTATACAGAAAAAATAATACATATGCAGAAACCTTAATTTATATAAACGTTAGGATGTGTGCAGTGCATGACGGAGTAAAAAAATAAAAGCTATTTTAATTTCAATAATACACAGATTCTGTAAAATACTAGTCAATATTTAATGGTAGTAATATTAAACAAGTTGGAAATTGTACGTCAAACGTTACAAACGAGGTGCGTTCGTACGCACGTTTTAGAATTAAATTCATGATCTCCCGTGCATAGAACGGGTTAAACAGCTAGTTAAGTATATATTTTATGACACTGT
Organism: Maratus michaelseni; assembly: GCA_963931845.1. Taxonomy (NCBI): domain Eukaryota; kingdom Metazoa; phylum Arthropoda; class Arachnida; order Araneae; family Salticidae; genus Maratus; species Maratus michaelseni. Next base: position 123,461,950 of record OZ007595.1, read on the forward strand.
TCATACAAATATCTTAACTAGTTATATAAATATTCAGATATATATGTATCAGCTAGTTATATAAATATTCAGATCTTGATGATTTTTAATTCTGTGAAATGAATTATATCGTCTGCAGATTAATTTCTGTCATAAAATAAGTATCTCGGTCGCTTGACGATTAAACTTCGGAAGCTCCTATAACAAAAAAGCACCGATTTAAAAAAAAAAATTCAAATTTCTTAATAAATATTTTTATTAATATCTCCTAAAGTTTTGATTCGATTTTAATAAAATTTGAAATGTCTCGACAAAATTCTGCAAAGATAATATATTTTAAATTGCAAACCATTTGGTTGGGTAGTTTTTGAGTTGTTATATGCGGACAGACAGACAGACGGACGGACAGACAGACAGACAGACGGACGGACAGACGGACGGACCAAGCGACGACTATAGGTGCTACGTATTTATATAATTACGAACGCACCTAAAAACGTGATCTGTTTAATCGAAAATCAAAATTTCATGTATATGCATATAAAACTGTTTTAAAGATACACTAATTCAAACTTTGAATATTTTGTTGATTTTTATCGCATTTAGAAGATGCCTTAAAGTTAAAACTTGCAAATTTTAATATTCGAAACCAGTTCCGGAAATAAAAATATCCCCATTAAAAAATAATACATATGCAGAAACCTTAATTTATATAAACGTTAGGCTGCGTGCAGTGCATGACGGAGTAAAAAAATAAAAGCTATTTTAATTTCAATAATACACAGATTCTGTAAAATACTAGTCAATATTTAATGGTAGTAATATTAAAAAACCCGATCTGTTTAATCGAAAATCAAAATTTCATGTATATGCATATAAAACTGTTTTAAAGATACACTAATTCAAACTTTGAATATTTTGTTGATTTTTATCGCATTTAGAAGATGCCTTAAAGTTAAAACTTGCAAATTTTAATATTCGAAACCAGTTCCGGAAATAAAAATATCCCCATTAAAAAATAATACATATGCAGAAACCTTAATTTATATAAACGTTAGGCTGCGTGCAGTGCATGACGGAGTAAAAAAATAAAAGCTATTTTAATTTCAATAATACACAGATTCTGTAAAATACTAGTCAATATTTAATGGTAGTAATATTAAAAAACCCGATCTGTTTAATCGAAAATCAAAATTTCATGTTTATGCATATAAAACTGTTTTAAAGATACACTAATTCAAACTTTGAATATTTTGTTGATTTTTATCGCATTTAGAAGATGCCTTAAAGTTAAAACTTGCAAATTTTAATATTCGAAACCAGTTCCGGAAATAAAAATATCCCCATTAAAAAATAATACATATGCAGAAACCTTAATTTATATAAACGTTAGGCTGCGTGCAGTGCATGACGGAGTAAAAAAATAAAAGCTATTTTAATTTCAATAATACACAGATTCTGTAAAATACTAGTCAATATTTAATGGTAGTAATATTAAAAAACCCGATCTGTTTAATCGAAAATCAAAATTTCATGTTTATGCATATAAAACTGTTTTAAAGATACACTAATTCAAACTTTGAATATTTTGTTGATTTTTATCGCATTTAGAAGATGCCTTAAAGTTAAAACTTGCAAATTTTAATATTCGAAACCAGTTCCGGAAATAAAAATATCCCCATTAAAAAATAATACATATGCAGAAACCTTAATTTATATAAACGTTAGGCTGCGTGCAGTGCATGACGGAGTAAAAAAATAAAAGCTATTTTAATTTCAATAATACACAGATTCTGTAAAATACTAGTCAATATTTAATGGTAGTAATATTAAAAAACCCGATCTGTTTAATCGAAAATCAAAATTTCATGTTTATGCATATAAAACTGTTTTAAAGATACACTAATTCAAACTTTGAATATTTTGTTGATTTTTATCGCATTTAGAAGATGCCTTAAAGTTAAAACTTGCAAATTTTAATATTCGAAACCAGTTCCGGAAATAAAAATATCCCCATTAAAAAATAATACATATGCAGAAACCTTAATTTATATAAACGTTAGGCTGCGTGCAGTGCATGACGGAGTAAAAAAATAAAAGCTATTTTAATTTCAATAATACACAGATTCTGTAAAATACTAGTCAATATTTAATGGTAGTAATATTAAAAAACCCGATCTGTTTAATCGAAAATCAAAATTTCATGTTTATGCATATAAAACTGTTTTAAAGATACACTAATTCAAACTTTGAATATTTTGTTGATTTTTATCGCATTTAGAAGATGCCTTAAAGTTAAAACTTGCAAATTTTAATATTCGAAACCAGTTCCGGAAATAAAAATATCCCCATTAAAAAATAATACATATGCAGAATCCTTAATTTATATAAACGTTAGGCTGCGTGCAGTGCATGACGGAGTAAAAAAATAAAAGCTATTTTAATTTCAATAATACACAGATTCTGTAAAATACTAGTCAATATTTAATGGTAGTAATATTAAAAAACCCGATCTGTTTAATCGAAAATCAAAATTTCATGTTTATGCATATAAAACTGTTTTAAAGATACACTAATTCAAACTTTGAATATTTTGTTGATTTTTATCGCATTTAGAAGATGCCTTAAAGTTAAAACTTGCAAATTTTAATATTCGAAACCAGTTCCGGAAATAAAAATATCCCCATTAAAAAATAATACATATGCAGAAACCTTAATTTATATAAACGTTAGGCTGCGTGCAGTGCATGACGGAGTAAAAAAATAAAAGCTATTTTAATTTCAATAATACACAGATTCTGTAAAATACTAGTCAATATTTAATGGTAGTAATATTAAAAAACCCGATCTGTTTAATCGAAAATCAAAATTTCATGTTTATGCATATAAAACTGTTTTAAAGATACACTAATTCAAACTTTGAATATTTTGTTGATTTTTATCGCATTTAGAAGATGCCTTAAAGTTAAAACTTGCAAATTTTAATATTCGAAACCAGTTCCGGAAATAAAAATATCCCCATTAAAAAATAATACATATGCAGAAACCTTAATTTATATAAACGTTAGGCTGCGTGCAGTGCATGACGGAGTAAAAAAATAAAAGCTATTTTAATTTCAATAATACACAGATTCTGTAAAATACTAGTCAATATTTAATGGTAGTAATATTAAAAAACCCGATCTGTTTAATCGAAAATCAAAATTTCATGTTTATGCATATAAAACTGTTTTAAAGATACACTAATTCAAACTTTGAATATTTTGTTGATTTTTATCGCATTTAGAAGATGCCTTAAAGTTAAAACTTGCAAATTTTAATATTCGAAACCAGTTCCGGAAATAAAAATATCCCCATTAAAAAATAATACATATGCAGAAACCTTAATTTATATAAACGTTAGGCTGCGTGCAGTGCATGACGGAGTAAAAAAATAAAAGCTATTTTAATTTCAATAATACACAGATTCTGTAAAATACTAGTGTCGGCGGCGCAGTTAATTGAATGTGTAAAATAGTTTCTTTAATTGTACAAAAACATTTCTTCAAAAATAGAGTTAAGTAAGCATGCATTCGCTTACCTGATTGGGCGATGAAAGCATTTAGTATATCCAATAAATAGATTGGTGACGTGTTGCAACTTCCTCACGTATATTATTATCCGTTAGAGTATTCCGGATTATCTATAAGATCACTTCTGCAAAATAATAAAATTAGTTTCGTTGAATAATCACTGTAGAATTAATAGAGTATTTCCTTTCGATTAAATTTAGGTTTAATATACGTTTTTTGATTACATAATTACACAGAGCATTTACATCGCTCTGACATTTTCACACACTACATTTTATAAAGAAATTCACACAACAACTGACTAAAGTCTAAAGAGTTTTCAGTTCTTGATAGCCTTGGATGACGTCACTGGGAAAAAGCACATGATAGCACGTGATAATCATTCTTTCACGTGGGCGTTTATTCCATGTACTTAGCTGAGTTGAAAACAGTTTATGAGTTGGTATATCCGACGAGATAATTAAAGTTGTTTACTGCAAATTTAAAGTACTTTATTATTATCTGACGATTGAAGAGTAGTTGATTCCGAATAGAAGATTACCCTTTAATTGGAATTTCCGTCACTCCCCCTTAATCTTCTATGTAGGATAAGGAAGTAAGTTCAGATTGTTTCGGTGTTTAATGAATTCAGGTTTGGGGTTGGGCTTGGTGAGTGAATCTGCGGTCATAAATTCTGTGGGACAATACTTTAAATCTATTATTCCATCTTCCTTGAGTTGTCTTATCGCGTGGAATCTGATATCTATATGTTTACTTTTTCGAGTATGTTTTTCACTTTCAACCATTTTTATACATGGCTGATTGTCCTCGTATATTGTTATGGGTTTCTGTTGTGGTAATTTTAAATCTTCCAGGAGTTTTATCATCCATAGTATTTCCTGTGCTGCGTTACTTACAGAAATGTATTCAGCTTCTGCTGATGACAGAGCAACGCATGTCTGTCTTTTCGTTGTCCAATGTATGGGACATTTTCCTAACATAAATATATTTCCGCTGGTGGATCGTCTAGTTTCTGGATCACCTCCCCAATCTGCATCTGCGTAAACTTCGAGAATAGGCTTATTTTTCGAACTTAGCGTCAGGTTGAGGTGTTTTGTGTTGTTTAAGTATGTTACGATTCTTTTGACTGCTTTCCAGTCTTTTTCTCGAGGGGTTTCATTTCTACGGCTGAGTATGTTGACCGCTGCTGAAATATCGGGCCTGGTTAATGTTGAGATGTAGAGTAATGTTCCCGTTGCTTGTCTGAATTTAATATTGTTAGGTAATAGATTTTCATCATCGTTGAGTCGATTGTAACCTGCTTCCATAGGTGTGCTGTAAGGTTTTGCGTTTTGAAGATTGAGTTTATCTACCAATTCTTCAATTTTTGAATTTTGGTTTAAGTAGAAATTTTTATCGTCTCTTTTTATATTTATTCCGAGATAGTTATTGACTTCTCCCAAATCTTTCAATTCATATTCCCTTTTGAGATTGTTTATTAATTCAATTATATCTTCGTTTTTTCCGGCAATTAACAAATCATCCACATATACTATAATGTATGTCGAGTTTTCACCATTTTCGCGTATAAAAAGACATGAGTCAGATGTACTTTGTACAAAATTTAATGCTTTAAGACTCTCGGAGATTTTCGTGTGCCATGCTCTGGCGGCTTGTTTGAGCCCGTATATTGCTTTTTGTAATTTACATACTTTGTTTTGTTGATTTGGAGCTATATAGCCTTCCGGCTGTTTCATGTATACCTCTTCTTGTAGGTTTCCGTGTAAAAACGCTGTATTCACGTCGATATGATTAACTTTAAGGTTATGATTTAATGCTGCTATGAGAAATGCACGGATTGTGGTATGAGAGACAACTGGAGCAAAGGTCTCGTCATAATCTACTCCGAATTTCTGACTGTATCCCTGTGCCACGAGTCGTGCTTTATAGGTTTGCACTTGGTTTTGGTTGTCGCGTTTTAATTTAAAAGTCCATTTTGAACCTATCACTTTCTTGCCTGGTGGCGGATCGACTAATGTCCAAGTTTTATTTTTAGCTAGGCACTTGATTTCATTTTCGGTGGCTTTGAGCCAATTTTCCCTATCGTGTGGATTTTTCATTTCCATGATATCGTTCCAATTCTTTGGTTCATTTGATTGTGTGTCTTTAACTAAACAGACAAATCTATCTGGTGGTACTCCTCTGTTAGATCTATTTGACCTTCTTGGTTCTATTTGTGTTTGTTTGGACTCGCATGGTTGTTTTTCATTATCATTAATGTCAATTTCAATGTAATTTTTATTCTTCTCTTCTTGATTTCTATCATCAGTGGAGATTTCTTCGAGATTTGAATCTTCCTCAATGTTGTTTGAGTGTTTTATTTCATGTTCTATGAATTTTACAGTCCTGGCAATTATTATTTGTTTGTCTTTTGTGTGTATGCGATATCCTTTGGAACGTGTGTCGTAACCTAGAAAAATACCTTCTTGCGCTCTATTACCTAGTTTTCCTCGATGTATTTTATTAATGTAAACAAATGCTTTACATCCAAAGGTTCTTAAATGTTTGAGATCGGGTTTGATACCTTTCCATAGTTCGTATGGAGTTTTGTCGTTCGCTCTTGTTGGCAATCTGTTTTGTAAATATGTCGCTGTGTGTATTGCCTCTCCCCAAAATTGTTTATTTAAATTTGCTTCTAAAAGCATGCTACGTGTCATATCGAGTAGGCTTTTATTCTTCCTTTCTGCCACGCCGTTCTGGCTCGGGTTGTGTGGAATTGTGAATTGGTGTAATATCCCGTTTTCCTTTAGATAATTCTCTATTTCGTTGCTATTATATTCTCCTCCATTATCGGATCTTATTTCTTTTGGTTTTCTACCGAATTGATTATTTACCATTGCAATGTATTCTTTTAATTTATCAATTACTTCGCTTTTCTTAGATAGTAAGTATATAGTTGTATATCTCGAGTAATCGTCGATGAATGTGAGAAAGTATTGTTTTTCTCCTAGTGTTGGTGTACTTATAGGTCCACAGACGTCGCTGTGTATTAAATCGAGAACTTTGTTTGCTCTATTTGTAGCCGATTTTGGATATGGCGCGTCGTTTAATTTAGATTTGATGCAGGTTTCGCATAATTTATTATTGTGTCTGCAGTTTTTAATTTTTATTCCGGTAGCTAGCTGTTTGTTAACAATTGTTTTGATTGCTTCATAATCACGGTGTCCTAGTCTTCGATGCCATACTTCTAAACATTCTTTATTATTATTACAGCTTAGTGTGACGTTTGCATAGTTTTCTGCATTTTCTGAGTGGTTTGTTTGTTCGATTATGTATAAATTATTTTTGTTCTTCGCTCTTATATAAATTTCACCGTCGAACGTTAAGTCGCACTTGTCATTTTCAAAGATTAATTTGCATCCATTTTTAGTTGCTTTGCTTACGGATATTAAATTGGATTCTAGTTCTGGGACGTATAGGACTTCCTGTAGTCTTGTGAGTTTTATTTCTCCATTTGGGGATTTCGTTTTTATTAAAACGTCGCCTGAACCAAATGCTTCGAGTTTGTTGCCGTTTGCGATGGTGACTGATGATTTTTCAAAATTGTTAAATTTATCAAATAACCTCTTATCATTTGCAATGTGTGAGGTACTGCCACTGTCGAGTATCCAGTTTTGTTTTCCTAATTTTTCTGTTATTAGTACGCGATCTTCTGATTGATTAGTTTTTGAGCTTATTTTCTGATCATTCGCGTTATCGTGACAGTCAGTATTCTCTTTATAATTCTCTGTGTTTTCATAGCATAGTGATGATGAAAAAGGTTTAGCTTTATTTTTATTATTAAAGTTATTCACATTTTGATATGTGTGTTTGTTTTTGTTGTGCTGTGTGTATCTGCTCTTGAGGTGATAGCACTCGCTATTATTATGATTCGTCATCTTACAGTGACTGCAATATTTTGAATTTCTTTTGTAGTCGTTATAAGTGTGTTTTCTTTGTGTTTTAAATGCCTTTTCAGAGCTGTTGTTTTGTTCAGACATTTCTTGTCTGCGATTATACTCATCTATGAGTTTACTTCTGATAAAATCTGGGGATAATTCGGCTTCGGGCCTTGCCTCTAATGCTGTGATAAGCGTGTTGTAGCTGGGCGGTAATGAGCATAGAAATAGTGCGGATATGTGTGAGTCATTTATATTCTCGCCTATGGCGGATAATTTATCTACTATTTGTAGAATATTTGTTATATGATTTATCATATTACCGTTTTCGGGCAGTTTAGTACTGTACAGTTTTCTCAATAAATACAGTTTGCTACTCAGATTTGCTCTTTCATGCGTACGTTTGAGAACTTCCCAGGTTTGCCTGGCTGTGGTAGAATTTTTTACATGCACAATTTGTGCATCATCTATGCTTAGATTAATTAAAGCTCTTGCTTTTCTATCTTTTTTGTTCCAATCCTCATTTAAAGGAGTTGGCGGTTGATCACTTATTACTTCGAATAAGTCTTCTTTAATGAGAAGCATTTCGAGCTTAAATTTCCAGTTGGAATAATTGCTCGAATTTAGTTTCTCGATGAATTGGCTTTCTTTAAATGTAGCCATTTTTATTTTCTATCTTTAATTATTTTTAAAGATATTCAATTTAATTTAATACGAATCGCTTTTCTTTGCGTTCGTTTTTATTTTCTATAAAGCGAGTTTTTTCAGCATATAGCTAATGTGCTTAAAATTTTTATTTAATACATACTATCAGTCTTTCATAATCTGTCGGCGGCGCAGTTAATTGAATGTGTAAAATAGTTTCTTTAATTGTACAAAAACATTTCTTCAAAAATAGAGTTAAGTAAGCATGCATTCGCTTACCTGATTGGGCGATGAAAGCATTTAGTATATCCAATAAATAGATTGGTGACGTGTTGCAACTTCCTCACGTATATTATTATCCGTTAGAGTATTCCGGATTATCTATAAGATCACTTCTGCAAAATAATAAAATTAGTTTCGTTGAATAATCACTGTACTGTAAAATACTAGTCAATATTTAATGGTAGTAATATTAAAAAACCCGATCTGTTTAATCGAAAATCAAAATTTCATGTTTATGCATATAAAACTGTTTTAAAGATACACTAATTCAAACTTTGAATATTTTGTTGATTTTTATCGCATTTAGAAGATGCCTTAAAGTTAAAACTTGCAAATTTTAATATTCGAAACCAGTTCCGGAAATAAAAATATCCCCATTAAAAAATAATACATATGCAGAAACCTTAATTTATATAAACGTTAGGCTGCGTGCAGTGCATGACGGAGTAAAAAAATAAAAGCTATTTTAATTTCAATAATACACAGATTCTGTAAAATACTAGTCAATATTTAATGGTAGTAATATTAAAAAACCCGATCTGTTTAATCGAAAATCAAAATTTCATGTTTATGCATATAAAACTGTTTTAAAGATACACTAATTCAAACTTTGAATATTTTGTTGATTTTTATCGCATTTAGAAGATGCCTTAAAGTTAAAACTTGCAAATTTTAATATTCGAAACCAGTTCCGGAAATAAAAATATCCCCATTAAAAAATAATACACATGCAGAAACCTTAATTTATATAAACGTTAGGCTGCGTGCAGTGCATGACGGAGTAAAAAAATAAAAGCTATTTTAATTTCAATAATACACAGATTCTGTAAAATACTAGTCAATATTTAATGGTAGTAATATTAAAAAACCCGATCTGTTTAATCGAAAATCAAAATTTCATGTTTATGCATATAAAACTGTTTTAAAGATACACTAATTCAAACTTTGAATATTTTGTTGATTTTTATCGCATTTAGAAGATGCCTTAAAGTTAAAACTTGCAAATTTTAATATTCGAAACCAGTTCCGGAAATAAAAATATCCCCATTAAAAAATAATACATATGCAGAAACCTTAATTTATATAAACGTTAGGCTGCGTGCAGTGCATGACGGAGTAAAAAAATAAAAGCTATTTTAATTTCAATAATACACAGATTCTGTAAAATACTAGTCAATATTTAATGGTAGTAATATTAAAAAACCCGATCTGTTTAATCGAAAATCAAAATTTCATGTATATGCATATAAAACTGTTTTAAAGATACACTAATTCAAACTTTGAATATTTTGTTGATTTTTATCGCATTTAGAAGATGCCTTAAAGTTAAAACTTGCAAATTTTAATATTCGAAACCAGTTCCGGAAATAAAAATATCCCCATTAAAAAATAATACATATGCAGAAACCTTAATTTATATAAACGTTAGGCTGCGTGCAGTGCATGACGGAGTAAAAAAATAAAAGCTATTTTAATTTCAATAATACACAGATTCTGTAAAATACTAGTCAATATTTAATGGTAGTAATATTAAAAAACCCGATCTGTTTAATCGAAAATCAAAATTTCATGTTTATGCATATAAAACTGTTTTAAAGATACACTAATTCAAACTTTGAATATTTTGTTGATTTTTATCGCATTTAGAAGATGCCTTAAAGTTAAAACTTGCAAATTTTAATATTCGAAACCAGTTCCGGAAATAAAAATATCCCCATTAAAAAATAATACATATGCAGAAACCTTAATTTATATAAACGTTAGGCTGCGTGCAGTGCATGACGGAGTAAAAAAATAAAAGCTATTTTAATTTCAATAATACACAGATTCTGTAAAATACTAGTCAATATTTAATGGTAGTAATATTAAAAAACCCGATCTGTTTAATCGAAAATCAAAATTTCATGTATATGCATATAAAACTGTTTTAAAGATACACTAATTCAAACTTTGAATATTTTGTTGATTTTTATCGCATTTAGAAGATGCCTTAAAGTTAAAACTTGCAAATTTTAATATTCGAAACCAGTTCCGGAAATAAAAATATCCCCATTAAAAAATAATACATATGCAGAAACCTTAATTTATATAAACGTTAGGCTGCGTGCAGTGCATGACGGAGTAAAAAAATAAAAGCTATTTTAATTTCAATAATACACAGATTCTGTAAAATACTAGTCAATATTTAATGGTAGTAATATTAAAAAACCCGATCTGTTTAATCGAAAATCAAAATTTCATGTTTATGCATATAAAACTGTTTTAAAGATACACTAATTCAAACTTTGAATATTTTGTTGATTTTTATCGCATTTAGAAGATGCCTTAAAGTTAAAACTTGCAAATTTTAATATTCGAAACCAGTTCCGGAAATAAAAATATCCCCATTAAAAAATAATACGTATGCAGAAACCTTAATTTATATAAACGTTAGGCTGCGTGCAGTGCATGACGGAGTAAAAAAATAAAAGCTATTTTAATTTCAATAATACACAGATTCTGTAAAATACTAGTCAATATTTAATGGTAGTAATATTAAAAAACCCGATCTGTTTAATCGAAAATCAAAATTTCATGTATATGCATATAAAACTGTTTTAAAGATACACTAATTCAAACTTTGAATATTTTGTTGATTTTTATCGCATTTAGAAGATGCCTTAAAGTTAAAACTTGCAAATTTTAATATTCGAAACCAAATATCCCCATTAAAAAAAAACATGCAAATTAAATCGAAAAACTGAAAAACGGTGATCGTAGAGATTTAAAAAAAAATCGTTTAAAAATATTGAAATGCAAACGAGATATTTTAAAAGAACTGTTCCATAGGATTAGCATTAGCGAACGGGGGTAAGTAAAGTAATAGCTTCTTAAGGTTTTTTTTTTTCTTTTCTCCCGTAGGATATCTGAGGTCGATGCATATTCATATTGTATAATGTATATTCAAATTGGTCGATGCATATGTCATTCATATTATCATCTTACCTGACACTTTAGTGCGCCCCACCAGTGGCTGAGAGGTTCTGCTCTCGAAGCTGGTAGACGGAAGGTGCTGGGTTCGAATCCAATCGCGCCCGTCGACCTAATCGTTCGGAGTTTTCGTGGTTTTTTTCGAGCCGTGGATTTATCCATGCGTAAATACGGGTTAGGTTCCCTTAGAAAAACCCCCACGAAGGGCACCCCCCCCCAGGGCCTATATCCCAAGTGTAGATAATTTGCCGTCAATAATCAACCCAACCCAACCCACTTTAGTGCATTTTCAATTTTGAATAAAAAATTTTCTCCTCTTTTTTTTTTTTTTTTTTTTTTTTTTTGTTTAGGACACATTAATTTAGAAACTGGTTCCAAAACTAAAAGTATCTTCTTATAAAATAAATAAATAAATAAATAAATAAGCAAGAAAAAAGAAAGAAAAAAAACTGCAACCAAAATTGAAAATGCACGAAAGTACTCAATAAGACATCGACCTTTAGATACCCTATGCAAAATAAAATCATTTAAAAATATTAAAATGCAAACGAGAAATTTAAAAAGAACGCCGCCATTAGGCCATTAGCTTAGGAGTGTCTTCACGTTACTAAACTCTTAAGATTTCAATTGTTACTGTTCTTATAAGACTATTGTTTTTCAAGAATTACTTTTATCCTGTCGTTAGTCTGTCAGTTTTGTAGACAAGGCAATAATATGTCTTTGTTTTTTCCCCTCCATTTTGAAAACAAATGCCTATATGACCATGAACTTTCAATTTTGTCGTTTACACCTTAGTAATCACGATTAATAAATTTTCCATCGTTTAGACAATGAATCGTTTATTGAAACCGATCGTTATCACGATGCGGGTAACATATCTAATGTTGTTTTCACACAATACATACGTTCTAGAAAAGAGCATGTAAAAGATAACTATAAAAGTAAAAATATTTATTTTTTAAAAACAATTTTTTATGATCATTCAAAGATTATCTTAAAATTCTCACCAAATTTCATAGCTGCAGCATTTTTCTCCAAATACTGTCTGTTGCAATATGTTAATTTGGCGATGGCTCAGGATTATGAAAAATTCAAAGTTTTGATTTACGCTTGGTAAAAACCGCGAACTAGTGAATTTATTTTTTAAATTATAATGTTTGCACTGTTACACTTGTTACAAATGGCAACAGCAAAGAAAAAAAAGCATTATTTAAACTATCTATTCAGGACTTCTAAATTGTTTTCCGAACGTATAATCATAATTTAATTAATATTAAACTATTTATTGATAAAAGCGTATATATATTTTTAAATATTACACTCTTTATTTTTTATTTATATTTTATTGTTTACTGTTAATGTTTAAAATATTTCAGTGTTGCATTTTCACAACCAGTTGGCATATTTTAGCGGGCGGGCGCAATTTGATGTATAATTAACTGCAGCGTTGTTGTAACTCGTATAATGCTGTAATCATAAAGAAAATTTGGCGATTTATCACCTGCACCCGATTAACGGGAAAATGCCTCAGATTCAATAGGTGTACTGTATCCTTTCAAAACAAAAATTTAAAAGTATTCATTAAGTGGACATTCATTAAGAGGACTTCTTCAAAAGTATTTTTAAAAAATAATTTAGAACCATTTAAAAGCAAACCACATCGAAATCGGACAAAATTTTACCTCTGCAGCCATAAAAAGATAAATATTACCGTGACTTTCCCTTTGTAAAAGTAAATCTTTAAACTTGATTTTCTCAGTTTCTAATACTTATACTTCAAGATTAATAAAACAGTTATGAACTTAGAGTTACGAAGTTTGACATTTTTGTCGTCCATACGGATCGTTATGCTGTGAACCTTCAATTTGTTGTTGGGACCAAAAGATTTAATTTTGATTAACAAAACAGTTATGAACTTTGAATGAAATTTTACATTTAAGTTATACATACGGATCGTTATGCTGTGAACCTTCAATTTGCTGATGGAACTAAAAGATTTTATTTTGATTAACAAAACAGTTATGAACTTAGAGTTACTACCAGAAACCTACAGAAACGCCTCCAGCATTTCCTGAAAACGAAAACAAACAAATCATCGTAAGCGTTCTTCGTGTCTTTTTTTTTCTCGCATGGAACTCATTCGCGTGTTCGGAATAATTACGACAATTCATACCTTCAAGCACGAAAATAAAATTGCAACACGCAAACGTATTTCAAGTTCTTAAGGGAGGGGGGGGGGGCGTATGCTTTTATAGTAAAACAAAAAGCTCGGAATCTGTAGAACAAACCCTAAAAACCAACCTTCTAAATTTTTCATCGAATGAAGGACTCGGTTGAAATTAGGAGTGTTAATCACATTCTCAAATATAAATTACATATGTGATGTTATATCGATGTTACATCGCCATGCAGCATAATTACAAACGATAGTGTGACGGAGGCCGATGTTGTGTTTGAAGTGGTAGCGTGTGACTTTGTGGATCTGCTCTCATTAAAACAAAGAAATACTTATTATATTCGAAAATATATTTGCATAACATAAATTCTTGATTAAATGCGAATCAGAACGTTTTGATTTGGGTTCTGTTTAGCTTATAAACAAAGTCAATTTAAAAGTCCAGCAATTATGTCACTGAAATCATGGTACATCAAAGTTATTAAAAACTCGATAAACTTGTATCTTGTAAGAGAAGTAGCTCTCCTTCCGCTGCTTTCGTGGTAGGATCCTTTACATCGCTTGGGATGAAAACGCTTTCGAAGTTGAAAGGAGGTCAATTCACTTTCCTTTCTAAGAGTTCGGGTGGGACGTGTCACTCTTCCGTACCGATTGATAACTCTAACCTGGAAATATAAGATTCTCCGGCTTTTCTCGATTAAAACCAACGGGAATTCTTTATGATTACTAGAAGAACAAACTCTCCACCTCAGAGCTATGACTCTGAGTCTGAAACAAAACGGATTTACAATTCCATACAGAAGCTGCTTAGAATCTCCCTGCATTCGCTTATATCACCTCTGCCTCTGTCGCAGAGAAGTAAGATTGTTTTTCTAACCATTCGGAGGTCTAGTACTTGATATCACCAACAAGGGTCATTCTCATAGGTTGAAAGACTATTTCATTATTTCACAGTCGAAAACTTTCGCTTTGACTTAATAGATTCCACTGGGTGGTCTCGGTAATTTGCAATAGGGATTTCTCCGCCCTTCATATGGACGTAGCTGTCGCTGACCGTCAAGTTCACTGGTAGGTTCTCTGTACCGTCAATGTACCGTTTGATGTTTACCGTTTGGTCTCTGTACCGTTTGATGATTAGCGGTGAATTTCTGGACTTAGCCGAAAATCAGAGCAGAGTCGCTTTTACATTGCTTTCCCTATGCTGGATTTCTGAGCAGTATACAGGGGTTTTGAGTGAGATATAGTAGATTTCTCACAACAGATTTATTATCAGGGGTGCCATTTCTGGAAGGCTAGGGATCAGGGGGGGGGGCTAGTTGCGCCCCTTCCCCTAAGTAATTTGATATTCCAAATTGTAGCAGTATCTCAGGACAAACTTATAAATATTTTTTTAAGAAATTACCCAACAGCTAAAATAACTTGTCAGATTTTATTCGTATAGAAACATTAGTATTAAATAAACACTTTGTGCATAGAAATATATTGTTGAAGCATTGCTACTGCAGTATTCTCAAAGTGAGACACGTAGTTCATCAATCAGCACTTTGGCTATTGAAAATATGCGGAAATAAAACTGATGAAGGCGATGAAAAGAACAAGAGAAGAAGAAGATAACAAGATGAAAATAAATTTTCAAATTTGATTTACTAGATTTTCTTTTCTCTCCTGATTTTGAAAAAATAATAATAAAATTATATTCTTCTCAAGCGATTTAAAATAATTAAACACTACGAGAAAAGGGGAATAAGGATTTTCTTCAAGATTTTTCGCCCCTGATTCCCAGTGGAAGCATTTATTTTAGTTATGAGCTTCGTTTGACGTTCATGCATTTAAAAATATCTTAAACGGATGTTTCAGGAGGGTTTTGTTGCCCTGATGAAAAAATAACCAACCCTTTTAATTATTCATTTTGAATAAAGCCAGTAGAAGCTTATTTTTGGATTTTTAATATGCGTTATTTGTTACATTTCTGTGTTGCTTTTGTCTATTATTTCTATTTGTCTATCATTGCTTTTATCTATTATTGCCTTTGTCCTTTGTCTCCTATTGCTTTTGTCTATTATTGCCTTTGTCTACTATTGCTTTTATCTATTTTTGCCTTTGTTTATTATTGCCTTTGTCCTTTGTCTCTTATTGCTTTTGTCTATTATTGCCTTTGCCTTTTATTGCTGTTTGTCTATTTTGTCTACTATTGTTTTTATCTATTTTTGCCTTTGTTTATTATTGCCTTTGTCTATTATTGCTTTTGTCTATTACTGACTTTGTCTATTGTTGACTTTGTTTATTATTGTTTTTATATGTTAAAAACTGAATTGCTCGAGAGGTTCTGACAAAATATTCTTAGTTTAGTTTAGTTTATCTGTATATTATCCATTAAAAATAAATCATTGTTTTGTCAGCGGACTTTAAGCACATCTATACCAAAATATTGCCTCTCCCTTGATTTTGTTCAGTGGAGCGCGCATGAATACATTGTTTGTACTACTATGAACGTAGAAAGAATTATTCCTACCTTCATGATTTGTACTAAATCTACTATTAATATTTAGTGTTGCAACGCGAAAATAATATTTATTTATTAGTCAATATCTAATTAATATCTATTTATTAGTCATAAAGAAACATATCTTCAGAAAATCTACTGTTCCAGATCATTGCACTCTAATTTCCTCCATTTAAAATTAATTACAAAATGAATTAATTTTTGGAAAGTGCATTTTAAAATCATCGCCGTGATGATATGGTGGTTAGTGCATTACGTTGTGGCCGCAATTACTCAGGTTTGAATCTTGATTACGGATTTTTTTTTTCTTCGTCAGTATGTAATCACTGTTTATGCGTGCTTGCGTGATAGTGCGGATATTTTTCTCATTTTTAAATTCTTTAATTACAAAATCAAATTTAACGTTAAAATATATAGTATTTTCTTAATATATATATATTTAATATTATTTTCTCCTTATCCTGTTCAACCTTATTCTTGCCCATACTTTGTTCACATAAATAAATTTTTATTTCGAATGAAACTTTCGAATTCACAATAATGTACTTCAAATATTTGGTGGTGCCATCTACTGTCGCAAGTGAGAAACAGCTCTCAGATTTTATCTGTTATTTATGTTCCAGATCATTTCACACCTATTTCCTGAATTGAAAATAGATCAGAAATGAACTAATTTGTGCAAAGTTTGAAACTGATCATCGCCGTGATCGTATAGTGGTTAGTACATTGCGTTGTGGCCGCAATAACCCAGGTTCGAATCCTGGTCACGGCATTGGTGCTTTTTTTGTTATTGTTGTAGTTTTTTTGCATAGGATAGCTGAGGTCGATTTCTAACGGTGTGCGTTTTTACTTTTTTTAAATTTTGATTAAAGTTTTATTATAAGCGGACATTTTCCATTTTAAAACCGGTTCTGAAAATAAAAGTATAATTATATTAAAAAAAAAACTGGAACCAAAAGCGAAAAAGTAAAACCTAACAACGTTAGAGTATACTTATACGTTATACTTTAGAGTACTTTAACTATTCTATGCACAAAAAAAAAAAAAAAAAAAAAAAAATGAAATGAAATGAAATTATTAAAATGCGAGAGAGAAATATGAAAATAACCTTCCCATAGATTTAACATTAGCTTGCGCGTTACTTGGCATGACTCGAATTCTTTCAATCTCGCGTTGCCATTCGCAAGCTAATTGTGTTGCCAGATGAGCAAAGGTGAATTTCCCCCAAACAGTCCTGAAAATTTCCCCCAAATCAGTGATTTTCTCCAAAAAATTCTCCAACTAGATTTATACTCAAAAAAGTAAATTTTAAATATTAAATTTAGCCATATCAAAAATATTTGATTGTATCTATCTTAAAATTTTTCAAAAAAGAAAAAAAAATTACCCATATAAAAAAATAATCTACAAAAAGATTTTGGGTTGGGTTGGGTTGGGTTGATTATTGACGGTCAATTATCTACACTTGGGATATAGGCCCGGCAAAAAGATTTTGACTCTTAGAATTTTTATATTTGTGACTACGAAACTCGAATATTCACGTTTCGCATGATGTAATAATAAAAAACGAATACGTTCAATTACAAAAATCTAAAAAATTACGCTTTTTGTCACAAATGTTTATCAAGAAATGGTGTCAAAACTGACAAATATGTTAACGTAGCTGAAAATCTAATCTGACTCGTCAGACCAATCAAAGACAGGAAATAATGAAAAAAATCCTCGAGTTTTCCTGTCTTTGATTGGTCTGACGTGAGTCAGATTAGATTTCAACTACGATAACATATTTTTCAGTTTTAAACTATTTTTTGATAAACATTTCTGGGTGGTTGGTTTACGACGGCCGATTCTTCTCTTGGAATATAGGCCCTAGGGAGGAGTGCCCTCCGTAGGGTTCTTTTTAAAGCATCCTAACCCGTATTTACGGAAAGGTTCGAAGAAAACCACGGAAAACTCCGAACGGTTAGGTCGACGAGCGCGATAGGGGTTTGAACCCAGCATCCCCCGTCTACCAGCCACACTGGTGGGGCGAAAAACATTTCTGACAAAATAGCCATTTTTTTTTTTTTTTATTATAGCATGCGAAACTTAAATATTCCAGTTTCTTAGTCATAAATTGAGAAATTCTAAGAGTTTAAATCTTTTTGTAGATTTTTTTTTATATGGGAATTTTTTTCCAACAAAGACTTGATTTTGGGAAAATTTCAAATAATTCACCTAAAGTCTCAGAATTCCTTAATATGGAACAAAATTCCCATATGTAGCAACACTGATCTGATGTTAAACCAGTTGAAGCATTCTTTGCATATTTCTCGTTTGCATTTCAATACTTTTAAGTGGTCCTTTTTGTATAGGATACCCGAGGTCAATGTCTAACCTTCTATCTTTCTTCTTTTTTATTTCAGTTGCCTTTTCAATCCGAAGATACTTTCAATTTCGGAAGAAAAAAAAAATCGATGAAATAGGGAAGAAGGGGAAAAAATTGTCTACTTTCCTGTCAAAATCAGTCAAATAATTCTGATTTTATTATTTAAAAATTTGTAGATTAAATAACTTAGTCGCCAGATAAAAAAAAAATTGGCGACTACATTTCTTAAGCCCTGGTTATTTGTTACATTTCTGTATTGCTTTTGTCTATTATTGCTTTTGCCTATTATTGCTTTTAACTGTTATTGCCTTGGTTTCTTATTGCTATTTGTCTATCATTGCTTTTATCTATTATTGTCTTTGTCTATTATTGCCTTTATATGTTAAAAATTTAATTGCTGGTGAGATTCTGACAAAATATTCTTAGTTTAGTGTAGTTTATACGTATATATTATCCATTAAAAAGAAATCATTGTCTTGTCAGCGGGCTGTAAGCACATCTGTACCAAAATATTACCTCTCCCTTGATTTTGTTCTGCGGAGCGCACATGAATCTATTGTTTATACCAAGACTCCCTTATCATAGATCAGACTTATCAATCCGGAGAAAGTCTATGGGACAAAATGTCCGCGATAATTGCCAAATTATTCATTGACTTTCTCCGGAACGTATCGCCGCCTGGTGGATACTACCGATACTAGTTCATAAGCAAATGCATAGAACAAATGGAGCTATGAAAAAATGTCGTGTTATTTCGTGTTGTAAATACTCCTATTACCATGGAGATCATGCCTATTACTGACGATTGATGGCGCTAGTAGCAGGACAACCATGCGGTCAAAGGAAACTTGCTGATTGTGAGGCCTGATACTATGATAAGGAGACCTTGGTTTATAACTCGAAAGAATTATTCCTACCTTCATGATTTGTACTAAATCTACTATTAATATTTAGTGCTGCTATCTATTAGTCATAAAGAGACATTTCTTCAGAAAATTTACTTGATATAGTGTGTTCCAGATCATTACACTCTAATTTTCTCCATTTAAAATTCAAAATTAATCCAATTTAAAATTAATTGGTTCATTTTGAACCAATTTTTGGAAAGTGCATTTTAAAATCGTCAACGTTATGGTATAGTCATAGTGGTTAGTACATTGCGTTGGGGCTGCAATAACCCAGGTTTGAATCTTGATTACGGATTTTTTTTTTTTTTTTTTATTATTATTATTCATCAGTTTCTAGTCACTGTTTATTCATGATTGTGTGATAGTACAGATATTTTTCTCATTTTTAGTTTCCTTTATTACGAAATCAAATTTAACAATAAAAAATATAGTATTTTTTTAATATATATATATTTAATATTATTTTACCCTTATCCTCTTCTCCCTTATTCTTGTCCATACTTTGTTCACATAAATAAATTTTTATATCGAATGAAACTTTCAAATTCACATTTAATATACTTCAAATATTTGGTGCTGCCATCTATTGTCGTAAGTGAGAAACACCTCTAAGATTTTATTTGTTATTTATGTTCCAGATCATTTCACACCTATTTCCTGCATTGAAAATAGATCAGAAATGAACTAATTTGAGCAAAGTTTGAAATCGACCGTCGCCGTGATCGTATAGTGGTTAGTACATTGCGTTGTGGCCGCAATAACCCAGGTTCGAATCCTGGTCACGGCATTAGTGTTTTTTTTTTCTGTTTTTATGCAGTTCATTCTTAAATTTAAAATCGAAATAAGTAGTCACTTCCCAGTAAGATCAACGATGTATACCACTTTCTATATTAGAGTTTTGTGATTGCAAGTTCTTAAAAATGGAATTGATTATTTATAATCAATTGTTATTATGTTAGTACAGTCCATCTGGCTTAAGGTCCATTGGTTGGTTGATTTTATGACGGCCGATTATCTACACGAGGGATATAGGCCCTGTGGGAAGTGCCCTCCTTGGGGGTCTTTCTAAGAGATCCTGACCCGTATTTATGGCAAGGTTTGAAGAAAATCACGGAATACTCCGAACGGTTAGGTCGACGATCGCGACAGGGGTTTGAACCCAGCACCTCCTGTCTACCAGCTTTGAGAACAGAACCTCGAAGCCACTGGTAGGGCAACTTAAGGGTCATTGAAATCTCAAAATCCTCTCGGTTGGTTGATTATTGACGGCCAATTATCTACACTAGGGATATAGGCCCGGGGGGAGTGCCCTTCGTGGGGGGGGTCTTTCTAAGGGAACCTAACCCGTATTTACGCATGGATAAATCCACGGCTCGAAAAAAACCACGAAAACTCCGAACGATTAGGCCGACGGGCGCGATTGGGAACGAACCCAGCACCTCCCGTCTACCAGCTTCGAGAGCACAACCTCTCAGCCACTGGTGGGGCCAAAAATCCTCTCGGGGTGTAATACATTTGTACTTTTATAATATCTTATCAGGAAATTAATATTTTAAATTGAAATTTTAATTAAAATGTTTACTTTCATTTTTCGTCTGCCCTTTTTGAAGGACGTTTCGTTCTTTTTAACACTTTCCAACATAGTTGAAAAGTTAGAGATGTAATAAAACAACGATAAAAACACCAGAACTCAAATTTTCTATAGCATACTAGTTTCGGTAGCATTTAGTGTACCGTCCTCAGTGCTGAAAATGCTGGAAATTTGTTCATATATATAGGGAAATATGCGGATTCAACCGAATTGTTCATTAAACCTTTCGGTTGAATCCGCATCTTTTCGCCCCACCAGTGGCTGAGAGGTTGTGCTCTCGAAGCTGGTAGACGGGAGGTGCTGGGTTCGATCCCAATCGCGCCCGTCGGCCTAATCGTTCGGAGTTTTCGTGGTTTTCTTCGAACCGTGGATTTATCCATGCGTAAATACGGGTTAGGTTCCCTTAGAAAGACCCCCACGAAGGGCACTCCCCCCGGGCCTATATCCCTAGTGTAGATAATTGGCCGTCAATAATCAACCAACCAACCGCATCTTTTCCTATATATATGAGCAAATTTCCAGCATTCACAGTACTTATGCGATAATTTCTGTAACACTAATTAAGGTGGGTTTTTTTTCACTAATTTATAGTTTTATTTATTTATTTTGTTCAGTAAATTGATTTTTTTTTTTTAAGTCTTCCGTCCCCTTAAGAGCCTACACTAGTCATGGGAAAAAAACACGTAAGCTAATGTTAAGTCGATGGGAAGGTTATTTTCAAATTTCTCGCTCGCATTTTAATATTTTTAAATGTTTTTCTTTCTTTCTTTCTTTCTTTTTTTTTTTTTTTTTTTGCATAGGTTAGCTGAAGTCGATCTCTAACGTTGTGCGTTTTTACTTTTTTTTTTTTATTATTGTGATTAAAGTTTTATTATAAGCGGACATTTTCAATTTTAGAACCGGTTCTGAAAATGAAAATATAGTTATATATGCTCTTGATCTCCTTTTTTTTTTATCTTTTTTGTTTTTTGACCCTGCTCTTGATCTTTGAGAAAATGACATTTTATCAATAAGATAGTCATAAAATTAAAACATTTTTAAACAAGTTTAAAACACATATGAAGAAGCTGAAATAAATTGGGCGCACTGTGAGAAACTTAAATCCTCAAATGAGAAGAAAAATTATAAATATACTTATGATATCACTGACAATTTTAGCTCACATAAGTTGTGTAATGAATCTATAAATTTTTAATTTCTTATTCTATTAAGATTGTTTACAATAAAATTCATTTGAGACACCCTAAATTTTTGGGGCCCTTAAATATGTGGGTTCTGGGAAAGTGCCCCACGTGCCTTGACAGTAATAGGGAATTGATCCTAAAATAGAAAACAAATTATGAAAAAAAAAAAATTGTTTGAGATTGTCCCAAGCAAAATTAATTTATTGTCAAGCAAAAATCGTAACCAGAATTTAGGGGAGAGGAGACAACTTTATAGATTATAAGCTACAATGACCTTTTTTTAAAATGAAAGTATATGAAACAATCCATTATCACTTTTCAACTTATTTCGGTGTGGCGGGGGGTTCGGGTTCCCGTACCCCCCCCCCCCCCCCGTTTTTATATATGGCTACGGCCTTATTGTCAAACATGATTTCTGTTTATAACGCAGTTCAACACGGCATTACGCTCGTAAGTCTTAGAACATTATCGAAATTTAAGTCAGCCCCCCCCCCCCCCCTGAAATTAAATCCTAGATACGCCACTGGTTGGTAGCAAGAAAATGCATTCCTTCGGTGGGTTATACTTGATTTTAGCTGAAAGTGTCAATGGGTAAAATCTAAGACTTCATCTGAAGCGTTGCTAATGCACTGCAACTGAGATTTGTCGCTGAGATACTCAAATTGTTGAGCAGAAAAAAATTTGGACAAAAGAAGCAAGTTTCGACCATGTGATTTGCAGAATGACACATTTTTTTCCCTGCAGTAGCGTTAAAAGTAGCATCGGTCTTCTCTACAAACTACTGATTTTTTGTATCGCGCTACTCACTACACTACATTGTTCAAAATGTAGTTCGCTACACTACATTGTTCAAAATGTAGTTCGCTACACTACATTGTTCAAAATGTAGTTCGCTACACTACATTGTTCAAAATGTATTTCGCTACACTACAAACTTCTGTAAGAAGTAGCGACTATTGCAGTTTCGCTACTTGTAGTGTGCTACTTCCGAACCCTGGCTCTAAAAATCTCTATAAACCAATTCGTGTTCATTGAACGTCATAAAATGAGTAAAAAGGAAATATTGAGAATGAAATGTCAGAAAAACTTTGAGAAATAGTCAGAAATGTTTTTTATATCTCTAAAAAAAGCTCGTTAAATAGAGAACGCACTACGCTGTTTAAAGGTCATTTTACAAGGAATTTCGTAAAATGTTCTTGGTTGAAAGGAAAAGTTAGTAAAATAGAGGATCGTTAAATAAGGATCCAGAATTTAAACATTCAACCCATTTCAATCAAGATTTTGGTGGTGCCATCTATTAGTTTACAACGAAAATATTTTCGCGAACCAATTGCAGAATGCAGTCTCAAATCACCAAACACCCGTTTCCTTAATTGTGAATTTGAGATCAAAATTCGAAGTCCTTCCGATAAAATACGACACAGACTGAGGCCGTGATCGTATAGTGGTTAGTACATTGCGTTGTGGCCGCAATAACCCAGGTTCGAATCCTGGTCACGGCATGATGTTTTTTTTTTTTCATTCATTAATTCGAATCGATTAATAATATCGAAATAACTCGGTTAATACTGTAATATAAATAATTTATATCATATTTTGCAGCGTTATGTTATATCATATCATGAAAACGACTTTTAAGGAGGTGACAACAGTTGCAAAATCACATGTAAAACAGCTAACATTGATGTGTTTTTTTCTCGAAAACCACTGAACTGATTTCAGTACAATTTTTAAAGGATTTTGGCGGCTAAAACTACAGTAGCTAAAATAGAGATTTACCATTTGGGAAATAAATAAAAATAAAAAATGCCACAGTTACGCAATTTCGAAAAAAAAATCATATGTAAAACAGCTGATATTGGTGTACAGTCCTGGGAAAAAAAAAAAAAAAAAAGTGATCACCACCTACTAACTCTGCCGCAAATCATCTCATAAAAAGGTGACTTATACCAATCGATTAATAATAAGTTCTACTAAATAATGCTGATTTTTGCTTAGGGAGTCGTCTACATATAGAAATTGTAACAAACTTTAAAATTTTCAATACCAATACCTAATTTTGAAATCATATTTGGATTCTTTAATAAATTTTACCTTCGGATACCAAACGGGAAGTCGATCAAGTAGTTCAGGAATTATGAAGGTTTAAAGTTTGTAACTTGTAATATTAAATTAATTTTTAATTGTTGCAAAACAGATTGCTACGCGATTTTGTTTTCCTTTAAGCATAATTCAAAATCTACTTTGCGGAATGTGTTGTAACTTTGGATTCGCATATTTGAAGCTTCTAAAAGTGGACTTCTGCTTAAAAAAAATCATAGGTTACAATTCATATAGTTCTTGCCCAATCGCGCCCGTCGGCCTAATCGTTCGGAGTTTTCGTGGTTTTCTTCGAGCCGTGGATTTATCCATGCGTAAATACGGGTTAGGTTCCCTTAGAAAGACCCCCACGAAGGGCACTCCCCCCGGGCCTATATCCCAAGTGCAGATAATTGGCCGTCAACAATCAACCCAACCCAACTCATATAGTTCTTGAAAATTAATTAAATATATATATGTGTGTGTATATTTTTTGTTACAATTTCTATATGTAAACTAGCTCTTAAGCAAAATTTTAGTATTGCATTAATTAGTAGACATTATTACTAACCGATTGGTACCAATCACACTTTTATATGATAATTTGCGGCAGAATTAGTAGGGGTAATCACCCTTTTTTTTTTTCTTTTCTTTTTTTTAAAAAAAAAAAAAAAACGAGGCGTGACGCTTGACCACAAACTAAAAACCGAGTGAAAAGAAAAGGTAGATTTTTTTAAAATATATATTTATTCCCAAATGTTACACGACTTTTCTACGTAGTCTAGTCAGTATTTTTATTAAGGCATTTAGGCATTTATCGTATTGTGACACCAGCTTTTGTATTATTTCGTCGAAGAAACTCATCGCCAACCCGTTCAGCCTCTCCTGCACAACGTCTTTTCTTTTTGACCACTGTGTAGAATCTGACCGTCTAAAAAAATCTGTTTAAGTGTAGAAACAAATGATAATCGGTGGGAGCTAGGTCGGGCCTGTACGGTGGATGTTCAAAGGCAAAATGGATGCAAATTTGTCCTGCTTTCCATAAATAACCGACCACATTGCCTCACTGGTGACAGTTTCATCACAAATTTCAACAATTTATCTGTAAATTTCCGTCGCACGAACATTTTTTACGCACAAAAATCGTATTGCCGATCGCACTTCACAGGCGGAGGGATTTAAGATTTTAATGTCCATTTTAAACTAAAACAACAAAGCGAGACAGTTTCGTAGAACAATATCAGCCACACAATTGTTGCACTAGACCGAGGACGGCAAACCTATGACACGCGTGCCAAACGTAGCACGCTGTAGAATATTTTTGGTACTGCATAAATTCAGTCTCTAAATCAAAATATAATGAAATTGCACAAAGTGCATGAGTTTAGACTAGTTGAGTTTGAATTCAATTGGTTCAATTCGCTGTCTATGTCATATAGATTGAAGAAACTGAAATAGAAGTTACTGAATCCCAATCGAGCTCAATACTGATTCAAATTTTTTTTAGATTAAGCGATGTTTAGTAGATCATCGGAAAATAAAACTCATAAACATGCCGATGGTAAAATTATGACAACTAATTCAATTTCAGGCATGAAGGACTGTTTTGTGCTTGCCATTTTGACAGTTTCTTCTGAGCGTCATTATCTTTGGAAATGAATAACATTAAAAACTCTTGCATTCCCTTAAGAATAAGTAAGTACGAAGAAGATATCAATTATTTGGCATCTTAGGTGTAACAACAGGAATAGCATTTTTTAAAATTGCTTTCTAAAGTATAACATCAAATGTTATCTATATATTTTTTAATGCTAAAAACAAAATTTTAATTTATTATTATTTGAACCACTAAATTTTGGTTTTTGGCACGTCATGATAACGTAAATTATTTTTTTGGAAAAAATTTGGCACGCGAACTTGAAAAGGTTCGCCATTACAGCATTACACGTTCATTAACCAACTGAAGATGGTTCCATTACAATTGTATGACCTGTGCGTATTTTATGCGCAATCGGTTCTTAGTTTGTTGACGCGCCCCATAGTTAAAAAACAGAAATTGCGTAACTATTGTTTTTTTTTCTTTTTTAGTTTTATAACTTACCGAATGATCAATTTATAGTTTAACTGTTGTCAAAACTACTTAAAAAAGTATCGAAATTGCTTCAGTATATCTTTCCCCCAAAAAGGTACATAAATGTCAGCTGTTTAACATATGATTTCGCCCCCATTTCGCTACAAGCGTAAATCGTAATTTTATTTTAACTTGATCATTTTCATTCACTAACACCGTTAACCGTCACCACTGAATGTTTTCAATTGTCTAAAAGAATGATATTAAGCAAAAAATAAATTAAAAAATCCAACCTCGTATCCAGAATTTTCTTTCTTGTGGTAGGGCGGTGGGGGCTTGCAGAACCCCAGCTGGTACGAGCACTAGCGGTGCCACTGTCCTAAGCGTCAAGCTTGACAGGCGCGTTTTTGGTGCCGTCAGTGAACTTTTATGAATTTTTGGTATTCCCTGTTACTAAAAACGGGTTGGGTTGATTATTGACAGCCAATTATCTACACTTGGGATATAGGCCCGGGAGGAGTGCCCTTCGTGGAGGTCTTTCTAAGGGAACCAACCCGTATTTACGCATGGATAAATCCACGGCTCGAAGAAAACCACGAAAACTCCGAACGATTAGGGCCCCACCAGTGGCTGAGAGGTTGTGCTCTCGAAGCTGGTAGACGGGAGGTGCTGGGTTCGATCCCAATCGCGCCCGTCGGCCTAATCGTTCGGAGTTTTCGTGGTTTTCTTCGAGCCGTGGATTTATCCATGCGTAAATACGGATTAGGTTCCCTTAGAAAGACCCCCACGAAGGGCACTCCCCCCGGGCCTATATCCCTAGTGTTGATAATTGGCCGTCAATAATCAACCCGAACGATTAGGCCGACGGGCGCGATTGGGATCGAACCCAGCACCTCCTGTCTACCAGCTTCGAGAGGTTACTAAAAACGGAAAAAACGCGTTTTTAATTCAAAGTTTGGTGCTGTCATCTATTAGTGTCAATTAAAGACTTCTCCACAAACAAATTACGCTGTTTCAGATTTAGGCAGCTAAACCTAGCTGGTTAGCATTGTTCTGATTGGCTGTTCAGATTCAGCTATCTTGACCATAGCTGACATTTAACTAAAGAAGATATTTTACATGTAACATTCTTTAGACAAAAAAAAAATCCTTATTCTAACTTTCTACAACGCTATAAAAAAACATACTTTATTTTAAAAGAAATAGAATCGTTTAATAAAAATTCCATTTTTTAGGCGATTTTTTAATTCCCTGCCCAACAAAGCCAAACTTTCTGACGCATTTTCTGGTTCATTTCTAAACGTAAAGGTATAAAATTGTCTATTGAAGCGATTTGGAATCGAATGGTGTTTTCCGTTTTTTGATAAACAAATTACTTATCGCGTTATAATATTGTTGTCACATGACAAAACATTTACTCCTTTCCCGTGCTGTCGCTTAAGGAAATTCGATTGAAAACGCCAACTTTGACAGTATTTTCTGAAAGATCTTCTGCCTTTACCAAAAAATGGGAAACATCATTCGATTACATAGTTTTTGAATAAAAACACCTGCTAATTCCATGCGTTTCCGGATGAAAATGAATTCAGGAATGTGTCAAAAAATAGCTTCTTTGGATTTGAGAAGAGCCAAAAGGGACCATTACTGGCACATTTACGCTATTAAAAAAAAAAAAAAAAAAAAACTTTCTCAGTACTTTAAGAAGTAAACCAGTAAGAACTCTATTCTTCTACGACTTACCGAATTATATGATTTTAAATTTTATGAATTTCCGGTGTTCTCTGTCACTCAAAAAGGAATGTCGAAAAAGTTCTATTAAATTTACCAGAATTCAAAGTTTGGTGCTGCCATCTATTAGTCTCAATTAAAGACTTCTTCACAAACCAATTACGATGTGCCAGATCGCCACACACCCACTTCCCTTAATTGAAACTTGATCAAAATTCGAACTCCTTCAGACAAAATAAGAAACGGTTCAAGGCCGTGATCGTATAGTGGTTAGTACATTGGGTTGTGGCCGCAATAACTCAGGTTCGAATCCTCCTGCATGATACTTTTTTATTAAATTTTCATTGATTTACTACGTTTAAAATTAAAATCAGAATCACTAGATTATTATTATACGATCTGCAATTTGCATCATATTTATAACTGATAAAGTTAAAAACTATGTTAATTTAAAGAGCTAACAACAATTCATGAAGAACAGATATCACTTTTAGTTAGATTATTTTCATGTTAAATCAGCTATTCATATTACTTTCGTAAAAGAAAGGTTGGTTGGTTGATTTATGACAGCCAATTATCTACTCGAGGGATATAGGCCCTAGGGGGGACTGCCCTCCATGGGGGTTTTTCTAAGGGATCCTAACTCGTATTTACGGCAAGGTTCGAAGAAAACCACGGAAAACTTTGAACGGTTAGGTCGACGAGCACGACGTAAAAGAAAGGAGAAGGCATGGGGGTAGTCATCAGTTTTAAGATTCTGAAATTTCAATTTTTTTTGTTCAATCTTTATTCCACGTATCACACTTTTCCTTACCTAATGTATTCAAAAAGTAAAAATATTCTTTGCACACCCAAAACAGTCAACGAATATTTCAAAATTCACAAAGGTAAGAACTGGAACTAAGAATTGTATAAAACAGTTTTTCATGTATTATTCAAAAGATTAATTGTTGTTTGAAATGCTATCCTGTCTAAGTCCAATAGAGCGGTAGTATATGCCAGACTAACCTGAAGTTTTGAATTTTAACCATAAATCAAAGTCAAAAAATAATTATATTCTCTTTTATACATTAATCGGATTATGGTACCTCATACAAATCTGAAAGGCAATGTACGATTTTCTAATAAGGCAATTTATTGAGTTGTCTCTATTATAAACAGGCCTTTTAAATTGAAAAAAAAAAAAAAAATTTTAGTCGCCAGATTACCCCCCCCCCCCCCCCATTCTCTTTCGCCATTATCAATTTTTTTTTCAATTTTTTAATTGAACCGTGGAATTTTAAAAAGCGTAACAGTTTTTTATGAATTTATTTTGAAAAATAATAATCGTGATTATCGTTATAGTATATCTTGAATATTGTCTTAACTCTTCTCGTAATAAACTAATTATTATAAATTAAGTTTATCAACGAAACTAATCAAAGATATAAAACTCTAAAGAAATTAAATATGCATTACAAATAAAGAATCTTTTTTTTTAAATCAGACTTTTTAATACAATTGATAAAATTAAAAATATAAAAACATTTAAATTGCAATATAAAATAGATGTTTCGTATCGCATCGCGATATCTCATCAGTACAAACATCTGCTTTCGAACGACACTGGAAAACACACGTCGAATTTTTTTTTCTTTATTTATAATTTACAGACTTACAATGTTTTCTTATTTTAAATGCATTACAAAGTTTGAATAAGTAATGTATGCAATATTATTATCCTTTACTAATACATCATTATTATTTTTTTTTTTTTCAGGAAAGCTATTTTGAAAGAAATTACTTTGACAAAACACTGGTTGGTTGGTTTATGACAGCCGATTATCTACTCGAGGGACATAGGCCCTAGTGGGGAAGGCCCTCCGTAGGGATCCTAATTCTAAGGGATCCTAACCCGTATTTACAGCAAGGTTCGGAGAAAATCACGGAAAACTCTGAACGCTTAAGATCGACGAACACGACAGGGGTTTGAACCCAGCACCTCCCGTCTAACAGCTTTAAAAGCAGAATCTCTCAGCCATTGGTGGGAGCAAGACTCCCTTATCATAGATCAGACTTGACAATCCGGAGAAAGTGTATGGGAGAAAATGTCCGCGGTAATTGCCAACTTATTAATTGACTTTCTCCGGAAAGTATCGCCGCCTGGTGTATACTACCGATACTAGTTCATAAGCAAATGCATAGAACAAATGGAGCTGTGAAAAAATTTCGTGTTATTTCGTGTCGTAAATACTCCTATTACTGACGATTGATGGCGCTAGTCGTAGGACAACCATGCGGTCAAAGGAAACTTGCTGATTGTGAGGCCTGATACTATGATAAGGAGGACTTGGGTGGGAGTAACAAAATACTGACCAGTATACTTAAAGTATCAGCTTAATGGCACTTTATCTTAAGTAATAATTTTACAAACATTTTTTCTAACATACATCTTCAAATTTTGTTTTTCTACTTTTTGCTTTTTAGTTTCTGGCCTATTTTTCTGTGTAAGTTTTCTCTTGTGTATGTTTTTTTTTTTTCAAAGTTTTACTTATCTATAGTTTATATTATGGTTTATAATAGTTGGTTGAGTATTGACGGCCAATTATCTACACTAGGGATATAGGCCCGGGGGGAGTGCCCTTCGTGGGGGGTCTTTCTAAGGGAACCTAATCCGTATTTACGCATGGATAAATCCACGGCTTGAAGAAAACCACGAAAACTCCGAACGATTAGGCCGACGGGCGCGATTGGGATCGAACCCAGCACCTCCCGTCTACCAGCTTCGAGAGCACAACCTCTCAGCCACTGGTGGGGCCCTTATGGTTTATAATAATTGAATAAAGGGCCATTCAAGTGAATTATCGTTAGATCATTCAATTTTGGTGCTTCTAATTGCGTGGTTGCATTTATTGAGTCCTGATTATAACAGTCACAGACGAAATTATTTATGCATATGATTTTCTTTGACTAAATACTGGAGACTCAACCATCCTCAAACCACATTTCATTTCTAATGCTCGCCCCAAATCAAACCACTTACGTATTTCAGATTATACCTTTATGCAGGGGTCGCAGCGTCCTATATTTTTTTATATATTTGATACCACTATTTTCAAACTATAAATATCATGGTAGATTTCTTTAAAATTTGCAATAGAAAGATATTGTGAATATTATATTTTGAAAATAGTGGTGGGGATTATTAAGAAATATATAGGACGCTGCGACCCCTGCTTTATGGGTAAGCCCCTCCCTCTTAATTCCTAAAACGTTAGTTTTAGTTAGAGGCAAAGTTCTACGCATTGGCGCACCCAGGATTATGCTTTGGGAGGGGCTAGTATATTTTATAGATCTGTAGGGCCTGGGCTCGAACCATTTTTCTTTCATTAGACCTAAGCCCAGACTTCATTTTTTCGGAAACATATCGGACAGCCCCCCCCCCCCCCACACACACACACACTTTTTTTTTTCTTTTTTGAAAAATAGTAATATTGTACATTTTTTGACAGAAACTTAAGGAATTTATTTTGATTTAATAAATAAATGACAAATATTTAAAATATATACATTTTTTTTTCGACACTGGTTTCACTGAGAAGGTAACTTGCTCTGGGCGAACTGTCAGCTTTTACACTGCGCCGATGCCAG
This sequence comes from Maratus michaelseni, assembly GCA_963931845.1. Classification (NCBI taxonomy): domain Eukaryota; kingdom Metazoa; phylum Arthropoda; class Arachnida; order Araneae; family Salticidae; genus Maratus; species Maratus michaelseni. The sequence continues at coordinate 123,493,553 of OZ007595.1, forward strand.
GCCAAGATAGCTTTTTTCTAGGCCAAGCTTGACCCGGTTCTATATTGAACAATGGAGACTAGTATATTTGTGTGATACTTATGATTAGCCGATAGTCAATTAAAATTAGGCAAAATCAAGCTATTTTTAAAACATTTTCGACATTCGGCAGCTGCACTTCATATTATGGCAGTTATGAATGTGAGAAAAATGAGACCTTTTTAATTAGCATGTAACAAACGTGTTTATATTTTTAATTTAAAAAGACAGTTTTAAAATATATGAAATATTATGAAGCAAAATCAATATTTCCCCGAATTTCCGTTTTCCTAAGAGCGTTTTTTTTTAAAGTAAATCGTTCATAATGGAGTCTGGGAGGGGCTTCAGTCCCCGTAGCACCCCCCGTGGGTGCACCACTGGTTCTACGTATAAAAATGTTTAAAATGTTGTCCTTCATCATATAAAAGACCATTTACATCAAGGCCCCACCAGTGGCTGAGAGGTTGTGCTCTCGAAGCTGGTAGACGGGAGGTGTTGGGTTCGATCCCAATCGCGCCCGTCGGCCTAATCGTTCGGAGTTTTCGTGGTTTTCTTCGAGCCGTGGATTTATCCATGCGTAAATACGGATTAGGTTCCCTTAGAAAGACCCCCACGAAGGACACTCCCCCCGGGCCTATATCCCTTGTGTAGATAATTGGCCGTCAATAATCAACTCAACCCAACCCATTTACATCAAAATAATATATATTTTTTAAATTATGAAATTTTAATTTTTATACGGTCCCTGGGTCTTATAAGTTATATTTAGTGAAATTTTCTCTTCGCTCTAACAAATAAACCAGCTAAAACTCTATTCTTCTATGTCTTACCGAGTCATGTAATTTTCAATTTTATGAATTTTCGATGACGTTCTTTGGCACTAAAAATGGAGAAAACGTGTTTTTAATGTCCGAAAACGTCAACAAAAGTTCTACTAAATTTGCCGGAATTTACTAAAAGTTTAGTGCTGCCATCTATTACTCTCAAGTAAAGACTTTTTCATAAATCAATTACGCTGTTCCAGATCGCTACACACCCATTTTCTTAATTGAGAAATTAGATCAAAATTCGAACTCCTTCAGACAAAATAATTCACTGATCAAGGCCGTGATCGTATAGTGGTTAGTACATTGCGTTGTGGCCGCAATAACCCAGGTTCGAATCCTGGTCACGGCATGATGTTTTTTTTTTTAATTTATTTATTTACACATAAAATTAATATAATAATAACTAGGTTATTATCATACGATCTGCAATTCGAATCACAATTCCCAGCACTCTGATGAAGTTAAAAATATGGGGGATTTTAAACTGAGAACAACAATATTCATGGACAATAATGTCCAATGTATTTTTTTTCCAAATATGTTCTACATTCGGAACCTTAGCTCGCAATCTGATTGGTTATTGCTGTTAGAACTATGCGAAGATTTCGCACTGCAATCTACTGTTTTTTATCAATATCTAATATTAATTGTTAAATGTAGGTTTAAACTTTCACAGAAAAATTAAGGATTAAAAATATATGCAAACAACATTATTCAAGCCAGAATATCATCTCATTTATTCCATCAAAGTTACCGTAAAAACTGATCGAAGATTGTAAAAGGCAATATATAAATATATATCAATCGTATTTTAACTGCATTAGAGGATGACATCATCTGTTTTGGAAAAAAAATAAACATGGGACAAAGAAAAATAAATTGAGGATTTGTATTACAATTTTGCTTTTTAATCATAAATATAAAGTAAACCCATGCAGCAACAATGTCCCACTTTATCTTTTTTATGCTATTTATTATTTTTTTATAATCATTGTCCAGCACGATATAGTGTGGTATTTTATTTTTGTGGCAACACTGATGTGAGAAAAACTTTTCATTTCATGTCTAAAAGCAATGCCGATTTAATTTTTAATTAACTGCAATTTTTAATAAAAAAATATGTTTTAAGGGGACCGTGGACCTTTATTTGTGCAAAAACCGACCCAAAAATCGAAAATTATTTTTGTGAATATTATTTTTCTCCAGTTTGTTCTGAGCCATTTGCGAAAAACCGCATGCAGCTGTGACTATTTTTCGCAAAGTTACAAGTGTTTGAATTTTGTACACAAACAATTTTTCGGCCCTTTAATATACTTTAAATCTGTTTTTCTCAAAACTGAATTTTCAACGATTTCAGATTTTTGAAATGCTCCGAGCGTCTTAGTTTTTGATCAAAATCCACGAAATTGATAAGGATGCATACTGATATTGTGTACAAGGAAAATAAGCATGCATTCGACTTCATTAAGATAGTTAAATTTGATTTTTAACTTGTTAATGCTTGTTAAGGCAAAATTTTGATGAAAATCGATAGGAAATTCAGAAAAAAAAATGTCTGAAAAATTAACTATACAAGAGATTAAAAAATCAATACTTAGATTTGTTTGTAATATAGTTTTAAGTGATTAAAATTCAAAAGCAAGGACATGTCTAAAAAATTAAGACGCCCGGAGCATTTTAAAATTTCCTTTTAAAATTTAAAATTTTTAAAAGTCTTAAAATTGCAAAAAGATTGGAAATTCTTTTAATGTGTTTTATATACTTATGATGAAATGTACGTATGCAAAAAATTTTATATCTCTATGATGAAAATTAAATAATAATAATAATAATAACATCCACCGTCCCCTTAACGAAATGTAAGTGTACTATGTCAGAAGCCTGTTCAAAATCATTTCATGTGGTATCTCATTTATCGTTCTGCGTTTTATATTTGCTTAGAAAAAGGAAGGTTGACAACAGAAATAATATATAGGAGGATGACTGTGTTTGCATGTTCTGAATAAAACTTACAAGACTTTTAGACATTGTTTACATAAAATATCTAGTGTCTTCGCATGTAAAAGTGAAACTGAATTACGCGCTTAAGAAACTCGGGAAGTTTGCCGGGAAAACAAAATTCATATATGAATACAATGTTTACATATTATGAATAAAACTTTCAACGCTCTTAGTTAGATATTGTTTACATATTAGAACTACAGTTTTCACTAGTAAAGTAAGCTAAAATACGCGTCTTATGTACGGTTGTTATGAACATACGAACAAATAGAAAAATAAACTCCTTCAAAAACTTAACGCAATAAACATCTAGTATAAATATATTTGGTGTATCATAATGAATTTCATTATATTTCATTATATATTTTTTCATTTTACGTCAGTTATTCATTTCAATTTCATTATATTTTTCGCATTATATTATATTTTTGTGAATTGAAATGAAATTGAAATGGAGTGGAAATGAATTACATCTAGAAGTATAAGTGATTATTGTCTCAGGAAGGCGTTTTTTTCATTTCATTTTACGTCAGTTATTCATTACAGTTTCATTATATTTTTCTCATTTTACGTCAGTTATTCATTTCAGTTTCATTATATTTTTCTCATTTTACGTCAGTTATTCATTTCAGTTTCATTATATTTTTCTCATTTTACGTCAGGTTTTCATTTCAGTTTCATTATATTTTTCTCATTTTACGTCAGTTATTCATTACAGTTTCATTATATTTTTCTCATTTTACGTCAGTTATTCATTTCAGTTTCATTATATTTTTCTCATTTTACGTCAGTTATTCCTTTCAGTTTCATTATATTTTTTTCATTTCCCGATAAATGAATTTCATTTAGAGGTATAAGTGATTATTGTCTCAGGAAGGCGTTTTTTTTTCTCCTTTCCTGTGCTGTCGCTTCCGGAAATTCGGTTCAAAACGCCAACTTTGACAGCATTTTCTAAAAAAATGTCTGCCTTTACCGAAAAACGGAAGAAAAAAAACCAGTTCGATTACATAGTTTCTAAATAAGAATACATTTCAAATTGATACGTTTGCGAACAAAAATGTATTAAAAAATTGTGTCAGAAAATAGTCATTTAGATTTGAGAGCAGCCTTAAATGTTTGATTATTCATCTCTGACAAAACAACTCTGTAGATAAAAAGAATGCTATAAATACTAATTAAATTTATGATTGTAATCAAACTAGTAAATCTGCAGATCAAAGGGCCCAAACGCCAATTCTGCAGATTTATTTTGAAATCATTTTATTTGTTATTTAAAACGCTCAACTCGCAGTTTCATTGTAATGTTGATCATTGTAAGATTGCAATAAAACGCACTTGACTGACGATAAATTGACGAATCTCATTGGCGATATTTTATTTGAATTTTATGCATCTCTGTATATAAAAATAATTTGTAATAATATACAATCATTGTATATTATTACTTGTTTTCTGTTTACAAACATTCTACAAACATCATACAGAGGTGACTCTTCATTCGAATTTCTTCAGGAATTTCTATCTAATGTATTTCTTGATTTCAGAATTTTTTTAAAATGATGTTTGAGATATATTTATGTTATGAGAAAAAATTAGTATTAAAGAAATTTAGAAAGTAACTTTAGCCTACTGATTGTATTTTTTAATTTTTACTAGAACTTTTAGTGCATTTTATTGGTTGCAATCAAAATTTACCTTAAAAGTTTTAATTACACGGATCCCAACCCCCAGTTTTTTTTTTTTCCTGTAACTTCAGAATATTTTTTAAGTAGAGCCACAAACACTCTCTGTTCATAGGAAAATTCGAGAATTTTTTACTAATCTTTAATCCTAGAGTATAAACACACAAATAAATAAACAAACCATAAAAAATTACTTCTGAAGTTGGCACACTAGAATTTTTTTATTCGCAAATATGTTATAAAAAATAAAATGGATATTGCTGTATTAATCTAATAATTCTCAAGCTGATTTAAGAAACAGATTATTTATTTATCATTTCTGCAAAGTAACAAACAGGACAAATTAAAAAATAAATAAATAAATAAAAAGAAAGATTTTTATAAATAGGGTAAATATATGCCAGTAATGGACACCCTCCAAAGTTTTTGGTTTATAAAAAAAATAACCAACAAAAATTGAGCTTTTATTATTTTTTTCGTAACTCTCCCTTGTTTGTTTTATACCAAACCAGTCAAACCATCAAACCAGTCAGGAAGCCGAAAATAATACTTCACAGTTCCACCGTTTTTAGTAAAAAATTTACTGAGGAAGCTAAGAGCCGGCTTTACTTAACTTATTTATATCTTTTTCCAAAAATTAAATTAAATTTTCTTGCAAATATTGCACGTCTTTGTGTTGATAGTAATAGAAAACTTTGAATTTTATATATTAACGGCCATTTACAAAATTTCATTTATTTTTAGTGTCCATCACTGAAAATCTTAATTAGTCAATTTCTACTAATGGACACCTTATTAATGGACACCATTACTAAAAGTGTATTTTCAGAAATGGCCAGAGTGCATAAAATCTTTTGATTTAAATGAAAAGCTAAATAATCAAATTTTTTTTTTTTTTTTTTAATTGCACTTACTACCAGAGTGTAATAAGAACATTTTTTTTTAAATAAATACTGCTTTTTATTAATTTCTTGAGATAAATAAGTTTCTTAACTAGATTTGTTTTTCCGTAACTCTGCCTTGCATAGTTTATTATCTGGCAATCAATCAAACCAATCAGGAAGCAAAGAATAATATTTAAGAGCATAAGGAAAAGAGGAGCTCATGGGGCTCAAACCCGCCCCATTTAAATAAAGACAATATTTTAAAACACACAAGTTATTAAAAATCAAATCTATTATTTTCTGTCTTAAGGCGGTTTTCAAAAAATATTTTTTTCCGATCAACAACGCGAAACTTTGTGACTCATTTTTAAAGATAAAAGCATAATACTTCCTGACATGATTATTGAAGTGATTTGTAATACAACAAGTTTTTTTCTCATTCTCAGATAAACGAATTACACCAGTAAGTTATAACAATTATTGTCTCAGGACGGCAGTTTTTTTTTCTTTTCCTGCTTTGTCGCGTCCGTTAAATTCGGTTTCAAACGCCAAGTTCGAGAGCATTTTCCAAAAAATCTTTTCCTTTGCCGAAAAAGGGAAAAACAGTTTTTTAATAAGAGCATCTGTCAATTTGATACGCTTGCAAACAAAAATGCATTTAAAAATACGTAAGAAAATAGTCATTTGGATTTTAGAGTAGCCTTGGATGTTTGATTATTCATCTCTGACAAAACAACTCTGTACCTTAAAAAAATACTATAAATATTAATTAAATTTATAGTTGCAATGAAACTAGTAAATCTGCATATCAGGGGCCTCAAACGTCAGTTATGTAGTTTTATTTTGAAATCATTTTATTTAGTAAATAAAACACATAACCCAAGGTTTAATTTCTCTCATATTTGTGTTACTATTTACAACAAGTAATATATCAAGTAGTTTCAATACATTTAACTGTTAAGAATTGTAACGGGAAATACGTTTCCATCTACTAATACTACGAGAGATTTTTTTTTTAGAATTTTTTTTACCCCCCCCCCCTTCTGCTAAACTCTCTATTGTCTCAATAATTTGATAACTGCAACTCTCTAAAATTCAGTATTCTAACTCTTCTATCTAAAATAATTAAAATATTGATCTTGTGATAATGGCAATCATTAATTTCAACAATTAATTTTTCTCATAAGTATTTTATTACTTATTGATATCCTAATTGTTAAATTTATTTGAAAATGACTATTTGGTTTCATTAGTATGCTTTCATTTAGTTGGTTATCGCTGGTTCTATATACAATCATAAAAACAATTATCTATTTATAGGGTGTCCATTACTGGAATGATGGGTGTCCATCACGGGAATTGCTGGGTGTCCATTATTGGAATTTTGGATATTTTGATTTATTTCTATTGTTACAATTTTGATTCACTATGGGAAATGTGACAACGAGATTGGTTAAATATTGTTCATCTATACTAATATTATAAAGGAATAAAGATTGTTTGTTTGTTTGTTTGTTTGTTTGTTTGTAGGGGGTAATCTCAGGAACTACTGAAGCGATTTCAAAAGTGATGGGGGCAAATTGATGGTGACAATCCCTGCTCCAACATAGGCTATATTTTATGTCGGTGTTACTTACCTCAGGGGTGTGCGGAAGCGAAAAACGTTCTAAAATTTCGATTTTTTTTATACTGAAGGAGCTAGAAACATGGAATTTGGCATGGTAGTTACTTATGAGATGTAAATGCTCTCTAAGAACAAATTCTAATAAAATTCGAAATTTAAAAGGGTGAGATGAGCGAAAAGCGTTCTAAAAATATTCCAAATTACAATTTTTATGGAATATCTGGAACTACAGAACCGTTTTCAAAAGTGATGGTAACAGTCCCTGCTCCAACATAGGCTATATTTTATGTCGGTGCCACTAACGCAGGGGGGTGCAGGAGAGAAAAACGTTCTAAAATTTCTATTTTTTGTATACTGAAGGAGCTAGAAACATGAAATTTGGCATGGTAGTTATTTATGAGATGTAAATGCTCTCTAAGAACAAATTCTAATAAAATTCGAAATTTAAAAGGTGTAAGATGAGCGAAAAGCGTTCTAAAAACATTCTAAATTACAATTTCTATGGAATCTCAGGAACTACAGAACCGTGTTCAAAAATGATGGTGACAGTCCCTGCTCCAACATAGGCTAAATTTTATGTTGGTGCCACTACCACAGGGGAGAGGAGTGCAAGAGCGAAAAACGTTCTAAAATTTCAATATTTTTTATACTGAAGGAGCTAGAAACATGAAATTTGGAATGGTAGTTACTTATAAGATGTAAATGCTCTCTAAGAACAAATTCTAAAAAAAATTCGAAATTTAAAAGGGTGAGATGAGCGAAAACATTATAAATTACATTCTAAAAACATTATAAATTACAATTTCTATGGAATTTCTGGAACTACAGAACCATTTTCAAAAGTAATGGTGGCAAATTGATGGTAACAGTCTCTGCTGTAACATAGGGTATATTTCATGCCGGTGCCACTAACCCCAAGGGAGTGCATGAGCGAAAAACGTTCTAAAATTTCGATTTTTTTATACTGAAGGTGTTAGAAACATGAAATTTGGCATGGTAGTTACTTATAAGATGTAAATGCTCTCTAAGAACAAATTTTAAAAAAATTGGAAAGTTAAAAGGGTGATATGAGCGAAAAGCGTTCTAAAACCATTCTAAATTACAATTTCTATGGAATCTCTGGAACTACCGAACCCTTTTCAAAAGTGATGGTGGCAAATTTTTTATGACAATCCCTGCTCCAACATAGGCTATATTTTACGTCGGTGCCACTAATTCCAAGGTGGTGCAGGAGCGAAAAATATTCTAAACTTTCATTTTTTTATACTGAAGGAGCTAGAAAATTGAAATTTGGCATTGTAGTTACTTATAAGATGTAATGCTCTCTAAGAACAAATTTAAAAAAAAAATTGGAAAGTTAAAAGGGTGATATGAGAGAAAAGCGTTCTAAATAACATTCTAAATTACAATTTCTATGGAATCTCTGGAACCACAGAATCGATTTCAAAAGTAATGGTGGCAAATTGATGGTGACAACCCTACTCCAACAAAGGCTATATTTTACGTCGGTGCCACTAACCCCAATGGGGTGCAGAAGTGAAAAATGTTCGAAAATTGCGACTTTTTTTATACTGAAGGAGCTAGAAACTTGAAATTTGGCATGGTAGTTATTTATAAGATGTAAATGCTCTCTAAGAACAAATTCTAAAAAAAAAAAAAAATTGAAATTTAAAACTGTAAGATTAGCTAAAAGCGTTCTAAAAACATTCTAAATTACAATTTCAATAGAATCTCTGGAACTACCGATCCCTTTTCAAAAGTGATGGTGGCAAAGTTATGATGACCTGCTCCAACATAGGCTACATCAGTGCCACTAATCCCAGAGTGGTGCAAGAGCGAAAAACGTTCTAAAATTGCAATTTTTTTTATACTGAAGGAGCTAGAAATTTGAAATTTGACATTGTAGTTACTTATAAGATGTAAATGCTCTCTAAGAACAAAAAAAAAAAAAGAAATCGAATGTTAAAAGGGTGAAAAGCGTTCTAAAAACATTCTAAATTATAATTTCTATGGAATCTCTGGAACTACCGAACCCTTTTCAAAAGTGATGGTTGCAAATTGATGGTGACATTCCCTGCTCCAACATAGGCTATATTTTATGTCGGTGCCACTAATCCCAGGGGGGTGCAGGAGCGAAAAACCTTCTAAAATTGCAATTTTTTTTACACTGAAGGAGCTAGAAATTGGAAATTTGGCATTGTAGTTACTTATAAGATGTAAAAGTTCTCTTGAACAAAATTTAAAAAAAAATCGAAATTTCAAAGGGTAAAATGAGTGAAACGCGTTCTAAAAACACTCTAAATTACAATTTCTATGGAATCTCTGGAATTACAGAACCGATTTCAAAAGTGATGGTGGCAAATTGATGGTGACACTCCCTGCTCAAACATAGGCTATAATTTATGTCGGTACCACTAATCCCAAGGGGGGGGGGGGGGGGTGCAGGAGCGAAAAACGTTCTAAAATTGCAATTTTTTTTATGCTGAAGGAGCTAGAAATTTGAAATTTGGCATTGTAGTTATTTATAAGATGTAAATACTCTCTAAGAATAAATTTTAAAAAATTTCGAAATTTAAAAGGATGAAATGAGCGAAAAGCGTTCTAAAATCATTCTCAATTACAATTTCTATGGAATCTTTCGAACTACAGAACCGATTTCAAAACTGATGGTGACAATCCCTGCTCCAACATCCTCTTTAATATAAAGCTATGCGTTGCTGACTGCTGGGTTTTTCGCTAATCTTTGCCACAGATTAATCTCAGAAAATGAAACATTTGAAGTTCTTGAAAAAAATAACAGCTTGAAAAGTATTTCTCAGAAAATTGTTAGACAAACTGCGTTTGAAAGGTAAAAAATTGTATATTTCTTGATATAAATTTCAAATCTAATGATTATGCCATTTTTCAAATATTGAATTTCAAAAATTACCAAATTTCCCAATGGAGTACCATAGCGAAACCTTCACGCGTAGAAAGATAATGATAAGGGCGACGTGTCCTGACGTGTATATTGGCTATATCACGAGTCACAAATTATAGTAGCCTTATTATTCTGTTAAAATATAAAAGTGAATTATGAAATGTCAATATTTTGTTTGATTAAAGATTCGTTAAGAGAAATTGACCAGTGTAGCGAGCGTAGCTTGCTAGTAGATTAATATAATGTTTTAAAAAAAGTGGAATATAATAATTATAACTATAATCTAAAAAATATTTTTTAAAGAAATTCCTTGCTCCCATTACTGGCACATTTAACATATTTACAAAAACTTTATCTGTGCTGTAACATGTAAACTAGCAAAAACTTCATTCTTCTACGGCTTATCGCGTTATGTTGTTTTAATTTTAAGAATTTTTGATGTTCTCTTGCACTAAAAACGGAAAAACGCGTTTTTAATGTCAAAGAACACTGACAAAGTTCTACTAAATTTACCCGAATTATTTTAAAAGTTTGGTGCTGCCATCTATTACTTTCCAGTAAAGAATTCTTCACAAACCAATTGCGCTGTTCCAGATCACTACGCACCCATTTTTTTAATTGGGAAATTAGATCAGAATTCGAATTCCTTCAGATAAAACACATAACACAGCAAGGCCGTGATCGTATAGTGGTTAGTACATTGCGTTGTGGCCGCAATAACCCAGGTTCGAATCCTGGTCACGGCATTATACTTTTTTATTATCATACCATCTGCAATTCGCATCATAATTCCCAACACTTTGGTGAAGTTAAAAATGTGGGAATTTAAACAGAGGACAATAGACTTTTTTTTTCCCTCCAAATATTTTCTACATTCGGAGCCGTAGCTCGCAATCTGACTGGCTACTGTTGTTAGAACTGCTTGACGAGAGTTGATTTTGGTGAAAAACATTGTGAGACTATAATTTGATGGCTGTAACTATTTACTAGATGTATTTTTTTTTTTCACAATCCCGGAGAACTTGCCGGGTTGGGTTGAGTTGGGTTGATTATTGACGGCCAATTATCTACACTGGGGATATAGGCCCGGGGGGGGGGGGGGGAGTGCCCTACGTGGGGGTCTTTCTAAGGGAACCTAACCCGTATTTACGCATGGATAAATCCCCGGCTCGAAGAAAACCACGAAAACTCCGAACGATTAGGCCGACGGGCGCGATTGGGATCGAACCCAGCACCTCCCGTCTACCAGCTTCGAGAGCACAACCTCTCAGCCACTGGTGGGGCGAGAACTTGCCGGGAAAAAAAAAAAAAAATTCATTAAGAATATATTGTTTACATGATGTGAATAAATGAGTTGAGTTGAGTTGATTGTTGACGGCCAATTATCTGCACTTGGGATATAGGCCCGGGGGGAGTGCCCTTCGTGGGGGTCTTTTTAAGGGAACCTAACCCGTATTTACGCATGGATAAATCCACGGTTCGAAGAAAACCACGAAAACTCCGAACGATTAGGCCGACGGGCGCGATTGGGATCGAACCCAGCACCTCCCGTCTACCAGCTTCGAGAGCACAACCTCTCAGCCACTGGTGGGGCCGGATGTGAATAAAACTTACAAGGCTTTTAGACATTGTTTACATAACAAAAATAGTGTTTTGATGTGTTAAGTAAGCAGAATTAAGCGTTTAAAAAACTCGGGAAATTTGACGGGACAAATAAATTCAAAAGTGAATATATTGTTTACATATTATAATGAATAAAACTTTCAAAGCTTTTAGCTATTGTTTACATATTAGAAGTACAGTTTTCGTTTGTAAAGTAAGTTAAAATACGCGTCTTATGTACGGTTGTTATCAAGATATGAACAAATAGACAAATAAACTCCTTTAAAAACTTAGTATAATAAATATCCTATATAAATATATTTAGTGTATTATAATGAATTTCATTATATTTTTTTCATTTTCAGTCAGTTATTCATTTCAGTTTATTTTTATATGTTTTTAATTTTCCGATAAATGAATTACATCTTCTGTTATAAGGGTTGGGTTGGGTTGATTATTGACGGCCAATTATCGACACTAGGGATATAGGCCCGGGGGGAGTGCCCTTCGTGGGGGTCTTTCTAAGGGAACCTAATCCGTATTTACGCATGGAGAAAATCCACAGCTCGAAAGAAAACCACGAAAACTCCGAGCGATTAGGCCGACGGGCGCGATTGGGATCGAACCCAGCACCTCCCGTCTACCAGCTTCGAGAGCACAACCTCTCAGCCACTGGTGGGGCTCTGTTATAAGGGATTATTGTCTCATTACGGCAGTTTTTTCTTTCCTGAGCTGTCGCGTCCGGAAATTTGGTTCAAAACGCCAATTTGACAGCCGTTTCTGAAAAATCTTCTGCCTTTACCAGTTTGATTACATAGTTTCTAAATAAGAGCACCTGTCAATTTGATATGTTTGTAATATGTTTGCGAACAAAAATGAATTTAAAAATGTCTCCGAAAGTAGACAGTTTGCATTTGAGAGCAGCCTTAAATGTTTGTTTATTTCTCTCTGATAAAATTACACTATACATAAAAAAAATACTATAAACAGAAATTAAATTTACAGTATTAAAACTGCAGATCAGGGGCCTCAAACGTCAGTTCTGCAGTTTTTTTTTTTTTTTTTTTTTTTTTTTTTGAAATATTTTTATTTATTAATTAAAACGTATAACACAAGTTTTAATTTCTTTCATATTTGCATTACAAATTACAACAAGTAATATATCAAGTAGTTTCAATAAATTTAACTGTTAAGAATTGGTTGGTTGGTTGATTTTATGACGGCCGATTATCTACAGGAGGGATATAGGCCCAAGGGTAGGGGATGTCCTCCGTGGGGGACTTTTCTAAGGAATCCTAGAAGAAACCACGGAAAACTCCGAACGGTTAGGTCGACGAGCGTGACAGGTGTTAGAATTCAGCACCTCTGTTAAGAATTGTAACGGGAAATACGGTTGCATGTACAAATACTACGAGATATGTATATATTTTTTACTACCCCCCCATTTCCCCCCTAAACTCTCCATTGTCTCAATAAATTGATAACTGTAATTATCTAAAATTCCGTATTTTAACTCTTCTATCTAAAATAATTAAAATATTGATCTTGGGGTTGTGATAATCACAATAATTAATTTCAATAATTAATTTTTCTCATAAGTATTTTATTAATTATTAATATCATAATTGTTAAATTCATTTGAAAATTACTCTTTTGTTTCATTAGTATGCTTTCAATAAGTTAATCATCAGCGGTTCTAAATACAATCATAAAAACGCTTATCTATTACTTTTTATAGGGTGTCCATTACTGGAATTTTGGGTGTTTTGATTTATTTCTATTGTTACAACTAAATTTTGATTCACTGTGGGAAATGTGACAATGATATTTATTAAATATTGTTCATAGATTAATATAATATTAAAAAAAAGGTGTAATATAATAATTATAACTATAATTTAAAAAACAATTTAAAAAAAATTCCTTGCTTCCCATTACTGATTACTGGCACATTTAACGTATTTACAAAAACTTTCTCTGTGCTCTAACATGTAAACCAGTAAAAATTAATTCGTCTACGACTTATCGAGTTATTTTGTTTTAATTTTATGAATTTTTGATGTTATCTTTCATTTACTTGCACTAAAAACTTAACACACGCGTTTTTAACTTCAGAAAACGCCGACAAATTTCTACTAAATTTACCAGAATCAATTTAAACGTTTGGTGCTGCCATCTATTAGTTTCCAGTAAAGACTGCTTCACAAACCAATTACGCTGTTCCAGATCACTACACACCCATTTTCTTAATTGTGAAATTAGATGAAAATTCGAACTTCTTCAGATAAAATAAACTGCAGAGCAATGCCGTGATCGTATAGTGGTTAGTACATTGCGTTGTGGCTGCAATAACCCAGGTTCGAATCCTGGTCACGGCATGATACTTTTTTATTAATTTTTCATGGATTTACATTTAAAATTAAAATCAAAATAACTAGGTTATTATTATATGATCTGCAAATTGCACCATATTTCCCAGTCTTCTGGTGAAGTGAAAAAAAAATTTAAATTTAAAGTGTGAATATGGACAACAGGCATAATTTTACCGTAGCTTGCAACTTGATTGGTTGCTGCTGTTAGAGCTGCTTGGCGATTAAAATACGAACAAAAGACTTGAAAAAATAAATTAAAAAAATGCCTTTAAAACGCCTTAAAAAATTAACTTAAACAGATGTTTTTTTTTTTTTTTTTTTTTTTTTTTTTTTAATATTCATAAGTAATAACGTTCAAGTAGATTTTTAAATGGAATGTTTATTCTTAAATAGTTAAGGCACTCTACTAAATATAACTTACTGGACCCAGGAAACGTATAAAAATTTGAAAAGTGCAACTTTTTGAAAAATAGTGGCAAGATTATTTCAACTACATAAGCATAAATCCTACCTTATTTTTAATATTTTTACAATTTACATTGCCTACGTATCTGCAGCAGGTAAAAAATTAAAGTGCGTATCATTCTTTTTGGAAAGCTCTGTATAGTTGAAAATAATTGTACTAAGTCCAAAAGTTTATTTTTCATAGAAATTTATGTATTCATCCATTTAGATAACAGTGGCTGAGAGGTTGTGCTCTCGGAGCTGGTAGACGGGAGGTGCTGGGTTCGATCCCAATCGCGCCCGTCGGCCTAATCGTTTGGCGTTTTCGTGGTTTTCTTCGAGCCGTGAATTTATCCATGCGTAAATACGGATTAGGTTCCCTTAGGAAGACCCCCACGAAGGGCACTCCCCCGGGCCTATATCCCCAGTGTAGATAATTGGCCGTCAATAATCAACCCAACCCATTTAGATAACAAAAATACAGTAGAGGATGATTTTATGACGGCCGATTATTTACACGGGGGATATAAGCCCTAGGTGGGAGTCCTTCTAAAGGATCCAAACCCGTATTTACGGTAAGGTTCAAAGAAAACCACGGAAAACTCCGAACGGTTAAGTCGACAAGCGCTACGAGGGCTTGAACCCAGCACCTCACGTCTACCAGCTTTGAGAGCAGAACCTCTAAGCCACTGGTGTGGGAATAAATATAATAAGAGATAAATGTATTTAAAGCTTTACGGCGATTCTCAAAAATAAATAAATAAATAAATAAATAAATAATTATTCCCCTCTCAACGACGTGAAAATTTCTTAAAATTTTTCTGACTCATTTTTAAACGTAAAAACATGATACTTGTAGCCATGATTATTGAAATGATTTACAATGGAACACTCATTTTCATTTTCCAATAAAGGACCATCTTGAGTTTAAGCGATTATTGTCTCAGGGCGGCAGGTTTTTTTTTCTTTCCTGTGCTCTCGCGTGCAGAATTTCGGTTCAAAATGCCTACTTTGAGAGAATTTAGTGAAAAAACTTCTGTCTTTACCGAAAAAAGGAAAAAAAAAATAGTTGGATTAAATAGTTTCGTAAGTGGCTGGTGGACGTTACAATAGATTTTTTTTTTTTTTTTTTTTCATCATAGATATATGAAATTTTGTGCATACGTACATTTCAATATAAGTATTTGGAACACCTTAAAAAAAATTTTCTAATCTTAATATAATTTTAAGATTTTTTTTTTTTTATTTAAATTTATAAACCAAATTTTAAAAAGCTCCTTGCGTCTTAATTTTTAAGATTTCTTCGATTTGGAATTGGGTTGGGTTGGGTTGATTATTGACGGCCAATTATCTACACTAGGGATATAGGCCCGGGGGGAGTGCCCTTCGTGGGGGTCTTTCTAAGGGAACCTAATCCGTATTTACGCATGGATAAATCCACGGCTCGAAGAAAACCACGAAAACTCCGAACGATTAGGCCGACGGGCGCGATTGGGATCGAACCCAGCACTTCCCGTCTACCAGCTTCGAGAGCACAACCTCTCAGCCACTGGTGGGGCCGATTTGGAATTGGATCACGTAAAACTATATTACAAACAAATCTGTACATCAGTTATTTAATCCGTTCAATAGTTAATTTTTGAGAGATTTTTTTCTGAATTCCATTCCGATTATCATCAATATTTAACATTTTAATAAGTTATAAATAAAATTTAATTATCTTAACGAAGTCTAACTGTAAAATGCATACACAATTTCTTTGTATACAGTATCAGGATGCTTTCTTATCAATTTCATGAATTTTAAACAAAAATTAAGACGCATGGAGCATTTGAAAAATCTAAAAAACGTGTATAATCTGTATTGAGAAAAACAGGTATAAAGTTTACTAAACAACCTAAAAATTGATTGTGTACATAATTCAAACGCTTGTAACTTTGCAAAAATTCATCGCAGATGCATGCAGTTTTCCTGAAATGGTTCAATACAAACTGAATAATAATAATGCACGTGAAATAAATTTCGATTTTTGGTCGATTTTTTATCAAATAAAGGTCCACGGTACCCTTAATAAGAGCACCATACATTTGCAAACAGAAATCAATTTAAAAATGTGTTGGAAAGTAGCCAGATTGGATTTGAGAGCAGCCTTAAATGTTTGATTATTCTTCTCTGACAAAAAAACGCTATCCATAAAAAAATACTATAAATATTAATTAAGTTTACACACTGCAAAAAATGCGCGGCAGCGTATTACTGCTTGCACGGCAGCGTATTACTGCTTATTTTACTGTTTAATACTGTTAATTTTACGGTATAATACTGGCAGCTGGGGTGCCAGTTTTATACTGTAAAATCAACAATTATTTTTTGCAGTGCAGTAGTAATGAAACTTGTAAATCTGCAGATCATCGTCTTCAAACGTCTTTTCTGCAGATTCATTTTGAAATAATTTTATTTAGTATTTAAAACATCCAACCGACGATAACATTTCTTTTATATTTGTGTTACTAACTATAGTAAATCTGCAGATCAGGAGCCTCAACGTCGGTTCTAAAAATCATTGTTTTTTAATCTCACTTTTCATATTATTTAACATCTTACAATCGACAATTTAATTTTTAACTTATATTAAACACGATTTATGCAATGACATTCTGAAATTCTTATGAACTTCTTATTCGTGTAACTGTTTAGATAAAATAAATAAAGTTGTAATAAAATAAATTCTTCATTTATGTCAATAGAATACAAAAGTAATTTATTCTGATAATAAAATATTGCAGCAAAAGAGTGCGAATTACATGAATTTTATTATTTTGATATTCTTTGAAATAGGGTTGCTAAGCAACTAATAAATTAAAGAGCAAAGTAAAAATAAATGCATTTTAAAAGCTGTAAAAAATATGAAAATAAAATGTTTTATATTTCCCGAACAGATGCAAAAAATTATCCAATACTTTAAACAATTTATACTAATAAAATAAAATTTCGCTCTGTGTGTGTGTGTGTGTGTGTGTCTGTTGGCGATGGCTATGAAAATTTAGCGCACCTAGAAGTCTGTAAATTTAGATTTAGGTAGTCCAAACCCTCTCTTGATGCACCTGACCCTCAGAAATTTAATATTTTGATAATTAGCCTAGATATTATATTAATTAGATTCTCATTAACCATCCCTTCTAAAATGACATCTTTTAAATCAAAATGGCGAAAGAAACGAACCGGCTCATTGTATTTGAAAGCGGAAATGAACGAATTCGAAATTATTTTACTAATTAGCGAATTTTAAGGAAACTAATTAAGATATCAATTCGAAAATTTCTGAGCATATGTAAAAAAATATTCTGCATCTGACTACGTGATTTTTGAAAAATTCGGTTGGTAATTTTTTTTAATTTATGCAAAAAACTGCCAAAAATCTGCCGGCGCCAGTGAAAACAATCCGAGGAAGTTTCAGACAGGGATCTGCTTTCATTAAAAACTGAACTACAAAGAGACCTGTTTCTCTGGCTGATCCCTCCATTTAGTTTGCGAAAATGAAAGAAAATAATTGCCAATTTTTACTAATGAACAAAAATTTAGTAACTAATTAAGATATAGATTTGAAATTGAGGTCGGAAAGGGGTGTCATCTGCCGGCTATTTTAGCGTAGCGTCTTCGTTATGTTCTAATTATCAGAAAAATGCAATTCTTTTTTTAATGATCGCGTTAAAGTAGGTGACGGTGGTTCTCTTGAATAAATTATTCATTATATTTGCGGGTATGGGGAGGGAGGGGGTTAACGCCTTTCTCTGAGATTGTAATTATCTCGGGCCCGGGCAACGCCGGTCGGGTTAGCTAGTTAATTTCTAAATTCTATTGAATGTATCAACAAATTTTCAAAAGGTATTGGATATATTTAAAACCTCCATATCGAAAATTTAGCATTAGTAATTTTACGTTTAAATCCAGTATTCAAATATGCGATTTTCATTTCAGTTAAAAATGAAATTTGAAAATCGTCTACATTTCCATAGGAAAGCATTATGACCTAAAAAGAAATGTTCTATATTTTTTCGAACGAATGAACCAAATGTTACATAAAACTATACAGCTCATTCCGGGTACCTCACCAACATACCCACCAAAAATCAACCTAATAGAACAATTTTTACGGCAGCTATCGCGGAACAGACAGACAAACAGACGGAAACAAAAAACTTTTCGCGTTTCCTCAGTGAGCTTCAACTGACGTTTCGGCAATTACTACTAGTAAATCTGCAGATCAGGAGCCTCAACGTCATCTCAAGTCACTGTTATTTAATCTCACTTTTCATATTATTTAGCATCTTACAATCCGCAATTTAATTCTTTTCTATTGCGTACATATTTATAGGCATATACAATTCTTCGGAAGTTTCAGAAATTAGAAACATTGAATTAAACACGGTTTATGCAATGATATTCTGAAATTCTTATGAACTTCTTATTCATGCAACTTTTTAGATTAAAAAAAAAACTTGTATTAAAATAAATTCTTCATTTATGTAAATAGAATACAAAAATAATTTATTTTGCTAATAAATTATTGGAACAAAATAGTGCGAGTTACTTTTATTATTTTTATCTTCTTTGAAATATCGTTGCTAGGCAACTGATAAATTAAAGAGCAAAGTAAAAAGAAATGCATTTTAAAATTTGTAAAAAAACATGAAAATAAAAGTTTTATATTTCCGGAACAGATGCAAAAAAATTTCCAATCATTTAAACAATTAATATCTCAATTCTAATAAATGAATCGTCAATTTTTCAAAAATATTGGATATATTTAAAACCTCCATATCGAAAATCAACATACGTTGAAATCCATTATTCAAATAGGCGATTTCCATTTCAGTTAAAAATGAAATTTGAAAATCGTCTACATTTCCGCCCCACCAGTGGCTGAGAGGTTGTGCTCTCGAAGCTGGTAGACGGGAAGTGCTGGGTTCGATCCCAATCGCGCCCGTCGGCCTAATCGTTCGGAGTTTTCGTGGTTTTCTTCGAGCTGTGGATTTATCCATGCGTAAATACGGGTAAGGTTCCCTTAGAAAGACCCCCACGAAGGGCATTCCCCCCGGGCCTATATCCCATGTGTAGATAATTGGCCGTCAATAATCAACCAACCAACCAACCGTCTACATTTCCATAGGAAAGCATTATGACCTAAAAATAAATGTTCTATATTTTTTCGAACGAATGAACCAAATGTTACATAAAACTATACAGCTCATTCCGGGTACCTCACCAACATACCCACCAAAAATCAACCTAATAGAACAATTTTTACGGCAGCTATCGCGGAACAGACAGACAAACAGACGGAAACAAGAAACTTTTCGCGTTTCCTCAGTGAGCTTCAACTGACGTTTCGGCAACAAGTAATATACTAGTAAATCTGCAGATCAGGAGCCTCAACGTCATCTCAAGTCACTGTTATTTAATCTCACTTTTCATATTATTTAGCATCTTACAATCCGCAATTTAATTCTTTTCTATTGCGTACATATTTATAGGCATATACAATTCTTCGGAAGTTTCAGAAATTAGAAACATTGAATTAAACACGGTTTATGCAATGATATTCTGAAATTCTTATGAACTTCTTATTCATGCAACTTTTTAAATTAAAAAAAAACTTGTATTAAAATAAATTCTTCATTTATGTAAATAGAATACAAAAATAATTTATTTTGCTAATAAATTATTGGAACAAAATAGTGCGAGTTACTTTTATTATTTTTATCTTCTTTGAAATATCGTTGCTAGGCAACTGATAAATTAAAGAGCAAAGTAAAAAGAAATGCATTTTAAAATTTGTAAAAAAACATGAAAATAAAAGTTTTATATTTCCGGAACAGATGCAAAAAAATTTCCAATCATTTAAACAATTAATATCTCAATTCTAATAAATGAATCGTCAATTTTTCAAAATTATTGGATATATTTAAAACCTCCATATCGAAAATCAACATACGTTGAAATCCATTATTCAAATAGGCGATTTCCATTTCAGTTAAAAATGAAATTTGAAAATCGTCTACATTTCCATAGGAAAGCATTATGACCTAAAAAGAAATGTTCTATATTTTTTCGAACGAATGAACCAAATGTTACATAAAACTATACAGCTCATTCCGGGTACCTCACCAACATCACCCACCAAAAATCAACCTAATAGAACAATTTTTACGGCAGCTATCGCGGAACAGACAGACAAACAGACGGAAACAAGAAACTTTTCGCGTTTCCTCAGTGAGCTTCAACTGACGTTTCGGCAACAAGTAATATACTAGTAAATCTGCAGATCAGGAGCCTCAACGTCATCTCAAGTCACTGTTATTTAATCTCACTTTTCATATTATTTAGCATCTTACAATCCGCAATTTAATTCTTTTCTATTGCGTACATATTTATAGGCATATACAATTCTTCGGAAGTTTCAGAAATTAGAAACATTGAATTAAACACGGTTTATGCAATGATATTCTGAAATTCTTATGAACTTCTTATTCATGCAACTTTTTAAATTAAAAAAAAACTTGTATTAAAATAAATTCTTCATTTATGTAAATAGAATACAAAAATAATTTATTTTGCTAATAAATTATTGGAACAAAATAGTGCGAGTTACTTTTATTATTTTTATCTTCTTTGAAATATCGTTGCTAGGCAACTGATAAATTAAAGAGCAAAGTAAAAAGAAATGCATTTTAAAATTTGTAAAAAAACATGAAAATAAAAGTTTTATATTTCCGGAACAGATGCAAAAAAATTTCCAATCATTTAAACAATTAATATCTCAATTCTAATAAATGAATCGTCAATTTTTCAAAATTATTGGATATATTTAAAACCTCCATATCGAAAATCAACATACGTTGAAATCCATTATTCAAATAGGCGATTTCCATTTCAGTTAAAAATGAAATTTGAAAATCGTCTACATTTCCATAGGAAAGCATTATGACCTAAAAAGAAATGTTCTATATTTTTTCGAACGAATGAACCAAATGTTACATAAAACTATACAGCTCATTCCGGGTACCTCACCAACATCACCCACCAAAAATCAACCTAATAGAACAATTTTTACGGCAGCTATCGCGGAACAGACAGACAAACAGACGGAAACAAGAAACTTTTCGCGTTTCCTCAGTGAGCTTCAACTGACGTTTCGGCAACAAGTAATATACTAGTAAATCTGCAGATCAGGAGCCTCAACGTCAGCTCAAGTCACTGTTTTTTAATCTCACTTTTCATATTATTTAGCATCTTACAATCCGCAATTTAATTTTTTTCTATTGCATACATATTTACGGGCATATACAATTCTTCGGAGGTTTCAGAAATTAGAAACGTTAAATTAAACACGGTTTATGCAATGATATTCTGAAATTCTTATGAACTTCTTATAAAGAAACCTAACCCTTTTTACGCAAGGTAACCCAATGTTCGAAGAAAACCACGGAAAACTCTGAACGATTAGACCAACGCGCATACAACGCGATTGTAGTCATGATTATTGAAATGATTCGCAATCGAACATTCATTTTCATTTTCCAATAAAGGAGATACATCTTGAGTTCTCCAAACTGATACATAAAATCAAGGGTCATAAAATCTCGGTCAAGTTCGTTAATGGGCAAAATCGAACCAAGGGGGTGGGGGGGGAAATGGGGGGGCTTTTTGTGAAAACAGAAAAACTCTCATAATTTCTTTATTATTATACGTATCGAATCCGTTTAAAGTTATTATTACTTCTAGGAAAAGGGCCGAAAATTTATGTAGGACAGATTTTTGATATAATTAAAAATGGCCCCAAGGGGGGGGGGGAAAGGGGGGGGGGGGTTGGAAGAAAAAAAATCATAGCTTCGTCAATTCATAAGATATCAAATCCGCGTAAATTTATTATTAATCCTCTTAGTATTATCTAAAACTTTTATATTGACAAGTTTTTTATAGGACCAACCGTTATAGCAAAAAAAAATTAAAAACAAAAAAAAATCCCTGCCGGCTCCGCCTGCAAACAAGTTATTTTTCGAAGTAGGCGGTTCCAACTCCCGCATCTTTTATAAACTGATACATAAAATCAAGGGGCATAAAATCTCGGTCAAGTTCGTTATGGGCAAAATCGAACCAAGGGGGGGGGGGGATGGGGGGCTTTTTGTGAAAGCAGAAAAAAAACCATAATTTCTTAATTATGATACGTATCGAATCCGTTTAAAGTTATTATTACTTCTAGGAACAGGGCCAAAAACTTATGTATGACAGATTTTTGATATAATTAAAAATTGCCTTAAGAGGGGGTGGAAGGGGGGTTTTAGAAGAAAAAATCCATAACTTCGTCAATTCCCAAGATTTCAAATCCGCTTAAATTTATTATAAATCCTCTTAATATTATCTAAAACCTTTATATTGACATGTTTTTATAGGACCAACTCTTATAGCAAAAAAAAATCCTTGCTGGCTCCGCCTGGAAACAAGTTTGGTTTCGAAGTAGGCGGTTCCAACTGCAGCATCATCGCAAAAAGGTCATTTCTTCCGCAATTCCCGACAAACAGGCGCCCCACGGTCTGCGTCTTCGAAATCTACCTGTGCCTGTAGGCTGAGCCGTCAGGGATTTTTTTTTTCTTTCCTGTGTTCTCGCGTGCAGAATTTCGATTCAAAATGCCTCCTTTGACAGTTTTACTGAAAAATCTTCTGCCTTTACCGAAAAAAGGAAATAAAAACAGTTGGATTAAATAGCGTCTTAATAAGAGCACCAGCCAATTCCATACATTTGCGAATAGAAATGTATTATAAAATGTATTGGAAAGTAGCCAGTTTGGATTTGACAGCAACCTTGAATGTTTGATTATTCTTCTTTGACAAAGAAACGTTGTCCATAAAAAATACTATAAATATTAATTAAATTTACAGTAGTAATGAAACTTGTAAATCTGCAGATAATCGTCCTCAAACGTCCTTCCTGCAGATTCATTCTGAAATAATTTTATTTAGTATTTAAAACATCCAACTGACGGTTTCATTTATTTCATATTTGTATTACTAATTACTACAAGTAATATATAAAGTAGTTTTAGGATATTAAATTATTAAAAATTATAACGGGAAATACGATTCCATACACATATATTCAGGAACATTTTTGTTCGGCTCTCGAAGCTGGTAGACGGGAGGTGCTGGGTTCGATCCCAATCGCGCCCGTCGGCCTAATCGTTCGGAGTTTTCGTGGCTTTCTTCGAGCCGTGGATTTATCCATGCGTAAATACGGGTTAGGTTCCCTTAGAAAGACCCCCACGAAGGGCAATTCCCCCGGGCCTATATCCCAAGTGTAGATAATTGGCCGTCAATAATCAACCCAACTCAGGCATGAAGGACTGTTTTGTGCTTGCCATTTGACAGTTTCTTCTGAGCGTCATTATGTTTGGAAATGAATAACATTAAAAACTCTTGCATTCCCTTAAGAATAAGTAAGTACGAAGAAGATATCAATTATTTGGCATCTTAGATGACTTAGAAAGACCCCCACGAAGGGCAATTCCCCCGGGCCTATATCCCAAGTGTAGATAATTGGCCGTCAATAATCAACCCAACCCAACCCGAAACATTTTTATTTTCAGATTTTTTTTTACTACCCCCCCCCCCCACCCCCTCCCCTATTCTTTTAAACTTCTCATTGTCTCATTATTTTGATAGTTGTAATTCTTTGAAATTCAGTATTTTAAATATTCTATCTAAAATAATTAAACTATTTATCTTGTGATAATGACAATAATTAATTTGAAAAATTAATTACTCAGATTTTTTTTAAATTATTGATATTTTAATTCTTAAATTTATTTGAAAATTATTATATTGTTTCATTAGTATACTTTTATTAAGTTCTGTGGTCCTAAATATAATCATAAATACAATTATCTATTACTTTTTGTAGGGTGTCCATTACTGGAACAGTGGTTGTCCATTACTGGAATTCTGGCTGTTTTGATTTATTTCTATTGTTACAAAAAATGTTGATTAACTATGTGAAATGTGATTATGAGCTTGGTTAAATATTGTTCATAGATAAAAATGATATTTAAAAAACTGCGCTATAATAATTATAACAATAACTTAAAAAATAAATATTAAAGAAATTCCTTAAGGGTGTCCATTACTGGTACGTTTATGCTATTTAGAAAAACTTTCTTCATGCTCTCACAAAAAAACTAGTAAAAACTGCATCCTTCTCCGAGTTACGTTATTTTAAATTCTATGAATTTTCGATGTTCTGTGCCACTAAAATCGGAAGACACGCCGACAAAATTCTACTAAAGCCAGAAATAATTAAAAGTTTAGTGCTGCCATCTATTAGTCTCAAGTAAAGACATTCTCATAACCCTATTACACTGTTCCAGATCGGCGCACACCCTTTTTCTTAATTGAAATTAGATCAAAATTTGAACTCCTTCAGATAAAATAAGCTATTGATCAAGGCCGTGATCGTATAGTGGTTAGTACATTGCGTTGTGGCCGCAATAACCCAGGTTCGAATCCTGGTCACGGCACAGTGTTTTTTTTTAATTAATTTTTCATGGATTTACATTTTAAATTAAAATTAAAATAATTAGGTTGTTGTTACACTTTCTGCAAATTGCATCATTTTTTTCCAGTCCTCTTATGAAGTGAAAATATGTAAATTTAAACTGTGAATATGGATAACAGACCGTAATTTTACCGTAGCTTAAAATTTCATTGGTCTGCTTGTCTATAAAAATGCGAACAACAAGCTGTTTTTGTTGGTGTTGTGTTTTTCGGCCGATTATGTACTCGAGAAATATAGGCCGAGGAGGTATGCTCTTCGTGTAGGGGGTGGGGTGGTCTTTCTAAGGGAACCTTACCCTTTTTACGCAAGGTAACCCAACGTTTGAAGAAAACCACGGGTTGAGTTGGGTTGATTATTGACGGCCAATTATCTACACTAGTGATATAGGCCCGGGGGGAGTGCCCTTCGTGGGGGTCTTTCTAAGGGAACCTAATCCGTATTTACGCATGGATAAATCCACGGCTCGAAGAAAACCACGAAAACTCCGAACGATTAGGCCGATGGGCGCGATTGGGATCGAACCCAGCACCTCCCGTCTACCAGCTTCGAGAGCACAACCTCTCAGCCACTGGTGGGGCCTGAAGAAAACCACGGAAAACTCCAAACGATTAAGCCGACGCTCACGATCGGGTTCGAACGCAACACTTTCCATAGTACCAAGTTTGAGGGCAGAACATCTAAGCCGATGGTGGGGCATGAACAACAAGGGACTTGACAAAATAAATTTAAAAAATACCTTTAAATTTTCATTAAAAAATTAACTTAATCAGATGACTGTTGCTCTTTGAATATTCATAAGTAATAACGTTCAAGTAGATTTTTAAATTGAATGTTTTTAAAAAATGAAAAAGTTAAGACACTTAAATAGTTTCTTAAATAGTTAAGACACTTTTCTAAATGTAACTTATTGGACTCAGTGACCATATAAAAATTTAAAAAGTTTAACTTTCTGAAAAATAGTAGCAAGATTATTTCATCCAAATAAACATAAATCCTACCTTATTTTTAACATGTTTGCAATTTACACTGCTTACGTATCTCCATCAGGCAAGAAATTACAGCGCGTTTCAATCTTTTTTGGGACATCCCCTATAACTGAAAATACTTGTACGAAGTCCCAAACTTTATCTCTCATAGAAATTTATCTATCAATCAATTAAAATAGGATAAATCTTTTTAAAAAGCGCAACCTGAGATAAATGGATTTAAAACTTTAAGGCGGTAAAAAAATAAAATAAATAAATAAATTTCCACTCAAAAACGTGAAAATTTCTGAAACATTTTCTGACTTATTTTTAAAGGTAAAAGCATGATACTTGCAGCCATGATTATTGGAATGATTTGCCATCGGACAGTATTTTTCAATTTCCAATAAAGGAGTTACAACTTGAGTTATAAGCGTTTAATATCTCAAGATGGCAGTTTTTTTTTTTTTTTTTTTTTTACTTTTCTGCACTATCGCGTCCTAAAAATCGGTTCAAAACGTCAATTTTGACAGCATTTAATTAAAAAACTTCTGCTTTTGACGAAAAAGAGCAAAAACAGTTTGATTACATAGTTTCTTAATAAGAGCACGGGCAAATTTGATACATTTTTGTACAGAAAAGAATTAAAAAAATCTGTTGGAAAGTAGCCAGTTTGGATTTGAGAGTAGCCTTGATTGTTTGATTATTGATCTCTGATAAAACAACGCTGTCCATAAAAAAATATTATAAATATTAATTAAATTTATAGTTGTAATGAAACTGGTAAATCTGCAGATCATCGGCCTCAAACGTCAGTTCTGCAGTTTTATTTTTAAATAATTTTATTTAGTATTTAAAACATTCAACAGACGGTTTCATTTCTTTCATATTGGAGATACTAATTACTATAAGTAATATATGAAATAGTTTGAGGAAATTAAACTGTTAAGAATTGTAACAGGAAATACGATTCCATGCACTTATATTCAGAAACATTTTTTTTCCAGTTTTTTTATACCCCCCCCCCCCCCGCCCCTTTCTCTAAACTCCCCGTTGCCTCAATAACTTGATAATTATAATTCTCTGATATTCAGTATTTTAAATCTTCTATTTAAAATAATTAAACTATTTATCTTAACGTAATAAGGACAATAATTAATTTGAAATATTAATTACTCTTTTTTTTTCTTTTTTTTTTTTACTAATTATCGATATCCTAATTCTTAAATTTATTTGGAATTGATTATTTTGATTCATCAGTATAGTTTTATGAAGTTCTGGTCCTAAATATAGTCCTAAATACAATTATCTATTACTTTTTGGTAGAGTGTCTCAATATTACTGAAATTCTGGCTGTTTTGATTTATTTCTATTGTTACAATAAATTTTGATTAACTAACGGAAATGTAATTATGAGTTTGGTTGAATATTGTTAATAGATTAATATAATATATTTAAAAACAAGAACGAAAAATCATGCGTCAAGCATAGATTATGTAACACTTTCCAACGCTTCCAAAATAATTTTACAAATCATACCGTTTAATAAGCTAAAAGATGACATCTAAGTAAACAATTTGGAAACGCATAATATATTTAAAAACATAATTTCAAGAATTTCCAACATATACAATATTCAGAAAAATATCCGAATACTTTTATTCAGCCCTGTATAGGATCTATAGATCTGTATATATACTACATAGGATGCTAAATTTTAGTTCAGTTAGGAAACGCGTAGCACAGTTTAAAATTCTCCGTCTGGAGTTTCTGTCACTAAACGGAAATGTGTCCGCGAACTTTTGTGCTTCCCTGTATAGGATCTACAGAATTTATACACATCACGTAATAGACAAAAAGCGAGTTAAAATTAAAATCGCGTTCAGTAACTTAAAATGCACTTCCAGGAATTATTGTTAACAAACAGTTGAGAATTCTTTTGTGTGTCCCTGTAAATGAACGATGACTGCTATACACACAATATTCTGTTGTAAGCCTCTTGTAATGCACCTTAGTTTAATATATAAATTTCAATGCGTTTAAAATAGTGAAACATTATTTAAATAAACCGCAGACGATTTTTCACCATACATGTAATGTAACGGAATTCTTTTGACTGTCCCTGTAAAGTAACTATAAGTTCTATGCACACCCTATTCCATATTAAGCTTCGTCTAATGCACCTTAGTGATATATATAAATTTCAATGCGTTTAAAATAGTGAAACATTATTTAAATAAACCGCAAATGATTTTTCCCCATAGAACGCAATGTAGCGGAATTCTTTTGAGTGTCCCTGTAAAAAAACTATAAGTGCTACACACTTCCGTTGAAATAGGAAACATGCTATAGATAACGACAATAACATATAAAAATTGCAGAGCAATCCGAGCATATTTACGGGAGTTAGAGCACGGACAGACGGCAGACGGCCAGAAGGCAGACGGCCATACGGCCGGACAAACCGAAGTCATAAACACTTTTCAACTAGGTTGGAAAGTGTTAAAAAACTGGAATATAATAATTATAACCATACTTTAAAAAATGTTTATTAAAGAAATTCCTTAAGGGTATTCCAGGTATTTATTACGAGTATACTGTCACATTTACCCTAATTATAAAAAGTTTCTTCATGACCTGACAAGGAAACTAGCAGAAACTCCATTCTTCGACGACTTACCGAGTTACACTATTATAAATTTTATGAATTTTTGATTGTCACTAAAAGCGGAAAAATGGGTCTTAAGGCTGTTCTCAAATCCAAAGAGGCTACTCACAGACACATTTTTTAATTCGTTTTTGTTCGGAAAGGCCTGAAATTGACAGGTGTTCTTATTCAGAAACTACATAGTTGAAATATGTTTCCCCTTTTCTAGTAAAGGCGGAAGATCTTACAGAAAATACTGTCAAATTCGTCGTTTTGAACAGAATTCCCGACGCGGCAGCACGAGAAAAAGGAAAAACGTGTCGTCATGTGGCACGAATCGCTTATAACTCCATAAATACTTTATTTATCAAAAATGGTTGGTTGATTGGTTGATTTTATGACGGCTGATTATCTACACGAGGGATATAGGCCCTGATAAAAAAAAATGGAAAACTCATTTCGATTCCAAATTGCTTCAATGTTCAGGCCTGCCAATTTTATGTCTTAGCGTTTAAAAATGAGTCAGAACATGTGTCAGAAAGTTTTGCGCTGTTGAGTAAGTCATTTGAGAACCACCTTAAGGCTGTTAGTCAGTCAACTTCCGAATTCTCCTCGCAAATGTTAGACCTATGGGCGTAGAATGTATTCGTATATTTAAAGTATCTCCTCATAAAATTAATATCTCAAACGATTTCTAAAATCTATGCTTAATTTAATATTTTATGCCTTGAAAGCTGACAAATGTGAGTAAGATTTAAACACTTCACGTAAAATTAAGTGTTCATGTTAGAAATATTTAGACAACTAAGAAAAAAAAGTAGACATCCTTCAAGAAAAGTATACAGAGAAAAGAAATTAAAAATATTAATTTCCTGAGGAGATATTTTAAATATATGAATGCATTCTGCGCCCATAAGCTTAACATTAGCGAGGGGAATTCGGAAGTTGACTGACTAACAGCCTTAAGTATCAGAAAATGCCTACAAAGTTCTACTAAAGGATCAGGGTCCATAAGCCTTGTTTTGGGCCCATGAAATAAGACAAACTCGATTTTGCATACTGTCTTAATTATTTCCCTTTTTAATATTAGAAGGTTTATCCTGTAAGATTTCAACAATAGTTTTTGTATTTTGTTTGAATTTATGACTTACAAGAGCTCAAAGTTCGTATTATTCGTAGTTTTTGATGAAAAATACGCAATTTCTCCTAATTTTACATCAATTATTTATATGAGCGCAATTGTGCAACACTTTCTTCTCTACATACATTATAAAATACATCACAATATACAATATATGTAAAAATAAAAGTGCTGCAAAGCTGTGCTCATAGTAAAATATTAAAAAATATATTAAAAATTGAGGTAAAATTAGGCGAAACTGTGTATTTTTCATCAAAAACTACGCATAATACGAACTTCGAGCTTATGTTAGTTATATAAATCCGAACAGAATGCAAAAAATATTGTTGAAATCGTACAGGATAAACCTTCTAATATTAAAAAGTGAAATAATTAAGTCATTATAACAAAATCAAATTTTAGTCTTATTTCATGGACCAAAAACACGGCTTATGGACTCTGATCCTTTGCCAGAAATAAATAAAAGTTTGGTGCTGCCATCTATTAGTGTCAACTAAAGACATCCTCACAAACCAAATCCACTTTTCCAGATCAGCTCACACCCATTTTCTTAATTGAAACTAGATGCAAATTCGAACTGCTTCAGATAACTAAAGAACGGTTCAAGGCCGTGATCGTATAGTGGTTAGTACATTGCGTTGTGGCCGCAATAACCCAGGTTCGAATCCTGGTCACGGCATGATACTTTTTTTTTTTTTTTTTTTTTTTATTTTCATTGATTTACGCTTAAAATTAAAATAAAAAAATAATTACGTTATTATTATACGATCTAAAATTTGCATCCTATTTCCCAGCAGACTGATGAAGTTAAAAATATATTAATTTAAACTGTGACTAAGAAAAGACTTGAAAATACTCCTTTAAAAGTTCATAAAAAATGACTTTAAACAGATAATTGTTACTTTTTGAATATTCACAAGTATTAACGTTCAAGCAAATTTTTTAATTAAATTTTTATTCATAGATAGTTAAGACACGTATGTAAATATAATTTATAGAACACAGAAACGGTAACAAAATTTAAACATGTGTAACTTTCTGAAAAATAGTGGCAAGATTATTTCATCCACATAAACTTTTTGAACACTTTTCCCATTCATGTTGCTTACGTATCTCCAGCACGTAAAAAATTAAAGCGCGTTTCAATATTTTGGGGGCATCCTGTATAACTATAAATAATCGTATAAAGTCCCAAAATTTTACTTTTCATACAAATTTATATATCAATCAATTACGTTAGGATGAATCTTTGAAAAATACAGTGTGAAATAAATTTATTTAAAGCTTAAAAGGGGTTCCCGAAAAAATATTTCCTCCCACTCAACAACCCGAAACTTTCTGAAGTATTTTTAAACATAAAAATCCCTGACGGCTCGACCTACAGGTACAGGTAGATTTCGAAGACGTAGACAGTGGGGCGCCTGTTTATTGGGAATTGTGGAAGAAATGACCTTTTTGCCATGATGCGGCAGTTGGGACCGCCCACTTCGACATCTATCTGTACCTGTAGGCGGAGCCGGCAAGGATTTTTTTTTTTTTTTAATTAAATTAAATTTTTTCTTTCTCTTTTTCTTTTTTTTTTTTTGTAAGGGTTGGTCCTAAAAAAACTTGTCAGTCTAAAAGTTGTAGATAATATTAAGAGGATTTATAATAAATTGAAGCAGATTTAATATCTTGTGAATTGACAAAGTTATGAATTTTTGCTTCTTAAACGCTATTTCCTCCCCCCCCCCCCCCCCACCTTGAGGCCATTTTTAATTATATCAAAAATCTGTCATACATAAATTTTCGGCCCTTTTCCTAGAAGTTTTAATAACTTTAAACAGATTCGATACGTATCATAATTAAGAAGTTATGGGTTTTTTCTGTTTTCACAATAAGCCCTCCATCCCCCCCGCCCTCCCGATTCGATTTTGCCCATTAACGAACTTGACCGAGATTTTATGCCTCTTGATTTTATGAATGAGTTTGACAGAGATTTATGCAGAATTATTGAAATTATCGTGTCCATAAAAAAGTGATATAAATAGATAGATAGATAAAGTTTATAACTGGGGGGTGGTTTTGGTTTCTGGGAGTCATAATCGGCGTAGATCTGCAAACATTTTCTAGAAATTTCAACATAGGGGAGAATGTAATAGGTAGTATTTCTTGCGAAATCTACCTAAAAACATGATATTTGCACACATGATTATTGAAGTGATTGCAATCGATCAGTTTTTTCATTTTCCGATAAATGAATTACATCTTGAGTTATAAACGATAATTGTCTGAGAACGGCTCTTGCGCTATCGCGTCCAGAAATTCCGTTGAAAGCGCTAACATTGACAGCATTTTCTGAAAAATCTTCTGATTTTACCGAAAAAGGGAAAAGCTATTCGATTACAAAGTTTCTTAACAAGAGCACCTGCCAATTTCATACGTTTACGGCAAAAATTAATTTAAAAAGTGTGTCCAAAAGCAGCCAGCATTAATTTGAAAACAGCCTTAGACAACCACAGACAGTACAATATTAAAAGTGATATCTTAACTTAATCTTATGATCTAATTTTTGTATTTACGCGTCATTTTATTCTAAAAAAATCCCTGACGGCTCGGCCTACAGGCACAGCTAGATTTCGAAGACGCAGACCGTGGGGCGCCTGTTTGTTCGGAATTGCAGAAGAAATTACTTTTTTGCCATAATGCGGCAGTTTGGACCGCCCACTTCGAAATCTACCTGTGTCTGTAGACGGATTTTTTTTTTCTTTTTTGCTATAAGGGTTGGTCCTATAAAAAAAACTTGTCAATATAAAAGTTGTAGATAATATTTAGAGGATGTATAATAAATTTAAGCGAATTTGATATCTTGTGAATTGACGAAATTATGAATTTGTTTCTTCTTAAACCTTTATTTCCCCCCCCCCACACACACACACACACCTTGAGGCCATTTTTAATGATATCAAAAATCTATAAATTTTCGGCCCTTTTCCTAGAAGTAATAATAACTTTAAACGGATTCAATACGTATCATAATTAAGAATGATACCCCCCGCTTCCCCCGCATTTTATGCCCCTTGATTTTACGTATCAATTTGGAAGAGATTTGTGCAAAATTAAGGAAGTTATCGTGTCCATAAAAAAGTGATATAGATAGATAAATAAATAAAGTTTTGAACTGGGAGTGGTTTTGGGTTCTGGGAGTCATGATCGGCGTAGATCTGAAAAAAAAAAAAAATCAGAAATTCCAACATAGGACAGAATGTAATAGGTAATATTTCTTACGAAATCTACCTAAAACTCTGTAGTACTTTTATTTCCAGAAAAATAAAAAAGTTATATTTTCGAGATTTTTGTCTTCCGGACCAACTTAAGTAACAAAAATAAAGTAAAAATGGAAAAAGTAGAAATCCTTGTTCAATTACAGAAATTTTATTAAAAATGACTCTCAAATATGAACTACAACAACAACAACAACAAAACAATAGTTTATAACAAAAAAAATAATAATAATAACATATGAATAACACACATTTCTGCTTCATAATAAAATTATTTTTCCCTAAATTCTACTTTTTTGGTGGTTTAGTGTTCAGCACTTTTTTCAGGTGGTTCAACTCTTATTCTGCGTATGCACCTTCTTCCCGAGAACCAGTTATAGGAATTATCTACCCTGAAAATATCTGAAAAACAAGAGAAATGTGTTATGTTCAAATTAACTGAGAAATTCAACATGGGCTTCCCAGGTTACAGAATATAAATAAATGAAAATCATTTATTATTATTATTACGAGGTTCATCAAAAAGTAAGTTTCTCACATTGCAAAAAGATGGCGCTGCAAAGGGCACGAAACGAAAAGGTAGAAGCCGGGTAGATTGTGGGTGTGGCTATATCGTATGCGGCAGTTGTAACATCCCGATCGCTTACATTAACGTCGTTGTTGTGCGCGAAGATGTCGACTCCCATTTCTTCTCCCGCCGACTGCGAGGTGAGGTCCATGATTAAGTTTTTGAACGTAGGTAGCGCCGATCAGTGCTGGTGTGTTAATCGACGACAACGCTCGCCCGCACACGGTAAATTCCATAAAAAATCTGCTGAGAGGGGTTTGACTATCCACCCTATAGTCCCGATCTTGCTCTTAGCGACTTCCATCAGTTCTTGCAAATGAAGAAATTCCTGTCCGGTCATCACTTTTCCACAGACGAAGACGGCAGACAACTGTGACAAGCTGGCTCTATTCGTAGGCGGCAGACTTCTATGACACTGCACTACGAAAACTTATCCCATGCTATGACAATTGTTACAATTCCGGTAGTTCTTATGTTGAGAAATAGCTGAAACATTACTGTATCTTTTGCAATAAATATTTCCAGGTAATTATGTTTTGTTTCTTTTTACGGGCGGCGGGAAACTTACTTTCTGGATGACCCTCGTATTATTGAAAACTTTATAGATTATTTACATTTAATATATATTTTTAAATTGTCTACTAACAACACGAAAAAACATTTTTATATGAAAAATATCAATAATGTATTTAAATCAAGTTTAGAAATTTATTAAAATAGACATTTCATGCCATCTATTGTTAATATATACAATTATATAATAATTTATTACATTATTGGATGATGTTTTAAAACAAATACTGTCTTAAGACTGATAATTGAACAAAATTATGTTAATAAATTTATTGTATTAGAATAATGAATAAAAGGTGTATTTAAAATAAATAAATAAATAAATAAAATAAAAAATAAATGAAACTTTTGATTATTGATTAATGTATCACATAAATATTTGTACCAAGCGATGACATATCACCATTTATATTACTGTGACACATTGCATCATATCTTAAGTTAATTATAATTAATAAAAAAAGTATATAATAAAGATGCTAAGGAATTAATATTAATAATTAAATTTTGAAATTAATTAGTTACATTTAATGTGTCTACAAACTTTCTTAAAAATTAAATACACATGATATAAGCGGAGAGGGTAAAATAAAAAATAAAAATTAATACATGTAATGTATTCTCATTTTAGAAAATAAACTATGTATTAGAAGCTAAAATGATATTGTCCGCAGTGGGCTAGAATTTAAATACAAGTAATCGTAAAATTATTAATGGATATGAATACATTTAATATGAATAAATAAATACCAGAGGGCCCGTGCGAAGATTTCGCACTGAAATCTAATATTTTTTAGGTACTTCTCCATTATCCCGTGGATCACTTTTCATAACAAAAAACTACCGCCAAAATAAGATTAAACGCCAAAAATGCAGTCCCATTTACTTGATGTCAGAAGCATTGTACGTGTTTGTTACGTCATAAAGTGGTTTTTAATTTGACATTTGCGTGTATTTACCATTATGTTTTACTGATTTATTAGTTATTTTATTAATTAAAATAACAATTGTGTCCTTAAATTCTTATATTTTATTTATTTATTTATTTTGATATTCCAATGGCAACATTCTCCCGTTTATTTGGCGATAGTTTTTTGTTATGAAAAGTGGTCGACGGGATAATAGAGAAGTATAATTTTTTATCAATATGTAATACAGGGTGATTTTTTTTAAAGTTGTGAAAGTAAAACCCTATAACAGAAGAACCACTGATCCAAATGACCTAAAATTTCACCAGTATACTCCCAAAACAATGGGAATTTTATTGGCATGGTTTAAAAAAAACTTAAAATCGCACCGACAGATGGCGCTGTACATGCAGTAAAGTCGGGAGACGAACTTGCGCCCGGCACAGGCACATTGGCGATAAGAACGTGAAGTACGCACACCTCGTGTTCATTATTTTACGGAAATCCTCGCAATGACTACGCCATTGACGGACCGTGCATTGTTAGTGAAACTGTATAATCAGAATAATGACAGCGCAGCAACTGCTCTTAGGAGATTTAGGACACTTAAGAATTTAAGAAAAGGTCCAATGACGACAGAGAGCCTACGGAAGATGGCTTCTCAAAGTACTGTCCATTGTTTTCCTCCCACAGACGGTATTCTTTGTTTCTGCTACCTTACAGCGCCATCTGTCGGTGCGATTTTAAGTTTTTTTTAACCATGCCTAAAAAATACCCATTGCTTTGGGAGCATACTGGTGAAATATCAGGTCATTTGGATCAGTGGTTCTTTTATTATAGTGTTTTACTTTCACAACTTTAAAAAAAATCACCCTGTATTTATTACATGCAGATTTAAACTTCTAAAGAAAAAGTAAGGATAAAAATATCTGCAAACAACATTTAGTTTTTTGTCAAGCCAGAATATCATCTAATTTATTCCATCAAAGTTAGAGTAAAAATTGATCCAAGATTGCAAAAGGCACGCGCGAGAAAAAAAATTAACAATCGTATTAGAGGATGACGTCATTCGCTTCGGGAAAAACATGGGACATAGAAATATAAATAACATTTTAATTTCAATTTCGCTTTTTAATCATAAATATAAAATAAACCCGTGCGGTGTTTTTTATAATAATTGCTGAGCATCATATAATGTGGTAATTTTTTTTTATGGCAACAATAATTTGAGGAAAACCTTTCATTTCTTTTATGAAAACAATGCCGATTTAATTTTTAATTTTCAGGAGAAAATTCGATTAGTGAGTCATTTTGGGTCACCATGGGTCAGGATCAAGCTAATTGTATCTAAAAAACGGTTCAAACGATTTTGACTAAATTTTGTGTCTTACCATTTTCGGGCACGAGAAGACTATTGGGCTGGGTCACATGTTCAAGAACTTTCTATTAGTGGGTCATTTTTGGGTCAAGGCGAGTCAAGTTAATTTTATCTATAAAACGGCTCTAACGATTTTGATTAAGTTTTGTATCCTACGAGTTTCGGGTACGAGAAAATCATTGGGCTATGTCACATGTCCGAGAAAATTCGATTAGAGGGTCATTTTTAGGTCACTGTGGGACAAGCTAATTTTATCTGAAAAACGGCGCAGACTATTTAGACTAAATTTTGCATCCTATGGTTTTCGGGCACAAGAAGACAATTGGGCTTGGTCACAAGTTCAAGAAAATTCGATTAGTGGGTTATTTTGGTCATGGGTCATTATGGGTCAAGCTACTTTTATCTTAAAAACGGCTCAGAGGATTTGAACAAAATTTAGTATCCTACAGTTTTAGGGAACGAGAAGAGTATTGGGCTAAGTCACATGTTCGAGAAATTTCGATTAGTGGGTCATTTTGGTCATGGGTCATTATGGGTCAAGCTATTTTTATCTTGAAAACGCTCAGAGGATTTTAACAAAATTTAGTATCCTACAGTTTTAGGGAACGTGAAGAGTATTGGGCTAGGTCACATGTTCGAGAAATTTCGATTAGTGGGTCATTTTGGTCATGGGTCATTATGTGTCAAGTTATTTTTATCTTGAAAACGGCTCAGACGATTTGAACTAAATTTTATATCCTACGGTTTTGGGGCACGAGAAACTCATTGGGCTAGATCACATGCTCGAGAAAATCCAATTAGTGTGTCATTTTTGGGCCACTGTGGATCAAGCTAATTTTATCTAAATAACGGCTCAGATTATTTTGACTAAATTTTGTATCCTACGGGTTTCGGGCACGAGAAGACAATTGGGCTTGGTCACAAGTTCGAGAAAATTTGATTAGTGGGTCATTTTGATCATGGGTCATGATATTTGAACTCAAGGCTAATTTTTACCGAGCATAGCTCGGTCTTCCCTGCTTGTTCTATCTTATTCAGCAGTAGGGGATGAACAACAATTTGAAAATGCCTTAACTGCTCTGACTGCATCCTCCGAACGTGATGATAACGCTATTTTTGTCAAATATTGAATCCAACTGTAAAAGTGTCCTTCGAGCGTTAAGATAATGCCGTTTCCTTCGAACAGAGTTGGGCAAATTTGCAATCTGATTAATCTGTAATCAGATTACAATATAATCGCATGTAACAGATTATAATTTCAATTACATGTAATCATAATCGGAATTTGAAATTCAATTAGGATTGTAATTGTAATTATAAATGCTATGATTATGATTACACAGAGTTGGGAAAATTCAAATCTGATTAATATGTAATCTGATTACAATATAATTGCATGTAACAGATTATAATTTCAATTACATGTAATCATAATCTGAATTTGAAATTCAATTAGGATTGTAATTGTAATTATAATGCTATGATTATGATTACACAGAGTTGGGAAAAATCTGGTTAATCTGTAATCTGATTACAATATAATTGCATGTAACAGATTATAATTTTAATTACGTGTAATCATAATCTGAAGTTGAAATTTAATTAGGATTGAAATCATAACTATAATGCTATGATTATATGATTATGGTGTAATTATAATTATAATTGAGAACTTATAGTTACAATTACGTGTAATTTCAATGGCACATTTTCAATATGTACCATAAAAGACGATTTTTATTAGACACAGCAGAAATTTGATACAAGAACGAAAAATCATGCATCCGGCATCGATTATAAAATACTTTCTGTCATGAACAGAATATTATTCAGAAGTTTTAAATTTTATTAATTAATACCCGCAACCCTAAATATGTACGATGGAAGACAGTTTTTATCACACACAATAAGAAAGAAAAATTATGCAGCTGGCATAGATTATGAAACACTTTCCCACATAAACAGAATATAAACCAGAAATTTTAAATTTTGATTAATACCCGCAACACTAAATATGTACCACAGAAGACAATTTTTATCACACACAGTAGAAATATGATACAACAAGAACGAAAAATCATGCATCCGGCATATATTATGAAACATTTTCTACCAACCTAGTTGAAAAGTGCTTATGACTTCGGTTTGTCTGGCCGTCTGGTCGTCTGTCCGTACTCTAACTCCCGTAAATATGCTCGGATTGCCCTGCAATTTTTATATGTTATTGTCGTTATCTGTAGCATGTTCCCTATTTAGTCTGAAGTGTGTAGCACTTATAGTTTTTTTACAGGGATACTCAAAAGAATTCCGTTACATTACGGTCTATGGGGAAAAATCATTTGCGGTTTATTTTAATGATGTTCCACAATTCCAAACGCAGTGTAATTGATACATATCACTAAGGTGCATTACAAGAAGCTTAATATGGAATAGGGTGTGCATAGCACTTATAGTTACTTTATAGGGACAGTCAAAATAAATCCGTTACATTACGTCTAATGGTGAAAAATCGTTTGCGGTTTAATTAAATAATGTTTCACTATTTTAAACGCATTGAAATTTATATCTATCACTAAGGTGCATTACAAGAGGCTTACTACAGAATATTGTGTGTATAGCAGTCATCGTTCATTTACAGGGACACACAAAAAAATTCTCTACTGTCTGTTAACAATAATTCCTGGAAGTACGTTTTTTGCTGAACGCGATTTTGAATTTAACTCACTTTTTGTCTATTACTTGGTGTGTATAAATTCTATAGATCATATACAGGGCAGCACAAAAGTTCGCGAACTCATTTCCGTTTATTGACAGAAACTCCAGAAGGAGAATTTTCAACTGTGCTACGCGTTTCCTAACTAAACTAAAATTTAGCATCCTATGTAGTATATATACAAATCTATGGATCATATACAGGGCTGAATAAAAGTATTCGGATATTTTTCCGAATATTGTATATGTTGGAAATATATGTTGGAAATTCCTGAAATTGCGTTTCTTAAATATGTTGTGCGTTTTCCAAATTGTTCACTTAGATGTTATCATTCAGCTTATTAAACGGTAATGATTTGTAAAATTATTTTGGAAGCGTTGGAAAGTGTTACATAATCTACGCTTGACGCATGATTTTTCGTTCTTGTTAACATTTCATAATAGTTTAAAACTCATATATTTACTTTTTTGGGGGTAAAAACCCTATAAGAAAAAAAACTTTATCTCTTTGTAAAATTATGGAGTATTCACAATAACGAACAGGCTGAAATCGGTATATCAGACTCAGTACAGAATTTGGAAAATGCGTAGCATATTTGAAAATCCAATTGCAGTAAATGCCATTAATAATCGAAAAAATATCCGATTTTTTTTTTCTGAAGCTCTGCGTATTATCGATAGATTTCTATATATACTACATAGCAGTATGCTAAAATTTAATTCGGTTATTAACACGGTTGAAAATTCCTATTCTGGAATTTCCGTCTATAAACGTTACTGGAGAACTTTTGTGCAGACCTGTATATGATTTATAGAATTTATACAAACCAAGCAATATAAAAAAATAGTTACATTCAAAAACGCGTGCAACAAACGAAAAAAAAAACGTATTTCTAGGAATTATTGTTCATAGTCACAGTACTGTAACCGAAATTTTTGTGTGTCTCTGTAAATGAACGGTGAATGCTATGTACTCCATAATGTGTAGTAAACATCTTGTAATGCACCTCAGCGATATATATGAAATTCAATATTTTTGAAATACCGTAACATCATTAAAATACACCACAAACATTTTTTCCTAATAGGCTGTAATGTAAAAGAATTATTTTGAGTGGCTCTGTAAATTACATGCTACCCCATACTTCATTTTCTATACTAATCATACCACAGTAAACCTCAATAACATATATCAATTGCATGGAAATCCGAGTATATTTACGCGCATTAGAGTACTGATAGACAGACAAACTAAATTCATAAACACTTTTCAACTTTGTTGGAAAGTGTTAAAAATGCAATTAGAATTAGCTCGTAATATATTGCAGTTTAATTTAAATACATTTTATAGAATTTAATTAAGATTTAGTTGCATTACACTTTAACCAAATTGTATTCTGAACAAACATAACTGACATTAACTTGTAACACATTGCAATTTAATCTAAATTATATTCTTAAAAATGTAATTAGAATCCACCTATAATCCATTACAGATTAATTGGATTATACAATTAAAAACGTAATCGGAATCCTCCTATAATGAATTACAGGTTAATCGGATTATACAATTAAAAACGTAATCGGAATCCACCTATAATCCATTACAGGTTAATTGGATTATACAACTAAAAACGTAATCGGAATCATCATGTAATCCATTACAGGTTAATTGGATTCTACAATTGAAAACTTAATCAGAATTCTCTTGTAATCTAATTACAAATTAATCTAATTACAAATTAATCTAATTATATTTTAAAAAAGAAAATGAGAATTGTCTTGTAATCCATTACACGGTAATCAGATTATGCGATAATCAGATTATATTCAAATTACTTTGTAATGCATTACATGATAATCGATTGCATAGTGAGGAGATTATAATGTATTTTAATCTGTAATTTGATTACTTTGTAATCAGATTCTGCCCAACACTGCCTTCGAAGATACACCTCCTAATAAAACTGTAAAAATGTGTGTTCAAAAAATTGCGAAGACAGCCTATTTAGCTGTAAATGTTATCTTCCTCTTCCTATCCATGTTTCATACTTAGAAGTCTGTTAGACTTAGACGGAAGACAAAATATAAAAAGTCTGCAGGTTGTGTCTAAATAAAATAAATATCGAGAAAAAAAGACAAGGAGCTAAAGAATGTTTAGAAATTCAAGCTATGAAACTTAAATTATTGTCTGACAAATCTTATTCTGAGGCACATCTGTAAGCATTACAGTGCGTATTCCAGTTCCTGAAGTTAACAGGGGTAGAGTCCCGCAATGGCGCAGACGATTAAGCTCGGTTCCCGTCAAGATCATCGAAAGTGATACAGCATCGACCATGGTCAATGCTTTGGAGGGTGACAACCTGTCTCGACTGCGGCTGCTGTAGGACCGTGTACGTTAATGGGAGCTGGTGCACGTAAAATCTGTTCGTGGTTCCAATGTCCTCGAAGTTTGAAAACGATGTCTCTGGGGGTGCCAATCCAAGTGCAGGTCTCTCATCTGGAATTAGTTCAAAATTAGGAGACCATCTCTAGAAGTCCATTGAAAGGTCTCTCTGGAGAGGCTCTGGCATCCCTTCTTTCAGAGAAGTGCCATGACACTTTCTCTGACACGACAACAACAACAGAGGAAGAGGAGATGGGCAAGATCTGTTTTAGCTGTCGTCATGAAAAATACACTTGATTAGGCACAAGGAATGGCCGAATCAAACAGCTGTACTCTAGGTCTCAGTTCAGTATATGTGAGCAAGAATTAATTTTTATTGACGATCCAAATAGAAAGACAACGCTTCAAGCTGTCGTAACAGCTTGAAGTTGCGGCACTGGACAAGGATTTTAAAAGTGTTCGCGTAAAATATTGTGTGATAATAAAAAGTGTGCCTGTATCAAAAATAATACGCAATGTAATTCCAAGTGTCATCCCAGCAATCCTTGTACTAATAAATAAAATGGAAAATTAAAATGAAGGTATATTTCGTAAACTTTAAATTAAAATGCTTTTACATTTTTGTTTTGAAAAAAGTTTATGCAATGTTTTTATTTCCCAGCATGTAATTTTTTAATAATATTTAAAATTCTTCTTCTTATTATTATTATTATTATTTGTATTATAAGCATTATTTAAATTTTGAGTTTTAGATAAAATTTTTGTGTTTTTTTTTAAACAGCATAAGTCTTTTAGCCAGCAGTATACTAAGTAGCCTAATAATTTATATAATTATGAGTTGTAAAAATTTAAATATAACTATTGCTGCACTATATTCTGTTATTTTTTTATTACTGTTTAAGTAATCTAACAATAATATTACATTATAAATTCTATTTTTCCTTATTATTTATCAATTAATCTATCAGTAATATGTATATCGATGTATTTTTCGAGGGACTTTAGCTGTTTATCATCAGTTAATTTATAAAACAACGAACTTGTTTTAATATCAAATTGTTTATTTTTCACTTTAACGATTAGGCAATCGTTAATCTATAAAATAACTAGTTAAATCGTAGAATCCAATAACTTTACACACTTTAATCGACTTAGTTATTTCATGAAATAACTAGGTATTTTATAAAATAACTGAATTATACGCTTTAATGATAACACGCACTATCACACACACACACACACACACACACATATTATACATTAAATCAGCTTTTTCTCAGATGTCTGAATTACAACACTGGTCTTTTTTCCTACAAAGGTATAGAAATATTGTATAAACAGGTAAAAATACCATCATTTGAACTCTAAACTAAAAATTGCTACATTTTGGATTTTATGATATTTTTCTCATTAAAGAACAATAAGAAGAATAGATGTCTTTCCCAAAGCAAATAATCAAGAAAAGTAGATTGCTTACATATTCCCGGCAACGTAGCAAAGGCATAATTATTGATAGGAGATAAGTGAGTATGAAGATGAATGAATGGACCACATTGAACAACGTTGTGTTTCTTGTCGCTTGGGTCTAGGAATTCGTCTCTGCCAGGAAGATCGATGCGTCTGAAACGAAAGATGCGAAAGAATACATTCCAAGAAATTAAACTCTGAAATTTTTGCTCAAGGAAAAATTAAAAAAGTTATCGCCTTTTAAAAAAATAGGGGTCACTGCTTCCTACGAGCTATGCTCGCCAACCCACATTCAGACACCGCAGGCTCTAAAAACGCCCTAATTTGTTCTGATTTAAACAGAGTACTCGATTATGGAAGATAGAATGATATTATCACGACCATTACTGATCTTCTATAATCGGGTTGCCTTCCATTTCACTTTGATTGGGGAAATTTTTCGTTCCCAACACCGCATCCACCGATGTCGCGGCAGCTGACGTCTGTTTTCGTGATTGATTAAATAAGGTAACTATCATACTGATGGTGAGAAATACCACCATCTAGATCTAAACTAGCACACACTATAAAAAAAAAAAGTATTTGGTTTTTTTTCTGCATATTAACAGAGTATTTGGTATCATTTTAATCAGTGAACAGTGAACAATATAAATTAATGATCCATTTTAGGATCAGCGCATACAGATAGATAATTGTGGAACAAAGTGAACCACGGCAGTCAAGGAAATATTTGGTTTTCCGTTCCCACGAATGATTTAACTACACCTAATAAAAATGTCATGGAGAAAATTGTCAGAACAATAATATGACACATTTATTTATGAGAGCTTAAATAGGCACGAAGACCTCACAAGTCAAAGCATCTTTACCTCCCAGACACAGCACGGCGTCAAGAGGAATCGCTATTGTACCGACGGACCTATGAAACACTCAAGGGGAGTACCAAATTTCTCCCGCATGCCAATGGGCATCTCTCTAAAATCAGAGGTATGGCCGAAACATGCAAATTTTCAAGAAGTTAAAACGTATAAGGCCTTAATTTTATGTGAAAAGGGAAAAATGGTTCCATCCCTTTTTTTTTGCTCCACGAAAAGAATGTGATTTTTCTTGAGAGTTCAGATTCAAAAAAGATGGAAAAGTAGAAGGTTGACTGCTCTCTAACTAAAAAAAACAGATTTTGAG
Source organism: Maratus michaelseni (assembly GCA_963931845.1). NCBI lineage: Eukaryota > Metazoa > Arthropoda > Arachnida > Araneae > Salticidae > Maratus > Maratus michaelseni. The sequence continues at coordinate 123,537,726 of OZ007595.1, forward strand.
TGTGTGTGCCAATAGATGGAAATGTACGCGCTAAGAAAAAGCGAAAACGCGTCAGCCATTACCTCCTGCTGTCAACGTTATCTAGTAATATAAGGTAACAAACAATCTTCCTTCACCATTGTTCCATTTTATTTAATTAAGCTATATTCTTTTAATAATACGAATTTAAGTGTGTATGAAGATCCTACCCCGATCTAAACATAAAAAGGCTAATCAAAGAAATACTTCTAGGGTATGGAACCCTGCCTTTCAAAATCGAATTTTTTTTAATTCAGTAAGACAAACTGTAATTCTCAGAAAATAAATGTTGAGAATACAGTTCTCAACTAGGATTGAATATTTTATTTTTTTTAAACATTTATGTTTGTTTTTAATCATATGCTTATAATTACCTTGTAAATAAACTCAATTTTATATTCAATTAATTTTAGTCAGTTTTCTTTTTGTTTACTTAATTTATTGAATTAATATTAAGTCTTTTATTTTAGGAAATGTTTTCTTTAATATTACAATCTAGGTTTTAAAATAAGCCATTATATATTTAATGTTACATAACTCTCTGCAGGTAACCTTTGATGATTGTAATTGGCTCAAAGAGGATCCGAACTTCAAAAATAATTCACAACGCAACTTTTTCTTTTCTATAATTAATTGATAATTTGTCTAATAAAATTTTCTAAGTATAAATTATCATATCAGATCCTTAGAGTCATAGGTGCAAAATAAATACTATACGTCTCGGATAATTTAAAATACTCATATTAATCAATTAACAGCAATATAGTGGTAAATCCTATGCAATCAGACTTAAATTCAAATAATTTAATTGATCACTCTGTAGCATTCCATCATAGGGTTTACCGAATTAGAAGTGGTACCGTTACCTCTTTCTAAATTATTTTAATATATTAATTTAATTTTAGAAATAGAACTTTAGGTTATTGTATAATTTTTTAAATATAAAAATATATATGCAATATTAAGACTAACAAAAAAAAATTTTTTTTTTGCTAACATAAATGTTCTTAATTCTAATTCTTTTGAAAAAAATTTTTTTTCCTCTTTTCAACAACTAATTAAAAAAAAAAAAAAATAATTTAAGCATTCATTGGGGAATCTTCATACACTCTGTAACATGCATATACCTGGCAATTCTTTTTGGGTACCTCACTAAATATATAATGATATATTAAATAATAATAAGTGTTATTGGATTGATTTGTATTAACAAAGAATTGAAAATATGACTTGTGTTACATATACTGCAACAGCAGCAAATATAAAATAAATACATAATAATGCTCAAATATTGAAATGATATATATTATATATAATTAATTTCTCGAACAGTGCATAACAATTCACCATTGGGTATCTTTTATTTTATGTTAAACAATTTTTTTTTTGCTCTCTCTCTATTTTATGATTTTTGTACTTTAATTGGATGAATAAGCGTAAAAGTCAAAGAATTAGTAGAATAGATACTGGTGTCAAAACTAGACAACAATTACGCGAATTAAATAATCAAACTGTAGACACTAATATTATTTGTAATAATAGTAATAATAATAATAAGAAAAAAAAGAAAGATAAGAAAATTATAAATTCTGAAAAAGCTACTCCTAAAATTACTACAATGGACACCCCAAATGCAGATAGCCTAATTAATCTGATTCCATATTATGATGGAAAAAAGGAAGCAAATATTAACCATTTTTTCTTACAATTTGACAATCTCATCAATAAAACTGAATTGAATAATGATTCTAAATTAACTATATTAAAGGCGAAAATTGTAGGACCTGCTAAAGATAAATTGATGAGGGATCAAAATTTGTTCGTGGAACAGAACTTAGAAACCTTTAAAACAAAGTTAAAACAATTATTCGAACCCAAAACCACATTTCTAGAAGCGCAAAAGAAATTTTGCAATCTCAAACAAAAACCGGAACAAAACATGAACGAATTTATATTAGAGTTTAATGCGGCAGCAGACCTTTATCTAAAAAAAAGTGGGCAAGATATAGGAGCTAACAACAGCTCTACATTCATGGAAATGATCAAATTATCTCAGTTTTTGGAATCAATTCGTAGTGATTTAAGTCTGGAAGTAAGAAAAAACTCTCCGCCGGACTTTAAAACAGCGTGCAACATAGCCTTAAAATTAGAGGAGGCTTATTCACATGTCAATTTAAAGGACATCAACAACATTTCCAAAACTAAAGATTCTGATTTGTTAAATGAACTGCTTAAACTCAATGTAGAAAGTGCAGAGAATATAAAATTATTAACCGCGGAATTAAATAACATAAAATTAAAGGTAAATGCCACTAACAATGATACAACTAGGTTTTGCAAGTACTGTAAATCCACATCCCATACGAACCCACATTGTTGGTTTTACAAGGGCAACGAACAAAACAGCAGTAATTACGTGGACGAAAATAAAAAAATTCCTGAGAATATTCAAATCGAAAAACCAAATTTTTATCAAGGGGGAAACCAACAAGCTCAGGGAAACTTTCAGCAAACCCCAAATTACACGCACCAAAACTTCAACCCTATGCAATATTCTGCTCCTCAGTACATGTACTATGCACCACCCCCACCCCACCAACAATTTATGCCGATATCATATCCCAGTTTCGGAAATTATGGAGGCAATTTCAACGAACAGAGATCATATGACCAGCGAAGAAATTATAGAGGGCATAGAGGGGGCTACAAGCAAAATAATTATAAAAAACATGATTATACAAAAAAAAATAATTCACAGCAGACATTTGAAAACAATAAACAAGATAAAGATCATGATCAGAATTCTAGTAACAATAAGGGAAACTAAAGTCGGGACTTACATTCTCAAATACAAGGCACCCGCGTAAGTCTCACTGCGGGTCTAAAAAAATTAACAAAATTATTGCTAGTGTCAAAAGTAATGACAATTCTCAACTTCCGATTATTACTTTTGAAATTAATGGTGTTAAGATTAATGCTTTGACAGACAGTGGGGCGGCAGTAACTTTGGCATCACCTATATTGTTCGAACAATTAAAGAATGCACACGTAAAATATAAAAATCTCTGTAACCAGGTAAAAATTCAAACATTAACAAATTCGACAATCTCTTTTAAGCAATGCATTAAATTAACTTTCAAATTGGAAAACGTTTTTGTATCGGGGGCATTCTATGTTACAACTCAAGATTTTGGTCGGAACTACAATATGCTATTGGGATTCGATTTCCTCAAAACAAATAATATTATCCTAGATTTTGAAGATAAAACCATGAAATTAAAAAACAAAAACATTGCACTTCAATTTCTAGAAAATGAACCTCAAAGTCTGATAAGTAACTTAACTGCTAACTCTAATGAGAATCAAAATAAAGAAACAATACACAAAAAGAAAAAAAAACGTATCTCGCACAAAAATTTTGTTACAGCAAAACTAACACAGACAACGGAGTTACTACCAGGCAAAAAAAAAATTGTTGCATTACTATTAGATCCAGATAAATTCGCAACTACAAATACAATACTCTTGGAACCGATTAAACATAATATGAAAATTTATTATAAAACATCAATTCACGAAATTGCCAAGGATAATAAAATTCATATAATAATCACTAACAAATCACAACAAAAATTAATCTTAACAGAGGGAATGAACATTGGCAAAATTTCTAAACATTTTGAAATAAAATCAGTTGACACTGAGGGTCAAGAAGTAACGAAGCAGGTAGTGCACATTAATAATCTGAATTTAGAGCAAGTTCGTGAACGGAGAAAAGCAGAACTTAGATCAGACGACTTTAATTTACAACATTTAGACTCGGACACAGCAGAAAAATTAAAAAAAATACTTCTAAATAATGCACATGCCTTTTCTAAGAATTACGATACACTCGGACAATCTTCATTAGTCGTCCCAAGATTTAATTTAATACATAATTATCCTCTGCAGACTAAACCATACAAAACTGCACACAATGTTAAGGAGTATGCTAAAAAAGAAATTGAAAAACTTTTGAGAGCAAATATCATTCGTAAATCCAACTCTGATTACGCTTTCCCTGTTATTTTCGTTAAAAAAAAATCTTTGCAGAAAAACGAACAGGCTAATGAAGTTAAATATCGTATGGCGGTCGATTATAGACTTTTAAATGAAATACTTCAAAATTATGCGTACCCCATACCCGAAATTAAAGAGATTCTGCGGAGAATGAGTGGAAAAAAATATTATACAGTACTGGATCTACACAGTGCGTTTTTCCAAATAAATTTACGTGAAGAAGACACTGAAAAATTAGCTTTCATAACGGAGCACGGTAAATTCTCCTTTTTAAGATTGCCTTTCGGAACGCGACTCAGTACTGCGGTGTTTGCAGAATTAATTGATAAAGTGTTGGGCCACTTTAATGAAGATCAAGTCGCTTATTTTATTGACGATGTGATCCTAGCAGCCGACTCACTCGAAGAAATGTTAGATCTGTTAGACAAAGTCCTTAAAGCTTTTATTGAAAATAATTTAACTATTGAGCCTACTAAAATACAAGTCTGTATGTCAGAAATCGAATTTCTCGGTTTTACCCTAAACAGCGAAGGATACTCTCCTTCAAAAAGAAACATAGATAAAATTCAAAATTTAGTTAAACCTAAAAATAAGAAGGGAGTTAAATCTCTACTTGGTCTTTCGAATTATTTTAGATCGCTTATTAAAGACTATTCTAAAATAGTTGACCCATTAATTAATCTTACTAAAGACAAAGTGAAATTTAAATGGTCTGACATAGAAGAAAATGCTTTCAAAGAAATCCAAGCAGCGATAGTTAAAAATCCCACATTAAAACCCCCGGATTTCTCAAAAGATTTCATTTTAATCACAGACGCTTCTAAAACAGCTATTTCTGGAATTTTAGCACAAGAATACGACGGAGAACAGCTGCCAATTGAACATTTTGGGCGAAAATTAAGGGATCCCGAAAAGAACTACCCCAGTTTCAAACTCGAACTACTGGCGGTTCATGAAGCGGTGATGTATTTCAAGCATATTCTCGCAGGGAGAAAATTTAATATTTATACAGACTCCAAAGCGCTAACGTATTTTTTAAATTTGGAAAAGCAACCAGACATTGTAGCAAGGTGGTTGGACAATTTGTCCCCTTTTAACTACTCTTTTCAGCATATCGAGGGATCTAAAAATCCTGCTGATTATGTTTCGAGGAACATTAATAATATAATTTCAAGAGAAAAATTGCAAAATTCATTGTTTACGGTAAACAAAGCTCTATCAGATGAAAACATTAAACTACAACAATTAGAAGACGAAAAATTAAATAAAATAATAAACAAAATTAAAACTGACAAACAAAACAAAACCACAAAAAAATTCACTCTCAATCAAAAAGAAATATTAATATTAAAGCCAGGCTCTGATACAAATGAACTGTTAATTGCTCCGGATAAACTTAAAGCTGAAATAATACAGGAAGCTCATAAACCACATTTCGGATTTTTTAAAACTTATCAAATAATAAAAGCTAGATTCTACTGGTACGGGATGTACAGGGATGTAAAGAATTATTGTACTAAATGTATACCATGTAACACGACTAAACAACATCAAACTATTAAAGTTCCCACACAAAAAATAATCAAAGATAAAGAAATCGGATCAGTTTTGCATATAGATTTAATTGGTTTGCTTCCAATGACGCTACGCAAAAATAAATTTGTATTTATGATTATTGATTCCACATCAAGATTCTTGGAGGCTGTACCGGTTCGCAATTGTGAATCACAAACACTTCTAAATGTATTGAATCGCTATTTTAGTAATTTCGGATTGGCGCGATCCATAAAATTGGATAATGGCCGGTATTTTCACTCTGATTTATTCAAAGAATACATGGATTCTCTTAACATAGACCTAGATTTTACGTCCGTGAATAATCCACGCAGTAATGGGCTCTGTGAAATCAGTAATAAAATATTAAAAAATTCAATTGTGGCTATGTGTAAAAACTCTTTAGAATGGGATACCAGGATTGATTTTTTTAAAATTAATTATAACAGTACGCCGCACAGAGCTACGGGATTTTCTCCGGCACTTCTATTTTTCGGTAGAGAAATAAGAACTCCTTTTTCCATACACTTGCCTGACCAAGACATAATTGTCAAAACCTACGTTAAAAATAGAGTCCAACATATTGAGGAAATAAAGAAATTAGCCTTACAAAACCAAAAAAAAATGATGGCGGAGTACATCGACAGTACTCCAGTCCAAAAAGTAAAATTTCTACAAACGGGACAAGAATGCTACTTAAAAGTCGTGGGTAAACCAGGTGTACTTCAGCCAAAATTCTTGGGACCATTCGAGGTGGTAAGGAAGCTTAGGAATAACAATTACCTATTAAAGGAAATTGCATTCCCAGATAAAGCGACTATTAAACGCCACATAAATAAATTATTCTCACCAACGAAAGTGGAATCACAGACTATACACATAAATTCCTAGATAGGGAAGCGAGAAATTTTTTTTCTCTTTTATTGCTCTCGAGGCAATATGTATACATTTATTTTAAATTTTTATCGTTTATAGATGTCTTATTTTTCTTTAGTTTAGTACACATTTTATAATTTTCCATTATTGTTTATTTACAGTACATTGAGGACAGGTTACTATTAAAAAAAAAAAAAAAAAAAAAAAAGATCATTTAGGGAGGATACTGCAAGTTTTTTTTTCTTTGCTACACAGTGTACTACTGAGGGATTTGGCTCGTCAGAGGGAGTTATGAACAAACATGCACGTTAAATAAAAAATAATAATAATTACGGTAAAAATAAAAACAGAGGCAGCCTTGCCAGGGTATCACCCTTTCAAACCCATTTTATACTAATTTATATAACAAAACAAAAAAAATTTTTATTATATAACCTTACCCCCTCTACTAAAAGTGAAAATAAAAGTCTTGATATGTAGCACAAAACATATAACTAATCGATTTAAAATTACAAGTCAACATCTATTCACTCGGCGACACAAATATAAATAATAATAATACAACATTTTATATTGACCAATATTTATAATAATTCATCCTTTGCTTAAAGCCACGGATTGACGAATCCACTTGAATTATTATAACAAAAAAAAATCGGTCAGATTTTACAAAATTATTTTAGTTTAATATTTGATATAATCTATAACTTGCTTAGAACAACGCGTTTCAATTTTAATTTTAGAATAATCGTACGATTTCATACTATAAAACAAACAAGTAAAAAAAAAAAAAAAAAAAAATTTTTAGTTGTCCCTAAGGATTAACATTTCAGATAATTTAATTACAAAAAAAAATAATAAATAAAAAAAAAATACCATTGAACGTTTCAATTATTACAAATACATAAATTGGATGTTTAATTTATACCTTAAATATTTAGGTAAATTATTTCATACTTAAAAAATAATAATAATAAAAAGGTGTTGGATACATGTCAATGATCATTTCAGCAATTTATTGGATGTTAAAGTCTCGTTTTTGCAGGCGAAATTGAGACTATCTGCGCAGAGCATCTAATAATGCATTTAGCTGAGATATTTCTAATTAACTAAATTTCCAAACTTTACAAAAAAAAAAAGAATTTGTTTAATTTTTTTTTCTAACTATATGTAATATTTTATAAAACAAAAAATAATAAGAGAAAAGAAAAGCGAACGCTCGCTTTCGATTCCTTAAATATGTATATTTACACGTTAATATATTTTAAAATAATAATAAGAAGAAGAATAAATAATTAAATAAACATTTCACAATTGCATGCACATTTTCGTTTGTGCAAAGCAACGCTCGCTTGTTCTCGCTAACTTAAATTGTAACTAGAAAATCAATATTATATTAAAAAAATATATATATTATAATACATTACGTTTTTATACACAATATAAATAAATAAGTAAATATATAAATTGACGAGAAGATAGTGCGATGCAAACGGATTTGACCACGTTACACGTGTACCGATTTTTTTTTTTTATAGAAAATATTAAGCAGATATACAGATTTAAACATACCTCTTTTTTTTTTTAAATCCAAGCCGGGTATACACGACTTTTTTTTATTTTAATCACACCTGTAATCTTATTTCAACAATAAAATACAGATAGCTGAATTTTGGCGAGTAATCCAAAATCTGCACAGACACACGTGCAATCAAATCGTTTCACTGATTTTTTTTTTTTTCCCCACTGTCAGTAATACAGGAGTTTAGTAAACGTCACCCACAGGTGAGGAAAGATACCTAATACACGGCTTATCATTTCGCAAATCGTCCCCTGGGTACAACTGAATCCGAAGGTAGGGAGATGAGTCATTGTCCACAGGTACGGTCACCTAGCTGTCATTCTCTATCCTTCCGCTTAGCGGTGATGGATTAGAGGGAGAAAAGATTACTGCTTTTTTTCTTTTTCTTCTTCTGCCTTGTTTTTTTTTTTTTTTTCCCAACCCCGTCCATTCCAAGGCAGGCAGTTTAAAAGGGTATTGTGTTTGACTTTATAGATGGATATTTAAATTTTTGGTATCGAAAGAAGAAAACAAATTTTCATTTTTTCGATCTGTTTCTTTTATGAAAATATATTATTATTGAGAATATCTTTCATTCAGAAAAGTAGCCTTTTCACATATTCCAAAACAATTGTTTTAGTAAGAATGATAAGATTTTTTTTTTTCAACATAACATTTTCTTTATATATATAAAAATAAAAATAAAGAAGTTTTCCTTTCTGCTCAAGAGAAAATAATTCATGTGAGAATTAGATTATAATGTTTATAATACAGATTGTAGTACAACAGACATGTGATTATATAGATGTGTTTTCTCTCAATGTTTTTCATATATTATATAATTTTTTTTTAATTGTATGGTATTCATTATCAATGCATACAGCTTACTGATTATATTGAGTATTTGTTTTAAATGATTCTGTATATTGTGTTTCAACGTATGGGTACCTAATTAGCCTGTAATAATTAAAATAAAAGATTTGCCAATTTATATGTATGTAATAACTAAAAATATAAGAGTGGAAAAGAAAATTAATTTTTGTTTTCTTTCTTCTCTCGGGCATTTTATTTTATTATTTGGCTTATTCAAATTTTCCTGCTTTATTTGGATTTGGACCTATTAAAACTCAAAATTTTAATAAATGTTTTTGGAACAATGGAAATTGAAACCAACTACACATGATAACTTGCTGAAGAATACATGTCTTTCATCAGATTTTTCAACAGTGAACTTTTGATTACGCTTTATTTCACCAATGTGTAAAACTTTTTTCTGGTGTTGCAAACCTACTTACACTCCAAACCTAGTGACACCCCAGCTTATCCCAAGTTCCTAGACTTTTCCATGTGAACATTTTCAGTTTTGATCTTCAATATAATACGACGATGGACTTTCATCGAGTACTTTGTGGCTATATATATATATAAAAAAAAGATACTGTGGACCTTTTTTTTTCTAATGTCGGGGGAAGAGATGATGGTGAGAAATACCACCATCTAGATCTAAACTAGCACACACTATAAAAAAAAAAAAGTATTTGGTTTTTTTTCTGCATATTAACAGAGTATTTGGTATCATTTTAATCAGTGAACAGTGAACAATATAAATTAATGATCCATTTTAGGATCAGCGCATACAGATAGATAATTGTGGAACAAAGTGAACCACGGCAGTCAAGGAAATATTTGGTTTTCCGTTCCCACGAATGATTTAACTACACCTAATAAAAATGTCATGGAGAAAATTGTCAGAACAATAATATGACACATTTATTTATGAGAGCTTAAATAGGCACGAAGACCTCACAAGTCAAAGCATCTTTACCTCCCAGACACAGCACGGCGTCAAGAGGAATCGCTATTGTACCGACGGACCTATGAAACACTCAAGGGGAGTACCAAATTTCTCCCGCATGCCAATGGGCATCTCTCTAAAATCAGAGGTATGGCCGAAACATGCAAATTTTCAAGAAGTTAAAACGTATAAGGCCTTAATTTTATGTGAAAAGGGAAAAATGGTTCCATCCCTTTTTTTTTGCTCCACGAAAAGAATGTGATTTTTCTTGAGAGTTCAGATTCAAAAAAGATGGAAAAGTAGAAGGTTGACTGCTCTCTAACTAAAAAAAACAGATTTTGAGTGTGTGTGCCAATAGATGGAAATGTACGCGCTAAGAAAAAGCGAAAACGCGTCAGCCATTACCTCCTGCTGTCAACGTTATCTAGTAATATAAGGTAACAAACAATCTTCCTTCACCATTGTTCCATTTTATTTAATTAAGCTATATTCTTTTAATAATACGAATTTAAGTGTGTATGAAGATCCTACCCCGATCTAAACATAAAAAGGCTAATCAAAGAAATACTTCTAGGGTATGGAACCCTGCCTTTCAAAATCGAATTTTTTTTAATTCAGTAAGACAAACTGTAATTCTCAGAAAATAAATGTTGAGAATACAGTTCTCAACTAGGATTGAATATTTTATTTTTTTTAAACATTTATGTTTGTTTTTAATCATATGCTTATAATTACCTTGTAAATAAACTCAATTTTATATTCAATTAATTTTAGTCAGTTTTCTTTTTGTTTACTTAATTTATTGAATTAATATTAAGTCTTTTATTTTAGGAAATGTTTTCTTTAATATTACAATCTAGGTTTTAAAATAAGCCATTATATATTTAATGTTACATAACTCTCTGCAGGTAACCTTTGATGATTGTAATTGGCACAAAGAGGATCCGAACTTCAAAAATAATTCACAACGCAACTTTTTCTTTTCTATAATTAATTGATAATTTGTCTAATAAAATTTTCTAAGTATAAATTATCATATCAGATCCTTAGAGTCATAGGTGCAAAATAAATACTATACGTCTCGGATAATTTAAAATACTCATATTAATCAATTAACAGCAATATAGTGGTAAATCCTATGCAATCAGACTTAAATTCAAATAATTTAATTGATCACTCTGTAGCATTCCATCACATACATATGAAAATCAGCTTGTATAAAGTGGTTAAATGAAAAAAAATGTTGCTGCCACCTGGACATTTATAATTACGTCTAGAAGAAAACTTTTATTTTATATGCTATAAGAAAATCATTTTAAATATGACGTTTTAAATATATTGTTTTAAATATGACGTATTTTTCCCCCCATTTATTCCTTTTTGCACGTAATAATTTAATTATTTTAAAGTTTTCTTTCTGTTTTAATATTCACATCTAAATATATTTTTCAATTGAAAAGTGTTTGGAAATTGTTATTATTTTGGCTTTTTAAATATGGTGTAATTTTCATCATTAAATGCTTTTCGCACATAATAAATTATTTAAAAAATTTCCTTTTTTTTTTTTTTTTTTTTTTTTTTTTTTTTTAAATATTTAAATTGCAGATATATTTTTCAATTTGAAAATTGTTGGAAACATTATTATAATATTTGGACTTTTTAAAATATGGAAACAGTAAGTAAAAAAAAAAACGGCTTTTTCGAAATATGAAAAAAATATTTATTCAAATAATGAAATTTTTAATAAAAACTTTGAACAAAAATTCAAAAATTAGACGGAAATAATCTGTATTTATTACGAACGTATGGCAAAATCTGTTAAGATAACAGAAGGTTCGTAGTAAATACAGATTATTTCCGTAAAATGAACAATTTTTACTCGCATCCTGGCTGACATTATATATATATATATATATATATTGTATATACTAATTATTACATACTTAATCATTATTTTATAGTTTAAGTTGGTGTTATGGTAATGTTTCATTTATGGTTATATATATATGTATATAATATCTTTGAATTTCAAAAAACATATCAAGTTCTTGTAACATTCTAATTAAATCTCCAAAGAGATAATTAATAATAATGTGTAGACAGAATACCACATAGTCGAATTCTGCTGCTTTGCGCAAATTGGTATGGAATGGTTTTTACATATTCTTTTCAATAATTATCTATATGAAATTATTGATTTTCATATGATACCATCATTTAGCCTATTTGGCTCATAAATCATTTTGATTAGCTTATATATATATATATATATATATATATATATATATATATATATATATATATATATATATATATATATATATAACCATAAATGAAACATTACTATAACACCAACTTAAACTATGAAATAATGATCAAGTATGTAATAATTAGTTGTCAATGAAAGTATTCCCCAACACACGGAATATGGATACCAAAAACTTATTGAAAAGAATAAGAAATTAAATTAAAAATTGAATAAATGAAATTGAATGAATGAAATGAAAATTGTGGAATTTAGACAGAATTTTCAAGTCCCAAATGCCTAAATACCACAAATAAAATGAGTGGTATATGAGTGGCATCATATTAGCCATAACATTGCTTATATATATATATATATATATATATATATATATATATATATATATATATATATATATATATATATATATATATATATATATATATATATATATATATATATTGTATTTCGAACTTTATGATTAAATTTCACTGTTTTTTTTTTCTCTTTATTATGTGTAAGGTTTCTTTTCTTTTTAATATTGATTTCATTTTTTAACTTTATGATTTTTTCACTGGTTTTTTTCTTTGTTATGATGTGGTAGTCCCAAAATCATATTCTTTAACAATGTTATGGCTAAAATGATAATGAAACCACATATTTTATTTGTGGTATTATGCATTTGGGACGTGAATTCCACAAATTTCATTCATTCAGTTTTTAATTTCTTCTTCTTTTAAATAAGTATATGGTATCTATATTCAGAGTGTTGGGGAACACTATCGTTGTCAATTAATTATTACATACTAATTCATAATTTCATAGTTTTTGTTGATGTTACGGTAATGTTTCATTAATGGTTATATATATATATATATATATATAACACACATATATATAACATATATACTATAATCAACACATTTGTTTTTACAGTGTACGGTGCTGGAGATAAACATCGAAAATTTTTTCAAAGAAATTTTAATAATATAAATACAGTAAAACCTGTGAAAACGAAATAAGTGTACAGTAGAACATCAGCTCTCAAATGTTCCAGTTGTCGAATAAATCGGATTTCGAACAAGAAATTCGAGCGAAATTTTGTTCCGCATTAGAACACAAATTTTGTTATCGAACAGTGAGAATATCGTCATTAAAAACCGATTCACAAATGTAGCAAAAACGACATAATGGATTTTTTTTTTTTTTTTTTTTTTTTTTTTTTTTACTTTAAAGCGAAACGCATGAGATATACAAAGATCGCAGCTTTCACGAAATTTATGTATTTTGAGATTTCTGTTCAGCGAGATTGCTGATTCCACTGATTTCTATTCTTTTTCTTTTTCTGCATTGCCGTCATCATCATTTTCTTCTCTTTTTCAGGCATGTGAAGCACATATATACATGCGATATAGTTATACTTGTGTTAACTAATTTCATGCATTTTGAGATTCACAAACAGTGATTTAATTTTATGATCTTAGTAATCTAAAAAAATAAGAATGCACACTACACACCACCGTGTACTGATATATCCGTTCACTCTGCTGTAGGTTTCACTGCAATATTAGCATTATTTAAATTAATATAATTCTACAAATATACTGTAGTTTCAAAACATTAACTAATGATTAATAGTCTCAAGGATTATATTCATATACGTAATTAAGTTTTTTATATCATGTTTGAAACAGCACGTTTTTTTAGCATTTTAAAAAATATGCTGAGAAAACAATATTACAATTTTACCCTTTTGCTCGGCGGTCAGAAAGTTAAGACAGGATTCCGTTATAGACAGGTTTCGTTTTCACGATTTTTATTGTAGGTTTAATATGGAGGTCAATGAAAAAAACAAACAAAAAAAACATTTGAGTCGTTTAACTTAGTCATCAAGATTGGGATCAAATTTACGGTACAATAAGATTGAAGGCAAGAAGCCTCCTTCAACTTCAACGTGCATCGAGGAATTCGGTTTACGCACCACGACTGCGATATTAAAACAGCCTTTCGGCGACACCTAGTATTCTTCTAATGCCTGGAAGGTGGAAACCAGTAATCGTAATTTTATAACTTCTTAAAGTAAAATTTGATTCTGTTTTCGAACAATTCTTTGGAACGAATTATGTTCGATATAATTGAGATGCCACTGTTATTATATGGCATTCTTTTCATCTGTTTCATGGATTTTTCCAGTTTAAGACAGAATTCCGTTATAGAAAGGTTTCGTTTTCACGGTTTTTATTGCATGTTTACTAATGAGATCACTGATAAAAAAAAAAAAAAAAAAAAAAAAAAAAAAGTTTCATACTTACTCATCAGGATCGGATTCAAATTTACGGTACAATAAGAGCGCAGGCAAGGATCCCCCTTCAGAACGAACTTCAACGTGCATCCTGGTATTAGGTTTACGCACCACGACTGCCATATTGAAACAGCCTTTCGGCGGTACCCAGTAGTCTTCCACGCCTGGATCCGTGGGTAATAGGGGTGAGCGATTACGCAAGTAATATTTCTCTGGTACAATGCCTCCAAATTTCATCTGGAAAAAAAAAAAAACAAGAAGGAAAAATTATGCGTGAAGCATAGCATACACTGCAAAAAATAATTGTTGATTTTGCAGTATAAAACTGGCAGCTGGGGTGCCAGTTTTATACTGCAAAATCAACAATTATTTTTTGCAGTGTATGAAACACTTTCCAACACAGCCAGAAAACTGTAACGAAACATCACCGTTCAATCAGGTGAAAGAAGATATGAAAGTAAACAGTTTAGAAAACATATACCACATTAAACAACAACGAAAAATCATGCGTCAATCATAGATTATGTAACACTTTCCAACATTTCCAAAATAATTTTGCAAACCTTTACCGCAAGGTGTAAGATGATATCTAAGTAAACAATTTTGAAAACGCATAACATATTTAAAAATCCAATTTCAGGAATTACCAACAATATTCGGAAAAATATCCGAGCTCTTTTGTGCAGCCCTGTATATGATCTATAGATTTGTATATATACTAAAAATAATGCTAAATTTTAGTTCAGTTAGGAAACGCGTAGCAAAGTTTAAAATTTCCCTTCTGCAATTTCCGACAATAAACGAAAATGTATTCGAGAACTTTTGTGCAGCCCTGTATATAATCTATACAATTTATGCACACCAAGTAATAGACAAAAAATGAGCTAAATTTAAAAACGCGTTCGGCAACTGAAAAAGCATTCCCAGCCATTATTATTAATAAACAGTACTTTAACCGAATTCTTTTGTGTGTCCCTGTAAATGAACGATGAAATCCATACACACAATATTCTACAGTAAGCCTCTTGTAATCCACGTTAGTGATCAATTTTAATATGTTTGATATAGTGAAACATATATTAAAATAAACTGCAAACGATTTTTCTTCATAGACCGTAATGTAGCGGAATTCTTTTGAGTATCCCTGTAAGGAACTATAAGTGCTATACACACCACATTCTATAATTAGTCTCTTGTAGTGCACCTCAGTGATATATATCGATTTCAATATGTTTGAAAATGTGTAACATCATTAAAATAAACCGCAAATGATTTTTCCCCATAGACCTTAATGTAACGGAATTCTTATGAGTATCCCTGTAAAGAATCTAAGTGCTACAATACCGAACATGCCACAGTAAGCCTCAATAACATATATCAATTGCATGACGATCCGAGCATATTTACGTGAGACGGCAGACAGACAGACAGGCAAACAAACCGAATTCATAAACACTTTCCAACATAGTTGAAAAGTGTTAAAAATACAGTTTTCGAAATTACCTTCCAGTGTCAAAAAAGTAGTCGAATTATTTTGTGCAGCCCTGTATATGATCATATTATGATCATTATTATGATCATAGTTCAGTTAGAATATTCACATTTAGAAATTTTCTCCGATCGATGGAAATGCACTCAAAATACTTTATACCAGCCCTGTATATTATCTGAAGACTTTTGTACACATCAACATATTAAGCTAAAAGGCAACTTAAAACTCACTCGCAGCAATTACCAAACGTAAACGACAATGTATCTTTTTCTTTGCGTAGCCCTGTATATGAATTTATTTATATTCCACAAACTTATATTTGTCTACTAAATATAGTTCAGCCGGAACACATGTAACACAATTAAAAACTACCCGTAAGCAATTCATCTCATAGTCTGTAATACTTACGAATTCCCTTCTGTAGCCCTGTATATGAACAACCGAGTTTATAAACACACACGTACTTGAAAAAATTTGAAAAAATTTAGTTAAACTTAAAAACGCAAACCAAAGTTGAAAACGCACTTATCACACATAGACTGTAAATATCGCACATGTACTCTAACCGATATCTTTTGTGTGTCCCTGTAAATAAACGCAATGCACACCACACTTTAAAGCGAGCCATTTAAAGTGCACCTCAGCAATGCATATAATTTTCATTGCGTTTAAAATAATGAAACAACGTTAAATTACACTGCAAACAAATTTCCCCATAAAACAATGTGTAACAGAATTCTTTTGTTTGACCCTGTAAATGAATAATAAATGCTTTGCACCCCATATTCTAAAAAAAGCATGTTTCAATGCACTTTATAATTATATATCAATTTCGTCACGTTTTAAATGACGCAAGTATCATGAAAATGCACTTGAATCGATTATTTCCCTTTGACTGTAATGTAACGGAATACATTTGACTGTCACTGTAAAAAAAAAAAAAAAAACTAGAAGTGCTACATACTTCAGTTGAAATAGGGAACATGCTATAGTAAACGACAATAACATACAGAAATTTCAGGACGATCCGAGTATATTTACGCGAGTTAGAGCACGGCCAGACGGCAGACAAACCGAAGTCATAAACACTTTTCAACTAGGTTGGATAGTGTTAAAAATCAAAACGTTTAAATAAAGGCGAAAAAATATCAAATGTGCAAATACATTTGCAGTTATGAGCAAACATTCACAAAATAGAAATGTAACAAAATTGTGCTATTATACTACATGTATTTTCAATTAACTTCTCAAGGTCAGCTTCTCGGTGCTTATCTTAGGCCGGTAACTATGGTAACACCACAGTATTTGGCGGACTGACCGCCTTACCTTTCCCATGGCAACGAAAGGATGACTTGAGAAGGGCGGATGGCCTTGAGAAGTCAATTGAAATTACATAGAGTATGTTTTTTTAAGCATTTAGAGAGAGTGTCTAAAATTAATGTACACTTTTGTAATTTTATTTTAAAAAATTGATGCCATTGATGCAGCAATAAAATCTGAAGATGCACTGCAAAGAAAAAAAAAAAAGAGTAAGGCGGCCAGTAAAGCCAAAGGCTGTTGTGTTACCATAGTTACACTATAAAAAAAAAATTGATAATTTTACAGTATAATACTATCACCCCAGCTGCCAGTATTATACCGTAAAATTAATAGCAATAAACAGTAAAGTCAGCAGTAATACGCTACCACGCATGTGTGGCAACGTATTACTGCTTATTTTATTGTTTATTACTATTAATTTTACGGTATAATACTGGCAGCTGGGATGCCAGTATTATACTGTAAAATCAACAATTTTTGTTTTTTGCAGTGTGAGGAATATTTTTTATTTTTTCAATAGACAATCTCTTTGTAATTTTTTTCGTCCACTTTCCACAAGTCTTCCCTTTTTTCACGACTGTGATTATTTTCCATCATGCGAAATATATCATTTAAAATAAAAATTGTAAAAATCATTATAATATAAATACAAGAAAAGTACATTTTCTAAGAAAAGACATTTTCTAAATACATAAATAATGTATCGTTTGAAATAAAAGATGCAATCTCCAGTTATCACTTACGAATTCAGCACACGTTGGATTTCCTTTAGAATCAACTCTTTTACCTCCTAAGAACACCGGTAGAACATCAGCGTCAATATATTTTAATAACAAACTGGTACTTTGACCTGTAAAGGTAAAAAAGAAATTTGAACACGTTGTTAAAATCAAATAAAAGTAAATAATGAGAAGTTTCCGCTTGCTGGGAAAAAAAAAAAAGAGAGAGAGAGAGAGAGAAAAGAAAAGAAAGAAAAGAAAAGAAAAGAAAAGAAAAGAAAAGAAAGGAAAGAAAAGAAAAGAAAAGAAAAGAAAAGAAAAGAAAAGAAAAGAAAAACTGCTACCGATACAGAGTCAGAAAACTGAAAAGCGATCAGGGTCCATAAGCCGTGTTTTTGGCCCATAAAATAGACTGAAACTCGATTTTGTTATACTGACTTAATTATTTCACTTTTTAATATTAGAAGGTTTATCCTGTACGATTTCAACAATAATTTTTTTGAGTTTATTCGGATTTATATGACTTACACAAGCTCAAAGTTCGTATTATTCGTAGTTTTTGATGAAAATGCGCAATTTCTCCTAGTTTTGCCTCAATTATTTATATGAGCGCAATCGTGCAACACTTTCTTCTTTACATATATTATAAAATACATCACAATGTACAATATATGTAAAAATAAAAGTGTTTCAAAGCTGCGCTCATAGTAAAATATTAAAAAATATATTATACAAATTGAGGTAAAATTAGGAGAAATTGCGTATTTTTCATCAAAAACTAAGAATAATACGAACTTTGATCTTGTGTAAGTTATATATAAATCCGGACAAAATGCAAAAACTACTGTTGAAATCGTACAGGATAAACTTTCTAATATTAAAAAGTGAAATAATTAAGTCAGTATAACAAAATCGAATTTTAGTCTTATTTCATAGGTCAAAAACATGGCTTATGGAGCCTGATCCTTTATCGGTACACCTAAATAAACAGTTAAAGGGAAAAAAAATCAATAGAAGGAATGATATTGAGAAACAATGGACAGAAGTTGCCCAAACTTTTAACCCTTTCAGGACGGGCGTCATGTAACGAGATTTTAATTTTTAATACCACTAATTCCATATACAGGGATGCCATTTGCTACTAAAATGCTACTTTTTGTTACTATTTTCAGCTTCAGGAGACTAAGGGAACTTTTTTAAGGAAAAAAGGCTTGAAAAGCAACTATTTCCGACAAATATGCAACTATTTTATGTAAAAGGAGACTTTTTTTGAAAATTTTATTCTAGCTTGTTTAAATACATGTTGCAGGAAATATGAAACAACAATACACATTTTTTACCATTCCAGTACAATTTTTCTATATGTTCGATACCACCACCAAACAGCACTTTTCTTGACCAAGAGTCAATTTCACTCATTTTTCTATTGTTCTAATTGCTGCTGCATAGTAACAGTAAGCAAATAAGCAATTACATCTTTTGATGTCCCAGCATATGTAGTTTTAAATCATTAAAGTTCTATTTCTCAAAAAAAAAAAAAAAGCACTATTTGTTGCTCATTAATAACAATAAATAAATCATCTAAATAACCTCCTCCATTAAAAAAATTCTGCTTCCTCCTTTACTCTCATCCCCCCCCTCACCCTCTGTGTTTCAAATCGTTTAAATCCCTTTATTTATTTATTTATTTATTTATTTAAGAAAAGACATCTGCCCTAGTTACTGATCTCTGCTTCTAATAACAATAAATAAATAACGATCATCTAAATCCCCCCCTCTCTCATTCAAAATTTACTCTTCTCCCCCCTCCCTCCCCACAGCATAGAAGGAAATTTAAAATCTGTATTTTTATATTTATAAAATTATCTTGTCCTACTTGTTGCTCTCTATGGAAATAAATAAATAATCAGGCTTTTATAAACTACCCCTTCCTTCCAAAATTATTGGTTAACCCATTTGCCCAACCCCTCCAGCATGCAGATTTTCAAATCTTTATTTTAAGAAAACTAATTCTTCTCTATTTGTTGTTAACTAATAATATTAAATTAAAAAAATTAATCATCCACCTCTCCCTCTCAAATTTACATTTCTTCCTCTTTCCCCCCTCCAGTGTAGAAAGAGGTCTAAAATATTTATTTAGAGAAAAAGTCTCACCTAATTGAGTTATAATATATATAAATAAAACATTTAAAACTTAAAATATTTAAAACTCTTTATTTTAAAAAAAGTCTATCATATCCATTGCTTTCTAGTAACAATAAATAATTAATCAATCATCTAAAATACCCCCTCCCCCCACGCCCAATTTCTGTTTTCTCCCGCTCCTGCAATTTCAAACTCTTTAAAATATTTAAAATTTGAATTTTATATGTATAAAAAAATTGCTGTATTTGATACTTTGTAGTAATGATAAATATCAATGACCTTAATTCCCTCCACCCTGAAAAATTTCATTTGTAAATAATTTTTCAAATAGATTTTCGTATTATATAGTGCATCACCCTAAATTGGGACGCCAACTTTGTTGTAGTATTCTACAAAAAATGTCATTTCAAAGTAAGCAAACGTACATGTAAAATAAAAACTTCCCTTATACTGCAGTTTCAAACTCTTTAAAGTATTTAAAACCGCTTAAATCTGCAATTTAGGAAAAGTTCCAAGAAAGATTTCTTGAAGTTCATTACGAAAGCAAAAATGAAATGCTGGAAATATCACTATTACATCTGCAACTAACAAGAGCTATATCAAGTGTTGATACAAAAGTTGCAGCAAACTAAACTCAAATGTCATGAAACTAGAATGGATTTACTTTTAACAATTTTGTTACATAATAATTAGATAATATGTAAAAACAGTACTGAATTTGTGAAGATTGTATACAGTGTGATTCATAAATATCGAAACAATAGGCTATCTCCTTAAATATTGCCCCTAGGCACATACTTCCAATTGCAAAGTTTCATTAAAAAAGGTGCAAAATTTGATGAGATAAGTTGCAACTCCACGAGGGGTCTATTTGAGAAAATACAAAAATTAAATTTTTATACGGCCCCCGTAGGATAAAATTTCCAATTAGAAAATTTTTCCTTGTCCATTCCTGAATTAAACAAAAAAAATTCCATCTTGATATCTGCAAAACTCAGAGAGATATGTCCGTTTTAATAATTCGTGAGGTTTCGAGGGATTAGACACAAATTGAAATGCGTGAATTCAAGAAAAAATGTTACTGTAAAGTGTCCGGGAAACATTTAATTTTCATTTATTTATTTATTTATAGAGTTAGATTTTTAAATTTTTTTGTAATGGTTAACCATATAATTTGTTTAATTAATCTTTGACTTATTTAATTTAAAGGTTTTAAATCGAATTTATTTAATTGAATTTCTTAAAAGAGTTTCTGGTTCAAACGTATTAAACCTGGTAAAATAAACACACTTATAACGGAAGATTATTGGGAACTTGGTATCTATTAAAAAAAATACGCAATAGAAACGTTAATGATTATTTATACTCTTAGACCAGCGGTTCCCAACCTTTTCTCTTTCCCGTACCCATTTCTTAGGCTTTTCATTTAGGATTACCCCCTTTTCTCATAAACACGTTCCTCTTCACCTACACAACGCAGAAATGTTTGTTTTTATTAAATCATTAAAATACTCTTAACAGAGCTAAACAAATCGACTCAAGTTACACTGACATTTCTAAACTTTTATTTTTTACTAGCTAACCCGCCCGGCGTTGCCCGGCCCGAGATATTAATCATCTGTTCTATACGAATATGACTGAAATCTGTAAGACTGTCGAAATCAAGTCGAATGAGGCAAACCTCGTCGTAATCGGGCTCATAAAACCCAAGATCGGAAAGAGCATCCTGGTGGTCGAAAGTGCAACTAAAATATTTAAGGCTATAGATATCAAGTCGAATGAGCCAAACCCCGTCGTAATAGGGAACATAGAACCAGAGATACTCCTTCCACCAGAGAGAGTTCCACCTTCCACCGCCAGGGGCGCAGTCTGTTTTAGAAGAGGCCTTTTCAGAACACTCGACCCAACCAAATTTCCTAGTAGAATTGAAATTTAACTACAGGTTAACAGTGCCAAAATAGCGAAAATCGCGAAAGCGGGTTACGTAAACGATCGGTTTCGAAAGTGTTAATGTAGATATTTTTTAAAACCCAACAGTGCGTTTTGAAGAAAATGAACGTATCTATGATCTGGAGTTTACTGTTTGTCCGTACTCGCATTTGCCGAGTCAATGCCGATTTTTAAATCTGGACCAAAAAACGAAAATCGCGTGAGTTTTGGAAAGGATATTTTTTTGGAGGGTTAAAATTAAAAATTTTCAAAACGGATACCAGATTTTAAAAAAACAAAGGGATGTAGATTAGTCGAGGTATTTTTAGTTTTTCGTATCTTGTTTATAAACGCCAATTAGGATTTTTAAAGACAGGGGAAATAGTTAAAAAAGCGAAATTGACTTACGGTAAAAAACGTTTTTGAAGGGGTTAACGTGATTTTATTTTTAAACTAAAGGTTTCTGCCTAAATCCGACAGAACATAGATGTCTTTAGGTGTGTTTGCTTTTTTTTTTTTGGGTTATTTTAGAAAGCCGATGCCAGATTTTATATATCATAGAAAATCGGAATTTGCAAAAGAGAGTCCTGCGCACGAATTTTTTTTTGAAGGGTTAATATTCGTATTTTTCAAAAACAAATACAGATGTCGAAAAAGGAATAAATGTAGATATTGTCTGGTATTTTTAGTTTTTCCTACCTTTCTCTGAATCGCCGATGCAAATTTTTAAAAATTGCCAAAATCGCAAAAATTACAAAACGGCATACAGAAAATATACTTTTTCGAAGGGTTAATTTTTGTATTTTTTAAAACCAAAGGGGGCTTTGGAAAGGGCAAAGTCAGTTCTTTAATTTGGTGACCTTCGTTTTTCCGTATTTTTTCTATTCCGGTGGATGCAAGGCTCGGAAAACGGGAGAAAATAAAAAACATGAATTCGATGCTTTTTGATTATTTTTTTTTGAAAGGGTGAAATGTAAATTTTTTTCAAACCAACCAAATCGTTTGAGACGTAAAAGTATTTTCTTTCAGAATATGTAGACGGTTTTTCCGTATTTCCAACCGTTTGCCCATGGCGAATTTAGTAAAATTAAAAAAAAACAAACAAAAAAAAACGGGATGTGTTGTGCTTTCTTTCTTCTATTCCGGAAGATACGGACGGATATTGGTTTCTGCGCATGCGCCAGCTAGCTTTTGAATAATGACGTTTTCATTTGTGACCCTTGATCAGTTTTTAATTAATAACTACTTTAATTTTCAAAATATTAAAATTCTGACTTTGGACTACCTATATCTAAATTTGCAGCCTTCTAGTTGGGCTAGATTTTCCTAGACATCGCCAACAGACACACACACAGAGCGAAACTTTCTTTTATTAGTATAGATATTGCATTTTAAAGTAAATTTTACTTTTTATAATATAAGCTTAACATCAAAGCAAACATTTAAAAAAAATCGCTATGAAAGTTTATAACAGTATTGCTGTCAAGTAGCTGACAAGTAGCCGAAAATGGCTTTTAATACTCTCAAGGGGATCCTTGAACTTTTTTCATGAATCTGAGTTTTTTAAAATCAGGTTCAACCGAAGACAGGTATAATTATCGAATTAGGAGCAGCGTCAAGTTTAATACACGCATCCTTAATATATGCATAAGACGGAAATGCTCTTTTGACAAGCTCTGTATTTGTGAAGGATAACAAGTGTCTTAATACTTTTTACTGAGTTTTTGGTTCTCTTCAATTTTCGCGAAAATTCGGGAAAACAAATGTAATCATTCTATAAGATTAGAGGCGGACGAAGGTAGCGACATTGAATTATTATCAAAGAATTACTAGATCTAATGAGGCTTTTCCCTCATTTTAATAGTAACATATTAGAGTTACGCATGAGATTTACTTCGTAATCCAAAACTATCAACTTTGTTTATGCGTTTTCAGTTGAACTATTTTTTGTAATTTCCGCCATTACCTATATTATTTTCACGTACCCCCAACACGCCCGTCACGTACCCCTAGGGGTACGCGTATCCCAGGTTGGGAACCGCTGTCTTAGACTATTGTATTTTAATAAAAGATCTATTTTTAAAAAACAATGTCGTTTGGTATAAATGAAAAATAGGTTTAAAAACATAATTTTTGAAGCTGTATAACAAAAAGTAGAATTTTGAAAATATTTCTGTGTAATTTATTAAAATATATTTCCAATGATTCCGTTAACAGAAGTTTCATTATTGCTATTACTATTTTTCTAAACTTATTGTCTACCCGACACGTTATAATAACAATAAAGACATGGGCCGGCAAGGCACGGCACTGCCCGGCCCGGCCAGCGGGCTTCGCCAGTTACCGGCCAAGAACGGGCCACCAAGAACGGGCTCATGCAGACCTCTAGCATATATATCTCAAGCAAGTTTAACGCAAAAATCTACACGCTGTTAATTTATATCTAAAAGTTAAGGCATTCTCTTAGATCGACTTTTAATAATGCGTAAATTTATGGTCGATCCCTAACTTCCATTTCAAATGAACTGATATCGCGTCGCTCAGAGGTATGCTTAAGTGGTGTAAGTCACGAATTTGGGATTTTAATATCTCTGTGAATTTTGCAGATATCAAGATGGATTTTTTTGTTGTTGTTGTTTAATTAAGAAATGGATAAGGAAAATTTTCCTAATTGGAAATTTTATCCTACGGGGGTCGTATAAAAATTAAATTTTTGTATTTTCTCAAATAGACCCCCCATGGAGTTGCAACTTATCTCATCAAATTTTGCACCTTTTTTTTATGAAACTTTGCAATTGGAAGTATGTGCCTAGGAGCAATATTTAACGAGATAGCCTATTGTTTCGATATTTATGAATCACACTGTATAAAATGTTGTATTTTTGTAATCAGAAAAACAATCATTTTTAAGGAAAGATTAGGGAATAGTCAGAAGATTTGTAAAAGGGAAATCATTATCTACCCTGATCTCAACACTGTGACTATTTTGGATAATAGTTTATATGCAACTATTTTGCTACTAAATCAGCCATGATACGCGACTATTTTTGCTGCTATTTTTGGCTTCAAAGGCTACTAAAGCAACTATTTTGAATAATTTTTGGAATGGCAGCCCTGCATATAGTGTTTTTCATCTTATTTAATACAAGAATGCTAGGATTAGGCAAGAAAAAGATTACGACTAAAATATTCTGATACTAAAAGATAAAAACCATTATATGGAATAATATTACCTTATATGGAACGTACGTGACATTCGTCCTGAAGGTGTTACAAGGAAGGTATTTCAAACAGTAATACAGCAGTATACTATTTTTCGCCTTATTTAATCCAAGAATTCTAAAACTAGACAAGCTAAAGATTAAGACTAAAATATTCTGGTATTAAAAATAAAAACACTACGGAACCTGTATGGAAAGTATACGTGGCACTTGTCCTGAAGGGGTTACAAAGAACGCATTTATAGAGTAATTCCGTAGAGTATTTTTCGCCTTATTTAATCCAAGAATTCTAAAATTAGCCAAAGATTAAGACTAAAATATTCTGGTACTAAAAAATAAAAACTCTACGCAACCTGTATGGAACGTATACGTGGCACTCGTCCTGAAGGGGTTACAAGGAACGTATTTGAAAGAGTAATTCCGTATAATATTTTTTGCCTTATTTAATCCAAGAATTCTCCAATTAGAAAACGCAAAGATCATGACTAAAATATTCTGGTAGGGGTACTTCGGGTATTATGGAATACCATTTACGTTTGAAGCAATATCACAGCTCGATATTGTTTAAAACCCGAAAACCTAATACAAATCACAAACTTCAACTATCTGTGATTAGTTATTTGTAGACAAAAATCATTTTACGAAATTTCATCGCATGCAAACAAATAATAATAAAGAAAAACTTTTTTGGAGCAGGATATTATGAGATAGGCGGGAAATATGAAATAAGGGGTTAAAAATGAAGAAAACGAACAAAATTTGGCAAAAAAAAACAGATGCAATGTTATCAAGAGAGCATGATCAAAATATAGTGTCTAGGTAGTCAGCCAATATATTTCAGTTCATACATCAGATTTGCAAAAACCACAAATATAAGGGTCTGTCTTTGCAACACCATAATCACAGAGTATTATGAAATATTGGTATTCCGTATAACCCCATACCGTCAGTTTGGGAAAAAATTACTCAATATTTATTGGTGTGAATCGCGAGCTAAAAAACGAGTATCTATATATATATTTGTCTTACGTGGCGTGGAAATAGGGCTGAATTTCTACCTTATCGTTGGCAACAACCTTAGTTTCCAGAGCTCAGACCAATGAACAGACAAGATTGTGTTAGCTCCACCTCCAATATGGCGCGGCGGTCAGTGTCAGAGCACTGAAACTGAAGCTAGCAATTATTAAAAATAAAATAATATGAACGTAAACCAAAGCGTCTGAGATGATTCCTCATTTTAATTATGAGTAATATTGTCGTTTAATTATGAGTAATATTGAATTCTCAACTCTTATTTAGAATTTATTTACGAATTTTACTCACAAAAAGTCGGAGATAATAAAATATAAACTTTCTAGAATCCCCTGCTGCCATCTGTTAATGTTTTATTGAAGTAAAAATGATTTTTCTTCAATTTCAATGAAGTAAAAATTTCTTTTGCAGAAATCTATAATCAATTAGAATATTAAAATGTTGAACGAAATTTAAACAATCATTGATAAACTATCTTCCTACCACGTAGTGTTTTTTTTTTTTTTTTTTTTTTTTTTTTTTTTTTTTTTTAAGTGAATTTAAGCCGCGCTCTACAATATTATAGGTGCAATAAGTTTTAAACTAATTATGTTTCCAAGATCCTTTTTCATAGTATTTAAATGATTTATATGTCCATTAGTAGCATCAACTAAATGCATTTTTAGTTGTGTTTTCAACGGAGTTTTCGATTACTTTTTTACATTAAAAAATTGTCAATTTCATATGTTCAAATGATTTATTGTAGTACTTATTCCGGCTAGAATTATTAGAAAAATAAAAAGGGGCGAGCGAGCGAAGCGAGCTGGGACCGCGTAGCGGTCTCAATGTGAATTGCTTTGCAATTCACGGGGGGTTGGCGAGCGTTAGCGAGTAGGGGGCTGAGCCCCCTAGTTACATCATAAACTGTTAGTAAGGGTGATCGAAAAGTCGAGCAACCCTTAAAAAATATTTTGTTTATTAAAATACAAACATGATTCAAATTACAAACATAAACTAAATTGAAAGAGTAACAGTATTGAGACACAAAACTGAGCGAAAATTAACATTGTTACATAAGATATACAAAATATGACATTTTTCTCGGATAACAAAGACGTATGCGTTTTTTCAAATTTGAGGCCACTCTTCTCAATGTTGAAAAACTTATTTTTTTAATCTCATGCTCAATGTTTGTTTTCAGGTCAATGATGCACTGTGGAATGTTTTTGCGAACAACTTAAGAACCAAAATTTTAGTTCATTTCAAGTACATTTATTGATTATACAAGATGTCAAAAACTTTCGTGAGAATCTGGCTAGCCATTTTCGCAAAATCGTGCACGCAATCTAATAAATAACCGTTTTCAATGAAATGACTTTAAAAATGAACATTCCTATTGCCGTATGTGGCAATAATTGAAATTATTTTTTTCGTATTTTTTATTCTAACACAAAAATTTGAATGAACGATTAAAATATTAGAAATTAGTTGAATTATAATACAAGCGTATAAAACAGTTTTCGATTTTTTGATCAACCTGACCTCGAAAATTAGCATTCAAAATCGATTATTTTGAGAAATTGCAACATCTTCGAGGTAAACCGCTACCCCTTCAGAAAATCAATCGTGGAAGGTTGTATATTAACAATCACAATAAATAAAATATGTCTTATTAGAAGTAAATACTTCAAGAAATTCCTGTTCCCACTTTCCTCTTTGCATTTTTAGAATAAGGAAATTTCGTTAATGGAAAATGAATATTTTAGAAATGAATTGAACTTACCTCTTGATGCTACCCTTATTTTTGATAGGAAATTGTACTTTAGAATTGGTTTGAAGAAATTAAAAATTGAATGAAAATAAAAGGGAGCTGAAAAGAAAATACAAAACATGAGCAATTCTAGTAAATGTCTAAACATTCAATTAAAAAAAAATAATAAAAGTAAAAACAAGACCAGAAAATCATGCATCAGTCATAGATTGTAAAATATTTTCCAACACTTACAGGATATTATTAAGAAATTTAATTTTTTCCTAGAATGAAATGATAGTATAAACGACATAAGAGAAATACACTTACGTCTAACCAGGAAGGTCTCCATAAGCGCATACTCAGAAATTTTTGAAAAAATTGCTGCGGAACCTCGATATAACGTCCGTAAATAAATATGAAAATTTCGTGTTTTTGGCGATTTATTGCTGGTTGGCGACAGAATAAAAATTTTAAAAAATTAGGCTTTTATGATAAATGCTCTTCGGAAAAAAGTTTTCTACTCGTCATACTGAACTAGTTTAAGTAAATTTAACTTAAATAAATACACTTTTATAACTACGGTTTTTCCCTATACATATATGTATATTTAAAGAAAATTAACAATCGTATTCTATGATTTAGAACAAAATTTAAATGGATAAAAATGATTCAAACTAAAAATTAATGTCCGATTCTGCGCACTGTCAAATTTGACTTTGATATCGTTAGTGTCGGAGATAACAAGAGAAAAATATTTATTGCCATGGAAACAACGACTTATCAATATCGACTTATCAATATCATGATAGCGTTCTTAATCGGGCAGTAACAGTTAAAATACACTTAAAACTTATCCAGACACAGCGAAACCGTGTAAAAATAAATAACTTCAGCAATACGTAACTTGTACTATATTATAAAAGCTTATAGAAAAAAATAATACACTATTTAATCGTTTAAGTTTAAATTTATAAAGTACTACTCATTTAAACACTCACTTAAAAAAAACAATTTCCAAATGCATTAAAATCGCTTGCATTTGGCGAAGAAAAAGTGGCGCTAACCGAATCGCGTCTCTTTGCGCTAAATACTAGAATGTATTTTATTTTTTTTTTACAGATTTTTCTACTGGGCTTCCGCAGCTAAATTTAACTAATCCTTTATTACGTACATGGGTAGCTCTATTAGCATTTTTTTTTTTCAAAATATTCTGAGTATACGCATTAAGGAGACCTTCCTTGTATGTAAGCGACGTAAAAAAGAAAACACATAACTCTGTAAAAACCTATTCTCAGAAATTACAGTCCACTTCTAGTAACGTGTGCGAAGTCTTTCATGTGGATCGACAGAATATATACACACTACCTCATACAATCAAAATTAGACCAGTTTAAAATGCATACCACCAGAGTAAAACGCACTTCCAGCATTTATAGATCTTAGCCAGTCTTTTAACCGAATTATTTTGCGTGTCTCTGTAAATAAATAATAAATGCTATACACTCTACAATCTATAGAAAACATCCAGTGCACTTCAGTGATTTCGTTATTTTGAAGCATCATGACATCATTAAAATGCCCGCAAATGTTTTTTTCCATTTGATCATGTGTAATGGAATTCTTTTGTGAACCTCTGTAAACGAACTATAAATGCTACTTATTCTATACTCCTGAGAAAGCATGTTGTAGTCCATCTCAATGATGTATATCAATCTCATTGTTTTTTAAAATGTCGTAACATTAATAACTAGTCGTTGGGGGCCACCGTAATACTTACTCATCATGGATATGCATAATATAAAATATTAAAATAAAAATGTGTAAACTACTTATAAAGTGCATTGCAATTCAAATAAAATCGTGGCTTGAAGACGTCACAAACTTTAAAGGCTCGATTACTGAATTGCTTGAAAGAAACATCCTTATAACTCCAAAAATAATAATCCTATTAACTAGCGGTTTATTGCATCTGATTAAGCGTCAAATTTCCAATTAAAATATATCTTTGAAGTGAAATTTGGATGAAATACAGGGTCATGAAAAATCGAAAAGTGTCGAAAATAGGATTCCAAATATCTCGGCAACTAATTATCCGATCGACTTCATGCTTTATGCAAAATTTATGTTTTTTTATTGTCTTTTATATTCATTTCTTAAAATAAACAATTTCGAAAATTTTTATATACCTTTCATCAGAACGAATATTTCGAGAGTCCGAAAAAAATTGTTCCGGTTAATCGAGGTTATTGAAATGAAATAGGCTTCTTCCCATTATTACATGCTAAGTACATACCAAATTGCAAGTCTCTATCTCAATTTTTTCGGGAGATAGAGCGTTTACAGACACACACACAGACACACACACAGACACACAGACGGACGGCAAAAATTTTTTTCTAAAAATATGTTTTTCGGAATCTCCAGTGTCTGAAACGTGTAAATCCGTTAAAAAAAATTTTTCGATTTTCAAAACGATTACAAGACTTACCCTATACTACGTATGATGGGTAAGTAAAAGCATCGCAAACGATTTTTTTCCATAGATGTTAGTTGGTTGGTTGGTTGATTTGTGACGGCCGATTATCTACTCTTGGGATATACGCTCTAGGGGGGAGTGCCCTCCGTGGGAGTCTTTCTAAGGGATCCTAACCCGTATTTGCGGCAAGGTTCGAAGAAAACCACGGAAAACTCCGAACGGTTAGGTCCACGAGCACGACAGGGGTTTGAACCCAGCACCTCCCGTCTACCAGTCCATAGACCGTAATGTAACTCAATTATTTTGTGTGTCCCTATAAATGAACTATAAATTCTACATACTTAATTTTCAATACTGAACATTCTGTAATAAATCTAAATAACATATAAAAAAAATTCATGACAATCAAAGTATATTTACGGGAGTTAGAGCACCAGAAGACATACGACAGGCAGACAGAATCCATAAACACTTTTCAACTATGTTGGAAAGAGTTAAAAACACTCTTTTATAGGCTTTCAATATTTATCATTAAAATCACGCCTAAATTCATGACTGTAATTCGTGTATTTTCGAAAAAATTTCGTTGCAATACGTTAATTTAGAGAGGGTTCTGATTATTAAAAATTCACCCCCTTTAATTTACGCTTGATAGAAAGTGTGAGGTAGTAAAATTATTTAACAACTTATATAATTTTTGCTGTTCTATTTTTACGATATGGCAACACAGTAAAGAAAAAGAAAGCATTATTTAAACTATTATGCAGGATTTCGAAATTGTTTTCTCAAAATATAGTCATAATTTAATTAATTTGAACTGTTAAATGATAAAAGAGTATTTTTAAAAAGAATTATTGCAATCTTTATTTTTTATTTGTATTTTCTAAGTTTTAGTGTTTAAAATATTTCATTGTGTCAGTTTCACAGCCAGTTAGTCTATTTTGGAGAAAGTGGTTTGGAGCATAATTAACGCCATTGTTTTTGCAACTCGTAAAGAAATATAACCATAAAGAATATTTGGCGATTTATCACCAGCGTCTGCCTAACGAAAAAAATAACTTAAAATTAATTTATAAATTTATTGTTAAGTTCATTAATTTTATTTATTATATTAAGTTTATTTATTAATCTATTAAAATGTTATATTGTCATCGGAAACATGCATATTTTTTATAATTCTAGCATATCAGGAAGTGAATAAAAAATCGATTGCAAAATTCCATCTTTACATACAAAGTCAAGTTAAGTTAAACAAGAAAGAAAACTCATGCGTCAAGCATAGATTATATGAAACACTTTCCAACACATTTAGAATACTGTATCAAAAGTTCCCACACTGCATAAAACAATTGCTGATTTTACAATAACATACTGCTTTTACTTACACTTTAATACTGTTCCATTAAATACAGAGAAAAACTGTTTTTGATCAAGTCTCGTGATTGCGCAGTAGCGTGTCTCGTCTTATTTACGGTTTATTGCTGTTCATTTTACGGTTATAAACTGGCAGTCCAGCTGTTTGTATTATACCGTAAAATCAACAGCTTTTTTTTTAACGTGTGCTCCATTAAATACGGAGAAAAACTGTTTTCGGTCTAGTCCCGCGACTGTGCAGTGCAATAGAGTGTCTCATCTTATTTACGTTTAATTGCTGTTAATTTTACGGTTATAAATTGGCACTCAAGCTACCAGTACATGATAAACTAGCAGCATTAACATTAACATTAATATTATTTTATTACTTTTAAATGTACAAATTCAGTTACGTTGCTGAAAAGGATTAATTAAGAATAAATAACATCTGAAAAACCAATATTCCGACTTGAGAAAATTGATTAATGCGCTATAAAAACTACTTGGAAATGTTTCCGAAATTCAGTGGGTGCAAAAACGAAAAATTGTTTTTATAAATACTTCTTTAAATCTCGAAAATATATTGGTTTTCGGAGGTTTCTAATGATAAAGAACGCTTTTCGGCCTCGTGGGTAAGTTAGAAGAGGTTATTGTATATTTTCGTTCTTGGTTATATTATATTTTCATAGATTAAGAAACATTTGTCTCTTTTTTACAGTATACATGAAAGGAAATGTCAATAAGTTAAAATTGGTTTAGACAATAATTTTTTTCATATCCCAATTTTAAACTGCAAGCAGGATTTTTTTTTTTCTTGTTGAGTGTAATGAAATATAACAAGTTATAACACCTTGTAATTACATACTCCTTTTAATTTCTAAAAGGCGTAAAATAAAAAGATTATAAACAATAAAATAAGTTTTATTAGACTGTTGACATGTTTCAGCTAAATCTGAGCCATTATCAAAACCCTCAGAAATTAAAGAATATCATTTGCAGTAAAATTAACCCTATTAATTTTGAGAATTATTCACGAGTGTATAAAATGCCATTTATTAAAGAACACGGATCAAAGAACTACTATATTGGCATGAGAAGCATGAAATTCAGTTACAGAAAAAAAGGAGCATATAGCTGATATTAAGTGTAACATGAAAACCACAGCCTTGGCAAGATTATATCAAGAAGAAACCATCCCAATAAGTTTCAATGAAAGTAAACTAATTTTTTCCTCCAGTGTATACTATCCATCCATAATAAGAGAAACCATAGAGATAGTAACACGAAAAAATACAATATGTAACGATGCAACAAACTTACCAAAATTGTGTGGCTCGAGTTACTCCATGACAAATATGGAAATAAACATCCAAGTAATAAATAAAAAATAACGTTCGTAATTTAAAAAAGTACTTGCAAAAATAAATGATAACGTTTAAAATAACTTCATGGACCGTGCAATTATAGAATATACTTATTTGTTTTGATAATGGCTCTGATGGAACTGAAACATGTCAATAGTCTAATAAAACTTATTTTACTGTTTATAATCCTTATATTTTACGTCTTTTAGCAATTAAAATAAGAATGTAATGAAATTAATATTTTTCAAATTGAAATTTGTCTGCACCAAGTAACATATTGTAATAATTCTATCCCCAATAATCTCAAATTACACATTATAGTGGCTGTGCACTTTAATTTTACATCCCACAGTATTTTAGAAATAATTCTTTTCTTTAAATTTTGAAATATTTCCATTAAAATTATTTTATTTATTATAAAATAAAGCCACCTTTGAATAAGATAATAGAGTATCAAGCATACTTATTCAATAATAATAATAATAACAATAAAATACTTACCATTTACTATTAGTATATTTTCCCAAATTTCTGGGTAAAAGTCTTGTAGAATGCGGAATAAATCCAACCCTATCTCTACAACTAAAAGTAAAAACCAAAATAATAAAATTAATTTAAATTATTACAATTTAAAAAGAACAAATAAAGAACTATTTAAAAAGTTGTACAGGGTAATCGAAAAGTCGCGCAATCCTTGAAAAATATTTTGTTTACTAAATTACAAACATAAACTAAATTGAAAGAGTAACAATACTGAGCGAAAATTATCATTGTTACAGAAGATATTCGAAATGTGACCCTTTTTCTGGGATACAATGACGTGTGCGTTTTTTTTTTCAAATTTGAGGCCACTCTTCGAACACTTATTTTTTTAATCTCATGTTCAATGTTTGTTTTCAGATCAACTAATGCTTTTGCGAACAATCCACACTCCATCGTTGGACCTGAAAACAAACATTAAACATGAGATTCAAAAAATAAGTGTTCGAAGAGTGGCCTCAAATTTGAAAAAAACGCATACGTCTTTGTATCCGAGAAAAAGGGTAACATTTTGAATATCTTTTCTAACAATGTTAATTTTCGCTCAGTATTGTTACTCTTTCAATTTAGTTTATGTTTGTAATTTGAATTATGTTTGTATTTTAGTAAACAAAATATTTTTCAAGGGATACGCGACTTTTCAACCGCCCTGTATATGGAGCCGATTTCAAATAAATTTTTAAACCTTTCTAATCCTAAATTCTAACTCGGATTTTCAAACTCTGACCTAAATGTCATTGTGACACAACCGTTTACAACTACACTATAATGACATAATTAGAGTGCTAATTGGGTTATTGTGGAGTGGTACACGGGATTCAGTATCAAACACCATTAGGAATTATTCAAACAAAATAACCAGCTTAAATATGACGATAAAGTACAATGTGTGTTAAAATGCTCAACCAGATTTAATAATTCATTTACTTTAAGCAAGTATGAAAATAAAATGAATGATATATTTATAAAGTAGCTCATAAATTTTTTATACAATATTTTTAAAATTAATTCAAAATGTAATTAATAGATGACGCTATGTGCTGTCTCAACTTATAGTAATACTAAAACTAATTTAAAAACTTCAAAATCAAACTTCAGTTTGCTTCATGTTTCTTCAACTGCTAAACAGTTAATTAAAATTTAAAAATACTAATTGATTTTATATTTCTGATTTTTGTATGCAAAATGTCGTAAAAATAAATTCTG
This sequence comes from Maratus michaelseni, assembly GCA_963931845.1. Lineage (NCBI taxonomy): Eukaryota > Metazoa > Arthropoda > Arachnida > Araneae > Salticidae > Maratus > Maratus michaelseni. The sequence goes on from OZ007595.1 coordinate 123,572,665, forward strand.
ATTCATACTTACCACCGGAAAACCAAACTTGGGCAAGATTAAAGTATCCCATATCTACAATGTAAGTCATTTCATTGATCTCTCTACCTAGCTGTAAAAAATGAGAAAACATTCTTTACTAAGTAAGTTTTCAAGCAGAGGCGCCATTTCAGAATTTTCCTTGGGGGGTAGGAAGGGCAACTTTTTTTTTTTTTTTTTTTAATCTTGTGCACATCTGAGAAACAATTAGCGCAGTTTTATTCTCATATATATATATTGCTAAAATTAGCCAAATTAATCATTAATGAAAAATGTCTCTTATTTTGAGATTTTTTAAATAGCAAGGCTTTCGCAAATATTATTAGTAGTTATTAATTTCTGTACCTAAAATGTTTATTTAATGTTGCTATTTTAGTCTATTCTGACGAGTTATTTTAGCTTTTGTCCAGTTTTGAAAAATATATTTTTGAGTCTCACCTGTGATGACTGTTGAATTCTGGAAAATCCAATCCATTGCAGGAGGAACACGCTGCCCCCCTCAGTCTTTCCTAAATGGCGTCCCTGTTTTCAAGAAACGTAACTAACATCCATACAAGATAAGATATGAATATATGAAATAGAAATAACATCCATTGGTAAGATATTATTGATGGTAATATGGACGATCCAATGAATATGGCCAACCCGTAATAATGCGATTAGTTTAGGTGAAATCCAACTAATGGTACCTCAATCTAGTCGCGAATAGTCAGAAGAGTGGTTTAGCCCCGTTTTGGCCGCATTCTCAGACCACATGCACGAGAGAGCAGTCATTGTTGTTTTTCTGTTAGTTGTGGTGGGTATGTTATAAATTTGTCTTTGGTAAGTTTGTAATTTATCTCATTTAAACAAAGTGTTTTTAATTATTTATATACATGATATTTTAGCTTTTTTAATGTTCCTTTTAACTTTATAAACAAATTTCGACATAGGACTGCTCAGACAGAATTACAAACACTTATATAAAATTGTATTTATTTATTTATTTTTTGGCAATATGACCAGGTGGGTGGAAAATATGCAAATATGAAATTAAGTGTTGTTTGTTGTAATTATGTGAATGAGAAATGTACCGGACTTACCAGTAAATATACAAACAATTTTATTTGCCCTATATATGCAGTTAAAAAAAAAAAAAAAAAAAAAAAAAAAACTATTTTTTAAAAAATTGTGTTCAATTTTTTTCTAGATTCCCTTTTTTCTTATTTTCTCATTATTTTTTTTTATAAATTTTCAAAAAGTAATTGTTTTTTTAATGCGTTAAATATAAACTTTTTCGTTTTATTTCACCTACTAGCAAGCTACGCCCGCTGCGCTGGTCGGTTTCTACAAATGAACCTTGAATCAAACGAAATAAATCGTTTAATTTGACCTTGTATTTGAAAGCAATCTGTATATTTACCTGGAATATCCTCCCACATTACTGAAAAATGACGTGATTGCGCTATTATATTTTCTAATGTGCAGTCAAAATTTTATAAGGACCAACTCTTTTATTTGATCATTTACAGTTAGGGTTTGCTAAAGAATGATAAAACTATATGCAATATACTAAAACCATCACTAAAAATTATCGAACTAACAATGCGAACAAATTAACTAACAAAATCCATTCAATATATGTTTTTATAAAGGCTAATCGGGTTCATCTGATTATAGAACTTTTCCACATAATTCTAAAACTAACAGAACGATATGAAATATACTAAAACCATCCTTACAAATTATCTCCTTAACAATGCAAGTCGCAAAAAATACGCTCAGTAAAATCTTTCAAAAAGGCTAATCTTTCGGAATCGAGTTCACCTGACTATATAACCTTCACACATAACTCTTTGACTAAGCAACGTAGAACAATACGTAGTACACTATAATCATTCTTGAAATAGCATCTAACTAACTAACCATACAATGCTCATCAAAATCCGTCCAGTAGAACTTTTTCAGACGGCTAATCTTTCATAATCGGAATCAAATATTGAAAAGGCTAATATGTGATTAAAAAAAATGGTCACCCAATTTTCGAATTTCCCCCCTATAATTCTGGAACTAAGCAACATAGAATGATATGTTATATAATAAAACTTTCCCTAGAAAATTATCTAACAGTCTAGGTTCCACCGAAATCCATTCGACAAAATCTTTTAAAAAGGCTAATCTTTCATAATCGGATTGATCTGACAGTAGAACTTCCCATAATAATTCTATAACTAAAACGATATGTTATACAATAGAACCTTCCCTGAAAAATTATCTTACAGTTTAAGTTCTACGAAAATCCATTCAGCAGAACTCGAGTTATAAGCAGCCGGAACGAAATTTCATATATGTAGAAGTAAATAGAAGTATATTGCCATTAATATAGTTTGCATTTGAATAAAAACTAGTCGGATGTGCCAATCCCAAAACTTTCTTCTATCTCAGTCATGTTAATACTTCAAAATTCGCTATCACATCGCCAATAAAATCAATATTTTTCATCATTCTGTTGTACGTCAGCTGCGTGCGAATGGTCGGGTTACAAGGATGCGAACAACCGATGTATACTAAACTACGAAAAGTCCTTCTGGCCTGAACCGACAGGAACACATAGCCTTCCTATTCCTTGGTTTTATGATTTTAGCTAATTAATTTAATGGAAAACACGAAGGTAAAACGCGTGGAACCTAAATAAAGAAGATTCAATCTCAGTTCTCGTCAACATTGAATTTGAATGAGAATATCGCCAAATTAGTCCTCTACAGCCAAGTTGGCTTCATTTATGGCAACTTATTTTGGTCGCCAAATTTGGCGATATTCCGCCAACTATCGCCAAGTTTGGCGAGAATTTGACGTTGGCGAATATAAATATATAGTGATAAGCAAATAATAGGATTAATGGTTACAACAATGAAAGAAAATTTGCCGAAACCATGTTAACTAAAGCTCATAAATTAAACCCGTTTATGGATGAATTCTGCTGTCTTCTTTGAAAATGTTAGCCACCCTAAAATTTCAAACTGCTATATCTCAGCCATTTTTTAACATAGAGGCAAAGCAAAAATTGTTCCGGATTCTCTGGATCAAGGCCGAACATTTAACGAAAAATAAGTTTTAGGATTTCTAATTTTTTTGAATTTGCACATCTTTTTTGAATTTGAAATCTTTAAATGGCTATCGCAACGCCCCCTTTCGTCGAAATATCCCCAAATTCTAATAGAACCTGCCTGCCATAGCCAAAAACATAGAAAATAAATGTGGTTGAATTTGAAGCATAACTTCATACACTTTTCGATGATACAATAGTGAAAATGGAACAAAACTATCGATCACAGCGCCCCCTTTCGTCGAAATATTCCCAAATTCTGATAGAATCTACTTGCCATAGCCAAAAATCTAGAAAAAAAATATGGTTCAATTTGAAGTATAACTTTATACACTTTTAGATGGTACAATAGTGAAAATGGAACAAAAATATCGATCACAGCGCCCCCTTTCGTCGAAATATCCCCAAATTCTGATAGAATCTGCTTGCCATAGCCAAAAACATAGAAAAAAAAATTAGGTTCAATTTGAAGCATAACTTCATACACTTTTAGATGGTACAATAGTGAAAATGGAACAAAAATATCGATCACAGCCCCCCCTTTCGTCGAAATATCCCCAAATTCTGATAGAATCCGCTTGCCATAGCCAAAAACATAGAAAAAAAATTAGGTTCAATTTGAAGCATAACTTCATACACTTTTAGATGGTACAATTAAAAGCCACACAGACGGACAGACGGACAGACAGACGGACGGACAGACGGACAGACGGACATTTTGTAAAAACATGATATTATAGATAGAAGAAAGTAAAAAACACACCTTTTGGCTTAAAATCAAATTGTTTGGGGTCAAAAGTAAAATCAAAATCGCGAAAAACAAAAGATAAAACGCCAAATTTTGTTTCAATAGCAATCTTGCCCCTTGAATAATTTTTTAAGCATTACGAACATTCCTAATCATGTTTAAATTAAATATTTTCGTTTTATAATATTATCTCTTATCAAAACTCTTTTTCTTTTCTTTCTCTTTCTTTTTTCTTTCTTTCTTTTTTTTTTAAATAAAATTAGCAACAGTTTTTATTTGTCGAGATGTATAACCTTTTCATTTCTTTCTGCAACAATAATGGTCGCCAAAAAATTAGCAATGGTAACTTTTTCGGCCAATATAACAGAACTTTCTATCATAATTCTGTAACTAATGTACGTAGAACAGTATGTTATATACTAAAACCTTCCCTGAAAAATTATCTATCGAACAACGCAAGTTCCATCAAAATCCATTCAGTGGAACTCGAGTTATAAAGGAACGGAACGAAATTTCCGTTTGTGTTTTATATATATAGTAGATGAGCACATTACCTGCATATGGCCATATTACCTTCATCAACTCGCTTTTTTTTTTAAACAAACTACTACAGGTGTAAATTTTGACTAATTTAAATTAAAAACAAATTTCCAGTGCTAAAAAGGGTTTGATTTGTTATTCAATTTTTATCTTATTTTTTAATCAGTTACTACTACCGTTTAAAAATTTCTAACACTAGAGTGGCCATATTACCAGCAGATACCTTATAAATAAGTAAAAGCCCACTAAATATGGCTGGCAAAAAAAAAAAAAAAAAATTGAAAATGTAAAATAATGTACCTTATTTTAAGATTATATTTAAGAAAGATGTAGGAATAAATACTTAAAAAATGTTTTAGTTATTAATCAGATAGTATTTGTTTGAAAGGTCGAAACATATTGTTTCAATAAATTTTCATTATTATCTATTCAGATCACATGCCAACACTTACGTTAATCAGTTTTTCGTCCAGTGATCGATAAGTAGTGCCTCGTTGACCTTTTTATTTATTTATTTTTATTTTTTATCGTTTTTTTTTTTTTTTTTTGAGATTAATCACAAATTACAAAAGCAGTTTTTAATTGTACTTCCCATAAATTTTGTGAGCTACTGTATTTCCACTTTCGAATTTTGATCATGTCCAAATGCAATGAACTCTCATTAGTGCGGACCTTCTTGGGAGGCCATGTTTCGGCAACATTAACCCCTTCGCGACGAGCGTCTTTTACAGAATTTTTAATCTTTTACCACCGGTTTTTCAAAGCAGAAATTTTCACCTAATTGAATCGCAGAAATGCTAAGATTTAATGAGGCAAATCTTACAATGAAAAATAACTGGTGGGAATAATCGGGGATTCTGAGCCACGTATACGTGTCGCTCGTCCCCAAGGGGTTAAGAGGTATAAGCATTTCAATGGGGTAAAATAATTCGTTGCATTAAATAAATTTAATTCAGTTTTTGACAGAAATTAATTAGGTTACCAACTTTATGTTAAAAGAAACGACCTTTTCTTTTATTTAATAATTTTAGTAAAACAGCGAGTTAATGACAATTTGTTAATATAAAAGAATAAATGACTCTGGGGTAAACGAAATATGCAAAGACATTGCTGCACTTACATAATTTTACTTTATAAAAACTAATCTCTCGCACTTCTTTGAAATTGTTGAACAAATGATCGTTTCACTTCACCATTTTCCAGTTTTGAGACACTCTCGAAATGTTGATCTCTTTACGTCTTATTTTGATTGGTACTATACAGGGTGTCCACTATCAAAGGTGTCCACTGGCTAATTTCTAAACCGTTAGTCATAGACATATAGTTCCAATTGCAAAAATGATTTAAATGAAATAAATAAATATATATATATATATATTAAAAGTCGTTTGGATCAATAAAAACATTTCTTAAAAAATTGCGAAATTTAAATTTTTATATGGTCCTCTGCTCTTAAAAGTTATATTTAGTAAAATTATTATATTACAGTAACAAGACAGACAAAAAAAAGTCCCATTCTTCTACGATTAAAACTGACCTAGTAATAGCTCTTTAAAGTTGAAGCATCTTTTTTGCTTCGAAATAGGTGTCATTCACAAATTTACTAGAAATTTAAATAATCATGAGATAAAAAAAAAAAAAATAGTTGAATTAGAATTTACGTTACGATATAAATTGGAAATCTGTTTTCATTCTGACATAGTAAACAAAAATACAAGTGAAAAAATAACGGAATTTTTTTTTTAATGAAATGATGAAAAACAACAGTCTCATTTTTTTAGAAAATGTTATATTTTAAAATGCTATTAGATTATCTAATATAAAACTTAATTAATAAAAATTAAAGTTTTCTTAAGACTTGCTCGAAGTGACTTCCTTCGGCTGCAATGGAGAAATGTACACGTGAAATAAATCCTTCTATTACTTTAAGCACTTTGTTTACGATCCCTCAAACATGGCCCAACTCATCTGTGTTCAGATGCAGAAAATTGGTATAAGTCATGCAATTCAAAGTTTCATAACTCGGTCAATTTTAGTGTTAGATGAATGAGACTTTTTTTTGTCGTACTTGTTAGTGTAATAGGAAATTTTTACTAAATATCACTTGTAGAACCGGGGGACCATATAAAAAATTAAATTTTGTAACTTTTTAAGAAATTTTTTATTGATCCAAACGACTTTTAAAATAATTGTTTATCTCATTTAAAACATTTTTGTAATTGGAATATTTTGTCTATGACTAACTCTTTAGGAATTAGCCATTCGACAACGGTTGATAGAGGACACCTTGTAAAATAAACAGCCGTTAGCAATTTTTGAACCGATTACGTTGTCAATGGTGGACTGTTTTCTTTCTGTTTATAATTGTTACGGACAATTTCTTGATAAAAAAAAAGTTACATTAAAGTGGCTTTTGAAGAAATAATGTACGAAAGCAGTTTTGATTCTGCTCGGTCAATTTGAGAAAATATTGCCCGCATTATCCGATGAGTAGTACGTATTAATCGATGTCCTTAACATTAATTTGAAATTAGAAAATGATGGAGAAAATGAAATTCCCTCATTAACCGGAGCTACGACTTAAGCGGAGGTGTATTAACGATAATCCACTGTGCGGTGCCCAAAAGAAATAAATACAAGTATTATATATGATAATAAGTACCAATATGCAAACAGAAAAAACTTGGATGGTAACTAATGCCTCCATAGAATGATTTCACAATCATTTTGGGAAAGAAATCCAGCAATATTTAGTTCAGATTGATTTTGCAGTGTTTCTAATCAACAACTATGCTGCTGGTCCAAGTGTAATTTCTTTAATGTGATATCTCTAATTCAATCTATGGATCAAAACGTCTTAAAGTGCTATTACACGGGATAAGTTAAAGTGACAAAAATTGCCTCTATTCGTCAGTTTTCTAAGCATTTTATTGGCTGATCCGGGCAATGCTTTTCCACGTCAGTTTTCCATGCATTTGATTGGCGAAAGTTACGGCAACTTTGACGCCTCGTGTAATAGAACTATTAAACACTCTTAAAACACTGTACAGAGGAAAACTATGATTCGTGAAAAATATGTTGCGGAGAATTTTGATGTAATACAGATTTTGAATCAAATTAATGTCACAGATGAGATCTGTGGATTAACAAAGGCTTGGGATCGAATCAAAGAAACAACTGTCGATAAATTACGGTTCCCCCTTTTCCGTAAGTAAACAAAAATTCTTGAAAAAGTACTGAGTAATTGAAAAGGAAATCCCGATTTTGACTGAACAATTTAAATAACTGATTGAAACGATAATGTTTTCAATGAATGACTAACATGTGATGAAGATCTTTAAAGAATCAATTTTGAGATGGATGGTGAATTCGTTGACGCTTTCTCAAAAATGGAAGAGAAAATCAGTGATGTCGACGATGTTAATAACAGAGTTACTGAAGTAAAAGAACTGCCATTTCAAAACACCCTGGAATTTTCTGACATTGTTGCATAGAATTTGAATTTTCTGATACTGCTTCCTTGAGAAAAACATTTTTGATAATAAGAAGTAATGCAGACAATTTGCTGAGACAAACGAAAATCTGTTTTTTTTTTTTTAGGTTATTACTCGGTTTTGCTAGAAAATAATTTTATAAAATACTTTCAAGGACTATTCATTTGTCTCTACTTATTTTATTGATGGTAGATTCATTAATAAATATTGTTAATGAATAGATTATAGATGTGTGATGTATATCAGTTATGAACGGAGGAAGAGAAGAATTATATGCTTTTGGCAGAAGTGGGTATTTCTCATTTACCGATAATCCGCGTACCTATTGGCGCAAGCCCAGCGAATTTCCGAGCTTACTTTTTATTTCTAAAATGTTAAGCTTTACTCTGGCAAAAATCTTACATTTTTATATCTAAGCATTTTATAGATATTTAATTTGAAGATGAAAAGTTTTACATAACTAATATAATAAGTTAACATACTTTTTTGGACTGTTCTTTGCATCTTTTAAGATCCTCCTCGATCTCTAAGACGCAATATTTTCCTATGTCGTACGCATCAAGGCTCATGTAGAAACCTGTGTAGAAAAAATATATTAATAAAAGAGCAATTGTAATAGTAGCTCAAAATAAGTTATACATTTCTGCAAATGCACATACAAATTTCTACAAAAGAAAGTGTTTCGAAATATGTTCTAAGAAGTGCTCTAGAATGTGTACTGGAAAAAGATGCGTGTTCCAAAAAGCGTGCTACAAAGTGTGCTAAAAAAGGTGACAAAATGTGTTCCGAAAAGTGTTCTAAAACGCGTTCCCAAAAGTGTTCAAAAAGTGTTCCAAAAAGTGCGCTCAAAGTGTGCTAAAATAGGGGACAAAATGTGTTCCAAAAAGTGTTCGCAAATGCGTTCCCAAAAGTGTTCTAGAAAGTGTGCTTTACAAATTAAGTGTTCTCAGAAGTGTTCTAAAAACTGTTCCACAAAGTGTGCTAAAAAAGGGGACAAAATAAGTGTTCTAAAAAATGGTCTGAAAAGTGTATAAAGATTTGCAGTGCCACACACCGTTGTAAATGAGAGGTATGTAGGCAGGGTGTAATGTCCTACACGGGTCGGGTTGTACCCAACCCGAACCCGAAAATTCTATTTGAAGTCAATCCGAAACCCAACAACAAAAAAAAAAAAAAAATTCGTCAACCCGAAACTAGTTTATTAAAACATGTGTACTGTTTTTATAATTTTTATTTAACACCTTTTAGCAGTTAATGAAGTATATTACTCAAATTTGTTAATTATCGCTTTTTTTTTCTTAAATTCCTCACACGTGTTTTAATGCTAAAGACTTCTTCCGTTGAAGTTGAAGGTGACAGATGAAGCCAATGTAAAAAAGATTTTGAAACATATAGAAAGGTTGTTAAGCGATGTTAAGCATTTTTAAGGGCAAATACATGTAATATTGATAGATCAATAACGGAGCTTGATTTCATTTTTGGATCTAAACTCCAGTTCATGATATTTAAAGCTTTAAACTTGAAGAAGCATTTCATCTAAAAAAAGCGGGGTTAAAGTAATTTTTTTTTCTAAAAATTTCCGGTATGAATTCGGCATCTCTGAATAAATAAGAACGCCAAACTGGTAACCCTGTTCTTCACAGAAAAACAGTAAACAGTTGAGTGTTTCAATTGATTCCCAGTTGCAAATCAACTCCACTCCCTGTAAATGAATAAATGTATATCACATCATAGAGGAGCCAAGAAAAAAAAGTATAACTGTAGCACATTTGTACTACAATGGAAAAGAAAGGTAAAGGATTGGACTGATAACTTCATCAACCAATTACGAAAGAAAAGCCAGCAAATCAAATTTAACTAGCATTAAGTAAACAGAAGAGAGGGTAGCAAGCCAATCAAATTTAACTGACAGTAGGAGAGGCGGGGTCTTCACAAAAATTTTATTAATATTCTTATTTGTCGAAGAATTCTAATAAAGTTTAGTAGTGACAATCGGCCATTTTTTAAAAATAATGAAAAATGCATTTTTTTCACTTTGGATAGTTTGACGTGGTAGCGACGAAATGAAACTTAAGTTTCAGTGTGTATTTTTATGTACTTTTGTAAATTTTGACAAAGTGTTAATTTTATACATTTTTAATTAAAAAATCTCAAATTTTAGTTATTTTTAAGCAAAAGAAAAAAAACTATCGTTTATTTTTAAAATTTGGTTGCTGCAGAAGCATGTTTTTTTACCTGTACCAATCAAACACCGCTAACTGTCAAAGTTGCACCTGGATGCAGGTAATCCCAACGTTTCTTACTCCTCATATGCCGACAGAAGAAGAATGTACCAAAGATTCTGCGGGATGGAGCAAGATCTTTAGACCGGGAGGCGGCAGCACAGACAATCACCTCATCGATTTCACGGCTGAAATTCCTGAATTAGTTAAAACTTGATTCGCATATTACGGTCTGCCAAGTCATATCTTGGTGGAAAACACCCGAAAACCCGATTTTAGCGGTTGGCTCGTAGGTTTACCATTGTGTGTTCCTGCTCCCAGTCCTCCATGTTTTCATACCTTTGGGTGCAGGAAAACACAATGGTAAACCTACGAGTCAACTGCTAAACTCGGGTTTTCGGGTGTTTTCCACCAAGATATGACTTGGCAGACCGATTGCGTTTTAATATGCGAATCAAGTTTTAACTAATTCTGGAATTTCAGCCGTGAACTCGATGAGGTGATTGTCTGTGCTGCCGTCTCCCGGTCTACTTGACTTTACAAGACAAAAATGTCGAAAATTATAAAAAATCAAAAACCATACATATGTATCAAAACAAAATTAATTATGAAAAAATAGGCTCTAGAATATTGTTTACAAGACGAAAAAGAAATAAAAAGAATTTACAACAATATATAAAAAATTGGATTTACATAACAATTATTTTTCCAATTACTCATTTTTTTTCCCACCTGCTATTTCCTACTTTTCCAATACATTTCCTTCTAAAAACAGGGTTAGACGGTATGTAAAGGGGGGAAGACATATTATGGTTTCTCATGCTGTGAGGAACTTATATAACAACTCTACATAGTTGACAAACCTTGAGAAAATACTTATAATTTTCACGTACGTCGTGGAAATTCGTCGTTTCGGCACGCTGTGCAACGGTGCCATATTTGCATTTGTTCAGTGCGGTGAGATTTTTAAAGCGACACATAAGGGTTCAACTGCAGGCAAGTTATTGGGTTGTTCGGAAAGTTCTTTCCGGTTGGGAAAATTGGTTCGTACCGGCAAATTCTATCATTAAATTATTAGACATTAATTCTGAGGTCTAATGTCTAATAATGTGACGGGCAGAATTTTCAGGTACGAATTGGTTTTCCCAAACGGAAGGAACTTTCCGAACAACCCAATAAAATAAAGGACCAATAAGATGCAATACTGCATCGTCAGAAAAAAAATATTGGAAAATAAAATAATCTACATACTAATTAATTTTTCAGCAGAGCTGAAATTACGCTGTAAATTAATGAAATACAAAAGATGTGAATTATCACTTTACTAAACAGCGTACAACCAATAGAGTGAAAAAAATGTCCAGACCGGGATTCGATCCCGGATCTCTTGGTAGAGCACATCAAGTGCTTTATCAATTAAGCCATCCGGAAGACATCCACTCTAGCATTCTCTCATTATATGGCTAGGCTACAACCTCGTAGCACAAGATGGAACATCAATCATGAGCACAACTCCAGTGGCATACATGAGACAGAATAAATCCAGTACACCAGTAAATTATTCACCGGTACTGGGTTTAATCTGTCTCATGTATGCCACTGGAGTTGTGCTCATGATTGACGTTCCATCTTGTGCTACGAGGTTGTAGCCTAGCCATATAAGAGTGAGAGAATGCTAGACTGGATGTCGTCCGGATGGCTTAAGTGGTAAAGCACTTGGTGCGCTATACCAAGGGATCCGGGATCGAACCTCGGTCTGGACATTTTTTCACTCGTTTGGTAGTATGCTGTGTAGTAAAGTGATAATTCACATACTTTGTATTTCATAAAATAATCTGTTACACAGATTTGCAATATTTTCTTGTTTGTCCTGGGCAGTGGGCATAGATAAGTTACCTATTAAACTTTATGTTTTCAAATGAAGTATGTTTTGTCAAAGTAGAGTTGTCCTGAAATCAATAACATTTACTGACATAGAATGACATTCTAAGGAATAAATGATCATTTGTGAAATAAGTGACGATTTTGGAAAATAACGATGTCACCATTTGTTAAAATATGGCTGAATACGAGGCTAACGAAAAAGACAGGCTACCGCGGTCTATTCCCCTTATCTTTTTTTACAGACCGCTAGAGTGACGTGTTGCTCTTTTCGTACGCAATCATTGGTGCATTCGAGCATCACGTCACTCCCGCGGTCTGTAAAAAAAGATACGAGTAAAGTACCGCGGTAGCCTTTCTTTTTCGTTAGCCTCGGGCTGAATATTGGTGACGTGTTATTTCACTTACTTGATTCTAAAAAATAAATAAATTAACTAAAAAATGTATCTGCATTTTAATCCTAGAAGTGTAAGCATTCCTTCAGGAGACCAACAAAAGAAATATTTTAAGTAGTATGATTAGGCCGAAAACTCACAACCTACAATATTTAATAGCTTAAAATAACCGCGATCTGTGACTATAGAAAAATTTACACGGAAGCATAGAAGTTAAGTAGCCCAAATGCACGTCACGTCGGCTTCGGGTTGACGAAATTTTTTGTTGGGTTCGAGTCTATATGTTTCGGCTTGACCGAAGCCTTTATCAAGACAAATGAGAATATTCTGCACCATCTATGATGCAATGATTTGACATGCCATCATTCATGTTTTTCACGCTCTCTCTCACATTACTCACCTTATCATTATTTTTTTTTAATGATGGGAAGGGACAAACGGCATAACAAAACATATAACATACACTTATGAAAAGATAATCATGAATCTCGCGACATACACTTCTTAATTAAGAAGATAGGATATGATTTATTTTTCTTCTTCTTTTTATTAAATGTACCACTCACGCTCACCTTTTAAGTCACCTCTTCCCATTGCCATGTAGCGAATTGGAGTGCCATCCTTGGCTATGCCGACGTAGTTCGCGAATTCATACTTTTCAATAACCTGTTGTGAAAAAAAAGAAAGATTTTTTAAAAGAAAATTATCTTTTTGATAAATATGCCTATTATTCCAAAAATTATGTGCACTTTTTAACACTTTCCACCCATAGTTGAAAAGTGTTTATGAATTCGGTTTGTCTGTCCGTGCTGTGTAATTAAATTAAAATGTAAAATAAACTGTGAAATTAAAATGTGAATTTCCATTTAAAAATAACCCAAGTAACTTAATCCATGCTACAGGGGTTAAGATGCCGTTTATTATTGAAAATAGTTTTAAATTGAAAATTCTAATAGATATTTTAAATTTAGTATACTATTTTCTTAGATTGCCCAACAACTATACCAAAATGTATTTTTGATACTTACATATTAGCCGCATGCTAGCGGTCAATCGCGAAACATTTCACTATTTATGTAAACTTTTGTGATTCTGATTAATTTAGTGTTTAAGCGCGTAGTTCGATTACATATTTGTTAAATTCGTGTTTTATTTATTTATTTGTGAAGTTTTATTTTCTTTTGGCAATTTAGTTACAGAATAGCACTCGGAAACAAACCAATTGTGCTGATATTGTTTTTAATGCAGACGGTCTTATAATCTCTAATTGTGTTATACGCAGATTTTAAAATATTCATGTTTGAAAATTATTTTTAAAATCATAAAAAAAATCAGTCAATTGAAATGCAGTTTTCAAACAAATTGCATTTGAAAGAATTTTTTTTTCTATTCTATGGTATAAAAATTGAAATTGTATGATGTTTAGAAGTTTCATATATTTTTCTGCGCCAAAGAAAACGAGCATTCTCATTTATTAAGCTGAGACATTTTACTAAGATTGCATCAAAGTAACGGATATTGTTTTTTATTTATTTTACCTGGAAGTCCCCTATGATTAAAACAGGTAATTCCGGATGTTTCTGCTTAGTTAATGTTATTTCTTATATTAAACATGTGCATTTTAAAAAGCGTATTTATTTTATAACATACTGGTTATTTTTGGTACTTTCAACTTTGATAGTTTTCTAGTAATATATATATATATATATATCGATAGCATGCAAAATTGGTGCTATCCTAATTGCATAACTAAAATTATGATAGCACTTCGTCCAGTTTCATCATATTTACAAGGGGTTACTGTAAACTATACCAATATTACGTAAAAAAAAGTGAGGGGGAGGGGCTATTTAAGCTTGAATTGACAAAATATTTTCTTCATAACATTCTGATGCTTAAGGGCTGTACGTAATAGTATTAAATGATTTGAATAAATTAGATTTTTTTTTCAGATTTTTTTTTATAATATGGAATATAACATAACTTGTAGGACTCCTGTGGTTCATGGAGGTTGAGACAGATTGCTCTGATAGAATTTTCTTTAGCCATCGTATAAGGTAAGCAGGAGCATTATACAGGGTGTTTCAAAAAGAACCACGCAATTTCAAATGCGTCTATTATGAAAATTATTGAACATAGATACTTAAGATTAATTTTATATTACATGGCTAATCATAAAGTATTTTTACAATCCAAATTAAAGGTGCTCAATATGTCCACTTTTGGATTCACGGCATATGTCTGTATGGTTGTGGTCAAATTCATCCCAAACTTTTGCGAGCATGTCTGCATCCACTGCTTCCACGGCTGCTGTTACGCGTATCTTCAGTTCGGCTAATGTAGCTGGAAGGGGAGACACATAAACGTAGTCTTTTATAAACCCCCAGAACAAGAAATCGCACGCTGAGAGGTCCGGGGATCTTGGAGGCCAGACAGACACAGAAGTGGCGGGCGAAGAAAGAGCGTTATAGAGCTACCTATCGGAAACTGCGTAAAACTTGAGATTACCTACTTTCTACCTATATATTACTCGATCAAAACGATGTTAAAAGCTAAATAGTTATGATTTTTACTTACCCATAATACGTAGCATAGGGTAAATCTTGTAATCATTTTAAAAATCGAAAAAAAAAAAAATGACGGATTACACGTTTCATACACTGGAGATTCCGAAAAACATATTTTTAGAAAACAAAAATTGCCGTCCGTCTGTCTGTGTGTCTGTAAACACTCTATCTCCCGAACAAATTGAGATAGATACTTGAAATTTGGTATGTAATAATGGGAAGAAGCTTATTGAATTTCAATAACTTCGATTATCCAAAACTATTTTTTTTTGGACTCTCGAAATATTCGTTCTGATAAAAGTTATATAAAAATTTTCGAAATTGTTTATTTTAAGAAGTGAATATAAAAGACAATAAAAAATCATAAATTTTGCATAAAGAATGAAGTCTTTCGAGTAATTAGTTGCCGAGATATTTGTAATCCTACTTTCCGCACTCTTCGATTTTCCATGACTCTGTGTATTTCATTCTAATTTCAATTCAAAGGCATGTTGTAATTGGAAATGAGACGCTTCATCCGACGCAGTAAACTCTTAGTTAATAGGATTATCATTTTCGGACTTATAAGGATGTTTCTTTTACGCCATTCAGTAGTAGAGCATTTAAAGTTTATGACGTCATCAAGCCACGATTCTATTCGAATTGCATTACATTTTATAAATAGTTCACACATGTTTTATTTTCATATTTCATATTATACATATCCATGATGGGTAAGTATTACGGTGGCCCCCAACGACTAGTTTTTTAATCGAATGATTCTTTTTGAAACACTGTTCTGCTTTCTGCCATACTGAACGTGGCAAATCTAGTTTGAAAAAACTATTTTGTATCATTTATCCTTCCCTTTTTGTTACAGAAAATTTGAATTTTAAATTATATCTTTCAAAGTCTCAAGACAAAAGAACTAATATTGTTTTCCCTGATTGATTGTCTTTCCC
Source organism: Maratus michaelseni (assembly GCA_963931845.1). Taxonomy (NCBI): domain Eukaryota; kingdom Metazoa; phylum Arthropoda; class Arachnida; order Araneae; family Salticidae; genus Maratus; species Maratus michaelseni. Next base: position 123,588,556 of record OZ007595.1, read on the forward strand.
CTTCTAGACAATGCGACATGTTTTATATAATCGTTTTAGTTAGTCAACACATTTTAGTGTCATCAAAATATCTTTTTGAAAATATTAATAAAGATGTTCGAACCTATCCGTGAGTAGTGTCCTCAAAATTTAGGATTTTTTCTCTAAGCATATCCTACACCAGGGACGGCGAACCGTATGGTACGCGTGTGACTTTTGGCACGCAAAACAATAATTTTGGCCCAGCGTTGATTGTTGATGTAAATCAAAATACAGTGCGATTAAACGATACACACGAATCTAGTTGAGCTCATCTTGTCAAAATTCGATTGATTGGAAATTGGAGGTATTAATTGCGGCTAATTAAATGTCAGTCTAGTTCACTATGGGCGCAAAAAAAATTATCAAAGAAAGACAATATTTTGTAACTACAGTAATCTCTCACTTATACGCGACCTCTGTTATACGCGTTTTTCACTTATGCACGTTTTTTCCGCGGACCCGGCCAGCGAAATAGGAAAACAATGCTAACACTTATTCATTTATACGCGAAACCTAAAATGAACTTTTCACTTATGCGCGAAAAAAAAAAATTCAAGTTGCTTATCGCAAGAATGTACTGTCTCTTGGAATGTATTCACACGCCCTTAATCCATTGTTCGAATTCTTCCAAGAACGCGTTCTCTTTCGCTTGTGATTGACATCGAGAGAGGAGAACGGGTTACATCACGAAAATGTTGACGTCACTAAAAGTCGCAGCCAATCGGTGTTTACGGTAAGCACTGCTCGCGAAACAAGCTTTAGGTATGCGTTACTATGCCATTCGCTTACGTACTGTACAGTGTATAAAAAATGGAAAAACGTACGAACTTGTCGTCTTCTTTGAAAATAGATATCATAAAAAAATTGATGAAAAAGCTTCAATAATGCTTGGTTGATGTCGACGAAACCTTAATTGCAACTGAGATGCGGAATATCAGCGATATTGCAGCGGAAATTGGCAACTTCAAAGACGAAGATGTGGAAGATGATGAAGGAGATACAGCAAAAGTTCCCGTAACACACACAACAGCATATGAAGCATTGGAAATTCTGCGGGATTTTTTTCAATTTAATTCCGGAAGCGAAAGAACTTTTTCGCACCTAGATGAACTTGAAAAGACTCTCATCGACAGTTCCCGAAAACAAAAACAAGCCTTTATTGATGACTTCTTTGTAAAGAAAATGTAATTAAACTAAAGTTTGGTACGTATGTAACAACGTTGAATTTTTACATTCTTATTAAGTTACAATATATAAACGGAAATTATGTGCGTATTTATTTATTAGTGTATTTGTAGTGTACTGTTAGTATTAGTTATGTTAACTTTTCACGTTTAAGCTTATTTTATGGTTTTTCACTTATGCGCGAATCTCACTTGTGCGCGAAAATTCCGGTGTCCCCTTTTGTCGCGCATAAGTGAGAGATCACTGTATTGAAAAGGAAAGATTATTAGACAGAATAAATAAAAATGCGAAAGATAAAATTATGTCAACTTGGAATTTAATTCCAGAGCTTATTTAAAGAAGCTTGCGACAGCCGTATTAACAAATTTTCCGTCTATCTATCCGTGCAAATAATTATTTTTCCAAATGAATAATATAAAAATTCAAATGAAAGCACTTGTGAGATTGCAAATCCAGTTCAGTGTGCATTCTGTTAAAATTAACTAAGTATGTACCTAATATAAATTTTTCATCCAAGATGTAACAACAAGATTCGCATTTAATCGCATTTATTTTTGTTAATAATTTTTTTAATATATTTTGTTCTATAATTATTACAGTATAATACATACATGTATTAGGATGGATCAAATGAAAACGGAACAGAAGACACTAGATACCAGGCTTGCTCATTTATTATCATGACGTCACAAATGGTGGCTGATCGTGACGACAGACATACAGCGATTGGCACAAAACGATGGGCGCGTCGCTTTGTACCAATCGTTGGTCGCGGCCAGCCACTATTTGTGACGTCATGAGAATGAATGAACAAGCCCGGTATCTAGTGTTGCCTTGACAGAAGCCACAGAATGAAATGACATTGTTTATTTCAAACGTAATCTCCATAGTTACAGAGGCACTTGATTTGTAGCGTGCCGGTGCATGGTGAACCCTAGCTAGCTCATTAAAGAAGTCAGAAAGTAAGTACAAAACCAATTTTTATTTAAAATCTTAAAGGTAGGACGATGGATAAGTCTCACTCTCAGAATTTTAACTCTGACTGATGACTGTTAACTGAATAATCCCACTCGAGAAATATACGTTTCTGCACTACAGAAAAAAACACTTGAATAATACGAGTAAATGAAACTTTAACTTACACACAGATGAGATCTTAACTTTACAACTTCAGAACTACTTTTGGTGCGGTACGCAGACTTCCACAGTTTTACATGGCGAACTAAATACAAATTAAAGCAGCCCATGGCCGCCGAAACAACCTTTATTGAATTCATCAAACTAATTTATCTTATCAAATCAAGATTCAGCTCTAGGCAAATTTCACAACTGGAACGCAACTTCTTTCTGGCGATAGAAGCAGTCTTGACTTCCCCTGCTGCGAGATGCGACCAAATCCAATGATCCACACTCTCTCACTTGCTTAAATACATTTCTAACTGACCAGAAAAGCCAAAATTTGCATAAAAATTGCTGCGAAACGTAGAAAACCCACAAATTCAGAAGGACACATGTATTTGTCGAAAGTTAAAGTAAAAATAGTCTATAAATGTCGCTGCACGCACAGAGATGTTATTTTCACAATACGATCTCACTAAAATCAAACGACTGCCCTTATGAGGAGTCGCCAATCTACTACAGATCCACAGTTTCACCAAATGGTGAATACCCTGATACTAGAAGTCTTTTGGCTGAAATTGGAATCAGTTTCGAACATTATCCATCACTTCGACGTCCGAGTAAAAGCGGCGACCCATCAATTCCCTTTTCAACGGAACAAAGATATGACGACAAGATGAAGATGTGACTATGTGATGACGAGGTGATCTTGACCAGTTCTTGTATCATCATTCACAGATTTGCATCCCTTGCTGAAATCTTTGAGCCAGTCCTTCAAACAAGTCAATAACAGTGCATGTTATTCGTACACTGACTTCCTTCGCCGATGCACTTTGCAAACCCTCACTCCTTCTGCCACTAATAAACGATCACAAACACTGCGTGCTCTTTATTTTGCAGACGCTCATGAATAACAATCGATTGTCTATAGGACGATACTGTTGGCCGACTCCCAGCGCAACTACTCAGTGCAAATCTATTTCCGCAGTAGGGGTTGTCTTCCTTACTTCCCGCTCTACTTCTAGACATAGTTGTCTCCCTACGCATACAAAATTAAACCAAATTATAACTACTGTTACGTTTTCATTTGATCTGCCCTAATATTATACCGCTGGAAAGTAAAACGCATATTAAAACTTGTTAACACAACATTAATTTATTAAGCGAATTCTTCATAGCACGGCATGGTAACATACATTAACCCTATCACTATGTCCTGGGGTTCACGCGGACCCCAAGCACTTTCAACAAGTTGTCAAAAATCTATCACTCACTGAGTAGTTTCAGCCGGTGACATCTCATATCATAATGTTTGTAACACACGGTAAAAATTAAACTGTACGAATATAGGTGGTACTTGTTTTTTTTAATTTGAAAAATAGATAGCATATTTGTCCTGGGCAACAACAGGGCATGTTTCGATAGGACATAGTGATAGGGTTAAGCAACAGGTAGAGATTTTGACAGCTTAGAGTTTTTGAAAGTTTGTATCTGGACAGTTCGGGTTCGCTCTCGCCAAGCTAACTCTCGGCATCATCTTGCCGCAGAATTTCTCTCTACGAAGAGAGCTTAAGACGTGCTCCTTGAAACAGTACAAACAAGCGAATCCCCAAAAACGCCTTCAGGCCTTGTAAATATCAATCTAAGGTTTTTCGAGTAAATTCTAAGATGATAGCACTGTTCTCAAGTGTTATAAATTTATGAAGTAATTTCTGTCTTTATAGTGTCAGTACTTGAAATTCCTTTTAGAATTATGGCTTCTATAACTTTAAAGAAGGCCATTAGCTGAAGATAAATGGTCTCTTGTAAAAGTTTATGAAGCAGCATCTGGAAAACGGCACTCTTCATTACTTGAAAGAGAGGGACCTTTAAGGAGCCATATATCCGCTTCTTTTATGATACGATTAATCGAATTAAATACAATTTATAAGGAAATTATACTCAAAATATTACAGTATGTTACCCATATTTTTTAAATACTATTAATTAAAAAAATTTAAGCAATTTTAATTTGTTATTCTTCTATACATTAAATTTGATTATGTGTTAGCACGTCATAGTCATATAAAAATTCTGTTGAAAAAATTTGGCACGCGGATGTAAAAAGGTTCACCACCCCTGTCTACACTATAGAGTAAAAAAGTTATCTTCAAAGAAAAAAGAACTATACAATTATGTTCAGAGAACTTGAAATATATATGCACATGAACACAGAAACACAATTATCACATTTTTTTATTTGAATAAAAATTATGGATGGGCAATTATTTTTACAAATAAATCTATATACTATTTTACAAAAATGTTAAATAATATATTGAATTTTAAAGAAAATTTTCAAAACATTTTAAAACTATGTTCGGAAAAATTTAACCATACAACTGTTACAGAAATAATGTAACCACATTTTTAAATTTCATTTGTATATAAATTATTGATTGGCAATAATTAATATTTAAAATAAACCTATATTTTATTTTCTAAAAAAGTTAAATACACGCATTCAGTTTGGGGAAATATTTTTAAATTTTCTGAAATGCTACATGAAGCACTGTTGAACCTTATCGAGTGACACTAGTACCAAAATACATTGCATGCTTTGCTTTTAATGTAGTGCGCTTGTTAAAATTTTAATTGACTTTAAAGTTAATAATCTATATAAATAAAAATGTTACAGCTGTTCATGTATTTTAAGATGTTTGCTATACTTTTCAATACAATTATTCAAACTCCTTTACCAAATCTGATATTTTTTTGTATACATTTCTAGGTTAATAACTATGTTTGATACATAGTACAATTAACCAAAAACTACCCAACCGAATGGTTTGAAATTTAATATATATAATTGTTGCAAAATTTTCTCGAGTCATTTTTTTTATTTTATGAAAATCGAATCAAAACTAAGTTAAATATATTAATAAAAATATTTATGAAGTAATAATTTGATTTTTTTTTAAACCGGTATTTACTTGTTATAGCAGCTTCCGAGGATTAATCGTCAAGCGACCGAGATATATTGCTAAGTTATCTGACATGTATGACGTTATAGTCATATGTGACATTTTATAAGCTCTATGAACAAGTTATAGTCACATTCTTCATTCTATTAAATCCTGTCATACGTAATTAATTCAATGGTATCCCATGATAAGTAATGATTCTAGGTTGCCATGGTGATTACGTCATATTTATGATGAAGTCATATTATTTCTGTATTACGGAATTTAAAACCGAATTAGCATGCTAAAATCGTGTAATTATAGCAATCCTATAATCTACCGACAGTTTTTGGATAGATGTTTCCGGAGAAATAGATATTAAACGGAAAAAGGGTTTAAATATGGATTTCAAGTTCTGAAATTTTCAAAGCTAGTCTTAAGTTTCCCATTGGAATTTTCAGTAAATGTCAACAAAAGATAAAATGTTGCCAACTTAAAATGTACTTATTTTATTACGGAAATGAATCATATCATAATAACAGACGATATAATTCATTTCACTGAAATAATAACAGTAGGAACGCGCCTCATTTGTCACGTTTGACGTACAATTTCTAACTTGTTTTAATCTTTTACGAACTCGAAAAATAATTAATCAATAAAAATTATACTTTTCGGAGGTATAAGTTCTCGAGAAAAATGGACGCCAAGTTTGAAAAACATGGTTTCAAGAAACACAAGTTTAAAGTTTCACAGTAGCGTTACATTCAACGAGCAAAAAAAAAATTAAGGAATTCGAACATCACGAAACCGCTTTAGGAGAACAATCTACACACTTAAAAAATGCAAAAAAAAAAAAAAAAAAAAAAAAAAAGTTAAAGAAAAGGAAAAAAAAAGTCGCAAATTTTTACACAAAGAAGTAGAATTTTCTCTTAATTTAATATCAAACATGATTTTTGCTTGCTGTACAATCCAATGCTTTTTGTGAGGTTGTGAATATTGTCGAAGCTTAATACAGCGCTATACTTGAATTTAAATCCTGTCTGAAACCAAAGTGTTAATATCCTTAATTCATTTTTACTGCACCTAATCAAAGTTCAAATTAATAACTCTAAAATCCTTCTAATAATTAGTAACATTTACATCGTGTATCAATGTTTTCCGTAAATTGTTCCACATACTGTGATTATAATGCGATGATGAATACTTACTTCTGGAATGCGCCATACATTTTCGAGATTTTCAACTTGGAATACTTGCCTGGATCTTAAATGCTGAAATATTTGTAGAAAGTAATCAGTCATTAAAAAGACATCCGTATTTATTTTTATAACAAGAGCAAATATAGTAAATACAAAACTGTAACAAAATCCTATACGCACACACATATATATACAGGGTGATTCATAAAAGATGGGCAGAACTTTAAGGGGTTATAGTACACTTAAAGACAAATAATATTAAATAGGAGACTAAGGGTCCCAGACGTATTCCCAAGGAGATAGGGGGCATTAAAGTTTAGGGTCCGAAATTTCAAATGATTATAAAACATGGAAAAATTGGTCGATTCGTTTGCGGTTTTTGCAAAAAATTTTCTTTATGCCAGTATTTTCTTGAAATAAAATTTTAAAGTTCAATTTCAAAAAATGCCGATAGGGGGCGCTTTAGACTTTGGAGTAACAAACAACTATTTTTTAACGTTATTTTTTGTATTTCTTTAAATGATTTCGAAAGCTTAGACTTAAACTTAAATTTTGATCTAAAAATCTGAGTCCTAACGAGTAGTTAAGTAGCGTAAACTGAAATTTGAAATTTGAAACCCTTCTCCCCCCAGAACAAAAATCAGTTATTCCCGATCTTTGTGTCGTAGATTAGGCTCTAACTACTGCCGCGTTTTGCTAAAATTATTCTTTATGTCAGTATTTTCTTGAAAATAAATTTTAAAGAAAATTTTCAAAAAATTCCGATAGAGGGCGCTTTAGACTTTGGAGTAACGAACAACTATTTTATACCGTTATTTTTTGTGTCTCATTAAATGCTTTCTAAAGCTTAGACTTAAACTTAAATTTTCAGCTCAAAATCTGAATCGCTGAGCGTGGTTCAGTAGCGAGGGGAGGGGGTTCAAATTTCAACTTCTGAACATAGTTCAGTTTGCACTACTTAACCATGCCCAACGATTCTGTGCTGTGATACGAGGCAAAAATACAACTTTCGTCAAGGACTGCATAGTCGGAATTCACTCATAAAGGCACTGGCACAGTTGGAAACGTCGCTCATGCAAACGTTAAAGCTCCATTCCTGACGCTAGTCACCGGGTGAAGAAGGAAACAGAAAGTATGCAAATGTCAAATGGGGAAGAAGAAGAACACGTATGCAAAATTTCGACACGATTCAGGCATAAAAACCACTGAACGGTGAGTCAAGTGTAAGTCGCTGTAGTAATGAATCGGAAGATGGTGCCTTTCACGAATAAGGAAAAGGCTGAGATGCATTTAATTTACGGAGCGGCAGATGGAAATGGTGCAGAGGCACAACGAATGTACGGAGAGCGATTTCCTAACAGGCGGTTGCCTAACCGCAAAACTTTCGAGCGCTTGCACAGACAGTTGTGTGAGACGGGATCATTTCTCGCTTCCCGGTCGAATGCAGGTCGTGCAAAAAAGGACGAATCAGTAGTTGTTGCAGAAGCCATTCTGGATGTAGTAGCGGCGCAGCCAAGTACAAGTACACGAACAGTGGCTAGCCAGATGGATACCTCACAGTCCACGACTTGGAGGGTACTGAAGGATGAACATTTGCTCCCGTTTCATGTGCAACGAGTCCAGAAACTGTCTCCAGGGGATTATCCAAATCGTATTGAATTCGCCCGCTGGTTTCTGCAGCAGAACGCGCTAAATCCACATTTTGGACGAACTGTGCTTTTCACCGATGAATGTACCTTCACACGTGAAGGTACATTTAACACACACAATGCACATGTATGGGCGGATGTCAATCCACATGCTACGTATCCACATGCTCATCAGAGACGCTTTTCCATCAATGTTTGGGCAGGAATCCTCGGAGACCACCTAATCGGACCGTACCTTCTTCCTGAACGCCTCAACGGTAAAACATACCTCACATTTCTGCAACATGTGCTGCCAGACCTGTTAAACGTTGTTCCTCCACGCATCCGGCGGGTCATGTGGTTCCAGCACGATGGAGCGCCAGCCCATTACGTACGAGACGTCCGCAACTATCTGGACATCACATTTCCGAACAGATGGATTGGTCGAGGTGGTCCTGTTGCTTGGCCTGCTCGCTCGCCAGATCTTTCACCCCTCGATTTCTTTTTTTGGGGACGATTGAAGGCTCTTATGTATGAGACACCCATTGAATCCCCCGAGGAACTGGTCGCCAGACTTTCCGCCGCTGTAGGGGAAGTGCTCGAAAAGCCTGATGTTTTCGCGAATGTTCGCCGTTCCATTCGTCGCCGTTGTTCTGCGTGCATAACCTCTGGTGGTCACAATTTTGAACATTTATTGTGATTACATGTTAATAAATATGCTTTGGTAACATAATCCTAATTTGTGTCTTTTTACCTCGTATCACAGCACACAATGTGTGGACATGGTAAACTGAACTGTGCTCAGGAGTAGAAATTTCAAACCCCTCTCCCCAGAAACTTAACCACGTCTAACGATTCAGATTTTGGGCTGAAAATTTAAGTCTAAGCTTTAGAAAGCATTTAATGAGACACAAAAAATAACGGTATAAAATAGTTGTTCGTTACTCCAAAGTCTAAAGCGCCCTCTATCGGAATTTTTTGAAATTTTTCTTTAAAATTTATTTTCAAGAAAATACTGACATAAAGAATAATTTTAGCAAAACGCGGCAGTAGTTAGAGCCTAATCTACGACACAAAGATCGGGAATAACTGATTTTTGTTCTGGGGGGAGAAGGGTTTCAAATTTCAAATTTCAGTTTACGCTACTTAACTACTCGTTAGAACTCAGATTTTTAGATCAAAATTTAAGTTTAAGTCTAAGCTTTCGAAATCATTTAAAGAAATACAAAAAATAACGTTAAAAAATAGTTGTTTGTTACTCCAAAGTCTAAAGCGCCCCCTATCGGCATTTTTTGAAATTGAACTTTAAAATTTTATTTCAAGAAAATACTGGCATAAAGAAAATTTTTTGCAAAAACCGCAAACGAATCGACCAATTTTTCCATGTTTTATAATCATTTGAAATTTCGGACCCTAAACTTTAATGCCCCCTATCTCCTTGGGAATACGTCTGGGACCCTTAGTCTCCTATTTAATATTATTTGTCTTTAAGTGTACTATAACCCCTTAAAGTTCTGCCCATCTTTTATGAATCACCCTGTATATACTGCAAGACGACGGCACAATATACAGGATGCCCTAAAGGTGGACTGGTCATTTTTTAAATTCCATAATACCTAAACGATGACAGATATTTAAGTTATTCTTGTAAAGTATATTAATGTGTGAAGTCAGGAATTTCTTCTACACTTTCTTGTTTTAATTCCAAATATACTACGGCCTTTTGAACATAACCGTGCGTATGCTCAGAAGCGGGTAATTTATTTTCCTTCACACATTTTTCTCAAAACTATGTTTTTCAACACGCGTTGCAGCACAATGTTTCAATCGATCAACCGATTATCAAAAAATTATTCTCGTTTGAAAAAATAATATTTTCCCAAATACCAACTTAATATTAATATTAAAACTTAATATTAAAATATTACCATACTTAATATTAAAAAAATAACTGTTAAATGTTTTTATCTAGGCTTTAAAGTTGTAAAAAAACGTAAATTGATTTTCAAACAAGCGCCATTTTGTTTTCTGTGGGTCATTTCAATGAAAACTATTTCTGACTAACTATTTCTTAGTGAAGATACAAGAGAAGTGTCTGTAATACTACTAATGATTTCTCAGTGAAGATACAAGAGAAGTATCTGTAATACTACTAATCATTTCTTAGTATACATTACTAAAAAAGTACCTGTAATGGCTACAAACGATTTCTTAGTAGGTTCACTAAGGAAGTCTATGTGTTGTTTACTAAGTTTAATGCAGTAATGTTACTTAAGAAGAAGCTGTATTGGTTACTAGAAAAGTTTATGGAATCCCAGTTGCCTAGAGATTTTCTAGTAGTACTACAGATTTTTTTTACAGTGCAGTACAGTCCACAGTACGTCCCAGCGACATTTTTTTTTATTCTATTCGTACCACTTTTTGAAAAATAATCTCTGCCATACACTTTTACTAGGATATTTTCAAGAGATAGCTACAACAAAGAATTTTTTTTATAAATTGTGGCACGACTGAATATAAAAATTGTCGCCAGTCCTGGCCCCAAATCCTAAGGTTAATGACAAATAATTATGCAAAAGAAAATAATAAACTCACTATTCGATACAGCTCTTCAGACTTCATCAAGTTGAAATTTTTGGCTGAAAAATTAATGTAATATTTTAATACAAATCATGTTTAGTTTAAAAACACAAGTTAATTTAACATGAATTACCATTAATGGAAGACTTAATGGAAAACACATGAATAACTAATTTAAAAAGAAGGAAATTGCTCATGACTTGTAACACATATTCGTGCGAAGATTTACTTTTAAAAGTATAGAATATTTTTAATATACTCGAGAATAGAGAGAAAATGACAGTTCGACAACCCACTACCGCTCAGTCGACACCTGAACGTCAAGGAAGAAGGTTGTCTCTATGTCTCTCTCCGTAAATAAGTATAATTTTTTATACGATATTACAGCTTTCATCTTCATTCTCCTCATTAACTTTTTGATTAACCTCATTAATCTTAATAAGCTTCTTATCTGATCTGTCACCTGTCAATCACTCACCTGACTATCCTTCTCTAACCAAGCCTTTGCTCCCTTGCTCCCTCCAAATTTCCACCTCAGCAATCGAACTGTCATTTTCCCTCTACTCCCGAGGATTAATTAAAAATATACAATTTAATAAAACATGAGATGCCATTAAAAATTTGATAGAAAACAAATTTTTTGATAATGTTAATTATATGCAACAAACTTTCATATGAAATTTTGATAGTGCGTTTGAAGTTTTATTAAAGACACACAGCTTAATTAAGAGTGAGTTTTCATTACAAGATTTGCTGAAATACTCATGAAGAACTAAATTTCAAAGCGATTAGTTGCTCACAAAATACAGTAGGAAGCAAAAATGTTGGCAAAATTTCTTTACATACAAAAATCAAACTTTTTAAATAAATATTGCAGTTTACCACTTTGCTTTTAGTATAGAAACATACTACATAAGCAAATTTAATGACAGCATGAAATAACATTTTATTTTCGTGAAGATAAGATTTTTGTTATAAAGTAATAATAACACTGAAAATGTTATGAAAATAGCAATCGTAAAAAGTCTCCAATTTCTTTTAAAAAGTACGATATTAGTCTGACCAGAGAGCAGAAATGGGAGTGTGAAACGAGATAGACCGTGATGTAATCTTTAGAACATGTAGTCGAATGATGAAAGGTTTTAAGTAAAATAAAATCATTTAGTCAAAGGCTAGATCAGGACGGAAGATCATTTTGCACGCTAATGATCGACGTCGTCTGGAATAATTTGCAGCTTTCTATTACAAACAAGAATGAAACTTATTGCAAAGGTTTCGATGCGTTAGTCTTTCAGACTACACTATAAACAAATGCAAATGTTCATTAATCTAGAAGTATATAATATTGCCACGTGTGAAAATATAGAATAACCTCTTCCGAGTTACCCACGATTTCGAAAAGCGTTCTTTATCATTAGAAATCTGAGACACCAATGTATTTTTGATATTTGAAGAAGCATTTATAAAAACAAAATTTCTTTTTGCTACCACAGATTTTCGGAAACGTTTTCGAGTACTTTTTATAGTGTATTAATCGGTTTTCTCAACTCGGAATATAGGTTTTTCGGTCGCTATCCGTTCTCAAGTAAACATTTTCATGTTCAATAAAGATGTCTTAGAGAGAAATATAATACATTAACAGCATTAACATCAAGAGGAAAATTAACATTATTTTGTTACTCTTGCGTGTGTAAATTCAATTACGCAGCTGAAAATGTTTACTTGAGAATGTATAGCATTCTAAAGAGCGATATTCCAGGTTTAACAAAAATAATTAATACGTTAAAAAAACTAATCAGAAACATTTACAAAGATAAGTAGCAGCAAAAGAAACTTTGTTTTTATAAATGCTTCTTTAAATCTGGATAATATATTGGTACCTGAGGTTTAAAAAGAAAAGAACGCTTTTCGGAATCATGGGTATAACTCGAAAGAGACTATTGTAACTTTCTTCAAAGAGTGCAGAAATTTTTTTTCAAAAAGGCTAACTACTCCTGTCATTCAGCAATTTTTATACGAGCATAACTTTTCCTGAAAATGATGATAAAATATTTTTTAATGTGCTTGAGGCTTATTAAAATAGGCACAAATTAATTAATTTTAAGTAATCATTAAATAATTTGACGGAAATCAAATGAACAACTAAACCTGCGAGAGGTTTATTGCCCATGGCAAGCAACATATTTCCATATTAAATTTCCTGAACAATAGTAATAAAAATTATCATATATAAATTTTTACCATACTCACAAAAATATATATTTTATACCAAAAAAATTGTTATAAGATTATATAAGGTAATTTATATAAATAAATACCTCGGAGCCACTTTAATAGTACATGATCTGTTACATCCGGTGATAGAACATCAGACAGGCTTTTTCGAAACTGAAAAAATTAAAATAAAAATGTATATTTTGAGTTCTTAGTTTTAATCGAAGTTTATATCTATAATAATAAAGGTATACCTTTATAGATGTTTGTGCGTGTATTTGTGTGTGTTGTATTCTGAAGCGCGTAGAGCTACAAGATTTATCGGGAAGGTACCTGCATGTCTGAAGTTATGCACCTCGAAACCAGTTTTTGGATTTTTTTATTATATTTTTTTAATTTAATTTTTAGTATTTTTTCACGTTTTCCGTCGTTTTCCACATTAGTAAAAGGAATTCAATTTCAATCTTATAGCCCATTAATAGTCAATTTTGTCCTCTTTTCAATAACGTTTATTCGGAATTCATGCAACGATTTTTGAATTTTTCGAGAGTTTTTTTGTGAGATTTTTAGAACTTTTCCAAGCAATTTATTTATTTAATTTTATTTACTTATTTATTTATTTTTATTATATTTATTTTATTTTATTTTATTTTTATTTATTTTATTTTATTTTATTTTTATTTATTTATATTTTTTATTTATATTTATATTTTTTATGGACATTCGTAAAAAGAAACCGTTTAAATCTTTTAGCCCTATAGTGAATTTTATCCTCTGCGATTTTTGAAATTTTAAGGATTTTTTATGCAAGGTTTAGAGTTTTTTCCCGTTTCGCGCCGAATTTTCACCATTCGTAAAAGGAATCTGGTTTCATTCTCTTAGCTAGCCCAATATAGTAAATTTTGTCCCTTGCTATTTTTTATGCGATGTTTAGCGTTTTTCTATTTTATTTTATTTTATTTTATTTTTTACATTTGTAAAAGGTATTGTGAGGTTTTGTGAAAGGTATTGAAACAAAAGATTTCAATATTTTGTTTCAATATAGTAAACTTTGTCCTTTGCGATTTTTTAATTTTTCGCGAATTTGTTATGCGGTTTTAACGTTTTTTCGCGTTTCGCGTCGATATATATATATATATATATATATATATATATATATATATATATATATATATATATATATATATATATATATATATATTACTTTCGTAAAAATAATCAGGTTTTAATCTTTTAACTTAATATAGTAAATTTTGTTATCTGTGATTTTTGAATTTTTCATGAATTTATTTATGCGATTCTTGGCGTTTTTTCAAGTTTTGCGGCAAATCATAATATTTTTTACCTGAAATGGAGAGCACTCTCCGGTAAATTTTCCTATTGTCGTTATTAAATTAAAGTTGAGAAAATGTCAAATCGGTTCCTACAGCAAAGTGAACGACGATTCTGAAACTTTTAATTTAATCTGCGTCAAAATAAAAAATAACAATAATTTAAGGTTCATTTGATTCGAGGCCGGAGCCGGCTTAACCCGCACGGGTGTATACTGCCGACTGCCGACGGCAGTGGAATCTCTGACCCCAGGCGTAACTTTTCGTGTGTCTCGAAGGTTAAGCCCCAGGTCAGTTTAAATGGAGGTTCGTTTGGGGAAAATTGGCAAGCAAAGCGGACGAAAGTTCGCTAGAATATATGTACATATCAATATTTATCTCCCTCTCTCTATATTCATATCAGTTAAAATATGTATAATCCTCTATCGTAATTTTATTAAGAAAATTGTAAATGTGTATAAACTGACGTTTTAGAGACAAATATAAAACACTTATTAAAGGTTAGGATATATATATATATATATATTCTCTGATTTAGCATTAATTTGGATATATCGCACTTTTCCCTTGTCCCGTGACTTGCGCGTTATAACGGCGGCTAGTGTATAAAAGCATCTATAAAAGAATAACAAAAACATATAGCCATATGAATATAATGTCATCATACAGAATACTTGCATATGTAATACCTATAAATTTCATTTTGCTTGAAGTAGTGTAACTTCATTAAGATACACTGCAAACAAATTTTCCTCTTAATGTGATAATATAAAAGAATTTGTTTGTGCTTCCTCTTAAACAAATTATAAATGGTACATATTCCATTTTAAATAGAAAACGTCCTATAGTAAAACCTCAATAAAGTATACCAATGACGTGGCAATCCATGTATATTTACGAAGGTTAGAGCGCAGACAGACTAACAGACAGACAGCCATCAGACGAATCGAAGCCATAAATACTTTTCAACTTACGTATGTTGGAAAATGTTTTAAAATTTATCATCTCTGCCGGCACTGTACAGCGCGAAATTTGGAGTCGAGCGGAACTTAATTACTGCGGATGGATCGAACGTCATTTTATTAAGTTTTTAGGTTATTTTGGAATTAAAATGAAGGAAAATTGTTTTGATTACGAAAGGTTATTTTTTAGTGTATATTTAGAACTATGTACAGTTCAAAAAAAATTTCAAACTATTTATAATTTATGAATATTAATAAAACATTAATTACCTTATTATACGAACCAATTTTGGAAACAACTACAGTTACAGAAGATGACGATTACTTTGAAAGTAAACTTTGAAAGTAAACTTAAAATTAACTTAAAAGTTTATTTTGAAAGTAAACTTTTAAAGTAAACGTAATATAAAGAAATAATTTTTATTGGGGAAGAAAATATGAAAATAAATTAATTAGAATTGAAATAAAATATAATAATTTTAATTTTGATTGTTGAAATATTGATTTTAAAATATTTAAATGAAGCTAATGTTAAGTCTTATGATGTAACATTTTGACAACATGTGTAATTTTTAATTTTCGGAAAAGGAATTATGTTCCGCTAGATTTTGAAATTTTCGAGCGTGGTTTTGTGTAATTGTTATTGTAACTTGTATACAGTTGTAATCATATAGAATATCTGGCGATTCATCACCTGCGGCAGGCTAACGCCAGATCTATATATACCTTTAAAATTAATGCGATATTTAAATTAGGACTGAACTCCCCCCCCCCCCTCAAAACTTAACCAATGACCTTTAACATTAACAAATATCGGTAACTTTTGTAACAGAAACAAAATGGCGCGTTTTTTTTTTTTTTTTTTTTTTTTTTTTTTGTTTGACCTCGCATTTATTTTCTTTCCTTTTTAGAAAGTAGATAGTTTTTTTCAAAAATTACCGACCGATTTTGACAAAAATTGGATTTTCAGATGCAGAATATTTTTCTACATATGTGTGGTGAGTTTTAAATCGATACCTCAAATACTTTTCTTAATATTAGCAAATTAGTGAAAACAAACCACTCGTTGCCTTCGATAAAAGGGAGATAGCCGCTTTTTCGCCGCCACGTACTAGTTTATATATATAGAAGATAATCAGCTATTTTTTGTGGTATATAAATAGCGGACCACTAAAATTAAGGGGCCACACAGTGGGACAGAAGGCATGTTTTTGTAAACATGGTTATGTAGAGCTCGTAAAAGACGTCGAAATGACTTGATATTTGGTAACCAGAATTGGGAAATTTCTATAACAAAATAGAGAAAATCAAGAATCTTATGCTTAACCCCTGAAGCCCCAATACGTACCTGCGTACGTCATGAATCTTCTATTTGAAATACCAGGACGTATGTGCTTACGTCCTTATTTTAAGTCCACACTGCAATGTTCTAATCATCTGGTTTTTTTGCGTTCGCTAATTGCTGTTGTGATTGGATTTGTACAGGCTTTATAGCAATGATTGAATTCGCACCCAATAGTTGGTGCTACGTGTCCAAAAAAACTCATTAGTTTTTCCCGATGCTTTGTTTCTTTCTCCGTCCTTCATTTGTTTATGCGTTGGTCATTCTGTTCAGTTGTCTTTCGTAAATTGTAGTGTTTCGCTTTCGATTTTGCATTTATTTGTATCTCTGGTAGATAGTGATTTTATAGAATAATTATGTCAGATCGGACAGTGATTATGTTCCTAATTTTGATGATAACGTAGACTATATGGATGATATCTTTGAATCAAGCAATGAAGATTGAAACTTCGAACCTTATTTCTGACTTAGGGAATCGAACCCGGGCTTTCCGGGTTACAGAACATCGCTGAAAATTATTATTTTTTTTTATTTAAAATTCTAACAGATTTTTTACATTTAATATATATGTACTAAAAAGGAATGCCGCATCTAGTATTTGTCGAGAATTAAATAAAAATCATGCACTCGTGACATCACAATTCACTTGTATATTTTAACAGACTAATAAGGCTACTATAATTTGTGACTCGTGCTATAGCCAGTATAGAGATACATTGGGACACATTGCAGTTATCATTATCTTTTTACGCGTGAAGGTTTCGCTATGGTACTCCATTGTGAAATTTGGTAAATTTTAAAGTTCAATATTTGAAAAACGCCATAATCATTAGATTTGAAATTTATATCAAGAGAAATACAAATTTTAATCTTTCTAGCGCAGTTTGTCTAACAATTTTCTGACAAATACTTTTCGAGCTATTAAGTTTTTCAGTAACTTCAAATGTTTATTTTCCGAGATTAATCTGTGGCAACGATTAGCGATAAACCCAGTCGTCAGCAACGCATAGCTTTTTATTAAAGAGGATTGTATAATAAAAATACACATTTAATTAAAAATAATGATATAAACTACTTGTGATGAAATTTAATATATCTGGTATTCAGAATACTATCAGTAAATTGAATATAGTGCTTAAGAGATTAAAGCTGGTATTTTCACAATTCGACTACAAAATCAACTTTGAACGTTTAGCATGATTACGGGTCTACTGAACCCGGGCGGATCGCGACAGATGTGATTATTATGAATTTCTCTCACACAATGACACAATACTTACGGGAAAAAAACAGCGGAATAAAGCACGTTTTCCGGATCAATTCGTAACTTCTTTTTGAATCGCTGTCTTTGTAAAAATTACACTTAAAAACACGTATTTTAATAAACAAAGGATAAAAAACGCTACAATAAACACGTTTTACAACTAAATAGTGTTTGATTGAATGGCCTAGAATGACAAAACAAAACTTGATAATCTTTGAAAGGGAAATATCAACTGCCAGCTCGAAGTAAACAATTTGGCAAAACCTCAAAAATATGAAAAATTCCATAAAATGGACAGGTTTATTGAAGGTAACTATCATATTTTTGTCCCCTTCACTGATTTCTCATAAACTCTGGAATGTTCTGTATACAGAACACGTTTATCTCATTTTTTTAGTCTTATATACAGGGTGTAACTGAATTGATGGTCAGAAATGTAAGGGATGGTGGATGGTAGTACATGTCAAGACAAGAAAATTTTGTATAAGAAACCAGGGTCGCAATCCACTTATTAAATCAATAATACAGGGTGTCTCATACCACACCCAATCCACATTTTCGTTCATAACTGCAACAATAATGAAAATATTTTAGCGATATCTTAAACACAGTTACGTTGTTGCTATGAAACATGATAAAAACACATAGAGTAACAGAAACGCCAATCCTCCATGTCCAAGTAACACTGAGATAGATGCTTCAAAACTCGGAAGGTAACTGACAATGCATACGATGTCAGTGAAAATTCAACAATTCACTTGATGGCCGTCATTTCCCAGAAGACAAAGTTATTGTGTGCGATGTCACGTTCATGTTACGTTCATCAGCATACGATGTCACTGCTCGAATTACAGCGAAATTCCAACAATTCACTTGATGTCCGTCATTTCCCAGAAGACAAAGTTAATGTGTACGATGTCACGTTCATGTTACGTTCATCATCATATGATGTCACTGATTGAATTACAGTGAAATTCCAACAATTCACTCGATGTCCCGTCATTTCCAAGAAGACAAAGTTATTGTGTACGATGTCACGTTCGTATTACGTACATCAGCATACGATGTCACTGATCGAATCACAGTGAAATTCCAACAATTCACTTGATGCCCCGTCATTTCCCAGAAGACAAAGTTATTGTGTACGATGTCATGTTCATGTTACGTTCATCAGCATACGGTGTCACTGATCGAATCACAGTGAAATTTCAACAATTCACTTGATGTCTCGTCATTTTCCAGAAGACAAAGCTATTGTGTTGAAGATTTCGCTAAAATATTTTCATTATTGTTACAGTTATGAACGAAAATGTGGACTGGGCTTGGTGTGACACACCCTGTATTGTTGATTTAATAAGTAGATTGCGACCCTGGTTTCCGATACAAAATTTGCTTGTCTTGACATGTATTATCACCCCTTACATTTCTAACCATCAATTCAGTTACACCCTGTATATATATATATTTTTTAATTTTGACGATTGTTGCGGATTTAGACCATTTTGTCCCATTATGGATCGGCTACAGGTGTTTTTACTCTTATATTTGGCACGTGATTACAGAACAAATACCTGAGCGAGGGCTTCCTTTACTGACGGGCTGCGCTCGTTTTCATCAAAATCCATATTTTCTACGTCTGAAAAAAAAAAAAAAGACAGTATTAGTTGACACATATTTTTGTCTAATATACCCTATAATAGCTAATACAATGTTTAAAATAAGTATAAAAAGTAAAAATAGTTTAAATAATAAAACACTCTTTTATAAGCATTCAATGTTTATCTTGAAAGTCACGCCTAATTTCATGACTCCAATTCATGTTTTCCACCAAAATTTTCCGTTGCAATGCATTTATTTGGCGTAGGCTCCGAACTCTATTATGGAAAATTCACTGCTTTTTTGTACGTTTAGTAGAAAGCGCAAGCTAGTAAATCTATTAAAAATTTATATAATTCATTTAAATATTCTGTTCGTTGCCTATGAACTCTTTTCATCCTGTAGGACCTGGACAGGACATTGTAGACATTCTACCAATTATTCTATATGACCAACGACTTGTGAGTTGCTTCTCTTTTCTCATAAATACCAGCAAAGATAAACAAATTGTATGACATAAATTATCGGATAACTCAAAAACGGCTCATTTCCGACGGGTAGTTCTATTGAGTTTTTTACTCCCCACATGCGCGGCAGCGTATTACTACTTATTTTACTGTTTAATACTGTTAATTTTACGGTATAATACTGGCAGCTGGGGTGCCAGTTTTATACTGTAAAATCAACAATTATTTTTTGCAGTAAAGGTGTATTTGTGTAAAAAATATATGAATATTTATCGTTTCAAAATCCATCTCTTAGATCCCCCATCTCTAAGTTCGTTTGGATGTATTTTCATTAAAAATATAAAATACTTCAACACTGATGTTAGGTACAGTTAAGGATATTATCATAGCCCCGAGCAACACTGTGCGGTTCAGCTAATAGTAAATAAAAAATTGTGTAATTATTGTAAAACCGATGACGTAAAATAACGAGAAAATGTAGGATTAATATCGAGTATGATGATGATCACAATGAATAAAACTTACGTAAAAACTTATCTAATTTCACACTGGAGAAGGATGTAATTATCCTTGTTAGACTTCCTTCTTCTGAGGAAAATAGAAGAAGCAAGTTTCGTGTTGCATTTTAATGATTTCAGATTTCTTTGGATTTTAGTCTTGTTTGGGAACATAGCTTATAATTTATACTTTCAAAATTAAGAAGGCCTTCGTAAAATTCTGAATATGTGATAATTAAAGTCTAATGGTAGTTCCTTATATGGACTTTCCTTGACAATGCTAAGTAACAGGTGATCCAATTGAAGTTTCTTAACTTTTATTTAAGAAAAAACACACAAAATGTAAACTTATCGTATTTATTTTTTTTTATTAATCGAATATTTGGTACTTTTCATTAATTATGAAAAATGATGTCAGGCAAATGGCCGCCTCTGGATCTTCTGCATGATGTTCGAGGTGATTTTCGATTACTTTTTCGTAAGTTTCGGGGTTTTTTTCCGCTATAATTTTGCGATTATTAGTTTTTAAGTGTTCCAACGTTGCAGGTTTGTTGACGTAGACGCGACTCTTAAGACAACACCGCACCAGAAAAAAAAAATCTAATGGCGTTAAATGCCATGATCCTGCACTGTAACAAAAAAATCTCACAAACTGACAGAAAAAGCTGTCAATTTTGGCGCCAGTGGGAAACCATTTAATTTACAGAAAATATCTGTATATTTTCGTTAAAACAGTTTTTTCTGTAAAAATACAGATTTTTTTTTTTTTTTTTTTTTTTTTTATGTAAAAATTACAAAATCCACATTTTTTTTTTTTTACAGGAAAAAACAGTTTTTCTTTAAAACAGTTTTTTCAGTAACAAATACAATATTTTTCTGTCATAATTATATATATATATATATATATATATTACAGTGTGGCGGCCAGCTGACGTCACCACAACGTGAAATAATGCGATCTTTTTAAGCAAAATATCTAATGTTGCACGCGGTGTGTGGCAAGTTGCGCCATCTAGTTGAAACCACATGTCTTCCACATCAATATCTTCGATTTCGTGCCCAAAATATGCCAAAGGTAACCAAAAGAAAGGCCCAAACTTTGCGAACGGTGACGAATCGATAATTCCGAGTCTCCGGCCACACTATTACTCACAGCAGCAATATTCTCGTCTGAACGTGCGACACGCCACAATGATGCACATGGCTTACCCCCTGTCTGCAATACTTCCAGTCTCCTCAAATTTTTTCACGTTACGCCAAATAATAGCAGAGATAAACCTTGAAATTTACGAAAAAGTTATCGAAAATTATCTCGAACGAATGAATCTACTGCTGCAGAATAGTTCAAAGGCGGCCATTTGCCTCTGGCATCATTTTTCATATTTAATGAAAAATACCAAATATTCGATTAATAAAAAAATACATACGATAAGTTACATTTTGTATGTTTTTTCTTAAATGAAAGTTAGGAAACTTGAACTGGATCACCTTTCAGCTTTTCGATTTGTAATTAAAGTGGAGACCATTTATGAACGAAAGGTGAAACGAAGGAACTATTACAATAAAATCTGCCTTTAATAGTACTGCCGGGACAAGAGAAAAAGAATCGTTATAGACAGATTTATGGATGCCGGCAAGAGAGGGGAAGCGGGGGAGAGCAGCGCCTGTTTACCCAATTTACCCAATAGGCCCGTGAAGCCCGAGCTTACCCACTGAAATACAAAGGGACCCCCAAATTTACTTGTCAAAACTAATTTTTAGGGAAAAAAAAGCAGTCAGGGTAAAAAATGTATTTTTCCCCTTAATTATAGCTACTAAATTTTCTTTCAGACTATTACTGACATATTTATACTCTTTTTTTTCTGTTGATATAATAAATAGTATAAAAACAGTGATTAAATGCAACTTATTTTCATTTTACTTATGTTTTACATTTTAATTTCAAACGTTTTAACCTGTAAAATTGTACTTTGTTTATATTCATAAAGAGCGGAGAAATGATATAAAATATCCAGAATAGGTTATTTAAATAAAGGGGAAAGTTATGTGATACCAAATTTCTGTTTATAAAATAGAAGCAAAATTGTGTTGCAGCCAAACATAAATTGACGTCAAATATTTGTTGTTCCTGCGCATTGTTCTTAGCAGTGACAAATCCTGCAATTTGTAAAACATAAAATATATTTTGAAGTTCAAATATTCGCACCTGTTCCATATTTGTAAATTCATTTACAAAATTAATTTGTTATGTATAATTATGTATATAATAAAATATTTTTATATGTATATAGGTAGTTATAGTTTATTATTACAAGTGTTGTTTACTGGGAAAATTCAAATTGCTGAAGCATAATTGGTAGTGTAAAGGGGGGGGGGGGGTGCATGACGTCGTGCTACCCCTACTTCTAAGTCTTAAGCGGGCCCTGGGGAGACATAGCCAACCCCTGGGTTTTGAAAATTAATTTACTTAATTTAGTTTTTAGCTTTTATCTACTATACACATAAAATGCAAATGGGAATTTCGTTTCGGCCGCTTATAACTTGAAATCTGCTAAATGGATTTTGATAGGACTTGCACTGTTAGCTAGATATTTTTCATGGAAGCTTTTAGTATATAACAAATCGTTCAACGTTGTTTAGTTATTGAATTATGAGGGAAAGTTCTGTAATAGGATGAATCCGATAACGAAATATTAGCCTTTTTTAAAAAATTCTGCAGAATAGCTTTCGATGAAACTTGCACTGTTAGTTAGATAATTTGTCAGGGAAGGTATATAACATATATTCGTATATAACATATAGCAATAATGTATAGTATATAATACATTGCTTAATTATAGAGCTACGGGGGAGCGTTCTATAATAAGGTGAACACGATTACGAAAGATTGATTCTGTGAATGGATTTCGATGGAACTTACATAATTTTTCCGGGAAGGTTTTAGTCTATAACACATAAATCCATACTTTACTTAGATATGGAAGAAAGTTCTATAATTAGGTCAATCTGATTGTGAAAGATTAACATTTAAAAAAAGTTCTACTGAACGGATTTTGATGGGAGTTGCACTATTAGTTAGATAAATTATGCAAAAATAAAATGTAAAAATTGTATGTAAAATTAATATTCCGAATTGCTAAACTTACATTCTACGTTAGCGAAGCCGCGGCCAAAACCTGGTCTAATGATATAAAAATAAATCAGTAAAATTTAATCTTTCCAAATGGAATGGCATAAAATAATTAAACACTAAGAGAAAAAAAATATAGGGACTTTTCGTCCGGGGGCTCTGCTCCCTTGAAACTCTCATGAAAGACTGTCTAGTTCTATTTTCTTTTTATGTTTATTTGTTAAAAAGATCTTAAATAGTGATTCACATAAGTAATTCAGAAGTGATTCAGAAGATATATAAATAGTGATCCAGAAGTGGACCATCCCTCAAAATAAATAAAAAACTCTTTTTTTTTTTTTAAGGCTTATTTAAGAAGTTACCAGTAAAATTAGCTTGTCCCATAGTGACCCCAAAATGACCCACTAATCGAATTTTCTCGAACATGTGACCCAGCCCAATGGTCTTCTTGTACCCCAAAATGGTAGGATACCAAATTTAGTCAAAATCTTAGAGTCGTTTTTCAGATAAAAATAGCTTGACCCGTTGTAACCCAAAAATGACCCACTAATCGAATTTTCTGGAACATGTGATTTAGCCCAATAGTCTTCTCGTAATCCAAAACGACGGTAGGATAGAAAATTTAATCAAAACCGTTAGAACTTTTTTTTGGATAAAATTAGCTTTACCCGTAGTGACCCAAAAATGACCCACTAATCGAATTTTCTCGAACATGTGACTCAATTACATGGTCTGCTCGTAATTTAAAATGGTAAGATACAAAATTTAGTCAAAATCCTTTAAGCCGTGTTTTTTTTAGATAAAATGAGCTTGACCCTGGCTCATAGTGACCTAAAATTGCCCACTAATCTAATTTTCACAAAAATGTGATCCAGCCCAATGATCTTCTCGTAATCCAAAACGGTAGTATACAAAATGTAGTCAAAATCGTTTGAGCCATTTTTTAGATAAAATGAGCTTGACCCTGACCCGTAGTGACCCAAAATGATTCTCAAATCGAATTTTCTCGAACATGTGACCCAGTCCAATGGTCTTCTGGTACCCTAAAACGGTAGGATACAAAATTTCGTCAAAATCGTTAGAGCCGTTTTTAAGATAAAATTTACATATATATAGAGAGAGACACATAGACACAATATTTTATCATATTATAATATATGATGTAGAATGTAAATATATATATATATATATATATATATATATATATGGTATTTTAATCCAAAATGAAGCATACTGTAAAATAAACAATACTTTCATTGAAAATTTATCTCTTAAAGACACCATAAGTAATATACGAGGTAGAGTCAATAAATTCCCGGAATGGTCACCTACATTCACGCAGATGTTCGTTGGAGAGGAAATATCTTTTTTGGAGGTTGGCAGCACTGATAAGAAAAACACACAGGCGTATGGAATTCATTTCCAGTACTGTTGGCGTTAGCTGCAGATCATTTCCGACAAAGCGAATTTTTCATTCGTCGGATTTTGAAATGTCGTTTTTAGAGCAGCGTGCAAACATCAAATTCTGCGTTTTGCTCGAGAAATCGCCTTCTGAGACGCTCGAGATGCTGAAGAAAGCATACGGAAATGATGGCATAAGCGTTTTCGTAAAGGTCAGCAAAAACATCACCAAGGAAGGAAAAATTTCGCTTGGACAAAAGCAGAGGGAGAGTGATGTTGGAGGTGTTTTTCGATTACGAGGGCGTCATTCACTACGAATTTATTCCTGAAGGTCAAACTGTAAATGTAGAACTTTACCTGGAGATCCTTAAAGACTACGAGATGCAATCAGACGAAAACGACCTGAAAAATGGGCAACAAATGATTGGTTTCTTTTACACGACAATGCTCCACCACATCGCGCTCTGATTGTGAAAAATTACCTTGCCAGACACAGTGTTACCACTCTGGAACACCCTCCTTATCCTCCCGACCTAGCACCAGCGGATTTTTACCTGTTTCCATGGCTGAAAATGAAATTGAAGGGGCACAGTTTTATGGATTCAGATGAGTACTTGACCTATTCCGGGAACTTTTTGACCCTACCTCGTATAAATAGTGATCCAGAAGTGGGCAATCTCTCAAAATGATGATCCGACATGATTTTTCTCCATTGCGAACTCATACCCAGGCATCAAAAAGTGGTTTAAGTCAGCATTTGTGTATTTCATATCTCTGACTTTTTTGCTAAAATGCTGAAATTTTGAACATGATCTTATTAGTGTATGGAGCACATTTCACCCAGTGGGAAATTTTTCGTACGGGGACCGTATAAAAATTTAAATTTTGTATTTCCTCCAATTTAATCCCCTGAAAATGTTTATCAATTTCATAAAATTATGTACCTTTTTTTTACATAACTTTATAAATTATAATATATGTCTATGATCTATGACCAATATTTAAGGAATAAAATCCGAGGTCAATGTTTTTGGGACACCCTGTATATTGTGGAAACTTTAATTTAAACGTAAATACGGAAAGTTAAGTTCGAGATTTCTTTCTATCTTTTTGTGAGTTAGGATTTCTACAGAATGTTTTTCAAATTCTCTGATTTTCTGCCGTTAAGATACTACTCATTATATATGAAGCATTTTTTCGTTTTTCCCAATCAAAAACGGTTTTGCGCGTATATACATGAGTAAATATGGCACTTAATATATGAAAATATTTATAAAATTATGTTTATTGCAATACATTTTGCCGCACATATTAACGACAAAATTGTATGGTTAATGATAATTTTGCTGTATGTCAGTGATATCCATGCATTTAAAATATGGATATTAAAATATTTTAAGAAGATTAGAAAATTTAGCGGAAAATGACGAAAATATCAATTTTCCATTTATTTACTTAAAATATACTTAGTACCCTAGTATATTCTGGTCAAGTTACATAAAGATCCGATGATTATAAATATGCAAAAAAAAAAACAAGTGGGTAAGTGTGATCGAAGATCGCTCAAAGGGTTTCGTTTAATATTCCTTTCAAAACACTTTATCCTTTCTTTAATAAATTCAAACAAATTTCATTTAGCAACAACAACAAAAAAAAGTCATGTTTTTTATAAAGTAAAAATTTTCCGGTCTATTTTTTTCCTTTTTTCGAATATCTAAACAAGCCGGATAGCGGTCCAAGCCCGCTATTATATTCTACCATAATAATATCCGTCATACGGACTAAATGCAATATTTAAAAAAATAATTTCAAAATTAAACAAATTGTACACCTTCAAAATGTTAAAATATGCGAATATTTCCATAATCGGATTTTTATCACGATTCAATATGTTTCTCAAACTCATATATTTACTATTCTCTATTATTTATATTGATAATCGCTTATTATTATTCTCAAACATTTGAAAAATTAGTTAAACTTCCTATATGACGTCAGATTTTCCTTTAATTCTCTAATGACGTGATATTAATCTGCTTTGTCCACTTACACATACTCATACTCCTTGTATTATTGAGAAATCTTAGACATTTTCCGTTTTATTACGACTATAACGTCAATCAATTTTATTTCATATTTATCTTTTTTTCAATTGGTGAAACTTTTTATTTCGTTTTCATTTTTCACGTGAAAATCATCTGATAGAAAATTAATTATTGTAGAAAGAATTTCATTGTGGATTTTAAATCTTTGGCATCTGCTATAACGAAAAATGTTTCAATTTAATAGGAAAAGGCTGTTAGAATTTTGGTTTTTTATCTCTATTTATTAAAATAATACGAATTTTTCAAATTTTAATATTTTGAGCTCTTTACAGCTGCTATTCAGATTTATACACTAAGTTTCAACTCTGTAAGTTACATACTTTTTGAGAATGGCTCTGTGACGGACAGACAACGGAGCGGGGGCAATAGGGTTTCGTGAGATGAACGAAACCATAAAAAGCTTTCCACTACATCCATTTCTCTTTAAATGATTGAGAGCGGCAATCTTTAAATTCATTTTTCTCACCTTGTGTTTCTTCAGTATATCAGTATGATCAAAATTCTAAAACTGTAAAATATATACTTTTAAATTGACTCGCTATTATTTTCTTTTAATGGTCCTTAAGGTGCATTTGATAAAATTAGGGATCGGATTTTCAGTGATATAAATAGTTTATTTTCTAAAAATATAAATGTTAAGTAAATAGTCATTTTCATTGTAATTTTGCATATGTCATGACATTTTATTTATTTTTTCTTAAACTAATTAACTTTATTGAAGTACGATACCTACCATTATAGATTACGCACTTGGAAAAAAAAAAAAAAAAAAAAAAAAAAAAAAAAAAAAAAACTGTTCCAAAGCGTTTAAAATTGCAGAAAAAGTATGATTTAAAATGTTCTTAATTTTTTAATTGCGTTTTTACAATTTTACCACAAGACTTGCATTTTTATTATTATTATTATTAAACTATTTTCCGTTATAACACGATTCAATAATACGTCAAAAATGTACGAGGGCTGTAAATTAAGTAATGGCAACATGGGTATAAATCAAGTTTTAATGAACTTACAAGTACAATTGCACTACATTCCTTCTATGTAATCACCAGCAAAGCTTATAACCTTTTGCCAAATGTCGGGAAGCCGTTGTAGACCAGTGGCAAGGTGTTGATTGTTGATGTGAACGACCGAGCGCCCTACTGCGTGGAGTACAGATGAAACGTCATGAACCCGAACGAAATGCTTGAACCCATCGTGCTACTGTACTATACAGTAAAGCATTTGTGCCACAGGCTTCCACTAATCCTCGATAGCATTCTGTTGCATTTTTGCCACGGGCAACCTCGATTTTAAGCCACGACCGCTGATCACCTTTTGAAAACATGCTTTAGAGCGATGGAAACGAAACACCTCACTTTAACGCCACACAACAACTACCCTTCTAAGCAGATCGACTGTTTTTTGCACTCTACACACAAGTGATCTGCCGGTATACCAGTTTTTATTTGTTTTGTTTTGTGGTGTTTTGTCTGATTGAGACAGACTTTTTTTTTTCAAAGTTTGTGAACTTTTTCGGTCACAATGACCAAAGTGCTCTTGGACTATCCAATGGACCCAAAATTTAAGCCTACTCTTGACTTAAGAGACCGTCTTATGAGAAAAGAAGTAGATGTCGCCAGCCTTGACGAGAGAAAACTCATCGACCTGTCTGAGCTGTACAACGCGGCGTTATATAAGGCCGGCGTGGATCTAGACAGAGCAAGGCGTGCCAAATTAGCTGCCCCACCTGAGATGATTTTAAATGCCGAAGCGAAAGTCACGAGTGCTGCATCTCGTATCCAGAATCTACAAGCGAAAATGGATGAGCTTAGGGTAAGAAATCCCAATTTCTCTGTTTTCAAGCCCAAGACTGTGTCCCTCCCCCCCACCCCCTTCAGTGGAAAATTCTAATAGTGAGGAAATGCTAGTTGATAAGATTTCTGAGCAAAACCTAAAACGTGGTAGAGAAGTTGATGAAGAAGGATACCAACTAGCTAGATATAAAAATAATAAATCCAAAATTCAGGAAAACTCAACTCCGGCTGGAAACAGCACCGATGCAGTTGCCGGGGCCAGCGCAGCCCCCATTAAAAAAAATGAAAAAATGCCCCCCATTCTTTATTGAAGCTATCGAAAATTGGGCTTCTTTGCTCGTGACTCTCAGGTGCTCCATACCGGCCATTAGAGCCGAGATGAAAAACAAATTTATTAAAATTAATGTTGATAGTGAGATCGAATACAGAACGTTACAGCAAAAACTTTAGCAGGAGGGTATTTACTACAGGAGCTTTCTGTTCGAAAAAGAGAAACATCAAAAATTTGTTATCAGGGGACTCCCCTCAAACACCACTGCTCAACAAATTAAGGACTGGTTAGACCTTGATGAGCTTCAAATTCTTTCAGTTCAACAACTGTTCAGGGGCAACGCTAGGAACAAGATTCCGTTGCCCCTTTTCATGGTTCAATTACCTAGGCTAGCGGATCCTGCAAAAATTTTTCAGGTTACGGAAATCCTTGGGATGAGGGTACAATTCGAAAAGTACCGGGGTCGCAAGGGACCCCAACAGTGCCACCGTTGCCAGGGGTTTTTTCACTCGGCAGCAGCATGCCACCTTAAAATGCAGTGCGTGAAGTGCTCCGGGGAACACCTCGCCCCTGACTGCCCTAAAACTTTCGATGACCCCTGTAAATGTGCTAACTGTTTTGGCGAGCACCCCGCAAGCTATCGATTATGTCCCAAATTTCCAAGGGTCCAAAACCAAAAAATCGTCAAGTCTCTTGTCATCAGGCAAAATCCCCGTCAAGGCCCTCCTGCAAGGAAAGTTAGCGATACGCTTTCGTTCGCGAAAGCTACTACAGGCATTGTCGCAGAAACCCCCACGACCACTACACCTGGTCCATCCAAAATTTCATCGCCCCGCAAAATTGGTGCTATCTCGGACGCCGATTTTGTCAAGGAACTCTTTAAATATGAAAAAGAGTTTGGAAAAAAAATTATTATACAAACTTACGAAAAATGCTTACCGCAACACCGTGAGGCACCCACGGAAGTTGACCGAATATTTATTTTCTATAAAAATTTACCTGAAGTTTCTCGTTAATTTTTCTTCTCTCTAAATTGTCCGTTTTCCGATCTACCCCCCCCCCCCCCCATTTGGCAAATTCCCAGCCTCAACGAATTTGAACTTTCTCTCTGTTGGCATATGGAACGTCAACGGGCTTAAACGCCAGGCCTCCGAGTTTAAGGATTTTATTGTTAGTAATTTAGATATCATGTTGGTCTCTGAAACCAAATTCCAGGGTAATGCCGTACGGGTCGCCAACTATGTGCTTTTCAATGTAGACAGACCACCTACAGTTGGCGCCCGTCCTAGTGGTGGCACTGCTGTGTATGTTAAAAATGGTCTTAATGCAACCCTCGCTAAAGTCCCTCAATTTCATTGCATTGAGGCCACTCCTATTGTTTTAGAATTCCCTACCATCCCCCACCTTCTGATTGCAGCCATCTACAATCCCCCTTCGAGGAATATGCGTCTGCTTGCACAAGAACTCTCTATATTAACCCGTACTTTTCCAAATTTCATTATTGCGGGTGATTTTAATGCTCATCATTTTTCCTGGGGTTCTCATAGCTCCAACAACACTGGCTATAAATTGCGCAGGTGGACAGATCAAAATCATGCGCAAATTTTAGCGCCCCTTGAGTCCACCCGCCATAATCATCACTCCATCATTGATTTCGCCATCACCTGCAATTTTCCTTCCCGCACACCATTCAAACGGTGAATGATCTCTCGTCGGACCATCTCCCGGTTGTGCTTAGATTCGAAATGGGCAATTTCAGACTCGACATCCCCCAGGCCTTCTCGGTCAATTGGGAAGACTTCAGTCATGTCCTAGAAAACATGGACACCCCGCCCACTGAGATTCACTCTGCCGAAGACGTAACTTCTTCTATTGAAGCATTTGGAGACTCACTCCATAATGCTTTCCAAGAAGTCGCGAAACCTAGGCAGAGGGTGGTTGATGCGTTTCGATTACCTGAGCACATCAGGGATTTGAAAAGAGAGAGAAATCGTTTAAGACGGGACTGGCAGACGTCTAGGGACCCCCTCTTAAAAACTGCTCTTAACAGAAAAAACCATCAGGTTTCTGCTGCAATCAAGGAGTTTAGTACTTCACGTTGGAACACATACATAGAGTCTTTATCGACAGCTGACAACACAATTTGGTCGGCAACGGCCCGCATTCGTAGGACACGAACACACATTCCAGCCTTAAATGGCCCAAATGGTATGGCCTACTCTAACACAGACAAGGCTGAGCTCATTGCAGACAGTCTTAGAAGCCAATTTACACTCAATAGCGATGTCGTTAACCGTCAAACGGTCGACATCGTCAACACAAAGGTTGAACGTTTCATTAACTCACCTCACACAAATACACTCAAACCTGCTCTACCCTCTGAGGTAATTACCTATCTTGGCAACCTCAAAAAGAACAAAACGCCTGGCCTTGATAATATCTCTACCAATATGCTCCTTCATCTTCCTCTTAATTTCATCTTCTTTATTACTATCCTAATTAATTGCATGCTTAATCTTCGTATGTTCCCGGACGCATGGAAGAAGGCGTTGGTTGTCCCGATCCCAAAAGCGGGACAGGACAGGCATGCTCCTTCTAGCTTCCGACCTATCTCTCTTTTATCTTGTCTTTCTAAGGTCTATGAATACATCCTTGCAAACCGTCTGAAAGAGTTCATTTCCTCCAATTCGATTATGATACCCGAGCAGTTTGGGTTTCGGCCCAAACACTCGACTCAACACCAGCTTTGGAGAGTAACTGAACTCATTCATGAGGGTTTATACCGCAGCCATAAAACCGGCGTTGTATTCATAGACATTGCTAAAGCCTTCGATCGGGTCTGGCATTATGGACTTATTTATAAGTTAATTCTTACTCGACACTGTGCTAACTAAACTCCAAGCTTATATTTTGGCCCTTCAAATTTGGCTAAGACATTGGCGCATCAAAGTCAATGCTTCAAAAAGTGCCGCCATGATCTTTTCAAACAAAGCTATCACCCCAATTGCTAAACTCTCTCTAAATGGTGAATTCATACCCTGGGTCGCCAGTTATAAATATCTAGGCATTTATCTAGATTCAAAATTAACCTGGGCTAGGCAGATTCAAGACGTAATTGCCAAATCTACCAAAGCTCAAGGATCCCTTAAATCTTTACTGGCTTATCACAGCCGTCTGTCACTCTCGAATAAATTGTTACTGTATAAATCCTTCATCAGATCAACCATGACCTACGGGTCAGTTATCTGGGGGTAAGTCTGTGAAACTCGGATGCAGAAAATTCAAATTTTTCAAAACTCTTTGTTACGTAGGATTTGCAAGGCGACAACGTTTGTCCGGAATGACGTCATCCATGCTGATCTCAATATTAGGCCTATCTCGCAATTTATTAAAAAACTTGCACAAAATTTCCACAGAGATCGACTTTTAATACCCAACGAAGCGTTGCGGTCCATTCAACCTTACATTGTAAATACCAGTAGAGGGAAGAAGAGACCGCTTGCCATCTTGTGTAGAGATGACGGCTTTGCTCCGCCTTCCAAAAGAAGGCGAAGGGAACCACCCTAAACACTTCGTTGTGCTATTCCAAATTCATAAAACTTTGGTACCTGCATTGTTATTCCCATTACTAAATTTTTCCTATTGACGTCTTCCCGCCTTGCTTTTGGCATCGGGTTCTGCTAACTTTCCTTCTTACCTCTTTTGCAATTTTAAGGAAAAAAATTATACTTATATTATTTTTTGCATCTTAATTGTATTTATACTTAATTATCTTTGCATCTTCAAAATTTAATTATTTGAAACTTATATAAACTAATTGTTTGCATCTTATCTAAATTAAATTATTTGCATTAGTTTTTTAGTTTAAAAAAATATTAATTATGATTTAGAAAAATTGTCTGGCTCTGATGGGGCCTTCCCCCCCCCCTTCCCCCCTATGCTCACCATTCCGACTCCAATCAAAGTATCAAAGCGCACATCCAGATTGCTCCTACATCTGCATCACTCCACCGCAGCCTGCTGCGAGAGAACTTTTATATTTTTGAATCTTCTGATGCCATCTCCATAGACTGTTCTCATCTAGATGTGAAGTAAACGTGGGCATTACGCCCCACGTAGGCATTCTTCAGTAATCGCCTTTGATCTTTGATTGCACTCTACACATCCACAACAGCGCCACCTCACCGCTCCCATATCCTATTTGCGCATGCCCGCCCTTCTGAGAGTTTCAAGGTTAAGTTGCCACTATTTAATTTACAACCCTCGTATTATAAAATACTCAAATAAAAAATTAGCTTAGAGGGTACTAAGCCTCCTTAACAACATATCGGTATATTTTTCTAACGCTGAAACTTACAGCTACATAAACAGACATATTCCTTGTAGAAAAACATAGCGGTAATCAATTTTTTATGGAATCTCTTGCAATCTTTCAAAATGTTATAAATCTTGGAAACCCCAATGATAAGGCATATTCGAATGTTTGACACATAAATAAAAACAAAAGTTACAAAATACTGATTTTACTCATTTGAATGATAGCTAATGACTGTAGGCACTTTCATTGATGTTTTCCTCTATTTTGTCTAGCAGGCTTATTGTATTTTTATTGTTTTTTTCCTCTTCTTAAAAAATAACACGCGTTTTGCGAATAAAGTAAAATAATTTTTTTCTAATTTTGTATTGCCTGGCACGCTATTGTATTTTCATTGTTTCTTTCTTTAAGTCAAAATTAACACGCGTTTTCCGAACAAGGTAAAATAATTAAAAACCAGTAGACCCGTGCAAAGATTTTGCTCTGCCGTCTAATATTTTTTAGATACAGGTTTAAACTTCTAAAGAAAATTAAATACTAAAAATATCTGAAAACAACATTAGTTAAGCCAGAATATCATCTCATTTATTCCATCAAAGTTACAGTAAAAGCTGGTTGCAGATAGCTAAGGCGAAAAAAAACAAGACCATAAAAAAAGCACCTGGTCTGTTTCTTTTTCTCGATGATAAAAATAAATTTCAACATGTGGGTAATTGTGATCGAAGATCGCACAAAGGGTTTCGTTTAATATTCCTATCAAAACACCTTATCCTTTCTAATAAATTCAAATAAATTTTATTTTCAAAAAAAAAAAAAAAAAAAAAAAAGTCATGTTTTTATAAAGTAAAAATTTACCGGTCTATTTCTCTCGTTTTTTCGAATATCTGAACCGGCCCTCTATTATACTCTCTCATAATAATATCTGTCATTTGGACTAAATACGATATTAAAAAAAATCAATTTCAAAATTAAGCACGTTGTATAGAGACCTTCAAAATGTTAAAATATGCCAATATTTCCATAATCGGGTTTTTATCATGATTCAATACGTTCCTCAAACTCATATATTTACTATTTTCTATTACTCATATTGATACTCTCTTTGTATTATTCTCCAACATCTGAAAAATCCGTTAAACTTCCAATAGGACGTCAGATTATTATTTTTTTAAATTCTCTAATGACGTCATATGAAGCTGCTTCTCTATTTACACATACTCATACTCCTTGTATTATTGAGAAATGTTTGAAAATTTCCGTTTTATTACCAATATGTGGTCATATTAATCTTTTTTTCAATTGGGGAAACTTTTTTTTTTATTTTTATTTTTCACGTTGAAATCTTTCAATAGAAAATTAATTACTGTAGAAAGAATTTTAGTGTGGATTTTTAATTGTTGGCAACAGCTATAACGAAAAATGTTTAAATTTAATATGAAAAGGCTGTTAGATTTTTTGTTTTTTTATCTCCATATAAAATAATACGATTTTTTCAAATTTTATGATTTTGAGCTTCATAGTAAGGTATTCAGCTATAAGTACACAAATTTTCATGCCTGCAAGTTCGATATTTTCTGAGAAAAGGCTCTGTGAACGACAGACAACAAAGCGGGGGTAATAGGGTTTCTTGAGATGAACGAAACCCTAAAAACCCTAAAAATTATCAATCGGATTTTAACAGAATTAGGGGATGATATCATCTGTTTCGGGGGAAAAACATGGTATAAAGAAAAATAAATTGAGCATTGATTTTGAATTTTGCTTTTTAATCATAAATATAAAATTAACCCGTGCAGCAACAACGGCTCTCACTTTATATTTATTTTACCTTTTTATATACACTGCGTGACACTGAAAATGCAACACCAAGAAGGAGTGGCCAGAAAGTGATGAAACTCGACAAACAGAGAGAGACGGCAACGAACAATAAGTGATCTTTATTTCGAAATGATATTCATAATACAGAGCGAGAACAGCGTCGGTTCAGTATGTTGTAGGACCACCGGGGACGACGATACACGAAGCAACACGTTTAGGCAGAGAGTCAATGAGAGTACGGTTGGCGTCCTGAGGAATTGCTCTCCATTCCCTGTCGACCATTTACCACAGTTCGTCTTCTGAACGCGGCAGTGTCAGGGTCTGCAAATGGCATCCAGTCACATCCCAAATGTGTTCGATTGGTGAGAGATCAGGAGAGTACGCTCGCCAGGGAAGCATCTGTACATTTTGCAGCGCACGTTGGCTGAAGCGAGCAGTGTGCGCTCGAGCATTATCCTTCTGATAAAGGCCATTGGGCACCCCCTGAAGGTAGGGAAGTGTCACCGGTCTCAGCACATCATCCATGTATCGTTAGGCCGTCATAGTGCCCTGAATACGAACTAGAGGTGACCTGGAATCGTACGCAAATGCGCCCCAAACCATGATGCCGCGTTGTCGCGAGGTGGGGCGTTCCACAATTGCTGCCGGATTTCATCTGTCTCCACATCGACGCTACACTCGTACGCGGAGACTATCACTGGAGAAACAGAAGCGTGACTCATCTGAGAACACAACCATTTGCCATTCCGTCGTTCATATCGCCCTAGCCCTGCACCATTGCAGACGTTGGCATCTATGCTGCGGGGTTAATGGCAGTCTTCTTAATGGACGCCATGAGTGCAGGCCACTAGCAACCAATCCACGGGAAATGGCTCTGGTCGATATCGGAACATCCAGGGTGTCTTGAACATTCTGCAGAATGGAGGTAGAAGTGACTTGCAGGTTCGCCTCCACGCTTGCTAACGTCACTCTGGCTGCACCCGAGGCTAACGAAATAGAAAGGCTACCGCGGTGCTTTACGCGTATCTTTTTTTACAGACCGCGGGAGTCACGTGATGCTCGAATGCACCAATGCAGGTGTACGAAAAGAGCATCACGTCACTCTAGCGGTCTGTAAAAAAGGATAAGTGGAATGCACCGCCTGTCTTTTTCGTTAGCCTCGGGCTGCACCGGCATCCCTCAAACTTGCCACATTTCTTCGTACCAACCATCTTCGCCACAGCCGGTGCACTGTGGACGCGTCCAGGTGTGTCTCAGCTGCGATTTGCCGTATGGACCAACCTGCCCTTCTCAGTCACCTATGCCCCTCCTAATATCGTCTGTCTGCTTTAACTACACTGTAAAAAAAATTTCCTGAAAAAAACGAAAGTCGTACTGGCAATCGAGACGCCAGTACTATTTCCGTATTTTAACGGAAAAAAAATTCCGTAAATTCCAGGAAATTTTCCGTGAATTCTGAAATATCCGTTTTTAATTTTCCGTTTTATAACAGATATCTTCCGTATTTTTTAGAAATGTTTATGTCGTTAAAATAAAATTTATAGGACCAAAAAAAAAAAAAACAAGGTACTTCGCGAGTACAACCTTATAAGGGACAGACACATTTCGGCATCTTTTTTTCATTTCTGAGTGAGTTTAGAGAATTTAACCAATCTTTGCTGCGAGCGGATTCGAACCCATAATGTACCGTGTACTAACCTGATGCCCTAAACCACAGCGCTATGACCGGTCGGTGTTTTCGCTCAAATGCTGTAACTTATTCGAATCGCTTTTTATGATGCAAAAACTAGGTTTCATCTGTAGATTGATTTTTCCAATGTTTTTAATATTTTCTTTTCATAATTTTCAATAATTTGCTGTATTATATTATTTGGTGCCTTATAACAGATAAATTTTAATTTATTATGTATTATATGCATAAAAAATTGTATTAAGAGTAATAATTGCTTCTTTTTGCAACAGTACTAACTAGTGTTGAATTCAGACATTTTTCTCCGGGAGGGATTTCTGTGGCCCCGGTGGGGGGATTTTAACATTACATTTTAAAAATATACAAAAAAAGAGAGAGAGAGAATTTTAAATTAATGACTTTAGGATAGGTAAGTTTAAATATGGACTAACTGATTTAATTTAAATTAAGTTAGTTTAATTTATAAAAATATGAACGAACGAAATAAATTAAAAACGTTATAAAATTAAAAACTTAATTTTTATAAAAGTAAAGAAAAAACATTAACTAATTTTATAAATTTAAGGAAAAAATTGTAAACTTAGTAAAATTATAATTTATAAAATAATAAATTTTAGCATAATTCATAAATTTGTAAGCCAACAGTTTAGTTTAATACCAATTTGCATAGCTATAATTTGCAGAGATATTATGTTATGAAACTTTTAAATAACACAATATTGCCTCACATTAAAAAAGATAAATTAAAAAAAAATAGTGAAAAAAAATCATAAATTTGAAGATATATATATATATATATATATATATATATATATATATATATATATATTGTAATTTATAAAAATAAAATAAGTTTCTAAATATTTCATTAAAAAATATAAATATTTCTATTGTTTTCACAATAAATTGACATGGCCTCGGTTAGAATGGGCCAGCGGGTCGAGCCGGGCCAGGCCTGTATCCTAGAAGAACTCTTGTAAATACAACAATCTTAATTCGCATTTCAAAAAAGGCGATTTCTGTACTCAACCTTTAAACGTCATTTACGGAAATCGCACTGTTTTGCAAGAAATACGGACATTGTACTGTTTTGAAAGAAATACGGAAAAAATCTATCAAATTTACGGAAAACTTTCTGCATATTTACGGATGTGAAGTCTCTTTAACGGAACTAATGTCATTTACGGAAATTGTACTGACATTTTGGAAAAATGAAACTTCTCCGTAAAATTTTACGGAAAATCTCTTATATTTTCACGGATTTTTTTTAGAGTGTATCTCCGTTGACGGTGGCCTGGCATTCTCTGATATTACACGCGTCCTCTGAGACAAGAAAAAAATTTCTACGATGATTTCCCTAGCAGAAGTAACGGCACAAATATTGCCAATTCTGCAGGTTCATTCCCTTATATCGTATCCCTTATATCTATACCCTGAACCTGAAATTTGCATAAATTTCTGGCTACTCCTTCTTGGTGTTGCATTTTCAATGTCGCGTAGTGTATATAATCATTGTTGAGCACGAAATAATGCGGCATTTCATTTTTGTGGCAACACTGATTTGAGAAAAAACTTTTATTTTATTTATGAAAACAACGTGGATTAATTTTTAATTAACGGCAATTTTTAATCAAAAAACATATTTAAACGAAATGTAAGTGTACTATGTCTTATGCCGGTTCAAAATCTTTCATATGGTATCTCATTTATCGTTCTACGTTTTGTATTTGCTTAGAAAAAGGGATGTTGAAAACATAAATAATATATAGGATAATTAAACATATTGCGTCTAAATCAGAATTAAAAAAAAATAAGTAAAAAAAAAAATAAATAATAAAAGACATTTAAAATTAGACATTCAACAAAACTAAACAAGTGGGTAAGTGTGATCGAAGATCGCACAAAGGGTTTCGTTTAATATTCCTTTCAAAACACTTTATCCTTCCTTTAATAAATCGAAATAAATTTCATTTTCAAAAGAAAAAAAGTCATGTTTTTTATAAAGTAAAAAAATTGCCGGTCTATTTTTTATTTTTTTCGAATATCTAAACCAGCCCGATAGCGGGCGAGGCCCGCTATTATATTCTGTCATAATAATATCTGTCATGCGGACTAAACGCGATATTTAAA
Organism: Maratus michaelseni; assembly: GCA_963931845.1. Classification (NCBI taxonomy): domain Eukaryota; kingdom Metazoa; phylum Arthropoda; class Arachnida; order Araneae; family Salticidae; genus Maratus; species Maratus michaelseni. The sequence continues at coordinate 123,627,562 of OZ007595.1, forward strand.
AAAATAATTTCAAAATTAAATATGTTGTACACTTTCAAAATGTTAAAATATGCGAATATTTTCATAATCTTATTTTTATCATGATTCAATATATTTCTCAAACTCATATATTTACTATTCTCAATTACTTCTATTGATACTCGCTTTGTATTATTCTGAAACATTTGAAAAATTCGTTAAACTTCCAATATGACGTCAGATTTTCTTTTTAATTCTCTAATGACGTGATATTAATCTGCTTTGTATACATACACATACTCATACTCCTTGTATTATTGAGAAATCTTTGAAAATCTGTTTTATTACCACTATGACGTCAATCATTTTTATTTCATATTAATCTTTTCTTCAATTGGTGAAACTTTTTATTTCATTTTCATTTTTCACGTGGAAATCGTTCAATAGAAAATGAATTATTGTAGAAAGAATTTCACTGTGGATTTTTAATTTTTGGCAACTGCCATAACGAAAAATGTTTAAATTTAATAGGAAAAGGTTGTTAGAATTTTGGTTTTTTATCTCTATTTATTAAAATACGATTTTTTCAAATTTTAATATTTTGAGCTTCATAGCTGGTATTTATCTATACAGACACAAAGTTTCAACTCTGTAAGTTACATAGCTTCTGAGAATCGCTCTGTGACGGACAGACAACGGAGCGGGAGTAATAGGGTTTCGTGAGATGAACGAAACCCTAAAAAACTACCGATAACTTTGGTGATAAAAGGTTACCATAAAAACGGAATTTTTTTCCCTTTTGATCCGGCACGATCGACCCACGGCGGAAACACAGTGGAACATTTGACGATTCTTGTCGGCCTAAATTATTATTTTTTGTTTTAAGTTAAATTAAATCAATAAATTACCTTTTATAGTAATAAATATTGTTTTCTAATAAAACTTTATATTCATGTTTTAAAGTTTTATGCTTATATTTATTTAATAAAAATAAATAAATATATAAAAATAAAATTAATATTTGTTGGGATCCATTACAGAACTATTTTCATTCAAGCTTTAACTTCAAGTGAAGAAGAAAGCTTTTCTTGTTCACATGAATTTTCTAAAAATATCATTCAAATAAATTAACCCTTTGCATACCTGCCACTCCACTGAAGGGACATTAAAAAATAATAAATTTTACTTTTATTGAAATGTCCTCTTCGAAAGATTTGAGATTTTATCCTTTTAATGGTCAAAAAAGTGCCATCCCTCCCCCCTCCGGAACTCTCTAATGCCCCCCCCCCCGCACAGAAATCCCTCGCGAAGAAAAATGTCTGAATTCAACACTAGTCTCGGTTTACAGAAAATCGCGTTACAATATCATTAAGATCTAACAATAATATATTTGTCTGTCTGTCTATTTTCTTGTCTTTTTTTTATTTTCGTAAAAATTGACTAATCGTTGCGAAATTTTAATATGATGTTTCAGATATTCAATTTTTACTATGATTGTTTCAGATGGGAAATCTATATATTTGAGTATAAATGAGTATATGTATATATATGTGTGTGTGTGTGTGTGCTCATTTTTCTACATTTTTCGGTACACAATACTACTTAACGCTTTAAAAAAAAGTCGTCGTATCGTGTGCAATGTTTTTACAGGGACAAATGAAAAAAATTAATATATCCTCGTCTACTGCGCGTCAAAATGAGCGATATTTTCAACAATATGGAATTAAAATGAATGCGAATTAGAGTCCCACATTGGGTCGGTAACCAAATTTTATTCGAACGGGACCGAAACCGCAGGTCTGGTTGGGTCAGATTAGCGCTAATTTCTTTCGCCGCGGATCGGGTTTAAGTTTTATTAATTCTAGTAGTTTCGGATTCGGGTTGGGGGATTTTGTTTGACCCATCCGGGTCGGATTTTTTAAACCGTTTTTCAAAAGATAATCCACAATATTGTTTCACATGGGAAAGCTATATATTTGAATATAAATGAGTATATATATATGTGTGTGTGTGTGTTCATTTTTCTACATTAAGTATAAAGTTGATATCTACCCTATATATATAAAATCCTAATGAAACGAATTTGTGAAACGATTTTATGAAACGAATTTTTGAAACGATTTTATGAAACGACTGATTAAACGTCTGATTATGTTTCAGGGCTATTTTTAATAAAATATTAAACGCTTGATAGTGAAATTAATACCAATTGTCCATAAAAATCCGCGGATGTCAAAACTGGTAATAGAATTTTGAAATTGTAATTAGTTTTCGAGATATTAATTTTTTTTTCTAATTTTAATGACATTTCTGTAATGATGGCAACTAATTACTCAGTTTTTTTGTGACAAAAAAGGGAAAAAAAATTGAAAACGATCCCTATAGGGATTATTGATTTCTTTTTATTCGTCATTTTCAAATTGAAATTATCTTTTATTTCAATCGATAATGAAGACAAGATTGTGATTAAATTATGTTTTTCAGGAAAATTTGAAAAAAAAAATCACATTTCTATCGTCAGGATTCAATCGTCTGTCAGCATTTAATTTTATTTATAAACTGAAAATATTTTGAATAAATTCGTCCAAATGACGTCATTTATGTAAACGCAAAAGAAAGGAGCAAAAAAATATTTATACAATTTGTTTAGCGTAAAATGTCATTTATCCTATTTTATATATAATCAGAAGTAATTTGTATAGAAAAAACAATAATAATATACGTATAATTAAAATACGCATATAAACAAAAAAATCGTCGAATTTGTTTCCATGGCTGTTTATGTCATTTGGCACCAAATCTCACTTTCTGATGCCCGAATTGCGCCAAGCTTTTTAAAAAAGCGTCAAGACTCCTATAATAGAAAACCACCAAAAGCTCATTCGGTTTGTTTTCATAACTTTTGGCAACAAATCTGTGTATATTAACGAATCTATCCCTTTTCGTAGCTCGAATTACGCCAAACCTAAAAGCAAAGGATCCTATACTGGAAAAGTACCCGATTTTCTTATGGACAATATTCAAGTGACATAACATTGTGTAAAATTATCGCGGATAGCAAATTTGTTTAAATATGTCATCAACTGATGCCGAATAAATGCAGGCATGCATGCACAAAATATTTAATTAATTTTGTATGATAAATAATTATTAGAAAATTCGTATATACATATTAATTAAAATAAATAATTGACATATTTAAAATAACATGAAAATATGCATGATGGTGCACTAAAATAGAGAGAAAATTAAAACCTGTTACTGAAAATGTCTATTAACAGTACTTTTCAATACCGTGGTTTTTAATGTTATTCACAAGCAGATGTTTTTTTTCTCATCCTTAAACGCAAAGGAAGAATAGAATACAGATCGTTGTTATAAAAGTCCGAGAGGTAGCCACAATTTAAACCTAACCATTTTATACAAGCTGGTTTTCAAGTTGTAATTGATTTTACTTATCAATCCCGAAAACAGTCGTCAGTTGTCGCAACAGCTGTGTATGAGGCCATGGTAATCAAAAAATGCCCCATTAAAACGTTAAAAGCATGGTAACCCAATTACAGATTTACCAATATTTTTAAAACAAAGCACGCTGTCATGTTTTTAGAGGCTTCGAAGTCTTAGCGGGGGTTGGCGAGCGTAGCTCGCAGGGGATAGGCCCCCTAGTTAGAAATATAATTATAAAGTATTTTCCATAATTGCATTAAAATATGGATTAATTTTCTTTTATTTCGGGTTGATTTCTGTCTTAAGTGCGTCAAGTTCGGTTCAAAGATTTTTTTTTCATGTTCGGATTGGGTTTCGGGTTAAATTCAAATAGAATTTTCGGGTTCGAATGGGGTATAATCCGTCCCGCACAATGCCCAGGGCATATTTACCGAATAGGCCCATGAAGCCCGAGCTTACCCACTGAAATACAAAGGGGCCCCCAAATTTACTTTTCAGTACTAATTTTTAAGAAAAAAAAATTCAGACAGGGTAAAAAAAATATTTTTTTTTCTTAATTATAGTTACTAAATTTTCTCTGGGACTATTACTGACATAGCTATACTCCTTTTTTTTTTTATTGATATAATAAATGGTATAAAAACAGTGATTAAATGCAACTTATTTTCATTTTTCTTTATGTTTCACATTTTAATTTCAAATGTTTAAGACTGTAATGTGCTAAAAAGAACATAAAATTTAATCTGTATAATTGTATTTCGTTTAAATCCATAGAGTGGAGAAATGATATAAAATATGGAGAATAGGTTATTTAAATAAAGGGGAAAGTAATTAGTATTCAGGTGATATCAAATTTCTGTTTATAAACGAAGCAAAATTGTGTTGCAGCTAAGCATAAATTTATGTCAAATATTTGTTGTCCCTGCACTGTTCTTAGCACTGGCAAATCCTGCAATTTGTAAAGCATAAAATATATTTTGAAGTTCAAATATTCACACCTGTTCCATATTTACAAATTCATTTACAGAATTAATTTGTTATTATGTATAATTATGTACATAATAAAAAATTTTTTCATAAGTATATAGGTAGTTAGTTTTAATTTAATATTAGAAGTGTTGTTTACTCGAAATTTTGATGGTAAAATTTCAAATTGTTGAAGCATGATTGATAGAGGAGGGGGGGGGGGGGGGGCTGTGTGACGTCAGGCTTTCCTGACTTCTCTTAAGCGGGCCCTGACAGTGCCTCACCTTGAATAACAATACAGTGTTGCAACAAAAGTATGAAGGCAAGAAACAATCCCTTGAAGTCGTTTTTTTTTTTCCTTTAAAAAATTACTTGTTTTACAGTTTTATTTATCCGTACTTTTTTGACGAAATAAGCATTTTCTTTCATACATAGTGAGGTTTTTCAACAGTTTGTCAATAAAGAAGATATATCTTCCTACGATTCTTTTCAAAGGATCGGAAAAATTGGATTTGTTTAAACGGGATAGATTAGGTGGTTTCGTGGAAAAGTGGGACATTTAAGAAAAATACTGGACATTGGAACATTAAAACCGGGTCTGTGCCGAAAAATCCGGAACGTCTAATCGTATTAGAAAGCTGTTGGAATAGTGGTTGAAAAATCATTGATCTAAATTACAATAAGGGAAAACCACTCACCTGACAACACAAATCCTTATTAACTATTATGGCACAAGGAACAATACAACGTTGAGATTCGAAAGCGATTTAAACAAGAACATGCGCAAGAGACTAGTGAAGCCTTTTCACTATTCAATTGCTGTCATTGTGATAAAAAGCAAATCTACAGGAAAATCGCTTTTTCAAAAGACGCTCAGGCAATTATAATTCTTCATTTCCTTTACGCCAAGGAATCCATTTTCGAAAACAAGAAAAGAAAAGTGCGATGCATTGTGCGTAATAAACAGAATAAAATAGTGTCGTCAGTGGCTTATGAAGTAATATTTGCATGAATTTAAAAACCGTAACACTTATATTTTTGTTACCATGATCATCTGTAACATGTATTGTAATTTTATAACATGTATTATATATTTATTGCCTGTATCATAGGTAATTATCAACGTATTCACCCTTAAAGGGAATCAAATTATTTTATTTACGCGCAGGGCCAGATTAAGCAGGAACTCAGGGACTCCAAATTTGTGGGGTCCCGTATCGTTAGATAAATATTAAGAAACTGCAGTAAAGTTGCATGATTTACATAATTTTATGTTGTACTTTTATGTACTATCAATACATAAGAGTACTGCGATGTACTCTTATATACTAATAGCAAGATGTGAAAAGTAGAACATTAAGTTTTCTCTTCTGATATCGTGAGCAAAACTTTATAGTCCAGGGCTTTCCAACTGGTGGCCTGCGGGCCTTGTCCTCTATTTCTCTGGCCTGCTGAGTTATTTGCAACAAATCATTTATTCTAAATAAACTTTTTTTTTTTTTTTTTTTTAGAAATGGAATGTGTGTAGTTTCAAGAAAAGATTTCTTACAAAGTCAATGATGTTCATTTAATAATACAATTAAATAACGTCTATTTATGCGAGCTCCATATCCATATAAATGGTTGCTACGCCACTGATGATGCGGCCCGCCATTTACTTTGTGTGGTCACTTGAAGCCCGCGAGCAGGTATGAGGTGTGCTTTAGACCGATTCATGCTTAACTTTATTATCCAATTGTATCAACGGATATCTTACTATCCAATCTTATTAATTCAGAAAACTCTGTGAAAGTAGGACCTAAAATGTAGTTTCTCTAGTTTCAATTTTATTATGAATCCAGGGCCTGACTAATGCAGGGGCATGCGGAGCAGCTGTCCCGGGTCCCCTATACTAGTAATCACGATTTTTTTTTAAGGGTGCCAAATGGTTAAAATTGACCTAAAATTATTTTTGACCAAAAACCTTCTCAAAGATTTAGGAAGGAAGTGAGGTATTTCCCTTCTCGTACCGCGTGCAACCCCCCCCCCCCCCCCCACACACACACTTAAAAAAAAAGAACATGCTACGTTATAAAACTAATAACTAAAATTTTATTATAACAATTTAATAGTCCATTGTTTTCAAGAGAAATTCATTATTGACATTTTCCTCTTAACGAGGCAAGTTAAAACCATTTATGATGACTAATTAGGGGCATTTTTCTTTCAGACATCTTAAGACATCGTAGATATGCAAAAGGAAAGTTTGCAAATAATACTCCCGTCAACCAATCCATCATTTTTTCTACTAGTTTTCCTATTAGTATTTTTCTTAAAGTTGTAGCCAACTTTCTTGTGATACCCTATGTACAGAACTGAATAGCACCTGGTACAAAATCCTTATATATTAAAGCAACAAGCCAAAAATTTCAGCACAAAATCGATCTTTCTACGCATGCTTTAGCATTTTTTGAACGTTGAATAAAGAAGGTAATATAATTAACAAGAATCAATAGGGTTGGGGAAAGAATAGCTCGCCTATTGGCTGACTGCTTGCAACCCTAGCGCTCCTTCTACTTTTTCTACCCCTACCCGAAGCGCCTTGATCGTGATCGATGAGCCTTCTTCCACGTGCTTTGTTTGACAGCGGGGTTTAAAATGAGAACCTCATTCGTCCGTGCTCAATCGAAAAGGAGGATACAATTTCCCTGAACAAAAAATAACTCTACAGTACATTTACAGTCGATGCTCGATGTAACGACCGTCCATTATAGCGACTTTCTCAACAACAAATAAAGAAAGTCCGATATATGTAACCATTCAAGCAGAATTATGTTTACAACCAAAATAGAATGACCAATTAGACCAAATACCAATATAATAACATATTTATAAACATTATATAATAAGCATTCCAAGACTTTCTAACTTTTCTACCAATAGTTATTTGAGATTGTTTGTGTGATAAGATTTAGGATATTTTAGAATCTAAGAAATTCTATTTCCCTCTTAAATTTAGCGATTCTTTCTCCGTTCATGTGTGGAAAGCATTGCAAAGACTTATTATTGTCGTCTATACCTGCTCTGGGGGCAATGGACTTCGTGTGTACAAAATAATTGCAACAGGCATTTGAATAATAGTTTAATTCATATGGAACTGCTTTCTATATTTCTAAAGCAGTTCGATAAAAAGTACTTTAAAACTTACTAAAAAAGCATTTATACAATAGATATGGATAGCTGGCTGAATTCTAACTCTCTTAAGGGAAAATTTCTTCCCATCGGACTTCATATTTCAGAATTATTATGCAATGAAGAATACGAAAGACTAATGTATATCCATCCATCTTAAGCACATAAGCGGTTAAAAAGCAATAAAACTGAATTTTATTGTAGACCCTTTATCATCTACCATCGCTCCATCCCACCTTTCTTGGATCCACCATGTCCAGTCAAATTGGTGTTTTTCTTTTTTTTTTTTTTTTTTTTCGTTGCGAGTCGAGGTGATTTTAAATACTTCGGGTTGAGTTTTGATTATTTTGGGTCGGGGGCGGGTTGCCCCGATTTTTCAAAAGAAAGTGCTGAATATTTTTCATTTGAAACAAACTAGATATTTGATTGTTAATGAGTGTACATACGTTCATTTTTATACAGAAAAGATAAAATTGATGATAAAGACATAATTGTAGACTACTTTTCAATAATTAATTGTATTAAAGTATGGATTGGTTTTTTTTCACTTCAGGTTCGTTTTTTTTTTTTTTTTTTTTTTTTTGCCGGTTTGGGTTGGGTTCTGCATTGACTTTAAGCACGATTTTCGTAGAACCCGCGCAGTACTCTACCCTTGTACGTTCCCAAAATAATTTGAAAAAAAAAAAAGAATGGTACTTATTTTAGCCTAATTTAGCTATTTGAGTAATAAGCAAAGTCAAAGCTTACTAAATAGATATACATCATGCATCTTTCTAAGACCTGCACTGCACGATTAACACAGTAAAAAATAACAATACGCACACAAAAATTCACTTACAAAACAGTGACTGTTTCAACTTCAGTTCACAATTACGAAAAAATCCCTGACGGCTCGGCCTACAGGTACAGGTAGATTTCGAAGACGCGGACCGTGGGGCGCCTGTTTGTTGGGCATTGAGGAAGAAATGACCTTTTTGCCATGATGCCGCAGTTGGGTTCCATAAGGGACCGGCCACTTCGAAATGTAACTTGTTCGCAGGCGGAGCCTGTAAGGATTTATTTTATTATTTTATTTATTTATTTTTTTGCTATAAGTGTTGGTCCTATAAAAATCTTGTCAATATAAAAGTTTTAGATAATATTAAGAGGATCCGATATCTTGTAAATTGACGAATTTATGATTTTTTTTCTTCTAACCCCCCCCCCCCCCCCCTTAGGGCCATTTTTAATAATATCAAAAATCTGTTATACATAAATTGTCGGGCCTTTTCCTAGAAGTAATAGTAACTTTAAACGGATTCGATACGTATTTCATAATTAAGACGTTACGGGTTTTTTTTTCTGTTTTCACAAAAAGCCCCCCCATTCCACCCCCCACCCCCCCCCATGGTTCGATTTTGCCCATTAACAAACTCGTCCGAGATTTTATGCCCCTTGATTTTATGTATCAGTTTGGAAGAGATTTGTGAAGAATTATTAGAGTTATCGTGTCCATAAAAAAGTGACATAGATAGATAGATACATAGATAAAGTTTTGAACTGGGGGTGGTTTTGGGTTCTGCGAGTGATGATCGGCGTAGATCTGCAATTCAAAAATTCCAACTTAGGGGAGAATGTAATAGGTAGTATTTCTTACGAAATCTACCTAAAAGCTTGTCTGGATTAGGCGCATACCTCATCCAGTGCTTTCACTGTTGCTAAATTCGTCATTGACACATTCTAAATAAGGGATGTCTAACCGTTTGGGTTCCCTTTTGGACTGTATTTATGAGGGGGGGGGGGGGAAATCGGGATACACATACAGTGTACTAATACTAAATTGTAGGTACTAATTATTTTTCATCCCCGTCCCCTCTAATGAAAATAATCTCTACGCTTATGCAACCCCAAATCCAAATAAATGATACACAACAGGAAACTTGATCTCGACTTTGCGGAGGCACTGCCGTGCTTCCAAATTATATTACTTTCTACTAATAAAAGAATTTCCTTGTACTAATTATTATTTTTGCTGATTCACTACCAAACATGCATACCAATGAGTTCAGAAAGGTTCGTGTTTGTTGAGCGGGGAAAATAAAAATTTAAGAAGTTAACAAAATGAAAAAGCGAAAAATGATAGCACTCACTGCTTTCACAATTGTCTATAAATAGTAGATTCAAATTTTCTATTTATCAAACTTTTATAGAAAGTTCTAATAAAGAAGTAGTTAAATGCAAATCTTATATCATTTTGTTAGTCGATCTGAAATGACGAATTGAAATTGAATTGTAAAAAAAGGAATAATTGTGGAATAAAAAAATTAAAAAAAGGGAAATGCCGTGACCAGGATTCGAACCTGGGTTATTGCGGCCACAACGCAATGTACTAACCACTATACGATCACGGCGACAGATAAAATTGCACTTTGTAGAAATTGGTTCATTTTCTGATCTACTTTCAATGCAGGAAAATGGGTGTGTAATGATTTGGAACCATGCTAGACAGATTTTTTTTATTATTTCTCTGTCACGCCAACAGATAGCAGCACCATAATTCTTGCATGTAATTATTAATCCTTTGAGGACGGGCATCATTTAACGACATTTAAAATTTTAACACCAGTAATCAGTGGCGCAGCCAAGGGGTGGGTTTGGGGGTTAAAACACCCCCCAGAGCTAAAAAAATTACTATAATTACCGCTTATATGAATCAAAATTCCGCCTTAGCGAAATCCGCCGCTTTGTTAAATCAAATTCTATCCAACAATGTGATTCAATTAAACGGCGAGAATTCTACTTAAAACTGTGAAAGTGCATATTTCATCCTTTTAAATTTTGAATTTTTAAAAAAATGTTCTAAGGAAGCATTTACTACATAAAAGTAATCATCATGCCAAATTCCAAGTTTCCACACCAATTGTATCACATAAATCACAATTTTAGAATGCTTCTTACTCTTGCATTCTTTTAAATTTCGAATTGAAAAAATAAATTCTGGGCGAGCATTTACGTTTCTTAAGTACCATCATATAAAATTTCAAGAGTCTAGCCCTAAAAGTTCTAAATATATTATGATTTAGAACATTTTTAGAACGTTTTTTGCTCATTTCACTTTTTAAAATTTTGAATTTTTTAAAAACCGTTTTGAACGAGTGTTTATATCTTAAAAGTAACCACTATGTCAAACACCAAGCATTTATACCAACTGTATCACACAAATCGCAATTTTAGAACTTTTTTGTTCTCGCAACCTTTTACATTTCTAAATTTTAGAAAACTGTTCCGGATGATCATTTATATTTCTAGAGTAACAGCCGTGCCAAATTTCAGATATCTAGCACAAACAATTCCTAATTAATTGTTTTTAGATCATTTTCAGACCGTTTTTTGCCCATTTCATCCTTTTAAATTTAGAATTTCTTTAGAAATCGTTCTTAGAGAGCATTTACATCCCAAAAGTTACCACCATGCCAAATTCCAAGCTTCTATACCAACTGTATCGCAATTTTAGAACATGTTTTTGCTCCTGCTAACTGTTCTGGGCTAGCATTTAAGTCTCTAAAGTAACAACTATGCCAAATTTCATGTTTCCAGCCTATGATATAGAATCATACATATTTTATGTTTAATTCTAAAATTTAATTTTTGTATCTTAAAGTTTCTCTATGTGAATTAATGTCTGCATTCAAAATCTTTTTATTCTTTAATCTCGAAAGTAATCATTTCTTCCTAGCTAAAAATTTTCCCAGATTTTTCATTGTAACAGTAAAAGTACGTTATTTCTCTGTGGTTTCAATTCGTTATTTTAATGTACTGCAGATGACTTTAACATATGCTGTTTTGTCTTTCTTCGTATCTTGTGTTAAATGCAGGCGCCGTTTTCATAAATTGATTCCTGTATGAGATATGCAATATCAACATTTTTGTGTTCGCTGCTAACACATGTCTGGCTTTCTCAAAAAAAAAAAAAAAAAAAAAAAAAAAAAAAAAACGAGTGCCTGGTGAAAAAATGTAGTGTTTGGGATATTTTCATTTATGTGTTGGTGAAAATGTATCTGAAAAATTAGATCAGATCTTCTCTAACTGTTGAACAAGAAGGTCGATTATTTAGAGGCGTAAAGAGGACCACCCTCGCCCTTTCCAGATGTGTCGATGTGTCCGAAAATAAAGAAAAGTTTTCACGTGATTATGCGTCTTTGATTGTACTGGTTTTTTGTTTGCTGTGGACTGTTTCCTATCAGAAGGGGAACCTAGGGTTATTTCGATGAACGTAAATGCCCCAAAAATTACGATCACTTTCATCTCCGATTTTGACAGCGAAATTCTCCATACAGCCCTAACTGCACAAATAAATGGTAATTTAGAACGTTTACTGCTCATTTCCCCTTTTTAAATTTCGAACTTTTTAGAAACCATTTTTAGTGAGCATTTACATTAAGTAACCGCGAGATTAAATTTCAAATTGCTAGAATCAACAATATCGTAGAAACCGCAATTTTAGAATGTATTTTGTTCTTACACCCCTTTGGAAATCGTTGTACCAAAAAATTGTTTGGAAATTGTTGTATAAAATATAGCCAATGTTAGAGAGGAGATGGTTACCAGAATTTTGACACCATTATTAAGGTTCCATACTTAAAAAGTAAAAACTGAACTATTATAAGATCACTCATGTGTCTTATTTTTCTGGTGCTCAGCGGGGAGTTGAGGGTTATCGACGCAGAATCATCTAAGGATTGTTAGTAATAATTTTCAATGTGTCTGTAATTATCTGAGATATTAATTAAAAACCCATCTAGAAAACAACGGCATGGATCAAAACAGTGTTGCTACTTTGTGACCTCCTTTTGAAGCGCGCTTGGCACAATGCTAAGATTAAACTTTGTATAAGATCTTTGCTTTAGGTAAGACGAATCATAGTGAGAGTCAACATTTTTCATTTCCAACTGAATTCAATTATTGAAGGCAAACATTGAAAAATAATTCGTAGAATAATTCCAAGACATTAAGAGTCAGTAATTTGGAGACAACAATAGCTTAAAATTCAATATGTAATTCATTTATAATGAAAAACTGTTCGATAACAAATCACTTGAATTATCATGCCTGCATATGTTTTCATTTTTGAAAATGAATCGGAAAGTTTCGCGTTGTTCAGAATACTTTATTTTAATGCTTTAAAATTGTCTACTATTACGTCAAATATGATTGACAAGTAACTTTTCGTGTGAAACTCAGCGACTGTACTGTATATAAAATTATTTGCTGTACTGTACTCTTCCATCTTAAAGTTTGCCCCTCATCATTTTTAAACACTTTATAAATCTAATCTAGTTTTGTGTTATTTCATTGGTGCATTTTATAGTTTGTAACTCTAATGTTGTTTAAATGAATCATAACCAACTTAATTGCGGAGAAAAGCATTATGATTTCATTCATTTAAAAGACTGATTCCATTAACCAGTGATTCATATAACCGGCGACCACCTTTATCAGAAACTCAAAACCCCCCCTAGAACCAAATTCTGGCTGCGCCACTGCCAGTAATTCAGTATGGTATTTTTCGCTTCATTTTTCAAAAATTCTACAATTAAAGGCAAAGTTTACAACTAAAATATTCTGATACTAATGGAATAAAAACCATCCGCCCCCTGTTAATTTTAAGATGTGAACTGGGCATTTTATTTTTACTGGATATGAAGCTGGTTTCACAGTACAAAGATAGACAAACGTAATATATTAATAAAATAAATATGTTTGTGCGTGTTGACAATGTAGAGTACCGCACAGGATTGCGTAACCCATTTTTACCGGAAATCGACCCGACCCACGGTTCGGGTTGACACTATTTTATTTCGTTGCGAGTCGGGTTCGAGTTTGTCGATTTCGAATCGGGTTCGGAGTTCGGATTGACCCGATTTTTCAAAAGAAAGTCCTGAACATTTTTCAAGTGAAAAAGCTATAATGTTTGTATGTTAATAAGTGTATATTTGCTAATTTTTATACAAAAAAGATAAAATTAATATTAGATATAATCGTAGGCTGTTTTTTTTCCCCATAATTGTATTAAAATATGGATTTTTTTCACTTCGGGTTGGCGCCCTCCACGGGTCGGGTTGTGCCCGACTCGAACCCGAAAATTCTATTTGAAGTCAACCCGACATGAAACGGAAGTAAATGATATTGTTTTAATGCAATTATGAAAAGTAATCTACAATTATATCTTGAAAAATGCATGGACAATTTTATGTTTTATACAGCAAAAGGGATATACCTACATTTTTACTTTATTCTATCTTTACAAGAAGAAAGTATTGGATTCATGAAAATTCCTGACTTCCGGTTTTCGACGGATTTATATGTTTTAGAAGGTCCTAAACACGATTTGACTGTTTTTAGAAAATGTCTGTCTGTATGCGACAAAAATTTAGTGGGCGCTCTATCTCAAAAACTTATGCACGATATTTAATAACCTTACATTCAGTTAGTCCCTGATATAAATTGGTGCTGATTAGTTTTTGGTGAAAATCGCCCAATAGGTGGCGCTGCTATCAAGAACTAATGCTTTTATTTTCATCAAACTTCAGATTCATTTAGACCTTGACATAAATAGACGCTGATTACGTTTTGGTGTAGAAATGTCAGCAGGTGGCGCTGCTATGCTCCTTTTTTCATTATTATCACGATAACTATATCTCAAGAACTAATACAAGGATTTTCATCAAACTTCAGATTCAGTTAGACGTTGACATAAGTTGTTGTTTATTAGGTTTTGGTCTAAATCTCCCAACAGGTGGCGCTGCTATGCAAGTTTTACACGATTTTAGCAATAGCCATATCTCAAGAACTAAATGCACGGAATTTAATAAAAATTTAGATTCAGTTAGACTTTGATATAAATTGGTGCCGATTCTTTTTAGTGTATGCGAAACCTGTGTGAGATAAAAGAAAGTTTTGGGGTTGGCATATCCGACTAGTTTAATATTCAAATGTAGTAAAAAAACCCTCTGAATAGTGGACACCTTGGGATCGTTGAGTAGAGTTCTGGATAGGGTCGTGTTGTCCCTAATTTTCTTTTCTCGGGTCACGATTACTTTCTAATTGTCTTTCTACGAGACGGATTCAATTCAGAATAATTCTTGCTAGTCAGATTTAGTTTTTTGTAAGTCGGTTTGGGATTTTCACAAAATGTTTGAGCAGATGAAAATAAATTACATATTTGAAGATGAGGGAGTATATTCAATTTACTGCATGAAATAAAAATGCATGTAAGAAATGTGTTCATAGACTATTCTTTCATTATGGTACAGTTAAAAAACATTTTTTCTTCTGTAAGAATATTAAAAATATTAACATTTCGTTTTTGATATACAAAAAACGCATGTATCATATTTGTGATAGTTTATGCAAACATACACATGTTATGTGTGTGTAGATTGGGATGTGTCCGATTTTCAAAGATAAAAGTGCACAAGTGTTAGGAACTGAAAAAGTGTTCGCTAAATGCAGCAGCACGCTTTTCGGGAGTGTCCATTATGGAGGTTTAATTTAATTATGTATAGAATTTTAACCTGAAAAAATAATTTGGAAATTCTTTTAAAAAATGGGTCAAGCCGAACTTGACTCGCAAGAGTCAAAACATAACCGAATCTGAAACAATGAAAGTCGACCCGACGGAGGACTCTACTTCGGGTTCGGTTTGAAATGTACTGGGTCGGTGCGGGACTCTATAGCAATGGCTAGGAAAATCTACCGCACGTAGCGATATGAAAATTTGGATGAGGATAGTCCAATGAAGCATCTCGAAGTTCTGCGAGCAGAGAAGAAAGAAGTGGGAGAAAAGATGTTTTTTTTTCGCATTTTTACAAGCCTGCATCTGTTTAATGTTTAACTAATCGAAATATGAAAAAAAAAAATATATCCACTTAACCATTGTATTTTTCCGAGGTTCTAGCGGTGATACCATTTTTAAAAAACATATTAATATTTACACTTTCAAATAAATTATTATCCAAACGTCAAATTCGTATTTTTTTTCCCTTCCACATGTTTACAAGTCCACATCCGCCCCCCTTGAACGAAATACGGAAAAAAAAAATTCCCACTTATAGATGGTACATTAATGGGTGAAACGGTGCTATTTGTTAAATAATATATTAATATTAACCCTTTCAAAAAAATATTTTTGTAATGCCATTTTCAGGTTTTTCGTTTATTCTTCAATTTTTTGAAATTTTCATCTGCTTTTCGGTACGAAATGCAAAAAAAAAAAAAAAAAAAAAAAAAAAAAACCACTTATAGATGGTACCTTTTCCTTTCTAATGTCTTTCTTTTTTTTTAAATTAATATTTACTATTTCAAAAAAAAAAAAAAAATTCTGCTAGTCCTTTCATGAATTCGCTAGCCCTTTTTTCTCTCAGTACCTCCCCAGATATCAATTGTGTTGCGTCAGAAACACATCTTGCAAATTTATCGAAGTTTTTTTGCTTTAAGTTATATTATTTAGGATTTTTACAGGAACTTTTTGTCGGTATTAAAAGTGTAATATAGCTAAATGTCAGAATTAGTCCCCTTAGTTCGTTAGAATAGATTTTTGTTTAAAAATATAAAATCATACAAATTCGAGGATGTACGTTGCCGAAGGCAGTGGGGACCCCAATTCTAGGTTCTTTTGGATAGATTTTCATTAAAATATATAAAATCATACAAATTCGAGGTTGTAGGCTGCCGAAGGCAATGTGGCCCTCAACTAGTGATGGGAGTATTCGAATACAAAATGTCTGTGTTCTCGTTTCAGCCAAGTTCTCAAGTGGTCACGATTTCAGACAGGAGTATTCGAATACAAGTCACCTGGCATCTGTATCGGCGACGAAAACTGCGGTTATTCAGTTCTCATAGCTGGAGTTTTCTATGGTTTCATAAGGTGCACCAGCGAATGCTAGACTACTCGGCGCTGTTTGATACTTTTCTCTGGAATTTTGCGGTTAGCAGGATGATCAGCGCTCGTTTAGTTTTGAAATTTTGTTTAATTTTTTTAAGCGCACAATCAATTCAACTAATATACATATATACTTTTAGTTAAATCGATCATATGGATTTTAATTTAAGAAAACGATTATAATGAATAATATTCTGTGAATTTGTATTTAAGAAACGTAAATAATATAGTCCTTTTTTATTAAATTTTTTAAAATTTTACGATCAAAATAATTACTCATAGTGGAAAATAAAATTGTACGTTCGTAAAAAAAAAAAAAAAAAAAAAAAAAAGAAGAAGAAGAAAAAAGAAAGAAATCTTGATTTTGCTAATTAAAGAAAAATTGCTTACTTTTACGGGCGTATGCAGGGGAGGGTCGGTTCTTCGCCTTCTAAATCTTAGAAAATAATAAGATATAACTTGCAATACTAAGAGACATGGACGTCGGCAGAATTATACATTGGGACGGGCAAGATTTTGGAACACGTGTGGCAATGGGCCACAGTCTAGTCTGCTTTTAAAATTGCAGAATATAAACAGGAAATAATCTAAACTAAGATTTTTTTTGTCAGAGTTATCATGCAAGATAATTTTTAAACTTATCAACATAAGAAGCAATACAAGAATTTATCAATTAAGAAATACTAAATATAAATAAGTTTTTTTTTTTTTTTTTTTTTTACAAACATGTTTTTAAAAAATAAAATTGAAGCAGTTATTTTTTCCGTCAAAGGGCTTTGCCACCCTGAATCCTTTTTTTAAGATAAGTTTGAAACACATGAGCATTAACAGGAAAGCAAAATTAAAAAATCCCTGACGGCTCGGCCTACAGGCACAGGTAGATTTCGAAGGCGCAGACCGTGAGGTGCCTGTTTGTTAAGAATTGCGAAAGAAATGAACTTTTTGCCATGATGCGGCATTTGGAAACGCCCACTTCGAAACCTAACTTGTTTGCAGGCGGAGCCGGCAGGGATTGTTTTTGTTTTATTTTTTTTGCTATAAGCAGGGCCGTACAGAAAGACCGCGGGGCCATATGGGAATATGTCCAATGCGGGACCCCACCATAAACCTGATTAAATAAAACCTGCTTAAACGAAAATGTACAGGAAATTCCATTTTAAATAGCATTTTCGTCTTAAAAGGTATAAATGCATGGAATTATTTGGCTAGACCATGATTATTTTCCGTTTACAGCAGAATTCCATTATAAACAGTCTTTACTGTATTACTAAATAGATATGTTGGATAGTACTTTTTTAGAAGATCTATATAGTATTTTCTTACAATTTTATTATTTTTCTTTTACAGTATTTTACAGTAGTATTACAGTTTATGATGCGTTGGTAACATCTTTTCATATGACTTCTATAGAAATTTAAAATATTGAAAATATAATTAAATTTTGATTCAGTTCATGAGTTAAGTTGCCGATTTTCTGACGCTATTGCAACTTTTGTTATTGTTTTACAATTTAGAAAATACTTGTTCTATAAAACATAAATAAATAAATAAATGCCTGCATCTTTGCTATGTGCTGATTTTGAATAAAAGCTGGATTTTGTTTCGAACGTTTAATGCCTCCTGAGCACCCCCCTCCCCCTCCTAGCCAGTCCGTAAAGACGTTCAAGCAACTTCTGACTTTTGAATTTTATTATTTGTTAATTATTTTAATTAAAATTTTTATGTAAAAAATATTCTACTTTTACTGGTATTTATTTAAAAACCAGTACCAAAAGTCGGGCCCCCTAAGAGACTCGGGCCCTGGTAATTTGTAACAGCTCTACCCCCCTCTGTACGGGCCTGGCTATAAGGATTGGACCTATAAAAAAACTTGTCAGTATAAAAGTTTTAGATAATATTAAGAGGATTTATAATAAATTTAAACGGATTTGATATCTTCAGAATTGACGAAGTCATGAATTATTTTCTTCTAAACCCCCCTTGGGGCCATTTATAATATCATCAAAAATCTGTCCTACATAAATTTTCGGCCCTTTTCCTAGAAGTAATAATAACTTTAAACGGATTCGATACGTATCATAATTAAGAACTTTTTTCTGTTTTCACGAAAAGCCCCCTCACCCCCTTTGGTTTGATTTTACCCATTAACGAACTTGACCGAGATTTTATGCCCCTTGATTTTATGTATTAGTTTGGAAGAGATTTGTGCAGAATTATGGGAGTTATCGTGTCCATAAAAAAGTGACATAGATAGATAGATAGATAAAGTTTTCAACTGGGGGTGGTTTTGAGTTCTGGGAGTCATAATCGGCGTAGATCTGCAAAAATTTTTCAAAAATTCCAACTTAGGGGAGAATGTAATAGGTAGTATTTCTTCGAAATCTATCTAAAATTATCTTACCCTGGGAGGGGGTGGTGTAGGATTCAATGGGATAGAGTCATCCAGACAAAAAATTCTTGCCTTTTTTTTTTCTCTAATGACAATCGTAATATTTATATCAAGACTCAAAAACATTAAAAAGAAAAGAAATTGTTCTGCAGCTGTAAATTATAAAACGTTATCATAAACAAAAGAGAAGCATTTGTACGAAAAATAAACATTTCATTGGCTGAAAGGGGCGCTACTCATACTTTTCTAATAGACTGATGTGAATCTGACACGTGATCATAAAAAAAAGTAAATGATTTTACATAGAATAAACATTCGAAGAGTGAAACAGACGAAATGTCGTCCCTCATTTATTAGTTTGAATGAAGTCTGGAGTAGTTCTTAGTGCTACTGCATTTGAATACAAAGAATCGATTCTGAAAAGTTTTCGAAAACTAAGGTATCGATTCTTAAAAGATCTCGAATCGGCCCATCACTACCCTCAACATTTTCATGTCTAGAAAAATAATTCAACTGTAGATTCGTTTGGATAAATTTTCATTTAAAAATATAAAATCATTCAACACCTGATTTTAGGTATATTTAAGGTTACTATCACGAGCCTGGGCTGAGCAGGTCAGCTAGTCTATATTAATAATAATAAAAAAAAAGTTTTTGTTTACATAGTCTGCAAACGTACATTTGTTTCAGATTGAAGTAAATTGGCAAACAACAATAAACTCTTCTGGATTTGTATGCTTCCATTGCATCTAAAGAGTTATGGTAAAACACGTTTGTAACAAAAATATTACCTATTGGATAAAAGTAAGTGACTTGTCATTGTTAATGCCCTTTTAGGTTTCATCCATCTGAATAGGGGTTCACATTTTAAATAATAAGAATTGCATGTCACAGCGAAAGGAAAGGGGAGCTCATGATTTTAGAGATTCATAGATGAGAAAAGGATGGTTGGGAACCACTGATATTAGGTGCTTCTTGGCGATCCTACAAAGTAGTAACATGTGTTCATGATGTACGCAAAAATAATAATAAAACTAATCCATGGAAGAAATTAATGAAAATGACAAATAAACCAAGTTATATGAATAATGGATTGCTGCAAGGAATGAATGTTCATATTTTTAAACACGTCACACTTGCTCTTTTCTATTAATACAAAAAAAAAAAAAAAAAAAAAATCCTTTACAGTTTTTGAACTTTCATTACTCTAAAAATGCTTGTTATTGTTGTTACATTAGCTTTTACATGATATAAATGTCATTCACAAGACTTTGTTTTTTCATTTTCCCCCGATCTAGATGTTTAAATTAAAAAATTCCAGCACAAATCTTATTTCCAAACTATCTGCCATTTCTAACTGCCTAAATCTGAAGGTTGGGTAATAAATGGCCTATTTGGACTTATTTATAAACATAAGTTGTAAAATTTTTAAAAATTAAATTAAAAAATTTTAAATATTGTACAAGTTTAATTCTGAATCATTAACCCACAAATTTAAATACAGTGATCACATTACCAAAAACAGTCTTTAAAATATTTCCCAGCCAACCGATAAAGATGGGTATGTGACTTAAGTGCAAGATGAAGCCATGGTGATAAAAATAGGAAAGTATGGGAACATAAAGAGGGAACTAGGTCAAAGTTCTTGCACAATAAAACCAAAAGCTTTCTTCACTTCAGAACAATCCTTTTTATTTTTATTTTTAAACATAACAAGTGGCAATCCATCAATTATTTCAAACAAATTTCATGGGTTTATCTCTATTTTCCCTCTGTCAATGTCACAGGTTGTTGCACTCAAGAGATTCACGCCCCATTGTTGTGGTGTCATATTTTATGTAACTATTAATTCAGAGCTAGTTTTATAGGGAAAAAAAGTTGTATACAATCTATTTATTACCTACTAATATAGATACTATAAAGTTGTTAAGATCTTGTTTGCTCTTATTCAAACTGTTACCCAAAAAGAAAGGAAAATATACCAAACACTACCTGAATAAAATAAAAAAAAAACACTTTTCTAATTAACTTTACTATGCTGCTTGCAAAATGCCTACCAAATTGCTGTTATATTTTAAATGTGATGTCACAATGTCTCCCTCCCATGTCAAACTTTCTGGACCCTCCCCCTTTGAAGTGTGATGTAATTAATGTTTGACTCCCCACCCAAGGCTATTCTTTGTAAACTGACTAAGGAACTTATACGGCTTACATGGCCTTTTAATAAGGAACTTTAAGAAAATATAAATAAAATATTACAACTAATCAAGATTGATCTCGACACATAAGAACTAAAATTTTGTTGAAAATTTTGCTAAAATACTTGGTTATTTTTATGTCTAAAAAAACATGCAAATTTTTATTTAGTCTAACTGCAACAAAGTAAAACTTTGTTGTTGTTGTTGTTATTTTTTTTGCTATCCTAACTGCACAATCACCAACTCATTATGCAGGTTCGTCACAATGAAATATTACTTGTACATCTAGTCTTTATCTTTTTCTGCTTTATCGATTTTTAATGTAATGTTAGAGCCGACTCTCCCATATTTGAAATGTCTATAGACCGCTTACATATTAAACATTCTGCTTTAAAACAGGAAGCACTCAGTAGAAACCAGTCCTTATATTTTTCATTTCGAATCCAAATTTCACTAAATATGCACTTTCCTCCAGACATTTTCCTATGCTGAATAAAATTATAAACAAAACCTACACTAAAAGTAAACTTATAAAATATGATGACGTATTAAATTAATGTAAACAAAAAGTAAACACTCAAAGATCGCCATCTGTGTCAGTTTCCCCACAAGCTCGATCGTTCTTCTTAGCTGCCGGTTGCGCATGTTTACTGAACAATACACTTTTCGCACTAGTTGCGTGAACTGTGACAGTTGCAGTTAACAATGCTCCATGACGAAACAATTAGATTTTTCTTCAAAATCAATAAATTTTTAATGTTTAATATTCTCAAAATTATAGAGAGTAAAAAATATTTAAAATATCGTAGCAATTTTAATATTTTTTATTTTATTTCCAGGAGTCACTGGTAAATTCCAAGAGTTTTAAGAGCCCTTGAGAAAAAAATGGAATTCCAGGAGTTTTCAAGGAATTCAGGTACAAACCCTGTAAATAGAAAATGTATTCCTATTATCAAAAATATTTATTTAAACATTTTAAATGTTTTTTTGTCATAGTGATGTCTTATGTGCAATAGCTCTTTGCTTAATTCTGTATACAAACATAATTTCCTGTTCACTGTTGAGAGATAAGCTTCCTCTGTTCCAAGCCTATTATTGGTTTATACTGTACTTACTCGCAACATGTGGTGCTAAGTAAATATAGGCTAGGTAATTTTTTCAAAAATTCTAAATTAAAACTATTTTAGCTATTCACTACACACCAAATTGCATTCTTAATAGTGAAAGATTTTAGAAAATTTATTTTAAATATCACAAAATCACTATTAGAGTAGTTTAAAGTAATAGAATCTCATGTGTAAATTTCTGAAAAAGATTGAGCAAACTGATTTCTGCTGCCATCTGAAATGACAAAACTAAAATAATAAAAGGCAAAAATTAGAATTAGCATTTATGCATTCTGTATTTTGGAGGTTTTCATATTTAAGAAGTCTGAGTTTTAGAGACTGTACTGTATTTAATAAAAATAAAATGTTCTGCTTCAAAGTTATTTTCACTGAAAACATTTATTTAAAAATGCATCATATTGCTTAGGTGAAAATAAATTAATAAATGCCCAGGTAAACACATACTGTAAAGCAAAGAAAATTTCTAGGTCAGAGAAGCTTTCTTTCTTCACCTGCATCCAAAGACAGAAAAAAGAAGAAATTTAAGAAAAAGTTCTACTTATTTTTTTTATTTTTTATTTTTTTTGCAACTTTTAAGTGTGTAGATTGTTGACGAAAAAATTTTTTGTAATGCTTTACAATCTTTTTTGTTCATTGAATGTAATGCCACAGCAGCTAAAAAATGGCTTTCTGTATGCAGCTTCTATGCTCGAAGTTTATTGCATCTTGAAACAGTATTGAAAATGCTTCTTGCATCATATCGAAAACCATGTTAAAAAAAAAATCTCAAAACGTCGAAAGCATGTTTTTCAAACTGGGTGACCCTTTTCTCAAGAATTATTACACAGATTTCCTTCCTTTTTTTAATAAAAAAAAAAAAAAAAAAAGGAAAAAACTGCCTTTGTGTCAAAGATCAACTTTTAAAACTAAATCTTGGTATAAGCTTCAGAGAATTTAATACCCTTTTATAATTTGGAAACTCCATTTGTTTCAGATGCTTGTGACTGCAGAAAAACAGCTGCCTGATTGGAAATTGATGCTGTGCACCTACAGGTACTCCCCCATTGCACAAGTTGTATTAATTCTTTTTTTATTTTTATTTTACACACACAAAATTTAATTATATAAGTGAAATGTTAATAAATATAATACAAAAAGTCCGAAAGGGATATTTTTTTCTTTGTAACTAAAAATAAATTGTAAAAATCACTTGAATTTTAGGCCAAAAAATTTAGAACCCATCTTTAAGTGATAAATATGTTATCAGAAACTTCCGACAAACATAGTTAACAAATATGCTAACTAGTATTGAACCTTTTCACACCATCAAATAAAAGCCAGAACCTAACTCTAAATGTCTAAAAAAACATTTAATTACTAACAACTTAATGTCATTTAATGTATATGAAGAATTGGCAGTTTGATATTCAACAATAAGTGTTTTTCTAAAGTTACTTATAGAAAAATTTATAGACTCTTTTTGAGCCTCTTAGCTTCAACTTTCAGTGTAATTTAAATATTGTAGTCAAAATTAGATAGATACATAGCCTTACAAAAATTAAAGATAAAAAAGCATTCTGTGATAAACAAAGTGATAAAATCTGAGTAAACTTTTCTTTCTTCCAAGGTTTTATGACACAATAGCAGAATACTGCAATAATTTTCCATCTTGGTATTTCATTCCATTACCAATTTTTACTAATTTTACTTGATATCATATGCTGCATGATAATCTGCTAGACTGCATTTTAAACCCTCCCCACTTTTTTGTAAAAAAAGAAAAGAAAAGAATTGAAATAAGCAAAAAAGAAAAATATAAAAAGACATTAATTTTTTTCTTATAAATAATAATAGTTAAAACATAATTTAAGTATAACTAATCTATTTGTTAATGTGTATAAATTGCATTTAGGCAAAACATCTGTTGTTGTTGTTGTTGTGACCTATCCTCCAACTGTCTGACGAAGTCAGACAAGATCCAATATTCCGTTAATCCTAAGAAAGTCCAGAAACAGAAGGGGGGAAGCATATAAGTCTTCTCTGGAAAGACCTAAGCAGTCCAGGATGTGTTCAGCAGAGGCCTGTTGAGTTTGACATTTAGTGCAGATTTTGAAGATCTTTCTGCCCTCAAAGAACGAGAGACTTTTCGTGTGTCCACTTGCCAATCTTGAAATCGCCATTCAAGAGGCTCTGTCACAGTTGATAGCGAACGAAGAGCCCGGCTCTTTGCCCGCGTACCAGTGGTGGCTGGGAGGGACCTTCCACTTCTTTGAAATTTCAGATATAACTCTAGATTGATGCTCTGAGTAGGTAAGGGCTGAAGAGGAAGGTATAGATTGACAACAACTCTCCTTGGCCAAGCGATCAGCTTCCTCATTGCCATAAATGTCAACATGGGATGGAATCCACTGAAAATGAACATCATGGAGCTTTGAAATGATTTTAAGTTTAAGAAGGATGGAAATACTAGTTTTATCTCCAACTGTAATCCAATTGTGAAGGTGTTGAAGGGAGCTGCGACTGTCTGAAAGAATACAGAGCTCTCCGAAGTCCCGCTCGCTGAGAATAGCCTCAAGGCCTTGTTCAATTGCAATAAGCTCGCTTTTAAAGACTGAAGAGAAATCAGGGTTACGGAGACTGATGGACAAATTTTGCCCTGGTTTCTCAATGTAGATCCCACTCCCAGCGTGGTCGTCCAGTTTACTGCCATCCGTATATAATTTTATAGGCAAAACATCTTACAAGACTTTCCTACATATACTTCAAATAAAAAGTAAGCTGTGTTTTATTAACAAAGATGTTATATTATCTTTATACTTGCAAATTCACAATAAACAAAACAAAACAAATAATACAACACAAAATAAAGTTTATTTTTTAATAAAATACATTAGAAGTATCAGATGTAATTTTTAGATAATTAAATATTGCACACATTGTTACATAACTCATAAAAGCCATAGTATACTATAAAATTTAAAAATTTAAAAGGATATGTTATGATAAACATAAAACGAGTTCATGAGATTCACTATTACTTTTAGTAGAAGGATAAAATTTTAAAATCCTGATTATATCTGAATAAATAAATTTAACCTAACTATAAATCTGAAAATATCAAATTACAACAGTCAGTTTTTATGATATTATTGATTTTTTTCTTCCTGATACTCTGGATATTTTAAAGTAACTTAACAAATAAGCTAGTTGATTATATTAATGACAACATATACACATATTCAATTTTTTTTTTTTTCACTGAAAAATATAAATTCACATTATGTACATGTCTCTTTTTTAGCTGCTTTTTTTCAATAAGACAAAACCAGTTGTCAAAATATAACCAATTAATATATAATCTATATACAAAATATATAATCTCTTAAAATTTACAAAGGATGGAGGGAAAAAGTGAACTAGTCTATTTTTTCTTGAGGAAACCAAACATCCCTCCTTTCTTTTTCTCCTTCAGTTTCCTATCTGAGGTAACTACTTCTCCTTCTGAGGATCCTTCAGATGAAGTGGTTCTGGAACGAACTTCAAGTGTAGAAGAAAAGGGACGAGCTTGATTTCCTGGGATCGGCTGGACTTTATGAGGTAATGACATGTGCCGAGCATTCGATGTTTCAGTTGATTCATATGTCTAAAAAAATATTTATTTAAAGATTACATTATTTTGTTTTTCAATAAACATTTTAATTCATTTGAAAATATTATTTTTATTTATAAAATATACATGATAGCCGAACAAATTGCACAGAGGACGAAGTTTTTTAAACAGGTGTGGCAGCCCAGGTTTTGTGATTTTTTTTTTTTTTTTGGCCAAATGTCATTTCTGAAATTGTTGCAGAGTTGAAATATTGGCCAGAGAAACCTCGGTTGCTAAAATGGCGACCATTTTCATTACTCTATGAATAATTTTAAGAATTAAGGGATTTTATAATGTGTTAATTTTTCTTTTTTTTCTGAAAGACATTAAAAACTGAGATTTTCTTCAATACTTTAAAAATCTCACTTAACCTTTGCAGTCTAATGTTCCCAATTGAAACACTGTATGAAAGATAATTTTAAAATTTAATTTTGCCCATATTGACTTTGAAAACATTTAGCAGTTATAACTGAAAGATGGCTTGATTTTTGGAGATTAGAAATTAAGTTTCAGGCATAAAAAGGAGAAATGTGAAGAAAAATCATAAAAACAACATTTCTGGCATTTTAAAAATACACAATTTAAGCATTTATGTAAAATTGAAAACAATCTTATGTTTCAACAATCGACAGACATACTTAAAATTATTTGCATTACTAACCCATTTCAGTCATTTGACAAGCAGGGCTTGTTAGGCGATGGAAAAAACCCAAAGTAACTGAAATCAGATTAAAACTGACACAAACAGTATACTATTTTGAGTATTATTTTATCTACTCAACACTGTGCTCCAATTTTGAATCCTGTGTAGATAGTTAGAAGATCATTCAAGAAAAATAAACATTAATATTAAGTGCAAAATATATTCAAGTAAATACTGTATTATTTATAACAGTTTGACAGTAAGTATTTATAACAGTAAAACAGTCTGAAATTTTGCAATAAATTTTCTGAAAAACTAAAGAAGTCAAATAAATTAATTTTTGAATGAAGTACAGTGACCTCTCACTTATACGACTTTCAGGGGACCTTAGGAAAAAGTCGTATAACTGAGAGAGTCGTATAAGTGAGATACCTACTTATTATACACGTTTCAAACTTTATATGCATTAATTATTTTACCTATATTAAAAACGATAAGTTTTGAGTACTAAGAACAGATTTTAACAAAATTTATAAAAAAATATTAAAAAATAAAACATAAAATATATTTTAAAAAGTTCACAAAATAGTTCTCTCATCACCATGTTTATTTTGAAGATTAACAGTTCAGATTTTCACAAAAAATGAAGTGATATTAGTTTGTCTCTGTCATCGACAAAAAGAGAAAATGTCTTCTTCTAAGTCTAATAAAGCTTTTAAGTTATTTTGGTGGACATAATTCTTTAATATATTTAAAGCGACACTTGCTGCTGAAAAATTTTACAACAGCAGGGACATTGTTCTCGTCTTTGTCATCCTCTTCACTCTCATCTTCATTATTGATATCTTCAAAGGTTTCTGATTAAAGGATTCCCATACGCTCTAAAAATCTGGTTCATTTGTTGACCTAGCAGTTTGGTCTTGTGAAAAACAACATTTCCTAAAACAATTCTTAACTGTCTGCGATGTCACATTTTTCTATGCAGATGCTGTAAAATGCATAGCATCTAAAATGGAAATTGCTTTAGCTTCCTTTTTGTTTTCCCGATCAAAAATAAAACGACAAATCAAACTCCTTCTGTAGTTTACTTGGAATTCTTTATAATCCCTAAATCTAATAGCTTTAATCTGTTTGTAGAATTTGCTGGCAAAAATCGAATTTTAATTTGTTGCAGAAATGGTAAACCTTTTATATCTGGATGTGATGGACATTGATCCAGGAAAGTGCATTTTGCAATAACCCTGATTTCTCACTATCGACAATTTTGTCAATTAATTTATACAGAGACGTGATCTGTAGGTGGCCATTTGGGTTTTGTTAAATGACAGGCACAAGAAAATTCCATACAACCACCTTCCCGCCATATATTTCATCGTTAATAACACACCGAGGTAAATAAGAAATGTTATTCATTATTGATAAACAATTTAACAATAGTCAAAAGGATAATGGTAAGAAACGTTAATGATTTGTACATTAATGATTATAAAAATGAATTCTTGAGTGAGAAATGTAAAATCGCCTGAACCGTTTAAAGCGTTGTATAAGTGAGAAGCAGTCACATAACTGAGAGAAGTTTAGCATTATTTCCCATAAAACGCGAGCAGAACCAAGAGAATTCGACGTACAACCGAGAGAGTCGCATAAGTGAGAGGTCATTGTATTAGTTTTGAATACATCAATTATTACGTTAAATTTTGTATATACTTCTATAAGACCTGCACAAGGTAATTTACATTATTAGCCAAATTTGATAAGCATTAGCCAAAACTACCAATTATTGCATGAAAGACATTCTTTCTTTTTTATATTAGTTAATGTAAATTGTACATTATGATGAAATTATTAAATATAAATATAAATCATATATTGTAATGAAAAATCACATTAAAAAGAAAATCAGAAGATATTAATAATAAAAAAAGCCTACAGTATAAATCAAACAAATATCTACTAGTTAAGGCAGTGCAGACAGATAAATATTTAGTTTTATGAAAAAACTTTAATAAAAACTATTCAGCCACATCTAATTCTGGTAAAATGGTAGTTCTTTTTATAACACCAATTAATAAAAGCTGCATCAAAATTGAAATATTGCAAGTTTACACTATAAATAAGAATCAAATCACTATTTTTTTTTTAATCATGCTGTTTCACACAGAAGTCTTTATAATATTTCTAAATCCCCTTTCAACATTTCTCATGCACCCAAAATATCATTTACGAAGTTCTTTGTTAAAATAAATATTTATTTGCAAATTTTATGATTTATTCACATTTGGTGCACTGGTAAATGGCTAGTGTGGCCCTGCTTCTAAAAATAAATCAATCTATTGATGCTCCCTATCTAAGGGAGAAAAAAATGCTATATTAATTTTCAGCAAAGTACATTCTTTGAATTTCAGAAAAAAAGCTACTTTAAAAGAATCTTTTTTTTTTTTTTTTTTTTTTTCTTGTGTATACTCTATTAAAAAATAAATAAAATAAAAAAAACATACATTTCTAAATTAAACAACAAAAATAAAAATGTGTATTAAAAAGTCAAAAGAAAAAATTACAAAAATACACTGGGTACTTAAAAGCACTAAACATGATACAGGTTTCCCCCAAAATTTGAAACACTTCAATTTTTTACCTGTTGGAAATATGCACGCAATGTAACTAGAAAAAGAGTTGAAAATAAAGTAGGAATTAAGATTATATCGATGAAATAGTCTACCATTAATTTTTAAAACATTACACTTTTTAAATTTTTATATGGCCCAGTCCATGTGTCCTGTAAGTTAATATTTAAAAATTTTTCTCCATGCTCTGACAAACAAAACAATAAAAATTCCATTCTTCTATAACCAAAACTCAACGAGTTATGAATTATGATACATTGAAATTTATGAAATTTCAGAACTTTCCAACACAAAAAATGGACAGGTGATTTTTTAGTGCCGTAGCTCTGAAATTACATAAAATTCAAAGTATCATAACTATATGAGTTTTGGTCTTAGAAGAATGGAGTTTTTACTGTTGTACTTGTCAGAGCATAGAGAAAAAATTCTAAATATTAACTCATAGGACACATGGACTGGGCTGAATAAAAATTAAAAAAGTGTAATGTTTTGAAAATTAATAGTAGACTATTTCATCGACATAATCTTAATTCCTAGCTTATTTTTAAACACTTTTGCAATTTACATTGCCTACGTATTTCCAACAAGTAAAAAATTAAAGTGCATTTCAATCGTTTTGAGATGCCCTGTATAATACATATTACATAGTCAAAAAGATAAGCAAAAAGTATTGATGTTCTTACCTGCTGGTACTGAACATAATCTGAATTTTGAGTTTTCATCACTTGTCTCCTAAATATACCTATAAAAAAAGAATATATAATAAATAAATCAAGTAAAAAAAAAACTATTTTAGAAAAATTTAATACTATTTTAGAATTTAATTACTTACACATAGCAATATTTCATACTAAAAAATACATAAATACAAAAAGAGTCTTCTCGATCAATAAATTATGACATTAAAAATATGTATTAAATTGATAATTTCTATCTCATATTGGACCTTTGCCTTAAGGATATCAAATGCACTGTAATTTATTATCATCCTGAAAACTCTGAATTTTTGCAAGAGAATAATGATATCGCTGTGCTGTAATTTTACTCGCAAGCCATTGTTTTTTTTTTCTGTTGTTTAACTGGTGTGCTTTCAAAAATATGGAAAAAGTATGATTTTAAGTGATATTGTTTGCTTAATGTTAAATTGCCAGAAAAATGCATTGACATTTATAAATAAAGCATTTAGATCACAGAGAAGAAACCATTGTTATAGTGATTGTTGTGTTCTGTATTAGGATAATGGAAGATTACTCATTAGCCACTATTACTTTCAGTTATTTAAAAAAAATGGTTATTTTCTGCCACACATGGATAAGGAAAAATTAATAAAAATTCTAAGGGCTTGGGTAGACAAAAATAATTTAATTCCTTATACTATGTGACTCTTCCTCCCCCACTCCTATATAATATTTTCTTAGCATTTTTGCATGGATCTAGAGAATAACCAAACTTGCTTTCAAAAAGGTGGATTTCCATTTCTAGAAGGAACTATTGCATGCCTGCCAAAAGAAAGTCAGGAAATAAAAATCTATCACTATGCATGTAAAGAGATAAGAAAGGAAGCAATTTGAAAGTTTATTGTAGTTGAGAGCTAATAAATTCATTATGGAATTTGTTAGTAATTTTTTTAAAGATTACCTAGCATTTTTTATTTTCAGACATCCTCCTGTATATAAAAAAGTAACCTTGTTGATCAAGGATTTCTTGTGTTTTTCTTGTTTTTTAAACACTGCTACCACAGCAGTAAAAATTTCTACAAGTTTCAGATTTATCAAAAATTTAAATTTGTGTAAAACAATATAAATTTTCCAAACTTATTTTAAACCATACCATTAAAAATCATAATAAAATCATGATTTTAAAATGAATAGCATTTTTAAAAACAACTTCAAGGATCTTTATAGAAAAACTTTTACCACAAACTTTTGAAAAATATTTCTTAAAGAATAGTTTCAAATTAGAGTAATAACAATCAGAGCACTGAAAGAAATATATAATAATCCTGAAAATAAAAACTGCAAAACATTACTTTAAAACTCTATGATTAAAAATTGTCAGCTTTAACTACAGAACCCTGATTAATTAAAAGTAAACATTTAATTTTATATATGCATTATAGTTTCAAACTTTCCATTTTCTTTCAAGTCAAATAACCACATTTTGAACCAGAAATTTTATTAAAGGAATGAAAACAAAGATATATAGAAACAAGATACATTTAAATAAACAGATTTCCTAGTTCAAAATATGCTTATTTGACATGAACAACAAGAACAAAAAACTAGAAGGTTGGCAGCCATGATATATATTTTTAAAATGTAAAAAAAAAAAAAAAAAAATCCATTAAATGATTTTTACCTCATATTATCTCAATATTGATACACTTTATTTTTTTTTTTTTTAATTTACACCATATATGCACAATTTACATTAATCATTTCATTCATGAAGTATGAAACAATAAAAGAAAACAAATCATTCTGTGTATTGGTAAACTTAAAATTCTACTTTAAATTGTGCAGAAAAAGATTAATTTGCTAAGTGTGGTCCTATTAACCTTTTATATCCTGATGGTACTCTAACACCCTGACTGTCAAGCAAAAGGGCAAAATTGTAATGTTTTCTCCCTAGTTTTTGTAAAATGCTAAAAAAAAGATGATTTTTCAAACTTGGTGTAAAAAACTTAATTACGTAGAATATAAACCTTGAGAGTATTTAATCATTACTCAATGCTTTAAAACTGCATTATATTAATTTATATAATACTTCTATTGCAGAGAAACCCACAGCATAGTGAACGGATATATCAATTCACAGCAGTGAGAGGGTTAAAGCACCATAAAAAAATTTATTGTAAAATTCATTTAACACATCTATTGGCAGTAAGACAATTACTATTATCAGGCTGAGTTAGAAGTACTTTGATATGTTCCAAAATATTATTCATGGTATAAAGCTAAAAATTAATGGATAATTTCTTTTCCACTTATAACTGTTCAGCTTTTTCCTGATGTTGAAAAACATGGAGTGGAAAGTTTCAGTTCTGAAAAATCTTGTGCTGTCATTTGTTATAAAAAATTAAAACAAATTTGAAGTAGCCACACATGAAATCTGAAAGTTTAAGGCTGTTATAATCAGTGAACACCCCAATTCCCCTTGTTAATGTTAAGCCTATGGGCATATGCATTCATATATTTAAAATATCTCTTCAGGAAATTAATATTTCTAACTTCTTTTTTCTGAATACTCTTCTTAAAAGATGTCTCTTTCTTTTTTTTAAAGCTGTCAAAATACTTCTAAAATACATACATAATTTATAATTTTATGTGTCAAAATCTTAACAAAACTGAGTAAGATTTTAACACTTCACATAAAATGAAGTATATATTTTAGAAAAATTTTGACAAGTAAGACAAAAAGAGACATCCTTTAACCGTGCACAGAGAGAAAAAGTTTAAAATATTAATTTTCCGAGGAGATATTTTAAATATATGAATGCATCCTAAGCCCATAGGTTTAACATTAGTGAGGAGAATTGGGGAGTTCACTGACTAACAGCCTTAAGAGACGTCAGTCAAAGTAAAAGTTAGTCAGAAGAAGTTTTAAACCATTGTTTTTATGACTTAGTTTAAGAACCTTATTTGAGGCTTAGATGAGAGAGAGGTTAAAATGCTTTCCATCAAAACACATCAAATCAAAAGAGCTATTTTCTCACAACAACTAAATTATCTAAGGTAATCTTTGTATAGCAGATTTCACATAATGTGAATATCCCAGGGGTGATTGTGTGTTCATGAAAAAATACCTGAAATTTTTGCAAGAAAACGTTTTTGTATGAAGAGAGGGGGGAGGGAACAAATAATTCAGCTTGTCTTACTTGTAATTTGTTGCACAGGGAGGTCAAATTATGAAAAATATGAATTTTAATTATGTTTAGCAATTATATGAAATTGCTATTTTAGTCTTATTTTATGAATTTAACTATCAGAAAAAACAGAATTTCTGTATTGAAAATGAAAAAAAAAAAAAAACCTGAATTCAGGTATATAACCTGAACACAATCACCCCTGATATCCATTCTTACATGTTATCGTTTAAGTAATTAAATATGTTTTCAAGGGCATATCCAAAGGATGGGTCACTGGGATGACTAAAACAATAATCTTTTTACAAAATAAAATTTTTTGTATAGAAATACACATTAATATTGGGAAAAAAATGCTTCATTAAGAAACGTATCTGCCCTCTGTTTAAATCAAGGATTGAATATCTTGTATATTTTAATCAAATCTTTTTATGGATATTTTGTTGCAAGGCATTAATATGTGTTCAATAAACTGTAACATCCTATAACCATATTTTTTTGCATATGCCACATAGTTTTTGTTATCTATGATCGTCCATAATGTCATTTTTTAACATAATAATTACTTGCACTACCCATTAAAACAGACAATTTATTTTCAAACACATCAAAGAGCAGTGTTGCATGTCCAAAAGCTTAAAAAATACTTTTAAAATTACACTAAAACTAGTCAATATGTTAAAAGTTAAAACAAATCTCCAATTACAATAGACTTCAATTATGTCAAAAAAATAGCCAATTATAATAATTTAAACTATGCATTACAGAGGGGACTGCCATACAGATATTTATATCAAACTCAAAAACATACAATCATATGATACATGCAAAAATCGATAATAGATGGCACCATATGTTACTAGCAAAAGGAAAAATGAGGGTTTTCAATGTATTGACTGACGAGGAAGAAACATAACACCAATAACTGAGGATGCCTCGAGAACAAGAGATGAAAATATTTTTACAACTTTTAACATATTGACTAGTTTTAGTGTAATTTTAAAAGTATTTTTTAAGCTTTTGGACATGTAACACTGCTCTTTGATGTGTTTTAAAATAATTAATGTCTGTTTTAATGGGTAGTGCAAGTAATTATTACACACATGGTTTTTTCCCCTTAAATTTTATTTAAAAAATCAAAGTGCATGTCATACATCAGTATTTGGAAATTTCATAGCCTATATGTATATATGACCATATTTATCACTGCATAAAATCATTGAGCAACAATTTAAAAATTAAATTTATAAAATAAAGAAACAATACATTATAAATATTGTGCAACTTTAGAATTAAGCTTTAAATTTTAATATAAAAACTTTTTGAAATGTTTTTCTCCTATTTTTAAACGGAATTTTTTTTTTCTTCAAATGAGCAATAACAAATCAGGATGCATGTGTTACATAAGGCCACGGCATGCATGAAAAATACAGCAGTTACATATACACACTTATAAGAAAAATGAAAGATAAATTTTTGAAATGCTCAGCAGAAGTTTTCCTTAATATAAGTTGTTCTGTGTGTCTTTACCGAGTAGTTTCATGTATTTCTTTTTTACTTACTGTGTTTGTCCATTTCCTCATCAGACATAGGATGCCATGAGTCATCATCAGAATCTGGAATAGTATGACTACGGAGAGCAGGAGGAGGGGGTTTCTGAGGCAAGGGTGGAGGGGCAGTATTTGAACTAGAATGATCTAATTAAGGAAAAATAATAATAAAGAACAACTTTCAAACTAAAAATAAAATTAAACAAAACTGAAAACAAATAACTATACAAAAGAAAATGTAATAAAAATTAAATTTAAATTTAAAAAAAAATAAACATTCTAAATCTTACCTTTCTCATAAAAAGATTTAGAATTTTCTTCTATGGTAGTATGATATTCTCTATGTATAGAATTACGGTTATTTATTGTTGTTCCATTAGCATGTGGGTGAGCTGTAATAAACGAAATACAATATAAATAATACTTTCAAAAATACTAAAAATTGTTTTTTATTTAAAGGACTGACAACAGCTGTAAAATATCATGCCAAATAATTGACATTGATATACCTTTTTCTTGAGAACTACTGAAAGGATTTAAATACTCTTTTTTTTTATATAATTTTATCGGTACAGTAGCTAAACTATAAATGGATCTTTAGGCAAAAAAAAAAAAATACAATAGTTACACAATTTTGCAAACAAATGAAATCCAAGATCTTTTTAACACTTTCCAACATAGTTGAAAAGTGTTTATGATTTCAGTTTGTCTAGCCACCTATTTGTCTGTGTTCTAACTGGCTGTAAAATAACTGATCAAATGAAATCCAAGTTCTTTTTAACACTTTCCAACATAGTTGAAAAGTGTTTATGATTTCGGTTTGTCTAGCCACCTATTTGTCTGTGTTCTAACTGGCGTAAATATATTCAGATTGCCATGTAATTGATATTGAGGTTTACCATGACATATTCCTTTTTAATGATGGTATACTATTTCAAACATATTGAAATTGATATACATCACTTAGGTGCAGTACAAAAGGCTTACTATAGAATATATTCCATTCAGTGACAGAAATTGCTGAAGGGGATTTTTCAACTGCACCATGCATTTCCTAACTGAACTTATGTATACATACATACAAATCTTTAGGTCATACCCAAGGATAAACAAAAGAATTTGTATATTTTTCTGACAATTGATTTGTAATTGCTGAAATTGGGTTTTGTGTTGAAATGCGTTATGCATTTTCCAAATTGTTTACTAAGACTGAATGTGTTGTAAAGTGTTTCATAATCTATGCTTGATGCATGAGTTTTCTTTCTTTAATTTAACATAATGATTGCATTTTTTATTTTCATTTCTTTCTGAATGTTCAATTTATAGTTTAACTTCTGAAAAACTATAAAACAAATTCCTCCAGTAGTTCACGAGAAAACAGTACATCTAGATGTTTTACCTGTCAGATGTTTTACATGTAATTTTGCAACTATTGTCGCCCCCTTAACAATGATAAATGAGGCAAATATAAAATTTTATTCCTAGCCAAGTAAAAAAAAAAAAAAAAAAAAAAAAAAAAGAAATTGGGAGAGAGGCTGGGCAAAGTGTAGCATGGAATTTTGTTTAAAGCATGTTCTACAATAAAGAATTTTATCTATAAAATAATTTAAATTCATGATTTTTAAGTGATCATCATTTTCATATGCTGTGAAAAGCAATATATTTCTGATTATTGTTTTCTAAACAATAATTTTCTCCTGGAATGGTAAGTAATTAGATTCCAGAAACGTCACTATTTTTATAGAAAAAGGGTAATTTGTCAGTTTTCTAATACCAAGCGTATATATTTTTTTATTTCTTAATAGTTACAGGCAAAACAAGGATTTGTTCAGTCCAAGTATTAGAATATTGGGCACAAGTATGAAGAATATAGAGACAAAGTTTGTGCTTTTGATACTGCAATAATACTGTTTGGAAAGTTGTGAATCTAAGGTTTTTAGGGGGGTATTTTTTTTAGTCTTTTCTCTTTGATTTTTTTTTTTTTTTTTTTTTTTTTTTGGCCTAGCAATACAGCCAAAGTCAATGCATTATAAATCTTCTAGAGCAAAAACATCCTATTTGAAAAGTAGATGGCATCACATAAGAAGAAACATAGAAAATTAAATGATGATTTAATATGCTGCATTCTTAGCAGTAAACACAATTCACTGAATAAGAAGGGAAAGTTTCAATGTAAATGCATAAAATTTAATTTTGAAAAGCATAACATTAATCTACATAAGTTAAAGTTTTACTGCTTGCAAAAGTTTAGTTAACAATACAATGTATATAATTACCATTTTAACAATATTTTTTTACTAAAATTGATTACACAATAAATTTATCCATTCTTATCCTCATTTACACTCTAGGTAAAGCTTCAAATATTTCATCACATCTATTAAACCACAAAAATCAAACTGTAAATTCACACAGTTTATGGCAATGACATTTTTATATCAAGATAAGCTTAACCCTTAGCGACATTGTCAAATTTTTGTTTATTGTGAAGTCTATGCATAGGATTCCCACTTATTCTATTGGAAGGGACGGACATAGAAAAATACTTGTCTCTAACAGAAAACTGTGGAAGAATAGAAATTCCATTTTCCTTCCATATATTTAAAAAAAAAAAAAAAAAAAAAAAAAAAAGAAAAAAAGCAGCCGAAACTCAAGAGAGTTAGACTGGATTCAAACTAAGAATGAATCTCAGTTTCCATTACCCTTAAACCGTATATTAATAAAAAAAACTGGCTGTTACAAGTGCTGATACCGTTTTGAGTGTTCATATTGGGACAGAATCCATTTTGAGCTGTTGGTCCTTGTTTGTTTAGCTCTTGTGAACAAAAAGACCATAACACTACTATGTACAAAAAAAGTAAATCAACATGCTTACATGATCATACTTATGTTCATATAATGAGTAAATGAAAACAGACTTCTTAAATTCATTATAGCTTTTGCAGGGGCCGCACTTGTCATTCGCCTATGCACCAAATACGAATACATCATGAAATTGGCGAATAAAAAATTATTATGACGAAAAGACTGACGAATAATTTATCGGGAGCTTTTCGTTCTTGTAATCATATTTTGAAACGCGGATGATTTTTAAAAAAAGTTTGTAGTGAAAAATATGTATGCCATGCCCAAAAAGTAACAATAATAAAATGGTACTGAGTTCAAATTTAATCAGCAGTTTTTTGGTTTTTTTTTTAGTTGGCAACAGTTTAATATTAATCTTTACTTTAAGGCAGAACTACCAACTCTTCCGATTTTTGGATACTACTAAAATTTAATAGAAATTTTTGCCTTATTTAACAACAGCATTTCGACGATTAAATAAGGCAAAAATTTCTATTAAATTTCAGTGGTATGCAAATGGAACAGTTGGCAGCCATGCTTTAAGGTAATACTTTTATTTTTGGACATGCAGCAAATGTAATGCAGTTAGAAAATGCTTTTTTACCCATTCAATAAAGTCAGGGCTGAAAGAGTTAATGATAAAAAATGTATTATATACTTTCAGCTAATTATAGGTAAATTTGGCTAAAAATATTTTAATTTGGCTAATTTACTGGCTAGCATTTTGAAAATCTTAGCGCGGCTCCTGCTTTTGATATTAAACAATCTAAAAGTAAAGTTTCATAAAGCAGACAAACACATTATGATAATATATAATATATACAAAATTAACATATATAAACTTACATGGAGGATAAGATGTCCTTGGAGCTAGTGGAGGGGGACCCTGTTGATTTTGAAACAATTCAATCCTACTTTTAACAGAAATTGATGTCTCTTGACCAGCAATCCTGGAAGGAGGGTCTGATATGGGACGAGGTGGCACATTTCGAGGAGGAATTGGTGGTTTTTGCTTTTCTCTCTGTAAAGCTTCTTCATAAGGTGGTGGATGCGATCTTGTTCTATCAGTATTGTACTGAGCTGAAGTGTGTGTAGCAATAGCCCTCCTTAATTCGGGAGTAGATGCTTGGCTAGATGTTGCAGAGGTGGTATCATGGTGGTCATTTATAGTAGACCCACCAGGACTGTCTACCCTTGTCAATGACACTTTCTGATTTGAATTTAAACTTTCAGAACTAGTACTTTTGTGAGTTTCATAACGTAATAATTGCATGCTTGGAGGCAATGAAGCATGGAAAGATATCTTATTCAACCAGTCATACATTATCTTTTCATTATGAGCCATGAATAGAAATTCGGCACCATCAACTAATTGTAACCTAAAAACATGTTTCTTTTTGGTGTAATCAGCAGCTTTAGAGCATTTAGCTTGAAGAAGACTTACAGGAGGAGCAGCAGCACAGTTATCAATAAAAGCCTCTTTATCTTTAAAGAAGCATAATAGCTGTCCACATACTACAGTGTAAAATGTTTTCCAAGACCTAATAGTGGCTCGTTTACCACCACTTTGAAGTTCTTGCTTCCTGTCCAAAAATCCTTCAATTTCAACTGGAGGTAGGTCAGCAGGTGTCCTTTGTCTTCGGAAACTCTGTGTTCTTCTCCTTGTTGTAAAACTAGGAGTGCGTTTTGGCTTCTTTTGTCTTTCATCTAATCTCATACTTTCTGATCTCTTCATATGGGCAGGAGATTCAGGTTTCCATACACTATCTATTCGCATACTCTCACCTCTCTTTACAGACAATTTATCACCATCCAGACTTTTCTGACTGGATGCCCTGAAGAGACCTTGTGGAGTACGAATTTCAGGAATATTCATTGGAGATCCTAAAGGTGATATTTCATGTCCATCAACCTCATATTCTATTGGTCTTTCTTCACCAGATTTCAATAAAACAATTTCTTGGGTACGTCTTCGCTCATCTTCCTTTCTTCTTTCCTATTTTTCGGAACAAATAAATAAATAAATTGACATCAAGAATACAAAGCAGATTGAAAACCAATAATTTAGAGTAGTTAAAAGAAGAAGAAAATACTTTTAGACTTCATTAAAAAAACTTCCAAGGTCATAAAAAAAAATACTAAGTGAATTTAATATAACAAATACAATGTCTGAATGAAAAAAAACACACAAAAATAAATTTTATAAAGCAAAAACTTTTAAATGTACAGTTGCAAAACACTTACTAATGTTTAAAATTTAGCATGAAAAAAAAAAAGGTGGCAATGAGAAAAATTATGATCATTTTAATAAACATGAATCCTGAGGAAGAGAAGGAAGAAGAAGAAAGATTTGACAGTAACAGAAAATACAGTTAGTAATTAAAACAAAAATATACCCAGTAAGTTTAAAATAAACTAAAAATGTTTAATTATTTTTAAAAAATTAATTTTTATAAAGTTTTTAAAAGAATATTTACTATAAATTCAAAGATAATGTATATTTAACAACTATTATAATCGCTTTAGCACAGTTAAATAAGATGCACCCAGTTCCAAGAATCATTTACATTTAAAAAAAAATCTTAATAAAAAACATCAAAGAATTCATTTGCCAACATACAACAAACAGTTAGATGCACACTAAAAAAAAAATAGATTCGTCTACGCTTACATATGCCTTTTTAATTTTTCAGTTGGACACATTTTAAGTAAAGAACAAATTGCATAAACAACTAATTTGCAAAGAAGAGGAAAATTTTTGTTCTCTACCCCTTTCTTATATCTAGAAATCTATCTCTTTTTTCTGGAGGGAAGGGGGGGACAAAGAGAGAAGCAAGAATTTTGGGAGTAACTTAACTCTTTGTAACTCAACAACTTTGATTTGAAAATTATTCACTCAGATGTTAGGAAACATCATTTTAAGCATATAAAAAATAATTAAAAAAAAATTAGAACACAAAAATAAAAATTGCCTAAAAGTGCTTTTTTCATATTTGCAACACACAGAAAATTACATATTTCTCATAAATATCGTCAATTTTCTAATACAAAATTGTAAAGTATATGAACTTACCTTTGTAAAAAATCTATTTTTGAATGTCTCCAACCTTTTTAATTTTACAAAATTTATTAAGTTCATTTTAGCAATAATGATGTGAAACTGCTCAAATGATAAATAAAACTTTGGTAGGAAAAATCCCATCATAGTCGCCGTCTATTGAAAATTCTATGAGCAAGTTATATTAACTGCTGTGTTGGAAGATAGGCAATAAATAAAATTGTTCTTTAAAGCCCACTTTATAAGTAATATTGACTTTTGTGTATGTTGCAGATATGCAACATGGTGATACAAAGGGTTATGATTTTTTATTAGTTCATACAAAGTATCAAACAGGGCAGATTTTTTTTTCTTTAATTAAATACTTAAAGATTTTAGACTTTGTGTGCTAAGTGGAAAAGGGGATTTAGATGATTGAAATATTTTTTTATTATTATTATTTCTTGTTATTACACAATAACAAACAGAGCTAAAAAAATAAAATAAATAAAAGGTTTTATAAAAGGCATACTATTGTTACATCTTAAAAAATCGAAGAAAAATAATATGTATGAAAGAAATATTTTCTGAGCATTTTAAAACAAATTGTACAGGAATAATTATCCTAATTATGATTAAAAATGTGACAGGCATTCTCAATGTAAGCAATAATTAAAAGGATAATACTTTAAAGAAATTTATCTCACAATGTTAAAAACTTTTTTTTCTGCACAAGATTTCTTTTGAACAATATTTTCACATGCAGTCTTCATGGATGACTGATTATGACATTGATTAACTAATTATATCCATATTTTAAGACTGAACTACAAGTTTCCTTCATTGCAGCCATAAAATAAAATTCAGGCAGTTGAGGGGATTAAAAATTAAAATCTTACGAAACAGAGAAGATTATCATCCCTGTATAATTGCAAACAGATAAAGGTTATTTCATTAAATTTTTCCATAGACAATGTAACATTAAAACAATAATATTGAAACTCACTTCAAGTATTCGTTTTTGTTCTTTTCTTTTAATAGCATCTAGCCTTTCTTGTTCCCTCTTCTGGGCTTCAGCTTTTCGATTACGTTCCTCTTCTTCTTTTTGCCTGGAGAATGCATCTTCAATCTGTTTTTTATAAATGTACAAACATTTATATTATTTACTCAAGAATACAAATTATAAACATTTATTTTTTTAAAGTATGCATTTTGAATTACATCTTGATGATTATGGCTGACAGATCTTTTGATCTAAACAAATACAGTGGACTCCTATTAGTGCAGACTTTGAAGGGGGGGGGGGGGGGGGCATTATCTGTCCACACTAATCCAAGTCCTTTTAAAATAAAGTAAACATTTCGATGATATAAAAATCCTTGCACTGAATAAACTGAATTTCGTTTTTGACAGAAATTAAATAGGTTACCAACTTTTTGCTGAAAAAACTATTTTTTTTTTTAAATTTAATAATTTTAGTAAAAAAAGAAATTAATGACAATTTGTTAATACAAAAGAATAAACTACTTGGGAAAAACAAAATATTCTTCAAAGAAAATGCTTAGTATAAAATTGCATAATAGAAATTGCTTACATAACTTTATTTTAATTAAAGTAATGTCTCACTTTACTTTGTCATAGTTGACTACAAATTTGAAATAATTGATTAACTGATTTATATAGACTTATAGTTAAACTGAATGGACACCGCAAAAAGTGCCTTAATATAATAACGATTCTGCATTATTTTAAAAATACAGTATAGATGTAATCTTTCTCAAATACAAATTGTAATAATCTATGATTCATGTCTGATCCATCAAATGAAGCTGACTAATGAATACAATAAACATATTGTAAAAATATACATAAGTATAATAGACTACATAAGAAGGTAAAAATAATATTACCACACCATATTGTAAAAGTTAATATATTTTTTAAAGCTTGTATAAAAAAATATATAATGAATATAATAAATATGAAAAAATATATAGAGAAAGAAAAAAAAAACTTTTTAAATTTTACAATATGCTAAATGGGTGAGACATTGGAAAATTTAGCTTTGACAATAATATAAACTATATTTCAAATCTTTTATCAAAATTACAGACATTGTTCAAAAGCATAAAAAACAATTTAAATTAACAGTTAATACTAAAGATAAACTTCTTTAAATAAAGCCCCATTTTCTTAGGCACTAATTAGCTGACTCAGATTTTAATATGCAATGATGAAGAAAAATTGCATGTTAAATAAAATATTCCTATTTCAAACAATTTTTATACCTAGTTTAAATTTCAATTCCATTTTGTTTATAAAACTTTAGATCTCTGTAATTTATTTTAATCTTACCTAGTAATCATGACATTATAAAATTCTAAATGTCTTTTGAAGGCACTTAGCACCAAGGAATACTATATGGTAACAAATGTAAGGAAGAACAACCATAAACCTAAATACTTTTATTTACATTTTGAAATTTCAAAGTATAATTAAATAGGTATCCGCTCAAATAAGACATGTAGGGTAAAAGATTTTGCAACTAATTAAAAAAAATACTTGTATTAATGATAACTAAATAAAGCTACAAAAATGGCATGGAAAATTCTGAGATTTATTCCATGTTTGAAAAAATCCAGATATACTCTGGATGAAATGTCTAAAGCAAATTTCATGCAAAATAATAATAATAATAATAATATTACTCATTATGCAATGCATAATAATTTAGAGAAAATTACAAAACTATCAATGTACTCTTCCCTTTATATTAATATAAAATTATAGACAATGTAAAAATATAAATATCTTAATTACTCTTCAGTTCCAAATTCAACCTACAAGATCTGCTCTTTCTTACTCTGTTATTTAAAAAAATACATGGGCAAGTTGAGGCTCATATATTTGCTTATTGCAGAACTAATGTAGGTGCTAATATCTAATCAACACCTTCTATTATAACTATACTCCGTTCGCTGAAACGAGATAACGAAAGTAAACAAATGCGCGTGCGGATTGGCGATGCTTAAACCTGGCGCTGTGCCAAAAGCGCCAAACAGACTTCTTGAAGTGTTGAGCTTCTGCTTTTTTCCCAAACGTCTGTTTGTTGCTCGTCTTTCACTTTTAAAATTGACGATTTTTTTCGATTGATTTGGTATTTTGTATACACAAATGGAGTGTGAAAATTCTTCTTTGAGCCCGCCTAAGAAGAGAGTAAAAAGAAAAGCTTTGAGTAAGGTGGAGAAAGATATGATTTTAAATGTATATAAAACAAACTTGAATCGAATCCTGAACTTCCGATTTCTCATATAGGAGATAATGCTGCTCGTATAACAGGCGTAGGTAAAGCTTCCGTTTTTTGAGTGTTAAGAGAGTATAAAAAATGTGGTGTGTTAAACTCGTCGAAGAAAATAAAATTACGTAAACGTGTTTTAGAAAATATAGATGATTTTGATAGGAATGCTATTAGGAGAAAAATCCACGAGTTCTTTTTCAGGAATGAATTGTCCACTATAAATAAAGTTTTGGAAGTTGTAAATGATGACCCTGATTTGCCAACCTTTAAAAGGACAACATTTTATCATCTCCTGAAAGAATTAAACTTTAGATATTCACGGAGAGGACGAGACAGTACTCTCATTGATAAAAACGAAATAATTGTGTGGCGAAGAAAATATTTACGGCAAATCAAATCTTTCAGAGAAGAAGGGCGCAAAATATATTATATGGATGAAACTTGTATGCAGGCCATACAGTTAGTAAAGTTTGGAAAGATACATCAGTAAAATCATCAAAACAAGCATTTTTATCTGGTCTTTCTTCAGGATTAAAATCTCCTTCCGGAAAAGGAAAACGGATGATAATTACCCATATTGGTAGCGATTCTGGTTTCGTGGATGGAGGGCTTGACTTATTCGAATCAAATAAAAATAAAGATTATCACGAAGACATGAATTCAGAACGTTTTGAAAAGTGGTTTGGTGATATCTTATTTCGACTGGAAGATAACTGTGTGATAGTAATGGACAATGCTCCTTATCATTCCCGAAAATCAGAAAAAATACCGAATACTTCGTGGAGAAAACAACAGATTGTTGATTGGCTTTTAACAAAAAAATATCTCTTTTGAGGACGGAATGTTAAAAGCGGAACTGTTGCAGTTAGTGAAGCAAAATAAAAATAAATATGACAAGTACGCTGTCGATGAAATGGCAAAAGCACAAAATAAAACTGTCTTACGATTACCCCCCTATCATTGCGAGCTTAATCCTATTGAACTGATTTGGGCACAAATAAAGAACTTAGTTGCGAAAGAAAACAAAACATTCAAAATGAGCCTCATGTAAAAGATATATTCTCTCAAAGTATCAGCAAAATTGGCACTGAAGAATGGAAAAGATGCATTCAACATGTAACAAATACAGTGGAACAACAAATGTGGGATTTAGATAATGCTATAGATAATATAG
Source organism: Maratus michaelseni (assembly GCA_963931845.1). Taxonomy (NCBI): domain Eukaryota; kingdom Metazoa; phylum Arthropoda; class Arachnida; order Araneae; family Salticidae; genus Maratus; species Maratus michaelseni. Next base: position 123,672,401 of record OZ007595.1, read on the forward strand.
TAGATTCCATGGTAATCAATCTAGATTCTAATAGTTCCGATACTTCAACTTCATCTTCTGAATGATTTATGAGGTAAGTGGGCTTCAATAATGTAAGATATAAATAGTTTTGTACTATTTTTTATTTAACAAAATTAACTCCTGATGATGGTTTATAACAATGTTGAATTCAGACGGTTTGCCCCGGGAGGAAATTCCGTTCGGGGTATTAAAATGTCCCCTCCCGGAATATTTCAGATTTTATACTTTTAATGGTCAAAAAGTATAATCCCCCCCCCCCCCCCCAAATATATAATGTCTCGCCTGGAGGCACAGAAATCCCACCAGGAAAAAATATCTCTGAATTCAACGCTGTTTAAAATAAATAGAGAATAATTTATATTTTGACATCTTAAACTTTTACATTTTTGTTTAAATTCTCGATGTAAGTCAGTTAGCAACTTGTGTTGTTTTCATATACTTATCAAAATAAATGTTTAAAAAATTAACAAATCGAAATAAAAAATAAAATTCGCCAACCTAGGGATTTGTGCCAAATGTGTGGCTCCTTGACGATTTTTCTGCAACCCGTTTGTTTACTTTCGTTATCTCGTTTCCCTGAACAGACTATAGATGCTAGTTTTCCAAACTTTCTTATACTTTTTTGACTCATCATACTTTAATGTTGCCCAAATTTCATGTTTACCATGACTTGTAAAAGGTAAGTATCGAAATTTTTTTCACAACTTATCATTTAGTATAATAATTTTAGAAAACTTGTCAAGAGTTTATTTATTGCTTCAATGCTAAATGCATACTATGATGTGGAGTACTATAACAACCAAATAAATAAAAAATAAAATAAAAATTGCAAATATTTGTCTTACTTAGAGGCTAAATAGTTAAAACTAGAGATCAATTGAAATTTTGGTTTCGGCGCAAAATTGGAGTTTTGCCGAATATTTGTTTTCAGCGAAACTGCTGCCAAAATTTTGACCTGACCGAAACTATCTGTATTTCAAAATCTCATTCCTTCTTTCTGAAATTTTCTACTTTACACATTGATATGAGTTGTATCGGCTCAAATGAGACACTTTTTATTCCTGTGAACTCCACTGTTTATCATTATTCATCATGACTGATTCATGATGCAAGTGTAAATTATAAAGCAAGCAATGCATATATGATTGAACTTAAAAGACGCTTATCACGTGATCTTTAAAAGCTCCAAACTTAACAGCAATAGAAAATTTTTATTTTGAAACTCCAGATTGTTTCGAATGCTTTATGAGAAAGGTGTTGTTAAAACATATGAAGATTTACGAAATTTATTACAAAAGATATATAGAGGTATGTATTCTTAAAATATTTTTTTAATAAATAATAAAATATAAAAGTTATATTATTTATGTTTCATTTTTGTTTGGAACTTATTGTTTGTTAGAAATACATGTACAATTAATAAAATAATTAGTCACGTAATTAGTTATTATTAAGTAATTATTAATTATTTGTTATTAATTAATAATTATATGCAGTTATGTATATATTAATCAGTTTTTTAAATTTTGACACTTTCGGTTTTAAAAACCTGTTTCGGTCTATCTCTAGTTAAAACTAACTGAAAAAATTAAAATTGCTCTGGAAAACCCAATTTGGGAATTGAAGGGTTAAATATTCAATGTGGGATTCAATATTCAATATTTAATTTATCTACATTAGAAAAGAGTACAAATAATTTAAAAAAAGAAAAGAATCAAACCTTTGTAATTCTCTTCAAAGCTAAAAACTTTTCTTCTTGAGCTTCAATAGTCTTTTCAAAATCTTCATGCTTTCTTATAAGCTCTTCCACAGCCGAGATTGAATCACCACACTGTTTATCAAATAAAACTGGCTCACGGGCTTGTAGCCAAGCTTCCAGAGTTTCTGCATCTTTCTTGAAAATCTAAACAACATATATAAGCAATTTACTAAGGATATTTCAAAACAATTAGAAACAAATATGCTTACACTAGTTGAAACAGTTACTTAAAATAAAAAATAATTATGTGCAAAGTTACTTTCTCCACAATTACTGGGGGATTTTATTGTTCTTTTATTATTTCTCTTTTTTATTGTTCCTACAACTTGTAGAACTGATAGAACAGGGGTTAAAATTCAAATATTTAAGTGGGAGGGAAACTCTCTTCAAATATTTGTAAATGGAGGGGATCACAGATAATTGATAGGGAGAGAAGGTAGCAATCTTATTTGTTTTTGTTTTTTTCCCCTATCTTTTATGCATGTTACACAAAATGTCATCATTTTTGTATTTTAAATCACATGCCACAGATTCCAGCAATTTGTACATCTGGTAGTTTTTCAGGACCATTTTCTAAAACCTGTATCAGATTATATAAATTCTGATTACTTAACAAATTACTAAATAAACTTTCAATTTTTCGGGGTGTTAAATTTCACAGGTTAAAAACATTGAACTTAAACATGCCAAAATTATTATTGAATGTTAATGCCAACACTTTTAATGTATGTTCTTTTATGCCCACATTTAATGCATGAAAAACTGTGCATTATTTAATAAACAAATATGATTTTTCTTTAGTGATGTAACAATTCAAATTGGTGGTAAAACATCAGGCAGATTCGATAGTTTCAGTGATAAATTCAAATATTTATACATCTATAAAAATAAAAGAGATATGCATAAAATATATTACAGTTTTATTTAATCTTAGATTTTTTATTTTACTGAAACAAGTTTTCTATAAATTTTGATATTGTAGATGAAGAAGGATTGAAAATATATACCAAGCTGACAAAATTCGGGACTTTTCCATGACACATTGACTGGATTCATGACTCTTTTTTTTTTATATTCATAACCAAAAAATTCATTTGTGGTGACTTTCATAATTTTCAAGATCTATAGGTGCGTGACCTATAGATTAACAATATTAAATAGATAGATCGGCGACTATATATATCAACAATTTATCAACAACTCCCATCCTGACATTTTTTTATGAGGGGATTTTGAATTTTTTGGCAGAAATCTTACCATTCTATCCTGAATTTTAGCCCCTGTAGAATTATGAATATTATATACCATATTTTTCATGTATGCTGCACATTTTTTCTCTTCAAAATTTATTTAAAAATTTGGATGTACATCATACATAATGTTTAAAGAGAATCGATCCTTTAAAATTTATTATTATGAAGTTTTATCAGCAGGAAAACTCTAAGATTTGAAAATGGTATTAATGATACACTGACCAAATTATAAAATTCAAATATGTGTACATGCCACCAGTGCATTTGAGAGTTTCCAAATGATAAGGCTCAGTTATGCAACTACAAAGCTTTAATTAATACTTTGGATTGGAATTAATTAAATACACAAATTTTAAAATATATTCTAACTGCTTTTATTTTAGTCAGAAAATTAATTGCACACATTTATATATGTATATACATATATAAAAGAATGCTTCAATGACATACATTCACCTATTAAAAGTTATTCATAAAAAAAGGCATTTATATTAATACTTAAACAATTTTGAAGAAGAAAGCTTATGCAAACCTGAGCATCCAAGTTCTGCTCATAAATAACATTTCTTCTATCCCATGTAGTTTGCAATTGTAAAAATGCAGCTTTTAACCTATTAATCTTATCTTTAATTTCATCTGCCATGAAGTGACCTGTAGCTATTATGTTTTCACCAGTCTCATAAAATTTGTTGAAATTCTCTAATCGAGTATCGATTTCAGATTTGTATTCTTTATGTCGAGATAGCAAAGCTTCAGCTCCAGCGACATCCGTAGCTAATTCATGTGAAGTAATTAGAGCCATCACTTCATTCAACCATGCCCTAAAATAATGAAATGATTCATGATAAATAATTGTAAAAGAATACAACAAAGATAAGACCAAACCAAGAAACATAATTGTATAAGTATAAAAATAAAAAATAGTTTTAAAAAGAAACACTCTTTTATAAGCATTCAGTGTTTATCTTAAAAATCACACCCAATTTCATGACAACAATTAATGTTGTTCAAAAAATTTCCATTGGAATATGTTAATTTGGCATGATTACAGAAAATTCACTGCTTTTATTTATACTTTATAGAAAACACAAAGTAGTGAATTCATTTTTGTTAAATTATGTTTTTTCTGTTCCTTTTTCAAGATATGGCAACAGGAAAGGAAAAAAAGCATTTTTAAAACTATCTATTCAGGATTTTTAAATTGTTTTCTCAATGTATAATCACAATTTAATTAATATTAAACTACTAATTGATAAAAGCGTATTTAAAAAAAAATTCACATTTTACTTTTTATTTATATTTTATTTTCTACTTTATAATGTTTAAAATATTTCATTTTTGCAGTTTCATAGCTAGTTAGCATATTTCAGTGAGCATGGTTTGATACATAATTAACTCCATGGTTTCTGTAACTTGTATACAGTTGTAACCATAAAGAATATTTGGGAATTTATCCCCTTTGGCTATCTAACGGAAAAATGCCTTACAATTAATTTATAATATTAAAATTTTCTACTGCCATCAGAAATACACCCCTGTACATAATTTTTATAATTCTAACATATCAGGAATAAATTGAAAAAATCAATTACAATAATTCTTTACATACATGAACTAAGTTAAATTAAATAAAAGAGTGTAATAAAATTAGAATGAGCCTGCCATGAGTACCCACAGAGCAAAATCCAAGGAGAGACAAGATTTTGAAACAGATGTTCTGTAGTCTTTATTTATTTTTACTTTTTTTTTATAATGAAAAATATAAAAATGGAATAAATTAAACTAAAAATTTTTGGCAGACAATATTTGCAAAGCAACATTTTACAAATCTGCTTCTCTAACCCCCCCCCCCATCCCATATATAGGATAAATTAAAAATACATAAACATAAAAAGAAAAACATAACTAACAACTGTTTTGTATGAGTGGTTCAAGGTAACAACCCTCCCCCTTTTCCCCCGAAGAAATGAAAATAATAGTGATTAATGAGTAATCTTCCATAATCCTAATCCACAACACAGCAACCAACACAACAATGATTTCTTCCAATAATCTGAAGGTTTTTAACATGAATAGCATAACATTTTGCCACATATGTTTAACAAGAAAGAAAAATCATGTGTCACACATAGATTATAAAATACTTTCCAACACTTCCAGAATACTGCAATGAAACTTCACCATTTAATAAGGTAAAAGAAGACATATAAATAAACAATTTAAAAAAAAGCATAATTCAATTAAACACTCAATTCAGCAATTAGTGCCTTAGTTCCCCTTGAATTCTTTTGAGCAGCCCTATATATGATATTTGAAAATTTACTTTCAGCAATTACCACCCATAGAAAGTAACTTGATTTTTTTTTTATGAAGTCTTGTATATGATCTACAGATTTTTATACACATTATATATTCAGCTAAAATTTAATTCTGCTAGGCAATTCATAACAGAACTAAAAATGAACTTCCAGCAATTACCATCCATAGACGGCAATGTATCTAATTTTTTTTATGTTACCCTAAATGTGAATTTATTTATATTCTATAAACATATTTTAGTGTACTAAATTTTGTTACGCTGGAAAATGCATAACACAACTTAAAAACACCTCTAAACAATTCATGCCCATAGACATAATGTTTACGAATTTCGGGGGGCAGTCCTGTATTTGAGCTTATAGAATTTATACACACCATGTAATGTACTCAAATTCGATTGATCTTTAAAATGCATACTGCATATGGAAATGTACTTCCAGCAATTATTGCTCAAAGACAGTATAAAACCCAATTATTTTTTGCGTCCATGTAAATGAACAAATAAACACTATGCACTTCATATTCTAAAGTAAGCTTCTTGCTCACCAATGCACATCATGTGCATTGGTGAAGCACTTGAAATAGTTTAACATCTTAAAAATAAACTACAAACAATTTTTCTCTATAGGCCATAATGTTATGGAATTCTTTTGTATGTCCCCGTAAATGAATGTTAAATGCTACACATTCCATATTATACAGAAAGTCTATTGTTGTATTGCATTTCAATAATGCATATCAATTTCATTATGTTTTAAATAGTATTTCATTAAAATACACTGCAAACTATTTTCCCTTATAATAGAATTGTTTTGTGTGTCCCTGTAAATGACCTATAATGCTATACCCTTCATTTTCAATAAGGAATGGATGTCTTATGGTACACCTCAATAATATCTACCAAACTCATGGTAATCCAAGTATATTTTACAAGAGTTTCAGAACAGACAGATGTCCAGACAAACCAAATTCATAAACACTTTTCAACTATATTGTAAAGTGTTACAAAGGGAGTTGCCTAGAGCGACCAACATTAGTAGATAAGATTCTAAGCAATGTTTTGACTGGATTATTAAAAACAGGAGAATAGAAAAATAGATCGAACAATAAGCTTTTTAGTTAGCTAATAATTATTTTTAATCATATTTTTATAATTTTTGGAACTTTTACAGATATAATAAATAGAAAATTTCAGATACAAGTATTGAAAACAAAAAATGTATTTGTTGAATAAGAGTATAATAATTATCATTTTGTTTAAATAAGAGAAACATTGCTAAGAATTCTATTATTGAATTTTCATTTTGAGAAATTTTATTTCTAATATACTAATATTAATATGGGAATCAAAATGATGACTAAAAAATGTGTTCAAATAAATAAATATTTCCTAACTTGAAAAAAAAATTTTTTTTGCACTATTTTTGCATAATTTAAAACTAACATTTTGTAAAATTTAGACAAAAATAAGCACCCAAGAAAAATTAGTCTTATTGGAAATTTTAAACCGTTTATTTTAATACACCACTTTTAGGAAAATCAACAAAATTTAATAATTTTAGCATTTATTCTTAGCATACAAGAAATAAAAATGTAGAATATTATCAAATAGAAGTAGCAAAAATCTGGATTAAGCAAAATCGGGCTTAATGAAATTCATATAATGCTTATAATAACTTCATTATAAGGTACTCACATAAGTTCTCTATAATCATCAAAATAGGCTTGTAATTGCTCTGCTTGTTGCAATTTATCTTTTCTTTCAGCAGATTTTTCCAACAGTTGATTCCATGCATCAGCTACATCTTCATGTTTAGCATCAATATGATCTTTAGCGTCAGGAAATAGAGCTGCTAATCTGCGAGCTTCTTCTACAAGAGCAACCACTTGTTCTTTTACAGCAGCCAAATCTCTCTGAAAAAGTCCAAATATAAAAATATATACTGTTATGCTTTATTTGCTATTAACAAAAAGAGGCGGGGCAGGCGATAGAGAGACCATTTATAAAATGATATTTTTTATGTTTGATATAAAAAAAAGACTTTAGAATATGATGTATATTACAATCTTATTAATGATATAAAATATTCAGTTATTTTACTTTTGACTGTTAACTTTCTAATAGTTAAAAAAATGGACAGTAACTCAAAATAAATAAATTTAAAAGCTTATACAGATAAATATGCAAAGTAAAAAAAAAATGCTACATTTACAAAATGTAATGACTTTAGCAAGTGATTAATATGAATTATCATGAAAAACCGAAGTTTTCACGAAGATTTAAACATGGTAATTAAAAAAGAAAGAAAGAAATATGTCAAAATGAATTACAATGTTATGAAATAGAATGCAAGTTTTTTTTAATTTGAAAACCAGTAATTTTTACTTCTTCAACTCAAACTGCAATAATAAAAAAAAAAAAAAAAAAAAAAAATACATAAAATAGTATAAATTAAAATTTAATAAATAAACAGATGCTGATTGAACATGGAATACTGCAGATAGAAAAGAAAGAATTAAATAGGCCAAAATATATTACAATGTATGAAACATAATTTAAGCTTATTTTGATTTAAAAACCAGTAATCTTTATTATCTTAACTCAAAGTATATTAATAATTTAAATATATAAAATAGCATAAATTAAAAGTTATAAAAATTCGGATGCTGACCTCAAATCCTTCATGGCGCCTTACTAGAGCTTGAATGCTTTCTAAATCGTGACCAAAATCTTCACTGGATAATACAGTGTCCTTCTCATGAATCCAGCTGATAGTTTCATCTGCACTTCGGTCAAAGGTATGAACTTGTTTTGCACCAGCCAATGCCTATAAAACAAATCTGGCTTTAAAATTGATTATTAAAAAAAAGAGCACAGGAAAAGAAAGGCCTTGTGGGGCTAAAGCTCTCCCATTCAAAAGAAGATAATTATTTTATTCCAAAGACTGTGATTTTCTGTCTTCAGCATTTGATAATTCACCTCTGATTAAACAACTCTATGCTTAAAGAAGTATTATAAATATTGTTTACATTCCCATCAAGTAAATTTGCAGATCACAGATCTCAACATCACTTCTATAAGTCATGTTTTTATTTTTAAATATTTCATTTAATATCTTGAAACTTCCAAACCACAGTTTCATTTCTTTCATATTAGTATTACTGCAAGTAGTTTCAATTGATTTAATTCTTTTTAGTTGTAATAAAATTACAATTTAATATGTCCTGATATTCTAAGACTGTTTATATTTCTATGAAAATTTTATTATTAGAAGGTGATTCAGATCAACCCTGCAATGCTTCATAATTTTATAATAATTCTCTGGAATCAGGTTTTTAAAATTGCTATCTAAAGTAATTAAAATATTGATTTTGTGATAATAGCATTAATAAGTATTCGGAAGTATTAATAATTCTCATAAATATTTGCTTTAATTACTATTTAACATATAAATAATTCTCACCATATTTTAATAATTATTGATAATACCAATCCTTCAATTTATTTGAAAATGAACCTTCAGCCCCTCTCATAATGTAATTGCTATGCCACTGTTAAAACATGTGAAAGTTGAGACAATTGTTAATGAGATCTAATATACAATAGAAAGAAATTAAATGCACAAAATACCTCTTGTCTGGACTGAGCACATTCTTTGAGTTCTTCCCATAAATGAGAAATTTCAGAACTTTTTGCTAAAATTTTCTCCGATTCTGGATGATTTTCTTTCACCAATGTAGATGCAGCATTTTCAAGATTTGCAACTCTGTCTTCATTGGAGTGAATGATACTCAAAAATCCTTCAAACTTTTGTATGAGTATCTGAATTAAAAAACAAAATAAATACTTAGAATCTTTTAACAAAGTATTATAAAACAATTTTGCTGCCTTAAGCAAAAACATTATCATACAAATGATGAAAGTTGTTTGAAATAAAATACAGTAATATCATGAATGCTACATTCATGATACAGATCATAGTACAGATCATAGGCAGAAATTAAATTTCTTTAGCAATAAGGGGGGGGGGAAGAGAGAGAGAAATATGTACAGAATGTAAATAAGGGAAAAATAAGGAGCTTTTTATCAAAATTACCCGGTTTCTTCAAGTCCATGTCACTGATAAAGTTGTCAGAAATTTATACAGGATAAGGGACAATAAAAAGTTTTTTAAAAGCAGAGGGGGGGGGGGGATTAAAACAATGGTAAAATGCAGGCTATTTCTGGAAGATTTCATCCAAAAACAAAGAAAAATATATGTAAAATAAACGTAGGCTTTTTTTTTTTTTTTTTTGAGCATAAAATTAGATTAAGGCAGTAAAAGAGAGATTTCAAGTTTATTTAAATTATGAATAACAGAAATATGCAAAACTTGAATTAACAATTCCTTGTTTAAGGAATAAGAATTCTCATCACAAAACAAACCATTCTATAAAACACAAAACAAGTCTATTTTGAATATGAAATCTATTTTTTTCCTTTTGGATTAACAGCAAATTTTAAACAAGAAATTTAGCAGCTTTTCCTAAATACAGGCAATATAACAGGTCTATATAATTTAAACCTGATAATGAAATACAGTTTTTAAACCAGGTGTATTTTATTTTGATATTTATTTTTTTAATCAATATTACAAACACACAAAGAATGGTTAACAAATTTTTGATATTCAAGAGAAAATCAATTAATGCTTTCATTGCTGAATAATATGTTCCATGAATATTTTGAATTTCTTTTTTTTTTCAGGTTTTATATTACAATAACTGACATATTTATATAAAAACTGGTTTAGAAACATAGTTTAGTAATAATACATTTGAGTATTGAAATACTCACATTTTAATTTTACAAAAAAATTTGGTACAAATCTAAAACATTAGCAAAACAAAAATTTTGATAGGACAATGCCTCCACAATGATGAAAAGGTTAAACACAAGACATCTATTAGCAAATATTGTCATAAGAAAATTAATTATTTACATTGTTTATTTAATTAGGAAATTTTCATGATATTTACAATTTCAAGGAGCAAAAATTTTACATTTTGAAGTAAATAATCTGATAAAGAAACTGCAGGCTTACTTCAACATGTTCTACGTCTTTTCCATAGTCTTCAGAACTGGCAATAACCATCTGATCATGGATCCACGCAGCCACTTCATCCGCATCTCGCATGAAATTAAAAAACCGTTTGCTTTCTTGCAATCGATAACCTCTTTCTTCAGCAAGATTCATAAGCTCTTGATAGGCAGATTCAACTTCTTTCTGCAAACAAAAGAGAAATGCTTGAATTTCTACTCTATTAGTTTCTCTATCTTTAGAAAGACAGAATACTCATTTGGTATTTTATGGCAGGGCTTTACAAATTTGATAAAATCTGGTAGCCAGCAAAAAATTCTAGTTGCCAACAAAAATACTTACCTTTGTCAACTGATCAACAGATATTATTATATAATTTAATACCGGTATTAAATATATAATGTTCTGCATTTAATAAGTGGCAGTTTTGAATTGTATAACCAGCAGCTTTGTAATGTTTTTGTCCTGAATAATTTGACCCCATTAAACAACTTTAATTTTAAGATTTTTTTTCAAGCTACAAAATTATTGTGTGTTGCATTTATTTATTCTATTACTTTTATATTTGAAGTATAAAATCAAGGCCTTGTTATCAGTAAATCAAAAACAATACAAACAATTAAAAATTACCTGTTTTGCTTGAATATTATCACTGTCAAAATGACCTCTTTCAATTAGGCTTTGACTCAATTTGGCTAGTTTGATGATATTGTTATTGAAATTATGGATATCTCTTTCAAGTCCATCCAGTTTTTTCATCAAAGACTAAAAATAAAATGTGTTAAATTAATAAAATCATAGGTTTCTTGAAATTATAAATTGCTAATTCAAAGGTTTATATATATGAAAATAATTTATGAAAACTAAAATTTATTTATACATACATACACACTCAGTTCTAAAAGGGCCAATATCATTGTTTATTATTTAAAGAAAATTCTGATAAAAGTTTTCAATTAAGGTATAAATGAAAGTTAAAATTTGAAAAAGGATCATGCTATGAAATACGATATGAAAATAATCTAAACAAAATTTTAAGACTTAAAATTGATGTTGGACCTTTTTTAAAAACAAACTACATGTAGACCATGGATGAATGACAAATTTAGCATGCGTGCCCAATGAGGCACATATAATTTCTCTGGCCTGCAAAAAATTGAACTTGATTTTTTTGTTGTTCTTGTTATAATGAAAAAAAAACTTTTGTTTAATATGTAAACTATGACAAATAATGCAACTATATTAACACATTAGATTATTATACAGGTAACTATTTTGTCTTTCTATATGAAATTAAAAGCTTTATTTCTACAAATGAATTTTATAAAACATTACTGCAATAAAATGACAAGTGGGTCTAATTTTGGTGTATATATTATTAAAAATAAGAAAATATGAACTAAGTTATAAAGCTTTTTAGAGGTCTGTATGGACCAAAATTTCCATGCTTAGGTCAAGAAAAAAACTAAAAGTCAGAAAACTGAATTTTCCAGTCAACAAAGATTGACTGTTTTTTTTTTTTTTGACAACAAGAACTTTGCCAGAGCTATTGAAGATATATTGTTGCTGTCAATATGTTAATGTTCTTCTCAAAATTAGAAATTATCAATGCCTGCTTGATGATATTGATAATTTCTAATGAACGAAACAAATTTCAAATGAATGTTTCCTAGCTCATCTCAATTTTGCACAGTTCCTGCATGTGCTTGCCTAGTTTTACAAATTTATGTATGAAAATTTTGCTTTACAAAATTTAGTTTTGACATAATTTGATTATCAAAAATAAAGTATTGTTTCAAAATACTAAAAATAGTGAAAACATCAAATATAAGAAACAAGTACGGGATAAAACCTATGTAGATACAAGTAATACCAAATTTATAAATTCTAATACCAACATTACAAAATCTAATTTCAAATTACCAACATTTACCAGTAATGTTTTAAATTCAAAAATCAGAATACCAGTGAAATGACAAAATCAAGATACTAATTACTAAATGTAAAAAACAAATACATTAATCTTTTATTCACAACGCATCCTATTTAGATCACCCTATTTAGATCACGCTAAAATTTAACTTAAATAACATAAATTAACTTCGTTTGTTTGCAAAGAACCTGAACTACTTTGTTCAACTTAATTTTGAATTATTTGTACTTTAAATTAATATTTTTTACTTTTATTCCTATTTTAAAATAGTATTGAGAATGTCAGCATTCATTACATGCTTTTCCCCCCTTCCAAAACGTAATTTTCCCATAACGTAAATCTTAAATTTCAAACTTCTTTTTATTCTAATTCTCAGGCCAAAGCATCCGTTTTTGGTTTTTCATCCCTAGCCATCTTGAAGTGTGAGTGACAGGAGGCTTCAGCGACCATCCCTCAAGGACACATCATTTAGGGTTGCCGAGAATGCTATCGTCGGCGCGATGCTCCGGACAGCTGCGTTGCCGCATTGGGCGAATTATCGCTCAGACGTCCCAAGCTGTGGACACTGTCAGGAGTAAACGCCAAGCGATGGAATGGGATGGGTTTGGCAGGGAATTTCGGTTTCTTTTTCCCGCGCGCTTGACAGTCAGTGATGTGTTAGATCTCAGGGAAAGAAGATGCTCTTCCTGATGAGAGAAATTCAGTTTTTTTTATATCCCTTATTTAAAGCTTAAACTATTTAATACTAACGTACTTAAATGAAATTATGCTCCAGTATATTTTATCCCTTGGGCATATAGCCTAAAGCTAATAATTATTAAATTCTTTGAAGGTGTTCATTTAAAAATTAGTTTGATTTTTTTATCAAGTTTCGGAGTCTGTTAATTAGGTATCAAATCACCACAATGCCAAAGATATGATGTACCATTACCTAGGTAAACATCCTTCATCCCTATCATCTGAATTCATAAAACAGGTATGTTTTTTTGCTTCATTATATTACTTATGAACTAATGCACACTAGCGAGACTACACTCAAGAACCTGGTGTAAAGTTGTAAGAAGTTTATATAGTAATGTCCATTTTTCAAAATGACTCTTATACCAACTCTTAACTAGTAAGAATATTGCTACAATTGGTGCTAATGGCCGGCTCGCAAGTGCATTTTTATGATTATAATTATGGTAAATGATGATTTGAAATAGAAATGTTGAAAACTTGAAAAAAAAAAAAAAATATGGTGCACTTCTAAGACGTTTGTTCTGCAATTATTTTTTTAAATGAAGTGTTAAATTTAATTTATAATCATGCCTCCTCGTAGTAGAAAAACAAAAAAATAGTAACAGAACGGTAGCGGCAATAAATATGCCGAATCTCAGTCCACAAACACCCATAGCTCCACCATCTACATCTAATATTATTATTAATCAAAATGATAGCAACAATAGTATAAATCAGAATTACATTCCATTCATCAACGTCCAGAATTTCGACAGTAACAACATCTCTGTCAATTATTTTATCAATCAAATAAAAGACGTTGCCGATTTAAATAAGTGGAATGAGAAAGTTTCATTATTATATGCTAAATCTAAACTTACAGGCAAAGCCCAAACATTAATCACTCAAGCAGAGGAAATACGGAAATTTAATTCAATAGAAGAACTTTTTGAAAAACTTAACGATTTTTTCAAAGGTAAATCATTTGCAGAAAATATCAATGAATTTGAATCCTTTCAAATGTTACCACAGGAAACAATAATTAATTTAGCTCATAGATTGGATCTCACGACGCACAGAATTTACGGCGATGTACAGGACACCACAACGGTTAATAAAACCAAATTTATAAAATTTTTGCAAATAATACCACCGGAAATGAGATCAAGTATTTTGGAAAACGAAATCAATACTTACGAAGACGCGGTAAAGAGAGCAACACTAATTCAGAACAGCATAAACAGTAACAAAGTTCTGAAGTGTAATAATGATGATGAGGATAAATTTGGCAATTTAACACAACAGATTAATTCTTTACACGAATCCGTCGAAAAAATCCAAAAATATAAACAAAATCAAAATTACCAAAATAGAAATAGTTTTAAAAAAATCCGCGCACATAACTTACACAATAGAAACAAAACAAACTTCGGAAATGTCAAACAAAATTTCAGGCCAACTGCCAGAAGAAATTTTAGAAGGGGAAGATTCATAAGTAGACCCAACCATAATAATCAGGATAATGTAAAATGCCAATTATGTTTTTCGTGGGGACATTCGGCAAGACAATGTAACCAATTTCAACAACCTAATCAAAATGTCAGCAATACTAATAATTTTCCAGCTATTCCTTTCCATCCAAACAATCACCCAAACTAATCGAAGAGATCACAGACGCTGGAATCCGTGACTCTCCAAGCATACAACTTCCGGCAAAAGATATACAAATAATTGCTAACGTTAATTCAGAAAACCCATTAATTCCACTAATTCCTATCAAAATGGCGGAAGAGACAATAGATTGTCTAATAGATACAGGAAGTTCTATTTCGTTGATGTCTAAAAGTTTTTTTGAATCTATTAAGTCCAATTTAAAATATAAAAACTTAGGCAGATCGGTATCTATTTCCACCATTAATTCGCAAGTTCATTTCAGTGGATGTGTTAGTGCCTCCTTCAAGATCAACAACCAACATTTTCGTCACCACATTTATATTTCACAAATTGCAACAAATTCTCCGTTCACCATCATATTGGGATATGATTTCATATCTAAGTACAATGTTCTAAATTTCCCAGATATGGGATGTTGCAAGATCAAAAATGATTTTATTTATTTTTCAAATCAACCATCCAATAAAAGTAACAAAATTATAAATGAATCATTCAAGGTAAATTTAAATTCTATCATTTCAAAAAATGCCACACCAGATGAAATTTTAAAAGAGAGTAATTTAACACAATTCATCAATGCTCAACCATTCATTCCTAAAATAAAAGAAAATTTAAAAACAAAACAAGAAGTCAATGAAATATTTTTGTCTCAAAATATAAAATTGCAATCAGGCGAAAAAGCCTATATTAAGGCAAAAGTCAAACTAAATGAAGATTGGTTGAATAAAGACCTTATTTTTATCCCCTCTCAAGAGTTTGACACGATCAAACTACATGAAGCCATTTATTCTTTCAAACAGGATAAAACTGAATCGAACACATTGCTCACAAATCCTTGCACAAAAAAATTACCTCACTGGTATAACTTGCACATTTTTACAGAAAACACCTCAAAAAAAAAAAGCTCAGTTATTGAAAAACAACAAATTAGGATCAATAGATGTTATTGAAGATATAAAAGTACCTTTTGATGTTAACGATAGCACAAACTTTCAAACTCCTCCACCCAATATAAATGAAACTATAAATGTCATACAACCCACCCCAGAAACAATTAAATTACGAGAAACAGAATTTAACGAAGCAAGAATTAATTTAGAACATCTTAGGCCAGAAGAACAGAGCAAATTAAAAGACATTTTAAAGGCAAACTTTCAATCCTTTTCTAGTTCTTTAAACTCTTTGGGCCATACAGACATTATTGAGCCACAAATACATTTCACCACAGATTATCCCATTAAAACTTTGCCGTTCCCAATTCCTCAGGCCCTTCAAGCTGAAACGAAGAAGCAAATTGACGAAATGGTTGAAGCAGGTATCATAGAAAAGAACGTAGCTTCTTTGGCATGTCCCATGCTACTTGTAAAGAAAAAGCCTGTGGGTAACAAAAAGGAAGCTTACCGTATGACATTAGACCTCAGATTATTAAATGCAGTAATACAGCATTCAAGCTATCCACTTCCAAAAATTCAGCAAATCGTGACAAAAATTGCTGGTTATAAATTCTTTACATCACTGGATATGCCTTCAGCATACCACCAGGTGAACCTACCAGGAAAATACCAAGAAAGAATCTGTTTCACTAGCCCGTTCGGTACGTACAAGTTAAAGAGAATGCCACAAGGACTCAAAACGTCCGCAGGTCATTTCCAAGCTTTGGCTGATACCATTGTTGAAGAGGTCGATCTTCCAGGTATAGTGAGCTATCTCGACGATTTTATCATTTGTTCTAATTCATTTCAAGAAACCTTAGAAAAATTAGAAAAATTACTAAAAGTCTTTAAGAAACATAACCTAACCTTAAACCTTGAAAAATGCTCTTTCCACACCACGTCAGTCAATTACTTAGGCTTCAAAATAGAAAATAATAATATTTTTCCAATTACATCTAATATTATTAAGATAAACAGTTTTCCCAAACCAAAAACCAAGAGACAACTAAAAAAATTCTTAGGTCTCTGTGGATTTTATAGAACGCTTATTCCTTCATATGCAAAACTAACTGATCCTTTGGTTAAACTCACATCAACAAAATGTAGATTCGTTTGGACAGAGATAGAAGATCAAGCTTTCAATGATATGCAAAAGATTTTCTTCAATTCTCCTTTTCTTAGACAACCAGATTTTAACAAACCTTTTATTCTAAACACAGATGCATCATCATTCGCCATTAGTGCAGTTCTATTACAACAACATGGTAATTACCTTCTTCCAGTAGCATACTATTCTAAGGCATTAAGAAAAGCAGAAATTAAATATCCTGCAATACAACAAGAACTCATGGCCATAGTTAAGGGTATCTCAGCATTCAGATATATTCTATATGGAAGAAAATTCTTAATACTATCAGATAGCAAACCAATCGAAAAATATAAAAAAACGACTTCACCAGCGAGCATTATAACCAGATGGTTAATGGAATTAGAGGAATATTCCTACTTTTTCAAACACATACCAGGACGTCAAAACATACTGGCAGATTATTTGTCAAGGACTCCACTAGATAAAAATTCCATAGATTTGTTGTCAAATCCGAATCTAATTCATTCAAAAGAAATTTTGCCAATAGTTGAAGAAACGGAAGAGAATATAACAAATAACCATACATGTAATATATTAGAAGAAAAATCTCATAACAAACAACTAGACATAGAACTGACGGAACTACTCACAGAACAAAAACAGGACAAATTAATCAGAAAAATATTTAATGAACTTAAGCAAAAATCACAGGAAGCCAAAACAAAATTTAAAAATTATATAATATGTCCCACAACTAAGCTATTGTTATTCGTTAAAAGACCAAATAACGAACAAGACGGACGAAACAACAAAATTGTAGTACCTGCAAAACTAAAAGAAAAATGTTTAAGAGTAAGTCACTTCACTCACTTTGGAATTGATAAAACTTACAAAATCTTGAACGAAAAATTTTTCTGGAGAGGGATGTTTTCTGATGTTGTAAACTATGTTAAATCATGTCATCAATGTTTAACCCTAAAACCACAAAGGGTACCTCCAGCTCCTTTACAAAATACATTTATTCCCAATAGACCTGGTCAATTTTTATCTTTGGATTTTGTGGGCCCTTTCAGAAATAGCAAACATATATTAACGGTTATAGACCACTTTAGCAAACACATTAAACTATATCCTTTGACGAATATAACTGCAATGAATGCAGTACATGCAATTTTCGATTATATAGTCACCTTCGGGAGACCAGAAATGATTTTATCCGATAATGGAAGCCAATTCAAAGCGAACATCTTTGATGAATTCAACAGGATGCTGGGTGTTTACTTGAAAAATACAACAACAGCACACCCTGAGGCTAACTCTGTTTCGGAGCGAATCAATTCTTCCATAAAATCAACAATTAAAACCTTAATGTCCAAAGGATACAACTTCAATACCGCACTAAAAATTCATGAAAGCTTATATAACAGCTCTTTTCACAACACTATTAAAACCTCACCTAATGAAGTTCATTTTGGCAGGAGACTACCTAATATATTAGACACTTTCAACCCTAATGTTTATCAAGACAGATTGGATGTACATAACGATTACTACAACTTGGCTAACAATTTACAGAAGTTGTATGATCAAGTACATAGTAATTTACTTTATCACCAAGAGATACAAAACTCCAAGCAACACCTAATAGCTAAACTCCGTAATCCAAAAGTAGGAGATGAAGTATATTTAGATAACTCCAATAAATTCAAAAGAGCTTCCCAAGGTCCATTCAAGATCATAGAAAAATGTTCCAGCGTAATTTTCAAAATTCAACTAAGAAATGACCCAAATTCAAGAATACAGAAAGTTCACATCAACAGATTACTTCCCATAACTAAAAGAAAGGAACATTTAATATATTCCAGCAAAGACAGAATTTCGGGTAACAACAACACAACAACCAACGCCTCTGCAGCAGAACCACTAACCGATGATCAGTCTCACAATGAGAAACCTTTTAAAAAGGCTGATCAAGAAATTGTTCCTGCAACAAACAGTACTACAACCAATGACATAGGTTCATCCAACATCACAACTAATGCAACTCAGAATGATGTTCCAGTCAGGGATAACGCAGTTCCAGAGGATACCTTGCAGAAAGATCCAAAAGAAACTTCTAATAAGAAACGAAGAGCGGCGAAAATCTTTGTTCCTAGAGACAGAAACAGATATGATTTAAGACCGACAGCCAGAAGGAATAAATTGTAGACTTTCAAGTGCACATTTTACCATCATATCTACAAATTATAAACTTTCCTCATAAACTTTTCTGCAGGCAGAAACTTATGATGAAAGCCTTCCTTTATTCCAACTCTGAACTGTTTGTTTGTAATGATGTCTGATTCTCTTTTTCAGGATTGAAGTAATTCAAAGAACTCTTTCATACAGTAATAATAATTAATCAAAGCTGTTTACATCGGGACTTTTGTAATTTTTTAAGGTGATATATTCTTTATTTTACTTAATACAGTGCAATTTAATCGTTTGAACATTGTAAATCATGTTCTGTTGTCTCATTGTGTTTAGTACAGTGAATTTATTTTTTTATCAATGTGATTAGTGCATTGGTTTAATTGCTCATTACTATTAGTATAAAGCAAATTTTAAGTTATTTTGTGTCATCAGAATAGCTTTACTACCTGAAATTTTCATAGAAAGTTTTACATATATTATTGGTTATTATTTTTGCTGGGATTTGTTAATTGTAAATAATGTATATAATTCTCCTAACCTCTACTTTTTCTCTCATGTTCTTTCACTATATCCTTCTTCCTCATCTTGTCTTTGTTCATTCTTGTAGCACAATATATATATATTTACTATCAATAATGTTGTCATATATTTGTAGTTCATTTTGTGCAATGTGGTTATAATCATAATCAATTTTGTGTTTGCAATATGGTAATACAAATCATTTTTTTTATTAAGTATTGTGTTTATATTCATTCCCTGTTGGGAAAACATTATATGCAATAGTGTTTATACACTCTTTTAACATTTTTGGTTCTACCAAGCATTGTGTTTATATTGCCTCAAACCAAAAATATTTTGTTACGAATTATTTTATAATGTGGTATTTTTATTGTTCCTATTTATAGGTGTGTTTAAAGGTATAATTTTACTAGAACAAATAATTTATTTGTTTTTCTTGATATGATAACAGGACATTCAATGAATGCAATTGAAATTTTGTAGCAAAATATACTAATCTGAAATTACCTTAAATTAGAATGTTTAAGTGTGTAGTTTAAATATCTTAATTGGTATGTTAGATTGCTACTTCTCTATGTTGATTTAGTCACCCCTTGCTCCAAGAATGGGTATGTGCACAATATTTGTTCTTGGTTTTGATTTAAATTTAATACCATGGTATATTTTTATTACAGATTTTGACATTTTTTTATGAATAATTTGAGATAAATTCCAAATTTTTCACATGAGTATACTCAAAATAACATGTTAATAACTGTCACGAAAAAAAAATAATGGCCTAAGTACTTATTTTCCATTGTTGATATCAACTTAATTTACAACTTAATTGTATTGGCTAGCATAATAACTTCATTCATATTATATGTGTTGTATTTGTTCATGTATGTGTTTGTGAAAAAAAAAAAAAAAAAAAAAAAAGTGCATACTTTACAAAATTATAGGTATTAATATTTTATTCATACATGTTACAAATAATATACAGAAAAGAAGGTGAAATCATACAATTGGGTTATGATCATTTAGTTTGTTTCAGCTTTGTAAATTATGTCAAGACACAGAAAGAATTTGAATTCTGTTGTATTGGAAAAATCTGCTGTAACAAAATGTATTAATGTGATGTCATGTTTCATTCTTTGTTTCTTGCTTACATGGTGTTATTGTACACCATCTCTGTCAACCCCATGTAAAAGAATATGCTGGAGCAGTAAGGTTTCTTTTTAAATTTTTTTACTTTTGCATTAATTTTTTTCCCTTGTTTTTCGGGAGTAATGTCATAATGATTTATGCCATTTTTTTCTTTTTCAAAAATTTCCCACCATTTAGTTATTTAAAAATTACTCTTCTTGGAAATTAAACTCTTCCAGATTTAATATTCACATTAATCTTTTATTCACAACGCATCCTATTTAGATCACGCTAAAATTTAACTTAAATAACATAAATTAACTTCGTTTGTTTGCAAAGAACCTGAACTACTTTGTTCAACTTAATTTTGAATTATTTGTACTTTAAATTAATATTTTTTACTTTTATTCCTATTTTAAAATAGTATTGAGAATGTCAGCATTCATTACATGCTTTTCCCCCCTTCCAAAACGTAATTTTCCCATAACGTAAATCTTAAATTTCAAACTTCTTTTTATTCTAATTCTCAGGCCAAAGCATCCGTTTTTGGTTTTTCATCCCTAGCCATCTTGAAGTGTGAGTGACAGGAGGCTTGAGCGACCATCCCTCAAGGACACATCATTTAGGGTTGCCGAGAACGCTATCGTCGGCGCGATGCTCCGGACAGCTGCGTTGCCGCATTGGGCGAATTATCGCTCAGACGTCCCAAGCTGTGGACACTGTCAGGAGTAAACGCCAAGCGATGGAATGGGATGGGTTTGGCAGGGAATTTCGGTTTCTTTTTCCCGCGCGCTTGACAGTCAGTGATGTGTTAGATCTCAGGGAAAGAAGATGCTCTTCCTGATGAGAGAAATTCAGTTTTTTTATATCCCTTATTTAAAGCTTAAACTATTTAATACTAACGTACTTAAATGAAATTATGCTCCAGTATATTTTATCCCTTGGGCATATAGCCTAAAGCTAATAATTATTAAATTCTTTGAAGGTGTTCACTTAAAAATTAGTTTGATTTTTTTATCAAGTTTCGGAGTCTGTTAATTAGGTATCAAATCACCACAATGCCAAAGATATGATGTACCATTACCGAGGTAAACATCCTTCATCCCTATCATCCGAATTCATAAAACAGGTATGTTTTTTTGCTTCATTATATTACTTATGAACTAATGCACACTAGCGAGACTACACTCAAGAACCTGGTGTAAAGTTGTAAGAAGTTTATATAGTAATGTCCATTTTTCAAAATGACTCTTATACCAACTCTTAACTAGTAAGAATATTGCTACACATTATTTACAAAATTTATATTTCAAGTGCATTTTGGAAATAAAGTATTTAATTTTTATGTTTACAAACTGACATATTTAAGTTAAAACTAACATTACACACACATAAAAAAAAAGAATTTTAGATGCAAAAACCAAACTAAAGCAAATAAATATATAAAAGACTATATACAAAATTATACAATTGTAAATTTATAAATTCTAACACCAACATTGCCATTTTAACTTAATACTGCATTGGTTACGTTATTCATACATGATTAATAAATTGAATTAACAATCAATATAAGTTATACCTGGACAGAATCTTCATCTTTGCCAAGATCAGGACTGATTAAAGGTGGTTTCCTTTCTCTCATCCAAGATTCAGCTTCTGCTGCTTCAGAGTAGAACTAAAAGCATACATGTTTTAATAAGTATTCAAGTTCCAGTGTGTAAAATTTCATTCATAATTTTAAACAGACATGTGCTCATTCAATCTATCTCTTATTAAAGTTCCAATGTGTAACATTTCATTCATAATTGTAAACAGACATGTGCTCATTCAATCAATCTCTTAAAAATTTATGATTTTTCTTTTAAACTCCAAAGGCAATAACATATAATTTGAACAAATTGATAAAGGTAACAACACATTGATTTTCTCCTTTCTCAATTTGGAATAATCACGTAAGAAAGCTCAATATGTGGAAGACTTCTCACATACACAAGAATTAAATTTTACAAATAACCATGATAAATAAATTAGTCTATGTTTAATATTTCAAAACAATTTCTACATAGCCAGGTACTTAAAGCTTGCTTTAAAAAAAAAAAATCTTGCAACCAACATTGTGACAAGTAGCAAAGTTGAAACTTCCTTCTTCCTTCCCTCACAGTAACTGTGTCATACAACAAGCCATGCAACAAGAAGAATTTTATTTATAAAATATAATAACAGCAATATTTTGCTAACAAAGATGCAATTACAAAAAATGCATGCATTCAAAATTAATATTCTTAGTACTATTATTTAGCTATAAACCTTCTGAAAAAAAAAAAAAAAAAAAAAAAAAAATATAGCAAACAATTGGGAAATATTCATATCAAATACTGAAGTTATAACATTTACAGAAATAAAAGAAATAATTACTGATAAGTTGTACCAATGTTAACTCCAATAAATAGGTATGTATTTTTAAGAAGTAATACACACTAAAATTTGATGACTTAAATCAACAAAAATCATCTATAAACTATAAAGCTTTTGACACTAAATATCACTTCAAGAAACCACTCTAAATTGAAAACTATTATGTTAAAAATTTAAATAAACACTAATTGAATTACATCACTTGTTTTCCTCAGAACAAAATGTTTGATGCAAAAAATAATTTTACCACATTTTTATAAAAAATGTATTAGTATGTGTCCTGCTCACAATGTGTTAGTATTATAACTGGAATAAAATGAAACACTTGCTTGAAAACAAGTACAGTATGCTTACAGTCTGGGATTCAACAGCATCCAATAGGCGTAATCTGCGAATACTTGACAAGTCTTTCAACTGTTGCAATGATGACTGCAATTGATTTAGTTTAGCCTCAACATTTGATGAAGCAAAATGTCCAATTCGTATCATCTGCCTTCCTTTGCTCACCACAGTAGCAATTAAAGGTTCATGAGCTTGGATCTCAGCTTCAAGTGCCTGAAGAGAAAACAAATAATAAAAGATAGTTCAGAATAAAAAACAATACATTAACAAGATATTTTTAAAAAGAAAGCTTGTATCATAATTCAAGAATACTGTTGTTTTTTTTAGTGTATGCTGAGCCTTTATATGACATGCACACCTTTATTTTTAATACCACATTTTGGGGGGAAAAATCGGATAAAAAAAAATAGGACAAAATTACTTCAAACAGGTTTTATTATTAAAATCTAACAGAACTGAAATTGCATAGAATTCACAATGTATTGCTTAATGGTTTCAAAAGTTTAAATATAAAATTGCAACCCAATGGTCATATATATATATGAAAGGATATAAATAAACCCTTTTTAAAATGCAAAGTTAAATTTAAAATCCCAAAACATTTATTCTAACTTTTAAATCTAATGCTTAAATCTAATCTGCCCCTGTGATCTTTGTTTCTCATCCTCACAAATATTACTTTCATCTATCAATTTCGACATCTCTTTAAGTTTTAAAAGTGATGAGTTTGCATTCCTTGCAGCAGTCTGTGGCGTGCAATTCCCAGGCCCGGCCAAGCCTTGGTGTCGGCATAAGACCCCAGACATCAGTCAAAAGCTAATTGACCAATTAAAATAAATGATCCTCCCAATTTGACTCTTTCTCCCTCTGCTGGAAAATATCCTAAATTCTGATTAAAACCACATGCAAGAACGAAGAAGACGGAATTTTGGCACATTTGAGCGGTCAGCCAAACCCTCGGCCATGTAGATCTCAAAACAACGTAAATGGCTCGCGGGACCTCCGATTGAACGCGCGAATATGACTGTAAGAAGGAATGCTTCAATAAACGAGTTAGATTCGCAAAAGAGGTCCCGAGTCAAACTTATTTATGTGTCACCAACTTATTTCTCCCAAGTCGTCCCCGGGTAAATTCGTTACATATTATAAAGTCGGCATGACGATCGCCTACTTCGGGAAAATCCCAGCCTTTCTTCCAGAACTTGATAAAGGACAAAATCCACTTGTGCCATGAAAAATTCGGATAGTTTCAGAGTTGTGTCGGCGCAATCGGCCCACGAACAATCTTAGAATATTGCCTGTAATTAATGTGACATTCGATTGGAGAAAGAGAACGATGTTTTTGCGCATACCTTTGCGGATAAAAACTCCCTTTTCGTGTTTTGTCGCCTGGCTACACTCGGAAATATCATGAGACTGCTGAAAAATAATGAGTACCGGGTCTTTATAGTCCTTCAAGAAAGTGCATTTTACCATCAAGAACTTTTATTGTGTATAAAAGTTGAATATAGTCACCTAGAAAAGAAAAATACTTTCCCCCGATGGCCGGTAAAAAAGAACTTTTTTTTTTTTTTTTCTCCAACATCAAATTATTTTACTTAGTGTGCTTACTCGCCAGATAACCTTCAAATAGTTTTCGTGATCATCTGAGAAAAACCGAAAATAAACATCCTTTATGCTGAAATTTATTTGCTATATTTCCGGTCCTCAACCAAGAAACTTTTTTTTTCCCTCACTCTGTTATCGTCAAAAAGAAACTTATCTATGTGCAAACCGCATCAATTTATTAACTTTAGACTCACTGAAGATCAAACTGAATCTTTCGAAAAACTCTTTTATACCTCATCCTCAACATATGTAGGTCATAGAGACAGCTGATTTTCAAGATCGTGCAAACTCTGATACAGAACTGAAATATTTATCTGTGCGATCCAGACTTTAAATTTTTGTGGTTAGAACTGAGTAAGAAAAGGAAAAAACATTCAGTGTTCATTTATTTTTTAAAGCTTTTCTTTTCTTTCAGTTGCGCACGTTGAAGTAAAGTGATTCAGCATGCAATGACTTGACCACTGGAAAGTGTTATTATTTACCTTTAGGGAACAAATAACGTTAATGATCTGGGTCAGAAAAAGCACTGCGTTTTATTTTATTTTATTTTATTTTATTTTGTTTGTGTGTGTGTTAAAGCAAATTGGATATTTTAATCCACAGGTAAGTTTTATTGCTATGTAAATTTCCGTCTTAATGGTTTTGTAGAAAAAAAGTATAAAGTTTAATTACATTCTTTTTAATTTCTTCATTTAAGTGTTTGAAAGTAACTAATATTTTTTAATTGAAGCTTAAATTTTTTAATATTTTATTAAGTTTTGTATTAAAAGTAATTAAGCCACAATACAGATTTCTTTTACGTTATTTTTTTTTATGAAAAGGTGTTTTTAAAAATCAATTTTGTTAAATTAAACAATATTTTATTTGTTTATTTGCTTAACGAATTAATATTGAAAAGTTACTTCTGAGAATATCAAGAATGAAAAAAAAAAAAAAATTGCTGTTATCAATGTGTAACTTTTAAAAGTTTAAAAGTAGATTTTTCTAAAATGTGTTAAAGGGATTTTATAATTTTTAAGCAAGTTTAAATTTATTATTTAAAAATGTTATTAGCTTTATTATTTTTTTTTTTTTTTGTAAAGTGCAAAGTTATTAAAGTTATAAGAAATTGGGGAATGACCAGCTATGCACATTAATTGTGATAAGTTTTGATAACAGTAGTTTCTTTTCTTTTTCATTAGGTGAAGCATACGTGTGATCACCCAAAAAATAAATGCAGTTGAATTTAATGTTTATGGTATTATAAATAAATGGGTTGAACTAGTTACTTTTATGAACGCTTTCCAGTAAGAAGACTTAAACATACAACATTTTTGTTTATTTTTACAACTTTTTCCATATAAGAGTGAAACAGAACAGAAAATAGCTATAAAGCTATGAAATGATACATTTGCGCAGTGATAGTTCAGTGTTTTTATCATTTTATTCACCAAGTATTACCCAATCAAGTTTTTACCCAATTTTTCCAGGTGAATTTTTTTTTAATTTGTAAATATATTATTATTATTATTTTTAGATTTTGTGTGTGTTTAATTATTAGCTATGGTACTTATTCATCATTACAGTTCGTTTCTTTTTATATGAAAATATATTTTTATTGAACTGTTGGAGATACCAATCAGATTGCCAGTATTTTTAAAAATATTTCTTGTAAGTAAGTATTTATGTTGTGTTTCCAGTGCATTTATTCAATATTTTTATATTTTATATTATATTATTTTTACCATTTCCTTTTTTATTACTCATATCACCCCTTTATTACCCATATCACTTTTTAATTCAAATATCGTGACCCATCATTCCCTGTGTTGGTTAAACCCCAACCAGTTTTTAAAGAAAAATTCGAAGGCCCCGTCCTTACCATTTTAAATATTCAAAATAAATTCAATTCATTAACCAATCGGTTTAGGCATGACCTTGGTGAACCCACTTTTACCGTGGTAAGTCCAATAGTGTCTGAATCCACCCATTCAATTTTTAAAGATGACCATGGTTCCATTCCCTTAAATCTTTAAGCCCACAATTTTTTTAAGTTTTTGAGTTGGTTAAACTCCAACCAAAAACACCCATGTACAATCAAAGAGGATTCAGTTATGTACATGTGCAAATGTGGCGACTGCTGATATTTTTGTAAGAATAGATCCATTAGTAAACAGAATTATCACCAGGTTGCCATGCACTTCTGAAACACTGTCCTTTTTTATTCATACCAGGTTTATTATTTTTTGTTTTATTAATTAATTTTTCCTTTGCCAGTAGTAAAACCCTTAAAAATAAAAAAGTTTTTGCTATTTGCGTAAAAACTAGCAAGGAAAATTCGGAGCGTTCTGGCCTCAATTTTAAAGGAAAAATGTTCTGTGATTTATACTTGTCTAGAGCAGGAATTTATTTATTTTTTCTTTGAGCTAACAGTGAGATGTGGTTGTAATTTATTATATTGCTGCTCAGATTTATTGATGCCACTGGGGAAAACAAATACACCTCAACCTCAGTCTGCAAAACAGTAAATTCCATTGCTTACAATTAAATTGCATCTACATCTTCATCCAAAATAAAAATATCATGCTCAATTTTCTTTCTTTTTTAATTTTTGCTAAAACCTCCAAAGGTTTAGGATACAAATAAAACTACTTACCTAACCAGTAGTCCCTGTAAATAAACTCTATATCTTACACTTGTTATGTCCACACCTGTTTTGTCCATTTTACAGTATATTTCATTATTTTTATATATTTACATAATCTTTTTAATTTTAACAATTTTATATTGCTGCAATTTTAATGTTTTCACGTTTTGAAAAAATGTGAATAAATAATTTCAAGTTTTTCAATAATTTCACATTTCTAACTAGGTGTCTAATGTGAATATTTTACATATAAAGAACATATATTTTTCACAAATATTTTTCACATTTATTATTATTATCTTATTATATTGATACCATATGTTTATATATTTTTACATAACTATTTTTATATTTAATTTTTGCACTTTTTACCATAAAGTTATAATATTCAGAGAACTATATATTTTTTATAAGATATTTTGAAATTTTGTGCTGTAAGGACTTGAACAAAAATAGCACAAAAATGGCCAAAAAACTTTTAATCCATACAATTATGGCCAAAAGACAAACAACAAATTTATGGCTATTATTTTAATCTTTATCTTATTAGTATTTTTTTTTTCATATAGTTTTGTGGTAATATTACTGTATTATTGTTTTCATAGATTCCGTATGTTTTGCGGTATAATTATTATATTTTTCAAGTTTTTAATGTAAAGTTCGGTCAGATTGTCCCGAGAGCCATACACCAAACTTAGAAATTTTTAGCATAAAAACATAAAATCTTTCATTTTTCCTTAATTTTTATGCGTCAAAATGTAAACTTTTAATATTTTTCCAGCAGCAAAATTCAGCCCTCACTTTTTACCAATCTTAGTTGTAAATTTAACTTTAACATTAACTTATTTTGAAGCCTCACTCAATTAAACACTTCTTTTTAACTCACTTTGGCATTCTCGCTCTTCCGGGTTCGCTCCCCCAGTTTTGCAGGCAAATCTGGTGGATCTCATCTTGGAGGGGGGGATGTGAAAGGATATAAATAAACCCTTTTTAAAATGCAAAGTTAAATTTAAAATCCCAAAACATTTATTCTAACTTTTAAATCTAATGCTTAAATCTAATCTGCCCCTGTGATCTTTGTTTCTCATCCTCACAAATATTACTTTCATCTATCAATTTCGACATCTCTTTAAGTTTTAAAAGTGATGAGTTTGCATTCCTTGCAGCAGTCTGTGGCGTGCAATTCCCAGGCCCGGCCAAGCCTTGGTGTCGGCATAAGACCCCAGACATCAGTCAAAAGCTAATTGACCAATTAAAATAAATGATCCTCCCAATTTGACTCTTTCTCCCTCTGCTGGAAAATATCCTAAATTCTGATTAAAACCACATGCAAGAACGAAGAAGACGGAATTTTGGCACATTTGAGCGGTCAGCCAAACCCTCGGCCATGTAGATCTCAAAACAACGTAAATGGCTCGCGGGACCTCCGATTGAACGCGCGAATATGACTGTAAGAAGGAATGCTTCAATAAACGAGTTAGATTCGCAAAAGAGGTCCCGAGTCAAACTTATTTATGTGTCACCAACTTATTTCTCCCAAGTCGTCCCCGGGTAAATTCGTTACATATATATATATATATATATATATATATACATACACACACACACACACACACACACACACACACAGAGAGAGACCAGTCAAACCCCAAATATTGATGTATCACACACAACTTAATTTTTTAAGTAAATTTTGAGAGGAGGAAAAATCTGCATGGCATACATGGAAAATATGATATTTATTTATTTTATTTTAAATACAAGTAACATTATTTTAAAGATTCAAATTATAAATAACTACAAAAAATTTGAAAATTTATATCTCAACTCAAATAGAAAAATGAGAAAGATCCATTCTGATAAAGAAATACCATTAGTAAATTAAGATTAAAATTAATTACAATGCAGTTGATTTAGACATGAAGTTTTTGTAAAACAATTTGAGCCAGAAAATCGAACTACCCTTAATAATTACCAGCGGAAATTATTAATGTATATATAATGTGTAAAATTTTGTTTATAAAAAGTTCATATATTTTTAATCCCAAGTTATAAATACATTAGTATTAATGCCATCCAATATTAATTTATTTTGAAACAAGTTGGATTTTATTACAACAATATTAATTTTTTTTTAAAAAAAGGCGATTACTTTATTTCTAAAGATTAAATTTTTCTGAAAACAGAATAATATTTAAACATTAACAAAACTTAAAGTATGTAGAATATATTTTTTGAATCTATGAATACTGTGACATTTAAGTTCAGAAGTATACATTTAGATATTCAACAAAAATTAACCCCCCCCCCCTTTCCAAAAAAAACCTCATCTCTTTCGCAAAAGATTAAATAAAACATTTTATTCAAAACATATTTATTATTTAAATACATGCAAAAAAATTTAAAATTACAACGAATCAACTGTGGATTATTGAGCTGTTAAGAAAAATAAATAAATGAAATAAAATGAACAAACCTGATGTTTCTTCTGGAGATTCTGAACAGTCACCAGATTGTTGCCTAAATCAGTTGAAGCAGCCAATGGTTCTTTTTCACTGATCCAAGATAATTCATCCTCTACATCTCTATTAAACTGATGGAGAAGCAATGAATCTTCTAAGTTTTCTCGCCTAATTTGTACGGGATCATGCAAGGACTGATACCTGGAGAGAAAATTTTTTGCAACAAATATAAGAATGAGGTTATGTAGTTAAGAAATACAAAATAAATCAGTAATTAACAAAACCATTAAGTGAATGAATTCACAAGGAAGACAACATACACTGTTAATATTTTTTTTTCTTTGAAACAGTGGAGGATCTACTAATAATCATTTATCTTTAGTCTTGTATAGAGATGTAAAATTTCCGAAAATTTTGAAGTGACGGAAAAAATCAATTTTTTTCTGGAAAAATTGATTTCTTACAAATGTTTCTCAAAAATAAGTTGCAATTTCTTAAAAAATATAAAATAATAAACATTTTTTAAATTTCTGCATACTAAAAAAAAAATTTTTTTTCACTTTAAATGAACATATTACAAAAAACAAAAAAAGAAGTCAGCTTTTAAAAGTTTAGCCTTTCAGTCTCAGAATTTTCGCAGTAGCTTTTCTTGCTTAATTTAACATCATTGTTTGTAATAGTACATCATGTCTCTGTTGAAATGATTTTTTAGTTGTATTTCTTCAATTACCAGTAGAGGAAATTTAAAAACTAACAACAACAAAAATCTTATGAGTTTCAAGTTTCAACCAATATCACTGCAATTTGAAAGCAAATTTAAATTGCATTAAATATCACCTCAAGTCAACATAAGTGATATTTTATAAAGTATTAAGTATATAAATGATGCAATTTTAAAGAAACAAATTATTGTAGTTGTGACATTATAAATATTATTATTTTTAAATCTTCCATTCCTTAAAAATTTATACTAATTTACAATATCACAAAAAAAAAAAAATCTCACAATTAGAATTTCTATTTCACGTGTATTTAGTTTTTGGTATAGCTTTCCAGTCTA
Source organism: Maratus michaelseni (assembly GCA_963931845.1). NCBI lineage: Eukaryota > Metazoa > Arthropoda > Arachnida > Araneae > Salticidae > Maratus > Maratus michaelseni. The sequence goes on from OZ007595.1 coordinate 123,703,536, forward strand.
AACCTAAACCAACCCTATATATTTTGGTTTAAGTTTTAGATTCTTAATATCAAAGTAATATATATACGTATGTATATTTCTTTAATGAAAGTTATAAAACAAGTGGATTTTTGAATATTTATAAAAATTGTTTTCACCTAAATATTTTGCAGAAAATTTACATTTTCTTTGCAAAGTTTATTTGTATGTATTTATATATTTAAAATAATACAGTTAGACAAGCCTTAAAATCTGTATTTTAAAGAAAAAGAAGCGAAGAGAAAAATCTTGAAAAGACTAAATAATTTCAATTGCATGTTATTAAAAAAGAATTTGTTTCTAATAATAGTTAAATATTTCTGGAGATTATCATCTGATTACACTAAAAACAATAAAAATAAATGCATGTTTCAATTTTTATATTCAATTTTCAACCTATTGGTATTGAAATAATTTTTCACACAGATTTTCATTTTTAACAAGAGAAGTTGCATGGATTTGCTTAAATTTTTTTTCATGCAATCCTGTTTTTGTAAGCCTTTGTATAAAAAATATCGCCTTATAAAAAAAAATCTTACAAAATTGTCATAAAAAATATAATAAAAATTTTGTGAATTAGAAATTATCGTTATATTTAGATTCCTATTTAGATATTTTTAATACGGTTCTTCAAACATATATACAGCTAGATAACAGATTCATTGATGATTTCAGCTGTTATGTGACAGGTTTTGTTATTCTAAAATCGGCCCATTTCTAGAGGATTCAGGATGAAGATTGAAAAATTTTCCGAATTTCGTGAAGGGTCTTTTAAAGGACTGAAGTTCTTCCTAAACTGCATACAGATCATATTTTTCATGGTTAACATTTTCATGCGAGACACTGAACATCAAAAAACATCAGAATGTAGCCATAATAACATTTTGAATCCATTATTTTATAAATTAAATTTCAATTTTTCCAATTCGGAAAAATTAAAAAAATATACCTTTGGGGGAAAAAAAAAAAAAAAAAGTTTTTTTCCCAAAGTTTCCGTTTTTTTTCCGAGCATTCCCATCTCTAGTCTTGTATAAATGTACAGAGAGCTTAAAACAGAGATTTTGTTAAAAATAGAGAAACTATTCTGTAAATTCACTACAGACTCTGAAAAAATAGATCTATAAAATACTAAGAGTATAAGAGTATGTATGTAAAAATACCCAATGTTGTCTTGGGATGACAGCCAGGCTTGCTAAAGGTCCCAAAGCACCCCCCCCCTACCTACCTACCCAATGTTGTGTAAATTTATGTGCATAAAAATACTGAAGACTTTGTATTATTACATGAGTAATAAATAAAGAGCTCAGATGTAAAATATGGTAGCTGACACTTTTTAATATTTTTCAGATTTTCATGTAAATTGTTTAACTGCATCTTGACAACTTTTGAAAAATACAAGGTTGTTTTTTTACTCAATATACGGCACAACAATCAGTGATAAATGTTAAATATGAATATTAATAATGAAGACTCATTATAAGTCCAATAAAAGTCACATAAGTCCAATAAAATAAAATCTATTGAACAAAAAATGTTGCATATAAGTTAATTGAAGATTAAGTCTTAACAAATCAGAAGTTTAAGAGGAAGCAGCCATAATAATTTTGTAGTTTTCTTTAGAAAACTTAAGTTTTGAATTGCTTGTTTCAAGATTCTGCAATGAGAGAGCAATATATTATATTTCAAGACAACTATTTCATAAATAATTTATTTCTCAAATGAGAAAATTCTTCCTATGTTTTAATTTAGTATGTTAAATATACAATATATGAATTCCCTTACATTATTTTAACAAGTTCACTAATATGCTGTCTCATGCTATAGTACAAAATTATACCTGTTTACTGTAGCAAGAGCTCTCTCTTCAATCTCTTCTTTCAGAAAATGATTACTGTTCTGGAAACTAGTATTCAGATCTTTTATTTGCTCAATATTCTCTGCATGATTGTTTATATCTGTTTCTAAATGCTAAAAAACAAGATTTTTCTTTTACAATTAAGCATACTTAAAGGCATTTCAGAACAACAACAAATTCATACTTTTAACAATATATATATACATAAAAAATGGTTACAAATGGTTTGTTGTTTTATATCAAGAGATGTCTGTCATTGAATTTTACCCAAATTTGAAAAAAATTTCTAAGTCATGGTAAACTGGTTGGATACGCCCTTCCCAAAACTTTCTTCTATCTCATAAAATGTTAATATTTCTAAAAATGTAATTTTTTAATTATGCATTTTAGAATCTAACAAGTTGGAAATTGTACGTCAAACATGACAAATGAGGTGCGTTCTCGTACTATAGCCAGTTATATAAATATTCAGATCTAGATGATTTTTAATTACGTGAAATGAATTATATCGTCTGCAGATTAATTTCTGTAATAAAATAAGTATCTCGATCGCTTGACGATGAAACTTCCAAAGCTCCTATAACAAAAAAGCACCGATTTAAAATTTTTTTTTCAAATTTCTTAATAAATATTTTTATTAATATCTCCTAAAGTTTTGATTCGATTTTAATAAAATTTGAAATGTCTCAACAAAATTCTGCAAAGATAATATATCTTAAATTTCAAACCATTCGGTTGGGTAGTTTTTGCATTGTTATATGCGGACGGACGGACCAAGCGACGACAATAGGTGCTACGTATTTATATAATTACAAACGCACCTAAAAATTCAGCATAGCAGTGCCCCCTATTATATATTTTACATAAAAACCTAATCAGCACCAGCTTATGTCAATTTCTAACAGAATATGAAGTTTGATGAAATTCCCTGCATTATTTCCTGAGATATGACTGTTGCTAAAATCATGTAAATCCTGAAAAAGGCAGCATAGCAGCACCACCTGCTGGGAGATTTACATCAAGTCCTAATAAGTAACAACTTATATCAACATCTAACAGAATCTGAAGTTTGATGAAAATTCGTACTTTAGTTCTTGAGATAGAGATATTGTGAAAATCATGAAAAATACAGCATATGAGCGCCACCTGTTGGGAGATTTACACCAAAAACTAATCAGCACCAATTTATATCAAGGTCTAACTGAATCTAAAGTTTTATTAAATTCTGCGCATTAGTTCTTGAGATACAACATACATAAAATTTGTGTCACATAAGACGCATACACAGACAGACATTTTCTAAAATCAGTCAAATCATGTTCAGGGCCTTCTAAAAACATAAATCTGTCGAAAACAGGAAGTCGAAAATTTTCATGAATCCAATACTTTCTTCTTGTAAAGAGAGAAGAAAGTAAAAATAACTGTACAAAAAATTTTATTTCAATTTTCTTAAATTTGCATCAAGAATTTTTACCTCAAATACAAATATGCTAGTATGATGACTGTTTCATTACAATAAGCATTTGTGCATGTAATTTTCTGCTAATGTCATGAATATTGTAATAAATGTGCATAGTACAAAATCTTTGTTTTGCAGATACAAGCACAATTAATTTGGCCCAAAATTAATATACCACATTTTTAAGCTAACATTAATAATTCTCAATTTAACATGCATATTAAATTCCGTACTTGTTCTATTACACTAAATCACTAAAAACTGAAGATCAAAATACAAAAACAACATTTAAAAGATGAAATAAATAAATATATTTTTAAGTATATGTGTGTGTATAAGGAATACTAATAAAAAAAAAGTACTTTTGTTTATGAAATTAGCTGAATTTCAGTGAATTTTACAAGAAAAAAAATTAACTGTTCATGGAACTGCAATTCAATGGCATTAAATGAACATATACTACTTAAATAAATCAAGTGTTGATATATTACATATTTAGATGCACAAAAGTTTATGGAAGAAAGGATTTTTTTCCTAAATGCATTATCTTTTGGAAATTGAAAAAGTTATAATAAGAATTCCAAAATTGAAAAAGTTATTATATGCAAGTAATAACCCCCCCCCCCCCCCCAACCCTGTTCCTCTCTCTCCTCATATTTAACAATTATACAACTTGTACTGTTAATGTGAACAAATATTTTTATTCACAAATTCTAACAACAATATGAAACTAACTGTAAATATATTTGCTGGATAATTTATTTATGAACTGATTAAATTAAAAACAATAAAGTGAAAGTTTTATAAAAAATTTATTATCTCTCTCCCATTCAATTAACTAACTTAATCACAATTATATTACAAGAACCTTTTTCTTTTCAGTATAATTAATGTATATTAACAGTTGTGAGAATCATATATCAGCAGCATACCAGAGGTCTTGCCTTAGGAGATGTTGGAATTATTTGTGTAAAAATGTTTCCTTTTTACTATGCTTGGTGTAGAATCATGTAGAAAAAGAACCCATAGGAATTATTTTACATTTAATATTTATAAATGAGTATTTTTTTTTATGATTATTCAATTTGTTATAAGGAAAATTAAATTTTCGCAAATTATATTTGTTATAGGACACTTTAATGCATTGGGCATTTAATTAAAATTGGAAAGGTCTTCCTGTACAATCATGACGAAATTTCAAGTTATTGAGTTTTGTAAATTCTTGATAAGTTTTGAAGAATGACTTAAATGTATAGGTGCAGATTCACAGTTGCCAGTCGCCACATGGTGTCTAAATCTTTTGCTTTGGCCACTAACTGTCAATGTCTAAATCAACAGGTGTTCTACAAATATGCCCCTTTTTCTGACAAACGGCAGATTTCTCCTTTTTTAATTTAAAAAAAAAAATCAAATCTGCGAATTGTCCTCTCCATAGTTCGACGACATTTAGCTCATTTTTTCTTTTTTCTATTGTCCAAAAAATATGATTGGACATGGATGCCACAATTCCACTGATTCACAAATTTATCTTTTCTTCTTAAAAAAAAAAAAAAAAAATTGCAATGTCCACAGAAAAAAAAAAAAAAAAAAAATTATATATATATATATATATTGATATGTGCTGCGAATGAACTCTATCGCGACAGATACTGCAATTAGGGCACAACCCAGAAAAATTCATTCCGAGAAAAGAAATAGTTTTGGGTAGACTCATTAAATTTGTAACTTTGAGATTTTTAGCTCTGTGAATTTCACCAATCGGTCATGGAAAAAATTGCGAGTTATGTCAAACGATCATGAAATAAAACAGCGAAATTCATCAGTTGTTCGTCGATTAAAACTGCGAATCTCATCAAGTGGTAATGGAAGGAAAAAAATTAATTTAACCAATCAATCGCAAAAAAAAATAAAATAAAATAAAATAATTTCACCAATCAATTGCGAAAAAAAAAAAAATGTGAATTTCATCAATTGGTGCAAAAAAATACTGAATTTCACCAATTAGTCGTATAAAAAGAGCGTGAATTTCATCAATTAGTTATGAAAAAAATCACGAATTTTGTCAATCAGTCGCATAAAAAAAAATAGTGATTTTTGTCGAACAATCGTGAATTTCAGCAAGGAGTCGCGATAATAAAATTTGAAAATCGTTGATCGGTCACAAAAATTGTAATTTATTGTCTCCATCGGGATTTTAAAAAATCTTTAATAAATCCTTAAAAAATCTCCCTGCCAACAACGAGGCTTATAGTGTTTGATCTTTTTCCATCATCCATGAAAATGTCAAATTTATTTTATTAAAATCTAAAAAAATAAATCTTCATTTTTTTTTTTTTATTATTATTATTATTTTTAGAGACATATTTTATACAACTTCCTATTTTAAGCATTTACTTTCAGCTATGTTTTTTTTTTTTTTTTTTTTTTGGGGGGGGGGGGATCAGGGGTGATTGTAGGTTCAGGAAAAAATAATACCCATATAATTCATTACAGGGAGGTCAAATTATGAAAAATATGAATTTTAATTATGTTTAGCAATCATATGAAATTGATATTTTAGTCTTAATTATGAATTTAACTATCAGAAAAACTGGAATTTCTGTACTAAAAATGAAAACACAACCTGAATTTAGGAATATAACCTGGACACAATCACCCCTGAGAAATTTATCTATAGAACAAAAAACTTTAGAGAATTGTTTATTTATAAAATATTCAGGCCTTACATTACAAACATTTATTCCTACGAACTGTATACAATTATGGTGGGAATTTCGTATGGTGGGAGTAAAATCCTGTTGTCCAAATTTAATGGAGAAAAAATATTTATTGTTTTTATGTGTTTTTTGCACAATGTGGCGACTGTTTTATTTGGGTTTAGGAGCCACTGACTCCTTCCAGATTTTGGGAATCTGCCTCCTATACTTAAATGGTTTTTTTTTTAAGAGAGAGGTTCTTCTCAGTTTTAAGTCTCATGACTTACATTATTTTATTTTATTACACATCAGTTTGTGCATCAGTAAGTACTATATACTGTACTATATCTACTATTAAGAAACAATCAATGGCTCCTTAAGGCTAAATTTCGAAAATATAATTTTTTACCTGATGTTTCTTCAGTAAATTCTGGACAGAAGTAAGATCTTTACCATGATCTTCAGATTGCAGCTGTACCTCTATCTCATCAATCCATGTATCCATTTCATCCAACATTCGATTGAACTGAAGTGCCTGATAATAACAAAAAGCAATAATGACAGCAATTGACTATATAAACTATAAGGCATTATATTATTTATAATGATTAGATTTGTAGAATATTTGCTCTCTCCATATAAAAAATAAAATACTTTAATAAATGAAATGCAACTGAAATTATCTTGCATTTAGAAGTTATAGAACATTTAAATCTTCAAAAAAATATGATTTTTTGGGAAAAAAATATGTATTTGAAACAGAACCATCTTGCACATTAAAAAGATGCATAAAAAATTGTTATAATTAGGTTAAAGACTAAAACAGTATTAGGTATTCTCTGTAAGCAATGATTAAAAATGCATTTTTGTCAAAATGTGCTTTTTAAAAATTAGAAGATAGCTCTTGAACTTCTTATTTTTTTGTATGAAACTTTCACAGAGTATATTTATATCTATATTTTAAGACTAAACATAAATTTGTTAACTATTTCAGTGAAAAATAAATATTGTATGCATACATAAATAGATAAACACTAAATGCTTTTGAAAAATTATGCAATAGTTTGTTACGAAATCCTTGATCACATGTTCTGTGGGCGGGGTTATGCTCACGGCGCGCGTTACGTAATGTGACGTAACCTCGAACCGATTAGAAAACAGTTTTGTATTTTTAAGTTGGAATAATTTGTATCGTGAACAATGGAGCTTCTTGGCGGCTCTCCTGAAATTTAATAGTTTTTCAGTCTAATAATTATTTTTAATTTACTTTTGTGTTTAATGTGCTGTCGAATAAAATATGAAAAGACATCAAGACTATTATGAATCTATCATCCTCACACCTCTCCCAGAATGTGTATTTATTGTGTTTCGTCTTTCGAAATTACGTTCTTTCTGACACCTGCTTCAGCTGATTATCATTATTTTTTATGGTGCGGAAACCCGTGAAATCAAGAAATTGTTCCGAATTTGTTATGGACGTGAATATATAGGAAAAAATATTAATTGGAAGTTTCTTTTTTCTCTTCTCGTGGACTATGCTCGGATAAAAGGTACTGTAAAAAGCTTTTTTATTATTATTATTGTTATTCTAAAATGGAAAAAGTCGATAAGTTAAAATCAAAACGTAAGCTTGCTCGAACTTCATGCACTAAATTAATTACTTCTATCGATAGATTTATGGAAAGTATTGATACTCAAAGTGACAATGATAAATTTAAACTGTCTGAATATTTAATAAATTTGCAAGAAAAACAAGACGAGCTTAAAAATTTAAATGAAAAAATTGAAGAATTAATAGATGATTCAACGGAATTTGAAAACGAAATACAAAAGTCACTTGAGTATGAGGAAGCTATATCTGATTCGAAAACCAATATAAGAAGTAAATTAAAGCAATTCAAGGTCGAGCAAGCTGAATCCGTGAAAAGTAATAATAGTACTTCTAATTTAAATAATGCATCACAGAATCCTGTCAATTTGCCAAAACTAAACATAACCACCTTTAGTGGTGATTCAAGTAAATTCTTGGAATTTTATAACAGTTTTGAAAGCGCTATAGATTCAAATGAATCATTAACAACTGTTGATAAATTTTTATATTTGAAATCTTTCTTAACCGGTGAAGCTTACAAATCAGTAGCTGGTTTTGCCTTAAAAGAAGATAATTATAAATCTTGTTTAACCTTATTAAAAGAAAGATACGGAAAACAAGACCAGTTAATTAGTTGTTTTGTTAATAAATTATTAGAAATCGAACCTGTTAAATCTTCATCAAATATTAAGGGTCTCAGACATATTTATGATGAAAGTGAAGTCAGTATTAGGAATTTGCAATCTATGGGTATTGCTTCAGATAAATTTGGATATATATTAATACCTATTTTGTTAAAACAATTGCCACATAATTTAGTGGTAGAATTTCACAGAAAAAGGGATCCTAAGAAAATGGGTGATGTAGGGGAATTAATGAAATTCATCAAGTTTAAAATCGAATCTAGGGAGGCTGCAGATCTGGTGTCAGGAATTTCGTTGAAAGGTCAGGAAACGTTTCGTTCGAAAGCTGAATATTCTAAAGAGAAATTTAAAGTAAAAAATAATTTCCCGACATCAGTTGGATTAAATACTGTTACTAAAGGTGTTTGCATTTTTTGCAATTCTAATACACATACTGGATTAGGATGCAAAATTTTATCCAATGAACAAAAAAGATTTAAGTTAAAGAAAGACGGACGTTGTTATAAATGCTTTTTTAAACACTTACAGTCAGCTTGTAAAGTAAAAATTCAGCCATGTCAAACATGTCAAAGCACACAACATAATCACTTATTTTGCCCACAAACAAAATGTAAAAAATTAGTTGAAAATCAAGATTCAAAATTAAAACAAGTTAGCCAAAATCCTGAAAATGAAACCGTAATGCAATCTATTCATAAGTCAAAAAATTTGAGGAATAATTATATCACTCTACTGCAAACAGCTTGTGTTCAGGTGGAAAGTGGATCTAAAAAATTATTTGCCAGAATACTATATGATTCTGCTTCCACAAAAACCTTCATTCGGAGTGATTTGGCAAAGGCATTAAATGCCAAAATCTTAAGAAAAGAAAAACTTTTCATTTACACATTTTCTAACAGAAATCCTACAGAAAAAGAATTTGAATGTGTATTAATAACCTTGAGAAGCAGAAATCATCCGTATAATTCTGTTAATGTTGAGGCATTAATTACGGATGAAATCTGCGGTACCCAATTATGTCAAAATATTAATCCCGAGGTTCAAAACCTTATTTCAAAGGAATATCAATTAGCTGATTTATTCGAGGTAAATTTACCAGTTCAAATTTTATTAGGAGCTAATTATATTTATGAAACATTATGTGGATCGCTTACCAAAATAAACAAGCAATTATACTTTCAAACGTCTATTTTCGGAACAACATTAGTTGGACAAATGCCAGATAATTATTCGATGAATTCTATTTCTTGTTTAAATGTAATTTGCTATTCGAAAGAAAGAGATTTGACATCTTTAAATGTTTCGGGTGAAAATTTAGATACTCAATTAAAAGCATTTTGGGAACTTGAAGCAATTGGTATTATTGAAAGTAATGAAAAGAAAATTTCTAATTATGAAGTAATAAATGAGTTTCAAGAAAACTTAAAATGCGTGAATGGTCACTATGAAACACGTCTTTTATGGAAAAATTCTCGTGATTTGCTTAAAAATAATCTTGAAGTAGCAAAAAAGCGGTTTTCTAGTTTGGAAAATAAATTCCTGAAAGATGAGTCTTTATTCAAAGAATACAATTCTATTTTGCTTGACCAAGTTAATGAAGGTATAGTGGAATTGTGCCCTAAAACGTTTTCCGAGAATAACTGTTACTACATGCCCCATAGACCTGTCATCCGAGAGGATAAAATTACAACAAAAACTCGGATTGTTTTTGATGCTTCCTCTAAACAAGCGGATTCCTTATCTTTAAACGAATGCCTGAATCCGGGTCCTAACTTGAACCCAAATGTTCTGGATATTATTTTAAAATTCCGATTATACAAAATTGCCCTTTCAGCTGACATTGAAAAAGCCTTTCTCCAGATATCTATAGCGGAAGAAGATCGCGATTATTTAAGATTTTTATACTATGAAGATTTTGACAAAAATAAAGAAATTGTCCCCTATAGAATGACTAGGGCTACTTTTGGTGTCACCTGCAGTCCGTTTATCCTTGCCTGTACTATCAAAAAACATATAAAAAAATATAAAGACTCTTACAAGAAAACATTTGAAATCCTTAATTCGTCCCTTTACGTAGATGACTTGTTTACCGGAGAAAATGATGTTGTACAGGCTTTTAATTTATCTAATGAAGCTGTTAATATTTTGAAAGAAGGGGGAATGAATTTAAGAAAATTTGAAACTAATTCCGAGGAGCTTAGAGAAAGATGGATTGATAAGAGCATACCTATTTCTAATTCCGATCCACCAAATAACTCTCTAAAAGTATTAGGCTTAACTTGGAACAATAATGAAGATAATTTGGGACTAGAATTACGTCCATTGTTATCAAAATTAAATAATGATTCTTGTACAAAAAGGAATGTCTTGAAAATTGCAGCTATGTTGTTTGACCCGGCTGGGTTAATCACTCCTTTTATTATTCGAATTAAATATTTATTGCAACAATTATGGGTAATGGGCATATCATGGGATGAAAATTTTTCTGGTGAGTTAGAAAATGAATGGAAAACTTGGATTTTAGAAATACAGGATCTCTCACAACTGAAAATTCCCAGATATTATTTTAGCACCCTGATCATGGAAAAGGAGGGTCTCCAGTTACATATTTTTACAGATGCTAATCCCAAAGCCTATGGCGCAGTAGTATACTTACGATATCAAATATCTAAAGAAAAATTTAAAACTAGTTTTGTCATGTCTAAATCTAGAGTTGCCCCCTTGAAGAAATTAACTCTCCCACGTCTTGAATTGATGGGAGCAGTTATTGGTGCAAGACTTGCAAATTATCTTAAAAATATTCTCCAGGTATTCCAGTTTGTTTTCTGGACAGATTCTGAAATTGTCCTTTATTGGATAAAAGGCTCAAAAGAAAAATGGAAACCATTTGTCGCGAATAGAATTTCAGAAATTCATGACTTGTCTGATCCTAGTTTATGGAGACATTGCGAAGGCAAACTTAATCCTGCCGACCTACTCACTAGAGGTTGTTCAGGAAAACAATTGGTCAATTCTCAAAAATGGTGGTACGGTCCCGAATTTCTTTCCTTGCCTGAAGATCAGTGGCCCAGAGTTAAAATGCCCGCAACTCAAGTGTCTAATGTTTCTGAAGAGCGGTCTCGAAAAGCAGAAATTATTTCTTGTGTAGTTAATACAAATAATGCTGATAAAATTCAAGTTTTAAATTTGTCAAGGTATAGTTCACTAAAGAAGTTGTATCGAGTAACTTCATGGGTATTTAGATTTATTTTTAATATAAAACTAAAAGCAGAAAAACGAAATCTTGCAGAGTTATCAGCTGATGAAATAAAAAATGCCGAAAATTTTTGGGTAAAGCTTGTTCAAGAAGAAAGTTTTCCTGAGGTTATAAAATGCTTAAAGCTGAACAAAAATATCCCTAAAGAATCTAACCTTTTGCAGCTAAATCCTGTGTTGTCAGAAGAAGGATTACTCTTGGTACGAGGGCGGTTACAAAAGGCTAACTTGCCATTTTATGATAAACATCCTATCGTGCTTCCTCCCAAACATAAATTTACTGAATTGATTATTAAAGATTCCCATGAAAGGGTTTTGCATGCAGGAGTATCACACACTGGTACAAATTCGTGAAAAGTTTTGGATTTTGAGAGGTAGACAGTGCATAAAATCAGTCCTCAACAACTGCACAATCTGCAAGAAATTTAACATACGTCCTGGTCAACAAGTAATAGCACCTCTTCCAGGTGACCGCATTAACGAAGCACCCCCATTTTCCGTTACAGGCCTAGATTTTGCGGGGCCCCTATATGTGAAGGGGAGTGAGAATAAAAATTACATCTTATTGTTTACTTGCGCTATCACAAGAGCAATTCATTTGGAGCTTGTGAAAGACATGTCAACTGCAGAATTTTTATTAGGATTTCGCAGATTTATTTCAAGAAGAGGGCTGTGTGCTATAATCTACTCGGACAATGCTAAGACTTTCAAAAGAGCTGAACTTGAATTAAAAGAAATGTGGAAAGCTATCCGCCATCCGGACGTAAAAAAGTTTTACGCCGATCAGGGAATTTCATGGAAATTCATTGTCGAACGTGCTGCCTGGTGGGGTGGCTTTTATGAGCGAATGGTGCGCTCAGTAAAGTGTACTTTACGTAAAGTCATCGGCAAATCTTCGTTGACTCTAAGTGAACTGGAAACTCTTCTAGTTGAAGTAGAAGCTATCATAAACTCCCGTCCATTGACTTATATTTATTCTGAACTAGATGAACCATTTCCTCTAACACCTGCTCATTTTATTATAGGAAATTGTGTTTACCAACTATAAAAGTAAACGATTTAACCTTACCAGCAACAAAAGAAACTTTAGTGAAACGTTTTAGTTTACGTGAGACAATTTTAAACCATTTTTGGAAGCGCTGGAAGAATGAATATCTTCTCAACTTAAAATCTGCTCACTGCACGGATCAAAATAAAACTTCTGATTTCAAAATAGATGATGTTGTGCTTGTGCATGATGAACATTTACCTAGAGCTTTCTGGAAGTTGGGAAAAATTACAAAAACATTTATTGGAAGAGATGGAAGAATTAGGTCTTGTGAAGTGAAAACAAACAATTCCATTATTAAAAGACCAATAAATCTCTTGTATAATCTTGAAATCAGAAACTTGAAAAACTGAAAAACTTTTTTTTTATTTTCAAAAGACTAAAATTTTTCTTGATGATATATATATTGAACTTCTCTTACTTATCCTTTTTTGAATTTTTCTAGAATAATATTTTTAATTGTTTCTTTTTATTTTTTTAGTAGAAGATACAATTATAATTTGTTTTTGTGCTTATTGAAGAAGGTATGTAAGTATCACTGAATTATATATTTGCATTGTTTCTTGAATTTAATGTTTGAAATTTTCTTGTGTTCATGATTTAATCTAGATAGTATATCAAACTTTGATTTCCAGGACTATGGTTGTATCTTGGACAGTTGTATCTTGACCTGAATTATTTTAAATTTAAATAATTTATTTTATATTTGACTGTCTTCTTGAAATTCTGGGCAAAACTTTAAAAATGTTTTGTTTTACTTACTTGGTTTCATTCTTGAATCTTATCTTGGATATATTATTATTATTTTACTTTTATAATTTAATTTAAAACTTGTACTTGGAATAGATATTGATCTTGAATAATATTATGTTAAATTTTTTACTTGAATACCTTAATATTATTTTTTATTTGAAAATTGTATACAATTTAGATAATTGAGGTATTATTTGTTGATTGAAAACTAGGTTACTTGTATTGATGTTATATATATATATATATATATATATATGATGTTATATATGTATGATGTAATATTTTTGATGAACCCCCATGTGTTCATGGTGGGGCAGGATGTTACGAAATCCTTGATCACATGTTCTGTGGGCGGGGTTATGCTCACGGCGCGGGTTACGTAATGTGACGTAACCTCGAACCGATTAGAAAACAGTTTTGTATTTTTCAGTTGGAATAATTTGTATCGTGAACAATGGAGCTTCTTGGCGGCTCTCCTGAAATTTAATAGTTTTTCAGTCTAATAATTATTTTTAATTTACTTTTGTGTTTAATGTGCTGTCGAATAAAATATGAAAAGACATCAAGATTATTATGAATCTATCATCCTCACACCTCTCCCAGAATGTGTATTTATTGTGTTTCGTCTTTCGAAATTACGTTCTTTCTGACACCTGCTTCTGCTGATTATCATTATTTTTTATACTTTCAACTTTATTTTAGAAATAGGAATTTTGTTGGAATATACAAATTTAGGCTCAGAATGCTATAAAATGTCTGAAATAACTTGATAAAGAGAACTTTTCTGTTAAACTTAAAGGTTTTTTTAACAATTGTAAGTGCAAACTTTTATATACCCTTTCCAAAAATAAAAATAAAAAAAAGATACCAGTTTTTGAACTCTTGAACACAGATAATTTTTTACATTTTTAACTCTATAAAGGGTATCTATTTACACTTTCTTTTATTGCTAGTAAAAGAAAATGTGGTTTTAATGCATTATACTTCCCAAGATGTAGTGTCAAAAATTAGAATTTTTTTGCATTTTGTTTTTACTTTAAACAGTCAGATGAACCCACAGTGATTTTTGAAGGGATATTAAGTTATACTAGACAAAGATCAATATTTAATAAAAATTACCTAGGCTTAAAAAAAATATATATATATATATTTTTTTCATAATATGTAAAGTAAAAACTCTGAAAATTTAATACATTAATCCCACTGAATGAATTCTCAGGATAGAACTACAATGTAACATACAGGGGGTGGACAAAATAATACGAACACTCATGAAAAATGGTGAAAAGAGCAATATCTAGAAAAATGCATGAGGAATTAACCTGAAACTGCAGGTGTGTAAACAGTATAGTATAAGTTATATATTTCCGTGAAGATGTTTTCCCGAAAGCCCATAGGGGACTGTCAACAAATTGAAAAAGGACTAATATCTTTTGAATAAACATGTAAAAACTAATGTAGCAAAAGCGATCAAACTCTAGATTATTAATATGTTGCTTATTTTAATATACTGTGTTCATTTTTATGAGGATAGCATGTATACTCGTAGAGAAATTAAGGTTTTTATAAAAACCGTCCCAAATTTCGATTAGTTTTTTGCTTATAATTTGCAAAGTTTTTAATATAAAACAAAGTTATTTTCAGAAAATATGACAAACAACATTGTACTTAATACTCTGCAATCAGAATTAAAAAATAATAAAAATTGGATGAAAAATGAGCAGGTTTACTAAAAAATGTTTCACTGCGCATGCATGAATGCAATCAAAATATAATATGCATAATGTATTAGCTAAGTATATAGAGCAACTTTTGTGAAAGTCTCAAAATCATAGCGTGAAAATTCTGTAAATTATCGTCGATAGAATAAGCTCGAAATCCGTTGTTCCCAAAAAGAAGCAAAAAGATGAGGGGTTGTATCCAAATATAGTAGTACGTGCAATATTGTGTACACTATCTTGGCACTAATCAACAGATATTTGATACAATCCCTCATCTTTTTGCTTCTTTTTAGGAACAACGGATTTCGAGCTTATTCTATCGACGATAATTTACAGAATTTTCAAGCTATGGTTTAGAGACTTTCACAAAAGTTGCTCTATATACTTAGCTAATACATTATGCATATTATATTTTGATTGCATTCACGCATGCGCAGTGAAATATTTTTTAGTAAACCTGCTCATTTTTCATCCAATTTTTATTATTTTTTAATTCTGATTGCAGAGTACAATGTTGTTTGTCATATTTTCTGAAAAGAACTTTTTTTTATATTAAAAACTTTGCAAATTATAAATAAAAAACTAATCGAAATTTGGGACTGTTTTTATAAAAACCTTAATTTCTCTATGAGTATACATGCTATCCTCATAAAAATGAACACAGTATATTAAAATAAGCACCTTTTTAATAATCTCGAGTTTGAACACTTTTGCTACATTAGTTTTTACAGGGTTATACAAAATATATTCGTCCTTTTTCAATTTGTTGACAGTCCCCTATGGGCTTTCGGGAAAACATCTTCACGGAAATATATAACTTATACTATACTGTTTACACACCTGCAGTTTCAGGTTAATTCCTCATGTATTTTTCTAGATATTGCTCTTTTCACCATTTTTCATGAGTGTTCGTATTATTTTGTCCACCCCCTGTAGTGGAATTGTATCATTTGTAGAACACAAAATCCACAACAATCAGAAACAAACAGCCCCTGTCATTTTGGATTATTCAAATTTAAGAACAACTGAATTTAAAATTATTAAAATTGTATTTATATATAAAACACAAAAAACAACTTAACTAGAGAATATTTTTCAAAATAATCTTCTATTGCAGGAATTTTTATGGTAGGTTAAAAAATATGCATAATACCTATTTTTTTTATGTTACTATGGCAATGAAAACAAACAACTGGTGCCATTTATTTGTATTAGTCATAAGCCCAAAGCTCTAAATAGGAATTAGTATACTTATAATTTGCACAATTGTTCAGTTCATTAGAACATTAGAGGTAATCCCTAAGTGAGAATGGTATGCAACACTTCAGAATTTCAAACCATATTACTTTTTGTTCTGGTTCAGTGAAAATGAAATATTTTGGTTTCAGTTTTCATTCATTTGAAAGTAATGGTTTTTGGTACAGTTCCTATTTTTATTCCATCAGAAATAATAGGTTTTTTGGGGGGTTCATTTCTGGGGTTTAAAGCCCTGATTACAATAAATTGTCAAAAGATGAGTTAGTTTCAGCATACATAACTTGTGATTAAACTTTTGACATGCCTTATATAAAAAAACAGAAGTAACTGATGTCGCTAGCTTGTATTTTAATTTTTAAATAACTAAAATTTTATAAATGGAATTTCTAAAAATAAAAGTTGCTTTTATGATTTAACTCTAACAGAAAAGAAAAAAAAAATGTTCAGTTTCAGTTTTTATGTCATCAGGAATAATAGGTTTTAGTTTGATTTTAGTTCCAAGCCCTGCATTGCTCACTTTGAAGAAAAATTTCAATATTTGACACTGACATTAATTAATATATATATATATATGAACATTGCTCTCGAAACTTTTGCTTTTAAAAAAAATTACTGAAATTTTTTTTATTTTTTTAAAACGTCACCAACAATCAATCTGAAAAATAGTAAAACAAAAGAAATTAATTCTAAAATGCAGAATTATTCAAGTTTTAATACCTGATATGCATCTTGAAGGCGTTCTTTTTTCAAAGCAGTCTGATCCAAAAGTTGCCTCCAATGCATTTCTAGTTCTTGAAGAAGATTCTGGATTTCATAAGAAGCATAATGGCCATTACCAATTAGTATTTCTCCTTCAGCCATAACAGCATCAACCCTGCCTTTATTGGCAGAAAGCTCAGCTTCAAATGCTGCTTGTTTTTGTATTTTACTTAAGAGATTTGTAGGATCCCTGTAAGACTCATCTGAAGCCACTTGGATTTTTTCATTGATCCATCCCACAACCTAAAAAAGTACAGAAACTATTTAAGTATTTCTCGTTTAATCAGTACAATAAATTTAATACATTAAATTTTATATATTTTATGTTCTCTTATAAATTTACAAATGTTATACTATTTAAATACCTCTTAAATTAGAGACAAACTTAAGGTGAAAGCCAAATATTAATTTAATTATATTGATTTTTTTTTCTTTAGAGAATTCATGATAAATTTACAACTATAGTTTTGAGAGAGCAATTAATTAGAGTCTCCCTTCATCTAGTATATAATAGCAGAGAGGTGTTACCCTAATAAAAGTAAACCCAGTTAATTTGATTGAGGAAACAGACAATGCCTAATTCTATATTTTTAATTTTTAGTGGTTTTACTATCACTTATCAATTTAATTATAATTTAGCATGAATGGTATTAAATCAATCTTTCAATCAATGATGATAATACCATCTGTTCTATAAAATTATAATTATTATAACTTCACAACAATAAAAGTACTTATTATTTCTGTTTTTGTTAAGGATGTTGTCAAAAGTAGATAATATTATTAGTTGCAATGATAAGTGATAAAATATCTAAAATGATGCATGATTCACAGGACTGTGATGATAATAGAAAATGACAGTAGTCCGATACTGTTAAACTTAAAAGCTAAAAATCTTATTTTAAAACTTTTGTCTGTTTGTGTGACAGAGTAGAAAACTGTTATGAATTCTGCTTAAAGCCAGAAATTATTAAAAGCAAGCAACAATTTTTAAGAGAGGATAAGCTTATGAAACTTATAACTTTCCTGAAGCTTATATGCTTGCTGTAACTGTCAAAAAAAAAAAAAAAAAAGGGAGAGAGATAATGCAAAAGTAGTAGCTTATATTAAAGTTCTAAAAGAGCAAATATTAAAAACAACAACAACAAATAATGTTACCTACAGTGTTACAACATTATAAATACAAGTGCAAATACAAAAGGATCAATTATTGTGAAAACTAGTTAAAAAATGAATAAAACGTACATCATAGATATTTCTGTAGAACTTTTGCAGTTCTCTTGATTCTTGAAATTTCTTTCTTCGAACCAAAGCACTTTCCTTCAACTTATCACGTCTGCTACAAACAGCTTGGCATTTAGCTTGAATGGCAGAGCTATTGTAATGTTTAGCAGCTATTAATTCTGTAGAAAAAGCTTCCAATTCATCAATTTTATTACTCTGAGCATTCATCGTCTTCTCAAAATTATCATGCTTCCGTATAAGAGATTCGACAGTGGCCATTGAATCCTAGACAAAAGAAATTAAATACATAAATGATTTTTTTTTCACACATTGCTATTAATTTACAAACAAACTTAGTATAAGTGCAAATAACCTTTAATTCTGAAATTAAAATTTTTCTCATTTTAATTTCTGAATTAAAGTAGTTTTCAAATCTGTGATTTATTACTGCAAAAGTTGTTCTTTCTTTTTATAGTCTTAATTTCTTTCTAAAGTCTTAATTTCTTTCTAAATGTTTTAATTTTTTAAGCCACAAATAAATGGAAACAAATAATTTGATTCAACACTTACACCAAGATCTTCATTATTTAAGAAAGCCTCTTTGGCAGAAAGCCATGATTCAGCTGCTTCTATTTGTTCTTTGAAAACCTAAATGGTAAGAAATATTTTATGAATGGTAAAAAATATGCATTATGTTTGATTAAAACAACAATAAAAAAAAAATAATAATAACAAGTATTTTAAAATGAACAAAAAAAATAAGCATAAATATGTTAAGTCATGACACTTTAAATATGTAGAACCTATTTAAAGCATTCTTTAAAAAAATTAAGCTTGAAAAATATTAATTTAAACTAGTTTACTAAAACACTAGACTAATTTTTAATTTATTAAAAAAAGCTTTCTTTTGACTATAGTACAAGATTAATTTTGATTTTTTTTAAATAAAACTTGGGTATCTTCTCAAATATTCTACAATATTTTAATTATTTATTTTTTATTTATTTATTTAGAAGTGATAAAAGAATTTAAATTATCAATTTTGCCATTGTTATCTCACTGTTTGCAAACTTAAATTTTGACAACATAAATATTAACAGGAAATAAGAATTAAAAAAAAGCATAAAATGCATAATCAAACCTTATCAAATTCATTTCGCTAACCCTGAATGTCTAAAAGAAATATTCCCATTTCCACAAAAATGCTTCATAAAACATTATTCAATTTTTTTTGGTAGTTTGCTTCTGAAAAGCCTTATATATTAGAAACTTCAAAGCGTTAAACTGCAATTAATTTTAATTATATTTATACATGCATACAGATGACAGAAAATTACAGGACAGTTATTTGAAGAATTAAAAAATGAACAATGATATATGACTCTTGATGAATAGCCAATCACAGATTTTCAGATACAATGATAATTTTGAAAGATAGGGTTTCTACAAGAAAAATAAAACAAAAATAGTTGCTTTAGTAGCCTAAAATCACTAAAATAGTTTCCTAAGTAGTAGCTTGAATGACAAAAACAGTAACAATAATAATAATAAAAGTAAAGTAAAATTGTTATATTCACTTTCTTAACACAGAATTTAACAACCTCATAAATTGAAAGTGATACCATAAATATAAAAGAATTTTTTTTTTTTTTAATCTGAGGAAATCTTTAATATAAATTACTGAAGAGACAACTTGCTTAAAAAATAAAATTGAAATGTCACTCGCAAAAACTATTTCACTTAAAGAAAAAAAATTCTATTTTCTTTAAAAATAAATTTTAAGAAAAGTAAAAAAGTCATCCATAAAATTGCATTAGCATAAAAACAATTAGCTTTCTGGCATTTTAAAGTTTGCTATACTTTTTTCTTGTGTTGAAAATAATTGTAACAAGTCCCCTTTCATTACCTATGACAACTCTGTAAATTAAGATGCTACAATTCACTTAAAAAGTACATGAAATTTTCTTCTTTTACACAAAATAGCCTTTATTTTGAAAAATAAAGAATACAAAAATGTATGAGTCGAGCATTGGGTACAACATCTCCTTTCTGAAAATTAATAAAAAATTTAATACCTGAAGATCTCTACACTGAGTTAGCATATGTCGTCTCTCTTCCCAAACTTGAATTAGATTTCGTCTGAGCTCTTCTAATCTTTGGAGTTTAGATTCAATAAGATCTTTTTCAGAGTGTTTTTGTTGGAGTAAACGATGGCCAAACTCCTTTAGACTTTTAAAAGCTTCTTGTCTACCATTGATTTCAGCCTTAAATGATTAAAACATATTTATATGATTAAAATATTTAACCAAACAAATCAATGAAATATTTTTCTATAATATTTTACTAACATAAAAATTATCGGAGAGGATAATTCTTCCATCTACTGCCTGACAAACTTATTATTAAATTGGATTAAATAACTTATATTAAATTATTACAATTGGATTAAATAACTTATACTAAATTATTACAATTGATTAAATAACTTATACTAACACATTTACTTTTAACAAATATTATTCTCTTAAAATACTACTTCAGAGACATTAACTAAAATAAAAATTTTAGATAAACTAAAGAAAACCATGTTATTTATTTATTTTTTAATGTAATTTAGATATTTTTTTTCCTTTCCTGGTTAATTTGGAATTTATTTTAAATATTTCTTATTTATCTAATAATTACATACATATTCTCTTCTATATATTGTTATTAAACTATGTAATGTAAACTACAGAATTTTAGTAAAGTAAAATAACCCTGCTTGGTAGTAATTATTACTATAGTGCTTTAAAAAGAAAAGAAAGAAACTTAATATGCAAATTTTTGTTCATCAATTTATTAAATTAAAAATTACTCTGCAAGGAGAAATTCAATATCATGAGAAAATCTTTTTATTTTTATAAAAAAATAGAGGAAAAAGAGGGATTTTATTTTTTCCCGCAGTGCTGCTTTTTATTCTCCAGTCTGTTTACATTCACCTAAAAAAAAAATTTAAAAAAAAAAAAAAAATCCGGCAAAATAAAGTAGTCTCTCATAATATTGCACATGTTAGGAGACAACAAACAAGTTCAACATAACTTTGATAAAATTAAGAAAGATGATAACCTAGAAGTAGATGTTTATATTTAACTGCAAATATTACTTTATACGCATATTACTATTTTAATAGAAGTAACAACAGAGAATTACAAATACTTATTGTTAATTACATAGATACTTATAAAGTGTAGAAAGAAACTAAATAAATAAATACAGTAAAACTTCTTTTAAGTAGTCAACATATAGTTTCCAATAAAAAATGCTCAATTTATGGAGGTACTTATAACTTTTTTTTAGCTTATTTAAAAGTAAATTTAATGTTTATTAAGCAGTAAATATATAAATTATTAAATAAAAAACTAATTAAAATTAACTGTTTAAATGCATAAAAGATTCATTATTATTATTATTATATTATTTTGAAAATCTAAGAAGAAGAAATGGTAATAAATATAAAAGAATATATTGTTTATTAATTACTATACATCAAAAGTACACAAATACTGATATGTGAAACATTTGATAATTTCAACTCTATATTATTTTTTTTTTCATTTTACTATTTATTGAATAAAAAATGACAATGTTTCAATAGCATTTTTCACAAAACAAACTATCAATAAGTGGTTAATGTAGGTTTTATAATATTTTTTGTATAATTTAGCACACATTCATTACAGATACATTGATTTTAATTGCATGTGATAAAAATTAAGACCTTTCTTGTTAATTAAGAAATATCTATAGTCTTTATAATGTAAGGAATTTATATTTTAAAAAGTTTGAAATTAATCCATAATTCATCAATAATAAAATATATAAAAACTAATTTCAACATAATAAATTTATATATAATTAATATAATAATTTCAATATTAAATGTTTCATTAATCTAAGATTCAGAGTACATACTTATCTCATAACTGGGAATACATAAATGAAACTTAATTTGAAAAACATACATGAAATCAGTTTATAGATTTCCAGTATAGGATCTGTTATCCAGATTGCTTAAGACCTGAGATATTCTGGATAAGTGGCTTTTCTGTAATTCGGAACACTTTATTATAAGTATTTAAAATGTACAAAATAACTGCATGGAATGTATAAAATATGAATAATGTATGTAAAACACATCAACATTTCAAACTTGAGAGCAGAATCCTTTGATTTGGATTTTTGGAAATTTTCTATTAAAGTTGGTTGCTTATACTATGTCTGTTGCACTAAATGCTCCTGTATCCACACTGACATGATTTGTTGTTCATAGATATAGTTTTTTTTTTTTGCTGAATTGCACTGTTGTTCAGTTGAAAAATATCAATTGTTCATTTGTAACTTTTTCAGTCACATCATTCTGCTGGTCAGCATCATTTCCATCAGACACATCATTTGTAATTATGTCACAAATCTCACTGTCAGTCATCTTGATGACTTCCTCATCATTTAGGTAATCTTCCACTGCCTCTTGATCCAGCAATTGAGCTTCTGAACATGAAAATTCTTTAGCGTAGTCCAGCAGATCTGTAATAAATTCCTTCTCTTTTGAAATTTATAGCTTTCAACTTCAGGCTCATTCACATTATCAAAAAATATCACAGACGGCCACAAATTGTCCCAGCCATGGATGATTTTTTTTCTGTCTGTTGCATCCCATGCTTGACATAAAATTATTCTTTAGTATTTACGTTTTTTAAATGAAACAAATTAAGTTTCTGTTATCATTTTAAGTTCTGGTTTTCGGAGCATTCTGGATACGGGGATGCCAGATAACGGATCCTACACTGTATATATCAAATATAAAAAATGCACTAAACAGATAAAAATATATATTTTTTTAAATAATTTTATATTATTTATAGTTTATTATACTAATTTTATTTATATATTATCTTATTTATATTATTTATATTTGTAAAAGTAAAATATCTTTAAAATAAAATACCATACCTTTCGTTCTTGATGAAGCTGTAACATGCTTTGGGCTTCAGAATTATTGGTTGCTAATTCATCTGATGTCATTCTTGTAGTGATATCATTCACCCAAGATTCCTGGAAAATAAGTTTTTGATATTAATTAAGGGAAAAAAGTTTTTAACATTATACACTATTTTAAGAGTTATAATAATGACATTAAAATAATAAAAAGTACTTACTAGTTCTGTAAAGTCTGCTAAAAATTTATGAAGAGTATATGCTGATGACAAAGATTGTTTCCTGAAATTGATAATAATTGGAAGTTTAGGACTCAAATTATGTTATTTGCATTTAAAGATAAAGGTTAATACAAAGCTATTATCAAAATTTTAACTAATTTAAACATAATTACTATTTTTTAATACTGTTTTCAAACTATTAAAAAAACTCTCTCTCTCCCCCCCCCCCTTTCCCATTCCCCCACTTGTTAATAACACAAAGCTTGGGAAAAAAAGAAAATCTATAAATTTTGCATTTTATTTAAAACACAATATTTTAAAACTGCATAATAACACTGCACTGTATTTTTTAGCAGATTAAAGAATAATAATAATCTATGATTATTTGCAAACATATACAAATATTCTAAAATACATTTATATATTTTTTAAAGGAAAAAAATATTCATTTACACACAGGGCTGAAACTAGCCTTTTTTTCATGGGGAGGGGCAAATAGGAATTTTGGCACACCCACCCCCTCCCTTCTTCACAAAGAAAAGTTAGAAAGAGAATTTTGCTAAGTTTCTAATAGATTCATTTTAAAATTAAAAATATGTAATCATAAAATATGTAATATTGAGCTATGGGATGAGCTTTGTTAAATATTTATTTAATAAAACCTATGAAACCGGAATCGAAGTGAACAAGAAAGAAATCTGCTTTATACAGATTTCCATCTTAGCATGTATAATTGTTGATATTCTTTCTGTTGGGACCATGTAATTTTTTCCATTTAAGACAGGATTCTGTTATAGACAGATTTCATTTTCACATATTTTACTGCAGTTGTAGTATTACAATTGAGCAGGCATTTAAAGTCATGGTGATATGAGTCACAATGTCTTAAGAACTGAAAAACCATGATTTTCTGTAGGCATAACAATCACAATTCCAATACCGCAAACTATATTTGTGTCCTATCTACAGCTCGTTTCATGGAACTATCACTTATACCGCTCTACCTATTAACAGACTGATATGTCAAGATGCTTTCCTGAACCTAACTCTAATTTTTGAAATTAGAATAGTGACTTAGCACAAAAACAAAGAAAAAACTATTTAGTTTTTACTAAGTATTTTATTTTGTGAACTTTCCACCCTTTAGTGTTTAGTGTCCTAGGCAGTCACCAAACTCGCTCCCTTTAAGGTCAGATCTGGATGTAAAAAAAGTACTAATTGTAGTAATTTTTTTAAAATTGTGTATTTTCCACTGCTTAGTTTTAAAGTAACAATGAAAGTTTTTACAAATCATTGATGTGTTAGCAAAATATATATATATATATGTCGTAAATGAAAAATACATTTTATTCAAAATTTTAATTCATTACTCATAGATTTATCTGTATTTAAAAAAATTTCGATTCAATTAAAATTAAATAAACAGGGATTTAAATTAAGAAATCTTTCATAACAAACTGCCCTATATTTTTTGGTAACAATGCTTTTTCAACAAAATAATAGCAATTCCATTACTACATAAATAAAACAATAATGAACTAATTTAAATTACCTATTATGACATAAATTAATTAATTTCCTCCAGTTGTCTTGCACTTCGGACAATTTCTGTCTTGTCTGAGGAGCAACTTCTGGATTCTTTTGTATTAAACGACGAGCATCAGCATCATGTTCCTACGTTTACAAAAAAAATCTTAGTTTTAAAATAACATTTTTTAAGTGTTGGCAAAAATTAAAAAGTATGTTCATTATTAATAAATCAAATAGATTTAACTGTTTCTGACTATGAACACCTGATAGCTCAGTGATGTACTAGTGTTGCCTGTTGGGCAGATTCCTTTTATTCAGATTTGAAAAATACAACAGACCAAAAATGTACAATTTTAGCTTTATATTGGATCTTACAGACCCAAAAAATAAAAGCAAAAATTTACTATTTCTGCATTAATTCAGTTCCACAGCTTCAAAAAGGTGAAAATTTTACATTTTCTGCATTATTATTTTTACAATTTGGGACAAGCAGACAAAAAATTCAAATATCAAAATCAAAAGAAGAAGGGGAAAAAAATGGAAGTTTTACTATTTCAGTTCCTGCGGAATGTGAAGGATTTGAAAGAAAAAGTGAAAATCTTACATTTATCTGCATTATTAATTTTAGAATTTCCACTTTATTTCGGGTCCTGCAGACCCCAAAAAATCCAAATATCAAAAGCGAAAGATAAAAGATAATAGAAATTTCCCTATTTCATCGATATTTTGGGTACTGCAAACTCTGGGGGAAAAAAAAAATTACAATTTCATGTTACTTTGGATCCTGCACACATGAGAAAAAGGGAAGGAAATTTACAACTTTAGTGTTACCTCTGGTCCCACAGACCCAAATAATGCAAGGGAAAAAAAAAAAAAAAGGTTTCTACTTAAACGTTATTTCGGGTTCCATGTACATGGACTCCAAAAACATCAGGCACTTAGATTTACAATTTTCGCATTACAACAAATTCTGCAGACCTGCAAAATCCAAGGGAAAGGACTATATAAATATTTATTAGAATTTTCAATTAAAAACGACTTTCATCTACACTGTACACTGGACATCTTTAACCTGGGCAGCTTGGGTTTGATTGCCTGGTATAAATAGTCCAAAAAAATAATAATTTAGTTCAAAAATTTAAAATTAGATATAACTGGTTTAATATCATTTCAAAATGTTTAACAATAAGAGGCTCAGAGTCAGCCAGTGGCGCAGCCAAGGGGGGGGTTTGGGGGTTAAAACACCCCCCAGAGCTAAAAAAATTACTATAATTACCGCTTATATGAATCAAAATTCCGCCTTAGCGGAATCTGCCGCTTTGTTAAATCAAATTCTATCCAACAATGTGATTCAATTAAACGGCGAGAATTCTACTTAAAACTGTGAAAGCGCATATTTCATCCTTTTAAATTTTGAATTTTAAAAAAAAATGTTCTAAGGAAGCATTTACTACATAAAAGTTATCATCATGCCAAATTCCAAGTTTCCACACCAATTGTATCACATAAATCACAATTTTAGAATGCTTCTTACTCTTGCATTCTTTTAAATTTCGAATTGAAAAAATAAATTCTGGGCGAGCATTTACGTTTCTTAAGTACCATCATGTAAAATTTCAAGAGTCTAGCCCTAAAAGTTCTAAATATATTATGATTTAGAACATTTTTAGAACGTTTTTTGCTCATTTCACTTTTTAAAAGTTTGAATTTTTTAAAAACCGTTTTGAACGAGTGTTTATATCTTAAAAGTAACCACTATGTCAAACACCAAGCATTTATACCAACTGTATCACACAAATCGCAATTTTAGAACTTTTTTGTTCTTGCAACCTTTTACATTTCTAAATTTTAGAAAACTGTTCCGGATGATCATTTATATTTCTAGAGTAACAGCCGTGCCAAATTTCACATATCTAGCACAAACAATTCCTAATTAATTGTTTTTAGATCATTTTCAGACCGTTTTCCGCCCATTTCATCCTTTTAAATTTAGAATTTCTTTAGAAATCGTTCTTAGAGAGCATTTACATCCCAAAAGTTACCACCATGCCAAATTCCAAGCTTCTATACCAACTGTATTGCAATTTTAGAACATGTTTTTGCTCCTGCTAACTGTTCTGAGCTAGCATTTAAGTCTCTAAAGTAACAACTATGCCAAATTTCATGTTTCTAGCCAATGATATAGAATCATATATATTTGATGTTTTATTCTAAAATTTAATTTTTCTATCTTAAAGTTTCTCTATGTGAATTAATGTCTGCATTCAAAATCTTTTTATTCTTTAATCTCGAAAGTAATCATTTCTTCCTAGCTAAAAATTTTCCCAGATTTTTCATTGTAACAGTAAAAGTACGTTACTTCTCTGTGGTTTCAATTCGTTATTTTAATGTACTGCAGATGACTTTAACATATGCTGGTTTGTTTTTCTTCGTATCTTGTGTTAAATGCAGGCGCCATTTTCATAAATTGATTCCTGCATGAGATATGCAATATCAACATTTTTGTGTTCGCTGCTAACACATGTCTGGCTTTCTCCAAAAAAAAAAAAAAAAAAAAAAAAAACACGAGTGCCTGGTGAGAAAATGTACTGTTTGTCATATTTTCATGTATGTGTTGGTGAAAATGTATCTGAAAAATTAGATCAGATCTTCTCTAACTGTTGAACAAGAAGGTCGATTATTTAGAGGCATAAAGAGGACCACCCTCGCCCTTTCCAGATGTGTCGATGTGTCCGAAAATAAAGAAAAGTTTTCACGTGATTATGCATCTTTGATTGTACTTTTTTTTTTTTTTTTTTTGCTGTGGACTGTTTCCTATCAGGAGGGGAACCTAGGGTTATTTCGATGAACGTAAATACCCCAAAAATTACGATCACTTTCATCTCCGATTTTGACAGCGAAATTCTCCATACAGCCCTAACTGCACAAATAAATGGTAATTTAGAACGTTTACTGCTCCTTTCCCCTTTTTAAATTTCGAACTTTTTAGAAACCATTTTTTGTGAGCATTTACATCTTTTTAAAGTAACCGCGAGATTAAATTTCAAATTGCTAGAATCAACAATATCGTAGAAACCGCAATTTTAGAATGTTTTTTGTTCTTACACCCCTTTGGAAATTGTCGTAGCAAAAAAATGGTTTGGAAATTGTTGTATAAAATATAGCCAATGTTAGAGAGGAGATGGTTACCAGAATTTTGACACCATTATTAAGGTTCAATACTTAAAAAGTAAAAACTGAACTATTATACGATCACTCATGTGTCTTATTTTTCTGGTGCTCAGCGGGGAGTTGAGGGTTATCGACGCAGAATCATCTAAGGATTGTTGGTAATAATTTTCAATGTGTCTGTAATTATCTGAGGTATTAATTAAAAACCCATCTAGAAAACAACGGCATGGATCAAAACAGTGTTTCTACTTTGTGACTTCCTTTTGAAGTGCGCTTGGCACAATGCTAAGATTAAACTTTGTATAAGATCTTTGCTTTAGGTAAGACGAATCAGAGTGAGAGTCAACATTTTTCATTTCCAACTGAATTCAATTATTGAAGGCAAACATTGAAAAATAATTCGTAGAATAATTCCAAGACATTAAGAGTCAGTAATTTTGAGACAACAATAGCTTATAATTCAATATGTAATTCATTTATAATGAAAAACTGTTCGATAACAAATCACTTGAATTATCATGCCTGCATATGTTTTCATTTTAGAAAATGAATCGGAAAGTTTCGCGTTGTTCAGCATACTTTATTTTAATGCTTTAAAATTGTCTACTATTACGTCAAATATGATTGACAAGTAACTTTTCGTGTGAAACTCAGCGACTGTACTGTATATAAAATTATTTGCTGTACTGTACTCTTCCATCTTAAAGTTTGCCCCTCATCATTTTTAAACACTTTATAAATCTAATCTAGTTTTGTATTATTTCATTGGTGCATTTTATAGTTTGTAACTCTAATGTTGTTTAAATGAATCATAACCAACTTAATTGCGGAGAAAAGTATTATGATTTCATTCATTTAAAAGACTGATTCCATTAACCAGTGATTCATATAACCGGCGACCACCTTTATCAGAAACTCAAAACCCCCCTAGAACCAAATTCTGGCTGCGCCACTGGAGTCAGCTTATTTTTAGTGACTCCAACTCTGACTCCTTTTGCCCAAAAAGGGCCTGACTCCGACTCTGACTCCACATCCCTGATTTAAATGCCATGTAATTTAGTTTAATTTAATTTATTACTTTGGGAGGAAATGATAATTGTTTCAGTTATTCAGAGTATGTAAGATAGGTAAATGTGATATACCTTTAAAAAGATATTTTTGCTGAACGTAATCTATCTTTCAAAAATGTTCTATGCTTTTACAAACTGGAATTTTTATAGGGGAGAATAACATATCAAATTAAGTATTAATTTGTCCAGGAATACATTTTCATTGCATCAAGTACTGTCAGGAGTTTTTTTTATACATTATTTTACAATATAAATACAAATATATCAACTCCTTTTCACAAGTTTTAAACTTTTAGTTGATTACCTCTAATTTGTCTTTATGTTATTGTAAAAAAAAGGAAAGTTTTTATTCTTAATGCAGTAAAGTATATAAACGGCACACTCTCTGGGTCACAGGAAGAGAAATGTATATATAGAGAGAGGTGTTCTACTGAAAAGGCTAAAAACATCAACATACAGCATTAAAAGAGATTTGGGAATTAAACCCTTTGCTTGTGAAGGAATTAATCTTTTGAATAACTCAAGTAAAATTGAGTGTCTAATAAACACTGCAGTTGTATAAGCTGTTAAAAAGTGCTTATAGATATAGAATCAATAGTTGTAACTAATGAGAATTTCTTATTTGAAAAAGACAAATAAAAAAGTATGTGAAGCAAGAAAAATAAATTTGCAGGCAATTTTAAAAACAGCAAATAGAAATATACATGAAGGTATCACACAGGTTTAAAAAATATATATACACTAACAGAAATTATACTAAAGTTAATCAAGTTTCTCATTAGGGAAATACTTTTTAAACAGTATTAACATTAGTCATAAACTAGCTATAAAAGCAATATCATCATCTTTACAATGCAGAACTACTGGATGTGAAAAATCTCATTATTTTACCAGACAAAAGAGCTAGCAGAATAAAAATCATTTTCATTACATTGCCAAAATATTTTTTTAAAAATTGGACATGACATAAATGTGCTAGTTATTGAAAAAAAAAATTAGAAAAAGAATAAATAAATAAAGATTTTCCCTGTTTAATATTATAAGTTGTAAGACAAGTTCACTAGGTGAAAATATTAAATGGAAAAAAAAAGTAACAGTGATAAGCCCTCTTCTCAAATTATAGTGGAAGTTAAAACACTTTTAAATATATATTTGTATTTAGACAATGAATTAAAATTACATTTAATAGGAAAAATCGTTAATAACAAAATGGAAAATTAATGTTGAATGGATAATTAATGGAAAATTAAATATAAAATAATCAACCTTTAATTTTGCTTCAATGGCTGTCATATCTCTTTCAGTTGTTTCAAGTTTCCTTTGACAGCTTTCTACAGATTGTAAATCTCTGGTTTCTTCTTCCACAGATAATGCCAGTGACTGTAAAAAATAAATTCATAGACTGTAAAAAATAAATTCATATATCTGAATGACTTTAGTAAAATTATTTCAACTTTGTCTTCATTTGGATATAAGCTAACATGTTATAAATGATAATTT
Source organism: Maratus michaelseni (assembly GCA_963931845.1). Taxonomy (NCBI): domain Eukaryota; kingdom Metazoa; phylum Arthropoda; class Arachnida; order Araneae; family Salticidae; genus Maratus; species Maratus michaelseni. The sequence goes on from OZ007595.1 coordinate 123,734,285, forward strand.
TTGTAAGTAGTAATGATAGGCACCAGCAAGGAAGGGCTATTGCTCCTCTTTGAGCTTTGTAATTTATTAAAATTTTCTTTTTAAAAAATTAAGTTTTTATCTATTCTTCCCAAGTCACTTAAAATAATTAAAGACTAAAAGAAAAAGGAATTGAGGATTTTTTTGTTCCACCGCAGAAAAATATTTTTAGTTCTGTTTCTCTTTTACATTATAGCACACCAGAGTCCATGGTCATGAAAGTGTACTGCACTGCAGGCCATTACCACAGATGGATTATAGCACTGTAGTTTTAGTTTTTACATTTATGTGTTTAAAAAATATCTTTTAAAAAAAACGTGTGCGTGTGTGTGTGGGGGGTGGGGGGGGGGTGGGGGGGTGGGGGTTAGAACTTTCAGTTTCTTCTTAAAATTCAACTTCAAGCAATGAAGCCAAACCGTCTCTGAAATCTGCCATAGATTTTTAAATGATTTGTTCATATTATTTTTTTATATGTCAATAACATTTGTTATATTTATTTGGTGTTATTTACTATTAAAATTATTATTTAATTGTTTGAATGTGCATATCTTTAACTTTAATACAATGAAATAAAAATTCAGAAGCAATAAAACATGTTAGCAATATTGAACAAGGATCAAACTAATTGTTTTTCAATGTTTTGAGTATTATTCTAAGATCAGTTATGCCTGATAGTTAGAATGTTATTAGTATTTGTCAAAAAATTGTCAATACAAACACATTTTTTTATTATTACAACTATATTAAGGGGGCAATAACAGTTGAAAAATCACATGTCAAACAGTTGATACTGATGTACCCTTTTCTCGAAAAGTAAGGAAGCAATTTAAATATTTTTTTTTTATAGATTTGGCAGCAGCTAAACTACAAATTGATTGTTTGGTAAGAAAAAAGAATAAAAAATGCAATAGTTAATTGAAAAAGAGCAAGGTTTTCTGTTTGAAAAATTGCATAACAAAACTTTTGTATTTTTTTTCTTTATTTTTTCTTGTTAATCATTGGAATTGCTTCAGCAGCTCCTGAGAAAAAGACTTCAATGTCAACTATTTTACATGTGTTTTCACAACTGTTATGGTTCCCTTAAGCAGAAAACTGAAATATACATATAATGTCTAACCTTTTCATTGATTCTATCATTGGTATCGTCTACATCTCTGTTGAAAGCATGAACATCCAAGGCATTAGCCAGTTTTTCCCGATACAGCTCCAATGCTCCTTGTAAAGCTTTCCACCTACAACATTATAAAAATATATCTAATAAGATCATACAAATAGTACATTATTTTTTAAAAATTAAATATCATACAATCTTAATTGATAGGTAATGAAACATTTTAATGAGCATTGGGATTTCTATAGCACCTGAACAGGACTATAAAAATTAATACAGTGTTAAGAAAGAATTTCAAGTGATTGGAAAAAAAAATTCCATTTTAGACAGGTTTTTATCTTAACAGGTACACTATCCCTTATAAGTATATAGTGTATTTTTTTCACAAGGGCTATGAAAAATTTCATGTAAGGTAGGATTCTGTTGTATACAAGGTCCATTTTCACAGGTACCATTTACTGTATTTTGCTAAAAATTCTATATAATCTATTAGTAAAGATTTCATTTTTAGATTTTTTAATACCAGCAGAAAACAATTTTGTTTTAAGAAATAAGATATACCCTTCAAAAATTACATGTACATCTGCAAAATGTATACAAAAATGTATATTATGTGTTCAATACATATTTAATTGTAAAATGTATTTTAAAATATAAATTGTTAATGCAATCTATTAAAAGGAAGGGTACAGATGTCACAAGTGAACTCAGAGGTGTTTTTTTCGTGCCAAAATGACGATTTTTCCCCCTGGCGTGAGAATAAAATAAGTGTGTGTGTTTTATAGTAATATTGTGCACATTTCTCTCTATTCTAAAAAAAAGAATACAACGCTGCCACCGCCGACAAATGAATTTTTAGTGTCTGGAGGTCTTTCTAGGCTAATATTAAGAAAACTAATGCATATAAAAATATAAAAATCTATAGTTTTATAAACGTGTTGAAGCAGACAGTTTTTAATCGAAGAATTATTTTAAGCGTTATTTAATATTGAAGTTAGTCAAAATAATTCTGTTAAAAAAGTTTTATAGGAACAAAAACTATGCATAGTAATTTAACTTATAATTTGAAGGGTTATAGCTGACAAGCTTGCGGTGTGAAAAGTGCAATTACTTTTTTAATTTGGTTAATTTTTTTTTTGTTTAATATTCAAGTTTTTATTATTTTGATGGAGATTTATTCCCTAATTCTAAAAGGCCATTTCTAAAATTGTTGCCAATTTACAAAATAGCGCACATAATATAATAATGCCCTTTCAATTAAAATATGTATTTATATGCGACTATTAAAAACAAAAATAAAATGTTAAAATAATAATCAAATTATTATGTGTTAAAAGTAGTAAATGGAAAAATTATGCCATATTTAAAATGCTCAAATAATATTTCCAAACAGTTTCAATTTAAAAATATACTTACATGTACATGAGAGATGCATTTATTTTGAGAAAATCCTTCACCTATTGTTGCAGGTTGAAATTGTTTACTAAGCTATTTTAAACAAGTTGATTTTCAAATGTTTCATTGATCTTGTTTAATCAATCACAAAAACAGTTATTAGCTGTTTCAACAGGAGTTGATTTGGCCTTAAAAATCCTCAGTCAAAGGGAAATGAATGGAAACCCAATTACAGGAGATCGCCACTGGAGAGCAGATCAAATTAGTGTATTTTTAGAGTTTGCGGTGTCAGAACGGGGGTTGGCGAGTGTAGCTTGTAGGGGGCAGAGCCCCTTAGTTATAATAAATTGTGTGTTTTATAACAAAATAAACTGCTTAATAATAAAACTGTTTTCGAATGGTGGGCCTAACAGGTATTCAATAACAATGTTTTCTCTCCAAAATGACTCTCAAAGAAAGGGAAAAAAAGAAAAATGTGTCCAATGCAGTGCACTTGTGGCATCTGTTCCAAAGGAAGGAATTTTAAACTAGCAGTCAGGAAAGATAATTCAATTAATTTTAAATACATATGGCTAATAAAACTCTTGAGACATTAACTTCTTCAAAACTGCTTATTACAAGTGAATATCAAAGTGTCCTTGGCAAATAAGTTTGTTTGCAAGCGTAGTGATATTTTGTACACATAATTCATATTCCAGGTCTTTTCCAGGTCTTAAAAGAACAAATTTCATAGTGAGAATTCTGTTTGCAAAATACTTAGACAAAATGAGAATCTGTTAAAAAGTCAAAATTTTCTTCTTTTTTACCAGATACAAATTAAAAATGTATTGCTTTTGATTTCACTTTACCATTGTTAATATAAAAGTACATTAATTAACTAAATGTACCAAAAAAAAATATTTTTTTAATTAATGCCACTATAAGCTGCATTTGTAAATTGTTTAAGCACAGTTTTTCCCTTCTTGCTGATTAATAATCAGTTAGACATTAAATAAATAAAACAACAACAACAAAAAAAAAGACAAAGTCACAGTTTAGTTAAAAAATTGTCTAAAAAAACAAAAAAAAAATTACAAAACAATAAAATTTTACTTTGTATTAAGCTCTTCTTGTCTTTGCTGTACAGACTGAGTATCAGAACGGCCTTGGCGAATAAGTTTGTTTGCAAGAGCATTGATATTTTTTATTCGTAACTCATCTACTCTCATATCCTAAAAGAAAAACATATTTTATAGTTAGACTTTTAAAGCAATTTTGTCAGTTGATATTACAGGAAAAGAGGGAAAAAATGTTCACTTACAGAATCAACATCATCTAATTTCCTCTGAAGTTCTTGGCAATGCTCAAAATCTCGACCTGTATCTCCAGCTTGAACCATCATTTCCTAATTGAGAAAAATAAATAAGTGTAAACAATTAGAAGAAGAATAGATATATATTTTTTTTCCCCAGAAGCAATGAAAAGGTTTACTAAATGGTCAAAATAAAATTTTAGACAGGTAAATAGGTAAAAATTTAATTACAATGACGTTATATATTAAAAGATATCTGTATTTATGTATTTATCTACATCTCTGAGAATATGATGAATCACAAGTTGAAATGAACATAAATTATTTGTAAGGATCTTGGGCATTGTGAAAGCTCTTAATTAAAAAAAAAAAAAAAAAAAATCAATTTCCAAAATATTTAAAAATAATGAAATTTTTATAAATAAATTCAAATAGTGGCAATTTGTTTATTCTATTATTGTGAAAAAGAGAGAGAGAGAAGAGGAAATTATAGGAATGATTACTGTCTTCTACATGCCATTTTCTCATCAAAATTTAAAGGAAAAAATTTTTTCAATTTGAATCAATTATATTTAACACCTCAAAAGGTCCTAAAAGCAAAACTCTTCCACTAGTAAAAGTGATATTTTTAAGAGGAAACATTAAGTTCAATAATAAAACTGAAATATTTTTCTGTAAATGCATGAAAAAGACTTTTTCTTTTCTTTTGTTCCAAAAGCTCTGAAAAGTAGAGGCCAATTCTTTGAAAGATGACATGCTTTTGGTAAAAGACATTATTAAAATTGTCCATTTACATTGAGAAAACTGCTACATTTTCTACAATTATATTAAAGGCATGCAATTTTTGTATTTCCAATTAAACTACATTCTAAAATTATTTCCAGAAATTTATTGAAATTATTGTAAATATAAGTTTTTTAAATATGGGGTAGACTTTTTTTATTATTATATCTCACCCCACAACACAGAAAAAAATAAAAAATAAATAAAAATAAATCTTATGAAATGAAATTGTTATAAACCTCTTTTTAAATATAGAATGAAAAAAAGATTTATTTTGTCTATAAATTGAAAGATCTATGCAATGCTACTGAAAAATTTAATGTGACACATCAGATTTCACCAAGTTTACAGTAGCTTCCAGTTATTAATTTTTTAAACACATTTCCCTTTTTATTATAGAAATATCCCTGTTTCTGAATACTGTGTTGCTAGTTAGTGCTGCTACCTGTAGAATATTGGTTACTTGCATTAATACTCCCAATGCAATAGATTCAGGACTGATTTAAAACACTTTTGTTTTGGGTCCAAGTGACTCAATTTACAATATTGTTTTACTTGTAAAATAATAGTAAATTTAATTTTCTGTAGCATCTTTGAAGCAAACTTATCCTTAGATGTAAAAATAATAATTAACAGATATGTTAACAGATTTAATTGGCCTCTTTTCATTTCATGGACAAATAAATAAATAAATAAAATAAAAATAAATAATTACACCAAAAAAATTGTAAAACAATGCATTTTATAAAATTAACTATAAACACCTCTTTTTCTCATTAAATAAAATAAAGAATAAAAGAAAAAAAAAGAATAGCATACCTTATCACGAATCCAAGCTTCAATTTTCTCAGCCTGATTATTGAACTCTAGGATATCCTGAGCTTCTTCAAGTCCACGAGCTAAATTAGTGGATGAAGAAAGCAATTCATTCCACTGTTTCAAAAGTCTTTCCAACTGCTGGCGAATTTTGATTGAACATTCATGATTCTTAGAGAGTAATAATTCTCCTTTCTAAAACAAAAATTAATAAAATATTTTAAGAATATGGTGAACAAACTGATACTGATACATTTCATGGACGCTGTCAGAATAAAATCTAAGGAGGAGCAAGATTTTTAACAAATGTGCCAGTAATCTGAAAACTTGACTGCATTTTTTAAAATTGATAATATAAATGTAAAACAAGCTAAACTAAGAAATTTTTTGAACAAGTTTTCTTTAATTTGTTCCAGTATGGATTCAATTTTTTAATTAAAAAAGGATTGTATATTTACTTATGCTTGACATATATCATCACATTCTGGGTTTTATTTGCAGAGGCATTTTGGTCCACATGTAAATATTGACAGTAGTATAATCAACTGCCCAATATCTCTGCTGTTTTCATTAGATTTCAATGTATTCTGCAACTTACAGACACTCTCGATGCTTCTTGTTTTATAGTACATACTAGTATATACCCCCCCGTCAAAAATGACAGGATATTGACTCAATATTCAATTTTTGAAATAGTTCAACAAATGGAAAAAACATTCAAATTAAACATAAAAAAAAAAAAAATCCATGTGTGAAATTTTCTGTAAAAAAAGTTATTGATAAGTTTCTAATGAGCTTAACACATCACATTGCTAATCGTTATGTTACATACGCAAAATTAAATCGAGACTCGGAAAGTGTTTAATAATTGCACAAAACATTAAAATGTTGTTAGTTTTAAATAATTGTCTAGGTTAATAGTATGATAGTAGGGATGCACAACCTGTGGCATACAATAGGTTATGTTTGGGCCCGTGAATTTATCAAATTTATAACTGGAAAAATTTCAGTTTTTGTCATGGATGACAGAAAAAAAAATCATGAATTTCGACAATTTCCCTTGTGAAAAAAATTGCAAGTTTCGTCAGAGCCAGTTAAAAATCACAAATTTCGTTAATTGGCTAGCCAATACTATAGATATCCACATAGGAAATTCCCAAGTTGAGGATTTTGTCAGTCACTATTAAAAAAAATACTGTAAATATTGTCGATCTGGCCAGGAGAAATCACGAGTTTCATCAATCAAGCCCAAAGACATGAGTTTTGTCGATTGTATGCGGAAAAAATGCGAATTTCACCAATCGTGCACTTGAGAAAACACTAATTTCGTTGACCAAGCATGTGAAATTCGCGAGATTTGTTTATTGGATGTAAAAAAATCTCGAATGTTGTTGATTGGCTGCCAAAAAATTTGGAAAACTGCCTTCCCTTTGAAAACGTGTTTTTCATTTGATTATATGCCATAGATCATCCCCCCCCACCCCCAAAAAAAAAGAGCATATTATCTGTGTTACTGATGTGGCCCTCGAGAACCGAGACATTTTCGTATGTGGACCTCCTCATAAAAAGGTTATGCATCCCTAGTATGATAGAGTATATTTTAGCTTTTCTTGAGGAACCAAATTTTACAGTAATAAAAAACAAATATAAAGCAGTAAGATACATAAAAAGTGACAGAAAATTGCATGTTTATGAATATTAGCTACTCAATTCACAGTAAGAAAGCAGTTCCTCAAAAATGACAGAAAAAATACATTATTCTAATAATAAAAAAAGATTTTAAAAATATACACGTTTTACAAAATACTATATAGGTTAGAGAAAGAAGAATTTGCCTTTTAGTGTAACAAAAACAACATCATTTCAACATCAATGTTAAACAAATTCAAAATGATAGCACATGAAATAAAATAGAAAAATTGTACACTTAGGAATATAATGTAGTTTTTACCAAAAAATAACATGACAAACATATTGTGAGTCAAAAAGTGGCAGTAAGGGCCATCGTGAACATAAGTTGTAATGAAAAAGGGCCGCCGGGCACATGACAAATTAAAAAGAGCTGCAAAGCACTGTGCCATGCCAAACTGGTCTAGAGTAAACACTAATATTACTATACAGGTTCCAGATTTTTTTTTTTTTTTAGTGCAAAGTTCTGCAGTGATATTTACAAATACAAAAATTCAGCCCATAAAATATGACAGCAAATTGCATGCTTATGAATTGTAGAGATCTTTTCCATTAATAAAAACAAATATATTGTAAATTAGAATATTGCAAGTATCTGTATTTCAGAAAATAGTATAATATGAATTTTAATGTTTTCTTGAATAGCAAAGTATTCCAGTAATGACAAAAATCTAAAAAAAAAAAATAATAATAAAAAAACAGATAGGCCATCAAAAACAACAGAAATTAGGTGCAATTAAAGCACTTAGACTTACTTCATTAGTAATACAATAGATACAAAAGTTTTCTCGAAAATAATCGCTAGAAAAGCTATGTATTGTGTAAACACTCTACTATCAAAATTCATATTTTACATAATACAGGTTAGAAAAAAAAAGAAAAAAAAAAAGAATTTAGCCTTTAGTGTAAAGTTTAGCAGCAATATTAAACAAAATCAAAATGTTAGCACATCAAATAAGACAGCAAATTGTATGCTTATGATGTAGTTTTTCACAAAAACAATAACAAACATAGTGTGAAGTTGCTTCAAGAATCTAGTATTACAGTACTCTCCACATTAAGAAAGCAGTTCATCAAAAATGACAGTAAAAAGACATTTTTCTAATAATACAGAAAGATTTTTAAAATATACACATTTTACATCAGGGCTTGAATTTCAGGGCGGGATTGCGGGATTTGCGCCGAAAATTTTGAAATATCCCACCCAAAAGAAATCGTGAGCGGGAACCTCCCGCCCAAAAAATTTCAGCATTTTCGGAGAAATTTGTGTTATTTACCTAATTAATTTACCTGCAACTGAACGATAAATTTCGTGATTTTTTTTTTTCCCGCAACCGATTGACGAACTTTCCGTTTTTTCCGTGACTGATCGATGAACTTAGCGGTTTTTTCCATGACAGATCAATGAACTTGTGTTTTTTCCATGACTGATCGACGAACTTTGCATTTTTTCAGCGACTGATCGATGAACGTTTCATTTTTTTCCGCGACAGATCAACGAACTTTGCGTTTTTTCCGCGACAGATCGACGAACTTTGTGGTTTTCTCCGCGACAGATCGACAAACTTTGCATTTTTTCTGCGACAGATCCACGAACTTTGCATTTTTTCAACCACAGATCGACGAACTTTGCATTTTTTTTTTACAACTGATCGACGAACTTAAGGTTTTTTAAGAGACTGATCGACGAACTTTTCGTTTTTTAAGAGACTGGTCAACGAACTTTGCGTTTTTTAAACGACTGATCAACGAACCTTGCGTTTTTTGCGGACAGATCGACGAACTTTGCGTTTATTCTGCAATGGATCGACGAAATTTGCTTTTTTTTTTCCGCGACTGATCGACGAACTTTGCGTCTTTTCCGCGATCGATTGGTGAATCTCAATCAAATAAAATCTAAATTCAGAAATTTATTTAACAACCTAATTGTTAAGGGTCCCTAACACATTTAATGGAACTTGAAAAATACACTGCATATATAAAACTTAATTTTCTTCCCTTTTTTATAATAAAAATAAACATTTTACATATTCTCAGTTGACTTAATTTTTTCAATGGTATTTTGTCATGTCTGCATTAATGTAATTCTTTAAATAGCACGTAAAATAATAGTGGGGTTTAAAGATTTTTTTTCTCCCTCCCAAACATTACAACTCTCCTCCATTTAAAAATGTTGGTAGGGAGACTCCCCTCCTTGGAAAAATTGAATTTCAAGCCCTGTACATAATACTATATAGGTTAGAGAAAGACGAATTTGCCTTTTAGTGTAAAGTTCAACATGAATGTTAAACAAATTCAAAATGATAGCACATGAAATAAGACAGCAAATTGTACACTTATGAATATAATGTAGTTTTTACCAAAAATAACATGGTAAACATGTGTGAGTCAAAAAGTGGCAGTAAGGGCCATCGTGAACATAAGTTATAATGAAAAAGGGCCGCCGGGCACATAAGAAATTAAAAAGAGCTGCAAAGCACTGTGCCATGCCAAACTGGCCTAGAGTAAACAGTAATAATACTATACAGGTTCCAGATTTTTTTTTTTTTTCAGTGCAAAGTTCTTCAGTGATATTTATAAATACAAAATGTTAGCCCATAAAATATGACAGCAAATTGCATGCTTATGAAATTGTAGGGATCTTTTCCATAAATAAAAACAAATATATTGTAAATTTGAATATTGCAAGTATCTGTTTTTCAGAAAATAGTATAATATGAATTTTAATGTTTTCTTGAATAGCAAAGTATTCCAGTAATGAAAAAACATATTTTTTTTTTTTTTTTTAAAAGGTAGCTTATCAAAAACAGAAATTAGATGCAATTAAATAACTGATTCCATTAGTAATACAATAGATACAAAAGTTTTCTAGAAAAGAATCTCTAGAAAAGCTATAATATATTGTGTAAACACTCTACTATCAGACAAAATTTACATTTTACATAATACAGGTTTAAAAAAAAAAAATGAATTTACCTTTTAGTGTGAAGTTCAACATGAATGTTAAACAAATTCAAAATGATAGCACATGAAATAAGACAGCAAATTGTACACTTATGAATATAATGTAGTTTTTACCAAAAATAACATGATAAACATGTGTGAGTCAAAAAGTGGCAGTAAGGGCCATCGTGAACATAAGTTATAATGAAAAAGGGCCGCCGGGCACATAAGAAATTAAAAAGAGCTGGAAAGCACTGTGCCATGCCAAACTGGCCTAGAGTAAACAGTACTATACAGGTTCCAGATTTTTTTTTTTTTTTTTCAGTGCAAAGTTCTTCAGTGATATTTATAAATACAAAATGTTAGCCCATAAAATATGACAGCAAATTGCATGCTTATGAAATTGTAGGGATCTTTTCCATAAATAAAAACAAATATATTGTAAATTTGAATATTGTAAGTATCTGTTTTTCAGAAAATAGTATAATATGAATTTTAATGTTTTCTTGAATAGCAAAGTATTCCAGTAATGAAAAAACATATATATATATTTTTTTTTTTTTAAAAAAAGGTAGCTTATCAAAAACAGAAATTAGGTGCAATTAAATAACTGATTCCATTAGTAATACAATAGATACAAAAGTTTTCTAGAAAAGAATCTCTAGAAAAGCTATAATATATTGTGTAAACACTCTACTATCAGACAAAATTTACATTTTACATAATACAGGTTAAAAAAAAAAAAATGAATTTACCTTTTAGTGTGAAGTTCAACATGAATGTTAAACAAATTCAAAATGATAGCACATGAAATAAGACAGCAAATTGTACACTTATGAATATAATGTAGTTTTTACCAAAAATAACATGATAAACATGTGTGAGTCAAAAAGTGGCAGTAAGGGCCATCGTGAACATAAGTTATAATGAAAAAGGGCCGCCGGGCACATAAGAAATTAAAAAGAGCTGGAAAGCACTGTGCCATGCCAAACTGGCCTAGAGTAAACAGTAATAATACTATACAGGTTCCAGATTTTTTTTTTTTTCAGTGCAAAGTTCTTCAGTGATATTTATAAATATAAAATGTTAGCCCAAAAAATATGACAGCAAATTGCATGCTTATCAAATTGTAGGGATCTTTTCCATAAATAAAAACAAATATATTGTAAATTTGAATATTGTAAGTATCTGTTTTTCAGAAAATAGTATAATATGAATTTAAATGTTTTCTTGAATAGCAAAGTATTCCAGTAATGAAAAAACAAAAAAAATTTTTTTTTTAAAGGTAGCTTATCAAAAACAGAAATTAGGTGCAATTAAATAACTGATTCCATTAGTAATACAATAGATACAAAAGTTTTCTAGAAAAGAATCTCTAGAAAAGCTATAATATATTGTGTAAACACTCTACTATCAGACAAAATTTACATTTTACATAATACAGGTTAAAAAAAAAAAAATGAATTTACCTTTTAGTGTGAAGTTCAGCAGCAATATTAAACAAAATCAAAATGTTAGCGCATCAAATTGTATACTTATAATGTAGTTTTTCGCAAAAAGAATAACAAACATATTGTGAAGTTTTTTCAAGAATCTAGTATACAATCCCCAATTCAAAAATGACACAACAAAATGGCAGCAATACCTGTAGAAGCATAAAGCAAAATCATTTCAGCTTGAGAATAAAAGCTTCGAGAGGTAGCCCTTCAAAAACAGCAGAAAATTAGATGCACAATTGAAACATTTTTTTCATTAATAATACTATAGATACTAACATCATAGAACTACTTATTCATACTAATTATCGGGTATGTATTTTTTTTCTAGAAAATAATTTCTGGAAAAACTATATTTCTTGTGAAAACTCTACTATCAGACAAAAGTTGCCCTTGCAGATTTGTATTACGGATAAATACTTTTATTTTATTTTGTTCTTTGCAACGTGATAGTCCAACATAAAGTTGACCATGTGCAAAGACTGGCTCCTCTAAATGCAGACCAACACTGTTGAATGTTTGTCCCTGTGACTTATTAATAGTCATTGCAAAAGCAATAATAATAGGAAACTGTCTCCGAATAAGTTTAAATGGAAGATTTGTATCACTTGGTGAAAGGTCAATTCTTGATATAAACACTCTGTCGTTTTTATTAGCACCAGTTAGGATCTCACAATCCAGGAAATGTCGATATAGACCTCGAATAATTAACCTGGTGCCATTGCACAAACCATTTTTAGAATTCATGTTCCTAAGAAGCATCACAATAGCACCAACTTTTAATATTAATTTATGGGGAGGCATTCCAGAGGGAGTTTGTTCATTTAAAAATTCCTGCTAAAAGTTTGTCTCACCTTCTGATAAATCTGACTCGAATGAATCTGCACTGTAAAATTCAGATGCGGCTCCAGGAAGAAGATTCAGAACTTCGTTGTTCAATTTCATTGCATCCTTGTTAGTAGTGGTCAAAATAATTTTTGAGGAAAGTTCTTGAATGCAGTTTGTATTAATTTCATTTCCATATATTTCTGTAATGACTGAACCAGTACATAACATGTTAGATGGAATTTGTACAACATCACATGGTAAATTTTGAAATGATAAAGTTTTTCCTTCACCAATATCTAAAAGCCATTGGTTGAACTCAGTTTGGCCTTCAGAACGCATATTTTGTGACAGTTTCAAATGAAGAAAATGTTCCCAAAGTGGACTTGATTTTATGCAAACTTCAATTACATGAGTTTTTGTTCCTCGTGCAACGACTGGTAATGTTTGACGAAAATCACCTCCCAACAACATAACTTTATTGCCAAATGGATTATCATTTCCCATTAGCTCTCTTAACAGAGCATCTATGCAACGTAAAGCATGAACTGTCATCATTGTAGCTTCATCAATAATGATAATCTTTGCTTGACGGATAGTTACTGCTTCATCTGATATGACACGCATTGAAGATGTTGAAGTTTCCAATATTGGAACCGGTAGTTTAAAACCACTATGAATGGTCCTTCCTCCTTTTAACAAAACGGCAACAATGCCAGTGGTGGCATAAGGAAGAACAATTTCACCACGTCCCCGTATAAAGGCCAAAAGAGTATTATATAGATATGTCTTACCTGATCCACCTGGACCATCCAAATAGAAACATCGTGGAGTTATTTGCTCATCGTCAATTGCTTCTACGATTTTTGTAAAAGCTTCCTTTTGCTGCAAGTTCAAAGATGCAATTTTTTCAATAGCATCAGAGGCTTCACTGATATGGTTATAAACTAAAACCTGATCTTGATAATCCAGTGGACTGGGCGTTGGCAAATTAAATGTACTTAAGGTAACACCATGGCTCTTGAATATTGCTTGAATACTGTGTAAAGCATGTTGTTGTGCAATAAAATCATTGAAATTCATCCTAAAATCCTCACACAAAGAATCATTAAATTTTTCCCACAATTCAAGAGGATTAGATGGATTACAAAAGAGACAAATGAAAGCAAATACTTGCCTGAGCTGTGCAGGCATTTGAAAAACGCAGGCTTCTGATAAACATCTGTCCCATTCCTGATCATCAGCCAAAAGCTGCCTTTGGCGAGCTGCTTCAAGGAACGTAGGTAAGATAACCCCCTCGAAAGTTCGCAAGTTCTCAAAGCTAGTTGCCCCAGGAATTTTGAGCAAAAGTAGACGAAGGCAGTAACGCTCAATGTCTTTTGGAGAAACAGAAAACATTCTAGCCAAAACTTTTTTTCCTCCACGTCGTGGTTTCCAAATACCTTTTTCGAACACATAATGAAGAGGTATTTCTGCATATAGGTATTGTCTTGCATTTACATCTGAAAGATTTAATTTAAACCAAGCTGTGAGAGTTGTGTCACGATTTTGATTAAGTGCTGCATTTTCCATACCTTGTTGAAAATAAACCATTTGTTGATGTGGCAAATGGATGGCAAGTCTTATCATAGAATGTGATTTATCATGCATTTTGAATTCCAGGAGACGCCACATTGCCTCAGGTGCACTAACATATCTGGCATTCACATGATTTGAAATTTCATCATGTAGAAATTCATGTTGATTGTTGTTTTCATGAATGACAACATTAGCAGAATCGTAACCTTTATAAATATACTTGTAAATATATTTTACAGATTTGATACTGGTGCAGGCTTCTATGTTAATGTGCGAGTCGTACTTCAGCAAGAGTGCAGGATTGTATGGCACAACCCAACGATTATCAACCGGTTTTCCATTAATAATTACACTATTATCTTCACGGCGTTGATAAAATGGATAACCATCAACATTGACTCTAGTTTCAGGCTGGAATGTTTTTGGAAAATTCTTGCTACACTTACCATTTTCCATGCAAGGTGATTTTGGGTTAAGAGTTCCACATGGGCCATGTATCATAGTCCTCGAAACAATTTCATGTAATCGAGGATGATGAACAGAAAGCTCTGCCACTATGACTCTATCAATCTGTGAAGCATCATGGAATTTGAATTCCTGCTCAAGAATCAAAAGAATATGAGCATGGGGTAGTCCACGTTTTTGAAACTCTATTGTATATACGTGCGCAACACATTTTCCAAAGAGCTCCCCTTTTGTGATATCATCTAACAGTGCATGTAATTTTATATGAAACACGCGAGCTACTAAATCTGGTCTGTCAGATGATGTCTGTCCATCAGGCAAGTTATTCACAATTTCAGGCCACTTGGGATTACATGTAAAAGTACAAAAAATGTCTGGTTTACCAAATTTTGTCACAATTGCCATGGCATCATGATACCTTTCACGCATGTTTCGAGGTGAGCCTTGAAAGGAAGATGGCAGTATAACAGCTCTTCCAGCTGGTAAATTTGCATTTGCTGCTGCTTGAAAAACGTAATCTGCAAGTCCAGCATACTCTTCACATCGTAATTTTGATTGTTGGTACCTGACAAAATTTAGATTGTTTGCTTCCACTTGAAGGTAGGAATCAATAACCCACTGTTGAGTAAGTGGCCCTCCATACAAAATAGGATTAAATTCACCACGTCTAATAGTAGTTTGTGCCACTTTATACTGAAGCATAGATACGTTTTTTCGTAAACCTTCAGTAGATCCAGGATAGCGATCAAGCACCAAATTTGGTTGCCAGCCAGCTTCACCATATGGATAAAAAATTGCATACGTCATAGGATCTAAGTTTGGACTCAAAATATTTAAAGAAACAAAATTATTAGTGCTGTGCTCAGGAGTGCGAGGATAAATTCTGATATCTCTTTCAAATGGTGGTTCTCCATCGTCATTTTGAAATACCATGGCAACTTCATTTGCTGTTGGCAAATTGTACCGTCTTTGATCAGAGTGTCGATCTCTACGCAAGAACATGTGAACATTTGGTACTGGAAGATTATCTCTCGCTGCCTCTTCATGACTCTGCCTTTCAATTTCATACATCATTTTGTAAGCTTGAGCAAACGGGTTTATTTCCTGCATCATGAGATCTAAGTGCCTCAAAATATGACGTAAACACTTTTCATTTTGAGGAATGTTTAAGCGTTCTTGAACAGCCTGACTTGTATTAAGAACATATAATTGAGCAAATTTCCTTTGTTCACCTTCTTGAGGATGTAAATGTGAAGTGACATGATATATTTGTCCTTGCACCCGAAAACAGTAAGGTCCACGACCTGGAACATTTGATGCTAATTTTGCACCCATTGAAGCAAAAGAAATAGCACTATTGTAGCAGCGTATATTTTCACGAAAATTTCTGTAGTCTGGTGAATTTGGGTTGCTCATAATATCTTTCAAAAAAAGTGGAAAAGTTTGACGTGCAGGAAGTTTAACTTTTCCTTTATGACAACAGCTATTAAATTTTCCACTACTTAATCTTTCAGACGGAAAATGAAGTGCCTGACAGTACTGGCAGATAGATTCTAAAGAACCACAACTGTGACTTTCAATATCACCTTCAGTGTCAGAAACTGGCCCATGGTCTATTTGAATTGCTTCATTTTCAATTTGTTGACTGGCTCTGATCTCAGCTCGTTGACTTTGATGACGTTGGCGATCTTCTTCCCTTATACGGTCCAATGTTGCTTGTGATTGCCGAGCACGCCACCTCAACTGTCGTTCTCTAATTAATCGCAGCCTACGTTCAGTCGGCGTTTCATCAATTTCATCAGGCATCGCTAAAACGATCCTTAAACTATATAAAACGATCCCTAAACTATATAAAACGACAATAAAAACTGATAAATTGAACAGATTCAAATCCACCGCGTGTTCAAAATAGCATTTGGAGAATCAACAAAGATGTTAAAACAGAAAAGCACACGTTACGTTGCCAGTACAGTACAAATAATTTTTATGAATTATTCTCAAAAGTGAATGACTCACCACACTTTTTTTTTTTGCATTCAAATCATTTTTATAATAATGATTAGCAAAGTGAAATGTAATTTCGGAAATTTTCACATGAAATTTCTAATAATATGCAAATATTAACTTGTATTTTAAGAGCATAATCGGATGTTTTAATGAAACGTTCAAAGAGTCATTCCTTTTTTTTTAGATATGGGATTTGTGTTTTTGAATGGCAACATTATCCGTTTGTTTACATCAGGTAATCGGATTTTTAATCTGTTATTTTTAATTTAAAACTTAAAACATTATAACTGGATATGATATACATGTTTTATACGAAAATATGCTGAACAGACATTATTTCAAGTAGAAGAAATTATCATTTACTGGTTATGTGTTAGCATATCTTTTTCAGTAAGCCTAACATGGCGTTTAACTACAGTCGACTCGCAGAGCAGAGTGGTACAAACCGGTACCGTTACAGACACTTTCTCGCCTTTGGATTTTATTATAAGTAAGATGATAATGTAAATGCACCTATGGTAGGCCATGTACCAGTAGTGAGGCACTGATTTTTAAAGTTTAAAAACGAGCCCCAATACATTTTTGAAAACACTGAAAGAAATCTGACTGACTAAAATCCTTAACTATTAACCTGTAGCAATCGGCAAGCATTATTTTCGTTTTAAACCAAAATACGGCACACAGGAAATTTTTTTTCCCCCTTTCACTAGTGGGTGAAGGGGAGACCTTCTTTTGTCTGCCTCAGAGAAAAGTATTCATCCCCGCCTACTGAGAAAGGTTGCCGTTCAATTCCAGGAATAGTTGCATTTTTCAGCTGGTTATTCATTTTCTCCATGAAATCGGTAGTTTTGGCGCTATTAAAAAGAATATAGTTTCAGTCGAATATTCTTCTTTCCCTTTTTTTTTTTTTTTTTTTGTCTTTCAGGTAAGGGTACTTTGAGCTTTACAAATACTCATTATACAGATCGTACGGCCTTTATTTTAATTGTTCTTTTTCATTAAAGACAAAAACATATAGATTGTGTCGCATATTATATTAAATATCATTCATATTCATAGAGGAAACGCATTTTAGATCATGCTTTTGTTGTTTATATTTATATATATATATTTTTTTTTTTATCAGATATCTTTAAACTAATGAAATACTTGAAATATTTATATTATCATTTGACTAACAGAACTTATATCATAACGGAACTGCTAATTTAGCGATTTGAATTAAGAATAGTCTGAGAATATTCGTAAGGAATCTGACTCGTTTGCAAGTTGCTCCTAAACAAAATATCTTGCACATTCCACCATGTAGAAAATATCTCCAAAAAAAAAAATCTTTAATGCAAAGTCTAGCTATTATCTACATATAAATATAGGTTTTTTCTTTTTCCCCTCACTTAAACATCTGTTGTTTACTTCACCCAATATATACTTTATCGTTTACCCGTTCAGTGTCAGAAAAAAAATCAAACAATAATAGCTATTTACAAAAAGGTTAATAATGTAGATAAATGTGAAGTGTATTAAGTGCAGGAGTCGATCCAGGCAAAATGTGGGGATAAATATCCATTTAATAAAGCAGATTCCATTTCCCAAAATTCCTCTTAATAAATAAAATAGGTCTCCCGCAACATTCCATTTCATAATAACATAATTCTCATTAAATAATTTTATTTTGTTAGGTTTTAAAATATGTAGTTTGGAAACAGAACGGTTCACCAGAAAGGAAAAGTTTAACAGAAGGATTTAAATAAGTTATTAATAATTGCTTGGTTTGAATTAGAGTAACTTGATTTCATCTCTCCTTACAAAATGTTATTTTTCACAAAAAAAAAAAAACTTTTACTTTTCATACAATGAGCCGCAAGGGAAAAAAATTTGCATAGACCTCTGAAGTTAAACCTATTTTTCAAGGATATTTATAAGTAGCGCATAAATTAGGGAAACAATAAACGAAGTGACAAAAAAGATAAAGGTAGCTTGGAAAAGGCAAACGCTAATATGGAAATAAAATCCTTCACAAAAATCCATTTAATAAAACAAAACCCTTCACAAAATTATTTTGAAAAAAACAAGACCCTTCACAAAATTCCTGGTAATAAGATAAGTCTTTTCGCATAATTCCATTTCATAATAACATACATATCATTAAGTAGTTTTATTTTGTTAGGTTTTAAAATGTGTAGTTTGGAAACAGAACAGTTACCAGAAAGGAAAAGTTTAGAAGAAGGATTTAAATAAGTTCTTAATAATTGCTTGGTTCGAATTGCATTAACTTGATTTCATCTCTCGTTACAAAATGTTATTTTTCACAAAAATAACTTTTACTTTTCATCAAATGAGCTGCAAGGAATAAAAATTCTGCATAGAACGCTGAAGTGTAATCCATTTTTTAAGGATATTTATAAGTAGCGCATAAATTAGTGAAACAAGAAACGAAGTGACAAATATGATAAAGGTAGTTTGGAAAGGGCAAAAGCTAATATGAAAATAAAACCCTTCACAAAAATCCATTTAATGAAACAGGACCCTTCACAAAATTCCTCTCAATAAAACAGGGTCCTTCACAAAATTTTTTTAATAAAACAGGACCCTTCACAAAAGTCCTCTTAATAAAATAGGTCTCTTCACAAAATTCCATTTCATAAAAACCTTTTTGCTCTTAAAAGAGCATTTTATTTAGTTGTAAATGAAAAATACTATATTTCGATACAGAAGTTTTCACTTCAACCTTTTGTTCATGTTGGTGCAGCAAAAGTGATAATTATTTTTTCCTTTTTTAAGATTCTGGAAAGAATCTCTTTTGCTCTTAAAAGAGCAATTTATTTAGTGTTAAATGAAAAATAATAAATTTTGATACAGAAGTTTTCACCTCAACCTTGTGTTCATGTTCAGGGTCTGTCCAGACTTTTTTCCCAGGGTCCTGATTTCGTGAAATTGTGAACAGCTTTTTATATTTGTGAAAAATCTAGTAATATTTTTTTGTGAATTTGAAATGATCGTTATATTCAGGTTCTTGTTTATACATTTTTAAGAATATATATGGATGTAAAATACATATATTTTCTTTATATATGTAAAAGTGACAGGTCAGACTTTAGTCTTATATGAATAATTTGTGAAATGTTCAGTTTAAATAAGGAAAAATTTTGTGAAAAACCTATTTTGTGTAAATAATTTTTATTTCTGTATAAAGAATTTTGTGAAGGGTTCTGTTTTATCAAAAATAATTTTGTGAAGGGTCCTGTTTTAGGGAAAATAATTTTGTGAAGGGTCTTTTAAAGGACCCAATTTTTTCCTAAACAGATCCCTGATGTTGGTGAACTAAAATGCTTATTTTTTTTTTCTTTTCTTAGATTCTGGAAAAATTTTATTTAGTGGTAAATGAAAAATATCATCTTTTGATACAGAAGTTTTCACTTCAACCTTGTGTTCATGTTGGTGAAGTAAAGTGATTATTATTTTTTTCTTTTTTTAAGAATCTGGAAAGAATTGAACCCCCAGGGTTGATTATTGACGGCCAATTATCTACACGTGGGATATAGGCCCGGGGGGAGTGCCCTTCGTGGGGGTCTTTCTAAGGGAACCTAGCCCGTGTTTACGCATGGATAAATCCGCGGCTCGAAGAAAACCACGAAAACTCCGAACGATTAGGCCGACGGGCGCGATTGGGATCGAACCCAGCACCTCCCGTCTACCAGCTTCGAGAGCAGAACCTCTCAGCCACTGGTGGGGACTGGAAAGAATCTCTTTTGCTCTTAAAAGAGCAATTAATTCAGTGTTAAATGAAAAATAATATATTTCGATACAGAAGTTTTCACCTCAACCTTGTGTTCACGTTCAGGGGTCTGTCCAGACTTTTTTCCCAGGGTTCTGTTTTCGTGAAATTGTGAACAGCTTTTTATATTTGTGAAAAATCTAGTAATATTTTTTGTGAATTTGAAATGATCATAACGTTCTTGTTTATACATTTTTAAGAATATATATGGATGTAAAATACATATTTTTTCTTTATATATGTAAAAGTGACAGATCAGATTTTAGTTTTAAATGAATAATTTGTGAAATGTTCAGTTTAAATAAGGAAAATTTTTGTGAAAAACCTATTTTTAAGACAAAGAATTTTGTGAAGGGTCCTGTTTTAGCAAAAATAATTTTATGAAGGGTCCTGTTTTAGGGAAAATAATTTTGTGAAGGGTCCTGTTTTGAAATGGGAAATTTTGTCCTTTAAAGGACCCAATTTTTTCCTAAACAGATCCCTGATGTTGGTGAACTAAAATGCTTATTTTTTTTTTCTAAGATTCTGGAAAAATTTTATTTAGTGGTAAATGAAAAATATCATCTTTCGATACAGAAGTTTTCACTTCAACCTTGTGTTCATGTTGGTGAAGTAAAGTGATTATTAATTTTTCTTTTTTAAGATCCTGGAAAGAATCTCTTTTGCACTTAAAAGAGCAGTTTATTTAGTGTTAAATGAAAAACTGTATCTTATGATACAGATATTTTAACTTCAACTTTGTGTTTATGTTGTTGAAATAAACTTATTATTAATTTTTTTTAAGCTTCTCTAAAAAGTTCTTTAGAACTTAAAAATGTATTATTTTTGTGTGTCAACTGAATGAAAAGCGATGTCATCTGATATAAAAGTTCTCACTTCCACCTTGGGTTAAAAGATTTAAAGAAATAAAAGTTTTTTCAGATAATCGTTCACCTATTAAATATTAAAATAATAAAAAAAGATGGGATCAGAGATCTTATTGAACTGCAATATATCAATTTTGCCAGTTTTGCCTTCATCATTCCCATAAAGAAAAAAAGAAATTTTAAATATATAAAAAAATTACAAAATAACTATAGGAAAGATCAGAAAGGAAATATAAAAAAAAATTGATAGGACAGGAAAAATATAAAAAAATTAAAAGTTAGCATACGAAGGTCACGCAGCCAACATATATATATCTTTAGAAAAAACATTTTTAAAAAAATATTAGGCGGGATAGAAAGCAGGAGAGGCATTCGTCAACATTCAATCACACAGTATTTTTATCTGGTATATTATGCTGATGATGATGTATGATATTCGCCAAAACAATCTTTGTCAATACATAACGAAACATTACATTTTTTGCATATGACGGTGGATCGTCTTTGCAATCCATTTTTGTGGCAAACAACGCATCTTCTTCTATTTTTTCCATTTAGTGGCCAGTGTCCAGAACCGTCAAAGCGTACCAAACTTGCAGGTGATTTAGGAGTTGTCGGGACATTCGGAATCTCGTTAATTTTAATCAAAGTTCTGACTAAGGATAAACGAAAATCTATGATTCTCTTCACCTCTAAATAACAGAAATGAATTCAAAACTGCAATGTCAAGCAAATGAAAAAACAGTTTTTTTGTCCATTTCATCGTGCGCCTTTCGAATGAATAACTATTGGGCATTATGTCACTCAAATCAACGTAGCCCATATTCACGTTATAATCCGTAACTATTTTAGGTTTTTTTATTTCTTCTGACGCAGTTTGCTCTGATGAATGATGCATGCTACTTAGCATGTATACATCCCGCTTATCCTTCCACCGCAATGCCGTCATGCCGTGTCCAAACTTCACACGTATATCTCCTGTTTTTAATTTCTCTTGTGATATATCTTTCGGAAATTTTTTTCTGTTGCAACGAATAGTGCCGCAAGCATTAATTTGTTTCTCATTTCTAAGATGAAGGAAAAATTCTGGAGACGAAAAATAGTTGTCCATATATAATTTATGTCCCTTTCCTTTTACGGATTCTGTCATAATGTCAACAACATTATATGATGCAGACAAATTTCGATTTATGTTACTCTTATCATTTCCAAGATAAACTCTCATATCATACGTATAGCCAGTTTTATCCGAAATTTTATACATTTTTATGCCCCACTGTTTCCGCTTTTTTGGAATATATTGTCTGAACGCCACACGCACCTTAAATTTCACTATCACTTCATCTATAGCAAGTTCTTCACTTGGATCATAAACTTTTTTAAATACTGCATTCTGCATATTAAATAATTTCCGAATTTTCCATAGTCTGTCATAATCTGGTGAATCTTTCGAAGGCTTAACATGATTATTTTCAAAATGCAAAAATTTTAAGATGGAAAGAAATCGATCTCTAGGCATAATTTTTCCGAATACGGGCGTTTCTAGCAGATCATTAGTTGACCAATAGTCTTGAAATGTATCCTTGTGAATATGGCCCATTAACAATATGGTTCCGATAAATGATTCCATTTCAAATGCTGTCGTTTTTGTCCGTTCAGGTGAATGTTTTCGTTTCCCTGATTCTTCAGGTCTTAGTTCAAGAACTTGCTCCGCATACCTGTTAGTTTTAGTTGTAATCCAATCCAAAATTTCACTTGGAAACAGCGCTTTAAAATATTCATAAGGAGTTTTCAAATCATGAAAATTTGAGTTTAATCCGTTATTTCCCGTAAATGGTAAAATGAAAGCTTTATCACTTTGTTCAGGTGTTTTCCATTTGAAGTCGTCTTTCTTTTCACTAATTTCAACCAGATTGTCATTTGCGTCATCAAAAGCCGATTCATTTACTATCTCTTCAAGATTTTCGACTTCACAATCTGAATCACTGTCAGCGAAATTTTCTGCATCAAAATCGTTCATAAGTTTATCAATTTCTTTCTGACTCAGACCTTTAAAACGTGGAGCCATTGTTCCCAGAATATAAACTCTATTTAATAATTAAACAATATATCTAATTATTTTAGAGCAACCAAAGAGAGCAAAAATATAATATTACTCAGCACACGTGCGTGTAATAGAATGACAAAAAAGACGCTCTATCTAAGAAATCGCCAATACGAAATCCTGTCATTCTAGTAACTCGCCAAGGCAAAAGATAATCCCCCTTTCACCCCGGAAAAAGAGACTTACCTCCGCTGAAACTCTGAGATGACAGATGATTGATCAGCCTAGCTTAAAAATGGGGGTAGCGAACTTTACGGTACAAACGTCTGTACCCTAGCCGTTGTGAGGGTATATTTATTTTAGGGTACATATGTCGTACCCGCCGAGGCCTAGAGGTTAATTGTCCATAATCTGTTTAGAATAATAGTTTCTTTTCTATTGGTGGGCAAGTATATTTTCTAGAGTGTCTTTCAAAAATGGATCTTTTGACATATTCTCACAGATTTCTTCTAGAGATAAGTTTTTATTTAAAATATAATTTCTTTAATATTATGTCTTATTTTGCATTAAACTGCCATTGGCTCTATTACACTCTAAACAATTTGTTGGATAAGCCAAAAACTTAAAACATGAGTATTTTATTAATTTTGAGGGATTGTTCAATATTTTAAACTGTATTAATAGTGGGTACAAGGGCCCATTACTGGAACGTATGCCAAATTTCATTCCCATGTTTAATTTTAGTTAAATGAGGTTTTTTTTTTATTCTAATTCTTATAATTTATTTAGTTTTTTGTTAATCAGAACCAATAATGGTCCAGGAGAATTTTATTGGTGCCCAAGTGACCTACTTCTAGAGCAGTGAAAGTGTAATTTCACTAAGCTATCAAGTATGTGATTACTAAAAAAAATTAGTAGCTGAAATAGTTCATACTTCAAAGTTGGTTGATTGGTTGGTTGGTTACACTTTTATAAAGATTTAAATAGAATGGATATACCCATTAACTTGTATTAGTTGTTTGCTACACAAAAACATTTTTTTTTTTTTTTTACTAAATTTTGAATATATTTCTTTTAAATGCTAAAAAGGTGTAAATTAACAACATAATATACAGTAAAATAACTTTCATTAGGTTGTTGACAATGACATGTTTCGGCTCCATTTTCAAAAACAAATGAGAATATTCTATAAATGCACGGTCTTTGAAGTTATTATTTGAAATGCTATCAATTTAATTTTCATGTACTTTTTAGGTGCGTTCGTAATTATATAAATACGTAGCACCTATTGTCATCTCTTGGTCCGTCCATCTGTCTGTCTGTCCGTCCAACCGTCCACATATAACAACGCAAAAACTACCCAACCGAATGGTTTGGAATTTAAAATCTTTGCAGAATTTTGTCGAGACATTTCAATTTTTTTAAAAATTGAATCAAAACTTTAGGAGATATTAATACAAAATACAAATATTTATTAAGAAATTTGAATTAAAAGAAAAAAAATCGGTGCTTTCTTGTTAGAGGAGCTTCCGAGGTTTAATGATCAAGCGACCGAGATACTTATTTTATGACAGAAATTAATCTGCTGACGATATAATTCATTTCACAGAATTAAAAATCATCAAGATCTGAATATTTATATAACTAGCTATAGTACGAACGCACCTCATTTGTCACGTTTGACGTACAATTTCCAACTTGTTTTAATTTATGCATGTTATCTTTTATTTTTACTTGGTTGTTTATTTTCATATTTGTAACCATGGAGTAACTTGAGCCACTATTTCGGTAAGTTAAAAGATGCTGCATCCTTACATATTGTATTTTTGCGTGTTACTCCTCTATGGTTTCTCTTATTATGGATGGATAGTATAGACTGGAGGGAAAAATTATTTTACTTTCATTGAAATTTATTTGGATGGTTTCTTCTTGATATAATCTTGCCAGGCTTGTGGTTTTTCTATTATATCAGCTATATGCTCCTTTTTCCAAGTAAAAATAAAAGATAACGTGCATAATTAAAAAAAAGTACATGAAAATTAAATTGATAGCATTTCAAATAATAATTTCAAAGACTGTGCAATTATAGAATATTCTCATTTGTTTTTAAAAATGGCTCAAAATGAGCTGAAACATGTCAATAACCCAATAAAAGTTATTTTACTGTATATTATGTTGTTAATTTACACCTTTTAGCGTTTAAAAGAAACATATCATTACAAGGTGTCATAATTTATTATATTGTTAAATTTTGAATTTTGTTTCTATGTACTCTAAACATATGCAAAAAATATCAGAATATTAAATAGTTTATCATTTTCTCTATGTGCAGAAAGCAGAAATACATAATTTAAATCAAATTCAATAATAAGTTTTCTGTAATCGATCTTGCTGTAGATATAGATACAAATTCACATGAACACAAATAGAAAAAGCAGTTTTCAACATTCATTAAAGACAATGCGGAAGAAAATTACTATGCTTTATATGGCAAACTTTATTAACACCAAAATCTTTGTACAGAGATAGATAGTCTCAAAAGTAAAAAAAAGAAAATGGGAACAAGAAAATTTTCTGCTTTGCAGACACCCTCCCCCCACCATGTAATCAGATGATTGACTGCTTTTTTTAACATTATTGCAAAGTAACAAATAGGGCAAAAAAAAAAAAAAAAAAAATAAATAAATAAGTTAAGGAATTTTAAAGACTATCCGAAGACAATAAAGATAAGCAGAAATTTTGGTGGGGAGGAAGTACTAATTTAGATGATTATTTATTTATTGTTAACCCAAAGTAAAAAATAGGGCAGAAAATTTAATGTAATTTCAAACTTGTTTATGCTGGAGAAGGCAAAGTGGGAATTTTGGCAAGAGAAGAGGATGAAAGTTTTGAAAGAACTTATTTTTTTTTAAGCAAAAATCTGCCAAAACACAGGAGATTCTCTTCCTGAGAATACTTTTAGAAAAAAATTACAACATTAGACTTAAAAAAAAAAAAAAAAAGAGCTTACTCTAATGCCTACTATTCTCAATGGTCGAAACTGATAATTTCATGGATTTTATTCCCTTCTACCTGAACTATTCTGGCACTAAAAATGGGAAAAGTCATTTTTAGTGCCAGAAAATGCTGAATTTTTATAAAACTCAATGTATCATAACTCAGTAAGTTTTGGACATAGAAGATTTGAATTTTTACTGTTTAACTTGTTAAAATCATGAAGAAATTTTATCTAAATATAATGTATAGGTCCTCCGCAAACTGTATAAAAATTTAGAAATAACTATTTTGACATAAATGGATTTTCATGTGATAAAGAACATTTGAAATATTTCTGCAAATAGAACTATACATCTAAAACTAATGGCTTAGGAATTATCTACAGGTTAACGATAAAAAGAGCAGCCTGTATGCGACATAAAAAATATTATATTTCAGACTGTACAACATTAGATATTATGTAAAGTGAGATCAAAATAAAAATGATTTGCACAACCTACAATGAGGCCCATGATCTGCAGATTTATTAGTAGAATAATAGTATGTAGTATAACCATCTCAACTTCTAAATAAGTTT
Organism: Maratus michaelseni; assembly: GCA_963931845.1. NCBI lineage: Eukaryota > Metazoa > Arthropoda > Arachnida > Araneae > Salticidae > Maratus > Maratus michaelseni. The sequence continues at coordinate 123,760,961 of OZ007595.1, forward strand.
TCATTATTGTATATATTTAGTTTGTAAAACAAATTACATCTTCTGTGTGGTACAACACCTCAGTACTTAAGTGGCTCATTTTTGGAGGCGTACTAATGGTTCATGAAAAATTTAGTATTCTCTTCAATTTTTTCTGGGCATACATTTTGAAACTTTGAATGTTTATTATGACAGATGAAGGTTAAAACAATATATCTTTTGGAGTTCACTAATTTTTTTTAATAGTTAGATACATGCCCGTAAGTGGCTCACTATTGGTACATTTATCTTATATGTGTATATATATATGTGTGTGTGTGAGCAGGGGAGAAGGTAAAATAACTTTAATTTGTAATAATCCATTTAAATTTTGTTGAAAGTAAATTTTATCTTGTTAGACAACTAAAATATTTATTACCATGATCTTGAATTGAACAATTGAAGTTAACAATATAGTTTCAAAGTGCAAAATTTCAGAAAATAGCTTTTGATCAACCTTCCAGAACTTTTTATATTTTAACGTTAAAAAATAAACATATATTTAAGTATTACTTTAAAAAAATTGCTTTGGTTAAAAGTGCAATTTTTATTGTGGTATTGCAGATGGTGAAAGAAAATACATAGGTAAGATAATTTCATTTTGTGCTAGTTGAGTAAAAATATATTCAATACATTTATACTTTGCCATATTTTAAATTAATGGCAAAAAAGCAATAATGTTTCAGAAAAATCTGTGTTTTAGCTTTCATTTTTAAAGAGCTTAAATTTATAAAGTACATTTTTTTAAAAATTTAATTCAAGTATTTCGATTAATTAATTTTGAAGACTGAATACTCCTCACAAGAAAAACTAATTGCACAAATCAAAATTTATTATTGTTCCTATAAAATAAATCTCAATTTTTATTTCTATCAGATACCTTTTCTTAAATTACCAGTAACATTAGCAATGATAATTTTATTACTATTATTATTATTTTGAATTGCATTAACTCCTTACTACATCACTCATTTTGATATTTCAATTCTGTTTAGTTTCAAAAAGAAAGAAAACAATCTTAAATTCCCTTTTTAAGAAACTTTACATGATGTTGATTACAAAAGTATCTTTATCATTGAGTTTCTTATGAAAATTGTACTAAGCCTATAAATAAACAAATGTTTTAGAGACAAATATACATCATTTACTTAAAGACAGGGTCATGTTACCACATTCCAGCATTTGCCTAGGGCTCTGATATTACAGTGACATAAATTATCATTAATGTAATACATTCTTGCAAGGAGCTATCAAAATCACTTTTGATCGCATGGCCTCTAAGCATCAAGATCAGAGCCTGCTTGAAGGTTATTTATTATTATTACTATTATTTGTATTTTTAATAGTGCAGCTTCAGACATATAGTCCACCTTTCTTATCTCTTGTTATGTGTGAATGAGGGGCAACTATATTTATGATTTGCAATATATTTAGAAAGTACAAAAAGTAACAATAATTTAAATTATTACTTGCCTGTTTAATATTTTTGATATTGCTTTCATGAGCAGACAGCTCAGCTTGGAATGCCTGATGCTTTTGCAATTTTCTCATTTTGTCTTCTAGACTAGCAATTTGACTCATGTCTTGTTCAGCATCCAAATACTTCCTCTTTTCGTCAATCCAAGCTTCAGCCTAATAATATCAAAAATTCTAATAAGACAAGTGGAATAAAATAATAAACAGCAAAATATACAGTTTGCTGTTTCATAAACCAATTTAAATATTTTAACCCTCTGAGCATCTGTGGGCTTTCCTGCATTTTCTTTAAAATGTCCATAAAACTCAGTTTAGTTATAATTTTCTTTTGGGGTTTGGTGTAAAGACACTTTTTATATCCTTTCCTTTTTAGCAATTCTTAAAACATAGTGCTATTTAAGAAAAAATAAGTACAGTCAATTTAATTATTTTCGGGATATATAAAAAATAAGGGATGGGTACTTAGATGATTAAACAATAATTTAAAATCCAGAACTATAAAATAAGATAAAAATAAGATTTTATAAAAATAATAAATGTTGAATGAAAGTATGGATGCCATATTTGTTTTAAAGAGATACTAAATCTATAAAAGAATAACAATTTAATTTAATACTACAATTTTAACAAATAACAGTTGGAAGTAGCAAAAGATAAAAGATAGTATGAGACACACACAAAAAAAAAGGTGGGGAGATGTGCAAAAATAAATACATGAAGCAAAAATAAGCCTTTCCCTCCCACTTTTTAAGGACAATTAAATATAAAGTTTATAATAAGTTAGAACAAAAGTTATGTTTAAGATGACACAACAAACAAAAATAAAAATGTTCAATATGCACACCACAAGCTCAGACAAAGGGTTCAGCTAGTTAGCTGAATCAGACAAGTCTAACAAATAAGATAATTCTCAAAACTTGGATGAAATTACAGTAAAACCATAACGAATGTGAAAGGGTTATCACAACATAACTTTACATTATTGGATACAGAAAAGTGGATAAAGTTATTTTACTAAGTGCCGACAACAGAAGTTAAATTAAAAATAATGTAAATTTATAATGCAAAAATTAATTAAGTAATACAGAAGTTTCATTAATTTTATTTCATTTTGAAAAGCCGGCAGAAAATGGATCTCACTTTTACTAAGAGCATCCAAGAACAATTTTTCTTTTCTTTTTCTCCCCCAAATATACGACAGTTTGTGGCAAGGATGAAACAATGATTTTTAATTGATTTTGCCCTTGGTTACAGACTTAAAGCTAGGGGGCCATTTTTAAACTTTCTTGAAGGGGGGAGGAGACAAAAGTTTTCTTTGAGAGGGGGGAAAAGTTGCTTTTGATCTTGCACACAGGTGATAATGAATTATAGTTTTATGTAACACATGTATTTTTAAAATTAACAAAAGCACTCATTAATGATAAATGTGTCTCACTTTGAAGATGTTGCAATAGCAAGATTTTAGAAAACATTACTGATAATTTATTAATTTCTGTGCTCAGAGTATTTTATTTAATTCAAGTAAAGCAATATGATATCGCTATTTTAATAAAATCTGATAAGTTATTTTAACTTTTGTCCAACTTTAAATAAAACTTGAAATTTCAAAATGTATCGGACATCAACAGTCAAACTTCTTGAGGGGGGGGGGGGGGGACTGCCCACTTAGTCTCTCTCAGCTGGCACCTCTGATTAAAAGATAATGACTATTGTTTGAATATTTAAGTTTGAGCCTTTTTGGATTAAGGCTTAGCCACTATTGATTTTGTCTTGTTTCTCTCTTTTTCTAAATTTTAAGGCTTGGAATTTTAACTAAAAAACTTACAGGTTTTAATTTTAAACATCTAAGCAAAAAACCATTGTATTTAGTTAAAGTTAGAGCTAAAAAACAGAGAGAACTAATTTCAGAGGGATTTTAAGAGTTTCAGCTAACTTGAGCTACAAACTAACAAATTTCTATATTTACTTAATTTCAAATAGGATATTTGCTCCCAAATTTTATTACAACTTTGAATTTCTTAAAAAACAAAACATTGTGTATACAGGGTGTCCCTGAATTCATAGGCAAAACTTTAATGTAGGTACAGGGCACTGTAACAAACAATTTTTGTACAGAAAACCAGGGTTGAAAATCCATTTATATGGTAAAAAATACAGGGCATCTCGAGTGAGATGCCCTGCATTTTTGACTAAATGAATGCATTTCTGATCCTGGTTTCCTACACAAAAATTGTTACAGTGTCCTGTACCTACCCTTCAAGTTTGGCCCATGAATTCAGGGGCACCCTGTATATTAAATAAATTTTAAGCATAAGCTTAAATATTTTGTCAATAAATCGTACGTCACCTCAGTGGCATCTCGTTGGAACTGGGCATGGAGTAAACTGTCTGCTAACTTTTGTTTTCGAATATTGCTTAAATCTTTCACTTTATTTCTCCTGTAAAAAATAATAACAAAGTTTTTAAAAAATCAATCAAAGCAAATATATCATTCTGAAAGTTAGTTTAAAATAAAAATTAAGAGGAAAGGTTTGAATTTTTATTTTCAATATTTTAAAAAATAATCTTTAGTACTTTATGAATGAAAGTACATTCTACAATAGGAAAATATAATTTTATTTTGTGTTTTGTTATAATTGTTTAATCACCTGCTTGATTAGGATACTTATTTTACTTTTAAGTATAAATAGAATTTTCATATAATTATTGTCAGCCATGTTAATATTATTTTTAAATGATGATTATATTGAGAAAAATAAAAATAAAATAAATTGAAATAAAAAATCTCTAAGACATTGTTATTTAAAACTTAGCTTAATTTATTTTAAAACAAATTAAAATGTTCTGAAAATATCATGAAAAAAAATTAAATGAACATTTTGAGCTGGTAATATGTGTAAGTATTCTAACAGGAATAATGAGAAGATATTTAGGTTGTAAGGATTATTTTCAGTGAAGGAAAGTAACTCAAAGTTTTGAATCTCAAAAATATTCTTGAAGAGACACAAGAAGTACAATAGCAATTCATGAGTGCTAGCAGTATGAAATTCAGGGAAGAGCAAAATTTTTTATCAGATGTGCCAATGCTCATCAGCTTTGAACTGTATTTTTTAAAATGGAGACTATAAACATGAAATAATCAAAACTAAGAATTTTTTGTCAGAACACCCGTGTAAGATAAATGCTAAAAAATGTAAAGATAAAAGTCAGCACAGAAATTTAACCTTTAAAAATTATTAAATATTCAAAAATAAATTCCTAAAAGCATTTTTCAAAAAGACAATTGAAACAATAATTCCTTTTTCTTTTTCTTTCTTTTTTTTTTTTTTTTAATGAGAGAAACATTTTTATCTAAAATTTAAACACTTGAATGTTAAAAAGTAAAAAATAAAACAATTCATAAAATAAAAATTGATTTCCATGCAGGAATTCAGGGGTCTCTACTCACCAATCATTAGTAGGGTATTAAACTTTGAAATATGGAGATTTAAAATTTTCCTGGACCAGCCAAATAATTTTCCTTTCATTCCCCCCCCCCTCCTCCCCCCAAATAATAATTTTCCTTTATTGTTAGATTTAAATGAAAACAATTTTAAATAACTTCTACATATTGCTTTTTCAGTTTTCAAATGCCATTTATGCATGTTTGGACTACCAATGCATTCACCCTGTCCAGTAGATGGCTACTAAATAAAAAGTAAGTATTAACCAAACATTGGTGAATAAAAAAAATCTTATCTACTGGTCAGTGGCAACTAGCCAAAATTTCTTATTTTCAACTTTACTCTGCCTAACTAAAAAATTCTTAATTCCTTTTTCTTTTAGTGTTTTAAATGATTTGTAAAAAATAAAATTTTACTTTTTCCTTTCTTTCTTTAATTTTATGCTAAAATTAACTGAAAGCATTTCATGGAATAATGGAAAAAAATCACATTAAAAAAATAACATTATAGTAAATAATAAAATTGAATTAATTATGACAAAATACAAAAATATGATCAATCAAATGTAAAAGATTGACGCTGCAATCAAATGTAAAAGATTCATTTGAAATGAAATCTAAACAATGGAATCAAACTGCATGAAGCTCGAAAAAGCTAAATTTTAATCACAATAATAATACAGTAAACTCTGTCTAAGGCAGACAGTGGGTAAAACGATAATCTATCTAACTCAGAAAGATTTTCAAGTCCCAGCAAATCCACAGACATGGAGTTAAGTTCGTGTAAGGCAGAATACTGTTTGTGATAGAAAAAAAAATTGGTCCATATCGATTCCGCCTTAGACAGAGTTAACTGCAATAAAAAAAAATTTCACAAACTTAAGTAAAAACAGAAACTAAAATTAGAAACATTCTGAAACTATGCTATATTTTTTATTTATTTATTTATTTATTTTTTAAGTATCAGAATTCAGTATTTATTTACCTGTTAGTCACTTCCATCATTCTAGTTCTTATCGTATCAGAATCAAAATGCTTTTGTTGTAGCAGTTTGGTTCCATGTTCTTGCAATGCAACCAACTGAAAAAATGAAAAAGTTTGAAAATTATTAATCAAGCAATAAGCTTATAATATACTTAGAATATCTTATTTTTGTATGAATATTATGCACATTAAGATACTTTGTATACAAACCTTTATTATAAGAAAAATAATAACTTACTTTTTCATTTTGAGTAAATAGAAGCTTTTCAAATGCTTCATGCTTTTTCACAAGAGCATCAACTTCTTCAACAGTATTGCCCATATCAGAACCAGATAAATAAACCTATGAGATAAAAAAAATAGATAATAAATTAAAAACATAAAATTCTAAAGAAATAAAGCAATAGTATAAGAAAATATTTGTTGTCTGAAAAACGTTCTATAAGAAATTAATTCAAATGAAAAAATCAGTAATTAAAGTTTTATTAAGTATACATATAACATAATTTTTTAAAATATGTTCATAATAAATTGCACAGTAACCAACAATTTAAATTAGAACAGGATAAAAGATCAACATTATTAGCAGGGTTAGCATGTCTGCCCCTCTCATTTCAAGAATAATTCAAATGTTATTTATTTGTTTCTTTCTCCTAAATTAAATGTTTCAAGTTATTTATATAAATAACTACTACTTTTAACTGAACATTTTGTCTCAGTAGAAAACACCCATGAGTCATAGTTCAGTCCACATCATGTTTATATGCATTAAAGACAAAATCATGTATTACTGAATATCTAATAACTCAAAGAGTTATCTTAAATCATAGTCAACACATATAAAAATACATGAAAGTGACTGCGATAAAAATAATCAGACGTGTAATTACAAATAGTTTCATTAAAAAGACTAAAAATATATATTTTACAACAATTAATAACATCATAATAACATGATCTTAGAAACTTTTGACAAAGTACAGAAAAAAAATTGCTATATTAGGGATGTTGCTTTAAATACCTAATTATTGCTTTAATTATCGTAAATCATAGTCAACACACATACAAATATGTGAAAGTAACTAAGATAAAAATAATCAGAAGTTTAATTTCAAACAGTTTCATTAAAAAGAAAAAAAAAAGATTTTTTACAAGAATTAATAACATTAGAATAACATTATCTTAGAAACTTCTGACAAAGTATGAAAAAAAAATGCTTTATTAGGGATGTTGCTTTAAATATCTGTCGGGGAAAAAAAATAAACTGCCTTATTGGTAGATTTTATTTACACACCAGAGTAGAGAAGATTAATAAATGCATTTAAATTTTTGTTTAAAAGCTGTATATTTTTCACTTGTACGTAATTAAAAACTTCAGTTGGGGTTGATTTTATTATGTTTTAATTGATACAAATTTTTAAAATCCTGATTCACAACTTCTATATGCAATCACAAGCTTAAAGTGTTGACACATAATGAGTGGTTTATATCTTGAGGTAACAACATTTTGACTGTTCTCTGGAAGAAAAATATAAATGTTTACCATGTTGCTAAAAATGTGTATACAACCATAGTCAATTTCTAGTTCCTATGCCTAGATGGCTTCTCTCACTTAAAACAGAATGAAGTATGGAAAACACTAGTCATGTTTCAGAAATGAAGGGAAAATTAAACAGAAAATCAGTCGAGCTCAGAATACATGTAAAGTCAGTCTCATCACATTATTATATTTTCATATTCAAGAGGAAACTACAAAGTTGAATGCAAAAGACATAGCTCTTATATATGGCCTTAAAAAATAATTAGTTACATTAAATACAGGAAAAAAAAAATTATGAGATTTAGACTTAACAGTTCTTTAAGTACATACAAGATTTTCAGTCTATACACACAGTCAAACTCGTTTGATAACAGCACTGCTAAAATGAGGACGTTAAAACATGTAATTTACATGTTTAAGAATGGTTCAACATTTAAACTATATTAAAATTTTAATGTTTTATCTAAGCTACAAAAGCAGGATCATGACTAATATGAGCAAAACATCTGTTCATTTCAATGTGATTTTTTTGTGTGTGAAAAAAGCATGGTTAGAATTAGAAAAGAAATCACTTCTTATTGAACAACGTTCTCTCTCAGTGATAATATTTCTAGATTACAACTGTCAGTCAAATTGTGGTAATTTATCAATTTTACCAGACAGAATTGCAACCTTCAAGAAGATCCCAAACCCACAAAAATGCAAAGGAATGTTCTTAGGTCTTGAAAAATGAACGAAAGAAGAGAGAGATAAGGACATTTCTATTACCACCCTTTTGTAAGAATTACAATTGAACCATGGAAAGTAAGAAATATAGAAGAAAACTTTCATTTGTTTTTTTCATTAAATCTGGACTAAGGGCCATATTAACCAGCCTTTTCTTGTCTCTTATTGTACAGGTAAAATTAAATAGATATGTGAAATCAATAGCTTGGAAATTGCAGTAATTATTGCAATGTTAGGTGAAGTTCTCTGAGAAAAGGGTAAGTGACCGGTTGTATTACTGCATGTCGATCATGTCCTTTGGAATTACTAGTTCATTAAAGGCTTTGACTTCAGTACTGCGACTTTTTCTGAAGGAAAGATCAATCTAAAAAAAAATAACACAAACAAAAGTAAAACTGAATATTTTATGTTAACTTTAGGATATTAAGTTAATTGTAGCATTGAGATAATCAGAGCAATTAACAGTAGTAATTAGCTTAATTGTGTGTGTGTTTCTGAGATTTTTATTAATTTTATGGGTATCATGATTAATGGTTAATACAAGGACTTTAATAATTCCCTTCCTTTTGATATTAACAGAGTTCAATTGTCTATAGGTGTGTGTACCCACACACATGCATATATATATATATATATATATATATATATATATATATATATATATATATATATATATATATATATATATATATATATATATTCTAATGAGTTATCAAACTAGAAAATAATAATTCATAAAACAAAATTACTATTTAATAGCTACAACATACCTCTTGTTGGCTACTCAGAGTATCTAACTGTTTAGCATCCCTTAGGAAGCAATGTAGGTCGCACAATTGATCCAAATATATTTTTTTCTTGTGCCAAGCTGTATGCAAATCACCCCTCACAGCCAACAACTGGTCTAATCGCTCACGTATCTAGATAATACAATGAAATTTGTATTTGTTAAACATAAATAATAATAATAATAAATAAATAAAAGCACATTTAACAGCTGAAATCAGTGCCATAGCTATTATTAAAGCTACTATGCACCAATGGCAACCGAAATACATTTACCAATAGCAACCTAAATTATACCAATTGGATCTACACTCCTCACCTAATCTTGCTACCAACCCTCTAAAACAGGACAAAAAAGTGGACTAATCATGTAAATTAAGTTAACTGATGTCTGTACTTGATTTGCATTTTTACCTAAACTAATGCTTTTCAAAGATTTTTTATCACTAATTTTTATAATAGTAAACTAAATTTGACATAAAAATTAACATATCATTATATAAAACTATTAACCAAGCTGTTCACCATGACAAATATTAAATTTGCATTTCCATTACAACAAATGCTAAGTTCCCCTTTTGTCATGTTCCATTGCAGATAAAAAGTGTTCATACTTCAGTTTGTCAGTTTGTTATTTTGCCAATCTGTATCTGTTAGTCAGATTACTAATTTTCATAAAAATAATCAGATAGTTTCAAACCTTTAGTGTGTTATAGAAGTGAACTACAGTACATTTTCTATTGAAAATAGTCTTTGATCATATTACTTTTTTTTTTTTTTTTTTCAGCGCAGCACAAAATAATGTGAATTTACTTTCTGCCCAAGTTTGAAAACATCGTCAAAGGGCCATTATGTTTTGTGATATATTGTTAATGATATATTTCAAAATTTAATGATTTTTCTTCCCAAGTTTAAAGAATCAAACATACTGCTTGAAATATGTTTGTTTAGAGCATTTTGCATTACTGTATCTGTCACCCTACTCACAATCTTACTATTATAAAAACACTCTGATCACTACTAGGGCTGGATTATTTATCGATATATCGGTCAAATATTGATATTTTTTAATTATCGTAATACCGATACCTGAGCTCTGATTCTGACAATATATCCCAATAACGATAGCTAAGCTGAAACTCTACCAATATATCCCAATAACATTTTTCCCCGCAGCGCGACTTCGAAATCCTAGAAAAAGCACCGAAATTGCAGTAATAATATCGGAATAATCATTGTATCCCAATAACATTTTTTTTCCCGCAGCGCGACTGTAATCCAATGTATCCCAATAACATTTTTTTTCCCGCAGCGCGACTGTAATCCAATGTATCCCAATAACATTTTTTTTCCCGCAGCGCGACTTCGAAATCTTAGAAAAAGCACCTAAATTGCAGTACTAATATCGGAATAATCATTGTATCCCAATAATAAAAAAAAATTCCGCAGCGCGACTGTAATCCAATGTATCCCAATAACATTTTTTTTCCCGCAGCGCGACTTCGAAATCCTAGAAAAAGCACCGAAATTGCAGTACTAATATCGGAATAATCATTTTCCACCATTCATTTATTCCTGCCTGCTTCATTCAAAGCCAAATATCCCTTCTAATGATTATCTCTTTTTCGTTGTTATTCCAATATATCCCAATACAATCTATGCTTTACTTTTATTTAAACAAACCGCATATTCCCCTGCTCGTTTGTTACTGAATAAAACTGTTATCGTCTGTGTTTCCGTCGCTGCTTAGACATATTGCAATATATCCCACATATTGATATGTCCAAATTCAAACGAATAAAGAAGCGCTTAAAATACGTACGAGTTAGTTGTTGAGTGGATAATATTACCAGAACCAGAGCTTATCAGCTGGAAAGCTCGGTTCGCGAGCAACCAATCAGAGTGCGAAATGGTAAAATTTCGCCTTTCGGCTACGATGGTGAAGCTAAGCTTCCACATTCTTTCACTGTGATTCGTTTCTTTTGAAAGGAGCTTCCTAGCTATTAACGTCTAATATTGCGAGCGCTGAATAGCCAGCCAGTGTTTATTCTATTCCTATTTCGTCTGTTGTTTTATTGTTAGAGAGCGCACAAATCGGATTGATTTTAATATATGCTGTCTTGATACTTTAGCTTAAAACGAAGTCAAAAAAGTACATTTTAATTAGTACAAAACTATTCCGAAATGTGATTTGAATATTTATATTTCAAAAAAGATTTCAATGTTGTATTTATGTGTAGTAAATAGATAGGAAGCTGTAAATACAGTGAAAATTTTTAATTTTTTTTCTATTAAGAATGCATTGATATCTAAGAGAAAGATTGAAAAACAACATTTCTGCAGCATCTGTAATCCATTGAAAGCAATTTAATTACAAGTATATTAGCACGACATGTGGCATTAAACTAATTTCAGTTTTTGCTGTTGATTTTTACTTATTTTAATAATATTAAAATCAGCAACGTCCTAAATTTAAGAACATTTTATTTTAGTTTCTTTTTTTATAATATTCTTAGTTATACACGAGGATATTAAATAGTCAAAATAGTGCAGAAAATAGGAAGAATAGGGAGCATACTATTTTGAAAGAAAACCACTATCCAAGCAATGCAGGGTGGCTAGTAGTCAGGGAAAAATACAGTAAAAAAAAGTGATAAACACCAGTATATTCTTATAGAAAAATTTATGTTGATTATTCGATCAAATGATCAATTTGAATTTTTCTATAAGAATATACTGGTAATTATCATTTTTTGTACTGTATTTTTCCCTGACCACTAGCCACTCTGCAATGGTATAAGCCAAACATATATCGCACAATGTGTCCATTTCCTAAACTATTTCTGTTTTGTATAAATATGAAACTATAATATTTAAAGGATGCTGTGTGAGCAAATAGGTTAGGAGAGTTGATTCGTTGCTTTCTACACCTGTTTGTACTTAAATTGCTGCTACCATACCATTTATCTTTGAAAATTAACATTTTTTCTATTCCCACACACTTTAAGGTAGTTATCGCGATATATCACCAATATCAATATTAATTCGTTGATATATTGCGATATTAAATTTCTGATATCGTCCAGCCCTAATCACTACGCAGTTTAAATAAGTCATTGAAATACCACATAAATTTCTTTTTTAATTAATTTAACACATTGACACCCAGACTGCTTTTTTCAAGTATCGACGTATATACCAGCATTAAAACAGGATGTACGCACTGTACGTCTGTAGACATCTATGATAAAATCAGGATGCACACATCGTACATCCTGGATGTCAAAGGGTTTATGTAACTCTGATACTTTTTTACAAAAATTCGCAAAGATTCCTACATACTATTTAAGGATAACCTTAGATAACTACCTACTTTTAGAATACCTAAAAATATATTATTAAAGATAGTTACTGTGTGAACTACATTTGCAATTTATGTTTAAGCTAATTATGAGTTTCAAAGCTGGCTCACAACTCTAAAAAATTTACTCATAGTTTTCCTGACAATGAAACAATTTGATTTACAATTTTTTAAGTTTAGTGGAAACTTTGATGTTAAACTCATTTTTGAAATTTTTTAACACAAAATGAATAGATAGCACGCATTTAAAATGAACAATGAATTTAAACATACCAATATAGGCTAAATAATATAGATTATAATAACTAAATGCAATTAAACTACTAAAATATCTTCCAATATTTTTAAATAATTTTTTTATTCTAAGCAAATTTTAAAAAAAAATGACAAGTTATTATGCATTAATTAAATACAGTTAATTCTGTGAAATCTGCACAGCACGGAAGAGAAGGCTTGGGGAATTATAGAATTTGCAGACCTGCCAACCTTTGAAAATGAGAAATAGTACCACACCAAATTCAAATTTATCCGAAGGTTGGTTGGTTGGTGGCTGTTTTTTACGCTGTAAATTTTAAGCGAGCAAATACTAATCAATTAAACACAGGTGTATATCCATCGTATATCCATTCGTTTTTGCTATTTTTTTTGTTGCAGGTGGGATTGATTAAACATAATTATTCCTATTCAGTTAATGCTCTGTCCACTCCTAAGCCAAATTTCGGAACTTCACAGTGAATTTTGTAAAAGATTCCAAGGCAGTTGGGGGGAGAGGGTGATAGAACTACGGGTATATCTTCCAGAGAAAAATGTCTGAGTTAGAGTCCTTCATCAGGTCGAGTAAGCTGATACAACCGGGAGTGGGGGGTGTCCACTCCCACTACTTTTTTCGCGTCCCTTTGACGAAATTTGCATTTTTTTTCGAGATCTATTGATAAAATTTGCATTTTTTTTCGATATTTTTTGATGAAATTTGCCGTTTTTACGCGATTCTCTGACGAAAGTTACGTTTTCCCCGCGATCTGTTGACAAAAATTTGTCATTTTTTCGCGATCTTTTGACAAAATTTGCCGTTTTTCGCACTGTTTTTGACGAAATTTGCCGTTTTTTTGCGATCTTTTGACGAAATGTGTCGTTTTTCGCAATGTTTTTGACGAAATTTGCCGTTTTTTAGCGATTTTCTGACGAAAGTCACGTTTTCCCGGCGATCTGTTGACAAAATTTGCTGTTTTTTCGCGATCTTTTTACGAAATTTGCCGCTTTTCGCAATGTTTTTGACGAAATTTGCCATTTTTTCACGATTCTCTGACAAAAGTCACGTTTTTCCCGCGATCCTTTCACAAAACTGGCGATTTTTCTTCGAACGAAAGACGAGATTGATTTTTTTCTGCGATCATTTGCCGAAATACCGATACATTTTTGGATGAATTTTCGGATTTATGATTACTGATATTTTTTTTTTCGGAAATCATTGCCTTAATTTTTTGGAAAATTCGGACCGGAATCACCCCTGGACGATCTTTTGACGAAATTCGCATTTTTTCAGCAATCAGTTGAATGAAATTTGTTAGGCCATGGAATCTTTAGTCAATGTGTCTTCCTTATTGTGTGCTTAAAGTAGTGAAATTAAAGTGGTGAAATCATTCCAAAAAGACCTAGCATTAAATGCAACTTTCTTTATTTAAATTAATCAACATGATTAGTATAATTCTTTCAAAATGAAGTAACAAGGATTAGTTAAAATTAAATGAGCCCAGCTCATATCCACCATCTTGGTACAGTAAACAACAAGAAAAATTTATCAATCAATTCCACTAGGATTCTCATTCTAACAAACTCCACAAGTAAGCCTGGAAGCAAAAACATTAGCTAGCCAGCAACAGTGAACATGTGGTCACCAAGTGTACTACTACATCAGCAGCTGCTCTATAAATACAGAATACAACAGTTAAAGTTACAGATAAGTTTCAGAAACACAACTGCAGTTAACAACTGGTTAATTATGCAAGGGGGAAAAAAAACATACCAACACTTTTCTTAGTGACACAGAAACTGAATCCAGGTGAACTGGTTTAATCTCACCTAACAGAGGTTAAAGTTGCAGTTTGATGAATTTTGAGTCCAGCATTTCACTTTACTGTAGTGGCAATCATATTTGTTTACCTTTTTAGCACTACTTTGCTACAACTTTACATGATGCAGGTAACACTTAGTAACTACATTTACTTTATATAATACCATAGGTTTTATTTTATAGAAACTTTACTATTTAAGAAAACTATTACAAACTATTAATTTATGAGAATGTATATTAATTTATGAAACTTTAAAACTAGTCAAACAATAACACATATGCAAATTGGTTGGAGAGAGAGCTGGGAAAACTTATTGGGAAAACTTTATAAACATAATAGATTACTTATTTTACATTAACAATAAAAATGAGTTGAAAAATTTTAATATAACCCAACAAAATTCATGTTTTTTCGGCGATACTTTGGCGAAATTTGCTTTTTCCCGCCAATTTTTTGACGATATTCGCGTTTTTTTCAGCGATCCTGTAACGAAATTCGCATTTCTTAGCTCGATCCTGTGACGAAATTCGTGATTTTTCGCGCGATCCTGTGACGAAATTCGTGATTTTTCGAGTGATCCTGTGACAAAATTCAATTTTTTTTTTTTTTTTTTTTTTTTTTTTTTTCCCCAGAAAATCGTAGTTTTAGACAGATTTTCGTAGCATCGTAGTTTGTGGCGCTCAAAATCATAGCAACTACGATTTTTTCATAGCAGTTGCCAGCTCTGAATTTGGCAGATCAATGTTTCATTTACATATAGTTTCTTTTAGCCTTATTATAAATTAGCAATATTTATTAAAAAAAAATGAAAATGCAAAAAGAAATAAAGTACAAAAATAAAACAGAATTATCTGCTAATTTTATCAATCATTATTCAGTTTTTAAACTGCCACAAAGTCATTACCTTTGGTTCTGAGATAAAATATAAATGAAATCATCTATAGATTGTACTAAATATAAAAACTTTATTACTACTATTATTTTAACAGACAATATGTGAAATACATAAAATTTTTTAAAACATAATTCAGTTCTTTGGAAAATAATTAATTGATGAAAACACTATTATGTTAAATTTGTTTTATGGGCCAAATTATTAACCACGATTTATCTTGTTTACATCCCAAAATGGATAGCAGATTTTAGAGAATGGTAGATTATACAATGGTGAACTCCACAGAGTCGACTGTATTTATAAATAAATGGGTACATTTATGGATATTATAAATTTAATTACTTCGTCATGGGCATAGTGTCCTCCATCAATCATTTCTTCTCCAGCATTCACAATCGTACCAAAAGTGCCTTCTCGAGCCTCAATTTCTGCTTTCAGCTGCTCATGTTCTGCTTTTAACATCTGAGCACTGGCAACATCCCTCACTTTCTCTTCAGTTTTCAAGGAAGAGCATAGGCCTAGTGCCCAATTCTCAACATCTCGTACCTAATAAAAATGGTTCAAAATAAATAAAATCTGAAGAATTGTTGGAAGTTACTTTTGACATTTCAACAAAATAAAAAGTCTACTTTATGGTAAAACACAGAAAAAAAACTTCGTTTTTTCATTGACAGGTTTCAGTTCAGCACCAAAGTGGCTGAACTATTGACAATATCTTATTCTCGATCTGGTTTGATGATTAATCTTCCATAACCAGGTCCACAACATATTTGAGCAAATGTGAATTGGCACAACAGCATTTTTAAAAACCTTTAATGATATTCACATTCATTTTAAAGGACATTGCAGCCACAATTGCAATAATGGAAGTAGACCTAATTGCAGAAGATTAATCATACATAATAACAACATTATTCATAAACACATCCATCTGTTGTATTTTTACCACCCTCTATAAATAGCAGGTACATAACATAACTGATAAATAAAATTAACATTTAAAATAAAATTATTAAAATATGGAGTTTAAAATTTGCATAAATTGAACATTTTTAGCAGTAGTATAACTGACCAACATAATAAACATAATATAACACAAATACCGATTTTCTTAAAACTTGTCTTTACTGAAAAGAAAACACACACATGAATCATTTTAAATAATGTATTGATATAATACTGATTAATATAATCTAACAATCTATGATTAATATAATTTCCTGTTCATACCCACACGTGTGTGATTCATTTTAAACAATGTATTGATTTAATAATGATTAGCAGAATTTAGCAATCTAACACTAAATGAATTTTACAAGTTTTGAAAACAGCATTAAGATGATTTAAAATAATAATAATAATATACTCACTGAAGCTAAAAATCTTTGAAGTTGATAAGAAGCCTGCAATTCTATTTTCCTTTGTGCAGCCCTCTCTTGAAGGGTGTTCCAATTCTCAATAACCATATTTTGTTGATGCAGAATATGATCAGCATTACCACCTGGATAGCAGCCTTGAAGACGAGCACTGTCATCTACTAAAATTTGAAGCTAAAAGAAAGAAAAAAATAGTGATGTTGAAATAAAGAGTCATAAGCAAAAATATAAACATAATAATTAGTTATTGCAAACTTCAATTTAATACAAAACAATTAACATGAATCATTAAGTGATTACAAGATTTTTCCATAGTAATCTAATAATATAATGTTACACTATCCTAACCTGATTTTAATTAAATAAAATAGACATCAACACAATCTTTTTAATGTGTTTAATGCAGATCATTGTACATATATATTTTATATTAAACGGTTTATCTTCAATGAAGAACTTCGAAGAATTCATTTAATAAGTATATAAATATTTCTTTTTAAAAATGTAACTTCACTGATATTCGTTTAAAACAACTTTATTATAAATCATAATGTATTCCAGTAACTCAATTCCGGGCAAAACTATGGTAATAGCAATGAAAAGGTAATATTTTTCAATGTAGAATCTTTAACTTATAAGACAAACCTAAACAGTAAACAAAATTCTAATTAAACTGAAATGTTGTATGATGCCACTAATATATCCAAATCTAAAATTCTAAGGTCATTAAATATTAAATTAAAAATGCTTAATCAACAAATGTATTTGGTTGCTAAATGCACCTCTATAACTACTCACTAAACACAAAAATTGCTTCAGAAATGGGAATTCAAATATAACAAGCTAATGGGAATTATTTTAATCTTTAAAGATCAATTATATAATTTGAACTCTCTGTGGAATATAATTTATTTCTGAATAAATAAAACTTTACATAAATGTCAGAACAATAGCATTTTACAAGTTTTAAAAAATAAATTAAAACAATGATAAAATATATAAAATAAAATAAATACATAAATAAAATAGTAATAATATAATTTAATTAATTAATTAATAATACTAATTTCACTAAAAAAACAATAACTATAACAAAGAAAGATCCACATTTATACACAGAAACATCAACTTTTCAAAACTTTAAACTCCAAAGTTTTTACATAAATAAATAGGGGACATAAAATCACGTAAGGGCTGCCTGTTACGTGACTTTAGATCATCCTTCATGCCTATAATCTAACAGAAAAGGGAAAAAAATATTTAAAATATTTTTCTATTTAATAGCCCAAATGAGTAAAAAATAAAATTTTTAGATATCCAAGAGTAAATGTGTTGAAATTAAAGGTAATTTATCAATGAGTAAAATATAAAACTTACTACATCTTTTATGTTTTTGTTTCTCACAATAAATTTTATTTAGATTTCATTTTTCAAAAAGAAGCAAATTTTTAAATTATCTAGAGCAAGATCTGGAAATTTAAAATTTTGTTGCATTTATAAATATTAATTTAATAAAATTACTCTGCATAGATATGTTACATTAAAGCCATTAGACTGAACCTGTGGCTCAAGACACAATCATTATTTTTTCTTGTAAAAATTATAAATGTGAGGATGAAATATGCTGTCATTGGGGAATTTAGTACAGTGGTACCTACCCCTTTACTAACCACGATTAGAAAAACAGAACTATAATTAATAAAGATAATATACTTCTGTTTAATTTCATTGAATCCAGTGGTACTCCATGAATATAAAATGCAACTATGAATCTAAACAATTGAAAAATTAGTGATGTAAACTTGGCAAACGATAAACTGTGGATTAAAGATAGTCAGCTACACTTATAATACATTTGTTACACTTATGCAATCCTCTTACAAAAGCAAAAAATCTATCCAACTACTAATTATTTTATTCACATCAGTATGTGTTAGTGAATCATTCTATTTTAGAATTGAATGGGCTGAAAACTTATATAAAATATTTTAATGATAAATTAAGGCTAAAAATCGTAATCTGGATATTTTAGAATAGTGAAAAGTTTATCTGAACACTTGCAATCATACAACAATCACAAATTTAATTTTCTTTTTAATACTTTCTAACATAGTTGAAAAGGGTTTATGAATTCAGCTTGTCTGTTTGTCTGCTAACTTGCGTAAATATATTCTGATCACCATGCAATGAGATTTACTATGGCATGTTCGTACTGAAAATTAAGTATCTAATCTTTACACTTCATTTACAGTGTCACTCAAAAGAATTCTGTTACATTACGCTCTATGGGGGAAAATCTTTAGTGGTGTATTTTGTCATGTTACACTATTTCAAACATCTTTAAATTGATATATAGCATTGAAGTGCACTACAAGAGGAATACTTTAGAATAGGGTGCGCATAGTCTTTGTTGTTCATTTCCAAGGACACACAAAATAATTTGGTTACAGTACTGTCTATGAGCAATAGTTGCTGGAAGTACATTTTTAAATTAAACTAATTTTTTGCCTATTACTTGGTGTGCTAATTCTATAGCTGATATACAGGGCAGCACAAACAACCTCAAGTACATTTCTATTTATTAATGGAAGTTACTGAAGGGGAATTTAGAATTGTGTTATGCTTTTTCTAACTGAACTAAATTTTAGTATACTATGCAGTATGTATGCTTATCTATAGACTATATACAGCACTGACAAAAGAATTCGACTTTTTTTACGACTACTGATGGCAATTCTTGAAATTAGGTTTTCAAATGTGTTATGATACATTCCATTTATACTTTTAAATTCAATAGTTTTCATTAATTATTTTACTTAAATTAAATATTTAATCCTTATTAATCATTAATTAAAAGTTTTCATATTAATTAACATTTAAATTAATTATTTAATCGTTATTATTTAAACAGTCAATAATTTCTATCTTTTTAAAATTAATCTTTTTAACTTTTCTTCTTAGATATTATTATTAATTAAAAATAACTTCTAGAATTAAATCACTTTTTAAAAATCAATAATTACTTGTAAATTAAATCGTAATCATGCATTTAAATCTCTGGATAGAGAATTAAGGATTTCCGTTTGTTGACATCGATTCCGGTAAAGTACTGCGATTTTTCTTCTAAGTTAAAATATATAATTTCTACTTTTTAAATATTAATTATTTTTGTTTTAAAATTGATTCAAAAGATTAAACATAATTAATTATGCAGTCTGCCAAAATTCTAGCAAGATTCAACGTAAATCTTGGCAGATATGATTTTTTAAACATTTTCTCTAATCTCAATGTTTACTTCGTTTGCTTTCACTATGATGCCTGGCCATTTTGAATCGCATCTTCGTGCGTTCAAAAAACAACAACTTAAGAGGTAATTGTCACCCATTTTGGTGTAGGGGTCGTTCGAGCGGACATTCCAAGGTTAAGGGGTGCATTTTTCAGTGGGGAGAAAGGGGAATTCAAATTTGTTCTAGAACATTCGCGAACGAAAGATCTTAATTTCCGCTACTTGTTGCTAGGGAGTAAGTGTTTTCCTTTCGCCAGTATCATTCGCGTGTAGAGTTGAGTTGTCGCACTAATGCTTTTTAGCAGTTACGGTTGAGAGTTAAGCCATACGAAAAGAAGAAGAGGAATTTTTCGACTCTTCTGATTGGATATTTTTGGCGTGTGCGTGAGTTGACTTGGTGGAGTTAAAATTCAAATTTTAAGTCAGTCGGTTACTTTGCTCTACTAGAGTAGGATGTAGTTAGCGAGTATAAAAAGGGTGTTTGGCCGAAAGGCCAGACACAATGTGAAAAAATCTCTTACGAGAATAAGGTCTAAAAATTTGGATGGATGTCGGATTAAGTTTTGCAGAACTAAAATTCATCATCGACGATTTATACTCATATTCTGAAGATTTCACCGGCTGTATAGAAATAACATCAACTAGCTGCTGCATCATTTTTCGTCTTCGAAAGTGCCAATGGAAGATGTTTTCGTATTCAGCGATTTTCACTCTTCAGCAGTAATTCTTCTGATATTTACAGTTCTTTTCTTCAATAAGATAAAATTCAGCATTTGCCATGAGCATTAAAAATTTGTTAATTTCGTCTTTCTTCATCAAAGTGCTGCCGTGAAAGCAATCTTCAACAGTAATTCTTCAGATATTTCGATTTCTTTTCTTCAATCATTCTTCAACAGTAATTCTTCAGATATTTAGAGTTCTTTTCTTCAATAAGATAAAATTCAGCATTTGCCATGAGCATTAAAAATTTGTTAATTTCATCTTTCTTCATCAACGTGCTGCCATGAAAGCAATCTTCAACAGTAATTCTTCAGATATTTCGATTTCTTTTCTTCAATCATTCTTCAACAGTAATTCTTCAGATATTTCGAGTTCTTTTCTTCAATAAGATAAAATTCAGCATTTGCCATGAGCATTAAAAAATTTATTAATTTCGTCTTTCTTCATCAATGTGCTGCCATGAAAAGGCATTCTTCAGCAGTAACTCTTCAGATGTTTAGATTCAAATATTAATGTCAAAGTAAATTGTAATATAACCAATTAACATTTTGAAAACTTTAATGGATAAGAACAATCTCATTTTTTTAGTGAACTCTTTTAGCTGTGAAACATAATTAGAATTGAACTGATCTTTAAGGAATGAATATACATGCTCTGTAATTGCTTTGCTTCGATGAAATGGACTATTAATATCATGATATAATATGTGTTTTATCATAAATAAATACTGCTGTTTCATATCCACCATACATCTGTTTGTCATCTTTGGGTGAGTTGTATCTTTTCTATTTATTTTTCAGATATTTTCATCTCATCGTAAAGTTAAGATTATTATGAAAATAAGTATCTTTTAATTAGCAAATGTAATTCATATTTTACATTGAAGTAAATATTCAAAGTCTTCAATTTTCAGATAAATTATAATTTTTAGAGTTTTTTTTAATTTTCTTAGTGCTAGGTTTAACATCGTATTTGGTGCTTCCACTATACGCGCGACCTGTATTGAGGAGTTGGAGTGGGATTTAGAGTAAACATTTATTCTAATTTTCTGTCTTAATTTAGGCATTTTGGAATCTCTGTTTGCTTTATCTCCTAACCCAACTTTTCCTTACAAAATGTGTTATGCATTTTCCATATTATTTACTTAGACATCATCTTTCACCTTATTATTGAAGTTTTGTTAAAGTATTCTGGAAGTGTTGGAAAGTGTTTCATACTCTATGCTTGATTTTTCATTCTTGTTTTTTAATGCAAAAATACCAAATGTATAATGTGCTCTATATTGTGGATTGCATAGAGTAGGAATGATTTTTATAGTGGGAATTAAAAAAATAATAACTTTAATGAGAAAAGTTGAAATATTATTTGGTAAAACTTTTTTTTCTTCTAATAGAATAAATTATTTTAAACATCATTGCACTGTCTCTGATTTTATCAGTATCTAAGAAGATATTTTTATAAATCATTATTCACCAATATAATGAAGCAATCAATATGCTTTACAGGTTATCATATTACAGGTCATGAAATTTTTTTATACCTTATTTTAAAATTATCATAATTACCTGAGCTTCTAGAGCAACAAGGTCATTCTCAAAGCCTTCATGTTTTCTAATAAGATTCTGAACACTATTCAAATCTCGTCCTAAATCGTCAGGTATACTTGCATACTTTTCCTGAATTCTTGACAATGCATCACCTACATCTCGATTAAAACGATGAATCTCTCCAGCTGCATGAAGTTTTTGATCTCTAGCTTTAATATTGTCCAATAAAACTGACCAGGTTTGCCTACATAAAAAAAAAATAATGATAATAATAATTCTAAACTGTGTTTGCATAAAAAAGAAGTGCACAGCAGACATAAAATAACACAGAAATATATCTATTGTATCACAATTAAATTTTGGTAATATTTTATACACACTTTACAGGACGCATGAACATCCACAAAACAAAATCAAAAGAGAAGCAAGATTTTTGAACAACTATTTTTTTTTTTTTTTCCCCCGAAATGAAGAATTGAAACATTTTATTACTTTCTGTATCAGGGGAGGGTGGGATCTCTGGCTCCCTGAATACTCAGTAAATATACGAATTTTTGAATGCATGATTATAAAAAGAAAAACAGAACTAAAAATAGTCTTCTAGGGACAGGTTCCGCTGACATAAATTCCTTAGTTAACTTTTCCCTTAGTGTCTCTTGAGAAAAATACACTTTTTTATCAGAGAAAAAGAAAATTTAGTTAATTAAATTTGAAAATCAATTGTTCTCCTCTGCCCCTCTTGCAGTCTTCCCCCCCCCCCCATAAGTAGACAAAAGAATTTCTTTTAATAGAAAATTTTACATTCCCATAAGCAGACAAAAGTATTTCTTTTAATAGAAAATTTTACATTCTCATAAGTAGACAAAAGTATTTCTTTTAATAGAAAATTTTACATTCCCATAAGCAGACAAAAGTATTTTTTAATAGAAAATTTTACATTAACTACCTTAAATGCTGCTGCCTTTGTTCAATCTTTCCAGAGTAGGAACTGTCACTTGCAATCAGCTTCTTAGCTAATTCTTCACACTGATTAAATCTTTCTGATCCTGCTTCCACACGAACTTGAAATTCATCAAATTTGCTTTGAAGCAACTGTATAGATATAGAATTGTTAAATCATTTAAAATCATTAAATCCTTTAAAAAAAAATTAACACAATTAGGGGAGGGAGATCTTTTGAAAGATGCACTTAAATAAAACTTCAAGAAACTACTATAACTTGAAAACTATTATATTAAAAATTTAAATAGAAATGAATTATATTACTTGATTTTCTCTGTACAAAATTTCTGGTGCCAGAAATAATTTTACCACCAATCTATAAAAAAAGGTATTAATACCTTTCCCACCAATAATGTGTCAATTATGCATTGAAAATCACTCCCAAAAACATGTTTGTATTCCTAGATTCGGAATTTATAATTGATCAAAAAGTGAAATCAATAATTCATTGACAGGGATGATTCAGCCAATCTGTTCAGAATATGCATAAATATTATTCTGATTTTGAAGATTAGAAGTACTATCTATGTTTCTTAAGCTTTTTTTAATTAATACACTATTTTGTTACATATTCCCATATTTACACCTTTATGTTGTGCAGTTAATATCAATTTTAAAAAAAACTAGTTAAGGTAAAGCAAGAAATTTTTAAAACTGAATTGCATTTAAATTCACAATGAAAAGTAAAAACTTCCTTAAAACATCTGGAAAAAAAAGTTATGCATAACGTGTTTCAAAAGAACTAGGCCTAGACTTTTCCCACCATAAATTTTCTCCCAGACATAAATAAGCACCATTTTTTTTTTTTTTTTGCATACAAAAATACTAAGTTAACAAAAGATGTGTCAATAAACAAATAAAACTGGTTAAAAGAAAAAAAAAAAAGGCTTTTATCCTATGTGAAGTTATTTTAACAACATTGTTAACAAATGAAAGAAAAATTACCAAAAGATGTTCATAGTCTTGTCCATAATCTTCAGAATTAGCCATCAGCATCTGCTCATTGATCCAGTTCTCCAACTCATCACTTTCTCGATAATACTCATGCAGGTGTTTAGATTCCATTAGTTTTTGTCGTCTGGTGTTAGCTAATTTTTGAATATTCTTCATCTGTTGATTTACCACTTGCTATTAAAAAAGGAAAAATTTCTAATAAATTAAAAACAGAATATGATACAAAAGATATACAGTCAATTTCACTTAATTGGGTAAAAGATAAATAAATACCCCTACTTATAGAAATAAATGGTAAAGCTTCCAACTTAATAGAATAATTTCAGCAGTTTTTCCTTGGATAATGTAATAAGGAATAGTCTGGTCACTTATTAATATGATAGATAGGTTAACAAATTAAAAAAGACAATCTTCTGACTGCTATGAACTTGTTTACAAAAGCTTGGAATAATGTTCTATCTAAAATGATTAAAAACTAGTTTTTAAAGCCAAACTGTGATGAAGATTATTCTTGGCATACAGAAACTCAAATTTATGAACATTGACAATTTAAGGAGGAAAATTTAAAGAAACTTCAAATTGTGAAAGAGATTTTACAATTTATAAAATTCGAAGAAAATTAGCTACAGAAAATAGTGAGACTTCAAATGTTCATGACTTCAACAGAAGAGGATATTGGTGATGATGAAATAGAGCTTCCACAATCTTTAAGTGAAATGCAGTAGTCTCTAGTGACTGTACAAAGCTGGCATTTATAATGTATGTTATATTTTAAAAAGGAACTGCATAAGTGTTGACAAAAACAATGAAAAAGCAATAATGTTTAATGGAATTTTTCATAAATTGTAATGTGGTGAGAGAAAAAAACAAACACTATCTTTATAGTTTAAGTTATTATAAATTTCATGAGTTTTTGATTATGAAACACCTTCAACATTTCATAAGATTTATTTATTTTTAATTACAATAACTGTTCTCTAATTTTAATTTTAATTAATTGATATTAATTAAATTTTAATATATTATAAATAGAGTGAGATGATAATTAAAGTTTCCTTTACATAATCAAATAACCTGCTTAATCAAATGTTATATGTTGGAACAGCTGATATTTGTTTAAGCAGAACCAGCTGCACATAAAGAATATAGATATTTATCTACTGCAAAGTACAGTTTTTCAATATTTGTAACCATAATTTTTATTTCCTTTATAAAACTTCAGTTTGATATTTTAAAGAAAGAAAATGAAAAAAATACACATACCAGCCTATTGCTAATGATTTTAGAATCAGGATGGTTCGAGTCAATCATAAGTTGAGCTTGATGTCCCAT
Organism: Maratus michaelseni; assembly: GCA_963931845.1. NCBI lineage: Eukaryota > Metazoa > Arthropoda > Arachnida > Araneae > Salticidae > Maratus > Maratus michaelseni. The sequence goes on from OZ007595.1 coordinate 123,786,478, forward strand.
TTCAGTGATTAAACTGCAATAAGTATCAATTTCTAGCTCAAGTCCCTGTAAATTAAAACATGAAATAAATTATAATATTGAAGTAAAGTTTCTATTTACAAAAAAATAAGAGAAATAGTTTTTTGTCAAGATATTAGCTAAAAAAAATAATAAGTTGAATATATTTGCTGATAAGATTTTTTTCACTCTTTTTTAAACTGTAATAAATTAAGTATATACACACACATTTTATGATATTACCCATTAGATATTCAACTATGGAAAATTACACTAGATAAAATTAAATAAATTAAAAAACCCACACATAGTGGAATTTCATAACTTATTTGATTTTATCGAGTTCTGAGCAGTATTTTGAAGGTAGTATTACGCTCTTCAAATTACAGATGGTGATATTGTGGCAGGCAGCAATAAAGGGGGAAAATTAAAAGTATTAAATAACCAAGAAATGGTTTAAGATTTTTTTTTATATACAGTGTATTGAGTTTAATAGAATTTTATAATTCACAGGTATATATGGCTAAAAAAAATGTTAATATTAGTACAAGATTCATACCAAGATTGCCACTTTAAATTTTTGAATTAAGGTGAGTTCCAAACTAACTATATAATTTAGGTTACTGCAAATTTTTGCAATAAAGCAGGCACATATTAAACTATACATAAAATTCAATGCTGCAGTATCTAAATTAATTTAAAATAATGTGGAATAAAATAATAATCTAATACAGTTGAAGCACTTTATAACGAATTACGATATAACGAAATGTTCATTACCATTTAGTTGGTCTGCATGTTAAAGAATACTGAATTCGAAACGATATAACGAAATATTTATAGCGAAAAGCACGATATAACGAAAAGAATTCGAGCATGAATAGTGTAATAAAAACGATATAGCGAATTTTTCACTTTTTTTTTTACTTAACGCGGGAAATATTTTTTTTTTCTTAATTACTAGTTTTCCCCCCCATGCCATAACCTTCAATCTTTTTCTCTACGGCCAATCACATATTTTCAATAGTTCCAGGAGAGATTTGGGGGAGGGCAGTGTTTTAAGACAGACAGAAAGACGACAGCTTAGCAGAACTGTATTATGTTCTTTTTTATTCGATGACTGATTTCATTGACATTTGCTTTGCCTGTAAATTTATGGCGTGTTAATTTTTAAAACTCTGTACGCTGGCTGTGTCTGACAAAAGAAAATGGTTGAGTTTAGAAGAGAAAGTCGAAATTATAAAATGCTTCCCAGAGTTATGTTAAAAAAAAAGCGATGTAGGGAAAAATTTAGGATTAGCACTCTTAGCACAATATTGAAAGATCGAGAAAATTTCTTAAAATTTTCGAAAAGGATGCAGTTTTCTTATCGTTTAAACGTTTACATACAGCAAAATATGCAGATGTGGAGGAAGTATCATTTTCATGGTTTAAAGATGCAAGATCCAAAAAAATCCCGTTAGTGGAAGTATTTTGCATGAAAAAGCATATCACTTTATAACTTTGATAAATACTTTATAATGTTCAATAAAGAGAATAGCGCCAAAACAAAACAAAAAAAAGTTAAATATGAGTTGTCTGATGGCAGTGTCAGTGAGCAAGAAGGATTTGCCAGAAACTTTTACCATCTGATGCACTCAAGTGAATTACAGAAAATTGTGTGTTACATGTGTAATAAAAACTTGTTAGCGAATGAAATTAATATGTATGTTGACAAAATAGAGCTTACATTATTAGATAATGCTGTAAAAAAAAGAAAGCACAGCTTGTTAACTTCATTCTTCAAACCAATATAGGTATGTAAAAGTTTCCTTTAAGAGAATTAAATCACTAACATATATATTTTTTAATTTGCCTAGTTTTTTTTTTTTTCATGTGTAGCATAGTAATATATACCGTTAAAATGATACAACAAAACTCTAATTATCTGAAATCCAGTCATCCAGATCAATAATCACAAAATAAAAATTTTATGATATGAATTGTACGTATAACATTCGTAAAAATATAATTATCTTGAAATTTCTTTTTAAATCAACGCTTTTCTTCTTTTCACTCTTTCTAGTAAAAGTAATTTTTCCTGTGAAGCATTAATTTAATATGAATACATGAGATCTAGATTTTTTTTTAACAAAAACAATTTTAAGAGATCTTAAAGGAATAAACAGACTTTTTTTATGATTTTCTCCAATAATCAGATTACTCGATTTCGTTATAAGGTGCTTCGACTGTAAATATATAAATAAACCATAGAATATTCTCAATTATTAAAAATTTAATCTTTCATAGTAAACAGTAATAAATATAAAATTGTTTAAAAGAAAATGCACTTTTATAAGTATTCAATGTTTATCTTAAAAATCAAGCCTAATTTCATGACTGCAATTCATGTTGTTCTAAAACATGTTAATTAAAATAGATGAATTGGGCATTGGCCCTGAAATTATCCTGATTAGGGAAATCTTATATTTATCACCACTTATATTTATACTTGGTAGAAAGCGCAAACTAGTAAATTTATTAAAATAAAATTTTTGTTCAAAAATATGGTAATATGAAGGAAAAAGAAAAGAATTTTTATATTACTGCAACTCAGCTGTTACATTATTGTAACAAACAAATATTTACTGTTGAGTCATGTGGTTATAGATTTAAAAAATTAAAAAAATCTCAGTTTCTTTTTAAGATATGGTAACATGAAAGAGAAAAAGCATTATTTAAACTATCTATTTATGATTTCAGAATTGTTTTCTCAATGCATAATCACAATTTAATTAATATTACTATATTATTTGATAATTAAGTTCCAAAATTATGAAAATATTGTACTCTCATTGGAAACAAGAAGTGCATACAATTTCTAGCACATGAGAAAAAGAGTAAAAAATTAATCATAAAATTCTATTTTTATGTACATGAACCAAGTTAAGTTAAATAAAATCACGTAAGAAAGATTTGCAAGAGAGGAAGTATATCAAAACCAAGAGAAAATTGATTTAATTAACACATACGAAAAATACGTTTAGTAGATAAGCTAGCAAAGATTTTGCAACTGAAAGAAAATGAAAGCTTACTAACTTTGTGTTTAGTTAATAATTTCACAGCAGCATCTTCATCTTTGCCATAATCTGTACTCTCTAGAATATCAGTCTTTTCATTCATCCAAAGTTCTACTTCATTGGCTTCAGAAAAGAACTGAAGAAAAAACAGACAGATTATATAATCACACTGCACATAATCATACATATACCAATAGAGCAGCAATTCAAAAATTATGGGAGGGGCTCAAGTAATCATTTTCAGATGAATTGGATAATTAATATTATCAATAATTAATGAAATACAGTGGCCTCTCTCTATTCTGAACACTCATGGGACCGATCAAAAATGTTCAGATTATGGGGGTGTTCATAATAGAGGGAGATTGAGAAATGCATTACTACTGCTACTATATATTGTGTTTATAGACTGTATAGAATACTTAGCCTGGTTAACCATGCAAGTTACTGAGATGGAGGTGCTAAATTTAGAAACTATTAAAATTTTAGTTAAAAAAAATTATATTAAAAGATTTTTACAAATCATACAATTACATACATACAATACATTACTTGAAAACATAATCGGTACATTACTTAAAAAAGTGAGTAATTTTAGTCTGTTTTTGCACTGTGTATGCTCGTGCAGTGTACATGTTATCTAGTTGTTTAAGAAGTAGAAAGGCTTCCGGATGTTGTTCAGCCGCATAGTTCAACAGGTCTTGAATCCCTTGGTCATATTGCTTGAAGGTAATCGTACTTCTTGTTTCATCGGTCTCTTCTGGTTCTGCTTCGTCTTACCCTCTTCCTCTTCAACAATGTTGTCGCAAACAGGAAGGTTTAAGCTTCGAGATAAGCTCCAAGTTCAATTTCAGTATGAAGCGCCTGAAGAATTGACCCCATGTCACTCACAGCTGTTGCTTCTTGGTCCCCTATCCTTGATTGCTCATTCTCACACGAGAATCCAGCTTTGTAGAAGCATTTTTGGATGGTGTAAGGGGTTACTTCATTCCAAGCCATTGATATCCAATGGACAGCATCCATGAGATTGACCTTCTTTGTTACTTCGGTTGCCGAATTTGCCTCCTCCATCACCACGGACATTTTCTTCAAAAAATGAATTCGGTAGTGAGCTTTAAAGGTCTTGATTATTCCTTGATCCAGTGGTTGGATTATAGAAGTACCGTTCGGTGGCAGGAACTTCAGGCTCACGTTTCTCAGCTGCACATTTGTGTATGATCTGGCATTATCCACAAAAAGAAGAATTTTTCTTCCTTCTCTTTTCATCATCTCGTTAATGCCCTCCAACCATTGTGGGAAAATTGTGTATGTCATCCAGGCTTTTCGATTTGATTTATAGTGCACATGCAATGATGCTATCTTCACATTTTTGAGGCATCGTGATTTTTCACTTTGTAAAATCCCAAGTGGTTTGAGCTTCTCACCCGTAAAACTTGCACAGAGCATGACGGTAAGTCTTTCTTTTGACATTTTTCCGTCCACGCATTTCTCACTTCTTTCTGCTGGTGTTTTATTTGGAAGAGCTCTGAAAAACAGACCGGTTTCGTCGGCATTTAAAATGTCAGCAGCATCCAAATCCTTCATTATATCCGGAAGCTTTCTTTTCCATTCCTCCACAATGTCGATATTTACGTCTGCAGCTTCACCAATGACTTTTTTTAATTCGATGTTATGCTGACTTTTGAAGCGAGTCAGCCATCCTTCTGATGCCTTGAATTCCATGATTTTCACCTTTTCTGCAAAACCCATAGCAATCTGCTGTAGCAGAATTCCGGTGACAGGAAGATTCTTCATTCTCATTTTGCAAAAAACTTCCAGACGTGATTGTATATGTTCTCGTTTCCCGTTTTCTCTTCGAAAATTCTACACTTTGAGAAAGGTTTATTTGCTTCAAAAGCGGCTATAATTTTTTTCTCTTTCTTGCTGATGGCATTGACTTGACCAACTGAAATTCCAAATTCAGATGCAATTTTTCTTTGACTTACTTTTGATTTTAATTTTTGAACAACTTTGTATTTTTCCTGAAGCTTCAGTTCTTTCCGTTTTTTCGTTTTCCTACTTATTTCTGGCATATCTGCGTAAGTGTTGTGCCTCTTTCCCTGCAACGATAGTGAAATGGCGAAAAAATGTTACCTTTGCTGAGCATAAAGGAAGAAAGAAACAGAATCAATAATGCTGCCAACCAGGTGTGCAGAAAAGAAATCATAATCCTTTTTTTGACCACTCCCTCTAACACCTGTTGGCTCTTATCTGACATTGGGAGGTGGACATTTCTGTTGCGCAATCTTTTTATTTTTATCTTAGCTCGGAAGAGGGAGAATCACGTGACATTTTTTTTGCATTATTTTTTCTTGTATCTCTTTGCCTAATAATTGATTGTTTTGATCATTTCATTTAATTTGATTATCATGATTTACTTTTTCTGAAAGGCAACAATTTCATATCTGCACTTTTTTGTTTATTAAAAATATAAGAATGTTCTAGTTAGTTGAGCAAATGTACGGTAAAGACAAAAATATTCTTTCGAATTCTTTTTTTTTTTTGGTTATAATAAATGTTTTGTTTGTTTTGTTAACTGAAGATTTTATCTGAATTATTGAAACAAATTTCAGTATCGGGTAGATCTTAAAATCTAGAAATGATTTTGTCTGTTTATTTTTAAATCGAGTTCATTGAACCCTTTTATTCTTCTGCCATAATTTTTTCGAATTCCCATGATGCGGGAATTTCTCGCATTCCGACTGCAAACACACGTTCAGATTACAGAGAGGCGGGTTAGAATGGGGATCAAAAGTAGCGTTCATAATAGTGGGGTGTTCAGATTAGAGGGTGTTCAGAATACAGAGAGTTCATCTTTTGTTAAGTCTATGGAGTTTCGCCGGGACCGTCAGAAAGTGTTCATAATACCGGGGTGTTCACATTAGAGAGTGTTCAGATAGAGAGAGTCCACTGTATTTATGAGAATAATTAATCATTGAAACTAATTTTTAATGTCATTATCACAAAATTAATATCATTAATTTTTTTAGGTAAAAGATTTAGAATAGGAACAATTATGATTATCATATGGGAGGTTCAGGGAAGCAAAGCCCTCCTGATATCATAAAAAAAAAAATCATGGAAAATTAACAGTTCTGGAGTATTAGAATATATATTGCATTACAATATGCAAGAGTTGAATATCCTGAAACGATTTAGTAATATGAAATAAAATGAAACTGTAAATTGAGAGTTTCAAATAATAAAAAAACAGTTCAAAATAAAAATGTGATATGCAGAACTATCTTTGAGGGTTCTGATGAGCCGATTCACATGTTGTTAGAAATATAATGAAAAATTATACTGCTCCTTCATGCACAGTTGTTTTTTGAAAGAAATGAAGCATCAAACATTAAAGACAGAAACTAGTAATGTTTGGAACAGCATATGTGAACTTAAAAAAAAAATGTCTTCATTTGAATATACCGTAAAATCCCATTAATCCGCCCTTCCCGATTAAGCGCCCCCCTCCCATTTTGTAAGCAAATTGGAAAATTTAAAAAATCCTGACAAATCCCCCAAAAGAAATTTCGCTGTGCACGTCAAAATCAACACCAAAAATTTTATCTCAGGAGTGTCCCCCCCCCCCCCCCCCCGACGGATTAGAATTGCAAACGTGTACAAACACAAAAGTAACATACACAACTTCAACTATTGTCAACCTGAAAAAGCAATATAACCAAACATTAGTTTTGCTCTAAATTTATCTCCATGGCGATATGAAGATAATAAAAATATCGATAGTGAAAGTTTCTCATAAAATAAGTTAAAAAATGTGTAATTGATGCTTTAAAAACTGTTTTAAAATTTAAAAACATAAAACTTCACCTTTTCTAAAACATGTACACAAATTAAAAACATCTTTTACTTAAGTAAGGTGTCAAATACATGTAAAACACAAATATCCAAACTTGACATGTTTCGGTTTAAAGTATAAAACCATAATCATAAGTACACATACACTATATTTCCAATGATGACCGGTCACTTGCGATTTTAGACGTTTTGTTAAATATCTGGAAAGATACATGAGGAATTATCCTGTAACTTCAGGAGTGACATGATAAACGTCATATATTTCCGTGAAGATTTTTTCCTGAAACCCTATAAGGGGCCGTCAACAAATTGAAGAAAAACGAATATATTTTGGATAACCCTGTAAAAACTTATATTGCAAAAGCATTCAAACTGTAGATTATGATTAAGTGGATTATTGGAATAATTTGGGTTCATTTGTATGAAGATAGCATGTATACTCGAAGAGAAATTCAGGTTTTTATAAAAACAGTCCCAAATTTTACCAAGTTTTTTGCTAATAATTTGCAGAGGTTTTAATATAAAAACAAGTTTTTTTCAGGAAATATGACAAACAAAATTATGCACAATACCCTGCAATCAGAATTAAAAAATAATAAAAATTGTATGAAAAATGAGCAGATTTACTAAATACTGTTTCACTGCGCATGCGCGAATTCAATCAAAATATACTGTGCATAATATATTAGCTAAATGTATAGACCAACTTTTATGAAAGTCTCAAAAACATAGCTTGAAAATTCTGATAGTAATCGTCGATAGAATAAGCTCGAAATTCGCTGTTTCCAAAAGGAAGCAAAAAGATGAGGGGTTGTATCAAATATAGAATGAGAGACACTTCATTCTTATTATGTCAACTTTGATAAGCTAGTACATTTGGATACAACCCCTCATCTTTTTGCTTCCTTTTGGGAACAGCGAAATTCGAGCTTATTCTATCGACGATTACTATCAGAATTTTCAAGCTACAGTCGAACCTCGATTTAACAAATTGATTGGGACCCACAAATCCGTTCGTTAAATCGAATATAAATTTTTGTAAAGAGTATGGTATAAAAATATCAATGCAAAATACCCTTAGATATACAGATATGAAAAAAAGAATGATTATTGTTTACTACGAGCTTAAAAATTATACGTTAGGAGATCAACTTTAAAATTATCTAAATGCTTTAATGTTACTTGCTTTTAAAACTTAATACATAATACGTACATACTTATTGGCACTTTGGAAAGAAATCCTTGATAGTGCTTTGATTTGGGTTCTTTGTTTTGACTTTCCAAAGTTCTTTGTCGATATTTTCTAACTTCGCAAGAACAACATCATCAACCTCGTGAGACAAAAAATAATTTTTTAAAGTGTTCAAGCTGCAAACTATGCTTCTTGGAATGTCACCATTTTTAATTCAATTTCCATTTTTTCATCATTTTCACTGCTTTTAGAATCTTCATTTTCTTTCTGTTCACTATCGCAGGTACTTAGCTCTACATCGCAAGACACATATTCTGTAAAATTTCTATTACTAGTACCATCTTCCCATTCCAGCCCATCGTTATCAATAACTGTTTCTTCATCGCAGTCTTCATATAGGCACTTGCTTCGTTTGGAACATTTGGCAGGAAACCTTGGCAATTAAATCCTGCTGCCTTAAAACAGTTTACAAAAGTAATTTCTGTCACCAAATTCCATGCTTGTCTTACGAAGCTCATCGCTTCGAGGATGTTTAAAAAATTTACTTCTTTTTTCTGGGAGTTTCCTTCCATGTTGACAAGAATTTTCCAAACAAGGAGTTTTCGGTATTGCACCTTAAAGTACCTTATGACACCCAAATCCATGGGCTGCAGTTCACTTGTGCAATTTGCTGGGAAGAATTTCACTTTCACATTTGAAAATTTGTAACCCGAAGGATGTGCTGGGCATTAATCAATGAAAATAATGATTTTTCTTTTTTCACTTCTCATCTTTCTGCCTAAATCTTTTAACCACTTGGCAAACAGTGTTGCGTTCATCCATGACTTCTTATTAGCACTATATTTTGTCGGAAGCGATTTGACATTTCTGAAACATCTTGCATTGACGGATTTTCCTATTACATAGGGAGGCAACTTTCCAGATCCATCAGAATTCGCAGCTAAAAGAACTGTTATACGAAGCTTACTTTCTTCCCTGCATGGCACTTTTCTTTTTGATAACAAAACGTGTTATCTGGCTGCAAATTATACAACAGACCAGTTTCGTCCGCATTAAATATGTCAGACTGGGAATATTCTTTGATGAGTTCAGGTAAAGTTTCAGTTTTCTATTTTTTGACAGTTTCTGGGTCCACACTTTTCTTTTCTCCGCTCATAATTTTATAAAGAATGTTATTCCTCTTCTTTAGGTTGTCTAGCCAACCTCTTGAAGCCTTGAAGTTCGTTTCACCAAGCTCAGATGCAATTTGCTGAGCTTTTTCTTGAAGAAGAGGTCCACTTATAGCTATGTTTCTTCCTCTAGCTTCCGCAAACCAAGACATAAGCTGTTCTTCCACGACAGAAAAAGAACTGTTTTTCACAGATTTTCTTTTTGAAGCTGCTTTTTCACCACAGCTTGCAGCGCATTCTTCAATATCTTTTCTATTCTTCAGAATAGTTGATAGCATAAAAGTCCAAAGTCCAAATTTCTCTGCGATGCTTTTCTGACTCCCAATGCTCTTATCTATCTCTTTTAATAAACACATTTTTTCATTAATTGAAAACCTTTTGCGTTTTCTGGAATCGTTGGCCATCCTTGCACAGTACAGATCAGTCAAGCAAAGAACACTCAAAGCAGTGTAAGCATGCGCAATGCACAACGAATCAGCAGTTTCGAGCAGAGTCACTATCGGCTTTGTTTAGTACTAGCTGCGAACCAGTCCTGTATTGCAACCCAAAAGTAACATTTCTCCGAAAATGAAGTTCGCACTTGAGGTCCCGGTCATCAAGGTCAACTGATTCGGGAAAAGGTGGAGGTCCATTTAAACAGTCATTCTACAACCCTCCTTATCTGTGCTCTTTGTCATGTTTCTAGTTGAAAAAGGGGAAAGACTGACTTTTGAATCCACCAGAAATGAGAAAAAAATTTAACTCTTGGATTAGAATGTGAAAGATTCAAAATTTTATGTGCGAAAAATTCAAAATTTTAGTTTTATGTGCGAATGCGAATTTTTTTTTCATCGATTGTTGTTCGTTAAATCAAAGCTAAAAATTCGTTAAATCAGAGCATTTTAGCACCCTTTTTTTCGGGACAGAAAAAATATTCGTTAAATCGGAGAATTCGTTAAATCGAGGTTCGACTGTATGTTTTTGAGACTTTCATAAAAGTTGGTCTATACATTTAGCTAATATATTATGCACGATATATTTTGATTGAATTCGCGCATGCGCAGTGAAAAAATATTTAGTAAACCTGCTCATTTTTCATACAATTTTTATTATTTTTTAATTCTGATTACAGGGTATTGTGTATAATTTTGTTTGTCATATTTTCTGAAAAAAATCCTGAAAATTCTGTTTTTATATTAAAAACAATGGTAGATGGCGTGTTTGTTGTGTGGTATTATGTATATATTGTAGCGTCCAGTGTCATTCGGGTTTGTTTTTTGACGATGTATGTGTACTTATGATTATGGTTTTATACTTTAAACCGAAACATGTCAAGTTTGGATATTTGTGTTTTACATGTATTTGACACCTTACTTAAGTAAAAGATGTTTTTAATTTGTGTACATGTATTTGATGCTGTGTGTGAAATATTTTGATTAAAAAAGAATCTATTTATTTTATCAAAGAATTTATGGTCGTATTTAACTTTATGAAAACTAATCATAAAAAATGTATCGATTGATTGATCAGTAGATGGCGCCACAGTCAAATTTGTAGCATATTTTGTGCTATCTTTGTGGTAGCAATGTTTTTCGTTTTAAAAATCTGGCAACACTACCAATTTGTTCTGTATGTTCTCCATTTTTGTGATTTGTATTATTTATTTAGCATTTATAGATACGAAATCATGATTAAAAAAAAAAAACAATTACTAATGTAATCTCCCTAATTTACAACAGATGGCGACACCACGTAAAATGATACTGATGCTAGAAAGTATTTCAGGACATTTTTAACTGCAATTTCTCAGTGTTTAATTATTTTAAATTATTAAGTTCCTTTTATTTTTCTGTTACCATATTAATGACAGATTAATATGGTAACAGTGTTATTATTTATCTAAATGCATTCCAGTTTCAAAGCTTCTGAAATCCAGAATGTTCTATAATCTAAAATCGCCATTAATCGTGAAGTTATACTGTTTTTCTATTTTGTATATCATTTTTTTTTCCAAAATGTTTTTCTTTTGTCACTTTATTAAAATAATGCATACTTGCGACGATCAGCCATTAGCATCCCCCCCCCCCCACCCATAAATATCATATACTACAATTTTAATACCGTGTAAGTGCCCCTCCTGATATTTTACGATTTTTCGTCACGTTTAGGGGGGCGGATTAACGGGTTTTTTTACGGTAAGCTTGAGAGACCATGAGCTTCCCCCCTTTCTACGCCCCTGGCATATACCAATACAAATTATTTTGAATAAACTTACAGATTGGGATTTCAGATTAAGTTCCAATTTCTTTTTCCTTTCTGCAGCACAATTAAGAAGTTCTTTCCACGAATCTTCCAACTCTTTACACTTAGCTAATACAGATGATGAAGCATAATGTTTCTGATCAATCAACAGCTGGCCATTGTTGAGAGTTTTGTCAATCATAGGTTGATGACCATTAATTTCACGTTCAAGTTTCTATTTTAAAAAAATATAAATAATAATAACAATAACAAATGATAATTGTATAAATGAAGAGATTTAAGGTTATCATAAACAAGTGAAAAAAAAGTATGCACAACAGAAAATCTTTATGCTATATATCTATAATCGGCAGTTGTCCATAAACCATATAACTTCTCGGATATAAACTGTGAATTTTGCAATTAAGATAACTCTGCATTCCATATTCTTGAAGTATTAGTACCTACTAAAGGATTAATTTTGAGACATTATTTCATACTTGTCTCTTTAATCCAAAGCTTTCTAATGAAAAATCTCTATTATTACAAAAGAAAAAAAAATGCTGAAATAAATTACTTAAGAAACAATTTTAAGTATAGTGCTATTGTGCTTATTGCTAATTTATTTAAATATTATTTATTTCTGTCAATAATGAATTAACAATAAGCATAATTTTGTTTCATGCATTTATTTTTTATTTTTATTTATTTATTTATTTTTTTAGCCACATGCATTTAAAATTTATTCTAAAATGTTAAATGTTAATATAATGATTTGTTCTAAACATATTCAAGACAAGTTACAAAATAAGTTTAATATGTATGAAATTATCTATATTATGGAAAATCTAAAAATCTGCACAACTTTTGGTCTTGAGGTGTGTGATATAAGGATTTTCTACTGTATTTATTTTTATTTATTTTCCCCAATAACCTAATCACTGTTGGACATTCAACAAAGTTTTTTATATACTTTTATCTTTCTCTCCCCTTTTAGATGGGGAAGAACAGCAGAGCTGAAAAAGAAATTAAAATTTTTGCTTTTTTACAAAACTCCCTTTGCTGAGGTGGGGAAAAGTAGGAATGGAAATGTCAGGTGAGGAAACTTAGATTACTGATAATTGATTTATTATTATTGCAAAATAACAAAGAAGGCAGAAAAAATCATTTATTTTTAAAAAAATCAGAAGTTTAAAATTTTTTTAACTTTGTGTGTTGAGGAAGGACAAAAGGAGAGCAGTGAAAATTTGGGGCAAAGAGAATTTAGATGATTGATTATTTATTTATTATTACTACAAAGTAATAAATAGGGTAAATAAAATATAATAAATAAAAATATTTTAAATTCTGTGCATTCCAAAAAAACACAGATTCTAATCACTGCTTTTGACACCAACATTTTTTCCTCCCATTTTCTAAATAAAAGATACCATATAGTGAAGAAATTTTTACAAAATATAACAAATATGTAAGAATTCTTAAAGCAAGGAAAATATTCACACATACACAGATTTATTACGATTATTTTAATGAATAATAAATTTATTTTTAAAATGTGAACTACACAAAGTGATCCGGCATGTAAACAGCTCAAACAGTTTAAGGCTGAATAAAATTTGCTACAAAACAATTTCTTCTTCTTCTCTCCCCCACCCCCCTTTTTTTTTTTAAACAAGACTTTGCCTGTAATTTTTAATGGAATAATATCTTAAGTTTTAAAAAGTTTCTAAACCTTTAATTTACTTACATTATGGCAGATAACTCACTTAAAAGATAATATCATTAATTATGAGATTATTCAAATAAAGTATTTTCAATTAAATTTAATAAAAGATGAATAATGATATCAAGAGACATCCTAATTTTTTATAATTTGTAATCATGTAAATTGTGTAACAAATTGTGTAACCAGGTGCAGCACCTATCTTTGCATTTTGCCAGCATGGCTTTGATATTAAATAAAAAACAGATACTGTTGATAACAATAGCTTTTACTATTGTTTAAACAAAACTAAATCCTTCTAAAATGCAAATTTATGTAAACAAGGCTAAGGAATCAGGCTCAAATTAATAAATGAAATGGGAAATATTCTAGTGACAATATAAGGCAGAAGACATTTCCTTAAATTTAAACTTTCTTTAAGTGACAAATAATAAACTTCAGTAAACTAAGATTAGCATCAAACTTTATATTAAACAAACTTTAGCTGCAGAAAATGATAGTCATTAGGCTTTTAATATTAAAAAAGACTTCAGAATTTAAATTATAAGAATTTTATATAAAAAGAAATAAAATAAAATACTTGTATATTTGACAGTTTGAAAACTAAAATTTAACAAAATTGAAGAAATAATTTAATATCAAAACAATTCACAAATTACACTGAATTACATAGCAGTTATCCCTCTTTTTCAGAAACATACATGGTAGATGATTAGCAAGCCCTATGGAAACTTGAGGTTTTGCCGATATTATTAGGGGTTCTGCAAACAACATATGTGTGATATTTAAACTTTTTTTTAAAAAATAGGAGCAAAGATTGTCATGTAATTATTTAACTTAATATACTTATATCAAATAATACAATGAAAGAATTAAATTTCTTATTCAAACACTTACTAGATGTTTCTTGTATATGTTTTGAGCATCTATGAGGTTTTGCCCAAGGACTTGAGATGTTGCAGCAGGTAGATGCTCTTTAATCCATTGTATCTCTGTATCTACTTCAAAGTTGAATTCATGCAATTTTAGAGATTCTTCCAGTGTATATCGTCTATCAGCAGCTGGAGCTTTCATTTTAGCAAACCTGTACAGATAAGTTTAATTGGTAAGATGAATATATATTAATAAATTATTATTATTACTAAAAGATGAATAACTTAATGTAAGAAGATAAATCTATCAAAAATAAAAGAGACTTAACAGATCATTTTTGAAGTATTATTTACCAAAATTATGCCAAAGTTATTTTTCTAGATAGTTTTCTTTAACATTTATAATATCTATATTTCTTTAACATCAAAATAAAACCAACACGCTGTTTTCGGAGGTTTAGGCCTGACAGGTATTTGAAAACGGGGCTTTCTCGCAAAAATGGCACAAAAAAATTCTATTAAATTGACTGAGGTTTACTGATATGGACTGATTTGCCACATCTCATCTGCTTCCGAAACATAGGAGGTATTCTCTAGCACAGAGATATAGCTAGGACTTTTTTTTTTTTTTTTTTCAATGCATAAAAATATTTCTCGAGTTATTTTAAGATTATGAAAACTGAACTTTCATGCTTGGAGAGGTAAGAAAAGAAACACATACTATTCTAAATTTTACTTTTTACATATTCAACTATTATTACCAATTCCCATCAACTTCAGCTTATCTATTCTAATATTTGACAATGTGAAAGCAAACATACACCAAACCAAAAATTTTATTTTGTAACACAAAGAGTGAAAATATGCATGATAAAATTTTATGGAATGCTTTTAATTTTTATGCATGAAATATGCTTGTAAAGACATTAAAAATATCTCTGACATAGCACATAGAATTCATTGCATCCAATGACACAGAGATATAAGTATGTTATGAAGAAAAAACTAAACTCCCTATAATCCATGTAGGCCTGCAGCACCCAATTACGATCTTGTAACTATGGATCTTGGTACGTGATATGACATATGTCCCAGCCAGGTGGTCAGCCTCACACAGAAGCCTGAGGGTTTATCTACTCAAGCACACTTGTAATCATTTATAAACTCCGAAGGGATGAAGGGTTGAGTGAATCTTGTCCAAAATCCAGAAGCGAACCTTGGATATATGGAGTATGGCAGCACGGCCAGCTTTAGAGGGGCCAAGATAAAGTGACAGCTCAGTGTGCTGAGAATTCAGGGGTGCAAAATATACAGAATACTTGGTTAATTCTTAATAGTTTTTAAAACAGAAATAGGGATGGGGTGCTGATAAAAGTGTTGTTCCAGGTTGCCATGCATACTAAAGTCGCCACTGCATGGCAGTACAGTGTGCTAACCACTGAACTATGGACATCTATATTATGAAGAAAGTTCTGAGAATTTTCAAGTAATTTTTGAAGATAAATTAAAACATTTTTAGCATATTATACCGAATACTTGTACATTATATAATTTCTGAAATAGTTAAAGTAACGTGCTGAAACAAGAAAATACAGGCATTTTTCTTATGTTCGTTATAAGTTCAAATTTTACATAACCCCCCTCCCCTTTTTTTTGGAGGGGACACCCCATATAATTCAAACAAGTTAGAAATTGTATGTCAAACGTGACAAATGAGGTGCGTTCGTACTGTTATTATTTCAGTGAAATGAATTATATCGTCTGTTATTTTGATATGATTGATTTCTGCAATAAAATAAGTACATTTTAAGTTGGCAACATTTTATCTTTTGTTGACATTTACTGAAAATTCCAATGGAAAACTTAAGACATAGCTTTGAAAATTTCAGAACCTGAAATCTATATTTAGACTCTTTTTCCATTTAATATCTATTTCTCTGGAAACTATCCAAAAAACTGTCGGTAGATTATACGATTGCTATAATTAAACAATTTTAGTATACAAATTAGATTTTTAAATTCAGTAATACGAAATAATATGATACCATCTTAAATATGACGTAATCACTATGGCAACCTAGAATCATTATCTATCATGAAATATCATTGAATTAATTACATATGATAGGATTTAATAGAATGAAGAATGTGACTATAACTTGGTCATAGAGGTTATAAAATGTCATATACATCACATATGACTATAACGTCATACATATATGTCAGATAACTTGGCAATACATGCCGGTCGCTTGACGATTAATCCTCAGAAGCTGCTACAACAAGGAAGTACCGTTTAAAAAAATTCTAATTACTTAATAAATATTTTTATTAATATCTTTTTAAGTTTTGATTTGATTTTCATAAAATTTGAAATGACTCAACAAAATTCTTTAAATTTCAAACCACTTGATTGGGTAGTTTTTGTGCTGTTATATGTGGATGGACGGACGGACCAGAGAACGACTATAAGTGCTACGTATTTATATAATTACAAACACACCTAAAATAAATGCAATTTAAAAAATATATTACATTTGCCTACTGAAAAAAAAATTACATTTTTATAACTAACATATATGAATTTTATGCATGAATTTCAAAAGTTCTGGTGTAAATGGTTAATGGAATAAACAAAATAATATTATAAAATCATGCAAATTTCCACATTCTCAAAAATTATCTCAGGGTTTATACTCATTTTCACAAAAAATATTTTCTGAGTTTTCCCTAAGTAATCTTCCAAAATTAATAATTTTTCCATATCAACAAATCATGGCAAATAGCACTGATTGCTGGCTAAAGTGAACTTTAAAAATATAAAGCATATTTTTTCCAGTGTAACTGAACAGTTTTTTTAAGGTTTGCGAGGACATTATGGACTTTTCCATGATATTTTAAATTCAAAACAATTTTCCTAAGTTATCTCCAATTTCTAGGATTCCCTGAGAGATATGAACTCTGTCTAAGATACAAAATAACAAATTTAAACAAATACCTCTCTGTTACTGCTTTAGTACCCTTCAGAATATTCTGAGCATCAAAATGACCTTGACTAGCCATTTCTTCACCCAGGAAAACAAGCTCTGTTACTTTAGTTTCCCATGTTAGCAATTCATTTTCCAAGACCTGAATAAAGAAAAAAAGAAAGTTATAGTAAAAAAAAGTTAAAATAAAAATCTACTTATTAAACTTCTTTTATAATACAAATGACATCATGGGCGTATGCTGGAACAGATCTGCCTATGACCTACACCCTAGTCTATTTTTATTTTTAAATGCAGAATATAAACATGAAATATGCTAAACTAAGAATTTTTTTTGTCAAAGCTCCCTCTGCAAGACGATTTTTAAACATATCAACATAAAAAGGAATAGAAAAATTTGGATAAATGTTGGATAATTCAAACATTTTGCATGTCCACTTGCAATTTAATTTAAAAAAGAGTCTTCTTTAAACATAAAGACTGCATATTACAAATTTTAGTATAACATAAGAGAAATGGGAAAACTCAGAATTTAGTATAAAACATAGTAAATTTCAGTGTGGAGTATAAACACAAGACTAATAGCATACAAAACATTGACCAAAACAACTGTTCTTCCAGCAGTTTATGGCAGTGAAAACTAATACAGTATTGAGTAGAATATTTCTCAGCCATAGTAAGAAATAACCCAATGTAAATAACATTAAAAAAAAAAAAAGAAAAAAAAAGAAGATTGAGAATGGCCTAGAACAAAAGAATCCGGTGACACAAATGCTTCTAAATTAATATTACAATTCTTGTCTGAATGAGAGTAAAATAATTCTGATTAAGAAACTAAAAAAAATGTCTTATAAAACAGCATATATATTTAATAATAAGCACCAAAAGCTGAAACTGAAAAAATTAGGTATTTTAAAAATATTAATTCAACAGTTATTACAGTTTAAATTAAAAATATTTTAAGAATAATTAAACAATATAAAAATTACATATGTGTTATAACATATGATTAAGAAAGCTCTAAAATTTGCTTACAACAAGATTAATTTCATAATATTTAATATTTCTTATTATATATGTTATTTCTAATGTATGTCAACATTCAGCTTTCTATGCACATGCAAAAATGCATAATAATGAATGAGGTATCATAAGAAAGATTTTTTAACATGCTTTTGACATAGTACATGCACATTTTGTTAAAGCATGTTGTTTGATTAAAAATAATAGTTAATTAAAACTTAATTAAAAAAAACATAAGAGCAAATAATCTCAAAGATTATAGTGTGAAAACTTAGCATGGGTCCACTTTTATTTAAATAACAGGGAATTTTGAAAAGTTTCAAAAGTTTTCTAATTTATAAAGAAACAGAAAATATGCAATTCTTTTTTTCTTCTTTTAAAGCCCAAGAAACCAAAATAATGATAAGTTAATAATCAAATAATAACAGTTTCAAACAAGCAATAATTTCTAATTTGAGGCTAATAAATCACAGAGAATAATTTATGAAATTATTAATTGATTTGTGAAGAAAAAATGGATAACAGTGAACATACACAATTTCACAATAAAATCATTATGCGTTCATATGAATAGATTTAATTAATTATGTGAATTGAATAAAATACCTGGTGGCGTTTGAGAAGTTTCTTCACGCTTCTTAAATCATGTCCTAAATCATCTGATGCTAAAGAATTTTCTAGTTCGTCTAGTTTAGTCTTTGCATCTTCTAGTGTTCTGTTGTAAGTATGCTGAGCATTAGCTTCTCTTAATTTTTGACCTTTTTCAAGTGTTTTGGCACACAATTCTTCCCACTGTTCATTCAACTGCTTCAATAAGTTTTCAATCTTATCAGCTGCATAATGCCCACCAGTCAAAAGTGATTCACCATTCTACAAAAAACAAAACAACTTTCAAAAATGAATGTTAAAAAAAAATAACAGAAATTAACCTATAGTTTACAATTTAGGTAATATATGCAAGAGATTTTTAAACAAAATTGATTTTTTTTTTTTTTTTTTTTTTTTTACAATTTTATAAATTGACATTAATAAAGCATTTATCTGGATATTTTTATTTTTTAATTATACAGCACTTTATGATTTTGGATGGTTATTTATTTCTTATTTACCGATAAATTAGTAGTAATTTCTAATAAAAGTCAGAAAAGTTCTTGATTTTTTTTTCTTTCTAGAACAGGATAAATACCAATAATTACATTTATTACGTACATGAATAAAAACGTAATTTTTTAATACATGCTACAATAACTCAAAACTGACATTAGTTCAAACCTATTTGAAATAATTTTTCTAAGACTTCAAGCTTTAAGCTTGATTTTCACAATGGTACATAAAAAAGTCATTTATAATTTAAACACAACAGTTTTATTTATTTGCTTGTTTGTTTTTAAGATATTCAGTCATTTTATTATTAATTTATTCAGTAATTTTAGTATTTAAATTTCAGTAGTTTTGCTGAAGGGGGGGGGGGGAGATTTAGATACAAATTAAATTTTAGTCTCTATTAATATCATTTTTTGCAATTCCATTAGAGATTTGGATCTCAATAAGTGGAACTTATTTAACATATTTAACTATAATTGCTTTTTTGAACATTGAAGTTATCTAAATATTATAACTATGAATAATAAACACAATTTTAAAATATCATTCATTTTTAATCAACTACACTACCTATTATGTTTTTTTTTTTTTTACTTTGGCAATAGGTTTTGAAAATGTATCTGATATGTGCTATTGAGAGTTTGTTATTAATTTATTTGCTACATTTGAATCTCTGCCATTTTTTAAACCATTTGTAATAAAACTGAAAATTTTAATACAAGACTAGAGTATTCCAATTTAATATATCATACAATATAATTTATTTGTTTCAGAATATCAATGGCTTAAATAAACACACATTGTTAAGCATCAAAACGCCTAAGTCACTGCACTTTTGAAGTATTACTCTGTAAAATACTTCAGTGTAAAATGAATGCTTTCAACTTATTTTGATTAAATTTAAAACCTTTATACCCAACAACAAATTTTATTTTTATTAATTTAGTTATTATTTAAGTTGCAGCTTTTGGATGCATAACCAAAAGGGTTTTTTTCCTTTCACATAGGATCACATATAGTTTAGACTCTAGAGTCTAGACCTACATGGTAGTCTTGAAAATGAAAATCAACATTTACAAATAAAAAAAATATATAGAAATAATGAATATTAAAACTTTTAATATTGAAATTAAAAGCAAAGCTATTAATTAAACAGCACACATACTTTGTTTATAGCATCTAATCTTTCAGCATTTGCTTTCAGTTCAGCTTCAAAAGCTTCATGCTTTTGTAGCTTACGTTCTAGGTTAGTCAAGTCTCGATAAGATTCATCAGATGCTGTTTTTAACTTTTCTTGGATCCAACTTGAAAGCTATTAAAAAAATAAATAAAAAATAAAAAAAAAGTAATTTTACACATTTCATGTTGTTAACATATAGGGCAAAGAATTTCTATAGCTTAAAATGGTGAGCTTTAGATTGAAAAACATAATAGTAAAGGATTTGTTTGATATTTCCTACTAAATAATATAAGCCATTTATTTTTTAATAATTTTGTACTATGAATGGGGAAGATTTAGAAAATTAGCACTCAAACACTTTATTGCTAGTATGCTTACTATAGTAGATATTGCTTTTTGATAATTAAAGCTTACAGGGAACAATGGAAAAATTAAATTGAAAAAACATATATTTACAGATAACTATGCTTTTGTCTGTTTCAACTCATAAGAAATCAAAACTAGAAAAACAAAATTTTAATCGTTTTTCTTACATGCACTTTTGTGTACTAATTCACATAGTCAAAAGCACAGAAATGCACAAGGGAAAAAAATTGCATATTTTAAAATTATTATCTTTTAATTAAAATTAATTTTGTAATGGTCTGAGATCTAAATTTAGGATACCCCTCACCTTATTTTGATATGTAGCTTTTACATTATTGCTATTAAGATATCAAACTAAATAAATTATTTCATTCTGCATGCAAATGCAACAATTTTCTTTCTAAGATAATTTATCTTGTTTATTATTAAATTTTTATCATCATTTTGGATTTGTGTTTCATACAATTTACAATTTTCTAAAAAATATTATCAATGAACTTATCTATTAGTAAAATTAAGTAAACATATAAAATAATTATATATATTAGTAAAATAAATAAATAAATAGAAATAAAACAAAAACATCTTCTAAGTGATCAATAGTTTTTTTAATTACGACAGCATATTAGAACAGGGCTGTCCAACCCAATGCCATGGTGCCCTTTGAAGGATTTCTTGGTGCCCTGTTGAATGTTTCCTTTTTTTTTGTAAATATAAAATCCCTTTTAAAAATGTTTAAAAATTTTAAATCATTCATGCTTAATCCTTTTTCTTTCATTTTTAGGCAGCATGGAGGTTTTTGACTCTTTACCCTACCAAAGTTTTTGAGATAAGTCCCTCTCAGGGAAATTTAATTCATAGTTAATTTAAAATTACATTTTTACTGCAGTTTATTACTTACCCATCACACGTAGTATAGGGTAAATATTGTAATCGTTTTGAAAATTGAAAAAAAAAATTTGACGGATTTACATGTTTCAGACACTAGAGATTCCGAAAATATATATATATATATTTTTTAATTTGCCATCTGTCTGTAAACACTCTATCTTCCGAACAAATTGAGATAGAGATTTGAAATTTGGTATGTACTTAGTATGTAATAATGGAAGAAGCTTATTGAATTTCAGTAACCTCGATTATCTGGAACTATTTTTTTCGGACTCTTGAAATATTCGTTCTAATAAAATGTATATAAAAATTTTCGAAATTGTTTATTTTAAGAAGTGGATATAAAAGACAATAAAAAAACAAATTTTGCATAAAGAATGAAGTTGATTGGATAATTAGTTGCCGAGATATTTGTAATCCTATTTTCCACACTCCTTGATTTTTCATGACTCTGTATTTCATTCAAATTTCGATTCAAAGATATATTTTAATTGGAAATGAGACGCTTAATCCGATGCAGTAAACCATTAGTTAATAGGATTATCAATTTTGGAATTATAAGGATGTTTCTTTTATGCAATTCAGTAATAGAGCATTTAAAGTTTATGAAGTCATCAAAGCCACGATTTTATTCGAACTGCAATGCATTTTATAAATAGTTTACACATGTTTTATTTTCATATTTTATATTACTGTAAAATTCCGTTAATCCGCCCTTCCCAATTAAGCACCCCCCTCCCACTTTGTAAACAAATTGGAAAATTCAAAAAATCCCGAGAAAGCGCCCTCCCCAAAAGAAATTTTGCCGCGCACGTCAAGATCAACACCAACAATTTTATCTCACAAGTGTTTTTTTTCCCCAACGGATCAGAAAGGCGTGACCATTCTTTGATGTATCGCAAAAGTGTACAAACACAAAAGTAACATACACAACTTCAACTATTGTCAATCTGAAAAAGCAATATAACCAAACATTAGTTTTGCTGTAAATTTATCTCCATGATGATATGAAGGTAATAAAAATATCGATAGTGACAGTTTCTCATGAAATAAGTTAAAAAATGTGTAATTGATGCTGTGTGTAAAATATTTTGATTAAAAAAGAATCTATTTATTTTATCAAAGAATTTATAGTCCTATTTAACTTTATTATGAAAACCAATCACAAAAAAATTATTGATTGATTGATCAGTAGATGGCGCCACAGTCGAATTTGTAGCGTATTTTATGCTATCTTTGTTGTAGCAATGTTTTTCATTTTAAAAATCTGGCAACACTACCAATTCATTCTGTATGTTCTCAATTTTTCTGATTTGTATTATTTATTTAGCATTTATAGATATGAAATTATGATTTAAAAAAAAAACGGTTATTTAATCTCCTTAATTTACAACAGATGGCGACACTACATAAAATGTTACTAGTTCTAGAAAGTATTTCAGGACATTTTCAACTGCAATTTCTCAGTGTTTTTTAATTATTTTAAATTATTAAGTTCCTTTTATTTTTCTGTTACCATATTAATGACAGATATTAGTGTTATTATTTATCTAAATGCATTCCAGTTTCAAAGCTTCTGAAATCCAGTATTTTCTATAATCTGAAATCACCATTAATCGTCAAGTTATACTGTTTTTTGACTTTGTATATCATTTTTTTTTTTCAAAATGTTTTTCTTTTGTCACTTTATTAAAATAATGCATACTTTGCGACAATTGGCCATTAGCATCTCCCTCCCCACTACCAGAGTGCCCCGTGATTATTTTACGATTTTCTGTCGTGTTTAGGGGGGCGGATTAACGGGATTTTACGGTATGCATATCCATGATGGGTAAGTATTACGGTGTCCCCCAATGACTAGTTTTTACATGGGCATGGTTATCACTATGAGATGTATGCACATCATATGAAGTGTGTGTACCTTTCAAATGTTTCTAGCTTTTTTTTTTTTTAATATAAAAAAAAATATTTTTAAAAATGTTTTGTTTTTAAATCATTAACATTTGTATGCTTTTCTATTGTAACCAGTATAATATTTTTATCCCTTTATCCTACAGAAAAGTTTTTTAGATAAGCCTCTCTAAAGCAAAATTTAATTCTAAATTTACTATGATTTATATTTTTACATGGTTATTACTGTAAGATATATGTGCATCCTAAAAGAGGTGTGTGTGTGTTGCTAATACTACCAAAGTGAGATAATATTTGTGTTTTTAGTCATGTGAATAATGGTGCCCTTCATTGCCTGGCAGAAACTGAGCCCCTAATAACTAAAAGGTTGGACAGGCCTGTATTAGACACATTACATTTGGCATAAAAAACTTTTGATTGATTAAAAAATATATTAAATATATTATAAACAAATAAAAAAGGAACTTACTTCATTGACATCTGTACGGAACTCCTGGAAAGCATGAGAGGACAGAAGTAAAGCTTTTCTCTGTTCAGCCTTTAATTTTACTGCTTGTCTCTGAGCAAGAACAGTTTTTCTTCTTTGATCGATACTAAAAAAGGAAAGAAAAAAAAAAGGAAAAATATAATACGCAATATAAAGTTCAACTGATACTTCCTATTTATAGGGGCCTTGGCATAATTTAATCAAGAATGTGCGATTTTTTTCCAAATATTATAAACAATCTGGTATTAGATGTTATAAATATTAAAATGCTTAGGTATTTAATACATTGATAGTTATTTAATAAAGATATAACAATCTTGTTTTAAAATGTAAACAAAGGTTGCTAGAAAGTGCTTTTGAAAAGCTAGTTTTAATCACCAAATTAAAACTCGCCATTTTCTCTAACATGCCAAAGCTTCTATAAAAAAGAAGTACAATTCATCCCCTACATAAAATTAATAAAAAAAGAGAGTAATAAATTAATAAGTCACTTTGCATACTTACTATTTACTTTCATAATGCCTTGCTGCAATCAACTTGTCTGCCATTTCACTGAATGTTCTTAGTCTTTCGTCTTGAGCTAAAAGTGTATTTAGGAAGTTTTCATGTCTCTTTAATAATGTTTCAACATCATCTAGTGTTGTCTAAAGTAAAAATTTTAAAAGAAAACAATGAAATTATCATTAAAAAATTACTGAAAAACTAGAAATATTAATAACAAAGGTACTTATTAAAAACAAGTGTTCATTTGTTAATGTCTGTAAATTTACTATTTATTGTCCATTTTACCAATTTTTATTCAGACATTATTTTAAAAAAATGATAAAAAATTCATCACTAAAAACGTCCCCCATTTAAAAAATGTAAAACCAGTTTCCAATAAAAAATCTTTACCACTCCACAAAAGCGTTTGATTGCCGCTGGAAAAAAAATGTTAGAAGAGAGGGAGCTCTTCAACCAGCAACCATATATATATAACGGAGACCAGAGAGTTGAAGATCACAACTGATGATGCCCTGGTTGGGTTGAAAACGCTTTTGTGGAGTGGTAAAGATTTTTTATTGGGAACTGGTTTTACATTTTTTTAAATGGGGGACGTTTTTAATGAGGAATTTTTTACCATGTTTTTTTAAATAATGTCTGAATAAAAATTGGTAAAATTGACAATAAATAGTAAAGATACTTATTTTTTATGTAGACAATTATATAATGCAAGGATTTCCTTGTGGTGGTTAAACTACGTGTAGAAAAGTACAGAGTAGAGCAGAGAATAGCAGTAAATATCATCTCCCATATGAAAAATGTACTATAAAGACTAGTTAGCATGCTGTTGGTCCAAATTCTCACTGGTCATTCGATTACATAGAATAACATATGTCCATCAAAGAACAATGTTTTGAATATCATTTTCAGCTCCTTGTAACCAAAATAATGGAAGTCACAATGCACACAGACAATATGTCCAAAAGCCAGACAGACCACATAAACAGAATGATTTTTTAGAAGGAAGTATACTGAACTTAAGGAAATACAAAAAAATATACCATTCTATTAAAAAATATTCATCAAAAAAGCATAAATAGCATCTTATTTAATAAGGTAGAGTTGCTTAAACTGTCTAAGCCCATACTATCTCAGAGAAGTTTATCAAGGCTTGTGTAAGAGATAGTATTTATTGCATGTTGGTTGAAAAAGGCTGGAATGTGATAGAAGCAGTTCCTTTGTCAAATTATAAAATATCTCATGACAAATTGAGAACTTATCAGAGGATGTGAAAGCTACTTTAATTTCAGGTATAAAATACCCTTAATTGTAACCCCAAATGGATGAAAAAACACAGCTCATCCAGCATTATTAATGGTATATGTGCACTGTTAATACATATACTTTTTCAAGAGGATGCGCTTCGCTGCAAACTAGTAAATCATTAATTCACAACTGGCAATGAAATTTCTAAAAAGGTGAATTTTTCACAGAGAAATAGCATCCCCATGAAATGGTCTTCTCTACATTTATTTTATGTCACAATTTCCACAGCTAAAATTTTATTTATGCTTTTTACCATGAAAATCATTTTGATATGAAAAAAGGTGGATGTTGTCAGTTGAAATTTTCAAAATTTTATCACTATAACCATAATTGTGAGAACTTGATTATTGTTTTTTACCTCATTTTCGAGTCTGTGATACAAAATAACCACATCCCAAATGGTAATTCTATTTGGTTGAACAGTGACCACTAGGGACTCATATATCAGACAAAGTTTTTTT
The DNA here is from genome assembly GCA_963931845.1 of Maratus michaelseni. Taxonomy (NCBI): domain Eukaryota; kingdom Metazoa; phylum Arthropoda; class Arachnida; order Araneae; family Salticidae; genus Maratus; species Maratus michaelseni. The sequence continues at coordinate 123,812,784 of OZ007595.1, forward strand.
TTTTTTTTTTTTTTTATATAATCACTGTGTATTTGACCTCATGTGATTTTATGTTCAAAATACTTACACACTTATTGGAATTTTTTTTTCCAAATTGGTAACCCAATGCTCATATTTTTATTGATTATGAATAATAACTAATAACTTGAGAAGACACAGTTGAATTTTACATTATAAAAGTTCAAAGCATTATGCTAAAATTGGCCAAATGGAGCAGAGAACATTGGCTTTGTTGCCCCAAAACAGAAAAGGAAAATTGCGATCAGATATAATTAATAGGCACCAAAAATATGTATAGCAATATTTCAAAAATCCAGAATCCGTCTAGAGAATTTTGTTCAATTCCCTTTTTCTATTTTTTTTTTAATTGATAAATTGCATTATCACAATGGTAATCTAATCAATGCAAAAAACGACATCATTTTCATTAGGTTTAGAATAAAAACCTTTATGTCTAACTTCAGAAAAAATAATTTCTAATAATCTTTAAGGCAATGCATTTAGTAAACTTAGTCATTTAATAATTCAATTATTTTATATATTGTTTATTTTTAGTGGGATAATTTTTATTTGGAATTAAAGTTATTTCAGAATATTTAAAATACAGAATTTCTGTATCCGAAGCTATTCTGGATTTTTGAAGTTATACTGTACTATAAATAAATAAAGTACCCCTAAATCTTCAAATTCCAAGAAAGCGTTGTGGCTGTTTGTTATGCTGTCAATTTGATCAGCCTCCCTATTGAAAACTTGAAGATCCATGCATTGCCGTAACCAGTCACCTTTTTCTTGCCAACCTCTATGAATAGCATCTTGTTCTTCTTGTAACTGAACTAAGGAATCCCTTATTTCTGTAGAATCAGAGTTTTTCTGAAGCAAGCTCACTCCTAGCCCTTGAATGTCAGAAAATCTATGTGGTTTAAGAAATCAACAAGTTTGATAATTTAATTCATGCATGTAATTTCAAAAATAATATTTTAAAAGTATGCTACATTATTTAAAAAGATCAGCTTTTATTTATACCAAAAAAAATATTGCTTGTGTTGAAAATAATATTAATATATATAGCAGAGCGCCGATTATTCGAACCTGTCGGGACCGGCACTATTTCGGATAATTGGACAGGCAATTTTAGGGCTGCTCCTGACTATGCCAAAATGATTAAAATCCATTTTTTTAAAATATATTAAAAATATATGTTAAAAATAAATTAGGTAGATTAAAAAAATTCTTTTGTGTGTACACAATTTTCCTTCTCATTTTAACCAGGTGTTAGTGCTGGCAAGTTTAAATAATGTGGTTTTTTGTCATTTTTTAAAAATCTTTTAATTTTTTATTTATTTTTTAACTGCAAAATTAGAAATTTAAGCAAAAGAGCTTTGGATTGTCTTTTGCTTAAAAGCAGATATTATTTTCAATACTTCCGTAGCATGAATTTTTCTGAAATACACAAGTTGAATAGGATCGGCATTCTCCTGTCTTTCTAAACATTTAAAATCTGTTTTAAAACATTCAAAGCCTTCATTATGTGATGAACCTAGAAGATTTTCATAACATTCATTTTCATTTTACCCGATCCACTGATCAGGAAAACATTTTTCGATTTCAAGGGCCATCCTGAAAAATGTTTCAGACCAAAAAAGGAGAGTTTGGATAATTGGACAGTTCGATTAGTTGGAGTTCAGATAATCGGCACTTTACTGTATATATATATATATATATATATATATATATATATATATATATACAGGGTGATTATAAAGAAACTTTGCCAACATCTGCACTTCTAGCGCCCGTTCTATTTAACCGATCAAGATGAAATTTTAAATATAGTTGTTTGAAGGTATGCGCTCGAGATTCTGTGAATGGCAATACAGTGGTGCTCACTGTTACGGTTATAGTTACAGAAACTCGAAAATTTCGAATGGCAACGCCTACTTTTTCCTGTCTCAAAATGTTCAGCGCATGCGAAAACCCTAAATAGCGTTGAAACGGTACCGATATGTCCAAAAACCGACGTGTTATAGACATACAAACCGTTCTTTAAGGCGCACCGAGCAATAATGCATTCGACAGAGACAAGAAACTGCTGAATGATGAGAACACATATCAGACAAAAGAAAACCTTTATTGGCATCAAACATTTTCCACATGGGTGCCATCACAAGCAATTACGCATTGCATGCGGGAGACGACGGACAATACCGCTGAACGCAACATGACGCGAGGAATGTTTCTAATCTCACGCCGTATAGAATCCTGCAAGCCCGACAATGTTTGCGGATTGCACAGGTAAACTCTGGATTTGAGATATCCCCAAAACCAGAAATCCATAGGCGTCAGATCTGGGGATCGCGCAGGTCACGGAATAGGATAATGGCGTGAGATGATGCGATCACCAAAATGCTGATCTAGGAGCCTTTTAACTGACCTCGCTATATGTGGAGGTGCACCATCTTGCATCCAAACAACGTCATTGAGTGCATTCTGCCGACGCAACTCCGGTAGTACAGAATTTTTCAGCATGGCTGCATACCGAGAGCCTGTTACAGAACATGTTGCAGGACCCGCTGGGGTCGTTTCCTCAAAGAAGAACGGGCCGAGAACAAATGTAGCTGTAATGCCGCACCACACAGTCACTTTGGCGTCAAATAATGGTACTGGTGCCACAGCGTGAGGATTCGTCTCTCCCCAGTGCACACAATTCTTTGTGTTAATGTTGCCATGTAAGGTGAAATGCGCCTCGTCCGTCCATAGTATGCGAAGTGGCCAGTCGTTATCAGCATCATATCGTAATAAAAATTCATTTGCGAAGTCCAGACGTTGTTGTGGGTCACCCGGCTGCAACATCTGGACGCGCTGAAATCGATAGGGAAACATGTGAAGTACTGAGCGCAAGAGCTTGCGGACCGTTGTGTTCGGAATATCCAACAAGCGCGATAATCCTCTTGCAGTTTCTGTGTGCCCTGTAGTCACTGTATGATGCACTTCCATGACAACGTCCTCAGAAACTGTTGGCCGTCCGGAGCGCGGTTTGTCACAGGTGCAGCCTGTATCTTCGAATTTGCGCACTAAATCACGCACAGCTTGCAGAGTACATGGCCCACGTCGTTGTCGATGATTGCGGCGATACACACGCAAGGCTTCCGCAGCGTTCATCCCATTTAGATAATAGAGTTTGATCAATTCACCGCGAACTTTCCCAGGAAGAGTCATATCGTCGGCATGTGCGAGTTCATGAATGACGACTTCGCATACCCGCTTGGTATTTTATAGGCTTCCTCCGCTGAATATCTGGCGAACGGCGTTCTGTGATTGGTATCTTGCCTGTGTCATATGCAAAGTTACTGCGTGCGCACAGATCGTGTTTTGTTGGCCGGTTTTCAGAACTCTTCTTTGTGTATGCATAACACGTTTGTTTTTGGACATATCGGTACCGTTTCAACGCTATTTAGGGTTTTCGCATGCGCTGAACATTTTGAGACAGGAAAAAGTAGGCGTTGCCATTCGAAATTTTCGAGTTTCTGTAACTATAACCGTAACCGTGAGCACCACTGTATTGCCATTCACAGAATCTCGAGCGCATACCTTCAAACAACTATATTTAAAATTTCATCTTGATCGGTTAAATAGAACGGCCGCTAGAAGTGCAGATGTTGGCAAAGTTTCTTTATAATCACCCTGTATATATATATATACAGGGGCCGTGTTTGTCATTCACCTATGCGCCAAATACGAATACATCATGAAATTGGCGAATAAAAAATTATTATGGCGAAAAGACTGGCGAATAATTTATCGGGAGCTTTTCGTTCTTGTAATCATGTTTTGAAACACGGATGATTTTTAAAAAAAGTTTGTAGTGAAAAATATGTATGCTATGCCCACAAAAGTAACAATAATAAAACGGTACTGAGTTCAAAGATAACCACAATTTAGTTCAAAGTTAACCAAACTAACTGTTCAAAGTTAACTGAGTTCAAAGTTAACCAAAGTTTGCCCACAATATATATATTTGGTATATATGTATGCTATGGCAAAAATATGTATGCTATGCCCACAAAAGTAACAATAATAAAACGGTACTGAGTTCAAAGTTAATCAGCAGTTCTTTGGATTTTTTTTAGTTGGCGACAGTTTAATTTTAATCTTTACTTTAAGGCAGAACTAAAACTCTTACAATTTTTGGATACTACAAAAATTTAATGGAATTTTTTTTTATAAATCAATTAAAGCCAGAGCATTTCGACAATTAAATAAGGCAAAAATTTCTATTAAATTTCAGTGGCATGCAAAAATTGGAACAGTTGGCAGCCATGCATTAAGGTAATACTTTTATTTTTGGATGGAGTATAACTAAAAAAAATTAAAAAAGAAAAAAATGGGCACAATTTTTGGACACACAGCAAATGTAATGTAGTGTTGTGAGCTCGGGGTTCGAAAGGACTGATGCCAATATATAAGAACAATAAAAAGGCTTTATTCACTATAAACAGTGCAATAAGAACACCAATATCTTCTGAAAATTACAAGATATTCAGTAATCTTCAAATCCAATAAAAGCACAGCAAAATTTCACACAGAAACAATGCGTTCAATACGACGTATCAACGACAAAATCAATCCGAGAAACACAGTTCTCAATGAAAAGCCTCTCGTATGAATTCAATCGCAGTTGACAGACAACTAACTCAACTGAACTGATGGAGGTCCTTATATAGGTTTCAGAGATCTTTCCAGATTATTCCAGAGCCTTCAGATGCTAGAAATTACCAGAAAGTGCTTTAACTTTCGATAGAGAACCCAAGCAAGAAAGGATCCCAATGTATAGGTATAAGGGGGGGTGGTTGCACAAAAAGTCGCCAACTTGGCGATATATCGCCAAATTTGGCGACAAAAATAAGTCGCCAAAACCATCGCCAACTTGGCGATAAACCCATTCCTTGGCGATTTTTCAATAGAGCTCCATTATAAAACTGATGCTGTAAGGTTGTTTTTCTTGCAAACCACCTGAGGCCTTTAGCATTGAGTTACATGATGCTCAATAGGAAATACATTAATAATACTGCAATTTTCACAATAATAAAATAAAATAAATTTAAACAAATGGAATATTTACAGGTATATACAAAATTCATAACATTGCCCCCCTCTCAAGGACTGCACGTCCCGGGCAGTTCAACCTTTGATCGGAAAGCAAACCCGTTACCAACAAATGCTATACTATTCAAAGCACTTAAAGCAAACATGGAAAATAACAATTAAACACATTCATAATGCTGAATTATACAAAATATACAAGTATTTAAATAATAATAACATTAATAATGATAATGCTAAGCAAAAGAAATTATTACATTAACTTATATACAAGACCATGGTCATACTAATTTACATTATTTACATTACACTATTTACAATCAATGAACTAAGTACTATGGCCATAGTATGGAGCCAGCCTGTCGTAATGAACGACTCTAGGCTTCGAACTTGGTGACTTTCGGATCCGAATTACGACATCGTTCAGTCTGTTTAGGACTGTATAAGGACCGTCCCAGTGCGATTGCAGTTTGGGAGAAAGTCCCTTACGTCGAGTCGGATTATAAAACCAAACCTTGTCACCTTCTTTGAATTGATGTCCGTGGCTTTCGTGTCGTACCTGGTCTTCATCTTTTCCGTCTGTATACTGATCCGCTCTCGAGCCAAGTAGTGGACGTCTTCAAATCGTGCCTGGAGATTCTGCACGTATCCCTCTGGCGATGAAGGCGCATCTGGAGGGCGACCAAAAATCAGATCACAAGGTAGACGAAGATCACGACCAAAAAGCATCTGAGACGGGGAATAACCGGTTGTTTCATGGACGGCGCTGCGATAGGCGAGAAGAAACAAGGGAAGTTTTTGGTCCCAGTCTTGTTGGTTTCTTGAGACTAGCAGTGAGAGATTGTTGAGGATGGTACGATTAAATCTCTCAACCATGCCATCCGATTGTGGATGTAAAGGCGTCGTCCTAGTTTTGTCCATTCCGAGAAGTTGACAGAGACCCTCAATCACAGCAGAGATGAAATTTCTCCCCTGGTCAGAATGCATTTGAAGGGGGACTCCATACCTTGATATCCACTGGTGTACCAAGGCATCCGCAACCGTAGAAGCTTCTTGATCAGGGATGGCATAAACTTCAGGCCATTTTGTGAAATAGTCCATGACAACAAGGAGGTATTTGTTGCCATCAGCACTTCTTGGCAGAGGACCTAGGACGTCAAGGGCGATGCGTTCAAAAGGTGCTCCTACATTGTAGAGATGTAGTCTTCCTCGGCTACGTTTCTTTGGTCCTTTCCGAGCTGCACATGCATCGCAAGATTTGCACCATTGTTCGACGTCAGCTCTCGCTTTTCCCCAGAAGAAGCGCTCTCGGACTCTGTGTAATGTTTTCATGACTCCAAAATGGCCACCAGTGGGACTGTCATGTAATTCCTTGAGGATCTCAGGGATTCGGGATCGAGGAAGTACCAACTGCCACCGAGATGTCTTCCCATCTTCCGATTCGAATTTTCGGAACAAGACACCATTTCTGACGTGCAGGGAGTTCCAAAGAGCCCAATATTGCTTCGTCGTAGGACTGTAAGTCGAGATGTCTTTCCAACTGGGCTTCGTGCTAGAAGATTCTAATAACTCCAAGATTGGTTTGATCTCAGAGTCTGCCATTTGATCTTCTCGAATCTTCTCATCACTCCAGGGATCTGGTGGCGTTGATAGTGAAGTCTTCGTCTGGCGTATGACATGTTCGGGATTATAATTGTTCTCCGCTCTGGAACAATAGCGACAACTTTTGGGACACGGTCTTCTTGATAAGGCATCAGCATTTCCATGCGATGAACCTTTACGATGCCTGATGTCAAAGTCGTATTCCTGGAGTCGTTGTATCCATCTGGCTACTTGGCCCTCTGGGTTCTTAAAATTCATCAGCCATGTTAAGGATGCGTGATCAGTACGAAGGAGAAATTTCCTGCCATAGAGATAGTGATGGAAGTGTTCTATGGCTTTCACTATAGCTAATAACTCCTTACGAGTGACGCAATAATTCCGTTCCGGTTTCGATAAACATTTGCTCCAGTATGCTACGACTCGTTCTTGGCCATCTATTTCTTGGGAAAGTACAGCGCCGACACTTTCCTGACTGGCATCCGTGTCCACAATGAATTGTTTGTCGGGGTCTGGATAGGTAAGGACTGGAGAGGATGTGAGAGCTTCTTTCAGCCGCTGGAAGGAATTGTCGCATTCTTGTGTCCATAGAAACTTCTGTTTGCTTTCAGCGAGCCTATGCAAGGGTCTTGCGATGTTGGAGAACCCCTGTACAAACTTTCTGTAATAAGTACATAGTCCCAGAAAGCTTCGCAACTGATGGACATTTTCCGGACGTTTCCAGTGCTTTACTGCAGACACTTTTTCAGGATCTGTTCGAACACCTTCAGCTGAGATGATGTGTCCTAAATAGTTTACTTCTCGTTGGAAGAATTTGCATTTCAAAGGGTTCAACTTTAAATTCGCCGCTCTTAGTTTCGTTAACACTTTTCGAATATTCTCTAGATGTTCTTCAAACGTGCGGCCACCAATGATGACGTCATCTAGGTAGATGAGACAAGCTTCAAAAGTCAGACCTTTTAACACTGTCTCCATGAGGCGCTCGAACGTTGCTGGAGCATTGCAGAGCCCGAACGGCATAACTTTAAATTGCCAAAGTCCTTGTCCAGTAGTAAATGCGGTCTTCTCTTTGTCATCAGGATGGATCTCTACTTGCCAATATCCACTCTTCAAATCCAGCGTGGAAAACCATTTATGTCCTGAAAGAGTATCTAGCGTGTCGTCTATTCTTGGTAGAGGATAGCTGTCCTTCTTCGTGATATCGTTAAGTTTACGATAATCCACACAAAATCTTGTGGAGCCATCTTTCTTTCGGACCAACACGATGGGAGAGGCCCACGGACTTGATGACGGTTCGATGATGTCACTATCCTGCATCTCTTGTAAGAGCTTAGAAACCTCTTCTTGTTTTGCGAACGGCAAGCGTCTTGGATGCTGTTTAATCGGTAGATGGTTGGCCGTATCAATTCTATGACGCGTCAGTGAAGTGCGCCCTATATCACTCTCGTTTTGTGAAAACACATCCTTAAATTCCTGGAACAGTCTTTCTGCGGCATGTCTCTGTTCAGGAGATAAATTTTCATTTCGTCCAATTACAGGTGTTAAACTTGTAGGCGGCTCCGATAACGTCAAGCTCGGGTCTTTGCAAACACAGGTGACTGGAGCACAGGTTGCAAGCACTTCACCTTTCTGGATAATTCTAGACTTTTCACTTACGTTCGCAATCCTCACAGGTATCACATCTCTCGACAGATCTACCAGCGCTGATGCTATTAGCACTCCCTTTGGGCTCTTATCAGGATATCCAGTCAAGCCATACTGGAAAATTCTTTCGTTTCCAGTTAATCCAGGTATCATCATTTCGGTCCGAGGAGGGATGATAACATCTGCCTTGGCTGTGATCCGCTGAATAGACCCGGACTCATTTCCAAGTCTGAAAATAGTGACATCTTCTTGAGCAGAGCGTAACTCATTATTCTTAAAATCCAGTGTAAATCCATGCTCTTTTAAAAAGTCCAGTCCGAGTATGAAAGGATCTGAAATATCGGCCACATAGACTGTATGATGGTAAGCGGCGTTCCCAAACTTTATTTCCAGTGTCATTCTTCCAAATATGTCGATCTTATCTCCTGTCACAGTTTGAAGGATAACACGTGGCGGGGTCCAGGAGAGTTTTTCTTTCAGCCGCTGAGCTAGATCTTTCCGAATGATGGTCACATTGGCTCCTGTATCGATGATCATATTACAGGGCAAATCATTCACACTTCCGACTAGAAAAACTCCGTTTTCGCCGCAACTTCTTGCAGAAATTTCACATACTTGAAAATGAGGCTTCTTAAGATCTGGCAACCTCCACCCCGTGAGATGACCATTAATCAGTTTTCCTGCTCCTCCGTTCGCGGGTGAGCTATTACCTTCAGTGCTGGGTCGTCTTGGGCAGTCGATTTGTATATGGCCTTCTCCACCATTAAGGAGTTCATCTGTCTCATTATGTTCTTCATCTGCTGCTGTAAGCGCTCCACAGCTCTATCCGACGTCGCAGGCAGGTTGGCTGCTCGCACAAAGTGTCGATCTTTCCTAGTAGCTTGCTGGGCTGCCTCGAATTTCAGAGCGTAAACCAAAGCCCCTTTTAAGTCACTGAGATCTGCAATCCGGAGTTGTTTCTGGATCTCAGAGTCACGCACACCATCAATAAAATGCTGCAGAGCCAAGCTTTCTCTAATTTCAGTCGGACAGCCAGGATAAGCAAGATGGGAAAGTCTCTCGACATCCGTAGCAAGATCTTGCAGGGATTCAGTGGATTTCTGCTGTCGAGATTTGAGCTGGAGTCTGCTATATTCCTTCATGCATTTCTCGCCATAGCGCAATTCTAAGGCACTGACGAGCGTTCCAAAATCCAGCGGTTCATTTGCAGGCAAAGTCTGTAAGACGTCGGCAGCATCAGCTCGTAGAGAAGCAGCTAACTGGCAAGCTTTTGTCTGGGAATCCCATCCATTGGCGTCCGCTACGATCCCAAATTGTGTCTTAAAAACTGGCCATGAGGATTTTCCGTCATAGGTCAAGAGTTTAATAGAGACCCGAGGAAGCATAGCTTGATACTTGACATCTTCGGGATAGTTTTCAGCAGTTATCTTTTGTTTCTTCACATTTTCCAACTCCTTTTCTACACTCTCAATCCTTTCTTCTACGGTTTTGGCTGTCCTTTGAATTTCTTCTACCTTTTCTTCTACGGTTTTGGCTGTATTTTGAACTTTTTCTTCTATTTCTTGAAATCTTTCTTCAACTTTGTTTTCCACGCCGTCAATTCTGTCATTTAAAGATGTTATTTTATCCTCTATTAGTTCTTTCAACTCACCAAGGTTGGTTGACATATCCTTCTTCATATCATCTTTTAACTCACCAAGGTTCGCAGTCATTTTCTCATCCATCGCTGTCATATCTTTCTTCATTTCTTCTTTCAACTCGCCAAGGTTGGTTGACATCTCAGCCTGATTCGCAGTCATTTTCTCATCCATCGCTGACATATCTTTCTTCATTTCTTCTTTCAACTCGCCAAGGTTTGCAGCTAATTTCTCCAATAATTCTTTCAGTTGACCCTCCATTGCTCTGGTGATCGGCATTCAACCCCACTCCTGACACCAAATGTTGTGAGCTCGGGGTTCGAAAGGACTGATGCCAATATATAAGAACAATAAAAAGGCTTTATTCACTATAAACAGCGCAATATGAACACCAATATCTTCTGAAAATTACAAGATATTCAGTAATATTCAAATCCAATAAAAACACAGCAAAATTTCACACAGAAACAATGCATTCAATACGACGTATCAACGACAAAATCAATCCGAGAAACACAGTTCTCAATGCAAAGCCTCTCGTATAAATTCAATCGCAGTTGACAGACAACTAACTCAACTGAACTGATGGAGGTCCTTATATAGGTTTCAGAGATCTTTCCAGATTATTCCAGAGCCTTCAGATGCTAGAAATTACCAGAAAGTGCTTTAACTTTCGATAGAGAACCCAAGCAAGAAAGGATCCCAATGTATAGGTATAGGGGGGGGGGGGGGGGGGGGGGTTGCACAAAAAGTCGCCAACTTGGCGACATTTGACGATATATCGCCAAATTTGGCGACAAAAATAAGTCGCCAAAACCATCGCCAACTTGGCGATAAACCCATTCCTTGGCGATTTTCCAATAGAGCTCCATTATAAAACCGATGCTGTAAGGTTGTTTTTCTTGCAAACCACCTGAGGCCTTTAGCATTGAGTTACATGATGCTCAATAGGAAATACATTAATAATACTGCAATTTTCACAATAATAAAATAAAATAAATTTAAACAAATGGAATATTTACAGGTATATACAAAATTCATAACAGTAGTGAGAAAATGCTTTTTTACCCATTCAATAAAGTCAAGGCTGAAAGAGTTAATGATAAAAAATATATTATATACTTTCGGCTAATTATAGATAAATTTGGCTAAAAATATTTTAATTTGGCTAATTTATTGGCTAGCATTTTGAAAATCTTAGAGCGTGACCCCTGTATATATATTTAAAAAAAACCTTTTTCATAAAAAATAATAACACATCTATTATTTCAGGAGTATAACAAGGATAGAAGGAAGTCTGCCATCCTTATCGGTGCATGTATTACTCTGTTCCAGCTGATGAAGGGGACCTTTAACTAGTTGCTTCTGAAAGTATAGTCATGTTATTAATACTGCTTACATGGAGTTCATAGAATGTTTCTACTAGACAAAGCTCTTAAGATTCTAGTTTATCTAAATTAATTAAAGGGCTGCAGTAGGGAATTCAGGCTAATACTATACATTAACCTTCAAAAGTATTTGTCAACTGTTACATTAAATTTAGTTATAAACTGATTTTTTTTAAATAGGTGAAAAATGTATTAAAATAATATTATCACAACATAATTTTTATAAATTCATTAAAAATATATATCACTAGAGTTCATATCTGAAGAAGATGAAAATTTAGAAATATTTACAATAACATATTTTATAATTTTTATTATATAAAAGTCATAAAACAGAACATTTTAAACAGATATTGAAAGTAAAATAAGTCATTTAAGTTGATTCTCAATCTTTTTTATTTGTGTGCTTTTACCTCAATATTGTTTTCAACTGCTACCTTTCCTCAGAAATTCCTCACTAAATTGCTATGCAAACTAACATAAATACTATTATGGAAAATATTTTATTATCAATTATATGTTGATAATGAATATAAATAACAGGGTTGCAAAAAAGCTGGCTCAAATTTTAAAAAAAAGCCAGATTGGTGGCTTTTATTAGCAAAAATCAGTCTTTTTTTTTTTTTTTTTTTTAAACCAAAATTGGCTTTTATACAGTGAGGCATTTTGATTATAAACTGCACTGTTTAAAGGTTTTTTAATTAGCATTTTTTTTTAAGTGTTCTGTGTGTGCATGTGTGTCTTAAAAGTAGGAATAATGTCAAATTTCAAGTTTTCATCCTTAACAATTACATAGAAATCATAATTTAGAACGTTTTTAGAATGCTTTTCGTGCATTTCACCTCTATAACTTCTGATTTCTTTTTTTTAACTGTTCTGTGTGACCATTTCCATCTTAAAAGTAATTGCTATGTCAAATTTCAAGTTTCTATCCATAACACTTCCATAGAAATCATAATTTAGAAAGATTTTAGAAAACTTTCTGCCCATTTTACTCTTTTAATTTTTTAACTTTTTTAGAAACCATTCTTAGCGAGCATTTGTATCTAAAAGTAACCGCCATGCCAATTTTCCAAGTTTATAGTTCCTTCAGTATCACAAAAATCGCAATTTAGAATGTTTTTTTCTCCTGCACCCTTTTAAATTTCCAAAAATTTTAAAACTGTTCTGTGTGTGCATTTGCATCTTAAAAGTTGCAGCCATGTCCAATTTAAAGTTTCTATCCTGAACAATTCCATAGAAATCGTAAATTAGAACGTATTTTGCTCATTTGACCCTATTAAATTTTGATTTGTTTTAGAATCTATTCTTAGTGAGCATTTGTATCTTAAAAGTAATCGCCATGCCAATTTTTAAGTTTCTAGTCCCTTCAGTATCACAAAATCATAAGTTTAGAGCTTTTTTTCCTTGCACCATTTAAAAAAAAAAAAAAAAAAATGTACATGCATTTGCGCCTTAAAAGTACCAGCCATGTTTCTATCCTTAACAATTACATAGAAATTGTAATTTAGAGCTTTTTAGAACATTTTTCACACACTTCATCCTTTTAAATTTCGATTTTTTTTTAAACTGTTCTGTGCGACCATTTACATCTTAAAAGGAGCAGCCATGTCAATTTTAAAGTTTCTATCCTTAACAATTCTATTCAAATCGTAATTTACAACGCTTTTCATACATTTCACCTTTTTAAATTTTGAATTATTTAGAAACTGTTCTTAGAGAGCATTTACATCTCATAAGTAACAACCATGCCAAATTTCCAGTTTTTAGCCTCTTCAGTATAAAACAAAATTACATTTTTAGAACATATTTTGCTCCTGCACCCCCCTGGGGTTAGTGGCATCAACATAAAATATAGCCTGTATTGGAGCAGGGACTGTCACCATCAATTTGACACCATTACTTTTGAAATCTGTTCAGTAGTTCCAGAGATTACTCTTACAAACAAACAAATGTTACTTCTTTATAATATTAGTATAATTTAGTCAAACTTTCGATATCACCAATTTTTCAATATATAAAAAGGAAACTGATTTCTTCAAGAATTCGCTATTCTAATCTCTCTATATTAAAAGAAAGTAACCACCGCTGCAGTAGACGCTGCTGTCAACTAAGTTTTTATGCCTTGAGGTCTTTCTAGGCTAATATTCAGAAAACTATTGCATATAAAAATAAGAAAATTGGTAGTTTTATAGAGAAATGTTCAATAAACACGCTGAAGCAGACAGTTTTTAAATCGATGAAATATTTTAAGAGATATTTAATATTAAATTCAGTCTTAATAGTTCTCTTAAAAAAGTTTCATAGGAACGAAATTTAAAAAGGATATAGTTAACAATTTTAATTTGACTAATTTTTTGAGGCTTTATTTTAATTTTTAATTCAAATTTGCATTATTTTGATGAAGATTTATTTCATGTTTCAAAAAGTCTATTATTTGAATTGTTACTAATTTGTAAAATAGCACACATAATAATATTGCCTTTCAATTAAAAAATGTATTTACATGTGACTATTAAAAACAGAAATAAAACTGTAAAATAATAATTAAATGATCACGTGTTACAAGCAGTAAATGTAGAAAATTACATAACGAAAAATATACTTGCATGTGAATATTAAAAAGAGAAATAATTAAATTATTACACACTCAAAGCATTAAATGGGGAAACTTATGTCATATTTAAAATGATTAAATAACAATATTTCCAAACAATTTCAATTAAAAAATTTATTTACATGAGAGATTAATTTATTTTGATGAAATCTGTTACTTATTACTGCAAATTTTAAAACAGCATAAATAATATTATTTCCCTTCAATTAAGAACTATATTTTTATGTTTAATAATTATGTTTAAATTAACGAAATAACTAATAAATTGTTAAAATATCATTAAAAATATAGATAAACATTGAATAAAAAATCACTCGACAACATAACTAACACGTGTAAAGCATCTGATGTCAATTGAATGTGACGCTATGGTCATGCACTTTTGGCGTTAAATTCTATATTTTGGCAACAGTTCTTTTCTGCTATTGAATGTAGTCGACGAGATAATGGAGATGTACCCAATTTTCTATAGCATCATTATAAAATTCCCCGATGCAGTGACATTGTTTACTTAACCATTTTACACAAGTTGATTTTTAAATGTTTAATTGATCTTATTTAATCAATCGCAAAAACAGTTGTTAGCTGTTTCGACAGCAGTTGATTCGGCATAAAAATCCCTCAGTCAAAGGAAAATGAATGGAAACCGGATTACAGCAGATCACCACTGGTGGTTTAATTATAATTCAATCTTCCGTAATAGTTTTAGAGTTGATCAAATCAGAGTGTTTTTAAAGTTTGCGGTGTCAGAAGGGAGGTTGGTGAGCGTAGCTTGTAGGAGGGAGAGCCCTCTAGTAATAATAAAAAAAAGAAAATCTGATTTGGCCAAATCTATTTTTTGGCAACCCTTAATATCCCAAAATATTTCCTCAAAATGAAAATGAAATTTTTCAGTTTTTAGAAATTTAAACTATTTTCTTGAAATCCTGTTTTTACAGGTGTTTTGATCCAGAGAGTCTTTTATTTATTTATTTTTATTTTATTTTATTATTATTATTATTATTATTATTTTGTGGGTAGGTGGGGAGAAGGGGGGGGGGGGGGAGATACATAGTTACATATAATAGGCATAGTATAGAAAAAACCTTTGAAAACAAAATCTGGCTGTAACAGAATCTTGTCTTAAATGGAAAATATTCATGGTTCCAATGAAAGAAACAACATACAAATACACTTGCTAAGATGGAAACCTGTCTAAAACGAAATTTTCTTTTGGTTTCTTGCAATGTTATTTCACAGGTTTTACTGTACGTAAAACAATATAGCAAGTTATTGTTTACAATTATTTATGTGTCATAATTCCTGTTGGTTAATTCATAGAGTAAAACCTCTGAGAACGGAACCTGCCTATACCAGAATTCTATCTTAAATGGAAAAATGTTATAGTCCTGGTGGAAGGAATACTATACAAATCTATCTTCTAAAACAGAAACCTGTATGAAACGTAATTTTTTTTTCCAGTCCCTAGTGAATCTGTTTTTACAGGTTTTACAGTAATGTGTAGTTCATTATTAATTGTTAAATTAATCGAAAACTAATACTACTATGTATGTTTTCAATAATGTACAAATAGAAGTACAAAAAATCTGCGAAAACAAAATTGCTAGGGACTGGAAAAAAAATCAGTTTTAGACAGGTTTCTATCTAAGCAAGTAGGTTAGTATGGTATTCATTCCATCAGGAGCATGAACGGTTTCCGTTTAAGAACATATTCCGTTATAGACAAGTTCCTTTTTCACATGTTTGAAGGAATACCATACAATTATGCCTGTTAAGATAGAAACCTGGTTAAAAAGAAACTTTTCTTTAGTCTTTTGCGATCCCATCTTAGCAAGTTTTACAGTATTTTATTACCATTAGAATACATCATTATGAAATATTTTTCATTCTTCTAAAAACTGAAAAATAATGCCGCGGATACATAGAACTAATAGTATTTATCCAAATATGTCAAAGGAAGAATTAGGATAACCTTAATTTTCAAAACAATTTCAGTAATATTTATAGAGTAAAAAGTGTTAAACGAAACCTATCTATAACGGAATTGTGTCTTTTTTATTTATTTATTGATGTTCATTATTGAATATTAGCTAGAAACAAACATTGAATTATTTAGATTGTTTTAAGTGCAAATAGGTTGACCTTCCATAATTAAGCTACATGCGATAGAGATAGATTTTTAAAAAATTATGCTTGAAAATTAATTTAAAAACCATAAAAAATTTGTAAATTAAGATACAGTTTTTAAGAAAATTTCATTTGAAAAAACATTTTATTTCCTAATTGACAGTGTAAAGATTGAAATTATGTGATGTTTAGAGATGATAAGTTTGAAAAAAAAAAAAAAGAGAAATGGACTGTTTTGATTATTGCCACCATCAATATAGTGTCAGTGTGTGTGGGGCAAGGTCACCCAGGCAAGTTTTTGCTTTATAATATAGATATATCTTTTAATTTATAAAAGCTTGCTCTTATTTTCATATTTTTCATGACCTGCAGGTTGAATATCACTTTTTTAATGCATTATATGTTACATATACAAAACTTAAAATTATTAGTATTGTGACAATTCCTCATTATCCGGACTTTAATAAGTCCAATTAAATCTAATCTCACTCATACTTAGACATCTGAAGTGGAAAGACCATATGTGAACAGTAATCCCATCAGAAGAAACTGCGACCATATGTTAGGCATAAAAATTCTTCTGTTCAGACCGCCAGATCTCTTCCAGATGAAATTACTAACAAACTTGAGAATCATTGCATTTTCAAGTAGTTATAAATTTTTATCGCTCCCTAAGAAGTGACGTTACACGGACATAAATGATCTAATATATTCTGATCACTTGAGCCCAGATTGCTACGTCTTTCAAACACCTCAGAAACCGCCATCTGCTCACCTCTAAGAGACTAAACATTCATGAACACTTAAGTTTTCACCGAACAGATATACCCAACGGGCGAGAGGCCTTAAGAGAAAACTCTGATTCCTGCAGTGAAAGAGCGAACAGCTCTGAAAACCTCTCCCTTGTGAGACGGTAAATTTTCAGACGGCCCTCTGCACCGAGTATATGTATGTAAGAATCTGCCTGGAAGTATTCGGGTGTCTTGACGAAAAATACCATAGAAAGCCATGTTCTGCTTTTATGTAAATGTCTTAAGTGTACTGTTAAGTATCGTAATTAAAGTCTGTGTTGCTTAAAAAACTGTCTGATGATTTAATAATACAGTACAGTATTTAACTTACTCATCTTGGTGAGCTGCAATATCATCTCCAAGATCTTGATGCTTTTTGAGCAGGTTTTCTGCTGTTGCAACATCACGAGCAGGCTCATCACTATTTAAAGCTTGTTTTACATCACTCACCCATACTAGCTAAAATAAAACACAAAAGTATTAATATCACAAAAACACACAGTTTTTAATGCAATATAATGAAAGAGTATAATCAATAAAGTTCAATTTTAAAATTATACAGCCAAATTTTTAAAAATTACCAGGCTTTTGGCACTGTTCCTGAAAATTTGGAGACCAAGAGATTCATCTAAGCGAGCTCTTCTTTGAGCTGCTTTTTCCTACAAAAGAAAAGAATCATTACAATATATGCACTATGATCTATAATTTTAGATTAATAATATTTAATTAGTGATTTTTTAAGTGCTTAAAAAATATCATGGTCAATCTTACTGTTTGCTCTAGCAAGAAAAATCACTAGTTGAATAGAAAAGAGCAAAGGAAAATACATTATTGTATTTAGCAACAATTACAAATGACAACTGTGTAATTTTTAGTATGGAACTTAAACATTAATTTCGAATGATTTTATGAATTATTCAATAAAAAAGTACATTTAAATTACAATATTATTTAATATGCAATCGTAATAGTAATATTAATCTCTTGTGTTTTTACTAAGGAAAAGAGAAAGTTCTATATTTTTGCAAGCTTTCAGGCACACAGATTTAGACTTATTGTGGTATGGGGAAAATTTGTGCAAGAGATCTATGAGTACAAGTAAGTATGCATTTCAGTATTTTTAAAAAGTGCTGTGCCCTTAAAAAATAGCCTAGAGAGAATACTAATCAATCTCTCCTGATATTATATTAGTACTGTCTTGCGTAAAAATAATTTTCAAACAACTGTCCATTAAAAAGTGTCCAAATTCTTCTTGAACCTAGAAGGAAATTTATATATAATTATATGAACTTCAAGGGAAAATGTAATTTCATATCTCCTCTTCCTAGTTGAGAACTACTAATCTTATTCATGGCCTGACAATGACTTCTGAGGGCCCTGGTTACAGACTTGACATGGGTGCCCCATGTGTATACTATGCAGTAAGGTGAAATAATTTTCCTATATGTATTTCTTATGTAACTTTTAAATGTAACCAGATTTAGAAATTTTTAATAGTAACTATAAGCAAGACACTCTTTTTAAAATGACAATGTGAGCTTTTTGTACAATTAAAGTATGCCGTGATAGGATACATAAATTAACAATATTGAAACCAGAGTAAATGCATTGTAGGTTCCACACTTACTGAGCTTCTAAAAATGATAAGATTCAACAGAATCATTGAATCTGGACTGGCCTAACTCTTTGCAAAAAATGTCATACTTTTGAAGGGAAAAAATATTTTGTTCATGCTCCAATTATTCACATCTTGCTGTAGTACAACATAAACACATGAAAATAATGGAACTCTTACAGTTTTTTTAAAACTTAATCTACATTATTGAGGCTCTCCTAAATTTGGAAGACTTGAAACTGTGCCTCTTGTGCCCATGCTTTAGTCTCGCTCTGATCTTATTAAACCAATTTTTTGCAAGAAAAAGGGAAAAGGGCAAAAAGTTTACACATTTTTATATGATAAAATAACAACATTTAAAAGTATTCAGTAAAACCCATGCATATTTTTTTCTTAATTATTATTTTTAATATACAATGAACAAAATAAACTTACTTTTGGCTACAAGTTTTAAATTGTACCAAATTAAGAATGTCATTTTAAGAAAGCTGAATTTTTGCATCACAAAAATAATTCATTATAAAAAAACACCAAGTTAATTTTAATATATATATATAAAATAACCAATAAAAGCAATCAAATAAGAGTAAATCTTTAACCAATTGGAGTATAAAATCCAATTCTCCCCCTTATTTTTTACATGGTGAATAATGTAAATGAGAAATTAAATTTCAAGTACCAAATCATGAAATACCTAGTTAAGTAGGATAGATTATAAAATAAATAAACAAATAAAAAATGTGAGACTATCTTCATAATGAATACAAAATAGCTACAATAACTCATCGTATTTATAATATTTATAAAAGTATTACAAGGACAACTCTTTATTTGTACTTAGTTTTAAAAAAAATAGTTGGTTAACTTTGAAAATTAATGAGTAAAAGTTAACACAACTATGTTTCCACATATAGAATTACATGCTAAAACAATTTTAAATTAAATTCTTAATTTGATACAATTTAAAACTTGTAGCCAAAAGTAAGTTTATTTTGTTCATTGTATAGTAAAAATAGGAATTAAGAAAAAATATGCATGGGGTTTTACTGAATACTTTTAAACGTTTTTAATTTTATCATATAAAACTAGTCGTTGGGGGCCATCGTAATACTTACCCATCATGGATATGCATAATGTAAAATATTAAAATAAAAATGTGTAAACTACTTATAAAATGCATTGCAATTCGAATAAAATCATGGCTTGATGACGTCATAAACTTGGTTTATTGCATTTGAGTAAGCGTCTCATTTCCAATTAAAATATATCTTTGAATTGAAATTTGGATGAAATACAGGATCATGAAAAATCAAAGAGTGTGGAAATAGGATTACAAATATCTCAACAACTAATTATCCGATCGGCTTCATGCTTTATGCAAAATTTGTTTTTTTAATGTCTTTTATATTCACTCCTTAAAATAAACAATTTCGAAAAATTTTATATACCTTTTATCTGAACGAATATTTCGAGAGTCTGAAAAAAATAGTTCCGGTTAATCTAGATTACTGAAATTCAAAAGGCTTCTTCCCATTATTACATACTAAGTACATACCAAATTTCAAGTCTCTATCTCAATTTTTTCGGGAGATAGAGCGTTTACAGACACACAGACACACGGCAAACTTTTTTTTCTAAAAATATGTTTTTCGGAATCTCCAGTGTCTGAATCGTGTAAATCCGTCAAAATTTTTTTTTTCGATTTTCAAAATGATTACAAGACTTACCCTATACTACGTATGATGGGTAAGTAAAAAATGTGTAAACAAGAGGCACAGTACCAAGTCTTCCAAATTTAGGAGAGCCTCAATAATGTAGATTAAGTTAAAAAACTGTAAGAGTTCCATTATTTACATGTGTTATGTTGTACTACAGCAAGATGTGAATTCAGTATTATTACTTTGATTCTACCATAGATGAAGGAATATAAATAGAAGTAGGATGTAGGGTGTTTTCTCCCGTCATTTGTTACAGGGGTTATGGGAAGGTGTTCAAACAGAATGGCTCGCAACCCTCCCGTTATTGGCTGCTTATTCCCCGCCTGGCTCGCAACCCTCTCGTTATTGGCTGCTTATTCCCCGCCTTTGAAATAGTTTTGGAAAATAGCGTAAATAAGAGTAAAATGGGCAAAAACACCCTACATCCTACTTCTATTTATATTCCTTCTTCTATGGATTCTACCCATGATAAATCTTAGAAAGTTTGATTGCTGGAATATACTTACCTGCTGGATTGCTGGAATATAAACATAAAAAACAAACACTTATGGTCAAAATAAAACAAAACATTATTAACTTAGCTAAAATTCAGCAGACATCTGTCTATTTGGAAAAAAAAAAAAAAAGCTTAGTTATAGTGAATAATAAATTATTAAAAGAAATACTATTACAGAAAATAATTACAAAACAATAGTAGAATAATATTATAGAGCTTTCTGTTTAGAAAAGCCTGTCAGATGGCACATTTATCTAATATTATGTATAAAACTTTTGAACAAGAATGCTACACTTAAAAATAACTTACTTTAACTTTCTCCCACAGAGTATTAAGTTCTTCTTGTCGAGCTGTAACATTTGCTCGTTCACTGGGATATGATATTTTTACCCTGTAATGCATGTTTAAAAGAAAAGTCAACAATAAAATATTAAAGATAAAGGCTCAAAAACAGTATATGGCATCTGAATATTAAAATAAATATTTTTAATAGTTTCTAGGAATAAGTGTTACTCACGAATCTGCAAGTAAATTAACCCTATTGAATTTTTCTTCAACAGGAGCTAGTTCCCTTTCCAAATTCTGTAAAGAAGAAAAGGAAGAAAAAGTAAATTTTGATAAGATGAATGAATAATAAAAGTAAATAAAATTAACATATTAATAACAGTAGATTTAATGCACAATATTCATTAAAAAAAATAATTAAAAAAGGAATTCCTAAATGTAAATCTCATGTAAACAATAATCAAAATAGAATATGATACGATTAAAAATCTCTCAAAGAAAAAATACACAAGTGAGGGAGGAGGAAAAAGAAAGAATGCTATAAGATTTTTTAGAAAATTATTCAAAAAATGAAATTACAGTAGAACTTCCCTTTAACGAAGTCCCTATTTAGCAAAATTTTCTACTTAACAAAATTTTCTGCAGAACTTTGACTTTGAACACCATTAGCATGTAAATTAATCTCCATATTACGAAAAATATATTCTATATAACGAAGTTTTTTTCCACTTTTGTACGTGTGTAGAATTCAATCTAAGAAGTTGCTGTTACGATGGATATGCGAATTTATTTCAGCAGATTGTACGAAAATGAACATATTTAAATAATTTCCATTCTGCTTGGTGGTAAATAAAACAATTTTTTTCACACTATGAAAAACACTCGTTATAATTACTCTCTCACACCGACACTCCAGCGCTGATAGTTAGGGGAAGTCAAAATCCCCTTTTTACATTGAATGATATAGAAGATGCAGTGACGTAATGGCGTCAGATGCATTGAAGCAAAAAATATCAATTAGAGTCAGGCAGTTACCCTTCTGACCTTCTATTGCTGATAGACAATTACTTTGTACATCCACAAGAATATGCTTCACAATGCAAATCAAACAACATCAAAGTTATTTTTGTAGTGAAAATGTAGTGAAAACATTAGTTTGAGAACCTGTGTATCAAAACTGATGAAAGCTTGAGCCAAAGCATGGAAATGTAATGTGATTTCAACGACCGTACACAACTGTTTTGTAAAAGACGGTTTCATATTTGAAACCGAATCAAATGCTTCTGAATCCAATACCTGTTTGTCATATCTGAAGGGAAAATTTCATGAAAATAAGTTGATTTCTATTTAACGAATTTTCTTCATAACGAAGTTTTTAGGTGTAACGATGAGACTTCGTTAAATGGAAGTTTCACTGTAATTTGAAAATTCCACTTTCAGAAATGGAAGAAGATATCGCAGCAAAATAACTTTTAACAGTTTGAAAACTGTAATCCTCAGTTATCACTAGTCAAAACATTTTATACAAATAATAGAATCAAGTAGCACACACATACATATTTCAGCAAATTTTCCATTTAGACTAGCATTAAATGTCACTTTTTCTAACAGTTCATTACTATTTTTAATACACTGATTATGCAGACAGAAACATTAACCCTCTGAGCGTCTGAGGGCTTTCCTTTATTTTCATAAAAATATTTGTAAAACTTAAAATAATTTAAATTTTCTTTCCCCGTTTGTTTCTAAAATACACTTCCTATCTTTTTATTTTACATATATCTTAAAATACAATTTTTTTAAAAAGATTTTTGTCTAGAGCTGATTTAAGTTGCTTTTGGGAAACGGAAAAATACGGGCAAAACGCTTAGAGGGTTAATAAAAGTATAATACAATCTAGATTACCGTATAGGTTGTATTAATACTGAAATTAACTTTGAAAATCAGCAATCAGACAAAAAAAAAAAAACAAAAAAAAAAAAAAAAAAAAAAAAAAAAAAAAAAAACAATCTTACGCAGTATAATGCCATTCAAGAAAGGAATAATTTTAGAAACCAGTTTCATGCAATAGATGTTATTATTATTTGTGTGTGTGTGTGTTATGTGAGGACAAAAAATGTTAAAATCACATTTAATTTTAAGGAAATAAATTTTAACAATAGTATATTTTCAAAATTAAAAGAACTATCCAGAAAACAAACTGTTAAAATTAAACTAGTTAAAATATTATACTCTTAATATAATAATAATTATTATAAAAACAGTAACTTTTTGATTTGCTGCGAAAAAATAGACAACAAATAATAATAATAATAATAATAAAACACCAGAAAATCATTTAGTTGGGCTGTTGCATTTGCTATTTTTGAATTTAAAAGTTTTTGAATCAACTGGAAAAATTCTAACTAAGGACAATGGTTGTAGTCTCAAACTCTGTTCTTAATCATGGCAAAATGGGGAAATGTATTTTCTTTAGAAATTAGAAAGAAAAAAAAACTGTAAATGGAATTAAAAGATATTTCAGTAAATTATTATCCATGCAACTACTTTTAAATAGTTTGAATGGTTATAATTTCTTTCTCTAAGGAAGGATATAAAGGTGTTAATGTTAAGAAACTGAAACTTGCATTAAACAGAAAAAAATGCCCCAGTAAAGAAAATCTTTAGAAATTATTTATGACAGAAAAGAGTAATGATATAAGAAAATTACCTGGTGTCTTCTTTGTAATGCTTGTACTGTTTTCAAGTCTCTTCCTAAGTCATCAGTTTCTATTTTCTCCAGCTTTTCTAGCATCCATTCATAAGCATCATCGCAAGTTCGTTCAAAAAGTTCAACACTGAAAATAAAAAATAATCAAAGGAATTAGAAAAAATTGGCATTTAATTAAAATCAAATATTAATGCAAATAAAACTTTAAAATTATGTACCTTGTAGCTCCTTCTAAGCTTTTCTCAATTTCTGTTTTCAAATGATTGAGACGGCTCCACCTATAGCAAAGATAATTTTACTTTAATGAATGATAATCTTTTTTTTACTTTTTTAAGAGAATATGATTTGCATTTAATGATGTTTAACCTGTCAGCACACGCGCTGGGATAAAATCTACCCCTGCTCACAACTATTACTTAAAAATGTGCGAAAATCGTTCGTGATCATTCTGAGCTTTATAGTACCTTTCAAGCTGAAATATATCAAGATGTGGCCAAAAAGAATTTACCTCCGGTTGTGAGATTTTCCATTCTTTTGTTATAAAAATGTCACGTGATAGGAAATTTACCCCACGCGTGTTATAACGTAACCCAAAATGATAGGAAAATGTTAATGTAAAAAATATAGTGTGCAAATAATAATATAATTTTTCTTTTAAACGTTAACAACTCTTGCACATACAGTTTCTATATATCAGTTTTATATTTTTTTGTATTTTTATGGCTGAATTTGGATTGTAAAAGCTTTGTATGTAATGATATGCAGAAAAAAATCTTAGTGCTAGATTTTATGTTTTTTTTTTTTTTTTCTTTAAATATAAAAGAATCTCTTATTTTAAGTTAAATTGTGTTCTTTATTGATTTACAGTTTATTTCAAAATATAAATTTTTGTTTATAATCAAACCAGGGGGAAATTGACACAAGAAAACCCATTGGGGTAAAATTTATCCCGCGTGTGTAGTAATGTATTGGAAAGGGCCGTGTGTGCTGACGGGTTAAGAAAATTAAGACAGGTTAAAGGTAATCTAGAAAATTCTTCACATAAAGAGAGAATTTTTTTTATGTTTTCTTTATTAAATACAATTTTACAATTAATTCAAACAAAGCTCAGCAAGGTAATGATGGGACAGTGACCCCAGAAAAAGTTGCATATATTTTATAGTCCTTTATTATTATTCTAGCCCTATTTAAAAAAAAAATTAAAAATTCAGTTATAACTATTGAGAAAATGTGTATACAACCTTCTTAGAAATTTTTTTGAAATTATGACCATGCACAAATGGCTTGTTTCCACGTCTGCAATATGTATAACAGACTCAAACCTTTCAATTTTTCAGAAGTCAAATAAACATATTCTGAACCAGAAATTTCACTTACTAAATGAAATCAAATAACTACTACAAGACACATTTCATAAAAAGTATTTCTACCAGTGTCAAATGACACCTTTTAAAAGATTTTGATTTAAGGTTATTTTATTTATAATTTTTAGATTATTAAAACAATCAAATGATTTTTAATACATTGAAGACTTATTTTTATACTTATTAGCTTTAAAAATTACAAATAAAATAAACATAAATCAAATCTTTAAAAGGTGTCATTTGACATCAGTGGAAATAGTGTTACATAAATTTTCTGGCTCAAAGTATATTTATTTCACTTTAAAAAATCTGGAAGGTTGGCAGCTACGATATATTATAAAATATGATACCAAGTTATAAAAGTCACATAAAATATCCTACTTCTTAAATCATAAATAATTTATCAGTTACAAGTTTTTACAACCAAACTTAACTACAGAACTTCTCAAAACATTTAGTGTATAATGCTATGGACTAAACTTTTTGATAAAAGATATTAACTTAGTTAAGAAAAATATGAATAAACATAAAATTGTATCTAGCTAATATTTTAGCAAAATTACTTAATGCTAAAATCTGCATTCAATTGGAAATTAAAAAAAATTCATTACTTTAAGGTATAAAAGTTTATTTAAAGTTATTAAGAAAAATACATAAAAAGCTAGCAAACTACAAAACTTCCAATAATTGTATTTATAACTATTCTGATATTTCAAAATGAATTTTCAATATCTCTAATATTTTATTGTATTTAACATGAACAAAGAGTATTGTTCTATAATGAAAGTATAGTTTCTCTTATCTAGATCTAAATGCATCCATCTGAAAAAATGCAATAAAATTCTGAAACAGATGAAGTATAAAATTATTAAAATACAATACATTTACAAAGGTTACTTTATGTGTTACAAACATAAAAGTCACATAAAACATCCTATTTTTTAACCCATAAATAATTACATTTATTATAAAAATATAATAATTGAACTTGTGAAAAAAAAATACTCATTTTTAAAAATACTAATTATTTTGATGCCTAAGTAAAAGACCTCACATTTAGTCATTTTTTAATACTCGCATGATCCCCACAATCCAAACAATTTATAAATGTAAACATTTCTTCTTTTTTTAAATACAGATAACTAATTTTTAAAAAACATCTAATTCTTAATTATCAAAAAATGATAAATAAGCAGGAAATTGCAGATCTCTGGAAGAATGTTATGCCTGGAAATTATATTACATATATATATATATATATATATATATATATATATATATATATATATATATATATATTGTATATAAACAAAACATGATCAATAGGTAAGCTTTCACAGAATAAAAAGATCATTAAAACACAAAATTATAAATTCAAAACTGTAAATTAAAGAAGATACTTTTCTCAAAGTATAAGACATTACTTATTAAATATTATTACAACCTGTCATGTATCTGCTTTTGTTTTGTTTTGATCGCACTAAGCTGACTGTGTTTTGTTTTCACAAATTCTTCTACACATGTATCTATTTCTTCAATCCTATGACTGCTTGCAGATAGATCAGTCAAGAAATTCTAAAAGAAATAATAAAGAAAACTTTGTACTTGTATTCTCGTAAATTATGACAAAAACATCAGTACTGATTAAAAAAAATTTTTTTTAAAGAAATAAATTCAAATTAATGCTTACAGAAATCTACAAAGCAGTATTAAAAGTTTACAGATTATATTACCAGCAAATATTTAAATTTTGCCAAGGATATTTCGGTATACAAAGATTATTAAAATATCTAAAAGGTTGTTAGTATCAAATTAACAATAACACCAATAACAAAAGAAAAATTCTTTTAGATCTATCTTTAGGTACAGAGATCAGCAAATTTACATAAACAAAATAAAAATCTACTAAAAAGGTGATTCAAACAGATAAGATTTAATTTTGCACAGCTACACCCTTTGAACTATACATTTCATATGAATGACATACAGATCATTTGAAAGACATCCTAAAATTTCAAATATTACTATTGGAGCATTCTTAAATCTTGCCTGGTGCACAGAAGCTTCGAGTGTGAGCAACATGGCTAGTATGCAACACAATTTTTTCCATTCATGAGCTCAGTAAAACTGCAGTTGTGGGAGTTTATAAAAGAAGCAGTTATGTATAATCTCTAGCAACAACTGTAGACGATTTAAGAGACTGTATCATAGTTACAGTGAAACAATTGACGCAAAACATTATCCATTGGATGTGGAAAGAATTCATATACAATCTAGATGTCGTCTGTGCAACTGAAGTGTTCTAATTAAACCAAGAGTTAAGAGAAAGGATATCCCCTCGCCTGAACTAAGAGAAATTCCAACAATCAGCACATTTTTCATATAGAAATAAATGGCAGTATAGAAAAACATATTTCATTAAGCAATATATATGACCTCATTGTAAAAGGAATATGACTCCCTTCTAAATTGAGACCTAGATCTGCCCCTATATTGAAGATTTATAAACATTAATATGAATACAATCAAATATAATTTATATCACTCACATACAATGCTGTGGGAATATAACCATATGAAATTGAGTCCCCCCACCTTTTTCCCCCTCTATAAAAGCAAAATGAAAGTTTACAAAGAAACAATAAATATTTAGAGTGTAATAGAAAAATTACACATAGGCTAAAGCTTACATCATTAACAGTTTAAATCAAACAATACGCAAACTGTTGGGTAATATCAGAAAAATAGCTAGAAGTGATGTTAAACTAAAATAAATTTCTGGCTGCAATATGCATATAGCTATAAACATGAATCAAAATTTACAAACATACTTCAAATTTTTTTTTCATGACTTCAATTCCTTCTTTAGGATCCCGAGTGGTAAGGATTCGATCCTGTAAATATACATACAAATCAAGAAAAATCAATATCTGAAACTATTTTAACTGCATTTAAATAAATGCAATTAAATAAATACTTAATAATAATAAAACTATATATTCCACATATCTTTCTTACTTAGATATTGAATAAGCTTTTAAAAATTGTATATATACATACAAATCAAGAAAACTCAATATCTGAAACTATTTTACTTGTATTTAAATAAATACAACAAAATGAAAAAACAAAACAAAAAAGAACCTAAATATTTCACATATCTTTCCTATTTAGATGTTGAATAAGCTTTCAAAAATTGAATCTGAAAAAAAATTTCTAAAGAAAACTGAGTTGAACTACTTTTTTTTTTTTTTGTAGAGGTATGATTTAATCATACATTTAAAATTAAAATAATTTAAAAGCTAATTTTTTATCAAGTAAAATTTTAAATTATAAACATGTGACAAAGATTTTTCTTTAAAATCATTATTCTTTTCATAAATTATTTTTTGAATTTCTCCATTATTTTTCTTACTTTTATTTAGTGATGGGCGACATTGATCTTTTTAATCGATTTAATCGATACTATGACCAGATCAATTTAATCGATGTTATCAAATTTACGTCAATGTCGATCTTTTTTATCGATTTAATCGATACTATGGCCAGATCGATTTTATCAATTTTTTTATCGATGTCTCTACGAATATTATCATTCGTTTATTTTCTTTCAAATCGTCACTGCAGATCGATCTTATCACCATCAGAGAATAGCGCCTAACGGAAATCTAATAGATTATAGATCGATCTCTCTAGTACTAAATTACATGTATTTATTCTTTCACTTTGATTATTTTAGCGGCAGAGATGAGCAGCTGTTGCTCTCAAATTTCGTATAAGTAAGGGATTCGCGTCACATTTCGGGTGGGGGTGGGAGGAGGAGGGGGTGCAAACAAAATTAGAAAATATAATAAGTCGATTTGTTTGAAAGTTTACGATATTTTATAACGCATAACATAAATTTTAAGAATTAGCAAGTGTCAAAAATTATGGGGAGCAGGGGGGGGGGGGGGGGGGGGGTGACCTTTCGGGATGGGAGGGGGGGCTCAAACACAATTAGGAAATACAATAAGGCGATATGTTTGAAACTTTACGATAACACATAAAATAGGTTTAAAAAATGAGGCCACGTTGAAAATTATGGAGAGGGGGAAGTGCGTTTTTGATGGATTTAAATTAACGTTTAAATGTAAAAACAGATATATTAAAACAAGCAGAGCCATATTAATTTAAGTTTACAGTGGAAAACGTATAATGGCTGAACACCCTTTTACCGATATGGAAAAGTTAAAGTAAAAAGCATTCATTAATTAAACTATGATATTTAACGTTTGAAAGAATGACAAAAATATTTAAAACTAAATTATATTTATTAGAACATTAAACATAAATTAAACATTAAATATAACTGAAAAAGTATTTCGAACAATAACTACTTATTAAGTATAAATTACTTTAACATACGACGAACAAAATAAAAACGGCTTCATAACAATTAATACGGCGATACTAAATGATGATTGAAAGAACACATATAGAGCAACATTTGAATGACATATGGCCCAAAGCATGGTTAGCACTGATTTCACGGTAAACATCTATTGAATATGTTCAAAATATCAGATGGAGGTATGACGATAAGCTTAAACTTATGCACGATCAAAAGAGAACTTGGCTAATTAAATATATTATGCCTGTTTAGCATTTCCATGATAAACGACAACCGGCGAGTACTTATGATGAAAAAGAAATAGAACTCGGCTTAACCCTTTTCAGAGCATACGCTACTCAAGGTCAGCCATCGTAATGGACTTCCTTAAAAAGCCACGATGTGATGGAAACCATTTCTTGAAAAGACACAGTTCATCCGATGTCGTTTAAAGGATAAATTATTACAGCTTAGTCCTGATTACTGCCTATTATATAAAAACTATTTCAGCATATGAACGGGACTTGTTTAGGAAATATTTCACCATTGTGATATCTTGTTATTTACGTAGACGAATACATGGACGATACACGACAGTGAACTTAAATATAATGACTATCACATAATGCCGAACTTAAGCAATAACTAAAGTAAACGACAAGACAAGACCAAACGAGACTAAAACAAAACTCAAACGAAAACCAAACGAAACTGAGGATCAAGGGTGAAAACATCGCTTTATATCTAAAACAGCCAGACAATAATAGGACTATTACGCACGATCCCACGCACTGAAATAGGCACACCCGGAAGTACGACATCGCTACGCGAGATGCAGAAGCGATGGGCGGCAAACGATGAACGACGCCATCTAGTGGCGGATACAAGAACTGGTCTATTTACGAAAACGATGCAAGGCTGGGATCGTGACATACGAAAACTGTACAAATGCGATATGTAGACTTTAGATACGGTATGAAAATAAAAACGCGATGTGAAACCAGAATGATAGAACCAGAAGTAAGAAAATGTGTAAGTAGAAATTAACCAGAAGTAAGTCAAAGTGAAAGATATATTTTAAATAAATGATTTAAATAAAGATTATTGTACTAAAAAAATACATCCATGTAAAAAGTAAACAAAGTAAATAAACCAATGAATATTTAATGTACAGTGACCAGAAGTGCAAATATATTTCTTATCAGTTTTGCCCACACATGAGGGGCACTTTTCTAAATTTTACCGACACCCCTTATGTGATATATTGTTGGGAAGGTCTGTGACCACTTAATCATATAATGCATCTGATGTGTCAATCCCCCCACTTTGCCTCCCCAAGGGGGGGGGGGGCACTTTTCTAAATTTTGCCGATACCCCTCATGTGATGTATCGTTGAAAAGGTCTGTAACCACTTAATCATTTTATTCATCTCCGGTGTCCATCCCCCCACTTCCACCCCACAAGGGGGGTACTTTTCTGAATTTTGCACACACCCCCATGTAATATATCGTTGGAAAGGTCTGTGAACGTTTAATCATGCTTATTCATATTATGACCGGTATACGGTGCCGACTCGACATGTACAGCCTTAACGATTTCAGTGCCCAAAGTTCGTGTAGAACAGATTGCACCACCTGTGGTGGAACGTGGAACTAATGAATATTGCAGCGCGTGTGCAGCACGACTGCTATACGGTGTCGGAGGCAGCGGGGACCCGAGTTGGAGGTTCATTCAGTTAGAGTTTTATACTATTCGGTGTGCAAATTAAGGAATTATCCGGTGCCGAAGGCAGCGGGCACCCGGGTTGGAGGTTCGTTCGGTTAGAAATTTACACCATTTGATGTGAAAATTACGGAATTATCTGGTGCATACATAGCACAACAGGTATATGGTGCCGAAGGTAGCGGGGACCCGGACCGAAGTTTCATACGGTTCAAGGTTTTACAACATTCGAGGCCTCGATATAAATTAAGGGCCCACTAGCGGGTGACACTCGCTAGTTAGTTTATTAAGTTTTAGTTTTCAAGTTCGCCCCTGCCCCCAAAAATCATGACATTGTTAGTTATGCACAGATTTGAACAGGACCTTTTCTGACATTCTTCCCAAATCATTTGGTTAATAAATAAACATTGGTATTATATCTGCAATTGTTTGTCACCCCTATTTATGAACAATAATAAAAATTTTCGTTTTTTTCCCAGTTAAAACACACTATCATTGGTTTAGAGGCACTTTACTCAGGATGCTCGTTAGTTAAGCTGTATTTGTCAATATTGTCTCTGAGTGTTAAATTCAGTGGGTGTCCCGGACGGGACATCCCCCCACCCCCAGAAGATTTGAGATTTTATACTTTCAATGGTTAAAAAGTGCAATTTCCCCCCTGTAACTCTATAATGTCCCCCTCCCGGAGAAAAGTGTCTGAATTCAACACATGTCTCCTCCCACCCCGTTTGCCTCACCTCCCCCTCCCTGTCGCCCGAAATCATAACTTGCATTTTTTTAAAAATAGAAAATGGAACGCTTTTCAAAATCAGTAGTTTGGGAGTTTTTTAATAAAAAATATGAAAACGATAGAGTTATATCAGTAGAATGCAAAAACTGTAACAGAACTTTTAACGAAGATACTTTCACTTTCGGAACCGGTTTCGAAAGTAAAAGTATCTTCCTAAAATAATCTGCAAAGAAAATCGAAAAAATAATCAACGTCAGAAATAGAGATTGATATCTACTATCCAATGCAAAAAAATTGTTTAAAAATATTCAAATGCAAACGAGATATTAGAAAAATAATGCCCCATAGGATTAATATTAGCGAGCTAGTGTTTTCAAGTGCATGAAGAGGACCCTTAAGAGCTCTTAGTCCTAATACGAGGGGAAATTTAATTATAAAAATGTCTTGCTCTAACATTACAGCTAGTACTATTAGAAGAAATTTTATTTGAAAAAAAAAAAAAAAAAAATCCACGTTTTAAAACATAAACAGCATTACCTCAAATATTTTTTCAGAATATATATGTAATATATATAAATGTTTTTTGCATACTGTTTTTCGTATATGTTTTTCATATAATGTTATTTTCTAATCCATTTCAAATTATTGATTTTGTAAAGACTTTATTTTTATTTTGTTTTGTGATGTTCTTATACACAATACAAGCTTAATATTTAATTGGAATATCCACAAGTTTAGTATTTTTCCTGTATAGTATAGTGTATTGTATATAAGAAATAAAACAACAAAATTTTCAAATGTACAAAATTTTCAAATGTACAAAATTCTTGGGGTCATTTTGTTTAAATTATTTGATACATAAATTTAAAAAATAAGTTTTAAAGTATTATCATATGTGTACTCATGAAAAACATTAAAACCAAGCAGATGATTATTTAGTGTCAGAAAGCTCTGATATTTCATAAAATTCAAACTATCATAACTCAGCGGGTTTGGTTCTAAACTCTAAACGACTTGAAATTTTACTGTTTTATTTGACCGAGCACAAAGAAATTTTTAAAATATAACTTCTACAAACATTTTGATAAACTTGAATGACACAACTTAGCTAACGATAATCCTGAGTAATGTCGCTCTAATCCAAGAAAAGAGTCTTTTTACTATAAAAAAAGCCGAAAATTTTGATTATTGTTCATAAATAGTGGTGACAAACAGTTGCAGATATAATACCAATGCTTATTTATTAACCAAATGACTTGGAAAAAATGTCACAAAAGGTCCCGTTCAAATCTGTGCATAACTAAGAAAGTTATGATTTGGGGAACAAACTTGAAAAATACAACTTAATGAACTAACTAGCTAGCTTTGCCGGCTAGTGGGCCCTTAATTTACCTCGGGGCCTCGAATCTTGTAAAACCTCGAATATGATAAACCTCGAACTGAATGAAACTCCGAATCAAGTAGCCGCTGCCTTCAGCACCGGATAATTCGATAATTTGCACATTGAATAGTATAAACCTCTAACCGAACGAACCTCCGACCCGGGTCCCAGCTGCCTTCGGCACCGGATAATCTTTTAATTTGTAAATGGAATAGTATAAACCTCTAACTGAACGAACCTCCGGCTCGGGTCCCCGATGACTCAGACACCGTACAGGGGTCGATCCAGGGAAGATTTGGGGCCTATTTAGGGCCCCTTCACAATAATCGATTTAATAAAATGGGTCCCTTCACAAAAATCAATTTGATAAAATGGGTCCCTTCACAAAAATCAATTTGATAAAATGGGCCCCTTCACAAAAATCAATTTGATAAAATGGGCCCCTTCAAAAAATTCTATTCCATAAAAACTTACTATCTATTATTTATTTATTCTTTTGTGATGTTTTAAAATGTGTAATTTGTAAACAAACAAGTTCACCAGAGAGGAAAAATTCAGCAAAAGGATTTAAAAAAGTTTTTGTTTATAAATGCTTGGTTCGAATTTGATTAACTGGATTTCAACTGTCGTTACAAAATGTTATTTTTCAAAAAAATAAAATAAATTTCACAAAAATAACCTTTATTTTTTCACAAAATGGGCCCCAAGAAAAAAAACCTGCATGGACCCCTGCCGTATAGCAGTTGTCTGCAATATGCATTAGTTCTATGTTTCACCCCAGGTGGTGCAATCTGTTCTACACGAACTTCGGGCACTGAGATCGTTAAGGCTATAGATGTCGAGTCGGCACCGTACACCGGTCATAATATGAATAAGCGTTATTAAACGTTCACAGACCTTTCCAACGATATATCACATGAGGGGTGAGTGCAAAATTTCTAACAGTAACCCCCTTGTAGGGGGATGGACACTGGAGATGCATATGATTAAGCGGTCACAGACCTTTCCAATGCTATAACACATGAGGGTTGTGTGCAAAATTTAGAAAAGTAGCCCCTCTTGGGGGGACAAAGTGGGGGATGGACACGGGAGATGCATAATATGATTAAGCGGTCACAGACCTTTCCGACGATATATCACATGAGGGGTATTGGCAAAATTTAGAAAAGTGCCCCCCATGTGGGCAAAACACTACCCTTGTTCTCAAATAGTGGTGACAAACAGTTGCAGATATAATACAAATGTTTAGTTATTAACTGAATGACTTGAGAAGAATGTCAGAAAAGGTCCGTTCAAATCTGACCATAATTAAAAAAGTTATGATTTCGGGGGGGGGGAGACTGCCCCCTCCCTTAATTTTTATCTCACATTCAGGATCTTTTATTTTCGGCAGCTTGGGCATCAACCCTACTTCTTTCTAAATTTTTATTAAATTCGGACAGGAAATTCTAGCTAAAATATAGTTAGCCCTCTTCAGTGTTGAATTCAGACACTTTTTTCGGAGGGAGGGGGGTGCATTGTAGAGTTCCGGGGCGAAATTGCACTTTTTAACCATTAAAACGCTTAAAATCTCAATTTTTTTTTTTTTTTTTTTTTTGGGGGGGGGGGGGGGACATTTTAATGATCCGGGGGTGAATGTCCCCTCCCAAGCCACCCCCTGAATTCAACACTGCCCTCTTCTCCCTCCACCCCTTCTTTCCCTAATTCCCTTCCCTAATTCACTCTTAGTACCCCCTACCTCTAAACTGAAAATATAACAATTTTACCTGGAAAGAAACAAAAAAACTTCCTTGAAACAAAATTTGACAGTAGCTAATATATTATATACTGCTATGCAAAAGAAATGAGCACCAGAAATATCGATTATTATTTGCTAATTTCCATTATCACGATGTATGATCAAATTTCCTGCCATTTGATCGATAAATTTGAGAGTTACTCTTTTTAAGCTATCTGTGTAAGTATCGATTCTAAAACATCGATACTAGAATTTGTTAATCGATTATTTTTTTAATCGATGTTGTTTTATACAGTATCGATGTTGATCGATTATCAAATTTTTCAGAATCGCCCATCACTACTTTTATTATTGTTCAAAATTTTCATAATTTTATTTACCACAACCCCCCTTCCCCTCAATAATGTAGAAATGCATATAATGAGACACTAGTGATTTTATTCTTTTATCATTAAATTAATTTCAATATTAGTTTAAAACTTGCACATCTTCATGAATGTATTTTGTCTTGAATTTATATGTAAAAATTAATAATAATAATAAAGCTGCAAATTAGAAACCACATTTAAAGTTTATAACGCTCTCTTTCGTGTATTATTTGCAATGTTCGATGTTGGTTAAAAATCAATGCAAGAAAATCTTATGTTTAAAAAGAAGCATTTAGCTTTTCTGCAACAATATGACAAAAGATTTTTTTTAATGTGACTTTGGATAAAGAGTTCAAATTTATGTAAAAAATTAAAAGTCTTTGTAAATTAAACATAATTACCTTTTCTTTCATCCAAGCTTCAAAATCATCACATTCTCTATAGAAACTGAACAGATGAATAGCATCTTCAAGAAAATGTCTACGTGCCTGCAGAAAAAAAGGTATAATTAATGAATAAAAAATATTTAGATAGTAGAAACAGAATTATATTTTCATGATTAAAAAAAAAAAAAAAAAAAAGAAAAAAGAAAATAGTTATAAACAAAATGCATTGACATATTTGTATGGAATGAAGTTTTTAATTAATAAATTGGATGTTATATTGATTTTTGAAGGTTGGTGGTAGTTTTTCTTTTGATCTATTTTAGTTAAACAACATTGGTGTTAGAGAGTGTAAATTAAATAAGAATAGATTTTGACAAAAACATGTTGAAAAAGCTGTTTTAACTTTCAGTGGTTTTTTTTGGAAGAGTGGAGTTCAGTGAGCCTTGTATATTTAGATAATCATAGCAGAGTAAATAAAAAAGTTGTAAGAAAAAAAAATTATTTTGAAGGAAAAAAAAATAATAGAACAGAATTTTAAAGGAAACATTTAAAAAGAATCTAGTGAAAAAAAGTGTTAAGATCATTCAAAAACAACCTGTAAAATAAGGCCTTTGGTCTTTTTACTGCAGGAATAAAAAGAAATGAGTATTATGTGGATTATTTTAAAATTTTGAAACAATTCTTTAAAATTAAGTGAAACCTTTATGATAGTATAATACAGGGATTTATTTTTACTTTTGAATAACTCTGGGATATTTTTATCAGGCAGTAGTCACTAATTACTCCATATTAATTAAAAGTGTGCAATATTCAATATTAATTGATGGAGGATTTTTTTTATATTAGCCGCCAGTGTAAAAGACTTATCCCCCAAATTTTTATGTATATTTCAAACTTAAAATGCAATATTTAAATGTTTTACAATATGATTAAAAAGTATAAAAAATAATTATTATTTCTGAAATTACTATTAGAAATACGAGCAGGGCTATGCTCGGTCAAAATTAGCTTTGAGCGATATTTTTTCATTTGGCGCCAAGCAAGTGTTGTGGCATTGGTAATCTTAAAAGTAAATTTTTCCTATCATATGTACCCTGATTGGTTGAATTCTGTTTTCGAGAACATTCTATGGACTCTGATTGGTTGAATCATGTATCTCGGCTCCTATTGGGAATTTCTAAAAAATTCCTTCAGATTCTGAAAGCCAACCTTTTCGCCAAATGTCGCCAAGCTGGGTGACATTCTTTCATTTAGTGTTGAGAAAGTTCTATGTACCCTGATTGGTTCAATTCTGTTTTCGAAAATGTTCTATGGACTCTTGATTGGTTGAATCGTGTATCTCGGCTCCTAATGGGAATTTCTAGAAAATTTCTTCAGATTCTGAAAGCGAATTTTTTCGCCAAACTCGCCAATTTTGGTGATATTTTATCATTTGGTGCCAAGCCAATGTTTTGCCGTTGGTAATCTTAAAAGTCAATTTTCCCGCCAAATCTCGCAAAACATTCGCATGACCAAATGATGTTTAAATGTAATTAAATAAATAATAGAAGGTACCTTTTTCTTTTTTTACTCTGGAGTATTTAAAGTTTATATATTAAGTTAAATGTTAGAAGTTTGAAAGATATTGTCAAAAATATTTTAAAATGGGAAAATTAAAAATATTTTTCTTAAATACTGATTGTGAACTATACAAATAAAATCTGTTAATTTAATCCTAAATATAGAATCTTTTTCTATGCTTCTCTCCTACAGCAGCAGTAATATGTCTTAATGTTCGGCCTGTCCTCCATGTTTTAAGATTAGTTATTTATGTACTATATGGGGGTTTGACTAATTTATAGTTCTAAATTTTATTCTTTTGGAGATGTGTTTTAATTATATTTGCATGATAGTTTTTTTTTTCTTTTTTTAACCACATGTTTGTGTTTGCCTTGGTAAGAGTAGGTACAACACAACATGAGCAATCAAAAAGCATAAAAGGATTTTTTATTTTAAAAGAAAGAAAAAGAAATGTAGCATGAAAGTAAAAATAATACAGATATAAAAACTCAAGAAATCGGAGATTCAAAAAAAGTATGAAAGAGCAGAAAATTTAAGATTGCAGAAGATTTTCATCCCTGTTTATTTCACTTAACCCTTTCCGGCACAGGTAAAGTCTGTTCGTAAAATGAGAAATTACTGACTGACACCGGAATTTACAAACGACGTTTTTAGAAAAATAAGAACTCCTTATTTCATGCTTTGATTATAGAAAGAAAATTTTATTAAATATTCTTGGTGTCGAATGCAAGTTTGGAATTAAAATTAGGTGTGCCCGGAGTGGGACCACTGTGCCGGAAAGGGTTAAACAAGTATGCAGAACATTATGACATTTTCAAAACATTTGTTCTTGAGAAATGAAGATAATGTATATCTTGTTACCTCTTATATATTTTTTGGATTGCATTTATATTTACAGTGAAAAGTCAAGAGGCAGTGACTCAGGAGCCTAGCCGTGGAGCAGCTAGATTAAATTATTCCAGGGGTACAAATTGTAAGGGCATAAAATTAGAAAGGATGAAATAAAGATTTGTAAAAAAATATATTTGTATATATACATATATTTATTTGCCAGATTTTCTATAAAATATGCTAAAAATTTTAAATAAATAAAACAATATGTATCTATAAATTTTAATATGTAGTTGATTTATCATCACTTTTTATTTCAGAAAATATACTTTACAAATTTCATATTTTATACCTCTTAACTGGCAAAAATGTGTAATGGTTGCTAGAAATCTTGTCTTGAATTTCAATTAAATTATAATTAAGTAAGGATTTAACTCTAATTTAATACATGTATGTTTTTAAACCTGAAAACAAATTGTAGCTTTTTTGAGAATTTTCGCAAGAGATTAGGAGAGAAGGGGTACAAATTTTACTTGTTCCAGGACACTAAATATGTAACTACACCTCTGCACTGGCATAATACTTTTAAAGATAATACATAGGGAAAAGTAGGATAAAACTGGATACCAAACAGTTTTCCTTTTTTGACAAAAATCTAGAAAGGAAGAAAAATTGGTACACCCCAAGTATTTCGAGACATTTGGGCTATTGAAAAACAACACCTGTTGAAACAGGAAAATTATTCCCTACTTGGGATAAGGCATTTTCTTGGACCATTTGAAACAACTCTGAATTTTTGTGGTAGCGTAACCGTGTAATAAACAGAAATTAAGTTTTTACACTTCCAGTAACAAAAAGCTTTATTGTTATAAATTTTTAATTGAACTTTAAAACATATATACACCTTTTTTTAAGATCAGTGACTTTTTTTCAGGTTTTCAAGCATTTTTTAATGTTGTCATGTAATGGCTTTATTATGGTCTTATGTTGCTTATGGCTTAACGGCTTATGTTGTCATGTAATGGCTTTTACTTCAACAGCAAGGTCCCATACATTAGACATATGGAGCCTATAAAATCTAGGTTTATGCTTTACTTTCCATGAGCATATATAACCACTTGAAAAATGCTAATATTTTGCTAAATAGATTTCATTGATTGTTTAGTTCTTAAAATTACATTTAAATTTAAAGCGAAAGAAAAAAAAATCTTTCTAACCATTTTTTCTCTGTGCAGGGAAGATAAAAACCGGTACACTATTTTTCCCTCTGCGTAGGGATAATAAAACTGTTTTTCTTTTTTGTTCTGAGATGTTTATGTGAAACTCGACGTTTTTTTTTTGTGTGTCAAAATTTTTGCCTGAAATGTGTCGGGC
Source organism: Maratus michaelseni (assembly GCA_963931845.1). Classification (NCBI taxonomy): domain Eukaryota; kingdom Metazoa; phylum Arthropoda; class Arachnida; order Araneae; family Salticidae; genus Maratus; species Maratus michaelseni. Next base: position 123,852,334 of record OZ007595.1, read on the forward strand.
ATGGCAATGTGATTCATTCAATTTTAGTACAGATTAAATACATTTTATCGAGCAGAATGACGAAGTTTTGTGTTCATAAATCTAGATTACAGTTCATTAATATTTTTGTTCAATCAGTTCAAATCAACATTGATAAAGATAATAAAAACTATCACACTATCTAAGTTGCTGTACATCAAAGGCTGTTTTAAAGATTTTTGCAAAAAACACATAATTTAGCTGGACTTAAACTGAAATGCCAAAGACAAGTTATTTAAAATCACTAATGCAAAAGTAAATAATTAAGTAAAAGCTTTCAGAGTAACAATAAACAGTCAATAAAATATTTTAAACAGAAAAGGGCAAAAACAATAGAAATATCAGAAGATGAAATTCAAAGACAAAAATTACAGAACAATATTATAACAAATTATAATTTTCAAAATTATAAGCACACATTATTTATAACATGCAATCAAGACAAAGATTGGTACTTAAATTAAATATAATGAAAATAACAATGAATTAAATTATTCATGAGAAGGTGGATTTAAAGGGTTGATAATTTATTAATTGTCACTACAAAGGAGAGGATAAAAAGGATAATAGGATAAAAATATTTAAGAAATTAAAATACTTTTAAAGATTTTTAATTTTGTGTGATTGGGGGTGGGGATTTGGGAGAAGAGAAAATTTGGGTAATTGATTATTTAACTATTGTTACTAAAAAATAACAAACAAGATAGAAAATTTTAATAAAAATTAAGTTTTGGGTGCTGAAGGGAGATGGGATAGGGATTTAGATGATATATTAGTTATAAATTAATAAATAAGGCATGAAAAAAACATAAAAATTAAAGAATTCTGCAAAAAGTAGAGATTTGAAGCATAAGGGTGGGGATATAGATTTTCTGCCTAAAGACGAAATATTCTCACTCTTGCATTAATTACTGAATATTGTAAAATGCAGATAAAACAACTGATAAAGACAGATAAAATAGTTTTATACATTTCATGCAGTTTAGCATATAACTTGTATGCTCAACAGGGGATAAAATATCTAATATATATTTTAAGATATAAATTGAAAAATAATCAGATTAAAATGTTTTGTTGGAACAAAATAACTCATTCAATCACTCTCTCTTCCATAAAAACATGAAAAATGAGGAAGTGTAGTAAGAAAAGTATGTCTACACAAATCACAAAAGTTTAATTTTTATTTTCGAAAAAGCAACAAGGTAGTGTTATAAAAAACAAGTGGGTAAGTGTGATCGAAGATGCACTAAGGGTGTTATTTAATATTCCTTTCAAATCACTTTATCCTTTAATTAATAAATCAAAGTCATTAATTTATAATTATTAAATCCTTTTTGAATGATAAAATAAAAATTACTTGACTTCTTAGCTTGCTCAGTAAAATTTTCGGGGAAAAACAGTGGAACTGCAAAACATTAGTTCAATTGAAGAATGTTTAATAATTTAAAGGTGAGATGGCAGCACTACTCATTAATGAGAATTAATGATTTAAAAAGGAAACTTAATATTTAAAAATTAGAACTGTTTGAAAGAGCTGTAAAATTAAAAAAAAAATAAATTAAAAAATAATTGATAAATATTTTGCAACAACCAGCCTTAAAATGGCAAAAAAAATTGTGTAAAATTTAGAAAATGTTTCAAACTCCAACGACGAGCTTCGATCCGGAGACCTTCGGTACAGCAGGGAAACACGATGCCACCATGCTCGTGCACAAAAGACTGAAACTGAAGCTTTGTTTTGATATCTGGTCTGATGTCATTTTTTGTAAAAAATGATTGGATAAGACTTTTTTCAAAACTTTATGATTTGTTGCATGACAGGAGGTATTCAGCTATAAGTACGCAAAATTTCAAGTCTCTAACTTTCCGAGCTAACTAACAGTTTCAGAGTACGAACTTTCAGACGAACAGAAAAGTGAGACAAATAGGTTTTTTGTCAGATGAACAATATCCTAAAAAACATAATTAGTAACATAGGGTAACTTTAAAAACATTTTTTTTTCAATGTATATTTTGTCTGTTTGTTTAGGAGGAGGGGATATTATTTTTTAGTTAAGGAAGGATAATGACATATTCAAATGACATGCAGCAGTAGCATGATAAAGATATCATGCATTACTTACCAAGATATAAGTATAATAACAGTCAAATAATGGAGATCCTTTAAAATACAAGAACTTATGAGATGTGTAGTAAGAAAATATTAATATAATCTAAAACCTTTAAAAATTTAGCTATAGTAAACTTTTACAAAATTATCAAATAAAATTTTAACCTAAGTCAGCCTTTTCTTTATGAAATAGAAAAAATGAAAGCCATAACTTAAACAATTGGGCATTTCACAAAAAACTACTCATAGTTGTCCTGAGACAAGCTTAAATGTTAATATTATCATTTTACTTTGGTACAAATCTATATTGTCTGACAAAACACTAAATATCAAATAAGATTTTAGAAAACTGATGACAAATCTAAAACTGTAGAAAATTTTCATTATGTTACCTAATTAGCCTTTTTAGTTTTACACAAAGGGTAAAAAACAGAAATAAAAATGCTAAACAAACACTTCTATTCATTTCATTTAACTTATCCTTCATAAGTTACACAAGTATGTCAAATGATTTCTTTCAATTTGATATTTGGAACAGAATAATGATCAGAAATCACAAATCTCATATTTGGACTTTTTCTGAACCCTTTAAAATTCATATATAGGTTCTTTGATGGCATCGTCTTACTGTTTTAATAGTAATAAAGTTGTACCTGAGCAGCATGATCATATAGTTCATACAAAGTTATTCTTATTTTACAAATTAAGAAAGAATTTTTCAAAATGTTTATTTAAATATAACATTCATCATGATAATTCTGAAAACAATTTTTAACCATTTAATAGCAGTCAAATTAAAAGGGAAAAAAACAGCTCACCTTTGAAAGATCTATTAATTCAGTGTATGATTCATTTATAGCCTTTTGACGTTTTTGAATAAATTCTTGTGATTTACTAGGTGATCGTGAGAGAACTTTTTCTAAAATAACAAAAAAATATATTTAAAAAAAGAAAAATTAGTAAACTCATACAAATTTAGATATAAACATGCTTGTAGTAATTTTAGACATTTTGAAAATATAGAAAAAGTTAAATTGCTGAGTCAATAATACTTTAAAAACAAATTTAATAACATAATTCAAGTTTTTCAAAATAAATATATAACTTTTATAAAGTCTACACATTTATTAAATTTATATAAACTAGCAGCAGATAGGCAAACTGTAGAATTTAAGTGGCAATGAATCTTGAAAATGAATATATCAACAAATTCTTTAAAGATTCGTGAAAGTAAATCCAGAGATAAATGTACACACAGGGTTCTTAAGACATATGTATACAATTTGGCTAGATTTTAATAATCAAAGAAATTAAACTTCCCCGGCATTATATAGAAATTCAGTTATTTTTATATAAAATTCATAAGGTTTCTTAGAACAGAGCAACAGAATAAACTCTTATGTTTTTCTGGAGGTTGCCTTTCTCTTTTATACTATGACAGTAAATTATTTTAAATAGCCAATTTTAGGTACAAGATTTTAAAAATCAATATATACACATACTGTATGGCAGTGCTTGTTTCTTCTTTTTCACAATCTGCTTTTTCATAACAGTCTTTTTTATTTTCCTCTTTTCAGGAACTTTTAGAACTCTTTGTCCTCTTTTTCGAACAATTTTTGGCTCAATATCAACTACATAATTTGCAGGAACAAATCCATCATGGCCATTCGATTTTCGAACATTCCACCAATCAGCATTTGTTTTTTGCAAAAGTATCATCACCTGTGAGAAAAAATTAAATATTAAATGATTAAAAGTAGGAAAATATACATATATATTTTCCTCATGACAGAATTGCAGCAATACAGTGACAATATTGCAGAATTGCAAAGAGATTTTTCATTTGAGAAATAAGTTACATTTTTAGAAAGTGGAAGAAAATTCATGCAAAAGCATAAAGATCTTCTGTAAATGTTTCATTTCTGATGAACAGTATTGGTAAGAAATGACAGTCTTCTGCTATAAAAGTGACAATGTTTAGCAGAAAATGTAGTTTAAATAATGGTTAGAGATGGCTAATTCAATTCATACCACTAAATTACTTGAAAATACTGTCAGTTATAAAATCCCATTATTTATTTTTTTAATCATACTGTTATGAATGTATTCACCATGGGACTAATGATGTAATTAATAAGACTGTTTTCAATTTTTTCATTTTCCATTTCAATTGATTCGTTTTAATGTTCCTGCAAAATGCTTTTCATTCCTATATGGATAAAATTTTCTCATACCTGTCAACTTTGAAGGAAAAAAAAATAAAAGTCATTTTTCTGGTGACATTTTCAGGTATATGTGCAGTTTAAAAAATATATAAATAAATATAAAAGTTATAAGGAGAGATAGGGGTAAAACAGAGGTTGTTTTAAAATAATATATTTATGTAGAAGTAAAGAATCATTTATCCAAAATGGTCGTGATCATAGATGTATTTTGGATAACTGGTTGGGCATTTCAAATTTATTATTAGATAGATCAGGAATCAGATCTAATCACGTTCAAAAACTAATCAGAGTGTGAAAGAGGGCAGTTATGAGAATCCCTTGGAAACTAAAAATCAGCATAAAAACCAAAATGCCCTATATATAAATGAATTTTTCCATTTTAAATTCTAGATGTTGGCATGAAGTTATGCCATGCATGTGGTGATGTATCAAACAGTGCTCATGTCACATTAGCTCTGAATGGCACTTTTTCCTGGAAAGATTCTGAAGCCAGTCAATTGGAAATATGATTCTGGATAACTGGTTAGCAGTTTTTTGAATAAACGATTCTATACTGTATTAACTTTCTAAACAGAAAAATATTTTATAAAGCTATTTTAGTATAAGGAATAATCTAAAAAGGCATTATTCTTTAACATTAATCACTTAACTCTAAGCACAAAAATAATTATTATGTTCAAAAGTTAAGTGAAGCTATTTTTTAGAAAAAAAATGCATCAGATTATAAACTACAGCAAATTTAGCTTTCAGTAAAAATTCTTCATAGAAATTTTGGTCAAATTTAAGGTTTTGTTATAAAAATGTGAGAAATATTACATGTATTTTTAAATACTTAACAAAATAGCAGAAATGTTTGTGTGTAATGGAGAAAGGGAAATAAAGTAAAAAAAAAGAGGGAAGACAGCATGATATTTTAAGCTGATCCACAATCTAAAGAACTGGCTTTTCTCACATCCCTGAAAAATTTTTAACTATCCAGGAGCCCCATAGAATACTATGCTTAACCCAGGAGAACTCGCGCTACTTTACGTTACACGAGAGCTCGCGCCGGGCTTCGTAGGCCCGGAGCGAATTTTTGCTTAAGAAAACAGTAAAATGAATTTGCTAAGCATAAAAAATTTTTGTTTTTAACGTAGTAATGTATAAATAAGAAATTATTTTTTAAAACAAAAAGTTTTAAATAGTTTAATGATATATTTATATATACACATTAAAGTAAAAAAAAAAAACACATGCAATTAATATTTCATTATGAACAATTAAAAAATCCTGAAGTATTTTTCAATTAAATAATATTTATTACACTTATTATAATTAAAACCAAACTTACATTTCACTGGCATATTCTGCAAATAACACTGCTATGCTCACTGCATACATTTTTGGAACATTTAGCACAAGAAATTTGTGATTTTCTGTCAATTTTGCTGGGACAGATATGACACCTTTTTCTTGAACATTTTTTTTTTTTTTTTTTTTTTTTTTTTTTTTTTTTTTTTGCCGGTGGTGCTGTAATCTTTTCATTGCGGTCACTATCTAATTTTTCACGCAATTCGCGTGGAAGCGTCGGCTGCAAACTTCTGTTTTCCACATGCTCCTTCAGAAGCTCTAACGCCAGATCTTTCAAAAATAAACTCCTTTTCCTGTATTGGAGCTGGGGTGATTTCGCAGATAATAGTAAAATTCGGGCATTTATGGCTGCAGTATTCAAAATACTGAAAAATACTGTCTTCGGCCATCTGTTGCTTATTCTCGCAATAGAATAAGTAGCGGACATTTCATCTACAACATCTACAGCTCCCTTCGTTAGGTTATAAAATGTTATTATCTCTGGTTTCTGGGCTTCTGCAGTTGAAACATCAATAGCACCATCGTTGCGCATGGTAGATAAAAGTAAAACACATTTATTTTTTTGGGGTACGTAGGATACCAAAGTCATATACTTTTGGAATCCAAATAACGAGGAATACACTTCTCGATTCCTCCCAGAAACGAATTCTTTTGGTAATTCTCTTTTATTTTTCCTCACAGTTCCAACAAGTATAATTTTTTTTTGAAGGAGATCTTTAGCTAATGCATAACTGGTATACCAATTATCAACTGTGAGATTACGTCCAGAGTTGTAAATTGGTTCCACTAACCTCTTGACAATTTTATCTGGAGCATTTTCTACTTTATACGGACCTTCTGGTTGAGCTCCTGCATAAATTTCAAGGTTCCAAGTATAAAATGTCCTAGAATCAACTAAAGCAAATATTTTTAGCCCTTATTTAAAGCCCTTATTTTGCAGGTTTACTTGGAATATACTGACGAAAGGAACATTTACCTCTAAAAGGTTCTAACTTTTCATCTATAGTCACAAATTCTCTGAGACTATATACATGCTGACAATTTGTAACAAATTTTTCAAAAACAGATCTTATGGCAGCCAATTTATCCAGTTCTCTTCTAGAAGGACGATATCATCGAATCTTATGCATTTCATAAGAAATTAAAAGCGATTATATGACATAGTTCGATGAAAAATTTCAAGCCCTGTGCCATTGGTGTTCCAAATATCACGAACATTTACAAGTGAGGATTTATGAATACCCCCTCAGTAAAGAAGGCCAATAAATGCTCTTATTTCTGCTATATTTGTCTGACGTGCATCTCTTTCTCTTTGGAAATTGGTTGCAATTGATTTTATAAAAATATTTGTGTGTTCCACAATACTCGTCATTGTTTCGTCAATAAGCAATTGCCAAGAATCCATAGGGCAGAATACGTTCCTTGCATCACTAACGTTTCCGGGCAATTTTGATACAATATTGTGAGCAGGAGTTCTGACATTTCGTCTTGGTTCTGTTTTATTCCATTTCGTTATTTTATCTTTGCCAATATAGCAGTCAACGGATTCAATAATATCCGATTCACTTGATGAATCTAAATCTTCTTCTGAACTTGACTGATGGTCACTATATTGTTCTGTGTCATCTGCTTCTTCATCTTCCTCATTAATAGATTCTTCATCAGTTGAAACCTCAGCTAACAAGGTCTGCAATCTCTTCATTTCATCGTCATAGCTTAAATAGCGATACATTTTTCAACCTCTTCCTTCACATTCACAATCTGAAATGAAAGGCGCGAGCGCTCGCTCCGGGCCTCTGGGGCCCGAACCGGTATTTTCTCAGAAAAGGGGGATCCTACATTCCTGAAATGCCTGTGCTTAGTATGCAGGTGACCTCCAACGCAGCTACCGTGAATCAGGTCCATTTTCGTTGAAGGGGTGATTTCGCTGCCCGATGCGAGTCTTCGCGGGTTAAGGATTTTCAATCAAGAAACTGCTGACAGGCTCTGACCTCACCAAGAGCATTCATTCTCCTGAACAGGCGCGGGAATCAGAGGTTAGGAGAGACCCCTGTTTATCTTCCCCTTCTTTATTTTATTTTATTAATAAATTCATATTATTTGAATAATCAAAGGCTGTCTTGGACAAACTGATATGTTACTCAATCGACAAATAGGCTGAAATTCTACACTATAAATGAGATGCTCGGGTGTAAAACAAGGTAACTGACATTTTGTATTTTTGTCTGATTTTTATGGAAAATTATTTAACTGTATAATGGTGTTCTTTAAAAAGTACATGGTTTATTTATTAGTCAATATATGCCATCATAATCAATGATAAATTTTTGGTAAGTCCAAAGAGTTCTTATTAAAATTCAACAAGTCCAATAAAATGTACCAGACAAAAAATGTTGCTAACAAGTTAATTACATCAAATTATAATAATTAGCTTAACAAATGAGCTGTTTTAGAGGAAGCAATCATAATGGTTTTGTTTGTAATTTTTTTCTTTAAAAAGTGTTACATCCAAGGTTTTCAATATATTTTGTTAAAGTCAATTACAAGCCAGTGATCAAATTTTTGCAGTTTTCACATCTTAAAAATCAGTTTAAAACAGCTCCAAAAATATTTTCTGGGAAGGTTTTTTTTTTTTATTATTATAAAAGAAAAATGTGTTTGATTCTTTGGAACCTGAATGAAGCAAAAATGGTGTAAGTTAAGAAGACATTTATATATATTTTTTTCTCCCTGAATGTAAATTTTTACTAAAAATGTGCAAAGATCTTCTCCTTAAGTGCATTGAAATGCAGAATTGTAATACTAATTAGCTCATAGTAATCATCCTGCTATAGAATAGAATACATCATAAGATTAAAAAATTAAATGCAATAAATATAAATACCTATAATACACAAGAATCTGAATATTTTTTTTTATTTCAGAGTAACGATAAAAAGATTAAAGATTGAAAATTAAAAGAACAGAAATAATTAGATTTGAGTACATTTTTAAAGAAACAATAAAAGATATATTAATATTGGACATCAGAAAACAGCAAGACAAAACAAATGATGCAAAATGAAGTTCATAACTACAAAATAAATTCTGAAAGAAACTTAATAAAAAGGTAAATACCTCTCCTTTATCTACTTCGATGTCTTGACCCGAAAAATTGTACATAGCACGAACTTGAGGAATTTTTCTATCTTCAACAATTTCTTTAACAACTTCTTTCTCAACAATTTCTTCAACCCATTCATCTACAGGTGCTATAACAACTTCTTCAACCCATTCTTCAGCATCTGGTTCATCAATAGTTTCAGAAAGCTAGAAATTAATGCATAATTTTCAACATTAAATATCATCATTTTATTTGTTTTGAAAGCTATTTATAAAAATAAATAAGAAAAGTTATTCATAGATTATAAATGTTGTTCAGCAAGATATAATTGTCAGATTAAAGTTAAAAGGTTTTTCTATTAATTTTAACACAAATGAGCATAGCTTAACATAATACATTTAGTTAAAGTAATTCTGTTTTTTCACATTTTATTCACAGTTAAGCATTAAGATGGTAAAAAAAATTTACATTTTGTATTTTTTTTTTTTTTATTATTCATTATAATTCATGAATTTTATATAGTTAGGATATATTAAGGCCAAAATGCTATAAAAAGATGATAAAATAAATGATAATGACGTTTGTTTGTAAAGATGCTGTTATAAACTTTCATAAGCAAAACAAATATTTGCCACTTATAGAGGCAGCTCATTATCATGAGTACCTTTTATAGGGGAAGGGGCAGAAAGGAAGAGGGAGTTAAGTTATTTTCAGAAGAACAAGAATTACAAATATACATAAAAATTACAAAAAGGTATATTTCTAGAAAACATGTTTTAAAGATATATATTGAGATAGTTAGAAATAATGAAATCTAATGCATTTCTTAAAGAAGCAAAAAACTTCATCAATTAAAAAAAATTATTACCATATCAGTAATTCTTATACAGGGTGGCTGAAAGTATGAGCATGCAAAAAAAATGCTATTTTCTCAAAAATATACGCTACAAGATAACATTTTTTATTTAAACATAAATATAACAAATAACAATATTTAAACTAATTGTTCAAAATGTTCACCATTCTCTTTTACAAAAGCTTCCAAACAAAGGATCACAGAATTGATGGTGCGCCACAGAAAACTGTTCAAAATCGTCCCAAGCCTTCATAATTTTATGCTGCTTCAATACAAACTGAAGATTTTCTTGTTCTTTAACTTTCCTTCTATGCAATCCCAAACACAGAAATCAAGTGGGTTAAGATACGACTGTTCGAAGGCCATTCAAACTTTGTTAAATATCCAGGCAGATGGGCGTCGAGAAATGCCAATGTCGCTTTTGCTCTATATGCAGCTCCCAATCCTGCTGGAAAATGCCATTCGGGATTTTTTGCTTCCATAGAACCACAATTTTAGCCAAAACTTCGTCTTGCTAGATTTTAGCATTAATCTTTATGTTTTTATCAATAAAAATTAAAGGTGGTGGTGGTAACTCTAGCCCAAACCATTAATCCTTTTGGAGAAAGGGATCGTGTGATGATTTTTCTTTTGATTGTGTTTCTCCGCATTAGACTTATCAGCTACCGATCATTCTGATGGTTATGTGCCCTCTTGATGGCACAGACTTTTTCATTTATCTGCAAAATATCTTCCACGCGGTACATCTTGAAACTTTGGAGCATCTTCTTTCATCTTGTTAGTCTCCTCAGCTTGGCATCGTTTGACAAATGTTCCCCGCAGTACAAACATAATAACTATGAAGTCTGAGAAACTTTTTAACAATGTTCTGGACACTTTGATAAGAAATATCCACTCTTTTCAATTGAATTTAAGCTTATGGTGTTGTTTTGGGAAATTATCTTCTTGATGATGTTGTGACTTCTTCGGGTATTGACAGAAGGCGGTCGGCCTGATTTCTTTTTTACATAAATGTGTCCTACTGATTTCCACTGTTTAAACAACCATTTGGACAGTTCAAAGTAGGACTTTCAGGCAAGATGCAATCCTTGAAGCCTTCTTATTATTTGCTGCCAGTTGAGCAATGGCTAAACGGGTTGGGTTGGGTTGATTATTGACGGCCAATTATCTACACTTGGGATATAGGCCCGGGGGAGTACCCTTCGTGGGGGTCTTTCTAAGGGAACCTAACCCGTATTTACGCATGGATAAATCCACTGCTCGAAGAAAACCACAAAAACTCCGAACGATTAGGCCGACGGGCGCGATTGGGATCGAACCTAGCACCTCCCGTCTACCAGCTTTGAGAGCAGAACCTCTCAGCCACTAGTGGGGCCAATGGCTAAACGGTGAACACAGTGCTTCATAAGTACCTTGATAGTAAATGAATAATATATCACAAGAAAATCCATAAAAATACAAAAAATAAGCATGCTTTTTCTGATTTTAGTTGTGAAATATCAATGTTAAACATTGTGCCCATATTTTTCAGCCATCCTGTATATGAAATTCATACAATGCTTCTGATGATATGTGAATATATGAATAAAAATTTTTTGAGATTTTAAATACAAAAATTGCTAATTCTTATAATAAAAATACACAATGAAGTCTTACAATTTATGACTATAATCCAAAGAAAAAACTCAAATTTTAATCTAATTTAATGATAATAAATTGAACAATAAATTTCACTATGATTTTCCCCCAATAGAACTGTTAGTATGTGCCTTTAAAAGGCAAAAATGACATTATAAAAATTTGACATGTAATAGAAATTTAAATACTTAAGTCTGTTTAATGTAAAATTTCACATTTCAGATGCAAATAATAGGGCACTTTTAAAATTTATGTTACAAAATAAACAAAAGGAAAAAAAACCATTTCACTTGCTATTATTAAAAATATAATAGGAACCAGGAAAAGAAATGACGACAACCAAAAAGATAAGCATTTCACATATATACAAATTATTAAACTAATTTAACATTTACTACTTAATTATTAAAATTCTGCCTTAATACTAAAATATATAAATTAAGATGTATTAAGTCACAGTAAAACATTCTAAATCTGTTGAAAGGTTTCAAAATCAAATATTACCAAATTAATAAGAACTGCATTTCAAACAACTTATTAGTTTTAAATGATTATCAAAGCTATTTATTACTCATCCTTACAAGAGTGAATGTAGTTAAAAATGTTTATTAATGTAAAATAATAACATTTTTAAAAACTTCCAATTCTAAATATTTTCGTTTAAAATTTTCTCTTTTTATGGTAACTGCAAGTAACACATGAAAGGGTAAATTACACAAAAATATTAATCAATAAAAATTATCAATGAAAAATCTATATTTTCTTAAAATCTTTTTAACACGAATTACAAAGAAACAGAGTAAATTATACAGTTTATTAGAACAGAAAAATAAAAAAACATACAAAATATGTGGCCATGCCAGACTTGATCATCATTTCTGCTTGCTCATTTAATCTTTCAATGTCAGAGCTATAAGCTTTGATTTCACTTTCTAGTCGAGCATGTCGCTGCAACAAAGCCTGAAAATGAATTATACATTAATTTTTTTCAAAACTCTATTTTCTACTTTTAAAAGAGATTTAACAAATTCACTGTTAACACTATAATAAATATTTATAAATTTATGAACTTAAGACTTTATGTGACAACAAATCTCAGTGTAAATAGCACACTATATAATAAATTTTATTAGATTTTATTATGATCGAAAAATATTAAAATTTAAGGAATAAAAATTAGTATTAGCTATTTGCACACATATATATATACATACAGGTGTTTTTCATTATTTTTACATGAATACTTATTATGAAACATATTAATAAGTCATCTTCAAGTAAGAAACTATTTTAATCTCAAAAAATGTACACACTTTTTACTTTTCTTTTTTCTAATTTTATTCTTAATCAATCCAGACACATACAAGTCATCATATGATTATTATTTTTTTTTAATTAAAAAAAAAAAAATTGCCATACAAGGGCAGAACTAGAGAGTCTTTAAGAAGGGAACGATATTACATGCAAACCTGGAGTTTTCACGTAAGGATGAATTTACAATTCCCCTGAACAAAGAGCAACTTGAAAGTATCTTCCAAACATTCAATATAACAAGCCTTTCCACTTTTCTAACAATACTTGTTTGAGATTGTTTGTAAGTTAGGAAAACATGAGGATGTTTTAACATTTCAAAAAGAAAGAAAATTGGATTTCCTTCTTAAATTTAGCAATTCTTTATTTATTCATGGGCATAAAGTACTGCAAGACTTATTATTGTCGTCTGTACCTTTTTTGAGGACAATGGATCTTCTGTGCCCAGAATTATACTAGGTATTTGTAAAAGGTTTACTGCACATAAATCTGCATGTTTCTTTATTTCTAAAATTGTTCAATAAAAAAATATTTTGAAATTTATTAAAGAAGCATTTATTGAGTAGCTGTAGATAACTGGCTGAAAACTGGATTTTTGCAATTTTATGAGTAATTCTGGACATCAGACTTGCTCACAGCTGCTAATTATCGTTCAGTATGTAACCAGAAAAGTTGTAAAGAAATATTTTACATAAAATTTTAGGTTTTCTTATATTACATATTTTCTATACAACTTTTTTGTTAATAGTGGGTTTTTAGAATTTTATGCAATGAAGAATAAGAAAAACAAATGGATTTAGCACTTAAAAGGTTAAAAGCATTAAAACTAGCTTAGTTATGTCAACTTGGAGACCCTTTATCATCACTTAATTAAGGGGTGATCTCCCCCCCCCCCCCAACCTCCCACTTCGTCCTTGGATTCACCATCGTTACCACATGATTTATAACAAAAAATTTATTATTCAACAACTGTCAATTAATGACTTAATTTCTTCAATATTTAAGGAATATAAATTAAAATTAAAAATGAAATTTTTTCAACATGTGTCAATAGTTAGTGAAAGGAAATATCTGTAGGGACCACCATTAAATTAAAGATTTTTGAAGAAAGATTATAAAGAAAAAAAGAAATTTCAAAATCTGTGAAATTTTTTCTGCATAGTACAGTGTCATCGAATAAGAATGCCAGGATTATAAATTTGTATTATGCAAATACAGAAACACATAAGAACATAATTCTTGTATTAAAATATTAAGAAAAGTACCAAGTTTTATATCCATTTCAATACGTTTTGATATGTGTACCATTAGTCGCACAGCAGACTTCCAGATGATATTCAACCTCCCTCCATATACTGTGAAGCATCTCTGCATGCTATGATTTGATGTTTTAAATGACTGATATATAAGTAATTCTTTCACTGTACACAATCTTCTTAATGTATCCCTAGATAAATAAGTCCAGAGGCGTAAGGTCAGGGCTTCGTGGAGGCCACAGAATTGTGCCATCTTGTCCAATCCATGAGTTGGAGAACTTCTCATTCATGGCTACATGCCTTCTAGTGAGCAGAGGAAAAACTTACATTCTTTCACTACATTTCAACATAAGAATTATTTCCGTACGTTTAAGAATAAATTTTTTATAAGGATGCAAAATCCTGGCATTCTTTTTCGATGACTCTGTATATAGTTTTACATTTAAGCCTTAAACTGGATATAATAAATTAAATATTATAAGGAATGAACAAAATATTTTATGAATAAATAAGTTTTTCTTAATTGCCAACTTACCTGAGCACTAGGTTCATCTTTACCGTAGTCAGTACTGGACATAAGTTGACGTTTTTCTTTCATCCATGATTCTGCTTCATTGGCATCGGTTTGATACTAAAATATTAAAGAAAATAAGATTTTGTTCAGTCCAAATATCTTTTAAATATAACTTTTTATACTCCAACTTTTTTTTTTTTACTTAATGGAAGACATTAAAAAACAACAGCATATAATAACAGATCTTTAAAAATGTCCAAGCTCATGAATTACATAATTTTAGCATCTAAAGTCAAGATAATCTATGTATCAATCTACAGGTACCAATTTTTCAACAAAATACTAAATTTCTTAATTTAATATTCATTTAAACAAACAAACAAACAAAAATTTAAAAATCTTACAGTTACTTTAAATTTGAGAGTTAATTTGAGACAATAATTGAAATATTTTTAATTAATATTTAAATTATACACTTAAGCATTTTATTTCTAAAATGAGAAAAACTGATGTGTTTTTAATATTTTTCAGGAAAAAGGGTAAAATACACTGCATATAATATAAGCAGAAAAAAAAACTTTCTTTTCACTTTGTTGTATCCTAATTAATAATAATCTCCAACTATAATAAAGAAGGAAGTTTGTGTGTGTGTGTGTGTGTGTTTCTCGGTTCTGTTCTGAAGAGACTGTTGCACACAGAACAAAATTTGGTGGGAAGGTACCTCTATGCATGTAGTTTTGCACCTCAAAGCCAGATTTTGGAAATTTTTAAAAGATTTTTTTAATTAAATTTTTTATGCAATTTTTTGTGTTTTTTCACATTTTGCTGCGATTTTTCCACATTAGAAAACAGAATCTGGTTCCAATCTTTTAGCCCAATATAGTAAATTTTGTCCTCTTTTCAATAAAGTTTATGTGAAATTCGTACAGCGATTTTTGAATTTTTGGCAAATTTTTTCCTTTGATACCAAGAAATTTTGCCAGAATGCTTGATTGGTTCGGTGGTTGCTTCCATTTCAGCTTCAAATACACTGAGAATCGTCATTTTTTTTCTCTCTCTTTAGCTTGTAGAAAGTTGATAATTCTTTACAGATAAATCCTGATTTTAAAAATGTGATATTTAGTGTTTTTTGACGTTTTGCTGCTATTTACCCACATTAGTAACCGGAATCCAGTTCCAATCTTTTATCCAATATAGTAAATTTTATCCTCTTTCAATAAAGTTTATGCAAAATTCGTACAGCGATTTTTGATTTTTTGACGAATGTTTTCCTTTGACACTAAGAAATTTTGCCCAGAATGCTCGATTGATTCAGTGGTTGCTTCCATTTCAGCCTCAGATATGTTCAGAATAGTCTTTTTTTTTTTTTTTTACTCTTTTTAGCATGGAGAAAGTTGATAATTCTTTACAGATAAAAAATCCTAATTTTAAAAGGGAAGGGCAGATTATTTATTATCTTGATTTTTTTTATTAGATTTTTTCTTTTAATTTAATTTTTTATGCGTTTAAAAAAAAAAAATCATATTTTGTAGTGTTTTTTGTTTCAAATGACATCACAAATTGCCTAGAATTGTATTCACAGCTGGAAGTCAACTGGGCAATTGTGATTGGCAGATGAAAAGGTCGTCAGCTGATTGCAATTCGAACAGCGAGTTGTGAATTTTTGCGATTTGTTTTATGCGATTTTTAGAGTTTTTTCATGTATAAATCATTTATGTATTTGATTTCAGAAATTAACAACAATAACTTACTGTTTTCGTATGTTTAAAAAAAAAAAAAAAAAAAAAAAAAAAAAGTCATTTTGTTTCTGTTTAAAAAGTTAATAATTCCTAATATTTTTTAACGTTGTTGGTTTAATTCAGTTTGTGTGTGTGTGTGTAGGGGGGGGTGGGGGGGGGAGTGTTCGGTTGTAGTTTAAATATTGTGTTAATGCTCTGACCAAAACTCCCTCCTTCCCCCCCCCCCACCCCCTGCCTCCAAAATCAGAACCATTTCATTATTAGTCCGATTCAAACAAAACCTTTTCTCAGGTACCCAGGTGCTAGATAAACTTCGGTATCATTTATTCAGTCCTTAGTTACCACTATTTCTGAACATTAATGACCAGGGAGAGGTATTTTCTTGGGTTCTATGGGCCCAATTTCAATGAGAATTAGTTCATTCAACTTAACACGAACTAATTAAGATATACATTTGGTACCACCTGGCGGTAGAAAATGGAACTAAAAGATTTGGCAGCGTGTGCGCAACATGCCTGCTATACGGTGTCGTAGGCAGCACGAACAGGTACCAGCATTTCAATCGGAAAGAGTTTTTAGAACTGAGTACACACCTAGAGGTGGGAAGTGAAAATAAAAAATTTTGTATTTAAAATTTCTCCGATTCAAATAAAGGGCCCAATTTCAACGACAATTGATTCATTCAACTTAACATGAACTATTTAAGATATAGATAATTAAGACATAGATTTGGCGCCCCCTGGCGGTGGAAAGTGGAACTGAAAGATTTTCTGCATGTGAACATAACGTCTTCTATACGTTGTCATAAGAAGCAGGGACAAGTGCTGGAGTTTCGTTGGGAAAGAGGTTTGTTTAGAACAGGGTGCAACCCCTGGCGGTGGAAAATGTAACCAAAAGATTTTGCATTTAATCTTGGTCCGATTCAAACAAAATCTTTTCTGACATTCTTCGAAGGTCTCCCAGGTACTAAATAAACTTCAGTATCATTTTTTCAGCTTTTGGTTACCACCATTTATGAATATCAATATCCAGGGTGGTTATTTTCTCGGGTTCTATGGGTCCGATTTCAACTAGAATTGGTTTATTCAACTTAACATGAACTAATTAAGATATAGCTAATTATTTAAGACATAAATTTGATACTCCCTGACGGTGGAAAGTGGAACCAACAGATTTTTCACTCGTGCACGGCATGGCACGCCTTCTACACGGTACAGTAAGCAGCAGGAACGAGTGCCGGAGTTTCATTCGGAAATTGGTTTATTTAGAACAGAATGCTCCATCTGGTGGTAGAAACTGGAACTAAAAGATTTTGCAGCGCCTGTCTAGCACGTCTGCTATACCTGGTATCATAGGAAGCGGGGACACGTGTTGGATAATTTGTTTAGAACAAAATGCCTCCCCTGGTGGTGGAACTAAAAGATTTTTCTGCATGTATGCCAAAAATGGCTATTTTTATTGAAACCGCAAAAGAAAGATACTGATTTGATAATCCCAGGCAACGGAAAAGTTTAATTTTCACTCATCCCCGAGTATTAAGAAAACTATTGGATTATTTGAATCGAAACTCAGTTTATTTATCTTATTATAAAAATGCGAATTTTGTGAAAATCAGATGGTAATTTTTTTTTTTTTTTTTTGGCAAAAAACTGACTTGTTTTGAAATAAATGATCCAGACATTTGAGGAGGTGGTATTAAATTTACTTCCGTTTCTGGTCCATCTCTAATTTCTGAAAGACAAAGAGTTACCAAAGGAAGGATTTTGTGCAGCTATTTTTAGAGTGATTTCACGTTTTGAATTATTTCTTGACGGGACTGGGCAATGCCGGGCGGATCTGCTAGTTCTTAATAATCATAGATGGTGTCCTACACAGCATTTATAAGACTTATGCATGCAAGTAAGTAGTGTCAAAGGATATATATTATTATTGTAGAGATGTCCATCTTTGGAGTGAGCTTTTACAGTGTTTGTAAATATGTAAAATAAATCTCTATACAGTTAAAAAGAGATGACTCCTTGCTGTCAAATAATTACAAAGTCATATTATACTTATGGTTATAATATGTTTACTTATCTAAATCAATAAATGGTAGTAAAATAAAAAGCATAACTGAACTTCAATCATAAAATGAATAATAGAGCAAAAACATGAAAGAATCATGGTTGTAAATCATAATATTAAAGATCATATCCTAAGAGTATAGAATATTAATAATTTACATTTTTAATGTCAAAAATAAGGAAAAAATAAATAAAAAGACAATTACATATGATAATTTTGAAAATATTCAGGATTTAGATTATGAATGCACAAACAGACAAAGTTTTCAAGATTTTCAGATATTTAAGACTGATTATCATTGATGAAATATTTCCTTAAATATATATTGTAATTTGTTGTGTTCTTTTGTTTTGAGTTCAAGTAGTTAGTTGTGATTTCTGGTTCTGTGTTAATGTAGTTTGTTTTGGTTTTTTTTTTTGGTTTTGTATTTATGTGGTTCATAGATTCTAGTTGGCTTTTATGATGTTGGTTCTGCATGTGTTTTTTCATTGGAGTTTATTATATATATTTTTTTTTTCAACTTGAAAATCATATATCTTGTCAATGACATTCGACAATTTTAAAGAATAAATGGTACTAGTTACTATTTGAAGCCGTAATCAAATAAATTATTCTGGGAATTACAGTAGGAAAATTTTAACAACTGTTTAAAATGTATGTTAAAGGAGCAGTATTGGCCAAAAATACAATACTGTTCAGGTTTCAATGGCATTTATACTCATATACACTTAATAATAATAAAGTTATACAAACCTGATAAGCTGCAGAGGCATCTTCTAGCTGTTTAGATTTCACAGCCCACAATTCATGAAGTTTGTCCCAGTTTTTCTTTAAAGAATCTATTCTAATAGAAACATCTGTGCTTTCTGAATGCTTCTGGGATTTCAACAAATTTCCAGATTCAATCACTTTCTTTATTTGAGGCCACCTGGCATTAATTTCTACTTCTAAAGCCTAAAATAATGAAAATTTGTGTTCAATATTTAAAAAGATTGCTTTAAGGAAGACAGAAATTAGATAAATTATATCATTAACATATTTGTTAAAATTTTTCTGCAATGTAACATACATGTTATACATAAAAATATTTTCTATCTACTAAAAAAAAAAAAGTGTGGCACAACAGCACGCCTTGTTGGGTATTCAAATCTAAAACTCTATCAACATGAATAAAGTTTGATGCATTTCTACCCAATAAAAACTGAAATGCTGCTATAATGTTCATCATAAAAAACATAAGGCTAATGTTCGGAAATCTAATTGACACATGTTAGGAAGAATGGTTATATATATAATTAATAGGAATGCACTAAATAGGGATTTTGTTTAATTACTGAATACTCAACCAGCCGAATAGTAACTATCTAGTCGAATACCACATATTCGGCTAGCTGAATAGTACTATATTCAAAGGTTTAAAGGTATTAAAAAATTAATTTTTAAAACAATTTTACATAATATTTATCACAAATACTTCTATTTTGATGACCAAAAACTTTTCACACATACACTTCACACTAAACTCTATGTTTTGAGTTATTATTTAAGAGGATAGTCTTAAAACTTTTTTAATAAAACTTTAAACTTCATGGCTTATGTGAATTAAAGTAAATGAATAAAATTTTCTTATATTCTAAAATAAATATTTTAAAATCGAATAGAAAGTTTGAAAGAATTAGAAGAAAAATTTTGCAGTCATATAGTGTTTATCTGTCAGAAAGGGACTAAAGTAATAATAATAAATAATACAATATATCCAAATGGCGGCAACTCAGCAAGAATAACTTTACTGCTCCTTTTGATTTAGAGCAAGTTTGTTTTTAATAGCACAAGAGAGCAGGGTCTGGAGTTTGCAATCATTTTCAGAGGTTGGAAACATACAGGATGTCCCTAAAATCTTGGAACAAACTTTCAGGAGAGATAATGTGTTCAAGACAAACATTTTTTGTACAGGAAACCAGCATTGTAATACACTTATTCCATCAAAAATACAATACAATCAATCAAAAATACAGCTGTAATTGAATACATACTATAAGCTGAAATCCATTTTTTTTTCACAACTTTAACAATATTGAAGATATTTTAGCGAGATTTTCCTCATATAAATTTTGTTTGTATGAAATGTGATGGCATTATTGGAAGTGACTGACTTTTGATAAGTGACACAATACATGTACTGTCAGCTGCATTCTGAATAATGGAATGCTTAGCTCAGTGTTGTTTCAATATGTATGGTGGTAATTTCCAGCACTTCTCGTCTTGTCGTATTTTGCAAAAATCAAAGTAAGTCTATAAAAAATATTGTTACAATATCTTCATCTTCATTATTGTTAAAATAACAAACAAAAATCAAAGTTCGGACTGGAGTGAGATACACTGACTGAATAAGTGGATTGAAATCCTGATTTCCTGCACAAAAATTGTCTGTCGTGATGCCTATTATCACTCCTGAAAGTTTGTTCCATTTTTTTAGAATTATCCTGTTTATGAAAAAGCATGAAACAGATTATTACCAGATAACATTCAGGAACTTGCATTTGTACATCATTGATTCCTATGAAGGTTATTATTAATAGTTAATTTTCGTAAGTACCACTTTTCATATGGCAAAAAATAACGTAAACACAATCTCTTTTATTTAAATGATTCTATTTCTTAATTAATCTGAATGTCTTTATTTATCGTTAAAAGCAGAAGTTGTGAAAGGTTAGTAAAATATTTTTTTAAGTATTCGGCAGACTGTGAATAGTTTGATATTTGACCTAACCAAATATTCAGTAGTAAGGCCAAATGCTGAATACATACAAAATATTCGGTCCTTTTCTAATAATTAATTTAAGATATTTATAGCCATTATTGTAACTCCCATACTTGCAATTACAATATTGCCAGAATCACTTATGATTAATGCTAACCTTGGCTGTGAACCTGATTATGAAACTTCCCCCAATCACCAGATAGCAGCATCCCCCGTGGAGTGATCAAAACCAAAATTGAATTAGCATAGTTTTTCATAATAAATAAGCCTGTTACATATTAAATTTAGTGCAATTTCAACCCTAGATGCTACATCATAGCTAAAGTGGAAATATTGAAAAACACAGCATAACAAAATTGATATTTTAGTAGCTGAATGCTGTCATTATTTATTTCACATACTTTTATTTCAGACAATATTTTGATCTAGACCAACATATGATCCTAAAAGACCCGACCATTCGCCGATTTTCTGCGTGCTAGTTTCGGAATGCGGCGTTTGCCGTCTCGTGGTCAGCACTAGAACAACAAACTGCAGTTTATAGAACACGTGAATGTTATAGTTATGTGATATTTTTTTTATTCTGGTTGCTATATCCTTATAAATATGAGGCGTTGTGTGCCTTTCTGTAGTATTGACAGTCGGGCAGACTATTTTGAACCTGATGATAATAAAATTTCGATGCATTATTTTCCAAAAGAGGAAAAAATAAACAAGCATGGATTCAAGCAATCGGCAGGCAAGGTATGCTTATTTACCTTTTACTATTTTATTTAAGTTTATTAAATGTTAATTATGCATTAATCTAATAATATGGCTCATAATTTTACTATAAAAGGAACAGAAACTTATAGAATAATAAAATATCTGTTCTAAACATTTGGCTTTTGTATTTCAGGAATTTTTTTTATTAATTTTAAGTGACGTTTATAATAATTCACCCATGTGTAACATAATCTTTTGAATTAAAAACTTTTATTGCGAAGACGTTTTAAATTAATCTTTTTGCAACTTGAATCATTCAAAGATAATCAATATTTTATATTTTAATGAGTAAATTTTGAATTTTCTCAGCATTTTTAATTTATTTTGTACAATTGAAACTTTTGAAAACCAATGATAGAAAACAAAAAATTTTAGAATAGCTTTAATATCACAATATTACTTGTATAATAGTGCGTTAATTTCCTTTTATATGTCTATTAATAATGCAAGCATATATTCAGTATTTAGGATTGTCAGCATCTGATAACGTATTCCCAAAGAAACATTATTTGCCCGATTCCTATCACTTTAATTCTTTAAGGAAATGTCCATTTTTTGTCTTTCTTTCTTTCTTTCTTTATTTGTGTGTGTGTGCAGGGGTCGATGCAGGTTTTTTTCTTGGGGCCCATTTTGTGAAAAGTAAAGGTTATTTTTGTGAAATTTTATTATATTTTTGTGAAAAATAACATTTTGTAATGAAAGTCAAAATCCAATTACTCAAATTCGTACCAAGCGTTTATTAACAAAAACTTTTTAAAATACTTTTGCTTAAGTTTTCCTCTCTGGTGAACTTATTTGTTTACAAATTACACATTTTAAAAGTCAAAGAATAATAAATAAATAATAAATAGTAAGTTTTTATGAAATGGAATTTTGTGAAGGGCCCTATTTTATCAAATTGATTTTTATGAAGGGACCCATTTTATTATATTGATTTTTGTGAAGGGGCCCTAAAAAGGCCCCAAATTTTGTCTGGATCGACCCTTGGTGTGTAAGTTGTAATGCTGTTAGTCGATTTTTTAGTGAAAGATTTTTTTTTTTATTGTTGCACTGTTTTGTTTTAATGAAGTTATTTTTGTGAAAGTTTTCCTTTATATAATGAACTTTTTAAATTACAAGTTATATATTTAAAATCTTATGGAGATGAAATATTTATGAAGTGTTTACTTTCATGGGATGAAATTTTGTCAGGGGCATCAAAGCGGGGACCCAGTTTTTTCTCAAATTCATACAGAAGATGTAAAGCAAACTTTCCCTTAAAAGTTGAAAATAGTTTTTAAGGTGCTTAAAAGTGATTACTTTTTTCTGTAAAGTTCATATTTAAAAAAAAAAAAAGTTTCAAGGATATTTACTGGTCAAAATATGATGAAAGGGGTAAATACTATTGGCTTTCAATGAATGTTAGCTTATTGTTTTTCAATCAGCACCTGAAGGAAACATGGGCTGAGGCTCTAGGGCACTTCCAATTTTAGTGCACAATTTTCATAAACCTGATGTTTTAAATCCATTTTGATTTTGCACTGTTTACAATAAATGTTTTCAAGGGTCGATCCAGACAAAATTTGGGGTCTATTTAGGGCCCCTTCACAAAAATAAATTTGATAAAATGGGTACCCTTCACAAAATTCCTTTTAACAAAATCGGCACTATTACAAAATTCCATTTCATAAAAACTTACTATTTATTATTTTTGACTTTTAAAATGTATAATTTGTAAACAAACAAAATCACAAGAGATGTCCCTTCAGTAACAGTACATTTACATTTCATATGCACTAAAAAATAATAAACATGTTTATTAAAATAGCACATCTGCAAAGAATTCTAATAATTGACTCATATCCAGTGCCATTAGTTTTTGGATAGAATAAGCAATTGCATATCATTTAAAAAAAGACTTAAATAAGGGGAATATATTGAAACATCTTAATAGATTTGGGGGGGGGGGTTGGTAAAACTGATATAATCGATCTTTAAATAAAGGAAATTTTTTATAAAATAACATATCAATGTCAGTTATGTTAAAAATGAATTTTATAAATTGCAACTTGGCCATAGGCACACCTGTTAAAAAACTTTGCCCCTCCCTAGATTTTATTTTGCCGGTGCTCATATTTTTTAGTATTTGTCCCCAACAAAATTAACTCTCAAATCATTGTGTATTATATATGTAAGCAATAATTTAAATATGTAAAATCGAAGCAATTATAGAATAGTCGTGAAATTACTTTTATCCTAAAATAAAGAAGGAAATTTAGAAGGATATATAATAGAACCATGCCAAAACGCAATTTCTGAGATGGATCTTTAAATTATTGATATATTGTATTTGTCTCAAAAATAAAAATCCTAGATATTGTTGAAATATTTAAAAACTTATCTTAATTGAGCTCTTACATCATATCTAGTAGTTTACTAATCAGATATTCTTTTTACACAATATGAAAATTTTATTAATAAATAAACACTTTTTGCAATGAGACTTTAATTCTCGACTTTAAATATGTTCTTTTCACCAGTTTCATCCATCCTGAATAGAAATATATGCTAAAAATATTAATAAACAGATAACATTACTAACGTATTTAAAGGGAAAAACGCGGAATGTTGTTCTATTATTCTACGCTATCTGCTAGCAGACGACGGAGAAACGGGCACGTTTTTATGAATGGAAAGTCGGCGAATGGGCAGGTCTTTAGGATCGTATGTTGGTCTAGATTTTGATAAATAAAATTTATCACAGAGAAAATGTCTTCTGTGATTTTTCATTGCACAAGTGACTTGTTAAGGTTTGTTGTTTAATTTCCATCATCAAGTAAAAAGGTTTGTTGTTTAATTTGCAAAGTAAGCATCTTAAGTCACATAAAATTTAATCCAATCTAATATTTTCTTTGTTGCAATTATATAAGATTAGATAAAAATTAATTTATTTCAAGCCGCTGAGACACGATAGACCAGTATAAATAAATTTTTAAAGCTAAAGCAAAACTTTGCTCAAACTATAAATGATTTATGTAAAGTAAATTAATATCAGCCCAACACTAGACTAATATTTGATTTAAATATTAAAAATGCTTTGCATGGTATACTAGCAGTAATGAAAATATATTAGTAGTAATAAAAGCACATTAAATACCAATAATAAATTAGCAGTATATGGCTTTTATTTTAAATATTTCCAATCTCTATAATAAAACTAAGTCATGTGACTGTCCTCAACAGTTCCGGGATGCCGCATCGCTTTTTCATATGCCAAGCGGCCATTTTTATTCAAAATTATTTTTTCGAATAAACTGCATAAAAGTTACATTTTAAGAAAGATCGTTCAAAATAAATTAATATTTGAGAGATGACTTGCGTTTAATTATGTATATATTCTGCAATAACTTCAGTCGAAAGATTCGCAGTTCAAATTCTCTATTCATAAAAGTAAACAAAAAAAAGATTGATTCGTCGTGAACATTTAAAATATTAAATCATGGAGGTAATCATTCGCAAAGCAAGTTCTCCGCGAATGAATTGTTGAACTGCTGCCTCGCGTCAAAAAAATAATTCGCACCAGTGAGACAATCAAAGTTTACCATAATTATGAGCTATACAACTCAACTTTCGGACCTTTTCTTGACGTAAATTGAACTCATGTAATAATATTTAATGAATCAGATTTTTAGCATTTTTAAAATCGCTAATACAGCTTTTATTTATCGCGTGTACAAATTAGAAATGATACTTTGATTTTGAAATCAAATGTTTTGATTTATGATATTATTTCTTATTTATTTATTTATTTTCTCTTTTAAATGAAAAGTGTGAAGTATTTTAAATTTATGTAATATAAGCATTTTAGATTAAAGTTAAGTATTTTAAATGAAATGAGTGACAGGTTTATAATTTAAAATTAAATTAATTGTAGTATGAATGACGGTGATGGGAACGATATTTGGCGAATTATCATCTGCTCCCGGCTAACAAAAATACTCATAATTAAAAGAAGAATAAAAATAAATAAATGATAGTTTGTTGTAAATAAATATTGATATACATATCAAAAATAATTTATAGAATTAAAATAAAAAATAAAAGTAAATAAACAACAATTTCCATAACAAAGTTTTCGCCAAATTGGCAGGGGAGGGGGGGGGGGGGGGGGGGAATCGCGCCAACGTGCGTATGTGACATTTGTGCCCAAAAAATATGCGAAATGCTACCATGATCGCAAAAGTTCATGATTTGTCTATTAGAATCTTCCGATTTGGCGAAGGATTAAGGGAAAATTAAATTATGAATAAATGTAACGTGTTGCAATGTTTAACATACATTTAAGGGAGACCAAACTGGTCGCCAGTGGCGGCTAGTTAAATATAGATACTTAATTCATATTAATACTTCAATGGAAATTTCAATTGATATTCTAAATACAGGAATTCCACTGTCTCCCTTTTGAATACCAGTATTGCCAAACAATAACCACTGTGGTATATTTCTATTGCAAATGTTGCAAAAACTTACCATAAAGATTAATGTTTGGAAATACTAGTATTAAAAAAACAAACCAGTGGAAGCCCTGCTAATAGTATTTTTAAAATACAGGCAAATCAAAACTCATGCAATACTGCTTTAATATTTCACCAAAATTTGGTTCAATAGTGTTAATGTTGCTTTAGACATGGGATATCAATATAAAAATAAGCACTCTGACAGCAAGTTTTGTATGACTGAATAAAACTGCATATGGTATTTTATGAAATCTTGAGACATATTTTCATTTTAAAAAAAATAGTCACATTATCTTCTGCCCAAGAGAAAAAAAAAATCTTTAAAATAATTAAATATACATTTAAAAAAAAAACATTAAGTAAAAGTCAAGACTATTTAAAACCACATAGCAAACAACATTACATGATGTACAACAATAAATTTTTGAACTGAGACTTATTTACATGGGTGCATGCAGAACAAATTACGCGAAAGGGCAAGAATTTGGAATATTCCGTTGTCAAGACAAAGGGGTTTTTTTTTAAACGGAGAATATAAGCATGAAATAAGCTTAGCTAGATTTTTTTTTTAATTACATTTTTCAGCAGAGCTGAAAAGTGATAGTTTACAAGTAAGTGAGTGATAATTCACATCCTTTGTTATATTCTTTAAAAAATTTTTTGTTAGAACACCCTGTAGAAGTCAGTTTTAAGAAACATAAAAGCAATAAAGAAATATTAACATTAAAAATCGAAAACTAATCTTCTAGCAGCCTTTCTCAAAATGGAGAGTTGAAACAGTTTATTACCTTTTTTGTCATGGAAGCCCTGAACAATTTGTTTAAGAAAAATTTTAAATACATGTGTGTAAAAAAATAAAAATAAATAAAAGAACTAAAATTATTTTTGCTCCACCCCCTTCCCCTGACAAAAAATTCTTTTTTTTTTTTTGTAGTTAACTATGTTAAGTTGCTTGACAAGAATATATATATATATATATATATATATATATCACTTTATTTCAAAATCATCAGAGAAAAGGAAAATTTAGCTAATTACAATTAAAGTTAAAAATCCAGGAAGGGGCATTGCCCTTTTTTACCCCCTTTGTAGCTGCCCATGTTTATTTATATACCTTATGTTTTTGTTGTAAGGACAGAGCTCCTTGTAAATCTTTTCCAGGAACAACAGCTTTACAAATATATTGCTTTTCAACAACCCATGCATCTTCTTCTTCTTGATCTTGAACAAACTGGTAATATGCACGGGATTCTTCTAATTTTGTTCTTCGATTAGCAGCAAGGCTAACCAGACTAAAAAAAATAAAATAAAAATAACATAAAACTGAAAAAAAATATGAACAAAGTAATTTTTTTAAATGTGAAAAATTATTTATTCTCTATTTAAATATATATAAATTTAAATTTTTAATAAATGAAAAAAAGTAGAAATATAATTTTTCTATTAAAGCTCTGCCTTGCAATTTCTGAACAAAACACCAGGAAATAAACCATATTTTTCCTAACTGTATTGTTTTATCTTTTAATTTCTTTCCAGAAAAAGAAGAAACATGAAAAGTTTGTATATTTATTGTATCTTATATGGCTAAATAAAATATGGAAAACTTTAAAAAATAGCAGTAATTAATAATGCACTAAAAATAAGATTAAATATCAGGTATAAAATTAAAAAAGGCATTTAATTTAGCATAGCAGAAAATATTGCTCATTTGGAATTACAATCCTGCACAGATCAGGTTATAGCTAGGAGAATAGAATATGGAGAGACATCACTTATGACATCACTTGAAGCTGTTCCTAATCTCCCTCCCCTCCTTACCTGCATCTGTCTTATTTGATACCGTACATGTGTTTCATGTCTTGTACTAGAGACGGCTTACTGCTATTGGTCAAAGTTAAATACGTTGGATGCCGGAGAGGAGAAAAAAACTCATTTGTCAACTTCAAAACTTTCCACGGGGGAAGATTGATATTTCAACTTCTCCTATTTTATCCTCTTAGGGTTACACCCATCTGAAACCAATACACTTCAATCCCAAAACCAAAATACTTAAACACAAATCTTGCACAAAACACAAATTCCGAGAAAATTAATCCACATTTTAAATGCAATTATGTAAAAACAATCAACATTTATGCCTTTAATATAAATTTTATCTTTTAAGTAAAAAAATGAACATATATAAACATTCATATCCAGACATATAGTTTTGCATCTGAAATGATATTCTGTACTTTAATTTTGAAAAAACATTTAAACACAAATTGGACCTACGAAAAGCGAAACACAACACAAAACAGATCGGTACAAAAAAATTAGTGCCAACCTGAAAAGCAGGTCAGGTCGGGTTCTGTCCAGGTAAAATTGAGTTACTTGACCTGATGCAGGACTATTTGGAATTTAGAATACAAGTAATCAGGGTATAGTGGAGGGTATGTGATGGTATATGCCAGGGACGGTGAACCTATGGTATGGGTACCATAAGTAGCATGCAACAAAATATTTCCAGCATAGCTTTGATTGAGGTACTAAAACAAAACTTACTGATATTAAACAAACTACACTAATTTTAACAAACAAAATTATCCTAATTAAAAAAAAAAAATTCTGAAATTTAAGAAATTCAAATGCAATTTATTTGTACTCCAATCTATATGAATATGGGCTCAATTATTTATGAAATTAGGAAGAGATTTGGAGAATACAAAAAGAAAAGATCATGAGGTTAAAATAAGCAAAAATGTCAATGATGATATTATAGGAACTTGGTATGAAAATTGCCATTTTGACAATTTTCCCCTCTGGCTATACCTGCGAGTCACAAATTTTGGAAATGAATATGAAAAACTCAAATAAAAACCACATGTCAGATGACTTCAATTCAGCTTGCATCCCACTGAGAGTAACTAGGTATGAATCCAATATTAATCATTTGCTATCCAAGTGGCTATAACAGAAATCACATTTACTTTTTTATTACTTTAAAAATATTATCGATACCATAATTATTGCAATTTAATAGTTACAATGTATGTTACCCCCATACTTTTTAATCCTGGTAAATAAAAATATAAGCAATTTTGATCCACTAATTTTGTTGTTGTTGGCACATCATGGTCACATAAAATCTTTATTGAAAAAAATTGACACACAGACGTGAAAAGGTTCGCCCTCCCTGATATATGCAGTATACATTCTAGATTTTTCAAAGAAACTCCATGTATTCTCTGCAAACAGTATATACCGTCCGGTTTTTTTTACAACTACAGCACTGGAAGACACATATGACACATTATGATTAAATATGAGTCTAAATTGTGGGAGTAGCACCTCTATAGTATTGCACCATTTTGCCTTTCCTCATAAATGTTCAACACACTGGGTGGGACAACCAGCGTCTGGATCAACAAAATAAGAATTATTCACTGCAAAATGAATATCATATCCACCAATCTGCAAATCACAAGCTTTATAACCATTCCAGCAGTCAGAAAGTTCTATCTGGGACATTCCTATCTATTGTGGGCATTAATCCCTTCACAGAAGTGAGTCCTTCTTTGCCATACATACTGCATAGGTCATGATTTTATCATAGATCACTATGTGATGTATTAACCGTACATCATTTATCAATCTTAACTGAATTCTTTTGTACATTGATACAGATAGCTCCCATTCCTACATTGATTTATCATAGTGGCCAGGGTCGGACTGGGCCATTAGAAAGGGCGCAGACCTTGGATTTTCAGAGGGCGCAAAAATTTTAACGAACTTAAATCAATTTTACTTACTTGTGTTGTGTCTGACTTGACATAGTTTAACACATTCGCATAGCACCAAGCAAGAAAATGGCTTAATATTATATTCCCGAGTTTAGATAGACGACTTCGCTATATTCCCCGTTGCATGTTTGAAGTTCGATTAATTCTACACAACGCTACACAGTTTTTCAAACTATGTCATCTAATATTCAAAAACTCCAGAAAGTTGAACACAGATTACCTTGTATCCAACTTTATTCTTTTGTCAATCGATACCTTAAAACAGTCATGGTATAAAAGTGATCACTCCTTACTAATTATCCTGCAAATAAGGTATAAAAAGATACATAGGTACCAATTTATTGGGTATAATTTCTACTATTAAATTCTATTCGAAAATTTTGTTTCGGGGTCTATAAATTAAAAAAAAAAGCACGAACGTTGTTTTTTCAAATTGTAACACCTATGTTTGAGTTAGCCTGGATCAAGAGAGCCTGGGAATATACTTATTTAAAGTCTTCATATAGTTATAAAAGAAAATGTGTTAGGGATTTATCTAAAATTTTCGGAAAATAAAATTTAAATCTTACAAGAAAAAGTACTGAACATTCATTTAGTCAGCAGTAAAATTATACAGGAACTTTAAATTTATAATGAACTTTCTTTATATAAAAGTAAATACTACAAAATGTGTCTGGTAAGTGTCTACGTGTTATTTTCTGTAGATTTTTTGAAAACAGAACGCGATCCTCTTAAACTGTAGGAAGGTTCTCTGCATCTCGAAAACTAATTATTCAAATGAGCTGTACACTTACACATAGTTTTTTTATACAAAAATTAATGCAGATGATAATTCATAATTTTTAATATGAATTTATTAATAATTTTCATTATTAGAAATATGTTTTTGGATACAAAAAACCTGGAATATGTTTGGGTATATTAATTGCATTTCAATAAAAAAAAAAATTCAATCGGATGATTTTTATAAGTTTGTCAAATAGATTTAACATTAGCATCCTCAAACTTTAAACTCTTCTAGCTCTATGAAAATTTAACATAAAGTATTTAAACTATACCTTTTCGCGGGCTGTCTCGATCCAAGGAACTCAAATAGAGTCTCAAAAGTATGTGTTATTATTTGAAAATTGAAAGTTGGTATAGTTTTCAATATGTAGACGACACCTCCTGTAACATACTTAATCCATAGCTTTAATTAGTAGACATTATTTCCAATCGATTAGTACCTATAGATTTTTTTACAATTAGTTTTTAGAAGAATTGGTAGGGATTGATAACGTTTCTTTTTCCAGGACTGTAAATTAACACACTTGATGTATCCATAGTTAAAAAAGAAAAAAAAAAGAAAAGAAAAGAAAAAAATCTTACTTTACTTTTTTAGCAATTTCAGACATTATTACAATTTTGACGATTATTTATGATTTATTTAAACCGTCGTCGTGCTGTGAGTTATGACTTAATTAACTCTTCCCTTTTATACAATTCTTTTTTCACTCTTAGTCCATTGTTTTCCAGTTTCGTTGGCCAACGATTGAGTTTGGCTGCTTCCAATAACTGAGCCACCGGTTAGTTGATCGTCGGTCTAAAGATATGAGTTCCCATTCGACAAACAGTTATGTTTGCTGTCAAAATTACGCTAATAATATTAAAATAGGCAAATAATTGATCCTATTTTAATTAGAAACTTCAACTAATTTGTTCATTTTTTAGGCAAAAATTTATTATGCTTCTAGAATTACCTATTAAAATTGCTTCTAATTTGGTTTCCTTGGTTTCAGAAATGCTTCCTCATTTTTCATTTGTATTTAAGCAAATATCTCTAAAACTATTGTGCAAATAAATTTTACTTTTATGAGTACTAAAATGCTAGAATATCAGTGGTAAGAGCTCCAACCTCTATTTAATATATATATATTTATTTGACATAATATGAATTTGTTATCAAGTCAGTAATAAACATTGTATAGATGCAATTTCTTATATAATCTGACAGCAAATGCTGTTTATTTACTACAGCTTTTTTTTCTTTAGTATAGTAGCATCTTTAAATGTGGTCTATGACGGTGTCTGCCTCATCACAGATACAAAATAAAGATTCATTATGTAAATATCGTTCAAAAAATATTTACATCGTGAACAAAAATGTACTTTCAGTATAGAAATAGAAATTTTGAAACTAAAACTAATGCTTGATTTTTTCTTTTGAAAAAGTACCACATATTCTAGCAGCATTTGAATGTCGGAGTATTTGAACGGAGAAATAACACTTGCTTGTGAAAATATTACACCTGCAGCATTTGTGATAAGGAGAGACAGGAGGAGGAAGAGGCACTTTGTGTGCTTAAAATTGACTTTATGCATCTTTAAAATGCTGAATTGTTATCACACTATTAAAAGGTTTCTACTGAAAAATGACATCAAAACTAGCGAATAAATAATCGCTAAAATAATTGAGTAAATTTACTTTTCTCACCACATTTTCCCCATGGATTTGCAAATTTCTTATCATAGTTAGAGATAAAGGGAAATTAAATTTCCATAATTGAAAGAAATCCTCCTGGGATTGTTATCCTGCAAGCGACAGGATTTTGCTGCCAGCGTTTTATAATTCAAAAAACCTACCTTTCTGAATAGTAACCATCGCTTTATTTTATGATCGATTTTTTTCATGATTAAATAAATACCATAATTTTTGAATAGTTATTTAATTACGTAAAGGCAGTCATTAAATACAGCTAACCGAAAATTTTGGTAAGTATTTTGAATGGAAAAACACTGGCCGCGCGATCCCAGCTTGCAGAATTGCAATTCAGAAGTGTCATCGATGTTGTATTTATTCCTCGAAAAGTTATGTTTTCCAGTGAACAACAAAATCCACACAAAACGTTTTTGCCTTCTAATATTTATCTCTTTCTTTTATAAAGTTGTTTTTTGAAAAGCATGGTTTCAATTATAGATCATTTCAGGGACGGCTTTAAAAGGGCGCAAGGTCCCCTGGGTACTAAAATGGAGGGTACGCAAAATATTTGATCTGAGATCAATACCTAAAAAATATCATCCTAAGAATCGATGAAAAAAAATCTCTCTCAAGGCGCGGAAGTAGCACATGGGCATGAACTTTAGTAGCCAGGGCTATTCAAACTCTCCCTAGGTGCCCGTTTTTTATCCTCTCAATCGTATGTAAACACGGCCGCTTTGGTTTCCGATTCTGGAAATTCCTTCGATGTATCTTCAATTTTTTTATGATAATAAAAATCCCTCTCTTTTGCTATCTGTCTATTAGTTGATGATTATTCCTAAGCAATTTCTCGAAATTTAGTACACTAATCTCAGAATATATGTGTGTGGAAAAATATTGGAGCGGGTTAGGGGCGCAAAAATTTCCCTGCCTGAGGGCGCACCGGCCCTCGGGCCGATGGGCCGGCAGGCCAGTCCGAGCCTGATAGTGGCTTGAAAACTTGTAAATCAAAATATGTTGAAGAGTTGTAAATGTATATGAATAAAATAGTTTGGAGGTGAAGGGATTAAAGTTTCTACAGGATAATCAGAAACATAAACAAGGAAACATTCTCAAATTTCGCAACACAATCATGAATAAACATGATAATATTTGAAGGCAAAGAAATACCAAACAAAAGAAAAGCTAATTGGCAGGACTTTAAGGATTAAATACTAAAAAAAACTGATTAAAATCATATAAAAACCAAAAAACAATTTTTTTAAATTAAATTTTCTTTATGTTTTTGTGACCAACGTACTTGCTATATTCAGCATTCAACTTGTTCAGCCGTTTTTGTAAGATAGGAGCCTCTTTGTGACCATCTTCAATATAACTTTGGGCTTGATTGTTTAATTTTTTAATGGTATCTCCTTGAGATGCAATGTGGGCTTCAACCAGACTATGCTTCTGCAGCAAATCTTCTACTGCTAATAAATGACGAGCTAGATCTTCTGTATAGAAACTACTCTGTAATGCACATGAAAAAAAAATTATAAATAAATTGATTAAAAAATCAATAACACTGGTTGACAAAAAAATTCATAATAATAAATTTGGATCCTTGCAAAACAATTATGTGAACTATATAGATTTGACATTCCTAAATCTAAATGTGGCATCCAAATTGCACAAGCACATACCATTTTTATGAAAACTAGTACTATGATGATAAAGAATAATGAAGAATTGTTATATTAATTTGCAATGCTAGATAAAATTAAAAACATGAAAAGCATTTACATTGCCTTTGGTAACAAATTAATAGAATATATAAGTGTTTGTAAACTGTTTAGAAAAATTTGAAGCGGTGATAGTATCAATCATGACGAATAATATTTATAATGGTACCTATAATCGCAATACATTCTGAAGGTGAGAAAAGCAAAACTTGGAAACACACCCAACATGCCTCACTTCTGACATCATTTCTGCTTTGCTGGGGAAACAGCACTTCTCCAGAACATCACCATATCAAGCATTCGCCATATATAAGTTTCGAATTTCTAATGAGAAAAAGCAGCATCAATAGTTACAGCTGATTGGCTGATTAAGGAAGGTGAATAAAAGTGGATTGGACATGGTGATATGTGGCATGGCCCCCATGCTCACTGGACCAAAATACACTGAACCTCTTGTGGGGGCACATGAAAGCAATGACGTATGACACACCTGTAGACTGTGGAAGATTTCTTTGCAAGAATCCTTGTTGCAGCAAACAAGATCAATCTGACACCAGGAGTGTACAAGAGGGTGTGCCAGTCTTTCATTTACCAGTGTGAACTGTAGCTTATGTCACTATGAGCGTTCTCTTTTGAGCCTTTTGCTGATCTGCATGAAATTGTTTAACTTATGATTTCATTATGTCTCATTTTTTCATTGTTGAAACTTCAATGTGGACAATTTATTTTATGCTTTTCTGACACTCTGAGTAGATTGAGACAATGAATTGTAGTAATCATTGTAACTAGATATTTGTAACTAATCATTGTAAATACACTTCATCTTGCTGGACACCATCACCCCTCCAATGTTTCCTAAACAGCTTATGAACACTTTGTGTTATGAAAAGTCTTAATATAGTATACACTAACATTTTTTCATTCCTTTTGCCACCATATCTTGATTACTGTTCTATATACATTTATTTATAGGTTATTTACATATATATCTATCTAATTATGCAATATCAATTTATGTTTAGGTAAGACTTAAAATGCTTTAATTTTAAAAGCAAGCCTTCCATTTAAAAGAGAGTAAATGATACAATAATTTCATTTCTGTTTTTGATTTAGTAATGTGAAATCTACAAAACTCAACTATCATTTTTACAAGGAGGATTTTGATACCAACTAGTGTAATAAAAATTGAACAAGAAAAATTATTCATGAAAAATGTTTCATTTATTGATGAAACACTTTACCTCCATATCTTTTATTTCTGTTGTAATTGTATCAATTTCTCTTAGCATAGTCATCAAGTTGCTCAAATTAGTAAGAGTAGATCGATGTTTTTTCAGAAGTTCTAAGAGGTAGTGCCAGCGCTGCATAATTTCTTGCTCCCTACAAAATATGAATGGTTTATTAAAAAAAAAAAAAAAAACATATATTAATATAAAACTTTTTAAAACATTTTATTCTACAAAAATGTTAAAAAATTTTATAAATCAAAACAAGATACATTTAAGAATTCTATGCAGGAAAAAAATTCCTCTTTTTGATAAAGTAACAGTATAGTCTCACTTAATGATAACAATCATAATAAACATACAAACTATTCTTTATTATTATTGACATTATATGTATAAAGTTAAATTATTAGTGGTAGACCGAAAATTTATACGAAAATTAAATACTTTAAAAGAAGCATTCATCTATAAAACTGATTTAAACTGTCTCACCAAATAAATTTATTATATGACAGAATATATTAAAATGTTTTTTTTTCTCTGAATTATTTAGCAATTATTCATATTAGTGAGACAAGAAAAAGTGGGGAGTTAATTTTTTTAAAGAATACAATTTAAAGGAATGGAAAAATTTAAATAAGTTCTTTATAGAAATGATATGTTAAAATTTTGCGACTTTAGCAAAATTTATTTTATCTGTCATATCTTCACAATAAAAATTTAATTACAGAACTTTAACTACAATGTATAATCTTTAAGATGTATATGATATGAATTCGGTTTTGGAGAGCTTTGTGGCTTCCTAAATAGCTATATCTTAAATGCTGTGTATTTCTGATATATGAAATATCAGAAAACTAATTTAGATTAAAATTTTTTAAACACATAAATTTTAATTAACTACGCTTTAGAAAATACATCCCTCGCAGTTTTGAAAATTTCCTACCAGTCTTAAAGGGATAACCATGCAATGAAAACAAAACATTGCACCATTCACCTTGGATAACAAGAAAAACTTTATGATTTAAAAAGAGATGCAATGGTATTGAGTAATTAATTAATATCTAGAAAAATATTACTACATGACATGATTTATAAGAAACCATCTGAATAAATAATGATTAAGTTAAGATATAAAAGCATGATAATACCTTAATTTTATCCTGTCTTTACTATGGTAATTCTCCATTACGAGTTCATCTGCCATAGTAGTTAAATTCTGGAATCGCTCTTCCTGTATAAAATATGAACAAAATCTACATGATTAGAAAACCAATACTAAAGCAGCAGAAAATAAATTAAAATAAAAAGTTGTTTTCTACTAACTCTAGCAAGAATGTCTGCACTAATAGCTTCATGTTTTTTGACAGTTGCTTCAACTTGTGATAGATTACTACCATACCTTGGGTCAGAAAGAACTTGAATCATTTCTTTTAAGTAACCCTCTCGCACAACACTCTAAAAAAAAAATTTAAATTATTAATACATTGACAGAAAAAACATATCTTGATAAAGAAAATACATATTTACATATACATATACTGTTAGATATCATATATATTTATACAAGATATCCTGTCAAGACGATATAAACTCAGCAGAAGAAAAATCACTTGCAGTAGATAACAAATAATTTAACAAAATATCTAAAAGATCCACTGTTTTCAAGAAAAATGCAAAAGGAAAAGCATGATATCTGTAGCATGAAAAATAAGGCTCTTTTGCAAACATTTGATATTGGTAGTTGCATATAGGAACTTTATGTTTACATGTATGTAAGTGCTGAAGCAGATTGCTGCATGTATTAAAACAAGTTTACACAAACAAAATAGATGGAATGGCTAGCAAAAAACGATTCAACAGAGATGTGTGTACAAAATTGAAAGCAGTTTGAAAATGAGGGCTAAATCTGTATCTGTAGCAATTGAGCGTTAGTATACATATAGTCGTATAAAAATAATTGAGGACTAATAAGTGTGTGTAAACATTCAGTTTAGTCATCTATAGTTACATTCTCATATTTACAATAAAGCCGAATTTTTTATAGATTGGATATGATTATAATGACTTTTTCTTGAAAAATATGGGTTGCATAAGCATGATTTTTAAGTTATTTTCCATGTACTTTGATGGACTCTTGAGTAAAGTTTAGGAAATGTTCATGCAGTATCGCAAAACAATTTAGCTCATTTTTCTACCAAGCTACAAAGCTAATGAAATGCCTAGCAGGCTTCATACCTGACGCTGAAGCCCTAACTGCATCACTTTTGCTGTAGTCTGTGTTTATGGGATATTCTGTGAAACTTTGAGCAGTTATAATCAGTACAGTATTAAGAGAAAAAAAAACTTTATTTCAGTCACTTCAGAAAAATGAAATGTAATAATATTAATAGCAATAATAAAAGCTTGGCCCAGAATATTAATGACTTTTTGTGAAAACAGAAAAAAACTAATTTCTTAATTATGATATGTATTGAATCTGTTTAAAGTTATTATTACTTCTAGGAAAAAGGCCGAAAATGTATATATGACAGATTTTTGATATCATTAAAAATGGTCCCAAGGGAGGGGGGGGGGGGGGTTTAGAAGAAAAAAAATCATAACTTCAATTCCCAAGATATCAAATCCGCTTAAATTTGTTGTAAATCTCCTTAAAATTATCTACAACTTTTATGACAAGTTTTTTATAGGACCAACTCTTACGGCAAAAAAAAAAAACAAAAAAAAACAAAAACAATTAAAAACAAAAAAAATCTCTGCTGGCTCCTCCTACAAGCAAACGTGAAAACAGAAAAAACCTATAACTTCTTAATTTTTATACATATCGAATCCGTTTAAAGTTATTACTTCTAGGAAAAGGGCCAAATATTTAAGTTTGACAGATTTTTGATTTCATTAAAAATGCCCCCAAGGAGGGGTGGGGGGGGGGGGGGAATAGGGATTTCAGAAGAAAAAAAATTCATAACTTCGGCAATTCCCAAGATATCAAATCCGCTTAAATTTATTATAAATCTTCTTAATATTATCTACAATTTTTATACTGACACGTTTTTTATAGAACCAACTCTTACGGTAAAAAAAATTAAAAACAAAAAAATCCCTGCTGGCTCCGCCTACAGGCAGAGGTATATTTCGAAGGGGGTGGTTCCAGCTGCCACATCATGGCAAATAGGTCTTTCTTCTGCAATTCCCAATAAATAGGTATCCCATGGTCTGAGTCTTCGAAATCTACCTGTGCCTGTAGTAGAGGTCTGCACGGGCCGGGCCAAGGCCCGAAGCCCGTACTCGGGCCATATTTTTTTCTGAAGGCTCGGTCCGGGCCGGGCCGGGCCTTACTTTTTTCCTGAAGGATAAGGCCGTGCCTTAAATTAATTTTTCCGTACAGAGCCGGGACTGGTTTCATTCTTCCTAATCTTCACGCCTCAAAATTTTTAGTCCTGGTTTTGACCCGTATTAAAATCATTGTCTCGGCGTGCCTTGTCCGTTCGAAGGTCAGTAAAATAAGATCTGGCATAAAAATCTTTTCAAAACATGCATACATTTTTAAATCGCCATTATTTTATAATTAAACATTAAAATTTATTCTTTTTAAAGAATAGTAGATTTATACACTTATTAAAATATGGCAAAATTAAAATATAGTAAAACGTGTGAAAAAGAACCTGCTTATGATGGAATCCTGTCTTAAATTGAAAAATGTGTTGATCCTATGAATATACTAATATGTAAGAAAAGAATATATAATATATTTACACCTGCTAAGAACGCAAATTGTCTATAACTCATTTTTTTTTCTTCCTTATGCAATTCCATCTTAGAAGATTTTACTGTATAGCATTTTTCTGATTTTTAACACTTCAATAAATGGAATATGGATTAACAATATTGATGATAACTTAAACACATACATACAACAAGTAGAGATTTATTAAAAAAATATATATTCCAGCTTGCGGCACCTCTATAAAAATGAAGAATATAAACATGAAAAAAAAGAGGCTAAGATAGGAATTTTTGGTTAGATCTCCTCCTACGAGGCAAATTTTTAACCAAATCGACGTAAAAATTATGTTTTGTAGAAATTCACTCGGGCCGGGCCGGGCTCGGGCCGAGATTTTAACTTTTTTCC
Organism: Maratus michaelseni; assembly: GCA_963931845.1. Lineage (NCBI taxonomy): Eukaryota > Metazoa > Arthropoda > Arachnida > Araneae > Salticidae > Maratus > Maratus michaelseni. Next base: position 123,891,856 of record OZ007595.1, read on the forward strand.
GGGCCGGGCCAAATTATTTTTTGTATGGGTCGGGCCGGGCCCGGGCCTGGAAATTTCGGCCCGTGCAGACCTCTAGCCTGTAGGCCGAACCATCAGGGATTATTTTTTGTTTTAAGAGCTAATCAAATCTAAAAAAGCAACATATGATATCAGAATGATAGAAGAAGCAAACACATAAATGTACATACAGAAATACCGTAAAATTCCGTTACCCCCCCCCCCCCCCCAAACGCGATCGAAAATCGTAAAATAATCAGAGAGGGTGCTTACACACTATTAAAATTGTAGTACATGATATCAATGGGGTGGTGGGGGGGGATGCTAATGGCCGATTGTCGCATAGTATGCATTATTTTAATAAAGTGAGAAAAGAAAATATCCTTTTTTGAAAAAAAAAAAAGAAAAAAAAAAAAAAAAAAGATAGCACAAAATACGCTACAAATTCGACTTTGGCGCCATCTACTGATCAATCAATTAATAATATTTATTTATTTTTATTTTTTTTTCATAATAACGTTAAATACGACTATAAATATTGTTTTTAATCAAAACATTTCACACACAACATCAAATACACATTTTTTAACTCATTTCATGAGAAACTTTCATTATCGATATTTTTATTACCTTCATATCGCCATGAAGATAAATTTACAGCAAAACTAATGTTTGGTTAATTGATTTTTCGGATTGGCAACAGTTGAAGTTGTGTATGTTACTTTTGTGTTTGTACACGTTTGCGATATATCAAATAATCGCCACGCCTTTCTGATCCATCGGAAAAAGAAAAAAAAAAAAAACACCTGCGAAATAAAATTTTTGGTATTGATCTTGACGTGTGAGGCGAAATTTTGTTTGCGGGAGGGCGCTTTCTCAGGATTTTTTGAATTTTCAAATTTGTTTACAAAGTGGGAGGGAGGTGCTTAATCGGGAAGGACAGATTAACAGGATTTTACGGTACTGATGAAGAGCAGATTTCAAAGAAAAAAAAGTAGCAATCAGGGTTTGGACTCAATTTAACCCTATAACCATGCTAAATTAAAAATTGTGTTTCAAGCCCCTAACAAATTTCCATTTTTGTAGGAATAAAAAATTAAGGAAGAGGAAATGAAAAGAAAGAAAAAGAAGAGAAAATTCTTGATATTTAACTAAGGTTATTTTTTAATAACTTTTGATTATGCAACACATCTATCTCACTAAATAACATTTCAATAAGTAATGTTTTTTTTTTTTACTTTGTATCTGATTTTCAATATCATGTGGCATAAATTATAGTTTTTTTTTTTTACAAGAAATGAAGACCATTAATGAAAAAAAAATATATATCATAATTTTTTTTATATAATATTGGCAGATAATGAGATTCACTTATAGGAAGTTTAATGAACTTAAAAACAGGACATGCATTTTAAATTTTTCTATAATTTTACATAGGTTTTCTTTTTCCTTTCTAAACACTTTTATGGGTTTTTTTGTGTGTAATAAAAAACAACACTGCTACATAAAATAAAAATCAGGAAGATTTAAAATGAGTTTTAGTAACACTAATAAATCAAAATTAAAGTCATTTTAGTAAAGATAGTTATTCCAGTGAAATAAATAAATCGAATTTCAACAGCAATAATAAGGCAAATGCAATGTTGGTAATCACATTAAGTTTAAAATCACATATTAATTTAAGATATATATATATTACTTTAAAATATGCATTTTTTAAAGCTAAATAATGATAATTAATAAAATAGACTATCTGTGTAGTTCATTTATATTGATCCTAGCCACACAATTATTTTTATTCCAACATAAATGTAAAATCTTATTTCCTTCTCCCTGTTACAAATTATATTGCTATTGAAATTAATGAAGGATTGCTTTTAACAACAACAAGAAAAAAAAAAAAAAAGCTCAATTCATGTTATGGCTAGAAGGTAACGCACATGTGGCTAACTCTTAACTTTTATCTGGGAGCATAGTTTATAATCTTTAATCATATCTTTGTATTATTTACTTTTTCTGTTTTCAATGTTAACAAAAATTACTTCACTAACGATGCCACCCTGACCTAATTTCTCAAGAAATACAATAAAATCTCTGAATAGTGGATACCTTCAGGAACACAGAATCTGTCTGCTACTCAGAGGGTAAAAATATACAAATATCTAGGTGTGTGAAATCGAAAAGTGTTTTGGTCACATTTCTATTTGCGAGTGTCCATTATGGAGGTTTCACTGTAGCAAGAATAGTCCTTTTCCTCAAGTGTGCTATATTTCATCTGAATTACTAAAAATGCTTTCTCAAAGTTTATGGCCTTTACCCTAGCAAGGTTACTTCTGAGAACGCAAGCAAATATTTATTTTATTTTTAAAAAAGTATACAGCTTATATATGCATTTTATTTATACTTTAAAAAAAATGCATAATTTCATATGCTACAATATAAACTAAAAAACAAAATAAGCAAAAAATTGCAATTCTTAAAAAATATAATGTTCTTTCTTACTGAAAAAAATATTTTTTGTTGAAATTTCATTAATCTAATATAAGTAGAAAGCAAGGGTCAGAAGTAGCGTGCTACAAGTAGCGAAACTACAGTAGTCACTACTTTTTACAGTAGTTTGTAGTGTAGCACGCTACATTTTGAACAATGTAGTGTAGCGAGTAGCGTGATACAAAAAATCAGTAGTTTGTAGCGAGAACCGATGCTACTTTTAACGTTACTTCAGGAGAATAAAGGTGCCATTCTGCAAATCATGTGGTTGAAACTCGCTTCTTTTGTGCAGAATTTGTTCAGCTCAAAAATTTCTAAATCGCAGTGGCAAATCTCAGCTGCAGTGTATAGCAACGCATCGCATGAAATCATAGATTTTTTCCATTGACACTTGCTGCTGAAATCTAGTACTAACCCACCAAAGGAATTAATTTTCTTGTTGGCAACACTTATCTATTTACTTGTTAAGGAGTCTTTATGTTTTAACGCTGTGTTTCTTATTATTCGGAATTGCTCTATTTACAGATTTATTTATCGTTTGCAGTTGCTACGAAATTTGTTACGTGTGTATAAACTAACGTTTTCAAGACGAACACAAAACATTTCCTTGTTTGACTAATACTAAGACTATCGTTCTTATTTATTAATGCCCTCGTTATGTCGCATTTATTTAATTGTATAACGGCAGACGCGATATAAGGAGGGGTCAGTTTATTATTTAAACCGTGTCTTCAATTTCTAGTGTAAATTGAACACTTTGAAAAATATTTGAAAGTAGCGAAGTAGTGACTATTTTTGAAAAGTAGTTTGTAGTCGCTACTTTTTAAAACAAGTAGTTGTAGTTAACTACATTTTCGACAAAGTAGTTGTAGTTCGCTACAATAAAAAAATAGTTTTTCTGACCCCTGGTAGAAAGTTAAAATATTACAAAATAACAATTAAATACAACATACTTTCCGTTCAAAACGGTAAGCAAGATTCTCTAGTTTTTCTTGCCTCAGTAATTCTTCACGAAGAGCTACTTCTCGCCGGTGCTCAGCCTTTTCTAATTCATCCCATGCTCTTTCTATATCTTTCACAAGTTGCCCTTCTGGTGGAATATAAAGTGGTTGGCCAAGAGCTTTCATTTTTGTCTGAATCGAAAATAAAAGAGCTTCTATTTCACTTCTTTCTTTATACCTATCAAAAGAAAAGAATTTTTCTATAATGTTTTTTAAAAAGAATCATTCACGTCTAAAAATTATACCTTAAAAATATTTTCTTTTATTCATATGTTATATAAACTCACAAAATTGTAAAAATGATTTTTTTTTTTTTTTTTTTTTTTTTTTTTGGTTAAGAGAGAGTTTAAAAAAAAATTTATAAATGTACCAATGAGATAAGATTTGACATGTAAATTTCCGACAGAAATGAAGCTTGATACATTCTTTTTACAGGATAATGACTTTTGCAAAAACAAAGATAAAAATCAGAAAAACACAAAATTAAATTATCAAAAAGCAATAAATATGCATAAACAATTATTTTTATTAATTGCACTGATAAATACTTATAATAAAAGAATAAAACATCTGTAATATCTATTTAATGGGATATTTTAATGGAAAGAAAAACATTAAAATTAACAATAATTCTACAAAAGTTATAAAATATTTTTTTTACTGTAACCTATAATCATTATTACATTATTTCAACTTTCCATAAAAAAGATATATTTTTCTGAAGGCGAAATAGAAATGGCATACTTATGCATGAATATAAAGAACTGAACAATCAGATTTTGAAAACACCTATTTACAGATATACTAACAAAACCTATTAAAAATCTTGTTTGGCTCATGGAAATGTACTAACTTTTTTGTTGTTGTTGTTTTCTTACACTTTTGACTCAACTTCTGCTTGCCAAGAAGGCTGTCAGCTATGTCTGTGTATAAGGTGGTCATATGAATGATTCCCAGAAATTAATGCAACTTACTTTGGAGGCTTCTCAACTGTTCGGTATTCTTTAAATTTCAGCAGCTCTTTCTGTATGCCTTCCAAAGAATTGGGAAAATTTCTGTTATCCAGTTCAATGACCTTGATTTTAATCCATTCTAATAAATTAGTTGTAAAAAGCTCATAATTATTCTTTAGTTTATCAACATCCATCATTTGACCAACAATCTGAAATATAAGATAAGAGCACATGAAATCACATGATGCAAAGACAAATTATTTTAATCTTTTTAAATAAGAAGTTTCGAAACTTTTTATCCCAAAGTTCACATTTACTGTTTTGTCACATAATATTTTTAAGAATCTCTTAAAATTTTTATTAGGATCTGAAAATTACCTTTTTTACTTTTCCTAGCATGAACCTTGTTTACAGCCTCAGTTAATAAAGTAGAATTAGATGATATGTTACATAAGGTTATGCAAAGAGTTTTGATTTGACATGTGCCATGTAGACAGAGGAGACTACACTGGTGAATATTTTATTGAAAACTTGATGTAAAGTAATTTATCTTGCATTTTGCAACAAATTTGTTTGTTTGTGTCAACTCAATAAAGCACTTTGAAATCAGATGAAGACTTTAGAGACATACTGTATATCATCACTACTAATGCAGAACTATCAAATGTAATACAGTAGAAGATCTTTATAACGCAAACCTACAAACACAAGGTTGTGCGTTATATAGAATTTTGCGTTATATAGATCACATTTCACACATCATTAAATTTAGCTTGTAAAACATGGTCAAATGTGTGTGAAACATACCAAAATACATTAATCTTTATATTGCATTCTTTATTACCAGGAGTTGTGCAGATAATAATTTTTTGCATAATATAGATCATTCCACACATTGTTAAATTTACTTTATAGACATTGTCCAAACATACCTGTATCAAATTATAGCAATTTTTTCAGTAATTAGCTCTGAATTAAGAAGATAAAGTTGATCTAATGTCTCCAATTTAGTCCTTTAGAGAATAGCAACTATTTATAATGTAGGAATTCAGGTGTTTCTTAACTAATAATTCATTGTTTACATCTGAGAAGTTGTGCGTTATATGGAGAATTGCGTTATATAGAATTGTGTTATAAAGATCTTCTAATCTCTTCTTTTTGTTGAGACAAAAACAGTTCAGAAGTAGAATGCGAAATTATTTTCAATATTTTGCTAAGGTTATTTAAAAGATTTTCAATAAGACCATATTTATTACACTTGATAGTTCTGCATTAAAAGTTTTGACATCCTGAAAACAACAAAACATGAACATATTGAAAAATAAGTTTTGGTTAAAATTCTGAGAATAAAAAGTTTGGAACCCATGTGCATGATGTTTGCATACATAACTCTATATTACTCTATAGAATAATAAAGAAAATAAGAGAACTTCGCTACTTACATTTGCAATTCGCTTCCCGCCTTTCATTTCACTCTTCATTCTGGCAAAAGTATGATAGTATGAAGCAACGTAAGTTATCACAGATTTTTCATCAGGTTTATTTGTATCAACATCTGAAAAATACAAAAAACTCAACATAAATCAGACATGAAGGCAGAAAATAGAAAAAATAGTAGACTTTTTTTTCCATTATCTATACGATGGTGACACATTTTTATGTTTTAGACACATTCTAACAGATACTTATAACAGATACAATAAAATGAAATAATTGTACGTATGATTGCTATTTTCTTTTTGGAACTTAGAAAATATTAAAAACAAATTTAAACCAACAATGAATGAATATATTCACTCAATCAAAACAGAGAATAGAAGACATTTTGCTAAAAATGTAAATCCAAATATATCTGATGCATTTATGTGATTAATTTTTCAAAATAAACATTATTCTGGATGGTTTGATTGTTTCCCTCAATGCATGCATGTGAAAGTGATCTTTGCTCGAGAAATACATCTCCAAAAATAAATCACTGAAATTACGCAAAGTGTTATGTAAATGGGGCACGTAATATTCTATTCCAAAAAGAACCCTTTGCAAACTTCCCTTTCCTTTTTAGGTCTAAAAATATTTTACTCAGTAAAAATACTTTAAACAACTTCATTTACATGATTTTCAGATGCTCATAACATAAGCTGACTTGTGATTTGATAACTCTGCTGCACAGCAGTTCAGAAACAAACTTCAAGGGTTTAAGTAGGCAAAATGTCCAAGGATTAAATTTTCCAGAACCCCCCCCCTCTAAACACACACACACTTATATGCTTTTAATATTTTCTTTGCTTTTTTGCATCAATTCAGAGAACGCCCAAATTGCTTTCATAAAGATCGAATTCCACCTTTTGAAGCAGCTCTTCCAGGCTTAATAAATACAAGAAATTTTGTAAAATGAATTTATAATTAAACATACGACAACTGATAAATACATTCACAATGCACAGTAAGTGTGAAGATTATCTGTGCTTCAGACAAGCATAGTAAATGAATGCTTTAATAGTAAAGTACACAAAAAATTACATATACACAAGATCAAGAATTTTAAAAATACAGATATTTATTTTATTTAGGAGAATGCAGTTTAAAGACTTATTTTAAGTGTATAAAAAAATTCCATGTTTTTAAGTTAACCTCATGTGGGGAATTCATCTTTACTCATCAAATAGCAATATTTTTACAATAATAAAGTTACAAAGATTTCCTTTGAGATTGAGATACATATACATAGCTATTCTTCTAGTCAAAAACTAACTTTTCGTTTTATAAACAACTATTTTTATATAAAATAACCAAAGTAGATTTTTTTTTAAGAATTAAAAGGAACTGAAACAGTAAAAATAACATATTCAAATTAATTTCATTATTTATTTTTAAGTGTCATAACTTTGAGAACAAGTAAATGTTTCATATCAAAATTCTGAAATAGTTCTACCTATTCCAGATTTTGAAAATATGGAATTTCTTTAATTATGAAGCAAACATAATTGAAGCAAGCAAACATTATCACTAAAATCTGAGGTGATTAAAGAAGAAAATTCATATATTGAATGAACATGGTTTAATTTTCTATTTTATTTGCTTGATATACAACAATAATGTACAAAATAAATAAGAAAAAGCATATATGCAAATTTATCAATAAAAAATAGAACAAATAAAAAATAAGTAAAACATGCAATATTAATAGCATACCTTCAAATTTTATAAACGTAAGATACAAAACAAGATCTAGAGTGTATATCACTCAATTCATGCATAGGGGTGTGGACATGTTTGACACTTACACACTTAAATTAGGCTTTGTACTAAAATAGTTTAAAGATCAAATTTTATATTTAAAAAAATATTATTTTCCAATATTTATTTACCTTAATAAAGCAGTGCCGAATTCCTAAAACATTATTTTCATATCTTATTACTTTCATGTCCAGGGCTTGACAAATACGGTCGCCAGTGGCGACTACATTTTCTTATCTGGCAACCAAGTTATTTAAACTGATGTTTCTTTCTTTTCTTTTTTTTTTTATTCAAAAATTCAATTAAAAAATTAGCACGAATGGCATTTTTCTCTACCCCTACTCGTGCATGGCAAGCAGCGATCTTCCTCTTCTCTCATACATTTAATGGAAGAGCCAAGTTTTTAGCATTTATCGTCTCAAGCACAGAAAACACCATTCATTTCTGCTCTAGCCAGCTAGCAAGTTATGTAATTAGAATTTTGGGGAGGCTTCAATAAAACAGTTAGAAATAGTGTCAATCTAACCTCTGTGGCACTAAAATCAGATATAATGCAAAAAAATCCAGACTTCTACTGGAAAGTAGGCAAAAAATTGTTTTCCTGCTTCACTATTTCATCAATAGCTCCCTAATGAGATATAAATTTTGCAGCATTCAACAATCAGTATTTACGGAACATGCAAGTTAATTCAGCCTTTTTTTTTTTTTTTTTTTTTTTTTTTTAAAAAAAAAAAGGAGATATATAACTTTGATAAGTTTCATTACAAAAATTTGTTTATATTACCTTTCTAAATTGTGTAAATGACTAACTTTTGTAAATGAATAAGGAAGGCAGGGGGGGGGGGGGGGGGGTATTTTTTTTTTTTTGAGACTAGATTTTTCTGCTGGCTATCAGATTTTATCAAATTTGTAAAGCCCTGTTCATGTCTATTGAACGCCTAAAAACTAATTTTTTTAAGTATGAAAATGATGCTCTACAAATTCAATGCTGTTTATTAAGGTAAATAAATATTGGTTTAGTATAAAAAAATTTAATTTAAAAGTTCTGGCTTTCAACTCTTGAAGTACAAAGCTAATTTAGGTGGAAAAGTGTCAGAAACGCCTACATGGATTATGCATTATATGATAATCTATATGCGTACAGCAGAGTAAAAATTAGTAAAAAGAGTGAAAAGATTAGAATAAATGTACTGTGGGGTAATGGGGAGCAAAAGTATGTAGGAGTCTGGAAATATTCATGTTATTCATTATTCATCATTTCACACATTGTTAAATTACCTTATAAACATGATCCGAATATGTCTGGACTAAATGCTTATGTAACTCATTTCCAAAACATTTTATTTTAATAATAGCAATTTCTTCATTAAAAATCTCTGAATTAAGGAGATGAAGATGAAATAATGTCTGAAACTTAGTCCTCTAGAGAGTAGCAATATTTCTAATATGTGGATTGCAGATGCTTCTTAACAGCAAAATTCCTTGTTTATATCTGAGAAGTTATGCGTTATATAGATAATTGCATTATAGAGAACTGCATTACATAGAATTGTATCATAAAGATTGTATATTAGATAAAATAGTAACATGTTTATTCTAATCTACGTAACGATAATTTTTCTTTCTTATTTTTAGCTATTCTATAAATAATTTTGTTTTAAATTTACAAAGTAAACTAAACAAAATGTTGATATATTTTCTTTATAAATATTATTCACCAAAATTAAAATCTATAAAGTAATTGCAAATTTAATACTGTCCAATAAATAGCAATACACATACTAATATAGCTGGGGAGGAATTATTTACCTTCAGCATCCAATAAGCGAGGAATACCAAGTTCTTTTTGCGCAATATCAAAGGCATTATTGAGGTTTTGTATATGGCTGTTATTATGAAGGGATGGAAAATTGATGAGATCAGGTCGATGAGAATGAATGAGAGCATTAAAACCCAAGCCATTCCTCCAACTAACATGGAAGTCTTGAATGTTGACTCCATTATACCTGAAATAGAGATAATACAAATGAATACTCATATTCTACAATGGAAGAGAGTCATTTGATCAGTTCTAGCTCAATTTAACAAGGGGACAATCACATTGAGATAAAAAAAATATATTTTTTAAATATTTTTTACCATGTGTACTGTGAAATTTTATAAATTCAAAGCAAAAAATAATTTTCCAAAAATTCCCATCAAGGGAAGTTATGACTAAAAAGTTTGACAACACAAGCAAAAATATTCCAATATAAAAGTTAACTTTATTTTTTTCTCAAAACTGTTTTTTTTTTTCCTCTATTGTGCACACTTTAATGAAAAAACTAATGATCATAGAATCTTGAGATTTTACACATTATTTATTTGCAGTTGGTATACTTTTACACTGAACTTAAAATTAGTTTGGTGTTTGCCATAGAAAAATGTAATATTGAAAAGGGAAGTCTAAAATTTTTGGTAAATTTAGTGAATACGATAAAATTATTTTGAATATATTTTAAAATTTTGGTTTAGAGTAAAATATACCAGTATAAGTGAAAATATATGTGAAATATCAAATTTGCACCGGAAGTAATTTTTTATAAATAAAAAATATTACATGAAAAATTCTAATTTTTGAACATGCTATTTTCTTTTTTCTTTTCCCCAAAAAATAATTTTCACTACCAGATTACATGAAAAATAATAGTTATTATACTTTGCAATACTCTTTATTTTATTTTTACTATGTATCTCATGAAGGTAGTTCTCTTTGTAAAGAAAGAGGTGTATGTTATATAGCAAATATACCTAAAAATAGAAAAATGAAGTCTGAAAGCCTGTGTTGTACAATAGAATATAAGGTATAGATATACACATTATTTTAATTTGTTATTCAAACCATACAAATGCATAAGAATACAAAAACATAATTGTATTTCATTCCCTGATTTTTAAACTACAGAATTTTTCATACTGCTTTAAATAATGTGGTTTTCAAGTTGCACACATGACCTCCCCCACCAACTCCATCCTTAACACTAGAACTACCATGAGCTGTCATTTTGACGGCTATCAAATGAATATATTCCGATTCGAACCAGAAATTTCTTTTCAAAATAAATTAAATAGAAAACTCACAGGAATATGCTAAATGAATAAGTTACATAGTTTTAAATAAAAATTCTGGTGTGAAATAGTTTTATAAAAGAGTAAAATTTCTGGTAGTTTTAGTGTTAAATGAAAATTTCTAGTAGATGTTTAATAAAGCACTTCAACTTCATTCTTTGTAGATAACAATTTGAAAAAAGTAGCTGAAGAACTGGCACAACAACCTCAACTTGATTATGTGCAGGAATACAAACTGAATTGTTTTGTAGTCTGCTAAAGGAATGGGTGCTCGCAAAGAGGGGGGGGGGGGTGCAAGGAAGGGCATTTGTCTTCCCTGGATTTTTAAATTTAATTAAGTAAATTTTCTTTTTCTTTGATGATTTAAAAAATAAAATTTATTCTTTTTGAATAACTTAAAATAATAATAATTAAAAAAATGTCAGGAGAGTTTGCCCCGCTGAATCTCTGGGAAAGATAATATTCAGGTCTGTTTTTCTTTTTACATTGATGTGTTTCAAAATTATCTTAAATGGAAGATTCAGGGGGGCATAGTTTCCCTTTTAAAAAAAATGAGCCTTGACAGCAGACTACAGGCACATCTAATCGAAATTCTTGTCCATCCCTGGATTTTGTTCTGTGGGTGCCTGTAATGTGAGCGAGTTTATTCTATACTCTGAAATGAAGTTTAAAGTATTTTATTCTACTAGGGGGCTCAGCCCCCTACTCGCTAACACTCGCCAACCCCCCGTGAATTGCGAAGCAAGTCGCATTAGAGACCGCTACGCGGTCACAGCTCGCTTCGTTCGCTCACCCCTTTTTTTCAGCAATTCTAGCCGGATTAAATTCTACCATAAAACATTTGAACATATGAAATTGACAATTTATTTTAATGTAAAAAAGTAATTCTCCGTTGAAAACACAACTGAAAATGCGTTTAGTTGGCGCTACTAATGAGCATATAAATCATTTAAATACTATGAAAAAAGGATCTTTTCTACAGCATGACTTAAATTCATTAGAAAAAAAAACTACGTGATAGGAAGATTGTTTGTCATTGTTTAAATTTCGTTCGACATTATATTGTTCTAATTGATTATAGATTTTTCTAATTGATTATAGATTTTTACAAAATGAATTATTTTTTACTTCATCAATACAGCAACAGATGGCAGCAGGTGATATCTAGACAGTGGATTTTTTTTTCTCCGTCTTTTGAGTGAGTGAAATTCGTAAATGAATTCTAAATAAGAGTTGAGAATTCATTTGAAATTAACGATATTGCTCATAATTAAAATGAGGAATCATCTCAGACGCTTTGGATTACGTACATGTTATTTTATTTTTAATGATTGCTAGTTCGAGTTTTATTCTATAGTTTCACTGCTCTCATACTGACCGCCATATTGGACGGAGGCAGAGCTGATCTCACACAATCTAGTCTGTTCATTGGTCTGAGCTCTGGAAACTACAGTTGTTGCCAAACCATAAGTTACAAATTCAGCCCTATTTTTGCGCCACGTAAGACAAATATATATATAGATTATACAAGTTTCACTAGAATTGTTGATTTGAAGATGGGTTTTCAGATAAATAAAATTAATCACAAAGAAATTTAAACTCACCCAGCAGTTTTCCTTTGGCACCATAATAGTAACGCATCTTTTGCAGATTTTTTCTCACTACTTTCATCATCTTCATTCTAAAAAATAATGCGTTTTTCAGATAATTATTGAATATCAACTGTGCAAAATAAATAAAACCTAATATCAAACTTGTCATGCAGTAAAATAATGTACTTACAACGTCAATTTCGATTTCTTGAATTTGGAATCTGAGAATTATAGTCCATATGAGACCTAATATTAAACGAGGATTTCCATCTACAATATCTTCAGCACCTATGCTTTCTAATCGTACCTAAAAATATAAAATTGCAAGAAAATATTAAATTCAATAAATTTGTATCATTTCTGTAACATTTAGGAAAAATGTAAATTATATATATGTGTGATTTTTTCACATATACAGTAAGTAGACTCACTTTAATTTGAACTTAGATAATTGAAAATATTAACTAGTTTAAACTGAGCTTTATTCTCCTTGAAATATATGTTTAAAACAATGTTAGAAAATAAAATAAAAATATTTTTAAAGATAATTATATGCAATATACTGTACTTTAATTAATGTACTTAAAAGTAGAAAATAACTTTCTTGGATTGGAGATCGAAACAAAAATCATAAAAATATAAAGGTGCTTCTAGAAATCCTCTTAAGTAAATTGAATTTTAATCCCGTCCATAATACATTTAAATTTTTAAGGAATTTTTAGAAATTTACTTTCTTATGATTTTCACTGGTGGCATAATTTTCTTATTGACTTATTTTCCATCCTCACACTTTTATAATTTTTGTTTTGTCCTCCAGATTTTTTTTTTTTTTTTTTTTTGGGGGGGGGGGGGGGGATTTATAGTCTAGACCAGCGCTTCCCAACCTTTTTTCTTTCACATAATCCTTGCTTAAGCTTTTCATTTCGGAGTACCCCCCATATATCATAAACACTTAGCACACCCCTTTCCTCCCCAAACATATTAAAATCTTCATCTTCCGTGAATAAAAAACTATATTTCAAGAAACATTCATTATTATATCTTCTATTCATTAAGGTTGCACTGATGTTTTAATTTTTTTTTAAGTATTAGGTTTATCAGTTATCAGAACTGGCCTATTAACAGCTACACTCAGGTTCTCTTGCAATTCTAAATAATCAAATTGACCTTGAAATTTCCAAATATCAGGTTGAATTTCAATCGCAGTTGCAGTACTCTTAAGAGTTCCAGATTTCAACCATTAATTCATTTTAAACATAAAACCAAATTATTCAAATAATAAGTAAATACTTCAAATTAAATAATACTCATTCAAAGGAAGGAAGCATTCCAATTAATATATGTTAATGATATAACTATGCCTGCTCGAAAACGAAAATAAGGGCCTGCAATTCAAAACCTTTTAAAACAAAACATTAAAACCTGAAGCTCTGGCTTAATTTAGGTGTTTTGCAATTATTATTAAAAACAGAACAATAAGTAAAGAGGAGCAGGGAAAGAACATTATACAATGATCAATGGCAGTTTACAAGAAGATTGGGGGAAATTATATTCAATCAAAATGATTAGCAGTGGCGGAGCTAGTGACATTGAATTATCAATGAATTATGAGACTAACTTGGCAATTCAAAACTATCAACTTTTTGTATGTGTTTTCATTTAAACCAATTTTGTGATTTCCGCCATTACCGTTATTATTTTCACGTACCCTCAGAAAGCCTGCTATGTACCCCAGGTTGGGAACCGCTGGTCTAGACTAATACATAAAAGCATATTTTTTTTTTAAAATCTACTGTTTAGCTTTAATATATTCTCATAATTCATTATAATAATAATAATGTAATTCAAAAGTACTGAGGAAGGTGAAGAAGGAACCATTGGCAAGCTTGGGCAATCAATTGCTAATTGTGATAACTCTGCCACATTCCCATTAGTTTTGCATATTTATCTTTGTAACTTGAAATGTTTGTTATTTTACATTATTGTAGCAAATAAATGTTTATTGTTATTTCATGTGGCACTAGATTAAAAAAAAAAAAAAAAAAAAAAAAAAAAAAAAAATACATGCCTGATAATTATTTAAAAAATTGTGTAATCAAAACTTAATTAAAAATAAACTATTAATTATTAATTAAGTAATTAAAATATTCTATTGTCACCGGAATACACAACTGTACATAATACTAGAACTCTAGCACATCAGAAAGTGAGTAAAAAATCAATTACGTTCATCTTTACAAACAAGAAAATTGTTAATAAAAAGTGTGTAAAAACTTATATAAATATGAATTTTTGAACCACTTGTTTGGATAATTCAAAAACTTGAATTGCAATGCAATGTATTGTATCATTAATTTATTTAATAATTAATGGCAACCTTTTTATGCTCTGCAGGGATGTGCATTAGAAAAATGCAATTCAAAGATTATTTTTTAGTTATTCAGGGAAAATCATGGTTAAGTATATACTTATTGATCAATTACTAGCAAAGGATAACAACTATGTGACATGCTTAACAATGAAAGAAATTGTTATTTTCTTAACTGTGTAAAAATAATAATTTAAATTAGTGGATTTCTGAAAATGATTATTGCACATATATATGACTTTGTTTTATGATTTATTTTATTTTTCATTGGAACACAGAAACATTATACTCTTTTAGATAAAGGTATTTTTCTCAGGCCCTAGTTATGGCAACACAGAGCACAAGCCAAACTAGCAACCTTCCGTTTTTTTTTTTAAACACATTTTTATCCAGAAAATTTAGTTAATAAAATATATGTTGTTTTCATGTGATGCATAATTGATTTTGTATTTTAAGGGTGTATTCAAATCCAAACTGCTTATTTTGAGACACATTTGTAAATTCATTTTTGCTCTAAAATGCATCCAGTTGGCAGGTTCTCTTATTCAGAAACTTTATAATGTCCGTATTGTCTCGATTTTTTGATAAAGGCAGAATATATTTCAAAAAATTCTGTCAAAGTGGACATTTTGAACCAAATTTCCCGAAGCGATAGCGCTGGAAACAAAAAAAAATGATCGAACTGTGAAAATAATTGTCTGTAAATCAATTTCTAATTAATTGAACGAAAAATAAAAACATGGGGCCCTTATAAATGTCTTTATAAATCACGCCGCTAAGTTTCCTGTTGTTACTTTTAAAAATGAGTCTGTAAATGTGTCTCAAAATTTTGTGTTGTTGAGCGTGGAAAAATATTTTTTTTGAATACCGCCTTAAGTAAATTTTCTGGTTAAAAAGATATGTCTCGAAAAGAACCGTAAGGTCTGCAGCTTTGTGGAGTCAGAAGGGAGGGAGCAAAAATTATTTCCTTTTAAACATGTTTCTGTCATTGCAGATATAATTGTATAGAATTCTTCCTGCTAGGACATTAAAATTTTTAGTTTAATACAAGATTCCATTATAGGTGGTTTTGATTTTTACAGTATATTGCATAATTTGAGGACACGAAGCAAATGCCCAGTTTGTCCATATGGTAATATGGCCCTGACTATTCTTATTCTTTGATATAGTTCATAGTGTCCCACTTCCTTGAACAAGTTTTGGATTAGTTGGATTTGTATGATAATTTTACAGGTCCCCTTGGAGTTCAATTTAAAAAGAATCTGCTTTATTTTGAATTACAAATATACATTAGCAGGAAGGTTTACATACCTCCTTTAAAAATCTTGAAATTATAAAGAAAGAAAGAGCTAGGAATGGTATAAATATTACGGTTAAATTTTATTTTTAACCAATAAAATACACTAAAAACTTTAGAAAACAATACAAATGCTATTAAATTATCAAGACCACATTTTAAATCTCTTTATGCAGTTATTTTCTCTTAAAAATCATTGAAAAATATTTCAAAAATCACTTAGATCAGGACAAATCAGTATGAATAAATACTCCTGGCTTAGATGATTATAAACCAATTGAAAACATTATCATTTAGAAATATTATTTAGCATTCATAAATATTTTCTATATTATAATTGTTCACAGATTAACTTATACAATTTTGTTTATTTTTATTGAATAAAAGAACTGTTAAATTTTATATTTATTTGTTCTTATGTATAACACAGAATTATTATCCTTATAAATAATATTACTATCTATCTTAAAACCCTTATTTTACAAATTAATCTAATAAATATTTAGTTTATATTAATAAAAGAAAGATCTATATTAATAAAAGATGTTTGTGTGTGTGAGATTGCTAGCTAAATCTATCACAAGTAGAGGTCTGCAAATTTGGATAAGGGTAGATGAAGACAGGTCCGAGTGTAGTACCTGAGCCTTATATTTTGGATTATATTAGATTTTTTATTTTATATTGAACATTGCAATTTGCACATTTCTCTTATCTCCCAAGTTTGCCAGTAATTTTTACCCATTCATAAAAACAATCAAAATTGAATTTTCTGGCAAAATACAGTACATTTTGTTCTTATTTTAATAAAGTTTATGTAGGATTCGCACAGCAATTTTTGAATTTTTCGTGATTTTTTTAAAGTGTTTATTTTGTTGTAAATGAGGAAGTTTTTTTTTTTTAACAAACAATATCTACTACTTTATACTTTATCCATCCAATTTTACATTTATACCTGTGACTTTAGTTAATCGTTAAAATACAGTATATATATATATATATATATGAAATAAATAGTTTTAAAAATAATTATTATTAAAGAAAGCAAAGCTTTTGATTTTTTTTTTCTTAAACACAGATAAGAAAAAGAGGAAAAAGAGTTCTAGCGTTAGATTCCTAAGTAATCCCTTTATCACCAAAAAACTTTATGACGACACACGTGCCTTCGTGGTCGAGAACCCTTTTAGGTAGATTTCGTAAGAAATACTACCTATTACATTCTCACCTAAGTTGGAAATTTTGAAAAATTTTTGCAGATCTACACCGATCATGACTCCCAGAACCCAAAACCACCCCCAGTTCAAAACTTTATCTATCTATCTATCTATCTATCTATCTATCTATCTATCTATCTATGTATGTCACTTTTTTCTGACTACGATAACTGGAAAAATTCTGCATTAATATTTTACAAACTGATACATAAAATCAAGGGGCATAAAATCTCGGTCAAGTTCGTTAATGGGCAAAATCGAACCAAGGGTGGGGAAATGGGGGGGCTTTTTGTAAAAACAGAAACCCCCCCATAATTTCTTAATTAATATACGTATCGAATCCGTTTAAAGTTATTATTACTTCTAGGAAAAGGGCCGAAAATTTATGTATGACAGATTTTTGATATAATTAAAAATGGCCCCAAGGGGGGGAAAAAGGGGGGGGGGGTTTAGAAGAAAAAAAATCGTAGCTTCGTCAATTCACAAGATATCAAATTCGCAACATGTCGCTAATGGTGCCCGGTGCATATAAAATCCGTCGTGGGTGTAAAGTCCTCCAAGTTCCCTGTGAATTATACCTCTGGGTGTGCCTAATCAGGTGAAGGTCTCGTCACCTGATCAAGGCTCTAAATTACGAGACCAACTCGCATAATGATGACATGACGTATGGGTGTAATGCCAAGCGCAGGTCCATATAAAAAGAATAACATCAATTAGCAGCAAAACAAAAATGGGAACGAAATTAAGTCCTCCACATAGCCATCCTGCCAGCAACGGCCAGATGCTATGCGGCATCTCTTCAGTGGCGCTACGCGCCCCGGTGCCAGGCACTAAACCCGTTTAAGCTAGGGAAACCTGGCAGGTAGGGGCCTGGTCGCCGGTCTCAAAAAAAAAAAAAAAGAGATATCAAATTCGCGTAAATTTATTATTAATCCTCTTAATATTATCTGAAACTTTTATATTGACAAGTTTTTTTATAGGACCAACTGTTATAGCAAAAAAAAAAAATTAAAAACAAAAAAAATCCCTGCCGGCTCCGCCTGCAAACAAGTTATTTTTCGAAGTAGGCGGTTCCAACTCCCGCATTTTTTCGAAACTGACACATAAAATCAAGGGGCATAAAATCTCGGTCAAGTTCGTTAATGGACAAAATCGAACCAAGGGTGGGGAAATGGGGGGGCTTTTTGTAAAAACAGAAAACCCCCCATAATTTCTTAATTAATATACGTATCGAATCCGTTTAAAGTTATTATTACTTCTAGGAAAAGGGCCGAAAATTTATGTATGACAGATTTTTGATATAATTAAAAATGGCCCCAAGGGGGGGGGAAAAGGGGGGGGGGGGGGTTAGAAGAAGAAAAATCGTAGCTTCGTCAATTCACAAGATATCAAATTCGCATCATGTCGCTAATGGTGCCCGGTGCATATAAAATCCGTCGTGGGTGTAAAGTCCTCCAAGTTCCCTGTGAATTATACCTCTGGGGGTGCCTAATCAGGTGAAGGTCTCGTCACCTGATCAAGGCTCTAAATTACGAGACCAACTCGCATAATGATGACATGACGTATGGGTGTAATGCCAAGCGCAGGTCCATATAAAAAGAATAACATCAATTAGCAGCAAAACAAAAATGGGAACGAAATTAAGTCCTCCACATAGCCATCCTGCCAGCAACGGCCAGATGCTATGCGGCATCTCTTCAGTGGCGCTACGTGCCCCGGTGCCAGGCACTGAACCCGTTTAAGCTAGGGAAACCTGGCAGGTAGGGGCCTGGTCGCCGGTCTCAAAAAAAAAAAAAAAGAGATATCAAATTCGCGTAAATTTATTATTAATCCTCTTAATATTATCTGAAACTTTTATATTGACAAGTTTTTTAATAGGACCAACTGTTATAGCAAAAAAAAAAAAAATTAAAAACAAAAAAAATCCCTGCCGGCTCCGCCTGCAAACAAGTTATTTTTCGAAGTAGGCGGTTCCAACTCCCACATCTTTTCGAAACTGACACATAAAATCAAGAAAATCTCGGTCAAGTTCGTTAATGGACAAAACAGAACGAAGGGGGGGGGGGGGCTTTTTGTGAAAACAGAAAAAAACCCATAATTTCTTAATTATGATACGTATTGAATCCGTTTTAAGTTATTATTACTTCTAGGAGAAGGGCCGAAAATTTATGTATGACAGATTTTTGATATAGTTAAAAATTGCCTTAGGGGGGGGGGGGGGGGTGGTTTAGAAGAAAAAAATTCATAACTTTGTCAATTCCCAAGATTTCAAATCCGCTTAAACTTATTATAAATCCTCTTAATATTATCTAAAACTTTTATACTGACAAGTTTTTTATAGGACCAACCGTTATAACAAAAAAAAATTAAAAACAAAAAAATCCCTGCCGGCTCCGCCTGCAAACAAGTTATTTTTCGAAGTAGGCGGTTCCAACTCCCGCATCTTTTCGAAACTGACACATAAAATCAAGGGGCATAAAATCTCGGTCAAGTTCGTTAATGGGCAAAATCGAACGAAGGGGGGGGGGGATGAGGGGGCTTTTTGTGAAAACAGAAAAAAAAACGATAATTTCTTAATTATGATGCGTATCGAATCCGTTTGAAGTTATTTTTACTTCTAGGAGAAGGGCCGAAAATTTATGTATGACGGATTTTTGATATAATTAAAAATTGCCTTAAGGGGGGGGGGGGGGTGCGTGGGGTTTAGAAGAAAAAAATTCATAACTTCGCCAATTCTCAAGATTTCAAATCCGCTTAAATTTATTATTAATCCTCTTAATATTATCTAAAACTTTTATATTGACAAGTTTTTTATAGGACCAACTGTTATAGCAAAAAAAAAAAAAAAAAAAAAAAAAAATCCCTGCCGGCTCCGCCTGGAAACAAGTTAGGTTTCGAAGTAGGCGGTTCCAACTGCCGCATCATCGTAAAAAGGTCATTTCTTCCGCAATTCCCGACAAACAGGCGCCCCACAGCCTGCGTCTTCGAAATCTACCTGTGCCTGTAGGCCGAGCCGTCAGGGATTTTTTATTATTATTATTCGGTCCAGGGCCCGACTTAGAGCATCTAGGACATCAGGACAAGCATTATTCCAGGGGCCCCCCTTCTATCTATCCATATGAAATTTTCTTATATTATGCTGAAGGGACTAAACTGCATACATAAATTTCGTACTATGTACTATTCATATTTGTATACAGGGTATCATAAGAAAGATAAGAGATGATAGACTATAAAGGTACTATATATATTTTTTTTGTATAGGAATATAACGGCTTATGTGAGCCGGTGAAATGTAAATACAGGTCTTTCGGTCATTCTTGGCTATTTGTCATAATATCATATGTATGTCATAAGATGTCTAAAAGAAAAATGTCCCCAATCGGTAATCCTTAAAAGTTTTATTTGCTTGTTACGAGGATATTGTCAATAATGAATTTCTCTTGAAAACAAAGGATTACATGGTTGTTACAGTAAAATTTTAATCATTAACTTTCTGATACTGTAGGTTTTTTTTTTTAAATCGTTTTATTATTTATTTTATTTTATTTTTTATTTATTTTTTTATTTTTTTTTGGGGGGGGGGAGCATAGGGTACAGAATCTGGGGAGGAGGACCACCCTCCACATAAAGCTTTATAAAAATTAGAATGTTGATCACTTTTGGCCAATTTTTAACATTTGACTCTTTTTTAACAAATAACTCACTTATGCCCATGGAGGTCCCCCTCAACTGGGGGGCCCGGGACAGCTGCACGCATACCCCTGCATTAATCAGGCCCTGGGCATGGAAAGGTTTTCGTTTGGAAAAATCAATTAGCATAACAAGATATATTTAAAGTAATCCCGGGAAACAGTAAGGTAGTTTTAGGAATATTTAAGGTTGTTATCCGGGGCCCATTACATGCCGGGCAGGTCTGCTAGTAATATATTTTTACAGAATTCCAACATCAAAGGTATTAATGATTATTCTAATTCAACCATAGAATGTTAATGAAAATAAAGAGTATGTTATTTTATTAACTTAAATATAATTAGTTTTTTCGTATGCTTACAATTTGAAGGCCGATTTTAGTTACTCAACTCTTAGATCATAACTTTTTTTTTTTTTTTTTTTTTTTTTTTTTAAATACAAATTCTTAGAATTACAATAGATTTAAAGAGATTATAAATTTACATAGAATTAAATTTATAATATGGTTGTGATATAAAATAAATTAATAAAATGTAAAAGAAAAAATAAGTCTTACCTTTGTATGAAGAAATGCTAAACTTTTATTTACATTTTCTATCTTGTGAACTCTCATTTTGCCATGGTTCGGTTTCCCAAGTTTTTCTCCGGAAATTATTTCTAAAAGCTTCAGTAATTTTTTACCATCAGCAAGGTCTGTAAATAAATCCTCTACTTCCATTCTTGCCTAAAGAAGATAACAATTTAAATAAATAAATAAATAAATAACTGGTAAGTCGCTGAAGCATTTGAACATCAAAGCACTCATCATGACTAAGAATTTTTAAGGAATGGTAACATCTCAAAGATTTTGAAAAGATTGATTTGTTTTCTCTTTTCACTACAATGACAACTGATGTTAATCTGTAGGGAGTCCATGTTAATGGCACGGAAAATTAACTGTTTAATAGAAATTAACTCCCCCTTTTAAAGTGCAACTTTACTTCTACAAATTTCAACTTGAAAATTTTCATGAAATCTCTATCAAATTATTAAAAGAAATAAATAGGACTTTTGTTAACACCCTCGCGACGAGCGGTAAAAATCATTGAATTTTAAAGGCAGTATTTTCGAACATTAATAATTCTGAAAAAGGTGTGTTTAAAAGTTAAAAGAAGTGAACGGATTGCTCGTCACAGAGAGGTAAAAGCTAGTTATGTTATGGACTTTTTTTTTTTTTTTTTTTTTGGACAGTTTTGAAAATCTATTACTTCTTTTGTTATACCATGTAGAAAATAAATCAATCTTTATTTTAGTTCCTGACTCGATTGTTTCAAAAAACATATGTTAAATTTTTATGTACTTGAATATGGTTATAATAAACATTTTATTAAATTACATTAGTGTTTATAATTTTGTCAAAGAAAATTCTTAAAATATAGCATTGTTCCCCCCCCCCCCCCCTACTTAAAGAGGTTGTCATCTCATGCCTTAAAAACCATAAGATCTTTCAATAGATTACTTTTTTTTTCTCCCCTTCCGAATAATCTAATTATCTCCTTAAAAGTTGAGTAATGTTTTCACATTGAAATGTTAAACTGAAATGAATAACAAGAAAAAAACTAATCGGGTGTGCCAATCCCATAACTTTCTTCTATCTCACACAGGTTTCGCATACACTAAAAATAATCAGCACCAATTTATATCAAGGTCTAACTGAATCTAAAGTTTTATTAAATTCTGTGCATTAGTTCTTGAGACATGACTATTGCTAAACTCGTGTAAATCCTGCAAAATGTAGCATAGCAGCACCACCTGTTGGGAGATTTAGACCAAAACTTAATCAACAACAACTTATGTCAACGTCTAACTGAATCTGAAGTTTGATGAAAATCTGTACATTAGTTCTTGAGATATAGTTATCGTGATAATAATGAAAAAAGTAGCACAGCAGCGCCATCTGTTGGGCTATTTACACCAAAACGTAAGCAGCATCTATTTATGTCAAAGTCTAACAGAATCTGAAGTTTGATGAAATTCCGAGCATTAGTTCTTGAGATATAGCTATCGTAAAAATCATGAAAAAAGTGGTATAGCAGCGCCACCTGTTGGGGTGATTTGGACCAAAACGTAATCAACAACAACTTATCTCAACGTCTAACTGAATCTGAAGTCTGATGAAAGTAAGTGCATTAGTTCTTGAGGTAGAGCTATTGCGGAAATTGTTAAAAATGCAGCATAGCAGCGCCACCTATTGGGCGATTTTCACCAAAAACTAATCAGCACACATTTATATCAGGGACTAACTGAATATACAGTTTTATTAAATTTCGTGCATTAGTTCTTGAGATAGAGCGCATACAAAATTTTTGTCACATACAGACAGACGGACAGAGTCACAGACAGACATTTTCTAAAAATAGTCAAATCATGTTCATGACCTTCTAAAACGTATAAATCCGTTGAAAACTGGAAGTCGAAAATTTTCATGAATCCAACACTTTCTTCTTGTAAAGACAGAAGTAAAAAATCATGCGTCAAGCATAGATTATGAAACACTTTCCAACATTTTTAGAAGGCTGAACGCAACTTCACATTTAATAAGATGAAAGATGATATCTGAAGTCTTATGTCCACAATTTAGAAAACGCATAACAACTGAAAACGTACTTCCAGAAATTATCATCCATAGGCGTCCATGTATTCAGTTCTTTGTGTGGGTGGCCCTATATATGAATTTATTTATCTTCTACAAACATCTCTTATTCTCTTAACATACTAAATATAGTTCAGATGGGAAATGCATAACTCAATTAAAAAAATACCCTTAAGCAATTCACGCGCATACACAGTAATGCTTACGAATTGTTTTGTGTAACGCTATATGATCTACAGTACTTATACACACCACGGAATACGTAAAAAAATATTTAAACTTAAAAACACATACCAAAACTGAAAACACACTTCCAGCATTTATCGCTCATCGACAGTACTGAAACCGAAATTCTTTCATGTGACCCTGTAAATGAACGATAAATACTTTACACTCTATATTCTACAGAAAGAATGTTATAATGCGCCTCAGAAATGTATATAAATTTTATTATGCTTGAAATAGTATAACATTATTAAAATACACCGCAAAAGTTTTCCCCCGTAGACTATAATGCGACGGAATTCTTTGAGTGCCCCTGTAAACAAACTAAAAATGCTATACACTCCATTTTCAATAGCGAACATTCCACAGTAAAATTCAATAACATAATATCAATTACGTGGCAATCCGAGTATATTTAGGAGAGTTGGAGCACGGACAGATAGCAGACAAACCAAATCCAATAAACACATTTCAACTATGCTGGAAAATGTTAAAAAGATGTTATATTTTTTAGATCCTATTTATGTTCCTAGTTGAAGTTAAATTAATTTAAGATACAAACAAGTTGGAAATTGTACGTCAAACGTTACAAACGAGGTGCGTTCGTACGCACGTTTTAGAATTAAATTCATGATATCCCGTGCGTAGAACGGGTTAAACAGCTAGTTAAGTATATATTTTATGACACTGTTCATACAAATATCTTAACTAGTTATATAAATATTCAGATATATATGTATCAGCTAGTTATATAAATATTCAGATCTTGATGATTTTTAATTCTGTGAAATGAATTATATCGTCTGCAGATTAATTTCTGTCATAGAATAAGTATCTCGCTCGCTTGACGATTAAACTTCGGAAGCTCCTATAACAAGAAAGCACCGATTTAAAAAAAAAAAAAATTCAAATTTCTTAATAAATATTTTTATTAATATCTCCTAAAGTTTTGATTAGATTTTAATAAAATTTGAAATGTATCGACAAAATTCTGCAAAGATAATATATTTTAAATTGCAAACCATTTGGTTGGGTAGTTTTTGCGTTGTTATATGCGGACAGACAGACAGACGGACAGACAGACAGACAGACGGACGGACAGACGGACGGACCAAACGACGACTATAGGTGCTACGTATTTATATAATTACGAATGCACCTAAAAAGTATGCAAGACCTCAAAGTATAACTAGTCGGATGTGCCAATCCCAAAACTTTCTTCTATCTCACACAGGTTTCGCATACACTAAATTGAATCAGCAACCAATTTATATTAAGGCCTAACTGAATCTAAAATTTTATTAAATTCTGTGCATTAGTTCTTGAGATAAGACTATTGCTAAAATTGTGTAAATCCTGAAAAATGCAGCATAGCAGCTCTACTTGTTAGGGGATTTAGATCAAAACCTAATCAACAATAACTTATGACAACGTCTAACTGAATCTGAAGTTTGATGAAAATCCTTGCATTAGTTCTTGAGATACAGTTATCGTGATAATAATGAAAAAAGTAGCATATTAGTGCCACTTGTTGGGCTATTTACACCAAAACGTAATCAGCATCTATTTATGTCAAGGTCTAACAGAATCTGAAGTTTGATGAAATTCCGTGCATTAGTTCTTGAGATATAGCTATCGTAAAAATCATGAAAAAAGTGGTATAGCAGCGCCACCTGCTGGGATATCTACACCAAAATGTAATCAGCGTCTATTTATGTCAAGGTCTAACTGAATCTGAAGATTGATGAAAATAACTGCATTAATTCTTGAGATAGAGCTATTCCGGAAATCACATAAAATGCAGCATAGCGGCGTCACCTGTCGGGCGATATTCACCAAAAACTAATCAGCACCAATTTATATTAGGGACTAACTAAATGGAAAGTTTTATTAAATTTCGTGCATTAGTTCTTGAGATAGAGCGCCCACAAACTTTTTGTCACAGACAGACAGAGTCACAGACAGACATTTTCTAAAAACAGTCAAATCGCGTTCAGGATCTTCTAAAACGTATAAATCCGTCAAAAACCGGAAGTCGAAAATTTTCATGAATCCAATACTTTTTTCTTGTAAAGATAGAAGAAAGTAATAGGTATCAGTTAATTGTAAATTTCAGGTTTTATTCAAACAGGATACTAATAGTAAAAAAACTATTAGAGTAATTAAATACTTTATCCCATTATACTTTCGAGAATGAGAGGATCAATTATTATTATTATTATTCCACTGTCATAAGAAGGAATCTTAAAAGAGGACTTTTTAAAGAAAAAGATCAAGATTGACCTACTGCGCTGAGAAAGTTATAAAAACATTCATGAACAGAACACCTCATACATTTTAATCACCAAATTGCCCCAGCAAAAAACGGAAACAGCCATTCCACTGAAAGTTCATATATTTTTAACACTTTCCAACATAGTCGAAAAGTATTTAAGAATTCGGTTTGTCTGTCTGTCTGCCGTCCGTCAGTTCGTGCTCTGACTTGCGTAAATATACTCAGATTGCCAAGCAATTGATATATGTTCTTGAGGTTTACTATGGCATGTTTGGTATTGAAAATGAAGTGTATACCATTTATAGTTCGTTTACAGGGGCACTCAAAATAAATCCATTACATTACGGTCTATGGCAAAATATTGTTTGCGGTGTAATTTATTTAATGATGTTAAATATTTCAAACATACTGAAATAGATATATGTCACTTAAGTGCACTACACTGCAAAAAATAATTGTCGATTTTACAGTATAAAACTGGCACCCCAGCTGCCAGTATTATACCGTAAAATTAACAGTATTAAACCGTAAAATAAGCAGTAATACGCTGCCGCGCAAGCAGTAATACGCTACCGCGCATACTGTTAATTTTACGGTATAATACTGGCAGCTGGGGTGCCAGTTTTATACTGTAAAATCAACAATTATTTTTTGCAGTGTACAAGAGGCTTACTATAGAATGCGGTGGACATAGCAGTCATCATTCATTTACAGAGACACAAAAATGAATTCAGTTACAGTATTGACTATGAACAATAATTTCTGGAAGTGTGTTTTCAGTTGTGGTACACGTTTTTAAATTTAACTATTTTTTTATTTTCTTCTCTCTTTACAAGAAGAAAGTATTGGAGCGTGAAAAAATTCGACTTCCAGTTTTCGGCGGATTTATACGTTTTAGAGGGTCTTGAACAAGATTTGACTGATTTTAGAAACTGTCTGTCTGCCTGTATGTGACATTTTGTGGAAGCTCTATCTCAAGAACTAATGCACGGAATTTAATAAAACTTTATATTCAGTTAGTCCCGGATATAAATTGGTGCTGATTAGTTTTTGGTGTAATTCGCCCAACAGGTGGCGCTGCTATGCTAAAAAAAATTTCAAAATTTTCATGATAGCTATATCTCAAGAACTAATGGACACAGTTTCTTCAAACTTCAGATTCTGTTAGACCTTGACATAAATGGACGATGATTACATTTTGGTGTAAACAGGTGGCGCTGCTATACTGCTTTTTTCGTGATAGCTATATCTCAAGAACTAATGCACAGAATTTCATCAAACTTCAGATTCTGTTAGAACTTGACATACATAGATGCTGGTTACGTTTTGGTATAAACCATCCAACAGGTGGCGCTGCTATGCTACATTTTTCATGATTTTCACAACAGCTATACCTCAAGAAGTAATGCACAGAATTTCATCAAACTTCAGATTCAGGTATACGTTGACATAAGTTGTTGTTAATTATGTTTTAGTGTAAATCTCCCAAAAGATGGCGCTGCTGCTCTGCTATGCTGTATTTACACAATTTTAGCGATAATCATATCTCATATCTCAAGAACTAATGCACGGAATTTAATAAAACTTTAGATTCAGTTAGATTTTGACATAAATTGGGGCTGATTCGTTTTTGGTGTATGCGAAACTTGTATGAGATAGAAGAAAGTTTTGGGATTGGCACATCCGACTAGTTTACAGATTACTTACTATGTATAAATGCTACAGATCATATACAGGGCAGCGGCAGCACAAAACATATCGAATATATATTTCGGTTTATTGCTGATTAGGAATTTTTAACTACGGTATGCTTTTCTTAACTGAACTAAATTTTAGTATACTATGTAATGTAGCATATACAAACCTATAGATCATATACAGGGCTGCACAAAAGAATTAGGATATTTTTCCGACTGTCCGGTAATTGCTGAAATTGGGTTTTCAAATTTGTTATACATTTTCCAAGTTGTTTGCTTAGACTACACTTTCCTTCTGGGTGCACTTGATTTGTCAATTTATTTCTGAATTTAGTATTATTGCATTCGTTTTTGTACCTATTATTTCTTTTAATAATTTTGGCACAATTTTTGCAAATAAATTTATTATTACACTAGCAAGCTACGCCCGCTACGCTGGTCAATTTCTTATAACGAACTTTTAATCCAACAAAATATTGACATTTCATAATTCACTTTTATATTTTAACAGAATAATAAGGCTACTATAATTTGTGACTCGTACTATAGCCAATATACACGCCAGGACACGTCGCCCTTAACATTATCTTTTTACGCATGAAGGTTTTGCTATGGTACTCCACTGTGAAATTTTGTAATTTTTCAAATTCAATATTTGTAAAATGGCATAATCATTAGATTTGAAATTTATATCAAGAAAAATACAATTTTTTACCTTTCAAACGCAGTTTGCCTAACATTTTTCTGACAAATACTTTTCGAGCTATTATTTTTTTTTTCAGTAACTTCAAATGTTTCATTTTTCGAGATTAATTTGTGGCAACAATTAGCGAAAAACCCAGTCGGCAGCAACGCATAGTTTTTTTTATTAAAAAGGCTGTTGGAGCAGGGGTTGTCCCCATCAATTTGCCACCATCACTTTTGAAATCGGTTCGGTAGTTCTAGAGATTCCATAAAAATTGTAATTTAGAATGTTTTTAGAACGCTTTTCGCTCATTTCACCCTTTTAAATTTCGAATTTTTTTTTTTTTTTTCGTTCTTAGAGAGCATTTACATCTTATAAGTAACTACAATGCCAAATTTCAAATTTCTAGCTCCTTCAGTATAAAAAAAATCGCAATTTTAGAACGTTTTTCGCTCCTGCACCCCCCCCCCCCCCCCTGGGGTTAGTGCCACCGAGATAAAATATAGCCTATGTTGGAGCATGGGTCACCATCAATTTGCCACCATCATTTTGAAATCGGTTCGGTAGTTCCAGAGATTACCCCCTACAAACAAACAAAAAACAATCTTTACTCCTTTATAATATTAGTATAGATTTGCAGTTTTAATTGAGTCCATCAACTTGTACATATTTCAATATTGACAGGTACTGATTATTATTTTTTATAAATGCCCTATAAATATTGGGCTCGTGTGCATTGCAGAAATCGCACTCTTCTTATGGCTTGTCCTGGGCCATAATTTTCGGTCAGTTACTGTTAAAACATACTTAAAACTTATCCAGCCGGCGAAACCGTCTAAAATTAAATAACTTCGGCAACACGCAACTTGTATATTGTATATTATATACGTTTATAGAGAAATATACTGTAAAATAAAAATCTACTTTTGACAGAAAAATATTGTATTTTTTACAGAAAAAAACTGTTTTAAAGGAAAACAGTTTTTTTCCTGTGAAAAAAAATGTGGATTTTGTAATTTTTACAGAAGAAATCAATATTTTTTACAGAAAAAAAAAACAGTTTTAATGAAAATATACAGATATTTTCTCTAAATTAAATGGTTTTTCACTGGCGTCAAAATTGACAGTTTTTTTTTTTTCAATGTAATAAATCATTTAATCGTTTACGTTTAAATTTATAAAGTACTACGCATTTAAACACTCATTTAACAAGGAATTTTCAAATACATAAAATCGCTTGCATTTGGCGAGAAAAAAGTGTTGCTCGCCAAATAGCGTTTTTCTTTTCGCGAAATACTCAAAAGTATTTTTTTTTTTTTTTTTTTTTACAGATTTTCTACTGGGATTCCGCAGCTAAATTTGACATTTTACATTCACGTATACAGGACTATAGGAATTAGTTACAAAGGTACACTTTTTTTTTCAGAATCTTACCTTTTGAAGGAAAGAATTCATCCATTTGGTAAACGTCTTCTTTTGAATGTGAAGGCGCTCCTCTTGGAGCGCCTTGATGCGACCAGTCTCAAACTTGATGGCATCTTCACGTTGTGACATATCGCTCAACGGGATACTTTTTCCTTCACATCACCCTGAAATGCAGAAATAAATATAAGCTGAATGATATTCGGTCAAATGAAAGAACATTAAAAATACATTTTAATTTACTATTTTTTTTCCAAAGGATTAGTAGAATAAAAATATAACAATACAATAGTTAATTGAATAATCGAGACTTACTAATAAGAGACACTTATACAACATTTTGATACCAAATTTATCTTTCAGTATTAATTTTGTACTTCAAATTTATCGCACAAAGAATGATCTATGCGTTTTAATTCAGTGTAAAAGTTTTAACACTTATCTCAGAATACTAATTTCGTTAAGCTAATCAATACCTAATTACCTTTAACGCGACAAAATATCGAATTTTCAATATTTATATTAAATGAAAGCCATTTTAGCTCTGAATATTTTGTTACCAAATTAATTCTTCAGGATTTTATAATTCAAAATTATTACACAAAGAGTACCTTTTCTTTTAATTCAAAATATTCTAGTTGTTTTTCTAATTCACAATATTCTACATGTTTTCCTTTAATTGAAAACACTTTACATGTTTTCCTTTAATTGAAAACACTTTACATGTTTTCCTTTAATTGAAAACACTTTACATGTTATCCTTTAATTGGAAATACTTAACATGTTTTCATTTAATTCAAAAATTTTAGCACTAACTCAGAATACTAAATTTGGTATTGAGGTCAGATTTTCTTTATAACCATTTTATCAGTAAAGTGTTCGGAAGTCATAAATATTGACATTTCATTTTACACTGAAACAAAATATTTTACATAAAATTATTTAATATTAAAATTGGTATGAAGAATTTTTTTTATTTTCGGACACGACAATTTTATTTTTTTAAATATCTCCAAGATATTTACGGATTCGATACTCTTGCAAATATACGATACTCCCAAAAAAAGATATAATTATTACATTTATAAGTTATGAAAACATTTATGCGCATGTATTACATTTATAAGTTATGGTTGTAAAGCTATCCTACGCGCAGTCTCATAATTTGCATTCCGAGATTAAAATATTTAAAGTTTTTCAAATAAGGGATATGTGTAGAGCCAAAAAATATGTTAAAAAAATAAATAAATAAATAAAGGAGAGAGATTTTTATCTTTAATAAAGCATTAATAAAAAAGAACAAGAACGAAAATCATGCGTCAAGCATAGATTATGTAACACTTTCCAACACTTCCAAAATAATTTTGAAAATCTTTACCGTAAGGTGTAAGATGATATCTAACTAAACAATTTTGAAAAACGCATAACATATTTAAAAATCCAATTTCAGGAATTACCAACAATATTCGGAAAAATATCCGACTACTTTTATTCAGCCCAGTATAGGATCTATAGATTTGTATATATACTACATAGGATGCTAAATTTTAGTTTAGTTAGGAAACGCGTAGCACAATTTAAAATTCTCCTTCTGGAGTTTCTGTCATTAAACGGAAATGTGTTCGCGAACTTTTGTGCTGCCCTATGTATGATCTACAGATTTTATACACACCAAGTAACAGACAAAAAGTGAGTTAAATTTAAAATCGCGTTCAGCAACTTAAAAAACACTTCCAGGAATTATTGTTAACAAACAGTAGAGAATTCTTTTGTGTGTCCCTGTAAATGAACTATGACTACTATACACACGATATTCTGTAGCAAGCCTCTTGTAATGCACCTTAGTGATATATATAAATTTCAATGCGTTTAAAATAGTGAAAAATTATTTAATTAAACCGCAAACGATTTTTCTCCATAAACGTAATGTAACGGAATTCTTTTGACTGTCCCTGTAAACTAACTATAAGTGGTATGCACACGCTATTCCATATTATGCTTCTTGTAATGCACCTTAGTGATATATATATCAATTACAATGTATTTGAAATTGTGTAACATCATTAAAATAAACCGCAAATGATTTTTCCCCATAGGCCGTGATGTAACGGAATTCTTTTGAGTGTCCTGTAAACAAACTATACGTGCTACACACTTCAGTTGAAATAGGGAACATGCTATAGATAACGACAATAAGATATAAAAATTGCAGGACAATCAGAGCATATTTACGGGAGTTAGAGCACGGCCAGACGGCAGACGGCCATACAGCAGACGGCCATACAGCAGACGGCCAGACAAACCGAAGTCATAAACACTTTTCAACTAGGTTGGAAGGTGTTAAAAAACAGATCCCCCCCCCCCCTTCCCTCCACTAAACAAGCATATTTTTGTCTATTGTGACACACAGAATGCAGAGAAAGAAAATTATTATTCTCTGAACTCTGTGATTAGGACAACAATGTGTCCGTAAAAGATGTAAAAACTGGTGGCGGCATCCGTTAGTTTAAAACGCGTGTGCCGTGTGCGCAATGTAAGAAGTTTTGTGCGGTGCTGAATTGAGCCTCACCGAAACAAAACAAGAACGAAAAATCATGCGTCAAGCATAGATTATGTAGCACTTTCCAACGCTTCTAAAATAATTTTACAAATCATTACCGTTTAATAAGCTGGAAGATGACATCTAAGTAAACAGTTTGGAAAACGCACAACATATTTAAAAACGTAATTTCAGGGATTTTCAATATATACAATATTCGGAAAAATATCCGAATACTTTTATGTAGCCCTGTATATGATCTATAGATTTGTATATATACATAGGATGCTAAATTTTAGTTTAGTTAGGAAACGGTTTAAATTCTCCTTCTGGAGTTTCTGTCAATAAACGGAAATGTGTTCGCGAACTTTTGTGCTGCCCTGTATAGGATCTTCAGAATTTATACACACCACGTAATAGACAAAAAGCTAGTTAAGATTAAAATCGCGTTCAGTAACTTAAAACGCACTTCCAGGAATTATTGTTAACAGACAGTAGAGAATTCTTTTGTGTGTCCCTGTAAATGAACGATGACTGCTATACACACACTATTCTGTAGTAAGCCTCTCGTAATGCACCTTAGTAATATATATAAACTTTAATGCGTTTAAAATAGTGGAACATTATTTAAATAAGCCGCAGACGATTTTTCTCCATAGACGTAATGTAACGGAATTATTTTGACTGTCCCTGTAAAGTAACTCTAAGTGCTATACACCTACTATTCCATATTAAGCTTTTTCTAATGCATCTTAGTGATCTATATAAATTTCAATGTGTTTACAATAGTGAAACATTTTTAAAATAAACCGCAAATGATTTTTCCCCATAGACCGCAATGTAACGGAATTCTTTTGAGTGTCCCTGTAAGAAAACTATAAGTGCTACACACTTCAGTTGAAATAGGGAACGTGCCATAGATAACGACAATAACATATAAAAATTGCAGAGCAATCCGAGCATATTTACGGTAGTTAGAGCACGGACAGACGGCCAGACGGCCATCCGGCCAGACAAACCGAAGTCATAAGCACTTTTCAACTAGATTGGAAAGTGCTGTGATATTTTCCCATATCCCAGCTGAGTTACGTTACTATTGACCTCAGGAGTTGTCGGGTCAGATCAAACGAAACGATCGATTCCCGATGCTGAATGGCGTGGACATTTTAAGAACAATAACCGAGACTGCCTGGCACCTAGTCCGACACTAACGGATTGATTACTCTCCTTGTGAGGTCGCAGATGGAGAGATTCCCAGAGACTTTCGGACGCCAAGGGAAGTCCTTTAAAATCTGGGAATGAGAACCAGAGATCCACTACGATAGGCTGCCGTAAGTTTAAGAGGCCGGGAGGAACCTGCCCCCGCCCCCCTTTTTTTCGGAGGCGAGAGGAAGAAGAGAAGACGAGAGGAGATGGTTCTTCGGAGGCAAAAGGGTAGGACGTGACCCTGAAAAAGCAGAGTCTGGCAGTGAAGCGAGAGCGAAGTGAAACGGAGGAGCGATCCGTCTCGATCACCCTAGGACACCCTGTCCTGTTTAATTTGTATCACCGAATACAGAGAACGGAAATTAAGTTTAGAACGAGACTGTCTGGTGTAGAGACCTAAGGAGAAATTAGAGGACTTTATGGAACTCGTTTATAATCACCTGCACCCACGCATTTCATCTTATTTTATTTTGTTCTATTTTATTTAAATAATGAAACCTGTAGGAGGAATGCTCTGTACTTCGAGCTTCGAATAAAGAAACTTTTCTTTCTACAAATCAACTTGAGTAATTACTCCGGTTAGCCACAGCTACCAGTTCGAATTTTATAAATCCCGCCGGAGTTTTTACAGATGGTGGCAGCTTCAAGGGATTTAAAGTGGTGAAAGAAACGTGCGTGACAAAGTTTTATGAATTCGGGGCAGAGTAGGACAACTCGCCGAATTTCTTCAGAATCTACACCAGCCGTTGGGAACCTGAATCTACATACCGAATCGGGGCAGAGCAGGACAACTCGCCGAATTCGTACAGAATCATGTGATAGAGAGACAGATTCCGCTGAATCGAGGAAGATCTACCGACCCCAAAGTGACCCGCCAAAACCAAGGCAGAGACCCGAGCTGATCTGAAACTGCATCCGCTGAACCAGAAACCAGAAGCATCCGAACTTTGCTGACAGTGTGGAGAGAAAAGAAAGCAGAATCACCGCCGAGAATCGCAGACAGAGCTATACCCAGGTGAGCACTTGTTTTATTCTCAGTGGAGGCTTAGTGTGTATATTTTTAATTTTGGACAGGAAGCAATTTTTCTTTATTTGTGTTCGGTAATATAAGTAAAAATTTTAAATATAAATTACCAACAGATGTTTTTGTGTGTTGAAGGTAAATTAAAAGTGTAACAAACTTTAAATTCATCTTGTTTCTAGTAATTGAAAAATTCTTTTAATCTTTTTAATTAAAAATTTTTTTGTTTGGTGAAAGGCAAATTATGTTAATTGTATTTTTCGGCCGAAATTTTTAATGTGCTCTCTTATTTTGAAGATTGCTAAGGAATTAAATTTTGAATTTAAAGAAGTTGTAAGATTAAGTTGAAGTCTGTTAGTAATTCAGTTAAGTTAAAGTAAGATATATGTTTTTTTTTGGCAAATTGTAGCCTATATGTGGAATTGGTTTGCTTGTAATTCAAAATTTTAAAAATCTGTGACCTGCGATCAAAATTTCATGAATATTGATTGTATTTTGTGCCGAGCAGAAACTACTGTATTTATTTTTATGTTGTTTTGGGGGTGAAAAAAATTGTGTATTTTTTTTATTGCATTTATGTGCGGGAAATTGGAATTAAATTGTGTTAGAATTTAAAATTAGTGATTATGGCAGGCATATCGGGATTTCGAAAATGCGATCTGCAAATCCTTGCGATAGAATTTGAAGTAGAGGTTTTGTCAAATGATACAATTCCTAAATTGGTTAAAAAGATAACGGAGGCCCCCGATTATGATGAGACTATGGCGTTAAACCAATTAAAGTTGATTGAAGAAGACCGTGTAGAGAGATCGAAATTGGAAAAAGATAAAATTGAGAAAGAACATGAGCTCGCGAGAATTAGGGCCGAACGGGAAAATGATACTTTAACGTTATCATCTAGTCAAATAGAAAGGGAACCTAAAATTCTGTTAAAAAATGTGTTACCTAAATTTGAAATGGGAAAATCGGAGATTTCCTTATATCTCAACTTATTTGAGAGACAGGCATTAAAAGCGCAATTAGATAAGTCGCAATGGGTAACAAATTTGCTAGGTTTACTTCCTATAGAATTGACAGAAGTTATTCTTAGAGAACCACCAGACGAAACGGACAATTTTGATTTTGTGAAGGGAAAATTACTCGAAAGGTTTAAAATTAGTGCAGAAGACTTCAGAATCAAATTCGTAACAACACCACGGTCCGAAGAAAAAAATTGGAAAGATTTTTCGTATGAAATTACGAATTATTTCGACCAATGGTTAAGCGGTGTTCAGGTGTCCGAATTTAGTCAACTTAGGGACCTGATAATTACTGACCAGATCAAACGGAAAGTGCCCTCTGAAATTAGACAACATTTCATAGATTCCTGGAGTGATTTAATTACGCCCGGGGAATTAACCCAAAAATTAGATCATTATGAGGCGGTTAGAAGAACAGAGATGAAACAGTCCCCGCCTAGATATCCAAATAACGGCAAACAGGTTGAGGGAAACAGATTGGTTGATAGACCAGAGACAGAACCCCAAAACGCGGAAATGAAAAGAAATTGGAGGGAGAGGGAAGATAAAAAAGATAGAGAGGTAATTGTTGATAAGCGAAAAGACAGGTCTTGTTTCCATTGTGGTAGTTTTTCTCATATCCGCAAATTTTGCCCCAAACTAAAATGGAGTAGTGAAATACCTGAAGTGGTTAATCGGTTGGCTGACCTCGATGAGTTAAACGAAATGTTCCAGCCCTATTTAACAAAAGGGATTATAAATGGGAAAGAAATGAAAATTTTTAGAGACACTGCTACGTCGCTAGATTTAATTAGTGCCAACCAGGTGACCCGAGAACAATACACAGGGAGAGTCGTGTGGGTAAAGCAACCGTTACAAAATGATTTAAAATGTCTACCCCTCGCAGAAATAGAGCTTAATCTGTGTGATTTAGGAAAAAGAGTTAGGACTTACGCAGGTATTGTCGATGCAGACATAGAAATGGATTATTATTTATTGGGAAGCAAAACACAAAATTTGCTAGACAGAATGAAACCGAAAACGCCTGTTAGCTTTGGGAGTGCAGCACCGAAAAAAAGGCACAGGAGTGACCGCCCAATTCCCCCCAACCCCACGAACCGCTTAGTTTCGGCTTATCAAAAGAATGAAGAAAACAACAAAAGGGGTAAACCGTTATTGTGCGTTGGGAAGAAAACGAAAAACGTTTTTCGGATCTAATTGGTTAGAAACCCCAGGATACATATCGCCGCGTAACGAAACTAAAGGCAGCGATGTTAAGCAGATGAAAAACGACGCCGGAAATGACATCCGACTAATTAGAGATTTTGGAAAAAGGCAGGATATTCGCAGATCCTTAGGATATAGGCCAGGGATACCAAATTCCACATGTAGACTGTTTAAGTAGAATGGAATAAATAATATTCCACTCAGTAATTTTGTATATAGTTTTTAATTTTGTAATTGAAATAATTGTGTATTTGAATCATGCAATGAATATTGAAATTTAATTTAACGATGTGAGTCTGTAGAGTGTATTGTAAACTTGCGAATAATAATGTTTAAGGTAAGCCTCTATTGAGAATTAACTTGTGTATTGGGTATGTAATGCGCACCAGTAATGATGTAAGATTTTCCAAATGCTTGAAAAATCTCAACTGCTGGAGGGGGTAATGCTGTGATATTTTCCCATATCCCAGCTGAGTTACGTTACTATTGACCTCAGGAGTTGTCGGGTCAGATCAAACGAAACGATCGATTCCCGATGCTGAATGGCGTGGACATTTTAAGAACAATAACCGAGACTGCCTGGCACCTAGTCCGACACTAACGGATTGATTACTCTCCTTGTGAGGTCGCAGATGGAGAGATTCCCAGAGACTTTCGGACGCCAAGGGAAGTCCTTTAAAATCTGGGAATGAGAACCAGAGATCCACTACGATAGGCTGCCGTAAGTTTAAGAGGCCGGGAGGAACCTGCCCCCGCCCCCCTTTTTTTCGGAGGCGAGAGGAAGAAGAGAAGACGAGAGGAGATGGTTCTTCGGAGGCAAAAGGGTAGGACGTGACCCTGAAAAAGCAGAGTCTGGCAGTGAAGCGAGAGCGAAGTGAAACGGAGGAGCGATCCGTCTCGATCACCCTAGGACACCCTGTCCTGTTTAATTTGTATCACCGAATACAGAGAACGGAAATTAAGTTTAGAACGAGACTGTCTGGTGTAGAGACCTAAGGAGAAATTAGAGGACTTTATGGAACTCGTTTATAATCACCTGCACCCACGCATTTCATCTTATTTTATTTTGTTCTATTTTATTTAAATAATGAAACCTGTAGGAGGAATGCTCTGTACTTCGAGCTTCGAATAAAGAAACTTTTCTTTCTACAAATCAACTTGAGTAATTACTCCGGTTAGCCACAGCTACCAGTTCGAATTTTATAAATCCCGCCGGAGTTTTTACAGTGCTAAAAACGACACGGGTTATGTAAAGTAAGCCAATTAAATTTGCAGAGCCATGAACCTATTTTAATTGAAATTGACCAACGGAAAAGAAAATGGCCTGTTGTTCGAAAATCGATCTACGGGTTGCGCTTTTTTTTTTTCAACTTTAAAAGTGTGAGGGGAAATATTTAATAGTTAATTTTTTAACACTAAATAAATTTATGGCATCCGAAAAACAATTATATTTCAAAGCCGACTAATGTTTTGATATAATCGGTTGATTTGTCCGAACACTATATGTTGCACCGTGTACTGAAAAGAAAAACATGTTTTTTAGAAAAACGCGCAAAGAAACTATTAGTGCTTTTAGTATATTTTATATATATATATATATATTTTTGGTGCAGTAAAAGTAAAGTTCTTTTAATGCCTTTTTGTGCAAAAATAGAAGATTACATTAATTGCTTTTTATTATTTCGCTATGCGCTACGCTAGATCAACAAACATATGGCACCGTTCAAAAGGCCACAACTTCGTAAATAATTTAAATAATCCAAAATTGTTTCAGACACACATTCCACACACTTCGAAGATGTAAAAAAATGTTTCTTTAAAAAAATCGATTTTTGAACCCAACAACGTGTGTTCTTCTTTGTAAGATATAAACAAATTATGACTATTAATGAAATAAATTATGATTATAAACGAAATAAAAAAAAAACCACAAACATAAACTTGATATAAAAATATTCTAGTGCTCCCAAATGGTCCGCTTTTTGAATACCGGTATTTTCTTAGAAATTTTTAGATTTTTCTTGCAAATTTTACAGAAACCACATTCGGAGACAAATTTTGGCGGAAATGTTGTAGAAACCTACCA
This sequence comes from Maratus michaelseni, assembly GCA_963931845.1. NCBI lineage: Eukaryota > Metazoa > Arthropoda > Arachnida > Araneae > Salticidae > Maratus > Maratus michaelseni. Next base: position 123,930,816 of record OZ007595.1, read on the forward strand.
TGACATTTTTTGTTAAAAAAAATATTGGTATTCAGTTGGCGGACCATTTGGGAGCCCTGATATTCAAAACTGCTCAATTTAGAGACGAGCCATGCCGTGATATCTGGATATTTATTTTACTTCTTCCTTTAAAGTTTCACTAATTTTCAAGCCATTTTTAATTTCGAGACGAATTTTTTCTTGCAGGCTATGAGCCCCCCCCCCCCCCCCCCCCGAACCTCATAATAATAATAATAATAATAATAATAATAATGTGTATTTTTAAGTACTGAACATTGTAAAATTAAGATAGCAAACTGAAAAACACTATATTGCCATCAACAGAGAGTAAGATACAAAATCTGAGATAAAACAGTACTGTAATTATACGATTGGTATTGGAATAGAATAAGAATTAATTTCCAATAATGAATTTCAGACAGACAATTCTTAAGTAAAATGTTTTCCCGGAATTCAATTTAAACAGCTGGAATAGTTCAGAGAATAAATTTCATTTATTAGCCGGGAAGTAGTGACGCACTATTCACAAAATGTGCAATGGAAAATTCTCAGAAAACAAAGCATTTATTTCAAAATTGTTTACTTGCTGGTTTTATTTCTAATAACTATTTATATTTTTGAAACAAAAAGTTTGCCATTTTTATAAGCATCCTTCACAAAAGTCATTAAAATAATAATAATAAAAAAATAAATAATAATAATAATAATAATAATAATACACGATTAACGGTTTCTATCAATTGAAAACATGTTATCTGAATCAAAATCATGAAAGGATTTGCATTCCTTCATTCATAAAAGTTTCAGTTAATTGAGATCCCAAATACCCGATATGAAAAATTACAAAGAAAAATGAAATATCTGTCACAAACTTAGTAAAAATTTAGGCGAGAAACCGGCCGAGATACAAATGTTTAGAAAATGTAATAATCAACTATTAGGGCTCATCCACCGCCCCTGAAAACTAGGTCTGAGCGCTGACACAAAAATGGCGGCTGTCGTAGGCGGATTTTTTTTTTTTTTTCCAGCGTTTTTACGGTTTCTCGAATTTGAACACCGATAATTCCTAAAAGCTTACTTTGCCTTATTTTTCTGAGATCAAATAAGTCAAAACAATTTTTTGAAAATACTGGTGTTTAAGTTCAGGGGACCGTACAAATGCTTAAAAATATCCGCCTACGACAGCCGCCATTTTTGTGTCAGCGCGTAGGAGACCTAGTAATCAGGGGGCGGTAGCTCATCTATTAATTACGTCCCACATCAAGAGGGGAGTAGGGGAACAACAAAGTGTGACAGAGTGTGACGGGGCGGATTAATATGTTGTGACATTTGAAATATGAAAATAGGTTAGGCATTACGTATTTGCAATTAGAAGAATAAAGTAAAGAAAAAAATATGTATTTTTTACAGGTAACATAAGGTATATTTTCCTTATATTGCAAGAATTTAAAGTAAAAAACACAAGATCGTGAAGGTTTTGTAGTATTTTATATCAATTGTATTTATATCAATATAACTTTTTTTTTTAACATAAAATTAGCTCTATATTAATAGTTGCAAAAAATGTGACGTCACATCAGGGGTGTGACAGTTTATAACAGGGGGAAGAGGTAAAAAACCCTCAAAATTTATGTGACACCAAATTAATTAATGCATGACCCCCTAACGAACGATTTTAATTTTACAAATAAACGAGAAACTGATATATAACCTAAATTAAAATATTTATGTAATAGCAAGATTTATTTTGTGCCTATGGATAAAAATTCATCCAATGCCTTACTTAAACAAGTCGGATGTGTCAATCCCAAAACTTTCTTCTATCTCACACAGGTTTCGCATACACTAAAAAGAATCAGCACTAATTTATATCAAGGTCTAACTGAAACTCAAGTTTTACTAAATTCCGTGCAATATTTCTTGAGATATGGCTATCGCTAAAATCGTGTAAATCCTGCAAAGTGCTGCATAGCAGCGCCACCTGCCGGGCGATTTTTACCAAAAACTAATCAGCACCAGTTTATATCAGAGACTAACTGAATCTAAAGTTTTATTAAATTCCAAGCATTAGTTCTTGAGATACAGCGCCCACAAAATTTGTGTCACATACAGACAGACAGGCAGACTCACAGACAGACATTTTCTAAAAACAGTCAAATCATGTTCAGGACCTTCTAAAACGTATAAATCCGTCGAAAACCGGAAGTCGAAAATTTTCATGAATACAATACTTTCTTCTTGTAAAGATAGAAGAAAGTAAAAAAGCTCGTTTTTCATTTTTAAACTGAACAATTTTCATACGATTGCAACATGATCTTTTATGAATAAAAGTTTTAGAAAATTAAAAAAACATGGAAAATAATTATAAATAGAATATATAGATAATGTTAAGACCCCCAAAAAGTAGAAAACATTACATTTACAGCTCTATTTTAAAATTTTCACTAGCTTTTTATTCACCGTGAACCGAGATTATGATTTTAAAACGTTTTAAGGACAGCAGAAAGTAATAAGGCTTCAATTATTTGTAAAATGTATTAAAAACCCATCAAAGTCTTAAAATTTACAAGAATTCTTGGAAACACTTTACGATGATCATTTAAAATAGGTGAAGTACACTTAAATTCATAAAGTTTATTTGATATTATTAAGATAAAGTAAATTTAACTAAAATATTAACAATTCAACATTCACTAAAAATTGTATATTGTTTTCACACTTCCTTTTGTGCAGTCCTATATGCTATCTATAAATTTGTATATATACTACATAGAATGCTAAATTTTAGTCTAGTTAGAAAACGTGTAGCACAGTTTAAAATTCCCCTTCTGGAATTTTTGTCAATTAACGAAAATTTACTCGAGAACTTCTGTGTTACCCTGTATATGATCTATAGAATTTATACACACCAAGTAATATACAAAAAATGAGTTAAATTTAAATGCCCGTTCAGCAACTGGAAAACACACTTCCAGCAATTATTGTTAATAGATAGTACTGAATTATTTTGTATGTCCCTGTAAGTGAACGATGAATGCTATACACACACTATTCTACAGTAAGCCTCTTGTAATGCACGTTAGTAATATATATAAATTTCAATATGTTTCAAATGGTGAAACATTATTAAAATAAACCGTAAACGATTATTTTTCCATAGACCGTAATAATGTAACGGAATTCTTTTGAGTGTCCCTGTAAAGGAACTATAAGTGCTATTCGCACCATATTCCATAGTAAGCCTCTTGTAGTGCACCTCAGTGATACATATCAATTTCATCATTAATGTTTGAAATTGTGTAACATCATTAGAATAAACCGTAAATGATTTTTCCCCATAGACTGTAATATAACGGAATTATTTAAGTGTCCCTGTTAAAAAAAAAAAAAAAATATATATATATATATATATATCTAAAAGCTACATACGTCTGGTATTTTCAATACCAAACATGCCATAGTTAAACCTCACTAACATATATCAATTGCATGACAATCGGAATATATTTACGCGAGTTAGAGCACAGACAGACAGACAAACAAACCGAATTCATAAACACTTTTCAACTATGTGGGAAAGTGTTAAAAAATAATCTATAAAAATTGGCATCTACAATCTAAGAAGTTTTACATTTATTCCCAAACTTTATTAAAATTCATACAACCTCTACATTTTTCGATGTTTCATTCTGTAATGATAAACAAAAAGAGGCATTCAAGCAAAGTTTGGATTGTCGAATACCATTGTTTATTACAATGGTTCTTACATTGTACCATTTAAATAGCAGCTTATCGTATTGCTGCGGATGAAGAAAGAAAATAGTTCACGAATTAGGAACTATAGAACAGCAACAACTGAAAACAGTAACTCAAGCGCATCCTATTTTGTAAATATCAAAGAAAAATAATTCCATCAACTGGACACACACATATATGTGAGCAAAAAAGAAAGTTTATGATTAAATGGCGTGACCCCCTTTTTTTTTAGCTGCATATAAAACCATTTTGACATATTTCACAACACAGTTCGGTTGATAACAATGAAAAAAGAGATACACATGAGAGAATTATTCGTACAATCCTCTCAGATTCGTTTTGTTCACGAGACAAAACTGCGAAGAATAAGTTCAGACGCTCAAGTCAGAAAACACTGGCTTTTTTTTTTTTTTTTTTTTTTTTTTTTTTTTTTTTTTTTGCAATAAGTTACGAATAAAACAGCTTTGAATCAGTGAAAGTATTACAATTTACGTTTGAAAACTATTTTCAAAAATTAAAAGTTGCCTTTCTTTCCTCTCTAAGTCACTAAATGAATGTAATCGGGCAAAAAGGGTTAAAAACTAATTTCATTGAATGTTTGTATTGCTTGATTAAAAGATTTCATATGATTATGATGCTTCAGCTATCCTCAATAACATTTTTTTTTTCTTAACAATTTGAAAGTGCAATTTTATTTTATTTTATTTATTTACTTCCGAGAGGAATGCTGGTGTACAATAATGAACACAACTATTCTACAATAATAATAAAATAATAATAATTGAAATGTGTTTTTCGTGAACAGATTTTAGTTTAACACCACGATCCCATATTTTTTGGTTAATCTGATATTACGATTAATCTTCAGTAATCGGGTGGACAGACAAACGGTATATAATATACAGCAAATGTGATTTGTTGCAAAATTGTTGATTTAGTGGTATTCACATCTATTTCAAAGGACATTGTAGTTATGTTGGCAAAGCTTGGAAGTGGACCTAATTACGGACGATTAATGTGTAAAAAAGAAAGAAAACGCTTTTTAATTTGTTCTGGGCAATCATTTGCCAACTGTGGCAGCTCATTTCTCACTAGATATTTTACGCTGTTGTAGAAAACAAATATTCATTGCTGAGATTTTTTTTTTTAAATCATGCTTGAAAATTATTTAAAAAGCCTTAAAAAACACTAAACTGAGCTACAGTTTTCAAACAAATTTCTTTCGAAAGTACATTTTCCTCCTTTTCCGATGATCTATAAAACTTGAAATAATGGGATGTTTATAAGTTATGTAAGAGCAATAAAAGTGAAAGCCATAACGCCCCGGTTGTTGCCATCATCTTTATACATATTTCTAAAAATAAAAAAAAGAATCATTGCGATTTTTTGGAGAAGATAGAAGTCCGTGGTGAAAGAAATATGATTTTGTCGATAGAAAGTTTGTCTGTCTGTTGGTCTGTTGACGGGAACCTGTGGATCATCTCTGCCCACCGGTATAAAATGTGATACGAAGATATTGCCGGGAAGGGGGGAGGGGTGAGAACATTTAAATTTTTTCTCCAAAAATCGCTTTAGATATGTAAAAATTTAGCTTTAAAAGGATCTTTTGCTGATTTTTACCTTTTTTTTTTTTTTACAATTGGGGTGTCATTTCCTTAACCCATTTACTATGTATGAATTTTGCTTCCCTATCAGCACTTTAATAATAGTAACTGCTGTATATATACAAAACAATAATTATTTCATTATACTAATCTGAATTTTCTATTTGTAAATTGGGTAACATAATCTTTAAAAAACGGAAAACGAAATTATCTAAAAAATATATTAATTCATTTCCAAGAAAATCATGTCGTCCCAATTTTGGGACGCTAGGTATAAATGAGTTAATTATCAAGTAAGCTAGAGATTCTTGTTTGAATACCTACGAGAACAAAAATTTTAATTTAAGAAAAATTATTTAAAGCTGTAACCTCCTCTCCCCCTCCCTCCCCTCCCCTCTTCAGTCTTTTTAGCCTTCATGCGCAAAATATATTATAACTCCGCTAAAGCAAACCAATCTAAAAGAAATCCGCATCCATCTTTAAAAGATAATTCACATACCGTAATAAAAGGAAACATTTACACCCCAGGTAATCAGTTACAAATTATGTTAACGTGAAACCAATAAAATGAAAAACAACTTTTGTTTTTTTAATTCTGAATAACATTACATGGTACGTTCGCATTCCGACAGCATGCTTTTCAGAGGAATGAACTATTATGCAAATGTTTTGCGGCATTTTCAATGGCAAAAATACTTATCTATATCTCTGACTGACAGCGCACACATACACTTTTTGTCAGAAAAACAAACAAGAGAGCAAAATCATACGTCAGTCACAGAATATGAAACACTTTCCAACATTTCGTAAAAATTGCAACAAAATCTTGATCTTTCAAAACGGTGAAAGGGGTCTACAAATAAATAAATCTGTTTCTGCTCAAAAAATGTTCTTTATTAGTAGCACCTACAATGCACTGATTATTAATCGTATAATAAAATGAACGAAAACAGCTTAATTGCAATAGATTAAAAAACTTGAAAGCGCAGTCTCTAACTATGGAAGCAATTATAGCTAACAACCTTATGAAAAATGCGAAATATACCTGAAGTCGCTAACAAATGCCTATAAAACTGTCTTTACAGCAATAATAATGCTAGTGTGGATAAGTTATTTTTTGAGTTTTTAACCAATAATACATTTTTGTCAGTTTAAAAATGTGTAACATCATTGAAAAGCATTTGATTCAACTGGAAAGCAGGGTTGGCAAAAAACCGGGTTTTTTTGAAAAAAACCAAAAAAACCGGTTTTTTTTGGTTTAAACCAGGTTTTTTTGGTTTAAACCGGGTTTTTTTGTACCTTTTTTAATTACATATATGCACATCAGTAAATAAAATTTAACATTGACAAGAATGATTAATATTACAATAACAATATATATATATATATATATATATATATATATATTCTGAAAACAGTTTAAACAAAATAAATAAACAATTGTTATTAATTATGTACAAATTCAAATCATTAAATTTTATTTTAGAGCTGAGCTAACATCATTTACATTCAAATTCAAAACAGTTATATATATATAAAAGTTTCCTATGTAATACATAGAACATGATCACTTGTGCCGTCAGGTTCTACAGTAATGGTGATAAGTTTTAAATAATTTTTAAAGATTACTTATTAAAAAAGTTGAAGAAATAATTGCTGTTTTATATATACATATTTCCAAATGCAACCTGTAATTCATGTTTACCAAATGATTTAGCACACTTATAAAACATATTAATATGTTTATGTATTTCATATTGCATTCATAGAATGGATTCTGTATCTTAATGTTGATACTTAGTTTTTAATAGTATTTAATTGCAAGATTTATATTAAATTCTTTAAAGACTTAATCTATTGCCTTCCTATATTTTTTCATTTTAATAAGCAACACTTAGTTGTGTTACATAAGAATATAAAGATATAATGTAGAATTTTACCTTCTTGGTATGCTATACTAATTTTTTTTTTAAATAAAAATAATGCAAAGAAAAGAAAGTAAGACTTACTTTTTTATTCAATTTAAAAAAACAAATTGAATTTCAGTAAGAAAATTAAATTGAAATATATTTAAAAAATATATATAAAAGAAACAATTTAAAAACATGGAAATTGAATAAATTTTCAAAATTTTAAGAAAATGGAAGTACGACACATGTCTATAAAGATTCTATGTTAATAAACAGGATTATTAGGGTTTAATGTTTTAAACAAAAAAACAAGTTTTGCCGCTTTTTGTAAACCCAGTCTGTTGCATAACTTTGATTGTACAACACCAAATGAAGAAAAAATTCTCTCTACATTTGCAGTAGTCGCTTTTGCAGTAAGAATCGTTTCAACTTCTTTCAACACACCATCATTGAACTTTTTGATTTCATTTTCTTGAATATGCCACCATTCTATAGCTGATACATCTTTACTAAAATCATTCTCAAAAAGATATCTTTGAAATGGAGAACTTTTGGCACAAAATTTTAGTATCAGAGATAATAAATTGTTTTTGGGAAATTTTGTTTTAGCATATTCCAATGCTTCTTTTTTTTCCTCCGATGACAATTCGAGATCAGCATCCTTGGCTCTTGGATCCAACAGATAAGCAAGAAGATGGGCTGATGTTATTGCCATTTTATAACGAGTATCTAGTTTTTTCATAATGTCTTTATTCAGTTTCAAATCTTCCATCTGTTTTTTTAAATTTTTGAAAAGAAAAACAGTTTCTCCAATTGTAAAATTTTGGCTTTGTACTTTATCTAAAGCTACACTAATTGGCTTTAATTGTTGAAAATAGTCTTCAGCATTTCTTTTCAATGAAATGTTTGAAACTAGACTTTGGATATTTTTATCAATTTTGTCTTTATTATTTTCGCATATAGTTACAAGAACTGACCATGATTTCAGATAGCTGTCTAAAGCGTCAGCAAATGAGTTCCAGCGAACTTCACAAGGCATCATTAGTTTTGATGTACTTGCATCTTTTCTGAAGCACGCATTTGCATATTGGTTGTTTCTGAAGTATTTGATTACATGCAAAATTTGTTCTTTTACATTTGGATAACTTATATCATTTGCCAGTAAATTTAAAATATGGGCTGCACATCCATAAGTAATAATATTAAACTCTTCTTTTTCATCAAACATATCCCTCATTTTTCGGACATTTCCAGTATTGTCTGTCACTAATGCTTGTATTAAACATTGAAATTCCGATTGGCATTTATTAATGGTTGTAGTCGCAATATCATACAGATTTTCACTTGTATGAGCAATTCCCGATGTATCAATAGTGTCTGCTAAGTATGTATTCCCGTCTTTTGTTGTTAAAGTAACACAGATCACAGGTTCGTTGTGAATGTTTGACCATCCATCTAATCCTAATGTGACAACTTCATTTTATAATATATTTGCACATTTTTCTTTTTCTTTGCTGTAATAAATCCCCAGCAATTTGTTTTCTTGATGGTGGAGAATATTCTGGGTGGAAACTCTGAACCATTTTAATAAACTCAGGATGCTCTACAGTGCTAAATGCCGTATTTGTAGCATATATAAACCTAGCAACTTGTTCATCAAACATTTGCTTTTGAGATGGTGTTGATTTACTGACAAAAAAGTCCATAGTATCTCTTTTCCCTTTTAAAGAACCAATTTCACTTGTTGCTCTTTGTGTTATTGCTGAATCCAAAGAACTTGAAATACTGGATAGTGACACTGACACATCATCTACACAAAAATAAAAATAAGAATTGCTTAATGATACAGAACATATTACTTCAAAAATCATAATCATATAATTAACAATAATTCAATACAAAGACATTTTTTTTCTTTGTTTTACTGCAAAGTAAACATCTCTATCATATTGATATATTTATTTTTGATAATTTATTTAATACTCGAGATAAAATTACCATGTCTTTTATAATTTTGGATATTTATGATTGGTGAAAACTTAGTTAATCTCTAAGAGCCATGCATAAATTAAAAATTAACAATTTCATTTAATAACAGTTCTGATCACATAATTTGTTCTTAATAATATGATTCATTTGTAAAACTTTCAAACTTTTATCAAATGTAATTTTAAGATTATCAAAATAAAGTTCTCTAACAAAAAAAATGTCTATTTAAAATTTTCTTGTTTTTTCCAAAATTTCATTACTTAGAATTACATAAATATTTTTTATTTCATAGAATATAACTTTCTAAAATCAAATAGCATATGCAAATTAAATAATAATATATGTGATTTTTATAATTTATCTTCTCAATCAAATAGCATTTCAAATAATAATGTAATTTTTTATAAGAGTTTAGAATCATCTGAATGAAGATATACATAATGTGTTCTCAATATGCATTACTTGTAATTTTACAGATAAATTAAAAATTTTGAATTTAACAAATATTTAACTTATTAACAAATTTTTAACAATTTTCTTTCAAAATTAAAAATAATAGCAGCAATAATAATGATAAAATAAGTACTTACCATTATCAACAGAATCAGAATCAGAATGATGATGAGAATTATTACAAGTTTCAATGTGTTTCTTCATCCTAGCTACTTGACCTTCCATTTCTTTATTACAATTTTTGCATCTAGCTCTACAACCTTTCCTTTTATCATTTTTTACTTCATTAAAATATAACCAAACTAAATCTTTTCTTCTACCAAAATTAGACATTTTTTGTTCTCAAATGCTAACTCTTGGACCATTCATACACAGGTGCATACACAGGTGCAACTATGATGCAACTGTGACTTATGCAGGTTGACTGCTGAAATGAGTTGAGCTGTTCAGTTAGAAGTAGAAGTTATTTGTACATCAAATAATTTGAAAACTTAATTATATAAGAAAAAAATCTTTAAAAAAATTAACAAAAAAACCAATTGGTTTTTTTCAGAAAAAAACCATTTGGTTTAAACCGTGCCAACCCTGCTGGAAAGTGCATATCACTGAAAACAAACCTAAAAAGACTGTCCAAACCATGGCTATCCAAGTGGCACACGAGGGCACCATGGCGCTCTTTGAAGGTTCTCTTAGCGCCCCTTCGAATGTTCCATTTTTCTAGATTTCTTTAAAATAAAAATCCATCTCTAAAGTTACTTTGCCTTAAAATAATTAATATTTACATGCTTTTATTAATTACAGATGTTATTAAGGTTTTTGGCTCCTTTACTTGCAAAAGTCCCCAATCTCCTGCTCCCCCATAAAAATATAACGTTAAAATTACTATGATATGTTTATATGTTTTTTGTTCATTTTTTAGGTGAGCCTAATCGTATTATTAATCGTATAATAAAATGATTATTAATCGTATAATAAAATGAACGAAAACAGCTTAATTGCAATAGATTAAAAAACTTGAAAGCGCAGTCTCTAACTATGAAGCAATTATAGCTAACAACCTTATGAAAAATGCGAAATATACCTGAAGTCGCTAACAAATGCCTATAAAACTGTCTTTACAGCAATAATAATGCTAGTGTGGATAAGTTATTTTTTGAGTTTTTAACCAATAATACATTTTTGTCAGTTTAAAAATGTGTAACATCATTGAAAAGCATTTGATTCAACTGGAAAGTGCATATCACTGAAAACAAACCTAAAAAGACTGTCCAAACCATGGCTATCCAAGTGGCACACGAGGGCACCATGGCGCTCTTTGAAGGTTCTCTTGGCGCCCCTTCGAATGTTCCATTTTTCTAGATTTCTTTAAAATAAAAATCCATCTCTAAAGTTACTTTGCCTTAAAATAATTAATATTTACATGCTTTTATTAATTACAGATGTTATTAAGGTTTTTGGCTCCTTTACTTGCAAAAGTCCCCAATCTCCTGCTCCCCCATAAAAATATAACGTTAAAATTACTATGATATGTTTATATGTTTTTTGTTCATTTTTTAGGTGAGCCTAATCGTATTATTAATCGTATAATAAAATGATTATTAATCGTATAATAAAATGAACGAAAACAGCTTAATTGCAATAGATTAAAAAACTTGAAAGCGCAGTCTCTAACTATGAAGCAATTATAGCTAACAACCTTATGAAAAATGCGAAATATACCTGAAGTCGCTAACAAATGCCTATAAAACTGTCTTTACAGCAATAATAATGCTAGTGTGGATAAGTTATTTTTTGAGTTTTTAACCAATAATACATTTTTGTCAGTTTAAAAATGTGTAACATCATTGAAAAGCATTTGATTCAACTGGAAAGTGCATATCACTGAAAACAAACCTAAAAAGACTGTCCAAACCATGGCTATCCAAGTGGCACACGAGGGCACCATGGCGCTCTTTGAAGGTTCTCTTGGCGCCCCTTCGAATGTTCCATTTTTCTAGATTTCTTTAAAATAAAAATCCATCTCTAAAGTTACTTTGCCTTAAAATAATTAATATTTACATGCTTTTATTAATTACAGATGTTATTAAGGTTTTTGGCTCCTTTACTTGCAAAAGTCCCCAATCTCCTGCTCCCCCATAAAAATATAACGTTAAAATTACTATGATATGTTTATATGTTTTTTGTTCATTTTTTAGGTGAGCCTAATCGTATTATTAATCGTATAATAAAATGATTATTAATCGTATAATAAAATGAACGAAAACAGCTTAATTGCAATAGATTAAAAAACTTGAAAGCGCAGTCTCTAACTATGAAGCAATTATAGCTAACAACCTTATGAAAAATGCGAAATATACCTGAAGTCGCTAACAAATGCCTATAAAACTGTCTTTACAGCAATAATAATGCTAGTGTGGATAAGTTATTTTTTGAGTTTTTAACCAATAATACATTTTTGTCAGTTTAAAAATGTGTAACATCATTGAAAAGCATTTGATTCAACTGGAAAGTGCATATCACTGAAAACAAACCTAAAAAGACTGTCCAAACCATGGCTATCCAAGTGGCACACGAGGGCACCATGGCGCTCTTTGAAGGTTCTCTTGGCGCCCCTTCGAATGTTCCATTTTTCTAGATTTCTTTAAAATAAAAATCCATCTCTGAAGTTATTTTGCCTTAAAATAATTAATATTTACATGCTTTTATTAATTACAGATGTTATTAAGGTTTTTGGCTCCTTTACTTGCAAAAGTCCCCGATCTCCTGCTCCCCCATAAAAATATAACGTTGAAATTACTATGATATGTTTATATGTTTTTTGTTCATTTTTTAGGTGAGCCTAATCTCAGTCGCAGGGCGTCAATGATTGCCACTGTGAGATATATGTGTGTGTATCCTGCAGATTTGTAGGTATCGCTGTCACTGCTAAAGGGAGATAATATTTTTGTATTTTTCGAAATCATGTGAAAAATGGCGCCCTTCATTGTGTGCCACAAGCTAAGGTGCGCCCTTGCTCACAGAAAGGTTAGACAGGCCTGTTCCAGAGAATAATGTATTAGAGTTTTTTTAGTGTGATTATGTACTAAACCAAATACTACAGCTTTTACACACACCACAAGGTATACAAAACATTTACTTTAGTTGAAACACGTATAACACAATTAACAAGAAAAAATAGTCATCCGTTACGCATAGATTATGAAACACTTTCCAATTCTGCTAGACTATTGTTTCGTTGCGTCATTTCATCTTTTCAAACTGTCAAAGGATATAGCTAAATAAACGATTTAAAAAACGCACAACACAATTGAAAACCTACTTTCAGCAATTACAACTTATAAACGGTAATCATTTGAATTCTTTCGTGCAACAGTGTATATGATCTTATCTATAGATTTTTATACCGACTACATTGCAGATTAAAATTTAATTTAGCTGGCATAAGACAACTAAACATAAGACAACTTCCGACAGTTACCATTCATAAACGGCAATGAATTTAAATATTTTAGTGAACCACTGTATATGATTTTGTTTATACTATAAGCACACAACATAGTATACTAACATTTAGTTCAGGTAAAAAACGCGCAACGCAGTTCAAAAGGTAGTTTCACTTTCCGCCCATAGACGATAATGTATTTCAATTCTTTTGTGCAATCCCTAATATTATCTATATAATTCGTACTCGCAACTTCACAACATATGCGCCAATTATGGTTGAGTTTTTAAAGTAAAACTTGAATGATCACTTAGTATATTTACGAAAGTTAGAACGTGAGAAGACGAACAGACCAATGAACCGAAGTCAAACACTTCTAACTATGTTGGAAAGTATTAAAAAACACAATGCCAAAAACTGCCACTCATAGGTAGTAATGCATCCGGATTCCTGTGCGTGGCCCTGTAAATGAACTGTGAATGTTACAAGCACCACTTGCTATAATAGAGAAAATCTCATAGTTTATTGCAATAACGTACATTAGTTTTATTATGCCTATTATAGTATAACATCATTAAATGCACTTCAAATAATATCGTCCATGTATACAGTAATGCATCCGGGCTCTTCTGTGCGTCCTTGTAAAGATGTGCAAGTGCAAATGCTACGTCATGGAAAGTTACGCCGGTGTAAAAATATTTAAAAATATATTCGGTTATTCACAATGATTTATCTACCTCCTTTACTCGGTGATGTATCAGCTGATATTAAAAAGATAAGCGGCAGGGATAGTAATAAATTCACAAGAGGGAGGCAGATGAAAAGAAAAAGAAAATGTCGGATCTACTATTTCAAGTTCATTGATAAAATTCAAGTGGTTTTTCAAAAAGCAAAGAAAAAAGGAGGAAGGAAGCTGATTTATTAAAGTGCACAAATTCAAACATACGATTATCGCATTTCTTAATGGTTTCAAGTTTCATCATGTAAGAAGAAAAAAAATGATAGTTTGATCAACATGCAACGAAAGCCTGTAGACCTGGATTTTGAATTTTAATTACCTAGTAAACTATATTTTCTTTATCTCTAATTATTTTTAAAAATATCAACTTTATTCTTTTCTAGTAATTTTAGACATTAAGAGAAAAATGAACTAAGAATTTTTCTGCCCACCTGACCTTCCCCGTACCCAAACCAAACTAAAAGAAAAATGAACCCCAGTGTCAGAACTATCTTCAAGTGTCTATGCAACGCTAATAATGTTTTCAAAAATAGTCTGCAATACGCAATATATCATATAAATCTATTCTTGCTGCTGTTGTAGTGCTAATTAATTATTTGCATTTTTTCGCGATCCTTCAATGAAATTCACGTTTTTTCCACGATTCTTCAACGAAATTGGTCTCATTTCTACGATTCTTCTACGAAATTTGTCTTTTTTTGCGATTAATCGACGAAATTTGCCTTTTTTGCGATTAATCGACGAAATTTGCCTTTTTTCAGCGATCCTCCGATGAAATTCGCTGTTTTTTCGCGGTCCTTAAAGGGATTTCGCGATTCTTCGAAGAATTTACGCGTGTAAAAATTAGACATCCCATGGGATGAGTAAGAACTATTTTTTTGCGTACTCCTATTTTTCGCGTAATTTACGCGCTGTAGCGCGTCCGCGGCATCGCTGTATGCTTTTAGTCTGCAGGTGCCCTAACAAGTATGCGACGCCCGTCGCAGCGTTGCGTACATTCTGCCACGGAGGAATGAACTGTTTCAATTCTCCATTTTGTACAGCTTTTTATGTTGACATGTTAAAAAATTGTCCTGCACGGAGTTCTGGGCGGAAAAGAAAAGCTTAAGTTTAGTATGCTTATATTCTGCATTTTATAAAAACTAGGCTGTGGACAACATGCACATCTATTCAAAATTCTTGCCCCTCTTTAAATTTCTTTCTGTCGGCGTCCATGTCTCTCAGTATAACATAGTACTTTCAAAGATTTAAGGGAGGGGGAGGGCGCTCTCATGCATCCCCTGCATACGCCCATGTCTGAATAAATAAACACAATAAACTTAATAAAATTTTTAGAAATTAATTAAGCAGTAGAGTGTCTAATTACGCTATATCTTTGCTAATTCCCAATGATTTATTTATCTCCTTTACTCGGTGATGTATCAGCTGATATTAAAAAGATAAGAGGTAAGAATAGTAATTAACAAGAGGCAGATAGATGAAAAGAAAAAGAAAATACCGGATCTATTTCAAATCCATTGATAAAATTCAAGTGGTTCTTCAAAAAACAAAGGGAAAAAAAAAAGGAAGAGGGAAGCTCATTTATTAAAGTGCACAGATTTAAACAAACGACTATCGCATATCTTAAGGGTTTCGAGTTTCATCATTCAAGTTGAAGGAAGTGATAGTTTGACCACATGCAACGAAAACCTTTATTCATTACGAGATCGGGTTAAGTTTAGTTTGCTAAAAGCATCGCAATTGTCTTTAAAAAAAAGAGGTTGCGGTGACGAACAAAATAAATTCAAAAGTACAATGAACTCATATCCCACCTTCCTTCCCAATAAATAAGATAATACATTAAATGAATATTTCACACAGGGCCCGATTAAGGCACTCTAAGGCCTTAGGCACAGGATTGTTTGGACGGGGGGAGGGGCCTCACCAACAAACTACTGTAAGTATGCATGGTTTCATCCTCCCCAACCCTCGTCTACTACACTTAATTTTTTATCAACGACAGGTAAAGCTGTTTTTGGTACTTGAATCCACGTCCATATTTTAAATCACAATAGACTTAAACTTAGGTGTATTAAGTCCACGCATACACACACATACACAAAGGGAATTGTTTTACATCGCTGTTTTGCAACAAAGTATTACGTTTTGCACCCTAAACCGAAAAAAATATGAACAAAATAAAATGGAGGTAATTAATATTAATCCCCCCTTATGGAAGCAAATTCAATAGCATTTTTGTTTTGCACCCAAGCTTTCAGTTTGGAGTGCAAAATTATAATGTAGGGGGGGGGGGTCGTTTGCGTGTGTGTGCGTGCGCCGAGGGGGGGGGGAGGAATGCGCCTCTTAAAATTTAGATCCCAATCAAATATATATTTAAACAGAGTGGCAAGCCAATCTGAAAAAGTCGGGGAATTTAGCAACACTGGAAAAATATCAGAATTTTGATTAAAACCTGAAAATTTCAATGCAGTTTCGAAATCGCCCACAGCACGATTTCATAAAAACGAATGACACACGTCTTACAAATTTTTCAAAAATTGTAAAAGATGTCCCTTTTTATCTCTATCAAACACTGTTAATTATCAGAGTAAATAAAATTATTTTCGCTAACAATTTTATTTTGTTTTTATGCTAATCAAGCAAAATATAAAGCTCAATTAAATTTTCTGAAAGTCGTCTTATTTGTTTATTTAAAAAAGTAAAAATTTTCGAAAAGTTCCTTGTTAGAGATGGAAAATGACATGAAAAATTCAGGGAAAATGAAAAAGTTCAAATGCAGGATACTCTGATAAAGACTCATTAAATTTACATTAAAAATGATACAGTGAATGAGCGTTTGTTTATCATTTATGGAGTTTGGAGTTATTAACCAAATGAATTTTCGCTCCCCATTTCCTAGTGATTTTATAGGAATGACTAAACAAATTATTTTATTTGGATTATTCTTAAAACAGTTTCGATGGTTATGCTTTGTATAGGGAAAAAAGTTTTTAGATTGAACCTCTTAAATCTCTTCGTGCAATTGGTCCACAAAAATTTAGGTGGAGGAGGGAAGGGGGGAGAGAGCTATGAACTTCAAGAAAACATTTTAAACGTAAGAAAGTATCTATCTATACACCGAAATTCATGTAAACACGTGTAATTTAAAAAGGGTTATTTTCAAAAAACCAATAGGTGATAGATTTTTGAGCGCTACTGTAAATTATTTCTAAATACTTCGTAACACAATGTTATAAAGAAATTATTTAATGCAGCCATTAATTTATAAGACACCTTATATTTAATGTTATTCGGAAAAATATGTATGTAAGGCTGAGAAAACAAAACAAAACAAAAAATAATGTTTAGAATTAAACTAACTGAAAATAACCCTAACATTTTCTACAGCACAAGCTAGAAAAGCTTGACCTAAGACCAAAAAAAAAAAAAGAATATCAGACAGATTTTTCTTACGATTTCACTCATCACAAAGAGGCCGAAAGATGATTGCTATGATTCAATAGCAAGATTATAGCCGGATTAAACTAGCTTGCGCCAAAGATTTCCATTTCTTACTTGAAGTTTGTAAGAAGAAAGATGTTGAGATGAGAGTTGGAAGCTTTACTTTTAACTTTTATTGATTCGACGCTTTTCTGAGCCTCTTTCAATTTAAAATTATATTACTCGATCTTACAGCATTCCATCATGAAAAAGAAAGAAAGAATGAATGAAAACAATAATAATAGCAATAAATTGTATCTCAGATCCGTTATAAACTCTTTCAGTAAATTTTCTTTCTTTCTTTCTTTATTTTATTATTTTTTTTTTACATAAATGTTTTTACTCTGATTTTCTTTAAATGTATACAGTAAAATCTCGTTACAACGAATTTGTAGAGACCACCGTTGAAGTTCGTTATTCTGAAAAATTCGTTAAAAAGAAATTCCAATATGGCGGATTTAAAAAATTAAATTTCGATACACATTAAATAAAATTAGATATTATTAGTAAAGTTGCATGAAATTTCTGCAAACATATCAATAAAGAATTTATATACAGTATATTATTGTGAATATTTTTGTTATAAGACAAAAATTAAATTAATTAATTTTGAAGATTTTAGTCGTAACTTCGTAACTATAAAGAAATTATAATTTATCTCACATACCTGACTGCTGAAAAATTCACACTGATATATTCCATTAATGTAACTGTAGGGTTTAATCTAGAGCTAGCCAAATAGCCAAAAAGCTAACTGAAGGCACCTTTTGCCCCCAAAGCATTTAGTGGATTAGCCAAATAGCAACAGCCAAAAAAATATGTATCATTTCCATTTTGTTGTTCCTGCCTTTCGTAAACCTGCAACTGCCGTGTGAAAAAAAATCTCCAACCGCCTCTGTCCTGGCAACTCACTTCAAAATTCGTCTCGTCCTCTCTGTGCAAGCATCTTACAAATAGTATGATGTCATTTGCATTAAACAAATATTGAGGAAATTAAAAGAGTTTTTTTTTTTTTTTTTTTTTTTTTTTTTGATGATCTCAACTTAGAAAATGAAACCAAAATGGTTCATGAATGGAAGTTGTTCAGGCAGGTTCTCGCTACAAGGGGTAAAGAAATGAAACCAGCTAATTGTATTCTTTTTTCATAAAAATGGCATTACTGACATATTTCCCAATGTGACTTTTTTGTATGAATTTGTAGCAACAATTCTGTTGTCTACAGCAGATTGTGAAATGGGATTGAGTCTCGTGAATATAACAAAACCTGACTTGAGAAATAGACTGACAATCAAAAATTTAAGTAACTTAATGGTGATTAATTTGGAAGGGGAAGTTTGAAAAGAATTTCCATTTAAAAAAGCATTTGATGTGTGATGTATGGCCAAATCTCGAGAGGGTCAATCTTACAGAGTGGTGTACTGTTTGTATATTGTATACTTATAAATAATACTCATTTATATAGAAATTTTATATAAATAAAAGTTTTTTTCTTGGCTAAAGTTATATTTATTTGGCTAACAGTTATTGGCTGCAATTAGCCAAAAAGCTACAAATCTCTTTTTCCTAGATTAAACTGTAGTTTAACTATTATTTTTATTTTTTTATTTTTTACAAAAAAGTCGTAAATTTTCCTTTTTTTACTTTCTTCTATCGTTACAAGAAGAAAGTATGTATTGGATTCATGAAAAATTTCGACTTCTGGTTTTCGACGTATTTATACGTTTTTGAAGGGCTGGAACACGATTTGACTGTTTTTAGAAAATGTCTGTCTGTGACTCTGTCTGTCTGTCTGTCTGTCCGTCAGTCTGTCTGTATGTGACAAAAATTTTGTGTCTCTATCTCAAGAACTAATGCGCGAAATTTAATAAAACTTTATATTCAGTTAGTCCCTAACATAAATTGGTGCTGATTAGTTTTGGAGGGAAATCGCCCGAGAGGTGGCGCTAATATGCTGCATTTTTTGTGATTTCCGCAATAGCTCTATCTCAAGAACTAATGCAGTAAATTTCTTAAAACTTCTGATTCAGTTAGACCTTGACATAAATAAACGCTGGTTATATTTTGGTGTAGATGTTCCAACATGTGGCGCTGCTATACTACTTTTTTCATTATTTTTACGATAGCTATATATCTCAAGAACTAATGGGTGGAATTTCATCAAACTTCAGATTAAATTAGACCTTAGCATACTCAGATGGTGATTACGTTTTGGTGTAAATAGCCCAACAGGTGGTACTGCTATGCTACTTCTTTCATTATTATCACGATAATTATATCTCAAGAACTAATGCACGGATTTTCATCAAACTTCAGATTCAGTTACACGTTGTCATAAGTTATTGTTGATTAGGTTTTGGTCTAAATCTCCCAACAGGTGGCTCTGCTATCCTTTTGCAGGATTTACACAATTTTAGCAATAGTCATATGTCAAAAACTAATGCACGGAATTTAATAAAGTTTTAGATTCAGTTAGACCTTGATATAAATTGGTTGCTGATTCTTTTTAGTGCATGTGAAACCTGTGTGAGATAGAAGAAAGTTTTGGGATTGGCACATCTGACTAGTTTCAAATTGACAATTTTTTTTTTCAAACAAAATATTCAATATTATTTAACGTTGTATAAAATGTGTCCGGCATGTTTTGCTAGGATAAATGCTTTTTAAAAGTTAATGATCGACAGAGCTTCTTTTGATTGTAGAACATAATTTTTAGTATTGGATGAACAATCGCTATCTTAACTTTCACTGTCGTTTTCTTACCCTTATTTTATTAAAATTTCTGCAGTGTTATTTGTAAGTCAGGGCATGTGACGACTCCTTCATCCATTCAATGTAACCATTAGCAGATGATGTAAGTTAAAAACATTCTGTAACTGTGGTCCAGAGATCTAAAGGAAATTTAATGCAATAGTACACTCTTCTGCAGTCTTTTGTACTTCATTTGTCAAATGTATAAGGCTGGAGCTTCTCTAAGAGTTTTTAATTGTGGTAGAGGATACACTTTGCCAGGCAGCCTATATCACGCAATTGCCTATCTTACATTCACCGTTACAGAAATTTATTTTTTATTTCAGAAAAACCCTTTCGGGCACCTAAACTAACTTTGGCATTTTTTTATAATGCCTTGATGTGTGGGCGGTAAAATGGAAGTAAGATTAGGACAAAAATTTACTTTTATGTTAGATTAATTTGTTTTAATTTAGTGTACAACACTATTTTCTGAGAAAAATTTATTTTTCTTCTAATTTTGCTCTTTGTTCTGTCAAACTCCTTAGCCACTTGAAAAAGTGGAAGTTGCTTCACAATTTTTAAGCAGCGTGGCTTGCAGATGTCCAAAAAGATCTTTAAATCGCTTTAGAGTTTTTTTTCTGCCTTTACATTTTTCAACTTTCATTGATGTAGTGCAACTTCAATTTGGTAGAAGTTGATACAAAAACAATTTCGACGGCATTGGAAACTTCTCGCGGTATAAAGGCCCTTTTCCTTCTTCAGAAATTTGTTTTTATGCTGTGCTATGCCTATGACTAAAACAAAACAGCCAACCAGAACTCGCTTCAAATTTCTCGATTTTCATGTTCATTGAAAGTTTTTTGTCTTTACCATGTAATACAGGTCGTGAAATGGGCACGGTGTTTGTCTTATATCCTTAAACCAAGCATATACCTTTTCATAAATCGCTTGATGTGCTGGAAATTCAAAAATTTGAAAATTTAAAAAAACGTTCTCTTTCAGTATTATAGTTTTTTGATGAGATTGTTTTTTTCAGCGCTCGTTAAAATGAAATGAGCATTCTTTTTAAGACTTCAATAAATTCGTTAATTTGAAAAATTCGTTAATCTGAAATTCGTTAAAGTGAATATATTTGTAATGACAAACTATAGGGGATTTTTTTCTAATCTAAATAAAATTCGTTAAAGTGACATTCGTTGTAACGAGATTCTACTGTATATACTTCTTGCCAAACATAAATTTTTTTAAAACACCAAACTTAGTTTTTTTTTTTATTTAAAAATGTTTAAAATTTTATATATTTTCTGAAAGAATAACTCTTTTTTGTGCACTTTTCTTTCTTCATTTTTTTCTTTTCTTTTGAGCTGACAAAAAAATAAATATTAATTTGTATTCGGGATTTACAAAAATATTTATTTTAAAAAAATTAATAATTTTTTAAAGTTTTTTATTATTATTATTTTTTGAGTACTTTTTACTACAAGAATCATTTTCAAAATTTTTTATTTAAACAAAAAATCCCTGAAACAATTTAAAGAACTTATAACTGAAAAATATTCTATAAAGTATCGTTTCACGAATTCTTTTGATGCGCTCTTTTGTACGAATTGAGCGTGGACGCTATTTACAGCTATTTGTATCCAATAGTAGATTTATAGTTCCATATAATGTCTAATGAAACCCAAGACATTTTAACTGCATAAAGATTTTACCTACAGGAAATCAAAGATCAAAGAGTTTTTGAGAGAATCTGTTTAACCATCCTCCTTTTGGCTTCCATCTTTAAAATAATTCTAAATTTTTGCTTTATACAAAAATCGTCTGCACTAAAAGAAAATTGCCAATCGCAGAAATACAGATAAATTGTTTTACCTAGCTATTAAAATTAATTCGTATTTTGGGGGGTGTAACAGTATTTTGTAGCCATCCTGTATTATAAACAATGTATTCCAGTTTGTAAATAAACACCAATCTAAAAAGGGCGTTATTAAAAAAGAAGCCAAGTCCATTTGGGACCTTTGAAATTTCACGGCCCAAGATCAGAGCCTTAGGGACCTAGGTATAATTCAGGCTCTGGCTAGAAGAGAAAAACTTTTTGACAGCATTTTATAGTGATGATAAAACACATTATATTTCAGATTTCTTTAAAACATAAGTTATTACAATATAATAAATTGTAACACCTTGTAATAATATATTTCTTTTAAATGCTAAAAGGTGTAAATTAACAACATAATAAATACATAGTAAAATAACTTTTATTAGGTTGTTTGAAAAGTTTCGGCTCACTCCGAGCCATTTTCAAAAACAAATGAGAATATTCCATAATTGCACGGTCTTTATATTTAATTTTCATGTACATTTTTAAAAATTACGCACGTTATCTTTTATTTTTACTTGGTTGCTTATTTTCATATCTGTAACCATGGAGTAACTCGAGCCCCAATTTCGGTAAGTTAAAAGATGCCGCATCGCTACATATTGTATTTTTACGTGTTAGTATATCTATGGTTTCTGTTATTATGGATGGATAGTATAGACTGGAGGGAAAAAATATTTTACTTTCATTGAAATTTATTTGGAGGGTTTCTTCTTGATATAATCTTGCCAGAGCTGTGGTTTTTCTATTATATTTAATATCAGCTATATGATCCTTTTCGGTAACTAAATTTCCACCCGCCATGCCAATATAGTAATTCTTAGATCCGTCTTCTTTAATGAAAGGTATTTCATATACTCCTAAAGTTTGATAAATAAGCTGATATTAAATATAATTAATAGAAAAACCACAGCCCTGGCAAGATTATATCAAGAAGAAGCCATCCAAATAAATTCCAATGAAAGGAATACTCTCATTTGTTTTTGAAAATGGCTAGGAGTGAGCCGAAACTTGTCTAACAACCTAAAAAAATTATTTTACTGTGTATTTATTATGTTGTTAATTTACACCTTTTAGCATTTAAAAGAAACATAAGTTATTATTATAATAAATGA
This sequence comes from Maratus michaelseni, assembly GCA_963931845.1. Classification (NCBI taxonomy): domain Eukaryota; kingdom Metazoa; phylum Arthropoda; class Arachnida; order Araneae; family Salticidae; genus Maratus; species Maratus michaelseni. The sequence goes on from OZ007595.1 coordinate 123,953,913, forward strand.
AAGCCCATCAAGTATAAACTGCAAATAATTGTACGGATAACAACATCACTGGTTGCAAACTCTATGATAACTAGATGTAATGATAAAAGATATATCACCCTCAGATGGCTCCTATTATTGAAGCTTTGAAACAGTTATATACTAAAATATTTTCAGATTATTTATGCTTTTCTTCTCATTTTATATTGCATCTCATGTTTTCATCTTACCACAAAGAGTTTTGATTGCATTGTATCATCAGTTTTTAGGTATTCTGAGAGACATTTTAACCTCTAGATCCCCTGTAATGTTTTGGGATTGGAAAAAGAGTAATATTTAGTGATGAAAAAGAGTTTAATTTAGATGGGTCAAATCAAATGGCTGGCAATTTTACTGGCATGAGTTGCGAAGAGAAGAAAAATGTTCTTTTCCAAATGGCAAGGAGGTGATAGTTCTATAATGGTTTGAACAAGCTTTGAGGGGCAAGGAAAAACCATCGAGAAGAAATCATTGTTATTTAAAGTCTATTGGAAAAACATGTATTTTTAAATAATCACATGAATGTTAGATTATCAAAAGGTACTTAATTACTTCTTGTTACCAGTTTCTGAAGGAACTGAAGAACACGTTTTATGTTTCAACATGTCAATGGTCCGATTCACTAAAAATTCTACATTTGAGTGGTTTCTATTCAATGATGTGCAAATTATTAACTGCCCTGCTTTAATTCTTGATAAAAACCCCATTAAAAACTAGTTGGATGTGCCAACCCCAAAACTTTCTTTTATCTCACACAGGTTTCGCATACACTAAAAAGGATCAGCACCAATTTATATCAAGGTCTAATTGAATCTAAAGTTTTATTAAATTCCGTGTATTAGGTCTTGAGATATGACTATTGCTAAAATCGTGTAAATCCTGCAAAATCCAGCATAGCGACGCCACCTGTTGGGGAATTTGGACCAAAACGTAATCAACAACAACTTATCTCAACGTCTAACTGAATCTGAAGTTTTATGAAAATCCGTGCTCTTGAGATAATAGTTATCGTGATAATAATGAAAAAGTAGCACAGCAGCGCCACGTGTTGGGCTATTTACACCAAAACGTAAGCAGCATCTATTTAAGTCAAGGTCTAACAGATTCTGAAGTTTGATGAAATTCCGTGCATTAGTTCTTGAAATATAGCTATCGTAAAAATCATGAAAAAGTGGTATAGCAGCGCTATCTGTTGGGATATCTACACCAAAACGTAATCAGCGTCTATTTATGTCAAGGTCTAACTGAATCTGAAGTTTGATGAAAATAAGTGCATTGGTTCTTGAGATAGAGCTACTGCGGAAATCGCGAAAAATGCAGCATAGCAGCGCCACCTATTGGGCGATTTTCACCAAAAACTAATCAGCACCAACTTATATCAGGGACTAAATGAATATAAAGTTTTATTAAATTTCGTGCATTAGTTCTGGAGATAGAGCGCCTACAAAATTGTCACATACATACAGACAGACAGAATCACAGATCGATATTTTCTAAAAACAGTCAAATTGTGTTCAGGACCTTCTAAAACGTATAAATCCGTCGAAAACCGGAAGTCTAAAATTTTCATGAATCCAATACTTTCTTCTTGTAAAGATAGAAGAAAGTAAAAAAGAAAAAAAAAAAACGCCTATGGGGAATACTGACACGAGTTGCACATGCTGGAGGAAAGCTATAAAATTCCACAAACGAACTAAAACAAGAAATTTTGCTTCAGTGACGTATTATCGGCTTCAATTACTTGCAGAAACTCATTAGTTCAATACTAAAAAATAATTCTTGAAGTTATTCTGAAGAAAGGAATAAATATTTCCTAGTAAAACAAATTTTATAACTATATTTTATTTAGTGGACCTATCCTTTTGCAACATCTATTTTTCGTATATATTTCTTTCATTTTTCTACATACATTTCCCATACTTTCTGCTTATGATAATTTGTTGTTATAAGAATTTTACAGTTTGTAAAAATATTATTTAATATTCTAATATAATAATTCAACAGAAATCTTCACATTTTGGTGTAGACCTATCATTCTGCAACGAACTGTATGTTATAAGCAAGATTTGACAACAAAAGTAAAGGGAAAATAATAATAAAATAAATAAATAACAGCGTTTTACAACAAAATTTTTTTTTTCCTTGTTACACATCTGTTTCATAACAAAATAAGTAAAAACATGATTCCAATATTTGTTTTTCTGAAGAAAAAATACAAACAAAAAAGCTAGAAGGAAGCATTTAAAAAATACGAGAGAGAAAAGTTTATTTATTATTTTCTTTTTTTCTTAAGAAAAATAAATAAAATAAAATAAAACAGGATTTTATGAACCATCTTATGTTTTTCAAGGTGACAGTGGGCAGAGAAAAATGTGTTTACTTTTCCGTTTGACTTCGCATTGTTGTAAAACAAGATTCATTCAACAAGAATTATTTCTCACTTCCGCAGAAAACTGATGGGTAGCGGGAAAAATAAAAATCGTCTGCGATTAAAGAAACCTGTTCCACAAGAAAATTCTCTGTTTTAAAATTAGAGAAAACTAATCTTTGATAGATTTAAAACAGTTATTCGTTTTTAGAATAACAAAACATTAACATGTGATATTCGACATATTATATAGCAAGGGAAAAGGGAGAGGGATTTGTGGGATTAACCCTTTCGAGTCTCACTTTTAATTTTAAGATTTTTTTTTTTTTTTCTATTACAGAGGAAGGAAAAAAAAAAAAAATTAGCTATCCAGATCACAAAAGTTAAGATTAGTTGAAATTTAACGAATATATCATTTACTGCAACCTAACGAATAGAGTGATTTTGTGCACTATTAATATGACAATAGGCTAAGGGAAACTTTTTGAAGAATTTTGGAAACTGTGGTATTACAGCAGGATTAAACAGACTTAACAAAACAACTTTCTAGTATTTTTTATTTTTATCATAAATTATTCGTTCGGAAAAGTAGCCCTTAGTGAGAGTATCATTTGAATTATGGTCTCGAATCTTCGTAAATTATTAACATTGATTAATAACATCAATTATTAACGAAGAATATTAACATTATTAAATGATTCCTTTTTCACAATTACAAATAAATTAATAAAATAAATAATAAAAAGATTGCGCCGAAATGTGTTATTGAGCGGGTGGTAAAATGGCGTGCTTCATACTGAAATGACCTAAATTCTATTATATATGAAATATGATAAATCGCTTTTAAAAGTTTTAACATTTGAAAACAGCACTTTTCCATAAATATGGTATGCCTTTTTGTTTTCCTAAGGGGAAAAAAAAAGAAAAAAACACCTACAGTGTCTCACAAAAGTGATGGGACACTTGTGCTTTATAAAAAGAAACTGCAATAAAATAAATAAACAAACATGTGCAAAAATTTTTTGGGTGTGTTTCATATTTAAAGTTAGTAACAATTATTACATAACATACATTTTGTCAAAATATTAAAATATTAATTTAGTAAAAATACAATTGTTCAGAACGGAGCAAAAAATGGCTCACATAAGTGATGGGACACTTACTTTTCCATCAAATATTTATCCACAAATTTTACTTTTTAAAAGGTTTTAATATTTTGTTGGATTTCCTTTTACTTTTAAAACATGATTTAATCTTTTTGGGATGGATTCGACTATTTTTTTTGTGATTTCTGGAGTGATTTTACCCCATTCTTCTTGAAGCACCGATTTTAGTTGTTGTTTTGAAGAAATGGTGTGTTTGCGAATTCTTGATTCCAATTCTTGCCAAATATTCTCTATGGGATTTAAGTCTGGAGATTGTGGTGGTGTTTTTATTATTTCAGGACAGTTATATAGCAGCCAGAGTCTAACGTTCAGAGCAGTGTGCTTGGGGTCATTGTCCTGGTAGAATTTAAAATCGTTATGAAGGTTCAATTTTCGTGCTGAAGATTTCAAATTTTGCTTTAAAATATCAATATACTTGTACTGATCCATTATACTGTCAATAAAAACAAAATTACCAACTCCAGCGGACGACATACACCCCCATACCATAACTCCTCCTCCACCATGTTTTACTGTTGGTACCAAGTTCTGTTTGCGAAGTTCTTCCCTGGGTTTTCTCCACACCAAGATTCTACCGTCAGAACCAAATATATTAAATTTACTCTCATCAGCAAATATAACTTTATTCCAGTAATCAGAATTCTTATTTATGTTGGATTTTGCGAAAGCTAGTCTGAGTTTTCTATTCTTTTCACTTACGAAGAATTTTTCCCTGGCTACTCTACCGTGATATCCAGCAGATCGAATTACCCTTCTAATAGTTTCAGGATTAACAATTATTCCATATAATGCTTGTAAATCAGCAGCAACTTTTGAAGCACTAATTCTTGGATTTTTTTTAATATTTCGAACGATAATTCGCTTTATTCCATTGGATAGCTTTGATGGTCAGCCAGGTCTTCTTTTATCCTGAATCATATGATTCTTTTTATATCGTTTAATGATATTGAAAACTGTTGAACGACTCAAGTTAACTGTTTCAGCAGTTTTTCTAATAGATTTTCCACGTTCAATATGCAAATTAATAACTAATTTTCGAATTTCAGGCGAAGTTTCTTTTCGTTTAGCATTCATGACTACACAGAGCTAAAAAACACAAAAATTCCAAAACAAACTGGAGAGAAATACTGCAGACGATTTTATAAATTATTGCCAATTGCTTTTAAGTAAAAATAAAACCCCAAAAAATATTTTTATTGCTTATTTCAGGCGATTTTTGTTGCATATATAATGGTGTCCCATCACTTATGTGAGCTATTTTTTGCTCCGTTCTAAACATTTGTATTTTTATTAAATTAATATTTTAATATTTTGACAAAATGTATGTTATGTAATAATCTTTACTAAATTTAAGTATGAAACACACCCACAAAAAAAATGTGTACATGTTTTTTTAATTTATTTGATTAGTTTCCTTTTGTAAAGCACAAGTGTCCCATCACTTATGTGAGACACTGTATATATTGAAGACATCTTTCAAAAATAAGTCATCGCCTAAAATTTATTAGCTCACAAATTAAAATCGCACAATAAATATTTACATGAAACAACGATGAAAGGGTATAAATTGAAAGCACACAAATAATTATCAAAAAAGGAAAAGAAAAACTTTTTCGCAATTATAAATAAATAAATAAATAAAATAAAATAAATAATAAAAAGATTGCACTGAAATGTGTTATTGAGCGGGCGGTAAAATGGCGTGCTTCATACTGAAATGACCTAAATTCTATTATATATGAAATATGATAAATCGCTTTTAAAAGTTTTAACATTTGAAAACACCACTTTTCCATAATAAATATGGTATGCCTTTTTGTTTTCCTTAAAAAAAAAAAAAAAAAAAAACTACCTATATATTGAAGACATCTTTCAAAAATAAGTCATCGCCTAAAATTTATTAGCTCACAAATTAAAATCACACAATAAATATTTACAGGAAAATACGATGAACGGATATAAAGTAAAAGCACAAAAGAAAGTTTTAAACATTTCATCAAGAATACAACTAAAATCAGCTAATACGGCAAAGAAAGAACTAAAACGTATTATCATTGGATTTTAAAATAATCGACCTTGACTTCTATGTCAATAGTAAACTAAATATCCCGTCGATCTTTCAACATACAAGCACTACTTATATGAAAAATATCCAATCGCAGCATTAAAATAATGTGGTATGTGCGTGTATGGGATTCATTTAGCTTATCTCGGGAAAGGGGAAGGGAATCGAATGTACATATTATTTGCTTGTTCTCGATTGTAATATCGATAGAAAATACTAAATGCTTAAGACCTACTTTTTATCTTTGAGAGTAATGATTACATAGAAAAGGAAAGAGCGGGCTTGTTACATAGAGCATATAAAACGTTTTTTATGGGAAAATTACTTGCAGGGCTTGACAAATGCGGTCGCCAGGTCGCCACTGGCGACCAACTTTTTTTATCTGGCGACTAACTTTTTTAATCTGACATTTTTTGTTTCATTTATTTATTTATTTTTTACAAAAATTGAACTAAAAAATGAGCACAAACGACATTTTCTCTAAAGCGAAGTTAAAAAGCCATTTTTCATTTGATGCACATAAAACGTCATTCTTTTCTGCTCTAAGTCGGCTAGTCATGTGATTAGAATGTGAGGAGAGGGGGGGGGGGGGGGGGGGTTCAATAACAAATAGTCTTATGTGGCTTCTAAAAATTGGATGCAATGATAAAAAATGCTTACTTTTTTGTATGTTTCAAATCAGATTTTTGTGTTCAGAATTAAAACTTTTAATCTATTGCATTCATTTTAAAAGAATAATAACATGTAAGTGATTATAAGTAATTCATTCGAAGTAAATCTATAAAACTTAATTAAAATTTCAAGAATAATTCATTTTAATAAAAATATGTATTATTTTTTTAAATATTTTTTCCCGGCTTAAAATGTTTGGCGCCTCGCGTCTGTTTGCACCACACGCGTTGGACATTGCGGTCACTCTGTCTTGGCGACAAGTGTCTGGTTCAGAGTTGTTTCTCAATAGTATTTTATAATTACATTGTTTGGATTATTATCTGCAGTAAATGGAAATAAAAAAGCATTGATTGCACTTCAAAAAGTTTTTTTTTTTTTTTTTTTTTTAATTCTTATCGTAGATCGTTGGATCAAAATAAACCTCAGCTGTCTGCTGATTTCGATTTAATCCAGCGCGGGAAAATATATTTTTTTCTTTCCTTTTTAGCTACGAAAACAAACGTTTACGTAATAACTCGTAATATTACGCGTTAATAGCCCTCGAGTTTGCGAACATTACAACGTTTAATTAAATTTCTTGTAAGATATCTCATTATAGATGCTGCAAATTTACAAAATATTAAGAAATAAATTTGAAATTATATTCACACACACACACACACACACACACACACACACACACACACACACACACACAAACAAACAAACAAACAAACAAACAACAACAGAAAAAATTAACTTATTTTTAATTTGGCAAAACTATTGCAAATGTCATTAAATGCAAATTTTGAAATAATTAAATCAGAATTATTTGACTTTTTTATTTTGATAGGCTAAATAGGCATAAAATCGTTTTCCGGCTTCACTATTTTATAGATGCCCTCTCATCCGATATAGATTTTGTAGCACTCAACTATTTGAACACTTGAAGCATACGGCAATCAGCATTTCCCGAACATGTCGGTTAATTCAGAGTTTACAATATTTCCTTTATTATTATTTTTTTCACAAATATATAACTTTGATAAGTTTCCTTAGAAAACTTAGTTATTATGCACTATTATAAACTATGTAACTAATAATTCTAAACTATGTTTGTTATTATTTTTTCTGACTTAATTCCTAAGCAAACGTTTGTACTTTTTAAAAATCAATAACGGGGAGGGGGGGGGCTTTTTTACTGGCGACTAGAATTTATACCTGGCTACCAGATTTTTTCAAATTTGTAAAGCCCTGATTACTTGCTAGTCTTTAATCTAGCCAAGAGAGGCGCAGAAGCCAATTTGGGCCTAAGGGATAAAATTTCCTAGGGGTACATTCCAATTTAAGTATTCATATACAAGGGAGAGAGGGGAGGGTATTTGAAGACATCATCAACACTGTTTGTTAAATGTTATTTTTAAATTATTTTTTAAAAAATAAATTAGCATTTAATTAATAATTATGTAATTAATAATTTGTGATTTAAATGCAAAACACTATTTATAATTACATGTAGAAGTAACTATATTTTATGAACTATTTGCAAACAAATTAAATATAATTAGACAGAGGTATTGCGCATGGTGCGTGACATTATTTTTACATAGTTTTCTTAACTTATATTAACTACGAACTTGAAAATAAATTGTTTAAGGGTTCTTACAGATTTCAGAAGTCAAATCCCAAATACTCGTAATGTATCACATGCATATTGAATTTTAAAGTAAATTTTTAAGGTAAAAAACCATTCTGAAACAATTTAAATACTGACAATAACCACTTGAATTTCACCTTTGTAAACATGAGAAGATTATCTTACTTCCTTAAAGGTGAATCTCTTTCATAGTTTCTAGTAGTCTAAACGAGTATGTACAAAACCTGCTGTTTTAAATTTGAATAAATTTAAATTTTCAGTTTTGAGCAATGTAATTTTTCATTCCTATATTATACAAAAACCAGATTTAAACTTTGAAAGTTCTGAAAAAATAGTCTTCCTAAATTGTGTAAAACATATAGCAGTGGTTATTATGGTGAAGCGATACAGAATTTAATATATACAAAGGATAAATGATTAACACAAAAGGAAAGAAAGATCAAAAGCAAGTTACGAAGACAAACGGAAAGACCATAAAAGAAACACAGCGCACCTATTACAGCAAATTTTGGAACAATATAGTAGTACTTTTAACGATATAGAGATTGCGGTCACGATAGGTCACGAAAAAATTATTCTAAATTAAATAAACAGAAAATAAGCACGATGCATATTATAATACTCATATATAGTCACAGAAGCAAAACAGCAAAATAAAATCAATACATCAAGCATCTATGTTGTAAGATTTAAACTTTATATTCAGATAAATCTATTACACTGTTCAAATATTTGAAATATATGCTTACTCGCTGGAGACAAAAAGAATGTTTCAATTCAGTCGCAACGTGTGGCATGCAAGAAACATGAATAGAATTTGAACAAAGGGTAATAATGCAATTTCACGCTTGAAATGACTTTACATTGTTAAATATTTGGTAAATACATGATCGTAAAAAAGCCCTTTGCAATTGTCTAGTTATCCCGATAAACATGGATTTAAACAGGTAAAAATTAATTATTGAAAATTAATTACACATGTCATGGTTTCACCTGTTATTTTTGCAACACGTCATTTGTTTTAAAGGGTTTCAAATACATCTGCCTTTAATCATTCACTGTCAGCATATACAAACCACCAGACAAGATAAATTATCCAATGAGACAGAAAGAAATTTTAAACAAAATACAATTAATGTGCTTGTTAATGGTAGTTTAGTAACTTACGGGGGTTTGCAGGAAGATCTGCTGAAATGGAAGAATGCCCTGTATCATAAATTTCATACAAGCTTCGTGTCGTAGTTGCCACCATAGCCAACTAGTTTTACGAACAAAAAACGGATTTTTTCAGTTCTTTTGCGATTCCGTCTTATTACAAAGACAGTCTCCATAAGCGTATACCCAAACAATTTTGAAAAAAATTAGGAATATGTTTATCTCATGAAAAATAATAACAATTATACATAATCTCAATTATACCTGTAAAAATAAATAAACAAATAAAATTGTTATTTAGTGATTTATCGTCGATTGGCGACGCAATGAAAAATAATATTTTGTGACAATATTTGGCAATTGACCTTCCATTCCACGGGTTGGGTAAAATGTTCCCAAGAAATTATCTACATTACTCGCTAACAGGAATATAATAAAATATATACGTCTTTTTTTTTTTTTTTGGGGGGGGGGGGGGCGGCACACTACTGCCTACTAAATCACAGAAAATAAGTTTAACTTAAATAAATGTATTTTTAAAACTTTAGTTTTAACAAATATATAACTTTTTTGAATTATTGAAGTTTAACTATCTTATTATATAGTTTGGGGCAAAATTTAAATTGTTTCAAATTATTTGGAACTCAAAATTACTCTTAAAATATTTATGTGATCCGTAAAACAGTTAAACTTTTAAAAACTCATGAAACAAAAGGTTAAACAACGATATAATATGAGTGAAATTGGGAAAAAAAAAAAAAACTTTGTGGCAAAGATGATTCATTTATTTAACCTGATTTAAAATAATTGAAATTAATTTTGTTACAAAGGTATTGAGAATTGAAAGTATCAAACGCAAAACGAAATTAATTCTAAACAGAACAGGGGGTGGGATATACGTCCTTGAATAAAAAAAATAATAATAAAGTAAAAAAAAAAAAAAAAAAAAAAAAAGGTGTATTATGAAAATAATACACTTCACTTAAAAAAAAGAAAGAAAAAGAAACGAAAAGAAAAAAAAAAAGAAGAAAAGGCTCTTTTGTGAACGTTTAACTTCCATTCTACATGTTAGTCACTTTAAAGCCTTTCTTACTCTGCATGCCGAACTAGTTTTAAATAAGTTTAATTTAAATAAGTATATTTTTTTTTATCAAAACTTCGGTTTTGTAAAATATATTTGATTTGTTGAATTTAACAACTTAATTTACATTAGAACAAAGTTTAAATTGTTGAGAAATGTTTTGAAACTCAAAATTATTATTGAAAACATTGATTAAATTTACTCAACCGTGAAACATTTAAAAAACCTTGAAACGGATAGTTAAACAATAATAGAATATCTATCAAATCTGAAATAAAATAAAAATATTTATTTAATTTAATTTAAAGTAATATTTCAAATTACTTTTGCTGTAAAAAAATATATAGACTTGAAATATCTACCCCCCCCTTCCTCCCCCGTAAACTGAAATGACTCTAAACAAGAGGATGAGAGGTCATAAATCATGAAGAAAAAATATACAAACAACACACTTCGTTGTACAGAAATTAGAAATACACATTAATACTGAAAAGAAAAGGGTTCAAAGAGAGAAGTCGACTCCCCCCCACCAAAAAAAAAAATTTACTCTTTTATTGGTATTTTACAGGGTTCATAAATATCATGATATTTTCGAAAATATAAAAAATATCCGATATTTTGATATATATCCGATATTTTCAAAACAATCAACTTACTACTGATAAAAAATATTTTCAAGCATAATATAGATTAGAAACTAAGATATATTGCCCTCAACATGAAAACTTAACACAATATACTAAAACTGCTTTCTTTCCCCTTTTCTTTTATTTTTAATTTTGAACAAAACTGAAGATCAACTAATCAACAAAACAGAAACAATTTGCTTTAAACACTATAAAAAAAACCAACTATAAGATTCAATATCAACTATTAAGAAATCAGAAATTTATAAAACAAAAAATTAAATACAAAATAATTTTTTAATGAAAAAATAATTAATTTGTTAGTTTAAATTTGAAAATTTAAACATAAATGTAAGCTTATTTATTTTTTATTGCGTAACATTTCTACAATTTAAGCTCAACACCACCAAAACCAGAAATTGATTATTTTCTAATGAAGCTGTATAGAACTGATTACCTAAATTAGACGGTTTAACTTCCTATATCTGGCCTAAATTAGTTATGCCTCACATAATTATTAGTCTCATATAATCTACATTTAAAACATTTAAAAATAAAAACTTCAAACAAAACTATAAAAGATTTTTGTTTTGTTTTTTCTTTAGCTAGAAAAGTCCCTGCCAGAGACAATTGATCTTTATCTACAAAATGGAGAAGTCAATATCGGTTGAAAATTTCATTTACACCTGTTTTGACTTAAAATATCAAAAATATCTTGCACAGTGATATTTTGAAAATAAATATCAAATATTGAAAATAACAAACATCTTGATATTTTGAAAATAAATATAAAATAATATCAAAATATCAAAAATCTTGATATTTTGAAAATAAATATCGGATATATATCCATTGATATATATCAACGAACCCTCGTATTTTATAATAGTATTCTGAATCAATAACATCGTTCGATAAAGGAAATACAATAACAAAAACTTCTTAATATTCTTCATGCATAATTATCATGGTTTGCACATTCATATAGTTTTAAAATTTCGGCAAAGTAGTTTTTTAATTCAGTTCCCTCTTAAGTAACATTTTGTCATTCTCATTTTTTTTTCTGCATATTATTAAAATAAAACCCAGACGACATTGTACACATGGATTCTCAAATATATAAGCTATTATTAAAAAAAGATAATCAGATAACGATTTAATTTTACAAATTAAAAAATAAGGTCTGAAATGTTAACTTGATCCACATGTTAAAATAAGTATTAGAAGCTTGCAACTATATTAAACGTTTTTTCAATGATAAAATTAAATGACTGAAATACACACATCTTGGTTGCATTATAATATAACCTTATAGAAAAAATCAGTAAACTTAATCACCCTTTAAATTCAGTAAGCATTGTAAATTCAATCGCGTACATCTGGCAAGCACCAGTCTTTTTCGGCAAAACGCTTTTGCCCCCCCCCCCCCCACAAAACAAAAAACTCGACAGTTCATTAAGATTATGCAGATTTTACTGCAGTTAAATTTCAGCGATCTTCAATTAGGTAGTACATATGAGAGAATCATTAGCATTTCTTTCAAAATATTCCGTGTACGCGAGTTAAGGAGATCTTCCTTGTTAGTCTCTGTATGTGCAAACATCATTCTCAATTCCTACATTTGTTAAAGACATTGAAGTTAATACGAAATTTCAATTTATACACAATCTTTACTTTAAAAATGTTTCTATTGGTCGAGGTGCTTTCTCGTTCAGACAAACGTGACGCGAGATTTTTTTTTTAATATACTAAATATGTTAAGATTATATAATTTTTTACGGTTCTTAAAAATTACATTGATTTACAAATATTCTGATTAACAATATTATTCTTGAGTTGATTACAAATTAAAAAAAAATATTACCATTACTTTTTTTCTCAGCGATTTAAAGCATTTTCAGACTTGAGAGAGAATCATTTTTATTTTTTAAAGTCATAATATCTTTACAAATTAGAAAAATATAAATTTTCAAACACTCTAAATGATTTTTTGATCGCTTGAATTCGCTACTTTCTTACATATACGTAAGATAACGATTTAATTTTCTTATGGGACAGAAACTGACGCAAACTACTGTGAATTGTCTGTGAGACGCTCGATCGAAAGATGAATAAAAGGTTCAATTAACTCATAAGATACTGTTTCTGTACTAAACTTTTTGTACAGGGTGATTGTAATTAAAATTCACCAATTCAGAAGTCTCTAGTATGATAAGTATGATAATACAAGGTACAAGTAGCCCCAATCCAAACGAAACAAAATTTCACTAACATCTATAATTAAACTGGAAATTATACGTTAAACTGTGAAAATTGTAAAAAGCAACGGTCTGTGAGGTCGCTAACAGCAGTTAAAGATTAAATGGCGTTATCCATTTCTCTATAAAGGTAACGAATCTTTCAGAGAGTGCAGTCAGATTAGGCGTATTGAACCTATTTTCCAGATACGGCAATGACAGAGTGTTAGATAATGAGTAGCAATCGGCTATAATTAAAGATATATTGGATTTATAGGAAAATGGAACCGCTATTCAGGTTTTATGCACCTGAAGGCTAATATTGGAAATTTTCTACCAAATAGGATTTAAAATGAGTTTTGAATGTGTCAGAGTCGCAACCAGACGAGCACAGGGTGAGCTGAGTCCCCTCCTTCCCAAGCAACTTCTGGAGCCTCCCACAGATTTCATAGTCTTTCAATATTAATATCATCTACATCTGTATTACATTAAAAAAAATTTAAACTTTATAATCAAAAGTTTTATGACAAGGCTCTATATTTATATTTGCCGACTGGTTACAGCCCTGGGATGTGTAAGAACTCAGAAAATTAGATTTTACGTGTTAAGATGTTTTGCCACAGAACCCTTATTTGAGGCATTCGGTGGCAGGGTCGGCCATCTCGTTTATTGGTCGTTTTGGGAAAATACTATTTAGAATTATTCAATCCCCCCAACCCCAACAATTTTGAAACGATGTACAGGATATGCCATAATTGGTCTGGTTTTTTTTAATAACTTTTTTAACGAATGCCTTTATATTTACACTGTTTGCATGAAAATAAAATTCAATGAGCAACTAATTTAGAAATACATGGTTTTTTTTTTTTTTTAATTAATAACATTCATACATAAAAATATTTGAAGTCCTGACTTAAATGAACAAATTCCATTGAATTATTACTTGAACTTTTTTTTTTTTTTTTTTTTTTTTTGGGGGGGGGGGGTTGGAAGATTTGTTTTACTTAAACAATTCCCTTCTTTAATTAATGATACATTTTTCATTAGAAACGGTTATATTCATATAAATAGCGAAAGAATAAAAGCTAAGTTTATTTCTTTTAACTAAAAGAAGGAAAACGAATGTCTTAAAACTAAAGAAAAATGTATAAGGCAAATACATTTAGAAAGAGAAAAAAAAAACAGTTACCTCAATTTGAAAAATGGAATGGAAATTTTAACAGGAATCTTGTTTTTCTTATAGGCACACACAAAATGTAACACGCAAAAACAGTAATACACAAACTTACATGATGCTTTAACTGTACTTCGTGGAATAAAAATGAAAACATCTGACGCATAGCTCGAAAAACCATCTGGCCAATTACGAAAGGGAATAGGGGACAGTTTAGCGACATCAAGAGACCAAAAGAAGAATCCTTCCTGTACCTGACAAAAACTAACATGTGCATGCTTCATCTTATATCGCATCGCATCCGGAACCTACAATTTGGAGGGGCCCTTTAAAAGGTTTTCGTCTCCCTGTATTCCCCTCTTAAAACTCCCACTGGTGACAGACAGAAAATGCTAGGCTGATATCAGGCCTGTAGATTTTTTTCCCCTTATGTTTTAGGGGTGGTAAGTGCATTACAGCGAAAAATAAAATAAAATAAAAGTACTTGTGTAAAGCATACAACTACTACAGAGACGAAATTTCCCATGTCGATGACACTTGTGCTTTAATCGACAGCAATGTCGACGATACTTATGCTTCAATAGACAATATCGACGACACTAGAGTTTCAGTTGATACACCTAATTGAAGATCGCGCAAGATTCTAATTTTACGTACAATTCAATGCTTATTACAAAAAGGTTTTTTTTTTTTTTTTTTTTTTTTTTTTAAATAAAGTATTACATTTTATTTAAAAAAAAAATAAAAATCAAGCATACGCAGTCTAATGTATTACTTGAATAGTTTGAATAAATGAATGAATGAAAATTTCGTTATTTATCCACCATCTTTGATAAATAATAAATATTTCACCACTTTTTTCAAATAAATATCGCATATCGTGAAAATAAGATACCCGCGAGCAGACGATGAATTCTGATACAAGAACAAGACAACCACGAACATTTGAAAAAGAATGCGTTTGCCCTGAGATTTTGCCTGAGACAACCAATAAAAACATCGTGTAACAAATACTTAGTTATTTTTAATTTTTAAAATATTCCAAATTCGTTAATATAAACGATTATTATTCAACAACAGCATTATTATATTACATCCCATTATTCAACATTTCACTCCTGTTTAAGTAACTATAAAGAAGAAAGGAAAAATATTTCGTTACTGATAAAAACATCACAATTAAACCTAAATATCAAGCGGCATCTTTTTCTGGCGATTTTTTACTTATCAAAGACTCATCCACTCATTGATAAATATTAAATGCTTCACTGATTTCTTTAGATTAAAAAAAAACTTCCGTGATTCGTGAAAATGAGTTGGAATAATCGACAGACGATAAATTCTGATAAACAGGACAACTATGGAAGTTTGAAGAGGAGAACGCATTATTTTATCACATCCCTTTATTTAATATTTCATTCCTTTTTGAGTAACTATAAAGCAGAAGTGAAACACTTCATTACATATAAAAACATCATAATTAATTCGAAATATCAATCGATGCCTTGCGGCAATTTTTCACTTATCAAAGATTCATCCACCCATTGGTCAATAACAAATGCTTCACTCCTTTCTTCAAATAAGTAGCTTCCGTGAATCGTGAAAATGAATTTAGATAATCGGGAGTAAACGATGAATTCTGACACAGAAACAAAATAACCATGGAGGTTTGAAGAAGAGAATGGTGTTTGCTCAGAGATTTTTCTAATTTTATTTAAATTCTCATTTATTCTAAATACATTATGAACGATGGCTATTCAACATTTCATTCCTTCTTAAGCAATTACAAAGGAGAAACGAAAAACACTGATGATAACAACGACATAATTAACCCGAAATATCGAATGACATCTTCTTTGACCATTTTACATATCAGAGATTCATCCGCCCATTGACAAATAATAAATGCCTCACTGCTTTCTTCAAATAACCAGCTTCCGTGTATCGTGAAAATGAGTTGGGATAATCGGGAGCAGACGATGAATTCTGATACAGAAACAAGACAACCACGGAGTTGAAGAAGAGAATGCGTTTGTCGTGAGATTTTTCTCATTTATCTCACGAGATCGAGTCTCAGATCGTTGAACAAGGAATGAAAGTGATCTGGTATTCTGAGAATCAAATGTCTTGTATTTCCTGAAAACTGACAGACGATATGATAATTTTAGCTTCAGAAACAATATTATATTTCAGTTCACGGTTTGTTTAAGTTCAAAATAAATGGAAAACAAACTCATTCTGCGATTTTTCTCAAAATAGTACAGACGTGTTTAACTTAAAAAAAATAGAGGAAATACTTTTAATACGATTTAGTTTTAAGTCAAATTATTTGTAATATAGTGCTTATATTTATTCTAGAAAGTAAATTTGTGCTATTAAAGAACGATTATTCGATACATTTAAGGACCATAATTCAAGTACATATGCAATAATAATAATAACAAAAAAATGCATCGTTTATATATGCACAGTTGGGGGGCGGGGAGGGGGGGGGGGAGTAAATAAAATGTTAAAAAAAAAAAATGTAATTTAACAAATTACAACAACCATTTGGAAAATGTTCCAAAAGCTTTGGGAAGTAAACACTTTTTTTTTTTTTTTTAACCTATATTAGCATTGAGTTTAGTTTGAAAACATTTTCAATGATGTTCTATTGGTTTAGATTGGTCGGTAACTGGTATTTTGTATATATACAATAATATAATTTAATTTATAATATAATATATTAATTACTCCATACTACCCCCTTTAAACAGCTTTCCCGACCAAGACCGTTACTACCAAGACTGCTTAAAAGAATAGTCAACGCTCTCCCTTTATTTTATACACCTGAAACTTAATAGTTTGTCGGATCCTTCCTACAATAACTTTAACTCTTGTTTAGATTGATGTCTGAGCCAAAGGTAATTTAAGGAAATTAAAGTTGAAGACCTCTTTTTTAACACTTTCCAACCTAGTTGAAAAGTGTTTATGACTTCGGTTTGTCTGCCGTATGGCCGTCTGCCGTCTGTTCGTGCTCTAACTCCCGTAAATATGCTCGGATTGCCTTGCAATTTTTATATGTTATTGTCGTTATCTATAGCATGTTCCCTACTTCAACTGAAGTGTGCAGCACTTATAGTTTTTCTACAGGGACACTCAAAAGAATTCCGTTACATTACGGTCTATGGGGAAAAATCATTTGCGGTTTATTTTAATGATGTTACACAATTTCAAACACATTGTAATTGATATATATCACTAAGTTGCATTACAAGAAGCTTAATATGTAATAGTTTGAGTATAGCACTTATAGTTACTTTACAGGAACAGTCAAAAGAATTCCGTTTCATTACGTCTATGGAGAAAAATCGTTTGCGGTTTATTTAAATAATGTTTCACTATTTTAAACGCATTGAAATTTATATATATATCACTAAGGTGAATTACAAGAGGCTTACTACAGAATATTGTGTGTATAGCAGTAATTGTTCATTTACAGGGACACACAAAAGAATTCTCTACTTTCTGTTAAGAATAATTCCTTGAAGTGCGTTTTAAGTTGCTGAACGCGATTTTAAATTTAACTCACTTTTTGTCAATTACTTGGTGTGTATAAATTGTGTAGATCCTATACAGGGCAGCACAAATGTTTGCGAACGCATTTCCGTATATTGACAGAAACTCCAGAAGGAGAATTTTAAACTGTGCTACGCGTTTCCTAACTAAACTAAAATTTAGCATCCTATGTAGTATATATACAAATCTATAGATCATATACAGGGATGAATAAAAGTATTCGTATATTTTTCCGAATATTGTATATGTTGGAAATTCCTGAAATTAAGTTTTTAAATATGTTATGTGTTTTCCAAATTGTTTACATAGATGTTATCTTTCAGCTTATTAAACGGTAATGATTTGTAAAATTATTTTGGAAGTGTTGGAAAGTGTTACATAATTTATGCTTGACGCATGATTTTTCGTTCTTGTTTCCTTTATAAGACGATTTTTCAAAAATAGTAAAGTGGCGACGCCCAGAGGTCCATTCTCGACCGAAAACAACAACCATTTTACAAATGGTTAATAATAAAAACACTCACTCTCCTATGTAGCATAGTATATGTATTGCTATCATTAAACCACTTATCAATAATTAAAAAAATAATAAATAAAAACGTCACAACACTCTTATTAAAGATGAACGTTAATACCTCGTCAAACCGTGAATAAAAAAATAAGAGTAGAAGATGTGAAAATATACGGCAAAGGAAAAATTCATCCAAGGTAGTATATATTGGCTAACTTTTGTGAAATATTTCATGACTAACTTATCTGTGGTCTTGCGAACTGGCGTTGTCTTATTGCATGCAAACATGTTTTTTACATACATTTTAGCGGTGCCGCAGACAATACCGTTTAGTACGAGCAATGCTTTCGGTAATACCATCAAGGTTGCGAAACCACGCAGATGAATGGATCATAATTCAAGGGCAAGCTGAATCAGTAGCCACAATCACGAAGACGATCATAAAAGCAAGAACCTTTGTATCTCAAAGGTAGTAAAATTAACGGTAATATAGACAGGTAAACTACATAAAGAGAAACGTTAGACATTAATAATTCTAAACGTCACATTTATTTCCAATTTACCTCGAATCTCTCTCTCTTTCATAAAGACTATTGTAGAGTGTAGAATACGCAAATAATAATAATAACTAGTAAATCTACAGATCAGAGGCCTCAACGTCAGCTCTACAGCTAGTGAATTTATCTTTAAAAAATTATAATATTTGATCTGTTTCTTTTTTAAGATAAGGAAGCAAGACAGGAAATAAAAAAATCACTATTTAAACTATCTATTCAGGATATTTTTTTCCTTCAATGTATAATTACAATTTAATTAATATTAAACTATTAACTGATAAAAGCGTATTTTTAAATATATATATTACACTTTTTATTTCATTTTACTAGCATTTATATACATTCTTTGCAGCATCGAAAAAAACAAAACAAAAAACTCTGAACATAGAATCTTCCATCGATGAGAATGACGTGTATATAGGCAATTTTCATTTACAAAAGGGAAACAATCAATGATTGATTAAAGGAGATTCACTTTTCACTTTTATTTTCAGTTTAGGCTAAGGTTAAAGTCCCACATGGAAAAGATAAAGTGGTTTAATTTCTACGTACAAACAAAGCTGTAAAACAATTAAAAATACTAAAAGCCCCCTCCCCCCCTTAAAATTTTGGAAAAATCATTTCACAGCATTTTATAAAAATTTAAAGCTATAGAAATTACATTTTTTAACATCATACAATTTTCACCAATTAAAATGTTAAATATTTATTCAGTTCATAACAGTGTAAATTTCCATCACCAAATTTCCATCGCCATTTTTATTCAAAATTATGTTTTCGAATAAAATTGCATAAAAGTTACATTTTTAGAAAGATCGTTCAAAAAAATTGTTGTCTTGAGAGATGGGTACATTGAAAAATGTATAGAATCTGAGATAACTTCAATGGAAATTAGGTTGACAGCCGAATATTAACTTACGAATATAACTTTCAAATATTAACTTACGGTTCTAATCTGAAAAAGACGAAAGGCTTCAGCGGTGAAAGTGATGTTGCGTTTACCATCAAATGCGTATTTTTATCCATCATACCACACATTTATTGACTATAGAGAAAAAAATAAATGCAACTATCACTCATTAGGTGATTAGGTGCGTTCCTAATTATATAAATACGTAGCACCTATAGTCGTCGTCTGGTTCGTCCGTCTGTCTGCATATAACAGCGCAAAAACTACCCAACCGAATGGTTTGAAATTTAATATATATATATATATATAATCGTTGCAGAATTCTGTCGAGTCATTTCAAATTTTATGAAACTCGAATCAAAACTTAAAAAGATATTAATAAAAGTTTTCTTTATTCTACTGAATCCTTTCTTTATAGAGCATTGTTTGGGATAAACCCACATTCCAAAGGCTCCAAGATGGAAAAGATATTTGGAAAAAGAGTTAACATCCACCCTAAAGTCCTTACACGGATTAATAATGTAAAAGATTTTTCATCCAATTGGATTCACTTCAGAAGATTTTATTTATTTATTACTTGTAAATACTTGTTGCAATAAATGTTTTTTGTATTTTTTTAAATTAGTTGTTTTCTTTACTGTTCATACTTATAGAAATGTTACTGCTTTTCTAAAAGTAATTATTTTAAACTAGATAGTACCCATCAAGATTTGACGGTGAACTACTTGTAAGTTTCATTATAAAAATTTTTAGAATTTTATTTTGTTGCTTTTAAATTGGTTAAGTATTGAAAATTTGAAGAATTGTTATATAGTGCAATATAAGGTGATAGATAGCGCTGCCAGTTAAAGATATTCAATTAATGAAGTGAAAGAATTTTAAAACAGGAGATTAAAAAGTAATTGAATGAAGAGGGCATTTATTTTTACTTGCTACAATCTCTCTCTCTTTTTAAATAACAATATTTAGTATTTTGTCTTTTTTTTTTTTAAATTACACGACCTTTAAATTTTTTTTATTAATTTTATTTTTAACAGGCTGACAAAAGAACTTAAACTTTGCTGTTTGCAGCAAACGATTTATAATATATAATTTTTAAATTACTTGAATTTTATTTTACATTTTCATACATTTTTTATATATTAAACCATGGATATCAAGGTGATTTCTATTATAGTTCTTGTATTAAATTTTTTCCTTTCTTTTTTCTGTTTATATCTTCTTGATATATTTATATACTATATATTATAGTACATAATAGTGATACAAAATATAAATAAAAGTTTACATCAATTTATTTAATCTATTACTACATGAAAAATCTTTTAATTTAAATATTTTTAATATAAAATTAGTAATTAAAAAAATATTGCCTCTGTTAAATTTTACTTAGTTATAAAGTACTCAAATTAAAAAATATATGTACAAATTATATAACTTCTCCTCCTGAAGTTACATATGACATTATTAAAATGAATGAAGTGGTAATCGAACTGACAATTTCGCACTTGAAACCCAGCATAATTAGACCACTCAGCCACAGTGACCTTGATCTGAGTTACTCTAAAACTAAATATGTTCTACATTTAATTTCATGCATGCACACAATTTCGCTAAAAGAACTCTCAATTGTTTCTTGCTAATTATCAAGATATATTTTCTGCGTAAATATGTATAAAGTTTATATGGCTGCAACGAAACACTTTTTTTTTAGATTCAAATTTTTAAATCGAAACAATTTTTGTCATATAAAACAAACTATGTAGGAATGCAAAAAAAAAAAGAAATTTTTGTGAGTGGATTAGTAGCAATATCTGATTTTTAATGCTATACTTAATCTTTTCTTAGAGGGTTACCTGCAATTGAAAATTGTTTCAAACTCAAAAATCCTCAGTACTAACCCATCATATTTAAATTCTACATGAAATTTTACCCCAGGATACCAAATTTCAAGTCATTTTCATCTAGTTATTTATAAATGTTTCAAGTTTGGAACCTCTCATGTTGAATTTGTTATTTATCATGGGAAAATTGTAATATGGATAGAATTTTTAAACCACAAAAATTACTGACATTTTTAATTTGCATAATTGAAGCTTCTAGAAATATAATTTTTTTTATCAAGCATTTTATAAGTTACAGTTCAAATATTTTTTGAAAATATCTGCTTTTGGAAATTTTGAAAGAAGCATGAATTGTCACATATATATTTTACAGAAATGGATTTTTAGAAGCTTTAAATATACAGATTCAAAATTACAGCTTACTTCATCCAGTAGTTTTTTAGTTATGTTTAAAAAACTATGTACTTTGTAATCGGTTTTCCAACAATAAATAACAAATCTAACATTATTGGTAATCCATTCATACCAGTCATATATTTATACGATATGCAGCAAAGAATAACTGCTTGAACAAGTAGGCTGAACAAAGCCCGGGTTATATCCCGTCAGGGGCAGCAGAGTCCCCAAACTACCCACTGGGGTCCCTGAACTGCCCTGGTGAAGCCCGGCTATAGGTCCAATGACTTGTTAATTTTACGGGCAGTAATATTAAATTTATAAGGACCATATTAATTTATGGTCAGTGGACATAAAAAATGAAGGCAACTTTTACGAGCATAATGTTAATTTACGGTCACTGGACATTAAAAAATGAAGCTATCTTTTACGAACATAACATTAATTTACGGTCACTGGCCTTTAAAAAATTAAGCTAATTTTTACGGGCATAAAGTTAATTTACGGTCACTGGACATTAAAAAATGAAGCTATCTTTTACGAGCATAACATTAATTTACGGTCACTGGCCTTTAAAAAATGAAGCTAAGTTTTACGGGCATAAAGTTAATTTACGGTCAGTGACTTTAAATTTTACGGGCATAAGTTTACGGGTAAACTTGTATTTTTATGGTCATGATAGCTTTACGGTCATAACATTAATTTTACGGTCAGTGACTGGCACACTTTTTGCCAGTCACTGACCGTAATTTAGCAGTGAGATTTCTTAGAGTGTATTGTACGTAATCTACATAATAAAAGCGCAAGTCATGTGACCGGGGAAAACAAATACGGTCTAACCACTTCTTTTTTCATATGCCAAGCGGCCATTTTTATTCAAAATTATGTTTTCGAATAAAATTACATAAAAGTTACATTTTTAGAAAGATCGTTCAAAAAAATTGTTGTCTTGAGAGATGAGTACATTGAAAAATGTATAGAATCTGAGATAACTTCAATGGAAATTAAGTTGACAGCCGAATATCTCAATCCATTAGAGTAAATAAACACAAGAGATTCGTTCATTGTGAGTTATAGAAATATTAAACCATGGTGGTAATCATTCGCAAAGCAAGATCTCCATAGTGAATTTTGTAGTGCTGTCTGGTGTCGAAAATAAATTCGCATCTGTAAACGTGGCATACGTAATAAGAAAAAAAGGCATGCTCATTTCGCTCATAACAGACGATATAACTCATTTCACAGAAATAATAATAATGATTTTTTTTTCTTTATATTGTAAAACTAGTTATAGTACGAACGCTCATTTGTCACGTTCAATGTACAATTTCCAACTTGTTTATTCTATATGCAATTCTGAAATTTCAATATTCTGAAATTAAGGTTGAAAGAATATTAAAATTTAAATACCAAGTACTCTCTCCTGATAACAGAATTAAATTATTTAAAATTTTGGCCAAATTGTTTCTCAATGTTGCTAAAATATCTGGATATTGTCACAAAACTTTAATTTTATGTCGACTGAAAGCAACATTTAAAAAAAAAAAAAAATCAAATATGAAAAGAAAATCTTTAACATCGATATTATAAAGCACTAACGTGTGCGTCAGAAAAAATCTCTACAAATGAAATATTAAAAAGTGAAATTTTAGAAAATACAGAGTATATTTAACTATGCACCCCCCCCCCCTTTTTTTTTAACACTTTCCAACACAGTTGAAAAATATTTATGAATTCGGTTTGTCCGTGCTCCAACTCGCGTAAATATACTCGATTGCCATGCAATTCATATATATGTTATTGAGATTTACTATGGTATGTGTGGAATTGAAAATGAAGTGTGTACCATTTATAGCTCATTTACAGGGACACTCAAAATAATTCCGTTACATTACGGTGTATGGGGAAAAATAGTTTCCGGCGTATTTTAATGTAAAACTATTTCAAACATATTGAAATTGATATTACTATAGAATATGGCGAGTATAGCATTCATCGTTCAGTTACAGGGACACACTAAAGAATTCGGTAACAGTACTATCTATGAACAATAATTGCTGAAAACGCGTTTTCAGTTGTGGTACGCGTTTTTAAATTTAACAATTTTTTTACATATTACTTGGTGTGTATAAATGCTATAGAGGTCATTCCATGTCAAATCAACCAGTGACTCAACCTGACCATTTTAGATTTTGATGAAACTTACAGGAATCATTCTCCCTGATGATACAAATGAGAATATACTTTTATAATTTTTTTATCTCAGTAAATTTTCATACAATTAACTTTTTAAATTTCGAAAAATCATCATTTTTTGGCTTGTATAGATGTTTTCAATTTTATATTTCTCAAGTTCTATCAGGCGTAGAGAGCTGTTTGACCCCTCATTTTAAAGAGAATTTCATAAGGTTTAATTTGATATGCAAGTTGACTATGAGTGATTTTTAAAAAGTTAATTAAATTAAATTTAAAAATTAAATTTAAAAGTTTTTAAAATAGGGTTTTTTTAAAAATTTGAAAAAATTATGTTTTTTGTAATATTATAAACTTTAAATTCTGAAAGTTTTAGAGTGGGATCTCAATGGGATCAGCAGTTATGTTAAAAAAACTAATGTTAAACACTAATTGGGGCTGATATTTAAAGTTGGCACCTCACCAACTTTATGATTATGCTAAAGAGATCATTGTTTTATTCCTTTTAAACATTATTTTTTTATAACTGCTGATCCCATTGAGATCCCACTCTAAAACTTTCAGAATTTAAAGATTATAATATTACAAATAACATATATTTTTTTCAAAATTTTTAAAAAACACTATTTTAAAATTTTTTAATTTAAAATTTTTAAATTTAATTTAATTTAATTTTAAAAAATTACACATAGTCAACTTGCATATCAAGTTAAACCTTATGAAATTCTCTTTAAAATGAGGGTTAAAACAACTCTCTACGCCTGATAGAACTTGAGAAATTTAAAATTGAAAACATTTATACAAGCCAAAAAATGATGATTTTTTGAAATTAAAAAAATTAATTGTATGAAAATTTACTGAGATAAAAAAATTATAAAAGCATATTCTCATTTATATCATCAGGGAGAATGATTCCTGAAGGTTTCATTAAAATCTGAAATGGTCAGGTTGAATATTGAAAATTTTTGGTTGATTTGACATGGAATGACCCATAAGTATAGATCATATACAGGGCAGCACAAAAGATGTCGAATACATTTCGGTTTATTGACTATATAAACTCATACAAATCTACAATTTTTGACCGATTTGCACGAAATTTGATATGCATACGTTTTAGGACGAGAGTGAAGTTACTGACTACTTTAAAAATAAAATTAAAAATCACTATTTACCCTTTCTTTCAGCTATCTGCATATCTCCCCCCCCCCCCCCCCAAATGGCTTTTTTTTTTCTTTTCCTGTTGCCATAAACATAAACTGCGTTTGGACAATATTTGTATAAGGTAATAAAAATTCAAACCCACTTGATATATTTTCGCATTTGAAATTAACGTCATTCTGAGCAGATAATGCGCATTTTTCGAACATTAAATTTAAAAAGTTTACTATTAGTGTATTCTAGGCGCTGTACTATTAGTATGTTAAAATAACGTATAGTACCTTAATAATGTATTTGGAGTTAAAACATCTACTATAATACAGACATTTCAATTTTCAAAAAACTATAATTTTGTGCAAGTCCGACCGATTCATTGAAATATCAAAATCATTCATTATGCCCAATCATTACTTTAGACTCTAAATTTCATGTCCTGGCCTAGGATCTCAAACCGCCTCAATCGGACTCTGGGGAAAGTTATTTCTGACATTTCGTATGTTATTCAAGACTAGACTAGTGAAGAAATACTTCTTGAAAACGATTAAAAATGCTGCGGTTAACAAAGACTTAAAAAAGAGGCCACCGTAATCGTATTTGCCATATATTTATATAATGTTTAGTTAAACCGATGTCATTTTCTAAACCTTCTCCAATGTATGCAATTGCACTTTGCAAATCGTGATACAAAAGTAGAACAGATACAAAGCACGAACACGTGCTACCGCAGGAATAGTTAAAGTTCAAACAGCAGTTCGCCAAATGAAGTAACAAATGTTTTGAAAACTCGGGTCACTGCCGTAATTTAAAAATGTTATATGGAACAGAGAAACAAGGTTCAAACGCATAAAAAATCATAAATATTTCATTATAAAAGAAAAATTGGGTAATTTACTCAGTTCGGATTTCCGCTTTTATTATTTTAAACTAACTAAAACCAAAGTATGATATATTCATAACGTTATTTAATTAACCAGGTAATAATTGTATAAAAATGGGGCAAAATAATAATAATAATAATAATAATAAATCTTTCTGTTATTATTACAAAATACAATAATCTGTAAAAACTAGCTTACCAAAACATCATTTTCATTAAGGATTTAATTAACCAGTTTTTATGCAACTAAATACAAGGTATTTATTAAATCGCATTAATGACATCTTTCCTTCTCATTCTTCTTCGTCTCTCCCTCCCCCCCTTCCCCTCCGCGCACACACATCAAAACAATACAAAATTACTACCGAAATAGGTAAAACCTGCCTAAACAGAATCCTGCCTTGAACTGCAATTAAAATAGATGGTGTACCTGTACAGATGGAAACATTTTGTTTATTGAGATTCCGCTTAAGCAGGTTTTACTGTATTGGAGAAATTTTGATGATTATAAATTTGATTTGTTCCAAAATAAAGTTGTGTTTTAAGAATGCTATTAATAATTTAATTTTCAAAAATATTTTAAAAAGATCAAGCACGAATATGTATAAAAAATATATGAAAATATTTTAATATGAAATATTAAAATTTTAACATTACATTTCAATATCAAACTATGAATTTTTTTAAATTTTCATATTGACTATACCCCGACGACTAAACAAATTACACTAAAACGTACATTTACAGTATGCGCGTATCAGAAATCAAATAAAACAAATAAATATAACCGAAATCTATTTTATCGCTATCGTCAGAGCCTGGTCTAGCTATAGGCACACTGGACACGGTGAAGAGGTACATTTGTATAAGCGCCGTTTTACTAAGGTTAAAACGATGTATTCTTCTTTCTCTATTACTTTCCATGGATAAAAAATGCAAAGGCAATTAGAGTCAATTTGAGACAAATAGTAACGGGTCAAGTTATACCCGGCTCAAATCTGAAATACTTGAACCCAACCGGAAGACCGAAATGAAAGAATTTTAAATCCATATTTTAATGGGAAAAAAAATAGTCTGCAATAATATAATTTTTCTCTTTATTCAAATATAGTTTTTCACCCGTATTTAATATTCGGGAGCTTTCTTTTTGAAATTCGGGTATACCCGAATCCTATTCGCAAGAGTCAAAAACCCAACACGAAGAGAAAGAGAGAGAGAAAAAAAGTCAATTCAATAAAAAACTAGTCGGATGGGCCAATCCCAAAACTTTCTTCTATCTCACACATGTTAATACTTCAAAATTCACTACATGGCCATAATAATAAATAAAAAAAAAAGTTGGAAATCGTACTTCAAACGTGACAAATGAGGTGCGTTCGTACTATAGCTAGTTATATAAATATTCAGATGTTGCTAATTTTTAATTCTGTGAAATGAATTATATCGTTTGCAGATTAATTTCTGTAATAAAATAAGTATCTCGGTCGCTTGACGATTAAACTTCGGAAGCTCCTCTAACAAGAAAGCACAGATTTAAAAAAAAAAAAAAAAAAAAAAAAAAAATCAAATTTCTTAATAAATGTTTTTATTAATATTTTCTAAAGTTTTGATTCTATTTTTATAAAATTTGAAATGTCTCGACAAAATTCTGAAAAGATAATATATCTTAAATTTCAAACCATTTGGTTGGGTAGTTTTTGCGTTGTTATATGCGGACGGACGGACCAGACGACGACAATAGGTGCTACGTATTTATATAATTACGAACGCACCTAAAAAATCGTCCTTCTGTTGTACGTCAGTTGTTTGCGAATCGTCGGGTTACCTGCATGTGAAGCACCCTTCGTTCCACAAATCAGCCGATGTACACCACAAATACGAAAAGTCCTGATCTGTACCGGTAGTAAAAGATAGCCTCGCTATTACTCGGTTTTAAGATTTTAGCTAATTTTATTGTGAAACACTAAGTTAAAATGCGTGGAACCTCATTACAGAAGATTCATTCCCAGTTCTCGTCAATATTGAATTTGAATGAGAATTTCGCCAAATTAATCAGCGACAGCCAAATTGGCTTCAATTATGGCAATCTACTTTGTCGCAAAATTTGGTGGTGTTTCGCCAAGCTTGGCGATGATTTGATGCAGGCGATTATGGATATATAGTGTTAAGCATATAAGAGTTGCAACGATGAAACAAAATTCGCCAGAAAGCATGTTCACCGAAACTCGTAAATTAAACACTTTTATGGAGGAATCCTGATGTCTTGTTTCAAATTTCCACCCTAAAATTTCAAAGTTCATCAAAGTGCGACAAGTGTCTCAGCCATTTTTTTAAGACAGAGGCAAAAGAAAAATTGCTACGGAATCCTTGGATCAAGACCGATCATTTAAAGGGAAAACTTTTAAGGATTTCTAATCTTTTTTAACCCCTTAATCGCCACGACCGATAAGCGTAGACTAAGTTTTTAAAAATTCAGATTGCTTGATTGCCACCAATTTTTTTAAGTAGAAATATTCGTATTACTTAATGACAGATAAAATAATGCGAGCATTAAAGCCAATTACACTATTTTAAAAAACTGGTGGAAATCAAACAATCTGAATTTTAAACAAGAACGAAAAATCATGCGCCAAGCATAGATTATGTAACACTTTCCAACGCTTCCAAAATAATTTTACGAATCATACTCTTTAATAAGCTAAAAGATAACATCTGAGTAATCCGAATACTTTTATTCAGCCCTGTATAGGATCTATAGATTTGTATATATACTACATAGGATGCTAAATTTTAGTTCAGTTAGGAAACACGTAGCACAGTTTAAAATTCTCCGTCTGGAGTTAAATAACACGGAAATGTGTTCCCGAACTTTTGTGCTTCCCTGTGTAGGATCTACAGAATTTATACACACCACGTAATATACAAAAAGCGATTTAAAATTAAAATCGCGTTCAGTAACTTAAAACGCACTTCCAGGAATTATTGTTAACATACAGTAGAGAATTCTTTTGTGTGTCCCTGTAAATGAACGATGACTGCTATACACACAATATTCTGCAGTAAGTCTCTTGTAATGAACCTTATTAGCACTTTCCAACCTAGTTGAAAAGTGCTTATGACTTCGGTTTGTCTGGCCGTATGGCCGTCTGCCGTCTGGCCGTGCTCTAACTCCCGTAAATATGCTCGGATTGCTCTGCAATTTTTATATGTTATTGTCGTTATCTATAGCATGTTCCCTATTTCAACGGAAGTGTGTAGCACTTATAAGTTTTATTACAGGGACACTCAAAAGAATTCCGTTACATTGCGGTCTATGGGGAAAAATCATTTGCGGTTTATTTAAATAATGTTTCAGTATTTTAAACGCATTGAAATTTATATATATCACTAAGGTGCATTAGAAGAAGCTTAATATGGAATAGGGTGTGCATAGCACTTATAGTTACTTTACAGGGACAGTCAAAAGAATTCCGTTACATGACGTCTATGGAGAAAAATCGTCTGCAGCTTATTTAAATAATGTTTCACTATTTTAAACGCATTGAAATTTATATACAGTGTCTCACATAAGTGATGGGACACTTGTGCTTTACAAAAGGAAACTAATCAAATAAATTAAAAAAACATGTACACATTTTTTTTGTGGGTGTGTTTCATACTTAAATTTAGTAAAGATTATTACATAACATACATTTTGTCAAAATATTAAAATATTAATTTAATAAAAATACAAATGTTTAGAACGGAGCAAAAAATAGCTCACATAAGTGATGGGACACCATTATATATGCAACAAAAATCGCCTGAAATAAGCAATAAAAATATTTTTTGGGGTTTTATTTTTACTTAAAAGCAATTGGCAATAATTTATAAAATCGTCTGCAGTATTTCTCTCCAGTTTGTTTTGGAATTTTTGTGTTTTTTAGCTCTGTGTAGTCATGAATGCTAAACGAAAAGAAACTTCGCCTGAAATTCGAAAATTAGTTATTAATTTGCATATTGAACGTGGAAAATCTATTAGAAAAACTGCTGAAACAGTTAACTTGAGTCGTTCAACAGTTTTCAATATCATTAAACGATATAAAAAGAATCATATGATTCAGGATAAAAGAAGACCTGGCTGACCATCAAAGCTATCCAATGGAATAAAGCGAATTATCGTTCGAAATATTAAAAAAAATCCAAGAATTAGTGCTTCAAAAGTTGCTGCTGATTTACAAGCATTATATGGAATAATTGTTAATCCTGAAACTATTAGAAGGGTAATTCGATCTGCTGGATATCACGGTAGAGTAGCCAGGAAAAAATTCTTCGTAAGTGAAAAGAATAGAAAACTCAGACTAGCTTTCGCAAAATCCAACATAAATAAGAATTCTGATTACTGGAATAAAGTTATATTTGCTGATGAGAGTAAATTTAATATATTTGGTTCTGACGGTAGAATCTTGGTGTGGAGAAAACCCAGGGAAGAACTTCGCAAACAGAACTTGGTACCAACAGTAAAACATGGTGGAGGAGGAGTTATGGTATGGGGGTGTATGTCGTCCGCTGGAGTTGGTAATTTTGTTTTTATTGACAGTATAATGGATCAGTACAAGTATATTGATATTTTAAAGCAAAATTTGAAATCTTCAGCACGAAAATTGAACCTTCATAACGATTTTAAATTCTACCAGGACAATGACCCCAAGCACACTGCTCTGAACGTTAGACTCTGGCTGCTATATAACTGTCCTGAAATAATAAAAACACCACCACAATCTCCAGACTTAAATCCCATAGAGAATATTTGGCAAGAATTGGAATCAAGAATTCGCAAACACACCATTTCTTCAAAACAACAACTAAAATCGGTGCTTCAAGAAGAATGGGGTAAAATCACTCCAGAAATCACAAAAAAAATTGTCGAATCCATCCCAAAAAGATTAAATCATGTTTTAAAAGTAAAAGGAAATCCAACAAAATATTAAAACCTTTTAAAAAGTAAAATTTGTGGATAAATATTTGATGGAAAAGTAAGTGTCCCATCACTTATGTGAGCCATTTTTTGCTCCGTTCTGAACAATTGTATTTTTACTAAATTAATATTTTAATATTTTGACAAAATGTATGTTATGTAATAATTGTTACTAACTTTAAATATGAAACACACCCAAAAAATTTTTGCACATGTTTGTTTATTTATTTTATTGCAGTTTCTTTTTATAAAGCACAAGTGTCCCATCACTTTTGTGAGACACTGTATATATATCTAAGGTGCATTACAAGAGGCTTACTACAGAATAGTGTGTGTATAGCAGTCATCGTTCATTTACAGGGACACACAAAAGAATTCTCTACTGTCTGTTAACACTAATTCATGGAAGTGCGTTTTAAGTTACTAAACGCAATTTTAATTTTAACTCGCTTTTTGTCTATTACGTGGAGTGTATAAATTCTGTAGATCCTATACAGGGCAGCACAAAAGTTCGCGAACACATTTCCATTTATTGACAGAAACTCCAGAAAGATAATTTTAAACTGTGCTACGCGTTTCCTATCTAAACTAAAATTTAGCATCCTAGCATATACAAATCTATAGATCTTATACAGGGCTGAATAAAAGTATTCGGATATTTTTCCGAATATTGTATCTGTTGGAAATTCCTGAAATTATGTTTTTAAATATGTTATGCGTTTTCCAAATTGTTTACTTAGATGTTATCTTTTAGCTTATTAAACGGTATGTTTTGTAAAATTATTTTGGAAGCGTTGGAAAGTGCTACATAATCTATGCTTGACGCATGATTTTTCGTTCTTGTATAAATTTCAATGCGTTTAAAATAGGGAAACATTATTTAAATAAACCGCAGACGATTTTTCTCCATAGACGTAATGTAACGGAATTCTTTTGACTGTCCCTGTAAAGTAAGTATAAGTGCTATGCACACCCTATTCCATATTAAGCTTCTTCTAATGCACCTTAGTTATATATATAAATTTGAATGCGTTTAAAATAGTGAAACATTATTTAAATAAACCGCAAATGATTTTTCCCCATAGACCGCAATGTAACGGAATTCTTTTGAGTGTCCCTGTAAAAAAACTAAGTGCTACACACTTCCGTTGAAATAGGGAACATGCTATAGGTAACGACAATAACATATAAAAATTGCAGAGCAATCCGAGCATATTTACGGGAGTTAGAGCACGGACAGACGGCAGACGGCCAGACAAACCGAAGTCATAAACACTTTTCAACTAGGTTGGAAAGTGTTAAAAAGTGACCTGCACTGCCCGTGAATATATCGGGCGCGATGATTAAGGGGTTAATCTGAAATATATATGATATATTAGAGAGCACTCATTCCGGCGGAATATCGCAAATTCAACTGGGACCTGCTGGTCATAGCCAAAAAACATATAAATAAAATTTGGTTCAATTCTATGCTTAACTTCATACACTTGTCGTTGATACAAATAGAACACACACACACGGACATACAGACATTTTGTAAAAACATGTTTTTCGGAATTTCTGATCCCTAAAATCCGTAGAAAACCGGAAGTCGAAAAAAATTTAGTTTACAATACTTTCTTCTATTATAGACAGAAGAAAGTAATTGACTCCAAACAGACCCGATGCAGGACTATATATAGCCCCAAAAGCGATAATAATAGCTTGGAGTTATAAGAATTGATTAAAGAACCACATCTCTATGACGCATAATTTTTTAGAAAACTGCAAAAACCCTGTGCATTAAAAACAAGCTTTATTGGAAGCATAAACATCAGTATTTGCATTATGATACTATGTTTACATCAGTAGATACTCGAAATAAGCTCTGCACTCATTGAAACATACTAGCAGGCGTTATTGAATTTTATTAAACATAGACGCGCCTCCGGACTTTCGTGGACAGTACGATGATGGATTGTATTCACTCGCCTATTCAATGTTAGACTTAAACTTTCATTTTGTATGCGGGATGGTCATTTTGAGAATCTCCTCAAGCCAACATCGTCTGCTAACATCCATTAATTCATACCCATATTTTCAATAGAACTTTTTATGTGGACCAGATGTGACGTCAATTTTTTCCTTCGCATTTTCTCAAAATCTAATGATTCTAGAGGTATGATTCTTGAGTCAATTTCTATATACTCGAAGTAAAGATTCTCGTTCTGCATGTTTATACGGTCTTAACAGAACACCCTATCTAGGAATCATCCAACCCTTTTATCTCCGCAACGTTGAGAATTAACGTTTTAAGAATTGAGACTTATTCACCAAAAAAGATTACAATTTAGCAAAACTTTGAGCCAATACTTTTTCATAAGGGAGTTAAGATTCAAATAAATAACAAAAACACTCGGACGAAAAACCTATTGTAAACTGAATCATCTATCACCTTGTCTCTTCATAATATTTGGAGGAAATATTGCATTTTGCTATTCCTTTCTCGTTTTGGTCACACTTTGATTAGATTAAATACCATTGTATTTAGAATTTTGCATTGTTAAATTAAATTAAATTAAATTTTAATTTTAAAATTAAAAATAAAATAAAATAAATAAATAAATCTATATAAGTCAAAATGTATGTTATATGTTCCTTATACAAATCTAAAAATTTTGACCGATTTGCACGAAACTTGGTATAAGTTTCAGAATCCGGGTAACATTACCGGCTACTTTTATAAATTTCTCAGACCACACTTTACCCCTTTTTTCAACTTCCTGTCATAATTTAACTTTATACAAATCTTATTTTTCCCCTTCCCAAAATGCACCTTTTTTTCCCCTTTTCCTATTGCTACAAAGAGAAATTGCATATGGACAATATTTTATAAGCCATCTACTATAATAAAGATATTTACTTACCCATCATACGTAGTATAGGGTAAGTCTTGTAATCGTTTTGAAAATTGAAAAAAAATTTTTGACAGATTTACACGTTTCAGACACTGGAGATTCCGAAAAACATATTTTTAGAAAAAAATTTTTGCCGTCCGTCTGTGTGTCTGTAAACGCTCTATCTCCCGAAAAAAATGAGATAGAGACTTGCAATTTGGTATGTACCTAGTATGTAATAATGGGAAGAAGCCTATTTCATTTCAATAACCGCGATTAACCGGAACAATTTTTTTCGGACTCTCGAAATATTCGTTCTGATGAAAGGTATATAATTTTTTTCGAAATTGTTTATTTTAAGAAATGAATATAAAAGACAATAAAAAAACATAAATTTTGCATAAAGCATGAAGTCGATCGGATAATTAGTTGCTGAGATATTTGGAATCCTATTTCCCACACTCTTCGATTTTTCATGACCCTGTATTTCATCCAAATTTCACTTCAAAGATATATTTTAATTGGAAATTTGACGCTTAATCAGATGCAATAAACCGCTACTTAATAGGATTTTTATTTTTGGAGTTATAAGGATGTTTCTTTCAAGCAATTCAGTAATCGAGCCTTTAAAGTTTGTGACGTCATCAAGCCACGATTTTATTTGAATTGCAATGCATTTTATAAGTAGTTTACACATTTTTATTTTAATATTTTACATTATGCATATCCATGATGGGTAAGTATTACGGTGGCCCCCAACGACTAGTTTCAATTTCAAGTAAAACTATATGCCCTCATGGTTAACACGAGCAACGCCGAACAACTATGCTAGAATAATATATAAATATTGCAAACTCACCAACAATTCAGGCTGTAGTTCTCTGCGGCACAAAAGAGAAATAAATCAATCCTGAAAGTAAAGGAATAATACATCAATACATTATTAAGTCTTAGATAACATTTATGATTTTTTAATTTATATAATACATTTTCACGGTATTACTCTATATTAGTTTATACATCAAATCCAAAATTATTCAGACAAATTACTAAAATGAGAAAAATAAATAAATGGATTAATAACTAAAAATATCATTTAACTAAGTAATCATGTAACTTTTTTTTTTTTTTTTAATGGAAACAACGTGAATTGTCGTCATGAAATTAAACATAATTTAACAAGATTCAAACGAGCGACTTTTTTAAAACTATTTTTACGTTTATACTTATTTACACACATCCATCTTGAATACTTGTGTCCATTTATATACTTAAATAATATCTTGTATGCTTATGTACTATTTTCTGTGCATACAATAGATGTAATAAACCTTCTTTCGACAAATGAAAGTGATGGGGATCCATGAGGAATCTCACCTACTTCCTCATTTAACTAAAATTTTCTAAAATTAATAGGTTGATGCACAAACTAGCAGCATTAAATTATTTAGATCAATAATACACGTAAAGGAATCGGTACTAAAATAAGTAATAGCTTTTTCTACCACAATATAAAAAGCGCTATAACATATTTTTCCATGATCGGGGTATTTTATTATAATAGACACGGCGCTTTACCAGCGGCTGAAAGTAATAAGCAACTCTGTCGCTTAAAAAGAAAAAAAAAGTAATAATACATATTCAAATAAAAATAAATACAGAGATAGCTTGGCTAACGAAGACAATTCTTTTCGAAATCACGTTCGTTAGCCGAACTCTTCGTTAAACAAATATGATTACGTGTACAATTTAAATGGAACGAAGATGTGTCATATTAGCGCACTGATCCATTAAATGAATTAGATGAATCTATATTCGTTTTAGAGTCCGAGAAATAACGAAAAATAATCTTCGTTAGCCGAAACATTCATCAGCAGAGCAGGTGTATAAGAAAAGGAGGGGCTCAAGCCCTCCCAATTCAAATGAAGACAAATTATTTAAATCTCGTGAGCCAATCCAAACACTATTATTTTCAGTTTTTAGTGTTTGATAATTCATCTCTGAAAAAACAATTCTGTGCGTAAGAGACACTATAAATATCGATTCGATTTTTAACTAGTAAATCTGTAGATCAAAGGCCTAAACGACAGCTCTGCAAGTCGCATTTTTTACTTCGAATTCATTTACTTAATATTTTGAAACTTTTAAATAGCAGTTTCATTAACTTCATATTAATGTTACTGCAATTAAGATACAGAGTAGTTTCGAGAGATTTATAACTCTTGAGAATTTTAACGGGAAAATCAATTACATGTACTGTTTATTTTATGTAGGATATTTTTATTATACGTGGAGGGCTCTACTGCCCCCCCCTCCCCTTCAACTTCTTCTCCCGTTGACTTATTAATTTATAACCGTAACTCTCTACAATTCAGTATCTTAAATATTATATCTAAATTAAAATGATTTTGTGATAATCACATTAATAATTAGTTTGACGATTAATTACTGTCATAATTATTTTATTGAATATTGATTATCCTAATTGTTCTCAATTGTTAAAATCTCGATTTATTTGAGAATGACTACTTTGAGACCGTCCCATAACTTTTGTATTGATACGGCACCAGGGTTCGTAAATAACATGATATTTTCGAAAATATCAAAAATATCCAATATCTTCAAAACAGTTAACATATTGATGATTATAAATATTTTCAGCCTTAATATAAATTAGAAACTAAAACACATTGCACTTATCATGAAAACTTGATAAAAAAAAATAGACTAATACAATATTCTAAATTATACAATATCTAATTAAACAACATTCTAAATTACTTTTACTTTTTTTTTTCCACTTACATAACAAAATTGAAGATCAAGTAAATGAAAACAGATACAATTTGCTTTTCACACTTACAAAAAACAAACTATAGGATTTAGTGTCAAGAAAATTTTATGTTTTATGCAACAAAATTTTAAATGCAAAATAAATTTGTTTTCTTTTTAGAAAAATTTTAACATAAATATACGTTTGTTCTTCTTTTTCATTCCCTAACTTGTTATGCAAGTTTAAACTAATTAAGACCAGAAAAGATTCTTTCAAATGAAGCTGTGAATAAATTACTTATCTAAGTTACATAGTTTATCTGTCAATGGCTGTTCTAAGTAAATATTCATCCACATAATTATTGGTTCTACAGTTAAAAATTCAGCTTCAAACGTAAAACTTGAAGATTATCATTATTATTTTATTTATTTATTTATTTATTGGCTAAAAAGTTACTGCTTGAGTAAAAGTTCTTCACCTACAAAATGACACAATCAATAACAGTTCGACTGAAAATATCAAAATAATCATACACAATGATATTTTAAAATATGTATCAAATATTTGAAAATACCGAAAATATGAAATATCATGATAATTTGAAAATAAACATCCATTGATATATATCACCGAACCCTGTACGCCACTGTAGCAGAGGTATTCATTAGCCGATGTATCACTGTAAATTATTTAACACTCGTTAAAATACAGGTGGAAACATTCATTTCAGATTCGTTGAACTTTCATTTTGAGAATACACATTCCGACAACTTCTGAAGCATACATAGCATTACATTTAAATACATTTTAATGACGAATAATTGCTGAAAATTCCTCCTAAACGATGCTCAACTCAGTATGCCACCCTCGTTTACAGTGCAACAGTTGGAAGGATCAAGAGTTCAAGCACGAAAGGGTGTGTTAAAAAGAAAAAAAAAAAAAAAGCTACTAACGCCCTCTAAAAAACACCTCATAAGGTGAAGCTCATTAAGGTATTCCAACGATGAAAGAAAAAGGTCAACGTACAAGGCACGGTAGGTACAGAATGGAATTAATAAAGCAAGCTTGGTCATATATTAATGGATAATAAAATTCCATAAAACCGTTGTCATGCCGTATTTCTCAAATATAAACCCAATTTTATCAATGTTTCGTATAATGCCGCCATATTCAACCTGCGAACTGCAGTTAGATTGCCGAGGCATGTGTCTTCACATACAGACATTATTCTTTTGTAACAAGACAGGCAAAACATGTCTTACACATATGAAACACTTTCAAAAGATTATGAAACTTCATTTTTTTTTTCATACTATAAAAGGAGATACCTTAAAATACAATTTTGTAAACGCATAACAGAGTACAAAAACAATTTTCAGCAATTAAAACACATAGACGGTAATGAATTCAAAATCTTGAGCAGCCTGTAAATGAATTATGGATTTTTATACTTTACCGCATCGAGTACTAAATTTTAATTGAGCTGGAAAACGCAAACACAACTAGAAACTAGGGGGGGGGGGGGGGAATTAAAAGAAATTCCATGAGTACGTATCATAAATTCAGAGAAAATTTTCTTAACAGTTATTAATAATTATAATACTATGTTTTCCCTGCAAATATGGATTATGTCTTATATCTTCACCCCAAAAGACATATTTTCATATGTTTTTTATCCGCTAAATGTAGTTTACAATTGTATCACTAACATGAAGCTCTTGTAGAAAAATGAAAATGTATGTACATTTATTCATCTTCAGATATGTAGTTTTTTCATATGAAACAATATTTTGGATTTTCTTTTGAAAAATCAGGTGCATCCGAATACGATCCCCGCAACAAAAGGTGAAAAAAAAGTCAACCCGACGTACGATGAGAAAAATTAACGCAAACCCATCATGAGCCGAACTGCGGGTTCTTTGTAAAATCGGGTTCTCCGACCTGATGTGGTTACTCTAGTACGCATACAAAAAAGTGATATTTCATTCATCCTAAGAAAAATGTTTTGTCTGACGAAATGACAGAACATACTTTTCCAACAATGGTGCTCTTACAGCTGGAAAAGTGGATTTACAGGCTTTTTACCACTTTCCAGCTAGTTGAAATTGTTTATGACTTCGGTTTGTCTGCCGTCTGGCCGTGCTCTAACTCGCGTGAAAATACTCTGATTGATCTGGAATTTTTGTATGTTATTATCGTTTACTACAGCATGTTCCCTACTGAAAATGAAGTGTGTAGCACTTATAGTTTTTTTTACAGAGACAGTCAAAAGCATTCCGTTACATTATAGTCAATGGGAAATAATCGTTTCAAGTGAATTTTGACGAAACTACGCCATTTGAAACATGATGAAATTGATATAGTATGTAATTATGAAGCGCATTAAAACATGCTTTTTTTACAATAGGAGGTACAAGTGTTTATTATTCATTTACAGGATCAAATAACAGAATTTTGTTACACATTGTTGTTCTAAGGGGAAAAATAGTTCGCAATGTAATTTAATGATGTTTCACTATTTCAACGATAATAAAAATTATAAGCATTACTGAGGTGCACTTAAAAGTATGGTGTGCACTGCATTTATCCTTCATTTACAGGGACACACAAAATATATCGGTTACAGAATACGTGCGATAATTACAGTCTATGTGTGATAAGTGCGTTTTCAAGTTTGGTTTGCGTTTTTAAGTTTAACTGTTACGTGATTTGTATAAATTCGGTTGATCATATACGGGACTACACAAGGGAATTCGTAAGTATTACAGACTACGGGTGGGAGTGAATTGCTTAAGGATAGTTTTAATTCTGTTACGCATTTTCCTGCTGAACTATATTTAGAGGCCTAATATAAGTTTGTGTAATATAAATAAATTAATATACAGGGCTACGCAAAGAACAAAATACATTGTCGTTTATGGTTGGAAATTGCTGGAAGTGAGTTTTAAGTTGCCTTATGTGTTTTTTATCTGAATTTAATTTTAGATTAATATGTGGTGTGTACAAAAGTGTTTACATAATATACAGGGCTGCACAAAATTTTCGAGTGAATTTCCATCGAATGGCGAAAATTGCTAAATGTAAATATTCTAACAGTACTAAATTTTATCATGCTATATATCCACATCATATACAGGGCTGCACAAAAAATTTCGACTTTTTTTGACACTGGAAGGTAATTTCGAAAACTATATTTTTCAATGTGGTATATGTTTTCTAAACTGTTTACTTACATATCTTCTTTTACCTTATTTAACAGTGAAGTTTTGTTACAGTTTTCCAGTTGGAGAGTGTTTCATAATCTACGCTTGACGCATTTTTCGTTCTTGTTTTTTATTATGCTTGTTTAAATTTCTTGGCAACCCTATTCATCTCACTCCTCTGTCTGTCAGAGTTCGTTCTCGGAAACTGTATAAGTTAGAGACATGAAATCTTGCATACTTGTAGCTGAATATCTCCTGTCACACGACAAACCATAAAATTTTGAAAAAGTATTATATTATTTTAATTAAATGAATTAATTTAGTGGCATCCGACCATTTTTGAGATTTGGATTTTAAAACAAACTTAATGTCGGTCTTTTACGTGGTTCAGACGTAGCGCGTTTCCCTTCTAACCCAAAAGTTCCGAGTTCTGTTCTAGACGAAGGAAGTTAAAATTTTCGATTTTTTTTCGTCAGACTACATTTCATTGTCGGATGGGTTTAATTAAAAGAACTTTCGTATTTTTTGCCATTTTAAGGGTTTCAATTTTTTAGTTAAAATTAAATCATGTAATTAAATATACTTTTCAGATAATACAAACATATGCTGTTACAATTGTCTGAAAAGCAGTTCTTGAATATTTTTTATTTGATTAAAAAAAAAAGCTTCCTCTTGTTATCCTTTTATTATTAAATTTAATGGTGCTGTCATCTATGTTCTTATTGATGAAATGCATTGATAAATGATAAGGATTTAATAATTATAAATTAATGATTTGAATTTATTAATTAAAGGATAAGTGTTTTGAAAGGAATATTAAACAAAACCCTCTGTGCTATTTTCGATTACACTTACCTACTTGTAATAAAATATCAAACAGAATTTTAAAGTTCAAATATGGTACTAAAGAAAATGCTAAAAAGGGTAAATGGTAATTGCTAATACAATTCTAAAAAATGTGAAAAGGTACTAAAAAACAAGTGAGGAAAAGTCTACCGGTCAAAATCAAAACGACCCGAAAGGTTAATAATAATAATGCTTGCTATCAGATTCCATGAAAAATACTAACTATTAAAGCTTTTAAATGTTCTTTATTTTACTTAAATTTATTATTGCTGCAAATCTCACGAAGATTTCTTTGCAAAGAAGAGGGTGGGTGTGCATTATACGGCGAAAATAACCAAAAACAAGAAAATGTACTCTTAAAATGTAGGTGCGCATTATACGCCGGAACGCGTTATATGCTGGGATATACGGTATACACAAACAAATTGTACAACCTTCTTTGTCGGGCCCCACCAGTGGCTGAGAGGTTGTGCTCTCGAAGCTGGTAGACGGGAGGTGCGGGGTTCGATCCCAATCGCGCCCGTCGGCCTAATCGCTCGGAGTTTTCGTGGTTTTCTTTCGAGCCGTGGATTTTCTCCATGCGTAAATACGGATTAGGTTCCCTTAGAAAGACCCCCACGAAGGGCACTCCCCCTGGGCCTATATCCCTAGTGTCGATAATTGGCCGTCAATAATCAACCCAACCCAACCCTTCTTTGTCGGAGGTCAGTTAAATAATTACATGAATATGTATGCTAAAAAAGATATAGTGACGAAATGTCAGAACTTGTTTTCCGAGCAATGATGCTCTTATAACTGGAAAAATGGATTTACAGGCTTTT
This sequence comes from Maratus michaelseni, assembly GCA_963931845.1. NCBI lineage: Eukaryota > Metazoa > Arthropoda > Arachnida > Araneae > Salticidae > Maratus > Maratus michaelseni. Next base: position 123,995,594 of record OZ007595.1, read on the forward strand.
ATTCATTGTGATTCTTTAATTTCTTGGTGAAAATGTAGTCCTTCCCGCCAAACTATTGTCAGCGACAGTTTTTTTTTTAAAGCGATTTTATTGCAAATGGTGTTATTGTAAACTAAATATAATACACTAGGGGGCTCAGCCCCCTACTCGCTAACGCTCGCCAACCCCCCGTGAATTGCGAAGCAATTCACATTGAGACCGTTTCGCGGTCACAGCTCGCTTCGCTCGCTCGCCCCTTTTTTTCAGCAATTCTAGCCGGAATAAGTTCTACCATAAAACATTTGAACATATGAAATTGACAATTTATTTTAATGTAAAAAAATAATTCTCCGTTGAAAACACAACTGAAAATGCATTTATTTGGCGCTACCAATGGACATATAAATCATTTAAATACTATGAAAAAAGGATTTTTTGTACAGCACGACTTAAATTCATTAGAAAAAAACTACGTTATAGGAAGATAGTTTGTTTTATTTCATCAATACACCAACAGATGGCGGCAGGGGATATCTAGACAGTTGATTTTTTTTTTCTCCGTCTTTTGAGTGATTGAAATTCGTAAATGAATTCTAAATCAGAGTTGAGAATTCATTTGAAATTAACGATATTGCTCATAATTAAAATGAGGAATCATCTCAGACGCTTTGGATTACGTACATGTTATTTTATTTTTAATAATTGCAAGTTTGAGTTTCATTCTATGGTTTCACTTCTCTCACACTGACCGCCATATTGGACGGAGGCGGAGCTGATCTAACACAATCTAGTCTGTTCATTGGTCTGAGCTCTGGAAACTACAGTTGTTGCCAAATCATAAGTTACAAATTCAGCCCTTTTTTCGCGCCACGTAAGACATATAGATATTTTAAAGCAGTTATTTTATATTTTATATTATTTATATAAATCATAAAGAAAAAATAATTTAAAAATGTTAATTAAGTGTAGCAGTAAATAAGATTTATAAAAAAATCTTCCGGAATGCTAATATTTTGTTGCTCACGATAATTTGGTGGGAAAGAATATGACCTTCGCAATCAATGTTTTCAAGTCAGTGTCGTTTCTGCAGCTGTAAAATTATCAGATTTTAGTCTAAAATTCTCATACAACTAGGCCATTTTTATTTTTTAAAAACTACAGCTCTTATAATTTTAATAGGAGAGGACTGTCATTATATTCAAAAAGAAAAAATATATATACTTTCAAAAAACTACCTTATTGACAAATTTTATTAACGCACCAGAAAAGCTAAGATTAATAATTGTTTTGAACACTTTCCGATATAGTTGAAAATTTTTTATGAATTCGGTTTGTCTGGCCGTCTGTCAATTCTCTAAAACGCGTAAATATACTGGGATTGCCTTGCAATTGATATATGTTATTGAGGATTACAATGGCATGTTTGGCATTGAAAATGAAGTGCATACTATTTATAGTTAGCTTACATAGATACTCAAAAGTATTCCGCTACATTACGTTGAATGAAAAAAAAATCGTTTTCATTGTATTTTATTGATGTAATTTACTATTTCAAACATAATAAAATTGACATGCATCACTGAGGTGGACGACAACATGTTTTCTATAGAATAAGTAGTAATTATAGTTCGTTTACAGATACACTCAAAAGTATTCCGTTACATTACGGTCAATGGGGAAATGTTTTTATTGCATTTTAATGTTGTCACTCTGTTTCAAAACATAATGAAATTGATATACGTCATTGAGGTGGATGGCAACATGGCATCAATAGAGTAAGTAGCAATTATAGTTCGTTTATAGCAGCCATACTCAACCTTTTTTTCTCGCGGGCCACAGACAAAAGTTTGCGATGTTACGCGGACGCAACACACTTAAAAAAGGGCAAATAAAATAGTAAGATAATATAAGTAGTATAACAAAGCAATATAACAAAGTTAGTATCATCAGTAGTATCAAAGTTAGTTTTATATCAGTAGTATCAAAGTTAGTTTTATATCAGTAGTATCAAAGTTAGTATTATATCAGTAGCATCAAAGTTAGTATTATATCAGTAGTATCAAAGTTAGTATTATATCAGTAGTATCAAACTTAGTATTATATCAGTAGTATCAAAGTTAGTATTATCAGTGGAATCAAAGTTAGTATTATCAGTAGTTAGTATTATGAGTGAACGTTTTTCGCGGAAGAAATGTTACAAAAACATTTTAACACCGCTATTTCCAAACAATAAACTTCGTAGTATATTTTTACTGCAAATGTTGTAAGAAATCAGCCCCGAAGTCTGAAATAATGGTGTACAAATTGTTTGATGCCAATTATTTCTGCGACAACGTTCAACCCTAAAAAGAAGTATTAGTTATATACAGGGCCATAACCGTAAAACCAAATAATATAACAATGCAGAATTTACAAGTTCTAAAGGAAAAAGTGGGAGATTTTTTTATATATACAGTGTCTCACAAAAGTGATGGGACACTTGTGCTTTATAAAAAGAAACTGCAATAAAATAAATAAACAAACATGTGCAAAAATTTTTTGGGTGTGTTTCATATTTAAAGTTAGTAACAATTATTACATAACATACATTTTGTCAAAATATTAAAATATTAATTTAGTAAAAATACAATTGTTCAGAACGGAGCAAAAAATGGCTCACATAAGTGATGGGACACTTACTTTTCCATCAAATATTTATCCAAAAATTTTACTTTTTAAAAAGGTTTTAATATTTTGTTGGATTTCCTTTTACTTTTAAAACATGATTTAATCTTTTTGGGATGATTCGACTAATTTTTTTGTGATTTCTGGAGTGATTTTACCCCATTCTTCTTGAAGCACCGATTTTAGTTGTTGTTTTGAAGAAATGGTGTGTCTGCGAATTCTTGATTCCAATTCTTGCCAAATATTCTCTATGGGATTTAAGTCTGGAGATTGTGGTGGTGTTTTTATTATTTCAGGACAGTTATATAGCAGCCAGAGTCTAACGTTCAGAGCAGTGTGCTTGGGGTCATTGTCCTGGTAGAATTTAAAATCGTTATGAAGGTTCAATTTTCGTGCTGAAGATTTCAAATTTTGCTTTAAAATATCAATATACTTGTACTGATCCATTATACTGTCAATAAAAACAAGATTACCAACTCCAGCGGACGACATACACCCCCATACCATAACTCCTCCTCCACCATGTTTTACTGTTGGTACCAAGTTCTGTTTGAGAAATTCTTCCCTGGGTTTTCTCCACACCAAGATTCTACCGTCAGAACCAAATATATTAAATTTACTCTCATCAGCAAATATAACTTTATTCCAGTAATCAGAATTCTTATTTATGTTGGATTTTGCGAAAGCTAGTCTGAGTTTTCTATTCTTTTCACTTACGAAGAATTTTTTCCTGGCTACTCTACCGTGATATCCAGCAGATCGAATTACCCTTCTAATAGTCTCAGGATTAACAATTATTCCATATAATGCTTGTAAATCAGCAGCAACTTTTGAAGCAACTAATTCTTGGATTTTTTTTAATATTTCGAACGATAATTCGCTTTATTCCATTGGATAGCTTTGATGGTCGGCCAGGTCTTTTATCCTGAATCATATGATTCTTTTTATATCGTTTAATGATATTGAAAACTGTTGAACGACTCAAGTTAACTGTTTCAGCAGTTTTTCTAATAGATTTTCCACGTTCAATATGCAAATTAATAACTAATTTTCGAATTTCAGGCGAAGTTTCTTTTCGTTTAGCATTCATGGCTACACAGAGCTAAAAAACACAAAAATTCCAAAACAAACTGGAGAGAAATACTGCAGACGATTTTATAAATTATTGCCAATTGCTTTTAAGTAAAAATAAAACCCCAAAAAATATTTTTATTGCTTATTTCAGACGATTTTTGTTGCATATATAATGGTGTCCCATCACTTATGTGAGCTATTTTTTGCTCCGTTCTAAACATTTGTATTTTTATTAAATTAATATTTTAATATTTTGACAAAATGTATGTTATGTAATAATCTTTACTAAATTTAAGTATGAAACACACCCACAAAAAAATGTGTACATGTTTTTTTTAATTTATTTGATTAGTTTCCTTTTGTAAAGCACAAGTGTCCCATCACTTATGTGAGACACTGTATATATCTATCTTTTCTGTCAGTCTTTTGCTCAATGTAAAAACTTTTATTTATTAGTTTTTTTAATTTTAGAAATATATAGTGTAAATTTAACTAATTTAGAATAGTTAATTTGATTAGTGTTGAAGATTAAGAAATGTATACACCACTGTAACACAAACGCAGGACTGCACGCAAAAAGAAGTTTTTTCTAAGGAAACGTCATTTAAGATGTTTTAACATAATTTAAAACAAGTTGGAAATTGTACGTCAAACGTTACAAACGAGGTGCGTTCGTACGCACGTTTTAGAATTAAATTCATGATATCCCGTGCGTAGAACGGGTTAAACAGCTAGTTAAGTATATATTTTATGACACTGTTCATACAAATATCTTAACTAGTTATATAAATATTCAGATATATATGTATCAGCTAGTTATATAAATATTCAGATCTTGATGATTTTTAATTCTGTGAAATGAATTATATCGTCTGCAGATTAATTTCTGTCATAAAATAAGTGTCTCGGTCGCTTGACGATTTAACATCCATCGGAAGCTTCTCTAACAAGAAAGCACCGATTTAAAAAAAAAAAAATTCAAATTTCTTAATAAATATTTTTATTAAAATCTCCTAAAGTTTTGATTCGATTTTAATAAAATTTGAAATGTCTCGACAAAATTCTGCAAAGATAATATATTTTAAATTGCAAACCATTTGGTTGGGTAGTTTTTGCGTTGTTATATGCGGACAGACAGACAGACGGACGGACAGACAGACAGACGGACGGACAGACGGACGGACCAAACGACGACTATAGGTGCTACGTATTTATATAATTACGAACGCACCTAATAAAATGAATTAGAAATGGCAGGACAGATTTAGTCTTCTTATGAAAAAATATAAAACAACAGTGAAGGTCTTAAATACCTTTTATGCGCATCTCAGTTAATTTTATAAATATGGATTAATGACTATGTGTCTCGGGCCGAACACAAAAGGTCGCCGCGCCGCAGGTTGAGTATGGCTGGTTTACAGGGATGCACAAAAGAATTTCATTACACTGTGATCAATGGTGAAAAACCGTTTGCTGTGTATTTTAATGATGTTACACTACTTCAAACATAGTGAAATTGATATACATTACTGAAGGTGGATGGCTACAACGTGTTTTCTATAGAGTACGTAGAATTTATCGTTTATTTACAGAGACACTCAAAACAACGAACAGGAGAGATTCGGTTACATTGGGGGAGGGGGGATATAACTGCTGGATGTGCGTTTTCAGCTACGATATTCATTTTATGGTATATACTATATAGTATATTAGGAGGTGTATGGATTATATACAGGTTGCACAAAAGAATTCGCACACATTACCAGCAGTGCACAATTGCAGAAAATAATTTTTTACAACATTGTGTTATGTTTTAGCATCTATGATGTAATACATGATTTTTCGTTTTTTAAAAAGAAAAGGTAAAGGATATAGTTTGTCCGCAAATACGCATAAAAAAATAAATAAATAAGCAAATAAAATAAATGAATAACTAAAAATCTGCATAAAAACAAAATTTTAGTGTTTTCAAATATGTTTTTTTTTTTGTCATTTTATTTTGTCCAATTATCCACAATCGAGATTCTCTTTCATCGTATGAAGTAGCATGCAAAATATGTTTTAAATATAGATAGATAATATAGATATATATATAGAGAGAGAATCGTACATTTTATTGCATACTTAACTAGTAAAACAGTTTGAGTGGGAGGTAGTAAAATTTTTTGCAATACTTTATTTAAATATTTTGCGACACATACTTTGATAAATAGGCATTTCGCCATTATGAGACGCACGAACTCGTCAAACCACAAAATTTGATACTCAATTTGTCGCACAAAAGTTATTAAGAAACAATAGTTTAAATGTCCGATTGTTAATTTCGATTGTAGCTACGCTATCAAGGTCTCAAAAATGGAGACAAATATCAAAATGAGTTTCTCTCCGATGTCAATCATGCAATATTTAATTCCTACTAATGGCAAACGGAATTGAACCGTGTTTCAAAGACAACGGTCATACTTTTGTACTTGACCTACGAAGATTGGTCTTCTGAAACAAATTAACTTGTGGTGCCATTGTTTTTCTTCTACTTGGCTGAAATAATCTGCGACATTAACGCTATCTTAAAGACATCATAGTTTATACCAGCGTGAGTAACGTCTCATCAGTAAATACAGAGACTGACGCAGTGTACATGCAAAAAAATTAGCAAATTGTTTATTGGAGGCTTTGCTTTGGCAATACATACTAAAGGCACCTGTGAAATTATATTCTATAGCAGCCATACTCATATAGCAGCGACCTTTTATGTGCGGCGCGAGACACATAATCATTAATCCCTAATTATAAAATTAATTAAGATGATCTTTAAAATTTTTTTAACACCTTCGCTGTTCCTTTATATACTTTCATGGGAAGATAAAATCCGCCAGTTATTTGTAATTAGTAATTTAAAATCATATTTAAACATCTTAAATGCCATTTCCTTTGTTTTGTTTTTTATGTAGTTCTATTCGTGCTACAATGATGCATACTAATGAAACATTGTTCCAAATTAATTAAATTTGCACTATATATTTCTACATTACATAATAAATAAAAAGTTTTTGCATTGAAAACTGAATCATTTATTAAAGAAAATCTTTTTTTTTTTTTTTTTTCTTTAGAATTTGGTAATAGTCCAGTAGAAATAGCATTTTACCTTACAAAAATTCGGATAGTTCTGATTTTTGGGTATGTTGTAAAGGTTGACCCTCTAATAAAAAAACCAAGTTTTCGACCTTCTAGACCTTGTGCGTTTTTCACAATATTGAAAAAAAAAACAATATTTTTTCGGCACTTTTTTCGATTTTTCTTAAATAACTCAATTTTAATGCATTTTACAGAAAAAAGCACTGTTACCATTTTGTAGAACATAAACTTCTCTACAACATGCAGTATTCAGGTTTGTAAATTGTCCAAATAGGGGGTAAGATACGGAGCCGGGAAAATGGGTAAAATTTGCAAAAAATGCAAAAATCCACTAAAGACGTTAGTTTTTGCTTAATAACCTACTTTTAGTGCGTTTTAGAGACAAAAGCACTTTCTCCATTTTGTAGAGCATAAAATTCTCTACAACATACAGTATTCATGTTTGTAAATTGTCCAAATAGGGGGTAAGATACGGAGCCGGAAAAAGGGTTAAATTTGGAAAAATGTAAAAATCAACAAATGACGTTAGTTTTTGCTTAATAACCCACTTTTAGTGAATTTTAGAAACAAAATTGTCATAATCAACTTTTTAGAGCATGAGATAGTCGACAGTTTTATTTATTATAGGTTGACCCTCTAATAAAAAAACAAGTTTTTGATCTTCTAGACCTTGTGCGTTTTTCACAATATTGAAAAAACCAATATTTTTCGGCACTTTTTTTTATTTTTCTTAAATAACTCAATTTTAGTGCATTTTACAGAAAAAGCACTTTTACCATTTTGTAGAGCATAACATTCTCTACAACATGCAGTATTCAGATTTGTAAATTGTCCAAATAGGGGGTAAGATACGGAGCCCGGAAAATAGGGTAAAATTTGCAAAAATCCACTAAAGACGTTAGTTTTAGCTTAATAACCTACTTTTAGATCGTTTTAGAGACAAAAGCACTTTTATCTTTTTGTAGAGCATACAATTCTCTACAACATGCAGTATTCATGTTTGCAAATTGTCCAAATAGGGGGTAAGATATGGAGCCGGGAAAATAGGGTTAAATTTGGAAAAAAATGTAAAAATCCACAAATGACGTTAGTTTTTGCTTAATAACCTAATTTTAGTTCGTTTCAGAGACAAGAGCACTTTCACCATTTTGTAGAGCATAAAATTCTCTACAACATGCAGCATTCATGTTTGTAAATTGTCCAAATAGGGGATAAGATACGGAGCCGGGAAAATAGGGTTATTTATTTTTCAAGTATTTTTTTACATTATTCCCAGCTATTAATTTTACTTTCGACTTTGAATTCTTGGCCCTGATGCACCTATGTCTACTGACTAGGTTTTTTGGGTAACTTCGCCCCCCCCCCCCCTCAACTATTCAACAGTTACCTATTATTGTACATATTATAATTAATTAATTGCATCGTTTAATCAATATCAAATATAAAAGCTCGTTTTTAAATTAATGACTTGTCAGGTGGTATTTTTTTTCTTTTATCCATAAATTGTATTATTCTGATTTTTAGAGTCTATTATAGATATTTAATGATCCAATAAATGAAACTTATAGAGTACTTCTTGCTTTACAAACTTTATATTGACACTTTTGTCTCTAAAACGCACTAAAAGTAAGCAAAAACTAACGTCTTTAGTGGATTTTTGCATTTTTTGCCCTATTTTCCCGGCTCCGTATCTTTCCCCCTATTTGGACAATTTACAAACCTGAATACTGCATGTTGTAGAGAATTTTATTCTCTACAAAATGGTAAACATGCTTTTTCTATAAAATGCACTAAAATTGAGTTATTTAAGAAAAATAAAAAAGTGCCGAAAAATATTGGTTTTTCAATATTGTGAAAAACTCACAAGGTCTAGAAGATCGAAAACTTGTTTTTTTTATTAGACGGTCAACCTATAATAAATTAAACTATCGACTATCTCATGCTCTAAAAAGTTGATTATGACAATTTTGTTTCTAAAATGCACTAAAAGTGGGTTATAAAGCAAAAACTAACGTCATTTGTGGATTTTTACATTTTTTCAAAATTTAACCCTTTTCCCGGCTCCGTTTCTTACCCCCTATTTGGACAATTTACAAACATGAATGCTGCATGTTGTAGATCTACAAAATGGTGAAAGTGCTTTTGTCTCTAAAACGCACTAAAAGTAGGTTATTAAGCAAAAACTAACGTCATTTGTAGATTTTTACATTTTTTCCAAATTTAACCCTATTTTCCCGGCTCCGTATCTTACCCCCTATTTGGACAATTTACAAACATGAATGCTGCATGTTGTAGAGAATTTTATGCTCTACAAAATGGTGAAAATGCTTTTGCCTCTAAAATGCACTAAAAGTAGGTTATTAAGCAAAAACTAACGTCTTTAGTGGATTTTTGCATTTTTTGCAAATTTTACCCTATTTTCACGGCCCCGTATCTTACCCCCTATTTGGACAATTTACAAACCTGAATACTGAAAGTTGTAGAGAATTTTATGCTCAGTGCCTCGTGGAGTGGCCCGTCGTCGCGTCGTGTCATTTCAAATTATTAAGAAACAAACATTTTTCGCGACATCGAAAAAGAATTTCGAAGCACTTTATTACGGCAAATCCCATCTTTAGATAAACAAAAAAGAAAAATCGCGCGTCAAGCATAGATTATAAAACACTTTCCAACATATTCAGATTACTGTAACAAACTTTTCCCGTTTAATAAGATAGCAAAAAAAAAAAAAAAATCATGCATCAAGCATAGATTATGGAACACTTTCCAACACTTCCATAATACTTTAACAAACCTTCGCTGTTTAACAAGATAAATTAGATACCTTCCTAAGTAAACATTTTAGAAAACGCAAAATACGTTTGAAACCCACATTTAAAAAATTACAGGTCACAGCCAAAAAAAAATACTTCAATTCTTTTGTGCAGCCCTGTATATAATCTATAGATTTGTGTATACTCTATATAGTATGCTACAATTTAGTTTAGTCAGAAAACACAAAACACAGTTGAAAATTCACCTTCAGCAGTTTTTACCAATAGACGGAAACATATTTTAATTCTTTTGTACAACCACGTATACTAACTTAAGATTTTTATACACGCCACATATTAAGCTAAAGTTTAATTCAGACAAAACCACGCTGAAAACTAGTGAAATCATACTTCTGTATGGGTTTCCTGTAAATGAATGATAAATGTTATGCACATCATATTATACAATAAATATCTTGTAGTAAACATCAGTAATGTATATCAATTTCCTTATATTTGAAATGGTGTAACATAATTAAAATAAGCTGTTTTACACCGTAGACCATTACGTAACCGAATACTTTTGTATGGATCTGTAAATGAATGATAAATTCTTTACACTCCATGTTCCACGAAAGCAAGTTTTAGTGCACCTTAGAAATTGATATCAATTTCCCCATGTTTGTAATAGTGTAACATGATTAAAATTCACCGCGAACAATTATTTCCTCATAGACCATAATGTAACGGAATTATTTTGAGTTTCCATGTAAACTAATTATACACGTGCCATATTCGATAGTAAGTATCTTGTAGTGCACTTAAGTGATGTGTATCAATTTCAATATATTTAAAATAATGTAACATTCTTAAAATACACTGCAAATGATTTTCCACATAGACCATAAAGTAACGTCATTCTTTTAAGTGCCCTGTAAAAAAAAGTATAAGTGCTACATACTTCATTTTCAATACCGAAAATCTCATTGCAAACCTCAGTAACATAAATCAATTTCATGACAATCCGAGTATATTTACGCAAGTTAGAGCACGGAAAGACAGACAGCCGGCCGGCCAGACAAACCGAATTCATACACACTTTTTCAACAATGCTGAAAAATGTCTATTTCAACTAATGTTGGAAAATGTTAAAAAATGAAAAGGAAAATGCATAACGCATTTGAAAACCCAATTTCATCAATTACCGACGATTGTTACACTTGTTTTGGCAAAAAATATCATACACAATGATATATTTTGAAAATACATATCGAAAATACAAAACATCGTGATATTTTGAAAATAAATATCGAAAATATAAAACATCGTGATATTCTGAAAATAAATATCGGATATATATCATGATATACAGAGTGGCCATAAATGATTGTCGGGGTTTCTTTACCTCATAACGTTAAGTTTAAGACCTTGACAAAAAATATTACATATTGGTAAAGTACAACTCAAAAAATGTTTTGTTAATAACACAAAGTCACATATGCGTAAAGTTGCAACTCAAAACGTTATTAACCAAATAATCAATATTAAAATTTTATCAAATGTATCAAAAAGTCATTAATGAATTATGAGCACGCAAAATGGATAGTTTCCACCATCCCTTTTTGATAAATTTGATAAAATTTTAATATTAATTACTATTTGATTAATAACATTTTGAGTTGCAACTTTACGCATATGTGACTGTGTTATTAAAAAAACTTTTTGAGTTGTACTTTACGAATATGTAATATTTATCATCATGTTCTTAAATCAAAAGTTATGAGGTATTGAAACAATAATTTATGGACATTTTGCATATCATATGTATCTATTGATACATATCACTGAACCCAGTCCGTCTAATATCCTTTAATTATGATTATCAAGCCAAAATTAAGTGAAATTTGCTATATCTTATTAAAATCGCTCACAAATATACAGGTTGTTCGAGAATTACTTTACACCATTACAAAATTATGTAAAACAAAAACTAGATGGTATAGAAACAAAATATCTGGACTAACTTACAGTAGAAGTACAAAAGTTAACAATCTCCTTGTGAGACCGCTTGGTTGATCGCCGTAATAGATTCAAGCGATCCTTGATTTTATTCCATGTATTTGCAAGCATCTGAAGCGTTATGAATTGAACATGTGATACGCTAGCTTCAGTTCCCACAAATTAATAAAAGGCGTCTGATGCACACAAACACAATTCCTCACAAAAACCCCACATGAAAAAATCCAATATAGTTAAATCTGAAGATCGAGGAGGACAAGGAATCGGACCACCACGACCAATACATCGGTTGGGTAAAATTTTAGGAATGACAATAACACATATTCAATTAATGAAAAATATTCAATTAATTAACAACTTCAATAACTGCGAAAAAAATTATCACAGCTGCTATTCAATTCATAACTCCTCAGATACTTGCAAATGTATGGGATGAAATAGAATATCTCTTGGACCACTGAAAAAAAAAAAAAAAATGTTGATTGCGCGGCAGCGTATTACTGCTTATTTTACTGTTTATTACTGTTAATTTTACGGTATAATACTGGCAGCTGAGATGCCAGTTTTTTTTTTTTTTTTTTTTTTTTTTTTGCAGTGACTACGGCGATCAACCAAGCGATCTCACATGGAAAAACTTTTGTATACTTGTATTGTAAGTTAGTAAAGATATTTTGTTTCGTATAACAACTAGTTTCTGTTTTACATAATTTTGTAATGTGAACCATAATTCTCGGATACCCTGTATATCAATAACCTGCGAACATTGGAATAACGGAGAATACAAAATAGCACAAACTTTGAAACGGAAAAGTAAAAAAGCAAAATGGATTTCGCAAAGATGCAAAAAAAAATTAGGGCTCATTTATTTTCAAAGCGAGTCATCTGATTTAGAAACGTGATACTAAATAAACTGCGTGCCCCGATAAGAAATGTGAGCATTGGGAAAATATGCACAACTACAACTTATGCTAATATTTAGAACAACGACTACAAAGAAGTAGTCCAGTTCACAAAATTATGAAGAATTTGAATTTCTCTTTTAACACCTTCGCAACGAACGTCATATATACGTGATGCATAAATGTATGCATACGTGCATCATGTATACGTGATGCATACATAAGATGCTTAGAATTCTGGATTACTCCTGCCAACAATTTTAAATTTTGTCTTGTTTAATTAGAGCATTTCTGCGATCAAATTACGCAAAAAATTTCGATTTTCAAAAACTTGCAACAAAATATTAAAAATTCTGTAAAGGACGCACTTCGCGAAGGGGTTAAGGAGACAGTAGGCTTTTAACAATATTCAACTTTTTTTTATTATTATTTATAGTATTATTCAAACAATAAATTCTTTAAAAACGTGTTCTGTACTATGAATTCAATAAATATTTGATTTTGTTTCTTTAACTATTATTTCCTATTATATACAGATGCGTAATTGTTCATAAAAATAAATATTGTTGGATATTATATAAGTAATACAACTTCATTTGAAAACAATTCAAATTAAATAATTACAGTCAATTATGTAAAAAAATTGAAATCATTTGTAATTTAAACATTATTAGTAAGTAACAATCATGTTACTTACTAATAACGTCTTATGTTCAAAGAATGAACTGTTCTATACAGTGAAACGTAGATACCTTGAAAATCTTATCAAGAATGTTTTGATTATTAATACATAATAGATAAATATTTGATGTTTCACGATTTTTTTTTTTTTTTTTTTTTTTTTTTTGGAAGCTATTCAAAACATTTTCTTTGAAATATTTGTAATCTGGGATGTCTGATTTTTCTGTCAGAACACTAAATGAGCAATTATGATATTTTATTTTGTTTAAAAAAAGGGGCTTTTTATAAGGCATTTTTGAGCAGTTGAGTTTTTACACAGTCTTTCGAGAAATATTGTGTATTGTCACTTGACGCTTCTCTTAAAGAACGTAAATTACAATAAAGAGAAAATATTCTATCAGATTTGTTCTTTGAAAATAACAATAAAAAAAATTGGTTTTCTGGTTAAAAACATTTCGTTTAAACCGTGCCAATCCTGCTTAAGGTATTAGTTTTAAAATATATATATTTAAAATGCTCCACGCGTTCCAATTATCAAAATATTTTCTCTTTTTTTTTTCATTTTATTACTTAATAGAGTTTATATAGTATGTATCAATATTGTCTCTTAAAAATACTGAGAAGTCTGAACAAAAATTTAAACGCAGGCATGGGGCATTTTAAAGATGTACAGAGTGCGAACAATTTGTTTTGAGAAAAATACATTTCAAATAATCTTATGATAGTCTAATGTCAGCGCCTATTCTAACTGGCGGCGCCTGATGCAGATACACTTTTTTTTTAGTCACTAAGTTGATAAAGATTTAATTATTGCAAAAGCAAATTCATACACACAGGGAAACATTTTAAAATGCATAAATGTGCACTAAAGCGGTCTTGTGACAAAATTGAATAAATATATTACAACGGCGATTTATACAAGTATACATTTTTTATTTTATTCCGAAAAGAAGGAAGTCATCCTTCAATATTAGACACTAAAAACAAAAAAAACAACAACAAAAAAATGGAAAAGAAATCGACATTCATTTATAATTACGTACATAGAATGAAATTAATTTCCCAAAAGTAGTCAACCAAGCAAAATATTTTTCTAGATGTCACGGGATTGCACGTGAGAAATACGATATAAATTCAAGTCATAGAACAGTAAAAACAATTAATGCTCAACCAGTTTTCTGAATAAAGACCAGTCTCATTTATTACGCCACTGATAAGTCATTTGCTGTCTACTTTATCAGGATATTTGTCACTTATCACCGGTCAACGCCAGAAACTTTCCTTTTACGTTTTCTTACCTGTCAGATATTTTATCAATGAATGAAAAGAGAAAATGTAATTTATAGCTAGTAATTTAAAATACTCAACATGTCACTTTCACTGATTTTAAATAACGTTAATTTTTTTAACTATACTTCTTCTAATTAGCACATGAAATATTTTAATTATTTATAACTCAAATTTTTGGTAAAATATTAAAAGAGTGGGTTCGAGCAAATCTGCACGTGAGAAAAATCTCCCAATATGAATGCAAATGTAATTTCGATGGAATTCTTCAGAGGAAAATTTGAAGCTGTGGAGCTGCATAAAAAGATCCCCTCCCCCCCCTCTCAAAGAACTACAAACAATCTAACGAGATAAATAACTACAAAAGAATCTTTTCAGATACTTAAATAATAATAATAACAGTTCGTTTATTTAAAATAGGTGCATTGAACTTTGTGCCGTTATATTAAAATAAATGATCAACGTAAAAATTGCACAAATAAAAATATATATAATGGCAAACAGCTGTTTCGGAGCCCACTCCGCTGTTGTTTTAAAAAAACTTGCCGCCATTCTATCTTGGTCGCATGCGGAGACACAAGCATACCTACATGGCTTAAACTTTTGGATCAGTTTTTAATCTTTTAAATTTGACACTGATGATGGAGCTTTAGGGGCTCCGAAACAGCTGTTTACCATTTTATATATTTTTATTTGTGCTATTTTTACGTTGATAATTTATTTTAATACCAGTTAGTGTTTAAAATTTTATTGTGAGTGTAGATGTCAATACAGCAACAATTTAAAACCATCATAACAGTAAGCTTAAAAAAATTCATTAAAAATAGCTATGACATCATATACTATACTGGACAATATGACAAAAATCCATGATATAGGCGAAGACAGTTCCCTTACAGACACGGAGTAATTGTCTTCTCTGCTGTCATGTAATTCAGACTAGCCATTAGTCTGTGACTAAATACTTAACGAAAAAATGTTTAAAAGAATAACAAGATCAAACTAGCCTGTGTATATTATACCCTCTTTCGGCTTGGCTTCTCATACGATCACCGTCATTTTCGCCTAGCTCCAGAAATGCAACGCCCCGCCTAAATGACAGAGCATTCTTTTTAAATGCGATATGTCATTTGTTTAACCCTATCATTTCGTAGCACTCAACGGAAGAAGTCAAAAGCGGACATAAACTGCCCAAGATCAAGGGCACGAGCTGTTTCAACACACCTTTGTTCGCCGAAATCGTAAAAAAAACGAGACGCTCGCAACGCCCGTAGATTTGCGTAGGAGTCTAGAATTACAGCTGGAATTCAGCTGTTTCAGCAACGTTCTATGCTATAACGAGACTTACCAACTGGCAGATTAAAAACAAAGATTAATTTTCATACTCGGATAACCTCTGTCTTATAACGGATTCTGCGTTTAAATTTAAAACAGACAAAATTTAGTTTTCTCCAATACGGGCAAATTTTCTTTTCGCAACCGATTTGGGAGGAAGGAGTATTTATTACAACATTTTTAGGTAGATTTCGTAAGAAATGCTACCTATTACATTCTCTCCTAAGATGGAATATCTGAAAAATTTCTGCATATCTACACCGATCATGACTCCTATAACCCAAAACCACCCCCAGTTCAAAACTTTATATATCACTTTTTTATGGACACGATAACTTCCGTAATTCTGCACAAATCTCTTCCAAACTCATACATAAAATCAAGCGGCATAAAATCTCGGTCAGGTTCGTTAATGGGCAAAATCGAACCAGAGGGAGGGGGAAGGGGGGGGGGGAGAGAGCTTTTTGGGAAAACAGAAAAAAAAACATCACTTCTTAATTATGATACATATCGAATCCGTTTAAAGTTATTATTACTTCTAAGAAAAGGGCCAAAAATTTATGTTTGACAAATTTTTGATTTCGTTAAAAATGCCCCCAAGGGGGGGGGGAAATAGGGGTTTAAAAAGAAAAAAATTAATAACTTCGTCAATTCACAAGATATCAAATCCGCTTAGATTTATTATAAATCTCCTTAGTATTATCTACAACTTTTATATTGACAAGTTTTTTATAGGACCAACCAACTCTTACAGCAGGAAAAAAAAAAATTAAAAAATTAAAAAAAAAAAAAAAAAAAAAAATTCCTGCTGGCTTTGCTTACAGGCACACGTAAATTTCGAAGTGGGCGGTACCAATTGCCGCATCATGGCAAAAGGGTCTTTCTTCTGCAATTCCCAATAAACAGGCACCCCACGGTCTGCCTCTTCGAAATCTACCTGTGTCTCTGGCCGAGCCGTCAGGGATTTTTCCTAATCCACATATATTTTCCTAAAGTGCATCGATTTTGATGTATTTTTCAAGTTTGTAAAGGTGCGTGTATTGATGGTAATCCTGTGAAACTTTCATTATGATCAAAAAATGGTATGTTTGTCTGTCTGCTGACTCACTCGTTTCTCTTGTGCTGTAACTTTTATTTTACTTCCATTTCTAAACTTTATTATTAATTTTATTTGCCACAAAATTTAGTTACGCTGTTGTTATACACAAAAATTTAGTGTATATAAAAAAAAATTAAACTCACTATAGTTTCTATTTCAACAGACTTCCCCCACCACCCACTGGGGGGCGGGGTTATTCATTACGCCATTTTTCATAAACTACATATATTTTCCTAAAATGTATCGATTTTGATGTATTTTTCCAGTTTCTAAGGTAAGATGCGTGTATTCATGGTAATCCTGTGAAAATTTTATTGTGACCAAAAACTTGTATGTCTGTCTGTCTGCCTACTTACTTGTTTCCCCCGTGCTTTAACTTTTATTTTATTTCCATTTCTAACTTTAAACTATTAACTAGTTGACCCGCCCGGCCCGTGATAAATTTAAAAAAAAATCATTTTTATTATATTTTATTATTTTATATGATGTTTAACCCGATTTTGTATGAAATATTATTTTAAAATGAAAAATTCGTGAAAAAAATATTGATGTTTAGTGATAAAAGCGCTCATTTTCTTGTTCATTTTGTCCGAACTCTTTGAAATCTTTATTGGTTATAAATAAAACGGTTGTACAGCCCGTGTAAAAATTTCGTGAAAAAATATTGTTATCTAGTTGTAAAAGAAATGTTTTCTTCTCGCTTTTTTGTTTGTTTGTTTGTTTTCGCGCCGGCTCCTTTAACATAGCAATAAAAAAATAGTTTTATTACGAACATCTTCCGAACACTTTGAAATTTCAATCGGTTATAAATATAACTGTATCCAAGCTCTCTTTAAAATTTTACAAAAAATTATGCATATTTAGTAGTGAAAATATGAGTTCTTTATATATATATATAAAGCTTTCAGCAATGGCCATATTACGCCACCTGTTTTCAATCCACCCTAGGCTAAACAGGTGAGGGCTAAACACGTTTCCCATTTCTGAGGGTAGAAGCCTTTAAAAAAAAAAAAAAAAAAAAAAACGTTGTAGCATGCGCAAAGAAACGATTTTCGTGTGGAAAAGAGAGTGTGAATTTGACAGAATGCGTTTTCGCTTTAAATATATAAATTTTATTTGCCACAAATTTTGGATATGCTGTTGTTATATACAAAAATTTAGCGTATATTAAAAAAATTTAACTTTTATTTTTATATTATTCGATTGAAGTGATTATTCGATTGAAGAGGCCTTAAAAGTTAATTTAAAAAATAATTCAGCAATCCAATAATTGCCAATAATAATAATAATAAAATATATATAAGTGTAATTTATAGCTTAGAATTCGTTTTATCCCTTTTTTTAAAAATGTTCTGCTCTGTGGATGCAGATGCCAACGGCCCACTTAAGCATTTGAAGGGTGCACACAGTGGAGTATTTGATGCAGAATTCTGGCCAAAAAGGCATAAATTAAAATTTGCTTAACAATTGTAAAAGCATATTTTATAATAACTGACTAACTGATGTGTCGATCTTAACTGATGTGTCGATCTATGTCTATTTCTGGAGTATGAGTCATATCCGGGGGTTCCTAGGCTCAG
Organism: Maratus michaelseni; assembly: GCA_963931845.1. Lineage (NCBI taxonomy): Eukaryota > Metazoa > Arthropoda > Arachnida > Araneae > Salticidae > Maratus > Maratus michaelseni. The sequence goes on from OZ007595.1 coordinate 124,014,099, forward strand.
CTGAAATGAAAGTATCTTTGTGAGAATACGTGCTATTTTCGTTTTTTGTTATGTTTCACCTTTGTTATTGTGTTTAAGTGTAATTTATAAAAAAAAAAAAAAAAAAAAAAAAAAAAAACTATACAGTGACATGTGCATTTGTATAATTTTACTTTTCATATAATAAAAAAATAATTAAAATTGAAAATGGGTTATATTTAAGTCTTTGTAGATCTAATTAATTGAAATATATTATTTAATATAATGCAAAGCTTTTTAAAGCTGTGTCGGGGTTTGTCGAACCATTTTACTTACCCATCATACGTAGTATAGGGTATTACTTACCCATCATACGTAGTATAGGGTAAGTCTTGTAATCGTTTTGAAAATCGAAAATTTTTTTTTGACGGATTTACACGTTTCAGACACTGGAGATTCCGAAAAACATATTTTTAGAAAAAAAAAATTTGCCGTCCGTCTGTGTGTCTGTGTGTGTGTCTGTGTGTCTGTAAACGATCTATCTCCCGAAAAAATTGAGATAGAGACTTGCAATTTGGTATGTACATAGTATGTAATAATGGGAAGAAGCCTATTTCATTTCAATAACCTCGATTAACCGGAACAATTTTTTTCGGACTCTCGAAATATTCGTTCTGATGAAAGGTATATAAAAATTTTCGAAACTGTTTATTTTAAGAAATGAATATAAAAGACAATAAAAAAACATAAATTTTGAATAAAGCATGAAGTCGATCGGATAATTAGTTGCCGAGATAGTTGGAATCCTATTTTCCCCACTCTTCGATTTTTCATGACCATGTATTTCATCCAAATTTCACTTCAAAGATATATTTTAATTGGAAATTTATCGCTTAATCAGATGCAATAAACCGCTAGTTAATAGGATTATTATTTTTGGAGTTATAAGGAAAGAGCTCTTTCAAGCAATTCAGTAATCGAGCCTTTAAAGTTTGTGACGTCATCAAGCCACGATTTTATTTGAATTGCAATGCATTTTATAAGTAGTTTACACATTTTTATTTTAATATTTTACATTATGCATATCCATGATGGGTAAGTATTACGGTGGCCCCCAACGACTAGTTTGAATTATAGTCGTATTGGTTACAGTTTTGAAGGCTTTTTTAACATTTTCCGCATTTTGTTGCCATTTTTAAATATCAGTGTTTTGGGGGAAGACTGCAAATCAATTAAAAACACTCAAAAACCAGCATCTCTATAGATACTCAACTTTGCTAAATACTAAATGCAAGTAATATATATATGTGTGTGTGTGTATATATATATATATATTTATATATATATATATATATACATTGGTTTATATAAATAATTAAACATTTATGTGTACTAAAATTAGCCGAATTTAATTAAACATTACTTGTAAATAAAATAAACCTATCAACAATTATTTTCCTCTTATAAATAATAAACAATTAAGTAAACGTTGTATTATATATTTATTTTTTTAAGTAGATGCATATATTTATGTATGTATAACATTAATCAAATGTATATACTAATAGTAAGTCAACAGTAATTGTTTAAACTTTAAAACACAATAAAAGTAATTTTAGTCAGGATTTCGCGCTGTTGCGCCTCAAACACTCCACTGTGGGGCGGTGGGATATTTTTATAACACTTAATTTTAATTAAAATTTGTACCAAAATTTTGATAGACTCTTTTTCCATTTAATATCTATTTCTCCGGAAACATCTATCCAAAAAACTGTCGGTAGATTATGTGATTGCTATAATTAAACAATTTTAGTACACAAATTCTGTTTTTAAATTCTAAAGAACGGAAATAATATGACTCCATTTTAAATATGACGTAATCACCATGGCAGCCTAGAATCCTTAATTGTCATGGGTTATCAATGAATTAATTACATATGATAGGATTTAATAGAATAAAGTGTAACTAATTACTTGATCGAGGTTATAAAATGTCATATACGTCATATATGACTATGACGAGGCTTAGCCTCGTGACTATGACGTCATACATGTCAAATAACGTGGGGATACATCTCGGTCGCTCGACGATTAATCCTTGGAAGCTGCTATAACAAAAGAATGTGCCAATTTAAAAAAAAAAAATCAAATTACTTAATAAATATTTTTATTAATATCTTTTTAAGTTTTGATTCCATTTTCATAAAATTTGAAATGACTCGACAAAATTCTGCAATGATTATATATATTAAATTTCAAACCATTCGGTTGGTAGTTTTTGCGCTGTTATATGCCCACAGACGGACAGACAGACATACGGGCGGACCAGACGACGACTATAGATGCTCCGTATTTACATAATTACGAAAGCACCTAAAAATTAATAAAATCTCATGTGTAAAAATCAAAGGAAAAGACAATACAAAAATTGAACCCAGTAAATCGAAAACGGAAATATAAGGAACTATGTATATCGTATGGATTTATTAGAGGAGCTTCCTAAAAATATATTATTTCGTCTATTATTGTCAGCACTAACCCTGAAAATGACAATATTAAATTCCTTATAACATATCGAAAAACCAATAATTGAAAGAAATTAAGATATCCAAGAAAAAAAAAATAAAAATGCAACAAAAGGTGATAATAAAAGTAATTTAAAAAAAAAAGTCAAAATTGCAATCGAAATTAAATCGAACGCATGTGCCTTGGACAAGCAAGTTAGAATGCGAGATGTTAGAGAAAGAGTAAAAAATGATACGGATAAAAGAACAAGTGCTAGAAATGGTATGAATAACTACTTTGCCTAAACGTAGGCTAAAAGGACAGACACTTGGTTAAAAATTGAAGAATCAAATGACATTATTAAAAATGTATGTAGAAGTCAAAAGAGGATAAAAGAAGTATGAGGTAAAATAAAACTTAAACATATGTTCTGCCGCAGCTGAATCCACCGGTACACATGATAAGGGGCGGAGTGGAAAATAAAATCAAAATTACTTAACCTTTTCAGGGATAAGTCAGCGAAAAGGTAAAAATTCTCTAGATCTTCAAAACGGTTGAAAGAAATAAGTTAAATTTAATCAAGGGACCGCTTCACTGATTCTTCCCGATCACGAAATAAAATATTAACTTCTGGGTTAATTTAATGGCGATTACTCATTACCTAATTTAATTACCAACAAGAACGAAAACTGTCGGTTTTACGCTCAGTTTAGCAATGTAAAAATTCACATGTTTATTATTTATTAATATTGTCTTTTGGATTTCATTGTCTCCCACATAAATATATAAAATTAAATAAAATCTGTATGCACTTTTTGTGTCGCCTAACGGTAAAGCTAGCGGTCCTAGAACCAAGTTAAGTTAAACAAAAGAGTGTAAAAATGAGAAAGTAGCGCTAGCGCGATTTCGACAGTTAGGATGTCTGGCCATTCTCAATGGAATGAGACTCGCGACTTGGGGAAAAGAACGCGACGATTAAAATAATAAACAGATACGGTGTCCGACGCTTTTCCTGCAAGCCCAACACTTCAAGAGAAGCCGGTTTCACTGGTTTTCTTGACTTCTTCATTTTGTTTCTTTTTCTTTTTTCCTTTTATTTTTTACGAGCCACACACAGATCGAAGTACACCTGCATTTTTTAAAGCAGCCTACCTGAACGGGTCGAATACGTCAGGTATACGTAATACAGGAAAACCACCCAAGCTATGGATTGCTGGCTCAATACAAGTAAGCGTATCATTGAATAATTGCTTACTAGGTGAAATCAAAAACCGTCGTTAAGATTTAGAAAGAAACAAAAGAAAAATAAAGGGGGGGGGGGGGGGGGAATATTGATTTACTTTTTAAATAAAATCTTTATTGAAAAATAGGTTTATAAAAACACGTTTCTACAAGCATTCAGTGTTATATTAAAGCACATAAATTAACGTCTGAATTTATTAAAGGTATACTTAAAGAACAATTTTAATATCAGACTTAAATACAGTGAGAAATTGCCGAGCTGGGATATTGGCCGGGCTAGTTCAGCTGTTAGAATAATAGCACGTTACGGTGTAGAGTAGACCCAGGTTCGAGTCCTGGCCACGGCTAATTTTTCACTCCTGTTGGGTTTACTGTAATAATTTGTATGTACACTGCAAAAAAAAAAAGTGTTGATATTACAGTATAATACTGGCACCACAGCTGCCACTAGCAGCTGGGAGGGGAGTATTATACTGTAATATCAAAACATTTTTTTTCTTTTTTAGTGTATTATTCAATTCTGAAATATAAATTGTTCCTTAAGATGGTTCTCAAATGATCTGCTGACGCAAAACTTTTTGACACAGTTTCAGACTCATTTTTAAACGCAAAGGCATTTGGCAGACCTGAATATTAAAGCGATTTGGAATCGAAATGAGTTTTCATTTTTTTTTTTATCAATAAATTACTTATGAAGTTATAAGCGATTCGCTTAATGCAGAACCTTCAGTGTTTAGTTCCCAAGCAAGCTTGGTACTCATTTTATCGACCCTGAAGGAGTGAAAAGATTGAGTAAACCTTGGCTAGTCCGCTGTCCAGAATCGAACTGTGGACCTGTAGCATGGTAGCATGATGCGTTGACCACTGAGTTACTGGACTTCTTACTAGCATCAAAGTGTTTGTAATATTAAAAAAGTTCATTAGGCTGTTAAAATTTTTAAATATAAAATAAATAAAAAAATCGATTTTAATTTTACTTCTGTTATTTAATATTATATATATATATGTGTGTGTGTGTGTGTGTGTGTGTATATGAAAGGATAAAAGCTAAACCCCTTTTTAAAATGCAAAATCCCTTTTTGCCCCTTTTAAAATTTTAAATTACCGTTTTAAAAAATAGAAATTTAAATCAAAACTTTTTAAATGCTTTAATAATTGTGTTTCAATTGATTGAAGTTCCCGTTGCCCCTGTTAAATTAGTTTTCCTGCATCGCATCTTATAACTTTCAAAGATCGTTTTCTGACTCTTCATAAGAATATTTGTGCTGACGCTAACGCAATTTTAAAGTCTTGCTGCATCCCATCGGCCGATGGAGCCAACGCCTTTATTCCGCACAATCAATCACTCAGCTCGCGGCCAATTAAAATTTAAAATACGCCTCTTTTGACTTCGACGACCTCTAGCAGAAATAATGCAAAACCTCATATTTATACCATTGCACGGCTATCAGGAGCGAACTTTTTACGATTTCCCTCATCTAACCAATCCACGCCAATCTGCTCTCTCGGAATTGCCTCGCGATGGACTCATGTAATCAAAAGAAATAAACCAGGTTCCGTAATAGACGGTGTCTTCATTTAAACAGAAATACATTCACTCGGAATTTAACCGAATCCCGCTCACGGCCCAGGACTACAAGAACATGCAAGGGAATCAGAATGAGCGCTTTGACGTAAGTACGGAGCCGCCATCAGTCCGCGCAGCCACCGGCCCGGCGCCCAGCGAAGCCACGATCGAAGTCCCCAACCACCGACGGAGTCCCGCTTCGTTTCATATATATATATATATAAAAAAGAAATATATAAACCAATATTTCAAGGTATTTAAAAAGAATCAATATTCTCCACATTTTTGTGATATCTTTTATGATATTCTACATTATAGAGCAAACCTATTAAATACAAGTCTTTCTAATAAACCTAAATATAAAACTAATAATACACAATTAATTATAAATTTTTCCAATCATGTATTTAATAATATAAATTTACACAATATAATAAACAACATTAATAATAATTTTCCAATAAAAAATTTTACCATTCACAAGACATATAAATATAATCGCACACTTGGACGTAAAATTTTTAATTACAATTCTTTTGTAAAAAATTTGGTCTCTTCAAAGAATTACCCATGTTATTGTAATGACCCAAAATATCAAAAGTATATAAATACAACACATGGTCATATCATTACTGGTGATCTTAATATTGTAGAACAACCTATTTTACAAAACTTAATGCATAATGGCACAAAATTTCGTCTTCCATATAAGTGTAATATCAAATCCATAATATTGCAGTTTATTCAAGATATTGATTTGTTTATATATAAAATTGCTGTTGATTACAATAAACCAATCGAATATTTCAGTGAATGGAGATTTTCTGTAATTGATAAATTAAAAAATGAAATTATAAAAAATTATCATCATATTACACATGCAGCTTTTAAAAACATAAATAAACATATATCAGAATTACAAAACAAATTTATAATTACTTATGTAGATAAATCTCCAAATAATTATGCTATCATTTGTAAAGAATACTATAAAGTGTTAATTCACAATGCAATCAACACAAGTAATATTTTTAATAAAACTAAATTAAATATTGAAATAAATAACAGAAAATTATTAAATTATCACAAATTACTAAAAATCAAATGTAATAATTTTAATTATCCTTATCTTGTTATAATTCCAAAATTTCATAAAAATCCTATTAAATTTCGCACTGTTACCATCGGTTGTAACACATATAATAAAAATGCAAGCAATTTACTACTTAATATTTTAAAGCAGATATATGATATAACGTTAAAACATAATAACCAACATTGCCTAAAAAATAGTTTTCAACTCATTAATAAAATACATAATATCAATACGGTAAAATTCATAAAAACATTGGATTTTAATGATTTATTTAATAACATTGATATAAAAGACTTACATAAAACAATGTGTATATTATTTAAAGAATTTAAATCTCAATTAAAATTAAAAGAACATATTTCAGTAAATTTTTTTAAAACTTTACTAAATTTTACATTGCATAATAATTACATTATATATGACAATATTATCTATAAACAATGCCAGGGAATTCCGCAGGGCGGAACCGCATCTAGTATTCTCTCTGACCTTTACTTATATTATTATGAAAGAAATATAAGTCCGAACAATGATTATGTATTTTATCGCTATATTGATGACATTATCATATTTTATTTCAATGAAAAAAATTGCACATCACCACTCAATTTTTATCCTACTCAGCTTAAATTAAGCGAAAATGATTTAATTAATAATAATATAAACTTTCTTGACTTAAAAATTAATATTACTAATAATTATAAATTAATTTTTGATATTTATGATAAGAGATTTGATTTCCCATTTAAAGTAAATATTTTTACCAATTATGCTTCATGTTTACATAAATCTGTTTATAAAAATATAATTATCAATTATCTACATCGTATAAAATACTTATGCTCAGATATAAATAAAAACAAAAATATTAGATATATTCGAGATCAAGCAAAAATATATGGATATCCAATTTTTATGATAAATTCAATCATCAACTCTTTTAAATAACATTTATTATATAATTTAAATATTAACATGGTATGTAATAAATTATTGTTTTAGTGTGCGATAACATATAACAAAAGATATAGAAAATAATAATTATAACATACATTATTACAATTATAACATATTAGGAAATTTAATATTTAATATTTGTTTGAACATTATATACACTTTATGTAGAAAATTACAAATATAACATACATAATTACAATTATAACATATTAGGAAATTTAATATTTGATTGAACATTATTTATACTTTGTATAGTTGTGATTGTGCGTTGCCGATCACCTCTGTTTAAGGTATTATTGATGTGCAGTTTTCATACATTTATAAATTAACTTATACAATAACAAATTAAATTATACAATGATAACATTGGTGATTATAACTCATATATATATATCTATTTGCAATATATATAAAAATAAATATATATAGTTTTTATTTTTGTCTATGAATAATTAAAATTAACAAGTATTTTAATTACTGCATTGCATTAATTTGATTGGAAAACAGTAGTAATACTATTAATTATCAACATTATAAATTTTGAGATATTTTGAATTGTTTATGAATTATTTAATTAGATATTTAAATTAATCTATAAATATAAAATATATTTACAATGTAGTATAAATTAAACATTAATTATTTAAAAACAAGTCTAATATATATTTAAGTAGTAGTAAAAATAAAACATTAATTATTTAATAAATGTCTATAATATCAGTGGATTAACACAGCTGGCAGCAAAAATAATTTGAATTGAAATAATATCTCTTTTACATAATATATTCTTGTTAAGAATATCTGAAATGCTGTGCAAGTTGAATTAATTCTGTGTAGATTTATTCATATAGTAGTATTATATTTTATTTGAATTTTAAGTAAAACTACAAGTTAGTATTGTTTTTTAAAGTTTATTTATATAAATAAATCTAATGAAGTGAGTATGTAATTAATAAAGTGGATATTTAACTAAATATTAATTATGAACTATTATAATACCAATAGATGGCGACACTTTACCTTTCAGGTAGTTGTAGATAATATTGTTAATATTATATTTAATTTAACTATAGAGGGAGCTATTGATTGTATATTAATTTTACTTTCAGGAATTAAAAATGGATGGAGTAATATATATTCACGGATATAAATTTGTTATAAGTGTATTAAAAACAGAATTATTTTGAGTGTTTTTGAATCATTTTGTGATTGGGTGTCATTTATGGGGTTGTGTTTTAAAAAAAAGTGTGCTCTCAACTTGTCTTACAAATCATTTCTCTCAACTCGACTTAGTTAACATGTATGATGCATTGCCATGTGGATGTGAATATTATGTAGACGTTGTGACATTTTAAGGATTCTGTATAATTATTGTGAGTAAAATATTTTATCTACACTTTACGCGTTCATATTTCCAATTTTATTATTTCAAAACTGTTATCTCGTGGTAATTTAGTGAGGTGTTAATTACAGTTTTTTGGATAATCGATGTAAGTGAAATATATTGTATTTTCTTAATGGTTTTTTATTTCCTATTTAAATATTTCCAAATTTTAATATTTCCAATTGTTGTCTGGTAATAATTCAGTGTACCTGGATGATTCTACTGATCTTAGCATTATGCCAGTAGAATTATGAAACACTGAATTATTATTTAAAACACATGTGGGTGCATCCAGGCTGATGAGTACATGTGCATGTGTTTTTCCATGTCCAATTCATATTTAATTCTCATGTGGTCCAATTTTCCATTGTGTATGGTTCATATTTAATTTGTTAATCCATTTGTGTTTACTTAATTGCAACTCCAATTTATAATTTTTTTTTTTCCCCTTTCTCTCTATTTCTTTTTTCAATATTCTTTTGGTATGAGTAAAATTTGGCCAATTACCATTGAAGCATCAGCTATGGTAATATTATGTTTGCACATGTTAATTATTAGCTATGTGGTATTCTGTATACACAGTATCATTGATTATCTCTTTGGAGATTTAAGTAGAATAGAACTTGATATGTTTTTTGAAATTCATAGATATTATAATTATATATATATATATATATATATATATATATATAACAAAAATTTTGATATTCGGCCTAAAATTTGGCCGAAGATCCGGATATCCCCTTTCTTAACATCCGTAACGCGTCAAAAAAAAAAAAAAAAATCGAATTTTTAATTTATATACTGAATAAAAGTCATTTTAGTTCTCTATACCAGAGCACTAGAATCGGTAAGAAAAAGTTGTCCCTTTCAATGGTGAACACAAAAGTTTCTTATAAAACATGTATTATATATATTTTTTTTAATTGTTTAATAACTATTCAGCATTATATAATATTTAGGTTCACTGCAATTTGTTGGACATATCTTTTTCAGTGGTCAAACTTATTTTTTTTACATTTTATTTATTTATTTTACACAGAGAGAACAAAGATACCATTTTGATTTTGATATAATATTTATGTTAGGGTATAAGAATTAATAAAACATTAAAATGAAAATGGTACTTCAATTCGCTCTTACTTGAAATAAAATAAATAAATAAATAAAAATTACATTTTATAAAATCAGTAAAGTTTATTTTATTTTTATACAATTATATTATATACTAGCTGTTACCCGTGACTTCGTTCACGTATCATTAAAATAAGAATAAATTCATTAATTAAGCAAAATATTTCATTCCTGATAATAAGAAACGTAAATAATTAACTAACTCTTGATCACATTCCATAGGAGACAATACAGTATTTCTATGTTATAGAGGCCTTGACATAACTAAGTTTTAAAAAAGTGAAATTTTGTGACAAATAATCACGAAAAGGAAACTGCAACCAATAAAAAAGGCGAGCCAAATAAAATCGTGGAAATCGGCGAATTGTGTAAAAACATACAGTGTCTCACATAAGTGATGGGACACTTGTGCTTTACAAAAGGAAACTAATCAAATAAATTAAAAAAACATGTACACATTTTTTTTGTGGGTGTGTTTCATACTTAAATTTAGTAAAGATTATTACATAACATACATTTTGTCAAAATATTAAAATATTAATTTAATAAAAATACAAATGTTTAGAACGGAGCAAAAAATAGCTCACATAAGTGATGGGACACCATTATATATGCAACAAAAATCGCCTGAAATAAGCAATAAAAATATTTTTTGGGGTTTTATTTTTACTTAAAAGCAATTGGCAATAATTTATAAAATCGTCTGCAGTATTTCTCTCCAGTTTGTTTTGGAATTTTTGTGTTTTTTAGCTCTGTGTAGTCATGAATGCTAAACGAAAAGAAACTTCGCCTGAAATTCGAAAATTAGTTATTAATTTGCATATTGAACGTGGAAAATCTATTAGAAAAACTGCTGAAACAGTTAACTTGAGTCGTTCAACAGTTTTCAATATCATTAAACGATATAAAAAGAATCATATGATTCAGGATAAAAGAAGACCTGGCTGACCATCAAAGCTATCCAATGGAATAAAGCGAATTATCGTTCGAAATATTAAAAAAAATCCAAGAATTAGTGCTTCAAAAGTTGCTGCTGATTTACAAGCATTATATGGAATAATTGTTAATCCTGAAACTATTAGAAGGGTAATTCGATCTGCTGGATATCACGGTAGAGTAGCCAGGAAAAAATTCTTCGTAAGTGAAAAGAATAGAAAACTCAGACTAGCTTTCGCAAAATCCAACATAAATAAGAATTCTGATTACTGGAATAAAGTTATATTTGCTGATGAGAGTAAATTTAATATATTTGGTTCTGACGGTAGAATCTTGGTGTGGAGAAAACCCAGGGAAGAACTTCGCAAACAGAACTTGGTACCAACAGTAAAACATGGTGGAGGAGGAGTTATGGTATGGGGGTGTATGTCGTCCGCTGGAGTTGGTAATTTTGTTTTTATTGACAGTATAATGGATCAGTACAAGTATATTGATATTTTAAAGCAAAATTTGAAATCTTCAGCACGAAAATTGAACCTTCATAACGATTTTAAATTCTACCAGGACAATGACCCCAAGCACACTGCTCTGAACGTTAGACTCTGGCTGCTATATAACTGTCCTGAAATAATAAAAACACCACCACAATCTCCAGACTTAAATCCCATAGAGAATATTTGGCAAGAATTGGAATCAAGAATTCGCAAACACACCATTTCTTCAAAACAACAACTAAAATCGGTGCTTCAAGAAGAATGGGGTAAAATCACTCCAGAAATCACAAAAAAAATAGTCGAATCCATCCCAAAAAGATTAAATCATGTTTTAAAAGTAAAAGGAAATCCAACAAAATATTAAAACCTTTTAAAAAGTAAAATTTGTGGATAAATATTTGATGGAAAAGTAAGTGTCCCATCACTTATGTGAGCCATTTTTTGCTCCGTTCTGAACAATTGTATTTTTACTAAATTAATATTTTAATATTTTGACAAAATGTATGTTATGTAATAATTGTTACTAACTTTAAATATGAAACACACCCAAAAAATTTTTGCACATGTTTGTTTATTTATTTTATTGCAGTTTCTTTTTATAAAGCACAAGTGTCCCATCACTTTTGTGAGACACTGTATGTCAAGTTTACCTGGTAAACCATTTTGCTTTTAACACCTTTGTGAAACCTTTTAATAGCCATCCTTCAAAGATAATGGAAATAGTATATTCTTTTTCATTAAATTCAATTCTTGTGAATAGGGAGCAATAATTGTAGACCTAAATGCATGCAGCTTAAATTTGCCTCCTTGATTTAATCTATAACTACAGCGCCTATATTCTAGGCGCTGTACTACAACTGAAAAAAAAAAATCTTTATTTCTAAATGAAAATATATTGACAGACGATATTTGTTCTCCAGAATAAATTGACTCATGAAGTTTGAATATGTGAAAATACGTTTTTATTTTTAAAAAAATTTACTGTAATCAAGATTTTTTTTTTCTTTCACCATCTATTCAAATTGAAAATAAATTCTTTTTTTCAGTTTTAATGAGAAAAAATATATTATTCCGTTTCATTTCTTTTTTTTTATCCACAAAATTGGAATAATTTAGTTGCCATTTTTAGAGCAACTTCGTTAAATTTATAAAATAATAATAATAATAATCATATCTCGGAATTTAAATCATTTTTTTAAATTCTGAGAGTTTATGACATCCTCTGCGAAATACAAACAGACGGTCAGATTTTAATATAATAGATTCGTAATTATTTTTATTTTCCTAATAATCATGGTGTGGTTTTTGGCAAAAAACTCTCATCTGTATGTAACTGATATTCATGCATAATAATCGCTAGCTAAAAAAAAAAGCTAAAAAATTTTTTTCGTTTTAAATATGACGTGAAACTCATCTACTTTCTAAACTTACCGATTCTTGTATTATTAATGTAATGAATTGATTCACGCTCCTTCTAAAACACATTTGAAAATTCCCATTTTATTTCAAATATGACGTCACTTTTTCCTCAGAGAAATCTCTTTTAAATGGCACAATTCTTGTTAATTTTCTTTTTCTGGCAATCAGGATGTAAATTTTAGCGGAAAACTCACATTTGTGCGTATCTGGTATTCAAGCTAATTATTAATCAGTATCGATAAAAAATATTTCAGTTTTTCATCTTAAATATTACGTCCATTATCTATTTACTTTCATTATACATTGTTATTCATGCTCCTTGTATTATTACGAATATTTGAAAATACATGTTTTATTTATGACGTCATATTTGTCCAAGCGGAGGAGGATCCTTTTCATAGTTCCATGGTCCAAGCGAAATCTATTTTTTAATATTATAATTATTGTTCCACTTTTCCTTCTAATTATTACGCAGTTTTTGACAGAAAAATATCTTTTTATTTTAACCGATATTCATACTTCATGTATAATAACAAATACTCCATATTTTTGTTTCAAATATCACTGAAATTCACCTTCTTTTTAATTTTTTTAATTTTCAGTTTTCACGTGAAAATCGTTCAATTGAAAATTAGTTGTTGGGGAAAAATTATTTTTCCGTGTTTTTATTTTTGTGGCAACGATCAAAGCCCTAGCAACGATAAAGTAAAATGGTTAAATTGTATGGAAAAATGTCCATTTATTCTCTATGAAAATAATGAAATTTTTAATTATTAAAGAAAATATTTAAATAAAATAAACAAAAACCAGCCTATGTTAATTTGAGGATTATAATTAACCTATATGCAAAAATACAGGATCATTAAATGCTCCATTTTGACGCTGGCTTCAGCCTAACATTTGCACACAATGAGATTTATAATATTACTAGCTGTTACCCGTGACTTCGTTCACGCAACATTAAAAGAAGAATAAATAGATTAATTAAGAAATTATTTCACTCCCAATAATTAAAAACATTAAAATTAACTAACTATTTATCACATTTCATAGGCGACAATACGGTATTTTTTTGTTATAGGGACCTTGACATAACTCAGTCTTTAAAAAGTGAAATTTTGTGCTAAATAATCGCGAAAATGAAATTGTAACCAATGCAAAAAGGAGGGCCAAATAAAATCGTGGAAATAGACGAATTGGGTAAAAACAAATGTCAATTTTACCTGATAAACAATTTTTCTTTTAACGCCTTTGTGAAACGTTTTAACAGCCATCATTCAAAAAAACATTAATTGGAAATAGTACAGGCTTTTTCTTTAAATTCAGTTCTGCCTCCTTGGTTTAATGTATAGCTGAAACAAATCTTATTTTCTAAATGACAGTATGTTGACAGGCAATTTTTGTTCTCCAGAATAAATTGATTCATGAAGTTTGAATATGTGAAAATATGTTTTTATTTTTCGGATAATTTACTGAAATCAAAATTTTGTTTTCACCATCTATTCAAAGTGAAAATCAATTCTGTTTTTCAGTTTTAATGAGAAAATGGTGTAAAAAATATACAGATCTATTTTATTTCTCCCTTTTTTATACACAAATATGGAGTAATTTACTTTCCGTTTTTAGAGAAACTTCGTTAAAATTAACAAAAAAGAAAAAAAATCTTGGCATCTAATTTAATTTTTAAAATTATGACAGTTTGTGTAACATCCTCGGATCAATGATAACCGGTATAAAGTAAATCTCGTTGCGTTCGATATTCTGGCACTGTAAATGAAAATTGTAAATTCACGGGCATTCTCCGTGAATTGCTGCCGTAATTTTACGGGAAATGCCCCCTTTTCAAGGTAAACGGTCCATTTCAGTAAACTTCATGTTTTTACGGGCAAAAACCGTTTATCTAATAACAAAGCTCGTTTATCTAGTCACAAAACCGGTTTTCTTATGGACATTGCCTGGAATCTCTGCTGCAGTAATTTTACTGCAGCAATTTTTTACAGTGAGGAGTAGTTGCGAAATACAAACATAGATTCGTGTTCATTTTCCTTTTCTTAAAATTATGATGCGATTTTTAGCAGAAAATTCTCATCTGTATATAACGGATATTCATGCTTAATAATCAGTATAGATAAAAAAACATTTAAATTTTTCGTTATAAATATGGCGTGAAACTCATCTCCTTTCTATACTTACTGATCCTTGTATTATAAATGTAAGGAATTGATTCACACTCATTTTAAAACACATTGGAAAATTCCCGTTTTATTTCAAATATGACGCCTCTTTTTCCCGCAGAGAAATCCCTTTTTAAATGACATAATTCTTGTTAATTTTCTTTCCCAGGCAATTAATTTCAGTACTGGCATAGGGGAAATTATGTTGCTTTAACGAAATAATATTAAATCTTTAGCTTTTATCAACAAAAATGGAACTATTAACATTCGTAATTTTTTTTTTTAGGTAATCGAGTTATTTCTTTTAGTTTTAAGAATGAAAATAAATATTTCTCGCTATCCATGACATCATTTTCGATATGGATAATTTTGCGGAGCATATTATTGACATTTGCTGACCATTTTCTTTTGAAACTTCTTTTTACTTTTTTAAAATTTAAATAAAAAATACGGTATAGTTATATTAGCCCTGCGCAGACGGTAAAACGCCAAGAATTATTATCAAACAAAAGAAAAAAGCGAAGAAAAAAAACCCAAGATCATTTTATTTCACCAATCAAAGATATCCGCTTTATTTTTGATGTATGGCGTCATATTCGCCTGTTTCCTATGGTTACTCATATTGAAACCTTGTATTATTATCAAAAACTAAAAAAAAGTAAGTTTTATTTCTAATAATATTATTTAATCATCTTTTTAATTCTTTATTTTTTTTTATTTAATTTTTATTTTTCACGTGAACATTTTTCCATTGAAACTAAATTGCTGACTAAAAATTATTATTCCGGAATTTGAATTAGTTTTGGCAACGATAAAGTATTAGCAACGGTAAAGTAAATTTAACCATGTTAAAATATTATACGAAAAAAAATGTCCATTTACTCTCTATGAAAAAACGAAATTTTGAATTATTAAGAAAAATATTTGAATAAAATAAACAGAAACCAGCCTATGTTCAAATGAGGGTTATAATCAATCTGTATGCAAAAATACAGGATCATTAAAGGCTCCATTTTGACGCTGGCTTCAGCCTAACATTTGCGCACAATCAGATTTATAATATTATAGCTGTAACCCGTGACTTCGTTCACGTATCATTAAAAGAAGCATAAATGCATTAATTAAGCAAAATATTTCATTCCTGATAATTAGAATCGTAAATAATTAACTAACTCTTTATCACATTCCATAGGAGACAATACCGTATTTCTATGTTATACAGGCCTTGACATAACTAAGTTTTAAAAAAGTGAAAATTTGTGACAAATAATCACGAAAAGGAAACTGCAACCAATGAAAAAAGGCATGCCAAATAAAATCGTGGAAATCGGCGAATTGTGTAAAAACATATGTCAAGTTTACTTGGTAAACTATTTTACTTTTCACGCCTTTGTGAAACGTTTTAATAGCATCCTTCAAAGATAATGGAAATAGTATATTCTTTTTCATTAAATTCAATTCTTGTGAATAGGGAGCAATAATTGTAGACCTAACTGCAAGGAGCTTAAATTTGCCTCCTTGATTTAATTTATACCTGAAAAAAAATCTTTATTTCTAAATGAAAATATGTTGACAGACGACTTTTTGTTCTCCAGAATAAATTGATTCATGAAGTTTGAATATGTGAAAATATATTTTTATTTTTCAAAAATTTTACTGTAATCAAGATTTTTTTTTTCTTTCACTATCTATTCAAATTGAAAATAAATTCTTTTTTTCAGTTTTAATGAGAAAAAATATCTTAATCCGTTTTATTTCTTCTTTTTTATCCACAAAAATGGAATAATTTAGTTGCCATTATTAGAGAAACTTCGTTAAAATTTACAAAAAATCTCGGAATTTAAATCATTTTTTTAAATTCTGAGAGTTTATGACATCCTCGGATCAATGATAACCGGTCTTAAGTAAATCGTGTTGCGTTCGACAACCTGAAAGGAGTGGTTGCAAAATGCAAACAGGCGGTCAGATTTTAATATAATAGATTCGTATTTATTTTTCTTTTCCTAATAATTACGTTTTGGTTTTTGGTAAAAAACTCTCATCTGTATGTAACTGATATTCATGCTTAATAATCGGTGTAGATAAAAAAAATATTTCAAATTTTTCGTTTTAAATATGGCGTGAAAGTCATTTACTTTCTAAACTTACCGATCCTTGTATTATTAATGTAAGGAATTGATTCGCGCTCCTTGTAAAACACATTTGAAAATTCCCGTTTTATTTCAAATATGACGTCACTTTTTCCTCAGAGAAATCTCTTTTTAATGGCATAATTCTTGTTAATTTTCTTTTTCTGGCAATCAGAGTGTAAATTTTAGCGGAAAACTCACATTTGTATGTAACTGGTATTCAAGCTAATTATTAATCAGTAACGATAAAAAATATTCAGTTTTTCATCTTAAATAATACGTCCATTATCTATCTATACTTTCATTATACATTGATATTCATGCTCCTTGTATTATTACGAACATTTGGAAATTACATGTTTTATTTATGACGTCATATTTGTCCAAACCGAGGAGGATCCTTTTCATAGTTCCATGGTCCAAGCGAAATCTATTTTAAATAATATAATTATTGTTCATTTTTCCTTCTAATTATATCGCAATTTTTGACAGAAAAAGATCTTTTTAATGTAACCGATAGTCATACAACATGTCATACTGTATCATCATGTATAATGTTGTTTCAAATATCACGGAAATTCATCTTCTTTTGAATTCTTTTTAATTTTCATTTTTCACGTGAAAATCGTTCAATTGAAAATTAGTTGTTGAGGAAAAATTATTTTTCCGAGTTTTTATTTTTTGGCAACGATCAAAGCCCTAGCAACGATAAAGTAAAATGGTTAAATTTTATTGAAAAATGTCCATTTATTCTCTATGAAAATAATGAAATTTTTAATTATTAAAGAAAATATTTGAATAAAATAAATAAAACCTAGTCTATGTTCATTTGAGGGTTATAATCAAACTACATGCAAAAATACAGGATCATCAAAAGCTCCATTTTGACGCTGGCTTCAGCCTAACATTTGCACACAATCAGATTTATAATATTATTAGGATTAGGATTAGGATTAGGATATACTCAGCGTTTTTTAAATAAATAATTGTAATTACCCTTTGTACAGCTAGTTAGCAATTAAGGCATTGCAAATATTAATGAAGAGCAAACTCACGAAAAGTCGTGGGTTTTTTTTTTTTTTTTTTTTTTTTTTTTTTTTTTTTTTTTAACATAACATGGAAGATTGTAGTAAAAAAAAAAAAAAAAAAAAAATGAACCAGTGCAATTTTTTTACAAGCGTTTGGTTCGCTTCAAACTCCGGAGAATTTACTTTAGAATACAAACACAAACTGATAATGCGGTTTACACAAATAGATATGGAACAGTAGAGATTTCTTTCTTAAAAGATAAGTGTCATTTATCTTAAAAGATAAGAGTTATGGAAGCAATGCTGTAACATCAAATAAATATAGAATAGAATACTTGTTCATTGTTTTCTATACTCGTTCTATATCACTAAGAATAATTCTATTTAAAAAACAGAATTATTTTGGAGGAAAAAATTCTGGCAACAACTTATTATTTGTAATTCATATTATCTCCCGATACTTTCAAATTTATTCTTCTTTCAAGATGGCGCATGCAAACAAGTTGTGAATCAGAGGACACTCTCCCCCACGAAGAGAAATATTCTTTTTCAGAAGTTTAAAATGATTGTAAAACGAATAGTATAAAAATGTAAAGTGCAAAATAAGCATCACTATTAATCGGGAAGGAATCTATCTCGTTCTATATCGCTTTGTATAAAAGCCTTGCTTCGCTTTCAATACATTTCTTTTGAAAATAGCTAGTGTCTATATTCGTTTTTTTTTTTTTTTTTTAATGTACTATTGCTATGGTAAATATCACCAATACTGACATTTACTGGGAAATATATATCGCGATATTAAATTTCTGCTATCATACAGTCCTTTTTGGAATAAATTACGAATTTTTAAAAATGTCATTAATTCATCAAATTAGTAATTTACAAGACAGCTGGACTCCAATATAGTTCAACGTTGAAAATCCACATAAACCATCTGTTACTTCATTTAATAGGATACACACTAGATACATGAAGCCTCCATTAATGTGTGGTATCAGATTTCCGAATTTAATTCGGTAATAAGTTTAAACTTAAAATTAATAACAAAAAACTATAAATACAAGCATATTCTACCTAAGGCTGATTTCACTCTGCCTAAGCTCGGTTCATTCTTGATTCTTTTTAACCGACTCAAAAAAGGAGGAGGTTATCAATTCGACGTGTATGTATTTTTTTTTTTTTTATGTATGTACGCCGATTACTCCGGAACTATGCGTCCTATTTATGTGATTTTTTTTTTTTTATTCGAAAGAGAATACTCTCGAATTGGTCCCATTTAAATTTTATTAAAATTGGTTCAATACTTTTTCAGAAATTCAACAAAAACGAAAAAAAATAAGCATTTTAAAAATAGTTAATTTGTTGGCTTTTGAGTGTTGCCAAATTTGAAAAGCAAAATTACATAAAATTGTGAATTAGATAAATATAATACAACGTACAGATAAAAACTTTAAATTATGCTACAATAGATCTACTTTTGAATCTTTTAAAATCTTTTATGTATGTTCACCAATTACTCTGGAACTATGCGTCCTATTTATGTGATTTTTTTTTTATTTGAAAGAGAATACTCTCAAATTGGCCCATTTAAATTTTATGAAAATTGGTTCAGTACTTTTTCAGAAATTCAATAAAAACGAAAAAAAATAAGCATTTTAAAAATAGTTAATTTGTTGGGCAGACGACTTTCATTTAATATCATAAAATATTCTATTACGTGAATTTGCAAATAATAATAAAAAGACTGACATATTTAAATCAGCTTTAACTTGTCAGATTTATTTTCATAGAACAAACTTTTTAAGATCTAAACAAAAAGTTTTGAGTGTTGCTAAATTTGAAAAGCAAAATTACATAAAATTGTAAATTGGATAAATATAATACAACGTACGGATAAAAACTATAAATTATGCCACAACAAATCTACTTTTGAATCTTTTAAAAGTTCCATTGTTGCAGTTTCACAGCGGTTTGGCATATTTTGACGAGCGTTTATTGGCGCATAATTAAATACATTGTTGTTTCAAATCCCATACAAATGTATGAGTTACAGAAAATATTTGGCGATTTATCACCTGTGGCGCACTTAGTTGGAAACTGTCTTTAAAATATCCAATATCTATATTATATTATACAATACAGTTGTATATAAATGCTTCTGTTATTGTCTTTTAATATTTCTACTACATAATATTAACTATAGAGTGACAATATAGAAAGAAAGAAAGAAAGGGGTTACTCCAAATAGTATTATAGGCGACATTGTTGGCGCAGTGTATTTACCTTGTACGGATCGTAAAAATCAGTACACATTAAGCATAAGCACCGAAATCAGTGAGTTACACAGTTATCAAAACTGTAGTATACAGCCCGATTATGACACAATATCCAAGACGATTAGGTGAGAATAATGGTAAAATTTCTAATCTTCCATAATTGAGTCTACTGCCAAGATTAGCGTGAAATAAAAAAGTCCTTCCGGCCTGTACCGGGAGGAAAAGGTAGCTTTCCTATATCTTCGTTTTAAAATTTTAGCTAATGTTACACGAAAACAGCAAGTTAAAATGCAAAGAAACGTTTACAAAAGATTCGTTAATACTGAATTTGAATAAGAAATTCGCCAAATTATTGAGCAATAGCCAAACTAGCTTCATTTATGAAGACTTATTTTGGTCGCCAAATTTGGCGATATTTCGCCAAATGTCGCCAATGTCGCCAATTTTGGCGCTAACGGATATGAATATATAGTTTTATGCGTATGATTGGGAAAATTATTACAACAATGAAAGAAAATAATTTGCGAGTAATCGCGTTAATGTGCTGTTTTGTTTCAAAATGTCAGCCACCCTAGAATTTCAAACTGCTCTATCTCAGCCATTTTTTAAGATAGAGGTAAACCAAAAAATGCTCTGGAATCCTTGTACCAAAGCCTAACACGTAATTAAAAATAAATTTGAATTTTTAACTTTTTGGAATATTTATTTCAGTTTTAAATTTTTAAATGGCTGCCATCTTGAAACAAAATGGCGGACCAAGCTGGCCAACGAACTCGGTCGAGACATTCGTTAGCTGAATAGACACAATTAGTTTCATCAAAATTGATTTATAAATACGAGCGTTATCGTATGACATAGGTCAGATATATATATATATATGGATATATCTATATATATAAATCAACATTTGAACGGAGGTTGGTTTTGGGGTCTGGGGGTCATGATCGGTGAAAATATATCGAAATTTTCCGGAACTGCTTTCCTCCGAACGGCTGCAATAGGTAGCTTTATACTTTTTTGTATTGAAAGCTACCTAAAAATATATTAGCAACAATATGGTTTAATATAAATATAGATATCATTAAAGGCTTTAGACATTAGATGAGAATAATGATAAATTTTCTAATCTTCCGTTATCGAGTCTACTGCCAAGGTTAGCGTGAAATAAAAAATATATTAGCAACAATATGGTTTAATGTTAATATAGATATCATTAAAGGCTTTAAAGACATTAGATGAGAATAAAGATAAATTAATGTAAATATGGATATCACTAAAGTAATAAATAAATAAATAAACTTTGTAACCAAAAAAAAGAACCGACTTCAAAAACTACTAAAAAGCGAAAAATAAACTTTTTAACTAAAAATTGAACCGACTTCAAAAACTACTAAAAAGCGAAAAATAAACTTTTTTACCAAAAATAGAACCGACTTCAAAAACTACTAAAAAGCGAAAAATAATTTTTTTAACCAAAAATAGAACCGACTTCAAAAACTACTACAAAGTAAAAAATAATTTTTTTTAGGTAATAGTTAATAAGAAATTAAATTAAGAGCATTGTATTTACCATGCATATTATTATATTTATGTACATTAATTTGATTTTTTGGAGTCGGTGCCAGCCAAGCCAAGTACAAAATTCAAAACAAAATATCCAATATACATCGTAACACGCGTATAAATTATATCTACATAAATACGAGACAATAAAAAAAATACATATAACTCATCAAATGGTAGAAAATACAATGATTTAAATGATTAACTAATTTCCAAAGCAATGTTTGTCGACATATAGTTGCTAATCTCATTTGAAAATACACATTTATAACATCAGATGAAATGTTTAAAAATGGTAACATGGCTTTAACTTGTCTCGGCTGGCACCGACTCCAAAAAATCAAATTAATGTACATAAATATAATAATATGCATGGTAAATACAATGCTCTTAATTTAATTTCTTATTAACTATTACCTAAAAAAAATTATTTTTTTACTTTGTAGTAGTTTTTGAAGTCTGTTCTATTTTTGGTTAAAAAAATTATTTTGTTAACGATAGTTACCTCATAAAGGGAACGAGAATGAATTGTATTTGCTTAGGTAACCGTAAACGATCACATGACTTGTGTAACAAAAAAACCTACAATACAAT
Source organism: Maratus michaelseni (assembly GCA_963931845.1). Lineage (NCBI taxonomy): Eukaryota > Metazoa > Arthropoda > Arachnida > Araneae > Salticidae > Maratus > Maratus michaelseni. Next base: position 124,036,555 of record OZ007595.1, read on the forward strand.
TTTTAAAAAACTGAGGACAAAATACAGAGGCTGTTCCGTACATTTTTGGACAAGTTTTGTAAATGATTTTAAAAATAGAATTATTTTGGAGGAAAAAAATTCTGGCAACAACTTATTATTTGTATTCATATTATCGTCTGATACTTTCAAAGGATCAGGAGGGTCCATAGACCGTGTTTTTGACCCATGACATAAGATTAAAATTCGGTTTTGTTATACTGACTTAATTATTTCACTTTTTAATATTACAAGGTTTAACCTGTACGATTTAAACAAAATTTTTTGCTTTTTGTTCGTTTTTAAATAACTTACACAAGCTCAAAGTTCGTATTATTTGTAGTTAAAAAAATAAATAATTGAGGTAAAATTAGGAGAAACCTAATTTAACCTCAATTATTTATATGAGCGCAATCGTGCAACACTTTCTTCTTTACATACATTATAAAATGCATCAAAATGTACAATATATGTAAAAATAAAAGTGTTGTAAAGCTGCGCTCATAGTAAAATATTTAAAAATATATTAAAAATTGAGGTAAAATTAGGAGAAACTGCATATTTTTTATCAAAAACTACGAATAATACGAACTTTGAGCTTGCGTAAGTCATATAAATCCGAACAAAATGCAAAAACTATTGTTGAAATCGTACAGGATAAACCTTCTAATATTAAAAAGTGAAATAATTAAGTCAGTATCACAAAATTGAATTTTAGTCTTATTTCATGGGCCAAAAACACGGCTTATGGACCCTGATCCTTTATTCTTCTTTCAAGATGGCGCATGCAAACAAGCGGTGAATCGGAGGACTCTCTCCACCTGAAGAGAAAGATTCCTTTTCGGAAGTTTAAAATGATTGTAAAACGAATAGTATAAAACTTTAAAGTGCAAAATAAGCATCACTATTAATCGGAAAGGGCTATCCCGAAAATCAATACTAGTATAAAGACTAAATGGGAAAATAAATATGAAATAAGTTGGAAATTGTACGTCAAACGTGACAAATGAGGTGCGTTCGTACTATAACTAGTTTTATAAATAATCCGATTTTGGTGCAATAGTTGTTGTACTCTTATACAAAAATGCATGAATACAAAATGTATTTTATGTGCAGATTTTCATTTATAGATATTAATTTTATTTTATGGAGTTAAGTTTCAATACACTTTTACAAACAATTAAAATGTTGCATTAAAATTATACTATGCACAAATATCCAATACAAGACAATGTAAATAAATCATCCTTATTATTTCAGTGAAAATGAATTACATCGTCTGTTATTATGATCTGATTAATTTCCGTAATAATATATGTACATTTTAAGGTGGCAACATTTTATCTTTTGTTGACATTTACTGAAAATTCCAATGGGAAACTTAAGACTTAGCTTTGAAAATTTCCGAACTTGAAATCCATATTTAGACTCTTTTTCCACTTAATATCTATTTCTTCGGAAACATCTATCCAAAAAACTGTCGGTAGATTATAGGATAGCTATAATTAAATAATTTTAGTATACTAATTCGTTTTTTTTTTAATTCAGTAATACGGAAATAACAGGACTCCATCTTAAATAGGACGTAATCATCATGGCGACCTAATCATTACCTATCATGAGATATCATTAAATTAATTACGTTTGATAGGACTTAATAGAATGAAGAAAACTTTTATTAATATCTTTTTACGTTTTGATTCTATTTTCATAAAATTTGAAATGGCTCGACAAAATTCTGCAACGATTATATATACACTGGTGTGCAAAACTTAAGCAACAAACACAAAATGCTAATTTCTGAACTCAAAAGGAAGTACTCAAAAGGAAAATTCTATAAAGAGCAATTGTAGAAAAGAGGTACTACCCTAACAGCACGGCCAGTCGATGTGAAGTCCCCTTGACGTCACACATGGTTAGAAGTGCCACAATCGCTACAGTGAATCAAAATATGGGATATTTCACTGTCTCATTATTACTCTCAAATGACTCTCTGTTAACACTGAAAAGTCACTGTGACTGTCGCTTTGTGATGGGTCACCAGGTGACATTACAATGAAGTCACCTTGTGATTCTCAAGTCACTGTCAGTTGAAGACTGGAACTTTGAAGTCATTGTGAGCATTGCATTGTGATGAGTCGCCAAATAATGTCACAATGAAGTCGCATGGTGACTTTCCGGTGATCGACACTCTATTGTAAAGTCATCATTGCACTCCTTTGTGAAAAGTCACCAGAACATTTAATTTTCTGTCACTTGGGAACTCGTCACAGAACAGCTATCATGATGACTTTACAATGGAGTGTCAAAATGACAGTCACATGAGAGTCACAAGATAACTTCATTGTAAAGTCACCCGGTGACTCGTCAAAAAGCAGCAGTCATGGTGACTGCTCAGTGGAGTGACCAAATGAGAGTAAAAAAGAGACTAATGAAAGATATCACATTTCTGTTCATTGTAGTGACTGTGATAATTGTGACCATTTGTGATGTCAAGAAGACTTCACATCGACTGTCTGTGCTTTTACGGTAGTACCTATTTTCTATACTTGCTGTTTATAGAATTTCCTTTTGAGTACTCACGTGTTCAGAAGTTAGCATTTTGTGTTTGTTGCTTAAGTTTTGCACACTAGTGTATTAAATTTCAAACCATTCTTCATTTGGGTAGTTTTTGCGCTGTTATATGCGGACATATGCGTAATAAATCTGAAAGTATGCCTTGTCCTTTCCCTTATTTTTCAAGAGTTCATCCTATAACAACGTTAAAACGTCATTAAAAAATGCTGCTTCAAAATGCGATGTCAATGCATTTTTTTTTTCCAGCTTTTACTTTGCAATGGACATTAAAACGCAATAAAAAACATGCGCCAAGCATAGACTATGAAACACTTTGCAACACATTCAGAATACTGTAACAAAACTTGATCGTTTAATAAGGTTAAAGATAATGTCTAAATAAACACTTGAGAAAACGCATAACGCATTTTAAAACCCCAATTTTAGCAATTACCATTTACAATCGGACAAATATCCGAATTATTTTGTAAAGCCCTGCATATGATCTATAGATTAGCATATCTACTTACATAGTATGCAAAATTTAGTTCAGTTAGAAAACTCATAACACAGTTGAAAAACCCTTCAACAATTTCTGACAATAAGCGGAAATATACCCGAATTATTTTGTGCAGTGCTGTATATGATCTGTAGAATTTGTACACACCAAATAATATGAAAAAAAATTAGTTTAATTTAAAACGCATACCTTAATTGAAACCGCACTTCCAACATATTATCATTCACAGATCACCACAGACTGTAACCTAATTATTTTGTGTGTCCCAGTAAATGAAAGATAAATGCTATGCACATCACATTCTATAGTAAGTATCTTGTGCATCTCAGTAATGTAAATCAATTGCAATATGTTTGAAATAGAAATAGAGTAATATCATTAAAATAAACTTCAAACGATTTTTTCCCGCGTGCAATCCGGAAATCTTTTGAATACCCCAATAAACGAACTATAAATGCTACACACTTCATTTTCAATATAGCGATCATGCTATGGTAAACCTCATTAACATATATCAATTACATGGCAATTAGAGATGAGACGGGCTCAGCCCAGGCCCGACACGGGCTCGGGCATGATTTTTGTACCAGTTTTCGGGCCCGGGCGGTCTCGGGCTCATTCTTTCTGAAACTGACAATCTTATTTATTCCCATATAGAAAAAAAATAAATAACTTTCATTTTCCCTAAAATATTACATATTCTATTTCAAGTCATTTTAATGTTATTTTGATCAGAATGAATAGAAGAGGAAACATGAATCTTATTTTTCTTTTCTAGCATTAGAATGTTACTTTAAAAGAAAATTTACGATATTTTCGATGCGACTGACGACTGGGTGATACGGCACCAACAGGAGAAGAGAATTTTGAATTTAAGCTGATTTTTAGGAACACGAAATATTGTTTTAATTAAGGAATAAATTATAATTTACGATATACACCTTTTATACGAAATAGAAAACGTTGTTCAATTCTTCGGCATAGATAAGTGATTTCTACAAATTTCATGCATTTATTCATAAAACGCACTATGTTAACGTGTCCATCAGATTTACTTGTTGGGAGAGAAAAATATGAAAATCATTTTAAAGGAAGTATATTTTTATTTGATACCAAACTTTTCTTTTGATAAGATTGAATGTAAATTTCCATAAAATTAATTACGTACACGGGATTAACAGTTATTTTCATGTACGAAGTTTTTTAAAAATGAGATCGTACTTTTAAAACAATTTTTAAATATTATGCAATTTTTTTTCGGTATCGGGCTCTGAAAACACAAAATGTTTCGGGCTCGGATTTAAAATCGTCGGGCTCGGGCTGGCCCGGGCTCCGAAAAGAGAGCCCGAACTCATCTCTAGTGGCAATATGAGTATATTTACAAGAGTTAGAGCGCGAACAGACGGACAGCCAAACCGAATCCATAAACACTTTTCGACTATGTTGGAAAGTGTTAAAAAGGAGCAATCAAATTACAGCGGTTGAAAAACTAATTAATGCCTTTACGAAAGTGCAGAGTAAATAGGAGTTGCGAGGCAATTTTTCTGATTTTTATACACAATCCGTATTAGGTTAAAGGGAAATGATTGGTAACATTTAAAGCAAATATCAGTTAACCCTTTAACGGGCGGTGTCCACAAACAAGGACACCTAATTTTAATTACAAAACTGACAAACTGCACCAAGAATATTTAATTAAATATTTCCTTTTATTCAGTACCGGAAAATAAGCAAGTTTTTATTTTCTAATAAATTCGTTTGTAAATTCCGGTGTCAGTCTATTATTTCATCTTTTTGAAAACAGACTTACTCCGCGCCGGAAAGGGTTAAAAGCAGGGGTCGATGCAGGCAAAATATGGGGTCCCTTCAGTAAATTTCATTTAATAAGAAGGATCTCTTCCCAAGTTTAATAAAAAGGAGCCTCTTCACAAAATTCCATTTAAGAAGAGATCTTTCACAAAATACTATTTCCCAAAAAGGATCCTATAAAATTCCGTACCGTTAAAAGTAAGCTGTTCATTAAAAAAAAAAAAAAAAATCTTGTTAAGATCTAAAATGCGTAATTTGCAAACAAAACATGGTCACAGAAAACTTTAAAATAACTAATATTAAGAAAATCTTAGTTTGAATTCGATCTTCGTTGCAAAAAGTAATTTTTTACAAAAATATAGTGAATCTCATACATATTTTTTTTCTTCCCTCAAAAATAAGGCCCAAAATAATTTTTAAAAAAACCTTGCATAAACTTCTGGTTAAAAATCTAAAAAAGATACTTTATGACAGAAATGAGAAAAATAAGACCAATATGAATTTGAAGCAAAAATAAAGACTTTAACCTAGAGGGACCCTCTAGGAGCCCCGAATTAAAAAATAAAAAATACGCGATTCACAATTCCATATTTTAAAAGATCTAAACAGAATAAATTACAGAATATTAATGCAAGACTAATTATAAATGTCTGACATATTTTTCCGCATACTTTTATGGAAGTAAATAGAAATTCAGTAATGATATGTGAGCGTTTCTGATTCCATATTCCGTTTATTTTAAATGCATTGGAAAGCCCACACATTCTCAAACATTTCCATAACTTACCCCAACGCTTTCTACCTACATACAAATGAGAAAAAAAAAAGTTCTTCCTCTTCCTATCATTGTATTGGCTTCCCCACATAAAATAAATATAACTCAAAAAAAAAAAAAAAAAAAAAACATAAACAAACCTTGAACTGCAATTTTCTTTGTGATATTTTTTCACTTATTCGTTGTTTTCGTTTCTTTTAGTTATTTGGATACTTGCAATTGCTCTTAATAAGAAGCTAAATTGGCTTTAGTAAAAATAGTTTAATAAAAATAGTTTGTAAAATTTGATCCAGAAAAAGTAATGCAAGATTGTTTCTACTTTTTTTTTCCTTTTAAAAATAGCAGTATATAATAAATATACACACAACTATTATTTTATTTATGTTTTCATAATTTTGAAAAAAAAAAAAAAAAAAAATTCTTACCAGCACTGAAATAATACAAATAATAAACTATCTTTAAATTTTCCACATAAAAAAAATGTTCTCACATTTCATGGAAGCATAATAAATAATGTGCCCTTCTGTTTGATTTTCTGCAGAAATATTATTCTAATTACAGAAATAATTTTTTTGGACAGCCTAATCCACTATCGGTAAAACAATTGTCCATTACAACGATTCTTCCATTATAACGAGCCAAACAGAAAGTCCCAGACATTTACTATTTCATGTAATCAATCTTTCACGTAATCTTCACATACAATACAAAGATTAATTCGATTATTGCTATATAGAGATCTTTCTTGTCTCCAGAATAGGACTTTCAAGCATTTGACATCGAAATACTTTCATATGGATTGAAAGCTGAAAAAGATATATCGTTAAGTTCCAATATCCGGACGAATGTATTCAGGACGCAATCTGGATATCCAGAAATCCGGACTGTGAATCCATTCGGATAAAATCGGAATGAAATAATTAGTTGACAATGAAAGATTCCCCAACACACTTAATATGGAATCAAAAACTTTGAAAGAATAAGAAACTAAATAAAAATTGAATAAATGGAATTAAATGAATTAATTGAAATGAAATTTGTGGAATTTAGACAGATTATCAAGTCCCAATTGCCTAAATACAACAAATAAAATGAAATGAGATGTTTCATCATCATATTAGCCATACATTCCCAGCAAACACGAGATTTTTGGCCACCTGTTGTAAACGTTGTGGCCAAAAAAGTTTGCGGCAATTTGTATCCAGCCATTAATGTATTTTAACTGAAGCGCCCGCACACCGGATGTCTATCGCCAAATCGTTAACGGGCAAATGGCGGGGAAACTTAATGCAATTTCAGTGCCCAATAGCGAATGAAAGTACGTTTGCGGCCAAGATATACAAATCTATCATTGTTTAAAAGTCAGTGGCCCAGTATAATCTTCTCGACATTTTTATTATAAGAAATAAAAAGTATATTTACTTCACATTTTATAAGATGATTTTCGTTATTTTAAACCTGGATTTATGTGAAACGATAAAATATGCTGCATTTAAATATTTTATGCAATAAAAAATACACAAAAAGTACCCTTCTTTAATTTAAAGAGTTTTTATGGAAAAAAAAATCATAAAAACTGTTAATGTTTTTGCTTTTAAAGTATGCATTAATATCTTTAAATGAATATTTTTTGTGAGCACCTAGAATGAAAATGAATATTGCAATCTTTAGACATACATATTATATAATAATAAACATATTAAAAAAATTAATGATAAATGGGAATTTATTTCAATTTCAATTTCAATGAAAAAATATTTGTCAAAAGAAATAAATGCCACTTTACCAAAAAGCAGTTACTGTTAAACGAAAAAAAAAAAAAAAAAAAAAAAAAAAATTCTTTTTTTTTTCTTGGAGGGGGGGGGGGGGCGGTGATTTTATATTATCTGTATATTATCTATAAATCAGTTCCAAAAAATAAGTTATTTTCATTTTTTGAAACACTCAAAATTTAGATTTAAAAGAAAAAAAAAAATCTTAACTAGCTTAAATAAGCAATAATAGCAAATACCGATCCCCCCCTCCCACTCCTTTCACACGGCAAGCCGGGAGTAATGCAGGGAAAGATGAAACAAGATTTCCCTTTTCCAACACATTTTTTTTCCCAGTGGGGATTTTTGTAAATATATTTTTAAATGTTTTCCGCTTTGTAATAATCAGCATTGAAAAATTTCCACTTTTAAAATTATTTAATGTTGTATGAGAAATTTTGAAGATAAAAAAAAAAAACCTTGAAAAAATAAATCTATTGAAATATAGCTTTTTTTCTGCGGTCTCGTAGGGATTTTTATGTCTTTTTGGAAGCGTCATCGCACATCGCAGCGTTGTTTACATTTCCCTTTCCTGCATCGTGGCGTCGTCTATGGTAATATATATATATTAGTTAATTAAAACCAGATCTTAACATATGAAGTATAATTTCACTGAAAGACACTGGAGCTGTAAAATATTACTTTCCGCTTCCTGACTGGTTTAAGATTGTCAGCAATAAAGCAAATTATAAAACAGGCAACGGAGAATTATGAAAAAAATAAAAGCTGAATTTTTATTGGTTAATTTTTTTATAAACCAAAAACTTCCGAGATTGTTCATTACGGACACATTTTACTCTGATATATATATATAATTACAATCAACTTATTAATAGCATATTCAGGGCAGATGTAAGATCAGTAAAGAACTTTTTTTTTATTCACTTCTGTAGAATTAAGTCTCATAATAAGCAAAGCAATGCAGTTAATTTTACACAATTGCTGATGCTTTTTCTCAGCTTTCTTTATCTTGAACTTAAATCTGTCCCTGAGAATGATGAAAACTAATTTTTAACTAACTCTTGGAATAATATAGAAAAATAATCTTACCTAATTTGTAAATCTAAATATCCAAAAACCAGTGAATGACGAGACCTTAGCTTTGGTTTAGCCGAAAAGCTAAGTAATCTGATTTAATTTTTAAATTCCACTTATCAGAGTGTAATAGGAACACAACTTGGTACTTTTCTGTTATACCAACACATGCCAAAATATACGCTAATCTGCCATTTATTTCTACCCTAACCGTGTAAAGAATTTTTTATTGCAAACTGTACCAAACATTCTGATTGGACTATTTATTGAACGTGAATCTTTTATTATTATTATTTAATCGTAACCTCATAAAACATCTTAACTTGCTACTTTTCAAATAGAAAATATTTATTAAATTATAACTTGCATTTATTATTGACACTGAAATGAATTTTACCATTAAGCTGTTACTTGATGATGTAGAAGCGGCAATAAAATTGTTTTAGGACTTTAGATACATAAAAAAAAAAAGTTTTTATCAAAAAAACTCATAAACATCTTCATTCAAAAAATGAAATGTTTACAGCAATCCTATGAGACATTTACAATTTCAAGCCTGTAGTTTAAATAGAGTTTTATTTTATTACCTTATGTAATATTTATTTGTTCTTTTATTTTAAGTGCATATTTTGTATTGCAATTTTCAAACGTTTTATTTTTAAGTGCTTAAATTCGTGCCAACAATGTTATTTTTGTTTTCAAATGATTCGTTTCATGTGAATTTCCTTTTGTGCCGATTATTATGCTTAGCGACAATGGTGTTGGTATAGCAGAAAAGGACCCAAACTTTTTATAAACAGTTGCTTTTAATATATTTTCATGTTGTAAATATTTTTTTAATAACAAACCAGATTAATTTTTAATGGGGTTTTTTTTCCTAATGAAAGCACATAATTTGTTTGGGTACATTTCGGTTAGCCGGGCGCCAGTGATATATATACATGTATTATATATACACATATCTATGTATATACACATATGTCTGCATATACATATATATACATACATATATTTATATATATACATGTATTATATATACACATATCTATGTATATACACATATGTCTGCATATACATATATATACATACATATTTTTATATACATATATGTATGTATATACATATATAGGTATATACATTATGTATTTATATATGTTGATATATATCACTGGCGCCCGGCTAACCGAAATGTACCTTTTTTTGTTTCAAAGTATTGCATCGTCCCTTACCCCTCATGCAAAAACAAATTTGTCTTTAAGGACGTCTTCCTTTTTAAAACTTGTTTTAAGCCTTTTTTTAACCTCATCTCCCCCGAGTCTGAAATTTTCTTTCTGTGTTTGTGACAACATACTCTCAAAGCATGCAATTTCTTTCTTGGAATCCAAAATAGTTGCACACTGTTATACTATACTGTTACATTTTTTTTTTTTTTTTTTTTTTTACACCCATCCAAAATATTAAGAGGAGAGAGCCTGTCTGATATTACACTTTTAATTTTATGTTAAATAAAACATTGGGTACTTTTCGGTTAGCCAGGTGCCAATGATGTGTACAAGTACATACATGTATATATATTACTGGTGTCCAGCTAACCGAAAAGTACCAAACATTGTATCAATTATCTTCCTTAATTACTTTCCTGGAGCTATAATTTATCTCCATCTTTTATATTATGTTCTGCAGTGTTTTTCTTTTTCAGTACCATAATTTCAGTAAAAAGCGCTATAGTGCATATGCGTGTAAAAATTTAAAACAGTCTAAGTGCACAGCACTTCTGCTGGTGTGGCTGATTCAGTAATTTTTTTTTTCTTTTCCTCCCCATAGCAATATTTAGATAAGATGCCATTTTATTTAATGCAAATTATGTGTGTGTGCATGTTGAAATAAGTTTTGATTTAAAAGAAGAAGAAAATGATTCACTGACATCAGTTATATACATTAATCAGTTGTACTTTTTCTTTTTAATTTTCTAGTTGAATATGATAAATGCTTAATATTGCAACCTATTACAATTTATTTTCATATTTTTCAGGAGACTGTGGTGGCGCAGTTCAGAGATGGCAGCAGAGATGACTGTGCAGCATAAACTCGTTTGGCATTCAAGCAAAGGTAAGTTGTCAATTTACTCAGTTTGTAACGCAGGGCTTTTATCTTAGGGCCCATTTTGAAAAAAGTAAAAGTTATTTGTGTGAAATTTATTCTTTTTTTTTTTTTTGTGAAAGATAACATTTTGTAATGAATATGAAATTTAGTTACTCAAATTTGAACCAAACGTTTATTGATAACTTCTTTAAGTCCTTCTGTTAAAGTTTTCCTTTCAATTTGTTTGCAAATTACACATTTTGAAACATAAAATAAAAATTAACAATGAAGAGTATGTTTTTATGGATTGTTTATAAAATAGTCAATTCAGAAAATTCCAGATTTTAAAAGTATTGCTACCCCACATGCAAAAACAAATTTGTCTTTAAAGACTTCTTCCTTTTTAAAACTCAATTTTTTTTAAGTTGCCTGTGTTATTTAAAAAAAAAAATGGGAAGAGATCCTGTTTATTAAAAGGTATATTGTGAAGGGACCTGCTTTACTAGGAAGAATTTTGGGATGGTCCCCTAAATAGGCTCCAAATTTTGTCTGTATTGATCAATTTACATTAGTAAATTTAATTTCACACATTCATAAAATAGAAGTGCACTCTTGTATTTTAGCTGCATACAGTTGGTAAACGTTAAAGCTCTTTACAAAGCTTTCCAACCTTTGCACTTTAAGTGTAAAATTTACACTTTTTAACCTTTTTTTACAGCTAGAATGTACTTATTTTTTACTCTTAAAAGTTATAGAAAAAAAAAAAGCTATTAAAATATTTTTCGGCAGAATCCTCGAATAAGCGAGGGTCCCCGATTTGGCGATTTTTTTGACGCACGCCAAGGAACGACGCGCGCCAACCGAGAAATCGGCAACCTCCGAATTCTACCCAATCAGAACACGAGCTTTTCGGCAGACGACTTATTACTTACACACATCGTCAAGCAAATTCTTTCACAAAGTACACCGTGAACGTAGCATTGATTTTATTTCGTTTTAAGAATATTTACAAAGTTTTAGTAAATTTTACCGCCACATTTTTCGATTTTTACATACTTTTACCAATATTTTCCTTCAGATATTTCAATTTTTACAAACTTTTACCGATATTTTCCTTCAGATATTTCAATTTTTATAAACTTTTATCGATTTTTTCGTTCAGATTTTTTCCATTTTTACAAATTTTTAGCTATTTTTCCTGCCGGATGTTTCCGTTTAAAAAACTATTTAGCTATTTTTCACTCCGTATTGTTTCATTTTTAGCAATTTTTCTATCCAAATTTTTCAATTTTTACAAATTTTGAACTATTTATTCCTCCGGATATTTTTATTCTTACAAATTTTTTCCTCTGGATTTTTCCATAAAAAAAAGTTCTACCCTATTTTTTCCTCCGGATTTTTCAATTTTAACCTACTTTTTTCATTTGGATTTTTCGTTTTTACAAGTTTTTAGCTATTTTTCATCTATTTTTCATTTTTACAAATTTTTAGCTATTTTTTCCTCTACATTTTTACAAATTTTAGCTACGTTTTTATTTTATTTCTTTTGTTTTCATTTTTATAAATATTTAGCTATGTTTTTACTTTTTTTTTCATTTTTATAAATTTTTAGCTATGTTTTTCCTTTGTTTTTTTTTGCATTTTTTGAAATTTTTAGCTATTTTTTCCTCCGGATTTTTCAGTTTTTAAAAATTTTTAGCTATTTTTTCCTCCGGATTTTTCCGTTTTTAAAAATTTTTAGCTATTTTTTCCTCCGGATTTTTCCGTTTTTAAAAATTTTTAGCTACTTTTTTCTCTGGATTTTTCCGCTTTTAAAAATTTTTTAGCTACTTTTTCTACCGAATTTTTCAATTTTTAAAAATTTTTAGCTACTTTTTCCTCCGAATTTTTCAATTTAAACAATTTTTAGCTACTTTTTCCTCCGGATTTTTCAATTAAAAAAAATTTTTAGCTACTTTTTCCTCCGGATTTTTCAATTAAAAAAAAATTTTAGCAATTTTTTCTCCAAATTTCTCAATTTTTTTTAAAAAAATATCTATTTTTTTCATTTGGATTTTTTATTTTTACAAATTTTTAGCTATTTTTTCTTCCGGATTTTACCATTTTTACAAATTTTTAGCCATTTTTTTCCTCCAGATTTTTCCATATTTTTAATTTTCTTTCTTCTGTATTTTTCATTTGTATAAATTTTTAACTATTCTTTCCTCATCATATTTCCATTTTTACAAATTGTTAGCTACTTTTCCTCCAGATTTTACAATTTCCACACATTTTTAGCTATTTTTGCCACCATATTTTCCCACATTTTTAGCTATTTTTGCCACCATATTTTCCGAATTTCCAATTTTTTTGCTATGTTTTCCTCCAATTTTTCCATTTTAAACTATTTTTCCCACCGGATTTTTCCTTTTTTTTTATGAATTTTTAACTATATTCCCTCCAGATTTCTCCATTTAAAAAAATTTTTAGTTATCTATTCCCTCTTGCTTTTTCAATTTACAAATTTTTAGCTATTTTTTCCTCCGGATACTTCATTTTTTCAAATTTTCGGCTATTTATTTTCCTCCGGATATTTCCATTTTTACATACTTTTATCAAATTTTTTCTATTTTTACATATTTATAGCTTTTTTCTTCCATCTGTATCCATTTTTACAAATTATCTTTTTTTTTCTATGAATTTTTTTGAAATATTTATCAAGTTTAATAATTTATTACCTTTAACAATTAAAAAATTTCTAGTAAAATAAGGCTTAAACTTGAAAATTGTCACAAAACGGAATAAAATCAACGTTTACTTCATGAAAGAAATTCTCATAAAAACTCTATAAATAGTCAATTCTCTGCATCACACCACACGTTATAATTGAGGAAAATTTCGATATTCTTCATTTTTCTAATACATGCAAGACGCGGTTGACTATGCTTCGCGTACATTAACCGAAAAAAAACATCACTGGACGCATGAAACTCGCTGTACAGCATTCTCTAGAATGCACGAAATTCATTTAAGCCGAGGTCAGTAACTTGTGTATGTACGCTTCGCGTATATTAACCGAAAAAAAAACATCACTGAACGCATGAAACTCGCCGTACAGCAATCTCTAGAATGCACGAAATTCATTCAAGCCGCGGTCAGTAACTTGTGTATGTACGCTTCGCATACATTAACCGAAAAAAAACATCACTGGACGCATGAAACTCGCCGTACAGCAATCTGTAGAATGCACGAAATTCATTCAAGCCACGGTCAGTAACTTGTGTATGTACGCTTGGCGTACATTAACCGAAAAAAAAACATCACTGGACGCATGAAACTCACTGTACAGCATTCTCTAGAATGCACGAAATTCATTCAAGCCGCGGTCAGTAACTTGTGTATGTACGCTTGCCGTACATTAACCGAAAAAAAAACATCACTGGACGCATGAAACTCGCTGTACAGCAATCTGTAGAATGCACGAAATTCATTCCTGCCGCGGTCAGTAACTTGTGTATGTACGCTTCGCGTACATTAACCGAAAAAAAAACATCACTGGACGCATGAAACTCGCTGTACAGCAATCTGTAGAATGCACGAAATTCATTCCAGCCGCGGTCAGTAACTTGTGTATGTACGCTTCGCGTACATTAACCGAAATTTTTTTTTTCCCCCAACAATCCATTGACTAATTTTAAGATTTTTTACCACGATTGGCTGATAAATTTGGCGATATCTTTTAAATGGCCAAAAAATCATTTTATAAACTTTTTCATATTAAAATTTAGTTAAATTGTAATATTTTAACAAAACTGTATTCAAAAAGTTATCATAAAAAAATCTTCGTCTATTACATATTGCATAGGAATTGTTCATTTTTATTAAAATTATTTTATTCAAAATTGTTATTTTACAGTTTGTTAAAACAGTTTAGCAGAGTTTCATGAAATGTAAACATCTTGTACAATGGGTCCTTCAAATTACTCAAAATTTTGATGCTTCAGCTCATGTGCTTAGAAAATGTTTGCTTTAAATGTTTTAATATTTGTTTCAAGAGTGATGATTCAGTTTTGTGATTATTGTGACACCTCTGGAAATATAGTGCATCTAATCTGGACTTACATTTAATAAAAATTAAATTAATTTAAATTTTTGAAATGTAAAATTTAATAGAAAAAGATTGAGTATTTTTTAAAGTTTTGCAGAAATGTGTCAAATAATTTTTGTTAACAGGGTTTTTGACTTTCATGAACTTTGACAATACTTAAGATTACACAGATTTATGCTAAATAATTTTTTTTAATTTATGCTATGTATGTAGAAGAGGAAGGGAGAAGGTGATAAAATTATTTAATCTTCTGACCTCTAAATTAAGGATTTTTTTTTAATATGTTGTCATATAAATTAATTTGGATTTTGATTATATGTATTAGAGATGCAACGATTATTCGGCCGAAGCCGAATATTCGGCCCATTCGGCCTACATGCCGAATATTCGGCTTCGGCCGAATATCAAGTCCATTATTCGGCCAAGGCCGAATAATGGATGAAATGTAATGTAAATGTGTAGAAAAATGTGAAAAATGTAAATGTAAGAAATGTTTTTATATTTGCACAGAAAATGCTTTTAATTTGACACTTTATATTCATCATGCATAATAAAAATTTTATTTGAAATTTAACTAACACTTTCCTCCCCTTAACTTTCATACCCTGAATAGGTTTTACCTATCTACCCATTTTTGTATAAGAGGGTATTATCATGTTAAAACTTTTATATGCTATATCAATAAGTACAAATAGTATCTGTAATAAGCTAAGGTAATCTGTTAAATTTAATCTATTCAAAATTGTCCTAATAGAGCCATACATGCAAATTCTAAATTTTTAAAGCATAATGGTAAGTTTAATATTTATCCCTTGTTACATAAAAAAAAAATTGTTTTCAATGATATTTTAATTA
The DNA here is from genome assembly GCA_963931845.1 of Maratus michaelseni. Lineage (NCBI taxonomy): Eukaryota > Metazoa > Arthropoda > Arachnida > Araneae > Salticidae > Maratus > Maratus michaelseni. The sequence continues at coordinate 124,052,082 of OZ007595.1, forward strand.
TACCCATAAAGAACATAAATATGTACGATAGATTAGATAGAGATGTATTGCATGTATAACATAGATATTTAAGTCGTATATGCTGCAATACTTAGGGGGTTTTGGGGGGGGGGGAGTAAAATACGCTTAAAAGTTAAATATAATTTAAGTGATTTTAAAGTGTGTTACTAATATTAAATAATGAAAGAAATGTAAATATACTAAATTCTTAATTATTATATATGTATGTTTTACATATTTTCAAGAACATCATTGTAATGTCTAAATTTATATTTACCTTAAAAAACAAAGTTAAATGTTTTTAATAAATGTAGATTACAATGCAGAAATAATAATAATTCAGCATTATCAGGTTATAGTCTATTTCTTTTTTTTTTTTTTTTTTTTTTTTTCATAAATGATATCTGCGTCTGAAAATAATCACTCACTATATATGGTACTTCCAGGTGCAGAAAGGTATTTTTTGGCTAATTATGAAAGGTTAGGAAAGTTTTCTGAATTTTTTGCCCACCACTCCAAAGGACACTGTTGTCTTTCTAGAAGTGACTGGGAAAGAAAATTAAATTTCTTTTACTTCTTCACATTGAGGGGGATTTTCTATAGCAGCTTCACTCTGTGACTGGCTTGCAATTTCATTAAAGCATGCACACAAAGAATTTGAAATTTGAGTTTGAGAAACTGGAATGGTTATGTTGGAAGGAAATATTTTGTGCAGATTCTGTTACTGGTTTTATACTAGCCTTTCTTAGTCTTACTATAGCAATTAATTTGGACTTTACATCTACATCTTTGTTGAAAAATAACACTTTAAATCTGGGGTCCAAAACAGTTGCAATGAAATAGTGTTCCTTGTCTTGAATTGATCCAAAATGCTTCTCCAAATTTTGTAGAACGGTGTCTTTCATGGTGCCTACAGCAAAAAAATCTCCAGATTTAGATAAATATAATTTTAATGTTATAGCTATCGGGATAGGGATGACTTCAGAAATTAATGTTCTTGATGAGGCAATTTGTTTTGTTATTACTTCAAATGGCTTCAATGGTTCAAATTACTTCAATAGATTGAGCAATTTTTCTAAAATAGTCCACCGGTTCGTTGTCAGATTATTTATTTCGACAAATTTAGTTGTATGTAGAGAAAGTGCATTTTTTTTGTTCCAGTAATCTATCTAGCATATAATAGGAACTATTCCAGTGTGTTGCCACACTTTGAACTAATTTCTTATTAGGAATTTTCAACTCATTAATTTGTATATAAGTTAATCTTGAACATGCTAATGGCGAATTATTAAAATGTGTAATAATTTTTTCACCTCAATTTTTGTTCTTGCCATTTATGTGCATTTCATTTGTTTTTCACTGTTTAATTTATATTTTCTTTCATCTGAAACTTAAAATTTATGTTGTCTACTACTTTTAAAATGTAACAGCAAAAACATACATATCTATTAAAATGTAACATTACAGTACCTAAGATACTACATATTCATTATTTTGATATTTATATCTATTTTGCTTTTCCTTACAGATATTTCCTTCCTCTGAATCTGAAAACATTAATTATACACTTCTTAATAGTGCTGTCTACTGACATAGCAAAAATAAAAAAATTAAATTAAATAAATAAATACATGGCTCTTTTGATAATTGTGAGCTTTATAAAGTTAGTCTACACTGATTTCTTTTCACCATTTTAGAAGATATTCCTTTCTATCAGTGATTTTTTCTTAGGATAGTAAGATTTCTTATTTTCTTTCATCAGAAAGTTGAAATTTATGTTTTCTAGTATCTTTAAAATTTTGTCATTATTTTAAAATGTAACAACATACATACATAATTATCTATTAAAATGTAACTAGACAGTAACCAATAAGGAACTTTTGCTAAGGATTTTATTGGGGGGCCGAATTATATTACTAAGGCAATTTTTAGGCCGAACATGGCCGAATATTTTTTCAAAATAAAATAATGCTTTAAAAAATTAAAAATTTGCACATAAATAGTTTTTAAAAAGAAAATAATACATTTTAATTGTGAAATATACAAGAATTGTGCATATAGTGCATACTATATTTTGTTTTTAGACAAAAATGAGTTCATTATTCGGCGGCCGAATATTCGGCTATAACTTGGCCGAATAATCGGCATTCGGTTATTCGGCCAAACCATTATTCGTTGCATCACTAATATGTATAATTTTTAACAAATTAAAAATAAAGCAGATTCTTTGGAGAAAGGGACCTTCTTTAATACTTTCTTTGACCCTTTTTTCTTAAGAAACTTTAAAAAATGATATTTAAATTCAAGGTATTTTTAAAACATTCTTATGTTTTGCCCAAAATATTTTGCAAATGTAAGATTCTGGAGAGGAGCTGAAGGTTCAAATCCATGTTTTTAAATTTTCCTTTAAATCAAATATCAAGTAATAAAAATGGTGATTTTTTTTTCATTGCTAACTAAGCGTAAAACTGACAGTGTGAAATATGTTCGAGCCTGGAAGCTTGGTTACGCTTAGTTAGCAATGTAAAAATTCACATGTTTGTTATTCAATAATTTCGAGTTAATTTCACTGCTGAAAATAAATTAAAATTACTCAAATATCAAGTTTTTAGAATAAAATAACTGTGGCAATATTTGTATTGGAGTAATTAGTGTTTCCCCTAGACGTTTTCGAGAGGGCGCAGCACCCTGCCCATTTTTTTATAGTTGTAAATGCGCCCTGCCCGTTTTTATATAGCTGGAAATGTGCCCTGATTATTGTGGATTCGCAAGAATTTGCTTTCGCGAATTTCACCAAAATTTAGCGGGAAAATATCACAAAAATCATCTATCGGTCATGAGAAAATATCGCAAGATTCGTCTATTGGTCACAGTAAAATATCACAAAATTTGTCACTTGGTCGCAAGAAAAATTACAAAATTCAAAAATCTCAAAATTCGGCAGTTTGTTGTAGGAAAAAAATTGGGAAATTTGCTTATTTGTCGCAAAACCTCCCTCCCTGCACAATTCGGCAATTGGTAGCAGGAAAATATTCTGAAATTCATCAGTCAGCTGCGGGAAAAATCACGAAACTATTCAGTCAGTCATGGGAAAAAATAGCGAAATTCTTCCAAGATCGCATGAGAAAAATTGCTAAATTTGTCAATCGATTGCGGCTAAAAATAGAGAAATTTATATATCTGTCATGGGCAGGGCATTCGGGGCACGGGCCCAGGGTCCCCGATTTTCAGGAGTCCCCAAATGCTACTAAAAATTTTTGAATTATTGGCCAAAACAGTTTTAACTGTTAAAAAAACAAAATTAAAATGGAAAAATCTGTTTGTCAGAGATTGTCTATGATGTGTCAAAGCAGGGTTGGCAAGTTTCTTCCAAAGTGGAAAAAACCGGCCTGAAGAAATAGGTTTCTTCCAAGTGGAAAAAATGGAAGAAACTGTTTTTCTTTAAGAATTTACCATATAAGTTACAACTTTGTAAAATACAATAAAAATAAATGTATTTTCTAATAGATAACCTTACATAAATTTAATTAGACTTATAAAAATTTAATTATGTATGATAAATTGATAATTACACCAGTTTTTTAGCCAAGATCACACACCTGTCTAAAGCTTTCCAATCATTGTGTACCTGAATAAAATAAATGGGACTTTTCTAACACCATGCCAAAATGTATGCTAATGTGCTATTTATTTCAACCCTGAACGTGTAAATATTTTTATTGCAAACCGTGCCAAACATTGTGATTTGCTATTTATTGAACATGACACTTTTTAATTATTATTATTACTTAATTTACTCTGTAACCTCGCAAAACATCTTAATTTGCTATTTTTCAAATAGAAAATATTTAATATTAAGTAGTAACTTATATTTATTGTTGACACTAATGTGGATTTTACCATTAGGCATTTACCAGATGATGAGGACGCTGCAATAAAATTGTTTCAGGACTTTGGATACAAAAAAAAAGTATGAACGTCTTCATTCAAAAAGTGAAATGCTTACTGCAATGCTAAGAGACATTTACAATGCTATGCCTGTAGTTTAAATTGAGTTAATTTTATTAATTTATCATATAATATTTATTTGTTCTTTTATTTTAAGTCTATATTCGTGTCGATTTAATAAAATAGTTCGTGAAAGTCTGTAATTTTCAAATGTTATATTTTTAAATGCTCAATTTTGTGCCAACATTTTTTTTTTTTTTCAATTGAATCCTTTCACATGAATTTCATTTTGTGCCAATTATTGCACTTGGTGACGACAATGGTGTTGGTATAATGGAAATGTACCAAATAAATTTATCCAAAATACACAAAATCAATTAAATGTAATTCAATTCAAAAGAGGCACATTTTTTTTAATATATATAATTTAAACTTCTGTAACCAGTAGTAAATAGTATGTGGATCATTTACCTATTGTAGAATGAAACTCTTTTAAATAAAAGACAGTGCTTTGAATTTACGCCCATTTTATTAAGGAAACTAATATACAGTAATTACTGTATTGAAGGATTTCATTAAAATCTCCATTTTCCTTACTACAGTGCAACATTGTATAACAAAACAGAAGTAATTTAGCTTTAAGATGCTGCAATCAATTTCTCAACTTAGAATGGATGAATGCAAAAGATGAAAAAAATTCTTATCCCTGTAGAGTTTATTTTCAGAACATTTATCTTTTAAATCAGCATGCTAGTATACATAATTACAAATTTGTTTGTTTTAAGTTTTGCACAATAGTTTTTAAAATATTGCATTTTTATATGATAAATAAGGAATTGGTAGGTTTTTTTTTTTACAGAAATTATATAAACAATAAAAAAATATCCCCTACCTCTAAAGTTGTAAAAAACATAACCTGTAAATACCTGCTGAACCTGAAGTTTGTTATTAAAAAATAACTTATTTTTCCATAAATAATATTTTTAATATTAATTAAAATTTCCAATTTAAATTTCAAATAATTAGGTTTTGAATTTAATTCTTTTATATAGTTAATATATTTTAATTTTGAGCATCTGTTTTGTTTTCTGTTGGTTTCTTCCAGTTTTTTCCATTTCTTCCAGTTTCTTCCGGAAGAAACCCAACCCTGTGTCAAAGTAACTTCATTTTTTCTTTATTGTCTTTTAACCCTTTGAGGCGTGGTGGGATATATTATATCCCACCTAATTTAAATTTTATTTTTTTAACTTTGACGGGGAAAAGTTGAAAAATTGCTTTTCCTTATTTTGAACTAAATTACGGTGAGAATTGAAATGCTATCGTTTTATGAGTGATAATATCAGATTTATAGCTTGGAGGTACACAATGTATTTTCCTACTTTACAAAGCCATTTTGAAGGAAATGTTATGTGAAAAAATAAGGTACACAATGTATTTTCCTACTTTACAAAGCCATTTTGAAGGAAATGTTATGTGAAAAAATAAAGTGAAGAAAATAAAGAACTGCTGGTTTCTAGCAATACAAATTCTAGAAACATTTACAAAGTGAGCAATTCGACTTTTATGAAATGAACAGAAAGAGCACCCATACATCATATGTAAAGAATATGAATTTATATATTTGAAGTTATTCAAAATAATTTATAGAAAGCCTGTTTTTATTTTGTTTTAGTGATTAACACAGAGATAAAGTATTTAATATATACAGCCCCCCCCCCCCCTGCTCTTAACACATAAAAATAGAAACAATATTATTGTTAACATGGTTGCAAAAAGAAATGAGAGAATATTATATAACATAAAATTGCCACCATGAAATGCAGTTTCGCACCTAGAAAAAAAAAAGGAATTAGGCGTCATTTGACAACGCTGCCCTTTCATGAGTTTTTGTTAAAAGCAAATATAGGTATACTGCAATAAAATAGTTTCATTTTGTACAAATAACTTGAACTACAAAGCTTTTTGTAAATAGTTTTTTTAAATTATAATTTCTGCTCCGATTATATTTATAAATGGCTAATTAATAAGTGGTGTTTTTAAAGTAAGGCATTTTAATTTTGTTTTGTAAAATTTATTTTTTGTTTTTCAGAAGAAGAAGAATAAAAATCTGAAAAGAAAAAAGTTCTCTGTGAAGATGACTGTAGATTTTCAGCTCTTGTTTATAAACTTAAATTAAGAAACATCAGAAATTTAATTGTAACAGGATTAAATTTTCTTGTAAAATATTTCTGATAAATTTTGAGCATCTTGTAAATACATAAATAAATGTTTTTTGGTTGGTTTGTTTTACATTTGTTGTGAAAAATAAAATTTATATGAAAAAAAAAAGCATTCAGTTCTAGTGTTTTTAAATATATATATTTATTTATGCAAGTGATGTTGTTAAAAATGATGTACTATATATTTTCCCCTTCTTTCTCATTCTGAGAACATTCCCCCTTCTTTTTACAGGTTAAGATATAATTGAATAAAAGTGTTTTATGTAGGCTATATTTTAAAAACTGATAAACTGTTTTTGTTGGTTGATTATAAATTAGCATTGCTTGGAGATCAGGTATTAAAAATAATTTGCTGTATAAAAACTTTTGAAAATTTTAATAAAAATTTCATCATAATCTCATTAGAAGTTGAGATTAAAATTTTAATGTACATAATATTGTATGAATCAGTTTGAAATTTTGTTAGTCAAAAAATCACATACCTCCTGCTGGAAGGAAAAATATTTTAAAGATTTCTTTATTGGTAATATATTAAATATATATATATATATATATTCAGTACTCATTACTTGCTAATTTTTAAAAAGTAAAAACAATGATATATTATTATTTATGAGTAATGTTTAGTCCATTTAAAAAAAAAAAAAAAAAAGATTTAGTGTATGAATGGTGAACCTGCCGTGTTCTAGAAGATCAACTGCCACTACTATTTTGAAAAAATATTAAACTTATTTAATAAGAGAAATTTTAAGATTACATAAGAAGGAAAATAGTGACAATTGGCTTTCTGTCAATTAGTAATATTTTGTAAATATATATACATTGAAATTTTGTTCTATGATGTGTATAAAGGGGGGAAGAGTCCTTAACAGACTAAAACATTACTTTATAGGAATACTGCTACATTTTTCTGATATTATATGCCAAAGAGATGAAGATAGTGAAATGACATTTTTTGAACGGACCTAATTTACATATATATATAGTTACATCATTAAAAAAAATTCTTAAATTTCAATGATCGATCAGTAATGTCAACATTTTACCAATTTTATAAAATAGAGTTCCTGCGTTTTTGTTTTATTTTCAAGCTGGATAATTGGAAGAAACATCCAGGTAAGAAATTGTATTATAAAAGCACCAGTGGACCCATGCGAAGATTTCACACTGCAGTCTAATACTTTTTAGCAATATCTAATACTCTTTAGATGCAGGTTTAAACTTGTAAAGGAAAATTAAGGACAAACTATCTTCAAACAACATTAGTCGAGCCAGAATATCATCTCGTTTATTCCATCACAGTTACAGTAAAAACTGATCGAGCATAGCAAAGACAAAAAAATATATATATCTATAGTTAATTAACTGCTTTAGAGATGACATCATCTGTTTCGGAAAAAAACATGGGACAAAGAAAAATAAATTGAGCATTTCAATTCTGCTTTTTAGTCATAAATATAAAATAAACCCGTGCAGCAACTATGTCCCACTTTATCTTTTTTGTAGTATTTATTTTTTATAATCATTTTAAGCATTATATAATGTGGTATTTTATTTTTGTGGCTACACTAATTTGAGGAAAGCCTTTCATTTCTTTTATGAAGACAATGCAGATTTAATTTTTAATTTACAGCAATTTTTAATCAAAAAATATGTTTTATCGAGATGTGAGTGCACTATGTCAGAAGCTGGTTCAAAATCCTTTCTTATGGCATCTCGTTCATTGTTGTGCATTTCATATTTTCTGAGAAAAGGGGATGTTGATAACAGAAATAATATATACTAGTGGGCCTGTGTGAAGATTTCACACTGCAGCCTAATATTTTTTAGCAATATCTAATATTTTTTAGATGCATGTTTAAACTTCTAAAAAAAAAAATAAAGCCGGAATATAATCCAATTTATTCTTTCATACTTTACAGTAAAAACTGACTGAAAATATCAAGAGCTATATATATATATATATATTGTATTTTAACTACATTAGAGGGTAACATGTTTTGAAAAAAAAAAAAAAAAAAAAAAAAAGGATAAAAAAAAAAAATTGAGCGTTTGAATTTAAATTTTGCTTTTTTATCATAAATATAAAATAAACCCATGCAGCAACCATGTCCACTTTATCTTTATTGAACATTTTTTTTATAATCATTGTTGTGGAATTTAATTTTTGTGGCAACAGTAATTTGAGGAAAAACTTTCATTTTATTTCTGAAAACAATGCCTATTTAATTTATTACTTGCAATTTTAACCAAAATACATGTTTTAAAGAAATGTGAGTGTACTATGTCAGAAGTCGCTTGAAAATCCTTTCATATGGTATCTCATTTAACATTATACATTTTTTATTTGCTTCGAAAAAGGGATGTTGAATATAATCATTAGATAACAATTTTCAATGGAAATTCTGGCTGGACAATCCACCTGGTGAATTAGCTTGAAGAAACATAAATTGAAACTACTTAAAAATTTACTCCTTTGAATAGAATGTTTAAACCTATAATTTAATTAAAAATTGAAGAAAATTAGTTTTTTTTTCGTATTCTCACCATCATTGGTAATTTAACGCTCAATATATATTTTACACCTTGTGTTACACCTTATTTTACAACTTTTTTTTTATTAATTACAATTATGGCTTTTGCAACTTTTTCAGAATAACATTAAAAAATAAATCATAACCATATGGCCTTTTATTCCGATCTAATGAGATGAGTGGATACGGCCAATTTTTGCCTCCATTGGGACACTTTTTTTTAAAAAAATTATTATTATTGCTTCCAGATTGAAAGTATTCTATACAAGATCTGAAGCACTTTCGATTTTATTGTATTTTGACCTTTTTAATATGGGGTGCTTATAACACCATTGCAGTTTTTAACTGAAAAATATTATAATAAAGTGAAACATGTTTGCATAAAAGTCAGGTTGGTGTTATGAGCTCTTGTTAAGAAAAATATTCCAATAGATTATTATTTTTTTTTTTTTTTTTCAAATTTTGAATAAAATATTTAGAGTTTTCAGACAAAAATTATGGACCAGTAAATTTAGATTCTAAAGTTTAAAATAACTTAAAAAAAGAAAAAAAATTGTCCCTGCCAAAGGAGTAAAAATGGAGATTTGCTCAACTTTACTTTTTTGAGGACCATAAAAAGTATAATTCTGGCCAGCTTCCATTCATGATATCTAATAGTGGCATGAATATGGCTAGCTTTGGGCTATCATTCATTAATGATGCCCATTGATGGCGACAAAGTGGCTAGCTTTCGGCATGCATTCATTAATGATTACCATTGATGGCAACAAAGTGGCTAGATTTCGGCTTGCATTCATTAATGATGGCAACGAAGTGGCTAGCTTTCGGCTTGCATACATTAATGATGCCCATTCATGGCAACAAAGTGGCTAGCTTTCGGCATGCATTCATTAATGATTACCATTGATGGCAACAAAGTGGCTAGCTTTCGGCTTGCATTCATTAATGATGGCAACGAAATGGCTAGCTTTCGGCTTGCATACATTAATGATGCCCATTCATGGCAACAAAGTGGCTAGCTTTCGGCATGCATTCATTAATGATTACCATTGATGGCAACAAAGTGGCTAGCTTTCGGCTTGCATTCATTAATGATGGCAACGAAGTGGCTAGCTTTCGGCTTGCATACATTAATGATGCCCATTCATGGCAACAAAGTGGCTAGCTTTCGGCATGCATTCATTAATGAATAGCATTGATGGTATGTGGATGGCTGGCTTAAGGCTAGTTTACATTTATGATGACCAATAAATTAACATTTATGGCCAGCTTTGGGGTAGCTTTTATTCTTAACAAACGCAGGTGGCATGGCTGTGGCGATCTTCTGGCTAGATTTTATTCACGATGATCGTTAATGGCCAAACTGTGGCTAGTTTTCATTAATAATTGCCACTTAAAGTATAACTGTGGCCAGTTTTAGGCTATCCGTCAATTATGATTAACCACTTGTGGCACAATTATGGGCATCTTAATGTAGTTATGGCCAATTCTGTTGCGGCCACATTGTGGCCGGCGTGACAGTTTTTTTAAGTTGCCGTTACGGCAAACGATTGCGGCCCCTCATCTACTAGTTTGGGCCAAGGCTAACGTAGCCATCAGTGGCCCGCAAGTTCTGTGTTAGTTGGGATTGCTAAAAAATTATATATATATATAATCATAAAATGTGAAAAGAAAATGTGGATGAACTAAAATGAAAAGCAGATTAATAAATTGACAATAGTCGACTAAATTAGACTATCAGTATAAAACGACAATAATAAAAGAAAAAATTATTAGACTCATTTAAAGAATACATAATCAGGGGTCGATGCAGGTTTTTTTTTTTTTTTTCTTGGGACCTGTTGTGAAAAATAAAGGTTATTTTTGTGAAATTTATTATATTTTTATGAAAAATAACATTTTGTGACAAAAGTTGAAATCCAGTTACTCAAATTCGAACCAAGTATTTATTAACAAAAACTTTTGAAGAAGTTTTCCTTTCGGGTGAACTTGTTTGTTTACAGATTACACATTTTAAAACACCACAAAATAATTAATAAATAAATACTAAGTTTTTTTGGAAAGAATTTTGTTAAATTATTTGTCGATTTTTAAACAAGCGACTTTCCTTATAACTTACATTTAGGTAATGTAAGTTATTCATACAATTTATAGTGGTAGCACAGGTTCTTTCATTCATATCCTTTTTTACTCTTTTTCCAACATTGTATATAACTTTCATGTCCATGGTTCATAGAGTCAATCTGATTCCGATTGTTTTTTGGCAATTCTTTTTTACTTGGTGAATTGTTCAATGTATCTAAGTTTATTATCTCCTTTAGTTGAATTTCCAATTGTTTCTTGATTATCTTAATTTCTTTCAATCACTGGTTTTTCGATATGTTATAAGGAGCTTAATATTGTAATTTTTAGGCTTAATGCTGACAATATTCGACGAAATAAATAACACATCTTTACTATGAATTATTCTTATGAAGTTCCTCTGGAGAATCCATAAGATATTCATAGTTTCTCATATTTGCATCTTCTATTTACTGTGTTTTAGTAGCTTAAATGGTGTTTGAATTAATGAAAAAAAAAATCTGCATTATTATACAATGTACTAATTGTTAATTAAGTAAATAAATAAAATTAAATAACACGAATATTTTGGATATAGAGTTACTTAAGATTATAAAAATACTTCTGTAATGTGAAGAATATAAAGTTTCCATTTATTTCAAAACAATACCCATATAAATAAATATATCCCTATTAAGTATGAATATGTATAGCTCAAATAGTTACGAAAATTAAATAAATTAAAATTAAAATTTGAAGGCAAAAAGGTGCAAGTCACATTTTCGTAAATTTTCAAAAACACAGATTTTCTAGACGCGCTATAATGATTTACTATGAGGTATTAGGTAACATATCTCGGGGTGCTAATTACAGGTAAATATTAGAAATATTAACCTCATCCGAGCAATTTATTTACAGAAAAACCGCTCTTTCACTTCCTCTTGACAAGGGAAAGAAAGAAAGACCTTGAAAGTAAGCTTCAAAGTAATCAACATTTCTTTCAACGCATAATGAATTGCAGAGTGAAATTTATGACTACTCAACTTCAGATAAATGTTCAGGAACTCATCTAAATTGATAAACTGTTATTATGTGTAATAGATTAAAGACATTCGAACAATAATTATAAACATTATTATTTCAATTACGTTCTTACGCTCAGACTTTGCAATGTGTAATTTTCCAGTGACGTATGCGAAATTTCCAATGATGCAATCATAAACTCTGAACTTATTACTTTTGACTTTAATTTCTTTAGTCCTCTACAAAATGTAAACGCGAAAAGAACTAGAGCGAATAAGCTCTAAGATGTCATCTAATATAATCTAAATTTAATTGTTAATATCAATTTTTGTAATGTCCATGTGCTATAATTTAGTGAATATATAAATAATCAAGATCGTGAAATATGTGAATTTATTCAGCCTCATACTAATTAAATAATTAGTTTTTCAGCATAAACCTATTGTGAGTTCAGTGTCACTGGATTATACTTATACCTTGGATTATTTAACTGTGGATTACTATTACTAATCAGAAGTAAGATGCACCTTCAGGAAAGGTAAGAAAATTTATCTTATCCTTTTTAATCTTCTTGAGACTCCATCCGCGCTAGCTCGACCTCCTCCTTCAAAGATTATGAGACTGAAATATTGTCTCAGAAGGAAGGTGTGTTTTAAAAAAAAAACTAAAAACATTTACAAAGCATAAAGAAATCATTTAGAACTAATTAAATAAAACTTAATAAAAACAATAAAGAAAAATCAATCGAAGAAATGGCTTTCTCAAAAGAAACACAGATAATTGAAAAATTAAACCAAAATAACTACTCCATATGGAAATTTAAGGTCCAAATGTTATTAATAAAAGAAGATTTATCAGCATTAATAACAGAAGAACCGCCAAACCCAATAACACCTGATTGGCAAAAGGGGGACAAGAAGGCAAGGGCCATAATTAAGTCTTGAGGACTCACAAATCGTTCATATAAGAAATTTAAACACGTCAAAGGAGACGTGGGACACATTAAAAAACATTCACGAAAGAGGCAATCTGTCATGTAAACTTTATTTACTCAGAAAATTATACGGAGCTAAATTACAAGAAAACGGAAACATGCAGCGTCACATAACAAACAGTCTTGAAACCATCGATAAACTCTCCGCAATTGGAGAAAATATTAGTGACTCGCATATATCAGCACTATTACTGTGTTCACTTCCACCTAGTTACAATACACTCATAACGGCTCTGGAAGCCGTCGAAAATGAATTAACACCAGATTATATTAAAAATAAACTTATCGACGAATATACTAAACGAGTAGAAAACTCGGAACCAACCGAAAATTCGGCAAAAGCGTTTAAAACACAGAAAAAGTTTGTAAATAATGATTACAAAAATCATAATAAATATTGCACGTACTGTAAGCAAAATAATTATAACTACAAAGAATGCTGGCACTTAAAAAACAGAAATTCACAAAAAGCTACACCAAAACAAACATTTAAACCAAAGAAGTTTACATCGTCGCTCTGCTTCGAAAACACAATCGGTGATAGTGAAAATGATAGGTACGAAACGAAAGAAAAAAAAAATAAAAACGTACAAATAAATCATAACAAAAATCAAGATGCAGCATTTATAATCGAAAAACCCGGAAAACCAACCTGGATTATTGATTCTGGAGCATCTTCCCATATTGCGAATAGCAAAGAAATATTTACTGAAATAAACAACACCGAACAAACATCCGTAATAATCGCGAACGGAAACACACTCAATTCCTACGGATCCGGTGAAGTTATGATTACAACAAAAACATCAAACGGGGACTCAAATAAAATAAAATTAAAAAACGTGTTATATGTTCCAGATTTGGAAACAAACTTAATTTCTGTGAGTAAAGCAACTCAACACGGTTACAAATTAATATTTGAAGACGAAAAATGCATGCTATCCTGTAACGGCAAAGCGTATCTGGAAGCGAAAAAGAAAAATAACTTATATGAGGTAATTCTCTCAGATAAAGATATCCCAAACACAGCAATTATTGCAAACGACTGCAAAAATAAAGAATGTCTAGAACTTTGGCACAAACGCCTAGGTCATAGGAATTACGAAAGTATAAAACAAATGACGAAAAACAACTTGGCCAATGGCATAAAAATAAACAACTGCAGTCATACTACACACTGTGAAACATGCATAAAGACAAAAACTACTGATGCACCATATCCGAAACTATGAAAATAAAACGACACAGGTACTCGACCTGATACATACAGACGTCTGTGGACCGATAAGAACAACCTTTTTAGGGGGAAAAAGGTACTTCGTCACATTTATTGACGACCACTCAAGATTTACTGTTATATATTTACTATCTCACAAAGATGAGGTCTCAGACAAAATAAAGGACTATACACAAATGGTTCACACACAATTCGGGAGATATCCCAAAGCATTCAGATCGGATAACGGGGGTGAATATATCGGTAAAAATACGGAGGACTTTCTTAGAAAAAGAGGTATAAAACACCAATTTACAGTTCCACGCTGCCCGAGCCAAAACGGGATTGCTGAAAGGAAGAATAGGAGCTTGATAGAAATGACCCGAGCTATGCTCTCAGAAGCTGGGTTACCCCACAGATTCTGGGGTGAAGCAATAAATACAGCAACACATCTCCAAAACAGACTAACCAACAAAGGCCACAAATAAAACTCCGTACGAAATTTGGTTCGAGAGAAAACCAAACTTACATTACCTTCGAGTATTTGGCTGTAAAGCTTATATATACATAAATAAGATACATAGAGGAAAATTAGATAACACAGCCAGGGAAGGAATATTCATGGGATATGATAACCACTCAAAGGGTTACAGAGTATTTACTAAAAATAATGAAATCATAATCGGGAGAACTGTAAAATTCCTAGAGAATAACACACACATTTTGAATGAAGAAAATAATGAACCAGAATGCCTGCTTAATAACAAAAATTATATTGAAACGGAAATAAACAATACAGAACAAACACAAGCAGAACCCGATCAAAACATTCCTACATTAAGAAGGTCAGAAAGGACAAACAGGGGAGTTCCACCCAATAGATATACTTCCGACAGTTATATCTGTATAGTAAAAAACTATGTAATAGTAGAACCGAAAAACTGGAAAGAAATCAACGAAATAAAAAATCCTAGAGAAAAGGAAAATTGGCTCAAAGCCACAGATGCGGAAATAGAAGCGCTGATGAAAAATAAAACATAGGAACTGGTAGAACCACCACCAAATAGAAAAATAATAGGATCAAAATGGATCTTTAAAAGAAAAGTCGATAGCTCAGGAAAATCACCCATATATAAAGCAAGATTAGTTGCTAAAGGATTTAGCCAAAAATTTTGGTGAAGATTATGATGAAACATTTGCACCAGTAGTGCAACATACCACCATTCGTGCATTTTTAACCGCAGCCGCTTACAAAAATCTAGATGTACACCATATTGATATAAACGTGGTATTCCTTCATGGAAATTTACAAGAGGAAATCTACATGCAACAACCAGAGGGTTACATAGATAAAAACTCTAATTATAAAGTTTGTAAACTAAACAAGACCATATATGGTCTCAAACAAGCAGCAAGAGCCTGGCACATGAAAATAGAAACTTCATTAAAAGCACTTAATTTCACGCAAAGCACAGCCGATACATGCTTATTCATAAGAAAAGAAAAAGAAAATTTCACATACGTAATAATCTATGTAGACGATATTCTTATAGCAAGTAAACCGGAAATAATAAAAGAAATCGTAAAAACGCTAAACGAAGAATATGAATTGAAAAATTTAGGACAAATAAAGAGATACTTAGGAACCGAAATAGAAAAAATACCGGACGGTTACGCACTAAACCAAAAATCAAAAATTGAAGAATTAGCTAAGAAATTTAATCTTGAAAATGCAAAACCATACGGCACACCAATGGAACCCGGTTTTAATAAAATAGAAGATGACGAAAATTTGTTACCAAATAACACAGAATATCGCAAAGCCATAGGCTCACTTCTTTACATCGCGACAGTTACTAGACCAGACATATCAGCACCAGTCAACATCCTTAGCAGACGTAATGAAGCACCGCGAAACAAGGACTGGAATGCAGTAAAGAGAATAATCAAATATTTACACTGCACGAAAAATTTAAATTTAGTTTTAAATACTAAAAAGAAACCAATATTAGAAGTTTATACAGACTCCGATTGGGCAGGAGATACAGAAACGAGAAAATCAACTTCTGGCAGTATTTACATGTTGGGAGACAATCCAATACAGTGGATCACAAAAAGGCAGACATGTATTGCCTTATCATCTGCTGAAGCAGATTATATAGCTGCAGCAAACGCTTGTCAAGAAACTTTATGGTTAATTAAATTATTGGAAGATTTAGGATTAACTCAAGCTAACCGATTATAATGCATGAAGACAACCAAAGTTGCATAAAGACGATACACAACGAAAAGTTTGGTAAGCGTACCAAACACATAGACGTCAAATTTCACGCCATAAAACAGCTTAGAGAAGAAGGAATCATAGAATTAAAATATTGTCCTACAGATCAGATGATAGCAGACGCGTTAACCAAGCCCATACCCAAGCCTGCACTGGAAAGACAAAGAAAATCAATGAAACTATTTCAGATCAATTCCTCGGAGGAGCTTAAGGGGGAATATTAGAAATATTAACTTCATCCGAGCAATTTATTTACAGAAAAACCGCTCTTTCACTTCCTCTTGAAAAGGGAAAGAAAGAAAGCCCTTGAAAGTAAGCTTCAAAGTAATCAACATTTCTTTCAACGCATAATGAATTGCAGAGTGAAATTTATGACTACTCAACTTCAGATAAATGTTCAAGAACTCATCTAAATTGATAAACTGTTATTATGTGTAATAGATTAAAGACATTCGAACAATAATTATAAACATTATTATTTCAATTACGTTCTTACGCTCAGACTTTGCAATGTGTAATTTTCCACTGACGTATGCGAAATTTCCAATGATGCAATCATAAACTCTGAACTGATTACTTTTGACTTTAATTTCTTTAGTCCTTTACAAAATGTAAACGCGAAAAGAACTAGAGCGAATAAGCTCTAAGATGTCATCTAATATAATCTAAATTTAATTGTTAATATCAATTTTTGTAATGTCCATGTGCTATAATTTAGTGAATATATAAATAATCAAGATCGTGAAATATGTGAATTTATTCAGCCTCAAACTAATTAAATAATTAGTTTTTCAGCATAAACCTATTGTGAGTTCAGTGCCACTGGATTATACTTATACCTTGGATTATTTAACTGTGGATTACTATTACTAATCAGAAGTAAGATGCACCTTCAGAAAAGGTAAGAAAATTTATCTTATCCTTTTTAATCTTCTTGAGACTCCATCCGCGCTAGCTCGACCTCCTCCTTCAGTAAATTTAGTGAATTGTCACCTATACTGATAATCCTGTATATAGACTATCGATATGTCCAAATAACCTCATACACTTAACTAATTTTTTCAAAATTAATGACTTAACAGTACTTGCTTTTAAAAGCCTAAATATATTACTGATATAGACCTCCCAATATTTTCCATTTCAAAACGGTAATTATTTTTAGTTCTTTGACAGGGACATATAAAAAATTGAAATAGGATACGTGGATGGCCATTTATATATAATTAGAATCTGTATTGTACATTGTAATCACATGTAGTATAACGATAAAATGAGCAATGGGTAATATATCTTAAGGTACAAGGCATGATTTCAAAAGTTCATGTTACCATCAACCGGGGTTTGTTGTCTTTAAAGATTAAAAAAATATGGAAATTTTCATTTAAACAATTTCTATTTCTTTCTTTTCTCCTAGTTTCAAGATATCCAATTGTAAATTTTTAAAATTTTTAAATTCAAATTTAGTATTTTTTAAAAATAGAGTTTTTTTCACCTTGGCTTGGGGTGACTATGTTTCATAACTAAAAAATCATTAAATAAGCCTAAAAAAAACTTATAAGACAATGCAATTTTTTCAAATTACAGTAATAAAACATAAAAAAAAATACGTCATTCCATCATTAAGAAACAAATTTTGTATAAAACGAAATTTTATTCAAAAATGACCATCATGCAAGACATGTAAAAACAATTAACAATTACGACATGGTTTTCAAGAAAACAAAATTTTAGACATATATACACTTATTTCAAGCACTCAAAAAAACATTTCTTTTAGAAGAAATGTCTTGGAGGGTTATTTTTTTTAAGGACCTTTTAGATTTTTCTTTCAAATTAGTGATAGGAATTGGATATTTTTCAGCGGCTATTCTTCGGCTAAATACATGTTGTAGAACAACATCTAACCACTTTCTGCAGCGTTTCATCAGTATTTTTTATAATTACGATCATCTACAGGAGATTTATACGTACGAAGCATTGTTACACCAGCAGATGTACAAAAAATTAATAAATATATACTAGTACAACGTTTATATTTGCAGTAAATGTTTCCTTTTATGTTTACATTTTCAGAAAAATTAAATATAAACAATAAACAATTGCACTGAGACAACCAATCTCACCTCAAATTGTCAATCAAAATGCCGGTTGGGAATAAAGGCAATGTAAAATCTAAAATATCAAATTAGGATATATAAATTTCATTGATATGTAAAGAAAACATATTAAGACATGAAAGAATTCATTTATCACTTAATAGCATCAAATATAAATAACTTTTCCAATCAAAAGTTTCTCCCAGTAAAATCACGCGTGAAAAAGTAAAAAAAGGAAGTGATGTCAAACTGAATTTGTAAATACTGAATTAAGTAAGTTATGTGTTTAAGCTACGGCCGCAGTGTATAAGAATTCGGCATTACTAATTATTTTTATTGTAGCAAATTTTATTTATTACTCGTTTTGTCTTTATCCGCGGTGTGGGACAAAATCATCTCGGGCAGAACAAATTTCTGTAAGAATTGGTGCTTGATTCTGTACAATAGAAGAGAAATAATATAAAAGTTCAGAGAAATACACAAATGCTGATCATGCAAAATGGCATAAAAGTCAAAATTTAAATTGGGTTATAAAGTTAAAAAATATATTAATAATGTAGTGATGTTAATGAGAAGGAATGTTAATGAAAAAAATTGAAATGTAATAAGGATCATGTCATCCCATGTCAAATCAACGTAGGGTCAATAAGGGTCATGTCATCCCATGTCAAATCAACGTAGGGTCTGGACCTCAACACCTCACATTTCCATAATTTTTGGTTTATAGTTTGTATCCATAAAGTACATGAAAAATCTAATTTTTTTTTTTTTTTTTTTTTTTTTACGGAATTTTAAAAATGGCCAAAAGAACCAAATTTAACCAAGTTTTCAATCACACGATCCTCTACAATTCTGTAACAAATTGGCTAAAGAGCTCAGTTATATCTTATTTGAACGCTCTTTTTATGGTCTTCAATATGATATGTAACACTAACTATTTTGAGTAAAATAAATATTTTGACAAATTTTCAAAATTTTTGAATTTAAATTTTTTTAAAACACTATTTTTAATTTTTTTTTTTCCAAAAAATATATGTTAATCTCTGATTTTTGGGTACAAATATGCAAAATTTCAAGATGGAGAAATGATGGGATTTTGAGCTATTAATTTTTGAATAAGAATGGTTTATTGAAACTTTTAAAGCAACTGGTTCCTTATGCCTTAAAAATTAATAGTTTAAAATCCCATCATTTCATCATCTTGAAATTTTGCATACTTGTAGCCAAAAAATCAAAGATTAACATATGTTTTTTTGAAAAAAGGGTAAAAATAGTGTTTTAAAATATTTTTAATTCAAAAATTTTGAAAATTTGTCAAAATATTTATTTTACTCAAAATAGTTAGTGTTACATATCACATTAAAGCCCATAAAAAAAGCTTTCAAATAAGATATAACTGAGCTCTCTAGCCCAATTTTTTTACAGAATTGCAGAGAATCGTGCGATTGAAAACTTGATTAAATTTCATACTTTTGGTCAAAATTCCGTAAAAAAATAAAAACCGCTATAAAATTTAAAAACTAGATTTTTCATATACTCCATGGTTTCAAACTATAAATAAAAAGCTATAGAAATCTGAGATGTCAAGGTCAAAAATTTGCATTTATTCCTTTGATTTGAGTCTAATCAACGTGGAGTCTAGACCTCAACATTTCAGATTATATATTTTCCAGATTATATACAAGGCATACTTTTTGGTTCCCCCTAGCGCTTTTTTTTTTTTTTTTTTTAGGGAATTTTAAAAATTGTTAAAAGTACCAAATTTAACCATGTTTTCAATCACAAGATCATCTACAATTCTGTAACAAATTGGGCTAGAGAGCTCAGTTATATCTTATTTGAAAGCTCTTTTTATGGGCTTTAATATCATATGCAACACTAACTATTTTGAGTAAAATAAAATTGTTGACAAATTTTTTTAATTTAATTTAAATTTTTTAAAAACACTATTTTTAATTTTTTTTAAATATATATGTTAATCTTTGATTTTTTGGCTACAAGTATGTAATTTTGCATACTTGCAGCCAAAAAGTTAAAGATTAACATATATTCTTATGAAAAAAAATATTAAAATAGTGTTTTTGAAAATTTTAAATTAAAAATTTTTAAAAATTTGTCAAAAAACTTATTTTACTCAAAATAGTGTTGCATATCATATTAAAGACCATAAAAACAGCTTTCAAATATAATATAACTGAGCTCTCTAGCCCGATTTTTTACAGAAGTGTAGAGGATCGCGTGATTGAAAACTTGGTTAAATTTGGAATTTTTGGCCATTTTTAAAATTCCGTAAAAGAACCGCTGAGGAAGGGAAAAAAATTTTAAAATTAGATTTTTCATATACCCCATGGATACAAACTATAAACAACAAATTATAGAAATCTGAGGCGTCAAGGTCGAAAAATGCATTTTTTTCGTTGATTTGACATAGAATGGCCCATAAACCACAAGTTTCATATTTTCTTATTTTTTAAATAGATAATTATTCATTTCTTTAATTACATCAAATGGAGGTCGTAGGTAAGAATAATTTTAAGAGTTATAAAAGAAACACAAAATTATCTTGATAAAATTGAGCGATAATGATAATTAATAAAGTAACCATCATTACATCAGATATGCTGGGAGCCAAGGGAAAAAAAAAACCACGATATATTCGACAGAGCGATATAACAGAGTCCATTAGGAAAATATAGATGAAGGATAATCTTCAAGTAAATGTTTATCTTTGACTCCAAAGCGCATATTACAATTTTTCTTGAAAAACTTTATAATAAATAAAAAAGCTTTAAAAAATGCTGTAATAAATAGCCTAAGTAAAATAAGAATTCTAATGAAAAAATGCTGAGATTCGCTGGTGAAGCAGAATGGATCGCCTTCAGAACAAATCATGACGAATTTAAAGAAAAAAAAATAGCTATAGAATTATGATAAAAAAAATTAATATGCCACTGATATTTCATTAATACGTCTTCTCACTCAATCGTTGAAAAAAAAAAAGAAAAGGAGGGGAAAAAAAAAAAAGGTGTTCTGGAGAAGTAATTCATAGAAAAATATTCCCTTTTATTTCAGAGAAAGTTGGAGGGGAAAAAAAAACATAGATGACTGACTTAGGCACTGAAGCCTCAACAGTAATTGAAAGTGAATGAGCATTCAAGAAATTCACTTTTTTATGACCTCATAGTTTTGTTGTAAGGCATGCAGGAGAAATTCCTGAATTTCGGCAAATACAGTAAATTAAATGTGGAAGTATGAAAACTTTCCTTATTAAACCAGGGGAGAAAAATGGAAAAAAAAAAATCCCTGACGGCTCGGCTTACAGGCACAGGTAGATTTCGAAGACGCAGACCGTGGGGCGCTTGTTTGTTGGAATTGCGGAAGAAATGACCTTTTTGCCATGATGCGGATGTTGGGACCGCCCACTTCGAAATCTAACTTGTTTGCAGGCGGAGCCAGCGGGGATTTTTTTGTTTTTATTTTATTTTTTTATTTTATTTTTTACTATAAAGGTTGGTTCTATAAAAAAAACTTTTCAATATAAAAGTTTTAGATAATATTGAGATAATTTATAATTAATTTAAGCGGATTTGGTATATTGTGAATGGACGAAGTTATGAATTTTTTTTCTTCTAATCCCCCCCCCCCCTTGGGGCAATTTTTAATGATATCAAAAATGCTGCCATACATGAGTGATGCCATACAGAAATTTTCGGCTCTTGTCATAGAAGTAATAATAACTTTAAGCGGATTCGATACGTATAATTAAGAAATTATGGGGTTTTTTCTGTTTTCACAAAAAGCCCCCCCCCCCCCCCCCCCCCGGATCGATTTTACCCATTAACGAACTTGACTGAAATTTTATGACCCTTGATTTTGTGTATTAGTTAGGAAGAGATTTGTGCAGAATTGTAGGAGTTATCGTGTCCATAAAAAAGTGACATAGATAGATAGATAGATAAAGTTTTGAACTGGGGATGGTTTTGGGTTCTGGGAGTCATGATCGGCGTAGATCTGCAAATTTTTTTCAAAAATTCCAACTTAGGGGAGAATGTAATAAATAGTATTTCTTACGAAAACTACCTAAAACGCGACACGGCGTTTTGGATCGAAAATTACTAGTTTTTCATTAAATGAAACACGTGTCGACAAGCGTACAGTCACCCAACAAAATAAATCTATGGGATTCGCCAAAAAAAGAAAAAAAAAAAAAAAAAATACTCAACCTTTTTATTAAAAAACGGAAGTCTTTAAGCAAAAATATCGAAATGAAAGGGAAGAAGGAACGTGCCATACCAGTTTTAAAATTATAATTATCGTGACATTTATTTTACACTTTTTTTTTTTCATTTTATTTTTTTACAACATATCGAACAAACCCAATCAGGTACAAAAACTAAAATTTACGTAAAACTATTACAAACAAACAAAAAAGCGAGAAGAAAACATTTCTTTTTCAACTAGATAACAATATTTTTTCACGAAATTTTTACACGGGCTGTAAAACCGTTTTATTTATAACCAAAAAAGATTTCAAAGAGTTCGGACCAAAAGAACTTTTTATTTTAAAACTTTGAAACGACCCTACGTGGAAAAACAAGAAAATGAGTGCTTTTATCACTAAATATCAATATTTTTTTGCGCGAATTTTTCCTTTTAAAATAGAATTTCATATGAAATCGGGTTAAAGATATAAAATAATAAAAACTTGATTTTTTAAAAAAAATTATTTATTATTACGGGCCCAGACAACGCTGGGCGAATCAGCTAGTAGATGATAATTGATGAAACTGGATTTTCAAATGGGTTATACGTTTTCAGAATTGTTTACTTAGACATCACCTTTCACCTTATTAAACAGGGAAGTTTTGAAGTACAGTATTCTATTCTAAATGTGTTCGAAAGTGTTTTATAATCTATGCTTGACGCATGATTTTTAATTATTTTAATTTCTATACTCTGCTTTATTATAATAAGATAATTTCTCATACCACTTTGTTGAATTTTTATCTAATTAAACTAATTATGTTTTTAATATTTTAACGCTTTGAAATAATTAAGTGTAAATTTGAAATATATTGCCAAGCTAAAGACGTCATTAAGGGAGAGTTTACTGAAAACGGAAAATAACTGAAATGTCATTGGGGGTGGGGAAAAGATGATAGTCGCAGATAGTTAGATAATAATTATTCATTGTTCTTTCTTTTAGGAGCGCCAAATTGTTATTTTTTATACGACGACCCCCCTCCCCCCACTTCTTTATACCAATCATCAACTGTGCTTTTTGAAAGGACTTTCATCGTTCTTCCATTTTGATACCTATCCTATCTTCAAAAGCGTTTCTCAAAGTATTTCTTTCACATTAGCATCGACCTAAAAGTGGTAAACGATAGTATCGTTCTATCGTTACATTAATTAACCCCTTGGGGACCAGCGACACGTATACGTGACGCATAAGATGCTCAGAATCCTCTATTATTCCCACCAGTTATTTTTTATTGTAAGCTTTGCCTTATTTAATGATAGCATTTCTGCGATTCAATTTGCCGGAAATTTCTGTTTTGAAAAACTGGTGGTAAAAGATTAAAAATTCTGTAAAGTACGCTCGTCGCGAAGGGGTTAACGCTAACTTTTGGCCTATTTGTCATGCTAACTTTTGACCTTTCAAAAGGTAACTGATTCTTCCTTTTCAGTGAGATCTCAAATTCCTCTCATCTCTAATGCGAAACCTATGAACTTGGAATTAATCAGTATTTTTCAAATTTCACATCAGAAAAATTAAATTTATAAGCTTCATTTTTCTGTACACTCTTTTTAAATGATGTTTCTTTCTTGCCTAATTGCGAAAATACATTTTATTAATTTTATTTTATGTGTTAAAACTTTATTCACAATTCGTCAGATTTTCACGATAAAATATAAAGTCACATTTGACCCTGTTTTTCTCTGTCTTTCAAGATATCAGATAGCACTTCCTTCAGTAGCAGAAAAAGTACAGCACGGCATCGGGCGCTACAGATTTTATATATATATATATATATAATATATACCTTACAGATCAATCTAACAGGTTTTCAAAAATTCTGGGCTAAGAAAAAAAAAATATTAAAATTTAATTTTTGCCACTAGATTTATTGTATTTTCTTCTTATATTTCCTTTGTAAATTCAAATTTTGCATATTTTATGGGCTTCTATAATTTTTAAAATAGTAAGCTTGGTCCAGCATTTTTGGGTCGCAGATAAATTTAAGTTTGCTGCAGATTAACGCAAAAAAATTTTGCTAGTGGGGCACTGCCATCTCAAATTTCACAAAATGTGAACTACCATCCCCCCACCCCATCACCCCTGGATCTTTCAAATATTTTAATTTGGCTGATAAGAAATTTGGAATATATGAATGCAGCGCCGCAACAACTTTATTTGTCACCTTTAGCGAAAAATTTCGCTTGGATATCTATCATTTGTTAATGATCGGTAATTATAGCTGATGTGATCAATTAGGCGCTTCCGGTTTGACGAACGCCTTTGAACGTCTTTGACGAATATGCCTTCGAAACCTTTGAAAAGCAATAAAAAATGTCGCAACTGACCACAGAGATTTTGGAAAAGAAAACCAAGAGAAATAATTTAAGACTCTTGTCACAGTATTTGGACTATACGAAGCCTTATTTAGACACCCCGCACAAGTTGACATGGTATATCGAACCCATGAACATCGGTCCCAGTTCTTCAGGGACAAGGATAACAAAAATTAGCGGTATCGCTGCGAATGATTTAAGTTATTTCAAACATGAATGAGAATATGCAGAAATGAAAATGTGTCGTTCAGACTGAGCTAGTATCGAACCCATGAACTAGGGGTGGTATCGAACCACCTCATTCCAGTTCCTCAGAGACAAAAATAACAAAAATTAGTAGTATCGTTGTGAATGATTTATAAGTAAACAAAAAAGTTCTTTCCCACATGTATGAGAATATGTAGAAATGAAAA
This sequence comes from Maratus michaelseni, assembly GCA_963931845.1. NCBI lineage: Eukaryota > Metazoa > Arthropoda > Arachnida > Araneae > Salticidae > Maratus > Maratus michaelseni. The sequence continues at coordinate 124,077,443 of OZ007595.1, forward strand.
TGCGCCGCTCGGACTGAGCTGGTATCGAACCCATGGACATCGGTCCCAGTTCTTCAGGGACAAGGATAACAAAAATTAGTGGTATAGGTGCGAATGATTTGTAGGAAAACAAAAGTTCTTTTCACATGAATGAGAGTATATGATATGTAAAAAGGAAAATGTGTTGCTCAGACTGAGGTGATGTGGAACCCATGAACATCGGTCCCAGTTCCTCGGGGTCAAGGAAAATAAAAATGAGCTGTATCGCTGCGAGTGATTTTTAAGAAAGCAAAAAAGTTCTGATACGTGAATGAGAATATGTAGAAATGAAAATGTGTCTGACAATAGCTTTGGAGAAAAAAAATGAGCGCACGCCCTTAACGAAATGATTCTACGCGACGGAAGAAAGTTTTCATAAACAACACTGGTGAGTTTCTATTTCCAAGTGATGATTAATGGTCTTTTGGTGTTATTATAACCTTCTTTGGGAGAGGTGTGATAGCATCAATTACAAGCATCGCGTTACCCCTTATCCAAATCAGATCACGCGACTCTCTAAGACTCGTAATTACCATGGATGAAGATGTGATTACGGTGTGCATTTCAATAAAGCGACCCTTTTTGTGTTTGAAGCGAGAAAGGAAAGATTATATGCTACTGCTTCTCTTTTCCAGTGCTTGTAAACAATTTGTTAGATGATAATCATTGAAAACACGAGTATTCATTTAGCACTTCGTGAGGGTGATTAGGTTATTTTTTGCTTACATCTATCTATTTACCTAACTCACTAATAGAGAGTGAAAAATCTCGTATAATATTAGGAGCTAGACTGGAAAACTAAGACTCCAGCGATTTATTTTTATATTTATTTATTTTCTGATGAGAAATTTGAAAAACACCCTCATAGGTTTAAAAACTGGAGAAGGTTATTCGCGGTCTGACTGATAACGAGCCTTAAAATACTTTTCTCCCGGAAACCTTTTCCGTTTTTTGTTCACCCCACTATTTAGTCGTGACATTCAGTTTAATGCTGCGATCAGACCACATTTTCAAAAATCTGTACAAAAAGGCACAAATTTATTTTTCTGGGCTTTCTTTCCAAAGGTTTTGTTTTCATCAACTAAAAAAGGGGGAGTCCGCACAAAAGAAAAAGGAGGTGATAAACATGCCAGGGAGTTTATCCTGTGTGGAGTGCTCCTATTTTGAAGTGCTACAGAAGATTCACCACATCAAAAAAACCGATAAACGAACCGCTGTAGCTGAATGCGGTCTGATCGCACCTTTACGGACCAGCATATAAACAGGACTTTTTCAGATCAAAACCTTTAAACGCATTTTTCTTAAAACAAGTTTTAAACAAAAATCTCAGCAAATTCTCATTTTTAAATCACATCAACTTTTTTTCTTCTGTTTTACACAAATGAAACTAGATTCTTTTAGTTGGATTGGTTAGTTGATTTTATGACGGCCGATTATCTACACGAGGGATATAGGCCCTGGGGGGGGGGGGGGGAGTGCGATCCATGGGGGTCTTTCTAAGGGATCCTAACCCGTATTTAGGGCAAGGTTCGAAGAAAACCACGGAAAACTCCGAACGGTTAGGTCGACGAGGCGACAGGGGTTTGAACCCAGCACCTCCCGTCTACCAGCATTGAGAGCAGAACCTCTCAGCCACTGGTGGGGCCTCTTTTAGTTGGAAGACAAACCTTTAAAAAGTTAGTTTTTAATAAAGCGGAAAATGAGTGCCAAAAATTGACTTCAAATTTCGAATAGCCACCGTTTCGTGACATTTTGATTTGGCCTCCAACTAATTTAATATATTTTAAAAATTCATGCAATTTTTTTTTTTTAATTGTGGGGGGTGTCAGATGGTTATTAAGGGCACAATCACCTAAGCCGATTTATTGTGCATGGTGAACGTTGGAGGAGTTTAGATATATGTGAAATATATGAGATATATATGTATATATACATGTGTGTGTGTGTGTGTGTTAAAATATGAACATTTTTATATGAAAATATTTACAGGCAAAAGTACAACGAATTCAGTGCCAAAACCCTTTTTCCTTTTTTATGTAAAAATATATAAATATATCCCGAAACTGCTTTAAGAGACTACTTCACTCACGTGAAAAAGCCCGCTCTCTAATGGGGTCCCGCTCTCTCTCCTGTGGGAGAATTTTTTAAAAATATCTCGTTTGAACTTCAATAGTTTTAAATATTTTTTTTTAATATACTTTCACTTTCGGAAGCGGTTTCGAAAATAAAAGTACCTTCAGAAAAACACCTGCAAACAAAATCGAAAAACAACCTTACTATCCAACAAAAGATCATTTAAAAATATTGAAATACAAACGCGATATTTAATTTTTTTCCCATAGGATTAACATTAGCGAGCGGGTATTTTCCCTTGAGTGAAGTAACCTCTTAAAAATCAACCCGTATCTTGACAACCTACCCTTAACTAAAATGCCGACACACAGTCGACGACAAATTGTTCATAATATGCATACTCTATCAATGAAAAATTCACAACTGCACAAATCAACACAATCTCAGATGCACAATGAACATTTCCATCGAGTAAACAGCTATTCGTATTCGGTATTTCAACAAATAACACATTTCGAGTGGAACGGACAGGATAGCATCGTTCTAAACACAAACGGAAATTTAGAAGGCCATTTCACTTCTCTTCTTTTTCTACTGCATAGTTTTACATCATGAAATACCTTTCCAATTCCAAAAGGTATTTCAAAAGTCAAAACTAACTGACATTCTTCGAAAGGATTTCTACACGCCAGGTACAAAAAGGCGCAGTTACTGACCATTCCGCGTGACCACAGTGTTCCTGTTTTAGACAAACCTTTCGAAATATGCCATGGTCAAATGAAAGTGGCATGGCAACTTGAATGATAGGTTTTTTTTAGCATATTTAAATGTTACAAAAGAATGCAAATACATTTGTTGTTATTCCATGGGTTATTTGAAGTACACAATTTTACATCATGACATTGACGGCCGCAAGGGGGAGCAGGAGAGCGCGATTGCCCTTTCAAGGGTTTTTAACTAAACTAACTAAATTTTCTTTTTCTCTCTTGATTTTGAAAAAAAAAGTAAAATTCATTATTTTCAAGCGATTGAAATATTAAAAGAAAAATATACTACATATTTTGCCCCATGACCCCCCCCCATAAAGCACAATGTTTCGTTTCTGATGTTCTTTTTTACATTAATATATTTAAAAATTATCTTAAGCGGGGAAAAATGATATAAGCTTGGGGGGGGGAGTATTGTTTCTTAAATGCTTTCTTGTTGTTAAATTGTTGATATGTTTAAAAAATGTCTTTAACGGAGACTTCTGGCAAACAAATTCTTAGTTTAACCTATTTCTTGTTTGTTTATATTCTCCATTTGGGAAAAAAAAAAAAAAAACACGGTCTTAGCAGCGAATTGTTCTAATTTTTTTTGCCCTTTCCTGGATATTGTTCTGAGGGCGTTCATCCATCATGAAATACTTTTTAATACCAAAAAGTATTTCAAAAGAGGCAAAACTAGCCAACATTCTTCGGTAAAGCAAACATTACTTTTGAAATATGCCAAAGACTAATAGAGATGGCATAACAACTTATAGGCTATTTTAGCTAATTTAAATGCTGCAAAGAAGTTATTCAATGAATTTCAAATGTACATTTATTTCACGGATAAACTGTTAATGATTTAGTAAAATGGGTGCGAAAAAAGTCGGAAATTTAGAGCAGTAATTAGTAATTAGATTAATTTGTCACCTAATTTTATGTAGCACGTCAAAATGAGAAGTCGCCTGAAGGTATTTATATCTGACTGCATTATGTCGCAGTCAAAGATTTTTAACGAGTCTACAAGCGTATGTCCAGCATTTAAAAATAAAAAATACGTCTTAAAAATTTCATCATGCGTATTTTCACCTTTTGTATCAATATATATTTTTTTCTTTTTCTTTTAGTAAAACAGTCGTTCTCAAACGACGGGTTTCGAGAGATGTTTTAGTAGAACGTAGAACGATTAATCAGTTCTTCTAAAATATAAGGATACATTTTATTTTTTGCAGATATATTATAACGAACACGATATGTTACAACTTTCAAGGAAATAAGATAGATAAATAACTTCGTGAAAATACGATGTTTTATCAAACTTTGTGCAGAGAACACCCTGAGGCTAAAATTAACAAGTTTCAATTATGATAGACTCTCTTATTGGTGCAAAATAATACCGCATGAACCACACTGACCTTTAAATTGTAATTTAAAAATATAATTACATCTTCATTAATAAACCATTTTGTTTTCTCACATTGTAAAAGAAGGTTTTGTTTTATGATTATCAGGGGTAGGATTCGAAAACATAAAAAATATCCGATATTTTGATAAATATCCGATTCTTTTTTTCATACATATCCAATATTTTTAAAATAGACTACTTATTGGTGATTATAAATATTTTCAAACTTAATAAAAATTTTAAAATAAAACATATTGCACTCATCGTGAAAAATTAATAAAACACTTATTCTAAATGTCTTTTTTTTTTTTTTTCCTCTTAAGTAACAAAATTGAAGATCAACTAATTGAAAACAGACACAATTTATTTTTTTACTCGCAAAAAACAAACTATAGGATTTAGTATCGAGGATCAAGAAAACTTTGTCTTATAGAAAAAAATCTTAAATACAAAATGATTTGTATTTATTACAAAATTTTAACATAAATGTAAGCTTGTCTGCTTTTCATTCCCTAACCTTGCTCTGCAGTTACTAGTTCCATAATGATTTCAGAAGGATAAGTTATAGAATTTAATTTTCTTCATTATAATTAACTATTATAAATTAGCCATCCCCAACATTTTTGTAAAATTACTGACATCACAAACACACTCGTGCACATAATTTTTGCAATTCTAGCGTATCAGGAATGACTGAAAAATCGCTTGTAAAATTCCAACTTTACATACATGAACAAAGTTAAATTGGATATTGTATGTCAAACGTGACAAATAAGGTGCGTTCGTACTATAAGTAGTTTTATAAATATTCAGATCTTAGTGCTATAGTTGTTGCACTCTTATGCAAAAATGCATTAATACAAAATTTATTTTATGTGCAGATTTTCATATTATAGATATAAATTTTGTATCATAGATATATATATATATTTTTTTTTAATGAAATTTAGTTTCAATACACTTTTACAAACAATTAATTACAATTCTGCTACATTAAAATTATACTATGCGCAAATATCCAATACAAGACAATGTAATAAAAAAATCATCGTTATTATTTCACTGAAATAAATTATATCGTCCGTTATTAATTTATTATTATGATATGATTAATTTCCGTAATAAAATAATTCCTTTTTAAATTGGCAACATTTTATCTTTTGTTAACATTTACTAAAAATTCCAATGGGAAACTTAAACCTAGCTTTAAAAATTTTAGAACTTGAAATCCATATTTAGATTTTTTTTTTCCATTTAATATCTATTTCTCCGGAAGCATCTATCCAAAAAAACTGTCGGTAGATTACAGGATTGCTATAATTAAACAATTTCGGTATACAAATTCGGTTTTTAAATTCAGTAATACGGAAATAACAGGACTCCATCTTAAATAGGACGTAATCACCATGGCAATCTAGAATCATTACCTATCATGGGATATAGTTGAATTAATTACGCATGATAGGATTTAATAGAATGAAGAAAAATTTTATTAATACACTGCAAAAAATAATTGTTGATTTTACAGTATAAAACTTGCACCCAGCTGCCAGTATTATACCGTAAAATTAACAGTTTTAAACAGTAAAATAAGCAGTAATACGCTGCCATGCAAGCAGTAATACGCTACCGCGCATGCGCGGTAGCGTATGATTCTATTTTAATAAAATTTGAAATGACGCGACAAAATTCTGCACAGATTATATGTATTAAATTTCAAGGTTGGGTATAGTTTTCGCTCTGTTATATGCGGACAGAGCAGACGACGACTATGGGTGCTACGTATTTATATAATTACGAACGCACAAAATAAAAGAGTGTAACAATGATATTTTTACATGGCTGTATTTGTCAGTTGAGTAAATCAATAAGTATATCACTTACATACTTTTTACAATTATTGTCTCAATCTTAATGATTGGTGAAGAAATGTTGCGAAATCCTTGATCACATGTTCTGTGGGCGGGGTTATGCTCACGGCGCGCGTTACGTAATGTGACGTAACGTCGAACCGATTAGAAAACAGCTTTGTTTTTGTCAGTTGGAATAATTTGTATCGTGAACAATGGAGCTTCTTGGCGGCTCTCCTGAAATTTAATAGTTTTTCAGTCTAATAATCTTTATTAATTTACTTTTGTGTTTACTGTGTTGTCGAATAAAATATGAAAAGACATCAAGACTATTATTATGAATCTATCATCCTCACACCTCTCCCAGAATGTGTATTTATTGTGTTTCTTCTTTCGAAATTACGTTCTTCCTGACTGCATCTCCTGCTGCTGATTATCATTATTTTTTATGGTGCCGAAACCCGGGAAATCAAGAAATTGTTCTCCGAATTCGTAATCGACGTGAATATATTGGAAAAAATATTAATTGGAAGTTTCTTTTTTCTCTTCTCGTGAACTATGCTCGGATAAAAGGTACTGTAAAAACTTTTTTTATTATTATTATTGTTATTCTAAAATGGAAAAAGTCGATAAGTTAAAATCAAAACGTAAGCTTGCTCGAACTTCATGCACTAAATTAATTACTTCTATCGATAGATTTATGGAAAGTATTGATACTCAAAGTGACAATGATAAATTTAAGCTGTCTGAATATTTAATAAATTTGCAAGAAAAACAAGATGAGCTTAAAAATTTAAATGAAAAGATTGAAGAATTAATAGATGATTCAACGGAATTTGAAAACGAAATACAAAAGTCACTTGAGTATGAGGAAGCTATATCTGATTCGAAAACCAATATAAGAAGTAAATTAAAGCAATTCAAGGTCGAGCAAGCTGAATCCGTGAAAAGTAATAATAGTACTTCTAATTTAAATAATGCATCACAGAATCCTGTCAATTTGCCAAAACTAAACATAACCACCTTTAGTGGTGATTCAAGTAAATTCTTGGAATTTTATAACAGTTTTGAAAGCGCCATAGATTCAAATGAATCATTAACAACTGTTGATAAATTTTTATATTTGAAATCTTTCTTAACCGGTGAAGCTTACAAATCAGTAGCTGGTTTTGCGTTAAAAGAAGAAAATTATAAATCTTGTTTAACTTTATTAAAAGAAAGATATGGTAAGCAAGACCAGTTAATTAGTTATTTTGTTAATAAATTATTAGAAATCGAACCTGTTAAATCTTCATCAAATATTAAGGGTCTCAGACATATTTATGATGAAAGTGAAGTCAGTATTAGGAATTTGCAATCTATGGGTATTGCTTCAGATAAATTTGGATATATATTAATACCTATTTTGTTAAAACAATTGCCACATAATTTAGTGGTAGAATTTCACAGAAAAAGGGATCCTAAGAAAATGGGTGATGTAGGGGAATTAATGAAATTCATCAAGTTTGAAATCGAATCTAGGGAGGCTGCAGATCTGGTGTCAGGAATTTCGTTGAAAGGTCAGGAAACGTTTCGTTCGAAAGCTGAATATTCTAAAGAGAAAATTAAAGTAAAAAATAATTTCCCGACATCAGTTGCATTAAATACTGTTACTAAAGGTGTTTGCATTTTTTGCAATTCTAATACACATACTGGATTAGGATGCAAAATCTTATCCAATGAACAAAAAAGATTTAAGTTAAAGAAAGACGGACGTTGTTATAAATGCTTTTTCAAACACTTACAGTCAGCTTGTAAAGTAAAAATTCAGCCATGTCAAACATGTCAAAGCACACAACATAATCACTTATTTTGCCCACAAACAAAATGTAAAAAATTGGTTGAAAATCAAGATTCAAAATTAAAACAAGTTAGCCAAAATCCTGAAAACGAAACAGTAATGCAATCTATTCATAAGTCAAAAAATTTGAGGAATAATTATATCACTCTACTGCAAACAGCTTGTGTTCAGGTGGAAAGTGGATCTAAAAAATTATTTGCCAGAATACTATATGATTCTGCTTCCACAAAAACCTTCATTCGGAGTGATTTGGCAAAGGCATTAAATGCCAAAATCTTAAGAAAAGAAAAACTTTTCCTTTATACATTTTCTAACAGAAATCCTACAGAAAAAGAATTTGAATGTGTATTAATAACCTTGAGAAGCAGATATCATCCGTATAATTCGGTTAATGTTGAGGCATTAATTACGGATGAAATCTGTGGTACCCAATTATGTCAAAATATTAATCCTCAGGTTCAAAACCTTATTTCAAAGGAATATCAATTAGCTGATTTATTCGAGGTAAATTTACCAGTTCAAATTTTATTAGGAGCTAATTACATTTATGAAACATTATGTGGATCGCTTACCAAAATAAACAAGCAATTATACTTTCAAACGTCTATTTTTGGAACAACATTAGTTGGACAAATGCCAGATAATTCTTCGATGAATTCTATTTCTTGTTTAAATGTAATTTGTTATTCGAAAGAAAGAGATTTGACATCTTTAAATGTTTCGGGTGAAAATTTAAATACTCAATTAAAAGCATTTTGGGAACTTGAAGAAATTGGTATTATTGAAAGTAATGAAAAGAAAATTTCTAATTATGAAGTAATAAATAAGTTTCAAGAAAACTTAAAATTCGTGAATGGTCACTATGAAACACGTCTTTTATGGAAAAATTCTCGTGATTTGCTTAAAAATAATCTTGAAGTAGCAAAAAAGCGGTTTTCTAGTTTGGAAAATAAATTCCTGAAAGATGAGTCTTTATTCAAAGAATACAATTCTATTTTGCTTGACCAAGTTAATGAAGGTATAGTGGAATTGTGCCCTAAAAAGTTTTCCGAGAATAACTGTTACTACATGCCCCATAGACCTGTCATCCGAGAGGATAAAATTACAACAAAAACTCGGATTGTTTTCGATGCTTCCTCTAAACAAGCGGATTCCTTATCTTTAAACGAATGCCTGAATCCGGGTCCTAACTTGAACCCAAATGTTCTGGATATTATTTTAAAATTCCGATTACACAAAATTGCCCTTTCAGCTGACATTGAAAAAGCCTTTCTCCAGATATCTGTAGCGGAAGAAGATCGCGATTATTTAAGATTTTTATACTATGAAGATTTTGACAAAAATAAAGAAATTGTCCCCTATAGAATGACTAGGGCTACCTTTGGTGTCACCTGCAGTCCGTTTATCCTTGCCTGTACTATCAAAAAACATATTAAAAAATATGAAGACTCTCACAAGAAAACATTTGAAATCCTTAATTCGTCCCTTTACGTAGATGACTTGTTTACCGGAGAAAATGATGTTGTACAGGCTTTTAATTTATCTAATGAAGCTGTTAATATTTTGAAAGAAGGGGGAATGAATTTAAGAAAATTTGAAACTAATTCCGAGGAGCTTAGAGAAAGATGGATTGATAAGAGCATACCTATTTCTAATTCCGATCCACCAAATAACTCTCTAAAAGTATTAGGCTTAACTTGGAACAATAATGAAGATAATTTGGGACTAGAATTACGTCCATTGTTATCAAAATTAAATAATGATTCTTGTACAAAACGGAATGTCTTGAAAATTGCAGCTATGTTGTTTGACCCGGCTGGGTTAATCACTCCTTTTATTATTCGAATTAAATATTTATTGCAACAATTATGGGTAATGGGCATATCATGGGATGAAAAATTTTCTGGTGTGTTAGAAAACGATTGGAAAACTTGGATTTCAGAAATACAGGATCTCTCACAACTGAAAATTCACAGATATTATTTTAGCACCCTGATCATGGAAAATGAGGGTCTCCAGTTACATATTTTTACAGATGCTAATCCTAAAGCCTATGGCGCAGTAGTATACTTACGATATCAAACATCTAAAGAAAAATTTAAAACTAGTTTTGTAATGTCTAAATCTAGAGTTGCCCCCTTGAAGAAATTAACTCTCCCACGTCTTGAATTGATGGGAGCAGTTATTGGTGCAAGACTTGCAAATTATCTTAAAAATATTCTCCAGGTAATCCAGTTTGTTTTCTGGACAGATTCTGAAATTGTCCTTTATTGGATAAAAGGCTCAAAAGAAAAATGGAAACCATTTGTCGCGAATAGAATTTCAGAAATTCATGACTTGTCTGATCCTAGTTTATGGAGACATTGCGAAGGCAAACTTAATCCTGCCGACCTAATCACTAGAGGTTGTTCAGGAAAACAATTGGTCAATTCTCAAAAATGGTGGTACGGTCCCGAATTTCTTTCCTTACATGAAGATCAGTGGCCCAGAGTTAAAATGCCCGCAACTCAAGTGTCTAATGTTTCTGAAGAGCGGTCTCGAAAAGCAGAAATTATTTCTTGTGTAGTTAATACAAATAATGCTGATAAAATTCAAGTTTTAAATTTGTCAAGGTATAGTTCACTAAAGAAGTTGTATCGAGTAACTGCATGGATATTTAGATTTATTTTTAATATAAAACTAAAAGCAGAAAAACGAAATCTTGCAGAGTTATCAGCTGATGAAATAAAAAATGCCGAAAATTTTTGGGTAAAACTTGTTCAAGAAGAAAGTTTTCCTGAGGTTATAAAATGCTTAAAGCTGAACAAAAATATCCCTAAAGAATCTAACCTTTTGCAGCTAAATCCTGTGTTGTCAGAAGAAGGATTACTCTTGGTACGAGGGCGGTTACAAAAGGCTAACTTGCCATTTTATGATAAACATCCTATCGTGCTTCCTCCCAAACATAAATTTACTGAATTGATTATTAAAGATTCCCATGAAAGGGTTTTGCATGCAGGAGTATCAGACACACTGGTACAAATTCGTGAAAAGTTTTGGATTTTGAGAGGTAGACAGTGCATAAAATCAGTCCTCAACAACTGCACAATCTGCAAGAAATTTAACATACGTCCTGGTCAACAAGTAATAGCACCTCTTCCAGGTGACCGCATTAACGAAGCACCCCCATTTTTCGTTACAGGCCTCGATTTTGCAGGGCCCCTATATGTGAAGGGGAGTGAGAATAAAAATTACATCTTATTGTTTACTTGCGCTATCACAAGAGCAATTCATTTGGAGCTTGTGAAAGACATGTCAACTGCAGAATTTTTATTAGGATTCCGCAGATTTATTTCAAGAAGAGGGCTGTGTGCTGTAATCTACTCGGACAATGCTAAAACTTTCAAAAGAGCTGAGCTTGAATTAAAAGAAATGTGAAAGCTATCCGCCATCCGGACGTAAAAAAGTTTTACGCCGATCGGGGAATTTCTTGGAAATTCATTGTCGAACGTGCTGCCTGGTGGGGTGGCTTTTATGAGAGAATGGTGCGCTCAGTGAAGTGTACTTTACGTAAAGTCATCGGCAAATCGTCGTTGACTCTAAGTGAACTGGAAACTCTTCTAGTTGAAGTAGAAGCTATCATAAACTCTCGTCCATTGACTTACATTTATTCTGAACTAGATGAACCATTTCCTCTAACACCTGCTCATTTTATTATAGGAAAACGAGTTTTGTGTTTACCAACTATAAAAGTAAACGATTTAACCTTACCAGCAACCAAAGAAACTTTAGTGAAACGTTTTCGTTTACGTGAGACAATTTTAAACCATTTTTGGAAGCGCTGGAAGAATGAATATCTCCTCAACTTAAAATCTGCTCATTGCACGGATCAAAATAAAACTTCTGATTTCAAGATAGATGATGTTGTGCTTGTGCATGATGAACATTTACCTAGAGCTTTCTGGAAGTTGGGAAAAATTACAAAAACATTTGTTGGAAGAGACGGAAAAATAAGGTCTTGTGAAGTGAAAACAAACAATTCAACTATTAAAAGCCCAATAAATCTCTTGTATAATCTTGAAATTAGTGACTTGAAAAACTGAAAAAACTTTTTTTTTACTTTCAAAAGACTCTAAATTTTTTCTTGATGATATTTGAATTGGACTTTAATTTCTTATACTTATCCTTTTTGAATTTTTATAAAATAATTCTTTGCCTGATAATAGAATGTACATGAATAATATTTTTAACTGTTTCTTTTTATATTTTTAGTAGAAGATATTGTAATTTGTTTTTGTGCTTATTGAAGAAGGTATGTAAGTATCAATATATATTTGCATTGTTTCTTGAATTTAATATTTGAAATTATCTTGTGTTCATGTTTTAATCTAGATAGCATATCAAACTTTGATTTCCAGGACTATGGTTGTATCTTGGACAGTTGCATCTTGACCTGAATTATTTTAAATTTAAATAATTTATTTTATATTTGACTGTCTTCTTGAAACTCTTGGGCAAAACTTTAAAAATGTTTTGTTTTACTTACTTGGTTTCATTCTTGAATCTTATCTTGGATATATTATTATTATTTTACTTTTTATAATTTAATTTAAAACTTGTACTTGGAATAGATATTGATCTTGAATAATATTATGTTAAATTGTTTACTTGAATACCTTAATATTATTTTTTATTTGAAAATTGTGTACAATTTAGTTAATTGAAGTATTATTTGTTAATTGAAAACTAGGTTACTTGTATTGATGTTATATATATATATGATGTTATATATGTATGATGTAATATTTTTGAAAATTTTTGATGAACCCCCATGTGTTCATGGTGGGGCAGGATGTTGCGAAATCCTTGATCACATGTTCTGTGGGCGGGGTTATGCTCACGGCGCGCGTTATGTAATGTGACGTAACGTCGAACCGATTAGAAAACAGCTTTGTTTTTGTCAGTTGGAATAATTTGTATCGTGAACAATGGAGCTTCTTGGCGGCTCTCCTGAAATTTAATAGTTTTTCAGTCTAATAATCTTTATTAATTTACTTTTGTGTTTACTGTGTTGTCGAATAAAATATGAAAAGACATCAAGACTATTATTATGAATCTATCATCCTCACACCTCTCCCAGAATGTGTATTTATTGTGTTTCTTCTTTCGAAATTACGTTCTTCCTGACTGCATCTGCTGCTGCTGATTATCATTATTTTTTAAGAAATTAGACGAGCAGAAAAACACATGGGGACTAAATGGCACCACAACACCGGGTAAGGTTTAATTAAGTTTTTTTAAATAATCAGTGCTAGGCTATAACTCCAACATTGACACACACCCCTCCCCTCCTATTACTGGAGCTAACACTTTAGTAATCATTCTTTGTCGTCAGACCTACAACCTGCATATAGAATATTCACCATTAAATAATCGTTATAAATTTTCTAAAGAAAATGAACAAACACTTACGGCAGATTTTTATATACAATCGTTTTAATCCATTAGAAGCTGAGGCATTCCCCGCTTAAATTTCAACTTACCTAAAAAAAAAGGGAAAAATCAGGATTTTTTCAAATAAATAAGTCATTGTAAAACACATGATTACAAAATAATCTAACAATAATTTATGGGTGGAAAAATGAATTATTAATGCAATTATACGTACACTGTCACGTGAAAACTTTTGATTATTTTTTATATCATTTGACGTTAAAAGTAAATACTGGTGTGAAATCTAAATAAAGATACGAATTGCTGAAAACAATGTGCAATAAAAATCGGTGAAGCTAAAGCTTCTGATATAAAAAAACTTGACCCTTCGTGAATTCGATGCGCTGAACATAGATATGACCATTTTTTTTTTTTTTTTTTTTTTTTTTTTTTGTAATTTACGTCTTAATACCTCTATACTGCTTGCGTCACATTAGGCTTCTTTGTAAATATATACAATCAGAAACAATAAATGTAAATGAATTTACCAAAAACAATAAGTGTAAGCATGATACAATTAAAATTTATAGAGTATTTTTCTTTTTCTTTTTTTTTTAAATTTTATTAAATTTAGCTTTGAGATATGATCGGTACAGTCGTTAAAACGAGAAAAAAAAAAAAAAAACTTTTTTAATCGCAAGATTTTCGCAGAGAAAAACGAAAATAGCCACTCGATGGCGATTTATGACTTTTTCAGTTTATGTTAAAAGAAAAAATAAGCTGATGAGCAGTGGCTTAGACAGCGTTGGGTGTCCAGATGCTCTGGATACCACTAATTTTGTAAAGTTTTATTTGTTTTATGTAATCTGTCAACTTTCTGCGATAATCAAGAAGAAAATTTTACAATATTACTGGTATCCAGAGCATTTGGATCCCCTCCCTGGCTACGCCACTGCTGATGTTAAAATTGTAACAAACTTTGAAATTTTCAATATAAACACCCAACTTTGACATCATATTTCGACTTATTCCGTAAATTTTGTCTTCAGAAGTCATTCGGTGAAGTGGTTTAGGAATCCTATAGATGCAACATTTCAAACTCTTGATGTTAAATTCCTTTTTGATAGTAAAACAAACTGCAAAAAGGGTTGTAGTTTTTTAAGCATATTCAAAACTACTAGGCGGTATGAGCTGTAATTTTTAATTCACACATTTAAAGCTTCTAGAAATCGATTTTTATTAAAAAAAAATTATAGATACTTTTTTTTTTTCGAATATTAATTTTAAATAATATATATTTTGGAAAAAAAAAATGTAATGTTGCACATCTGTATTTCTAAAATAAGAACCAATGCAGTTTTTTCATGGCGAAATCCAGTTTCAGTCGGGAAATTTCATACAGAATTGCCCACTTTCAAGTGAAATTTAATTGAAGCAAACTGCTGCCTTTGATACAAATAAAGGTGAATTCTTACAAGGAAGGTCTCCTTAAAGCGCATTCTCAGAATACTTTGAAAAAAAAAAAATGCTAATAAAACTTCTCGTATACGTAATAAAGGATCAGTCAAATTTAGCTGCGGAATCCCAGTAGAAAATCTCTAAAAAAATAAAATGCTTTCGAGTATTTGGCGCAAAAGAGCGTGATATGGCTAGCAATAGAGCTCCTATTATAGGAGTCTTAGCTAAGCAGCACTTTTTTTTTCGCCAAATGCAAACGATTTTAATGCATCTGAAAATTCTTTGTTAAATGGGTGTTTAAAAGCGCAGTACTTTATGAATTTAAGCTTAAACGATTAAACAGTTTACGATTTTTTCTATAAGCTTTTAAAATACACAAGTTGCGTAATGCTTCAGTTATTTAATTTTACACGGTTTCGCTAGAGGATAAGTTTAAAGTGTATTTTAACAGTAACTGCCCGATTAAGAAAGTTTTCATTATACATTTCGATATATTGAATAAGTTGTTGTTTTCGTGGCAACAATACTTTTAGATTTTTGTCTCTCTAGAATCTAACCTCAATATTAAGTTTGAAGCATTTTTTAAATCAATTTAAATTTTATTCTAAACCGTAGTTAACCGATTTCTAAACCGATCGTTAATTTTCTTTATTTATACATTAAATGTATATGGAAAATCTGTAGTTGTAAAAGTGTATTTATTTAAGTTAAACTTTCATAAACTAGTTCAATCTGAAGAATGGAAACAAAAATTCCTGAAACAGTATTTATCATAAAAGCGGTTTTTTTTTTTTTTTTTTGTGGTGTCGCCAACCAAAGATAAATTGCCAAATACACGAAATTTTCACAATTTCATTACGGACGTTATATCGAGGTTCCGCAGCAATTTTTTTTTATAAACATATATATCCTCATGACCAGAATTTGTAAATTCTTCAGATTCTGTAATTTTTTTCAATTTTGTTTTTAGTATGCGCTTATGAAGAACTTAAATAACTAACTAACTAAACTAACTTAAAAAGATATTTTCGAAAAATCACCATATATATTTGATATTTTCTATGTCTTTTATTCAGAAAAATGATGATAAAACCTGTTATTTTTATCCGTTTTTGACGATTTTTCACCACGTACAATTATAAAACAGCATGGAAGGATTTTTTTTTTTTTTTTTTTTTTTTTGTTTTTGTTTCGCTATGTGCGTAAATTTTAACGCATTAGTAAAAAGTAAAAAGAAAAAAAAAGTGTTACAGAAATGACACCAATCAACGTAAGATTACGCTAATGACTGAGGAGTCTCAAATGAAAGGAAAAAAATCTAGGGCAAATAATAAAAAAAAGAATAAAGAACATATGTCATGTTCCCGTTAAGTGATACAACACGACATTAAGATGAAATGATAAAGCTGACGTGAAGACAATATTACAGTAAGGTTTCAATGCAACAAGCTCGACAAATTAAATAAAATTTTACAGAAATAACTGTTAAAAAACATTAATGAAATTTTAATGCAACACTTGATTCTTAATTTTAAGGCTGGTGTAAAATCCAAACTAGCTAATTTCTGACGCTTTCACAAAGTCATTTTTATTTTAAAATGCACAAAATTAGCAAATGTTCTTATTCTGCAACTAAAAATAGAATAGCGTCTTCCATTTTCCGATAAAGAATGTGTATCTTTCAGAAAATAGTGTCAAATTTGGAAATTTAAGCCGATTTTTGGCAATGACAGTCTCGAAAAGATCGACATGAAAGAGTAATCGGTTTTAACTCAAGATGTAAGACATTTATCGAAAAGTGACAAACTCTATTCGATTCCAAATCACTTCAATAATCATGCCGGCTAATTCCATGTTTTTACATATGAAAGTAAGTCTGTGAATGAGCCAGAAAGTTTCGCGTTGTTGAGTAGAGAAAATATTTTTTGGCAACAGTCTTAAAGAAATACTTATACTAACTACCTTAATGCCCGGCCGTTCACAGACATTGTGAGGCCCAGTACAGATTATACTTATGTACCCCTACATGTGACAACAGCAACTTGGTATGTAGAACCTCAGTTCTCAAATGCTCCGGTTGTCAAATAATTCGATTTTCGAACAAAAGTTTCCAGCGAAATTGGATTCAGTTCTCAAAGAATAAAAATTGGGTTTCAGTGATCACAGTGTTAACTAAATTCCCATTTTGAGATTACTGGATCTAGTAAAATTTACTTAATTTTCTTTTTTCCTTGTTTTTATTTACGCGAAGCATATATACAGGGTGATTATAAAAAAACTATCCCGATATATGAGCCCCTAACTGTCATACCGTTCACAGAAACTGAATGAAATTCTGGCCTAAAGTATTTTGAGGTATGCGCTCAAGAATCATGTGAAAAACAACAGCTAAATTCTAACAGTTACGGTTACAGTGACAAAATTTCGAAAATTTTAAATGGCAACACCTACTTTTTTTTTTTATTGGAATGTGATCTGCACAGTGAAAAACCATAAAAATCGTTGGAACGATACCTGTAGCACGAAAATCGCCGGCGCTAGACAGACTAAGAAGAAAAGTGAAAACAACCAATAAAGGACAGAGAAGCAACAGAAAATAAAACATTTTATTGTTCAGTGCTATCCACCATCTGCCGCATGTAAAGTGTCGTCGTGTGTGAAATAGAAAATGTATGAAACACAATAAAAAGTTTTGTTTTCTGTTGCTTCTCTGTCCTTATTAGTTGTTTTCACTATTTTTCTTAGTCTGTCTAGCGCCGGCGATTTTCGCACTACAGGTACCGTTCCAACGCTTTTTATGGTTTTTCACTATGAAGATCACATTCCAATTTAAAAAAAGTAGGTGTTGCCATTTGAAATTTTCGAAAGTTTGTCACTGTAACCGTAACTGTTAGAATTTAACTTTTTTTCTTTCATATGATTCTTGAGCGCATACCTTACTTTAAACCAAAGTTTCATTGAGTTTCTGTGAACGGTATGATAGTTAGGGGCTCATATATCGGGATAGTTTTTTTATAATCACCCTGTACATGCAATATATTGAACGCAGTGCTAAAGAATTTCATGTATATTGAAATTCAAAGACAGCGGTTAACCGAGTGCTGTTATTGATCTAAAAATAATAATAAGTATGCTACCCCCACCCCACCTCCCAAATCCTCCGTTCTTCTGAATCCCAAGACATTCAAAGTTTCACCAATAAATGTATAGATACGGGTTTTGTTAAACTGTTATTAAAATGTCATAAAATTTCCATTGTGTCATTTAAGTACAGTACTTTAATTCGTTTAATATTTTAAATGCATTGTAATATACAGTGTACTGCTTGAAACAAGTAAATACATGGAGTAACTTGGGAGGTGGGAATGAATTTATATTTTCATTATTTCTACATGGTACAGTTATGATTCGACTATCGAACAACTCTGTGGCAGTGTTGAATCCAGGGGGTGGCCCGGGGGGACATTCCCCCCCGGAGTATTGAAATGTCCCCCCCGGAAGATTTGAGATTTTATGCTTTCAATGGTCAAAAAGTAGAATTCCCCCCCGGAGACACAGAAATCCCTCCCGGAGAAAAGTGTCTGAATTCAACACTGCTCTGTGGAACGAACCGTGCTCGAGAACCGATGTACCACTGTATACAATCATCTTAAAGGGATCCTTGAAGGCGCACATTTGAGTTCCAACTTCGGTACAAGCAAGGTCGAACCAGGAAAATCTGGGGTCTATTTAGGGCTCCTTCACAGAAATTCATTTAATAAAACGAGCTCCTTCACAAAATTAGTTTTTATAAAATGGGTCCTTCACAAAATTCCTGTTTAATAAAACAGGCACCTTCAATAAATTCCTCTTAATAAAATAGGCCCCTTTACAAAATTCCATTTCATAAAAACATACTCTTCATTAATTATTTTTATCTTGTTACGTTTTAAAATGTGTAATTTAAAAACAAAAAAAGTTCACAAGAAAGGAAAACTTTGGAAGAAGGACTTTAAATATAGTTACTATTGATAACTGCTTGGTTCAAATTTGAATAACAGGAACATTCACAAAAATAACTTTTACTTCCCCCCCCCCCCCCCACCCCAAAAAAAAAACTTGCATCGACTCTTAACAAGTGTCCCTTTTGAAGCAGTTTCCCCTCCTTTCACAACCTTGCTAAATTCAGAAATATTAAAGCCAGGATATTAAATAGAAGCAAATATGTAAAATTGAATAAAACCTGAAACATCCTGAACTTCAAGATGAGTAAATTTAAAAGTAGCCATTGTTGGAAAAGAAATTAAAATTTAAAAAAAAATAATAATAATAATTTGAATGGACACAATTATGAAACAGAAGCTAAGTAAAGTCGCAATTATGCTGCAAACTAAATTCTAAGTAAAATTCTTTCCAAGATTCATATTTTCATATTCCATTGCGAAAGTTCACTCTATTTAATTTTTCGGACAAAGCAAACCAGCTTTTTCAGTTCCATTTCCATGCAACAAAAAAATCGTCCTGCAGCTTTATGTCTAGTGAAAAAATTTAATTATTACTGCAGAGCCCGAAGGGGCAAATTAAAAATAAGGGGGAGAGGGGGAGGAGCAGCATTTATTAGTCATGACACTTAATACTATCCTTCCCACCAGCAGAAAGAGCCATTTCAAATAAAAAATTAAATAAAAATGAAATCGTAGTGTACATTCAAAATCACACAACAAAAAAATCGTACATACAAAAAAATCTTATAACTTTCTGTTAAAAAATTACATGAGTATGTATGCGTATTGAGATACAGTGTAGGAAATGTCAGAACTTGTTTTCCGAATAATGATGCTCTTAGAGCTGGAAAAGTGGATTTACAGGCTGTTATTGTGCTTGTTTAAACTTCTCCATCGTCAAAATCGCAACCCTTCAATTAATCTTCTACATTTCATGTGATCTTCAAGTTCTTTCCAACAAATATATATGCATGCATCATGCATACATACACATATACTGTATATTGCGGCCTATGATGCACATTTTTGAAACAAGAAAATTGGTCAGCTTTTAAGGGTGCGCGTTACATGCCGGGTATAAAAATGAAAGCTTAAAAATTAAGCATAATTGATATTTCTATATTAATGAACATTTGCTAATAAAAAAGCAATTTCTAATAAGAATTTGATACATATAATAGCAGGTATAGGCATTAAAAGGAAAAAGTAACAATCGCATGTTAAGCTTAAAACAGCAATGACTAAAAGCCCAGAAAACAAGCATCCAGTTATGCGAAGCCTTGGATGATACGGTAATCGGATCCACTGGTCTTATTTCCAACGGCTTTGTCTGGGCACTTATTGTTGATATGCCTGCAGTTTTATTTTGCAAACAATAGTAAACATAGTTTTTTTTATACAATCTTGCATCATATATTTGTTAATGTGCTAATCATATTACGCAATGTAAAAGTAAATATTCAATATTAGGTGTGGCTGATTGTTGAAAATACCTCCAAAATCGCCCGATTCCAAATTATAGGCTCTTACCGATTGATCAATAGACAGTTGAGTCGATTTGTCAAAACTTTCGGATTTCTGAATTTCAATTTGTAAATAAATAAAAGAAGGAAATATCAGCAAATAAGAGGAAAATAGCATTATCTATTTTAATAATTTTCATTTTTCAATTGTTCAACAAACATCAATATAAAACTAGTATTTGACGTTAATTTTTAAATGATTGATGCAAACACGGAATTAAAAACGCGAAAAATCAGTTCCATAAAAGCACAAAAGAGCGGAAAATCACGGATTCGCCGGTGAATGTGATGAAAAATTTAAATATATTCTGAGAGTAGCATTGTATTTTATTTATTAAACTCATAATTAATAAGCATAGAACGGGTTAAAAAAAAGAAGGAAAAATAAAAAATAACACGAAAAAAAGAGAGATCGAGAGAGAACATAGAGAAAACTGTGTGAGAATGGCGCAAATCCATTTTTTTTATCCAAAGGGGCTGCTCTCAGACACAATTTTTAATTCATATTTGTTCGGAAAGGCATGAAACAGGCAGGTGTTATTATTCAGAAACTATGTAATCGAAACACGTTTTCCATTTTTGGTAAAGACAGAACAACTTTCAGAAAACATTGTCAAAGTCGGCGTTTTAAACTGAACTCTCGATGCTTCATCGCGAGAAAGGGCAAAAACGTGTTGTCACGTCACACGAATCGCTTATAACTCAATAAATAATTTATTTATCAAAAAAAAAAAAAAAAAAAAAAAAAAAGGAAAACTCATTTCGATTCTAAATCCCTTCAATAGTCAGGCCTGCCGATTCTATCTCTTTGCGTTTAAAAATGAGTCAGAAAATGTGTCAGGAAGATTCGCGTTGTTGAGCAAGTCATTTGAGAACCACCTTAAGGATTTCGATTATACTAATTTATTTACTTCTTCTTCTTTTTTTTTTTTTTTTTTTTTTTTTTGTTTGTTCGTCAAACACAAAAAGATTCTGTTTATAACGAAGTTGAAATAACAGAATGCACTGGCATTCGTAATTCCTGCGTTTTGAAATTCATATACAGCGAGTAAGTCACGCCGAACCGAATGATATTTTCGTTCGTTTAAAATTTTCGCGAAACGCAGAAAGAATCCTGACACAGTAATCGCTGAAAAAAAAAAAAAAAACTACAATTGCATCTCGCATTCATGTTTTGTGAGTTTCATATGTACATCATAAATAGACAACCCGCCCCCTACAAAATGTCTTTTTTTCCTTGCCATCTTCATGTAACAAGGCGATTGTTTATGACTCTGAAATAATGAATTACACTCGCATTTGAATTTTATGTTTGTTGGTAATCATATGCTGTGGGTGAAACCTGAGAAAATGCTTAACTAATGACAAAAAATAAAAATAGATTAATTATAGTTTCAATAACCAATGGAATAAATCGTATTCGTGAAATCTATAGTAACGGATTAATATTTTCTACATCTTGAGTGATTATCTCTACAGAAAATTTGTTTTGAGGGAAACATTAAGAAGGCTATTTTAGAATCATTGAAGAAAGATAAACTTGAAGATTTTTTGCAAACAAACAAAAATGCAGGTACACACTTTGTTATTGCATACTTCATTTTTTATTGCCTCAAGTTCTTACTTTTAGCTTACTTAGTCATGACGAAACAAAGACACTCTTGCACAAAAAAAAAAAAAATTGCGAATATAGCATTTTCTTGGACTTTTGAGTTTATAAAGATCACAAATTAAATAAAAAGTGTTATTTTTTGTTTGTTTGTTTTTTACCCTTTGAAAATATAACTGCATTTTAATACAGATAAGTCATGAAATTTTTGCATAAAAATGGGGTACTATACAAAATTACTTTAATGTTTTGTTTCTCTGTTTTTAGCTGATTTTAATGAAATCCTATAACCATACCAATGACAATTTATAGATAATCTGACATTGATACTAAAATTATTGGATCAGACATTTTTATTGGTCCAGAATTTATCAAAATTTATACTTTACATATCGTAAATACGACTTTTATATGTACAGTCGACCAAAAGAAAAAATTGTAAGAAACACGATATTCCATTAACAATCATAGGGAAAGTCTCCCCTCCCTGTTCGTCATACGAAGCATCATATAGCATCAAACAGGCCTATCGACTGGAGTGGTCTTTGCATATTTGACTCTCTATGAAATTGAAAAGCTAGAAGCCAATGGCCAACGGTTCTAACATGTATAACTTGAGCAGAAAAAAACATGTAAAGTTTTATAAGCTTTTAATACATACATTCAGGTTATTAAACTTAGAAAGACATCCTTGAGTACATTCCTCCCACAACAATAATTTCAAAATTACTCTTACACCCCTCTCTTCTCCTTTCCCATCAAAGCAGATGTTGCTATTTATTTCGTAACTCATTCACTACAGTTCTGTTATGCAATACTATACGATAAATGTAAATTAAAAGAAACACGATATTCCATCAACAATCATAGAACAATCGCATCAAAATCTTTTCTCTCTCTGTTCATGCTACGGAGCAGTAGGTACGCCAGTCTACTGGAATTACCTTTTGCCTCAATTTTTAGTTGTCTGCGAAACTGAAAAGCTCGAAGCCGCACACCAGCATTTTTAGCATGTATGGCTTGAGCGGAATAAACATGTAAAATTTTAAAAACTTTTAATATGTAATGAGAATTCGGATCATTAAACTTGGCGAGTTCTCCTTGAAATCCCTCCCACATCAATAATTTCAAAATTGTCGTTACACCGCCACCTTTTTTCTTCCTCACCAAACCACCTGTTTCTCTTGATTTCACCATTTACTTCATTTTTCCTCTAATGAAATACTATACTATAAATTAAAAGACACAGTATTCCATCAAGAACCACGAAATATCACCTCCATTGTAAGAAGTAAATAAGACCATCGACTGAAAGTGCCTTTTGCCTCAATTTTTGCCTTTCTAAGAAACTGGAGAACTCAAAGTGACTTACGAAGTGCACAGCTTGAGCGGAATAAGCATACATTATAGATCTTTACTACATAATGAGAATTCGGGTTATTAAACTTAGATATTTTTGGAGACATCCCTCCCATAACAATAATTTCAAAATTACCATTACACTACCACCTTATTTCTTTCCCACCAAAGCTCCTGTTTCTGTTGATTTCGCAACTCATTCACTACATTTTCACACTACACATCTTTAGGAAGTCTCAGCTTTCCTGTTACGCAACAGTATACCGTATAAATAAAAGAAACACAATATTCCATCAACAGTCATAGAGAAAGTCCCCCTCTCCTTGTCAACCATATGAAGTAAGCAAGCCAGACGTTAGTAGCTAGGAAGCTCAGCTCGCGGGCAACCAATCACAGTGAATCACAGCGCACAAGTTTCGCCGAGAAGCAAAAATACAGCTTTTTTTTCTCCGCGAGTTTTCCGTTGTCTGAGTGCGCACGAAGAACTTTTTGTCAGAACTAACTCCCCGTGCAAGACAAATTTTAAAACATATGAACATAAAATGCAATAAAGAAATTTAGCAATAAAAATAATTAAATACTAAAAAAATAAGTTTCTAGAACTGAAACAAAAATTTAGTTTTTCGTCAGGTCTTGAACCTCCCCTGTTTATGATTGGTATTAAACACATAAATCTAAAACGAAAAACTGAACTAAAAATTGATTTCCATGAGGTTTGGAACCCTGACGAAAAATTCTCAGTTCTTCTTTCTTTAAGTGTTTAATTACTTTAAGTCATTTTTTGAAATTACTAGAACCATTTTTTAACCTACAAATCTCTTATTGTGATCACCTCGGGGTCGGGACCACGAGGTTTTGAGAACAATATCTGGTTGATAACAATAAACGATTTAGGAAAATACTTAATGATAACATCTAGTTTTACAAAGAAAATTATAGCTTACTAATTATAGCTTTTATAAAATGACTTTTTAAAAATAGGTAGAGAACAGTTATTGAAAGAACTGATTGTTTACAATTACCTTTTGAAAGATCACTGATGAATTGTTTGTACTCATATTGTTTTTGAAAATTGTCCGTCTCGCAGGGTTGTAAAAAAAAACAGGTTTTTTTTCAAAAAAAACCCAAAAACCGGGTGTTTTTGGTTTAAACCTGGTTTTTTTTGTTTAAACCAGGTTTTTTTGGTTTAAACCTGGTTTTTTTGGTTTAAACCAGGTTTTTTTTGGTTTAAATGATTTTATATTTTAGAAAAACGAAGAATATTAATATTTTCAAATATTTGAAGTCAAGCATTAAACAAAAATTATTTTAAGTTATTTTGTTGAAATTATATAATACAATTTTTACTATTTTAATTTAACCATTATAATATTTTTTTATTATTATAATATTTTAATATACAATAAACAATAAAAAGTGTATCACTTATATATGTATATATATAAATCAATCACTACTACTAACACACTAGTCTTTAATCTACATTTTCTTTTAAAGAATATTAAACTAAGAAATTTTAACTGACACAAATAACAACTATTTGATAAATATTTGCAAACTGAAGGTAAAGAATCACAAACTAATGAAATATATCTAAACATTTTATTGAAGAAAGAAGAAAAAACTTGACATTTCTTGAATAGATATCTTACAGCAGTATTTAATAATAGGAATGAATAATAAATTTTACCCTCAATCATTGTTCATTTGTTTCATTACGAACACTAATTTTGATGCCTTCTCTATGCCTAATATGTTTCGCAATTTTGAATGAACTACACCAAATGTCGAAAAAAATCCTTTCAACACAGGCAGTCGATGCTTTGGCTGTAGTTAGCACGTTCACAAATTCCAAATCATTCTCCGTAATCAAAGATTTACCTGAAACATTATAAAAACTATTCCATCATTCAAAGTCAGACATTGTATCAACAACTTTGGGGTAAAAAAAAAAAAAACATTTTGATCATGATTATGAAACGGTTCCAACTTCTCCAAAAATTTTAATGTAAGTGCTAAGAAATCAGAGCCACATTTTTGTTTGATAAATTCAAGACCCTTGTTTTTCTCTTCTTTTGTGACATCAATTCCTAGGTTAGAAATTAATACCAATGGGCTTAAAATAAATGCAACAAAATGTGCATCTACTAATGATTGTTCATATCTGTGTTTATACGCTGATGATATGGCCTTTTTATTGTTTGATGTTGATGCTTCTTTTAGCTTCAATTCTAGCTTTTTCCATGCTAATACACATTCAGCGAGAGAACAGCTATTCCTCTGTACAAAATCAATAGTTTCAGCAATCGGTTTCAAAATCGCAATCATGTCTTCGACATTTCTTTTTAAACCGATATTTAAGATTTTACTGGAGATGTCACTATCAATCTCAGATCTGTGATCCTCACAAACTTTTGTAAAAATTGACCAATTTTTAACATAAGATTCAAGTGAATTACAATAAGTATTCCATCGTACCTCTAGAGGAAGTACCAATGCACTTCCACCTTCTGCATGATACCATGCTTTCGGGAGATGATGGTTGCGAAAATATTTTAAAATACTTGTAACATGTTTTGTTACATCACTTTTAACCAAATCTTTGGCTAACAGATTTAAAATGTGGGCACTGCACTCATATGTAAGTCCCGAAAAACCAAGCTCTTCATGCAGAATGTTTCTGGCAGAAACCATATTTGCAGTATTGTCTGTGACAAAACTTGATATTTTACATTTGAACTTTTCTTCTGCCGTCTTCACTGAACTCAAGACCAAATTTGCTAAATAATTTCCAGTATATGATGAGCCAGTATCTGATGAAAAATAAATGTTTTTTTTTTAAGTTTTGGTATTTCAAAAAAACCAAGGCTGTTTTTTTTTTAAACCAAGTCTAGTTTTTTTAAAAAAACCATTTGTTTTTTTTAAAAAAACCATTTGGTTTAAACCAGCGTGGTTTAAATCTAAACAACCCTGCCGTCTCGTTTCAATTTTTTTTTTTTTTTTTTTTTTTTTTTTGGGGGGGGGGGGGGTGTAGTAGTATTATTATTATTTTTCCTTCGTGATTATCATCATTATCTTACTTCTTCGCAAACTTTTAGGTAAATTTCAATTTATGTGAGCTTTGAAACTACAGGAATGTCGTTGTCTATCGCCATCCAATGTCGGGATTGCACGATTCTTGCAGTTGAGTGCCGTATTTTCTGAATTCTAATCTTCACTTCACCCTATTTTATACTAGCAAGTAAGCTATTCAATGAGATGAAAATTACTTAAAAAATAGTGGTAACAAAAGTACGAACAGTTCCTACATCCAAGCCTGATAAATAATCAGTGTTGAATTCAGTCATAGCTCATCACACAAAATTATTGATTTTAATTTAGAATTTAATATTCAATTCCGGGCTTATTTTAATAACATTCATTAAGCTATTGATGACAATAGGCATTGTCACATTAAGCGGCATTTACTGTATATCAGTGGTTCCCAACCTTTTTTCAGCCGCGCCCCACCAAAACATCTCTAAAATGATTATGCCCCCCCTCCCCCTATAACATATAATTCTTATAAAATTTTAAAAGAATTTACTCCTGATAGAGTAAAAAGCATTTAACATTGATCCTGAAACGTGCCGAAGGTAATGGATGAATCAAATATTTTTTATAATCATCTAATACTCCTCGTAGTTTACTGGCACACGGTCGCCACATATGCGTGATGCATAGAGTGCTCAGAATCCTTGATTAGAAAAATCAATAATTTTGAATAAAACAATTTTTTTCTTATT
Source organism: Maratus michaelseni (assembly GCA_963931845.1). Taxonomy (NCBI): domain Eukaryota; kingdom Metazoa; phylum Arthropoda; class Arachnida; order Araneae; family Salticidae; genus Maratus; species Maratus michaelseni. Next base: position 124,104,504 of record OZ007595.1, read on the forward strand.
TAATCACAGAATTTCTGCGATTAAATTACGCAACAATTTCTAATCAGAATAAAACGTGATAAAAGATTCTGTAAATGAAGGTCGTCACGTAATTGTTAAATATACACTTGAATAGTGTCATGTGTAAAATTGATTTTTATGTGACATATTGCAGTGCGACTCATTCAATAAATAATCGAAAAAGTTGTTTAAAATTCTAAAATACTTATGCTCCACCAGTGGCTGAGAGGTTGTGCTCTCGAAGCTGGTAGACGGGAGGTGCTGAGTTCGATCCCAATCGCGCCCGCCGGCCTAATCGTTCGGAGTTTTCGTGGTTTTCTTCGAGCCGTGGATTTCTCCATGCGTAAATACGGATTAGGTTCCCTTAGAAAGACCCCCACGAAGGGCACTCCCCTCGGGCCTATATCCCTAGTGTAGATAATTGGCCGTCAATATTCAACTCAACTCAACTCTAAAATACTTATAAATCAGAAAAATTATAAAGAATTTTTAAATATATAAAAGGTATCTAAATATCTTTAAAAGTTTTATCTATAATTATTCTGGTAGAATTGTATTTAAAATGTTTGAATGGATACTTTTTAAAAACTGAATAAAAAACTTATTTTTTTTAAATTTTGTTTTTGAAATTTGAATGTGTAACTTTTATTTTCAGTCTACAACATTACTATTCGAAAAACCATTCAGAAGGTATGGGTTCACAGAAATTCCGAATTGTCCCCTTGAAAAGTTAAATTGCCCCCCTGTGGGGCGTACGCGCCCCGTTGGGAAACACTGCGTATATCCTACGTTGGCGAAACTTTGGCGAGGCTTTACCGTTAGCAGATTTTGATTGGTTGCTAGCGGGTCGAGCTTCCCAGCTTTTAAGTCCTAGTTTCAGTTTGTCTTTTACCTCGAAAGGAAGGCCAAGGTCGCTTTGATTGCCGAAAGATTACGGAGCACCAAACAGATCTCGACTCCTCCGGTTGGAATGTGGACGGAATCCGGGTCAACCCAGCCCCCCAGCCCGTCGCCGGGGTCAGTCAAGTTCGTGGATAGCTCGTTTCCTGAAAGTCGCCTGATCCGGCTCTCGTAACACATCTCGAGAGTGTCGAGTACAACCCATTAGGGCCTTGTTTGAAGCATCGATGGCAATTGAGGCTTTGATGAGGTTACAAGAGGGTAATTCTTTAAAACAAGAGGCATGATAACTTGCGGTTGTAAAACCGATTTAGAGATTGCCAAACGAGAAGCAATCCTTAACAGTCGTCGAAGAATCAAGAAAAAGAGTAAGCCAATTTTAGTGAATCACACTAGCAAAATGCATCATTAAATGAATGAAATCTGGAAACACAGGATATCATATATATTATTTCTGATGCCAACATTCCCTTTCCTATGCACATACAAAACTTGCAACGATGAATAAGGTATCATTTGAAAGGGTTTTGAGCAGACTTTTGACATTAACACCCACATTTCGTTAAAACACGTTGTTTGATTAAAAATTGCAGTTAATTAAAAATTAATGAAAAAACGTATCAGCAATTAATTTTTAAGATTGCAGGGTGAAAGCTATGCACGGATCCACTGGAAAAGTCTATTTGAAGACAAGAATGAGATATTACAACTAAACGTTGATAATGCTTTTTGCATTAATTTATAGTGTCTTTAAATGTATTCAATTTTGCATATAATGTTATTCTTAAATACTTTAAAAAGGCTTATCTCTAATTATTCCCTTTTCTCTTGATATTAGAGATATTGAAGTTCGAGTACATAGGGAAACGACAGCAGCAAAAAGTTTGAAAGCCGCCAGCATTAGGGGTTTGTTAGAAGCATAGATGGCAATTGAAGCTTTGATGAGGTTACAATAGCGTAATTCTATAACAAGTGGTATGGTAACAAGCCGTTATAAAACCCATTTAAAGATTGCCAAGAAAGAAGCTATTTTTAACAATCGTTGAAGAATCGAGGAAAAGAGTAGGGAAATTTTTGTAAATCAAACCAATAAAATTATCATTATATGAATGAAAGTCTCGAAACACAGCACAGACTATATAGAAACAGATTTAAAAGCAAGAATTTGTGGATTATTCAACATTTAAAAAGATAGTTATTAATGCCAGCACACTTCTGTAAATAATTCTAAACTTAATAAGAATTTATTTATATTATCGCTCTGCTTTACATACTGAATTACATTTTATATATTGAAATGAAAATAAATTTTTTAATTACTTGGATAACAACAAAAACGGCATCCCAAAAATGGCAGCTTTTCATTGCAGAAATTTTATAGCAACTGATTGGATGTACTGAGTTTTTGGCACAAAGTAGTCATTAATGAGAAAAGCTATGGCAAACAAGCAATACAATAAGATAAAATTATAAAATTAAATTTAAATTAAAAACTTATATTTTCTAACTGTAGCTATGGTGAAAAATTGCCCTATGATAAGAATTTTATGCATGTATGGTGTAAGTTGCATAAAAATAGATTAGAAAAAACATAAAAAGTATTTAAAAAAGATATTATGATAAACTCCTACTTGCTTTAATAAAACCAGAGAACGCAACATGAGGTGTCTCGCAAATGATGCTTGTCACATTTGATAATGAAATGTTGAAGATATCTGTCGATATGTCTTAGTAGAAGACAAACTAACGTAAAATGTTGAAGAATGAGGTCAGGCAAAACGCAATATGGAAACATACACATTAGTTCTTTAAAACAGAGAATATTTATGGGTAATCCTGTGGTCCAATCGAGATAAGCGGTGGTACACCGCTAATGGTGGTAGTGATTATTTAGACCACTTAATTTCAATCTCTTAATTCAAACCCTGGATTTCTCCATTAACTTTTTGCAATGATAGAAGAGAAGGACATTTGGCACTGAATATATATTATATGCTGCAGGCGAATTACAGAAAACAGAACGGAAATAAACAGAAAATGGATTTGAATATGGATAGATTCGGAGAATGTTCAAGCCTCCACAGCAGCTCACCTACTAATTTCGCGGATTGGACTTGCTTTCGGGCGTATTCCGAGACTTCCGCGTCTAAATACATTTTATTAAGTTCATGCATCAAGTAAGTTTCTACTCTGTGGTCGCCGGGGAGTGCGGCGAGGCAATGCACCTGGGACTCCTCATTCACTGAATCTTCCCAAGGAGATAGAAAAGTCTTTATATATATATATATATATATATATATATATATCCTTTGAAACAAAATATGAGGGTCCTAAACACTTTTGAACCTGAGCCTGCACTAAGCTGCCATGTTTAAGGGGGTTTCCAATAAAAATACAAAAAATTAGTTCCCTCAAAATATTTTTGCACGACATCCCCTTTACTTTGCTTTACTTGTTTAGAAAGCATAGCTAATTTTATAAAACTAAACATTTTTAAACGTGGATATTTTCTTGACAATTTACAAGTCAACCGCTTTTATCTATTAAAAGGTGTGCAGTGGAAAATGTTCTACTCAAAACAATGTTTCCATATGTGGATAAAACCACAATATATTCAATATATTTACTTTTATTATATAAGAATTGATATAGTTTTTCGAAATTCATTTGTTAATTACTCTACGTATCGTAGTAAAAGTACTACAATTACCGATTTAATATAAGACAGTTTAAATAAATGAATCCTTTGTACATTTAATATTATCATTATATAATTTTACTAATATATCTTCAAATATTAAGAAGGGGAATTATTGAAGTGGATTTTCTTTTAATTCATAATTTAGGGTCTAAAAGGTTTTAAAAAGAAAGCCGGTCTTATCCAGATGTATAATATTTTGCTGACTTAAGCAAACTGCGGCAACAAAGAGAATATTCTTGCGTAGATTGAATAAAATTTCTTGCATCTTGATATAAGGCAAATTAGACTATAGTGTAAATACTTCTTTTATACCACCTTGGATTAAAATATAATTCTACTCTCACAAGAAAAATAAAAGATAATAAAGAAACCGAAGCATGAACAGTAAAATGACTTTAGTTTAATATTATTATTATTTATTTATTTATTTTTATTTATTCATTTTATTTTATTTATTTTATTTTATTTTATTTATTTTATTTTATTTATTTATATAGTGTCTCCTGACAGGTGCTATACCATTATTTACTTACTTTTACCTCAATTTAAAATAAAAATTCCTTTTTAAGGTCGCTTTGATGCGAAAACATGCTAGAATTGCATATAAATAATGTTTAAGTAAAAATTGTGAAGGAGTTAAGGAAAATTACTGAAACTTTTTCAGCATCACTGACAACCCTAACGGACAACACAAAACAAGAACTGTTCATCCCCAATCAAGGCAAACGTGTTCCGATACATCTGGAATTCATCATCTTCATTATACCTACGTAATTAAAAAGAGGTCAATGATTTTGCAAACAAAATGTTATCCTCAAAGCCGTTTCAGAAAACCTATACAAATGTTTTTTGGTGGGAGGGAAAAAATAAAAAACTGAAAAGGAAATTGCGACGGCAGCGCAAAGTTGAGGTCGATAAAACATGCCACACTCTGCATAATGGAAAAAGCACCAACATGGAACGGGCAGACAATGCAACATTTCATTTTTTGGACAGGCATATTTCGAGACGAGACCTTGATAAATACATAAAATAAAAGGACATTTGAGAAAGAAAAAAGATAATTTAGAAGCAATTTTGTAACAATCACCCTCACACATACTGTTGCCAAGTCCACTGTCACATATACACTGCAAAAAATAATAGTTGATTTTACAGTATAATACTGGCATCCCAGCTGCCAGTATTATACCGTAAAATTAACAGTAATAAACAGTAAAATAAGCAGTAATACGCTGCCGCGCATGCGAGGGGGATGAATTATGCCCTCCAGATTCGACTGGGATAGCTCAGTTGATAGAGCATGGCAGCTTCAGCCAAGTGATCCCAGGTTCGAATCCTGGCCTGGCCCGGACATTTTTCGTCTAGTCGGAAAATTACAACTCCTATTGTTGAAGTGACGCGGTAAAATCAAATATTATTCTCAATTGCTTCCGTTTTTTGAAGATAAGTTTTATAAAATTCGTATTCATTATAAGACCTCTTCGTCAGTGATGTTAACCAAGTTCAGTATTAAGTTGAACAGTTATATTTATTGCTGTGTTAGTCAGTTTACCTCTATGCCCTCTTGTTGACGAGAGAAGATTTTGTTTCCCCCCAAGAGGGCGTGTTGGGTAATATGGAATACTTAGTATACTGCTCAAAATTTGTCTTGTCCTTCGAGATATCGCCGCCTCCGCCAAAAAAATAGAAATCAAATTGGAGAAGGAAACTCGGAACGTCAAACATTTTAACAGCATCCCATATAAAACTCAATTAGAGCTAGATCTGGCAGCTAAGAAGGATGGAAAAGTTACGAAGGATGTAAAAGACAAGATTGAGAATAAAGATAAGAAAAGTGCAACGGTAGTTAAGGCAAAATTATCAAAAGTTGAAAAACGTGTCCCAAATAAGAAGATGAAACTTGGTAGTAGACCTAAGCACTCTAGACAGCTGTTTCAAGATTAATCTAGTGAAGATGAACAATCATTCCACTCCGACGTATCATCTGTGATTGACTGTTTACCAGGTTGTACACCAGGTGAGGAAGATGGAGTGGGCCTGTTTTGCAATGGAAAATATATTCAGAGGGTGGAAGAGGGGAGGAGTGGATAAAATGTCTGAAGTGTGCGATGTGGATGTGGGCCCATGTGGACTGTGGTGGGGCTGAAACAACAGACTACATTTGTGTTTTTTGTAAAAATGAGAACAATCCCTTTAAATAATCTGATGATTTGTAGATAATGTACTACTGTTTACTCATTAAATAATCTTGGTTATTCTTGTATATCATTGTTTTTCTTGCAACTTTAATATTCCTTATTACCCGACTAGTTCATATTACCCTAAAAGTTCAATTCTTTATTTTAAATCTAAATACTGATACGTATTTTTTTTCTTCCACTTTTAAACACGTTAAAAATGTGTTAAGAAATAATCAAAATTGGTACTTTACTAACTTTTAATGTATCTCAAAATTTTTATGTTGATTTAGAAATCAAAATGTAAATGGTATTCCACAATACCCGAACTTCCTCTAGAGAACTATCCTCTTTTATAACCTCATCAAATTTTAATTGTCATCGATATTTCAAGCAAGAGCCTATAGCAGTTATTTTCAACCTTTTATATCTTAGGAAAAACTTCTACTTCCACGGCACACTTAAATCATGATGATTTTTAAAAAGTAAGAAAGTAGAGTACTTTTAAACTATATTTATAAGCATAAATTGATTTTTTTTTTTTTTATCAACATTTGTGTACGATAAACCTCGAATATGTAAAATTTCTTTAATATTTTTTTTATTCAGTATATTTATTATTATTATTATTATTATTAGTTCAAATATTTCTACAGCGTTTCTAGCTCTTTGCTTTCAAGAGCAATATTTTTTCTCGAAAAGCACTAATTTTATCTAAATATGTAAGAATATTTTCGTGATTTTCCAGCATTTAAAAGTACCCACACACTGAAATAAATTTGCATGAAGTACTATTTTATTTAACTAAATTACAAAGTAAATCATAATATTTAAATATGTTGCGTTGAAACAAAAAATAATTACTTCTATTACTCAGTAAAATATTAATTGAACGTCATTGAAAATTTTAGCGACACACTTAAGACTTTCTCGCGACACACCACTGTGTGTCATCACACACCAGCTGAAAACTACTGATATTAAAATATTATAAGAGTAGATTAGAAGCGAAAATTTTGCAGTAACAGAGGAGGGGGTTAATTAAAAATATTCATTTTCCATCATTATTAACCTTCAGAAAACAATTTTCAATTTTATATAAACATATACTTCAAGAGAGGGATCTGAAGGCTTTTTTATCCATTAATTGCCCCTGCGGTGCAACGGTTTCTCGGTGAAAATGCTTTAAATAATGCAGCCTCCATAAACAAATAGTGAAACTGTATTTAACTAAAGAAATTTTTATACCCACTGAAGTGTTTAAATAGTAATAAAGTTCTAAAATAAGCATTTGATCTAAAATTTAAAAGATACAACAAATGTTTATTTTTTTACGCTAGCAATTTGCCTTAATATTGCAACAATTGACAACAAATATTTGAATTTCTACAACTTATAAACAAATAATTTTACTAATGATCCTATTTATATTTAACGATTAATCTACCCTATATATATAAAATCCTAATGAAACGAATTTGTGAAACAATTTTATGAAACGAATTTATGAAACGATTTTATGAAACGACTGATTATGTTTCAGGGCTATTTTTAATAAAATATTAAACGCTTGATGGTGAAATTAATACCAATTGTCCATAAAAATCCGCGGATGTCAAAACTGGTAATAGAATTTTGAAATTGGAATTAGTTTTCGAGATATTAATTTTTTTCTAATTTTAATGATATTTCTGTAATGATGGCAACTAATTACTCAGTTTTTTTTGTGACAAAAAAGGGAAAAAAATTGAAAAGGATCCCGATAGGGATTATTGATTTCTTTTTATTCGTCATTTTCAAATTGAAATTATCTTTTATTTCAATCGATAATGAAGACAAGATTGTGATTAAATTATGTTTTTCAGGAAAATTTGAAAAAAAAAATCACATTTCTATCGTCAGGATTCAATCGTCTGTCAGCATTTAATTTAATTTATAAACTGAAAATATTTTGAATAAATTCGTCCAAATGACGTCATTTATGTAAACGCAAAAGAAAGGGGGGAAAGGAATTAATAGTAATTAATATTTATTGATATCATTTTGTTATTTTTTTGTAAAATTTAATTAAACGAATTTATAAAATCACTAATTCAGATATTTGAAACGAATATATAAAATAATAATTGCCCAACTGAACGGAAGGAGAATAAAATATCCTGCTTGGTTTTCTATCCTGCTTGGTTTTTTCCGCCAAGCTTTTTAAAAAAGCGTCAAAGACCCCTATAATAGAAAAGCACCAAAAGTTCATTGGGTTTGTTTTCATAACTTTTGGCGACAAATCTATATATATATTAACGAATCTATCCCTTTTTGAAGCTCGAATTACGCCAAACCTAAAAGCAAAGGATCCTATACTGGAAAAGTACCCGATTTTCTTATGGACAATATTCAAGTGACATAACATGGTGTAAAATTATCGCGGATAGCAAATTTGTTTAAATATCTCATCAATTGATGCCGAATAAATGCAGGCATGCATGCACAAAATATTTAATTAATTTTGTATGATACATAATTATTAGAAAATTCGTATATACATATTAATTAAAATAAATAATTTACGTATTTAAAATAACATGAAAATATGCATGATGGTGCACTAAAATAGAGAGAAAATTAAAACCTGTTAATGAAAATGTGTATAACATAGTACTTTTCAATACCGTGTTTCTTAATGTTATTCACAAGCAGATGGAATTTTTCTCATCTTTAAACGCAAAGGAAGAATAGAATACAGATCGTTGTTATAAAAGTCCGAGAGGTAGCCACAATTTAAACCTAACCATTTTATACAAGCTGTTTTCAAGTTGTAATTGATTTTACTTATCAGTCCCGAAAACAGTCGTCAGTTGCCGCAACAGCTGTGTATGAGACCATGGTAATCAAAAAATGCCCCATTAAAACGTTAAAAGCATGGCAACCCAATTACAGATTTACCAATATTTTAAAAATAAAACACGCTGTCATGTTTTTAGAGGCCTCAAAGTCTGAGCGGGGGTTGGCGAGCGTAGCTCGCAGGGGGTAGGCCCCCTAGTTAGACTATAAATTTAATTAATAAAGATTGGTACAAGATAAAGTAATACATTATAATGTATAATTAGAAAAGTTACAGCTATATTTACACTGCAAAAAATAATTGTTGATTTTACAGTATAAAACTGGCATCCCAGCTGCCAGTATTATACCGTAAAATTAACAGTATTAAACAGTAAAAAAAGCAGTAATACGCTGCCGTGTAAGCAGTAATACGCTAGCGGTAGCGTATTACTGCTTACACGGCAGCGTATTACTGCTTACACGGCAGCGTATTACTGCTTACACGGCAGCGTATTACTGCTTTTTTTACTGTTTAATACTGTTAATTTTACGGTATAATACTGGCAGCTGGGATGCCAGTTTTATACTTTAAAATCAACAATTATTTTTTGCAGTGTAGCACTTCCTAACTTGAATAGTGTTTCGAACTTCGTTTTTCAATTATTAGGATTTCACTTACACAAGAGATAATGCAACAAAACTTTGCAAATGGAAACTAAACAGAACATTTCCCATCGTATTTCATGCATATTCATAAATAGTTGGAAACTACTACAAAGGTAATTCTTCTAAGAGTAGACAAAGAATATTAGCATAACTTTACACAAAATAAAACAGAGGCGTAACATATTTGTACGTTTCTCCTATTGTCAACTAACAGAAACAAAAGGCTTAACAAGAAAAATAAAATAAAAACTGGTTTCCGTTTCTTTTAAATGAAATATTATTTATTTTTTTATATTTAATCCTTTAACAGTTTTCTCCGAACACCGGTCGTGCAAGAAATGTTTGCTTGCTTCGTTATCTCAAAGCTTTTGGATACCACTAATTTTTAATTGTAACTTCACTTTATTTAATAACAGAAATTTTTCGATTAAACAGGGTGAATATTTTAGTTCGGAAAGAGTGGTGTTTTGTGCATATTTTTAATTTATTATGAAAAAAAAAAAAAAAAAAAAAAAAAAAAAAAAAAAAAAAAAAAAAAAATCAGGAGTGAGTTAATAAAATAAAAAGTTGAAAATCCAGATTTTTTGTTGTTGTTGTTTGTTTAAGTAGTTAAAAGAATGAGCTTGACATGTAGAAGAAAATAAATAAATATAGCCAAAATGCTTTATAATTAAGTAAAAATTAACACCCAAGAATATATTTTTTTAACTACCAAGTTTATATTAAAAGTATTTAAATTAAAAGATCGTCCATGTAATTATCGATTAAATAAATTGAACTGGTCTACATTTTGTATGACCATTATCAAGATCTCATATATATAATAAGTGTGTGATTATTTTTCGTGAAAAAGGAAAAATAAAAAGGAGAGAAAACAAAAAGGAGGAAAAATATCCATACATGAACTCTAAATTATCTTGATATCCATGATTTAACAATTAAACAATGTGTGAAAATGTTAGTTGCAAACAGCAGTTTAAATTCAGGGTTTTAGAATCAGACTGATAAAAATAAATTTAATGAACAATTTTAAAGGTCGTGTACAAATTTTAAAAAAAATCATAAATACTAAATATTGTTATTTTTTCAAAATATCGGGACTGTGGTAAATAAAATTTAACAACCGACAATATTTTTTTAATTACTATTTCATATTATAAATATTTAAATTAAAAGATTTTGCCTGTAGTTATCGATTAAATAAAGTGATCTAAACTCTTATCTATATTTTGTATGACCATTATCAATAAAATATATTTGTATAACTAAGAAAAATATATGATTATTCTCCTTTTAAAATAAAATAAATAAAAAAAAAGAGAGAGAGAGAGAGAGAGAGAGAGAGAGAGAGAGAGAGAGAGAGAGAAGATAAAAAAGAAAAAATGTCCATATAAGAATTAAAAAAGAAATCACCTTGATATCCATGGTTTAGCTGGGTTTTAGAGTCAGGCTGATAAAAATAAAATTAACAAAAAATTTTAAAGGTCGCGTAGTTTAAAAAAAATTAGAACATACTAAATATTGATATATATTTCTTAAATTTTGAGACTGTAATAAGTAAAAATAAATCATTCAATTAATATTTTTAGTTAAATTCTTGCTAAATTAATTCAAGTATAATGAATAGGATGTAAATTGCTGGACTGACAACACAATTTACCGTCTTATATCTATAGGAATCACTTACACAATATAACAATTCATAAATTACTTAATTAATACTTAATAGTTTAAATATACTTAATTTAAAAGCAGCTGATTAAAAATAAAAGCACATTTCTAAAGGAACTTTCAAGTTATTTACCGTCAAATCTTGATGGGTACTATCTAGTTAATTTGGTATTAAAAGTAAGTAACCAACACTTTTGACAACCATCTGCTTATTTTATCAAATTATATTACTGTTAGTTGGAATATAAAATATTTTACATTTTAAATGTTATAGGTGGTTTTGGGAAAGACAGTACGTTGGATTTTTCGAAGTCTAATTCTTGATTTGCATCTAGATTCTAGAGGAACTCTATCAGAAAAGTTGCTTAAATGTTTGATTTAAACAGTTTGAAAATCCCAGTTGACCCAGTGTATCTTCGTCATACAGCATGCATCCTAGAATTCAAAATCTGAGAAAATTTGGCAGACCGTTAGAATTGACACATGTTTGAAGGCGCATTATTATTATCAGAAATATTAAACTTTTAAGATTGTTTAGTAAACTAAATGGAATAAATATTAATCTAGAAAAAAATTGGAGTGATGCAATCTATAGAATTACATGATGACATTAAACCTAACGCCATAATTTCGCTATCTGTATATTTCAATACTGAAAGCTATAGAATAAAGCTATAAGAATATTATTCCAAGAGAGGTGGCGAAATAATGGTGTTATGTTTAATGTCACGGAGTAATTCTATGAACTGCATCACTTCTAATTTTTCTAGATAAATAATTATTCCATTTAATTCACTAAACAAGAATAAAAATTTAATTTTGGGTTTTTAAAAATATTTCTGATAATAATGCGCCTACATCCCTGTGTCGAACTCTAGCGACCATCCAGATTTTCTCATATTTTGAGCTCTATGATGTACTGAACGGCGTTTAGCTGGAAAAAAGATTGTCAAACCATTTAAATTAAATATTTAAACAACTTTTCTGATAGAGGTTTTTCTATCTACATGTAAATCAAAAACTATATTTCGAAAAGTCCAATGTAATGTCTTTCTGCAACATCCATAATATCAAAACATAAAATAAACCACACCCCAACTAAAAATATTTTAATAAAATAAGCAAACGACTGTCAGAGATGTTGCCACTTACTTTTAATACCAAATTATATAATACATTTCATTTTTATATTTATAACAGACGCTTTTGTTTAAAGTCTTACAAGTGTCCTAAGCCTTTTGTAACATTATTTTCTAAACTTTTCCTACAAATTAGTATCCCCCCCCCCTTTCAGAATAAATGTGCACAACATGTGATGAAGATGTGAACATTTTATTACTACAGCAGAAATCATTTTAAACTATTTTAATACTTTTTAAATATTCGACAATCCTATCCGGAATTTTCTAAGTATCCGATCAATTTTGGGAACTACTGCATGTCGTTAACAAAGATTACACATGAAGAGGCAACAGACATGAAATTTGGAACACAGGTTCTTCATGGCAATATGAACAAATTGCCACTTTTTACCTGAATTACTAGTTCTAAACTAAAAACAATTTTTGCCAGACCAAAAACAATCAAAATTCACTTACATCGCCATAAAAATAGACATTTTGTAAAAACTTACAATCTATATATAAATATATATATCACAGATAAAATTTATTTCCTGTGTACATATTTTAGGCGTAACAACGTTTTTGCACGCAATCGAACCCTACAGATGACGTCAGAAGGTCAACAATCTAAAATTCTCAGAACAATCATCTTTAAATAAAAATCGGAAACTCCATTGAGTGTACTACTAATGTAAGGCATTTTCCAATGTATTTTTTTTTCCCGAGGCTCCCACGGAGGGTGCTTAGCGTGGAAAGTGGAGTTGAGTAGTCACAGTTGACTGAGTGAGCCACTGACTGCCATGATAATCGAAGTGAAACGAAGTAAGCGACCTTGAAAAAACGAACAATTCCGTCGCTTTAGGCCAAACGCTTTCGATTTTTTCTTTGGAATGTCACGAGCTCCACCCTCTTTTCTTTTTTTTTCTTTCTTTTATCTGTTTTTTGTCATCTTTTTCTAAATGAGATTTAGATATATAGCAGACACAACAGCACAGGTGGAGGATTTAAAGAGTGAAATTCCGGAAGTATATCCAAGTATATTTGAATATCTGTTCTGTCCAATTCAATGGACAGCAATGAAAGAATTGAATAAATTATCAATATACTGATCTTTCTCATATCGGATAGTTTCATCATAGCGAAATATTCAATGGTTAGTTGAAGGTCATTTCTTAAAAAATTGTTTTGTTCATTCCATCTCAAATCAGGCAATGCTTGCGATGGAGCTACAGTTATCAACTTTTGTGGTCAAACTATACTACAAATTTTTAACTTAAGAGATAATCAGTATCAAAACCTATATAATTAATACCAATATAGGACACATTTGGTGAGTATCACATTGCATCTCAAGAACATTCCAGCAATGTCCTATCCACAGCGTCTGTGTTCAGCAACATCTATAAGAGATTGCAGACGTTGTTAGTGGGCGACGTCTCAATCATATTCTCTACAGAGCCGAAACTAAGGGAGAGGGGGCATGTACCCCGTGTGCCAAAATGAAGGAGGAGGGGGCGCCAAATGAACATTTGGTATTTGGTTAGTCGTTTAATTTAAAAGAGTATATGAAATTTGGGTTAAAATGTTTTGCAGCTGGAAAATCTAAAAGAAAAACCGAAATTGCCCGGGACACTAAACACTAACGGATGGTACACATTCAGAAAATAAAATACTTAGTTAAAATTTAAAAAGTTTTTTTTTTCCTAAGTCGCTAATAATAATTTTGAAAATTAGCATTAGGTTCAAGAAAGCATCTAGAATTCTAGACACATCAGTCTATTAATAGGAAGAAGAGTGGTATAAGTGACAGTTCAATGTAACTGGCTGTAGATAGTACACAAAGATATTTTACGGTATTGGAATTCATTGTTATACCTTCAGAAATTCCTGGTTTTTCAGGTTCTTAAGACATTGTGACTGATATCCCATGACTTTAAACGCCTGCTCAAGTGTAATGTAATACTACAACTACAGTAAAATCAGTGAAAATGAAATCTATGTATAACGGAATCCTGTCTTAAATGAAAAAAATTGCATGGTCCCAACAGAAAGAACACCAGCAATTCTATTCGCTAAGACGAAAACCTGTATAAAGCTGAATTTTGTCCTATTCTTTTCGATTCCGGTTTCACAGGTTTTATTGAATAAATATTTGACAAAGTTGATCACTATTATACGTATTTTATGATTACATATTTTTTAATTTTAAAATAAGTCAGCTATAAGAAACTTAGTAAAATTTTCTTAGTAAATTTACTTTGCTGGAGGGAGGGGGGATCCATGTTTGCCCCCGTGAAAAAAAAGCTTTTTAGTTTCCGCCCTGATTCTATACCTCTTGAAATATCTGGACCCAATTAAGTAGCATTTAATGGTCACTGTATGCAACGTTGCTGGGCCCGGACATTTTGCAGTGCATTGAATATCACTAGCTCAGACAACTCTCAGCGTCAGCATATAGATATCGCCTGCAATCTCCTAGAGATATTACAACGCAATGTTGCTGAGCCTGAACATTTCGCGTATGGGTCATTCTCTGAAAAATGGGTTATTTCACTAAATATTACGGTTTTATAAAATAAGATTTTATTTATTTATTTATTTTTACTTCATGCATATCTTTAAGAGGCGATTTTGTATAGGTGATATCAATAGCAATTCATAGTTCCTAAAAATATATAGATTTGTTTCGTAAACACATTTTTCATTTTTATCTGGCATCTAAGCCAATTCTAATTCAAATCAGAAACTTTTTTTTTTTCCAAAATTTTTGGTAATTGAATAAAAAAGTTTTTGAAGTTTGACAGATATGCCTCTGCGCATGCCCGAATGATTCATTCGAAGAATCAAAATAATCGTTATGCCCATCACTAGTGTTAGAGGGAAATCTAAAAAAAATCTATTAAAGTTTAAAAAAAAAAAAAAAAAAAAAAAAAAAAAAAATCTGTATTTTGTAACCTGTGAATCCCGGGTTGGATCCACTAGTTTTTTATTATTTTTTCCCCTCCAATTTACTAATTGATATTTTTATGAAATGGTATAGTTAAAATATGAAACACGAGTATAGTTTAAAATAACAATACATTGTAACAGAAAACTTTCTCAAAATAATTAATTATACATGAACCAGGGACATCATTTTCTCCCTTTTCCAGAGAATGACCCATATCGAGCATTGCTGAAACAATCTCACACTGTAACGTGATATCCATATCACATGTGGTATAATCTAAACTAATAAAAGAAAGTTTCGCTCTGTGTGTCTGTCTGTTGGCGATGGCTAGGAAAATCTGGCCCACCTAGAAGGCTGGAAATTTAGATTTAGGTAGTCCAAACCTTCTCCTGGTGCAACATTACTTCAGAATTTTAATATTTTAATTACTTTCTAAAATATTAATTAAAATGCACAAAGAACTCTCATTAAAAATACGCTTTTATTCTCTTGGGTTGGTTGGTTCACGGGTTGGTTGCATCGATTCTTCACATAAGTAATTAAATAAACCAGAGTAGCGATGCACAAGTAAGGATTTCTAACTAAATAGTGTCAACATGGATTGAAGTTATTAGCGTAGAGGAGCCATGCGAATGTCACGCCACCTGTACATGACAAATTACACATACGTCCCATTGATTGAAAAATTTTGCAGGCATATTTTTCTTCATGACAATTAGTCGGGTTTAAGTTTTTTTTTTTTTTTTTTACATGACATTTATTATTATGATGGAGATTGTTAATACAGAAAACTTTATTTAACAGATTCTTTTTTATATTTGCGGGAATTAAGAGGGACAAGGGTCTAATTACATTTAAGTTTCAAGGTGTATTTCTAGAAAGCAGTTACCAGAATTTCCGAATAGTAGTGTAAAAGTAGTAAGCCAAATTTCAAATTAAGTTCCTAGCTTAACCAAATGAATCAATCATTAAAGATGTATTGTGATCCTCCTAATTAGTTATTTGCTGAAGGCCACTTGAACAACCCCCCACCCCTCCCGGACCGTCCTTCAAGGTTTTTTCTCATACTCTGCTCCGTTTCCATATCTCAGCAACTATCTTTCCGTTTCAACGCAAGTGATTTCAAATATTATAATTAATTTAACAGTCACCATTTATAACATTAAACTAAATTTATGAGTAGCGGTTACCACTATTTACGAATAACAGTTTAAGCCAAATTTGTAATTAAATTCAAAGCTTAAGGAAACGAACGAATTTTGAAAGATGCATAGTGGTCCTCCTAATTAGTTATTTGCTGAAGGCCATTTGAACAACCCCCCCCCCCCCCCCGGCACTCCTTTCAAGGTTTTTTTCTCTAACTATGCTCCGTTTTCATATCTCAGCAACTATCTTTCCGATTTCAACACAAGTGATTCCAAACATTATAATTAACTTAATTGTCACTCTTTATAACATTAAACTAAAATTATGAGTAGCGGTTACCACTATTTCCGAATAATTGGGTAAGCCAAATTTGTAATTAAGTTCCTAGTTTAATCAAACGAACGAATTTCGAAAGATGCATAGTGCTCCTCTTAATTAGTCATTTGCTGAAGGGTACTTGAACAACCCTCCCCCCCCCCCCCCCGGCCCCTCATTCAAGGTTTTTCTCTAACTATGCCCCGTTTCTATATATCAGCAACTATCTTTCCGATTTCAACGCAAGTGATTCCAAACATTATATTTAACTTAATAGTCACCCTTTATGACATTAAATTAAATTTATGAGTAGCGGTTACCACTATTTACAAATAAGAGTTTAAGCCAACTTTGTAATTAAGTTCCTAGCTTAACAAAACGAACGAATATTTATGCATGCATAGTGGGCCTCCTAATTAGTCATTTTCTGAAGGACACTCGAACATCTCCTCCCTTCGGCACCTCACTCAAGGTTATTTTCTCTAACTGTGCCTTATTGCAATAACTGGGCTAATAATGTTCCAATCTTCTCGAAACCAGCTCAATTTTGTAGTGCGCCTACTATACAGTAACGTAGGCAGCGGGGACCTGTCTCAGAAGTTCGTTCGGAAAGAGGTTTGTTTAGAACAGAATGCTCCCCTGGCTGTGGTAGGGGGAAATAAAATATTTTCTAGAGCGTACGAGTATGCCGGGTATACGGTTCCGAAGCCATCGTAGACCGTGGCCAGAGTTCCGTTTTTTAAGAGATTTAAGTTTATTACAAGGGCTCGGGCAACGCCGGGTCAGCTAGTATGAATATAATACAAAAAAAAAAAAATAATAATAAAAAAAAATAAGTTAGATGTACCTTATTTTTCAATTTGTCAGCGCTCTCTTCTGGAAAAACCAAACAATTAAAAGAAAGGATAGAATGGCTTTGGTCTAAACTGAGATACTCAGAAATGCTTTAGGAATATCTTTAGCTAATAAAGTCTCCGGTCATGTATCGTTTATTCGTCGCTACCATGTCAAACTATCGAATGTGAAAAAATACATTTTTCATTACTTTTAAAAATGGGCCGATTGTCACCACTAAATTTTATTAGTATTCTTCACCAGGGTTCACAGTTTGGCCTCCTTTTTTTATTCAGAAATTTCGAATCCATACAAGAAATTTCAAATAGAAATTTTTGTTTTATTTAATGACAAACGTAATTACTTAAAGTAAAAAAAAAAAAAAAAAAAAAAAAAAAAAATCTCAAAATTTCCGGTATGAATTCGGTGTTTCGGAATAAAGGAGAATTCCAAACTGGCAACTCTGTTCTTCACAGAAATTTTGTATTTTCACTAGGAGAAGAATTATAAAATTTAGTGGTGTTAATCGGCCCATTTTTAAAAGTAATGAAAAATGCATTTCTTCATATTCGATAGTTTGACATGGTAGGGACGATATCATGATTTTAATTTTCTACTTAATGTTTGTAATTTTTGTCTTTCTGTGGCTTGTGTTTAGATGTTTTACATCTATAGTATATAATGTTATTAAAAGCTTGAAAAAGTCAGAACGGTCGCTTAGAAAATATAATCACTCCCAGTGGGGGGAAAAACATTTCTTACACTAAATAATTAATCAATACCAAAAGCTATACAACATTAATAACATCTCTCGGCATTATGCAGATTAATACTGAACTCTCCATCCCACCCCCGGATTAAGCTGAGAGATAGACAGAACAATTTAATTGATATCCAGTAAAAACCGCTAAACGTTCTGACTACAATAATTATAAGAGATTACTTAATATTACAATAATTATAAGAGAGCACTATCTCCATAAACAATGTTATATAACTAAAAGTTAATAAAATAATTCCTAACAGAGAATTATTGAACATTTTTGCTAACATTTATTCCAAATTTGTGAAGCTACAATTAAAGGGTGGTCATAAATATCTTACGCTAAAATTCTTTGATATTTCCAGATTGGCATTAAAATAATGAGATTTTCAAACGTAATTCCTTTCACAACTACTCTGATACATACCATTATTGAGAGTAAGTAGTCACAAATACTTTACATCAAAATTCCCTGTAAAATGTTTAGTGAGAAAATTTCCCTGATAAGTATTTTGTATTTTGTTAGAAATAACATCACTCGCACGCATACAGTCATAATTTAGTAAAATGGATATATTTTTTTAAATGTCTCCAGAAAATAAACAATCATATAAAAGTAATAATATATAAATGATTTCATATTTGAAGCTTTATAGCTAAAACAATATATATTTTTTAAAGCAACAGCTGTCAAAATATGATAATTTATTTAATTTTTTACGTAAATCTGTAAACAGACGAGAGAAAAAGAAAATGAATAGGCCATTTTCAAGAAGGAAAATACTGGAGTCAATTTGAGAAAGATTTTAAAATTTTGTGAAAACCTGGCTTTTTTTTTCCTTCCCAAATTAGTAAACGAGTGAGCAGACAATAGACCGTGAATTGAAATATAGATTCAAAAATTATGTACCAAAATTTGCATGTTACAACGAAATAAGAAAATTGTTGAAAAACATGTTGGTGCCTTTCTTGTATTTAAATGCACCAAAATGAATTAATCTAGCTTTGACAACAAAATCGCAATCATATTTATTTGCAGTTCTTATGCTAAGTATATTTAACATTAACACCATTTGCAGATTCTACCATGTTGTTAGATATAAAGCCATCAAGAAGTGTTCATTTTGTCAAAATAAGGAGAAGACAAAAATGTTCTAAGCAAGCATACCAAAATAAATAAATAACTGCACTTTTTATCATTTAAGGAATTATGCTTTTTATTGTTTTGTATAGTATTACATTATAGTCATGTAACATGTACCAGTGTATAAATTCAAGTGGTTTATAATCAATTAGTTTACACTTTTAATAGTTACATTCAATTGCTATATTAAAAACAAAGAAAAAACTCGAAAATATTACAAAATTAAATGCCATGCTGTTTCGTACAGCCCATTATTCTTAAGTTTAATTTAAAAACTTACAAATAATACAAAATATCATTACCCAGAAAGATTTTTGGAAAAATGGCAGTGCCTCCTCAGCACCTACAGTCCCTGGCCAAATTATTAGACGCAGTTGTTTTTATTATAATTTATTAAATATCTGGAAAGATACATGAGGAATTATCCTGAAACTTCAGGTGTGTAAACAACATAATAAACGTCATATATTTCCGCGAAGATTTTTTCCCGAAACCCCATAAGGGGCCGTCAACAAATTGAAGAAAAACGAATATATTTTGGATAACCCTGTAAAAACTAATGTTGCAAAAAGCATTCAAACTGTAGATTATGATTAAGTGGCTTATTGTAATAATTTGGGTTCATTTTTATGAAGATAGCATGTATAATCGAAGAGAAATTCACGTTTTTATAAAAACAGACCCAAATTTTACCAAGTTTTTTGCTTATAATTTGCAGAGTTTTTAATATAAAAACAAGTTATTTTCAGAAAATATGACAAACAAAATTATACACAATACCCTGCAATCAGAATTAAAAAATAATAAAAATTGTATGAAAAATGAGCAGATTTACTAAACATTGTTTCACTGCCCATGCGCGAATTCAATCAAAATATACTGTGCATAATATATTAGCTTAATGTATAGACCAACTTTTATGAAAGTCTCAAAAACATAGCTTGAAAATTCTGATAGTAGTCGTCGATAGAATAAGCTCGAAATTCGCTGTTCCCAAAAGGAAGCAAAAAGATAAGGGGCTGTATCCAAATATACTAGCTTATGAAAGTTGACATAATAAGAATGAAGTGTCTCTCTTGTATATTTGGATACAACCCCTTATCTTTTTGGGAACAGCGAATTTCGAGCTTATTCTATCGACGACTACTATCAGAATTTTCAAACTATGTTTTTGAGACTTTCATAAAAGTTGGTCTATACATTAAGCTAATATATTATGCACAGTATATTTTGATTGAATTCGCGCATGCGCAGTGAAACAATGTTTAGTAAATCTGCTCATTTTTCATACAATTTTTATTATTTTTTAATTCTGATTGCAGGGTATTGTGTATAATTTTGTTTGTCATATTTTCTGAAAAAAACTTGTTTTTATATTAAAACCTCTGCAAATTATAAGCAAAAAACTTGGTAAAATTTGGGTCTGTTTTTATAAAAACGTGAATTTCTCTTCGATTATACATGCTATCTTCATAAAAATGAACCCAAATTATTACAATAAGCCACTTAATCATAATCTACAGTTTGAATGCTTTTTGCAACATTAGTTTTTACAGGGTTATTCAAAAGATATTCGTTTTTCTTCAATTTGTTGACGGCCCCTTATGGGGTTTCGGGAAAAAATCTTCGCGGAAATATATGACGTTTATTATGTTGTTTACACTCCTGAAGTTTCAGGATAATTCTTCATGTATCTTTCCAGATATTTAATAAATTATAATAAAAACAATTGCGCCTAATAATTTGGCCAGGGACTGTACACACAAAATCGCCCAACAAAAAAAAAAGTAAAAAGCAAATTAACTTTTTTTAAAAACTAAGAAAAAGTTACTTGAAAAAACACACAAAATACGATAAATATATAAACAAA
Source organism: Maratus michaelseni (assembly GCA_963931845.1). Classification (NCBI taxonomy): domain Eukaryota; kingdom Metazoa; phylum Arthropoda; class Arachnida; order Araneae; family Salticidae; genus Maratus; species Maratus michaelseni. Next base: position 124,125,588 of record OZ007595.1, read on the forward strand.
AATACATTCTTTTATTTCAGTTTTGAAGAAGCTATAAAATGATAAATTTATACTTTATTAACAAATTCAAGCTTTACACATTGGTAACATTCAGACTAGCACATCCAGATTATGCAAGAGGGGTTCAGTTTCCAATTTTAATTTAGTACATTCAATAGGGTGAATATAGTACTTAAAATTAGTAATACATAACATTCACTATAGAATAATAATTCTAAAATAGAATAATATAATGTAAATTTCCAAAAAATGAAGCCAAAAGAAAAAAAAAATGTGAGGGGAAGAGAAATCCTATAAACTCCTCGCCTGGCTATTATAGTTTTGGAAAATTCTAAATTATATGTAGGGTGAGGGACATTTATGTCTACTGGGCCAACTCATTAATTCAACATTAAAACTAACAAGAGGCTATATTAAAGATGGACAGTCACTTTACATGGATTGGCAACCTTCCAACTGTGAAAAGGTGCAAAGAACTCGATGAGTCACTGAAAAAGACCGAAACAATTTTGGGTCAGTCATTTTTTCTTATGATTTTGGCAGATCGTGATTGGTAAGAAATGGAAATGAAAAAAAAAAATCGATTTTCCATAAATGCCCTTTATATATCCATTATAATTCCCAAAACTTCCTGATATTTCCATATTTTCCAGGTCTGTGATCACCCTGAATTAACATGTTTTTAACCACCTACTTCCCTCAATACTATGACTTCGAAGCCACAATAATACTCATTCGCAAGTCCTTTCTGAAATTTTAAAGATTTTTTTCGCGTGAAAAATAGTACAGTATACTAAAGAGCGAACAAAATAATAATGATCAATGAAATATGGAAGGACCAATTCATAAGAAATTTTGGAAATTTAAGAGAGAGCTTTTGGACATTTATAAGTAGAGATGTACATAAAGATGGCAATCATTAGAATGATTTATAAGCATGAATTAAAAATATAGAGAGAGAGACTCAATGGACGAATTAAGACTGGGAGATTTCTTGACTTAAGAATTTAATAAATTAATTTCAACTATAAGAACAAAACATTTGCAACAATAAATGTAATGAGTTGAAATTGGCAGGAAATATAAACGGAAATCTTAATTTAAAAAAGTAGGGAAAGATCTTCAGCCACTCTTTACACATTTTTAAAAAACTTATTTAATAATTCCCAACGTTTCTCAAGATAGTTTTGAAATTAGAACCATCAAAACTAACAAGAAACAACTTCTTTGCCTGCTGTTAGGTGAAAATTTCTTCAAAATTTGGATGTCACGAAGTCGTTGCGATTTAGGGGACCCTCTGATGGGGATGCGGTTTCTCTCTGGAAGACGCGGTACCAAATTTCTAAAAAAATCTCCCGAGTCCCATGCCTATATCCCGAGATTTAAAATCGTTCATTTTTTTTTCCCTCTCAAAGTCCTTAATATATCTTGTTTTTGCTAGGTAAATGTTTCGAATTTTGAAAGAATCTCTCTATCCTCTATCTCATGCGCCTATATTTTGAAATTCACCATCGTCCAACATTTCATCTCTAAAAATCTGGTTGATGCTGAAATATGGGCTTTAACACCTAAGAAAGCAAGGCATAAACTTTAAAGACTTACAAGGTCTATGAAGCAGACCCTTAATTTAGATATATACAGCAAAAGCATTAATTTCGAGAAACACCCTTCACACGCTGCGCCTATATTTCAAGATTCACTAACCTGTAAAATTTCATTTAAAATGACTTGATAGATCCTGAAATATAGTTTTATCCCCTTGGAACGCAGGATATACTGCTTATAATAATTAATAAGGTCCATGAGGTAGATCCTTCGCTTTATGAGGTCATGCGGCAAGGGGTCAAATTCCAAAAGAATCCTCCACATTTTGCACCTAAGCTTTGAGATTCACCGTCCTGTTAAAATTTCATTTCTGAAAACTTGATAGATTCTTTGGTATGGTTTTGACTTTTGGGGAGGAAGTCAAAATTTCAAATTGCGCTGGAGGGAGAATTTTCGAAAAAATATATTATTCGTTCCATAATCTCCCGAGATCGTATTAAAGTTCTTCTCTTTGGTCTCAACTTAATCTGAGATCTGGTAAAAGGCCAGTAGTTAATATAAAAAATTCGATGATTTAAAAATTCATTTAACCCTTTCCGGCACAGTGGTCCCACTCCGGGCACACCTAATTTTAATTCCAAACTTGCATTTGGCACCAAGAATATTTTAATAAAATTTTGTTTCTATAATGAAAGCTTAAAATAAGGAGTTCATATTTTCTAAAAAAGTCGTTTGCAAATTCCGATGTCAATCACCAATTTTTCATTTTACCAACAGACTTTGTCTGTGCCGGAAAGGGTTAACCCTAACTGCTATTAACAATCTCGCTGTCTCGCAGACTGTTGCTTTTTTCAATTTTCACAGTTTAACTTGGTAATTTTTAGCTTAACTAGATACTAGAGAAATTTTGTTTTGTTTGGAGTTCACATTTCTGAATAGGGGATTTTTAATTATAATAGTCCTGTACATAAAGTTTAGAACAGAAACCGTATCCTATGAGTTAATCCAGCTTTTTATTCATATTTCGATCAAGCTATCTCGGAGACCGCTAACAGTAACTATGCGATAATTTTTTTCATAGCAGTTAAGGGTTAATTAGCAAATCAACTGAATGCATAGTCGAAAGTTTGGTATAAGGGCGTGCAATAATTGGTTTAGCTTTCGCACAAGTCATAATAAAGTTGTCGCAGACACATGAAATTCTTGAGATATGCATGCGAATTGCGAAGATTTAGAAATTTATCTTTACATGTCAAATTTCCACTTGTGTGTCCTAATAAGTAGCAGGTAAAGCAATAACCACTGCAACAGATACTTTTTACCCGTAGCTAGAATTTCTATTTTTGGAGTTATGCCAATACTTTCAAGAGACGTCTCTTCCTAAGTGTGAATGAAGTTTGACACCTCGAAAACAACTAAAGTTATCCAATTATTCTAAAGGTACAGCTGAACGAAAATTAAAAAAAAAAAAAGAAAGAAAAGAAAAACCACTATGACCTCACACAAGATCAATTTCAAAGCAGATCTTTCGCAAGAAACATGTAAAGTGCCGCATTCATTAAATACAACGTCATTAAAAAGTATTTCAAGTATAGAATAGAATATGCACTGAGAAGTAGTAATGTTAAAGACTTTTCACACATACAACTTTTCACTTTCTTGCAGTTAATCCAATAAAAGCGAGCGTGAAGCCGTATCGAGAAGGATAATCCGAAAGCATTTCTCAGTAAAATAGCAAATAATAATACGAGAAGTTCCCACTAAGACATAGTAAAAAAATAAAATAAAAAGGAAGAAGAGTAAGATATGGATTAGAATGTCCATTCATAAAGGGATCTCATTGATAGGTTATTGAAAAAGAAAGGAAAATTTTATTTTTCGTAAAATACTCTGTTACAAGGTCTTTAACCTTTCAGAGCGTAGAAATATATCATTGCGAAATTAACCTTCAAAAGCGCACATTTACCCAAATAATTACCGATAGATTTAAGTTAATCATTAATGCAGGAAATCATATTTATATTAATAATAATAATAAAAGAAAGAAATAAAGAAAAGAAAAGAAAGAAAGAAAAAGAAAAATATTAATTTTGTTGAAATACATTTACATCGCTTTGGTTTTTCCATCTTAAAACAACGAAATATTTTTAATTGTAAATTATAAATAACGTGCAGTTGACTCAATATCGATATTGCATACTGATCACCGTATAAGCGAATACATGCAAAGCTCGGGTCTATGGTGCTGAAGGCAGTTTGGGCGCCAACGCTAGTACCAAGTATGTCAATTGTAAGTATTATCAATGGGAGTGTTGGAAAATTATTTTAGAGGTGACAATTATTTTAGGGCCCCATTTTAATGCTTCGTTTAAGGCTTCTACCACTAGGGGAGAGGGGCGGGGCAATAGGGTTATTGGGTGGCGCCGGGTGGTTCAGCTAGTTTTTAAATAATGTAACAATATACAATATATTGTTTTTTCATTGTGTTTGTGTACTTATTTGATCACTGATCCGTGAAGCAAAAAGATGTGGCTATGAACTTTCCACTACCTTTCATTTATCTATGAACTCGTGAAATCTCGAGACAATCATATCATACTATGCAAGAAGAAATGCTACTAAAAGATCGTATCAAATGTTTGTCAATCTAAGGAACGAAAGTTCAACTTCCTAGCAATATAGAATATGCAAAAACAAAATGATTAATAAAGCCCTCTGTAAAGTTTACTTTCAAACTCTATTCATAAACATATAAATAATACTTATTTCGAACGCACGTCTGGAATACTTTTAAGTAATGTATGCAAAACGAAAGCAACAACCGCAAATACATCGTAAAACTGAGCAATCATAAGACTTCGTTCAGAGAATTTCAAAATACACAGCTGTCGAGACGAGTGCAGTGCTCGATAAATTAAGTACAAGAGAAAACAGAAAAAGAAGAAAAGTTGAATTAGTATGCGGAGTGGAGATGTTCGAGGGCAGCGACGTGGAAAAAAATGGTTTTAAAATCGGCCAGAAATCTCCAGTACAAACACAAGGCGGTTTATTTAGAGGATGAGAACGATGGGCAACACTGAGCAGGAATAGAAGTTTGATGACTTCTATCTGCGCAAAAATGGTAAAATTCTGGTTGACTGGTAAATTAGTAGGTACTGAAGCAGGAATGTTGGTCGGATTAGAGAAAGTAAAAATTTCTGATGGAATCTGGGAAAACAAAAGAGAAATATCGGAAATCCTCTGCGACTTTAGTTTTCCATCAGGATAAGAGAAGGCACGTCTAGTGATTACATTAGAAGCGATGACACAATGAAAGGATGCAAAAACTGCTTTCGGAAATAATGAAAGTGTTCGTAAATTCTAACAATCATATTAGTAGTAGAAGGGATGCAACGACATTTAACGACACAAAATTTACCAGAAGGAACTTTTTGGGAGGATAACAGACATTTTACAAACAAAGTAGCTCCCTCATCAATTTCCATTGTAGTAAAATTTTCGTATATTTATTCTATTGTTAGGAAATAACGAGTATAAGAACACAAATCATTAATTTAAAACAATTATTCTAATTGGTAAACAAATCATACGAGTTGTAATTTTCCAACTGAGTGAAAAAGTGTCCAAGGTCAAGATTTGAACCAGAGAACTTTGGTCTAAGCAGCCAACGCTCTACCAACTGAGCTTTTCGTGACAAATCCGGTGGGCACAATTTACTCAGGGAACCTTTTGTCAACGATATCTGGTCTGTTATCTGAAACAGCTCAACAGACTAAATCGCAATTAATGGAACTACAAGTAAACGCATGATACGTAATGAATTTCCATTACCTGGGAATATGTATGGGAAGCTGTAAATGTCTATTGCATAAGACATTTACAGCTGTTGCGCGGTAGCGTATTACTGCTTATTTTACTGTTTATTACTGTTAATTTTACGGTATAATACTGACAGCTGGGGTGCCAGTATTATACCGTAAACTCAACATTTTTTCTTTCTTCTTCAATGTACAACCCTCCAAAAACAGCCCTAATTTTTGGAGGGTTGTTTTTAGCTATTCATTTTAGCACTGGTTTAATCTTTTAATGAATAAACTAAGCAAGTGTCCAAAAATAGCCCAAAATTTTGGAGGGTTGTCACTGATTCCATACTAGGCATACTTTAGCTTTTAATTAATGAACTACGTATAGGTGCCCAAAATACGCTGCTCTAATTGATCGCGAGCATATTATCGAAACAAAAAATCAAATTGATAAAATTGAAATGCTTTAAAATTTGATATCTTGTATAACAAATTGAAACCATCTTCAAACAAAAAACCACCAGAGAGGCAGTAAATATACATCCTAAATTATATTAAAACATCTTACAAAAAGGAAAAATCGTTATGCAACATGTTGTCTTATGGATATTTCTCCCCCTATTGTATTTGTACAAATAACAAATGAGTAAGATTAAAAGAATTTCTTATTTGCTCGGGATAGCACATAATTTGGAATTAGTATGCCCCCAAAGTCGTTGAAAAACGACGCACAGTCCCTTCTGACCTATGAGAAAACACATTTATATTTGATCAGGTGAACGGGAAATAGCTACTGAGCAAATGAATATATAGCGGAATCACTCGCTTGGATTATGTACATACACGTGAGACGGAAGGATACACTGAAGACACATTATTACCATGTCATTTATAATCCTAAATTTTATGAGCTTACTGGCGACCAAGTTTTTACACAGATGTACAATGTAGATACCGCATATGCTCATTTACGTTTAAGAAATATTGATCACGCTTCATTTTAGTTATATATTCCTTTTTCGACAGTAACAAACCGAATTAATTCTTTTCAGTTCTGTATTAACGATATTTTTCACGTATGCCGATAAAGCTGGTAAAAAGCTGAGTTTTTCTGGATAAGTCGGGATTTAGGTGAACTTTTCTTTCCAGATATTGCTTCCATAAGCTAGTGATGGGCATAACGATTATTTTGATTATTCGAATGAATCATTCGGGCATGCGCAGAAGCATATCTGTCAAACTTCAATTTTTTTTTTTATTATTCAATTACTACCAGAAATTTTGAAAAAAAAAAAAAGTTTCTGCAGAAACTTTTTTTTTTCCTTTCAAAATAAAAAATTGAATAAAAAAAAATTTGAAGTTTGACAGATATGCTTCTGCGCATGCCCGAATGATTCATTCGAATAATCAAAATAATCGTTATGTCCATCACTACCATAAACCATTAAGAGATGTGATCTTTTGAAATTTAATACAAAAACAAAATTTCTTTTTTCTCTCCCAATCCCTACCCCCAACCCCCTTTTTTTCTTTCTTTCTAAAAAAAAAAAAAAAAAAAAAAAAAAGATATCGGGAGTAGCGTTAGCTGAAAGTTAACAATATATATCGCGGCATGCGAGATTTCCTTAGATTTTATCGCATCACATATCTTTGATTTTAAATGTCACATAATTTCAATGTTTACACCATGAGATAGATTATTTAAATGTACAGTTTTTGAATGTACAGTTTTTGTAAGTACAGTTTATTCTAAATCTAACTTAAGGCTTTTTTTTATCCTTAAGAATGTAAATTTTTCACCTATCGATAATTCGGTATATACAACGTAATAACTATGTAAACTGAAAATTAGACACTGAATATACAGTAAGAGGAAAAAAATGCTAAACAAAATGTATAATTTGCTTCAAACAATTTGTATATATTACTGAAAAAACATTTATTTGCTACCGTAATATAAAGTAACATTTTCAGTAAAATAAATAAATATAGGACTCCAATACAAACATGCAAAAAACTATGAAGAAAGTGCTCGCTGAAAGCACCTTTATCTTGTTAAAATAATATCAAACAGATAGTAATTATTTTAAATTTTAAATACACATCTTAGTATTATACCTGTACGTACTTTAGTATAATTAACGAATGTACATGGTAAAAACAAAAATTTGCTTATAAACATTATTATTACAATCAGAAAAGATGATGAACATTACACAGCAACGATGAAACAATATTTCATAATAATTTTCACATTTAAGAAAAATATTTAATCTAGAAATTTCCGTATGCAATAGGGATAGTTTTATTTAAGTAATTTTTGTCAGTTATACAATGTTGGAACAAAAAGTTAAAATAAATGATTTTATTAAACAATTGATTTGATTATGTAGGAAAAACCCATTGAGGTATTTCTGGGCTGGGCCAAAGTAGCTACTTATCTGGATGTTTTAAAATTAAATTTATTGCAAGGATATTATTTGTATTGTCTATGGATTAAATGCATGCTTTCATTGTTCTGTTGTACAAGTTATAGGTCAAAGACAATTATTCAATTTCGTGTTCTAATATCATTTGGCCACTAAGTTAAACAAAATAAAATACAGATACAATATAATAAACATACTGCAATTATAACAATAAAATCGAATGACACTTCTCAATCAGATGAATCGTCTAATAGGTTGTAAAAAGTAAGCGGAAGCAAGATTAATTTGATAAAATATATCGTTGCCACATTAAACAACTATCAATATCTGTAAATTGTCATCTCATCATGCGCTTATTTAGAGCAACAAAATCATATTTTTCATAAAATGTCTTTATGAATTAAAACAGAAAATTTTCTCTTATATACTTTTAGAAAAAAACAAAAAACAAATTTTAACACACCCATGATTTGTTTTTTCTCAGAAATAAAAAGGCTCTTAAAGATAATTTATTTTAAAAACAATAAACTTCTACACATGAATTAATCCCTAAACTTTAAACCATAATTCTAATATCTGAATTCATCAGAAAGAAAAGTTATAATTGCATTCAAGGAACAGTACACCTTTTTAATGCATCAAAAAATCGAGTTTTTATTTTTTGTAGTAAATGAATGAATTTAAGTTCGGAACATTGTGTCACCATGTCACCAAACTTATGTTTGAGCGGTTTTGCGTTTCAAAATTACCATACAAAGAATGAGCGTATCTCTATACGCTTTCCTCAGTTTTAAACGCTTTCATCTCGGAACACTATAACTAACTTTGATATTTAACGCAGGATTTCTTAAAAACCAGTATATGAAGTGTCTCGAAATTTTTAGAAGTCATAAATATTATAGTAACATAAAAATTAATATGAATCAAAAATTGAATATTGCTAGAATTTTTTAAACATACATACACTGTAAAATATATATTTCAAATTGACAGAAAAATCTGTTAATTTTGGCGCCAGTGGAAAACCGATTAATTTACAGAAAATAACTGTATATTTTCATTAAAAAAAAAATTCTGTAAAAATACAATATTTTTCTCTCAAAATTACAGATTTTTTTTTACAGTGTATAACATTTTTATTTTCTAAGATATCTCCATGATTTTAGATAATTATTAGATTTTATAAGCTGTAAAAATCTCAAATCTTTACATTCAATGTTTGTGAAACTATCCTGTGTACAGTACCGTAATTAATAGCTCGAGATGAAAGCATTTATTTTATTTGTTTTTTTAACAAAGGGAAACTTACAAATATAAGTATGTTCGATCTTTGTACGATGTTTTTTAAATTAAGAAGTACCGAAACATAAATTTGGTATCAAAATACTCAGAACAATAATCACTTTTCTTCTTACTATTAATGATTTTTCTTAGAATCATTCATCCTTCTTAGAATTCAAAGCATTTTTCAGAACTCATTTCAGTAAATATGATACGTACAAATTTGTGAAGAAAAACGTGCATTATGAAAAATTGGTACATTCAACACTTGGCCCGACACTTTTGTAAAATGGCTTTTAAATCCTTATAAGTCGGGATGCCTTACGACAACAATCCCCCCCCCCCCCCCCAAAAAAAAAAAAAAAAAAATTCGTTAATTTTACTGTATAATACTGGCACCCCAGCTGCTAGTATTATACCGTAAAATTAACAGTTATAAACAGTAAAATAAGCAGTAATACGCTGCCGTGCATGCGTGGTAGCTTATTACTGCTTATTTTATCGCGACCCACAGGCGGTCAATATTTTGGTGGGTCGCAAAATGTTCAACCAATTCTCCAAAAATGTAATATATATATATATATTTTTTTTTTTTATCTCCTGTAAAAAGATAACGAACACATTATGTTTCATCTTTAAATGGGAAACAATGTGAAGAAATATAGTTAAAAAACTTCATGAAAAGACTGTGTTTTATTATAGATTGGGCAGGAAGCGACTTAGGCTAAAATTAATACTTTTTAATCATAATATATACCCTCTCTCTCGTTAGTGCAAATTAATGTTAAATTTCGCAATTCACATTTAAACAACATCTTTTTTTAATACATTTTACAACCAGATAACAATATTCCTGACGTAATTTTTACACGGGCTGTAAAACCATTATATTTATGACCAATGAAAATTTCAAAGGGTTTGGACAACAAAAGCTATTTTTTCGAAACTATATAACGATTCTACTTGAAAAAAGAAGTTTTTTTTTTTTTTTTTTTTTTTTTGTCAGTAAAGATATAAATTTATACAAAATCGGGTAAAATATATGAAATAATACAAATTTGAGGTTTATTTATGGTTTTATCACGGGCCTGGGCAACGCTGGGCGGGTCAGCTAGTTCATTAATAAATATATTCTTTTCTTGCGTAGCAAAAGAAGGTTGTGCTTTATTATTACATCGCATCATTATTATTAACATTAAAAATACCTTATTACAATAGTACTTTTTTTTTCTTTCGTAGGATTGACTGAACTAGAGTCTATGTACCTAAATATTAGGTGGGTCACAAAATAGTTTCATATTTCCCCTATACATAATAGTTCCATCTCATTCCCCTGACCTTTATATGGAGGCTCCTAAATTAAATGATAAAACGCAATGTTTTAGAAAAGGCTTTCAACTAAATTTTATTTTGAGTTATGTTTTTGAACTTCACGGCTTCATTTATGGCATAAATTGGTTTTTGCCGCAACCTTTAATAACATTTTAATGCTGCTAATTTAAAACACAGTAACGAAAGGGTTAAAGTGAATCGCATAACAATAAAGCTTGGGAACCGCTGGCCTACAAAAATCTGAGCACATGGCAATTTTACGACCAAACATATCATTCAAAGGAACTAAAACAATCAATCTATGCAAATGAGCTATCATGCGCAAAGATCTTTAAAAAAAAAGGCCTTCCTCTTTAAATGCAGCTCAACACACCAGCTGAATTGCACGGGCATGTATTGTTGGTCACTCGACTGGACTACCTGATGCATCAGCGGACGCCGGAAAAAAAAGGGGGATATTGCTGATCCAAGTTCGAGTCAATTAGCATATTTGAGTTGACACTTCCTTTTAAGACAATAGTGGATGTCCGCTTGGAGGAAAAAGGGGACAAAAATTGATATAAATATTTTTTTCGCCGTTATTAGAAACGAGCCGGTCATGTGGAATGAAAACGCGCATAATTTCTGACAGTCGGGCACTGGGAAAAGGTCAAACCTATTCTTAGGTTTGATGCAACAGCAGAGGCTACCCAGCTGATCGACGTCCGTAAATAAAAGAAATAGCTTTCATGTTTTTAATAATAGTTTTTAAAACTTTAAGACCGGTGTTTCCCTAGTCCTGCATCGAGTTGGGTAATCCATAATTTTATCCGAAATCAAAGGTCAATCTGACTCTAAATTTTTTGCTGCGAGACTGATTCGATTTAACACCCATCGAATTTAACACCCAACAATATATATATATATATGCTAATTTTATGTTAAAAAGTTTTTAATTAAAAGAATGTGCATGTAATTATCGATTAAATAAATTGAATTTATCTACAAGTTTTGCTATATTTGGTATGACTATTATCAAGATGTCATATATATACTAAGATACCATATATATATATTAAGAAAAGTATGTGATTACTTTTCGTAAAAAAGGGAAAATAATAGGAGAGAAAACAGAAAGAAAAAATATTCAAACAGGAACTCTAAAGGAAATTACCTTGATATACATGATTTAATAATTAAATGTATGAAAAGTAAAACAAAATTAAAGTAACTAAAAAAAAATATGTATTATAAATCGTTAGTTACAAACAGCAAATTTTATGTTCAGGGTTTTAGAGTCAGAGTGATAAAAATAAATTGATGAAAAAGTTCAAAGGTCACGTAATTAAAAACAGAAAATACTAAATATTGTTATTTTTCCAAAATTTTGGGACTGTCGAAAGTAAAATTTAACAACTGACAATGTTTTTTACAATTACTAATTTTAAATTAAAAATATGTAAATTAAAAGATTTTTCATGTAATTATCGATTAAATAATTTAATCTAAACTTTTATCTATATTTTGTATGACCGTTATCAAGAAGATTATACACAAAGAAAAGTGTGTGCTTATTCTTTTAATATATAAATAATGTATGAAAACGAAAAATAAAATTAAAGTAATTAAATAATATCTATACTAATATTATAAAGGAGTAAAGATTGTTTGTTTGTTTGTTTGTAGGGGGTAATCTCTGGAACTACCGAACCGATTTCAAAAGTGATGGTGGCAAATTGATGGTGACAACCCCTGCTCCAACATAGGCTATATTTTATGTCGGTGCCACTAACCCCAGGGGGTGCAGGAGCAAAAAACGTTCTAAAATTGCCATTTTTTAGCTATCAATCTGGCTATCAAGCCCTGAGAGCTTGCCAGCCGGTTCTGTATGTATGTATGTACGTACGTAATGCGATAACTCTTCATAGAAATATCCGTTTTCCTTCAAATTTTGGTTATAGGTTCACTGTGTTAAGGCGCTTCCCTAATTAGTTTTCGGGATTGATTGGTTAAGTATAAAGGGGGGGAAAAAGGGGCTAATTCCTCCCCTTAATTTATATAAATGGGTTTTTCATGCAGAATTGTTCCGTTTTCCTTCAAATTTTGTTTATAGGTTCATTGGGTTAAGACGCTTCCCTGATTACTTTTCGGGATTGTTTGGTTAAGTATAAAGGGGGGGGGGGCTCCCCCCCTTAATTTATATAAATGGGTTTTTCATGCAGAATTATCCCATTTGCTTCAAAATTTGTTTATAGGTTCATTGGGTTAAGACGCTTCCCTGATTAGTTTTCGGGATTGATTGGTTAAGTATAAAGGGGGGAACGGAGGGCTAATCCCCCCCTTATTTTATATAAATGGGTTTTTCATGCAGAATTATTCCGTTTTCCTTCAAATTTTGTTTATAGGTTCACTGTGTTAAGGCACTTCCCTGATTAGTTTTCGGGATTGTTTGGTTAAGTATAAAGGGGGGGGGGGGCTAATCCCCCCCCCCTTAATTTATATAAATGGGTTTTTCATGCAGAATTATCCCATTTGCTTCAAAATTTGTTTATAGGTTCATTGGGTTAAGACGCTTCCCTGATTAGTTTTCGGGATTGATTGGTTAAGTATAAAGGGGGGGAACGGAGGGGGCTAATCCCGCCTTAATTTATATAAATGGGTTTTTCATGCAGAATTATCCGATTTTCTTCAAATTTTGTATATATATTCATTGTAATTAGAGATTTACCTGATTAGTTTAAAGGGTTCATTAGTTAACTATGAGGGGGGTAACGGGGGGATGACCCCCCCCCCATAATATATTGTTTATTTCTTTATTTTTCGATGGGCTTATTTCAAATTCTTTGAAATAAGAGTATAATATACAATTAGTGTGAATAGCCTGTGAACTCAATGCCCTCAGTTTAACTGGGCAGTTTTATTTTTATTTTTTATACTGAAGGAGCTAGAAAATTGAAATTTGTCATTGTAGTTACTTATAAGATGTAAATGCTCTCTAAGAACAAAGTAAAAAAGAAATTGAAATTTAAAAGGGTGAAATGAGCGAAAAGCGTTCTAAAAACAGTCTAAATTGCAATTTCTATGAAATCTCTGGAACTACAGAACCGATTTCAAAAGTAATGGTGGTAAATTGATGGGGACAATCCCTACTCCAACATAGGCTATATTTTATGTCGGTGCCACTAACATCAATGGGGTGCAGGATCGAAAAATGTTCGAAAATTGCGACTTTTTTATACTGAAGGGGCAAGGAATTTGAAATTTAGCATTGTAGTTACTTATAAGATGTAAATGGTCTCTAAGAATAAATTTTTAAAAAAATCGAAATTTAAATGGGTGAAATGAGCGAAAAGCGTTCTGATGTCATTCTAAATTACAATTTCTATGTAATCTCTGGAACCACGGAACCGATTTCAAAAGTGATGGTGTCAATCCCTGCTCCAACAGCCTCTTTAATAAAAAACTATGCGTTGCTGACGAATGGGTTTTTCGCTAATTGTTGCAACAGATTAATCTCGGAAAATGAAACATTTGAAGTTACTGAAAAAAATGATAGCTCAAAAAGTATTTGTCAGAAAATTGTTAGACAAATTGAGTTTGAAAGGTAAAAAATTGTATTTTTCTTGATATAAATTTCAAATCTAATGATTATGCCGTTTTTCAAATATTGAATTTCAAAAATTACCAAATTTTCCAATGGAGTACCATAGCGAAACCTTCATGCGTAAAAAGATAATGATAAGGGCGACGTGTCCTGACGTGTATATTGGCTATAGCACGAGTCACAAATTATAGTAGCCTTATTATTCTGTTAAAATATAAAAGTTATTTATGAAATGTCAATATTTTGTTTGATTAAAGGTTCGTTAAAAGAAATTGGCCAGCGTAGCGGGCGTAGCTTGCTAGTATACTATAAATCGTTTAGCTGCAAACAGCAAATTTTAAGTTCGGGGAGTTATTGTCAAGCTGATAAAAATAAAATTAATGAAAATTTTTGAAGGTCGCGTAGTGTAAAAAAATTAGAAAATACTAAATATTGATATTAAAAAAAGAGAGAGAGAAATTATAGCAAGTAAAAATAAATATCTTACTTTTAATTAATATTTTTAGTTAAACTACTGCTTAAAAAGCAAGTATAATAGGTTATAAATTACAAGCTTAAAATTCTTCAATTCATTAGTTGAGTAGGTTGAAGTAACAGCGTCATCTATCGCCTTATATGTATAGGAATAGCTTACACTGTATAACAATTCATCAATTAATTAATTTAAAAGCAACAAATTAAAAATTGAAACATATTTCTAATGGAACTTTGAAACTGTTTACCGTCAAATCTTGACGGGTATTATTATCTAGTATATTTTTTAACATAACTAATTTTTAGTATTTTACGTGGTGTGTATCAATTCTACAGATCACATATACAGCTGCACGAAAAAGATCGCATACATTACCGGATGTGGAGAAGAATCCCCCCCCCCCCAAAAAAAAAAAAAAAAATAAATAAATAAATAAATAAATAAATAAATACTGTGTTATATGTTTTTTTTTAACTTCTTTTTATTTAGATATATAATTTCATTGTATGAAAAAATGAAATTTCTTAAAATGTTCTGTTAGTGTTTAAAAAGCGCTTCATAATCTATGCCGTATGCATAATTTTTCGCTCTTGTTTTAACTTTGTTTTTAATACACACACTTAGATAAAATATTTCTGAATATTTAGAGGAAAAAATTTCGAAATAGCGATGAACACAGTTTAAACACAAGATAATCTAAGAACGCGGATAAGATTCTGATGCATGTTATTTTCTGCTTTTTCAGGTCATATTAATCAATAGGTTAGACAAAAGAAGACATTGTCATCAATCTGCAAAGATTAACAAAATTTTTGATGATCAAAAACATGGTGATACTGCTTACTGTCACCATCAGATAAGTGACAAGCAATGATTAAGAATAAAAAAAATTGCAAGTAGCTTAGTAACGAGCTTCCTAATAAGAAAGAAATATCATAAGGAATACAAAGATTATGAAGCATTTTCGGGTGAGAATTTAAAAAAAAAAAAAAAAAAAAAAAATCTGTATGCATCACATTATTACTTTATAAATTACATTTGCATTACAATAATTTAGATTTTTCTCGATAATTCGCCTCCAATGTGTCGTATAGTCTTGATTTCTGGAATATTCTAAATAAGTATCTGGAGACAAATTTTGTCATCAGCACCAAGACGCCATCGAAGTCCTCTTATTTTTATAAGTCAAAGTCGCCAAAAGCTTGTTGCTAAGATCGATACCTGTACCTTGTACCGATTCATTGTACACACTCTCTAACCGCGAATGCCTGTAAAATTACTTTTACAGCTGTAATAATGCACGTGTGGCAAATAGTTTTTAATGCATATTTTGTATTAAAATTACTAATTCGTTCAGCTTAAGAATTTATAACATCACTGGAAAGAATATTAGAGCAATAACTGCCTGTAGTACATAATGTATTCTAGTCTAATAGTGTATTCGTACAATTTAAAACAGCCCTGTTAGAAACTGTTGATCATATACGCACTACATTGCGTAATAAAATTTAGTTTAGCTTGAAAACTCACTACAAGAAATAACAATAAATAATAACTAAAATTCCTTTTAATATTACATTTACTATTATCACTATAAGTAACTAAAAAATTCTATCCACAATTATGGCAAGTATATCAATTTTTTATTATGGCTTATTAGTTAAAATATATGCATTGAGATATCATTTTCTGCTGCGGGTAAATGAGAGAAGAAAA
Organism: Maratus michaelseni; assembly: GCA_963931845.1. Lineage (NCBI taxonomy): Eukaryota > Metazoa > Arthropoda > Arachnida > Araneae > Salticidae > Maratus > Maratus michaelseni. The sequence goes on from OZ007595.1 coordinate 124,141,752, forward strand.
TAGGAACATCAACAAACAATTTTATAACAACAATATAGTTATAACAATCACAGACGAATATACTTTTAAAAAAAGTAAATGGATATATGTTAATTTGGCAAATACCCTCGAATCTCAATCGGGCCCAAGGCCCCAAAAATACGTTGACGACTCTCTTTTAATATCAATATTTAAAAAAAAAAATCACCGCTGAACAAACTGAAGCTTTCACACATTCATGAGCATATTTTTAAACGAAAAGGCATGAAATTGTTAGGGAGAAAGGGAAGACGGCCCCGACAAGGACTCGTGATCGATTTTTATATCAGTCTTCGGGCTCGAACTCAAAGTGAAAATTATTTATTTACAAATTGAAAAATACAGAACAATTGCTATTTCAGAAACAAGAATACAGTCTAACTTTCTTTAAAAAAAAAAAAATGTTTTGCAATCCATTAAAACTCAATTTGAAGGGGAATTAATTGTTATTGGTGGGATATAAGGAGAAATATTTTATCGGATTCTATCGTCATTGCATGATCAGTGTTAGTATATCATAAAGAAGCCGTGGGATATCCCCTCGTTTTCTGTTTGAAGTCCTTTTCCAGAATTACTGAAATAAAGTATTTCCTCGGATCAATTTTCATTCACGAGACTCGGACAGGACCCAGCCCTAACTTTTTTCTGCAGGGCCGGGCCGGGCCATACTTATTTTGTACGGGCCAAACTGATCATGGACTTCATTCTACCTAGAACACGGACCGAAATTTTCAGTCACGATCACGACCCAGCCCGTAGAAAAATCATTGGCCCGGCATAGCCCGTGCAAAATCAGTAAAATGAACCTCGGCACAACAATTTTTGCAAAAAATGCAAAGATTTTTAAATGGCTATTATTCAGCAATTAAAATTAGTTTTAGATAATAGAACATACATTTCTAGTTAAAAAAAATAAAAACAAATAAAAAAGTACAGTAAAACCTGTGAAATAGAACCTGTCAATGACGGAAACCTGTCTTAAACGGAAATTTTTCTTGATCCGTATAAAATGAATATAATAATCAGTGCAAAATTAATATAATAATCCGTGCAAAAAGAATATAATACATTACAACAAACGATGTACCTGCTAAAAATGGAACCTGTCTAGAACGGATTTTTTTTTTCTCTCCTGATTTTTCTTCTCTTACTGAATCTTCATTTAAATGTAATTGTCTAAATTAATTTTTTTAATCAGTGTTTATGCACGTAATTGTCATTAATTTTGTTGATATTTTGCACTCCATGCACTTCGAACATAATCTGAAAATAAAATCCATGCATAAGTAAGTGTGTTTTTTGAATTATTTTAATTTTAGGATAATGTTGCTTCAGAAATATAATGTTTTGTTGAAATTTCAGTCGGGCCGGCCTCGGACCGAACTTTTTGCTTTTAAGCCGGGTCCGGGGCGGGCAAAAAAATGTACGGGTTGGGCCATGCTCGGGCTCAACTTCTAACTTTTATATCGGGCAGGGTCGGGTAAAAAAATAATAATAATAATAAATAAATAAATAAACTGTTGTACTGTTCGGGCCGGACACGGACCTGGAAATATCGGCCCGTGCAGACCTCTAAGTTGCACAATGATATTTCAAAAGAATAAGAATTGTAACTTTTATAGATGTCTGCTAGAGGCTGGTTGACAAATTTGCTATTTCTAACCGATTTTCAGGGTCATGAAAATCACAATACGTTGTCAGGAGGAAGTATATTTAGAATTAATAAATACTTAGTTCTATGTAAGAAAATATTTTCAAATTGAAAAATTAATCGTGAAATGTTTTTAAATATTATTAAACATTTTCTACTGTGTGCTTTCGGTATCAGGCTCGAGCTATGATAGCCCAAAATATTTCGGGCTCGGGCTCCGAAAAATGAGCCAGAACTCATCCCTAATAGCTATAGAAATGATTTGGAATAGAATACATTTTTCAATGGATATCAGATAAATGTCATAGCATCCTGAGTTATAAGCGATTGCTATCTCATCTCTCATGGTGACCTTTCTCGGGCTGTTGCGTCCGGAAATTCGGTTCAAAATAAAAACTGCGCCCGCTTTTTTCTGAAAAAATCTTTGACTTTAGCGAAAAATTTAAAACGCGATTCGATTTCATAGTTTCTGAACAAAAGCTCCTAGTTAGCCTAAGATTAAAACAACTTCGTGAATGTGCCAGAAAGTAACCACTTTGGATTTGAGGCAGCCTTAAAAGGAAAGAACTTTTGACAAAGAAAAAGATAACCGATTGTGCGGTATTAAAAATGACAAAAATTGGAAGAAATCTATATAAACTTTAGGCAGCCAATCAAACTATATCCAACATAAAATTCGCCTGTAAATAGAAGATTTGAAAAAAAAAAAAAAATTACAATGCTATACATGAAGGAAGTTTAAGCTGCAGATTGTACTGGATTATTATCCCTCTCTTATCTTAAAAAAGATCAGATTAAAGATTTATTTGCCGCTGAAACGGAGTTTGGCATTCTTTGTGGATAAAACAACTGCGTAACCGTAACAAGTAGAAGTTCTAGCAAACACAAAATCGGCTTGCCCCACAATTATTAAAAGAGAATCTTATTTTTAAAAAAATGATGTATTATAATTTGCATCTATGATACCGAGAATCTGAAGTATGTGCCGTAAAATACTCGTGAATGAAGTCGCCTAATACTTCGTAATTGGAAACATAAGCTGAATTAGAAACAATTAATTCATCCGTAGAAAAGTCTTTTTTCCATGATGAGTCTCCGCTCTCCTTCGCATAACAAATTAACCAATATTTAATCAATATATTGAGAAGATGACTGACTGGATCACTGATGACTACTCTCGTGGGTCGAATTGTACCCGATCGGAAATCCTCACGATTCCCCATTCAAATAAAAAAAAAAAAAAAAAAAAAAACCTCAACAACCCAAAACTTAACAAAGAATTTCATCGACCCGAAATTCGACCCCAAAATAAATGAGAATGAATGTCATTTTTAATACACTTAATTAAAAAAGTAATCTATCAAGTATTTGATATTACTGGTGAAAATATTTAGAAAAAATTAATATGTATAACTCAATTATAAAAATAATATTCAGGGGTCGATCAAGGCAAATTTTGGGACCTACTTACAATTTATTATTTTTGAAAACCCCTTCAAAAAAATCCATTTAATAAAACAAGTCCCTTCATAAAATTATTTTTAATAAAACAGACCCCTTTTCAAAATTCCATTCCCAAAAAATATAATCTTAATTATTTTATTAGGTGTTAAAATGTGTAATTTGCCAACAAAACAAGTTCACCAGAAAAGAAAACTTTAGCAGAAGGACTTGGTATTATTAATAAATACTTGGTTCGAATTTGAGTAACTGGATTTCAACTTCCGTTATAAAATTTTATATTTCATAAAAGTATAATAAATTTCACAAAAATAACTTTTACTTTCCAGAAAATGGACCCCAAGAAAAAAAACCTGCATCAACCCCTGATATTTTTCAACTCAAAAGATATTTTGCCTTTCTTATGGGAAATTGGATTTACTTGAATTCCATTCGCAGGAACCAAAACGCAACCCTAAACCGATCAGAACCTGAAAAAATTAAAATCAACCAGAACCTTAGAAAAAACGCTAACCATTCGAACCCACCCCGACCCGACCCACAAACAAAAAAAAATTAGCCAATCGACACTGATCACGTTCCAGTAAAATCGGGCAGAAGTCTGAAAATTTAGGTGTGGATAGTCCAAGGTCTGGCCATGAGCACCTGAGTCTCAGAATTTTAATATTTTGATAATTAACCAACATACGGAAATGAACGAATTCGAAATTATCGTACTAATTAGCGAATTTTAAGAAAACTAATTAAGATATCAATTTGAAAATTTCTGAGCATATGTAAAAAAAAAAAAATTCTGTATCCGACTTTGCGATTTTTGAAAAATTCGGTCGGTAATTTTTCTTAATTTATGCAAAAATCTGCCAAAAATCTGCCGGCGCCAGTGAAAAAAAATCCCAGAAAGTTTCAGACAGGGATCTGCTACATTAAAAACTGAACTACAAAGATATCTGTTTCTCTGGCCGGTCCCTCCATTTTGTTTGCGAAAATGAAAGAAAATAATTGCCAATTTTTATTAATGAACAAAAACTTAGATAACTAATTAAGACATAGATTTGAAATTGAGGATGGGAAGGGGTGTCATCTGCCGGCTATTTTAGCGTAGCGTCTTTGTTATGTTCTAATCAGAAAAATTTTATTATTTTTTAATGAACGCGTTAATGTAGGTGAAGGGGGTTTTCTTGAACAAATTATTCGTTATATTTGCGTGTATGGGGAGGGAGGGGGTTAACGCCTTGCTCTGAGATTGTTATTATCTCGGGACCGGGCAACGCCGGGCGGGTTAGCTAGTACAAAATAAACTTTGGGTACATTTCTTTACCTTCCAAAAAGTTCTACTCTCCATCATTTACAAATGTTGGTAGGGAGACTCCGCTCCTAGAACAAAGTTAATTTCAAACTTATCTACCTCCCCCTCTCCGACCCCACCCTCTCTCTCCGTCTTACCAAGATTATATTATTCATTCAATCGTCTGATTTTAAAATTCTCCACCATCAGTGCTACCGAATGCATGTTCATTCATTTGGATGTAGGCGGAAGAAAGCAATGTCGATGAGACAGCATCATTTCTAATGACCTGGATGACTCTTTAACATCCCTCCACCTCTGATTATGCGATCCAGGAAGTGACGACCCCGCTCGAACCCTCATTATCCACAAGCAGGCTTGTCTCCTCTGCTCGTCGCGGTCAGTTAGCCACGCTCGCTCATGGAATGGCCGGCCGAAAAACAACCCTGTCTCATCCCAGAGTAGCGGATCCCAATGTAGGAGAGACGAACCTTAAAAGGCCAACAGACAGGTGAAACTTCAATCGACACGAACACGAAAACCAAAAGGGTAATTCCAAAATTTTTACCACATATTGCGTCCATGTATGGGGAAAGTTGCATCATTTTATGAGGGTAACACTGAAATGTTGAGAGCAGACAATAAGCGCGAAGCACCCCCCCCCCCCCACACACACACACACACACACAAAAAAAAAAAGAGGATTTGAGATTTTGTGTTTTGTGATGGTGTTTGAAAGTGTAAATCACCCCCACCGGAACTCCATAATGACCCCCCCCCCTTTTTTTCTCCAGAGAAAAAAAAAACTGTAAAATTCCCTCCCGGAAAAAAATGCTTCAATGTCGGATTTCAGTACGACTTCAAATTCAAGTTTGGGGCGGATTATACCCGAACCGTGTAAGGCTAATGCAGAACACTGTTATAAATTTCATAAGTACAATAGCGTTGCGATAACTCGACGACTACTCCGGTAACTCGACAAATATTACGTAATCACATGGGTGGCAATAAAGTCCTGCATCAAGACAGGTTGGCTCTAATTTTTAAACTGTAGGTAGAGTTGACAAATCGATTAGGTTTCGTATTTGATTCAATTCAATTGAATTGAAGTATTGGTTTTTTCAAGGTGGGTTCCGAAACATTCGATTTTTAAAAAAAAATCTTTGACGAAAAAAACACGTATTTTAATATGAACGAGTATATTATTTTCTTCATAAAAGATAAAATCAATATTAGGCAATTGATGTAGACTACTTTTCCACAATTACAAAAAATAAAATAAAAAAATAAAATAAAATGAAAATTTTCTTGATTCCTTGTCGATTGCAGGTTTGAAATGCATCGGGTTCGGATATGGCTATGAGTCGATAAAAATTATTTCGCTAAGACTTTTTTTTTTTCACTCTGTAGATAAAATGTACATATGTCGGTGTGTTTTGACAGACATGTTGTTTTGTTATTTAAAATTTTTGTCTTACTTTTTTCTTTACAATTTTGAAATTACATTTTTCAAGGAGTGAGGACAGAAACACTTTTTTTTTTCTTGTTTATATGCACAATAAAGTTAAGTATAAAGTCAGATATTCGAACAAAAATAAAAAGAAAGAAAAGAAAACGAAAGAAAGAAAAGTGAGAAGAAGAAATGGAAGAGTAAACAACTTGAACAAAAGCGAGAAAGAGAAGTACTGCCTATCCAGAACTAAATGAAGCCGGAAGGTGAAAGATGTGGCAATATTTTGACAACGAAATATCTCGCATGATTTCTCATACATCATTAACCACATTTATTAAACAGCTCATATAAGATAATCTTTAAATAATTTCAACGTGTTTTCAAGAGTGTAAGCAGCTTAACTTAATCTAATCTATGCATTACATAAGAAGCTGTTGTTAACACTAGAACTACCATGAGCCGTCATTTTGACGGTTATCAAATAAATATATTCCGATTCCAACCAGAAATTTCTTTTTAAAATAAATTAAATATAAAACTCACAGAAATACGTTAAATGAATAAGTTAAGTAGTTTTAAATAAAATTTCTGGCGTGAAATAGTTTTAAAAAACTTGAGTAAAATTTCCGGTAGTTCTAGTGTTAATTACCTATGCTTAATGCTGTTGGTCAGTCAGATCTCAAATTCCCCTCTCCGATGTTAATCCCATGGAATTTAAATGCATTCGTATTTTTTAAATTTCTCAACAGGAAATTAAATTTTTCTGTTGTATACTCTTTTTGAACAATGTCTCCTTCTTTATTAGTTGATAAAATATTCCTAAAACATATGATTCAGAAACTAGTAAGCTGCGCTAGGTTTCCAAGCGAACCTTGAATCAAACGAAATGGGTGAATTGGACCTTGCATTTTAAAGCAATATGGAACTTCACGTAGAATGCTGAAAACAATGCGAAAGAAATTGCGCTATTATATTATCTTCTGGGTTGGATAAACTTTGGGCAATTAAGAAGCTACTGTTTTCTGTTGATCATTTATAGAAGAGTTTGGTAGGGAAATGAGGCCGTTATCAGAATAGAAATTAAAATGTTTTCTAGTCACCATACTACTAAAAGAAAGAATTACAATGGTTTCAGAGATTGACTATTGAACTTAAATAATGTTCGGGTGATTCATTTTCATTTGTTAGTTCTTGAACTCAGAGAATGACACATTACTTCTAGAAGAGTATACAGAAAAAAAAAATATATTATTAATTATTATTATTATTAATACTTTTCTTATGAAAAATTTTTAAAATTCGAATGCATCACACGCCCATCAGTTTAACATTTGAAAGGCACATTTGAGATCTTACTTACTGTCAGTGGGATCTCAAATTCCCTTCACTAACGTTAAACCTATGAGCGTGTGATGCATTCTTATTTTTTAGCTAGATTTCGTAAGAAATACTACCTATTACATTCTCCCCTAAGTTGGAACTTTTGAAAAAAAATTGTAGATTTACGCCGATCATAACTCCCAGAACCCAAAACCACCCCCAGTTCAAAACTTTATCGATCTATCTATCTATCTATGTCACTTTTTTATGGACACAATAACTCCCATAATTCTGCACAAATCTCTTCCAAACTGATACATAAAATCAAGGGGAATAAAATCTCGGTTAAGTTCGTTAATGGGCAAAATCGAACCAAGGGGGGGAAATGGAGGGGGGGGGCTTTTTGTGAAAACAGAAAAAAACCCATAACTTCTTAATTATGATACGTATCGAATCCGTTTAAAGTTATTATTACTTCTAGAAAAAGGGCCGAAAATGTATGTATGACAGATTTTTGATATAATTAAAAATGACCCCAAGGGGGGAGGGGGGGGGAGTTTTAGAAGAAAAAAATTCATAACCGTCAATTCACAAGATATCAAATCCGCAAATCCTCTTAATATTATCTAAAACTTTTATACTGACAAGTGTTTTATAGTACCAACGCTTATAGCAAAAAAAATTTAAAAACAAAAAAATCCCTGCCGTCTCCGCCTTCAAACAAGTTAGATTTCGAAGTGCGCGGTCCCAACTGCGACATCATGGCAAAAAAGTCATTCTTCCGCAATTCCCAACAAACAAGCGCCCCACGGTCTGCGTCTTCGAAATCTACCTGTGCCTGTAGGCCAAGCCGTCAGGGATTTTTTAAATATCTCCTTGGGAAATTATTTTTTTAACTTATTTTTTCTGTGTACTTGTCTCCTTTTTTTTAATTGTCGAAATATTTCTAAAATGTATGCTTAATTTTATTTGATGTGTTAAAATATCACTCAGTTTCGCTAAGATTTTAAGACAGAAAATTATAAATTAAGTATATATTTTATAAATATTTTGACAGCTAAAAAAGGGACATTTTTGAAGAACAGTAAACAGGTAAAAAGAAGTTTAAAATATTAATTTCCCAAGAAGAAGATATTTTAAAAATATAGGCCCATAGGTTTAACATTAGCAAGGGAAATTTGAGATCTGACTGGCCAACGGCCTTAAGACATAATTTTCCTCTTTAGATAAATTTACAAGTATCGTAATTGTTGTGCAGTAATATTGTTTCTTTGCTTCGAATTTTCATTATGCTTTTGTTTTTTATTTCCATTTTGAAATCTTATTTTTCCCTAAAAATAGCAGATATACATTATCTTCCCGTGTATGCAAACAAAAATATTTATATGAAGCTCGCCACTCAAACAAAGAGCGATAAAAAAAAACAAGTGAGAAAAATAAACTGCAGGATTAACAACTTGAACAAAAGCAAGAATGGTGAAGATAAATACTGTCTATCCAAAACAAGAGAAGCCAAAAGGTAAAAAAGTTGCCAGGTTTCGCTGTATATTTATTAGCCACACACAGGGTGGCTTATTCTTTCAATCTCTATCATTTTTCATGTTTATGAAAAGTCACAGCAATCCATCGTTGCCAAAGGTTAATCTCGGAAAATGAAACATTTGAAGTTACTTAAAAAATTAATAACTCGAAAAGTATTTGTCACAAAATTGTTTTACAAACTGCGTTAGAATGGTAAAAAATTGTATTTTTCTTGATATAAATTTCAAATCTAATGATTATGTCGTTTTTCAAATATCAGATTTAAAAAATTACAAAACTTCACAATGGAGTACCGTAGCGAAACTTTTACGCGTCAAAAGATAATGATAAAGACTCCGTGATAAAGACATTGTGGCTCGACGTGTATCGTGTATACTGGCCATAGCATGAGTAACGAATTATAGTAAACTTATGATTCTGTTAAAATATAAAAGTGAATTATGATATACATTTTTAAAAAATAAAGAAAAACATTTTATCACAAACATCAACAAAATTTTTTCTTCTATTTATTCCCTTATTCCAAAGATATCGTTTTATCGTCTGCTGCACATAGAAATATAATATAAATTTCATTAAAAAAAATGCTCAGTGGTAGAAAATATTTTTCTAAATCGAATGGTTATTGAACAACTCAACACTTTAACAGGGGAATTTTTATTTGTTATTTAGATATTTTAAAATTGTTTGTTGTCATTGAGATTTTATTCTTACAGCTAGTTTATTTATTTTTTAAATAAAGCCGTGTGTGGCAATCTATATTCGGCCTTATAGCAGAATTTTCCTCTCTTGTTTTTGAAATTTCATTGTTACATTCGAAATTTCATAGCGCATTAATGTATTGTTTTTTTTTAAAAGGTCTTTAAAAATGCATAACAGTGTTACACGATACATAATATTTATTTTGTATTTACCAATATAGTAACAAAATACTGATTTCGGTCTTTCGATTGTTTTACAATCAGGGTTCGTAAATATGATATTTTTAAAATAGTCACCTTATTGATGATTATAAATATTTTCAAACTTTATATAATAAATCCTAATAATATTATAAATCCGATTGTGTGCAAATGTTAGGCTGAAGCCAGCGTCAAAATGGAGAATTTAATTACCCTGTATCTTTGTATATACAGTGTCTCACAAAAGTGATGGGACACTTGTGCTTTATAAAAAGAAACTGCAATAAAATAAATAAACAAACATGTGCAAAAATTTTTTGGGTGTGTTTCATATTTAAAGTTAGTAACAATTATTACATAACATACATTTTGTCAAAATATTAAAATATTAATTTAGTAAAAATACAATTGTTCAGAACGGAGCAAAAAATGGCTCACATAAGTGATGGGACACTTACTTTTCCATCAAATATTTATCCACAAATTTTACTTTTTAAAAGGTTTTAATATTTTGTTGGATTTCCTTTTACTTTTAAAACATTATTTAATCTTTTTGGGATGGATTCGACTATTTTTTTTGTGATTTCTGGAGTGATTTTACCCCATTCTTCTTGAAGCACCGATTTTAGTTGTTGTTTTGAAGAAATGGTGTGTTTGCGAATTCTTGATTCCAATTCTTGCCAAATATTCTCTATGGGATTTAAGTCTGGAGATTGTGGTGGTGTTTTTATTATTTCAGGACAGTTATATAGCAGCCAGAGTCTAACGTTCAGAGCAGTGTGCTTGGGGTCATTGTCCTGGTAGAATTTAAAATCGTTATGAAGGTTCAATTTTCGTGCTGAAGATTTCAAATTTTGCTTTAAAATATCAATATACTTTTACTGATCCATTATACTGTCAATAAAAACAAAATTACCAACTCCAGCGGACGACATACACCCCCATACCATAACTCCTCCTCCACCATGTTTTACTGTTGGTACCAAGTTCTGTTTGCGAAGTTCTTCCCTGGGTTTTCTCCACACCAAGATTCTACCGTCAGAACCAAATATATTAAATTTACTCTCATCAGCAAATATAACTTTATTCCAGTAATCAGAATTCTTATTTATGTTGGATTTTGCGAAAGCTAGTCTGAGTTTTCTATTCTTTTCACTTACGAAGAATTTTTTCCTGGCTACTCTACCGTGATATCCAGCAGATCGAATTACCCTTCTAATAGTTTCAGGATTAACAATTATTCCATATAATGCTTGTAAATCAGCAGCAACTTTTGAAGCACTAATTCTTGGATTTTTTTTAATATTTCGAACGATAATTCGCTTTATTCCATTGGATAGCTTTGATGGTCAGCCAGGTCTTCTTTTATCCTGAATCATATGATTCTTTTTATATCGTTTAATGATATTGAAAACTGTTGAACGACTCAAGTTAACTGTTTCAGCAGTTTTTCTAATAGATTTTCCATGTTCAATATGCAAATTAATAACTAATTTTCGAATTTCAGGCGAAGTTTCTTTTCGTTTAGCATTCATGACTACACAGAGCTAAAAAACACAAAAATTCCAAAACAAACTGGAGAGAAATACTGCAGACGATTTTATAAATTATTGCCAATTGCTTTTAAGTAAAAATAAAACCTCAAAAAATATTTTTATTGCTTATTTCAGGCGATTTTTGTTGCATATATAATGGTGTCCCATCACTTATGTGAGCTATTTTTTGCTCCGTTCTAAACATTTGTATTTTTATTAAATTAATATTTTAATATTTTGACAAAATGTATGTTATGTAATAATCTTTACTAAATTTAAGTATGAAACACACCCACAAAAAAAATGTGTACATGTTTTTTTAATTTATTTGATTAGTTTCCTTTTGTAAAGCACAAGTGTCCCATCACTTATGTGAGACACTGTATGTTGATTATAACTCGGGAATGAACATAGGCTGGTTTCTGTTTATTTTATTCAAATATTTTTCCTAATAATTCATAATTTCATTACTTTCATAGAGAATAAATGGACATTTTTTCCCTTATAAAATTTTAAAATGGTTAAATTTACTTTACCGTTGCTAACATTTTATCGTTGCCAACACTAAATCAAAAACTGAAATGATAATTTTTACTCAAATTTTTCACGTGAAAAATGAAAATGAAATTAAAAAAATTTAAGAATTAAAAAGAAGATTAAATAACATTACTAAAAAATAAAATGTACTTTTTTTAGGTTTTGATAATACAAGGTTTCAATTTTTTTCAATTCAAAAGAATATTCGAAAAAATAATTTCAGGTCAAAATAATTTTCTTAATAATTAAAAATTTTATAATTTTCATAGAGAATAAAGGAATATTCTTTCTGTAAAATTTAATTAAACATTTTACATTGCTAAGCATTATCGTTGCCAATAAATACAAAATATGGAATAATAATTTTTCCTCAACAATTATTTTTAAATTGAACGATTTTCACGTATAAAATGAAAATTAAAAAGAATTCAAAAGAAGATGAATTTCCATGATATTTGAAACGGAAATATGAAGTATTTGTTATTATACATGAAGTATGAATATCGGTTAGGTTGAGAAGACATTTTCTGTCAAAGACTGTGTTATAATTGGAAGGAAAAATGAACAATAATTATTTTATTAAAAAAGATTTCGTTTGGACCATAGAAGTATGAAAAGGATCGCTCTTGGCTTGGACAAATATGACGTCATAAATAAAACATGTATTTTCAAATATTCGTAATAATACAAGGAACATCAATATCCAGTATATAATGAAAATAGATATATAATAAACTTCATATTTAAGATGAAAACCTGAAATATTTTTTATTGATACTGATTAATATTTAGCTTGAGTACCAGTTACCAGTGGCGCAGCCAAGGGGGGGGTTTGGGGGTTAAAACACCCCCCCAGAGCTAAAAAAAATTACTATAATTACCGCTTATATGAATCAAAATTCCGCCTTAGCGGAATCCGCCGCTTTGTTAAATCAAATTCTATCCAACAATGTGATTCAATTAAACGGCGAGAATTCTACTTAAAACTGTGAAAGCGCATATTTCATCCTTTTAAATTTTGAATTTTTAAAAAAATATTCTAAGGAAGCATTTACTACATAAAAGTAATCATCATGCCAATCATCCACACCAATTGTATCACATAAATCACAATTTTAGAATGCTTCTTACTCTTGCATTCTTTTAAATTTCGAATTGAAAAAATAAATTCTGGGTGAGCATTTACGTTTCTTAAGTACCATCATATAAAATTTCAAGAGTCTAGCCCTAAAAGTTCTAAATATATTATGATTTAGAACATTTTTAGAACGTTTTTTGCTCATTTCACTTTTTAAAATTTTGAGTTGGGTTGGGTTGATTATTGACGGCCAATTATCTACACTAGGGATATAGGCCCGGGGGGAGTGCCCTTCGTGAGGGTCTTTCTAAGGGAACCTAATCCGTATTTACGCATGGATAAATCCAACGGCTCGAAGAAAACCACGAAAACTCCGAACGATTAGGCCGACGGGCGCGATTGGGATCGAACCCAACACCTCCCGTCTACCAGTTTCGAGAGCACAACCTCTCAGCCACTGGTGGGGCTTTTAAAATTTTGAATTTTTTAAAAAAAACCGTTTTGAACGAGTGTTTATATCTTAAAAGTAACCACTATGTCAAACACCAAGCATTTATACCAACTGTATCACACAAATCGCAATTTTAGAACTTTTTTGTTCTTGCAACCTTTTACATTTCTAAATTTTTAGAAAACTGTTCCGGATGATCATTTATATTTCTAGAGTAACAGCCGTGCCAAATTTCACATATCTAGCACAAACAATTCCTAATTAATTGTTTTTAGATCATTTTCAGACCGTTTTACGTCCATTTCATCCTTTTAAATTTAGAATTTCTTTAGAAATCGTTCTTAGAGAGCATTTACATCCCAAAAGTTACCACCATGCCAAATTCCAAGCTTCTATAACAACTGTATCGCAATTTTAGAACATGTTTTTGCTCCTGCTAACTGTTCTGGGCTAGCATTTAAGTCTCTAAAGTAACAACTATGCCAAATTTCATGTTTCCAGCCTATGATATAGAATCATATATATTTTATGTTTTATTCTAAAATTTAATTTTTCTATCTTAAACTTTCTTTATGTGAATTAATGTCTGCATTCAAAATCTTTTTATTCTTTAATCTCGAAAGTAATCATTTCTTCCTAGCTAAAAATTTTCCGAGATTTTTCATTGTAACAGTAAAAGTACGTTACTTCTCTGTGGTTTCAATTCGTTATTTTAATGTACTGCAGATGACTTTAACATATGGTGTTTTGTCTTTCTTCGTATATTGTGTTAAATGCAGGCGCCGTTTTCATAAATTGATTCCTGCATGAGATATGCAATATCAACATTTTTGTGTTCGCTGCTAACACATGTCTGGCTTTCTCAAAAAAAAAAAAAAAAAAAAAAAAAAACGCGAGTGCCTGGTAAGAAAATGTAGTGTTTGGCATATTTTCATTTATGTGTTGGTGAAAATGTATCTGAAAAATTAGATCAGATCTTCTCTAACTGTTAAACAAGAAGGTCGATTATTTAGAGACGTAAAGAGGACCACCCTCGCCCTTTCCAGATGTGTTGATGTGTCCGGAAATAAAGAAAAGTTTTCACGTGATTATGCGTCTTTGATTGTACTGGTTTTTTGTTTGCTGTGGACTGTTTCCTATCAGGAGGGGAACCTAGGGTTATTTCGATGAACGTAAATGCCCCAAAAATTACGATAACTTTCATCTCCGATTTTGACAGCGAAATTCTCCATACAGCCCTAACTGCACAAATAAATGGTAATTTAGAACGTTTACTGCTCCTTTCTCCTTTTTAAATTTCGAACTTTTTAGAAACCATTTTTAGTGAGCATTTACATCTTTTTAAAGTAACCGCGAGATTAAATTTCAAATTGCTAGAATCAACAATATCGTAGAAACCGCAATTTTAGAATGTTTTTTGTTCTTACACCCCTTTGGAAATTGTTGTACCAAAAAATTGTTTGGAAATTGTTGTATAAAATATAGCCAATGTTAGAGAGGAGATGGTTACCAGAATTTTGACACCATTATTAAGGTTCCATACTTAAAAAGTAAAAACTGAACTATTATAAGATCACTCATGTGTCTTATTTTTCTGGTGCTCACCGGGGAGTTGAGGGTTATCGACGCAGAATCATCTAAGGATTGTTGGTAATAATTTTCAATGTGTCTGTAATTATCTGAGATATTAATTAAAAACCCATCTAGAAAACAACGGCATGGATCAAAACAGTGTTGCTACTTTGTGACCTCCTTTTGAAGCGCGCTTGGCACAATGCTAAGATTAAACTTTGTATAAGATCTTTGCTTTAGGTAAGACGAATCATAGTGAGAGTCAACATTTTTCATTTCCAATTGAATTCAATTATTGAAGGCAAACATTGAAAAATAATTCGTAGAATAATTCCAAGACATTAAGAGTCAGTAATTTTGAGACAACAATAGCTTATAATTCAATATGTAATTCATTTATAATGAAAAACTGTTCGATAACAAATCACTTGAATTATCATGCCTGCATATGTTTTCATTTTTGAAAATGAATCGGAAAGTTTCGCGTTGTTCAGAATACTTTATTTTAATGCTTTAAAATTGTCTACTATTACGTCAAATATGATTGACAAGTAACTTTTCGTGTGAAACTCAGCGACTGTACTGTATATAAAATTATTTGCTGTACTGTACTCTTCCATCTTAAAGTTTGCCCCTCATCATTTTTAAACACTTTATAAATCTAATCTAGTTTTGTGTTATTTCATTGGTGCATTTTATAGTTTGTAACTCTAATGTTGTTTAAATGAATCGTAACCAACTTAATTGCGGAGAAAAGCATTATGATTTCATTTATTTAAAAGACTGATTCCATTAACCAGTGATTCATATAACCGGCGACCACCTTTATCAGAAACTCAAAACCCCCCCTAGAACCAAATTCTGGCTGCGCCACTGCCAGTTACATACAAATGTGAGTTTTCCGCTAAAATTTACGTCCTGATTGCCAGAAAAAGAAAATTGACAAGAATTATGGAATTAAAAAGAGATTTCTCTGAGGAAAATGTGACGTCATATTTGACATAAAACGGGAATTTTAAAATGTGTTTTAAAAGGAGTGTGAATCAATTCCGTATATTAATAATACAAGGATCAGTAAGTATAGAAAGTAGACGAGTTTCACGCCATATTTAAAATGAAAAATTTAAATATTTTTTTTTATCTATACTGATTATTAAGCAAGAGTATTCATTATATACAGATGAGAGTTTTCTGCTAAAAATCACATCACAGTTTTAAGAAAAGGAAAATGAACACGAATCTATTATATTAAAATTTGACCATGTGTTTGTATTTCGCAATACTCCTAGTCTAACGAACGCAATGCGATTTAATTAACATCGGTAATCATTGATCCGAGGATATCACACAAACTGTCAGAATTGCACAGGTAGAATTGAATTTAAAGAAAAAGTATGTGCTATTTCCAATTAATTATTTTTGAAGGTTGGCTGTTAAAAAGTTTCACAGTGGCATTAAAAGTAAAATTATTTATCAGGTAAAATTGACATTTGTTTTTACCCAATTCGTCTATTTCTACGATTTTATTTGGCCCTTCTTTTTGCATTTGTTGCAATTTCATTTTCGCGATTATTTGGCACAAAATTTCACTTTTTTAAGACTGAGTTATGTCAAAATCCTATAACAAAAATACCTTCATGTCTCCTATGAAATGTGATGAAGAGTTAGTTAATTATTTAAGTTTTTAACTATCGGGAGTGAAATATTTTGCTTAATTAATGTATTTCTTCTTCTTTTTATGTTGCGTGAACGAAGTCACGGGTAACCGCTAGTTAGAAACTAAAACATATTACACTTAGTTCATTTTTCCCCCTTACGTAACAAAATTGAAGATCAATTAATTGAAACCAGACACAATTTGCTTTTTACACTCACAAAAAACAAACGATAGGATTTAGTATCAAGTATCAAGAAAATTTTATGTTTTATTTACAACAAAATCTTAAAATACAAAATAATTTGTTTTTATTGAAAATTTTTAACATAAATATAAGCCTGTCTAGCTTTTTCGTTCCCTAACCTGCTGTGCAGTTTAAACTAACTAAACCAAAACCAGAAAAAAATATTTCTAATTAAAATGTAAAGAACGTATCAAAATTAGACAGCTTATCATCTTTCAATGGCTATTCTATGTAAATATTGCCCCACATAATTATCGGTTATACATTTAAAAGATCAACTTCAAACGTAAAACATGGAAAAGATATTTTTTGGCTAAAAAAAGTTACTGCCAGTGAGTTAATAAGTTGAAAAATTCCTTTTACTCTTGTTTTGACTGAAAATATCAAAAATATCATACATAATGACATTTTGAAAATAAATATCAAATATATGAAAATATCGAAAATATTAAACATGATATTTTGAAAATAAATATCGGATATATATCACGATATATATCAAGATATATATCCATTGATATAATATATCACCGAACCCTGTTTGCAACTTTGGTAAAAATCTTCATAACATGCATATATATATTTCTATATTGTTGTTGAGCTGGACTGTGTTAGCCATCACAACTCTACGCATTGTAATATAAATGATCTAGTATAAGAATTCGAACATCATCATCAATCGTTATTTGAAAATATTTTAATGATGCTGTACCTTTTTAGGCGAGATAACTTTTTAATAAGTGCAGTCATATTTCAATTAAATTTCTATTGACCACATCATTGTAAATTGTAATCATTGTTTTCCGTTGGGAAATGGAGTAACATCTTTAAATATATTATGTTACGCTCTATTGATGTTTTCTGATTAAAAGTCTGCCACTCGAACAAACAGTGATAAAGGAGAAGTATGTAGAAAGAATCAAGAGTTAATGACTTTAATAAAAGCAAGATAGATGGAGATAAGTACTGTCTATCCAAGACAAGATAAGCCGAAAAGTAAAAGATGTGGCTAGAAGAACAGGTGAGTGAAGGTTGGCATTTTATTTTCTTCTGTTTTTCATTGCATTTTCTTGCACAAAAATGAATTATTTAAAAAGGTCACAGTTAGCATCTACGCCCACTGTACTCGACCTTTTCTATATTCGAGACACATTCGAAATTTGCTACGTAAACAGGCTGCCTTCTCTTCATCTCTCTATGTATGCTATACATAGCTGCACGAAACAAATTAAGTTGCATTTTAAATATAATTAAATTTAATGTTAAAGTACTTTTTAAAAATGGTTTATTTTCAATTTAAGGAATTATATGCAATATTATAAGTAAAATAAAAATATTAACATTGATTTTTTTTTATTTAAGGGAAAGTTCTACTTCTTTGGGTCATTTTTTTTTTTCATTTCCCATGTGTGCACAATGTTGCCCTAAAGCGGTTTCTTGATATTCCAATTCCTTACAATCATTTTTGCTCGTTGAATGTAACGCTATTGTAAAACTTTAAACTCGTTTTTCTCGAAACTATGTTTTTCTAATTGGGCGACCATTTTTCTGGAGAACTATTCGACAGATTCTCTTCATTTTTTATTTAAAAGAAAGGTGTTCGTTTTTTTCTGGCTTATACCACCGAAAAGTACAATTTTCATTGATGAATTATTTCTTTCAAGATCGCAAAAAAAAAAATGACTTTTTGTTCAAATGGCAGCCATTTTGTCTATTGATAATTTATGCATTAACATTTTACTCAATATTTTGATTAAAATAAAAAGAAAGCGGGTTTTTTACAAATAAAATGAAATTTTAGCTCTGGGCAGAAAAGCTTGTGTGCACAATAAATAAAACTACGTAGTTAAACGAACGCCTCCTCTTCACTTTAGAATAGGCAAAATGAATGGATGACTAATTAATAGAATTAATTAATTACACAATACGAAAACCTTTTAAAATATATTGAGTTATTTTCTTTTTTTAAAAAGAACGTAGAAAAAATAAAAATCTGAAAATTAAAGTAACTGGAACAGAGAGAAAGAAACCTAAAAACTTATCTTCTATCATCAGCAAAAATAACAAATATGATACTAAAAATAATAATGAATGACGTAAAGAAATCTACTAAAGCACTTACGAAGCCAGTTTTAAACCGATTTTAAGACGAAGTGTGACTTTTACCATTAAAGCGCATGTGCGAGTTAGATTGCGTGAATGCGAGCGTTATTTTTTTTCCCCTTTAAAAAGCGAAAAAGAGGACAAACGAAATGACAGTAAGACAATTAACGACAAAAGGAAAATTCAATAAAGCAATTTATTTTATTCGACTCAAATGTACAAACAGAAATAAGAGGTAATGCATTATACAGTTCACCTTCACGTGAGAGTTTATTTGCTAAATGCGCAAAATGAAATATCTGGTAAGTCTTAAGATATGAAAAATGTGTAGGATTAGTATATCATAAAATATCCGATATTTTGATATACATCCATTTTTTATTTTTTATTATATCCGATATTTTCAAAATAGTCAATTTATTGGCGATTATAAATATTTTCAGGTTTAATATAAATTAGAAACTAAAATATACTACATTTAGCATGAAAACTTAATAAAACAATATTCTAAATGTCTATTTTTTTACTTTTTTCACTTATGTCACAAAATTGAAGATTAATTAATTGAAAACAGACACAATTTTCTTTCTACACTCATAATAACTATAGCATTTAGTATCCCGTATCAAGATAATTTTATTGTTTATACAATAAAATTTGAAAATACAAAATAATTTGTTTTTGTCGAAAATTTTCAACATAAATGTAAGCTTGTTTGCTATTTTATTCTCTAACGTGTTGTGCAGTTTCAACTGAACTAAACCACCAACTGCCCTAACTGCACAAATAAATGGTAATTTAGAACGTTTACTGCTCCTTTCTCCTTTTTAAATTTCGAACTTTTTAGAAACCATTTTTAGTGAGCATTTACATCTTTTTAAAGTAACCGCGAGATTAAATTTCAAATTGCTAGAATCAACAATATCGTAGAAACCGCAATTTTAGAATGTTTTTTGTTCTTACACCCCTTTGGAAATTGTTGTACCAAAAAATTGTTTGGAAATTGTTGTATAAAATATAGCCAATGTTAGAGAGGAGATGGTTACCAGAATTTTGACACCATTATTAAGGTTCCATACTTAAAAAGTAAAAACTGAACTATTATAAGATCACTCATGTGTCTTATTTTTCTGGTGCTCACCGGGGAGTTGAGGGTTATCGACGCAGAATCATCTAAGGATTGTTGGTAATAATTTTCAATGTGTCTGTAATTATCTGAGATATTAATTAAAAACCCATCTAGAAAACAACGGCATGGATCAAAACAGTGTTGCTACTTTGTGACCTCCTTTTGAAGCGCGCTTGGCACAATGCTAAGATTAAACTTTGTATAAGATCTTTGCTTTAGGTAAGACGAATCATAGTGAGAGTCAACATTTTTCATTTCCAATTGAATTCAATTATTGAAGGCAAACATTGAAAAATAATTCGTAGAATAATTCCAAGACATTAAGAGTCAGTAATTTTGAGACAACAATAGCTTATAATTCAATATGTAATTCATTTATAATGAAAAACTGTTCGATAACAAATCACTTGAATTATCATGCCTGCATATGTTTTCATTTTTGAAAATGAATCGGAAAGTTTCGCGTTGTTCAGAATACTTTATTTTAATGCTTTAAAATTGTCTACTATTACGTCAAATATGATTGACAAGTAACTTTTCGTGTGAAACTCAGCGACTGTACTGTATATAAAATTATTTGCTGTACTGTACTCTTCCATCTTAAAGTTTGCCCCTCATCATTTTTAAACACTTTATAAATCTAATCTAGTTTTGTGTTATTTCATTGGTGCATTTTATAGTTTGTAACTCTAATGTTGTTTAAATGAATCGTAACCAACTTAATTGCGGAGAAAAGCATTATGATTTCATTTATTTAAAAGACTGATTCCATTAACCAGTGATTCATATAACCGGCGACCACCTTTATCAGAAACTCAAAACCCCCCCTAGAACCAAATTCTGGCTGCGCCACTGCCAGTTACATACAAATGTGAGTTTTCCGCTAAAATTTACGTCCTGATTGCCAGAAAAAGAAAATTGACAAGAATTATGGAATTAAAAAGAGATTTCTCTGAGGAAAATGTGACGTCATATTTGACATAAAACGGGAATTTTAAAATGTGTTTTAAAAGGAGTGTGAATCAATTCCGTATATTAATAATACAAGGATCAGTAAGTATAGAAAGTAGACGAGTTTCACGCCATATTTAAAATGAAAAATTTAAATATTTTTTTTTATCTATACTGATTATTAAGCAAGAGTATTCATTATATACAGATGAGAGTTTTCTGCTAAAAATCACATCACAGTTTTAAGAAAAGGAAAATGAACACGAATCTATTATATTAAAATTTGACCATGTGTTTGTATTTCGCAATACTCCTAGTCTAACGAACGCAATGCGATTTAATTAACATCGGTAATCATTGATCCGAGGATATCACACAAACTGTCAGAATTGCACAGGTAGAATTGAATTTAAAGAAAAAGTATGTGCTATTTCCAATTAATTATTTTTGAAGGTTGGCTGTTAAAAAGTTTCACAGTGGCATTAAAAGTAAAATTATTTATCAGGTAAAATTGACATTTGTTTTTACCCAATTCGTCTATTTCTACGATTTTATTTGGCCCTTCTTTTTGCATTTGTTGCAATTTCATTTTCGCGATTATTTGGCACAAAATTTCACTTTTTTAAGACTGAGTTATGTCAAAATCCTATAACAAAAATACCTTCATGTCTCCTATGAAATGTGATGAAGAGTTAGTTAATTATTTAAGTTTTTAACTATCGGGAGTGAAATATTTTGCTTAATTAATGTATTTCTTCTTCTTTTTATGTTGCGTGAACGAAGTCACGGGTAACCGCTAGTTAGAAACTAAAACATATTACACTTAGTTCATTTTTCCCCCTTACGTAACAAAATTGAAGATCAATTAATTGAAACCAGACACAATTTGCTTTTTACACTCACAAAAAACAAACGATAGGATTTAGTATCAAGTATCAAGAAAATTTTATGTTTTATTTACAACAAAATCTTAAAATACAAAATAATTTGTTTTTATTGAAAATTTTTAACATAAATATAAGCCTGTCTAGCTTTTTCGTTCCCTAACCTGCTGTGCAGTTTAAACTAACTAAACCAAAACCAGAAAAAAATATTTCTAATTAAAATGTAAAGAACGTATCAAAATTAGACAGCTTATCATCTTTCAATGGCTATTCTATGTAAATATTGCCCCACATAATTATCGGTTATACATTTAAAAGATCAACTTCAAACGTAAAACATGGAAAAGATATTTTTTGGCTAAAAAAAGTTACTGCCAGTGAGTTAATAAGTTGAAAAATTCCTTTTACTCTTGTTTTGACTGAAAATATCAAAAATATCATACATAATGACATTTTGAAAATAAATATCAAATATATGAAAATATCGAAAATATTAAACATGATATTTTGAAAATAAATATCGGATATATATCACGATATATATCAAGATATATATCCATTGATATAATATATCACCGAACCCTGTTTGCAACTTTGGTAAAAATCTTCATAACATGCATATATATATTTCTATATTGTTGTTGAGCTGGACTGTGTTAGCCATCACAACTCTACGCATTGTAATATAAATGATCTAGTATAAGAATTCGAACATCATCATCAATCGTTATTTGAAAATATTTTAATGATGCTGTACCTTTTTAGGCGAGATAACTTTTTAATAAGTGCAGTCATATTTCAATTAAATTTCTATTGACCACATCATTGTAAATTGTAATCATTGTTTTCCGTTGGGAAATGGAGTAACATCTTTAAATATATTATGTTACGCTCTATTGATGTTTTCTGATTAAAAGTCTGCCACTCGAACAAACAGTGATAAAGGAGAAGTATGTAGAAAGAATCAAGAGTTAATGACTTTAATAAAAGCAAGATAGATGGAGATAAGTACTGTCTATCCAAGACAAGATAAGCCGAAAAGTAAAAGATGTGGCTAGAAGAACAGGTGAGTGAAGGTTGGCATTTTATTTTCTTCTGTTTTTCATTGCATTTTCTTGCACAAAAATGAATTATTTAAAAAGGTCACAGTTAGCATCTACGCCCACTGTACTCGACCTTTTCTATATTCGAGACACATTCGAAATTTGCTACGTAAACAGGCTGCCTTCTCTTCATCTCTCTATGTATGCTATACATAGCTGCACGAAACAAATTAAGTTGCATTTTAAATATAATTAAATTTAATGTTAAAGTACTTTTTAAAAATGGTTTATTTTCAATTTAAGGAATTATATGCAATATTATAAGTAAAATAAAAATATTAACATTGATTTTTTTTTATTTAAGGGAAAGTTCTACTTCTTTGGGTCATTTTTTTTTTTCATTTCCCATGTGTGCACAATGTTGCCCTAAAGCGGTTTCTTGATATTCCAATTCCTTACAATCATTTTTGCTCGTTGAATGTAACGCTATTGTAAAACTTTAAACTCGTTTTTCTCGAAACTATGTTTTTCTAATTGGGCGACCATTTTTCTGGAGAACTATTCGACAGATTCTCTTCATTTTTTATTTAAAAGAAAGGTGTTCGTTTTTTTCTGGCTTATACCACCGAAAAGTACAATTTTCATTGATGAATTATTTCTTTCAAGATCGCAAAAAAAAAAATGACTTTTTGTTCAAATGGCAGCCATTTTGTCTATTGATAATTTATGCATTAACATTTTACTCAATATTTTGATTAAAATAAAAAGAAAGCGGGTTTTTTACAAATAAAATGAAATTTTAGCTCTGGGCAGAAAAGCTTGTGTGCACAATAAATAAAACTACGTAGTTAAACGAACGCCTCCTCTTCACTTTAGAATAGGCAAAATGAATGGATGACTAATTAATAGAATTAATTAATTACACAATACGAAAACCTTTTAAAATATATTGAGTTATTTTCTTTTTTTAAAAAGAACGTAGAAAAAATAAAAATCTGAAAATTAAAGTAACTGGAACAGAGAGAAAGAAACCTAAAAACTTATCTTCTATCATCAGCAAAAATAACAAATATGATACTAAAAATAATAATGAATGACGTAAAGAAATCTACTAAAGCACTTACGAAGCCAGTTTTAAACCGATTTTAAGACGAAGTGTGACTTTTACCATTAAAGCGCATGTGCGAGTTAGATTGCGTGAATGCGAGCGTTATTTTTTTTCCCCTTTAAAAAGCGAAAAAGAGGACAAACGAAATGACAGTAAGACAATTAACGACAAAAGGAAAATTCAATAAAGCAATTTATTTTATTCGACTCAAATGTACAAACAGAAATAAGAGGTAATGCATTATACAGTTCACCTTCACGTGAGAGTTTATTTGCTAAATGCGCAAAATGAAATATCTGGTAAGTCTTAAGATATGAAAAATGTGTAGGATTAGTATATCATAAAATATCCGATATTTTGATATACATCCATTTTTTATTTTTTATTATATCCGATATTTTCAAAATAGTCAATTTATTGGCGATTATAAATATTTTCAGGTTTAATATAAATTAGAAACTAAAATATACTACATTTAGCATGAAAACTTAATAAAACAATATTCTAAATGTCTATTTTTTTACTTTTTTCACTTATGTCACAAAATTGAAGATTAATTAATTGAAAACAGACACAATTTTCTTTCTACACTCATAATAACTATAGCATTTAGTATCCCGTATCAAGATAATTTTATTGTTTATACAATAAAATTTGAAAATACAAAATAATTTGTTTTTGTCGAAAATTTTCAACATAAATGTAAGCTTGTTTGCTATTTTATTCTCTAACGTGTTGTGCAGTTTCAACTGAACTAAACCACCAAAACCAGAAAGATTCTTCTTGATGAATCTGTAAATAACTTATCTAAATTAAGCCAGTTTGTTCTGCAATGGCTGTTCTAAATAAATATTATCCCACATGATTATTGGTTCTATATGTAAAAATTTTCAAATGAATATCAAATTTATGAAAATATCGAAAGTATCAAAGCTCGTGATATTTTAAAAATAAATATCGGATGTATATATATATATATATTTTGCAATAAGTTTATATATATATATATATATCATGATATATATCACGATATATATGTTCGTATAATATCATAATATTTCAAAAATATCAAAATAATTTGTTTTTGTCGAAAATTTTCAACATAAATGTAAGCTTGTTTGCTATTTTATTCTCTAACGTGTTGTGCAGTTTCAACTGAACTAAACCACCAAAACCAGAGAGATTCTTCTTGATGAATCTGTAAATAACTTATCTAAATTAAGCCAGTTTGTTCTGCAATGGCTGTTCTAAATAAATATTATCCCACATGATTATTGGTTCTATATGTAAAAATTTTCAAATGAATATCAAATTTATGAAAATATCGAAAGTATCAAAGCTCGTGATATTTTAAAAATAAATATCGGATGTATATATATATTTTTTGCAATAAGTTTATATATATATATATATATATATATATATATATATATATATATATATATATATATATATATATATATATATATATATATATATATATATATATATCATGATATATATCACGATATATATGTTCGTATAATATCATAATATTTCAAAAATATCAAAAACATCCGATATTTTGATATATATCCATTTTATATATATATATCCGATATTTTAAAAATATAGTCAATTTATTGGCGATTAATAAATATTTTCAGGTTTAATATAAATTGGAAACTAAAATATAATGCACTTAGCATGAAAACTTAATAAAACAATATTCTAAATGTTTATTTATTTTTCTTTTTTTCACTTATGTAACAAAATTGAAGATTAACTAATTAAAAACAGACACAATTTACTTTCTACACGCACAAGAAACAAACTACAGCATTTAGTATCCAGTATAAAGAAAATTTTATTGTTTATACAATATAATTTTAAATACAAAATAATTTGTTTTTATCGAAAAATTTGAACATAAATGCAAGTTTGTTTGCTATATTATTCTCTAACGTGTTGTGCAGGTTAAACGACGAGAGACCATTTTCATGATTTCACCATATATTCTCAGAAAGACACACAAACATAGCAATAATATTTAGAAATGCAACTTCATGACAGTGAATCTCATTACAAAATAAATCTAATACAATGGAATGTTGTACGTTAAAGTGATGATGCTACCATTAATTCGTAAAATTTTAATAGAAATAGAACATGGTTGAAAAGTTTCCTGGCGCACCCGAAGTCCTCTTACGGCATGAGACACACTGGTATATTTCAATAAAATTTTCTACCATGAAACAGCGGTAAATAAGGTCTTTTAAAAATAACAAAAAAAGAAACGGCGAACATACACAATAAATATTTGATGTGGGGCAATCCTAAAACTACTTTATTTATAATTTAAGTATTATTTTAGAAAATACTTATTAACCAAATTGTTCTACTTATAGTACATCCTTACATTAACATCACCTGACAAGGTGGATAACAGTCCTTAAAAATTCATATTAATCTGTTTCCTGTAGTTTCTTTTTTTTTTTTTTTTTTTTTTAATCAAATCGCAAATATGAAAGTAAAATATTAACAGTTACACATTTTTTTTTTAATCAAATCGCAACTAAAAAAGCGAAATATTAACAGTACACTCCCCCCCCCCTTTTTTGGGGGGGGGGGGATTTAGTACAGTATCGACTATTGTTCAAACTTAAGAGGGGAGGAGGGTGGTGTCAGAAAACAAGGCTGGAGGAAAAGTAACCTTTTGAAATAGCTCGGATTTATTTTTATTCTGATTTAAAGGTGCATTCTAATTATTAAAGAAATAAAATTATAAAATATTGTTAATATTGTCAAAAAAAAAAAAAAAAAAAAAAAAAAAAAAGATAGAATCATCGCTGAATGCGAACTAACCCAATGGAATTTTCCATTCTCCACACGATTTACTTCGTCAGCACTATTCCTTGCTTTTCAACCCAGATTTTTATTTTTCCCCCTTATCAATACCCGCACCAACTTTTAAAGGTCTCGACCCTATTTACTTCACCGTGCATATCAGATAACTGCAAGTAGCTAAAGTCCCAGATCCTCACAAACTCTCTCTGCATCTTCTTGCTTGCTTGCTTATCTTCCCGTCCATCTCTACCTTTCTTTATGAATGCAGAAGGAGTTTTCATTTTTACACCAGCTTCATGTTTATTCCAACAACGCTCATCACTAGGGTTTCCAAATATTCAGGGCCCGACTAGGACTATAGAATAAGACTCTATATCCCTGGTTCCCGGCTGTGACTTTTGGAGTCCATAGGGTCTCCATTTTTATACTATATAGGACGACGAAATAATTTTCATGCGAGTATCTCTTATATAACTTTAATCATAATTAGACTTTTTTTTTTTTTTTTAAATAAAATAACAGAAAGGCACACTTATGATATCTAACATAACAAGTATGTAGTGACAGGCTTGGGTTGGGTTGAATATTGACGGCCGATTATCTACACTTGGTATATAGGCCCGGGGGGAGTGCCCTTCGTGGGGGTCTTTCTAAGGGAACCTAATCCGTATTTACGCATGGATAAATCCACATGTAGTGACAGGATAATTCATAAAACATTACAAACGTTTTAAATGCATTTTTAGTCCCATACTTGATAAGCTTTCTAAAAATAGTAAAACTGGACAGTAACGTTAAATCATGTGATGCGCGGCAGTGTATTACTACTTATTTTGCTGTTTATTACACGGTATAATACTGGCAGCTGGGATGCCAGTATTATACTGTAGAATCAACACTTTTTTTTTCTTTTTTTTTTTTTTTTTTGCAGTGTATAGCAGTTCCTAGCGAAATTGATTATGTTATTGGGGGTTTACTATGGCATGTTCGGTATTGAAAATGAAGTGTGTAGCATTTACGGTTTTTCACAGTGACAGTCAAAAAAATTCCGTTACATTATGGCCAATTGGAAAATATCGTTTGAAGTGTAGTTTAATGATATTGCACTATTTCAAACGTATTATGGATATACATCACTGAGATGCACTACAAGATGCTTACTATAGAATATGGTGTATACATGACATTTATCGTTCATTTACAGGGACACACAAAAGACTTTGGTTACAGAACTGTATAATGAGCAATAACTGCTGGAAGTGATTTTTCAACTGTGGTACGAGTTAACTAATTTTTTGCATCATATATTACTTGGTGTGTATAAATTCTATAGATCATATACAGGGCAGCACAAAAGATCTCGAATACATTTCCATTTATTGGCGAAAATTGCTGAAGGAGAATTTTCAACTATGCTATGTGCTTCGTAATTGAACTAAATTTTAGCATACAGTTTAGTATATATACAAATCTGTAGAACATATACAGGGCTGCACAAAAAAACTGATATTTTTTCTATTGATAGTAATTGCAGAAATTGGGTTTTCAAATGCATTATGCGCTTTCCAAATTGTTTATTTAGGCATTATCTTTCACCTTAATAAAATGCGAAGTTTTGTTACAGTATTCTGAATGTGTTGGAAAGTGTTTCATAATGTGTGCTGGGTGCATAATTTTTCGTTCTTGTTTAAATATTAAAACAGCTTCATCCATAAAAACTCAATAACAATAATTACTTCACGAAAAATATCACCTATTTATAATCGTCCTTTTCAGAGTTCTTGATTCTCATAAAATACCATGTTTTTAAAACTATGCGTTAAAAAGTAATAACTCTTACAATGGCATAATACACAGCAATTCTTCTAAATGATTGATATTATAAAATAATTGTCAACAAGTTAACAACTAGTTTCAACAATATTTGTTTGCGGGAATAAAGCAATACAATTCACACTTCTGTGACATTAAAAAGGGGAGGGGGGGGGGGGGGGGGGACTTTTGCGGTACATGACACGATTGATTTCAGAGATAACTAGAAGAACAAGTTTTCACTTAGCGTGCTGTTGCATTCTAAAATTGGAATGACTCGGTAAAAATCTAGATTTACAAAAACTTGCCTAAATACACACATTTTAATTTTAAGAACATATTTTTGACACTGTTTTGGGATTTTTTTTTCTTTTCTCATTACGAATTCTCACGAATTTCTCATTACTCATTACGAAAAATTCCCCCAGGAATTATAATAAATGACTCGAATATTAATTAACCCTTCGTTGGTCGCACTGTGAGCATTTCTTTCACGTTATGCTTCAAAAGCGTGTATTTTGTTTAGAAATGACATTAAAAAAAATTGCCTTGTTTTTCTTTAAATATAAATTATATTGTATTTCACTAAAGAAATATTTTATAAGTATAAAAATGTCTTCAAGTGTATTAAAAATAATTTGTTACTGGTTTAATCTAAAAATTACAATTAAAATAACCATAAATGGAAATCTTTTAAAAGGTGTCATTTAGCATCAGCAGAAATAATGCTCCCCCCCCTCCCTTTCCCGAGGAAAAATACCTGAATTCAACACTGGACTGCAACAAAGATCACATTTTATGTTTAAAATTCATTTGATATAGGATTGTTGCGTGTTATTTATTTCATAATGTTGTTAATACAGTGAAACCTGTCAAAACGAAACTTATATATATAACATAATCCTGTCTTAATTGGAAAATTCCATAGTCCGGGCGAAAAGAATACAATGCAATAACAATATATGTAGCTGCTAAGCAAAATCCTGTGTAAAACCAGGGCTGGCAAGTTTCTGCCGGGGTGGTTAAAACCAGTGGTTATAACCGGTTAAAACCGGCATGGCAGAAACTAGTTTCTGCCAGTAAGTGGCAAAAACTGGCAGAAACTAAGAAATAATAAGAAGAAGAACCTTAATTGCGATGATTCATAATTCACACATGTATTTGATATGTAAACAATTAAATTAAAAGTTAAAACTAAAGATTATGAATGTTATTCAGAGTAGCAAAAAGCTTCAAAATGATGATATAAATATACTTTGTTTATATAATACTAATTTTCTTTTACTTGAAAAACAGAAATTTTCATAATGGTAATCTGATGCTGTACAAGTTTAACTATTAATATAATTATTTACAATTGAATTTCTATTTTTAAAAAAATGCAAAAATTCTAGGATATTTTAACAAATTACTGTTCAGAGAATTTTTAAATAAACAATATAATGCAATAACTTAAAGATTATCTACTATATGGAATATGGTTATATATATATATACGGTTGGAACATTTTCAACTAACAGTCTTAAATTAAAAAAAAAAAAAAAAAAAAAAAAAAAAAAGTCAGATTTGTTCCTTTGAATACTGTATTTAAATGAAATGTTTTTAAATCCACGGAATTACAAGATCCACATATAACTACAGCTCCAAGTAAATAAATTAGAATAATAGAAAAATAGGAATTGTGAAAAAAGGTTTTTTTATGTATCGCTTATACAAAAAGATACTGAGATAAAACTTAAGAATCTACATAGTTTGTAGAATCTTTTAGCATTAAAATTAAAGAAAATATACAACAAGAGGGGAAAATTCTGCTATAAGGTCGAATATAGATTGCCACACACGGCTTTTATTTAAAAAATAAATAAACTAGCTGTAACTCAGAATAAAAACGCAATGACAACAAACAATTTTAAAATATCTAAATAATAAATAAAAATTCCCCTGTTAAAGTGTTGAGTTGTTCAATAACCATTCGATTTAGAAAAATATTTTTCTATCACTGAGCAATTTTTTTTAATGAAATTTAATTCATGTTGCTATGGCAGCAGGCGATAAAACGATATCTTTGGAATAAGGGAATAAATAGAAGAAAAAATTTTGTTGATGTTTGTGATAAAATGTTTTTCTTTATTTTTTAAAAATGTATATACATAATTCACTTTTATATTTTAACAGAATAATAAGTTTACTATAATTCGTTACTCATGCTATGGCCGGTATACACGATACACGTCGAGCCACAATGCCTTTATCATTATCTTTTTACGCGTAAAAGTTTCGCTACGGTACTTCATTGTGAAGTTTTGTAATTTTTTAAATCTGATATTTGAAAAACGACATAATCATTAGATTTGAAATTTATATCAAGAAAAATACAATTTTTTACCATTCTAACGTAGTTTGTAAAACAATTTTGTGACAAATACTTTTCGAGTTATTAATTTTTTAAGTAACTTCAAATGTTTCATTTTCCGAGATTAATCTGTGGCAACGATGGATTGCTGTGACTTTTCATAAACATGAAAAATGATAGAGATTGAAAGAATAAGCCACCCTGTGTGTGGCTAAAAATTAAAATAATTATTCACACTTGGAAAAAATCAAAATATTAGAATAACCATTTACCTGGTTCAAAATATTAGAATAATTCATTGTAAATAATATGTATTTAAAAAAGAGGAAAAATAGTTATTCTTTAATATTTTGTAGCATCACCTTTACATTTTATAACAGTACGAACTCGCTTTGCCAAGCTAGCTACAAGTGGTTCACAATGTTTTCTGCCCAGACATGACCATGCCGACTTTATGCTGGAAAGAAGCTCAACTTTGTTTTTTGGTGCAATATCTATTGCGCCAAAAATTCTTATTTTATGCAACCTTCTGTATTTATCAATGTATGATTGATAAATACAAATGTATTATTATGTAACCAATCAGGAAAATTCATAAGTATTCTAATTTTTTGAACCACCTATTTTAGTATTCTAATATTTTGAATAATGAAAATAATTTTAGCAAAATAAAATATTCACTCAAAATTTAATATTTTACAGTTTTAATTTTCTTTAATAACATGCAAATGTATTAAAACATCCACTGCTGTTCTTTTACAATTGCACTACAGAGAAATAAAGCTAAATGCAATTCCAAATACAAATGAAATTAATTATTCTATTTTTTTTATTTGGAGCTGTATAACATTTCTATGAGAAAGATTTTTTTACAGTTATTATTAAATTATTATGTTAAATTACAGATAAGTATTTTGAGTAAGTATTGATTATTTTTCTTTTCAGTTTTTAATTTAAAATAAGTATTGGATATAGTTTTCTATTTTGAATTTTAAACTGAGATTTTAAATACTCTAATGATTGTTTATATATAAAATTACACAACCATATTATAACAAAAATTTTATCTGTTCTACTCATTTTTTCTAATACAAATTTATTTATTTTAAATTATAAAATTATCCACAGTATTTTATTTGTTATTTATCTTGAATAAATGTACTTAAGGAATTTAATACTACTAAAAAAGTCTCAGATTATGTCATGAAATGTGTTTATGCCAGTTGTTGCCAGTTTCTGCCGGTTAAAACCGGTTATAACCACTTTCTGCCACTGGCACGGCAGAAACTACTTTCTGCCGGCAAAAACCCAGCCCTGTGTAAAACGGATTTTTTTTTTTTTTTTCAATCCCTCGCGATTCAGTCTTGGTAGATTTTACATCGACTCATCCGAAAATATGACGAATCGACAGTTGAAACGAACAATGAATCCGGGGATGCTAATAGCTCTGAAATTTCGAAATTTACATTCATTTTCGACATACTACTTCTTTTTAAATGAAATTTCTGAAATAAATTAAAATGGTGGCATTTAGGTCATTCCACAATTGAGAAAAAGACAAATAATAGTAAGATAAATTATTGTATATTTATTAATACCATTTTCTCATTAAAATGGAAATAAAAAATACTTTCAATTTGAATAGACAGGGAAAAATATACATATATATATAATTGATTGTTCTCAAGGACAATAAAAGCAGATTCCTTTAGCGTTTGAAATTGACATTCATTTTAAAAAAGAAAACATGTAATAAAATGAAAATATTTCTTAAAGATGCCAGTTTCATTCCACCATCTCCAAAAAAGAAAAAAATGTTTTAACAAATATCACCTATGAAATCGTGCATTTTCTCTGAAAAAAAAAACAAAAAACAATGTTTCACTATAATTGCTTAAAATAACGTAATTTGAATTTAACTTGCATTGTAAAATATGACTTCACCTTATTATAAAAAAATTAATAAAATAAATATTATATTTTTTTGTTTTTCTAAATGTAGAATAAAAATAAGATTCCTTTTTCCCAAAGATCTTATGATATCTGTAAATGCAACACATCGGATTGCCACCCAGGTAAGTCTTACAGTGTTGTTTTATATTGCAATTATTTTTAATTGCTTCTGTAAAGTACTCAAGCTGATTTTTTTTTCTCGAACTCTTCTAAAATAGTTTATTAAGCTTGCCTCGCATGTTTTAAGTAATCAAAACATCAAACGCAAGGGTGGTTGTTGTTTTTCTTTCAGTCATGCCAGTTTGGATTACCCACAAGTGCGGATATTCGCATGTCAAAGCACTATAACTTCAAAAGTTCATAACTGGGATCAAGGCCAAAATTTTTATGCACAGCACAAGAACAGATTATACTAAAAAGTATGACCTAAAACAAGAGTTAGGGGAAAAAAATTGGGGGATATTGGCGGTCTCCTCCATCTCCGTACTTAGAATGTCACCTTTGTTGTGACAAAATTAAAATGGAGATTATTATACCTTTACTGGTACCTTTTTCTTTTTCCCCATTAACCGTCCGTTAGAAGCACCCTCTAGATTCCCAGATTCGGGCACAGTTTCCCATTTCAGGGATTTGTTCAGGAAGAATCTGGATTTTTTTAAAGGACACTTCACAAAGTTTTTCATCTTAAAACAGGTTTCTTCACAAAATTCTTTGTCTTAACCCCTTCGCGACGAGCGTCTTTTACAGATTTTTTAATCTTTTACCACCGGTTTTTCAAAACAGAAATTTTCGCCTAATTGAATCGCAGAAATGTTAAGATTTAATAACATAAGGCAAAGTTTACAATAAAAAAATAACTGGTGGGAATAATCGAGGATTCTGAGCATCGTATGCGTCACGTATACGTGTCGCTCGTCCCCAAGGGGTTAAAGAAAATAAACTTCACAAATTTTTTCATATCAAAGAATAATTCTTCACAAACTTAATCATCTTAAAATAATATCAGACGTCACAAAACAGTCGTAATGACCAAAGAACCTATTATATATATAATGTGTATATACATAAATATGTATACATATAAATTTACGTATATAAATTTATATATATTTTTTTTAATTCTCATTCTGCACGCAGGATTTTCTTCTCCACATACTTTTATTTATTTTTCCACTTATTTCAAATTGTGAATTTTACATTATTGGATATATGTTTTTGTATTGTATTATAATTATCGATTTATATATTGTCGATTTTAATGAGATTTAATGGTTATTATTCACAAAACTTTTATATTATTTATATAATTATAATATCTTTGAAATATATATATATATATATATATATATATATATATATATATATATATATATATATATATATATATATATATATATTAAAACAAGACTACGTTAAAATTAAATTGTTTAAACGGACTCCGAATATAAAGCTTAATTGCAGATTCACAAAATTATTAAATTAGAATTTTCATAAACATAAAAATGTTCACAAAACAGGACCCTTTGAGAAATATCTGCATCTGAAAACATGAAAGTTTAACGAGTTACAGCAAATGGATTTGTCATTCATATTATCATATCCTATGTTCCTTAAATAATGTGAATCATTTTACGTACGCCTGTTAATTTTAAAAGTATTGATATTTTTTTGTTATTGCTTTATATATAGATATATGAATTTTTAATTTGGGGTATCCATTAATTACGTCATGCAAATTTCGTGGTGTTTCAAGAGTAAATTCACGTAAATTTGGTGTTTCCTCAATGTCGCAGGTTGTCACATTCGAGTAATACCCCTTCCCCTGTTGTGCTGCCACACTGTTGCAATTGTTAATTTAGAACTAATTTTACTAATTTTTAATAAAACATTATTTTATTGAAATAAAAAAAAATCTTTTACGAATGCGTAAGGAATAAAAATCAACCATTAAAAAAATTGTAACAATTTCATAAGCTGAAAGGTCCTTTTGCCATACCAGTATTTTATATTAATTTATCACAGACATGTTCCACACACACTTTGTCCTCTTTTTGGAAAATGACTACCTAATTATTTTTATATTTTAGATGTGATGTCACAGCGTGTTAACGCACCCTTTCTCCCTGTCACACTTTGTGCCCCATCCTCTTTAAGTGTGACGTAATTTAATGGATGACTCCTTTGTACACTGTGAAAAATCACAAAAAGACTATCTTTATTCTCTTTTATAACTGTAACATAATTTATATTTCAAAAAGTTAATCCATATTTCTGTTATGCAAGGTTGGGTTGATTATTGACGGCCAATTATCTACACTTGGGATATAGGCCCAGGAGGAGTGCCCTTCGTGGGGGTCTTTCTACGAGAACCTAACCCGTATTTACGCATGGATAAATCCACGGCTCGAAGAAAACCACGAAAACTGCGAACGATTAGGCCGACGGGCGCGATTGGGATCGAACCCAGCACCTCCCGTCTACCAGCTTCGAGAGCAGAACCTCTCAGCCACCTGTTATGCAAGGAAAATGGCTATAACTGTCAATATGAATCAAATTTAATTTTTAATTAATTTTCAATTGGATATCCCCGATTATGAACACTGGTTTCTAAAAAGTTGAGATAGAACAGTCAAATGAATATGAAAAAGTGTGATATCTACTTAAACCTGTTGTACTGATAATAGAATAACACTAAGTTTCTTTCCAAAGCCCATTATAATTCAAAATTCAAAAAATAACTTTCGATCTAGGGTTTAATCTAGAGCTAGCCAAATAGCCAAAAAGCTACCTGAAAGCACCTTTTGCCCCCAAAGCATTTAGTGGATTAGCCAAATAGCAACAGCCAAAAATATATATATCATTTCCATTTTGTTGTTCCTGCCTTTCGTAAACCTGCAACTGCCACGTGTAAAGAAATCTCAAACCGCCTCTGACCCGGCAACTCACTTAAAAATTTGTCTCGTCCTCTCTGTGCAAGCCTCTTACAAATAGTATGACGTCATTTGCATTAAACAAGTATTGAGAAAATTAAAAGGGTTTGGTTATTTTTTGTTGATGATCCAAAGTTAGGAAATGAAACCAAAACGTTTCATGAATGGAAGTTATTCAGGCAGGTTCTGGCTACAAGGGGTAAAGAAATGAAACCTGATTGTATTCTTTTTCCATAAAAATGGCTGACATGATTAATTACAAAATTACTGAAAAATTACTGACATGTTTCCCAATGTGACTTCTTTGTATGAATTTGTAGCAACAATTCTGTTGTCTACAGCAGATTGTGAAAGGGGATTGAGTCTCGTGAATATAACAAAAACTGACTAAAAAATAGACTGATAATCAAAAATTTAAGTAACTTACTGGTGATTAATTTGGAAGGGGAAATTGAAAAGAATTTCCATTTAAAAAAGCATTTGATGTGTGATGTATGGCCAAATCTCGAGAGGGTCAATTTTACAGAGTGGTGTACTGTTTGTATATTGTATAATTACAAATAATACTCATTTATATAGAAATTTTGTATAAATAAAAGTTTTTTTTCTTGGCTAAAGCTATTTTTATTTGGCTAACAGTTATTGGCTGCAATTAGCCAAAAAGCTACAAATCTTTTTTTCCTAGATTAAACTCTATACTTAAACCTGTTGTACTGATAATAGAATAACACTAAGTTTCTTTCCAAAGCCCATTATAATTCAAAATTCAAAAAATAACTTTCGATCTATTTGTCAGATATCAATAAAACTAATTTTTGATTTTTAAGACAGCCATTTTTAATTATTTAGACAAAAAAAAAAAAGGAAAAAAAAAAGAAAAGAAAAGAAAGAAATAAAGAAAAGAAATTCTGCCAACAAAACGAAAATTCTGACTTGATACTGTAATTCCGCCAACTGTACAATTCTAAGATTCTACAATTAAATCGTATAAACAAATTGTCTTGTAAAATAATTGAGGTACCGCTATTAACGTAAATGCACAATTTTCATTTGTGGCTGTGTGATGTGAAAACTTCAAACACTACAAATTAATAACGTTGGCCAAGTTCAAGGTCTAAATTAGCAACAAATGGTTTAATTAAATAAATCTCTTATAAATAGACAATCGATTCAATATAATCCGTAGAGCGTGTGAAGGACTCTAACCAGGAACTTCATAACCAGGAACTTCAAGATTTGAACTTATTGTCTTTTTCATCCACAAGACAATTGTGTTTGCTCACTCTAGTTTACGCACTGTCTGAGAAACCCGGATGCTGAGACAACTTATCTCCCGCACAATTATTGTTCCGAATTTTACTAAATGGGAACTTAAAAAAAAAAAAAAAAAATCAGTTATTCAGCCAGGGTTTTTTTTATTATTATTATTATTATTTATACATTTATAGTAGTATAATATCGTGTACACACACCTATATAAATAACTTTATTTTCTAAACATGAATAAATTTATTTATAAACTTATTCGCTATTCATGGATCGTTAAAAATTACTAAATAGATTAAGAAATGAATTGTTAAAACATCCAGCAAATATACTGATAGAAGTAATCTTCTTTGATAGAAAAAAGTATTTTTTATCTAGCAGTTTGTCGAGTGATTGAGAATAGAGTCCTGCGCAAAATTCTGACTAAAAGTCAACCCAAAACAAGACCAAAAAAAACCAGACAACAAAAAATTATTTTAACTTTTTTCCCTAAACTAGGGATGCACAACCTGTGGCCCACGATGGGATTACTAGTGGCCCGCGGATCAATTTCGCCGATCGGGTGCGTAAAAAATCACAAATTTCGCTGATCGGGCCCGTAACAATCATGAATTTTGCCGATCGGGTGCGTATAAATCGTAAATTTCGCAAATCGTATGCATAAAAAACGCGAATTTCGCCGATCAGGCGCGTAAAAATCACGAATTTCACCGATCGGGCGCGTAAAAATCATGAAGTTCGCCGATCGGGCGCGGTAAAATCACGAATTTCGCCGATCAGGCGCATAAAAATCATGAATTTTACCGATCGGATGCGTAAAAATCGCGAATTTTGCCAATCGGGCACGTAAAAATCGCGATTTTTGCTAATCGGGCACGTAAAAATCGCGATTTTTGCCAATCGGGTGCGTATAAATCGTAAATTTAGCCGATCGTCTGCGTAATAATCGCGAAATTTTGCCGATCGGGCGCGTATAAATCACGAATTTCACCGATCGGACGTGTAAATATCATGAATTTTACCGATCGGTTGCGTAAAAATCACGAATTTTGCCAATCAAGTGCGTGTAAATTGTAAATTTCGCCGATCGGACGCACAAAAATCGCAATTTTTGCCGATCAGGCATACATAAAAATTGCGAATTTTGACATCGAGTGCGTATAAAGTGGGAATTTTACCAATCGGGCGCGAAAAAATCGCAAATTTCACCGATCGGGCACATAAAAATAGGGAATTTCGTTAATAACTAGGAAAAAACTGCGAATATTGTCGATCGCGCATAGAAAAAGAAATGCAAGTTTTTTCACGCGCTGAAATTGGGTTATGCTGACTAAGGAGGTGGTTGAGTATAGAGGGCTAACCCTCCTTTTAAAATTATCATTTTTATGAACTGTTAGGCCGATCCTTCTCCTCCTTGCCCGAAACAAAATTTTGTCTACACTACGAATGTTGGCTCTCGACAATCCACTCATTTTTGCGACTGGTCCTCCTCTTAGTTGTGCACCCCTACTTGATATCCACATTTTATGACTGAATATGTTAAGAAGTACAATTTAGAATAATATATGTTTCTCCTCCTCCGCACCTTCATTCATGAAAGCACAATTTTTTTTTCGGCAGTGGCAACCTTTAAAGCTAAATTTACTCCTTCAAATAAAGTCAAGGAGTATTTTCACTCTTTGAAAATAATCTTAGCTATATCTCTTTTATAAATACAAACGTAAACTGTTGATATATCCTTGCCAATAGAACTGAATATGTTGACAGGGAAGGAAGGAATCTAGGAGGCTAAAACTACCTTTCCGAAATTGATGTTTTTTTAATCTGATTGTACACTTAGATTCTCTAGCCTTCA
Source organism: Maratus michaelseni (assembly GCA_963931845.1). NCBI lineage: Eukaryota > Metazoa > Arthropoda > Arachnida > Araneae > Salticidae > Maratus > Maratus michaelseni. The sequence goes on from OZ007595.1 coordinate 124,180,672, forward strand.
CCACCACCACACCTCCTCCAAACAAAATTCTCTCTGTGCTACTGATGGTGGCGTGGCCCTCGACAACCCGGTCATTTTTGTAAGTGGCTCTTTGCTTAAAAAGGTTGTGCATCCCTACCCTAAACGCTATCTTGCCCGCTAGGGGCGTTTTAATCGGTTTCGGAGGGTACACAACGGAGGGACCGGTGACTGCATGGGCGGAGGGACGGTCCCTCCGCCTGTCCCCGAACTGTCGTTTTCTTACTACTCCAGCGACATCGCTGCAACCGTTCACGCCATTTTGTTATGTTCATTATAGTTTTTAATTGTTACCTCGGTTAATTAAGAAAAAAATTAAAATCTGAGCCTCAGGTGCATTAGGACCTGCTTTGGACTACACGCATCCAAATTTTCAGACATCTACATACGGTAGATTTTCCTAGCCATCGCACACACAGAGATACACGCATGGGCAAACATCTGTCTTTTATTAGCATAGATATTGCAGTGCTTTGAATTCATCATCCTTTACATTTACACATTACATTTTAATATTTCATGTATACAAAATAAATAAATACACAGACAAATTAAAATGCAGTCGAACGAACATTTATTATTTTAATGGTTTTAAAAATATTCATCACACAAAAAAGGCTTTTTTTTTTTTTTTTTTTTTTTTTTTTTTTGGGGGGGGGGGGGGTGGGGTATTTGAATTTTTGTTGAGAAAATATTGTTTCAAGTCTTTTTCACCTTACACACTAGCTTGGCTGTGTCTTCATTTTCTCATTCGTACCAAAGACATTGCACTATCTCAAATCTTGGGGTAAAAAAAAAGAAAAAATAACATTTAAGTCTAGTCAGGCAATGTATTTGCAAAAGCAAACTCATTTAATTCATCATCCACTTTGTTTTTTATTATATTTAGAAAAGTTTTCCGCTATTCTAATGAAAATATTTTATTTAAAACGTTAGATAAATAATTTATTTATTGTGGAAGTTAAATTTCCGTCTAATTTTTTGATTGGAAAAACTAAGACTGTCTTTTCTTAAGTTCTTTAACGACCGAATAAGGGTGTGGGAGGAAGGACAATAACTTGAGTATAAAGATTGGAAAATGTATTATTATCATCATGGGCGCCAGCACGAGGAAGACCGTATCCCCCGCATAGAATTTGAAATTTAACAACTATATTTTTTCCTCTAATGATATTGAAAAAAATAATAAAAATTATTTTTCTCAAGTGGACTTAAAATAATTAAACATTCAGAGAAAAAAAAGAAGAAAACTGTTTCAACTGTCCATTTTTATAACAGCCAGCGGAAGTAAATATTTTTGGATTTTTAATATTTCTTATTTAAACCATTTCGATAATGTTTAAAAATTGTCTTGCACGAAAACATTAAAACAATTTGATTTAAATCTGCGAATTATTTTTAATGATTTAAATCAAGCAACACAATGAATGATCAATGAATCAAACCCGTTTTCGACAAGGGATCAAAATTTTTTAGGTCGACAATTTCCCTTAATTTTACTATATCTTACTTCAATATTGAAAAATTGTATATTCAGAAATCAATAAACTAAATTGTGTACATAATATGCGGAGCGCATAAAATTATCTAGTGCAAGTAAGAATAACTATAGTTTTTCTTTTTATACCGTGCATATGTAACTGTATTACATAATTCTTCTAGATACTCTAAATAGTTTTGCAAATCGCAAAACATTAAAAAAAGTTCAAAATACTAGGCAACATTTGATGCAATTAAAAATTATGCCCTATAATAAAATTAATATATTAAATAATTATACCTCCTAATATTTTCAAAATTATTAAAGGACGTTTCTGAATACAATAAGGTCAAATGGCATAAAATAAATATATATACATTGCAAAACTTCAAAATAATAACAGAATGAGCGACAGCAACTTGCAGCTAATGCTCGATAATTACATTGATAAACGTTTTTAATTAATTCTAAACAAGGTTGAAAATCCAGTTCCAAAACATTTGCACTTTTATAAACAGTTTAAAACAGAAAATAATGATTAAAAAAATCGTTGCACATTTTTTATCTCTATTTGGCCTAATTTGTTTGAATTAGCCATGTATCGAGTGATAATGATATACTTTCTCCAATCCTATAAATATGAAATTAATCTCATCGAATTCGGTAATAAATATGTCAAGTGTAACCTCATTCTTTATGTTGCTCTCGCCTTATTCGTTTAAGTTACACATTCACAAAACTTTTAATTGCCGAAACGTCGGTGAAGACGCGATTGGATTTAGTGTTTCTGCGTAATTAATGTTTGTCTGCCGCACGATAACTGCTGTAAAAAATATAGCGTATTAGTTTGTGAATTTCGGGATATATACGAAATTAGTTATACAGAATTTGGTTGATTCGTTCTAAAAATATAAAATAGTATTTCTTTTCATAGCTTAATACTTATTTCCTATGGCTTGACATGAGCTTTATGTGAATGCAGACAATAATAAAATTTTATCATTCATTGAAAGAAAAAATCAGGAGTGACTCCACTCAACTTTCCTAACACTTTACAGAATGCTATATATTCAAACAAGTTGGAAATTGTACAGTGTCTCACATAAGTGATGGGACACTTGTGCTTTACAAAAGGAAACTAATCAAATAAATTAAAAAAACATGTACACATTTTTTTTGTGGGTGTGTTTCATACTTAAATTTAGTAAAGATTATTACATAACATACATTTTGTCAAAATATTAAAATATTAATTTAATAAAAATACAAATGTTTAGAACGGAGCAAAAAATAGCTCACATAAGTGATGGGACACCATTATATATGCAACAAAAATCGCCTGAAATAAGCAATAAAAAAATTTTTTGGGGTTTTATTTTTACTTAAAAGCAATTGGCAATAATTTATAAAATCGTCTGCAGTATTTCTCTCCAGTTTGTTTTGGAATTTTTGTGTTTTTTAGCTCTGTGTAGTCATGAATGCTAAACGAAAAGAAACTTCGCCTGAAATTCGAAAATTAGTTATTAATTTGCATATTGAACGTGGAAAATCTATTAGAAAAACTGCTGAAACAGTTAACTTGAGTCGTTCAACAGTTTTCAATATCATTAAACGATATAAAAAGAATCATATGATTCAGGATAAAAGAAGACCTGGCTGACCATCAAAGCTATCCAATGGAATAAAGCGAATTATCGTTCGAAATATTAAAAAAAATCCAAGAATTAGTGCTTCAAAAGTTGCTGCTGATTTACAAGCATTATATGGAATAATTGTTAATCCTGAAACTATTAGAAGGGTAATTCGATCTGCTGGATATCACGGTAGAGTAGCCAGGAAAAAATTCTTCGTAAGTGAAAAGAATAGAAAACTCAGACTAGCTTTCGCAAAATCCAACATAAATAAGAATTCTGATTACTGGAATAAAGTTATATTTGCTGATGAGAGTAAATTTAATATATTTGGTTCTGACGGTAGAATCTTGGTGTGGAGAAAACCCAGGGAAGAACTTCGCAAACAGAACTTGGTACCAACAGTAAAACATGGTGGAGGAGAAGTTATGGTATGGGGGTGTATGTCGTCCGCTGGAGTTGGTAATTTTGTTTTTATTGACAGTATAATGGATCAGTACAAGTATATTGATATTTTAAAGCAAAATTTGAAATCTTCAGCACGAAAATTGAACCTTCATAACGATTTTAAATTCTACCAGGACAATGACCCCAAGCACACTGCTCTGAACGTTAGACTCTGGCTGCTATATAACTGTCCTGAAATAATAAAAACACCACCACAATCTCCAGACTTAAATCCCATAGAGAATATTTGGCAAGAATTGGAATCAAGAATTCGCAAACACACCATTTCTTCAAAACAACAACTAAAATCGGTGCTTCAAGAAGAATGGGGTAAAATCACTCCAGAAATCACAAAAAAAATAATCGAATCCATCCCAAAAAGATTAAATCATGTTTTAAAAGTAAAAGGAAATCCAACAAAATATTAAAACCTTTTAAAAAGTAAAATTTTTGGATAAATATTTGATGGAAAAGTAAGTGTCCCATCACTTATGTGAGCCATTTTTTGCTCCGTTCTGAACAATTGTATTTTTACTAAATTAATATTTTAATATTTTGACAAAATGTATGTTATGTAATAATTGTTACTAACTTTAAATATGAAACACACCCAAAAAATTTTTGCACATGTTTGTTTATTTATTTTATTGCAGTTTCTTTTTATAAAGCACAAGTGTCCCATCACTTTTGTGAGACACTGTACGTCAAACGTTACAAACGAAGTGCGTTCGTACTCACGTTTTAGAATTAAATTCATGATATCCCGTGCGTAGAACGGGTTAAACAGCTAGTTAAGTATATATTTTATGACACTGTTCATACAAATATCTTAACTAGTTATATAAATATTCAGATATATGTATCAGCTAGTTATATAAATATTCAGATCTTTCTGATTTCTAATTCTGTGAAATGAATTATATCGTCTGCAGATTAATTTCTGTAATAAAATAAGTATCTCGGTTGCTTAACGATTAAACCTCGGAAGCTTCTATAACAAGAAAGTACAGATTTTTTTTTTTTAATTCAAATTTCTTAATAAATATTTTTATTAATATCTCCTAAAGTTTTGATTCGATTTTAATAAAATTTGAAATGTCTCGACAAAATTCTGCAAAGATAATATATTTTAAATTGCAAACCATTTGGTTGGGTAGTTTTTGCGTTGTTATATGCGGACAGACAGACAGACGGACGGACAGACAGACAGACAGACGGACGGACAGACGGACGGACCAAACGACGACTATAGGTGCTACGTATTTATATAATTACGAACGCACCTAATAAACAATATTAGAAAAAATAAAAACTTAGATCCTGATTTTATTTCGGTGAAATGTTTCCACTGCTGAAAATGACCAAGTGCGAAAAGAAACCGGCTCGTAAAGCGGAAACCTTCTTTCTAAAATTACGATGTAATTTTTAAGGAATTTTCATTTTGCCTATACTGAGATTGAGGCCTGTAAATTAAAACAGATATTGAAATTGAATTTACATAGTCATACTATGCTAATGAGAGTTTTAAGCTATTTTAAATATAGATATTTCACTATTTTTCCTCAACCATATGCAATAATATGTAAATTACCATATGCTTTCATCAGATTAATAAAACTCAACTGTATTTTTTTTTCATTGCTTTTTAAGAAAAGTTGTATTCAGCGTAAGACAGAGTGAACAATAAAAATATTTGAATAATTGAAACCAAAGAAAAATGCTCATATAGATTTCCTCATGTCCCACCACTAAATTTTATTATTATTATTCTTCGTCAAATTTTATTAGTATACTTCGCGTAAATTTTATCAGTATTCTTATTAGGCGAAGAATACTAAAAATATAGTGGTGGGAATCGGCCCATTGGCGCCTAAGATTTTTGCACCCCTGCTCATGTCACAAAATGGTTGAAAAATGATTCGGATACTCAACCCATTATCTGATTTGTACGAAAATGTATACAGTTCCTGCGACAGTGGGCTTATAAAATAGTCACTCAATCGAAAGCAAGGTTTGAGCGCTATCTTGTTCATTCAATATATACAGACAGACAGACATACACACAAACATAATGGTAAAAACACCAAAAATGACTCTGGAGACCGGAAAACGTTAAAATACATATATGTATACCAACATACACGCATGCATATGGAATCATTGTAAAAATAGCAAAAGCGAATTAAAGCAACTTTAAAATGTAAACATATACCAAAATTTTCATAATCGGGTTTTCATCATGATTACAATACTTTCCTTACACTATATATGTCTGGAAAATGAACAAATCTGAAACGATACCGCTCGACTTTCCGAACATTTTATACAATACCGTGAGTTCCAATAAATTTCTCACACAATGTAATCAGCTGGATTCGAATACTGGACCTCCTGTTTCGAAACTAGAGTCGTTACATCGGAGTCATTAATGCTTGACTACATCACCGCAATATTTATCACTACTTATACTCTGTCATACTTTCTTTGGTGGCTATAGAATCGGCCGCAAAATGGTTTTAAAATGATCAATAATCTGTAGTCCGATTTGTACGAAAATCTACAATTCTACACAGTTCTTCCGTCAGCGGTCTATAAAACATATTCGCCAAATGGGAGCTCAATCGGATGTACCGTTTGGAAACTATCGTGTTCACACACACACACATCATGATTACAATACTTTCCTTACACTATGTGTTCGGGTTGGGTTGGGTTGATTATTGACGGCCAATTATCTACACTTGGGATATAGGCCCGGGGGGAGTGCCCTTCGTGGGGGTCTTTCTAAGGGAACCTAACCCTAGAGCTCCTATAATACAGGCTGACGCATCCTCGCAGATTTGGGGCTCAAATTGAAGTTCAGTCGAAAAACCAAGCTAATCAGAACCGGTTCAGCCAATCAGAACAGAGTCTTAGGCAACCCCAACTCCGGTTGCGATAGATTAATGCTGAACTGAGCACGAATAATCCGAAACAAAATGGATATGCGTCAGCTCCAATTATAGGAGTCTTACCTAACCCGTATTTACGCATGGATAAATCCACGGCTCGAAGAAAACCACGAAAACTCCGAACGATTAGGCCGACGGGCGCGATTGGGATCGAACCCAGCACCTCCCGTCTACCAGCTTTGAGAGCAGAACCTCTCAGCCACTGGTGGGGCCACTATGTGTTCGGAAAGTAAGAAGTTGGAAATTGTACGTCAAACGTGACAAATGAGGTACGTTTAACAATAACTAGAATAACTAGTTTTATAAATATTCAGATCTTGGTGGAATAGCTGTTGCACTCTTATGCAAAAATTCATGAATACAAAGTTTATTTTATGTGCAGATTTTCATATCATAGATATTAATTTTATTTTATGAAATTAGGTTTCAATACACTTTTACAAACAATTACAATTCTGTTACATTAAAATTATACTATGCTCAAATATCCAATACAAGACAATGTAAAAAAAAAAAAAAAATCATCGTTATTATTTCAGAGAAATAAATTATATCGTCTGTTATTATATGATTAATTTCCGTAATAAAATAAGTACATTTTAAGTTGGCAACAATTTATCTTTTCTTGACATTTACTGAAATTTCCAATGTGAAGCATAAGCCTATAGCTTTGAAAAGTTCCGAGTTCCGAACTTGAAATCCATATTTAGAGTCTTTTCGCATCTCCGATACATCTATCCAAAAAACTGTCGGTAGATTATACGATTGCTATAATTAAGCAATTTTAGTATACAAATTAGGTTTATAAATTCAGTAATACGGAAATAATATAAATCCATCTTAAATAGGATGTAATCACCATGGCAACATAGAATTATTACCTATCATGGGATAGCATTGAATTAGGTATGATAGGATTTAATACAATGAAGAAAACTTTTATTAATATCTTTTTAAGTTTTGATTCGATTTTCATAAAATTTGAAACAACTGGACAAAATTCTGCAACGATTATAAATTTTGAAACAACTCGACAAAATTCTGCAACGATTATAAAATTTCAAACCATTCGGTTGGGTAGTTTTTGCGCTGTTATATGCGGACCAGATGACAACTATAAGTGCTACCAGGGTTCGTAAATATCATGATATTTTTGAAAATATCAAAAATATCGGATATTTTGATATATATCCGATATTTTTTATTTGGATCCGATATTTTCAAAATAGTCAACTTATTGATTATTATAAATATTTCCAGACCTAATATAAAATAGAAACTAAGCATGAAAACTTAAATTCAATATTCTAAATGTCTTTTTTTTCACTTAACTACGTAACTAAATTGAAGATCAATCTATTGTCAATTGATCATGCACTAACTGAACGCAGACATAATTTGCCATTACACTCACAAAACACAAACTATAGGATTTAGTATCAAGTTTCAAGAAAATTTTATGTTGTATACAACAAAATTTTAAATACAAAATTTGTTTTTATTGAAAAATTTGAATATAAATGTAAGCTTGTCTTCATTTTCATTCCCTAGACAGCTGTGCAGTTTAAATAGAACAAAAAAAAAAAAAAAAAAAAAAAAAAAAAATTACTGAAGTTGTAAATAACTTATTATCTAAATTAGACAGCTTAACTTCCAATAGCTGTTCTAAGGAAATGTTGTCCAACATAATTATTTGTTCTACATTTAAAAATTCAACTTCAAACTTAAAGCTTACGATTTGTTTTGGAAGTGGGTGAGGGGAGGGGGGGGGGGGATCTAAAAAATTCACTGCCAGAGCAGAAGTTCTTTATCTACAAATTGTTAAAAAAACAACAGTTAAAAAAAATCATTTACACTATTTGACTGAAAATATTTTAAAATACTGTATGCATTTTTTTTTTTTTCAAAATGAATACCCAACCCAATACTACATGAAAATATCGAAAATATCAAACTTCATGATATTTTGAAAATAAATATCGGATATAATATCATGATATACATCAAGATATATACAGTGTCTCACATAAGTGATGGGACACTTGTGCTTTACAAAAGGAAACTAATCAAATAAATTAAAAAAACATGTACACATTTTTTTTGTGGGTGTGTTCCATACTTAAATTTAGTAAAGATTATTACATAACATACATTTTGTCAAAATATTAAAATATTAATTTAATAAAAATACAAATGTTTAGAACGGAGCAAAAAATAGCTCACATAAGTGATGGGACACCATTATATATGCAACAAAAATCGCCTGAAATAAGCAATAAAAAAATTTTTTGGGGTTTTATTTTTACTTAAAAGCAATTGGCAATAATTTATAAAATCGTCTGCAGTATTTCTCTCCAGTTTGTTTTGGAATTTTTGTGTGTTTTAGCTCTGTGTAGTCATGAATGCTAAACGAAAAGAAACTTCGCCTGAAATTCGAAAATTAGTTATTAATTTGCATATTGAACGTGGAAAATCTATTAGAAAAACTGCTGAAACAGTTAACTTGAGTCGTTCAACAGTTTTCAATATCATTAAACGATATAAAAAGAATCATATGATTCAGGATAAAAGAAGACCTGGCTGACCATCAAAGCTATCCAATGGAATAAAGCGAATTATCGTTCGAAATATTAAAAAAAATCCAAGAATTAGTGCTTCAAAAGTTGCTGCTGATTTACAAGCATTATATGGAATAATTGTTAATCCTGAAACTATTAGAAGGGTAATTCGATCTGCTGGATATCACGGTAGAGTAGCCAGGAAAAAATTCTTCGTAAGTGAAAAGAATAGAAAACTCAGACTAGCTTTCGCAAAATCCAACATAAATAAGAATTCTGATTACTGGAATAAAGTTATATTTGCTGATGAGAGTAAATTTAATATATTTGGTTCTGACGGTAGAATCTTGGTGTGGAGAAAACCCAGGGAAGAACTTCGGAAACAGAACTTGGTACCAACAGTAAAACATGGTGGAGGAGGAGTTATGGTATGGGGGTGTATGTCGTCCGCTGGAGTTGGTAATTTTGTTTTTATTGACAGTATAATGGATCAGTACAAGTATATTGATATTTTAAAGCAAAATTTGAAATCTTCAGCACGAAAATTGAACCTTCATAACGATTTTAAATTCTACCAGGACAATGACCCCAAGCACACTGCTCTGAACGTTAGACTCTGGCTGCTATATAACTGTCCTGAAATAATAAAAACACCACCACAATCTCCAGACTTAAATCCCATAGAGAATATTTGGCAAGAATTGGAATCAAGAATTCGCAAACACACCATTTCTTCAAAACAACAACTAAAATCGGTGCTTCAAGAAGAATGGGGTAAAATCACTCCAGAAATCACAAAAAAAATAGTCGAATCCATCCCAAAAAGATTAAATCATGTTTTAAAAGTAAAAGGAAATCCAACAAAATATTAAAACCTTTTAAAAAGTAAAATTTGTGGATAAATATTTGATGGAAAAGTAAGTGTCCCATCACTTATGTGAGCCATTTTTTGCTCCGTTCTGAACAATTGTATTTTTACTAAATTAATATTTTAATATTTTGACAAAATGTATGTTATGTAATAATTGTTACTAACTTTAAATATGAAACACACCCAAAAAATTTTTGCACATGTTTGTTTATTTATTTTATTGCAGTTTCTTTTTATAAAGCACAAGTGTCCCATCACTTTTGTGAGACACTGTATCCATTGATAGATATCACCGAACCCTGAGTGCTACGCATTTATATAATTACGAACGCACCTGAAAAGGCTATAAATTCAATCAAATGTTAAACTGTAGATTATTCAATTCAATTGCAAGTCTTTGATAAAATGTCGCTTAACTTCTAATTATTGCAGAATTAAATCTTCATTCCGTCTGATATAGAAACGAACGCGCGCACATCGCTTGCGTGCACTAATTTCAAAGAATCAATTATATAAAAGTCAAATAGTTTTCGACCACACAAAATTTTTAAACAGCTTTTGAAAAATTAAAATTTTACACAATTTTTATGTTAGAATAAAAGAAAAATAACTAGAGAAAAGCAAGTGGAAAATCTACAATACTACTTACATCATTATTACATCAACTGTGTTTTGTTTCTGCTCAGCAGCGCAGCGTTTCGTTGTGGATTTGGGTTGAATATGATATATACGAATCCATTCACAGAAATCCTGTTTGTTTTTATAGCGTGAAAATATACCGTGAGTCAAAAATCGCCACTTACAACAGCGGTGAACTCTAATTTACATTCATTCATTTCAGAAGACGAAATTCTTGCGTAACCATGGAGACCATTTTCAAAACACTAAAGAATTCCAAATTCAGTCTGGAAAAATTATTTCCTTTTCAATGCCAAGGTCGCCATAAAGTATAGCTACTTATAATTTATTATTATCTTTTAAATTTTTTTAGAATTTGTCAAAGTAATCTGAAGTTTGCAAAAAGGAATGGTAATTAAAACAGTGTGTTGTAAAATCATGTCATTTTTATTTTTATTTTTTTTTTTAACTACCCTGCAAGTAATTTGATTTGTACAAGTTTTATAACAGTAAGCGCCTAGAAAATCGAAAATTTGAAGACCCTTAAAAAAATTTTGTTCTTTCTTATAATTAAAACTTTCAAAAAAATTATATGTAAAAAAAAAAAAAAAAAAAAAAAGGGAAAAAAAAAAGAAAGAATTTAATTTTCTTGTAAATGGGAATAACAATTTAACTATAATAAATCATTTTATATTATACCTTTTTTACATTCAAGATTATATGAAAAAAGATAAAAAATGTTTGGAAAAATAATCTCATAATTAACTTTTTTTAATAACTAACTTTTATTTTTGATACATTAAAAATTTATCAAGTGTAATTTTTAAATATTAGATTATCGTCTGAAAAAATATTCTAATAAGCCCTTCCCGTTGCGTATTCGTGTACGTGACGTACTCCAACCCTTGATTATTCCTACTAGTAATTTTCATTGAAAATTTGTCTTATTTAAACACAGTATTTATACGATTAAATTAGGAAAAATTTTCATTCGAAATTACCGATCGTAAAAGATTAAAAATTCTGTAAAAATTGCTCGTCGCGAAGAGGTTAAGAGGTTAGATTCACCTAATCATTCCATATTTTAACAAGAACGAAAAATCATGCGTCAAAAATAGATTATGTAACACTTTCCAACGCTTACAAAATAATTTTACAAATCATTACCGTTTAATAAGCTGAAAGATAATATCCAAGTAAACAATTTGGAAAACGCATAACATATTTAAAAACGTAATTTCAGGAATTTCCAACATATACAATATTCGGAAAAATATCCGCATACTTTTATTCAGCCCTGTATATGATCTATAGATTTGTATACATGCTACATAGGATGCCAAATTTTAGTTTAGTTAGGAAACGCGTAGCACAGTTTAAAATTATCCTTCTGGAGTTTCTGTCAATAAACGGAAATGTGTTCACGAACTTTTGTGCTGCCCTGTATATGATCTACAGAATTTATGCACACCAAGTAATAGACAAAAATTGAGTTGAATTTAAAATCGCGTTCAGCAGCTTAAAACGCACTTCCAGGAATTATTGTTAACAGACAGTAGAGAATTCTTTTGTGTGTCCCTGTAAATCAATGATGACTGCTATACACACAATATTCTGTAGTAAGCCTCTGGTAATGCACCTTAGTGATATATATAAATTTTGATGCGTTTAAACTAGTGAATCATTATTTAATTAAACCGCAAACGATTTTTCTCCATAGACGTAATGTAACGGAATTCTTTTGACTGTCCCTGTAAAGTAACTATAAGTGCTATGCACACCCTATTCCATATTAAGCTTTTTGCAATGCACCTTAGTGATATATATCAATTACAATGTGTTTGAAATTGCGTAACGTCATTAAAATAAACCGCAAATGATTTTTCCCCATAGACCGTAATGTAACGGAATTCTTTTGAGTGTCCCTGTAAAAAAACTATAAGTGCTACACACTTCAGTTGAAATAGGGAACATGCTATAGATAACGACAATAACATATAAAAATTGCAGGGCAATCCGAGCATATTTACGGGAGTTAGAAGAGCACGGACAGACGGCAGACGGCCATGCGGCAGACAAACCGAAGTCATAAACACTTTTCAACTAGGTTGGAAAGTGTTAAAAAAGAAAAAAGAGAACATGCGTACTAGAGATAAGACGGGCTCGGGCTCAAAATAAAAATTGTATTTATTCACAAACTGAATAAAAGGGGGGGGGGGGGCAACAAGAATGTATTTTAAGTTTCTTAAAGTCTTTTACATTCATTTAAAAATCTGTTTGAAAGGAAATTGATTTGTTATTGATGATATATAAGGAGAAATGTTATGTCTGATTCTGAAGACTTTGCACAGTTAGTGTTGGTAAAATAAAGAAGCCATGGTATATATTATATCCCTTGTCTATCCTCGCTTTCTGTTTGAAATCTTTTTCCAGAATTACTGTAAAACAGAATTTATGTCTTTCTGCCATAGTTGTACAATGGTAAGTTAAAAGAATAAGAATTATGAGTTTTGCAAATTTCTGCCAGTGAATGGGTATAAATAATAAATTTGCTATTTTAAACAGATTTTTAGGGATATGAAAATCACGAAACATTGACATGAAGGAGTATTTAGGATTAATATTTATTTCTATGCAATAGAAGATATACGAATGTATGATAAAATTAATTTTGTAACAATTTTAAAATGTTATTAACAATTTTTTACTGCGTAATTTCGGCATCGGGCTCTGATGACACAAAAATTTACGGTTCATCTCTAAATACATACCATCAAACGAAAAAAATATATATTCGATTACAATATTAATATGACTGATTAATTTAAATTAATAATTTAAAAAAAAAAAGATATTTAAAGGCAGATTTAAATAATGTTTTTAATTTGAAAGGAAGTAATTTATACTAATGATATTCCTTATGCAATATGAAGAAATATGCTTTTATACACGCAATAGTAGTTTCAGGCAAGGAAAAAAGTATGCTCATAACGAATCACAAAATATAAAAATAAGACGTAGGCTATATGTAAAAATTAAAGCATTTGATTGCGTCTATATTAAAATTATAGCATTTTAATTAAACGTAACTACCATGTTAAAACGAAAACGTTTTAGTTGTACCTAAACAAAAGTCGTTTCTTAGGCATGAAATAATTTGTCTTTCGTTAGAAAATACGACGATTGAACAGAAAATTGATTTTTTAGGGTTCCGTACTTAAAAAGTAAAAACGGAACCATTATAAGATCACTTGTGTGTCTGTCCGTCTGTCACATGTGTTTTTCTCGAAAACTATGGAACGTGGAAAGTTCAAACTTGGCAGAGTTATAAAGGCTACTGACCCATATATTTATAGATTATTAGCCATTCGCAAATATTTTTGGAAAATTTTAAGGGGGTTAATTAAGTTACTTGTTTTTTGTTTGTTTGTTTGTAATCGTGTGGGGTATCGTTAGAAAGATCACGTAATACCGAACTTAAAAATATATTTGTTTTAACTTTAGGGATTGTATTGTCAGAGATATCGTTTAAAATGTACTGCAAAAATATACCCCCCCCCCCTCCCGCCCACCCCTATTTCCCAAGCTACTGAAACTAAAATTATGAAAAAATTAAAGGTAGTAGGAATTTATTTAAACATTGTAGAAAACTATAGCGATTATCCTAGGTCACAGTTTTAGAGAAAATCGCATTTTTCCGTTACACACAAACTTTACTTTGCGGCCGCTCGAGGTACCTTATCGACGCGGAATCATTCAAGGATTGTTGATAATGATTTTCGAAAAGATTTGTCGGTAATTAGCCGAGATGTTAATTAAAAACCTATCTAGAAAAACGCAGCACGGGCCAAGGCGGCGTTGCAACTTTGCTACCTCTTTTCGAAGCGCGTTTGGCAACACCGACGCTATTAAGATAATATTGTAATAGCGCCGGTAACGGTTTGGCACAATGTCAAGTTTAAACTTTGTACAACGTCTTTGTTTTAGGTAAGGCGAATCATAGTGATAATTAATCAACGTTTTTCATTTCAACTTAATTCAATTATTGAAAAATAAATCATAGAATAATTCATAGGATAAGTTTTTCACAAAGTCTTATTATTTTTTTAGCAAAAATTTGTCTGTAATATTGCAGTTAGTAATTAATAAATTTATTGTACGGAACCCTTTGTGCGCGAGTAGAACTCGCACTTGACCGATTATTTCTCTACATTTACGGTGAGTGCTGATTTTATCGATCAGGCTTTACTAAATTCCAATAAAGACTCATTGAATTTCCTCATATAAAGTAATCATACATCCACTTATCTATTTTTTTTAAAAAATCAAAATCGACGAATATAAAATTAAAGAGCCAAAAAAGGAAAGAACTTAGATGCTTCATCACATTTCAGTTTTCAACATTATGATGTAATTGAGTCAACGCCCTCTAGGTTTATATATAAGGAAATGTGTGAATGGACATATCAAATTCCGATGAGGCTAAATCCAGTTCTGATATCATTTTTCCAAAGAGACTACTTCAAAAATGGAGCCATGGATTCAAAAAGCGTAGGTGTCATTTACAAAAGTGCTAAAAGGGCACAAAAATCTGTTAAGGATCAAATAAAATTATTAATATTTTAATTTAGAAAACTTCATAAATTATAGACCCCGGCATGCATTTTCAACAAAAAAAATTAAAGCAAGTTTTATTTTACTGTATTTTCAAGTGGAAGGATTGCAGAAACCGTTATATGACCAAGATACTTCAATTACACTCGATAGCCACGAGGGAAATAACTTAGCACACGTGCATAAACAGCTTTTTTGTGAAACGAGTCATTTAAGAGAGACCTTTATTCCGACTATACCGCATTCATTCGTACGGGCCCACGGGCCAAGCATTGCATAACTCTTTTAGAGAAGTGAAAACTAAAAGAAAGTGAAGGCGATAAGAAAAGAAACGATCGTAAAGAGGGGGGGGGGGGGATTGTTACCATTCCCTAGATTTTCAAATTTAATTAATTAAATTTTCTTTTCCTCTCATGATGGATGTAAAAAGAAAAAAAATATTCTCAAATGATTTAATATAATTAAACAATAATAAAAAATAAATAAATAAATAAATAAAAAGGTTTTTTTTTCGTAATTTTTTTTTTTTTTTGGGGGGGGGGGGGGCGCAGAGCTCCCTTGAATCCCTCATAGAAGATAATTTTTAGTCCTTTTTTTAGGGTTTCGTTCATCTCACGAAACCCTATTGCTCCCGCTCCGTTGTCTGTCTGTCACAGAGCCATTCTCGAAAAGTATGTAACTTACAGAGTTGAAACTTTGTGTATAAATCAGAATATCAGCTGTAAAGAGCTGAAAATATTAAAATTTGAAAAATTCGTATTATTTTAATAAATAGAGATAAAAAACCAAAATTCTAACAGCCTTTTCCTATTAAATTTAAACATTTTTCTTTATAGGCGATGCCAAAAATTAAAAATCAACGATGAAAATCTTTCTACAATAATTATTTTTCTATCAGACGATTTTCACGTGAAAAATGAAATAAAAAGTTTCACCAATTGAAAAAAAGATTAATATGAAATAAAATTGATTAACATCATAGTGGTAATAAAACATTAAACGGAAAGATTTCTCAATAATACAAGGAGTATGAGTATGTGTATGTGCACAAAACAGATTAATATCACGTCATTAGAGAATTAAAAAGAAAATCTGACGTCATATCGGAAGGTCAACGGATTTTTCAAATGTTTCAGAATAATACAAAGCGTGTATCAATATGAGTAATAGAGAATAGTAAATATATGAGTTTGATAAACATATTGAATCATAATAAAAATCCGAATATGGAAATATTCGCATATTTTTACATTTTGAAGGTGTACAACATGTTTAATTTTGAAATTATTTTTTTTAAATATCGCATTTAGTCCGCATGACAGATATTACAGTGAGAGAATATAATAGCGGGCTTAGACCGCTATCGGAATGTTTTAGATATTCGAAAAAAAGAAAAAATAGACCGGTAAATTTTTACTTTATAAAAAACATGACTTTTTTTTTTCTAAATGAAATTTGTTTGAATTTATTAAAGAAAGGATAAAGTGCTTTGAAAGGAATATTAAACGAAACCCTTTGAGCGATCTTCGATCAGACTTATCCACTTCTTTTTTATTATACATTCATATAATAAGAAATTTTCTTGAAACTTAGCGCAAGTCGTTACCGTAATCAATATGACATGCACGTAGTGTACTGCTTTAACTGTACTTTTTTTTAAACCGCGTATTAAAAAAAAATAATAACTGAAAGTTTTGTAAAAAATATTTCACAACAGAATTTTTATTTAAAACTATAGCAAGCTACGCCCGCTGCGCTGGTCGGTTTCTACAAATGAGCCTTGAATCAAACGAGATATATCGTTTAATTTGACCTTGTATTTGAAAGTAATCTGTCTATTTACCTGGAATATCCTTCCACATTACTGAAAAATGGCGTGATTGCGCTATTATATTTTCTAGTGTGCAGTCAAAATTTTAGCTGTTAAGCCAACTCTTTTATTTGGTCATTTACAGTTAAGGTTTGCTAAAGAATGATAAAACTATATACAATATACTAAAACCATCACTAAAAATTGTCGAACTAACAATGCAAACAAATTAACTAACAAAATCTATTCAGAAGTTTTTATAAAGGCTAATCTTTGATAATCGGGTTCATCTGATTATAGAACTTTTCCACTTAATTCTAAAACTAACAGAACGATATAAAATATACTAAAACCATCCTTACAAATTATTTACTTAATGCAAGTCGCAAAAAATACGCCCAGTAAAACTTTCAAAAAGGCTAATCTTTCGAAATCGGGTTCACCTGACTATATAACTTTCACACATAACTGTTTGACTGTTTGCAACGTAGAACAATATGTAGTACATTAAAACCATTCCTGAAATAGCATCTAACTAACAATACAATTCTCATCAAAATCCGTCCAGTCGAACTTTTTCAGAAGGCTAATCTTTCATAATCGGAATCAAATATGGAAAAGGCTAATATTTGATTTAAAAAAATGGCCACCCAATTTTCGAATTTCCCCCTATAATTCTAGAACTAAGCAACGTAGAATGATATGTTATATAATAAAACTTTCCCTAGAAAATTATCTATCAGTGTAGGTTCCATCGAAATCCATTCGGCAAAATCTTTTAAAAAGGCTAATATTTCATAATCGGATTGATCTGATTATAGAACTTCCCAGAATAATTCTATAACTAAGCTACGTAGAACGATATATTATAAAATAAAACTATCCCTGAAAAATTATCTTACAGTTTAAGTTCTACGAAAATCCATTCAGTAGAACTCGAGTTATAAGCAGCCGGAACGAAATTTCATATATGTAGAAGTAAATAGAAGTATGTATATACATATATTTGTGTAGATATATGTGTGTATATATATATATATTCATACATATAAGTGTATATATATATATATATATTCATACATATAAGTGTATATATATATATCATCATCATCATCATCATCAACCGTTTTCAATCCACTGCTGGATGTAGGTCTCCCCCAGATTTTTCCATTGTTGCCTGTCTAGTGCTTTAGTCATCCAATTAACACCGGCCAGTTTTCTGATTTCGTCACTCCATCTTACTTGAGGTCGTCTTCTTGGTCGTTTTACATCTCTGGGATACCACTGTAGGGTGTTTGTGCTCCATCTATTGTCTTGTCTTCTTGCAATGTGCCCAGCCCATTTCCATTTTAGCCGTTTAATTCTCTCGATGATGTCAAAAACTTTCGTCTGACTTCTTATCCACGTTATTCTCTTTCGGTCTCTTCTGGTTATGCCTAGCATACATCTTTCCATACTTCGCTGCGTTGTTTGTAATCTTTGTACCATCCGTTTTGTTAGTGTCCAAGTTTCTGCTCCATAAGTTAGTGCAGGCAAAACACATTGGTTAAACACCTTTCTTTTCAAACAAAAAGGCATGTTACTCTTCAGAATAATATTGTTCTTCCCAAAAGCACTCCATCCATTTCTTATTCTTCTATTGATTTCATTCATGATACTGTTGTCTGATATTTCTTGTCCAAGGTACACATAACTTTCAACATCTTTAATCTCAGTGTTGTTGTAGACGATTTTCTTTTTTGATGCAAATGAATTGAACATCACCTTAGTCTTTTCCAAATTTATTTTTAATCCCACATTAATGCTAGCTTCTGCCAAATCTTTTAGCATATTTTGCAATTCTTCAGGGCTATTACTGAAAATTAAAATGTCATCAGCAAACCGGAGATGGCTTAAATATTCCCCATTTATTCTAATCCCTTTGTTTTCCCAATCCAGCTTCTTGAAAATACTTTCTAAGACAGCAGTAAAAAGCTTAGGCGAAATGGTGTCTCCCTGTCTTACTCCTCTTCCAAGCTTGATCTTCGCATTTCCTTTGTCCAAACGGATGGTGGCTATTGCTTTCTTGTAGATCTTCTTTATGATATTAATATAAGGTTTGTCTATACCAATGTCCTCCAGAGAAGTAATTACTGCAGATGTGTAGACCGAATCAAATGCTTTTTCATAATCAATAAAGGCAAGGCAGAGAGGTAAATTATATTCTTTATGTTTTTCTATAACTTCCCTTACTGTTTGAATATGATCCATTGTGCTAAATCCACTTCGAAATCCTGCTTGTTCTCTAGGTTGAGCTGAGTCCAGAGCTGATTCAAGTCTTGTCGTTAAAACTTTGGTGAAAATTTTATAAATCACTGACAGTAAGCTGATTGGACGGTAGTTTTTAATGTTTTCCTTTTCTCCTTTCTTATAAAGTAACACCATCACAGCATTATTCCAATCTTCTGGTACATCTGATTTCTCGAGACATTTGGAAAACAGTATGGCTAGCATTTTTGCAAATTCTTCTCCTGTTTCTTTGATAAGGTCAATTGTAATTCCATCTTCGCCAGGGCATTTACCTTTTTTCATGCCTCTAATGGCTTGTACAACTTCATCTGTCATCACTGGGATTATCTCTTCAGTTTCTGTTATGTTTACTAGTGGATCACGTAGGTTGATTTCCCTTTGATCTTCACATTTATATAGATCGTTATAGAATTTTTCGACAATGTGTACTATTTCATTATTGATTCTGGTGATTGTTCCATCTGCTCTCTTCAGTGCAAAAATACCTTTTCTTCCAACACACAGTTTGCGCTTAGCTGATTTTAAACTTTTGTTATCTTCTAGAACTTTTTTGACAAGATCACAGTTAAATTTTCTGATATCTTCTGTAACACATTTTCTTACCGTTTTACATAATTCTGCATATTCAACTCTTGATTTAGGATAGTTTTTCTTCATTTTAAATTCTCTGCGTTTCTTCATCAATCTTCTTGTTTCTTCTGTTATTTTCTTTGTTTGCTTTACTCGTGCTTCACCAGCTATCGTCCTTGCAATTTCTTGTAGAGTATTTGTTATTTTCTTGTTCACTACTGTAACATCTTGTTCTTCTTCTAATATTGATTGAAGTACTTAAAAACGATTTTTAAGTTCTAAATTAAATTCTTCTTTATGTTTCTGGAGATTTATAATATCGACTGATTTGTTTGAGCATTGCAAAAGCTTCATTCTTTCCACTTTAGTATTTAAAAGCAGTTTGCATCTAACTAACCTGTGATCGCTTCCTGTATTGAAGTTATTGAGAACGCTGCAATCCTGAATAAGATGCTTTTTGTTTGTCAAGATGTAGTCGATTTCACTTGTTGAGCCGTTTGCACTACGCCATGTCCATTTTCTTTGTGGCTTTTTCTTGAAAAATGAGTTCATGATATACATCTGTTCACATTCTGCAAATTCAATCAATCTGTTTCCTCTTTCATTACGCACCCCATATCCATGATTTCCTACTGAGAACTCACCTTTCTTTTTTTCCCCAATTCTAGCATTCCAGTCTCCCATTATTAATTTTATGTAGCATTTTCCTTTTTGATGCATTGAAGCTACTTCTTCATAGAAATCCTCAATTTCTTCATCAGTATAGCTAATTGTTGGTGCATAAACTTGGGTAATTTGCAGCTTGTATCTTTTTGACACTTGTATAACTAACCTTGCAACTCTATCTGATGCACTATCATATTCTACGATTTGATTCTTCCACCTTTTATGAATCAGAAATCCTACACCACTTGTTTTTCCATCTTTTGTACCTCTGTAGTACAATACATGTCCACTGGCAAGATCAATCTTCTCTTCACCTTTTCTTCTTACTTCGCATAATCCTAGAATGTCCCAGTTGATTCTTTCTAATTCTTCTTCAAGTTCCTGTAAACGACTTTCAGAAGATAAGGATCGTCCATTATACGTAGCCAAGGTCATCAACTTATGGCAGCCAAGCCGAGCCCGGTGATTCTTAGCACCCTCTGTCTTCATGTTTTTCTGATCGCTGCCGTAATCAGGAACATGCAGACTGCCGGGAATTGAGGGCCGTGATTTGTTTTGTGAATTCATGGTAAAATAAGGGGGGAGGTGGCCAAATTCCTCCACGCTGGCCAAGCGGGTTGGAGGAAGCCCATCCGCGTTCGTTCCCCATGCACTAGGCAAGAGTACTAACAGGCTGCACCGATGGAAGGTGCGGATTGGACATTAAGTCTCTGCTCCCAGTCGATTCCTTTAAGTCCTCCTCTGAGGCATTTAAAGGGTCTTCTCCTAGTTAACAAGCAGAGGCTATTAAACAGCCCATATATATATATATATATATATATATATATATATATATATATATATATATATATATTCATACATATAAATGTATATCTATGTATGTATATGCATGTTTTCGTGTAAATATATTTATGTATATACATATATTTGTGTAGATATATGTGTATATATATTACATGTATACATATATCACTGGCGCCCGGCTAACCGAAAAGTACCAAAAAAATGCAGTCTTACACTTAAAAAAAAACACCTTTTGGCTTAAAATCTCTCATCAAAACTGTTTTTCTTTTTTTTTAAATAAAATTAGTAACAGTTTTTTCTTTATTTTTCCAGAGGTATAGCCATTTCAATTCTTTCTGCAACAAATAAAGACACCTTTTGGCTTAAAATCAAATTGTTTGGGGTCAAAAGTAAAATCAAAAACAAAAGATACATACCGCCAAATATTGTTTCAATATAGAAATCAATTTTTTAAGCATTACAAACATTCCCAATCATGTTTAAATTGAATATTTTCGTTTTATAATATTCTCTCATCAAAACTCTTTTTTTTTTTTTCTCTTTCTTTCTTTTTCTTTTTCTTTTTTTTTTTTTTTTTTTTAATAAAATTAGTAACAGTTTTTCTTTTATTTTTCGACATGTATAGCCTTTTCATTTCTTTCTGCAACAGTAATGATCGCCTAAAAATTAGCAATGGTAACCTTTTCGGCCAAAATAACAGAACTTTCTATCATAATTCTATAACTAATATACGTAGAACTTTGTGTTATATACTAAAACCTTCCCTGAAAAATTATCTCTCGAACAGTGTAAGTTCCATCAAAATCGATTCGGCAGAACTCGAGTTATAAAGGAACGGAACGAAATTTCCGTTTGCGTTTTATATATATAGTAGATTATTTAACTTTTTTATTTAACTTATTTCTCTATGCTTTATATTTTATCTATATTATAAAGGACCAACGTGTCCGTGGGTAACGCTGACGTCATTTTGCGAATGGCAACACTTGACTATGAAATGTCGGTTTTACGATATTTGCTACAACATTTTTTTAAGTGCACATTTTTAATTTTTACACCATTATAAAGGAGGAAATAAAGCTACTTTCAAATGCAATTTGTTTGAAAACTATGGCGATTTACTCATGTATTGTAGCATTTAAATTACATTTGATTTTTTTTTCTTAATTGTCTCTATGGCTTGCAGACGATTACAAAATATTAATCCGTTTGCACTTTAAACAATTTAAAAAGTTCAGCATTTGTTTCCAGCTAATATTCAATAACGAAATTAAAACTTCATTAAGCAATAAATAAAATAGTATAAATAAAACACAAATTTAACACACATGTAATCGAAATAAGCGCTTAAAACCGCAGAAATTATCAGAATTTAAAAAAAAAAAAAAACTGCTGTAGAACGAAATTTTTAGCGAGTTCTTCGGCTATCAACTTCTGGCACGAGGCCAATCCGAAATTACTGATTTTAATAAATTTCAAAATTTTATTTGAATAAATAAGCGACATATTTCATATAAAAATGTTCTTTGGTATTGTTAGGGACAATCTAAAAAAATTATTAAATGTAAAAAGTCTATTATAGTTTTCAATAATAATAATAATAATAAGGGTTTCCACATATATTCTCTATCCCGGTTGGATGCCCTAATTTATTTAACAGAGAAAATCCTGGTTCGAATCGACATATTTTCACTTGGTACTGATCAAATGACCGGCTGCTGGTAAGTTTAGTGTTAAAAAATCCTAAAAAGGGAAGAAACTAAGAGGCTTCATCCCAATTTAATCTCCAACGTTATGATGCAATTGAGTCAACGCCCTCGAGGTTTATATAAGGAAATGTATGAATGACATATCAAATTCCGATGAGGCTAAATCCAGCCCTGATATCATTTCTCCAAAAAGACTACTTCAGAAAATGGAGCCTCGTATTCAAAAAGCGTAGGTGTCATTCACAAAAGTGCTAAAAGATCTGTTAAGGATCAAATATAATTATTTATATTTTCGTCTGAAATACTTCAAAATTATAGACCACTACACACATTTTTCAACACAAAAAACTGAAAACAGGATTTTTTTTATTATCTTTATTTTTTCTTTTCAAGTGGAAGGATTGCAGAAACCGTTATATGGCCAAGATGCTTCAATTACACTCGATAGCCATGAGGGAAATAACTTGTAACAAACACACGTGCAAACACTTTTTTGAAACTAATCATTTTTATTATCATTATTTTTATATACTTTAGCTTTTTAATTTACAGCAGCCAGGTCTTTACTCGTGAAATCTGTGGATTTATAATAACTTAAATTATTTTAATTTACATGCAATAATAAATAAACAGGAAAAATGAGAGCGATTTAATTTTTTGCAATTGCTTCTATTGTTAGCTTCTATTGAGGAATTATTACTATTACTATTTTAGTTAAACATAAAAGAAAAATAATAGCTAAGACAGCAAGAAAATATACAAGTTTCTGATCAATAAAGAGATTTCTGTCGATTCGCTAACCAGCGAAAGTAATGAAGTGTGAGTCGCTCCCTCTCCCATCATCCAAAGAATGACTCATGATGAGACAGCAGCAGACGATCTTAAATCCAATGAGACAATTTTACATTACGCAGAATAATTTTAGGAGATGACTAATAATTTGCCTGAACCAATATGCTACAACTTTTACAATGGAGCACATGTAAAGTAGAATGTCAAAAATTATACAGGGTTTTTCTGAAACTTTTATTCCCCAAACTCTGCTTCATTTATATATATATATCTAATATCTTCCGATATATCTGAAGTATAATATAACCGAGCACATGAAAAATTAAGACATCTGACAAGTAAAAGTTTCATTTTTGTCCCCCAAAACATTACTTTATACGCGTATTACAATTTTCTTAATTAAAATTTACGATAGGGAATTGTGCTTATTGTACGGGTGGGAGGTTAGTTGTCGTCGTTCAAATAATTAATGAGAAAACGATAAATTGTCGCAGTTTTTCCTTTAAACAAGGCCATTTAATCTGAGATTTAAAAAAAAAAGTGTGGAGTGAAATTACATTGATGATATTTTCTGTCGAGTAGTATAGTATAATAAATATAACATAATATTTTGATAGTTTTAATACAATTGCAATAAAGGATTTCACTCTTGAGAATGCTCTCGGAATTAGCTCAATTTTAAATGTTGAATCTTTGGAGGTATTCACAGAAATTTCGTGAAATTTAATTTTTGGCTATTTTGAGGATCTAAATCTGTTTCCTGATGCCAAAATTGAACGTAGAAAAATTTAAAGTTTGTTTATACTTCAATATTGAGACGGATCGCCTTCTACACTTTATTTATTTATTTTTTTATTATTATTTAATTATTATTATTATTATTTTTTTTTTTTTTTTGTAGATTTATAAAATACTCAATACCCAAATGCATCAGGGATCTGTTTGGGGAAAAAACTAGGTCCTTTAAAGAACACTTGACAATTTTTTATCTTAAAACAGTACCCTTCAGAAAAAAATTTAATATTAAAACAGGAACCTTTCATAAAAAATTTCTTCCGAAAACAGGATCTTTTACAAAATTCTTTCTCTTAAACTTTTTCCTTCTCCAAACTGAACCTTTCACAAATTTAATCATTTTAAAGTAAAATCTGATGTCACCAAAGAACCTATTATCTAGCTTTTAGATATGTAAAGGACTTTGTTTAAAATGTATAAACTAGAAGCTCCTATGAATCTAAATATAATTTGAAATTCACAAAATTAAGACTAGATTTTTCACAAATATAAAAAAAAAACTATTTACAATTTACAAAAAAAAAAAAAAAAGAAGAAGAAAAAAAAAAGAAAGAAAAGAAAGAAAGAAACAGGACCCTGAGCGAAAAGTCTGGACAGACCCCTGTGAATGATATATTTTGCTTTTCTCTGCAACAATTAGGTGATTAACCCCTTGGGGACGAGCGACACGTATACGTGACGCCCTTCTTTAATCATCGCATTTTTGGGATTCAAATAAGCGAAAATTTCTGTTTTTAAAAACCGGTGCTAAAAGATTAAAAATTCTGTAAAGGACGCTCGTCGCGAAGGGGTTAAGGATTTTTCCTTTAATTTTTCTTCTTCTCTTGGCCTATTGCATAAGCGGAGATTAATGTTATCACTCTGAAGACTTAATGCGTGTGGCTGTAAGAACAACTTGCCATTTGTCTAAGTTGCGTATAGATCAAGTTCTGAGTTCAAAAGTCAAATTATATTGATTTCGGCCTTCTTTTCCAAAGACTTTGTTTCCAGTTGTGACTGTTTTTGTTGCTCTTCATCGCAAAGCGAAAATTAACAAAAGAAATTCTCTTCAGTGGAGGCGATAAATCTGTCAGGGACTTTTAGAGATCTGCAAGAGCAAGGGCTTAGGCCGGGCCCGCTGACATTTTTTTTTTCTACGGGCCGGGTCTGAATCTGCACTAAATTATTCCCAGAACGAATAGAGCAGGGTTTTTTTTTTTTTTCTAAAAATAATAAAGATAATGAACTTTTGCTAACGGAATCTTTGGAATCTCAGAGAAATATTTCAAATATGATGTTTTTAACCATTTATTTTCTTTTATTCCAAACTACATTATTTTTTTTTGTATCTAAGAGTATAAATGATCATTAATGTTGTTATCTGTAATATAGGACTTGCGGACATATAGTCTGGAATATACGGTAAAATATTCTCAAAAATATGTATGCATTATTTATTCTTTAAAAGAATATTATTTGTACGTAAAGAAAAACTGGAATATTTTTGAAGAAATTGAGTCGGGCCGGGGAGCGCCTGGTTTCATTGATTTTTGCATCGGTCGGGATGGGCCATGAACTGCGAAAATATAAACGGGCCGGAGCACGGCCGAACTTTTTTACACCGGGTCAGGCTAAGATAGGTAAATACGGGTTAGGATCCCTTACAAAGGCTCCCACGGAGGGCACTCCTCCTAGGGCCTATATCCCTCCAGTAGATAATCGGCCGTCATAAAATCAACCAACCAACCAGGCCAAGATAGCTTTCTTTCGGGCCAGGAAATTTCGGCCCGTGCAGATCTCTGGGGACTTTCCAGTTTCCACATCTACCATCGCATTTTGTTGTCATCCGACAAAAGAATGACCACATCAAAGACGTCGATAAAGATCCACAAGCTCTCGTATAGGCGTATTTTAACATTAAAATACAGCAGAACCTCGATTATCCAAGCAAGGGCCCCAGAGCAGCCTCGTACAAACGGAAATTTGTTAAATACAGACTAAATTTAATCATACAAAATTGTATTTGGTAATAAAAACATCCATAAGAAAGAGAAACAAAAAAAAAATATCAAAATATGCAAATTGCGAAAGTATATCAAACTTTTTTTCATGTATTTTGACCAATTCTTTTATTATACTTTATGTTATTTTTGTGCGAGTAATTGGCTTTATAACACCATCCAGGTTTTCTAGCAGGCAAAGTCATATCAAACAAATGGTTTTGATTTTTAAAAGCGTGGAGGTTGAAATTTATAATACGGAAGTTTTATAATATTGATTTGACTATCTCTCCGACAAATTGATTTAATAACCGACATTTCCTACGATGCTTCCTTTAAATAGGTCTTCCAGCGATTTAACAGAAATTAATACAGCTCCAGAAGTTCTATTGTACTTTATACTGAAATTGGAAACAATAAAAAGAGTTTCTATTATAGAATAAAAGTGCCTCTACAACATTTATTTCAGGATATCTAATGGAACTTCGTCATCTCCCTCAAAGCACTTTTAGAAACTCAAAATGTGCCGATTTATGAAAAATTCTATTATTGTTATTTAAACGTAGATGAAAAATACACTCAAAATTTCGAAAATTCGAGTTACAAGCAGTCGAATTTAATTGAGGTTGTTAAATCGCAATATTCAATCGGCACAAGAAGAGCGCGATATCGAGAGAAAAAGAAAAGAAAACATGAACATTTAACTTTTTAATTCTATAGATCATGGATATAATGTTTTTACGAACGAATGCAAACAGTTAACATTTCAATATTATTATTATTTCCTGATATCAAGTCGATTCCTGTGCGTTTGGGGGTTACACCCGATCCGAAAAATAAATTTCACTTCTACTCTATCCAAACCACAAAGAAAAAAAAATCGTCAACCCGAACTGAAAGAAAATTAATCCATAGTTTAAAATTATAGAAAAATAGTCTACAAAATTACATCTGTAATATCACTTTTATCTTTTATGTTTAAAAATGAATACATTTATATACTCATCAATTTTCAACTGTATAGTTTTTTCATCTGAAAAAATATTCTAGATATTTTTCTTTGAGAAATCGGAATCAGCCCGAACCAGATTCCTAAGTGTCAAATCCCAACGCGAAACAATTAAAGCCTACCCGACCAGCAACGAAAATAATTAGCTTCAATCCAACCCGACGGGACCCGGTAAAATCGAGTTACCCCTCCCGATGAAGGACTCTACTATTGAACCGTATATATGGCGATACGGATGACATAATTTAAGTTTTACTGTACATATAAACAATTAAAAGTGTTGAGTTTTGTAGTTTCCAGGGATAGTTATAGTTAAAAAATCCATGCCTTCACCATTGATTATAACTAACAAATTTTGACAACACAAAAACTGCTTTTAATTTACACATGACATACAACAGGTGGTTAAAATGGCAGAAAATCCTTTAAAACTATGATTCCAACTATTTATCGCATAGCAATCGGTGATAAAAATGTTTATATTTGAGTTGATACCGGACTAAAAGTTTTGAAATTAAAAAAAATATATATTTTAATGATTAAATAACAACAAAAATCTAGGGATAGAGATATATAATGAATATTAAATTTAAATACTCATAAGCTTCTACTTCTTGCATTTCAAAAATATTTAAATATTTCATTTTTTTCATTGAATCAATCATTCTAATCTACAAAAGATTTAGTTAGATTAGAACATTTAAAATAAAAATAATTTTCAAAAGGATGTCAACTGCCAAAAAGCAAGAAAACTTTTGAAATATTTCTGAGTAAAAAATTCTGTAATTTATTAGTACACAGTAATATAATCTTGAACTTATTTAGACTCATAGACACTTAATCAAAATAATTTTAACACTAATAAGAGGTACAAAATAACTAGCAAAATTTTACAAAGATAGTATTATATCTATCTTATTTTATTTTTCTTTTTTTCTTTTTTTATATTGTACATAAACTCTATAGTAGTAGTATAAAAATACTAAAACATTACACTTTCTTTAAAATTATAATGACATTCCATATTTCTATTAAATTTTTTAGCTAAATTATTATATATTTCTTTACAGCTTAGGGATGGATACTGATACAATAAAATGTTCAAATATTTTTCAGACTATAAAAATTTAAATGTAAGTTATCATGAATTCTTTATTTTTTTATGTTTTTTTATCATTTAATCTTTAAAATAATTTTATAAATTAGCCCTTTAATTTTTTTAATCAGATATCAGCTCACGTTTGAAGATATTACAACTGTATTGCGATTTTTAAAAAGTTCATAATCAAAGCTTGTGTTTAGACACTAATTTAAATACATATATATATATATATATATATATATGTGTGTGTGTGTGTGTGTGTGTGTGTGTGTGTGTGTGTGTGTGTGTGTGTGTGTGTGTGTGTACTTATATATTTTTTTCTCGTGTGCGATTTTGTACAAATAATATAGTTAAAAATTGTACACTATTTTTTTCCTTGTGGACGATTTGAAAAAAAAAAAAATGTATCATGCTGTACGTCGTACACACACAAATTTACATATAAAAGTGAACATTTAAAAAAATTACGTGGGAGTTTATATCAATAAATGCGCTGACAAAACAAAATCAAAAGTTTGCATAAAGATACTGCACAAACATTAGGAATATCTTAGGAACAACACTAAATTGACACTTACCGGTCAAAAAACACCTCTCTGCAAATGATGAATCAAAACACAAACCAAGATGTCAAAACAGGAGAATCGTACACAATATAAAAGTTTTAAAATATTCCACAGATTGTAAAGTGCACACGAAACTAACTGAAAATTAAAAGTGCTCACGTAAACAAACTAAATAATCTACACAAAACTGTTAGCAAGCAGTTGCCGCGTTGCTAGCTAACCGCTGAATTAACGATTATGCCGCGAGGTAATGTTGACCGCCGCGCCACGTTTGGAGTATGCGCGAAGTAAATTTACTGTTTCATATTCATGGTGACGGCATCTAGTGTTAATAATAGTTACTAGTTTCTCTATTTAAAAGAATATGCAAGTAATGTTGAACAGAATTTTGATTAGATTAGATGGGCGCCAGCAAAACAAAATCAGGCAGCTACAAAGTTTTTGGAACAGATGTGCCCGTAGTCCGTTTGTTTATTTTTATTTTTTAATGCAGAATATAAATATGAAATAAACTAAACTACTAATAATTTTTTGTCAGATCCCCACGTGCAAAACAATTTTTAAACATATCAACATAAGAAGCAACAAAGAAATGTAACAGATAAGGCATAAGGCAAAATAAGCTTTTACCAACTTTTTTTTTTTTCAAAACGAAGCGTTAAAACAGCTCTTTTTTTTCCATCAGGGGAGGGGGGTGGGGGGTGGAAATCTGCTACCCTGAATTCAACTCCCCGTGCGAGACCGATTTTAAACACATAAAAGCAAAAAGCAAAACGTTATTAAAAATTGACTTCCACGGGTATGTTCAGGGGGGAAGGGGGGGGGGGGGGGGTAGAGCCTGCCTGATAAAAAATCCTTAGTTATTTTTCTTTTGGAATTTAATTTTTAACTCACGTGAGAAGAATACATATACTTTTTTTTAAATCAAATTCATGGGATAAAATAAAATAGTTCATTTAATTATAAAATCCAGGGAAGGGTATCTGCCCTCCTTTCGGGAGCTCATGTTAGTAGGTATTTTACTGAGCACACCATAGAATCAGGGTGTGTTTCAGGCCCCAAGCATCTACCCAATCCGAAATTTAAATTTTATTTAATTCATTTTTTTTTATTATTATTTGTTTATTTTTATTTTTATTTATTTATTTTAAAGCCAAAAAAAAGGCGGGATGATATGTAATAACTATATCTATTCTTATATTTCTCTTGTCTTCAGAAAAAAAATTATTCTATTCAAAAAATAATATGCCCTAGAATAAAATAAGAAGAAATATTATTATTATCATTTTAAGGAAGATGTTAGAAAAATGTTTATTGTAAAAAAAAAAAAAAAAAAAAAAAAGGAGAGATTTGCTTGTGGTCCACAATCCACAGACACATCTGTTGGAGATTTTTTTTTTGGAAATCACGCCAAAGCGCTATTTCTGAAATGGATGGCCAAAGTGAAAGTTGGAAAACCTCGTTAGTAAAAAAATCGCGACTACTTTCAAACTTTTCTTAAATGCGCGTTTTTTTTTTCTTTTTTAATGGAGAATAGATGAAATAGGTTAAACTATTTTTTTGTTATTGTTGTTGTTAGAAGCCCCTGTGCGGACGGAACATGAAAAACAACATAAAAAGCAATAAACATAATTTCACAATTAAGAAATATTATTTTTATTCTTAGGCGGCGCTGTTTTTTACGTCAGGAACGCTCTGCTTCCCTGAACCTCCCGTTTAAGTTAATTTCATACACTTAAACGTGAAAAGTCAGAATTAAAACGATTGTGGCATGAGGAGGGATTAATGCGGGCAGATCCTCCCTAACGAAAAGTTTCTTTCTAAAGACTTTTTTTTTTGTTTGTGTTCAGTTATTTTAAAGCACTTGGAAAGAATAAATTTTACTTTTTTTTTATCAAAACAATCAGCCATAAAAAGAAGAACGAAAAATCATGCGTGAAGCATAGATTATGTATCAATTTCCAACACTTCCAAAATAATTTTACAAATCATTACCGTTTAATAAGGTGAAAGATGATATATTTGTTAACAAGGTCAAGGTCAAACCGGTTGGGGAGACCTACACTTCGGCTTAAGCACAACTAGACCCGCCCAGCAGGTTTGTTTACTATTTATCAAGGCCCCAGCCCAGGGAGCGATGCCCGGAAGGACCACCTCGGAAAAGGACCCCTCACTATCGAAAATTTTGGAAAACGCATAACATACTTAAAAACCCAATTTCAGGAATTATCAACAACATTCGGAAATTATTTTTTGCAACCCTGCATATGATCTATTGGTTTGTATATATACTACATAGAATGCTAACTTTTAGTTCGGTTAGGAAACGCGTAGCACAGTATAAAATTCTCCTTCTGTAATTTCGGTCAATAAACGGAAATGTACTCGAGAACTTTTGTGCTGCCCTGTATATGATCTATAGAATTTATATACACTAAGTAATAGACAAAAAAATGAGTTAAATTTAAAAACGCGTTGAACAACTGAAAACGCACTTCCAGCAATTATTGTTTACCGACAGTAGTGAATTATTTTGCATGTCCCTGTAAATCAGGCATGTCAATCACGTGGCCCGCAGGCTACTACTGGCCCGCCAAAACCTTATCTGTGGTCGATATTCTTTTTGGCATGGACTCAACAAGTTGCTGATACCGTTGTTGATGAGTGTTGGCCCATGCGAACATAATGGCAGCTGTAAGTTGGGTCAGATTGGATGGTGGCGCTTCCAATCTTTGAAGTGCTCTTTCGACTTCATCCCACAAATGCTCAGCAGGATTGAGGTCAGGGGACTGAACTGGCCATGGAAGCGGTATTAGAATTTGAATTCTGTTGTCATAATTATAGTTTAATTATAGTTGTTGTTTTGGCAACACACTTTTTTGTATATATGAATTGGCAACACTGATCTTAATGTTGTCTTGTCTTGGATGTGTTCCTTGGCGTTTGTTGCTGTGCTATGTAATTGTATAATTAATTTTTGCTTCTTATTAAACATTTAATTAAGTAAACTTAATAGGTTATGGCCCCTGCACACGCTTCCAACTGCGTTTGTTTGTTTTAAAGTGAGTGAATTCGTTTCGCTATTATTTTCTGCAACTTGTCGTTTGAAGTTTGAAACCACGTTGTCGCAAGCCTAACGTGTCAGAATGTCCGCTATTAACAAATTTAATGGACAAAACTATTCTCAGTGGAAATTCCAAATCGTTTGTGCTCTAAAAGCAAAAGGAGTATTCTCTACTGCCAACGCCATTAAAATTAAGCCAGACAATGACGATACAAAAATTGAAAAATGCGAAAGAGAAGATGCAGTAGCGATGTTTACTATATCTTCTGCGATGGAATTATCTCAAGTAACGCTCATTGAAAGTTGCTCTTCGTCCAAAGAAATGTTAGATAAACTAGACTCTATCTTTAAACTTAAATCTGACTTCAACAAAATGCTATTACTTGACAAATTCCATCAGATAAAAATTGAAACCAATGAAACAGTAGTGCAGTACATAGCAAAAATTGAAAATATTGCGTATCAAATTAAAGACTCTGGTGAAAGTATAAGCGATGCAACTATCATTACAAAAATTTTGGGGACACTGCCTCCAAAGTACAGAAACTTCAGACAAGCATGGTTATCCGTTGA
This sequence comes from Maratus michaelseni, assembly GCA_963931845.1. NCBI lineage: Eukaryota > Metazoa > Arthropoda > Arachnida > Araneae > Salticidae > Maratus > Maratus michaelseni. The sequence goes on from OZ007595.1 coordinate 124,213,588, forward strand.
TGATAGTAAACAAAACTTATCGAACCTAACGGCAAGACTCATTGATGAAGAAACCTCATTATCTCAATCGGAGCAGAGTGAGTCTGCTTTTTTTGCTTCCAATCGCCCAAAATTTGAGCAAAAAAGGCCTGGAAATGAAAATAAATTTAAAACTCACAACAGAAATGTGGACAAAACAAAAATAACCTGCTATTCATGTCGAAAAAAAGTTCACTATGCAAGAGAGTGTCGTTCCAAGCTTCGTGAAAAAGGTCATGATGTTATAGAGAGAAATAGGGGCTCATCAAATTACAGTGCATTTAGCAGTGAAATAAGAAAAAGTGTTGAAAGAAGTAAAGACCAATGAATTCTGGACAGTGGTGCATCTGCTCACATGAGCTATAACCTTAACTATTTTAACAGTTTCATTGAATCAAGTGATAATGAAGTTATTCGTCTTGGAAACAATCTGGAATTACCCATTAAAGGTAGAGTAAATGTAAAAATTCAAAAGTTCATCAATGGAGAATGGCTAGAAGGAGAAATACACGGTGTTCTCTATGCTCCTGATCTAAAGAAAAATCTTCTCTCTGAAGGTGTGATAGCAAGCAAAGGCATGAAAATAACAAAAATGCAAGATCATGCTGATATCTACAACTGTGAAGATGAATTAGTTGGCACTGCAGTCCGTTCAGCAAACAACTTATACCATATGCTTTTTAAGACTGTAAGTTTACCTGAAGCTAATATCTCTCATAAGAACAATTTGAAAATGTGGCACGAAAGAACAGGTCATATAAATTTGAAATCTCTTTGTGAATTAAGTAAGAAAGGATTGATTGAAAAATTAGACATCTCAGAAAAAGATGAATTCTTCTGCGAGGGATGCCAATATGGTAAACAGCACAGATTTTCATTTAATTCTAAGGATTATAAGGCAACTAAACCAGCAGAACTGATATATAGTGACATCTGTGGTCCTATGTCTGTACAATCGGTAGGTGGAGCAAATTATTTCATTTTAATGAAAGATGATTTCAGTGGTTTTAGAACAGCTAATTTTCTCAAACATAAAAGTGATGCTCTAGAAGCTTTCCAGAACTTTGTTCAGCTGTGTGAAAATAAATTTGGTCATCGAATAAAAGCACTCAGAGTTGACAATGGGCGCGAATACATCAATCTGCATTTTAGTGACTTTCTACAGAAAAAGAGCATTGAATTAGAAACGGCTGCTCCCTATACGCCCGAACAGAATGGAAGGCCTGAAAGAGATATGCGCACAATTGTGGAAAGTGCTCGTTCCATGATGTATTCCAGAGAACTGCCTTTGTACCTGTGGGCAGAAGCTGTAAATACAGCTGTTTATATTATGAACAGAACTCCTACAACTCAAGCTCCAGATTCTACCCCTCATGAATTATGGCCTGGAAAATCTTTGTCACTTAATCATTTAAGAATATTCGGTTCAGAGGTTTACATGCATGTGCCTGATGCCCTTAGAAAGAAATTAGAACCCAAGAGCAAGAAAATGATTTTTGTAGGGTATAACAAGGAATCTAAAAACTATCGTCTCTTTGATCCAGTTACTAAAACCATCAAAATATCAAGAAATGTCATCTTTAATGAAGAAAATTCTAAGCTGAGTATCTCACCACCAACATCAACATTCCTGTTTACTATTGATGAAGATGATATGAATAAGGATTCTATAGATGAAGTTCCAAATAATTTGTGCAGTAATCCCCCGCCCAATGATGATCACTATGGCCTTCGTCCCAGAAACACTTTAAGAGTTCCTGCTCGTTATGAATTAAATGTAGTAGATATTGTAACACCACAAACATATCAAGAAGCAATGAATTCTCCTCAAGCAGATAATTGGAAAGAAGCCATAAATGAAGAATTAAGTTCTCTTGAGAAGAATGAGACCTGGGAGCTTGTACCTCTTCCAGAGACAGGCAACATAATTGGATCTAAGTGGATGTTCAAGATAAAATATCTTCCCGATGGGAAAATTGACAGATATAAAGCCAGACTCTGTGCGAAAGGGTTTTCTCAAGTGGAGGGAGTAGACTTCAGTGAAACCTTTTCACCAACCTCAAGGTTTGATACCATAAGAGTTTTATTAGCCATAGCTGCACAGAGAAAATGGAAAATTCTACAAATAGATGTCAAAACTGTCTTTCTCTATGGTGAAGTTGAAGAAACAATCTTTATGCAACCCCCTCCAGGCTTAAATTTTGATAAAGATTTAGTGTGTCGGCTCAAAAAGTCTCTGTATGGACTAAAACAGTCATCCAGATGCTGGAACAAGACTTTTTCAGAATTTTTAACTAGTTTTGGCTTTAATCAATTTACTGCTGACTCGTGTGTTTTCAGTGGCATTTTTCGAGGTAAGAAAGTACTTTTAATTTTATATGTTGATGATGCCTTATTATTTTGTGAAGAAAAGAAGATTCTAATCGAAATTGTAGAGACTTCAGAAAAAGGTTTGAAGCAACTATTTGCGAAACAGGCTGTTTTGTTGGAATGGAGATAGATTATAGAGCAGACAGTTCAATTTTCTTGCATTCAGAAAGTTATATAAGAAGAATCTTGAAGCGATTTAATTTAGATGATGCAATCCAAATACTGTACCTGCAGATCCCGGAACAATCCTGTCATCAGAATCGAATCCATTTCCAGATGGAAAAACTATCCCTTATAGAGAAGCTATTGGATCTTTAATATTTCTTGCAACAACCACACGTCCGGATATAGCCTTTTCTGTTAATGTGGTCAGCCGATTTCAAAACAATCCCGGTCAAGTGCATTGGAATGCGGTGAAACGTATTTTCAGATACCTGAAAGGTACATCAGACTATGGCATTGAGTACTCTCGAATAGCCAACAATCTTTGTAATCTTGTTGGATTCTCATTCTGACTTTGCTAGTGATGTCGACACGAGAAAATCGACTTCTGGCTACGTCTTCAAAATTAGCAATGGTCTTGTAACTTGGTCTATCCAGAAGCAGTCAACTGTTTCAACATCCACAACTGAGGCTGCTGTATTACAGCTTCAACTGCAGTGAAGGAAATACTGTGGCTGCGCCAACTTCTGCAAGATGTGGGTGAAAGTGAAATATGTGAAGAGGGTATTACTCTTTTTGTTGATAACCAAAGTGCCATCAAACTTATCAAAAACCCAGTGTTTCACAAACGCACAAAACATATTGATGTGCGTTATCATTTTATTAGAGAACTAGCAAGCTACGCCCGCTGCGCTGGTCAGTTTCTACAAATGAACCTTGAAGCAAACAAAATATATCGTTTAATTTGACCTTGTATTTGAAAGCAATCTGCATATTTACCTGGAATATCCTTCCACATTACTGAAAAATGACGTGATTGCGCTATTATATTTTCTAAGGTGCAGTCAAAATTTTAGCTGTTAAGGACCAACTCTTTTATTTGGTCATTTATAGTTAAGGTTTGCTAAAGAATGATAAAACTATATGCAATATACTAAAACCTTCACTAAAAATTATCGAACTAACAATGCAAACTAATTAACAAAATCCATTCAGTAGAAGTTTTTATAAAGGCTAATCTTTTATAATCGGGTTCATCTGATTATAGAACTTTTCCACGTAATTCTAAAACAGAACAATATAAAATATACTAAAACCATCCTTACAAATTATCTACTTAACAATGCAAGTCGCAAAAAATACGCCCAGTAAAAACTTTCAAAAAGGCTAATCTTTCGGAATCGGGTTCTCCTGACTGTATAACCTTCACACAACTGTTTGACTAAGCAGCGTAGAACAATATGTAGTACATTAAAACCATTCCTGAAATAGCACCTGACTAACAATACAATTCTCATCAAAATCCGTCCAGTAGAACTTTTTCAGAAGGCTAATCTTTCATAATCCGAATCAAATACTGCAAAAACTAATATTTGATAAAAAAAAAAATATCACCTGATTTTCGAATTTTCCCCTATAATTCTAGAACTAAGCAACGTAGAATGATATGTTATATAATAAAATTTTCCCTAGAAAGTTATCTAACAGTGTAGGTTTCATCGAAATCCATTCGGCAAAATCTTTTAAAAAGGCTAATATTTCATAAACGGATTGATCTGATTATAGAACTTCCCAGAATAATTCTATAACTAAGCTACGCAGAACGGTATGTTATACAATAAAACCTTCCCTGAAAAATTATCTTATACAGTTTAAGCTCTACGAAAATCCATTCAGCAGAACTCGAGTTATAAGCAGCCGGAACGAAATTTCATATATGTAGAAGTAAATAGAAGTATATTGCCATTAATATAGTTTGCATTTGAATTTAAAAAAAGGTACTTTTCGGTTAGCCGGGCGCCAGTGATCGTACACTTGAAAAAAAAAAGCACCTTTTGGCTTAAAATCTCTCATCAAAACTGTTTTTCTTTTCTTTCTTTTTTTTTAAATAAAATTAATAACAGCTTTTTCTTTTATTTTTCCAGCTGTATAGCCATTTCAATTCTTTCTGCACCAAAAAAAAAAAAAAAAAAAAAAAAAAAAAAAAAAAAAAAGACATCTTTTGGCTTAAAATCAAATTGTTTAGGATCAAAAGTAAAATCAAAATCGCCAAAAACAAAAGATAAATCGCGAAATATTGTTTCGATAGCAATCTTGCCCTTTGAATAATTTTTTAAGCATTGCGAACATTCCCAATCATGTTTAAATTAAATATTTTCGTTTTATAATATTCTCTCATCAAAACTCTTTTTTCTTTCTTTTTCTTTTTTTTTTTTTTTAATTAATTTAACACAGTTTTTCTTTTATTTTTGGAGATGTATAGCCTTTTCATTTCTTTCTGCAACAATAATGATCGCCAAAAAAATAGCAATGGTAACCTTTTCGGCCAAAATAACAAATGTAAAAAATGAAATTATTTACGACATCACATTAAAAACCTCAAAAATAACAGTATTTCTCCACTGTTTAATGGATGTTATTATACATATAAACCTTCCTCTTGAATCACTCTATCTATTAAAAAAAACCGCATCAAAATCCGTTGCGTAGTTTTAAAGATTTAAGCGTACATAGGGATATAGGGACAGAAAAAGCGACTTTGTTTTATACTATGTAGTGAAAGTGCGATGATGGATCAGTCATTGTAAAATATATAAAATCTGAAGAGTAGTTAGCAGTTATTTTTACAAAAGCTCTTCCAAAGGTAAGATTTGAAAAATTAAGGGAACTGCTCAGCATAAAACAAATAGACTGTGACCGGGGCCTGATTATCCAAAAGGCACGTGAAGCACATGCTTCCCCTCTAAAATTTAAAAGGGGCCCCAGAATGACTGTGAAGAGAGCCCTCTAATTCGCATTTATCTTTTTTTTTACATTTTTTTTTTTTTTGGGGGGGGGGGAGGGGAAAGAAAGTTTACCAAGAGGAAATCCACGCACTACTTCACGAAACTTATTTAGCAGGGAAATATGAATGCCATCAATAGGATTCCAACTTATACCAAAGTCTTACTGAATACCAAGTTTAATGATATTCCATCCCATAGATGCTGAGATAGCTATCCTGGAAATCGTGTTTTCATATAGCATTAATCATATAGCATACTGATGTGACTGTTAGAAGCAACCCGAGAAATTGAGCATATGTACTAAATATATCTGAAAATATATACAGGGAACATAAAAAAGATGTTTAAATGAACTATATGTGACCTCGGCTAAGCTACTCCTGGGAATAATATTAGTATCATTGGTGAGCTTTCATGAATGATTAAGAAAACTTTTGCCAAATGAAAGGAGGCCCCAAAATCATGCCGTGCTTTGCTTACCCTAGATTCAGAGGTTAATCGGGCCCTGACTGTGACTCTGATTGAACTTTCACAAACTTTTCATCACATATTTTTTTAATATGATAATCTAGTGTTTGCTTCTAATGTTTTAATTTGCAATTTGTCTTTCATTTAATAATTAGTTTATTTTCTTATGTCTTCTAATGTTTTAATTTGCAATTTGACTTTCATTTAATAATTATTTTATTTTCTTATTTGATCACTTTGTATTTGATAATTAGTTTATTTTCTTATTTGATCATTTTGTATTTGATGATTAGTTTATTTTCTTATTTGATCATTTTTTCATTGATCATTTTGTAAATTCAAGTGACAACATAATTGGAGGGAGTATTAGAATTTGAATTCTGTTGTCATAATTATAGTTTAATTATAGTTGTTGTTTTGGCAACACACTTTTTTGTATATATGAATTGGCAACACTGATCTTAATGTTGTCTTGTCTTGGATGTGTCCATGGAGATAGAAATAAGAAGGAGAACAGTGAAGATAGGCTTTCAAGATCACAACATGGACCGGGAATTAGTACCCAGTTTGTGGCGCTGGTGCTCCCAAAGGCCGGTCATGTGACCTGTCAAACATGACAAATTGTCGTCTGCTCTTCCTGCATTTTGGTTTCGAGCATGGTAAAGAGATAGAGGGCGCTACACTTCCTAAAGGCCCAAAAGACCAGAAACGCCGCCATACTAGGTACCGCTTTTAGTTCCATAAGTAGAAACATTATCTTTGTTCTCCTTCTTTCTATCTCCCTGGATGTGTCCCTTGGCGTTTGTCGCCGTGCTAACTATGTAATTGTATAATTAATTTTTGCTTCTTATTAAACATTTAATTAAGTAAACTTAATAAGCAGGTTAAACTCTGATTGATGTTCCTCAAACCAATTTAAGACCGATTGAGCACGTTGTCAAGGTGCATTGTCCTGCTGAAAGTGACCATCTCCATAAGGGAACATTATAGCCATAAACAAGTGCACGTGATCGGCAACGATGTTGAGGTAAGCTGTGCTGTTTAGAGTTGTGTCCACAGATATCAATGGACCCGGTGCACTCCAGGAAAACATTCCCCATAGCATAATTCCACCTGCACCAGCCTGAAGAGTTGTTATTTGGCAGGACCACGTGGTCCACAAAAACGGCGGCCACATCGAACCTGAGTTGGATGTGCTAAATAAATGGTAATTTTATTTCAGTATTGATTCTTCTTTTTTTGAAACTTTCTTTTTCGAATACACAGCGCCACATATTCCCCTGGCGGTGACTTTTGGAACTAAATTTTTTTTTCGCGGAATCCTTCGTCCCCCGTCTTGTTTAATCTTCCTACAAAATTTGGTGCCATTCTCGCAATTAGATCGCGCTACAGAACACTCTGAGTACCGTCAGTTTAATTATGGCCACCTTGTATATGATGACCAGTGAGTGTGAAAAAGATTCATTGAAAAAGTTGGTATCTGTTCTAAAATAACAGTTTCTAAATAATATATTCTTATTTAAATATTTCAGACTTATTTTCAATGTAAATATCAATTTCTACAGTTAAATATATTCATATATCATATGAAAATCAAAATAAGTATCTAAAAAGCATTAACCCTTCTTTGCAGGATTTTTTCTTTATTAGTGAAATAAATCAAGTGATATAATTCATGTTCAAAATTAAAGGAAAAATAATTTAAAAAATCTTAGTATATATTTATAGTATAAATTTAGCAAAAAACAATATGATGGAAATTTCCATCATCATGCAAAGTTAGATCATTAGCTTAGTACTAAATAGAAATAAAAGAGGATATCATTGGATATTTTTTATTCTTTATGATAATTAAACCTTTCTTCCACTCATTTTCCCTTTTTAGCAATAGAAACTCAAATATAATAAAACAAAAATAAAAACGAAATCATACATTTATTGCAACTACAACAAACAGCGGAATGAAAACTTCAAGCTCGTTTTACTGATAGCGACACTTGCTTCTTTTTGACAGCTATATATATATTTTTTTTTTATGCAATGGACATTAAAAAGGTATCCAGACACGATCAACTTAAAGTGAACTTGTTCTTTTATATAATTTTTGGGCATTCAATGTTATGATGGAAATTTCCACCATCATGCAAAGAAGGGTTAATTTATCCCTTTACTTTAAATCTGGTTTAGGAAACTTCCAGTCTGTATTACCGTCAGCGCCATCTATTGGAGGCTTACTTTCGCCTGCATTTTTTTTTTATCCTCGAGCGACACACTTTGACACACAGTGTGCCGTTCAATGCTAAAAAAATAAACGCGAAAGTAAGTCTCCAATAGACGGCGCTGACGTTAGTACAGACTGGAAATTTCCGGAACCAGATTTACAATAATCGGATAAATTAACGCTTTTTAGATACTTATTTTGATATCATATAAGAAGATAGTTAATAGTAGGAATTGATATTTACATTGAAACAAGTGTCCGATATATTTAAATAATAAATATATTATTTACAAACTGTTATTTTAGAACAGAGACCTATTTTTTAAGTGAATTTTTGTCACACACACTGGCCACCAGGGCCGTAGCTAGTGTTGAGTTTTAAATATCAGCTAAGTGACTATATAAGAATAAAATTGTTTATTTACAAAAGAAGAACATCTAGGTTAAATACTACAGAACATCTTAAACGAAAAACACCGGCACAGCAAAGCAACTACATATCGTGGTTTTTACTTTCCATGTGACAACAGAACATAACGTTGCCAAACTGGCAAGACAAACTTGGTGTTGCCACAGACATTAATAATTATTTCCCAACACACTCCCTTAATTATTAATTCAATTTTTAAAAAAACACTCCTTTAAAGTTATACACATTTACAGATATAAAGTAATACATTCAAATCAAAAGAAATATATATATATATATATATATTTTTTTTTTACCCTTACAAAATAATCAAATCAATTTAAATAAAATACAATAACATATACATACAAACCTAGTAAATTTTTAAATTTAAAAAAAACATATTACATTACCAATTTAGCTTTAAATTTTTCAAACTTGTTTGGTCCCAGTGCCTTAGTAAATACATCAGCAATTTGAATATCGGTTGGACAATATTTTATATTAATTAAACCCTCATCCACTTTCTCTTTTATAAAGTAAAATCGTACATCTATATGCTTACTTCTTTTACTTACAACCCCATTTTTAATTATATTTATAGCACTCTGATTATCTATATTTAAAGTTATAGAAATTTTATCATTTGTAATTTCCTCAATTAAAGTTTTGAGATAAATTAGTTCTTTACAACATTCAGCCGCTGCAATATACTCTGCTTCAGTACTTGATGTAGCCACTATAGGCTGTTTTCTCGAGCTCCAACTTACTGGACCTCCACAAAAGTATATGACATATCCAGTGGTACTTCTACGAGTGTCAGGATCACCAGCATAGTCTGCATCACAATAGGCAATCAATTCTGTGTCGCTGCCATTTGTTGTATACACTACACCCAAGTCCTTGCTTCCCTTTAAATATCTTAAAGTTCTTTTGAGGTTAGAAATATCACAGACAGATGGATTTTCTACATGGCGACTTCCATAAGCAACAGCGAAGGACAAATCAGGTCTTGTTCTACATGATAAATAAAGAAGACTACCAATAGCTTCTCGATAAGGAAACTCACTCTCTTTATCTTGAACACAGTTCACTGTTCCATTTTGTAACAGAGGTGTACTTGTTGCCTTTGCATCTAACATTCGAAATCTGTCTAACACTTGTTTTGAATACGGTTCTTGATGGATTTTTAGTGTGTCGTCATTTAGTTCTAAATTCATACCCAGAAATGACTGTGGTTCTTCATAAGTTACATCAAATTCTTTTTTTAATTTCTCAAGAAAATCAATCAATCTTGTATGATCACATCCAATTAAAATTCCGTCATCCACATAAATAGCTAATATTATACCCTTGTCTTCAGTTATGAAAATGCACTGTTCACATTTAATTTGTACAAAACCACTTTCCCTCAAAAAGTCCTTCCGGCCTGTACCGGGAGGAAAAGGTAGCTTTCCTATATCTTCGTTTTAAAATTTTAGCTAATGTTACACGAAAACAGCAACTTAAAATGCAAATAAAACGTTTACAAAAGATTCGTTAATACTGAATTTGAATAAGAAATTCGCCAAATTATTGAGCAATAGCCAAATTGGCTTCATTTATGAAGACTTATTTTGGTCGCCAAATATCGCCAAGTTTGGCGAGAATTTGGCGCTAACGGATATGAATATATAGTTTTATGCGTTTGATTGGGAAAATTATTACAACAATGAATTTTTGTAATGTGCTGTCTTGTTTCAAAATGTCAGATACCCTAGAATTTCAAACCGCTCTATCTCAGCCGTTTTTTAAGATAGAGGTAAAACAAAAAATGCTCTGGAATCCTCGTTTCAAGGCCTAACACTGAATTAAAAAATAAATTTGAATTTTTAACTTTTTTGTATATTTATTTTAGTTTTAAATTTTTAATTGGCCGCCATATTGAAAAAAAATGGCGGACCAAGCTGTCCAACGAACTCGGTCGAGACATTGGTGAGCTTAATACACACAATTAGTTTCATCAAAATTGATTTAAAAATACGAGCGTTATCGTATGACATAGGTCAGATATATATATATATATATATATATATATGGAGATATATATATATATATATATATATATATACAGTGAAACTTCCATTTAACGAAGTCTCATCGTTACACTTAAAAACTTTGTTATGAAGAAAATTCGTTAAATAGAAATCAACTTAAATTCATGAAATTTTTCCTTCAGACAAACAGGTATTGGATTCAGAAACATTTGATTCAGTTTCAATTATGAAACCGTCTTTTACGAAACAGTTGTGTACGGTCGATGAAATCACGTCACATTCCCAAGTTTTGGCTCAAGCTTTCATCAGCTCTAATACACACGTTCTCAAACTAATGTTTTCACTACATTGTCTTTTTTTTTGTATTTTTCGATAATGTACTTCAAGATTTTTTATTATTCCTTAGACAAACGGCGGAAGTTTAGAAGTTGTATTGGCAAGAACAAAAATAACTGATGTTCTTCGATTATAATTTTGAAGAGCATTCTTGTGGATGTACAAAACAACTGTCTATCAGCAATGAAAGATCAGAATGGTAGCTGTCTGACTCTAATTGATATTTTTTGCTTCAATGCATCTGACGCCATTGCGTCACTGCAACTTCTATATCGTTGCATGTAGAAAGGGGATTTTGACTACTCCCAACTGGCTGCGCTGGAGTCTCGGTATGGGAGAGTAATGATAAAAAGTGTTTTTCTTAATGTGAAAAAAAAATGTTTTATTTAGCACCAAGCAGAATGGAAATAATTTAAATGTGTTCATTTCCATACAATCCGCTGAATTAAATTCGCATATCCATCGCAACAACAGCCTCTTAGTTTGAAATCTTTACACGTACAAAAGTGGAATAAACTTCGTTATATAGAATATATTTTTTTGTAATATGGAGATTAATTTACATGCTATCAGTTTCTATTGTACCAAAACACTCAGCTTTCATTACTTCAGATTTCTTTGCTAATCCAATTTCAGTAGAAATCTTCACAGGATTTTTCAGCATTATATTATTATTTACCATATGGGAAGAGGATCCTGAATCTACCACAAATTTATCAACTAAACACGTATCTCTAGATTCTTGAGCAAGAAAGGAAACTGCTGGTTTTCCATTTTTACGAAAATAAGAGTCTTTTTCAGAATGATTATCTTTCTTACAAATGCTGCACCGAGGATTATTTTTACTTTTACTACAATCTCTAGCCAAATGAAATTTGCTGTCACATTTAAAACATCTCTGTTCTTTAACACTTTTTATTGGATTTTTACTTTTACCACATGATCTTGCCAAATGATCAGAACTGTTACATTTGAAACATCTTCTCTCCAATATTTTGAAAGCAACTGGCTCTTCATTCTTTTTTATATTTTTTATACATGACTCTTCATTCAATAATCTTGCTGTTAAATTCTCTAAGGTTTTTTCTTCTGTGTTAGTAGAGTCCCAAGCACTTCTAAAATGCTTATACTGTTCTGGAAGTGTGGATAAAATTTTAGATATAACCATTTCATTATCAATTTGTTTATTAAGGGCCTTTAGTTTAAAAGCAATGTTTTCTAATCTGCTTATATGTGTAGCGATATCGGTTTCTGCATTAAAACTGTAGTTAAAAAAATCTTGTAATAAAGTACACTTTTGTTGCTCTGTATCTCTTTCAAAAATACTGCATAATTTCCTGTACATGTCATGTGAATTTTCGCAATTCAAAATATGCATCATTACCTTTCTTTTCCCACAGTTTAACATCTGCCGGTTAGCCTTCTTTTTTTTCACTTCCATTTACAACGGCAAGCAAAGAATTTGATTTTAATATTATGCTTACTTGAAATTTCCAGAGCGCGAATGAACTTGAGTCACGAAGCCTTTCAACGTGAGAAACATCTTCATATACATATTAGTCATTTTGTTTTCTTTTTTTTAGCGATTCGAATTCTTACAACAGAACCTTCGTTTTTACGTTACTTCTATTTGTTATTAGTCACTAGCCCGATTCGCAACCGCACTCGGCTACCATGTTGAGTTTTAAATATCAGCTAAGTGACTATATAAGAATAAAATTGTTTATTTACAAAAGAAGAACATCTAGGTTAAATACTACAGAACATCTTAACCGAAAAACACCGGCACAGCAAAGCAACTACACATCGTGGTTTTTACTTTCCATGTGACAACAGAACATAACGTTGCCAAACTGGCAAGACAAACTTGGTGTTGCCACAGACATTAATAATTATTTCCCAACAGCTAGAAGGGTGTCAGGGAAGGCTCATCCCCCCCCGGGGCCCGCTTAAGACTTAGAAATAAGCACCCCCCCCCCTCCCCCTCCCTATTACTCTGAAAATTATGCTTCAACAATTTGAAATTTACCATCAAACTTTCGAGTAAACAACACTTTTAATATTAAACTAAAACTAACTACCTATATACATTTACAAATATGGAACAGATGCGAATATTTGAATTTCAAAATATATTTTATGCTTTACAAATTGCAGGATTTCCCAGTGCTAAGAACAGAGCAGGGTCACCAAAATATTTGACATAAATTTATGCTTGGCTGCAAAACAATTTTGTTTGCATTTTATCAACAGAAATTTGGTATCACTGAATGCTAATTACTTTCCCTTTTATTTAAATAACCTATTCTCCATATTTTATATCATTTCTTCACTCTTTATGAATATAAACAAAATATAATTAGATTAAATTATCTGTTATTTTTAACACGTTTGAGGTTTGAAATTAAAATGTAAAATATAAGCGAATTGTTCGATGATTTTGTCACATATGATTATCTTGTAAAATTACAATTAAAAAAAAGGAACTTGCAAAGCAAATTAAAAAAATAAAAATTTATTTCTGTATTGTTAAGCCCGAGAAGGGACAGATATTAAAATTATTTTATTTAATCAATGCTACAATAATGTTGCATTTTTATATTAAATCTTGCTCAGTCTATTTAATCTTAAAAAGTAAATTTAAATTTGTAACATGATATTAAAGCAACTTTAAAACATTTCATTTAGTTGAAATGAAACCTAAATAAATCTTCAACTTGTTTAATTATTTGAACTTCTCATGTTTCTTGTCTGTTAGAATTTGCTACAATACAAATTTTGCATAATGCATGTAAAACTGAAAAACAAAGTTGAAGATTTATTTAGATTTCATTTCAACTAAATGAAATGTTTTAAAGTTGCTTTAATATCATGTTTCAAATTTAAATTTACTTTTTTAAGATTAAATAGACTGAGCAAGATTTAATATAAAAATGCAACATTATTGTAGCATTGATTAAATAAAATAATTTTAATATCTGTCCCTTCTCGGGCTTAACAATACAGAAATAAATTTTTATTTTTTTAATTTGCTTTGCAAGTTCCTTTTTTTTAATATCTCAAGTTTTTTAATAACAAATTAATATGAAGCAGATAAGATTCACACGAGGCAAGTATGTAAAAGACTGCACAGATCAAAATCAGTATTGGTAATGTGAAATATACAGTTCAAACATTGATTATTCTTGAAACAATTAAAAAAATAAAAGTAATTTTTTACACTATATATATATATATATATACATAACGGACTTCAACGGATTGTTTCTCATCTTCATAATGATAATAATAAACAAATCATGTTCATTTTTGCAAATAATTTTATTCCATTGTGCAAAATACGTTTGCAACCACTTTGGAAAGAGAAGGTGGAAGATGGAACAGTGGAAGAGTAAGTGGTGTGTGAAAGCTATCGATAAAATCTTATGTTGTTTTATCACAGAATAAGAAGTATAAACATAATAACGAGTATATATGAGCAGAATGTTCTTGAATATAATTGTAAACAGGGAACGTGTCAAGAATTTTTGTTATACAATGCAAATAATAAGAAAACTAGCTGGCTTCGCCAACTAGCGCGCCCTTAACTTACATCGGTGCCTCGAATCTGGTAAAACCTCGAACCGAACGAACCTCCGACCCGGGTCCCCGATGACTTCGGCAAAGGATGATCCCTTAATTTGCACATCAAATAGTATAAACCTCTAACGGAACGAACCTCCTGCTCGGGTCCCCGCTGCCTGAGGCACCGTATAGCAGTCGTGCTGCACACGTGCTGCATAATATAATTAAGCGGTCACAGACCTTTCCAACGATGTATCACATGAGGGGTGTGTGCAAAATTGAGAAAAGTACCCCCCTTGGGGAAGCAAAATGGGGGATGGACACCGGAGATACATAATATGATTAAGCGGTCTCAGACATTTCAAACGATATATCACATGAGGGATGTGTGCAAAATTTAGAAATGTACCCCCCTTGGGGAGGGGCAAAGTGAGGGGATGGACACCGGAGATGCATAATATGATTAAGCGGTCTCAGATCTTTCCAACGATATATCACATGAGGGTTATCGGAAACATTTAGAAAAGTGCCCCCTCGGGGGTGGCAAAGGGGGGGGGGGGGTATGGACACTGGAGATGCATAACATGATTAAGCGGTCACAGACCTTTCCAACGATATATCACATGAGGCATGTGTGCAAAATTTAAAAAAGTACCCCCTTGGGGAGGGGCAAAGTGGGGGGATGGACACCGGAGATGCATAATATGATTAAGCGGTCTCAGACCTTTCATACGATATATCACATGAACGGTACCGGCAAAATTTAGAAAAGTGCCTCTCTTAGGGGGGCAAATTGGGGGCATGGACACCGGAGATGAATAATATTATTAAGCGGTTATAGACCTCTCCAACGATATATTACATGAGGGGTTTCGGCAAAATTTAGAAAAGTGCCCCCCTTTGGGGTGGGGGAAAAGTGGACGGATGGACACCGGAGGTGCATAATATGAATAAGCAGTCGCAGGCCTTTCGAACGATATATCACATGAGTGGTGTCGGCAAAATTTTGAAAATCCCCCACCCCGTGTCGGCAGAACGAGCTCACCCCCAGCCCTCCCCATAATTTTTGACGCGGCTTCATTTAAAAAAATTATGTTATGTGTTATAAAATATCGTAAAGTTTAAAACAGATCGCTTTATTGTATTTCCAAATTGTGTTCGCGCTCTTACATCGATCCTTTTAAAGAAGTATATTTTTATTTCATACCAAACTTCTCTTTTGATAAAATTGAATGTAAATTTCCATAAAATTAATTATGTGCACGGGATTAACAGTTATTTTCTTGTACGAAGATTTTTAAAAATGAGATATTACTTTAAAAATTTTTTTTAAATATTATGCAATTTTTTTGGTATCGGGATCGGCCGGGCTCGTGCTTTAAAGATGCAAAATGTTTCGGGCTCGGATTTAAAATCGTGGAGCTCGGGTAGGCCCGGGCTCCGAAAACAGATCTCTAATACACACACAGATTTGCTCGTATTATAATATATGATTTGGTTACGCTATTTCCACCAGTGACGCTATGCATGCAAGCATAAATTTTATTGTATCAGGATTACGTAATTCTAACTTGAAGCATGGTAGGCATATGAAAAAACATAAGAAAACTGGATTTTAAAGTTTTAGTTAGGCAATGTTCCACCATGGGCGCTACCAGTGTAAAAAATCATGCGAAAATGTTTATTAAACATAAATTTGATCATGGCATTATTCAAATAATTTATACAAACCCGTAAAAAATAAAGTTTAAAAAAAATTAGTTACCCTATTTCTCGCCAGGAGATTCTATAAACACAAAAGAAAATTGTATTGAATCTGTGCCAACTACTTTCAATATAGCTATTATACAATGAAACATTAAAACAATCAATTTTATTTAAATTTGGTTACCTTATTTCCTCCCAGGGGGCGCTATAAACGAAGTAAATTGTGTTGAACAAGTACAATCTATTTCATAATAACCATCTACGCAATTAATATATAATAAGACGTCAACTTTCACCCTAGCAAAATCTCCTATAAACTATTTGACAGAAAATTTTCTCTTGTATGTAACTAATATTCATACTTATTAATCACTATTGGTGAAAATTATTTTAATTGTTTGTTATAAATATGACGTCATATATACAATTGCTTCCTGTATTTATTCATATTGATGCTCCTTGTATTATGAACAAATGTATATTGAAATGCTTTTTTTGTTACAAATGTGGCGACATACTCATCTGCTTTTTGCTTGAATTATAACCAAATATTTGAAAATGTCCGTTTATTTAGAGTATGATGTCGTGTTGTTCCATTTTTTTAAAACGTAAAAAAATCTAATTCAGTTTTATTTTGATCGTGGAAATCTTTCAATTGAAAAATTATTGCTGTGGTCAAATTATTATTATGGTTTTTGAATTGTTGGCAACAATAAAGAGACATAGTTAAATTTTATAGGAAAAACGTCCATTGATTCCCCGTCCATTGATTCCCAGTGAAAATTATGAAATTTTGAATTATTAAGAAACATATTTGAATAAAACATAGCTTATGGATTATAATTAATCTATATGCAACGACATTTAATCCATTTTGATCCTGACGTCAGCCAAAGAATTAAAACTATTTCAAATTTCAAATTTTATTAGAATTAGTACACAGTTAAAATTTTGTGGCAACGCGTACAAAAAGTGGGAAAAACTCTAGTAAATTAACTCGTTCAATGGGATTTACTGTGTTAAATTAACATTAAGATGTCACACTGGAAATAAATAAGTATTGCGCTGCCGCGCAATACTTAATACGTGGTATTTGTATTTTACTTTAAATTAATCTTATAAAACATTAATAACATCAAATTATATTTGTATATTTTTTTTTTTATAAATATGGTGTACAAAATACGCCGTGCAGTAAGTTTTTCTATAGCAAAAGTAGACTATATGCATAAAAAATTTAGTCAATGTGTTTTAATTTTTGTTATGTAATATTAACTTAATCTTCAAACATTTCAATCCAACTTGAATGTATTATTTATCTTTCAACATGTTATTCCTATCTTTAGTATATTATTGAATAGTTTTTTAATATTTATCTTCCACCATATTATTCAAAAGTATAAAAATGTTTATTTATTTTTGCGGTATTAAAATATCATATATTATTTTTTCTTCTACACGGAATAGTTAAGTAAAATATTTTTACAAAATAACGTTTTATTTATATTGTTAGGTAAACGTGGCGACGTGAGCGGTCGAGTTGTAATCGCGGGGATGTCACATTCAGGCAAACCTCAACCACTGCCTCCTTAATACTAAATGCCTTACGTTTTTGATTCAAAAGTGGAAACCGCTAGATGGCGCTACCGTATGGGACCTCTCGTTCTAATATTTACATTGTTAGCTTCATAGAAGTGTCTGTATAATGTACAATTTTATTATTTTTTACAGTGCTACTTGATTTTTTTAAATTGAAAGTTCTTATGTAAACGAAAATTAATGTTTTCTTTTTAAAATGCCGTCATGCTGTGTCCCTTTTTGTCGTTCATCGAGTAAAAATAAGGAAAATATTTCTTTTCATCAATTTCCAGTTGACAATCGTCGGGTGCTATGGCTGAAAGCGATATCTAGGCAAGGTAATGTATATTTTAAGGAGGCAGTGCCTCAACATCCTCGGAATTCATTCTATAGTGATTTCGTCGTCGACCAGAGCATGAGCTCAGAGGGCGGGTCTTCCCGTCCACCCGTTGAATGCTTTATCTTTTCTTGTGACGTGCTGTTATTTCGACTGCTACCTGCTAGTGGGTTTTTGAGAATTTTGGCTGGTAAAGTTCGTATGTTTGTCGCAAAACTTGTTTGCCGAAGAAATTTATTTTGTGGAAAGTGCACATAGCCTCTAGTGGAGAATTCCACAGTAGTGGAATAGTGACTTTTATCAGACATTCACCATGTAATCAGATAATCCATTCGATTTTGCGGATAACGCCAGACGAATTTAATGTATTTGCGGTATTCATACATTTACGGGATGAAATTCGAATTGTGGAAAGGTAATAAATTATTTGCCGTACACATACTTCTATGTTTTGAAATGAAATTGAAATGCCATATTACACAAGTAGAAAAAAAGAGGGGTATGACATGACTACAAATACTAAATTTCGATAGAAAATATTTATTTAAGTTTACGTCTAAATCATAATAAAATATGGGTTAGAAAATTTCAAATTAACAAAACAGTAAAACACTAAACAAAATAAATATATAAATTAAATAAAAAATAAATAGTATCAGTTACATAATTAATATTATTTATTAATTAGCAATAAAAAATGTGACATGGGGTGTAAAATGACAATATTCTTTAAAACCTTCCCTTACTGGAAAAAAATTCTAAAATTTTCAATCATAGTATAGTTCGACTATTTTTCATTCTCCAGAAAAAGCAAAGGAATCCCAAATTTCAATGAAATTCAATTTTTAAAACTAGAAAATAATTCTCAATGTTATTTAAACTGAAGATTTTTAAACTTTACAAATAGATAATATTCTTTTATTTATCAAAATATTTAAAACCTTCCCCGAAATTTCCTATGTTTGATCATTAATTAATGTTTTTAAATTATTTCTTATTGAATATTTATATATATACTAGCAAGCTACGCCCGCTACGCTGGTCAACTTCTCTTAACGAACGTTTATTCAAACAAAATATCAAAATATTGACATTTCATAATTCAATTCTATATTTTAAGAGAATAATAAGGCTACTATAATTTGTGACTCGTTCTATAGCCAATATACACGTCAGAACACGTCGCTCTTATCATTATTTATTTATGCGTGAAAGTTTCGCTATAGTACTTTATTGTGAAATTTGGTAATTTTCAAAATTCAATATTTGAAAAATTGCATAATCATTAGATTTGAAATTTATATCAAGAAATATACAATTTTTTATCTTTCAAACGCAGTTCGTCTAACAATTTTCTGACTAATACTTTTCGAGCAATTATTTTTTTCAGTAACTTCAAATGTTTCATTTTCTGTTGCAAAGATTAGCCAAACACCCAGTTCTCAGCAACGCATAGCTTTATATTAAGAGGATGTTGGAGCAGGGATTGTCACCATCACTTTTGAAATCGGTTCTGTAGTTCCAGAGATTTCATAGAAATTGTAATTTAGAATGATTTTAAAATGCTTTTTGGTCATTTCACCCTTTTAAATTTCGATTTTTTTTAAATTTATTCTTAGAGAGCATTTACATCTTATAAGTAACTACAATGCCAAATTTCAAATTTCTAGCTCCTTCAGTATAAAAAAAGTCGCAATTTTCAAATATTTTTCGCTCCTGCCCCCTGAGATTAGTGGTACCGACATAAAATATAGCCTATGTTGGAGCAGAGAGTGTCATAAAAAATTTGCAACCATCACTTTTGAAAAGGGTTCGGTAGTTCCAGAAATTCCATAGAAATTGTAATTTAGAATGTTTTTAGAACGCTTTTCGCTTATCTCACCGTTTTAAATTTCGAATTTTTTTAGAAATTGTTCTTAGAGAGCATTTACATCTTATAAGTAACTACCATGCCAAATTTCATGTTTCTAACAACTTCAGGGTAAAAAAATCGATATTTTAGAACGTTTTTTGCTCCTGCACCACCCTGGGATTAGTAGCACTGACATGAAATATAGCCTATGTTACAGCAGGAACTGTAACCATCAATTTGACACCATCACTTTTGAAAACAGTTCTGTAGTTCCAGAAATTCCCTAGAAATTGTAATTTAGAATGTTTTTAGAACGCGTTTCTCTCATCTCACCCTTTTAAATTTCGAATTTTTTTAGAATTTGTCCTTAGAGAGCATTTAGATCTTATAAGTAACTACCATGCAAAATTTCAAGTTTCTAGATCCTTCAGTATAAAAAAAAGTCTCAATTTTCGAACATTTTTCACTCCTGCACCCCATTCAGGTTAGTGGCACCGACATAAAATATACCCTATATTGGAGTAGGGTGTGTCACCATCAATTTGCCACCACCAATTTTGAAATCGGTTCTGTGGTTCCAGATATTCCATAGAAATTGTAATTTAGAATGTTTTTAGAACGGTTTTCGCTCATTTCACCCTTTTAAATTTCGATTTTTTTTAAATTTTGTTCTTGAGAGCATTTACATCTTATAAGTAACTACAATGCCAAATTTCAAATTTCTAGCTCCTTCAGTTTGAAAAAAAAAAAGGCAATTTTATAACGTTTTTTGCTTCTGCGCCACTCTGGGATTAGTGGCACCGACGTAAAATATAGCCTATGTTGGAGCAGGGATTGTCATCAAAAATTTGCCACCATCACTTTTGAAAAGGGTTCGGTAGTTCCAGAGATTCCATAGAAATTGTAATTTAGAATGTTTTTAGAACGCGTTTTGCTCATCTCAACGTTTTAAATTCCGAATTTTTCTAGAATTTGTTCTTAGAGAGCATTTATATCTTATAAGTAACTACCATGTCAAATTTCCTGTTTCTAGCTTCTTCAGTATAAAAATATCGAAATTTTAGAATGTTTTTCGCTCTTAAACCCGTCCGCTCTGTGGTAGTGGCACCGACATAAAATATAGCCTATGTTATAGCAGAGACTGTTACCACCAATTTGCCACTATTGTTTTTGAAAATGGTTCTGTAGTTCCAGAGATTCGATTGAAATTGTAATTTATAATGTTTTTAGAACGCTTTTCGCTGATCTCACCCTTTTAAATTTCGAATTTTTTTAGAATTTGTTCTTAGAGAGCATTTACATCTTATAAGTAACTACCATGCTAAATTTCATGTTTCGAACACCTTCAGTGTAAAAAAAAAAATCTAAATTTTAGAACATTTTTCGCTTCTGCACCCCCCTGGGAGAAGTGGCACCGACGTAAAATATAGCCTATGTTGGATCAAGGACTGTCACCATCAATTTGACCCCATCACTTTTGAAATCGGTTCTGTAGTTCCACCGATTCCATAGAAATTGTAATTTAGAATGTTTTTAGAACGCTTTTCGCTGATCTCACCCTTTTAAATTTCGAATTTTATTAGAATTTGTTCTTAGAGAGCATTTACATCTTATAAGTAAATACCATGCTAAATTTCATGCTTCAAACACCTTCAGTGTAAAAAAAATCTAAATTTTAGAACATTTTTCGCTCCTGCACCCCCCTGGGTGTAGTGGCACCAACGTAAAATATAGCCTATGTTGGATCAGGGACTGTCACCATCAGTTTGACCCCATCACTTTTGAAATCGGTTCTGTAGTTCCACAGATTCCATAGAAATTGTAATTTAGAATGTTTTTAGAACGCTTTTCGCTGATCTCACACTTTTAAATTTCGAATTTTATTAGAATTTGTTCTTAGAGAGCATTTACATCTTATAAGTAACTAACTACCATGCCAAATTTCATGTTTCTAGCCCCTTCAGTATAAAAAAAAATCGAAATTTTAGCACGTTTCTTGGTTTCCCCCTCCCCCTATAGGGGTAGTGGCATCGACATAAAATATAGCCTATGCTGGAGCAGGGATTGTTACCATCAATTTGCCCCCATCACTTTTGAAATCGCTTCAGTAGTTCCAGAGATTACCGCCTACAAACAAACAAACAAACAAAAAAACAATCTTTACTACTTTATAATATTACTAGCAAGCTACGCCCGCTACGCTGGTCAACTTCTCTTAACGAACGTTTATTCAAACAAAATATCAAAATATTGACATTATATAATTCAATTTTATATTTTAAGAGAATAATAAGGCTACTATAATTTGTGACTCGTTCTATAGCCAATATACACGTCAGAACACGTCGCTCTTATCATTATTTATTTATGCGTGAAAGTTTCGCTATAGTACTTTATTGTGAAATTTGGTAATTTTTAAAATTCAATATTTGAAAAATTGCATAATCATTAGATTTGAAATTTATATCAAGAAATATACAATTTTTTATCTTTCAAACGCAGTTCGTCTAACAATTTTCTGACTAATACTTTTCGAGCAATTATTTTTTTCAGTAACTTCAAATGTTTCATTTTCTGTTGCAAAGATTAGCCAAAAACCCAGTTCTCAGCAACGCATAGCTTTACATTAAGAGGATGTTGGAGCAGGGATTGTCACCATCACTTTTGAAATCGGTTCTGTAGTTCCAGAGATTTCATAGAAATTGTAATTTAGAATGATTTTAGAATGCTTTTTGGTCATTTCACCCTTTTAAATTTCGATTTTTTTTTAATTTATTCTTAGAGAGCATTTACATCTTATAAGTAACTACAATGCCAAATTTCAAATTTCTAGCTCTTTCAGTATAAAAAAAGTCGCAATTTTCAAATATTTTTCGCTCCTGCCCCCTGAGATTAGTGGTACCGACATAAAATATAGCCTATGTTGGAGCAGAGAGTGTCATAAAAAATTTGCCACCATCACTTTTGAAAAGGGTTCGGTAGTTCCAGAAATTCCATAGAAATTGTAATTTAGAATGTTTTTAGAACGCTTTTCGCTTATCTCACCGTTTTAAATTTCGAATTTTTTTAGAAATTGTTCTTAGAGAGCATTTACATCTTATAAGTAACTACCATGCCAAATTTCATGTTTCTAACAACTTCAGGGTAAAAAAATCGATATTTTAGAACGTTTTTTGCTCCTGCACCACCCTGGGATTAGTAGCACTGACATGAAATATAGCCTATGTTACAGCAGGAACTGTAACCATCAATTTGCCACCATCACTTTTGAAAACAGTTCTGTAGTTCCAGAAATTCCCTAGAAATTGTAATTTAGAATGTTTTTAGAACGCGTTCCGCTCATCTCACCCTTTTAAATTTCGAATTTTTTTAGAATTTGTCCTTAGAGAGCATTTAGATCTTATAAGTAACTACCATGCAAAATTTCAAGTTTCTAGTTCCTTCAGTATAAAAAAAGTGACAATTTTCGAAAATTTTTCGTTCCTGCACCCCATTCGGGTTAGTGGCACCGACATAAAATATAGCCTATATTGGAGTAGGAATTGTCACCATCAATTTGCCACCATTACTTTTGAAATCGGTTCTGTGGTTCCAGAGATTTCATAGATATTGTAATTTAGAATGATTTTAGAACGCTTTTCGCTCATTTCACCCTTGTAAATTTCAAATATTTTTTTTATTTGTTCTTAGAGAGCAATACATCTTATAAGTAACTACAATGCCAAATTTCAAATTTCTAGCTCCTTCAGTATAAAAAAGATTGCAATTTTTGAACGTTTTTCGCTCCTGCACCCTCCCCCCTGAGATTAGTGGTACCGATATAAAATATAGCCTATGTTGGAGCAAAGAGTGTCATCAAAAATTTGCCACCATCACTTTTGAAAAGGGTTCGGTAGTTCCAGAAATTCCATAGAAATTGTAATTTAGAATGTTTTTAGAACGCTTTTCGCTTATCTCACCGTTTTAAATTTCGAATTTTTTTAGAATTTGTCCTTAGAGAGCATTTAGATCTTATAAGTAACTACCATGCAAAATTTCAAGTTTCTAGCTCCTTCAGTATAAAAAAAAGTCTCAATTTTCGAACATTTTTCACTCCTGCACCCCATTCAGGTTAGTGGCACCGACATAAAATATACCCTATATTGGAGTAGGGTGTGTCACCATCAATTTGCCACCACCAATTTTGAAATCGGTTCTGTGGTTCCAGATATTCCATAGAAATTGTAATTTAGAATGTTTTTAGAACGGTTTTCGCTCATTTCACCCTTTTAAATTTCGATTTTTTTTAAATTTTGTTCTTGAGAGCATTTACATCTTATAAGTAACTACAATGCCAAATTTCAAATTTCTAGCTCCTTCAGTTTGAAAAAAAAAAAGGCAATTTTATAACGTTTTTTGCTTCTGCGCCACTCTGGGATTAGTGGCACCGACGTAAAATATAGCCTATGTTGGAGCAGGGATTGTCATCAAAAATTTGCCACCATCACTTTTGAAAAGGGTTCGGTAGTTCCAGAGATTCCATAGAAATTGTAATTTAGAATGTTTTTAGAACGCGTTTTGCTCATCTCAACGTTTTAAATTCCGAATTTTTCTAGAATTTGTTCTTAGAGAGCATTTATATCTTATAAGTAACTACCATGTCAAATTTCCTGTTTCTAGCTTCTTCAGTATAAAAATATCGAAATTTTAGAATGTTTTTCGCTCTTAAACCCGTCCGCTCTGTGGTAGTGGCACCGACATAAAATATAGCCTATGTTATAGCAGAGACTGTTACCACCAATTTGCCACTATTGTTTTTGAAAATGGTTCTGTAGTTCCAGAGATTCGATTGAAATTGTAATTTATAATGTTTTTAGAACGCTTTTCGCTGATCTCACCCTTTTAAATTTCGAATTTTTTTAGAATTTGTTCTTAGAGAGCATTTACATCTTATAAGTAACTACCATGCTAAATTTCATGCTTCAAACACCTTCAGTGTAAAAAAAATCTAAATTTTAGAACATTTTTCGCTCCTGCACCCCCCTGGGTGTAGTGGCACCAACGTAAAATATAGCCTATGTTGGATCAGGGACTGTCACCATCAGTTTGACCCCATCACTTTTGAAATCGGTTCTGTAGTTCCACAGATTCCATAGAAATTGTAATTTAGAATGTTTTTAGAACGCTTTTCGCTGATCTCACACTTTTAAATTTCGAATTTTATTAGAATTTGTTCTTAGAGAGCATTTACATCTTATAAGTAACTAACTACCATGCCAAATTTCATGTTTCTAGCCCCTTCAGTATAAAAAAAAATCGAAATTTTAGCACGTTTCTTGGTTTCCCCCTCCCCCTATAGGGGTAGTGGCATCGACATAAAATATAGCCTATGCTGGAGCAGGGATTGTTACCATCAATTTGCCCCCATCACTTTTGAAATCGCTTCAGTAGTTCCAGAGATTACCGCCTACAAACAAACAAACAAACAAAAAAACAATCTTTACTACTTTATAATATTACTAGCAAGCTACGCCCGCTACGCTGGTCAACTTCTCTTAACGAACGTTTATTCAAACAAAATATCAAAATATTGACATTATATAATTCAATTTTATATTTTAAGAGAATAATAAGGCTACTATAATTTGTGACTCGTTCTATAGCCAATATACACGTCAGAACACGTCGCTCTTATCATTATTTATTTATGCGTGAAAGTTTCGCTATAGTACTTTATTGTGAAATTTGGTAATTTTTAAAATTCAATATTTGAAAAATTGCATAATCATTAGATTTGAAATTTATATCAAGAAATATACAATTTTTTATCTTTCAAACGCAGTTCGTCTAACAATTTTCTGACTAATACTTTTCGAGCAATTATTTTTTTCAGTAACTTCAAATGTTTCATTTTCTGTTGCAAAGATTAGCCAAAAACCCAGTTCTCAGGAACGCATAGCTTTACATTAAGAGGATGTTGGAGCAGGGATTGTCACCATCACTTTTGAAATCGGTTCTGTAGTTCCAGAGATTTCATAGAAATTGTAATTTAGAATGATTTTAGAATGCTTTTTGGTCATTTCACCCTTTTAAATTTCGATTTTTTTTTAATTTATTCTTAGAGAGCATTTACATCTTATAAGTAACTACAATGCCAAATTTCAAATTTCTAGCTTTTTCAGTATAAAAAAAGTCGCAATTTTCAAATATTTTTCGCTCCTGCCCCCTGAGATTAGTGGTACCGACATAAAATATAGCCTATGTTGGAGCAGAGAGTGTCATAAAAAATTTGCCACCATCACTTTTGAAAAGGGTTCGGTAGTTCCAGAAATTCCATAGAAATTGTAATTTAGAATGTTTTTAGAACGCTTTTCGCTTATCTCACCGTTTTAAATTTCGAATTTTTTTAGAAATTGTTCTTAGAGAGCATTTACATCTTATAAGTAACTACCATGCCAAATTTCATGTTTCTAACAACTTCAGGGTAAAAAAATCGATATTTTAGAACGTTTTTTGCTCCTGCACCACCCTGGGATTAGTAGCACTGACATGAAATATAGCCTATGTTACAGCAGGAACTGTAACCATCAATTTGCCACCATCACTTTTGAAAACAGTTCTGTAGTTCCAGAAATTCCCTAGAAATTGTAATTTAGAATGTTTTTAGAACGCGTTCCGCTCATCTCACCCTTTTAAATTTCGAATTTTTTTAGAATTTGTCCTTAGAGAGCATTTAGATCTTATAAGTAACTACCATGCAAAATTTCAAGTTTCTAGTTCCTTCAGTATAAAAAAAGTGACAATTTTCGAAAATTTTTCGTTCCTGCACCCCATTCGGGTTAGTGGCACCGACATAAAATATAGCCTATATTGGAGTAGGAATTGTCACCATCAATTTGCCACCATTACTTTTGAAATCGGTTCTGTGGTTCCAGAGATTTCATAGATATTGTAATTTAGAATGATTTTAGAACGCTTTTCGCTCATTTCACCCTTGTAAATTTCAAATATTTTTTTTATTTGTTCTTAGAGAGCAATACATCTTATAAGTAACTACAATGCCAAATTTCAAATTTCTAGCTCCTTCAGTATAAAAAAGATTGCAATTTTTGAACGTTTTTCGCTCCTGCACCCTCCCCCCTGAGATTAGTGGTACCGATATAAAATATAGCCTATGTTGGAGCAGAGAGTGTCATCAAAAATTTGCCACCATCACTTTTGAAAAGGGTTCGGTAGTTCCAGAAATTCCATAGAAATTGTAATTTAGAATGTTTTTAGAACGCTTTTCGCTTATCTCACCGTTTTAAATTTCGAATTTTTTTAGAATTTGTCCTTAGAGAGCATTTAGATCTTATAAGTAACTACCATGCAAAATTTCAAGTTTCTAGCTCCTTCAGTATAAAAAAAAGTCTCAATTTTCGAACATTTTTCACTCCTGCACCCCATTCAGGTTAGTTGCACCGACATAAAATATACCCTATATTGGAGTAGGGTGTGTCACCATCAATTTGCCACCACCAATTTTGAAATCGGTTCTGTGGTTCCAGATATTCCATAGAAATTGTAATTTAGAATGTTTTTAGAACGGTTTTCGCTCATTTCACCCTTTTAAATTTCGATTTTTTTTAAATTTTGTTCTTGAGAGCATTTACATCTTATAAGTAACTACAATGCCAAATTTCAAATTTCTAGCTCCTTCAGTTTGAAAAAAAAAGGCAATTTTATAACGTTTTTTGCTTCTGCGCCACTCTGGGATTAGTGGCACCGACGTAAAATATAGCCTATGTTGGAGCAGGGATTGTCATCAAAAATTTGCCACCATCACTTTTGAAAAGGGTTCGGTAGTTCCAGAGATTCCATAGAAATTGTAATTTAGAATGTTTTTAGAACGCGTTTTGCTCATCTCAACGTTTTAAATTCCGAATTTTTCTAGAATTTGTTCTTAGAGAGCATTTATATCTTATAAGTAACTACCATGCCAAATTTCCTGTTTCTAGCTTCTTCAGTATAAAAATATCGAAATTTTAGAATGTTTTTCGCTCTTAAACCCGTCCGCTCTGTGGTAGTGGCACCGACATAAAATATAGCCTATGTTATAGCAGAGACTGTTACCACCAATTTGCCACTATTGTTTTTGAAAATGGTTCTGTAGTTCCAGAGATTCGATTGAAATTGTAATTTATAATGTTTTTAGAACGCTTTTCGCTGATCTCACCCTTTTAAATTTCGAATTTTTTTAGAATTTGTTCTTAGAGAGCATTTACATCTTATAAGTAACTACCATGCTAAATTTCATGTTTCGAACACCTTCAGTGTAAAAAAAAAAAAATCTAAATTTTAGAACATTTTTCGCTTCTGCACCCCCCTGGGAGAAGTGGCACCGACGTAAAATATAGCCTATGTTGAATCAAGGACTGTCACCATCAATTTGACCCCATCACTTTTGAAATCGGTTCTGTAGTTCCACAGATTCCATAGAAATTGTAATTTAGAATGTTTTTAGAACGCTTTTCGCTGATCTCACCCTTTTAAATTTCGAATTTTATTAGAATTTGTTCTTAGAGAGCATTTACATCTTATAAGTAAATACCATGCTAAATTTCATGCTTCAAACACCTTCAGTGTAAAAAAAATCTAAATTTTAGAACATTTTTCGCTCCTGCACCCCCCTGGGTGTAGTGGCACCAACGTAAAATATAGCCTATGTTGGATCAGGGACTATCACCATCAGTTTGACCCCATCACTTTTGAAATCGGTTCTGTAGTTCCACAGATTCCATAGAAATTGTAATTTAGAATGTTTTTAGAACGCTTTTCGCTGATCTCACCCTTTTAAATTTTGAATTTTATTAGAATTTGTTCTTAGAGAGCATTTACATCTTATAAGTAACTAACTACCATGCCAAATTTCATGTTTCTAGCCCCTTCAGTATAAAAAAAAATCGAAATTTTAGCACGTTTCTTGGTTTCCCCCTCCCCCTATAGGGGTAGTGGCATCGACATAAAATATAGCCTATGCTGGAGCAGGGATTGTTACCATCAATTTGCCCCCATCACTTTTGAAATCGCTTCATTAGTTCCAGAGATTACCGCCTACAAACAAACAAACAAACAAAAAAACAATCTTTACTACTTTATAATATTATTATAGATTTCATTATGTAAAATAACAATTGTGTCCTTACATTCTTATTTTATTTTATTTATTTATTTATTTTGATATTTCAATGGCAACGTTCTCCCGTTTATTTGGCGTTACAATTTGGCGATTGTTTTTTGTTATGAAAAGTGGTCGACGGGATAACAGAGAAGTACCCAACATGGTAGCTAAAAAGCCAATTGGCGAGGTATCTGATCGCGGAAAATTAGCCCGAAATCGTATGAATAACTAACTATCTACCCAAAGAAAAGGGGAAACATAGCTGAAGACTGAAAAAAAAAAGAAGCAATATATAATGCTAAACAGATCTTCGAAACTTTATTTTAGTAATCACGTTATATTTTAAATCGTGGCGTTAAAATTAATAATAATACACAATTACATAAATATCCGTAAGAATAATATTATTCCATTCTTCCATTCACAATTGAACAGTTAATGTTTCTATCTGTAAAAATAAACAAAAGAATTAAATAACAAAATGATTTAATTTTAATTTCTTCCATTGCTATAGTAACGGATGTATTTTCAGAAATTCTCACTTGTATTGTTAGAATTGTGAGATTATGACGTCAAAGACTTCGCCAAATTAGAAAAATGTGCAATATCTCACGAACTATTTGACTTATGAGTATTTAATTGATACCATTCGATTCAGCATACAAAAATACATTAAAATGTGTTATCATTTGTCACGTAACTATAATACCCGATTTTTAAGGAATTTTTTAAAAGTTTGTTCCCCTTTTTACCCCCCTTAGGGGTGGAGTTTTTGAAAATCCCGTCTTAGTGCGCCTCTACATACTAAGAAGTATTTTTCCTGCAAGTTTCGTCAATGTAGGTTCAGTAGTTTTGGCTGTGCGTTGATCATCTAGCCAGAAAGGACTTTCTTTTATATATATAGATATACGTATATATATATAATTAGAATTTATAATTTATTTCTTAAATAATATTTTTCAATGCCATCTGAATAATTCCCACAAACTTAATTAAATTTTTTTAAAAAGGCACCGCATACTATAGTTCGCTAAAAATATTCAATCCCCAGAAAAAAGGAAAAAAAAATCCTAAAGCTTCAATAAAAATTTCCTATCTACCCCTCCTCTAACAGTACAATTTCTCGAAAAGAACCTCTAAACTCGCGGCAAGCGGAGGAGTAGGTGAAGCCCGTTACTCAATATACTGCCGTTATAGAAAGTATAGTTTCATTTTTTTTGAGAGGTAAATAATGAAAATAACATACCATAATGTATTTCAAGTGTATATTTCACAGATAATTTTTTTTTTCTTGCAGTCTATAGATCTTTAAAATGCTCTACGCGTTTTAATTTTTTTTTTTCAAAATTTTCAATATATCCAAGGGAAAATTTTGAGAATTACTGCAGCAAATTTACGCCTCTAATTTATAATGTTGGTTCATTAAGGTCTTCAAATTAGCAATAAAATCTATTAACATGTGAAATTTAAATAAAATTTCCGTTTTGTACCAGTTTTTACTTTAAAAAAACTGTCAGTCGTATAAAAAATTTAAGTCCTATTAAGTAATAAAATGAAAAATAAGAGTAAATGTTAAAAAATTGAAATGCGTCACGCATTTAAAATAATAATAATAATAGCTTTAATTTTTTCTTTTCAGTAAATTGAAAATAATTATTGAATTAGGGGTACAGGGAAGAATTCTTGTTAGAATAACCTATATAATAAAGAATAAATTTCAGATCCAGCACCCCCTTAAGAAAAGAATGTTTAAATAAAAAATTATCTAAAACTAACGCCAGAAAATATATACAGTTTTTTAATTTCTGTTGAAAGTTTTCTTCCTTACAGTTTTACTAGTAACAATTCGACGAAGTATACCTTGGGAAGGGGACGTGTTATTCCCGTCCCCCTGCTATCCAGTGCAAGTGTGTATCCAGTGCCGTTTCTTCGTCGGGCGAAGCTTGGAAAGGGGGCGTGTTATTCCCGCCCTCTTGCTGACCAGTTTTTGTCTCCTGTGCTATGTGTTCGTCCGGCGGTGCTTGGAAAAGGGGCGTGTTACTCCCGCCCACCTGATCTCTGGTAATCTTCAGTGACTGCTCTTTTTTATGCTATGGCTATGAAAGAAAAACGACAGCTTGACGATTTGATGAATGGAATTATAAGCGGTTATGTTCCAGCGGACTGGCTACAAGAATTCAACGACTTCCCTACTCCAAATGATCAAGTAAATGAAGTCTTTCGGGAACTGCTATCCGGTTTAGATGAGGAAATACGGTCTCTTCAACAACAAAAGGACTACAACGACACCCACAAGGCTCAGGTAAAAGACCTCTGTCTTTTTGCTATATCTATTTTGGGGAAGCCATCTAGATTAGATTTAATTGATTTAGCCTGTAGAACTGGTTATATTAGATTTCTGGGGAATAACCAATGGGAAAAACTCCAAGTTCTAAAGAATTTTAGCTCACATTCTAATCCCCCCCCCCCCTGTAGGAAAAAGAAAAAATTCTGAGTCTGAAAATCCAATTCCCCTCAAAAATAAATTCGGAAATCTAAATTCCGAAGCTAATCTTGATAACTATGATCTTATGGATCAAGAATCTACTCAAGAGGGTGCTGCAAGCACCGATGTTGAATGTTCAAAAAACGACAAGCACCCCTTCTTTATTGAATTCAAAGATATGGATTGGCGCAAAGTCGCCCAAGAGTTAAAAGCCCTTGATTCTGATAATCCCCCTCAAGTCAGCCTCTCCGGGGAACTTCTAAAAGTTCTACCCAAATCTGTGAGCCAATTTAGAGAAATCCAAAGATACCTAACTGACAAACATATGAATTTCAACACCCTTAATACAAAAGAACTCCGACCAAAAAAAATCTGTATTAGGGGAATCCCCCCCAACACTGACCCCCAACTTATTATCGAAGACCTTGGTAACCATGGATTTAAGGCCACACGAGCCGCCATGCTCAAGAGTCGCAAAACCGGCAGAGGTATGCCAATTTACATGGTCAACGTCCACCCTTGCACTAACTTTGAGAAAATCTATAAAATTGAGGAACTTTGTGATATAAGTGTTCGTATTGAATACTTCAGAAACAACAATAACCCAAAACAATGTTACCGCTGCCAACGGTTCGGACATGCCTCCGAGACGTGCAGCCTAACACCAAAATGTCTTAAATGCTCAGAAGAACACCTCACTGATAACTGCCCCAAGACAGGTAAAATAATTCCAAAATGGTCCAATTGTAACGGTGCCCATCCGGCCTCATACAGAGGCTGCCCAAAAAATCCAAACAACATTAAGAAAAAAAATACCCCAACACTCAACACCAAAAAAACACCGCAAAACCAAAAACCAAATATAATTGCTGACATCGCAGACATTTTCAAACCCTACAATTACACCATTCATGATAAACCAAACGATATGAACAACAGTGAGACCAATACTGACGTTAATAACGATATCCAGGAAGCCCCAGTTGAGGACACTTCCAGTTACACCAAACAAAACAAAACACCACCTGTTATACAAAATAATTATACAAACACATTCAAAGATATGTTTGACACCTTCAAAGACATGAAGGAACTTCTCCAAATTACCAAACTCCTAAAACATTTAAAAAACATCGCCATCAAATCAAAAAAATGCAACAACCCATTCGACAAAATGTATATCATAATAGAAGAATTAGACGCCTTTTCTACGGAGCTCAACATTCCCAATTATGAATAATTACAATAACAAAAATTTCTCTTCTTATTTTCTCCTGGAATTGCCAATCATTGCAACCCAGGATTAATGAACTCCGCTCCTTTATTTCCATTAATCCACAAATCGATATACTCTTAATCCAAGAAACACTTAACCCTTCCTGCAGTATCACCATCCCAGGTTACAAACTCCATCATACACCACGTGCCAACTCTCACTGGGGCGGCACAGCCATCTACATCAAAAATTATATCCCACATCACACAACTCAAAATATTCCACTCCCAGGCATTGACTACACCAGTATTGTCGTCAACTTGCCCCATGCCAAAATCAACTTCACTTCTTTTTACGCACGACACGGGCGACGATACCCCATAAACGACCTGACACACATCATTACACAACACCAACACGCATTTATCGCTGGTGACTTCAATGCACATAGCAGGCAGTGGAACTGTCATTCCACCACTACCAGAGGTAGATCTCTTCACAACTTGGTTAGCCATTTCAATCTCAGTCTCCACGCACCTACTACACCGACACACATTCCAGTTGCTCGCAACCAGCATCCCTCTATTATTGACTTCGCCATCACCAAAAATCTTACTTTCCCTATCACCACTTCTGTTATTAATGACCTAAGCTCTGACCACCTTCCTGTCTTCTTCAAAATTGATCTTATCAACCCTATCTCTCCTCCTCCTTCAGTAGCAATTGACTGGAATAAATTCCAAAATTACCTCAACAACACCGACCTTACCTACCCCACAATCAACAACACTACTGACATTGACAACGCAGTTAATAAACTCAACAACATCATTTACAAAGCTCAAAAAGATGCCACTTACACCAAATTCAAAAATAATAACTCTTACATCTTACCCACTTACATACATAATATCTGTAAACAACGCAACACACTCCGTCGACTCTACCAAAATACCAGAGATCCCACCCTCAAAACAGCTGTCAACAGGCTCAACAATAAAATTGAAACCCTTATTCAAAAAGATAAGCAAAAAAACTGGTCTAAATTTCTCGAAAGTCTTACTTGCGAGGATAACTCTCTTTGGCAAATCAAAAAGAAACTCAACAATAATTACACCCCTATCCCTCCCCTTACTGTCAATAGTCAAACTGCGTATACTGACGAGGACAAGGCAGAATGCCTTGCTGGCTCATATGAAAAGCAATTCTCTCCGAATCCCTTCCTCGCAAATCAAGCACACTTTAACAATGTCAATGATACTGTTAATGACTTCCTCTCAACCCCTCCTACCCCCCTCCCCGAAATTCAACCCATCATGATCAACAATATCATTCAAAAACTTAATAATGAAAAATCTCCTGGGTACGATAAAATTTCCAACTATACTCTTAAACAACTTCCTATCAACTGTATTCTCTACATTACGAAGCTCACTAATTCTATCCTCAAACACTGTTATTTTCCTAAACCCTGGAAAACCTCTATCATTTCTCCTATTCCTAAACCATCCTCCAATCTTAATGATCCAACTAATTTCCGTCCCATTAGTCTTCTCTCCTCTCTAAGTAAAGTCATCGAACGCGTCATTAGATCACAGCTCAATGACTACCTTCACAACAACAACATTCTTATGCCCGAACAATTCGGCTTCAGAGCCAAGCAACAACTCCAAGTTCTCTATGGCACTGCATATCACCCATACAATCTTTACAAAAATCTACAACATCACCTCAACATCTTCATGGATTGGTGTAATCAATGGCGCATTAAAATAAACGAATCTAAAACTACTGCTGTTTACTTCTCTAGAACATTTTCCACTCCTAATAGATTAACCCTCAATAATACTACCATTCCCTGGTCTGACGATGCCAAGTACCTGGGGGTTACCATTGACAAACGCATTACCTTTAAAAAGCATATTCTTAATATCCGCGGTAAAGTCGCCGGGATTTCCAAAACCCTCGCCCCCCTTCTTCGCAACCACCCACTCTCCATACACAACAAACTCTTAATTTATAATGCTTGCATTACACCTTGCGAAAAAATTCTACAATGACATTAATCACATCCCAACACCAACTTCTTCGATTTGTGGAATTCTTAACTGAAAACTTCAATGAGAAGAAGCCTACTGCTGCCATATTTCTTGATGTCGCCAAGGCCTTTCACAAAGTCTGGCACGCGGGCCTCATTTACAAATTAATTCGGCTTAAGTTCCCGTCTGGACTTATCCATTTAATACACTCTTACCTTGGTGATCGTAACTTCTACGTCCGCGTAAACAACTCACTTTCTCTACTACACATAATACTCTGTGGTATTATTCAGGGTTCAGTCATTGGCCCTATTTTATTCATTATATACTTTAATGACATTCCACGCACACTCTTCACATCACTCGCACTCTATGCGGACGACACTGTTCTCTATGGCACTGCATATCACCCATACAATCTTTACAAAAATCTACAACATCACCTCAACATCTTCATGGATTGGTGTAATCAATGGCGCATTAAAATAAACGAATCTAAAACTACTGCTGTTTACTTCTCTAGAACATTTTCCACTCCTAATAGATTAACCCTCAATAATACTACCATTCCCTGGTCTGACGATGCCAAGTACCTGGGGGTTACCATTGACAAACGCATTACCTTTAAAAAGCATATTCTTAATATCCGCGGTAAAGTCACCGGGATTTCCAAAACCCTCGCCCCCCTTCTTCGCAACCACCCACTCTCCATACACAACAAACTCTTAATTTATAATGCTTGCATTCTCTCTGTTATCACATATGCATGTCCAATCTGGGGCTTCACTTGCAAAACCAGTATGAACAGCCTCTCTAGTACCCATTACAAACAGCTCCGTTACATAAGGAACGGGTCTGGATACCTCAAAAACTCCACAATCCTCAAGGATCTGAAAACGACTTCACTCACACATCGCATTAAACACCTTGCGAAAAAATTCTACAATGACATTAATCACATCCCAACACCAACTTCTTCGATTTGTGGAATTCTTAACTGAAAACTTCAATGAGAAGAAGCCTACTGCTGCCATATTTCTTGATGTCGCCAAGGCCTTTGACAAAGTCTGGCACGCGGGCCTCATTTACAAATTAATTCGGCTTAAGTTCCCGTCTGGACTTATCCATTTAATACACTCTTACCTTGGTGATCGTAACTTCTACGTCCGCGTAAACAACTCACTTTCTCTACTACACATAATACTCTGTGGTATTATTCAGGGTTCAGTCATTGGCCCTATTTTATTCATTATATACTTTAATGACATTCCACGCACACTCTTCACATCACTCGCACTCTATGCGGACGACACTGTTCTCTATGGCACTGCATATCACCCATACAATCTTTACAAAAATCTACAACATCACCTCAACATCTTCATGGATTGGTGTAATCAATGGCGCATTAAAATAAACGAATCTAAAACTACTGCTGTTTACTTCTCTAGAACATTTTCCACTCCTAATAGATTAACCCTCAATAATACTACCATTCCCTGGTCTGACGATGCCAAGTACCTGGGGGTTACCATTGACAAACGCATTACCTTTAAAAAGCATATTCTTAATATCCGCGGTAAAGTCGCCGGGATTTCCAAAACCCTCGCCCCCCTTCTTCGCAACCACCCACTCTCCATACACAACAAACTCTTAATTTATAATGCTTGCATTCTCTCTGTTATCATATATGCATGTCCAATCTGGGGCTTCACTTGCAAAACCAGTATGAACAGCCTCTCTAGTACCCATTACAAACAGCTCCGTTACACCAGGAACGGGTCTAGATACCTCAAAAACTCCACAATCCTCAAGGATCTGAAAACGACTTCACTCACACATCGCATTAAACATCTTGCGAAAAAATTCTACAATGACATTAATCACATCCCAACACCAACTTCTTCGATTTGTGGAATTCTTAACTGAAAACTTCAATGAGAAGAAGCCTACTGCTGCCATATTTCTTGATGTCGTCAAGGCCTTTGACAAAGTCTGGCACGCGGGCCTCATTTACAAATTAATTCGGCTTAAGTTCCCGTCTGGACTTATCCATTTAATACACTCTTACCTTGGTGATCGTAACTTCTACGTCCGCGTAAACAACTCACTTTCTCTACTACACATAATACTCTGTGGTATTATTCAGGGTTCAGTCATTGGCCCTATTTTATTCATTATATACTTTAATGACATTCCACGCACACTCTTCACATCACTCGCACTCTATGCGGACGACACTGTTCTCTATGGCACTGCATATCACCCATACAATCTTTACAAAAATCTACAACATCACCTCAACATCTTCATGGATTGGTGTAATCAATGGCGCATTAAAATAAACGAATCTAAAACTACTGCTGTTTACTTCTCTAGAACATTTTCCACTCCTAATAGATTAACCCTCAATAATACTACCATTCCCTGGTCTGACGATGCCAAGTACCTGGGGGTTACCATTGACAAACGCATTACCTTTAAAAAGCATATTCTTAATATCCGCGGTAAAGTCGCCGGGATTTCCAAAACCCTCGCCCCCCTTCTTCGCAACCACCCACTCTCCATACACAACAAACTCTTAATTTATAATGCTTGCATTCTCTCTGTTATCACATATGCATGTCCAATCTGGGGCTTCACTTGCAAAACCAGTATGAACAGCCTCTCTAGTACCCATTACAAACAGCTCCGTTACATCAGGAACGGGTCTAGATACCTCAAAAACTCCACAATCCTCAAGGATCTGAAAACGACTTCACTCACACATCGCATTAAACACCTTGCGAAAAAATTCTACAATGACATTAATCACATCCCAAATGAACTCATCTATGAGCTACCTGACTACGATGCTTGCAGTCCATCCAACCGGAAAAAACCAAGGTACTCCACTATTCTTGATGAATAGTCCTTCCGAGCTATAATTCTTATTTTCTCTTTAATTAAAAAAAAATTATTATGTTTATTTTATTAAATAAAATAAAATTGACTTTTCTCTTAAACCTCTCCTAACATCTTTACTTTACCTCGTCTGGCATTATTTTTGTTTTTTTGAACTATGAACTATTTTTACTTCATTATTTTATTGATATACTTAACATTATCCTTTTTTTATGTAGTCAATTAGACTACGGCTAAACATTTCTTATGGCTCTCTCAGGATTTGATATACACCTACTCAAAGCCAGGGTGTGCAGTTGCTTCGCAACTTGGAAGCCCATTGAACCTATCACAAGTTCAAGTTCAAGTACAGTTTTAAATGCAGAGAAAATAATTCGAGAAACACTCTGCCGCTTGCTTGAGGTCGAGTGTTCAGTGTTCGTTCATGACAGTATGTATGTCCATGTCGTCCATTTCCTAGATTTTTAGACACTACAAAGTTGCATATATACAGCCCTCCAAAGATATACACTACTGGCCATTAAAATTGCTACACCAAGAAGGCGACATGCTACAGACGTGAAATTTAAACGACAGGTAGAAAGTGCTGTGATATGCAAATCATTAGCTTTTCAGCGCATTCAGACAAAGCAGGCGCCGGTAGCGACACCTACAATGTGTTTAAATGAGGCAATTGTTCAGCCGGTTTCTCATACACAAATTGTATTTGAACGTTGTTGCCTGGTGAAAAGTTGTTTTGATGCCTCGTGTAAGAAGTAGAAATGCGTACCAGCACGTTTCTGACTTTGATAAAGGTCGAATTGTAGCCTACCGGGATTGCGGTTTATCGCATCGCAGTATTGTACAGATATTTCACATAGGTCATCCTGCTCAACTTGGCAAACTGTAATAGAAGCTGGACATGATTTGCCAATTTTTATAGATCCTACATGCTTCAATCTTTTACCTCGCTCAATATTTTCAGAAAATTCTCCACTTCTGTTGCAATGGAAATAACATTTTTTAACACCATCAGTGGTTGTCACACAGCCTCCCTTCTTAACAAATCTGGAGCAAGACTCTGTTTCAATTTTTGACAACCATATTTTGAAATCATCTTCCGTATAAAATGTGATGTCTTCAAAATCTAATTTATGTCCATGTTCCTTCGTAACATGCTCTTGCAATAGTGAAATTGTGGCAAATTTTTCATCACAAATAGGGCAAACACAATTTCGGCGACAGTCTGTTATTTCCAAAGGGTGAAAATCCTGCATGTGTCTGTGATAATTTTTTCGCGCAGTGAAGGTCCGATTACATAAAGTACATGAAAAAGATCTATCCATCCTTACATACGAAATACTTTCCGATCCGATGTAATATATAATAACTGATAACAACTAAACTATAAAGCAAAAGCATATGGTTAACGAAAAAGCAACATCTCCCAGCAAAAGCACATGGTTAACGAAAATAGCAACGTCTCCCTCTAAAAGCACATGTAACGCTAACGCAAACAGCAATGCCGCCCTCCGCCAAGGTTGCTTTAGTCTTAAAAACTCGCCAATTCGAAATTCAAAACGAAACTCGGAAAGAGCATGCGCGGTGACAATCTTCGTAGGGAGACATCGCAGTTTTGATCCACCAGTCAGTATTGCTGCTCGCGTCTGTCGAGATCCAGTGACTGTTCGCAGAATACGGAATCGATGGGTTCAGGACGATAATACGGAACGCCGTGCGGCGTCTCAACGGCCCCCTACCACAAGCAGCCGAGAAGACAGGCATGTTATCAGCATGGCCGTAATTGATCGTACAGCCACGTCACGAGCACTGAGTCAAGAAATGGGATCGTTTGTAAGACAACAAGTGTCTGCACGAACAGTTCGACGATGTTTGCAGCAGCATGGACTCTCAGCTTGGAGACCATCGCTGCGGCTTCCCTTGACGCTGCGTCATAGACAGGAGCACCTTCAACGGCGTGATCAACGACGAACCTGGACGCACGAATGGCGAGACATCATTTTTTCAGATGAATCCAGGTTCTGTTTACAGCATAACGATGGTCGCATCCGTGTTTAGCCGCATCGAAGTGAACGCACATTGGCAGCGTGCATTCTTCATTGTCATACTGGCCCATCACCTGGCGTGATGGTATGGGGTGCCATTAGATACACGTCTCGGTCACCTCTTGTTCGCATTGACGGTACTTTGAACAGTGCAGGTTACATTTCTGGTGTGTTACGACCCGTGGCTCTACCCTTTATTCGAGCCCTGCGAAATCCTACGTTTCAGCAGGATAATGCCCGACCGCATGTTGTCGTTATTGTACGGACCTTCCTTGATACGAAAAATGTTCGGCTGTTGTCCTGACCTCCAGATCTTTCACCAATAGAAAACGTCTGGTGAATGGTTGCCGAGCGACTGGCTCATCACCATACGCCAGTCACTACGGTTGATGAACTGTGGCATCGTGTTGAAGCTGCAGGAGCATCTGCACCTGTACTTGCCATCCAATCTCTGTTTGACTCAATGCCCAGGCGTATAAGTGCTGTTATTACTGCCAGAGATGGTTGTTCTGGGCACAGATTTCTCAGGATCTATGCACCCAAATTTCTTGAAAATATAATCACTTGTTATTTCTTGTATAATATATTTGTCCAATAAATATCATTTTGTTATCTACATTTCTTCCTGGTGTAGATTGCTACAAATACTACATTACAAACTACATTAAAATTGTTTAATGGCCAGTAGTGTAGAAGCGCAGATCTATTCTACTTTCTTTGAGCCCTCCACGTATCCGGGCGCCATCGGCTTCGCTTTAGTTTAGCCTCATAAATCATAAATTCAGTTTTTTACAAAATGCAGTTTTTTTTTTCTTTGGAAAACCTATATTTGAAGGTAGGTTCACATGTATAGACAAAAATTTCATAGCTTTATTTACTCGTTACCTCTAAAAATTGTCGTTTATTCCAACCATGGCTTCCTGCGGCTCTCTATACGGCTATCCATACGGCGCGGCGCACTGTGGGAGATTTGTCAAATCTGGCTGGACAAAAGTCGATTTCATAAAGTACAACGCAGGTTCGAATGGATTGGTGCATGTTGCAGGTGAATCATTGTAGAATCACGTGACACCCTTTTAATCTCACTTAAGCGAACAGTGACCTCCTGTTATCCGTTAAAACTAAGGTGTTGCGTTGAGTGCATCGGCGGCAGATCGTTGTTAAGTTTGACTTTCCATTTTCGAATGTGAATAACTTTATGTCTGGAAATATTTAATATCTAATTGTTATGTATAGTGACGAGGCAGGTGTGTATTCATATCTTTTTAATATTTGAATTGAGAAAAAAATAGTTTTAGTAGTTGCAAGAGTAATACAAAGTAATGCATATTTTTCAATTATTTTGTTTGCATGTTTCCCACTTCACGAAAGGTTTAGTTATATTTCCCGACATTTCCCGGTAAAGTTTATTTTTGCAACGATAAATATAGGCCTTTGACTTTGTGTTTTTGTCTAAAGTAGCTCCGGAATCGTCCGGTTTTTTAAATGAAGGCACTATAAATATTACTCGTTCAAATTTCGAAGTAAGCATTCGAAAATAGTATGTATTGATTTTTAATTCAAATTTTTAATATAAATTCTAAAATGAAAAAAATTGTTATGGATAATTACAAAGCAATCCCATGTTATTATTGTTCAGCCATTTTAATTAAAATAAAAGTTATGTAAATTTTTAAAAAATTGTGTTAAAACATTATTAAAAATGTTATTCATTCCAGTTTATCTTCTTTTAAGCACTTTTCAAAAAACTGATGTAATTTATGGCTCTTTATTAACATTTATTTGTCTAAAAATAAGTTGAGACAATTTTGCTTATGATTTTATTAAAAGTTAGCAAAAACTTGCGTGATTTCTTTAAAAATAAGTGTTTGGATGATTTTATCCATCTAAATTGCATACATCTGTTATGCATTATTTTTTGTTTATATTTTGTATTTTTTTCTCTAGGAGCTTCGAACGTCAAAGTAATGATTCAAAGAGAATTGTTTAACATTATGCAACAACCGAATTTGCCAAATATATACATGATAGATTAAACTTTCTGGAAAATTATCTTCTTAACTGTGATACTTTTGATAACGATGAAATTAAAACAATCAAGCACAATTTCTCCCGATTTAAATGTGAGTTGAAAATTCAAATTGATTGCAGCCCATTATAAACCAGATGTATTTGGGGAAAATAATAAGGAATGGCCTGAAAGTACAATGGAAATTCCAAGGAAAATAAATCGCCTAGGGAGGCCAGCAAAAGCTTTCAACGAATCAAGTGATAGGTCAAAGCGAAGAAAGTCTGAAAGCTTAAGGAGCTCGACAGATGTGGAAGTACTTACGCATGCCACTGAGGTAAAGTTAGAAGCCTCTGGAAAGAGAGATGCTGCCCATATACTTAAATACAGAAGATGAAAATGCTATCGCTGAAAAAAGAAATTTGACCATTCAAGAAAATTTCAAAACAAAATTGGGTTTACTTGTAGATGTACCTAAGGCTGGATATGGTAACACTAACGATGGAAATACAAGCAGGAGATTTTTTACTGACCCCTCTGTAGCAGCTGAAATTACAGGAATTGACAAAAATTTAATATACCGTTTTAAAGTTATTCTTGAGACCATATACAGTGGCCACAAAATTCACCTAGACAAATTTAAAGAATATACAGAGAAGACAGCAGAAATCTACATCCAATTATATAAATGGTACCCAATGTCACCCACAATGCACAAAATATTAATACATGGCCCCACTTCAATAGAGAAAGCTATACTATCAATTGGTCAATTCTCTGAAGAAGCAGCCGAAGCACGGAACAAACATTTTCGCTCATTTCGTCAAAATTTAGCACGAAAATTTTCAAGAATTTCTTGTAACCGTGATGTTATCAACAGATTGCTTTTGAGTTCAGATCGAGTGTTAACTGGAATAAGATCCACGATAAGAAAAAAATCAAAATCATTTCTTAAATAAACCTTAGAAATGTTACTGCCAATGGAATCTTCTGAAGCTCCTGATGAAGAGGATTCTGATTATGAAGAAACAGATGACGACTCTGAATTATCATCTGATTAAGAAACTCCACCTTATTGGAGATTTATTACCTAACTGTCCATATTGTAAATAATTAATGCTTATAATTTATTCAATTATATTTTTATTTTATTCGATTTTTTATCATAATTATCATTTATTTTATTATACTATATTTGTAAAGGAAAAAACCAGTATGAAGTTCCAAAACATCATTGATTTTTAAGTTATAAAGCAATTTTTATTATAAAAAGTTAAATTATTTACTAACTAATACATTTAAATTAGTTTAAAACAATAAAATAATTTTGGCCGCCCAGATTCGTCAAATCTCCCACTGTGCGGCGGTAAAAACGCGAATAGGAAGAACTTCAGTTTTCTTCCGCTGCGACAATTTGGCGCTGACGTCATGCACGAAGTGAATAAAGATAAAGGGCTGATTCATTAGATAAACATTATAACGTGAGGTTGCATTTAGCTCTTAAAAAATTATTTTGTACTGACAAAAAATGAAAACAACCACAGAATTATTTATATTACATGTTTTTGTAACAAAAGATCTTTGCAATATTTTCTTAACAACACAGATATTTTTACAAGCTGAGCATGCACTTGAAAAAAACCAATAATGCTTCTATAATATACAAATATGCGTTTTGATTGTTTTCTAAATGCGCTTAAAAAATAAATGTTTTGAATTTATACTTAATTTGATTTGTTTGTGATTCAACAAGGAATTTATATACAAGTATCATTTAAAAAGCGGCAAAACCAGCAAATAGAAATGCTGAAACAGAAAATTTTAGTTAAAAATGACAGATAATAGCTTATCAATCACATTCAGGGCCCGACTAGCAAGTTTTTGTGCCCAGGGCACTTTCAATTTTTTTGTGCCCCCTTAGATTGGTTGATTTACTGATACTAGTTTTTTTTTTACATATTGCACGCTTATTCGAAAAGTGTCAACACAAAAAATTACATTTTGCGTAAAATTGAAAAAAGATTCCAGCAATAATAATAATTAAAAAAAATTCTATTATTTATTGAAATGTGCTTTTAACCATAAATTGAGATATATGTTTGCCATTTTATCGTATTAATATCTCAAATATCACATTTTTTTCAGTTGTGTCACTTTTCAAATAAATGTGCAATATGATAAAATTGAATGACTTGACAAATACAGTACATCAATTGCTAGAAAATAATGATAAGAAGTCTACTTATTAATGATGTTATTGATATTAAATGATAAAACCAAACTGATACTGAGTGCAAACAAAAGTACCAAAATAAATAAAAACGTTGGCACAATTATGATTTTTTTAAATGTAAATTTAGATGAAATTATGAAAAATTTCGTGCCCCTCAGAAATTTTGTGCCCA
Organism: Maratus michaelseni; assembly: GCA_963931845.1. Classification (NCBI taxonomy): domain Eukaryota; kingdom Metazoa; phylum Arthropoda; class Arachnida; order Araneae; family Salticidae; genus Maratus; species Maratus michaelseni. Next base: position 124,257,673 of record OZ007595.1, read on the forward strand.
GGGCATGGACCCCGGGTGCCGGTGCGATAGTCAGGGCCTGATCACATTGCATTTTAGAATGCATCATTTTAAACAATAAAATAAGTTTTTTATTTTATAAGAATCTTTTTAATAATTAACTATTTAGCAAGTGTTTAATTACAGATTTTGTAATCTTTAAATTTTAGTATGAAACTACTTCAGCAACCCACCACTTAAGGTTAATTTTTTTTTAGCTCAGATTTCCACCAAAATATTTTAGAACCTCAACTAGATTTATTTTTTACTTTTTAAAAATAAATGTATGGATTACAAACGATAGCAGCGTAAGAAAGCTGTTTCACATAAGTTAATTTATACTTATCCTTTTAGTTATCACCTACATAGTTTTAAACTGAAAATTCATCTACAAAATAAAAAAATATTTCAAAACTCTCATTTTCTTTCTGTTGCAATTGTGAGTTGTTAGTAATGATAAATAAATTAAGCTTTCATCCAAATTCTTCCTCGCCCCCCCCCCCCCCCCAAAAAAAAAAAAAAAATCTGTTTTTTCTCTTTCTGCATCACTTCTCAAAGACATCGGATTTTTTTTTAGGTAATTGGTAACACAAATGACTTATAAAAACAAAATAAGATTGCAGAAAATGTCAGGAAATATTTATATTTTGCCTATAATTTTGTTGTTTTGAATATTTATAATGTAGTTTTTAGTAAATATAGGATGGATATAAAACCTTTTTTTAATCATCATGTATTTACTAAACTCTATGAGTTCTGCAAATAAAAAAATTAATTAATTTAAAAAAGAAATAATTAGCATTAAGTTTACTGATTGAGCAAATTTTGAATCAGAACTTTGCTCAAAATTTCAAATGCTAAATTTTCAGCAATGCAATTATCATGTTTTGCTAGTGTAAGGAAAAGCAATAGCAAGGAAAATAAATTTAGCATTCAGATGTTCCAAGGCTTCATAAATGGATACCTTCTCCTATCTTCACATAACGAAAAGAAAGGTAATAAGAAACAGCAGAAGCTGTAGTACACATATATTGTAGCTATTGTTTTTCATTTTCTGTTTTATTCATTTTCACTGAAGAAAGGCCTTTTATTAAGAAGCCTTGAAACATCTGTGTTATAAATTTTTTGGATATTTCTGATTTCCTTTTAAAATTGATTTTACACATCCTATTTTCAACTTAACACAATGGATTTTTTACATACCTTATCAGATTTAATGTGCTCTGTGAGTGGTTTTAACCTGTGCTTTTTTGTGATAAGTATTAGAGCGGTGCATGCTTGAAAGCATTCTTAGCAGGGGTCGGAAAAACTACATTTTTATTGTAACGAACTACAACTACTTTATTGAAAATGTTGTTAACTACAACTACAACTATTTGTTTGAAAAAGTAGCGACTAGAAACTACTTTTCAAAAATAGTCACTACTTCACAACTTTCAGATTTCGTCAAAGGGTTCAACACTGGAAATTAAAGACACGGATTAAATAATAAAGCGACTCCTTGTTATATCGTCGCGTCACTTTTTAAATCATTATTTTCTTTTTAGTTTTATTTATATTCACAAGTGCAATTATTATCTTAACATGAAAAAATATATAAAATTTATTCGCTGATGCTTTTTCATTCACATCTCTCATGAATTCAGAATATGGGTTTTAAAAGAAATGATATCAAACTTTGAGTGACGCCTTGACGTGAATTTAGTAGGACGGTTTTAAAATTCAATTTAAATTATTTTTGGTTTGTCTTCTAAAGTATATTTACACATACAAGCAATACTTTTAATTTTCCAATACACTGTTAAATATATTACTTTCACTGAGTCTATATTATCTATTGAAATGTATTTATTTCAATAAATTGATTTATCTTTTGTGCCACGCTATCCAAAATTTATGTAAATGATTATTTTGCGTCATAGTATCCAAACAAAGGGAAATGTATGCAAGTGGATAATACGACGCAAAATAATCATTTACATAAATTTTACTTATGATTTTGGATAGCGTGGCACAAAACATATACAAATAATTTATTACCTTTCCACAATTCGAATTTCATCCCGTAAATGTATGAATACCGCAAATACATTAAATTCATCTGGCGTTATCCGCAAAATCGAATGGAATATCTGATTACATGGTGAATGTCTTATAAAAGTCACTATTCCACTACTGTGGAATACTCCACTAGGCTATGTGCACTTTCCACAAAATAAATTTCTTCGGCAAACAAGTTTTGCGACAAACATACGAACTTTATCAGCCAAAATTCTCAAAAACCCACTAGCGGGTGGAAATAGCAGTCGAAATAACAGCACGTCACATGGAAGGCTCTCACAGGCTATCAAAGCCTGAGAGCTAATGTGCCCGCCGGTTCTGTATGTACGCATGTATGTACGTAAATATGTACGTAACGCGATAACTCTTAATAGAAATATCCGTTTTGCTTCAAATTTTGGTTATAGGTTTATAGTGATAAGGCGCTTCCCTGATTAGTTTTGGAGGTTCATTGGTTAATTATAAACGGGGGACTAATCCCCCCCCCCTTAATTTATATAAATGAGTTTTTCATGCAGAATTATCCGATTTGTTTCAAATTTTCTTTATAGGTACATTGGGATAAGGGGCTTCCCTCATTAATTTTGAGGGTTCATTGGTTACGTATAAAGGGGAGGAACGGAGGGCTAATCCCCTACCCCTTAATTTAGATAAATGTGTTTTTCATGCCAAATTATCCGATTTGACTAAAGTTTTGGTTATAGATTCGCTGTGATAAGGCGCTTCCCTGATTACTTTTGGGGGTTCATTATTTAAGTATAAAGGGGGGAACGAGGGACTAATCCCCCCTTAATTTATATAAATGATTTTTTCATGCAGAATTATCCGATTTGATTCAAATTTTGTTTGTAGGTACATTGGGATAAGGCGCTTCCCTGATTAGTTTTGGGAGTTCATTGGTTACGTATAAAGGGCGGATGGGAAGGGCTAATCCCCCTTTAATTTAGATAAATGTGTTTTTCATGCCAAATTATCCGATTTGATTAACATTTAGTTTATAGGTTCATTGTTATAAGGCGCTTCCCTGATTACTTTTGGGGGTTCATTGGTTAAGTATAAAGGGAGAACGGGGGGGGGGGGTCAATCCCCCCTTAATTTAGATAAATACGTTTTTCATGCAGAATTACCCAATTTGCTTCAAATTCTGTATAAAGATTCATTGGGGTAAAGCGCTTCCCCGATTAGTTTTGGGGGTTCATTGGTTAAGTATAAAGGGGGGAACGAGGGGCTAATCCCCCCTTAATTTATTGTCGATTTCTTTCTTTTTCGAGGGGCATTATTCTTTGAAATAAGAGTATAAATATACAATGAGTGTGAATAGCCTGTGAGCTCAATGCCATCAGTTTAACTGGGCACTTTTTTTTTTTTTTGTATTTTTCTTTGTTAAATAAATGCTTGTTAATTGTTTCTGTAAAATAAATGTTTGTTTCTTAAATAAACATATATAATTTTTCTTGTGTAATCTTTATTTAAATATACACTCACGGGCACAAAAGTTTTTTGATTTGTCAAAATATCATGATCATATGCAATAAATACATAGATATCAAGTTATGTTTTGATAAAAAAAAAAGGTATATTTCAAATAGAAAGTTATTGGCAACAAGTCTTGAATGTAGAAAATGATTAATATTATACATGTGTATTAATTTACAGGAAAAGCTAGTTGTATTTGTATGTATATTATATTTAATATAAGAATAAAATTACAATAATCCAGCAATATATGAAACACTTTTAGGTAGATTTCGTAAGAAATACTACCTATTACATTCTCCCCTAGGTTGGAATTTTTGAAAAATTTTTGCAGATCTAAGCCGATCATGACTCCCAGAACACAAAACCACCCCCAGTTCAAAACTTTATATATCTATGTATCTATGTCACTTTTTTATGGACACGATAACTGCAACAATTCTGCACAAATCTTTTCCAAAGTGATACATAAAATCAAGGGGTTCAAAATCTGGGTCAAGTTCGTTAATGCGCAAAATCGAACCAAGGGGGGGCATATGGGGGGGCTTTTTGTGAAAACAGAAAAAAACCCATAATTTCTTAATTATGATACGTATCGAATCCGTTTAAAGTTATTATTGCTTCTAGGAAAAGGGCCGAAAATTTATATATGACAGATTTTTGATATCATTAAAAATGGCCCCAAGGGGGGGGGGGGGAAGGGGGGTTTAAAATTCATAACATCGTCAATTCCCAAGATATCAAATCCGCTTAAATTTGTTGTAAATCTCCTTAAAATTATCTACAACTTTTATATTGACAAGTTTTTTTTATAGGACCAACTCTTACAGCAAAAAAATCTCTGCTGACTCCGCCTTCAAGCAGACGTGAAAACAGAAAAAACTCATAACTTCTTAATTTTTATACATATCGAATCCGTTTAAAGTTATTATTACTTCTAGGAAAAGGGCCAAAAATTTATGTATGTCAGATTTTTGATTTCATTAAAAATGCCCCCAAGGGGGGGGGGGGGGATAGGGGTTTCAGAAGAAAGAATATCATAACTTCGTCAATTCCCAAGATAACAAATCCGCTTAAATTTTTTATAAATCTCCTTAAAATTATCTACAACTTTTATATTGACAAGTTTTTTATAGGACCAACTCTTACGGAAAAAAAAAAAAAAAAAAAAAAAAAAAAAATCTCTGCTGGCTCCGCCTACAAGCAGACGTGAAAACAGAAAAAACCCATAACTTCTTAATTTTTATACATATCGAATCCGTTTAAAGTTATTATTACTTCTAGGAAAAGGGCTAAAAATTTATGTATGTCAGATTTTTGATTTCATTAAAAATGCCCCCAAGGCGGGGGGGGGGGGGGAATAGGGGTTTCAAAAGAAAGAAATTCCTAACTTCGTCAATTCCCAAGATAACAAGTCCGCTTAAATTTGTTGTAAATCTCCTTAAAATTATCTACAACTTTTATATTGACAAGTTTTTTATAGGACACTTACGGCAAAAAAAATTAAAAAAAAAATCTCTGCTGGCTCCGCCTACAAGCAGACGTGAAAACAGAAAAAACCCATAACTTCTTAATTTTTAAACATATCGAATCCGTTTAAAGTTATTATTACTTCTAGGAAAAGGGCCAAAAATTTATGTATGACAGATTTTTGATTTCATTAAAAATGCCCCCAAGGAGGGGGGAGGGAAATAGGGGTTTCAAAAGAAAAGAATTCATAACTTCGTCAATTCCCAAGATATCAAATCCGCTTAAATTTATTATAAATCTTCTTAATATTATCTACAATTTTTATGCTGACAAGTTTTTTTTATAGAACCAACTCTTACGGTAAAAAAGATGAAAAACAAAAAAATCCCTGCTGGCTCCGCCTACAGGCAGAGGTATATTTCGAAGTGGGTGGTTCCAACTGCCACATCATGGCAAATAGGCCTTTCTTCTGCAATTCCCAATAAACTGGTGCCCACGGTCTGCCTCTTCGAAATCTACATGTGCCTGTAGCCCGAGCCGTCAGGGATTTTTCTTTTTCTCTTTTCCAGGGCCCCTTTCCTTTATTGTCACAAAAATTTCAGCATTTTCAATGCCTCAAAGTGTAGATGGGAGTATGTAAATAAATATTTAGATAAATATATTTATTATTATCCTACTCTAATAGTATAAAATATCAGCTCTAACTGAAAATTACATGCTAAATTTGGGGGCCTATGGCCCAATTAGCGTGCAATGACCCAATTGCTACAAGTTTCAAAAAATTTATTTTACGTTTGCAGTGGGCATATATATTAGGTAGATTTCGGAAGAAATACTACCTATTACATTCTCACCTAAGTTGGAAATTTTGAAAAATTTTTGCAGATCTACGCCGATCATGACTCCCAGAACCCAAAACCACCCTCAGTTCAAAACTTTATATATATATATATCTATTTTTTAATCTAGCTACTGTCTACCGCTTTAAATAGTTTGAGTACAATAAAATTAATGCTAATAAAACTTACCTTATTCCAATACTTATTTTGAATAGGAATTGATATTTTTTGCTCATCTCTATAATAAAACCGTAAGTCATGTGACTGTCATCAACAATTCCGGAATGCCCGCTTCACTTTTTCATATGCCATACGTTCAATTATGTATATATTCTTCAATAACTTCAGTTGAAATTAGCCTCGCAGTTCAAATTCTCTATCCATGAAAGTAAACAAAAAAAAAAAAAAAAAAAAGATTCATTCGTCGTGAAGGTTTAAAATATTAAACCATTAAACCATGGAGATAACCGTTCGTAAAGTAAGTTTTCCGTGAAAGATTTTTTGGAGCGCTGCCTGGTGTAAAAAAATAATTCGTACCAGTGACACAATCAAAGTTTACCATAATTATGTGCTATACAACTCAACTTCATTTTTTATCTTTTCTTGATGTAAGCTGAATGTAAACAAATACAACTGCTGTAATGATATTTAATGAATCAAATTTCGAAACAAATTGTCAGTTAATTTGGTATTTATGTATTATACGTGCAAGGAAGAGATACCACTGAAAATGATTGTTAATCACCAATCATATTTACCATTATTAATGACCAATCGCTTTCAAAACAGTAATTTAATATACATTTACAAAATACATAACATCATTAAGTACTTTTGTGTTATTTGGGCGCAAATCTCGCCAATAGCATATTTAAAATCGCCAATACCAGCTTTTATTTTTCGCTTGTGCAAATTAGAAACAGCACTTTGATTTTGAAATCAAATGTTCTGATGGAACAGCTGTCGTAGACGCACCGGGGCACTATATTAACTATAGAGTTGCAATATAGAGAGAAAAAACGGGTTGCTGTAATTAGAATTATAGACGGTAATGTTGGCGTGGCGTATTTACAAGTTACGGATCTTAATAGTCAGTAGACATTAAGCAAAAATGCCAAAGTAAGGAAATTATGCAGTTATGAAAACTCCTGAACTATATCAAAATAGGAGTGCTGAGAAAAACAGAGTCGAACAGAGATCGGCATCTAGAAGGAAGTTCGTGAATTTTAATCAGATTCTACGCCACGGGTCAAAAGTGCTGACAGCAAATATGGTTTAAAAGGAATGTGATTATCAAAACTGGCTTCCAAAAGTTCAATGTTTCACCAAACCATACTCGAAAATTACGTGTTATAATATGCACCCCGATTATCTCACATTATTCAAGACGTTTTAAATGAGAATAATGATAATCTCCCGTAATCAAGTCTACAGCCAAAGTTAGCGAGAAACAAACAAACAAACAAAAAAATATTGGCAACAATATGGTTCAGTGTAAATGTGTATATCATTAAAGACTTTCACAAAATATACTTCAATGCAGCAAACCGTATTAACTAAAATACGCCATTTGACAATGGATCCAATTACGGAAAACTACTTAATACGTTTAAGAATCTCCTCATTAGCAAACATATTGCAACTGATAAGCAAACGGATATGATGCATAAATGCTTAAGTTGGTTAGTGGCTGAGAGGTTGTACTCTCGAAGCTGGTAGACGGGAGGTGCTGGGTTCGATCCCAATCGCGCCCGTCGGCCTAATCGTTCGGAGTTTTCGTGGTTTTCTTCGAGCCGTGGATTTATCCATGCGTAAATACGGGTTAGGTTCCCTTAGAAAGACCCCCACGAAGGGCACTCCCCCCGGGCCTATATCCCTAGTGTAGATAATTGGCCGTCAATAATCAACCCAACCCAACCCTTAAGTTGGTTAAGCGGTTTTTGTCAAGAAAAATGAAATACATAACAACAAAAAATATGCGAAATGCTACCATGATCGCAAAAGTTTTTGATTTGTCTATTAGAATCTTCCGGTTTGGCGAAGGATTACGGAAAAAAATAAATTATGAATAAAAGTAACGTGTTACAGTGTAATAGTGTATGTTAAATACATTTAAGGGAGACCAAACTGGTCGCCAGTGGCGGCTAGTTTTAAATAATACAGCTGGGAAACAATATATATATATATATAATTTTTAGTTATAAAATTTATTATGAATATTTAACGGATTCTTAAGCTGAATAGTCCTGGTTTTCCTATTTTATTTATTTTAAAAAATAAATAAAACATATAAAAACATCGCATCATTTATTTTAATCAGAAAAAAAGTTATTCTATAAAATACGAGAATTACGTAATAAATCCCGGATATCCAAGTACAATAAAATTTAAAAGAAAAAAAAAGATATATCTGAGTTCCTGGCTTGTTTTGAATAAGAATGAATATTTTTTGTTCCTTTTTAATAATATAGTGGGAAAAATATATATACAATATTATTTACAGTTTGTAAAATTTAATATAAATATTTTACAAACTCTTAAAATAGTTCGTTTTCTGTTCTGTTAATTAAAAAACTCGTCAAAAAATCACAGAATTTATTTTTAAATGCAGCTTAAGAAAAAAAAAAAAAAAAAAAAGTTTTCGTTTTACTGAACTTCGATTGCTGACAATAGATGGCGCTCCGGCCAGTACACGAGATATCGCGCATTACCAAACTTCATTTCGGACTTTCGGAGTCAAAAACTTAACACGGAGTCCCCCTACCTGAGGTATTCTATTACCATGACCAGTAGTGATGGATCTAAGGGGGTGTTAGCCGGGGCAGCTGCCCTGGGTGCAAGACTTGGAAGGGCGCAAAAATGAGGAATCATAAAAGATTAATAATAAAGAAAAATTAAAAATTCACATGAAAATATGTTCAATTTTATGTTGTTCAACGGCGGTTTACTTTCGTTGCATAAGGATCAGAAATAAAAAATATAAATTAATCTATATTACGTTACATAAAATATCACATTGCCACCAGTATTTTTAAGCAATTTTTATTTATTTAAAATTCAAAGATTTTCTGTAATTTCTTTTCCGATATTGTTTTATGTTGTTTTACAGCGTGTGCAGTATTTTATTTCGGTTATGTCTAAGAGACATTCGGGTGATTATTACAGAAAGAAGGTTAAAAAAAGAGAAGAGGTTGGGTTGGGTTGATTATTGACGGCCAATTATCTACACTTGGGATATAGGCCCGGGGGGAGTGCCCTTCGTGGGGGGTCTTTCTAAGGGAACCTAACCCGTATTTACGCATGGATAAATCCACGGCTCGAAGAAAACCACGAAAACTCCGAACGATTAGGCCGACGGGCGCGATTAGGATCGAACCCAGCACCTCCCGTCTACCAGCTTCGAGAGCATAACCTCTCAGCCACTAAAAGAGAAGAGGAGGCTTCACATGTCCTTATAGCTTAAACCAAGCGATATTCATGAAAATAAGCAACCAAATTACTTTTTTTTTTTTTTTTTTTTTTTTTTTTTTTTTTTTTTTAATACGTGCTACACCATATAATAATTTATATGTATTATTTCTGTTCTAAAAATCTCCTTTTATATGTAATAACTGAGTTGCTATGTAAGGAAAGAATTATAAATCGATTTTTTATCAATTTCTTCTAAATTTAGATATTCTTGTAATTAACAGACATTTTTGTTTAAAGAATGAAAACGAAACTTATACTCTGTTGAGAATTCAACACGTTCTGTTCCTTTAGAGCCATTTTATTTATGTAGTTAAAAAGGTTTTCGATCCATTGGAATCAGTTTTATGTTTTTATTTAGGTATATCAGTTGTTAACAAGCCTTTTAAATTTTGATTTCAAAATATCGCACCTATACTTTTTAAAAATTAATTAAATCTTTCATTAGAAATATTTATCTAATAAAATATGTTAACTTAAGTTGTGCTTCACAGTCACGCCACTTGTATTAATTTTGAAGCAAAAAAGTACATTAATTAAATTTAAACGGCGTAGGTTAACATAGCAATAAATTTAAAAGTTACTTTTAATCGAGATCGTCATGATTGTTTACATTTCTTGCCATGCTTATATTTTCGCTTCAAATCTCCTGTTTCTTTTTACATACAATAACGAATAAAGTTTATAACAGGTCTACTATAATTTTTAAAAAGTTATAGTTATTTGAAAAAATGTTTCCTGCTTAAAAAAATGCTTGCTTCTTTATTTCTAATGTAGTTCAATAACAAATATTTTGAAAGCTATTAATGGAGCATTTACTCAGCAACCAAGTATAGCTGACAAAAAACTGAATATTATTGCGCTTTTAAGAGGTCATTTCTGGCAGTCAGACTCATGGTCATCAATCTAATTTTCATTCGTTGTATAACCGTGAAAGTTGTAACAGAATATTTAGTGCGTGTTTTCAAATTTTTGTATATTAAATATTTGTTTTTAAACTTTTAAAGTATTAGTCAAATTTTAGAATTGTTTATTCAGCAAAAAATGAGATAGACCAAAGTATCCGTTTTAGCATTTAAAGATTATTATTAGAACCGCGGGAAATTTTACTAAAGTTTTATAAAAATATTTTATCAGAATTTTTATTTAAAACCATTTAACTTGCATATTGAATTTATTTTTGTAAAGCATACAGATTTTGAGCATTGAGTATTAATATTACTTCCTTAAGCAATTGTTTACGCAAATTTTATTCTGATATTCTTGGGAGCAGAGGGGGGGGGGCGCAAATCTACAAGCTTGCCCCGGCTAAAATTTAGTCTAGATCCGTCTCTGACCATGACTTTAAGTTACATGAAACATTTCCGAAATAAAAATTAGCCGTAAGAACATCGTATGTAATATGGCTTGGCTAAGATGTCAGCCGTTTTCGTCCCACCCAGCATTATAATTTTAATTTCAAGATGGGCGGAGTCACCGTTTCATAATTTCTTAGGCGAATGAGATGGCCGCGCGCACAGATAAATGAATAACTAAATACATTTAAACATACAGGCATTTAACTATACAGACCTGTTTCGATTATTTAACTCTGCGGTAAGCTTAATAGCCCTCGTTTAAAACAGGTTCGTCTAAGACGTGCAAAGACCTGCAATATTTTAGTCTTGCACGTGATTACTTAACAAACTTATAAATGTTGGAAAACTACTTTCATGTATGAGACAAAGTATAAAGAAAATGACAATTTTTATGTAAATTACCGTACAATCAAGCAACTTGATAGTTTAAGGGGATTCTTCACAGAGAGCGGCCATTAGAAAGCATCCCATGTTAACCTATGGAGAAATTTAATTTACTCTTTTTGAGCGTAATATTTTACATAACGGGATGGGAATTTTTTCAATTGATAAAATAGAAGGTTGATAACTAAGTCTATTTGCTATATTATTTTTAAAATGTTTAAAAATATTTTAAAACTTGGTTTAAAGTTGGCGAAATTGGCAAAATCACGAAGTTTTTACTTCAAGGAATGATAAAAAATCTTTGGAGCATCGTAGAAAGAAAAGAGAAAATGGACATAGAACCTGGAAGTTTCCTCTTTTCTATGAAAAAAAGTAACAATTAATTTATAAGTTTTTAGCCGAGCTATGACTAAATTTCTGGAAGCAAGCTAATTTCGAAACGGACGGCGCGGAGGGATACATTATTCTAGTAGCTGGTTGTGTTGTGGGTGGCATAGGAGAAAAGACACCGAGATAAGTATCAAGTAACAAAATGAAGGGTAAAAAGAGGAGTGAGATTAATTTATGGCTTTTCTGCCCCTCCCAGTCAGGTTAGGAAGTGAAATCTTGGGGTCGATAGTTGTTTGTTTCTCTTTTAAAACATTTTCCTGTTTATAGAAAAGTTGTCGAAAATGGATGTTGACCATTGACTCTCCAGTTTTCTTTCATTCTGTTCTTTCTACATTTCTTTTTTTTATGTTTTATATCTCAAGTTCGTTTTTGGTGCTGTAAAAAGCAAATTTTTGTTAATTACAGTCAGTCATTTGTGATACAATTTTTTAGGTGCGTTCGAAATAATATAAATACGTAGCACCTATAGTCGTCACCTAGTCCATGTCCGTCCGCCCATCCGTCTGTCCGCATATAACTGCGCAAAAACTACCCAACCGAATGATTTGAAATTTAATACCTATAATCGTTGTAGAATTTTGCCGAGTCATTTCAAATTTTATGAAAATCGAATCAAAACTTAAAAAGATATTAATAAAAGTTTTCTTTATTCTATTAAATTCTATCATAAGTAATCTATATGATAAAAGTGCAAGTCCCGTGACTGAGAAAAACAAATACGGGCTAACCACATCTTTTCCATATGCTAAAGCGGCCATTTTTTTCAAAATTATTTTTTCGAATAAAATTGCATCAAAGTTACATTTGTAGAAAAATCGTTCAAAAAAATTGTTTGCTTGAGAGATGAGTTACATTAAAAAATGTATAGATTCTGAGATAACTTCAGTGAAAATTAGGTTAACAACCGAATATCTCAATCCATTAAAGTAAATAAACAAAAGATTCATTCATCGTGAGTCATAGAAATAGTAACCATGGAGGTAATCGTTCGCAAAGCAAGATTTCCATGGTGAATTTTGCAGCCTTGTCTTGTGTAGAAAAAAAAATCGCATCTGTAAACATGGCATACGTTATAAGAAAAAAAAAGCATCCTCATTTCGTTCATAGCAGACGATATAATTTATTTTACTGAATTAATAACCATAATTTTTTACATTGTAAAACTAGTTATAGCAGGAAACGAACGCACCTCTTTTGTCACGTTTAACGTACAATTTCCAACTTGTTTATTTCTCAACTCGTTTGTTTCACTTTTCAGATATCTTCTTATTTAATTATGATTTACTTATTTTTTTATTTTACTTTTTTTGCATATAAGAATTTTGTAACATATATTCTTTTTGTCTATTATACCTATGCATAGCTACATACCTGCAACATAAGAATTTACTGCTATACGGTGTAGTTTTCAACTAATCGCAGTTTTCTCAGTTTAATGTATTTTTATTCCACTATTTTTTATTCATTCATGTTGATATAATTATATTATTTTCATTAAAAAGTCTTGTATTTTATAACTCTTTCTGACTTGGAATTTCCGTTGTATAGTCACTCTGCTATTTATGCATAATTAAAGTAGTTCGTGCTTATAAATTTGCAATTTGTGAACTTCTGTAACTTTGTATGAAATGTGATAAAATTTTATGAGTTTTTCTGCGTTATTATCACAATTGAAAATGCTATATCTTAATCTCGAAATGCTATATCTGAAAATGCTATAACTTAATTGTATAGCTTCAATCTAGACATCTGCATGGGCCGAAATTTCCAGACCCGGACCCGGCGGGCGTCGCCCGCACGAAAACTATCTTGGACCAGCTCAGTGTAAAAACGAAAAGTTCAGCCTGGGCTTGGTCCGTGTATATGTTCGCGGTTCGCGGCCCGCTCCGGAATGGTGTGAAAATTAAGATTCTTTTAACGATTTTTTAAAGAAAAGATTTGAAATACACTTTATTAAAAATATAGTACTTTAAATAAAACGAAATATGGTACCGAGATTCATTACAACATGTTCATTACAAAAAATAACGTTTATAGTTCATTTATAATATGCAGTAAAAAATATTTGAAACACTATTAACGATAATTGAAATGCATTTCAATGATGTTACAATTTTTTAAACTAAAAGAAATTCATATGTATAGGTTACTATAAGAACCACTGCTGCACGTTTGCTATAGAAAACGGTGCGTGAAATATTTTACCTTTACAAGAACATACAAAAGATTCCGGATACATTGTCAGCTATGGGTGCACTTCTAGAAACGTGTTTTCGATTTCCATTTTTTAGCAGAATAATACATTAATTTGCCGAGTAGTACATGAAACCTGCTCTTCGTGTACAGGGACGCACAAAAAAATTCAAATACATTCTGGTCTATTGGAGACTATTTCTTGAAATGAGTTTTGCAGCGGAATTAAATTTTAGCGTGTTATGTGGTGCATATATAATAGTAATTCGTATACAGGGCCACTCAGAATAATACGTTACCATTTGTAGGCAATTATCGTTTGATATGTGTTTAAACAGAACAAAATTTTATTTGTGATTTAAAAAAAAAAAAAAAAAAAAAAAAAAAAAAAACCGCTAGAAATGCCATCTGTTACCAGTATTGTGCAGAGAGTGATATTTAAATTGAAATATTAATAATTAAATACTAAAAATTAATATTTTGTATCGTCTTTCTATCGCTTAATTTGTCTAACAAGCGTGGGGCCGAATTTTTTTTTTTACTTAATAATATTAAAGATTTTTAACATTTGTATGCTGGACAGGGGTAACAGTTCGAAATAACGACTTTTTTTTTTTCACCCGGGAAAAGCATGAATTTTGCTCCCCCCCCCCCCCCCCCCCCCCCACACACACACACACACACTTCTTTTCAAAATAAATTTATAAACAGAAGCTTTCGATCCATTGCCTTTGGGCCCTACCAGTGGTTGAGAGGTTCAGCTCTCAAAGCTGTTAGACGGGAGGTGCTGTGCTGGGTTCGAACCCCTGTCTCGCTCGTCGACCTAACCGTTCTGAGTTTTCCGTGGTTTTTATCAAACCTTGCCGTAAATGCGGGTTAGAATCCCTTAGAAAGACCCCCACGGAGGGTACAACCTCCCCCCTCCTTAGGGCCTATATCCCTCGTGTAGATAATCGGCCGTCATAAAATCAACCAACCAACCATTGCTTTTATTTATCATTTTAAATAATTATAATATGGTTTATTTCTTTAGGAATCGACCTATTGTAATTATTTCGTTTATATATATATGTGTGTGTGTTAATATAATAAACAAAACTTATGGAAATCAAATTGCTGTAAAACTTCGCGGTGGTTAAAGGGGGAGGGGCAGTGGTGTAGCCAGTGTGGGTGTCCAGATGCTCTGGATACCACTAATTGTGTACAGTTTTCTCTGATTTATCTAACTGGAGAACTTTCTGCGAGAATCAAAGCGAAGAAAACTTTACATTATTACTGGTATTCAGAGCATTTGGATCCCCTCCCTGGTTACGCCAATGAAGGGTGGGGGGGGGAGAGGACAAAGAGTAGGTGTACTTACACAATACATCGACTCGTGTCTCACGTGTCAAGTGGACGATTGTTTTTACTGCATTTTTTAGCACTTTCCAACCTAGTTGAAAAGTGCTTATGACTTCGGTTTGTCTGCCGTCTGTCCGTGCTCTAACTCCCGTAAATATGCTCGGATTGCTCTGCAATTTTTATATGTTATTGTCGTTATCTATAGCATGTTCCCTATTTCAACGGAAGTGTGTAGCACTGATAGTTTTTTTACAGGGACACTCAAAAGAGTTCCGTTACATTGCGGTCTATGGGGAAAAATCATTTGCGGTTTATTTAAATAATGTTTCACTATTTTAAACGCATTGAAATTTATATATATCACTAAGGTGCATTAGAAGAAGCTTAATATGGAATAGGGTGTGCATAGCACTTATAGTTACTTTACAGGGACAGTCAAAAGAATTCCGTTACATTACGTCTATGGAGAAAAATCGTCTGCGGTTTATTTAAATAATGTTTCATTATTTTAAACACATTGAAATTTATATATATTACTAAGGTGCATTACAAGAGGCTTACTACAGAATAGTGTGTGTATAGCAGTCATCGTTCATTTACAGGGACACACAAAAGAATTCTCTACTGTCTGTTAACACTAATTCCTGGAAGTGCGTTTTAAGTTACTGAACGCGATTTTAATTTGAACTCGCTTTTTGTCTATTACGTGGTGTGTATAAATTCTGTAGATCCTATACAGGGCAGCACAAAAGTTCGCGAACACATTTCCGTTTACTGACAGAAACTCCAGAAGGATAATTTTAAACTCTGCTACGCGTTTCCTAACTAAACTAAAATTTAGCATCCTATGTAGTATATATACAAATCTATAGATCCTATACAGGGCTGAATAAAAGTATTCGGATATTTTTCCGAATATTGTATATATTGAAAATTCCTTAAATTATGTTTTTAAATATGTTATGCGTTTTCCAAATTGTTTACTTAGATGTTATCTTTTAGCTTATTAAACGGTATATTTTGTAAAATTATTTTGGAAGCGTTGGAAAGTGCTACATAATCTATGCTTGAAGCATGATTTTTCGTTCTTGTTAAAATATAAACTGGAAAATTTAGACATTTAGCCTCATTTCAGCAGTTTAAAAAAATATAATATTTTAAATTAGTTAATAAGTTAAGGTTAAAGTATTGCTTGAATATTAGGAATTCTTCTTAGATCTTAAAAATGTTTTTTTGACCAGAAGTTTATGAGTTTCACCTAGTTTAACTGTCTTTCTTATTTGCATGTCTAAAAAATACGCAATAATTTTAATACGAATATAATGACGCAATGTTTACCTGTAATTGCATAATTTATACAACAATATCCATACTTTTTCTTTGAGGAAAAAGTCCTAAAATGAAAT
Source organism: Maratus michaelseni (assembly GCA_963931845.1). NCBI lineage: Eukaryota > Metazoa > Arthropoda > Arachnida > Araneae > Salticidae > Maratus > Maratus michaelseni. The sequence goes on from OZ007595.1 coordinate 124,274,056, forward strand.
ACTTTTTTATAAATGCAAAAAATTTGTACACACACTTTTTTGTAACGATTTAAATTTTCTTTATTATTTAAATTGAAGGGGGAAAAAATAAAACCTATATGGTATCAATTCGGACTGGGGTTTAATTATCGTTTACATCATTGAAAATATTCATCGAAGGCTAAATTGGCGCTTTACGAAGTACTCTTATTCGATTATTTAAAAAAAAGAGTTGTGAAAAGCATTGTTTCAATATTTCTACTTGTAAAATAAGTGACATAATTAATCAAACAGGAATTAAATGTCAAAGTTTACATTTGACTAAAAGGTAAAAAAAAGGGTTACACAACAAAGTGAAGTTCACCGATTTTCATATCTAAAGTCGCATCTCATCAAACTCCCTTTTGAACTAGTACCGCAAAATCTTTAAACATCTCTATAGGAACTGTAAAAAAATATATAAAATCTGATTTAAAGCTTTAAAAAAACAATGTTTACAGCCTAATACGAAAACATGTTTCTCAATGCAAGACTATGAATAGATTGTTGTATGAAAATTATTTGGCACGTGATAGATGGAAAAATGTAGTTTAAACTGATAAAAAAGGATTGGATATATTTATTTGATATTTATTATAATACTAAAAAGAAAAGAAAAAAAAAACTCGATTTACTACCGAAAAAGTGGAGAAAAAAACCTAAAACGTTGATTCAGAAAAAATAAAACAATATATGCTGAAGATTTTTGTTGTTATTGCTGGATTATCTTTATAACAAAAAACTTAAAATAAGGAAAGTAGAAAAAAAAACATTAAAATTAACTTTGATTACCATCAGAAATATGTTTTAACACTTGATTTCAAATAAGGCATGCGAGCATGTGAGGAAGTGAGTAAAATATCGATTGCAAAATTTCATTTTTACATCTATAAGCTCAATAGAAGTGTGTAAAAAAGCCAATAAATGAAAGTTTTCATCAGTTAATGTAATTTAAGAAAACATAATATAATAATCTAACGTTATAAATCAGCTACGAACAGCAGTTTGTTTCAGGACGTTTTTAGGTATTTTCTCGCATCTAGCGCCAAGAATTGAAAATGCCACACCCCCCTCACTATTACTGCCACTGATGTTTGATTTCTTACTTTTTAATTACTTTCTGTTGTTAAATTGAGTTATTATATATTTTAATTATAATTAATATATTTACTTAATAATTAATTTAATGAAATATTAACATACCGTATTCTCATCGGAAATACCCAACTGTGTATAATATTACTGCCAGTAAAACAATAAAACAATCTATTCGCTAAAAGAAGTTGAGTGTACTTCGAAGACATCGATTGTCTCAAAAATAAATATTTTCCATCCAGCATAGAATGTCCTAATTTAGCTAAAATGTTCCTTCTTCCTTCCTTATCTGAAAAACGGTATCTTTCTTTTCTTTTCTTTTTCTTTTCCTTGCTTGAGCCCCTATCACCCTATTCTAACGTCCAATGTGGATTACAAGTCTCACCTCTTCCACCACATACTCTTGGTAAAAATACTAGAAAGAAGATTGTTTATTTTTCGTGGGGAAAGGGGAGGAAGAACTATATCTTGGTCACTCGGCAGCGGAAGAAGTCTGTAGTAAAAAGGCTATGCAAAGGAATCTTCTGCCTTTTAACAGAAGAGGTCGCGCTACTCGCTTGCGATTTGCAAAAGGAGTGAAGATTCCCCTTAAGTGATATGAAGTGTGAATGTCAAAAAGCTTGTTCAAAATTTATGTCCGATTCGCATTAAAACTGAGGTTTTCTTGACGTTCGAGCTGAAATTCAATGAAAAGCACTTCAAAATTGCATTTCCCTCAGTAAAAAAAATCAACGTAGTCTAAAAATCGAATTTTTTTTCATTTGACATTTTACCCATTATGGACGTACCAACATAATGTAGGATTAGAGCTCCTATACTATAGGCTGAATCATACCGTTATTTAATAACCCAACACGAAGCAGGGCCGGACGAACACTCCGTCAATCCGTGCCCCGGCACGGAGTATTAAAAATCGCGGGGCGCAAAATTGCCAAAACAAAAGGAGAAAAAAATTCCAGAAAATACCCTCAATAGCTGACTTTCAGATGAAAGAAAATTTATTCAAATCCAACCAGAAGTTTGTTTTTTAAATTTTTTTTTTCTTCAAAGTCAAAAGTTTTGAGCTTTAAGCATGTTTCTTGATCCAAATGCTCTTAGGAAAATATCTTTCTCTATGTTTCTCTGCTTGTCGTATCGTAATTGGTTAATGCGTGTCCAGTGGTTAGAGAGGGACGGCTACGAGAAGGTTCTATTTGGCGCTATTTATATTTTAGGAGAGAGAAAAAGTTGTTATTCTGAGAACCATTGACCATTGCATGGGAAATCATTTTGTCTTGTTCTCCTGCATAAAATCTATTAAAAACAGATAAAGAATCAAAAGGTATGTTTTGTCGTAAAATAATATGTTTAAGAAGATTTTAGGACATGTGTTAGCTTTACTTTTCTTTTCTTTTTATATTTAATGTTTTTATTGAATAAGTTTGGAAAAGAATTTATCTAATTGAGAAAAGTGTTTTTCCTTATCCTTGGGTATGAGTAAATTTAACTTGAAGAAAACCATTGTTATTACTGTATGTTTTTAAGTGGCATGAAAAAAAGAAAGGGAAAAAAAAGTTTGAACTATATTTCATCTCTCATGTTAGTTTGATTGTTTGTGAAATATTTTTTATCGTCACATTGATGGTATAAAGTCATTAAGGTATCAAATCGGTCAAGTATATGATGCATTGCTTAGCATTTACGAGAACAAAGATGTAGATAGTTCTATAAGAGATGAAGCATCTTGGGCCACTTACGCAAATAAAACGATTCAAATTTCTTTGTTCTGTCGTGATATGGTATAAGGTTTTAAATCATGTCTATCCCATTAGTTAACTCATGCATAGGAAAATGTTTCGATATTGCATTGGCAATAAAACTTTTGGAAAATTCCAATCGTTTTTTTTAGGAATTGGAGATCGGACAATCACTTTAATGCCATCCTTGTCGATGCTGGCGAAATGGCATCCGAAATAGATGCAGATAAAAATTTTGAATCAATACCGAGACATCGAGTTCGTCGGCGAAAAAGACAATTTGATTACGAAAATCAGGATGAACCCATAATCGATGCACAGGAAAAATACAAAATTGAATTATTTTCCAACCTTGTTGACACTGCAATCAATTCTTTAGAACAAAGATTTTTTTCAGCTTCAACATCACATCAGTTACTTCTGTTTTTATATCACATATATGGACCAAAAGAGGTTTGTTCTACTGTAATTTTGGCCAAATGCAAAAATTTGGAAACCATTGTAACTGATGGAGAATCATCGGATATAAACAGCCTGGAACTTTGTGATGAAATATCAGTAGTGTGTTCTCTATTGGAAAAGATTTACCCCCTTTGGAAGTTTTGAAATTCATAACAAAAATGAATTTTGCTTCAAACTGGACCTTTGCTCTAAGAATTTAATTACTCCATGTTTTAATTATGAATTTAATTAGACCATGTATTTTTTTTAATGTATACTTATTATGTAGGGGCGCAATTTTTTACTTTTGCACGGAGTGGTTTAAAGGCTAAATCCGGCTCTGCACGAAGCTAAATCCGGTTAGCTTGGAGACCGCTGACCAGGCCCCTACCTACCGGGATTCGACCCAGTTTGACGGGTTTGAGTGCCTGGAGAGTGGGGCGAAATTCGCCTGATCGCCTCATGGGGCGATTCACAATGACAAGTACCCAGGTCGGCTGACCTATAATGTCCGGATTTTACTGGGTTGATCACTCCTAGGTTTTAGTATTCTGAGAACTGTTGCCGCACGCCACATACTCGTCATGATAGTTGGAATGGGACTGGACAATTTAGTGCCGAAACTATGGTACTCAACTTAGCTTGAAAAAGGGGGGAGAATTTTGAGGGAGGACAATTAAAATCACTGAAATTATTATTATTATTTATTTATTTATTTATTTATTTAATTTTTGCCAATAGCTAAGTCATACCAGCAAGGAAAATTTTGGGGCCGAATAGCAAGGCAGACGAAAACGCTGCGGGGGCTGACGGGACTGCGCCTTTCTACTGAACCCCACCTGGTCAAAACTGGCTCCGTAGACTGTCCCATTGGAGCGGGTCTGGTAGCTTGTGCGGACAATGTCCATTTGCACCTAATAAAGAGGCGAACAGTCAAAAATAAAATGAATAAAAAAAACTGCTGCTAAAAAAATCCTTTGTGCTACCAGTTGGGGCCGGCCATTGGCCCGTCCCAACCGGCGGCACGAGGAACTGCAAGGGGAACCTGGAAGAGAAGAATGTTAGTAACATTTAAACTGAACTTATTCTGAATTATACTTTAACTACATTATTGAAATTAATTTACTTTTATTGTGCTAATTGACTTGGTTACCCGTCCTTTGGGCCCAAGAAAGGTTGTTAAATAATTAACAATTTGCAATTTAAAATAAGTACTATTGTCGTTAACTGACTAAACCATAAGCCCAATGGGTTGTTGTTGTTGTTGTTGGTTTGGCCCAAGGCCCTGTTTTGTAGCTTTTTATTTCTATATAGTTCACATGATCCATATAACTGTGAAACTAGTCTCCTAATTTTGAACCAATTCCAGGTGAGAGACCTGCATCTGGATTGGCACCCCCAGAGGTAGCGCTTATATAGAACTTGGAGGACATTAGAGCCACGAACAGATTTAACGTGCACCAGCTCCCATTAACGTACACGATCTACTTTCCATACTTATCCTTTATACTTATCACCTCTTTCCTTCCAGTTCTTCTTCTTTCTCATCTGTCTTCTTCCCCTTCTTTTTATTATTATTTTTTTATTTTTTAACACAAGGACGGACAAACAGTGCCGGGGGCTATTATAAGCTTCTTACTGTGTCATGGTGCACAACTTGCTGGACCGTTGATGACATCCGGTTAGCTTACCGTAATGTTGGACGGTAAATTAATGCTGAGTTAGGTTACAATACGGTGCGGGGGTTATAGGGCAACAAGATGGACATGCTTCAGTTCACTGGTGGATCAAAACTGCGATTTCTCCTTACGAAGGTTGTCACCGCGCATGCTCTTTCCGAGTTTCGTTTTGCATTTTGAATTGGCGAGTTTTTAAGACTAAAGCAACCTTGGCGGAGGGAGGCATCGCTGTTTGCGTTAGCGTTAAAACCATGTGCTTTTGGAGGGAGACGTTGCTGTTTTCGTTAACCATGTGCTTTTGCTGGGAGACATGTATAAATCTCTGTAAGTCTGCATCAGAAATAAGCGGATTTATACATGAAAACAGATTTAAATACAATATCCACTGTTTACATGAAGAGACTTTTGTCATAAGCCTTATAATAAATGTAACATTAATACTTTTTTGTTTAATCTTTACTTACTTCCGATAAATTAAAAACAAAATGTTTTTTTTTTTTTTTTTTTAAATCATAAAATCTAAAGAACAAGAACATAAAATTATGTGTTAAGCATAGATTATGAAACACTTTCCAACACAAATCAGAATGCTATGACATAACATCACAGTTTATAGTCCATTTTTTTCAACTGGTGGTTGACCTTCATAGTCACCTTCACTAGTTTCCATGGAAATTCAAATGTAGTGTGAAAAAGTAACCAACTGGAGAATTCAGAACCTGTTATCAGAAAAACGCCCAAAAGGTCCACCACCAGTGTTATCTAAAAACTATAATAAGGTAAAAAAAAAAAAGAGTCTAAATAAACAATTTGTGAAACACATAACACATTTGGATAGGAAATGCAATTTCATCAGTTCCCTTCAAAAGAAAAAAAATCTGAATTTTTTGTGCAGCCCTGTATATCAACTATAGATTTATCATACACTACATAGCATGCTAAAATTTAGTTCAATTAGAAAATGCATAGCACAGTTGACAATTCCCCACGGAAATGTGCTTTAGATGTTTTGTGTAATACTGTATATGATCTGTACAATTTATACACATTAAGAAATATTTTTGAAACAGTTTAATTTAAAAACATGTACCCAGGCCCTGACTATCGCACGGGCACCTGGGGACCATTCCCTGGGCACAAAATGCCTTAGGGCACGAAATTTTTCATAATTTCATCTAAATTTCCATTTTAAAAAATCATAATTGTGCCAACGTTTTTATTTCTTTTAGGACTTTTGTCACTCAGTATCAGTTTGGTTTTATCATTTAATATCAATAACCTCGTTAATAAGTACATTTTTTATCATTATTTTCTAGAAATTGATGTATTTACCAAGCGATTCAAGTGGCTGAGAGGTTGTGCTCTCGAAGCTGGTAGACGGGAGGTGCTGGGTTCGATCCCAATCGCGCCCGCCGGCCTAATCGTTCGGAGTTTTCTTCGAGCCGTGGATTTATCCATGCGTAAATACGGGTTAGGTTCCCTTAGAAAGACCCCCACGAAGGGCACTCCCCCCGGGCCTATATCCCATGTGTAGATAATTGGCCGTCAATAATCAACCCAACCCAAGCGATTCACTTTTATCATATAGCACATTTATTCGAAAAGTGACACAACTGAAAAAAAAATGTGATATTTGAGATATTAATTCAATAAAATGACAAAAATATATCTCAATCTATGGTTAAAAGCACATTTCAATAAATAATAGAAAATATATTTAATTTTTATTCCTTCAACTGTTTTCCAATTTTCTGTAAAACGTAATTTTTTGATTTGACACTTTTCGAATAAAATGCAATAATGTAAAAAAAAAAAAAAAAAAAAAAAAAAGTATCAATATAATTAACCAATCTAAAGGGGCACGAAAAATTGAAAGTGCCCTGGGCACAAAAATTTACTAGTCGGGCCCTGCATGTACCACAACGGAAAACACACTTCCAGCAATTATTGTTCATACAGAGTACTGTAAACGAATTATTTTGTATGTCCCTGTATATCAATGACTAGCTGACCTGCCGGGCTCATGATAATATTCTTAAATGAACCTTATATTTGTACTCAAAAATCTATCCGCTCACTGTGTGAAAATAGGAGAGAAGCTGCTAATTGTTGAGATTTGTTATGTAAATTTTTCTTCATAATTTTTGATAAATAGTATGGGGGTAATAATGAACAAATTTTAAAAGGTCCTCTACTGATAAAAAAAAAATTAGTTAAGAGGGGGGGGGGGGGGGAGAAGAAGCAGGTGCTTAGAAATTTACAGGCCAAAAACTTTTAAACAATAGGTCTAATGAAAAAATCCATTTCCGCCGGGACGCCCCCAAACTGTCTGGGGTCTAAATAGACTCCACCAATCGAATTTAGAAAAACATGGTTTTAGTGAATAATTTGAAGAAGTTTTCTCCATTGCTACACTAATTAATGATCAATTTGTAATATTCCGTTCTGTTGCATTTAAGTATTCAAGAACACTTGAAATTGACAGATTGAAACATTTAAAATATTTTTCTTGCAATTTTTTTTTTCTTCTGACTTAGTTAAAACATACATCTTGTGAAAGAAATAAAAGATAGTGAAATGATTAGAGGGAGCTCTAGAGAAACTAGGGGGTGACTCAGCCCACCCTGCCCCTATTTGGTTACAGGACTGGTCTATGAATATCCATTACTCCTTGCTCAAAGATAAAATTTTGTTGCTCAAGAAAATTTAAATGTTTATATATTTATTCTTGCATTTGAATTGTTTTCATGATTATATTGCGATATTTTATTTTTGTATCGTAAACACTTCTCGGATTTTTGGCAAATTCTTTCACAAGAAAATTCACTGACGATCTAGCATCCAATTTTTGGATCACTTGTACTCTTTGAAGAATCAAAGCACTACATGAATCATGATTACTTATTATTACGGACATAATTTTTTGAAAATTCCCAACTAGGTATAACTACACTAAAATATATTTTACTGAAGGAAATATTCATGTGTATTGTAAAATAAACAAAAAGATGTTGAGATAAGACATAAGAGTCAGTTAACTTTGCAGTTTCATCGATGATTGAGCAAATTTGCATTATGTATAAACAAAGAAACAAACATCAATGCCAATTAAAATTTCGATTTGGTTGTCACTTTTACTTAGCTCAAATTATTTTCGAATGCAGGGTACAAAATATATGAATTTTTCTTAAATCACAATTTATTTCATTTGAAAATTAATAATTCATGAAAAAAACACATTATTTAATTACATCTATGAGCTTAAACATTAACTGTGATTTTCATTGTTTACATTCCAACACATAGTATGGATAATAGATGTTTGCAGATTTCACAGAGATGTATAATCTGATATGCCTAGATACCGTCCATGCATTTAATACAGTTTTTCAAAATTAGTTACTTATATCACTCTGCCTTTAAATCCTTCAATTATCGAATGATATTCTCTCAAAACCAATCAGAAAAATGAGATTAAATGCTTTCTGATGATAAGGAAATTAATTTTAACTTCAAATATGATATTCATTAACAGTAGGAAATGAAGATTAAATGAATCCCTGTGACCAATGAAAGATTTCAGTGCTACATAATGAAATATAATGTACCTCAGTATGAAATTTTAGGTCCCATGGTTTTGTTAACGAAATTAAACCGTGTAAATATGAAGAGCCAACATAAACATACACAAAATTGCTCTTGGTCAAAGTCAAAATTCATGTTCAATTAACAAATTGTAATTATCTCAAAGCTCTCAATTAAAGAGCTTTGTATGAATGTGGTCCGTTATGCATTCCGATATTATTTCTGACACTTAAATAATTTAAGAATGCATAATGATCTAGCATCAGTTATAAAATGATTTGCAGATGTAAAACTGATTGTTGAAAGATTTGAGATTATTAATGATAATTTGTGTGTTATTAAGGTGGTTCTTAAGTCCACAGCCCAACAAGCACAAAACTTTCTATAACATTTATTGATTCATTTTTAAATGTAGAGGCACAAAATTGACAGGGCTGACTGTTAAACTGATTTAGAATTGAAACCAGTTTTCTATTTTTTGACAAATAAATTATTTATAGAGTTATAAGTGATTTTGAGCCACATGATAACTAGTTTTTCTCCTTTCATCCATAAATTCAATTCAAAACGCCAACTTTGACAGAATTTTCTGAAAGATCTTTTGTGTTTACCTAAATATGGAAAATGTCTTTCAGTCACATAGTTTCTGAATAACAACACCTGCCAATTTCATGCATTTCTAAACAAAAAAGAATTAAAACATGTATCATAAAGTTGCCCCTTGGATTTAATTTTTGAATAGCTTTAATTCTAATTTATAAACAAAATTAGATGACTTAGCATTATAGTCTAATTTATTGGTCCTTTTAAAATTGATCGAAGATTTCATCTATAAACCTCTACAATGCATTAAAGACCAAAATCGCAAAAACTGCTTTCAATGAAGATTTTTAGATGTTTAATTTTTTTTAACTCAGCAAATTTCAGACATCAGTATTTTTTATGGCAGATAAATGAATTTATGGAATGTTATTTATTTAATTTTTTTTACTGAAATAGTATTATTGGGACAAAATTTTCAGGAGCATTTATTTAGGTGATAAAAAATTTAAACTTTTTTAATATAAAAGTGTTATACACTTTAAATTATAGTCTCTTGGGTAATGGAAAATGTTTAAGATGTGCAATATGGAAATTTGTTTAAAGGATACACTTTTGGTTTAAAGGAACTTTTATATAAAAATAACTTTAGATTATTGAGAAATCTAAAACTGTTATGTATGTCGAAATGAAAAAAAAAAAAAATTCCCACAATTATAATATTTTCCATTTTTACATAAACAAAACTTTTATATATAGTTATTCATCATAACAATGGATAATGTTTAAAAAAATTTATGAAAAAAAGGGATAAAAATATATATATATTTCGTGAATGTGTCAAAGCAATCAGCTGATTGCAGAAGTCTTGAAAGAATATTACAAGAAAAAATATTAAACGTTTTAATAGACAAATATTTAAATAAAAATATATATATATTTATTTAAATATTAATAATTAATAAATATATAATATTAATAAATATATAAAAGTGTTCTACATTTAAAAATGTTATAACTTTTTCTACTGAATTTTTATATTTTACAAAAAATATTTATTTATATTAGTTTAAATCTTCATTCCACAAATCGTTTTAATTTCATTCGCTTTCACAAAATGAAATTAAACTCAATTCTCTTTTAACTTATTCTTTCGAAATGTTATTGAGCACGTGCGAATTATTGGCATTTCAAAAAGTATTTGGCGATTCTTTTTAACGCTGTACTGCCAAATTTGGTTACCATTACTGCAAGAACTGGGCATGCGCAGTGAATCTCCGTAGGGAGACATTGCAGTTTAGATCCGCCAGTCTTCAGTTCCCCTCACCTTACGTAGAATGTTACGAACTTTCTTTTAAAAAAGCCCCACCTTTCGGTGAGATTCCAAAAATTAGTTTCAGGCTCATTGATTTGTTCCTCTCCACGGTAATCTTTAGTAAAAGGCGAAAGATTAGCTCGTATTATGAAGAGAAACCAGAGCATACATACGATTTGACGGCGAAAATCATATGGAACTAAAACTCTTTCGGATTACCGGTGTGGAAAGAATTAAATTTCTTCATGTATTACATTTGTGCTATTGCTACAGCTATAATATAACTACAGCTGCCCAGCAGCACCCTCTTTTCTTGTACTATTTTTGTTGGCTATTAGTAGATGTATTTACTGGTGTAACCATTAAGTAATTTAATTGTCTTGTTTTTTCGTAATAAAAAAGAAAAATGTTTACGTTCTCAAGAAATCTAGTTAAACTTAAATGGACCTAATCATACACCTACACCATTACTCATTACATTTAGATGCTCGGCGATCCTTCCACAAAACTCTGCCGTTTCTGTAGCTCAAACTTCTCTTGGCGCTGCTTTCTTATGCGTTAGAATATCTTAATTTCCTATTACTGCTTAACTCGTTTAACTACACTAGGCATAAAATCATTTGGTTTATTTTACGATTTTTTTTTTTCACTTTTCGTAAATAAAAGTCGCAAGAATATGTAGAGAGTAATTTTTCAGAGTATAGCTGTGAATATATTATTCTAGAAAAGCTACGAATGCGTGAGCCGTATTAAAATGCCAAATATGAAAATGAGATTTTCTTTATGAGGATAATTAAAATAAGTCAAATAAGTGCAAATATCTGACTGGATTTCTATGTAATAGAGGAATTGCATTTCTTAACCAACGATAGAATATCTATATATTTAAAATGCAAGGTCGATTCTTTAGACAGTCCATGACAGAAAACTACTACATCAATTTATTATACTTTGGACTTAAAGTGGCAGATCACTCAGATTCTATATTCCCCTTTCCCATGTTAAACCAATGACATTCAAGTTCCTCGGTTTCTCCCAAATGTCTCATCAAATAATTAAGTTTTCCGAATTTTGTTTTTTGTGAATGATGCTTTAGACCAGCGATTCCCAACCTGGGGTACATGAAAATAATATCGGGAATGGCGGAAATCACATAAAGAAACTTGATAGTTTTGGATTACAAAGTTGTCTTTGTTTGAACCCGATTTTTAAAACTCAGCTGCATAAAACAAGCTCAAGGATCCCATTGAGAGTATTAGAAGCCATATTTGTCTACTTATATATCATGATGCAAAATTTTTATAAACTTCCATCGTAAGTTAATTTTAAAAAATTTAATGCTATATTGATTTTATTTTGATGTTCAGCTAATATTATAAAAAAGTAATATTAACTTTAAAATCCAAGATAAAAATAAAATGTTAGAAATGCCTCATGCCTGTGTAACTTGTGTCGATTTATTATTTAGCTATACTAAAAAGGTTACTAATTAAAAAAAAAAAAAAAAAAAAAATGTTTGCGTCACGTGAGCGAGGAGGCGGGAGTGTTTAAGAAAAAATGGGCTACTTCGAAATGAAAAGCCTAATCAAGGGATGCGTGAAAGAAAAAAGGTTGGGAAGCGCTGCTTTAGACGAATCATCGCATAGTCACAAATTTAATATTTCTCTCAGATAAATTTAAATATGTGTTTTGGTGTTTAAAAGGCAGCATATGATGAAAGAATCCGCTCAGCCGTCTGTAAATCAGCTTTAGTGCTATTTCTTACTTTCGAAAAAAAAAAAAAAAAAAAAAAAAGCCTACACATTGTTTTTTAGCTATTCACAGATAGAAAAATGTTTCAATTCGGTTAGTAATTAAAGCAGATATTTTAATGGAAAAAAGTGTGTTTTTTAGTTTAAAAGTCTCATTCCTTTCCCCTTACAACCATAATAAATCTCACCTCGGCAATCTATCCCCGATTGTGAACGGTTCCGCCTCCGGGATAGGTTCTTTTTTCGACGGGGATCTGTCTGTTTATGATCTCATTGCATTAGTAGCATTTCCATTTTCAGTTCTTGAGAAAACTCATAGAAGCCAGCTCAGGTAAAAACTGGTTGAGAAAATGTTTTTATAAATGCTTCGTGCTTTATTCTCTGATTATATGTTTTATTTTTACTATATATACAAGCTGTTTGCTCCTTGCAGGAAAAGAAAGGCAGAGGTTTATTTATAGACGGTTGCTCTCTTGAATCCTACAACACTCTTTTTTTTTCTTCCAAAGGAAAGTAAAATATTTATTTCATAAAATTGTAAAGTACAAATTGTATTATAAATTTTTTTGTGGATTTTTCATTTGCGTGAAATCTGTAAATTGTATCATGTCTTATTTATTTATACACGACTGCTTTCTTTAAATACGTCAATTTTTTTTTTTTTTTTTTTTTTTTTTTTTTCAATTTTCAAAGGAAATTTAATTGAAATTTAATTTGAAATGAAATAGCAAAGTACAAGCTGTATTATAAATCCTTTATGTATTTTTCAATTGTGTAAAATATGTAAATTGTATGTCATATTTACATATAAACGGCTGCTCTCTTGAATCCCTGAACACTTTTTTTTTTTAACTTTTCTGAAGATAACAGTAAAATATTTAATTTGAAATCTATCTTTAAAGTACAAGTTCTATCTCACAATTTTTATAGATTTTTCAATTTCTTAAAATGTGTATACTTATAAATCCAATGCAGTGGAAATGTACTTAGTTGGATGAGTTAAATGCATGCTGATTATAACGCACATATAAGTATATGTAAATGCTTTATCTCTTTAAATTATTTCATTCGGTTCTCTATAAGCGACCACTATTTGTTTTTTATTTTCATTGTTTCATTATTTTTACATAATAATTTCGTTTTCTCATTTCTTAATACAGTCGGATTCTGTATTTTATTCTATAGATGTACTAAATTTAATTTTTGTGACCATAATTCTTATTAATTAGAAATTATAGGTTATTCCATGGATCAAGACATAAAACATTTATATGAAAGTTAAAATAATTATTCTATTCCAAATTCTTTCAATAGTCCAACCTGCTAGTTACATGCTTTTACATATAAAAAAGAATCCGGGAATGTAGTAGAAAATTTCACGTTATTAAGCGGAGTTTATTATTATTATTATTATTATTATTTTGGAAAATATTAAATTTAAAATATTTATTGAGACATCGGTAGTTATCGTTATTCAACCTTTTTTTTTTTTTTTTTTTTTTTTAATATGAAATTGTTACGTGTTGTCATATTCATTATTTATAAGTGTATACATTATTATTATTATTATTATTATTATTATTTTAAGCACTTTACACGTGTGTGTGTGTCCAAACTTGCAATATTCCTATGTGTCCCAGTCCCAACAGGACCCACTTTCCTGTCTTCCGATTTTTTAATTTTCGCTTGATGTGTTTAAGATTACAATAAGATTTTTAATACTTAGTTCCGTGGTAAATCTGTGTGTTTTAAATATTTTATTCTATATCCATTATACTAATAATAAAATATTCTACTCACACCAGTTTTTTTTAAAAGTACTTTGAAATATATATTTATTCGGTTCAAATGTACTCATACTTACCTGGCACTGGGGTCAGCCTTGATCACCAAGGAGGCTCCCCCGAGCAGAGACCTTTCATTGCACTTCGAAGGGTTGACGCTCGCCACATCCGCAAATTGCGGTTGCTTGGGGTGTATAATTTTTGGTAGTTGGGACTGCGTTCGCGCTGTCCCTGCATGTTAAAGAGAAGTTTAGGAAGTCTCTAAAGTGATTTTTTTTTAAGACGCTTTTACGTTTCGATCAAAACGTACACATGTTAAGCGTTCCAACTTAATACTAGGACAGATCCGCAAAATTGAAACAACTGCGCTACCTTGTGGACGGAGAGGGAAATGCCAATGCGCGCGCTTTTAGGATGACGTCATTAGGTATGACACAAAATCTACCATCTGCACATCTTCTGAGCATATTTTGCGAATCTGTACTCAGTCAGGAAAGCTGCGTATCTTGTTTAGTAGATTTATTTCCAAATATTTTCGATACAGTTTGTTTTGATAGAGATATGTATATTTAAAAAAAAAAAACATTCAAAATACCATATTAGTTTCGGGAAAAAGGGAATTAATGCTTTGTATCACTAATTCTTTTTCACCCGAAGTTAATATGATATCGTGAATGTTTTTTTTTTTTTTTAATATACATAACTGTATAAAAAAACCTATATCGAAAATATTTGGAAATAAATCTACTAAACAAGATACGCAGCTTCCCTGACTGAGTACAGATTCGCAAAATATGTTCACAAAATGTAATTATACTTTCCAGCAATAAAAATTACCAGCGGAACCATGCGAGGATTTCGCACTGTAATCTAATATTTTTTTGACATTCTCTAATATTTTTTAGATGCAGGTTGAAACTCCAAAAGAAAAATCAAGGATAAAAGTATCTGCAAAAAGCATTAGTCAATCCAGAGTATCATCTCATTTATTCCATGAAAGTTACAGTAAAAACTGATCGATGATAGCAAAAGGCACGCGTTCACAACAACAGTTTCGATCTGTTTAAAATAATAAAGCAATATGAAACGCATTTTAGTGTTTATGAACTATTTTATGTTTCCTGTTAAAAAAGAAAATAATAATAATAATAATAATAAGTGTTACGTACACAAGAATTTATTGTAGTCAGCTAATACAATACACAAAAAATCGCACAGGTTGCGACCAAGGGCTTTGTGGATTTCTGAATTTTGCACATTTTTAGATCATTTGCTTTGTTTAGATTTTAAGTACATACCGGATTTATTGACGACCAGCAATTAATCGCTAGGTTTGGCTCAGTTTATCGAGAAACAAAATGCATTCACAAAATTATAACCAAAAGAAAATAAATAAATGTTTTGGTAATTTTATGTTCGCAAATCTTGCAAATAGTATTTTTTTTTTCCCGCCAATATCAGTTTTATGTTTTGAGTGAGTGTACAAATTAGAAACAATGATTTGATGTTCAAATAAAATGTTTTAGTTTCTGTTATTATTTATTATTGAAAAAAATTGTATTTTAAATATAATGAGTGAGAAGGGCAGGTGTTTTAAAAGGATGTATTATTTAAATTTTCGAAATGAATGCAAGACAAACGCTGGCGATGGGGACAACATTTAGCGATTTATCAACTGCGTTCGGTTAACTTAAGAGGCTACTTCACTCATACGAAAACACACCCTTGCTAATGTTAATCCTAAGGGACAGTTTTTATTAAGATACTGTCACTTTCGGAACCGGTTTCGAAAGTGAAAGTATCCTCATTAAAATAACTGCAACCAAAATCGAAAAAATGAAAAACGGCCTGCATAGAGATCGATCTAAGCTATCAATGCAAAAGAAAAAAAAATCGCATAAAAATATTGAAATGCAAACGAGATATAAAATAATTCTCCCATAGGATTAACATTAGCGAACGGGTGGTTCCGCGTGAGTGAAGTAAGCCTCTTAAAAGTACCCCCTTTTTTTACACTATTTTATTTACCTTAACATGAGATATATATATATGTTACGGTCAATATGATTAATCCGGTCATTATTAATAATAACCGGTTTTTATTAATAATGACCGGGTTAATCATATTGACCGTAACATATATATATTTAAATGGGGAATTTTGTAATTGATTTAAAACTATGCTAGAATCCTAAAAATTATGTACACAGATATATTTTCGGTGACAGTAAAACAGTTTGATATTTTTGTAATTTAATTATAAATTAATAAATTAATTTTATGGAATTTTTGTTTTCCGGGCGCAGGTGATAAGTCACAAAAAATTGTATACGACTGTTACAACTGTATACGATGTTCAGCAATGGAGATAATTAATTATGTCTTCGCTATGGCCCTTGTCGAACATATGGATTTTAGATTTAAGATATTTAATATTTTATTATTTATTATTTAATATATTCATTATTTTCATTATGTCATTAAGGTTAGCTTACACGTGTTATTGTTAATTAATTGTGCATGATGATCAAAGATCAAAGACGATTACTGAAGAATGCCTACGTGGGGCGTAATGCCCACATTTACTTCACATCTAGATGAGAACAGTCTATGGAGATGGCATCAGAAGATTCAAAAATATAAAAGTTCTCTCGCAGCAGGCTGCGGTGGAGTGATGCAGATGTAGGAGCAATCTGGATGTGCGCTTTGATACTTTGATTGGAGTCGGAATGGTGAGCATAGGGGGGAAGGGGGGGAGAAAGGCCCCATCAGAGCCAGACAATTTTTCTAAATCATAATTAATATTTTTTTAATCTAAAAAACTAATGCAAACAATTTAATTTAGATAAGATGCAAACAATTAGTTTATATAAGATTCAAATAATTTAATTTTGAAGATGCAAAGATAATTAAGTATAAATACAATTAAGATGCAAAAAATAATATAAGTATAATTTTTTTTCCTTAAAATTGCAAAAGAGGTAAGAAGGAAAGTTAGCAGAACCCGATGCCAAAAGCAAGGCGGGAAGACGTCAATAGGAAAAATTTAGTGTAGGAATGTCAAATGGGAAAAACAAAGCAGGTACCAAAGTTTTATGAATTTGGAATAGCACAACGAAGTGTTTAGGGTGGTTCCCTTCGCCTTCTTTTGGAAGGCGGAGCAAAGCCGTCATCTCTACACAAGATGGCAAGCGGTCTCTTCTTCCCTCTACTGGTATTTACAATGTAAGGTTGAATGGACCGCAACGCTTCGTTGGGTATTAAAAGTCGGTCTCTGTGGAAATTTTGTGCAAGTTTTTTAATAATTTGCGAGATAGGCCTAATATTGAGATAAGCATGGATGACGTCATTCCGGACAAACGTTGTCGCCTTGCAAATCCTACGTAACAAAGAGTTTTGAAAAATTTGAATTTTCTGCATCCGAGTTTCACAGACTGACCCCCAGATAACTGACCCGTAGGTCATGGTTGATCTGATGAAGGATTTATACAGTAACAATTTATTCGAGAGTGACAGACGGCTGTGATAAGCCAGTAAAGATTTAAGGGATCCTTGAGCTTTGGTAGATTTGGCAATTACGTCTTGAATCTACCTAGCCCAGGTTAATTTTGAATCTAGATAAATGCCTAGATATTTATAACTGGCGACCCAGGGTATGAATTCACCATTTAGAGAGAGTTTAGCAATTGGGGTGATAGTTTTGTTTGAAAAGATCATGGCGGCACTTTTTGAAGCATTGACTTTGATGCGCCAATGTCTTAGCCAAATTTGAAGGGCCAAAATATAAGCTTGGAGTTTAGTTAGCACAGTGTCGAGTAACATGTTGCTTGTCATGAAGGCAGTATCATCAGCATAAAGTGCTAATTTGACGTCGGGAATACAACGAGGAATATCATTAATGTAGAGGTTGAACAGCCAAGGACTTAGAATGCCCCCTTGAGGTACGCCTGCCTCAATAAATCGAGAGGTGGAGATTGTATTGTTAACTTTAACAGAGAAAGATCTATCTTTAAGGTATTTAAGGAATATTAGGATTAGTTGAGGCGGAACCTTGAGCAGAATTAACTTATAAATAAGTCCATAATGCCAGACCCGATCGAAGGCTTTAGCAATGTCTATGAATACAACGCCGGTTTTATGGCTGCGGTATAAACCCTCATGAATGAGTTCAGTTACTCTCCAAAGCTGGTGTTGAGTCGAGTGTTTGGGCCGAAACCCAAACTGCTCGGGTATCATAATCGAATTGGAGGAAATGAACTCCTTCAGACGGTTTGCAAGGATGTATTCATAGACCTTAGAAAGACAAGATAAAAGAGAGATAGGTCGGAAGCTAGAAGGAGCATGCCTGTCCTGTCCCGCTTTTGGGATCGGGACAACCAACGCCTTCTTCCATGCGTCCGGGAACATACGAAGATTAAGCATGCAATTAATTAGGATAGTAATAAAGAAGATGAAGTTAAGAGGAAGATGGAGGAGCATATTGGTAGAGATATTATCAAGGCCAGGCGTTTTATTCTTTTTGAGGTTCCCGAGATATGTAATTATCTCAGAGGGTAGAGCAGGTTTGAGTGTATTTGTGTGAGGTGAGTTAATGAAACGTTCAACCTTTGTGTTGACGATGTCGACCGTATGACGGTTAACCGTATGACGGTTTTTTCTGTTAAGAGCAGTTTTTAAGAGGGGGGTCCCTAGACGTCTGCCAGTCCCGTCTTAAACGATTTCTCTCTCTTTTCAAATCCCTGATGTGCTCAGGTAATCGAAACGCATCAACCACCCTCTGCTAGGTTTCGCGACTTCTTGGAAAGCATTATGGAGTGAGTCTCCAAATGCTTCAATAGAAGCAGTTACGTCTTCGGCAGAGTGAATCTCAGTGGGCGGGGTGTCCATGTTTTCTAGGACATGACTGAAGTCTTCCCAATTGACCGAGAAGGCCTGGGGGATGTCGAGTCTGAAATTGCCCACTTCGAATCTAAGCACAACCGGGAGATGGTCCGACGAGAGATCATTCACCGTTTGAATGGTGTGCTGGAAGGGAAAATTGCGGGTGATGGCGAAATCAATGATGGAGTGATGATTATGGCGGGTGGACTCAAGGGGCGCTAAAATTTGCGCATGATTTTGATCTGTCGACCTGCGCAATTTATAGCCAGTGTTGTTGGAGCTATGAGAACCCCAGGAAAAATGATGAGCATTAAAATCACCCGCAATAATGAAATTTGGAAAAGTACGGGTTAATATAGAGAGTTCTTGTGCAAGCAGACGCATATCCCTCGAAGGGAATCAGAAGGTGGGGGATGGTAGGGATTTCTAAAACAATAGGAGTGGCCTCAATGCAATGAAATTGAGGGACTTTAGCGAGGGTTGCATTAAGACCATTTTTAACATACACAGCAGTGCCACCACTAGGACGGGCGCCAACTGTAGGTGGTCTGTCTACATTGAAAAGCACATAGTTGGCGACCCGGACGGCATTACCCTGGAATTTGGTTTCAGAGACCAACATGATATCTAAATTATTACTATCAATAAAATCCTTAAACTCGGAGGCCTGGCGTTTAAGCCCGTTGGCGTTCCATATGCCAACAGAGAGAAAGTTCAAATTCGTTGAGGCTGGGAATTTGCCAAATGGGGAGGGGGATAGATCGGAAAACGGACAATTTAGAGAGAAGAAAAATTAACGAGAAACTTCAGGTAAATTTTTATAGAAAATAAATATTCGGTCAACTTCCGTGGGTGCCTCACGGAGTTGCGGTAAGCATTTTTCGTAAGTTTGTATAATAATTTTTTTTCCAAACTCTTTTTCATATTTAAAGAGTTCCTTGACAAAATCGGCGTCCGAGATAGCACCAATTTTGGGGGGCGATGAAATTTTGGATGGACCAGGTGTAGTGGTCGTGGGGGTTTCTGCGACAAAGCCTGTAGTAGCTTTCGCGAACGAAAGCGTATCGCTAACTTTCCTTGCAGGAGGGCCTGGACGGGGATTTTGCCTGATGACAAGAGACTTGACGTTTTTTTGGTTTTGGACCCTTGGAAATTTGGGACATAATCGATAGCTTGCGGGGTGCTCGCCAAAACAGTTAGCACATTTGCAGGGGTCATCGAAAGTTTTAGGGCAGTCAGGGGCGAGATGTTCCCCGGACACTTCACGCACTGCATTTTAAGGTGGCATGCTGCTGCCGAGTGAAAAAACCCCTGGCAACGGTGGCACTGTTGGGGTCCCTTGCGACCCCGGTACTTTTCGAATTGTACCCTCATCCCAAGGATTTCCGTAACCTGAAAAATTTTTGCAGGATCCGCTAGCCTAGGCAATTGAACCTTACTCACACATACTTCAGTATTTATAAAAATTACGTTAAAGCTCTCTAACAATAAGAATAAATATATTAACTGAAGGTGAACAGAATTTTTGTAGATTTTTTTTTAAAAAGTGGTTTATAGTACTCGAAAAAGTGAAATTTTGTGTTTGGTATGTAGAATGTTGGAGTTTTTAATGAATGCAACATTACTTGACACTATAGTACAACGTATAAGATAATTACAAAAATATTTCCAAGCATCGGAAATATACTGTAGTCAGATTACAAGCTAATACTTCCTAAAACTAGTCGTTGGGGGCCACCGTAATACTTACCCATCATGGATATGCATAATGTAAAATATTAAAATAAAAATGTGTAAACTACTTATAAAATGCATTGCAATTCAAATAAAATCGTGGCTTGATGACGTCACAAACTTTAAAGGCTCGATTACTGAATTGCTTGAAAGAAACATCCTTATAACTCCAAAAATAATCAACCTATTAACTAGCGGTTTATTGCATTTGATTAAGCGTCAAATTTCCAATTAAAATATATCTTTGAAGTGAAATTTGGATGAAATACCGGGTCATGAAAAATCGAAGAGTATGGAAAATAGGATTCCAAATATCTCGGCAACTAATTATCCGATCGACTTCATGCTGAATGCAAAATTTATGTTTTTTATTGTCTTTTATATTCATTTCTTAAAATAACCAATTTCGAAAATTTTTATATACTTTTTATCAGAACGAATATTTCGAGAGTCCAGGACTCCCAAATGGTCCGCTAACTGAATACCAATATTTTTTAACAGAAAATTTCATGGTAGGTTTTTACAACATTTCCGCAAAAATTTACCTCCGAAGGTAGTTTCTGCAAAATTTGTAAGAGAATTCTAAAAATAAAATTTTTCTAAGAAAATACCGGTATTCAAAAAGCGGACCATTTGGGAGCCCTGAGAGTCCGAAAAAAATAGTTCCGGTTAATCGAGGTTATTGAAATGAAATAGGCTTCTTCCCTCCCATTATTACATACTAAGTACATACCAAATTGCAAGTCTCTATCTCAATTTTTTCGGGAGATAGAGCGTTTACAGACACACACACAGACGGACGGCAATTTTTTTTTTTTCTAAAAATATGTTTTTCGGAATCTCCAGAGTCTGAAACGTGTAAATCCGTCAAAAAAAAATTTTCGATTTTCAAAACGATTACAAGACTTACCCTATACTACGTATGATGGGTAAGTAATAAGACAACAGTCGAAATGTTGCCTAGTTTTTTTTCTAATTTCATCAGCTATTAAAACAGAATGTCAAAGATTTAATACTAACATTATGAAATAACACTGGATATACTTTTAAAAGTACTTCCAACAAATTATATTTTATTTAAATAATAAAATATATCCTAAAACAATCATGAAGAACAAATAAAAAATAAGACAACAGTCGAAATGTTTTGCGCATGGAGATCGCGAATGAAATAATCGTTTGCTTTTTGTTTTACCCGTTTTACACATGCGCAGTTATTTCATAGATATTACAACAATTATTGAACCTCTAGTAGTTCCCCCTCCTTCCGCTACTTGGCGTACGACCTTCATTGATGTGACCTCGGCGGACACTGCTGCCATATATCTTGGAACGCTTAACTTGTATACGTTTTGTGGTTTCCATTGGATTCTGACTTCAAACCACGGAGAAAGAACCTGGAGGGGAAACTAGAATAGGCGAGGATATCGAAAATGCAAGTCATATTTTTTTAACGAAAGAGGGCGCTGTAAAATTTGGCGGCTGCCTTTAAACAGAATGTCATTAGATTACATGTTAAATCCGAAAGTATTTTACTCGATTATTTTTAATTATAGCAATTATATGTCATAAATATAAGATGGGATATAAATGTTTTATTCCGGGATGTAGATCGGGCTATGATGATGAGATAAACAAAAGAAAAATCGAAGAATTTTTTTTTTTTTTAAGTATGTTTAGAGCTTCAAAGATGAGTGCTTTTTATTATACTTTAATTTAAAGTTATATGCATGTAATCATTTTTAAACTAAGAAATTTTTATTCTAGTATATCGATCTTAGTGTATATGTTTTTAAAATGTTATACTTAATGAATGCTAATGTCTGTGGTTAATTGACATGACCATTTAAATTGTCTTATAGAGTGCTATTTGTTTGGCTGTAATCTGAAGCTGTTTTTATTTGAATAATACTTTTAATCTCTAAAAATTATACGTCCATTCCGTATTTCTTCGCAGTACAATATCCGTGATATTTATTTTTAAATCACTACTATTCAGATGCTTCTGTCAGGATGAACTCTTATTTAAAGAGTTATAAAAAGCAATCGAAGCGCCAAATATCTATTAAAATATATGCATGGTGTGAAGAAAACTTTATTTAATGAAATTTCTACTTGTTTGACTTTTTTAAAGTTCAAATTTTCAATCAAAAATATTTAAAAAATGAATGCTTTTCGCATTGAAAAGCATTGCAGAAGCAGGTTAGGATAGCCTTCAGTTTACCGTGGCGCCATCTATAAGGAGAAAAACTGTATTGTAAAATTTCAACGTTACTTTCCCCTCCATCTATCTTCCTCCGTGCTCCAAACAAACGGTTGCTACCACGGAGGAAGATAGATGGAGGGGAAAGTAACGTTGAAATTTTACAATTTTGATTTTCTCCTCATAGATGGCGCTACGGTACACTGACGGCGATCTTAGCCTGCTTCTGCAATGCTTTTCAATGCGAAAAGCATTCATTTTTAAAATGTTTTTGATTGAAAATTTGAACTTAAAAAAAGTCAAACAAGTAGAAATTTCATTAAATAAAGTTGCTAATATTATGAACTTCAATTGACAATATTATACATTTTTCCTATCTTTTTCATTCTTACTCATACTCCATGTATTTAATGTGTTTATTCTTTTATGTAACTTTTTCTGTTGACTGGAATGGCAACAGTATGGTTTGTTGATATCGCAGGTCGTTGCATGGCGAAAGCTAGTTAGCTGTATTTTCCATATTAAAGTAATCTTCGTAATGTTTATTTCATATTTATTTCTTAATTAAGTTAATTTAATCTCGTTTATCGATAATCTGCTGAATTATTCAAGTGGTTATGGGCCCAGCACGCTTCCACTGCGCGATAGTTACGGTAACGAAGATTAGGAATAACCAACGGTAAAAACGTGTTTCAAATTTGAATTGTGTTTGGTTAGTTAATTAAGATAGAAATATGGAACTTTTTACGACTGATAAACTTCTTGGCTCAGAGAATTGGGTCAGATGGAAATGGATGGTGGAAGGCTTGCTAATGGAAAAAGAATTCGTTGAGGCTGGGAAAAATTCGTTGAGGCTGGGAATTTGCCAAATGGGGAGGGGGATAGATCGGAAAACGGACAATTTAGAGAGAAGAAAAATTAACGAGAAACTTCAGGTAAATTTTTATAGAAAATAAATATTCGGTCAACTTCCGTGGGTGCCTCACGGAGTTGCGGTAAGCATTTTTCGTAAGTTTGTATAATAATTTTTTTTCCAAACTCTTTTTCATATTTAAAGAGTTCCTTGACAAAATCGGCGTCCGAGATAGCACCAATTTTGGGGGGCGATGAAATTTTGGATGGACCAGGTGTAGTGGTCGTGGGGGTTTCTGCGACAAAGCCTGTAGTAGCTTTCGCGAACGAAAGCGTATCGCTAACTTTCCTTGCAGGAGGGCCTGGACGGGGATTTTGCCTGATGACAAGAGACTTGACGTTTTTTTGGTTTTGGACCCTTGGAAATTTGGGACATAATCGATAGCTTGCGGGGTGCTCGCCAAAACAGTTAGCACATTTGCAGGGGTCATCGAAAGTTTTAGGGCAGTCAGGGGCGAGATGTTCCCCGGACACTTCACGCACTGCATTTTAAGGTGGCATGCTGCTGCCGAGTGAAAAAACCCCTGGCAACGGTGGCACTGTTGGGGTCCCTTGCGACCCCGGTACTTTTCGAATTGTACCCTCATCCCAAGGATTTCCGTAACCTGAAAAATTTTTGCAGGATCCGCTAGCCTAGGCAATTGAACCTTACTCACACATACTTCAGTATTTATAAAAATTACGTTAAAGCTCTCTAACAATAAGAATAAATATATTAACTGAAGGTGAACAGAATTTTTGTAGATTTTTTTTTAAAAAGTGGTTTATAGTACTCGAAAAAGTGAAATTTTGTGTTTGGTATGTAGAATGTTGGAGTTTTTAATGAATGCAACATTACTTGACACTATAGTACAACGTATAAGATAATTACAAAAATATTTCCAAGCATCGGAAATATACTGTAGTCAGATTACAAGCTAATACTTCCTAAAACTAGTCGTTGGGGGCCACCGTAATACTTACCCATCATGGATATGCATAATGTAAAATATTAAAATAAAAATGTGTAAACTACTTATAAAATGCATTGCAATTCAAATAAAATCGTGGCTTGATGACGTCACAAACTTTAAAGGCTCGATTACTGAATTGCTTGAAAGAAACATCCTTATAACTCCAAAAATAATCAACCTATTAACTAGCGGTTTATTGCATTTGATTAAGCGTCAAATTTCCAATTAAAATATATCTTTGAAGTGAAATTTGGATGAAATACCGGGTCATGAAAAATCGAAGAGTATGGAAAATAGGATTCCAAATATCTCGGCAACTAATTATCCGATCGACTTCATGCTGAATGCAAAATTTATGTTTTTTATTGTCTTTTATATTCATTTCTTAAAATAACCAATTTCGAAAATTTTTATATACCTTTTATCAGAACGAATATTTCGAGAGTCCAGGACTCCCAAATGGTCCGCTAACTGAATACCAATATTTTTTAACAGAAAATTTCATGGTAGGTTTTTACAACATTTCCGCAAAAATTTACCTCCGAAGGTAGTTTCTGCAAAATTTGTAAGAGAATTCTAAAAATAAAATTTTTCTAAGAAAATACCGGTATTCAAAAAGCGGACCATTTGGGAGCCCTGAGAGTCCGAAAAAAATAGTTCCGGTTAATCGAGGTTATTGAAATGAAATAGGCTTCTTCCCTCCCATTATTACATACTAAGTACATACCAAATTGCAAGTCTCTATCTCAATTTTTTCGGGAGATAGAGCGTTTACAGACACACACACAGACGGACGGCAATTTTTTTTTTTTTCTAAAAATATGTTTTTCGGAATCTCCAGAGTCTGAAACGTGTAAATCCGTCAAAAAAAATTTTTCGATTTTCAAAACGATTACAAGACTTACCCTATACTACGTATGATGGGTAAGTAATAAGACAACAGTCGAAATGTTGCCTAGTTTTTTTTCTAATTTCATCAGCTATTAAAACAGAATGTCAAAGATTTAATACTAACATTATGAAATAACACTGGATATACTTTTAAAAGTACTTCCAACAAATTATATTTTATTTAAATAATAAAATATATCCTAAAACAATCATGAAGAACAAATAAAAAATAAGACAACAGTCGAAATGTTTTGCGCATGGAGATCGCGAATGAAATAATCGTTTGCTTTTTGTTTTACCCGTTTTACACATGCGCAGTTATTTCATAGATATTACAACAATTATTGAACCTCTAGTAGTTCCCCCTCCTTCCGCTACTTGGCGTACGACCTTCATTGATGTGACCTCGGCGGACACTGCTGCCATATATCTTGGAACGCTTGACTTGTATACGTTTTGTGGTTTCCATTGGATTCTGACTTCAAACCACGGAGAAAGAACCTGGAGGGGAAACTAGAATAGGCGAGGATATCGAAAATGCAAGTCATATTTTTTTAACGAAAGAGGGCGCTGTAAAATTTGGCGGCTGCCTTTAAACAGAATGTCATTAGATTACATGTTAAATCCGAAAGTATTTTACTCGATTATTTTTAATTATAGCAATTATATGTCATAAATATAAGATGGGATATAAATGTTTTATTCCGGGATGTAGATCGGGCTATGATGATGAGATAAACAAAAGAAAAATCGAAGAATTTTTTTTTTTTTAAGTATGTTTAGAGCTTCAAAGATGAGTGCTTTTTATTATACTTTAATTTAAAGTTATATGCATGTAATCATTTTTAAACTAAGAAATTTTTATTCTAGTATATCGATCTTAGTGTATATGTTTTTAAAATGTTATACTTAATGAATGCTAATGTCTGTGGTTAATTGACATGACCATTTAAATTGTCTTATAGAGTGCTATTTGTTTGGCTGTAATCTGAAGCTGTTTTTATTTGAATAATACTTTTAATCTCTAAAAATTATACGTCCATTCCGTATTTCTTCGCAGTACAATATCCGTGATATTTATTTTTAAATCACTACTATTCAGATGCTTCTGTCAGGATGAACTCTTATTTAAAGAGTTATAAAAAGCAATCGAAGCGCCAAATATCTATTAAAATATATGCATGGTGTGAAGAAAACTTTATTTAATGAAATTTCTACTTGTTTGACTTTTTTAAAGTTCAAATTTTCAATCAAAAATATTTAAAAAATGAATGCTTTTCGCATTGAAAAGCATTGCAGAAGCAGGTTAGGATAGCCTTCAGTTTACCGTGGCGCCATCTATAAGGAGAAAAACTGTATTGTAAAATTTCAACGTTACTTTCCCCTCCATCTATCTTCCTCCGTGCTCCAAACAAACGGTTGCTACCACGGAGGAAGATAGATGGAGGGGAAAGTAACGTTGAAATTTTACAATTTTGATTTTCTCCTCATAGATGGCGCTACGGTACACTGACGGCGATCTTAGCCTGCTTCTGCAATGCTTTTCAATGCGAAAAGCATTCATTTTTAAAATGTTTTTGATTGAAAATTTGAACTTAAAAAAAGTCAAACAAGTAGAAATTTCATTAAATAAAGTTGCTAATATTATGAACTTCAATTGACAATATTATACATTTTTCCTATCTTTTTCATTCTTACTCATACTCCATGTATTTAATGTGTTTATTCTTTTATGTAACTTTTTCTGTTGACTGGAATGGCAACAGTATGGTTTGTTGATATCGCAGGTCGTTGCATGGCGAAAGCTAGTTAGCTGTATTTTCCATATTAAAGTAATCTTCGTAATGTTTATTTCATATTTATTTCTTAATTAAGTTAATTTAATCTCGTTTATCGATAATCTGCTGAATTATTCAAGTGGTTATGGGCCCAGCACGCTTCCACTGCGCGATAGTTACGGTAACGAAGATTAGGAATAACCAACGGTAAAAACGTGTTTCAAATTTGAATTGTGTTTGGTTAGTTAATTAAGATAGAAATATGGAACTTTTTACGACTGATAAACTTCTTGGCTCAGAGAATTGGGTCAGATGGAAATGGATGGTGGAAGGCTTGCTAATGGAAAAAGAAAATGCGTTTGAGGTGTGCTCTGGCGAGATCGTACAGCCAGAACCGGTTTTGCCGAAGACGCTTCTGCTGCAGATCGGAATAAATATAACAGTGACTTAGCCAGCTACAATAAAGGCAACAGAGCGGCTCGAGGTATTTTTTCAAGAACTCTAGATAGCAGAATATGTGACCTCGTATCGATGTGCAAAACTGCAAGAGAAATATGGGTGAAACTACAGGAACTGTTTGAGCAGAAAAATACCCAAGCTCAATATGCCTGCCAGATGCAATTCTCATCTTTTGTGCGAGATCCAACGAATTCAATGGCTATGCACATAGCAAAATTAGATCGCCTAGTGTCACGGATGTCTGATTTGGATATCAAACCAAATGACTTTGTGATAATGAGTAAACTTCTCGAAACATTATCTAGTGACTTTGAGCCACTGAAAATGGCTTGGTGTGCAAGACCTGAAGAACAACAAACACTAGTGCAGCTGAAGAAATTACTTATTGCAGAAGAGCAAAGAAGAATGTCAGAATCTTCTAGAGAAACTGAACTAAGTGCCTTACTTGCCAAGGCTAGTTTAGGAAAGGTTCACAGTGCTGCAGAAAAGTATGAAGAGCATGCAAACAAGCAGGGGAAGCAGTATAAATGCTTTAGATGTGGAAAAAAGGGCCACATGAAACGAGATTGTACGGTTAAGAAAATTAATAATGTGCATGAGAGAAAACCAAACGATGAAGTTTTTATTAGTGAATGCTATGTAGCCAATTGTGATGACACATGGGTCATTGATACAGGAGCCACACAACATATAACCAACAGACATGACGTCTTTCAAAGTTATACACAGTATAAGTGCCCAATTGAAGTAAGGGTTGGTAACAGTTCCACAATGAAAGCGTATGGTCATGGTAAAATATCTGTAAAAATGTTAGTTAATGGCAGCTGGAAAGACAGTGTAATGGAAAATGTTCTATATGCACCAGATGCTTCGAGAAATTTATTTTCGGTAAGTCAAGCTCTAGACCATGGGTCAAAATTTAACATGTCTCATGATAAATGTGAATTTGTAAAACCCAAAGGGGTTGTTGCTGTGGGTATACGCCAAGGAAACCTATTCAGATTGTTATGCAAAGTAATAGTACCTGAGGTAAACAGTGCAACTAACATTGTTACAGTGCCCTCTACTGAAGCTCAACTTACTGAATTAAATTCGCTACAACTCTGGCATGAGAGGCTTGGACATTTGAATAAGCAACATGTGAAAAAGTTTCTTCACACTCAAGGTATAGAAGTGCAAAATGATGGTGAGTTTTGTGAAGCATGTGTGCTAGGCAAACAACATAGATTACCATTCCGAAATCGTCAACAACGAGCTAAGGATGTTGGTGAGGTTATCCATACTGATCTCTGTGGGCCTATGGAAGAAGAATCCTTAGGTGGTGCCAATTACTATGTATGTTTTACTGATGATTATTCTAAATTCAGAAAAGTGTATTTTCTCAAGTATAAATCTGAGGTTGTGTCCAAATTTGAAGAATTTTGTGTTTTCTTCAGAAATCAAACACAAAAACCAATAAAGGCAGTTCTTAGTGATGGTGGTTTGGAATATGACAACAAAATTTTGAGAGGTTTGCTTCAGAAAATGGGAGCAGAATTTCGATACAGCACACCTTATACACCTCAACAAAATGGATCTGCTGAACGAAATAATCGAACTCTTGTCGAGTTAGCTAGATCAATCATGATCGCAAAAGATTTACCAAAATCCCTGTGGGCTGAAATAGTCAATGCTGTAGTACATATATTGAATCATGCTGGAACATCAGCAGTTGAACAAAAGTCCCCTTATGAAGTTTTTTGTGGTAAAACTCCAAGACTGAATCATCTTCGAATTATTGGCACAGAGTGTTTTGTTCATACCCCCAAGCAGAAGCGCAAGAAGTGGGATCCGAAAGGTCGAAAAGGTATTTTAGTTGGCTACTTAGATGATGTTGATGGTTATCGTGTATGGTTCAAAGGTACGAGAAAAATCGAACGAACAAGAGAAGTAGTGTTTTCTCCTGAATCTATATCAACATCAACCATTGTTGCAATTGAGCCGGAACAGCTTAGCATAGATGAAAGTCCTTCTCCTGACTGTAATGGAACTGAGTTTGATGCAGAAGAAACTTCTGAAAATGTGCAGCATGATCGAAATCTGAGGAACAGGACGCAGTTAAAGGCACCTGAACGTCTTATTGAATGCTGTATTGCAGAACAGATAGAACCAGAACACTACTACCAAGCGGTAAAGTCAGAAAAGGCAAATGAATGGCAAACTGCAATGGATGAAGAAATTAAATCGTTATTAGAAAACAATACTTGGTATTTGACAGACCTACCAGAAGGAAGACGAGCTATTACAAATAGATGGGTATATAAATTGAAGTGTCATGCTAATGGTGACATTGATCGGTTCAAAGCTAGGCTTGTTGTTAAAGGATTTTCGCAAAGAAAAGGTGTAGATTATTCAGAGACCTTCAGCCCAGTTGCACGTTTTGAAACTATTCGAGCCTTGATAAGTGTTGCAGCAAATGAAAATTTAGACCTGGTACAGTTTGATGTTAAAACTGCCTTCTTGTATGGGACGTTAGAAGAAGAAATCTACATGAAACAGCCCGAAGGATACGATGACAACTCAGGCCGTGTGTGTCGACTAGTTAAAAGCCTCTATGGATTGAAGCAGTCACCAAGGTGTTGGAACAAGCGATTTAAAGAGTTCCTGGAAAAGTATGGTCTAACAGAGAGCAATGCTGATCCATGTTTGTTTTGCAGTAACGAGAAACAGCAAAAGTTGTTA
The DNA here is from genome assembly GCA_963931845.1 of Maratus michaelseni. Classification (NCBI taxonomy): domain Eukaryota; kingdom Metazoa; phylum Arthropoda; class Arachnida; order Araneae; family Salticidae; genus Maratus; species Maratus michaelseni. Next base: position 124,304,532 of record OZ007595.1, read on the forward strand.
TTAGCATTACATGTTGATGATGGACTTGTTGCCACAACTCCTCAGATCAAGAATCATTTCCTTGAAGAATTGCAGCGTGAGTTCAAGGTAACATACAAAGATGCTGAATATTATCTTGGTGTAGAGATAAAAAGGCTGACAAGTGGGGATATTGCTGTTAGTCAGCAAAATTATGCTATTAAAGTTTTGGAAAGGTTCAACATGAAAGACGCCAACCCAGTTTCTACTCCCATGGAAAAGGATAATCTCTCAGGGGAAGATAATGTAAAGATTGATTCTGACAAAGTCCCTTACAGACAAGCTGTAGGCAGCCTGATGTACATGGCAGTTGCTACCCGTCCAGATATTGCCTTTGCTGTGTCATATTGTTCTCAGTTCTTGGATAAAGTTGAACAAAAACATTGGTCAATGGTAAAGCGAATTCTAAAGTACATCAAAGGAACACCTAATTTTGCATTAGTGTTTAAGTCTGGTTTTCATCCTGGTGTCTTAGAAGCATACAGTGACGCAGATTATGCCAGTGACACAAAAACCAGAAAGTCAGTTTCTGGGATTGCATTTAAATACAGTGGAGGAGCCATTGACTGGGCAAGTCGTCGACAGCAGTGTGTATCATTAAGTACCACAGAAGCAGAATATATAGCTGCAAGTGAGGCAACCAAAGAAATTGTTTGGCTGAAACGCCTCTTTGATGACATTGCCCCATTAACATCAACTCCCATTCTGCAAGTTGATAATGCGAGTGCAGTTCGTTTGGCTGAAAACCCTGAGTTCCATCAGCGAACAAAACACATTGATATTAGATATCATTTTGTTCGAGAAAAGTGTTTAAGTGGTGAAATCAGTGTTCAGCATATTGATGGTGAATATCAAATTGCAGATATTTTCACTAAAGCCTTACCTAAAAGACGTTTTGAAATGTTAAGGACTCTCTTGGGTATGGTAAGAATGCCATAATTGCAAGTTCAAGGGGAAGTGCTAATATTATGAACTTCAATTGACAATATTAGACATTTTTCCTATCTTTTTCATTCTTACTCATACTCCATGTATTTAATGTGTTTATTCTTTTATGTAACTTTTTCTGTTGACTGGAATGGCAACAGTATGGTTTGTTGATATCGCAGGTCGTTGCATGGCGAAAGCTAGTTAGCTGTATTTTCCATATTAAAGTAATCTTCGTAATGTTTATTTCATATTTATTTCTTAATTAAGTTAATTTAATCTCGTTTATCGATAATCTGCTGAATTATTCAAGTAGTTTTCTTCACACCATGCATACATTTTAATAGATATTTGGCGTTTCGATTGCTTTTTATAACGCTTTAAATAAGAGTTCATCCTGACAAAAACATATATACTTAAATCTTTTTTTCTTTGAGAATATTAAATTTATTTAAATGAGTTCTTTTTCCTAATTTACAATCAATAAAATCTTTTGATTTAATTGAACAGCCAAGTCATCAAATTAAATTTTTAAATTGCACTTATTAGAGGCAAATATATATATATTTTTAAATGAGTTCTTGCACTTGCACTTCTGTAAACTAAACTTATTTGTAAACTAAAAATACTTTTTAGTTTACAAATGAATTACACTGATGGATAAAATAATGATTCTGATGTCACAGGACCCAAACTGGTCCAGACACTTTATTTATTTATTTATTTTTTTAACACAGTTTTATCAAACTAAGGAGCACATTTTAAGCATTTTTTCTTTGATTAAGATGAAATTTTTAGGACCCCCCCCCCCCCCCCTCCTCTTTCCATGCACAAAAATAAATAAATAAAATTATAGATATTTAACTCCTTAAAAATACCTCTAACTAACAGAATTCAGTTTTAAATGTAGTTTTATAATTTTTCTGTTGTAACTGCCGTTTTATCTATTTAAAATTAAATCTTTTGGTTGAACTGAACAGCTAACTAAACAAATTAAATTTATAAATTGCACTTACATGAATCTAATAAGAACAAGATTAGAAAATCTGCAGATAACATTTTTTTTTACTTGCTAATTACTACAAGTAATATATCAAGTAGTTTCAGTAAAATTAACTTTTAAAATAAATCTCTAATTACTCTAGATATACAAAGGAGGGGCTCATGGGGCTCAAGCATTCCCCATTCAGATTACAGACAAATAGCACTCTAAGACAATATAATGGCTATGTCAATTAGCCACAGACATTAGCATTCATTAAGTATAACATTTTAAAAACATATACACTAAGATCGATATACTCGAATAAAAATTTCTTAGTTTAAAAATTATTACATGCATATAACTTTAAATTAAATTATAATAAAAAGCACTCACCTTTGGAGCACTAAACATACTTTTTTTTTCCCCTTCGATTTTTCTTTTGTTTATCTCATCATCATAGCCCGATCTACATTGCGGAATAAAACATTTATACCCCATCTTAAATTTATGACATATAATTGCTATACTTTTTTTTTTTTTTTTTTTTGAAGGGAGGTGGGCTTTGAGACCTATAGCTACAAGGCTGTCGTCTCGAATGATCCATTAATTGCTATAATTAAATATAATCGAGTAAAATACTTTCGGAATTTAACATGTAATCAAATGACATTCTGTTAAAAGGCAGCCGCCAAATTTTACAGCGCCCTCTTTCGTTTAAAAAATATGACTTTCATTTTCGATGTCCTCGCCTATTCTAGTTTCCCCTCCAGCTTCCTCCTCCGTGGTTGCTACGTAATTTTAACTGATTTTTCAATTTTTAATGTCAGAATTGGAGCCTTTATTGGTTGCTTCATCTTGATTACATGTTGCCAATTACTTTTTTTTTTTTAATTGTAGGTTAGAAGATTTCATTTTTTAATAAAAAAAATTCACAAAAGTACAGGATTTCAGGAAAATTAAAATTATTAAAAATAGTGTTATGATTAAAAAAAAAAAAAAATGAAATAATGATTGTATTTTTAGCTAGAATAAACAATGTAAGGCTAATATTTTATAGGAATTATTTTTGTAGGTTTATTATAAGTTCATTTAACAGTTCCGCTATAGCGGCAAAGTCTTATTTCTTTCACTGTGGATTTCTCTGTCGACGTCAAAAAATGGTAGTCTACTTTTGGACGTCAGCAAAACCCTTTGGACCATATGAACGGGGTGGAACACGCAATGCTTGTGGGGAATTATCCGTATTTGATTGCCTCTTTTCGAAAGCTTGTGGGGGAAATCGGGACGCTGATTAGCTGTATAAAAGAAAAACACCATCCGTGACGTTGGATGACGTCAGAAATGCTTGTGGTCCAGTGGAAATCGTTAGAGATGTATAACGACTGAGACAACAAACGGCGCTATCGCTATCGCTTTAACGCGTTTATATCACTTCTAAATACTGTACAATTTCACTTTTTACATCATCAATTAGAAAAATGTTTAACTTTCGAATGAAATTTATTTGAAAACTGTCGCTTTTTAAATAATTTTCCAGCATAAATTATTTTTCAAATCTATCTCAACAATGACCATCACTTTGCTTCAATAATATTTAATATAAAATAGCCCCTGGGAAAGTTGCTTTCCCTAACCAACATAAAAGGTGAAAAAAATGCACATTCGCATAGGAGCTCACACGATTATTGCATAAAAATTCATGAACTTATCATACAAATAGTCAGGGCCTGATTATCCAAAAGGCATATGAAGCACATGCTTCCCCTCTAAAATTTAAAAGGGCCCCCAAAATGACTGTGAAAAGGGCCCTCTAATTCCCATTTTTATTTTTTTTACATAGTATTTTTAAGTTTTTTGGAAAAGAAAGTTTGCTTAATCCAAGAGGAAATCCACGCACTAATACTTCACGAAATTTATTTAACAGAGAGATATATATATAAATGTCATCTATAGGATGTTAATCATATAGCATCTTGATATGCCTGTTAGAAACCACCCGGGAAATTGAAACAACTATATGTACTAAAAAAAACTGACGTATATACAGGGAGCATAAAAAAGCTGTTTAATGAAATGCACGTGACCTCTCAAAGCTACTCCCGGGAATAATATTATTATCATTGATGAGTTTTTATGAACAAAGAATTAAGAAACCTTCTGACAAATAAAAGGGGCCCCCAAAATCATACCATGCTTCCCCTACATTCCGAGGTTAATCGGGCCCTGCAAATAGTACGTACAATAAATAAAAGTACATAGTAAATAAAGCACATATCTCTTTCCCTATGATAATGACATTTATCACGGGGGGAGAGTTGTGTGTGCTACTACAACTGCTTCTAAATTATTGAAAAGAAAGCAGTACAGTTAACGAAGCAATGAAAAAAATTATCGCGTTTCACGCATCCTTCGCGCCAAGACTTTTTCGCCAAGTTGGGCGAAACGGAACTTTCCAAATTCGCGAGAAAGACATCTGAGGTATTTGCTAATTTATCTTCTCTTCTCTATTCTATCTCTATGCATATGCTCTATGTTTGTATTTGTTTACCTCTTCAAAACTTATCGGCTGCTCTTATGTTCAATTGTTCTGAAGTTTAATATTTATTTAATCGCATTTTAACACATTGTATCACAAAACATGACTATCTTATTCTTTTTGTCCTTTCAAAAATAGTTGCGGTCTTTATGCGTTTATTTTCCGGTCTATTAAAATTATGTTTCAGTTTTTGCATACGTGACCAAGGAATTTCATAAATTCTGTTCTTCAGAACTATTGTGTTTTGGTTTTTGACGCGATCTACCGTTTTTTATTTAAATTTACAGAAAGGTAAGTAATATGATTTATTATATTTATTTTTAATTCTCAGAAGTAAGAAAAATGTGTACTAATATAATATAAAAATCATTGGTAATTTTGGAGATCAATAATTTCTGTCCTAATTTCTCTTTCCTGTCATTAATACGATTTTCTTCATTAAAAAATATAGTATATTTTAAATAGTACAATTTTTTTCACTTTTAATTCTCATTATTGTTTACTGAATCAGTGCTTACAAACATTAGGGTAATTTCAAAATATTTAAAAAAATAGTTTACATTAAAACAAATAAATAAATAAACCTCTTTAATAAACTTTTATTTAAAAAATAATAGATTTACTGTATGAAGAATTATCTTTTTTAATAATGCAAGTACATATAGCTTAACTATGAAAACATTTTTATAAAACACAATATAAATGGTAAAATCATGAGTTTAACAGTGTTTTTCAACTGATGTGTCGTGACTAGGGATGTAACGAATAGTGATTTGGCCGAATACCGAATATTCGGCTGCCGAATACTGACTTTAAAAAAAAAAAAAAAAAAAAAAAAAAAAAACATTTTAATTGTTTATTTATTTATTTTTTCAATTTTAAAATCAAAAAATAAATTAAGGACTAATTGAAATATTTTTTTTGTTTGAGTGTTCAAAAATCATAACAGCTGAATGTATTTTTTGTAATATTTGAAATACTTTGATGCCAATAAGATAACATTTGACTTTCAAAAATGGAAATAATAATTCAATTCATATATTTTTTTAATCCATAGATAGTTATATAGACTTATATATTTTTTACCTAAAATAGAAACTCATTACCTCTGTAAAAATGAAACTTTTTTTATTTTAGTAAAATCATTTAACCCCCAAAAATAAGAACTTGCATGTGTCCTCTGTCTTTTACTTACCCATCATACGTAGTATAGGGTAAGTCTTGTAATCGTTTTGAAAATCGAAAATTTTTTTTTGACGGATTTACACGTTTCAGACACTGGAGATTCCGAAAAACATATTTTTAGAAAAAAATTTTTGCCGTCCGTCTGTGTGTCTGTGTGTCTGTGTGTGTGTGTGTCTGTAAACGCTCTATCTCCCGAAAAAATTGAGATAGAGACTTGTAATTTGGTATGTACTTAGTATGTAATAATGGGAAGAAGCCTATTTCATTTCAATAACCTCGATTAACCGGAACAATTTTTTTCGGACTCTCGAAATATTCGTTCTGATGAAAGGTATATAAAAATTTTCGAAATTGTATATTTTAAGAAATGAATATAAAAGACAATAAAAAAACATAAATTTTGAATAAAGCATGAAGTCGATCGGATAATTAGTTGCCGAGATATTTGGAATCCTGTTTTCCACACTCTTCGATTTTTCATGACCCTGTATTTCATCCAAATTTCACTTCAAAGATATATTTTAATTAGAAATTTGACGCCTAATCAGATGCAATAAACCGCTAGTTAATAGGATTATTATTTTTGGAGTTATAAGGAAAAACCTCTTTCAAGCAATTCAGTAATCGAGCCTTTAAAGTTTGTGACGTCATCAAGCCACGATTTTATTTGAATTGCAATGCATTTTATAAGTAGTTTACACATTTTTATTTTAATATTTTACATTATGCATATCCATGATGGGTAAGTATTACGATGGCCCCCAACGACTAGTTTATATCCTTTCTGATGCAACTCAAACTTAGTAAATTTACATTCTGTATGTCAAGAAAAGGGTTATTTTCTTAAAATATAATTTTTTTCATTTTGGGATTGCTTTTCAGAAATAAAAATAAGAAGTCATCACTGCCAAATTTGTCAAATGAAGTTAATAATAATACAACAGATAAATTAAGAGAGGTAGATTGCTATTTTGATAAACGTTTAATAGCTAGGACAGAGTGTCCATTTAACTGGTGGAAAATAAATGCAGAAAACTTTCCAAGGCTTGCAAATTTAGCAAGAAATGATCTTTCAGCTGCTGCAAGCACAGTATATAGTGAACGTTTGTTTTTTGAAGCTGGTAATATATATGAAACCAAACGAAACAGACTTCTTGAAAATGCTGAAAAGTTATTCTTTTTGCATCACAATTTCAGGCTTTACAGTGATAAATTATTTTGTTACCCCTGTATGTTATTTTGAAGTAACTCATTAAATGCTTTTTCAGTATAGGTAATAGTTTTTTTCTTTTCAATGTATCAAACTCATTAGTTAATTTAATCAACATTTAATGTTTAATTTTTAATTAGTAAAGTAATTATATAGTCCTATATTTATTAATTTTTTTTTATTTAAAAGTAAAACTAAAAACTAGAAAAATGATTTAATTTGTGAAAGATTAAACATTTTTACAAGACAATAAAATATTTATTTTTAATATTTATGAATTTTATTGTTTAAGAAACTGTTATCATCATTATAAATCAGATTAAAAAAATAGATATAAAGTTAATATTTTTAAATTCACTGAAGAGATTTAAACTTTAAATGCAGTATATATTTTGCATTTTAATATAAAATAAATTAATGTTGCAATACTTACTTAAATTCACATGATGCCTAAATATGCAGCAAGAAAAATATTTTTATTTATGTAATATCATTATATAAGTTGTCATGAAGCTTTAAAATTGCATAAGTATTAGGATTTCTTTTTCTTATAATAATTAATGTATTTAGATATAATTTTTTAATATTGTTTGTTGAAAATATTTAAAATCACATTTTGTTTTGATTTTCTGGAACTTATTTAACCAAATATCTTAGAATATTCGGCCAAATATGCAACTATTCGGCAAAATATCAAATTATATTCGGCTACAGGTATTCGGTTCAATATTCGACCATACCGAATAGTGGCCGAATATTCGTTACATCCCTAGTCGTGACACACAAATGTGCCAGGAAAATGCCTTCAATGGCAGAATTTTTCATGTCGATCTGCAACATCATCTTCACAAACCAAAATTTATCTGCTATACCAATAACATTAGGCCAAGCCTGCAATTGTAGGAAGGAAAAATATGGTACACAATATAAATTAATGAGTGAAATTCGCACATGTCTGGCAGTTGGTAAATATAAACATTACACAGAAAATTTTCTGCATTTCAAAATTGAGTTTGCAGTTAATACAATATACTAAAATGAGAAAAGGAAATAAACTCATACTTAAAATTAAGTTATATAATGATAGTGCAAATCTGTTTCCCTATATACCATCTGGGAGCAAGAAGTGATAAATAGAGCTTTATGCCTAGGGATGTAATGAATAGGCTAATATTCAGTATTTCCCTATTCATCCCTTGTACTAAATGTCCAGTATTTGTCCTAAGCCAAATAGTGTAAGATATTTAGTTCAGTATATTTAATTTTAAAATGTTCTGTTAAATACATTTAATAAAGAATATTTCAGTACATTAATAATTAGAAATTCTCCTAACATTTACTCAATTTTAATTTGAATAGTAATATATTTATGTAGGTATACCAAAACAAAAATGTTTTTCTTGCTGTAATATTTCAGGTATTATATGCATTTAAGCAAGCATTGTAACTTTATATATTAAAGTGCAAAATTTATATCCCATTTAACGATATGATCATATCTACCACAGCACAATATAACTTCTATAGCAAATAAACATGTTTTGAACCAAAAATGCTATTTAATAAATTGTGTCTCATTTCTTTGTGGTCCTTATTTTTTTTTTTGTTAAATAAAATTTTGACCTAGATCAAATTGACACAATAGTATGGAAGATATCCATATGTTGGCAGCTACGTATCATGTAAATTTTCATTGTTTTTTACAAAAATCGGATTTTTATAATGATTTCTGATGTTTTGAAAACAATGAAATTGATAAATTGAACAAAATTATTGTACTATGCCTTTTAAAAACAGACTAATCTTTTGTAAAATGTACTATTTTATTGTTTTTACATGGTTGGTATGCCCCTGAAAAACTTCTGATTTTAAAGAAATTTTTTGCACGGCTCTTCAAACTCTGAAAATTTAATTCCATCTCGTGCAAAACTCCTGAAGGCCGTAACTGCAAAGATTTAGGCATTGAGAATCTTTTCAGTTTCGGCACATTTCTGCTCTTTTATAATTTCAGTGCTTACGGAGAGACAAATCCGGTCATGCACGTTAAAAGTCCCTCAGGACTTGGGTTCAGTGGTTGCATACACGGCGGGTGCTCCTCAGGCGCCTGGCAGCGCATCTTTCTTTTACCCTCTCTCCCTAAGTATTCAACGTTTAATATCTTTAAAACTTTTAAAAAATATTTTGTCCTATTTGTTTCTCACTAGTAACAATAAATAAATAACCAATCATCTAAATTACCTCCTTTCTTCTGAATTTTCTCTCCTTTGTCTCCCAATCTCTCTACCAAGTCTTAAAGACTTGGTGGGGATGGATAGGGGAGGGCAAAACAAACATTTTCTTCTTTTTTGTAATTTGTCTGTTCTTACCATTCTGTATTGTATACATATTTAATGATTTTGAAAGCATTCCTTCTCATAAACTCATACATTTTTAGGGTTACTGCATTTTTAATTCCAACAAGAACGAAAAATCATGCGTCAAGCATAGATTATGTAACACTTTCCAACGCTTCCAAAATAATTTTACGAATCATACTCTTTTATAAGCTAAAAGATAACATCTAAGTAATCCGAATACTTTATTCAGCCCTGTATAGGATCTATAGATTTGTATATATACTACATAGGATGCTAAATTTTAGTTCAGTTAGGAAACACGTAGCACAGTTTAAAATTCTCCGTCTGGAGTTAAATAAAACGGAAATGTGTTCCCGAACTTTTGTACTTCCCTGTATAGGATCTACAGAATTTATACACACCACGTAATATACAAAAAGCGATTTAAAATTAAAATCGCATTCAGTAACTTAAAACGCACTTCCAGGAATTATTGTTAACATACAGTAGAGAATTCTTTTGTGTGTCCCTGTAAATGAACGATGACTGCTATACACACAATATTCTGTAGTAAGTCTCTTGTAATGAACCTTATATAAATTTCAATGCGTTTAAAATAGTGAAACATTATTTAAATAAACCGCAGACGATTTTTCTCCATAGACGTAATGTAACGGAATTCTTTTGACTGTCCCTGTAAAGTAAGTATAAGTGCTATGCACACCCTATTCCATATTAAGCTTCTTCTAATGCACCTTAGTGATATATATAAATTTCAATGCGTTTAAAGTATTGAAACATTATTTAAATAAACCGCAAATGATTTTTCCCCATAGACCGCAATGTAACGGAATTCTTTTGAGTGTCCCTGTAAAAAAACTATAAGTGCTACACACTTCCGTTGAAATAGGGAACATGCTATAGATAACGATTATAACATATAAAATTTGCAGGGCAATCCGAGCATATTTACGGGAGTTAGAGCACGGACAGACGGCAGACGGCAGACGGCCAGACGGCCAGACGGCAGACGGCCAGACGGCAGACGGCCAGACAAACCGAAGTCATAAACACTTTTCAACTAGGTTGGAAAGTGTTAAAAATGAGTAAATATATCTATGAACGTTTTACAGTGGATGCTCGTTAATTCGAACTTTCGGTTAATTTGAACTAATCCAAAAGCTTCCAAAAACTTGTATTGGAATAAATGTTAAAAATATCTCATTAATTCGAACTAATTTTTATCACTTTGGTTAATTCGAACTAAAAATTTGACAAAAAAAAATTTCTTTTTTCTCGTTTAACGTAGAAAAAAGCACGCTGTATTTATTATTTTGTGTGTCAAAATCATTTGTATTTCTTTTTCAAGCGCGCCACACCACGGTAGTTAGAAACTTAAACTAAAAACACTCCAACGTACTTTTCCTCTCCCCCCCCCCCCTCCCCCGCCAAAGGGAATCCACCTGCATGAGTAGAAATAGAGCGGGCGGGAAGTAGAAGCACAAAGGGGTGGGGGGTGGAAGAGCTATCATTTTTTATTTGTTATCGATTTTATTAGAATTTCAGAAAAAAAGAACAGTTTTTACTACAGATTCAAGTTGGTTGCGTCAGTTATGACTACAGTGTAGACAAGTTAATGTGCTTTAGTTTTTCTTCCTCAGTACGTGGTGTGACCGTGTAAAAAATTAGGATGTCTACACGTGGAAAATACAAAACCCTAAATTTGGAGACAAAGGTAGAAATTTTTAAAAAAGTAGCAAATGGCGAATGTAAAACAAAGTTAGCAGCTGACTATGGAATTAAGAAAAATACCTTGTCAACTTATTTGAAAAACAAGGAATGTATTTTAGATTCATGGGAAAAATCAAAATTTGCTAGTGGAAGGAAACACATGAGAAATGCGTCCCAAGAAAATCTAGAAAAAGCTCTACTGCTATGGTTCCATGAAGCTAGATCTCGAAACTTTCCGATAAATGAACCCCTATTGCAGACGAAGGCTGATGAATTAGCAAGTCGAATGGGTATTGAAGATTTTAAATGCAGTGATGGATGGCTTTCTCGATTTAAGTCAAGGCACAATATTTCTTATCAAACTGTATGTGGCCAAAGCTCGGATGTAAGCGAAGACGTGTGTACTAATTTCGGTAGGAAACTACCAGGGCTTTTATCTACTTACCTGCCGAAAGATATTTTTAATGCGGACGAAACTGCACTTTTTTATAAACTCTTGCCAAACAAGACATTACATTTTAAAGGGGATGCGTAGGAGGTAAAAGCAGTAAAGAGAGGATTACAGCTTTAGTTTGTGCTAATATGGATGGGAGCGAAAAGCTTAAATTATTAGTGACTAGCTGACCGGCCCGGCGTTGCCCGAGCCTGTGTAATAAGCTTAGATCTCTTAAAAAATGAAACTCTGGCCACTGTCTATGATGGCTTCGGCACCGTATACCATTGCTCGTATGTTCCGGAAAATCTTTTATTTCCCCATACCACCGCCAGGGGAGTATTCTGTTCTAAACAAACCTCTTCCCAAACGAACTTCTGAGACAGGTCCCCGCTGCCTACGTTACTGTGTAGTAGGCGTGCTACAAAATTGAGCTGGTTTTGAGAAGATGGGAACATTATTAGCCGAATTATTGAAATAACACACAGTTAGAGAAAATAAACTTGAGAGAGGTGCCGGGTGGAGGGGATGTTCAAGTGACCTTCAGAAAATGACTACCGTAATTTCGGGAGTAAGCGCCGCGGCGCATACGTGTTTAAAAGTTCAAAATATCGGCGATGCGGCGCATACGCAAGGGCGGCGGGTACAATGATTTTTTTTTTTCAACATAGCAGTATCTGGATATTGTGAAAAGCCTTCATTTCATGTTTTTTTAGACTTACTGCCTCAAATACACTTTTAAACACATGGATTCATTAACATTCATTCATATTTCATCTTTATTTACATTAATTTATTCTCAGTATAAAGTTCATAAACAGTACATAGTATCACAATATATCTTTATTATAAAAACGTAATTACTATAATCAAAATATATTTAACTTACCCATATTTCTCTATTTTCTGTTCAATATTAATAGCTCACTCTTTAAAAGTATTTATTGTATACTTTACAATAGTTGATAAATTGTATTTATTTCATAAGCACACCGCATACGGTGATATTCGATTAAAACGATAATCGAATAATCGATTGGCGTAGTACGTATTTTTTTTCCTATTGTATTTTAAGATAACCTGTGTTTCAATATTAATAGCTCACTCTCTTTAAAAGTATTTATTGTATATTTTACAATAGTTGATAAATTATATTTATTTCATAAGCACACCGCAAACGGCGATATTCGATTAAAACGATAATCGAATAATCGATTTGCGTAGTACGCATATTGGCGTAGTACATATATTTTTTCTATTGTATTTTAAGATAACTTGTGTTTTATTGTTAATTCATATAAAGATTTTATCGCTATTCTTGTTACTTTTAATCCAATTTTGTCGATCGTATCGTGATTATTTCATTTTTACCGATTTTTCAATGATGCAGCGCTTCTAATGGGTGCGGCGCTTACGTGTATGTTTGTTTTTTTTTACGGATTTTTCAATGATGCGGCGCTTACGATGGGTGCGGCGCATATTCCCGAAATTACGGTAATTAAGAGGCCCACTATGCATGTTTAAAAATTCGTTCATTTCGTTAAGCTAGGAATTTAATTACAAATTTGGCTTAAACAATTATTCGGAAATAGTGGTAACCACTACTCATAAATTTAGTTTAATGTTATAAATAGTGAATATTAAATTAATTATATAATGTTTGGAATCACTTGTGTTGAAATCGAAAAGATAGTTGCTGAGATATGGAAACAGAGCATAGTTACAAAAAAAAAACCTTGAAGGAGGGGGTGGGGGGGAGAGTTGTTCAAGTGCCCTCCAGCGAATGACTAATTAGGAGGGCCACTGTGCATCTTTCAAAATTCGTTTGTTTGTTTAAGTTTTGAACTTAATTACAAATTTGGCTTAAACAAATATTCGGAAATAGTGTTAACCGCTACTCATAAATTTAGTTTAATGTTATAAAAAGTGACTATTAAGTTAATTATAATGTTTGGAATCACTTGCGTTGAAATCGGAAATATAATTGCTGAGATATGGAAACGGAGCATAGTTAGAGAAAAAACCTTGAAGGAGGGGCCTGAGAGGGAGAAGTGGTTGTTCAAGTGCCTTTCAGCAAATAACTAATTAGGAAGATCAGTATACATCTTTAAAGATTGATTCATTTGGATTTCATTTTGATTCATCTAAGCTAGGAACTTAATTTGAAATTTGGCTTAGACTATTATTCGGAAATCCTGGTAATTGCTTTCTAGAAATACACCTTGAAGCTATGAATGCTGATTTTTACGATAATTTAGTAAAAATGGAACTGGTTTGAAGAAGTTCGGAACACTATTAGCTGAGATTTAAAATAGCGATATTCTCTATATAAAACAGCAATTAAACGCTATGGGTGCAGCTAAAAATGTTAAAATTTTTAAATGTAATTGGACCTTTGCCCCTCTCCATTCCCGCAAATATAAAAAATAATCTGTTAAATAAAGTTTTCTGTATTAATAATTTCTATCATAATAATATATGCCATGTAAAAAAAAAAAAACTTAAACCCAGTTAATTGTCATGAAGAAAAACTTGTCTGGAAAATATTTCAAACAGGGGGACGTCTGTGTAATTTGCCATGTGCAGGTGGCGCGACAATAGCATGGCTGTACACTGATAACTTCAATCCACATTGATACTATTTATTTAGAAATCCTTATCTATGCATCGCTACTCTGGTTTATTTAATTACTTCTGTGAAGAATCGATGCAACCAAGCAACCCAAGAGAAAAAAGCGTATTTTTGATGAGAGTTCTTTGTGTATATTTGTTTAAATTGGGTTAACTGATAGGCAATAATACATTCTGGATTAAATACTTTTATAATAAAAACTGGATTTATATGTACATCACAAAATATATAAGTGCACTTGTGCAAAGCACACCGCGTCAAACCGTAAACACAACTGAACTTGCAGTTAACGGTTACAGTCATTGATACAGTCAGTTCACAGTTCAAGTCATAGTTAGGGCATGTTTGTAATATTATTTTTAACATTCCCCCTCAAACATGACTCGAACACCTGAGTCCAAGTTCTGACCGTAATTTCTGGAATTGGATACGAGGTAGGGGTTTTGTAAGAATGTCAGCAATCTGACTGTCACTACTAACATGCTTTATATCTAATAACCCCTCTAGATATTTTTCTCTTACAAAATGAAACCTGACTTCAATATGCTTAGATCTCTTGTGAAATTCAGGGTTTTTAGCAAGTTTTATGGCACTTGCATTATCAACAAACAGAGTTGGTTTACTTTGTGATGCTAAGAGCTCATTTAACAGTCTTTGGAGCCAAATTATCTCTTTTGAACCTTCACTGGCAGCCACATATTCTGCCTCTGTGGTTGACAGAACTACACTTTTTTGTTTTTTACTCATCCAAGAGATAGCACCTCCATTGAACTTGCTAACTATGCCATTTCTTGAATGACGAGTTTTAGTATCACCAGCAAAGTCAGCATCACTGAACACTTCAAGCTGTTTGTTTTCATATTTACTTGGATATAACAGTCCATATCCTAAAGTCCCTTTGAGGTACTTGAAGATTCTTTTTACAGCATTCCAGTCTGATAGCTTGGGATTTTCTAATTTTTCAGATACCACACTAACGGCATAAGCAATATCTGGACGTGATCCTGTAGCTAAATACATTAGACTCCCAACAGCTTCACGATAAGGCACATCTTTATTAACTGGATTGTCATTCTCATTTGCTTCACCTTTTTCACATGGAATGGAAACAGCATTTGAATCTGCCATTCTAAACCGATCAAGAATCTTTCTTGTATAAGCACTCTGTTCTAGAAAAACAGAGCCATCTTGCAACTGTTTGATATTCATTCCAAGGAAACAGTCTAATGAACCAGTTGTCACTTGAAATTCTTCTTTCAGCTTGGTCACAAATAATGCAATTTCACTTTCATCAGTGCCAGCAACAAGCCCATCATCGACATAAATGACAATAAATAATTTCTTTTCATTATTTGATCTGATGAATAAACAAGGATCCGAGTTGCTACATTTCATATTTTGTTTCTCTATGAAATCAACAAATCTTCTGTTCCAGCAACGTGGAGCCTGCTTCAATCCATAAAGACTTCTGTTTAGTTTGCAGACTCTACCAGATTTGTCGTCAAAGCCTTCTGGCTGCTTCATGAAAACTTCTTCCTTTAGTTCACCATACAAGAATGCAGTTTTCACATCAAACTGCAGAAGCTGTAGATGTTCACATGCAGCAATACTTAATAGCATTCTAACTGTATCATATCTTGCAACGGGACTAAAAGTTTCATCATAATCGATGCCTGGCTTTTGCGAAAATCCTTTCGCCACAAGTCTTGCCTTGAAACGATCAACTGATCCATCACTTTTGGTTTTAATTCGGAGAACCCACCTGTTAGCAATAACTTTCTTATCTTTCGGCAAATCAACAAGATCCCAAGTGTGATTTTCCTTCAGTGAGGTCATTTCATCATCCATTGCTTGCTTCCATCTTTCGGCATCACTTGATTTCATTGCTGAGGCATAGGAATTAGGGACATCATTCTCTGCCAATAAAACATAGTCCTGTAAATGAGAAGGTGTTTTGATCACTCTTCCACTACGACTTTGCAATGTTATGTCACTTACACAATCTTCTTTATTAGATTTCGAACTTTCAGCTTGTTCAATTAAGCTTTCTTCATTTGAAGGGTCAACATTCTCATTTGAACTGAGTATACAATCAAAATTTTTATTCTGATCTGATGGAATTTCAGATGGCTCCTTGGAAATGCAGACTTTCTCTTCTTTGAATATGACATCACGGCTCAGAACAACTTTACCATCAGCTGGAAGCCAAATTCGATAACCATCTTTCTCACCACAGTATCCTACAAAGTTTCCTTTCTCACTTTTCTTGTCCCACTTTCTTCTTTTTTGCTTAGGTACATGCACAAAGCATTCTGTGCCAAAAACATGGAAATGATCAATTTTAGGAGCTTCTTTCTTGAACCATATTTCATAAGGTGTTTTTCCTTCTAATGATGTCGGTCCTGTTCTATTTAATGTATACACAACAGTATTGACTGCTTCAGCCCACAGTCTGATAGGGAGATTCTTTGCATGTATCAAGGATCTTGCACTTTCAACCAGAATGCGATTTTCTCTCTCCGCAGAACCATTCTGTTCTGGAGTATATGGCATGGAAAGATTTGGAGTTATTCCCTTTGATGCAAGGATAGAATGAACTTCAGAATTATTAAATTCCTTACCACCATCACACCTGAACTCTTTGATTCTTTTATCAGCAGTTTCGGCTTCATTTATGAAGGTTTTTAAACACTTCGCAACTTCAGATTTATGTTCAATAAAGAAAACTCTTCGATATCTTGAGAAATCATCCTTAAAGGAGACAAAATATCTTGACCCTCCAATGGATCTCTGCTGCATGGGACCACAAACATCTGCATGAATCATCTCGCCAGCACACATTGGCCTATTCTTCCTGGTGCCAAAACTTTTTCGTTGTTGCTTGCCGAGTACACATCCTTCACAAAACTCTTCAGTTCCTTCAACACGAATACCTTTTTTCTCTAAAATGTGTTTCACATGGCGCTTATTTTGATGACATAATCTTTCATGCCACAGCTGTAATGTATCTTGTGAAGCAATGTAAACATCAGCAGCTTCATCAGGCAATCTCACTCTCATTTCGAGTGCATACAGGCCTCGAGATGTTCTCTTGCCTGTCATTCGCACATCACCATTCTTCAGAAAAGCACATCCATTTGCATCAACTCTGAATTTAAAACCTTTGTCAACAGTTTTACTTATAGAAAATAAATTTCTGCTTACTTCTGGGACATACCACACATCTGTTAGGGGATTTCTTTCCCACCTTTTGTTGACCAGCATTTCAACATTGATAATACCTTCCCCATATGCTAGAATGACATCATTATTTCCTATTCTTACTTCTTTGGGGAGTGAAAAAGGCTTGTATGATAAGAAATAATTTTCATTGCTCGTCATATGTGCTGAAGCCCCAGAGTCAGCTAACCATAGGTCTTTATCTGGATCATCAGCACTGCACACAAAGGCATCTCCATCAAGTTGCTTATTTCCACAATTTTTCTTGTAACAATATTTGGCAACATGTCCAGGCTTGTGACAGGAAAAACACTTTTTCTCCGTTTTAAATTTGCCTTTTTTCTTTATTGACGATTTTGCAATAAGAGCTGCACTGTCACTCTGCTTCGAAGGCAATCTCATTTCAATAAGCCGAAGGCGCTCAGTCAATTTGTTAATTGTCCTTTCCTGCACTGGAACAGACTCCCACACACTTTTAAATTCAAAATATTCTGCAGGTAAAGTTGACATAATTCGACTCATAAGTAGCAAGTCAGGTAGCTCCGTTTTCACCAGCCTTTTGAGCTCATCATTTAACTCACGGAAGTTCCGTTGCAAACGTGCTATGTGTGTTACGACATCTTCTGAAACATCTTTTTCTGAGCTAAAAAATTGCTCCATTAAGCGATCGACACGCTGGCCCGAACTCTGCTCGTACACAGAAAGTAACTTTTCCCAAACAGATTTCGCTGTATCGCAAGTTGCCGTTAGCTCAATGTTCGCATCGTCCATGCTATTAACAAGAATTAATTGAGCCAATGCATCGCTTTTAAGGTAAGCCTTACGCTTTGTTTCATAAGCTTTTCTTGCATCCTCACCAGCGGAATCTCCAGGATCAATTGGCACTTCACAATCAGCAGTCACAAGATCTAACACATCATTATGGTGCAGCAACAGTTCGATCTGTCGCTTCCACTTAGTCCAGTTTTTCGTACCATCTAGCTTCTCAATTTGTGCTTTGAAATCCATTGTAAACAATATGTATCAAAAGCGTTCACAAAATGAGTAGGTAACAAAAAAAAAATTTAATCACGTGCGTGCACTCTTCGTCACGTTGTAATAAGGCCTAACAGCCACGATCTGTCCTAGCAGCAGTTGACGGCGTGAGAGCCCATAACCTGTTTAAATTGGGTTAACTGATAGGCAATAATACATTCTGGATTAAATACTTTTATAATAAAAACTGGATTTATATGTACATCACAAAATATATAAGTGCACTTGTGCAAAGCACACCACGTCAAACCGTAAACACAACTGAACTTGCAGTTAACGGTTACAGTCATTGATACAGTCAGTTCACAGTTCAAGTCATAGTTAGGGCATGTTTGTAATATTATTTTTAACAATATTAATTAATATTTCAGTAAATAATTGAAATATTAAAATTCTGAGGTTCAGCTGCTTCAGGAGAGGGTTTAAACTAACTACATCTAAATTTTCAGGCTTCTAGGTGGGCTAGAATTTCCTAGCCATCGCTAACAGACACACACACAGAGTGAAACTTTATTTTATTAGTATAGATTGGAAAGTCCAAGAATCCACAATGACACTAGACATCTTCAGTAGCTGGTTAAAAGGAATAGATAAGCAGTTTTCGAGACAAAAGCGTAAAATTCTCTTATTTGTGGATAACGCAAGCTGCCACAATAACCTTCCAGAACTGAATTCCATACAGGTTGAATATTTGCCGCCAAACACAACTGCGAAGCTACAACCAATGGATCAAGGAATCATCCAGAATCTTAAAACAAATTATCGTAAGAGACTCTTAAAACAAATTATTTTTTCTTTAGATTGTGGTGAAAATTACAACATTACTCTGCTGACAGCTATAAATGATCTATATGTCGCATGGGACGCTGTTAAAGAAAGCACAATTAGTAATTGCTTTCGTCATGCTAAATTCATGCACGCTGAAAAGAACAATCATATCGAAGAATGTGACGATACTGATACCGATTTTCCTGAATTCAAAAAATTTAAATGTGATAACGTTACTTTTTCTGATTATGTAAGGGTAGATGAAGACGTCGAAGTCTGTGGAAAACTGAGCGACGATGACATAATAAAAACTATCCGAGAAGATGAAAAAACAGAGACCTTATCGGATTCAGAAGAGAATGTAGAAACTGTTAACCGTCCTAATGACCAAGCCATAATGGACTCTATAAAAACTCTGAAAGCATTTATTCAGATGGAACCTTCCTCTGAAAATGAATTGAAATGTTTACTTCAAATCGAGAAGCTGGCTGAAAAATGTAGGCATAATAAACAAAACCAAACATCCATTTTACAGTTTTTCCCAAAAGTGTAATTCATATTTTTAATTAAAGTTTTATTTCTACTGCGTACCTACTGCTTCATTTTATGATTAAGGTAAGTCTTTATTGCTTTTTAATGTGTTTAATTTTAAATAGCGTAGTATAATATATTTTCTGGGGTTATACTAACTAGGAGATTTTCTTCTTCAGTGATGCACTTTTTAAGTTATATTTTCTCTTAACATTGGATAATTCGAACTTATTTCTGAGAACCTTCGAGTTCGAATTAACGAGCGTCCACTGTATTACTTTCTTCTATGTTTACAAGAAGAAAGTATAAGTATTTAATTCATGAAAATTTTTTACTTCTGGTTTTCGATGGATTAATATGTTATAGAAGGTCCTGAACACTATTTAACTGTTTTTAGAAACTTTTGCTGTCCTCTAAAAAAAAACCCATAGTGAAATATTTCCTAAAAAAACCCATAGTGAAATGTTTCCTAACCCCCCGCCCCTCCCCTGTTTTTATGCACTAGAATAGCAAAAATAGTTAAAAATACCTAAGGCATGCTTATTTAATTTGAAAATAATTTAAACTAACAATTGCAGAATGCTTCTAAAACATGGGCTTCATTTTTATGGAGTTTTTTGTTATAATTTAATTTTAGAATGATCCACATAAATTTTTAATTGTTTTTATGTCAAACCATTAATATGTAATAATGCTTCATTTTCAGCTGATATGTCAGGTGTGGGTTTTTTTTTTTTTTCAGGTAGCATGGGTTATTTTTTGAAATGGTGGATTTTATTGGAATTCTTGCTTAGTTGGCTGCCATTTTGTAATAAAGGGATAATATTAAATATGCTCAACATTAAAATTTTATTCAGAACTAAGCTGAATGTAAAAATTTAGCCATGTTTAATTTTTTTGCATTCTTTAATCTTTATTAGACTTTATATAGAGAAAATTTCAAAACATGGGGTTTTATTAGAGGACAGTACAATATATGAGAAAAATTTTGTGGGCACTCTATCTCAAGAACTAATGCACAGAATTTAATAAAATTTTAAATTCAGTTAGGCCTTGCTATAGATTGGTGCTGATTAGTTTTTGGTATGAATCGTCCAACCGATGGCACTGCTATATGTTGCATTTCTCACGATTTCTGCAATTGCTCTATCTCAAGAACTAACGTACGGATTTTTCTCAAACTTCAGATTCTGTTAGATATTTACATGTTGTCGCTGATTAGGTTTTGGTGTAAATAGCTCAACAGGTGGCACTGCTATGCTGAATTTTTCAGTATTTACACGATTTTAGCGATAATCATACCTCAAGAAGTAATGCACGGAATTTCATCAAACTTCATATTCTGTTAGACCTTGAAACATAAGCTGGTGCTGATTAGATTTTCGTGTAAAACATATAACAGGTGGCCCTGCTATGCTGCATTTTTAGATTCTAAAATGCATAATTAAAAAAATTATGCTTTTCTGAAATATTAACATGTATGAGTTTTGGGTTTGCATATCCGACTATTTTTCAAATTACTTTTAGAAATATTGGCAAATTTCTATGTATAGTAAATGTCTATTGTATGAATTTATTTAAGGAATATTTTAATGGGATGTTTTCTGATTTAAAAAAAACAGCTTTGTTTTCTTGACCCTGAGGTTATACAACATATGTCCTGGTCAAGTGGTCAGCCTAACGCTGGACCCTCAGTGTTTAGCTCCCAAGCAAGCTTGGTAGTACTCTTTTTATCGACCTGAAAGGATGAGTGAACACTGCTCAAGTCCGGAGTTGAACTCTGGACCTGTATCATGGTAGTGCAACATGCTGCCCACTAAGCTACTGGGACTCGATTTTTTTTTATTAACTATGCAGAATTTTTCTTTCAGAACTTTTTTCCAAATTGTACAGGTTTTGTTAAACAGCTAGTTCAGTTACACATATGCATTTGAATCAATATTGATCATGTGGTGTGCAAAGAAATTCATTGATTGATAGAAACTAACAAAATCAATTTTCTTGTGATGTTTGCTATTTATTAGGATTTTACAGCTGTGGTTTAAAGCATGTGTTCAGAAGTTGGCGAGCAGGGGGTAGGGCCCCCTAGTATACAGATATTTAAGCTCCGTTGTCACAATAAATGAGGTAGTAAGGACAGGACTAAGTTTAACATTGAAACATGTACCTTAATTTGATAGTAGGGGTAATAAAATGAATATCAAAGAAAAAAAGGGCTACACAACTCAAAAATTTGTTATGATGAAGTGTAACAAAAAATAGTTAACACTAAAGCCAAATACAGTAAAACCTATATATAGTGCAGATCTACAATATATCTACCATACAAATACAATGGACCAGTGTTTCTCAAATTGTGGTCCTTGAGGTCTGCCTTTGTTGTCCTCCTAGATTTTCAAAAAAGACAGAAAAAGTAAAATTCAAATGAATGATGTGTCACATATAACCAGGGCTGCAGAGTCGGTGGGAAAAATGTCCAACTCCGACTCTGACTCCTGGAATTTTAAAGGATCCGACTCTGACTCCGGGACATCTAAAATACTAGTATTGCCTGTTGATTCCTATTATTCAGATTGCTTTATTGCTGTCATTTGTTTTGAAATAGTAATGGTCGCTTTATTAAATTTGTCATTAAATAAAGGAAATATTACTATTTAAAAAAAATGGCAGCAATCAAGCAATCAAAATTAAAAAAACTCAACTGGCAACACTGACACCTGCTGTTACATTCCTGTTTGACCTTGAAGTATATGATGTGTATATTTTTGGATGAATTATGGGTATAAACTGTGATAGGTAGTCAAGACTAGGACTCGTTTACTGCAGCGGCAAACTTCTGACAGTAATTTAGTATAAAAAGTTTCACCTTTTTCCCCAAAATATGGGTGAAAGGATGTTTAATTTTGGTTTTATATCTATTCCTGCAGACCCAAAAAATAGGAGGCGAAAATTTTACAATTTAAGCATCATTTGGGGGTCTCCAGAACCCAAAAAATTACAAGGGAATGCAAGAAAAATAAAAATGAAAATTTTACTATTTTAGAATTAATTCTGTTCTCACGGCTTCATAAAAAAGGGGCAGAAATTTTATGTTTTCAGAATTATTAATTGTACAATTTTGGGTCCTGAAGACCTGAAAAATCCAAATATTGAAATCTAAAGAAGTAAATAAAATGGAAATTTTACTATTTCAGATCCTGCTGACTTGGAAAAGAAAATGCAAAATGTTGTAATTTTGGAGTTATTGTGTCTTCCGGACCCAAAAAATTCTGATGTAAGGGAAGAAAAATAAAGAGGAAAATTTTGTATTTCCTGCATTAACTTTATAATTTTCGCTTTATTTCGGGTCGGCAAAAACTGAATATCGAAAGGAGAAAGATAACAGAAATTTCACTATTTCATCATTATTTTGAATACTGCAGACTCAAGAAAAAAAATTTTAATTTCACTTTTATTTTTTTTCGTTGGGGAGGGGGGCGGGGTTCTATGCACACGAAAAAAAGGAGAGAACATTTACTACAATTTCAGCATTACTCCTAGTCCTACAGACTTGAAGAATCTGAGGGAAACAAGAAAACAAAAGGGAAAATTTTTCTATTACAATAATATTTCAGATTCTGTGGGCTCCAAAAAGAGCAGAAACTTCCAATTTTTGCATTACCTCGGGTTCTGCAAACCCCAAAAACCGAGGGAAAGTACTGCATACTAATATAAAATATAAACTAGAGATTTCAATTAAAAGCAGTTTCATATACGCTGTAAACTGGACAGTATATTGGGCCTGTTTAACCTGGGTTTCCCTGTATATATAGTCCAAATATAAAAATAATTATTCAGTTTATAAATTTAAAATTACATAGAATTGGTTTAATTTCACTGCAAACTGTCTAAAAAATAAGCTGGAGTCGGAGTCGGCCTGTTTTTTGGTGACTCCGGCTCTTTTGTCCAAAAATAGGCCTGACTCCGACTCGCAGCCCTGCATATAACAGATGAAAATCTCTTGCTGATAAAAGAGTATAAAAGTGGTCCCCCCTTCAAAAAGTTTTATAAACACAAACACTACAATAAACGGTGTACCTGCTAAGATCTTAAGCAAAATTTTTCTTCGGTTTTGTGTGATTGTATCTTAGCAGGTTTTACTATATAATCCTGCATGTGTATTTTATTTTTAATTATAAGATTCATATGATAAATTCTATTTTTTTATTTATAATTTACAAAGAAAGGTGTATAGTTATATTTTTTAAGTTTAAAAATGATTGTGTTGTTTTATCTTCTAGTTTTCTCACAAAATTGATAGAATGATGGAGGTTGAAGGCAGCAGTAGTGTTAAAAACATTAAAGAAGAAAAGAAAGATACATCAAGTGCTCCAGGGTTGAATTTATCGTTGTTGATAATTTTCATCATTTCAGTCATTGACTTGCTTGGATTTACAGTCATTTTGCCTCTTATTCCATCCATTTTCGAACATTATGACTCAAATAAAGAGGTAAGTACACATACATTACATACATATACAGTACTCGCTGGTCTTCGTCCGTCTAGCCTGTTGCTTCCGCGTAGGGCCCAGATACCTTCTGCAGTGAACAGCCCTGACTTTGCTTGATTTCACGCCCACAAATTGTTAATGCTGTGATCAAAATAATGGGGTCTTGTGTGTTTCTCAGTCAAATATTGTTAATACAGCAATCATTATAACGGGATTCAGTTATTTTGCATACATAAATCGTTAAAATGAAATTATTTTAACAGAGCCCTTTGGGTTGCACGCTTGTAAACTGATTATACAGCAACCACTATAATGCAGTATTGTGCATACACAGGCACATAAATTTGGCAATCTATTTAAATCACAAATCTTTAGATCCAAAAAATGTATTTTGAACAGAGGAGGAAATACAGTGAACTCTCGTTAAGACGGATAGTCAAGGGCAAGCGTTTTTTGTCCATATTAACGAGAGTCCATTATAACAGGAGTTCACAAATTTGACGTTTTACATTACAGTAAAAAATACTTATTATGTACATAAATATTAAAATATAACTAAAAATTTGATTTCTCAGACCATTTTATGCTACTTTACTAAAAATACTTAAAAAAAAAAAAAAATTGAATTTACGAGAAAAATTTCAAAATGAAAAAAAAATAAATATATTTGAAACTCGAGAATACATTTAAGCATACTTACATTGTTAAAGGTGCAAAATGTTAGTTAGTACATGAAAGAAAACAGTAGAGAGTACTTAAAAGGCTATCCAAAATAAGAAGTAATATTCATTTGTTTTTTCTTGGTAAGTGACCTTCTTTCGATATCATTCTCAAGTTTAGCCAAATGTTCAAATGTGCTCTCAGAAACATTTTCAGTTGATTGATAAAATTTCCTAATTGTCATCAGCATATCATGGACATCTTGCACCCGAATATCTTGCACTTTTGAAGGAGAGATTTCTTCTTCCTTTTCACTATCGCTAGATGTTCCTAGATTTTCTTTTACTTCATTGATTATTTCCTGATCGGTCAATTTTTCAACAATTCTGACATCGTTACCAAAATTTGCAAAACTGTCAGCGTCTATTTCTTTCAGAATATCACATCCCAAAGATGCTGCATCATTAAGCAATGTCTGAAGTTCGTCGATATCATGAATAATCTCATCTGACGATTCTGAAGTTTCAGTTCCGTTCACAAAGCCTGCATGTCTGAAGCAATTTGAAATTGTAGTCGATGAAACAAGAGTCCAGGCTCGTTGAACCCACTCCATGCATTTTAGCACATTGACATCAGAATTTGTTGATGTTTCAATGAGCTCATCAAATGTGTCAGGAGCATTCGACGATAGTGCACTTTTAATAATTTTATGACACCCTGGTCCATTAGTTGCAAAACGTTGGTACAATTGGCAGGGAAAAAAAGAATTTTTATGGATTTCAGTTCAGGTATTTCTGTAGGATGAGCCGGGCAATTATCTATAAATATCAGAACTTGTCTTTTTTCTTTTGAGAAACGCCTGTCTAACTCCCTTATATACTTTTCAAAGAATTGCATGGTCATCCATGACTTAGAATTGGCTTCATATTTTGTAGGATAACTTTTAACCTCCTTAAAACAGCGGGGATTTTTAGAATTTCCGATAACAAGGAAAGGCAGTTTCACAGACCCATCCATGTTAGCCCCTACTAGAACAGTAACGCGTAATCTTGAATGTTTTCCACCAGTGCACTTTTCTCGTCTGAAGTGCAAACTTTGAGAAGGCTGAGCTTTATAAAAAAGTCCAGTTTCATCAATGTTGAATACATTTTTAGCATCGTAGCCCTTGAGAAGGCATGGCAAATTCGCTTTCCACTCTTTTATTTTTTTTCTTCTGGTACATTTCCAGCTTCACCGCTCACTGTTTTAAAAACTAGACCATGTTGATTCTTGAATCGCGTCAGCCATCCCTCACTCGCACTGAAGGAATCAATATTAAGCAATTTGGCCATTTTCAATGCCTTTGCTTTAAGTGGACCATTAATTGCAATGTTCTCAGAACGCATTTGTTTAAATCATTTCAACAATGCAGCTTCCAGTTCTGGGTGGCCTGATCAGGGCCCAAATGGTCCCCTTTTTCCCCCTAAAGTCCCCTTTTTAGAAAAAGGTCCCCTTTAGTCCCCTTTTGTGCATTTTGGTCCCCTTAGTCCCCTTTTATGACTGGAAATAAAAGAAAAATTGCCGCAAATTTCAAAAAACTTTAAAAACTGCTAAAAGTTAAAAAATTGTAGAGGACAAAATTTATTATAATGCACTAAAACATTATAACCATAATTCTTTCCCGAATGTCAAAAAATTGCTGTGGAATGTGGAAAAACATTAAAAAACAGATTGGAAATCTCATTAAAAATCAAAAATCTACAAGACAAAATTTACTGTCATAAAATCGTCGCAAAACACACACACACACACACTCTCAAAAAAAAAAAAAAAAAAAAAAAACTCAAATTGCATAAAAAATTAGCCAAAAGTCAAAAATTGCTGCATGAATTCTGAATAAATTTTATTGAAAGGAAGACAAAATTTATTAAACTGGGATATTGAAACCGAATTCTTTTTCATAATGTCAAAAAATCATCCCAAAACGCGAAAAAAAATCTAAAACTCGTATAAACTGTGCAAAATTAAAAAATTGCTGCAAGAATTCCGAATAATTTTTATTAAAAAGAGGCAACATTTACTGTATTGGGCTAAAAAAATTTGAAACCCGATTCCTTTTTCTACTTTGCAAAAAATCCCTACAAAATGTATAAAAATTGCAGAAATTTTTTTTTTAACGATATAAACAGAATTGTTTCACAAATGTCAAAAAACACCGCAGAATGTGGAGGAAAGAAAAAAGCTAAAAATTCAAATCAAAAAACATAATTGCAGAAGAACAAAAATATAAAAGTTTGCAAGTGAATTCTTTTTACGAATGTCAAAAAATTAGCACGTCACAAAAAAACCCTGTAATTTTCATAAAAAATTCATGAAAAATTTAAAAATCACTATGCAAATTTTGAATAAACTATTGATAAAAGGAAAAAAATTACTACTGGGCTAAAAATTCTTAAACTGAATTCCTTTTATTAATGTGAAACATGGATAAAAAAAGGGAACAATTGCCTGAAAAATTAAATAAAAAAAAAATCTTAATCAAAAAATTTAAAAACTAACTTTAGACATGCAGGTACTTTCCTGCCAAATCTTGTAACTCTATGCGCAAAAGTCTCTTCATCACACAGATAAACTTCTATATTATAGACTGGCCCGGACTGGCTCCTTTGGGGGCCCTCGGCTAGAGAATGAAAAGGGGCCCCTTACCGGATAATTTAGAGGGAATAGCATATTAGAACATTTATTTTTTGAAAATTTGGCTTACATGCCTAAAAACCACATTTAGTTGTTTTGTTACTTGAAAAATAGTTGAGTAAAAAAATAAGCCTTTTTTGATGTAGTTCCCTTACTTTCACAATAAATATTTATATTACTTTTATATACCGTACCTAAATTAGTTCCATGCTAAAAAATTAAGTATACTAATTAACTACGAGTGGTTTATTACTTAAATATGAGAGTGAAAAATATTTTTTAGTTTTAGGCAACCAAATCACAGTGTTGAAGCCATAATAATCTAAATCCTACTGTAATACCTACGTAACTATTAAAAAGAGGCACAGCGGTAATAAAAAACCTATTGAATAAAAAACAATGTCCTCTTTAATTTTGATTTAATTGTTACAATTTGTAAAATGGATTTTATAATAAAAGAAAAATGGCTCTACAATACCTTGGTACAGATACAACGAACTAAAAAAGGTTATGTGTAGTGAACGGCTGTTTATTAACCTAAAAGCTTTTTGGTCAGTTCTTCGCTGGTCCTTACTACTACTTCATCTATAATAACATCTTTATCCAAGTTATTAAATAAGTATCTTTCTACATTCATGAAAAGAAGATTAAACATAAGGTCTTGGCTTAAAGTAGATCTAAGTCGCTTCTTAACTATTATAAGTTTAGAAAATCCCTTTTCACAGGTGACTTGTGTACAGTACAAGGTATGGTTAGTACGATATTGAAAGCAACATTACAGGTTGGTAAACATTCCAGATTGTGAGAGTTCAAAACAACAGAAAAGGCGCATGATAAACACCGAAAAAAATATTTCCTGTCAGAGCAATAACCATAAAGATTTTCGTCTTCTTCAAATTCAGACTCTACATCGTCATATTTGCAAATTTCTTCAGCTCCATTCAGTTTGTCTTGTTTTCTTTCACTGTTAGTTTTTTCTGCTATTGTAAAACCTTCATACTGATCTGCAAACTGTTTCAGCGTTATCAATAACCGACTTCTTTCATCTTTACACAGTTTAGAGATGCTACATAGGACTCCCGGAGGAAAACTATCAATCATTACGATTTCATTAAATTTCTTTGGGTCTAACCAGGAACAATCTTCTACGATTTAATTGTTTGGACTAAATTTTTCTTCGATACTTGTCCTGGCACAATCTAAAACACTGAAAAAGACCAATTTATAGTATTGAGCAGTTGAGATTCCAGGAGCTTTGTCTATTGATTTTTCACCAGGCATTATCTTTTACTTTGAAGTTCATTTTCCCAATTCTACATCAATACTGTTATCTTCTAATTTGGTATTACCTGTACTTGCATAATATTTTGTTTTTGAATACAGATCCTGAAAGTGTTTATCACTTTTATCCCTTACTTGTTGAAGCAGCTTCTCTACTAACCTTCAGGCTGTAGAATAGTCAATGGTTTTACTTTGTAAATATTTGTAAATAGGAGATGTAACAAGAAACAAATCTAGAAAAACAATAGACATAAATAGGATTTCAAATTTGATCCATTGACTAATCACATTTCTTGCCATGAATTTAGATTTGCAGTGAAAACTTCCATTTGATATTTCTTTTAAAACTGTAATAAAATTGAATAGTTTCCCTGTGTTTACACATTCCCCACTTCTTAAAATCCCTCATCGATAATCGAAGAAAGAGTTTTATGTTTGCTGCATCACCTTGTGGTTCCATTTTCTTTCTCTTGTACAGTTTTTCATATGCAGTATGTTTTATTTTTGTTTCCCTCTCCCATACGACCATTATTTTGTAAGACGAACTTGGAAAAACAGCAGATTCTTCCACCAATCCAAAGAAATTTTCTGCTTGGAGCAACGTTACTGTTGAATCAGCTACTACAAAGTTCAGAACGTGATTTATACAGTTATTATAAATAAGATATTCGTTTTCCTTTTTGAACTGAACTTATGTAGACCGTTATAACAGCCTTTCATATTGTTAGCTCCATCAAATGAACAAGCAATAATATTCGATGTTGCAACGCCACACTTGGCCAATTCTGATTTTATAGACTTGTACAAAGCCAGTCCACGTGAATCATCGACTACTGTTATTTTTAAAAGTCTCTCATCTATCTTTTTTTGAACGACATAGCAGACGCAAATTGCTAACTGGTCCATAACAGCTAGATCTTGAATACTATTTACTATCACGCCACGCTGAATATTATGTTATCATAAAGCTCTTTCAAAGCAATATTACGACCATTGACTAGAAATATAAATAGACAGCGGACCAGCAACCCTTTCTTGAAGAAAATATGTCCTTCCCCACCAGCAGGTGTGGTGGGGGAATATTATGCCAAACAGGTTTCTTTTATTACGACCTGTTTCTTTTATTACGAGAACGGAAACAGAAAGTTGCCAACAAAGGGATTACCGCCAGAAAGCGGCACACTTTCGCCTTTTTTTTGGCGATGAAAGTTGAAAGATATTTTCTTCAAGTCTGTCGGAAGAAAAAAAAGGAGTCCTAGGCTGTCCATTTATATTACTAGTCAATGATTACGACCCATCGAACAAATTACTTTAAGTAGCTTGTAAACAAAAATGTCAACAAAGAACCTCGTCCAGTCTGTGTTTTAGTTAATTTTCCTGTGGCTTTTCTTTTGCTCATTATTTTTAGTCTGTGCTTTTTGCTCTCTTCAATGCACTTTCTGACATGATTTTGTAAAATCACATAATTTGCAACCAACATGACCAGTTCAAAAAAATTACCATGATTATCTGTAGAGCCAAGCGTATAAGCCTTTCTACTTTATCCTCTGTGTACGCAGTGCCTTGTTTTCCAATAAACAAAACTATATCAATTTAACGTTGAACAACCAATCATCTGATGGAACTTCTCTTTCTCGCTTTTTGGTTTGGTTACTAGTAAGAAGAGTTGAAATATCACGACCTTTATTGGCTTTGAAAAGCTGATTCGCTGCGAGATGATGATACGGGAGTCGTCATGAATTTCAACATATTTATAAATATACTTAGGAGAAAAACCTTGTCCGGTAATAAATTTAGAATCTCTATGATCTTACCCCCAAAAGCCATACAGCTGGAGCAGTACATCCTGTTGAGCCAAATCGAATATAACCATTTTCTGTGAATTTTATCACCATCCGATAAATGTCGCTATTAAAGTTTTGAAGAATAAAATGGCAATTTAGCTCTTTTCTTTTCATTAATTTGAATAGAGTGCTTCTCCATAAAAGCTTTTTTAATTCAAACTTTTTCATTTTCGTTGGGGCAGATGAAACATACAAAGTGTTGCGTAGAAGCATTCTGAGCAGCATCAGGCGTCTCCTGGTGGTTTGCTTTATGATCATTTTCTGTGTCAGATCTGTATTCTTCAAGAATCACAGCCAAGAGACGTCGATGTTACTGATGTACAATCTAAAAGTGGCTGATTGCATGTAGGCGTAGTTTCTTTGCTCTCATATCGACAAGACAAAGTGCCAGGAAGGGCTTAATTGAAAGAGGTGAATTTCGATCTTCAGTTTCTAAAAATAAATGTAATCAATCACCCTAGCTGCGATTGTACGATATGTTGTAACAAATTTTTAAAAGTAATATAGTAAAATGTCTGTATGCAATTCGAATTTCAATTCTGGTTTACAATCTCACTTATCGACCAATTTGGCCCTCAGAAGCAATGAGATTTTATTTATTTTTAATTTTCTTCCTTTACTATTCGCGATACCAGCGATCTAATACGCTACCTGGTGGCAGATGTTATAAATATTTATTTCAATTACGTTGAGCGAATTACAGTACATTGAGGGAAGGTAAACAAACTGTTCAGCGAATCACAATGAGGTAAATAACTGGAATTATTCACCTTTATTATTTACTAGCGGCCCGTCCCGGCTTTGCACGGGTAGACAATGCAATTTTTTTATTACATTCGTTTCCCTGAATTTCGCGCTCCAACCTAAAACTGTTGTTGAGATATGGCGAAATGACCTAAAACTTTCGAATCCCCCTTTAACCACCTTCGAGGAAGGGGGGGGGGGACTTCTAAAGTCACTGAAATACGCGTTTAATCATTTGTTCAGTAGATTTGTTTTCCTGAATTTCGCGCACCTACATAAAACAGCTGCTGAGATATGGCGAAATGTCCTAAAATTTTCGAAACCACCCCCTTTAAATCCCTTCGGGGGGAATTTCTAAAATCACTGAAATGCGTGTTTATCCATTTTTTAGTAGATGTGTTTTCCTGAATTTCACGCTCCTACCTAAATCCGCTGCTGAGATATGGCGAAATGACCCGAAACTTTTGAATACCCCTTTAGCCACCTTCTGGGGGGGGGGGTTTCCAAAATCGCCGAAATACGTGTTTAACCAATTTTTTAGTAGATTTGTTTTAAATAATTTCGCCCTCCTACATAAAAGCTGAGATATGGCGAAATGACCTAAAAAATTCAACCCCCCCCCCATTTAACCACCTTCTGGGGGGAATTTCCAAAATTGCTGAAATATGCGTTTCATTCATTTTTTAATAGATTTGTTTTCCTGATTGTCGCGCTCCTATCTAAAACTGCTGCAAAGATAGGACTAAATGATCTAAAACATTCGACCCCCCCCCTTTTAACCCCCTTTAGGAGGAAATTTCTAAATTCGTTGAAATACGTGTTTAACCCTTTTTTTAGTAGATTTGATTTCCTTAATTTCGTGCTCCTACATAAAACTGCTGCTGAGATATGGCGAAATGACCTAAAACATTTGACACCCCCTTTAACCACCTTCAGGGGGGAATTTCTAAAATCGTTGAAATACGTGTTTAATCATTTTTTTAGTAGATTTAATTTCCTGATTTTCGCGCTCCTACCTATAACTGCTACTGAGATATGGCGAAATGACGTAAAACATTCGACCACTACCCTTTAATCCCCTCCGGGAGGGGAAATTCTAAAATCCCCGAAATGCATGTTTAATCATGTTTTTAGTAGATTTGTTTTCCTGATTTTTGTGTTCTTAACTAAAATTGCTGTTGAGATACGGGAAAATGACCTAAAACATTCGACCCCCCCTTTAACCCCTTTGGGGGGGGGATTTCTAAAATCGCTGAAATACATGTTTAATCATTTTCTTAGTAAATTTGTTTTCCTGATTTTCGCGCTTCTACCTATAACTGCTGCTGAGATATGGCGAAATGACCTAAAACATTCGACCACCCCCCCTTTAACCCCCTTCTGGGGGGGATTTCTAAAATCGCTGAAATAGGTGTTTAATCATATTTTTAGTAGATTTGTTTTCTGGAATTTCAAGCTCCTACCTATAACTGCTGCTGAGATATGGCAAAATGACCTAAAACATTCGACCACCCCCCTTTAGCCCCCTTCTGGGGGGAATTTCTAAAATCGCTGAAATAGGTGTTTAATAATTTTTTTAGTAGATTTGTTTTCCTGATTTTTGCGTTCCTACCTATAACTGCTGCTGAAGTATGGCGAAATGACCTAAAACATTCGACCACCCCCCTTTAACCCCCTTCTGGGGGGAATTTCTAAAATCGCTGAAATAGGTGTTTAATCATTTTTTTAGTAGATTTGTTTTCTGGAATTTCAAGCTCCTACCTATAACTGCTGCTGAGATATGGCGAAATGACCTAAAACATTCGACCACCCCCCTTTAACGCCCTTCTGGGGGGAATTTCTAAAATCGCTGAAATAGGTGTTTAATCATTTTTTTAGTAGATTTGTTTTCTGGAATTTCAAGCTCCTACCTATAACTGCTGCTGAGATATGGCAAAATGACCTAAAACATTCGAACCCCCTTTTAACCCCCTTCGGGGGGGGGGGGGGGAATTTTCAAAAATCCCTTCTTATTGCTTGCCTAGGCCATAACAGCAATCTACAGTCCAAATTGCGTGACCCTGACTTTAGTAGTTTCGGCTGGGCGTTGATGAGTCACCCAGTCATTCAGTCACCGTTTCCTCTTTATATAATAGTATAGATTTCAGGGCCACCTGCAGGAGATTTGAAATATAACATAAAAAGATTTGTAATACTAAAAAATTCGTAAATCGTTGAAAAAAATCCTAAGTAGCCTACATAAATAAAGAAGGCAAATGGAAAAATATCAATCCAAATTAGTAGCTCGAACAAAATGGCCTTTTAGCAACCGTTTTTTCATTTATAGACAGTAAAAACACAACATATTAAAAGGCTAGTTAAAGTAGACTTACACGTTCTATGTAAAAAAAAAAATTCTTGCTACAGAAAAGTAGTTGTAATTGGCAGTTCTTGAGTGCTTCCTTTAATAGTTATAGTTTTGGATCAATCAATAGCAGTCAGCTGTTAGGGGCTGGGGGCTGTGACGATAAAGACGGTGAAGAGAGAGCGATAGAGAGGGGGCGGGGCAGAAGTATATGACAAGGTTACTACTCGCTAACCTCAACAATCGCCAGTCGCAACGCTGATTAAAAAAAAAAAAAAAAAAAGAAAAAAAAAACAGCGTTTAGGGACAGTGAAACTAGTATATATGAAATCATGCTGGATGTGCTAAGTTTAAGACTGCACTATTATAGTAGTCACTAACTAGCTTGCGACCGCTAGCGGGGACTAACTACATCGGGGCCTCGAATTCATACGAACTTCGTAAAAAACTGCCTTAATAAAATTGATTTAATTAAATTAAAAATTGATTATGAACCCTTTAAAATTGATTGTAAACGCGTAAGACTACTGAGAAATAGTCAAATTACTCTGATGTAACTAATTACAAAGTTGTATATCAATTTTTGGAATCCCTTCGGGGCCCCCTTGCGCCGGGGGCCCTCGGCAATCGCCGACCAGCCGACCTGGCCAGTCCGGGCCTGATTATAGATATAGTTTTGTTTTCAGTTTTGATGGAGAAGTATTATCTCAGCTGTTAAAGGAGATTGTAATTAAAATTTCTTCTTTTTTATAATGTTTTCTTTAATATATATTTATCAGAAGAAAATATTGGAATCATGAAAATAATTTCCTTTTTTTTTTTTTTTTAAATTAGGGATTTACACATTTTAGGTTGACCTGAATACGATTTGATTATTTTTTTTAATTCTCTCTCTGTATGTGATACACATTTTGTAGCCATTCTATATCAAAATCTGAAGCAAGGAATTTCATCGAATGGCTGATTATGTTTTGGTGTATATGGCCCAACAGGTGGCACTGTTATGCTGCATTTTTAGATAGATTTTGTTAGAAATACTACCTATTACATTCTCCCCTGAGTTGGAATTTCTGAAAAGTTTTTGCAGATCTACACTGATCATGACTCCTAGAACCCCCCCCCCCCCCCCCAGTTCAAAACTTTATCTATCTATCTATCTATATCACTTTTTTATGGACACGATAGCTTCAATAATTCTGCACAAATCTTTTCCAAACTGATACATAAAATCTCGATCAAGTTCGTTAATGGGCAAAATCGAACCAGGGGGAGTGGAAAGGGGGGTGGGGCTTTTTGTGAAAACAGAAAAAAACCATAACTTTTTAATTATGATACATATCAAATCCGTTTAAAGTTATTATTACTTCTAGGAAAAGGGCCAAAAATTTATGTATGACAAATTTTTGATTTCATTAAAAATGCCTTCAAGGGTGTGTGTGTGTGTGTGGGGGGGGGGGGGGAATAGGGGCTTAAGAAGAAAAAAATTCATAATTTCATCAATTCACAAGATATCAAATCCGCTTAAATTTATTATAAATCTCTTTAATATTATCTACAACTTTTATACTGACAAGTTTTTTATAGGACCAACTCTTATATCAAAACAATAAATAAATAAAAAACAAAAAAAAAACCCTGCTGGCTCCGCATACAGGCACAGGTATATTTTGAAGTGGGCGATCCCAACTGCTGCATCATGGGGAAAAGGTCTTTCTTCTGCAATTCCCAAGAAACCGGCACCCCACGGTCTGCGTCTTCGAAATCTACGTGTGCCAGTAGGCCAAGCCATCAGGGATTTTTTTACTTTTTACATGAGGTATTTTAATAAGACAATCTGGGTAAAATTTCAAACTTCACATTAAGTTAACTCTTAAGATAAATTGATGCTGATTAGATTTTGATGTATTTCACCCAACAGGTGGCGCTACTGGGTCGCATTTTTAACTATTTCCATGATAGCCAGATCTCGGCATGTTTGGGATAGAATTTAACCAAATTTAATAGATACGAAGATTATGAATATTGGTTTCGACCACTACCAAGCCTTAACCTAGGAGGAGTTGCCATACTATGCTTTTTCGAATGAACATTATAGCATCTCAGTTTCTATTGTATAGAAAGGAACTGAATTTTATGTTTGAGTTAATAATTAACAATATATATTTATGTTAATCTAATTTTAAATTTTATTAGTTAACAGAAGGCGCTGTTATGCTGTGCTTTTTTTATTCACTGTAACTGTTACTACAAGTTAAATTCCAAGAAAAGCACTGTTCTTTTGTAATTGTTAATGTATAATACTGCTAACAATTGATTCATTTAATATTTTCTTAGATCCATTAATTTTTACTATTTATATTTTATTCCAAATCATTTTTTGCTGTTCTAAATATAACCCATCTTGGCGTAGGATATTTGAGTGTCTTAAATAAAGCTATGTATATTGTTTAGTGACAAGATAATCAGTTGTTTAATGATATCTTTCCTTTGTAAAGATAATCAATTAACATATTTTCTGAAGTAAATTTAAAATATTTGCATATTTAGGGAAACTTGGTGCTGTATTTTTAGACATGTGGTTCCTTTTCAGTCGCTTTTTTAAATATAACTGGTCCCCCAAAGTTCCCTTTTTTAGTATAAATGGTCCCCCAAAGTCCCCTTTTTAAATAAAAATGGTCCCCTTTCCCCCTTTTTGAGGACTAAAATGTGTTGGGAGCCCTGCCTGATCCTCGAATTTTCTTTCGAGAACCCATGATATCTCCTGATTCAAAAGTATCCATTATTGCTTTACGTTTCAGCCATACTGAGTTCACAGTTGAACGTTTAAGTCCAAGCTCTTTCACTACATCGATTTGTTTAGATCCCTTTTCAAGTTTTTGGATGATTTTTACTTTATCCAATAAGTTAATGCAGTTTTTTTACCCGAAGCTGCAGCCATTACAGAAACACAAAAAGAAAATGTCGTATTGTTTAAAGCGAAGAATAAAGTGTGAGACTAGAATTTTTTTCTTCCCACATTAGGCACTGAATGAAAGAAACCTTCGACCGTTGGTAATGTCACACGCCCGAACACGAGATTTAGAACTGCGCGGGCGGGAGAAAACGTGAACTGAAACCCTTTCATTTCCCCCATTTTTAGCCAATCAGCGCGCGCTATCAGAGAGCAAGCGGCACCCGCACGGCTGCTCCGTGACGCCAGAGGCGAGATTTCTACTTTTTTCATCTTAAAAATAGTATAGAAAAAAATTTGGGATTTCGTTGTCCATCTTAACGAATGAACTCTTAAACTGTACGTATTAAACCCTATTTAACGTACCCTATTTAACCCCCTTTAGTGGCTGAATTTCACGCTCATACATAAAACTGCTGCTAAGGTGAAAGGATGAAATGACTTAAAACTTTCGACCCCCATTCAACCCCCTTAGTGGTTGAATTTCTAAAATTGCTGAAATAAGTGTTTAACTATTTTTTTTAGTAGATTGGGTATCCTGAATTTCACGCTCCTACCATAAACTGCTGCTGAGATATGGCAAAATGGCCTAAAACTTTTGACCCCCCTCCCATTTAACCCCCTTAGGGGGTGAATTTTCAAAAATCCTTTCTTAGTAGGTGCCTACATTGTAGAAGGAACATGTCTTCAAAATTTCATTACCGTAGTAGTGACGGTTGAGGCTCTGAATTGATTATGAGTCAGTCAGGACATGTTCTTTTATAAGTATAGATTTACTCATGTATTTTGCACACTTTTTTTTACCATTTCTTTGGTTCTAAAAGTGGAGGTGCAAAAAATATGCATTTTTTATATAATATTTTTTCTTGAAGGACAACATAGAATAAAAAAAGAGAAATGATCTTCTATAGGATGAATATAACATTTCAATAAAAGAATAATTAAGATTTTAAAAAAAATGTATAACAGTGTCAGAAGTTTATAAATAATTATTTAAACTGTGACAATATATAATCTTTTTTTTTAGTTTCTGGTTCTACAACAAAATATGGAAAAACCCTTTAAATGCTTTGAAGTGTGAAAATACCTTACCATGTTTTATGAGATGTATCTCCCAGATTTGTGGCACAAAATTCCTTTTTAATAATTTTATTAGCGAATATTACTGTTTAATATTGGTTTTAATTAATATTGGTCATTTTTACAATATGCAAATATTTTTGCTTAAAATTCACTTTTACTAAAATTTTAAATTATTAAAACTAAAATTAACATATTCAGGACTATTGATGTGAAATCATATATTTTGGATATCTGTAACTTTATCTATGGACATCTTTTGCATTTTATCTGTTACATTATTCTAAAAAGTATACACAATATTTGTACTTATGTAATCAGTGTATCATGCAAATACATTGATTTAAAAAAGTATCTTTATTATATCCATTTGCCATAAGAATTTGAAACAGAAAATCTTTTTGTTAAATAATGGAAATAATTAACATGTACTAACAATATTGTGTTCAGACTATGGTATTTAGGTCTTATCTTAACTTTTTTTAACCAGACCAGTGACGAATTCAGGGGGTGACCCAGCCCTATGTACGTACATTCATGCCCTTCTCCTTTCTTAACATGCATGATTGCTGTTTTTGTAAGTTATTTTCCCTGCTTTCAATTTTATTTTTTCATTAATGTGAAATTTACTGGTTTTTGTGTAAATGTTTTAAATTACATATATATCCTCTTGTTCTTTTCTCTTAGGATCATTTATATCACTGGATGGATAAAAAAGTTCATTACTTCCAAAATTTGTTCGGCTCACCAGATATTTTCAATAAAGTTTTATTTTCAGGTAATATTTAAATTCCTGTAAAATATTTTGGAATTCCTCTGACTTTATCTAATAATTAAAAATAAATATCTGTATCTTGATTGAAAAAAGGCCAATGTCCAAAATCACTATTTTTCATCTATATCCACTAATCATTTCACAATAGTTATGAGTATCATAAAAAAATCATGCCAGTGAATCTCAATTTAATATATAATCTGCAATAATCACCATTATTTTTGGTCTATGTCCACCAATCACTTCAAAATAGTTATGGATATCATAAAATAAAAAAAATATATATATTAATACCCGTGGAACTAATTTAATATATTCTGCAATAATCACCATTATTTTTTCATCTATGTCCACCTGTCACTTCATAATATAATAGTTATAACAAAAGAAGAAAATTCCAAAGGCCCCATTTTTTATTATATTTCCATTACAAAATTATTTTTTCAGTCAATTTTGATTATGATTTAAAGAAAAAGAAAGACAGAAAACATTAAATCGGCATTTTTACAAAATGCCAAAATTAGACATTAGTCTTTTTTTCCTTTCAAATTACAAATATAATTTCATAGTACAAATATAATTGTCTATGAATTTGTTTTATTTACTTTTATTTATTTAATACACATTGCTATTTTTACCTTTTAGTAACTTATGATGAAGATTTTTAAATTGTTTAGTTTATGTTTTAAAAAAAAAAAAAAAAAAAAAAAAAAAAAAAAAAAAAAACTATCTAGAAATAAGGTTTGCAAGTTTCTTCCAAAGCAAGGGAAATTGGATGGAAGAAATGTTCCTTTTATTAGCGGAAAAAAATGAGAATAAATGGGTTTTCTTTAATAATTTCTTATGCAGTAGATTCTGATTTTTTGGAATACTGTTTAATTGTGAGGAAGTGTCACGAACAAAATAGAAAATATCATTAAATTTACTTCTGATAATTGGGACATCTGCTTTATTGGAACTTGTATATGAGATGCAATAAATGAATTTTTTTTATAGATAATGTTAAGTAAATTTAATTAAGCTATTAACAATTTAATTATGTATCCTAAGTTAACAATTACTCTAATTTTTGACTAAGGCTCTTTAGTAAAACTTTTCATTATGAGCTATGAGAGGACAAAATCCATTTAAAAAAATTATACAATTTAAGTTTTATTGACAAAGTTTATTACCTTTAACTTTTTTATTTACTGGTATTAAATACTGTATATCTATTTAGCTTATACATAACATCAGAATAGTATTTCCTTACTACAGTCAGGGATGTGTGACAAGTGCAATGCACTCGGGTCTTGTTCTTATTGAGGCCATCAACAAAATAAAAAGAGCTTTTTAAAAAGAACCTGTAAAACATACAATTAAGATGACAAAAACTTTACACTAGGGCCTAAACCTGGCCTCTGTGCTTAAAGGAGCCTCCAGTGAAGTTAAAAGATAATTTCAAAACCTTTGAAAGCAATTTAACGCCTCTAAAATTTTCTTACATCTGATATCTTTTTACACAGAAAGCCAGCCCTGATAGTGCAAAATGATTTTTTAAATATTGACATTAAGATGGCACTGACTATGCTTTCCTATGCCTTATATCTAATAAATATTTAAATTTTTGGCAATTTAATTAGTTTCAGTATACATAATTTCGATTTGACTTTCATATGTCATATCAAAAGTTCAAAACAAGAAGTAAATGTTGTTAATGGCATGCATTTTAATTTATGATTGAAATATTTCAATTATTATAAATTGAATTTTAAAAAACAGAAGTATTTTTACTGTTCAATTCCGGAGCAGAAAAATAATTTTGGTTCAATTCTGGCTTTCAGTCTATCAAGAAGTTATTTTTTGTTGTTCAGTTCTGATTTAAAATCTCTACTAGAATACAAATGCTGCTCTTCCCATAGTACAAAAGGAGTTGTTTTAATTAGCTTTGGCTGCATTTGTGTTTTTTTTCTTTTATTAAACATTTGCTTGCCTTATAGTTAATTGTTTGTAACTTAAAAATTTCAAATGCACTTTAAAAACTGTGTTAAATTTTTTTTTCTGCATTTTGTGAAGATATGTGAGTAAAATTTCTGCTAAAAAGCAAAAAATAAAAAAGTTACAAATTTCAAAATTTCATGCAATTTTTCGCAGGGTAATAATTATGTAAAATTGATTTATAGTTTTAAATTAAAATTTTCTTGAAGTACTTGAAAATAAGAATTGCTATAGTACACCCCCCCCCCCTTCCCCTCACCGAAGGAAAAGGTAAAAGACATTGCTAAAAGCTGAAATACTTTTTAGGCATTTTAGCTAAAATTCTAAAGAAAATTTGCCAGGTTAAACCCATTCATAATGTATATAGGATGGACACAAATTAGCTGGGCAATTTCATAAATGTGTATTTTGTGAAATATTAATGTAAGTTATCAATTCAATGACAGTTTAGTAATATTGCATCCTAAGTTTGTGGATATACTTCTTACTCCAGTGCTGAAGGCCCAGTTTATATTGGTTGCAGAGGTGTTTTTCTATAGCCACCACAATCAACAGGCATTTCACCCTTAGATTTCAGTGTATGGATTAATTGAAACTGGATTAACTGGGGCCTAACTTTTGTTAAAAATCAGCTTTATAGTTTGCCTATTCCAAAATTCATTCCTGAAGTAAAATTATGAGTCAGCACTGGACTTAGTTTGATTGACATCAGCATGCTCACAAACATATGGCAAGAACTGATTTACCATTAGGACATTTGCAAAGTAAGAAAAAGTAGTCACATTAAATCTATATTATAAAGGACAAACGTGTCCGTGCGTAACGCTGCCATTCTATGAATGGCAGCACTTGACAATGAAATTTTTGCTACTGCAATTTTTTTAATTTCTAAACATTGCACATTTCTAATTTTTACACCATTGTATATATATATATATAAAATCTACATTCAAATGCAATTTGTTTGAAAACTATATCACAATTTACTCATTTATTATAATATTTAAATTAAATTTCAAGCATTATTATTATTATTTAAATTTATCTCTATTGTTTGCATACGATTACAAAATATTAATCGGTTTGCACTTTAAACAATATAAAAAGGTTCAGCATTTGTTTCCGGCTAATATTCTATAACGAAATTAAAACTTCATTAAGCAATAAATAAAATAGTATAAATAAAACACAAATTCAACAGACATGTAAACGAAATAAGCACTTAAAACCGCTGAAATTATCAGTATATATATATATATAGAATTACAAAACAAATTTATAATTACTTATGTAGATAAATCTCCAAATAATTATGCTATCATTTGTAAAGAATACTATAAAGTGTTAATTCACAATGCAATCAACACAAGTAATATTTTTAATAAAACTAAATTAAATATTGAAATAAATAACAGAAAATTATTAAATTATCACAAATTACTAAAAATCAAATGTAATAATTTTAATTATCCTTATCTTGTTATAATTCCAAAATTTCATAAAAATCCTATTAAATTTCGCACTGTTACCATCGGTTGTAACACATATAATAAAAATGCAAGCAATTTACTACTTAATATTTTAAAGCAGATATATGATATAACGTTAAAACATAATAACCAACATTGCCTAAAAAATAGTTTTCAACTCATTAATAAAATACATAATATCAATCCGGTAAAATTCATAAAAACATTGGATTTTAATGATTTATTTAATAACATTGATATAAAAGACTTACATAAAACAATGTGTATATTATTTAAAGAATTTAAATCTCAATTAAAATTAAAAGAACATATTTCAGTAAATTTTTTTAAAACTTTACTAAATTTTACATTGCATAATAATTACATTATATATGACAATATTATCTATAAACAATGCCAGGGAATTCCGCAGGGCGGAACCGCATCTAGTATTCTCTCTGACCTTTACTTATATTATTATGAAAGAAATATAAGTCCGAACAATGATTATGTATTTTATCGCTATATTGATGACATTATCATATTTTATTTCAATGAAAAAAATTGCACATCACCACTCAATTTTTATCCTACTCAGCTTAAATTAAGCGAAAATGATTTAATTAATAATAATATAAACTTTCTTGACTTAAAAATTAATATTACTAATAATTATAAATTAATTTTTGATATTTATGATAAGAGATTTGATTTCCCATTTAAAGTAAATATTTTTACCAATTATGCTTCATGTTTACATAAATCTGTTTATAAAAATATAATTATCAATTATCTACATCGTATAAAATACTTATGCTCAGATATAAATAAAAACAAAAATATTAGATATATTCGAGATCAAGCAAAAATATATGGATATCCAATTTTTATGATAAATTCAATCATCAACTCTTTTAAATAACATTTATTATATAATTTAAATATAAACATGGTATGTAATAAATTATTGTTTTAGTGTGCGATAACATATAACAAAAGATATAGAAAATAATAATTATAACATACATTATTACAATTATAACATATTAGGACATTTAATATTTAATATTTGTTTGAACATTATATACACTTTATGTAGAAAATTACAAATATAACATACATAATTACAATTATAACATATTAGGAAATTTAATATTTGATTGAACATTATTTATACTTTGTATAGTTGTGATTGTGCGTTGCCGATCACCTCTGTTTAAGGTATTATTGATGTGCAGTTTTCATACATTTATAAATTAACTTATACAATAACAAATTAAATTATACAATGATAACATTGGTGATTATAACTCATATATATATATCTATTTGCAATATATATAAAAATAAATATATATAGTTTTTATTTTTGTCTATGAATAATTAAAATTAACAAGTATTTTAATTACTGCATTGCATTAATTTGATTGAAAAACAGTAGTAATACTATTAATTATCAACATTATAAATTTTGAGATATTTTGAATTGTTTATGAATTATTTAATTAGATATTTAAATTAATCTATAAATATAAAATATATTTACAATGTAGTATAAATTAAACATTAATTATTTAAAAACAAGTCTAATATATATTTAAGTAGTAGTAAAAATAAAACATTAATTATTTAATAAATGTCTATAATATCAGTGGATTAACACAGCTGGCAGCAAAAATAATTTGAATTAAAATAATATCTCTTTTACATAATATATTCTTGTTAAGAATATCTGAAATGCTGTGCAAGTTGAATTAATTCTGTGTAGATTTATTCATATAGTAGTATTATATTTTATTTGAATTTTAAGTAAAACTACAAGTTAGTATTGTTTTTTAAAGTTTATTTATATAAATAAATCTAATGAAGTGAGTATGTAACTAATAAAGTGGATATTTAACTAAATATTAATTATGAACTATTA
Source organism: Maratus michaelseni (assembly GCA_963931845.1). Classification (NCBI taxonomy): domain Eukaryota; kingdom Metazoa; phylum Arthropoda; class Arachnida; order Araneae; family Salticidae; genus Maratus; species Maratus michaelseni. The sequence continues at coordinate 124,348,289 of OZ007595.1, forward strand.
TAATACCAATAGATGGCGACACTTTACCTTTCAGGTAGTTGTAGATAATATTGTTAATATTATATTTAATTTAACTATAGAGGGAGCTATTGATTGTATATTAATTTTACTTTCAGGAATTAAAATTGGATGGAGTAATATATATTCACGGATATAAATTTGTTATAAGTGTATTAAAACCAGAATTATTTTGAGTGTTTTTGAATCATTTTGTGATTGGGTGTCATTTATGGGGTTGTGTTTTAAAAAAAGTGTGCTCTCAACTTGTCTTACAAATCATTTCTCTCAACTCGACTTAGTTAACATGTATGATGCATTGCCATGTGGATGTGAATATTATGTAGACGTTGTGACATTTTAAGGATTCTGTATAATTATTGTGAGTAAAATATTTTATCTACACTTTACGCGTTCATATTTCCAATTTTATTATTTCAAAACTGTTATCTCGTGGTAATTTAGTGAGGTGTTAATTACAGTTTTTTGGATAATCGATGTGAGTGAAATATATTGTATTTTCTTAATGGTTTTTTATTTCCTATTTAAATATTTCCAAATTTTAATATTTCCAATTGTTGTCTGGTAATAATTCAGTGTACCTGGATGATTCTACTGATCTTAGCATTATGCCAGTAGAATTATGAAACACTGAATTATTATTTAAAACACATGTGGGTGCATCCAGGCTGATGAGTACATGTGCATGTGTTTTTCCATGTCCAATTCATATTTAATTCTCATGTGGTCCAATTTTCCATTGTGTATGGTTCATATTTAATTTGTTAATCCATTTGTGTTTACTTAATTGCAACTCCAATTTATAATTTTTTTTTTTCCCCTTTCTCTCTATTTCTTTTTTCAATATTCTTTTGGTATGAGTAAAATTTGGCCAATTACCATTGAAGCATCAGCTATGGTAATATTATGTTTGCACATGTTAATTATTAGCTATGTGGTATTCTGTATACACAGTATCATTGATTATCTCTTTGGAGATTTAAGTAGAATAGAACTTGATATGTTTTTTGAAATTCATAGATATTATAATTATATATAGATATATATATATATATAAAACTGCTGTAGATAACGAAATTTTTAGCAATTTCTTCGGCTATTAACTGGCACGAGGCCAATATAAAATTACCACTTTATTGCTTTTAATAAATTTCAAAATTTTATTTGACTATATAATTGACATGTTTCATATAAAAATGCTCTTTAGTGTTGTTAGAGAACAATCTAAAAAAAATATTAAATGTAAAAAATCTATTAATTTTCAATTAAAAAAAAAAAAAAAAAAAAAAAAATCACCTATATTCTCTATGTTGGATGCCCTAGTATTTCTTAAAAGGTAAACTTTGTGTGTTTCAATGTAGTCATGTAGTCTTTCATTTTTGGCTGTATAATTATACATAATAAACCTTTTTTTTTTTTTTTTTTTTGCCCAACTAATTTATTTCCACCCTATATTATGCATGAATGATATTGAATATTAAACTATTTTGTGCATTATTATCTGTGTTTTTTTGTACATGTATGTATTTTTATGTTACATGTTCATGAGCTTGATACCCATGGTTGATTTTAACCTTAGCAAAATTGTAACTGTGACCTTGGCATACGTGTTATTGGGGTGGGGGGGTTGCTATTATATTAAGAAAGTAAATAAGTTTTTGAAAATGGTTGTGCTGATTTATCATAGATTAAGTTCTTATTTTTCTGAAACATATGGATGTGTTGAATGCAGCAGTTGTTTTTTAAATTTTAAGATACCCATTTGTATTCTTTTTATAATTTTTATACTATATGTATTTATAACATATTTTAGGCCTATTGGGTTCATTATATTCTGGACTTCAGTTTCTTGTTGCACCAGTGTTTGGATCTTTATCAGATGTTTATGGACGGAAGCCTCTAGTACTTATATCGCTGGTATTTTTATTAACACATTTCAATATTTGTGACTTTTAAGGCTATTATTATATTATTATTTGTGGCTATTATTATATGTATAATTTATTTTTCTCAGCTGATTTTAACTTTGTTTTTATCAGCAAACAAGTTATTAAAAGCTAAATTTTGCCTGAATTTTAACTTTTAACTTCATTTATAAAAATCAATTTTGTAAATATTTCAGTACTTTCCCATTATACCAACACCATTGTCACCAAGTGTAATAGTTGGTGCAAAATGAATGGCACAAGAAATGAAACATTTAAAAAAAATAAAGATTAAAAATTATAACATTTGAAAGTTATGGACTTTCAGGAACTATTTTATTAAATCAATACAAATCAGGCTCGAAAATTCTAAAACTTTTAAGGTTTCCAGCTGGGAACCTACATGAAAAGTGTAGGTTCCCAGAAAAAATTATGTGTTCCCAGTCAGAGCTTAATGAATGAAGATATTGTGTCACCTAGACACAGTTTTGAATAATGAATAAAAATTTTAATTTTATGGTTTAATCAATTAATGTTTTGACTGTTCTCTATCCAAAAGCACCTCCTCTCTCCCTTCATATTCTTATAGATGTGTTACTTATGTTGCATTACATTTGCCCACTAAGATTAAGCATTACATATTGCATTTACTAATTTATTCAAACGTGTACAGAACAAATAATTAATATATATATATACAATATTTAATTTTTAAATTGTCCTGTGTGGGCTCTGCGCTCCACGTGTTCTTTGTCCCACCTCCTTCTTCCGAAAATCGGCGCAGTCCATAGGAGAATAAAAATTTATTGCTGATGGCGGCGGCCACGACGACTTGCGAGCGCTTTCGTTTAGCTTCCCGACCGGGAACATGAGTGGAAAAAATACGTTCCCAGAAATGATTTCTGGGTTCCCTGGGATCCTGGGAATGCTATTTTTCGAGCCCTGCAAATATATACTTAAACAAGAATATATCAAAGAACAAATAAGTATTATACAATAAAATTTAATTTAAACTGCATGCATGAAATTGTAAATATCTCTTAGCATTGTAGTAAACATTTAATTTTTTTTTAATGAAGATGTTCATTGTCTTTTTAACAAAAACTTTTTTATGTATAATTCCACAATCCTGAAACAATTTTATTGTAGCTTCCTCATCCAAGGCTATAGCCAGTAAAGGGATCATCAGGGTTTGATCCCCCTCCAAAATTTTTGTCAGGATAAGTATAAATATGAAATTAAGTATTAGTAAAAATTTAAAAATTAACTACACAGTTAAAATTCAAAATTCTGCACTAGAATCTTTTTAATGTTTGTTTTCTGATAAAATGATTACAATTTCTAGGATTCTTTAAAAGAGTACTTAAGTATTATCCGGGCCAGGTCAGATACAACTGAGTCAAGCATGGCACCAATTATACTAATTATAGTAACACTTTTTTTGACAAGTATATAGTTTATTTATTTATTGTAGTGTATAGTTTTTTAATATAATTTGTAGTTTATTTTTTTATTATAGTTTACAGTTTTTTGGGTACTTTTCGGTTAGCCGGGCACCAGTGATATATATACACACACACACATATGTACGTATACACATACACATATGTACATATATGCATGTATATATATATGTATATTGTATATATATATATATATATATATATATATATATGTATTTATATATGTACATATATCACTGGTGCCCGGCTAACCGAAAAGTACTGTTTTTTGTTATTTATTTATTATTGTTTATTTATTTTATTTATATATTTATTTAATATTATTTACCATTTTCAACAATTTTATGTATTTAACAATATTAAATTACTGTTTTGCACATTATTGGCAACGATAAACAAGGTTGGCAATTGACAACCATTTTTGGCAATCTAACTCCTGGCCCAGATAATACGTAAGTACCTTTAATAGTTATCATTTTTTTAATGGAATTCTGTAGAAGTGAGTTTTTAATGTTGTCAAAGTAAATGGCTACAACAATCTGATATAGATTGTACAGCTTGTTTAAACGAAACTCTTGAAGTAATGCAGTTAAAGGGTTAGTTCGAAATACTCGCAAACTTAATTTTTTTTTTACTAACTTGGCTGTTCCAACTTATGCTCTTTGTAAAACATATTTAACAATAAAACATTTGAAATATTTGTACTAAACTCCTTAAAACATTAATTTGGTTGAAACCAATTTCAGTACATCTGCGAAGCGACATCAACACAAATGATATAAATTTATTTTCAGTGAAGAAGGCTCAAAGTTTAAATTTTTTTAGGTAATAGCTATATTATTGAATTATTCTTCACAATAAAATTTAATAAGCCTTTTTAACTTCATTCACATCTATTAAAAATTTTTATATTTCTAAAAAATGAGTCTTAAACAAGGAAATAAGAATAAAATTTCAAGCCTGAAATTCCACTTCGAAATATTTTTCTGGCTACAGCCTTGTATCAGCATCAGGTAATTACCAAATGGTAAAATTCATGTTAGCGACAGTAACAAATGTAAGTTATAACTTAATAATAAATGTTTTTCACTCAAAAATAGCAAATTAAGATGTTTTGCGAGGTTATGATTAAATAATAATAATAACAATAATAATAAAAAGATTCACGTTCAATAAATAGCAAATCACAATGTTTGGAATGGTTTGCAGTAAAATCCTTTGCATGATCAGGTTTGAAATAAATGGTATATACATTTTGGCATGGTATTGGTATGACGGAAAAGTACCCAATAGTGTTTGTGTTAAAAACTACAAAAAAGTAAAATAAATAAATAAGTAAACTTTTTGAAAAAACATAGAAAATCGTTCCATTTAAAAATAGTATGGGTTCAAAATATAAATTCACATGTTTTTTTATTCTTCTTTGTTATTTTTTAATAGCATGCAGAGTTTTCAGCCGAATTTAACACTGTTTTCCAAAAACTTGACAAAAAATCGTAGAAATAGTATATTGTGATTAAAATAATATAATGAATATTTGATGAGATATAGGTATTTTTATGAAATAAATTTTAACTGTGCATGCACGATCTACAGCAAAGATTTTTTGTCATGATTTGATAGTCAATACTATAGGGCAACTCATATAAAAAGACCAGTGAAATATCGTGAAAACTCCTAAAGTTACAGCAGTAATTGAAAAATTGAGGAGAAAATCCCATAGGATTATATTCACTGTCTGTTTTTGCATTTGAATATCCCACAGAAGTGCAGTTGTGCAATGCTTTTTATATTCACTGATCACTGTAACTCCATATTAAATTCAAAGAAATATGTTATATATTCATAATTGTTGGTATCTAACTGCACTATGTAAACAAATATATTTAGAAGGATGTAGAAGAAAGTTTTGTGATAGCCACAGTATACCAGTTTTATTTTAAGTCTGGCTAATTACTTTTACTTTTCTTATTATAAAACTATGTCGTAAAATATTCTGTGTTACTACCCATCTAGTCTGCTTTTATTTCTGTATTTTTGGAACTAAAATTTGACATTTATGCATCTTTCTTTTACTATTGCTGAAAATGTTTTTTTCTTTTCCAGACTGGCATCGCATTATCCCACATATTCTGGTGTTTTTCAGACTACTTTTATATATTTATTATAGCTAGGATTGTTGGTGGTCTGAGCAGAACCAATATCACTCTCTTTTCGGCCATTGTCACGGATATTTGCTCAGAAAAAGATAGGGGGAAAGGCATGGTATGTATGACTGCATTTTGTTCATCTAAATTATGCCATTTCTTTTTGTGTACAAAAATTTATATTTTAGTATTATGCATTTATCCCTTAATTTACATGATATTTGAATTTCAAATTCAGTATTCATATGCCTCAGAGAAACCAGTACTTTTCCGTTATATGGACATCATGCCCAAATGTATGCTAATGCATAATGTATGTATGTATGTATGTATGTATGTATGTAAATGTATGCTTGGCGACAGTGGTGTCCGTATAACTGAAAAGTACCAAGAAACCTCAGAATAATTGTTTTTGGTCTTAAAATCTCAAGAAAATTTCAAGGAAAAGTATAATTTCTTCCAAAACTTGGAAAAACTGTTCAGTACCCTGGGGGAAAAAAATAAAATATATATATATATATATATATATATATATATATATATATATATACATTTCGAGTTCATTTTAGTCAGCTATCACTGCAATTTGTCATGCTTCATCATTGATTATTGATATAAAAAAATTTCCATGGAGGTTTTTTTTTTGTGAAAAGGAATATGAACCCTTAAAGTGCTTGATTTTTATTTAAGTGATCACTTTTTTATTTAAAACTGCTAAACAATACACTTTTGTTAAAATTTCTATTAGTATTAATCTGAAATTAAATACCCAAATAAATATGATAATATTAACATATTGTAATTTTCAAAAATGGAATTGGTGGAATGCAAGAAAATTTTACTCTCTTCTTGTAGGAAAAGTAGCCATAAAGTGGCTATCACAAACATTCGATAATAAAGATCTATCCAATCTCAAAATTATCGTCATTAAAATGCATGAAAATAATATTTCAATAAGCAAAAAGTATTTTTATAAAACTCAGCAACATTTTATTTTGTGCCGATAAAACATTTGACATGCCAGCCATTTCAAAAGCCTGATCAGAAAAGAACTACATGTACATACATCCCTGTGAGAAGGAGGCACCAAAAACATCTCTCTTTGCAAAATGACAAAGTATGGTGCGACCCTCTTTGATTACATTAGATAAACAATAGTATAATTAATCAATTAGCGACAGTGGCTTCTGGCAGACAATTTTTTAATAGCCCTATTTTTCATTTAGTGGCCAACAATAATTAATTTTGCCTTTTACTAGCCACATAACATTACATTGATTCAAGTTAGGTGTGCGAAACATTTGTATTTCTTATTTTAATGGGAACTAAAAGTCCTTAATAAGTGTCCAAAGATACATTGAACTAAATATTCAAGCATGGGTCTCTCCATTTCAGTACTTAACTAAGAATGTAGCTTGTGAATTCTGAGCTATAGCAGCTTCAAATTGACTTATTCTGAGCAGTTGAAAGGCAACACATTGACCTTTACCAAAAACATTAAAATCACAAGCTTTCCCTGTTAGATTTACACAGATTCAACAAAATGATAGCTTTATATTCCCATCGTCTCATGCCTTTTCTAACTTTTCACAAAAGGAATTATATTTCAGGCAAGTGCAATCATTTGGACATACTGGAGTTGTCATAATGTTTTATTTGATCAGTGTAATTTGTCATAATGTTTAATTTGATCATTGAATGCATTCTTTCAACAATAAATTTATACTCGTATCATCTTGAAGTAATATTTTCAATAAATGTCAAATTCCCACAAATTAAAAAAATTGCATTAAAATCTCCATGTTTTAAGAATATTTTAATTTTTTGACAGGCTATGAATTTTATTGAAATTTTATCAGGCTCTGCTTTATTGTTTTGTCTGCAATCAAATTAGATAAATAAATATATTTTTTTAATTATAGGCTGTTATTGGAATTTCATTTGCTGTTGGATTTATTATTGGCCCTATGATTGGAGCATTATTTGCCTCTCAAGCTATTTATTCTTCCAAGAATTTTTTTTTCCAACCAGCATTATTTGCAGTTTTTATGGCAGTTTTAGACATTATAGTTTTGCTTGTCTTCTTTAAAGAATCTCTACCAAAAGAAAAAAGGGTAAATACATTTGAAATACATAATTTTTATAATATTATACTAAATAAGTCTGTCATTTTGAAATTTAGTTGAAAATTAATGTCCTTAAAATTTTTGATTTATTTTATTTTATTTATCTTTTATGCCATTTCCAAGATATTTTTTCTTTATTGTGAAAAGAGGGAAAAAATTGGGAATCATCTTGATTGGTTTCCTTTTCTATTCTTTATCTTAACAATATTTTTGTATTCTATAATTGATAGTCTGTCCTTAATTTGCATGTGATTAATGTATTTTCTTAAACTATCATATATATCATTTCTGTTGTCAACATCTCATTTTCTAAGCAAATAAAAAACACAGAACGATAAATGAGATACAGTCAAACCTCGTTAACACGAACACGCTTAATGCGAATTACTTTTAGCACGAACTGTTTCCGATTGACCCGTGAAGTTGTATGTAATGTATTTAAGTTCGGATAACATGAACTACTTTTAACACGAATAAAAAAAGTTTCCCCTTGAGTGTTCGCGTTAACGAGGTTCGACTGTACCATATGAAAGGATTTTGAACAGGCTTCTGACATAGTATACTTACATTTCGTCAAAACATGTTTTTTTGATTGAAATTTTCAGTTAATTAACAATTAAATGAGCATTGTTTTCATAAATGAAATGAAAATTTTTTCTCAAGTCAGTGTTGCCACAAAAATAAAATACTGAACAATGATTATTAAAAAAAATGTTCAATAAAGATAAAGTGGGACATAGTTGCTGCACAAGTTTATTTTATATTTATGATTAAAAAGCAAAATTTAAATTCAAATGCTCAATTTATATATATATATATACAGAGTTTATCCCAGGTTTAAAAAAGGGCGTGCTGCTGATGAGGAAAGGGCACTTTTACATTCTTCAGGGCACTTTTTTTAATTTTTAAGGGCACCTTTAATATTTAAAGGACAACACTCTTTCAAAACACAGGTCAATCAGTCAACTTTTCCTATTCAAGCAATAAATATTTCTAAGGGTATTATATATTATACTCTTACTTCAAAGAATAATGCCCCTCGAAAAATAAAGAAATTGAGAATAAATCTGTGTGCCAACTTTGAAGCAAATCGGATAATTCTGCATTAAATATCCATTTAGCTAAATTAAGGCGAGATTAGCACCCCATTTCCCCCCTTATACTTAAGCAATGAACCTCCAAATGTAATCAGGGAAGCGTCTTATCAGAACAAACCTGTATACCAAATTTGAAGCAAATTGGATAATTCTGCATGGAAAATCCATTTATCTAAATTAAAGGGGGGGATTAGTCCCCCTTTCCCTCCCTTTATACTTAACCAATAAACCCCCAAAACTAATCGGGAAAGCACATTGCCAGAATAAACCTGTATATCAAATTTGAAGCAAATCAGATAATTCTGCATGGAAAACCTATTTATCTATATTAAGAGGGAATTAGCCCCCTTCCCCCCCCCTTTATACTTAACCAGTTAACCGCCTTATCAGAATGAATCTATATACAAAATTTGAAGTAAATCGGATATTTCTATCAAGAGTTATCGCGTTACTTACGTATAAACTTGAGATATTAATTTCCAATCTATTTTAAATTTTAAAAAAAGTTAACAGCAAAGTTATATGTAGCTAACTACATAAATCACACTAAGCTTAGATACTTGTATAGCTAACTATATAAGTACATTTATTTTTTTTCTTTAAATATTTGTCTAGAATTATGGTCCTACAATAATAAAATAGGTATGTTTATGCACTAAATAATAATCCACAACATGATATGCATTACACATGCACAACCTGTGTCCAGCTGGTCAAAATCTCTAGAAATTCAGGAATTGTGTGTATTTTGCCAATTAGTTTTGGAAAAAAAGGCAAATTTCGTCATTCAGGAGCGAAAAAAAATCATGAATTTCGTCCATCGCGCGAGTAAAAATCATGAATTTCGTTGATTGCTCGGGTAAAAATCAGGAATTTCGTCAATCGAGCGCATAAAAATCATGAATATCGGCGATCGGGCGCGTAAAAATCATGAATTTTGCTGATCGGGTGTGTAAAAATCATGAATTTCACCGATCGGGTGCGTAAAAATCATGAATTTCGTCATTCGGGAGTGCAAAAATCATAAATTTCGTCGATCGGGCGCATAAAAATCATGAATTTCGAGATTAGGGTACGTAAAAATCATGAATTTCGTCATTTAGGAGTGCAAAAATCATGAATTTCGACGATCGGGTGCATAAAAATCATGAATTTCATCGATCGGGTGCATAAAAATCATGAGTTTCGTCGAACGGGCGCGTGAAAATCATGAATTTTGTCGATCGGGCACATAAAAATCACGATTGTCGTCAAACAGGCGCGTAAAAATGATTTATGAAATTCGTGATTTTTTAATGGATCTCTTGACAAATTTTTTTTTTTTTTTCTGCAATCGTTTAACAAAATCTTTTTCTTCTTTTTTTTTTCATGAATTGATCCTGCTGAATTCGGCCATAAATTAATAATTCACGGACGAATTACATGTCCATATCCTGTGTCTCCCTCTAAGAATATCTCTCAATATTTCACGACCTACAAATTTAACCTGTTAACTGGGTATGACGAAATATTTCCTCATACACGAACTACTACTGCAATTTTTCAACGCATTACTTCCACCAGTAAAATTTAAAAAAAAAAAAAAATCGTCTTATTAAAACGGCCTATTCATGCATCATGACAAAGTTTTCAGATATAGAAAAAAAAATATATATGTGAAAGATCGAAAAATTGGGAGACTTGGCAAGTCTGATTTTACCATTCTATTTTGATTTAATAGAATAAAAAATGAAAGTCACACACACACACACACACACAAAAAAAAAAAAAAAAAAAAAAAAATCTATTGGAAAATGAAAAAAAAAAAAAAGCAAAAAATATTTAAAAGAAATAAAAGAGAAATGACAAGAAGTCGGAAAATCGCGGATCAGCGGAAGAATCTCACGCCTGCCTGAAACTCATATTTTATTTTATTTTTTTCGTTCTATGAGAGATAGACGAAATACATCATTTTCCCTGCAACCGATTAGCAAAATTCGCCATGTTTATCGTACTCAATTGACTAAATTTGCATTTTTTCTTTCTTTTTTTAATGATAAATAGATATGATTTATTTTTTGGCTAGTAAATTGTTTCCTTTGCATCTATTAATTCCAAAATACTGATTTATCGGAATTCTGCAAAAAATGTATCTACGAAATTTTGCTAATTATCGAAAAACTCATATTGTGGAGCCTGAAACGTTGCAAGCCACAGGATTTTTATTATTATTATTATTATTATTATTATTATTTTGCGGGTGTTTGTAGGGGTAGGCCTTTGTATTTTTTACTTTATTACCGTACTACACATTTTATTCTATATTTACGGAGAAATTTGGTATTTTTGGAGGTCGACATCTATGTAGTGAACCAAGCAATGCTAAGGTGCCATTTATTGAAATTGAAATGAACAATTTTCTTATTTTCAGAAGTATGTTTTTATGAATTTTAAAATCCTAGTAAAAAACTGGAGACATTCATACTTAAACATAAAAACGGAAGATTGTGATAAAAAAAGATAGTCTCCCGCGAAAAACGGGAGAGATACTCCAGTTCTGATTAACATAAAACAGGTTATTATAGTACCTTCAACAGTTCTTTATACATTCTTTCTATCGTCAGGGAATTTCTAAATCTACCGCGATCGCGGACTTTGAACAGATGGGAGGGGAACGTACGATCTTATGTGTGTAAATGAGAAAACAACTTGCAGGCGCACGTTCAGGGCGGGCACAACAAAAGGCAGTACGGGCGTCATTTTTTTAAACGAGGGGCAGAAGGGCGCTATTTTTTGGATGAGGGACAAGAAGGGCGCTATTTGTTTAACCAAAGGGCAGGCAGGGCGCGGTGCCCTCCTGAAACTGTCTGGGGAAACTCTGATATATATATATATATATATATATATCAATTTTTCTTTCTTTAGTTTATTAAATACTGGTTTATTAAATTATGGCAGTTATAGACATTCCTGTTCTACAGAATTTTACATGCTATAATTTTCCTGTCCTTCAGTGTTTTGTTTAAACTATTAATTTTGTTCTTTTCATTTGTTTGATTATGGTAATAAGTATTGACATTTTGTACCTTTTATTAATATTAATTTCATTTGGAAGCATTATGAGACATTAATTGGGTTTGCTTCCCTAACTTTTTTGAATAGTATATATGAATTTATATATGGTCTTTTGTGATTCTACTATTTAATTTGTTCATTTTCATTATTTGAATTTGTACTTTTATTTAATTAATTAAAGATGGCATCTCATTTTCAGTACTTGTCAGAAGTTATTGTTAAATCTGTGTTTCAGCAATATCGCTCAGATTAATCTATTTGAGTGAAGTCCCAGTTACCATTATTATACTTTCATTTAAAAAATAATGTTATTTTACAAGAAACAAGTTTTACAATTTTTCTTTCTTTAGTTGAGCTTATGTACTTTTATACATTTTGGCTTTCGACAGCCTTTTGCTAGGTTATTATTTATTTTAAAGCATGATGGCTGACTTCTGTCATTTAGGGCACATTTTGAAAGCATCCATTCCAAGGATTTGCTGGAATGGTATTTCACTACATCATTCAGATTTCAAGAAGTTATAATTTTAGGCCATTTATTATTCTTTTATTGTAAATACCATATTTATTCAAATCAAAAACTCATCTTATTTCTTAACAGTCAATGTAAGGATTTTTCTTTAAAACTTGTATGTAACATGCAAGAAAACTTAGAAAATGAAAAAAAAAAAAAAAAAGAAACCTACTCAATATGGTAAAATTTAAATTTTATTTACTCCCTACATTTTTCTAAATTAGTATTCATTGCTTTGTCCACATTCTTAGATGTTTCACTGCATAAATCTTCATTTCCACTTTTGAATGTGGCTTCATTGCTAGATTGTTTTTAGGTAGTATCATTTTCAGTCTCATTTAGAGAAGTCTGCATTAGAAATCTTGCAGTTTAGAAAAGACTGTTTAATTAAATCTTTAGAAATGCATTTCATACATCTAAAACTACTCTGCTACTAGAGCGAGTGAAAGTTAATACCATAGAGAAGGTACTTATAAGTGGAGTACAGATTCCATTGTTCCTCTGGGAGAAAGTCGAAACAAATATCATCCCGCTTTCATCGCCTAAAGGGTATCATTTTTTGGCATTAATACCTTTCTTGGCAACTTTCTGTTTCCATTCTTGCAATAAAAGAAGGTGGAAGCAGGAATTCCAATGGCAGTTTAGCATGCTATCTCCCCACCATCACGTGATGGTGGGAAGGAGATTTTTGCATCAAGAAAAGGTCTATTATATAAGATGTCTGTGGTTAATACGTCCAGTATTTGTCACTTCTGCGTTTTCCAATGCTGTGTATAGTAATGTAAATAAATTGCTGCTTGAAAAGCTTTATATATATATATATATATAAATATGTTATATATATATGCACCAAAAGTGCTTGAAATTAGGAAGTCCTTTCTCTGGATGCAACAACTAGATTAGAACTCGTCCTTGAATGTAAATTAAATGAAAATGAAATTTGAGACAGACGTGCATGGCAAGTCAGGTAGTTAGAAAAAGACTGAGTTCATGTTATCTGTATGTAAAGGGAAGGAAGAATAAATAAGTTTCCTCACTTATATTCAATACATCTGAGTTTACAGTATTATTGATTGCAAGATGCACTCAGTTAAATAAAGTTGATTTTAGAGAAAAAAGTGCATCTTGGATTTGAGCAAATACAGTGCTTCCATGTCTTTTGGTGGTGTTTGGACACTTTTTAAACTGTTCCCAACATTACAAAATATGTTGGAAAAGAATAAATAATAAAAATGTTTTATGTCACCTCTTTGATTTCTGAAAATAAGTTAATGATTTTCATGTTAATTTTGCAGATTATTTCTATAACACAGAGCTTGTCAGTGCATTTTTCAAAAAGATTTTATTTTAAATTAAAATATACCTGTTTTTAATCTGCTATGAATTGAGCAAATTCTGTGGAACATAAAGGATTTTTCATTTTTCTTCAATCTTTTGTTTCAGTTTATTTTGTGTTATTAAGAATGTGTTTTTATTTATGGAAAAATATAGTAAATTTTATATTGTTTTTCATTTTATTAATATGTTTTGTACAAATTTATCCTTTCTTACATTGCTTCTAAAGATCTCTTAAAACTTCCGACATTTTCTTTTCTTTGCTCTTTAGTTTCATAAAATAAGTTGGCAATGCAATGCTGTTATTATTTCATAATAAAAGATTAACACTTGTAGTTATCTGCAATTATTTGAAATATTTCTATGCGAGTGAAAAAAAAAAAGCATGAACTTGAATTAAATTTGCCCATTTAACTATACAAACATTTAATCTCTTAATATTTTAGCATATATGCATGAAGAGTATACAATTTTGTTGCGGTGAATTGTTTGAGAAAATCTGTTCTGTGCTAAACAAAGTAACTGATTGCTTGGAATTTTCTAACTTTCATAAGGATTGTTTAGGTAGCTGGATCACAGGGGAGTTATGAGAAAACAGTGATAATTATATTAAGTTGTAATGTCAGAGTATCTAAACTTAAAATCTCCTGGACTCTCTTTTGAAAAATGTTATTTATTTTACATCATTTGTTTGACATTGTTTTATAAATTATATATTACTTTTTACATGATTTTTTTTTGTTTCAAATATTTAATTTAATACCTCTTACTGTGTATTATGATCAGAGCTGGGCAAAATACATCGAAAAACCATTTTCGATACAAAATACATTGGTTTTAGAGCCTAAAATACAAAATACTTTTCAAATTTTAAAATTTCAAAATACAAAATACATGTATTTTCAAAATACATTCAAAATACAAAATACATTAATTTTAATTTTAATTATTGTGCACTATCTTACACACAAATGTTTTAATTCCAATGTCATGTTATAAATTTTTATCTATTGTATGGACAGGTCCGTAACACCCCAAAAAATCCCACACGGCTCGGCCTACAGGCACAGGTAGATTTCGAAGTTGCAGACCGTGGGGCGCCTGTTTATTGGGAATTGCAGAAGAAATCACCTTTTTGCTATGATGCGGCAGTTGGGACCACCCACTTTGAAATCTTCCTGTGTCTCTAGGCAGGGATTTTTTTTAAATTTTCTTTTGCTCTAAGGGTTGGTCCTATAAAAAACTTGTCAATATAAAAGTTGTAGATAATATTAAGAGGATTTATAATAAATTTAAGCGGAATTGATATCTTGTGAATTGACAAAAATATGAATTTTTTTCTTCTTAAACCCCTATTCATCCCCCCCCCCTGAGGTCCGAAATACAAAAAATACGGAAAAACGAAGGTCACCAAATTAAAGAACTGACTTTGCCCTTTCCAAAGCCCCCTTTGGTTTTAAAAAATACAAAAATTAACCTTTCTAAAAAGTATGTTTTCTGTATGCCGTTTTGTGATTTTTGCGATTTTGGCAATTTTTAAAAATTTGCATCGACGATTCAGAGAAAGGTACAAAAAATTAAAAATACCAGACAATATCTACATTTATTCCTTTTTCGACATCTGTATTTGTTTTTGAAAAATACAAATATTAACCCTTCAAAAAAAATTCGTGCGCAGGACTCTCTTTTGCGAATTCCGATTTTCTATGATATATAAAATCTGGCATCGGCTTTCTAAAATAACCAAACAAAAATCAAACACACCTAAAGACATCTACGTTCTGTCGGATTTAGGCAAAAACCTTTAGTTTAAAAATAAAATCACGTTAACCCTTTCAAAAACATTTTTTACCGTAAGTCAATTTCGCTTTTTTAACTATTTCCCCTATCTTTAAAAATCCGAATTGGTGTTTATAAATAAGATACGAAAAACTAAAAATACCTCAACTAATCTATATCCCTTTGTTTTTTAAAATCTGGTATCCGTTTTGAAAATTTTTAATTTTAACCCTCCAAAAAAAAATCCTTTCCAAAACTCACTCACGCGATTTTCGTTTTTCGGCCCAGGTTTAAAAATCAGCATCGACTCAGGAAATGTGAGTACGGACAAACAGTAGACTCCAGATCATAGATGCGTTCATTTTCTTCAAAACGCATGAGGGGTTTTAAAAAATATCTACATTAACCCTTTAGAAACCGATCGATTACGTAACCAACTTTCGCGATTTCTGCTATTTTGGCAATGTTTACCCGTGGTTAAATTTCAATTCTACTAGGAAATTTGGTTGGGTCGAGTGTTCTGAAAAGGCCTCTTCCAGAACAGACTGCACCCTCTAGCGGTGGAAGGTGGAACTATGGACCCGATTACGACGGAGTTTGGTTTAAGTTTCATTTAGAACAGATTATTAATAATTTTGGCCCGTGCAACGCTGGGCGGGTTAGCTAGTATATATATATATTAACTTCAAGAAACAATTTCAAAGACTAGACAAAACAGACAAGCATGTATTTTCCTGTTGCGAATCTGTAATTTGCGATTTAAACACAGGTGGTTTAAACCAGCTTCAAGTCTTGTTCGAACTGTTTGAAAAATCGAGAAATGTATTTTGAGTATTTTGAAAATACAAAATACATGGAAAAATCATTTCAAAATACATTACTAAAATACTTTAGTTTTATCTGTTTAAAATACAAAATACAAATGTATTTTGAAAATGTATTTCAAATACATGTATTTTCGAGACTGCCCAGCTCTGATTATGATTATATAAATTGAACTTTAATAATAATAATATAGTGAAACTTCAATTGTCCATAATATGCAGAATAATTCTGGACACAATCAGATATTCAGAATAATTCTGGATGCAATCCAGATACGCAGAAATCCAGATAATTGGGTCTATCCTGAAGACAGCTTATGTTGTGAAATAAAAAAAAAATCACTAAAATTGATTTTCTTTAATAAACAGTTAGGCCCAATCATATATATTTAAATCAAGATCCTATGAACAGAACCAGCAGTTGGACCTTCAAACTGTATATTAGTCCAGTGTTGGAGAGGATGAGCAACCATATTCCTAAGAATAAAAGCACTGGAAAATGACCATTTTTCTTACTTACTTTCTACTATATCATATCTGTTAACAATATTCTATACCATCTGCTTTTCACTTAAATGTCCAGTTAGAATTTCTAAAATACAAGTGATTTCTTTGGATTCTTTTAGAATATGAGAATTGAGATACAGTATCTATGAAATTGGTATAATACTGACTTAGAATTTTTCAAATATAGACTTTGAAAATTCCAATTAAACATAAATTTTAATGTCCATTTATAAAAGGGATTAAATTAAATTCCTTCTTCCTCCTTCCCCTCCTCTTCTTATTAAATATTGGGCATTTTATTTTTGTTGGTAACCTGTATTTTGTTCTGCATGTCCTTTCAGCTCTTTGGATAAATAATGTTCAAATGTAAAGCAGTAAGAGTAAGACAATTATGTTTTATTTATAATAATTGAACAAAATATTAGTTGTATTGCTTTGAAAATTAGGATGGTGTTGTTCTGTTTATTGTTGAATTATTTGGTTAATATATGCATATTTATGGAAGAATTACTTGCCATTAAGTAACAAATTGGGCCCCACATGTGAAAAATGGTAGGTGCCACTATATATAGACATAAAAATCTGTGAAAAATGGTAGCTAAAGAGGAAACCTTCAGGAGACTATTCCTTTGTTAATTTATACTAGTCCATATGATTGAAAGAATATCTAATCAAAATAGATTATAATGATTCATTAATGTTTTACAAGTTGTAATTGGCACTTTAAGTATTATGTTAATTAGAAATTTTGATGTTTTTGCATTAAAAAAAATTCTGTGTTTTATTTTTTGTGCTAACTTTATTTACACAACTGTGTAAATAATGGATATTTCTTGATGGTATTTAATTTAATTTATTTTTAGTTCACATACATTTCAATTTTAGCAATTTTCAGAGAGTGCATTTCACTGCATTTGTTTTCTTTTAAATTGTCTTTGCTAATTTTTTTAACTAATTTAATTATTTATGTGAAAGAAAATTTGAAAAAGCTTTCCTTATGTTAATTCTTTCTTTTTCAGTATTTATTTTGATTCTGTGGTGAATGGCTCTATCTGTTCTTCCTAACTTCTATTTTTTTAATGCTTGCTGCTCATTTTTGGATTTAGTATCATTGTAAGTCATATTTTCTATTTTAGGAATGCTTTCTACTGTTCAGTAAGAGGGAGAATAAACTAGAAAAGATAAATAAATGAAATGATAATGTTTATGATCCATGAGAAAAAAAATTACAGTTAACTGACGAAAGTTAAATCAGTAAAATGTAAAGACACTTTGTTTACATACAGTAACTTTTTGAGGAATTCAAGTTATTATAAATATTAATTCGAAAATTTTTTGGCCTGTTAATATTTTGGCAACCTTGGCATCATAAAAAGAATAAATTACACAAATTAAATGGAAATGTTCTTATCTGATGACAATGCCGATGCATTTATTCATATGAAAAAAACTGCCAAAAATTTATAATATGTCTCTGTTTTCTTTTTCAAGGTTTTATCAAATTTTTAAGGTTATTCTCAAAATTTTCACTTTTTTTTACTGAACAAAATGATATTAGAATAATTTTTCTGAGGCTTTTATGAAATAATTTTCACCACTACATGCATGAAAATTTCAGGTATTCGTATGTAAGCTCTGAAGACTTTTTACTTTCCTCTAAATAAGGCACATCATTGACTGTAGTTGACTGCCCATTGATGATTTCCTTTTCATAATTTTAATGTCAAATGCAGGGGAATCACAGGGGTCATGATCCTCATCAAGCAGTCTTTATCAATGCAAAAATATTTTAAGACAATGAGACTTCTCTATGGCTTTGTTGGCTGGACCTTCCCTCAAATTGAGATGCTGAATTCGCTTGATTACCCCCATTTCAATTGATAATTTGAGACTGTCCCAGTTTCATATCAAGCAGGGCGGTCGCTCTGCCAAGCCAAGCTTAAAAAAAAAACGCCACACAAACAACGCCAAGAACTGAACTAGACCGCTACTGCTTATTTACAGGAATCAACTTCGCAATGTTAAATCGACAAAACATGCCAGATTAAAATATCAGATATATAATAAACCAAGCGTCGCCGAAATAAAAAACGAAAACTGGAAGAATCTAATGAAGAATTTCTTCAATTTAAGACCAAACTCATCTTCATAAGTGATTTATAAACAGAGATATAGATTTTTTTTAAAAACGTCGAGTTACTTAAAATGATCACTTTTTTCTTCGTCAAACTTTTTTTTTCAAACAACCTACAGACCTTAATATTCGGCAGAATAAAAAAAGGATTGCATTTTTGGACAAGTAATTACGTAATCTATGTGCTTTTATAAAATTCAGTGTAAAAAAATATTATTTTCTATCCTTAATTAGCAAAAAACTGTTAATTAACTTGGCGATTAAAAAATTATGCCAAAACAGAGATAAAACCCGCCAACGACCATGTATCATCTGTATTAAAATAGCACAAATCAGTTACAGGTTATAATATAACCACATTAAATTTCATCTGCAAGTCAGCCATTTTCTTCTGAAGATATTTTTTTTTAAAATAAAACTTCACAATTATAAGAACACATATTTTATCAAATAATTAAATATGACTGCAAACTGTAGCAGATGATTGTTTCTAACATGAATAAGTATGAGAAATTGCCGGTTACGAATATGGATCTGGGTAGCTCAGTCGCAGAGCGTCGGCATTGTACGCATAAGGTCCCAGGTTCGAGTCCAGTCCCAGGTCAATTTTTCACTCATGTTTGTTTAGTGTATTTAATGTCTGATAAAATGCGTGTTCTTTTAAATATTGTAAAATAAAGTAATCAGACGTAGTGTTTATGCTTTAAAAATATTTTAAATATATAATTTACGTTTTTAGAAAGATCTTTAAAAATAAATTAGTTTTTGAGGGAAGATGTACCTTCTAAAATGTATACATTAAAAGTTATCGCCATTTAAAATTTCTTTCCAAACGTAAACAAAAATTTTGAAATGAATTAAATGTGATTAATTTATTTCTAAAAATAAAAAAACACGGTAAAGGACAGGCATTTCGTTCGCAGGAATACCTTTCACGTCATCTACTATATATACGAGGCTAGCAAAAAAGAAAGGCTACCGCGGTGCTTTACGCGTATCTTTTTTTACAGACCGCGGGATTCACGTGAGGCTCGAATCCACCAATGCAGGTGTACAAAAAGAGCATCACGTCACTCTAGCGGTCTGTAAAAAAAAGATAAGTGGAACGCACCGCGGTAGCCTGTCTTTTTCGTTAGCCTCGCTATATATTATAAAATACAAACGGAAATTTCGTTCCGTTCCTTTATAACTCGAGATCTGCTGAATGGAATTTGATGGAACTTGCACTGTTCGAGAGATAATTTTTCAGGGAAGGTTTTAGTATGTAACACAACGTTCTACGTATATTAGCTATCGAATTATGATAGAAAGTTCTGTTATTTTGCCCGAAAAGGTTACCATTGCTAATTTTTTGGCGATCATTACTGTTGCAGAAAGAAATGAAAAGGCTATACATCTCGAAAAATAAAAGAAAAACTGTTACTAATTTTATTTAAAAAAAAAAAAGAAAGAAAGAAAGAAAGAAAAAAAAAAAGAGTTTTGATGAGAGAATTATAAAACGAAAATATTTAATTTAAACATGATTAGAAATGTTCATAATGCTTAAAACATTATTCAAGGGGCAAGATTTCTATTGAAACAAATTTGGCGATTTATCTTTTGTTTTTGGCGATTTTGATTTTACTTTTGACCCCAAACAATTTGATTTTAAGCCAAAAAGTGTCTTTTTTTGTTGCAGAAAGAATTGAAATGGCTATACATCTGGAAAAATAAAAGAAAAAACTGTTACTAATTTTATTTTTTTTAAAAAGAAAGAAAAGAAAAAAAAGAAAAACAGTTTTGATGAGAGATTTCAGGCCAAAAGGTGTTTTTTTTTTTCAAGTGTACGACTGCATTTTCGCAGTATTTTTTTTTGATACTTTTTGGTTAGCCGGGCGCCAGTGATATATATATATATATATACATGTATATATATACACACACATATATACACATATATCTACACAAATACATGTATATACATACATATATATATATACACTTATATGTATGAATATATATATATATATATATATATATATGAAACGAAGCGTGTTGCTCCGTCGGTGGGTCCTTGATCGCCGGGCCGGTGGCTGCGCGGACTGATGGCGGCTCCGTATTTACGTCAAAGCACTCATTCTGATTCCCTTGCATGCTCTTGTAGTCCTGGGCCGTGAGCGGGATTCGGTTAAATTCCGAGTGAATGTATTTCTTTTTAAAGGAAGACACCGTCTATTACGGAACCTGGTTTATTTCTTTTTCTTACATGCATCCTTTTAAACCAGGCCCATATTGGCGTGAGAGCTGCTTTTTAAGTCTGTCTGGACATCGAAGGTTCGTCCATCGCGAGGCAATTCCGAGAGAGCAGATTGGCGTGGATTTGTTTAGATGAGGGAAATCGTAAAAAGTTCGCTCCTGATAGCAGTGCAATGGTATAAATATGAGGTTTTTGCATTATTTCTGCTAGAGGTCGTCTAAGTCAAAAGAGGCGTATTTTTAATTTTAATTGGCCGCGAGCTGAGTGATTGATTGTGCGGAATAAAGGCGTTGGCTCTATCGGCCGATCGGATGCCGCAAGACTTTAAAATTGCGTTAGCGTCAGCACAAATATTCTTATGAAGAGTCAGAAAACGATCTTTGAAAGTTATAAGATGCGATGCAGGAAAACTAATTTAACAGGGGCGACGGCATTTTCAATCAATTGAAACACAATTATTAAAGCATTTAAAAGTTTTGATTTAAATTTCTATTTTTTAAAACGGTAATTTAAAATTTTAAAAGGGGCAAAAAGGGATTTTGCATTTTAAAAAGGGGTTTAGCTTTTATCCTTTCATATCCCCCCCCACTAAAACAAGAGCCACAGGGCTCGCCTGCAAGACCTGTGGGTCTTATCTCGTGAATTTAACCCATGTTTTTTTTTTTTTTTTTTTTTTTTTTTTTTAGATTCTTATTTTCTCCAGCTCTCAAGTAATTTCTCCAGCTCTTCAGTATTTACTTCAGCTCTCAAGTCAATTGGACCTATTTTTACATTTATATATCAAATTTACATAAAAATATTGGTTACACTAAAATATTGGAATTCTTTCAATGGTGCTGCAGCAAAACAATAATGTGTCTCGAGACGACATATCTTGATTATAACAGTTGTCATAACATAACTGTGTTTGTAGTGTTTCCCTTTCTTTCCAGTTTTTGTTTTAAAGTTTTTGATATAGTTTGTTGGGAAACATCCTTTTGTGTATAATTGCAAATTGCAACCATAAACTATATAGTATATTAAAATATTCACAGGTAAACATACTGAAAACTATACAACATATGCAAATGTAAAAAATATTCAATAATAGACAATGTTCAAATGTAAAAAAAATATTCACAAATACAAAATATTAAAATGTAAAATATATTCACAAATACAAATTATTCAAAAATATAAAATATTCAATAATACAAAATATGCACTAATACTATCAACAAAATATATTGTATCTCAAATGCAATTTGAAAAGCTTGCATTTCTAGAAATATTGAATTTTCACACTGAGATAAAATAACAGTAAAATATCCTAAAATACTAATAACAAAAACAAATTATATTTCTTCATATACCTTTCCGTTTTGTTAGGGACTTAGCTACTTCTATGATGCAGCCTTAGGTTTATATCCATGAAAAAACAACACTAAGTTGTTTAAAAAAAAAGAAAACTACAGCTAATAAAAACTAAATATACACTTGCTATAATTTTCACCATGCGCAGGGTCAGTGCGATACGGGTTTTAATACTCTGAGGGAAATATCACCCAAAAATGTGCCACTTGCACGACAGAAAAAGTGGGTAATCGATATTCACCTGCAGAGGGGAAGCGAAGCAGTTTTGCCAGATTCTCCGTTCAACCTGGAAAGAGAATCTGGGAAAACAGTCCGGCTAAAGATGGGTGGCCACGGAGCGGAGGACCCCTTCATGTGTCATCAATTCGTCATTATAATATTTTTAAAAAAAATAATAAAAATTCTAACAGTACTTTTAAACTGTCACCATCATTCTACACTGCTGGGGAGATAGGTTACACGCCCAGCTGGGTCCTCATCCAAATGCTACGAGTAAAGGGGACGATAGGAAAGCAAAAATTAAAAAAAATTGACAGCTGAAAGAGATAGATGGGGTTTATTCATGGCTGAGTTTAAGATTTTGAGGAGGGTGGTAGTATCTTAACTTGGAGGAATGGACAATTTCGGAATTTCTCTTAAAATGTGGGCTGGGTTTATCAATTTCAAAGGATACATCAGAAAGTTGTTTTAAAATGGTGTATGGGCCAGAATATGGTGCAGTCAATTTACGGGTATTCGGATAGTGAAATTCTTCATACATCACAATGTCACCAACTTTAAACTTTACAGGAAGGAAACGAGCATCATAACGGACTTTATTCTTTTTATGGTAAGCAATTGTTCTCTCTTTAGCCAATTTTCTAGCTTCTTCCACAGGGGGATAGTAACTATTATTTGGTAAAGGGGGATCATATGGTAAATTTCCTAAAAATAAATAGCTAGGGGTGAATTGGGTTACAGAATGCGGGGTGTTATTATATTCATATAAGACTTCATCTAAAAGCTTAGTCCAGGGTATTTTCTTGGATGTGGAATTGACTTTACATTTTAATCTAGTGACAATAGTCTGATTTAGTCGTTCAATTTTCCCATTCGTTTCCGGGTGATGGCTGCTCGTCAATCTGTGTTTTATATTGTAATTACGAAGAAATCTCCTAAACCTGGAAGCTGTAAATGCTCCATTTCTGTCGGTTAACAATCTATCTGGTACTTGTATCTGAAATAATTGTTTCAAAATGTTTGTATAAGTTTCGGTAGTTACACTTTTTGAAGGAAAACCCCACACATAGCGAGTTGCATGGTCAACGACTAAATGCAAATATTTTTTTGTAGAATTGTAATAATTAAATCCGCCAACAGAGTCTACTGCCAAACATTCAAAAGGTATCTCTGTTGGGGGCATTAATTGCAATAAGCCAAATCTTTTTTGTCTACATTTTTTGTTTATCTGACAAGTGTGGCAGTGTTTTACAAAATTTTCAATGTCCTGATTAAAGTTAGGCCAATAATATTGCGGAGAGATTAAATTTATCATTTTATAAATTCCAGGGTGGCCAAATTGTGTGTGGGTTTTTTCTAATAGGGGTAAACGTAAAGACATGGGGACCACAATCTTATACAAACCTTTCTTTTTAATAACAACAACATCATTTATCTCAGTGTACTTTTTACCATCAATTGTTACATTTTCTTTCTTCTGATTGTCTCTTACTTCATTCAAGTCAAGGAGATGTATAATATGGGGTAAATTTTCTGAAACAGGTTGTCTAGATAGCCTATCAGCTTCAACATTAGTGGAGCCTTTCTGGTATTTAATTTCATAGTCAAACATACTAAGTTTTAGGGACCAGCGGAAAAGACGTCCTCTTAAATTTTTAACACTTTTGAGCCAGGTAGGTGCCGCATGATCTGTATGTATGACAAATTTTTGACCGTGTAAATAATGATAAAATTTATCTAAAGCATCCACAATCGCCAAACATTCTAATTCCGTAATTGCATAATTTTTTTCATAATCGCGAAGATTTCTAGAGTGATATGCTATAGGATGTAATGTTCCTTTTTCATCAACTTGTTTCACTACACATCCCACTCCATGACTTGATGCGTCTACAAACAAATGACAAGGTGTTTTGGGATCAAACAACTTTAAGATTGGTTTTTCAATTAAAGCATTTTTTAATTTTTCAAAAGAATTTTGACAATTTTGGTCCCACACATAAGGGACATTTTTCTTCAACAAATTGTTGAGAGGGTATCGAATGTTAGCATACTTTGGAATAAATTTGTGATAAACATTTATAGATCCCAAAAAACGTTGTAATTCTTTTACATTCGTTGGTGGTGTTAATTTCTTAATCGTCTCTATATTAGGGTTGTCAGGTGTGATAGAACCGTTCGAAACTTCATATCCTAGAAAATTAATTTTGGATTTCACAAAATTACACTTTGACAATTTGAGTTTAAGGTTTTCTTGAACACATATATTAAATAATGTCTCTAAATGACATAAATGTTCCTCTTCATTTTGGGAGAATACAATAACATCATCAAAGTAACTACAGGCAAAGTCAATTTTGTATTTATTAAGAATTCTACGGAGGGTACGGTTAAACCAAGCAGGTGAGTTTTTCCATCCAAACGGTAAACGATTCCACTCATATAATCCAAAGGTGGTGGCAAATGCCAGCTTCTCAGTGTCTCGAGGGTGGATAGGAATGTGCCAATATCCACTAGCTAAATCAAGAGTGGAAAAAATTTTAGCATGCGCCAATTTATCTAACAGGGTGTCGATTCGAGGTAAGGGTTCTGCATCTGTTTTTGTAATGGCATTTAATTTTCGGAAGTCAATACATAACCGGGTTTTCTTCCCTTCTTCACGTTTATACACCAAAGTTACGGGTGATGAATAAGGGGAATAGCTTTCTTTAATGATACCGGCTTGCAATAAATTTTGAATTTGTTCTTTAATTTCCTCTTCTTCCTTAGGGGAAGTGCGATATGCTCTTAAAGAAACGGGGAGATCTGATGTTAACTGTATTCTCTGGGGTTCCATGTTTACACAGCCTATATCATATTTATCTTTGGCGAAAATACAGACATATTTGGCTAGAAGAGCAGGTAATTGTTCTCTGACAGACTGAACATTTTGCACATGGTCAGTGGTCTCGAACAACTCCGGCTCAAAATTTTCTTCGAATATCTCTGCATTTTCAATTGCTGGCTGGTTAGTATATACTTCTGATAAATGTAAAGTATGGTGAGACGCATTTGTTGGAATATGGTCCATGAGAGGTACTTTCTTATTATCTTGAGTTATTTGCATTTTAACACAGTCAATATTTAATCTAAACAGTTTGCAATGGGGTAGCCCAATTAAAGCATAAGGTAACTGATTGTTAATTATAAAAAGTTCAATTCTCTTAGAGATACGTCCTAATTGCAAACTAACAAGGCATTTTTCTTTCAAAGCAAGAACACCTTGTGTTTGGGTGACTGGTATACTCTGCTGAACTTTACATATTTTTAGGTTAAGTTTATGGGCTAAATGACAAGGAATAACACTAATCGAACTCCCAGTATCGATCAAACAAGGTAGTGAGTCTTCATTTTTTACATAAGTAACTTTATGACAATCTCTATTTGATTTTTTATAGCTAGCTTTTTCTTTTTGTATATGTCCGGACATAAGAAATCGTCATTGATTACTAGATGTATTTCGGGATGACTCATTAGCGCTATGATCTTGGTTGGGGTTCGGCAAAGTCATATTGTGACTAGGGGTTGGTACTGCTAACACTTGTTGTCAAAAAGGGCAGTTTCCCACCCAATGATATGCATTTGGTATTCCAATATTAAGACAAACTTTGCATGGATAGGGCGGCAAAGTGGTCTGGTGGTGTACATTAGGTCGTGGTGGAACATTTGAAGTCGGTCTAAACGTATTTTGGGGATTTCTGGCTTGATTTGATGGAAAAGGTCGAATGGGGTGTGTTTGATAGGGAACTCTGTAGTTCCACTGCCTGTTAAAATTCTGTCCATTCTCATATGGAGGTCGGTTTGGTCGCCATTGGCGATACTGATTGGGGTTTTGGGGGCTTGCTTCAAATTTGCTCTCATTTCCCTTTCTGTCCAGTTGCAGTTTGCTAATTCTGAAAACTAATTCACGCCATGCATGTGTAGTTGAGGGGTTGCCTGCAATAACTAATTTCTGCATTTCTAATGGCAAGCCCTCCGTTAACCCTTCCAGGATAAGTTTCTGCTCTAAACCTAAGGTTCGGCCTACTTTAGTCTTTTTTTGATAATATTCGTTCAAGTCCTCTCCAACTTTATATCTAATACGTGAAAAATCAGTGAGAGAAAGGGTATCTGGAATTTCGTAGTGTTCATTAAACAAAGTGACAAATTCGGACCAATGAAGTACATTTAGACAATTATTAATGTACAACGTAAGTGCACTGTCCTTTAAATACTTCTGTATGTGCCTAATTTTCCAGCACTCGTCTTTTCCCTGTCCTATACAGACACTCTCGAAATAGGCTAGCCATGGTATCCAAGACATTCCATCTTGCGGAGAAAACGCAACGATATCGGGGTCTACTGACATTTTTGGGTTGGCGGATACTGAAGTGTGACCAGACCCAGCTTGAGCTGACAGGGTCTGTCCACCTAACATTGTTACACCAGATGTCTCTGGTGCACCTCCAGATTCCTGACTAGACTTCTGATTATTTTTCTCTTCAGGATTATTAACGGGATTATCATCTTTGCTCGAAATTTGATTTTTTTCTTTTTCGGGGTCACCTGCTTTGTCTGTTAAATCCTCTACTTCTTTGGGAGGTGTTGGGTTACTCATGATAGATATAAATACTAAATATCACTGAATTACACAGAAATATAATACACAATTAAAGCACATAAGAATAAAAATGAAAAAATCTTTCAAACTATTTAAAATTTGTAACACTATATCTAAATATCTGTTAAAATCATCTTTTTAAAATTAAAATCCACCTTAATATTTTTTTTTTTTTTTTTTTTTTTTTTTTTCAATAACTTGAATTCAATAAAAAAAATTTAAATAACCTCACTAACTATAAAGTACGTTGCATATAAATCACCTTTAAAAAGTTTAACACTTAATAATAAAAATATTATAATAATATAATAATAATAAAATTTTCACTTCTGCTAAAATATTTTCAAACTGTCTAGAAAAATGATTTTAATATGAGGTTTAGTTAATGTTATTTTTCATTAAAATCGTAATTATCCGTTCAACACAACTAAAGAATTTTCATAAAAATCACCATTCTTACTCTTTCATCTCTTTAAAATTACGTTAAACACAATACATAAACAATTATATATTTGAACTTAAATAGCTGACTTAAAAATAATTAAAGTTTTCACACAAGTAATAGCATACTAAAATAATCCTCTTTAATTTATTTTTGGCATGCATAAAAAATTAAATAAAAAGTTTGAGAACCACTGCCTCTCACTAAAAAGATCTTAAAAAAAAATTTTTTTTTTTTTTTTTTTTTCTTCTGTACGTTAATATCAAAAGTACATACCTTTATACGCCTTTGCTTTAAATAAATCCATGAAAAAATTTACCTCTTACTTTTTTTTTTTTTTTTTTTTTTTTTTTTACCGCGACGCGAAACAATAATAAATTAATTTCACTGAAATATTTATCTCTATATCTTCTTGCACTGCCCACAAAAATACTTTTTCCCGTAGTCACGTGGTTTTTGTTTTTGCTGAGGGCAGTTCTGATTTATTTTTCTAAATAGTCCAGAAACCAGAAACCGAAACATCTGAGTCACGAGTTCATTTCTTTACCGGCGCGCTCTTGAAAATTGAAAACAGCTGTGTAGTTGACCTACTTTTCATCCGATAAAACACTTCGATTCTTGCAGGCAGAATGAAATACTGCACAAGATTGAGAATGAAGAAAAGTTAATGATTCACTTTCCTTTTGACGAAGGGAGATTAAGTACTTTTGAGTTTTTGGGATAAATTCCGTAAGTCTTTCATCGTATGCTGTAAGAATTTTTCACGGAGGTATTCGCTGTGATTGACGGGCGTAGATTACGTAACTGTTTAGTTTTTGGGATTTTCCCGCGCAGGTTCGAATCCTGCCGACTTCTGAAACGAAGCGTGTTGCTCCGTCGGTGGGTCCTTGATCGCCGGGCCGGTGGCTGCGCGGACTGATGGCGGCTCCGTATTTACGTCAAAGCACTCATTCTGATTCCCTTGCATGCTCTTGTAGTCCTGGGCCGTGAGCGGGATTCGGTTAAATTCCGAGTGAATGTATTTCTTTTTAAAGGAAGACACCGTCTATTACGGAACCTGGTTTATTTCTTTTTCTTACATGCATCCTTTTAAACCAGGCCCATATTGGCGTGAGAGCTGCTTTTTAAGTCTGTCTGGACATCGAAGGTTCGTCCATCGCGAGGCAATTCCGAGAGAGCAGATTGGCGTGGATTTGTTTAGATGAGGGAAATCGTAAAAAGTTCGCTCCTGATAGCAGTGCAATGGTATAAATATGAGGTTTTTGCATTATTTCTGCTAGAGGTCGTCTAAGTCAAAAGAGGCGTATTTTTAATTTTAATTGGCCGCGAGCTGAGTGATTGATTGTGCGGAATAAAGGCGTTGGCTCCATCGGCCGATGGGATGCAGCAAGACTTTAAAGTTGCGTTAGCGTCAGCACAAATATTCTTATGAAGAGTCAGAAAACGATCTTTGAAAGTTATAAGATGCGATGCAGGAAAACTAATTTAACAGGGGCGACGGCATTTTCAATCAATTGAAACACAATTATTAAAGCATTTAAAAGTTTTGATTTAAATTTCTATTTTTTAAAACGGTAATTTAAAATTTTAAAAGGGGCAAAAAGGGATTTTGCATTTTAAAAAGGGGTTTAGCTTTTATCCTTTCATATATATATGTGTGTGTGTTCATATATCACTGGCGCCCGGCTAACCGAAAAGTACCTTTTTTTATTCAAATGCAAACTATATTAATGGCAATATACTTCTATTTACTTCTACATATATGAAATTTCGTACCGGCTGCTTATAACTCGAGTTCTGCTGAATGCATTTTCGTAGAACTTAAACTAAGATAATTTTTAAGGGAAGGTTTTATTGTATAACATATCGTTCTACGTAGTTTAGTTATATAATTATTCTGGGAAGTTCTATAATCAGATCAATCCGATTATGAAAGATTAGCCTTTTTAAAAGATTTTGCCGAATGTATTTCGATGGAACCTATACTGTTAAATAATTTTCTAGGGAACGTTTTATTATATAACTTTGCTTAGTTCTAGAATTATAGGGGGAAATTCGAAAATCGGGTGACCATTTTTTTTATCAAATATTAGCCTTTTCAATATTTGATTCCGATTATGAAAGATTAGCCTTCTAAAATAGTTCTACTGAACGGATTTAGATGAGAATTGTATTGTTAGATAGATGCTATTTCAGAAATGGTTTTAATGTACTATATATTGTCCTACGTTGCTTAGTCCAACAGTTATGTGTGAAGGTTATATAGTCAAGTGAACCCGATTCCGAAATATTAGCCTTTTTGATAGTTTTTACTGGGCGTATTTTTTGTGACTTGCATTGTTAAGTAGATAATTTGTAAGGATTGTTTTAGTATATTTTATATCGTTTTGTTGTTTTAGAATTATGTGGAAAAGTTCAATAATCAGATTATCAAAGATTAGCCTTTATAAAAACTTCTTCTGAATGGATTTTGTTAGTTAATTTGTTTGCATTGCTATTTCGATAATTTTTAGTGATGGTTTTAGTATATTGCATATAGTTTTATCATTCTTTAGCAAACCCTAACTGTAAATGACCAAATAAAAGAGTTGGTCCTTAACAGCTAAAATTTTGACTGCACATTAGAAAATATAATAGCGCAATCGCGTCATTTTTCAGTAATGTGGAAGGGTATTCCACGTAAATATACAGATTGCTTTCAAATACAAGGTCAAATTAAACGATATATTTCGTTTGATTCAGGGTTCATTTGTAGAAACCGACCAGCGCAGCGGGCGTAGCTTGCTAGTTTTCCTATAAATTAATGAAATCCAGTTGTTAAATTATTTTTGTTTTAGAAGTGAAGTTTCCATTTAAATTTATTGTAACAGTACAATGTTTAATTGAATAAAATAAGGTAAATCTAAGAAATTGCTAAGAAATTCCAAACCTGCACAGGGCAACGCAAAAAAATAAAATAGTAATAAACAAAAAATAAAAAATAGATAAATAAATAAATAAATAAATAAAAATCAGCTTTCAGAAATTCTAAAAATTGTTCCGCTATTCATATTATGTATCTTCGGGGTCCATCCTCCCACTTTCAGCCCTCCCACCCAAAGGAGGCACTTTTCTAAATTTTGCCGAAACCTCTCTTGTGATATATCGTTGGAAAAGTCTGTGAACGCTTAATCATAATATGCAGGGGGGGGGGGGGGTATTTTCTAAATTTTGCACATACCCCTCATTTGATACATCGTTGGAAAGGTCTGTGACCGCTTAATCCTATTATGCATCTCCGGTGTTCATCCCCCCTTTTGCCCCCCAAGCGCGATTAGCTTTCACCACCAGGGGACGCTTTCCTATATCTGTTCCTACGAGTCGGATCACGACGGGGTATGGCTCGTTCGACTCGACATCAATAGAGCTTTCCAATTTTAGTTCGTTTTTTCACCACCAGGGGGCACTTTTCTATCTCTGGTTCTATGGGCTAGATCACGACGGGGTATAGCTCATTCGACTCGACATCTATAGCCTTAACGATTTCAGTGCCCGAGGTTCATACAGAACAGATTGCGCTACCTGGTGGTGGAAGATGGAACTTGAGCGTGCGCAGCACGACTGCTATACGGTGCCGAAGGCAGCGGGGACCCGTGTCGGAAGTTAGTTTGGTTAGAGGTTTATACTATTCGATGTGCAAATTAAGGGATTATCTGGTGCCGAAGGCAGCGGAGAACCAGGTCGGAGGTTCGTTCGGTTCGAGGTTTATCTTACTCGAGGTTTTACAAGATTCGAGGCCCCGATATAAATTAGGGGTCCGCTAGCGGGCGAAGCCAGCTAGTGCTAATAATAAAAGAGCATGATATCACGTTTGATTTCAAATGCAGCGCTGACACGCTATGTACGTATTGCATTTTTATTCATTTCATCGATAAGTCAGTGATATTTTTTAACGGGGGATAACAAGTATTATAACAAGCCACATTTAGTATGTTGTTATTAGTTTAATTTAAAAATCTACTGGTATTTCTAGTTAACCTTTTAAACAATGACTGAAAGTAAAATGTAATTTTAAATTATTTCTCATGTTTAGATTATTTAAATTATGTTTATTCTGTTTTAAAAAAAAGAAATGATATCTACAAAAACAACTTTTCAAAAGTAAAAAAAAAGCCAAGCGTAAAAAAAAAAAGTTGTGGCTAAAAAATGGTGTGATATCAAATTTCCAAGCTATTATATTACTTTTTTAACTTTTTTCCATTAAATAAGTTATCATATATATAAGTCAAGTGCCTACGTATATGTTAATAGAAATCGTTTTCTCCTGTACTAAATACATCCTAACGAGTTTCTGAAAATTCAATTTTTTTCAAATTATGCATGATGGGCTTGGCGGCCATCTTTTCATATTTCTAAGCACCCAAATTTCTAAAGTAAAAGCGTAATATGTTTGCAATGTAATATGTTTATAACAATTTCGAACTTCAGATTTTAACTACGGACAGATAAATTAGATAAGACTGATATTTTGAGAAATTGATTTTTACTAGTTTGAAATTATTAATTACTGTAAAAAATAAATCATAAGATGAATCTTTAAGATAAGTCATCATTATCTTAAGACACAATTTTCAGATCATACAAATCTATAAATGAAACGCTTAAAATATTTGCTTAAATAACAATTTTGAACTTCGGATTTTAACTACAGATTTGGATGCTTAGAATTTTGTGAATAATATGCAAAGATGGCCGCCAAGCCCATCATGCATAATTTGAAAAAAATTGAATTTTCAGAAACTCGTTAGGATGTATTTAGTACAGGAGAAAACAATTTCTATTAACATATACGTAGGCACTTGACTTATATATATGATAACTTATTTAATGGAAAAAAGTTAAAAAAGTAATATAATAGCTTGGAAATTTGATATCACACCATTTTTTAGCCACAACTTTTTTTTTTACGCTTGGCTTTTTTTTTACTTTTGAAAAGTTGTTTTTGTAGATCTCATATTCTAAAAGATGCTAAAGGATATGGTTTTACCTTATCAGAATTCGGATATCTACAAATTTTATGCAATATTATTATATCAGAAAGTAATGTGTCAGAATACTCTTAAAGGAGTAAGTCGATTAAGTTTTCTCTTTATTGCTTTTGAAAGCAAGAATGTTCCAAGAAAATTGTTGATTTTCATAATTAAAAGATTGTGATTTTATGAATGCTGCAGACTGTTAAATCAGGCTCTTAAATATTTCTATAACATTTCTTACATTTAACTACATTTTTTGAATTTTAACTGGGGATTAGCTAATTTATAAAGACTGATCTTAAATGATGTTTTAAACAGTTGCATGTTTTATTAGTAGTGTATTTGCATGTTTGCTTAATAATAATTTATATAAAAAGTACTATTATTGGAATGTTACAGTGTTGTTTGATGTATATTACTTGTCTGATTGTGAATTTAGATTTATTGTGTTATGATTTTGCTATAACTGAGCTATTCTAAGCTTGTTTTTAACTGAGTTTATTTATGTGTTACTTAATATGTTGTTGTTCAATTTGATTCATTTAAAATCCAGCAATTGTATATTATTACTCAGGTTCTTTTCAAAAATAAACAAAGGAATATTATAGAAGAAATAATGTAAGAAAATCAAAATCAGACTTCTTTTCACCATCCAAATAACTGGAAAATATTTAGTTCATTCTTTTAAAAATAAATAATGTGATAGCACTGATATTTTAGATAATTAAATTATCTAACTAACCAGTATGTTTTTTATCTAGGAGATAATCACAAGTGGCATTAGGGTTGGATTAGGTGAGCTGTTGCCTGATCCCTGCATTTCTAGAAGATCTACAATGCATTTTGCTAATTAAAACTAATTTTAAAGTCCTACATTTCTCCACAAAAGGCTTTACGAAAATAAATTGAAGGGGACTCATAACATCTGAGGCTACTTCTGCTGATGGTGCTATTGATTTTAATATCTAGAGATATTATTTTAGATGAATGTCTTCTGGGGGTTTAAATATTAAGTATTGGGTGATTATGT
The DNA here is from genome assembly GCA_963931845.1 of Maratus michaelseni. Lineage (NCBI taxonomy): Eukaryota > Metazoa > Arthropoda > Arachnida > Araneae > Salticidae > Maratus > Maratus michaelseni. The sequence continues at coordinate 124,382,143 of OZ007595.1, forward strand.
TCAAGTTATATTCTGGATATTTTTTCTTTGCAAATCATCATTTCGATCTCCCTTCTAGAACATTCATTCATATGTGCTAGGCTTTTATGCACATGTTAAGTTTTTTTAAAAATATATTTCTTTAAAAATGTAGAATAAATTAAAAATTTTTATAAAAAAGTCATTACAATGTCTATAGTCTTTTTTTCCCTTTTTATTTAATGTTTCAGCTATTTTCATATACAGTATCGGACCTCTTATCCGGCATTCCGTAAACCGGAATTCATGAATAATAACAAAAACTACAGTTAAAAAAAAAAAAAAAAAAAAATCTATAAATACGGAAATGTAATCTGAAAAAAAGTTATTTTATCTTTTTCTTTTTCCTCCCTACTGCGAGCGAGCGAGCTGCCTGTTCGAAGTTTGAAAGAATGAACCAGATAAAAACTGCTTCAAGGTCGAAGGGCAGAATGTTTAATAGGTCATTCATTCGTTCCAGCAGGCTGAAAGAGAAATCTTTCCTTTAGAAAGTGCAACTTTTTCAGGGATCTTCTCTCTTAATTATCAGATTGTGTTAAAATTTTCAGCAAATTGAAATAATAATAAATAAGGCAACTTACCAAATTTCTATTAAAATACCTTAAATTTTCAGAGAATTAGAGACCTCCCAAAACAGTCCACTTCAATCATAAAAAAAAAAGAGCTGACTGTTTGTAGTTTTTTTTTTTTCTGGTGATCTGAGAGGTGAAGTCGGATGTTATCTTGCATCTGATAATGAATGTTCTTAGCTATGCAGAAAATATTCATTATTATTGTGGATTGCTGCATTTTTTATTTATTTATTTTTTTTTTTTTTGTATTTCGGATGTAATTGAGGCAATACATGTGAATCATACAGAATTTAATTTTTCAAGTGTCCACGTGCTTTTTCCGAAACGGAAAAAAAAAAAAAAAAAAAAAAAAAAAAAAAAAAAAAAAAAGGGACGCAAAGTTGATGTTTTAGGAAAAGAGTCTTTGAAAAACATCTAACAAAAACACTAGTTTTTAGTTGACTTCATTAGTTTTGCCTGTTACTTTTTGCATGTTGAGGCTTAATTTATTATCACATGAAGTAAGAACAGCATTTGTTATTTATCTTAGTCCTAAATTAAAATCATTATGAGATGTTTAAATATAAATAATGTAACGTTATAAAAGATTAATAAATAAATTTAAAAATTACATTCTGACACAAAATATTGTTTACTTTTATTTATAATTCATCAAAATTAACTTTATAAAGCGCAAATTTAAGAATAATAAAAGAATCATTTGATCAATTTCCCGATGAAAGGAAAATAGGTCAAAAAATCATTTTCCTGTTTCATTGTTACATCGATGTACCCCCCCCCCCCCCAACTTTCATGCTGTCATGAATAAAAAATAAGCTTTTGAAAATTTAAAGTTATTATTATATTATAGTTTTAGAAATTTCTTTCACGAATGGTAAGTATTTTTAAACTTATTTTCTCTAATGCGCTTATCTAAAAAGCTAGATCATGGGAGAAAAAAAAAGAAGAGAAAAGCAAGGGGGGGGGGGGGGGGGGTGCTGATGCAATATTTATGTTTTTGGCATGGATCCGAAATCCGGAAAATTCCGAAAACCGGAATCGGATCGATCCCGATGGTGCCGGATAATAGGTCCTGTACTGTACATGTGCAATCAAATCTAAAAATTTTTATAGTGTTTATTTTATGAATTAGAATACTTATATCAACAGCATTTATTAATATATACTATTTTTGTAATTGTAGTCTCTTGTTTTTAGTTAATTTTTTTTATTTTAAGAATCCACTTATAAATATTATCTATACTAATAAAAGAAAGTTTCGCTCTGTGTGTGTGTCTGTGTGTGTCTCTCTGTGTGTGTGTGTCTGTTGGCGATGGCTAGGAAAATTTAGCCCACCTAGAAGGCTGGAAATTTAGATTTAGGTAGTCCAAACCCTCTCCTGGTGCAACATTACTTCAGAATTTTAATATTTTAATTACTTTCTGAAATATTAATTAAAATGCACAAAGCACTCTCATTAAAAATACGCTTTTATTCTCTTGGGTTGGTTGGTTCACTGGTTGGTTGCATCAATTCTTCACAGAAGTAATTAAATAAACCAGAGTAGCGATGCAAAAATAAGGATTTCTAAGGAAATAGTGGTCGCACGGCTCTGCCGTTACAAACATACAACCGTGCACACGTAGCGCCATCTGCCGACGCGAAACTGAAAGTGTCATTAATGCAGAAGAACTGATGCAACTGTCCTACTCGAGCGCCATCACCATCTATTTGAAACATTTTAGAGGGACGTTTTTCGTTAGAAATCTTTGGATGAAAGTCGAGTGTTTCATGAATTAGTGTTTTTTTTTTTTCAGCTAAATATTAATATTTTCACACAAAAGTTATACCCATGCTTAGGAAACATTTTTTTAATACTCATAAAAATTTGGATAATAAGATTTTTTTTAAAAACATTAAATAAAAAATTAGAACACTTCTAACAGGCAATTTTGTCACTACAAATTGGCAATTCTTAAGTTCTTGCTTGAGCTGCGGATAGTTTAGCGAGAATTCTTGAAGCTTTCTATTGCAAATTTATTAATATTAATATTTTATATCTATATTAATAAAAGAAAGTTTCGCTCTATGTGTATGTCTGTGTGTGTGTCTGTTGGCGATGGCTAGCAAAATCTAGCCCACCTAGAAGTCTGGAAATTTAGGTGTGGATAGTCCAAGGTCTGGCCATGTGCACCTGAGCCTCAGAATTTTAATATTTTGATAATTAGCCTAGATATTAATTAGATTCTCATTAACCATTGCTTCTATAATGTCATCTTTTAAGTCAAAATGGCGAAAGAAACGAACTGGCGCGTTGGATTTGCAAGCGGAAATGAACAAATTCGAAATTATTTTACTAATTAGCGAATTTTAAGAAAACTAATTGAGATATCAATTTGAAAATTTCTGAGCATATGTAAAAAAAATATTCTGTATCTGAATATGTAATTTTTGAAAAATTCGGTTGGTAATTTTTTTTATTTATGCAAAAATCTGCCGGCGCCAGTGAAAATGATCCGAGAAAGTTTCAGACAGGGATCGGCTTATTGAAAACTGAACTACAAAGAGATCTGTTTCTCGGGCCGAACCCTCCATTTAGTTTACGAAAATGAAAGGAAATAATTGCCAATTTTTACTAATGAACAAAAATTCAGGTAACTAATTAAGATATAGATTTGAAATTGATGTCGGGAAGGGGTGTCATCTGCCGGCTATTTTAGCGTAGCGTCTTCGTTATGTTCTAATTATCAGAAAAATGTAATTCTTTTTTTAATGATCGCGTTAATGTAGGTGACGGTGGTTCTCTTGAACAAATTATTCATTATATTTGCGGGTATGGGGAGGGAGGGGGTTAACGCCTTTCTCTGAGATTGTAATTATCTCGGGCCCGGGCAACGCCGGGCGGGTTAGCTAGTATGTATATATAATACAGGTTTCCCTCAATTAGTGCAGTTAATTAATCCTGTTTCAATCTACTGCTGATTGAAACATACATTCAATGGGAATACTACAATAGATCTACAATCAACTTTCTTAAAAACTCAATGTATGTCAATAATCAATATAACAATGATATAGTTTTTGATGTATTACTGTTAGAAAGTACATATTACAACTTGATTTGAAACTTAAAATATATATATATATATATATATATATATATATAATATATATATGTAATTTTCATGAACTTTCATTAACATAAATATGTGACAATTGAGAAACAATAAAAAGTCATTTTTAAGTTTAATTCTGCATTACTACAGTATTTTAAGTTAATTATGTTATTATTATGTTACTATTATCTTAACTCTTAGAAGTTTACATAATTTTGTTTAATATGATTCGATTAATTCAAACTTACATTCCTTTTAACTTATTTAAGCAAAAAGTTATCTATTGTCAATTGCACAGGTTTTTTTTTTCTTTAAATACATTTTGCTTTAACACAAAATTTGATTTTTTAATCCTGAACGTACTTGTATACTTTTACTGATGTCTGAATTTATGTGTATCATATGCTATTGACAAGTTCTAATTTTTTAAAATGTTCTTTGTGTTCCTCAACATTTTCAACAGTTTGACGGTGTTTGGCTGATGAAAATAGATCTGCCCATTACACCAGTGTTTTGCACATTAATGGAAAATTTTTCTGCATTCATTGAGAGAGCCTTTTAAAAAAAATTTACTGCACTAATTGAAACGCCACAAATCGAAGGAAACCTGTATATTATTTTAAAATAAGGATTGTTCATGGAATTTTTCATAAATTACAAAAAACATAAATTAGTTTTGTGCATATACCTATATATATATTAAAACTTTTGTTAATAATAACCATCAAATATATATTATTAAGTATACATACATTAAAACCTCTAAATAACAGACACCTCAGAAGTACGGAATGTATTTTTTATTGGGAAAAACTTCACACTATCACTAGGAAATCTTTAATGTTTCATTAATTTTGTACAATTAACTGTATTATATCTGTAAAATTTCATTTCTTCTTTATAGACTGTAAGAAAAAGGGGAAAAATTACTGTTGGCAATTTAAATGCCAGTTTTTTTGCAAATTATGAGGATTTGGTACCTTTGGAACTATTTTTTTATTTGAGCCTTTATAATATTAATTATTATTAATATCTTTTTGATGGTTATTATTAAATGCTATATTGATAAATTAAATAAAAAATTTCAGCACAGTATTAATTCTATTTCATGTATTGGTTCTTGTCATTAACCAAGATCTCTTCTACCTGTATTTTACCAATTTTAAAGCATTTGGCATCATCTATAAACTTAATTTTTCATGTCTTAAAACATTTAAATTCTTCAACTTTTATCTTTAATTGCTTTATTATTAATTGCTTTCTTTTTATGTTCTTCCTCGAAACATGAAGCACAAAAAGAACACTACATTCAGAATACACTGTACTCGATATTCTCTAAAAATGAAGAAAATGCTGCAGACCTATTTTGACGCTTTCAGAAATGTAACTTGAACAGTAAATGATATAAAGTGCATTGTTAAATGCCTTATTTGGCACATCAATTTCATGGCACTTTGCTTTCTAATTCTTGAAAAATATCGGAGTAGAACTTCAAATTAAAAGCAATTTTAATTAGAGTTGTTAAAACTTTTCTTTGTTTCATAAAATAATTGCATGTTAATTTTTAACTGGCAACATATTTTATTCTTTATTTAAATTACATCAATCTCCGTTAGCAGTGTGAACTGTGGCACCACGTGACATCAGCTGCTGCTGCTATTGCTTGTATGTTATGCATGGAAGTATAATAAAGTTATTTAATATTTGGATTTTGAGAATATAGGTTATTTTCTAGGAAAATTGAAAGTCTGTTCTTTTTCTTTTCTTCAGAAGCTTTTTTAGATTATACGGAAATCTTTTCAAGTAAAGTAAAATAAAATTTTACAGCACTCTTCTCACATACACAACACACTTGTATGCACTAAACATAGTAATGATATTATCCATCCTGAAAAATCAAGTCAGATATAAATGAGGTTATCAGCTGTTGATTAAAACAAAAAAGAAAACTCATATGTTACAAATTAAAACGATTAAACTTTAAAAGAATACTGTTACAAAATCTTAATCTTTTGACAGAGTGGAAAGAAATGTCTACTTACATGCTGGATCCTGCTTGCAATTTATTTCAGACATATTCAACAATCACAACACACTAATCATAATTTGTATCACAAGATTTGTTACACATTGCCCTCCAAGCAAATAACAGAACTCACACTGGACTTTTAGTGATTTTTTTTTCTTATTTAAATTTTTATTTCTCGTGAAAAAGATCATCTTTCATTTTTTGTGGCCAAAATTACAACCTGCTATTCAAAGATAAAAGCATACAAATACATAGATTTGCTGAGTGGGGATTGAAAAGGTGTCTACTATTCGAGAGCGTCTGTTATGGAGGTTTACTGTATATAAGTAATGTTATTTTATCTGAACTCTAGTTAAGATTTACCATTACAGAAACATTGAAGTACAATGATTACAATGTTTGTATTTATTCTTTTCAGGCCCCCTCTATTGGTCATGGACTTCAAAATGCTTATAAGTTAATAAGCCCAGTGTCCTTATTCTCATTCAGTCCTGTGTCTGATATGAAAACTGCAGGTATTATAAATCTCATTCCAAAATGTTGTATGGAAAAAAGTTTTATTTTACTTACATTCCATTTAATTTAATTTTGAAAAAAAAAATTAGAGTAGAACAAATAAATTCCATTCTTATAATAATAGTGATAGTAATCCCCCCCCCCCCCCTAATGTAAGGATAGTAGGAAATGGATCCTTATATAGGAATAAATAATAAATAGGGAAATTAAAAATAGGAATGTTATAGAAGCTTTTCTCTGATAATAATAATTATTAAATTGAAATATGGATTTGCATACTGATAGTTTGAGTATCAAAGTTTTTATGATTTCTAATTGTATATCTTTTTATTGTAATGCAAAAATAGGTGATAGTTTTAATATATAACCTGTTAGTCTGGAAAAAAAATTAAACATTTTTAAATGTTGCCTTTTAAAAGTTTGAAGAAATCTTGAAAAACTAGCATTAAATTTAAGACATACTATTCTTCAGAAATATTTTCTAAAGTTTCTTAGATGTTTCTGAAGAAAAATATGGTTTCAAAGCATATTTGCTGATACTTAACATTTAATGAAAGTGAACACAATCGCATATATTTTTAATTATCCTAGTATTTCAATCTATTTTATATATATATATATATATAAAAGAAAATTATGTTGGTATTTACCTGACCTGTATATATAATATTAATTCATGTTTTTAAAAATTTGTGTTATTCAAATTAATGGAAAAGCACAGTATATAAAAATGTAGCACCATTTTAAATTGATAAATATGATCAAGTAGATTTAAAATAATAATGATAAATGACTTTTAACATTAAATTTAAAAATAATTAAATTTTCACAGACAGGTATTGCTGCTTTTCTTTTCTTTTTGAAGAAATCGTCATCTATTTCATATGTGCATTCAGGGAAGCTATGTACTAAGTTTTAAATATAAGTAAAAACAATAGATTTAATTGATGTTGTTACTTAAATGTAATAGCATATTATATGCATGTATTTTGTTATGTTCTTATCCCATGACAAAATTTATCTTTTTAATTGATTTTAAAGTTGCTTAATTTAAATTTATATAATTTTATGGGTTTTCTTTTTAAATTGTTGTTATTCGGGTAGCTTTATATTTATTTATTTTTACTTGTTACTTGTTGTCTTGATCTATATTTTGTATTGTAATCTCTTCCAGAAAGAGCGTGTCTCCAGCAAGTTGGATTGACATATTTTCTGTTCCTGTTCATTTATTCAGGATTAGAATACTCTCTGAGTTTTTTAACTCACATTCGTTTTGATTTTTCAAGGTAAATTTCTTATCTTATTCTACAAATTCTTTCTTTTTCAGTTTTCTCTTATTTTTTATTATAATATTCACTATGCTTAGTAAAAAATAGCTAAATTTAAATAATTCTTATTGCACAAAAGTATATGTATGTATCGTGTATCCAAGCGAAATAAGTAGTATGTCCACGAATTCAAAAGATGGGAGAGCACATTTGAATAAGATTAATATAGTTTATTATTAAATATATAAAGAATTAAGAAGTTTTCAAGAATGAGGTTGAGGTTGAACTATTTTGTTCATAATTAGTTTAGCTTCAAATGCTAAACTTTCCATATTCAAGTACAAATTCTCTGTATGAAACAGAGCCAAAAAACATGTATTCTCTGCCTGGTTGCAGAGTCAGGACTGAGCTTTTTAACAAAAATCAAGATCAATTTATAATATGCATGATTATAATCAGTTTCACTTCCAATATCATAAAACACATTAAATTAGATCTAAATTATTATAAAAGGCTATAAATCTTCATTTCAGTGACATCAAGTAATTATAAAACTAATAAATCTATTTAAATGATCCCAAAATGAATTTATATCAAGAAATCCCAAAGTTATTAAATTACTAATACATCATCATTAAGATTCCAAAATTAGTATAAAGCTAATAAATCTATATTAAATGACCTTCAAATCATTATATTACTATTATAAACATTAAATTATATCAAAACATTATAAACAGTAAATTATATGAAAGTCATTATAAGGTAATAAATTATGTGAACATCATAGAATAATAAATTATCTCTATTAGTTCAAAATGTATTTACATGAGGGTTTTTCCCATCGTAATCAATTTATAAACAAATAATTATAGTATGCCTACAAAATGATATTACATCCAAACATCCTCCGCCACCGGAGTTCATCAAACATTAAAACTTAAATAATTAAATACTAGATATAAACTGAAATAAAACTTATAAAATTTTAAACATTTTTACCCTTAAGTTTCATTATTAATAAGGTACTAAAGTATAAGAATATAATAATTAAAATATACTTCAGCCATAACTATGCTTCATAATTCACTACTGAAAATAGAAAAAGAAAAAGAACATTAATATACATAATACAAAATTTACAATATTTGACATGTACAAAAAAATAATAAAACACATTGTTCTATTCATCATCATTGTCTATGGGCAGTGGACAAAGTTTTGTGATAGGACGTTTCATTTCTCCATAGGCAGTTCTTAATTTAACCACCCGCACATGGTTATCATCTCCAGGAAACAGTTCGACTATTCTGCCTAATTTCCACCTTAATGGGGGCTGATTTTCTTCTTTTATTAACACTAAGTCATTGATTTTTAGGTCCGGCTTACTTTTCAACCACTTAGTTCGTTGTGAAGTTGCGAGAGATAGTCACAAGACTACCTTTTCCAAAAACTTTGGAAAATCTTTTGCAGGAGTTTCCACCGTTCTAAAGGGGTTATATAAGTAGAGGACTTATCAGGTTCAGGCAAGGAGGTCATTGAAGTTCCTATGATAAAATGCCCTGGCGTTAGAGCAGTCATGTCCCTTGGATCAGAAGATTCAGCCACAAGGGGTCTTGAATTCAGGCATGACTCAATTTGAGCAATTAAAGTAAGAAATTCTTCATAAGTAAGGATTTGTTCACCAATAGTTCTTTTGAGGTGATTTTTCATTTGTTTTATTCCCGCCTCCCAAAGGCCTCCAAAGTGAGGGGCGGAAGGTGGTTGAATTTCCATATTATCATTTCATCAGTGAAGTATTTCTGTATTCTTTCATCAGATGCAATTTTATACATCATTTTCTTTATTTCTCGGTCTGCCCCTACAAAATTTGTACCTCTATCTGAAAATATTTCTAGAGGTTTTCCACGTCGAGCAACAAATCTTTTTAGAGAAGCAAGAAAAGTTTCAGTTGTAAGGTCAGTGACAACTTCAAGATGAATGGCCTTTGTTGCGAAACAAATGTACAAACAAACATAATGCTTAAAAGGTTTCACACCTCGTCCTTTACGAGGTTTGACCAAAAAGGGGCCGGCTAAGTCGACGCCTACTTTTGAAAATACTCGAGCTTGGGTCACACGTGCTGATGGCAAATTTCCCATCAACTGAGATGACAAATTAGATACGTTTCGAAAACATTTCATGCATTTCCTTATTTCTTTTTTCACAGCTTCCTTAGCATTAATTATCCAAAATTTTTGTCGAATAGCTGATATGGTTAATTGAGTGCCACTGTGCAGATGCTTTTCATGAAAATATTTTATTAGCAAGTTTGTTACATGATGCTTTTTAGGAAGAATAATTTGATGCTTTTGGTATTCAGACAGATTGGCATTTCTTAACCTGCCTCCAACACGAAGAATACCATTGCCGTCAGTAAAAGGATGTAAAGGAAGTAGCTTGCTTTTAGAATTTAAGCTATTTCCTGATTTTAGAACTTTCAGTTCTTCTGCGAATTCATCCCTTTGAATCAATTTCACAATAGTATTTGTTGACCTTTCAAGTTCTGGAACAGTTAAAAAACCAGTGACTCGTTCAGATGGACATTTTATATTTTTGATGAATCTGAGACACCAAGCCATAATTCGTTTTAATTTAGTCCAAGAGGAAAATTTAAACAAAAGTTCAAATTTAGGAATATCTTGGGCTACAGAGCAAACAAGTGTTTTGCGTTGTTCTTGCAAGATCTCTTCATCAGGCAGATTTATTGGAGTTTCAAGAGAAAATATCGGTAAAGATTTTTCTTTCAGCCAGGAGGGGCCATGTGTCCATACATTATTATTTATTAATTCAGATGCAGAGCAACCACGAGAGAGAACATCTGCAGGATTTTCTTTTCCCTTACAAAATTTCCATTGTACTGGAGCAACAAGATTTTGTATTTCACGAACACGATTTGCCACAAAGGGCTTCCAGTTATTAGCACTACCCTTAATCCAATGCAAGACAATTTGTGAATCACTCAAACAAAATATATTTTCATTCAAGATTTTTAATGTTCCCTTTAAATAATTAGCTAATCTTGCAGCTGTGAGTGCTCCCAGAAGTTCAAGTCGGGGCAGGGTTATTTTCTTGAGAGGTGATACTCTGGTTTTAGACATAACAAATGAAGTTTCACAGGAGAGAGGATCACGAATATAAACAACTGAACCATATCCCTTTAAACTAGCATCAGAAAATGCAAAAAGTTGAACAGTTTCAGGATTTAATTTTGCAATATTTACAAAATATTTTCTAGAAAATTCAAAGTTTGCTAAGTCTTTGATTTCATGATACCATTTCAAGAATTTTTCAGCTAAAGGATCTGGTAATGCAGAATCCCAGTCAATCCCATGTTCCCAAAGTTCTTGCATTAAAAATTTAATTCTTATCACAAAGGGAGAGATTTGACCAATAGGGTCATAAATTTTAGCTGCAGTTTGTAAAACTAGGCGTTTGGTGATAATCTTATTATCAAGTCCTACCAAAAGGGGTTGTATATCTATTTTCAATGTGTCATTATTTGTTACCCATATAATACCTAATACCTTTGAAAGGTTTTGTTCAAGAGTGTCTTCCTCAAAGTTTATCCCATGTTCCTTCCATAAAAATTTTAAATCTCTAGAATTACTCTTAAATTTCCTAAGTTTCATTTTAGCCTCACCCAATATCTTCTCTGCACCAGTTGATAAAATGAACGTTTCATTTACTGAATCTGCACCATGGAACAGATCATCCACATATAAAGAAGTATCCAGCATATTAACTATTTTTTCAAACAAATCTTTATACCCCTTAATATGATGTTTGATAGTCGCAGCAAGGAAAAATGGTGAGGTTGTTACACCAAAAGTTACACGGGTCATGCGATAAACCTTCAAAATGGGATTGTTACTTGTTATATTGTCAAACCATAAGAACCTCAAAAAATTTCTATCTTCATCTTCTATCTGGATTTGCAAGAATGCTTTCTCTATATCTGCTGAGAATGCAAATTTGTGAAGGCGGAATCGTAAAATAATGTCCAAGAGATTGGGATTTAAATTAGGACCAGAAAATAAACAATCATTTAAAGATTTTGCAGCCTTATCTTTAGATGAAGCATCAAATACAATTCTAACTTTAGTTGTAGATTTATCTTCCCTTATTACTGGTCTGTGAGGCATGTAATAGGTATTTATTTCATTTTCATTAAATTTACATTCTTCGATTATACCCAAACCAGATTGTTCATTTATTATTTTCTCATATTGATTAAGTAACCATTCATTTTTGCACAGTTTTGATTTTAATCCCCAAAGTCTATGTTTAGCAATATCAAAATTGGGTTCTAATTCATTTTTATTTAACTTCCACAAAAGTTTTGTTTCATATCTTCCGTTAACAAAATTTAAATTTTCATTAAAGAAATCAATAGCATCTAAATCTTTTTGTGAAAATAGTTCACTTTTACTATCACAAATACCCAAAGATTCTAAATTCCAAAACCACTGCAAATCAAAATTTTCTGCTTCATTAACCGATACAAAATGAGCATTAATTGTTTCAGTACTTTCAGTGTTTATTTTTCCTACTATTGTGTAATCAAAAAGTGTGTTAGCTACATATAAATGATCGTTAATTTCTTCAACGATTCCTCTCTGAACATTCCAAAAATAATCAGCTCCAAGTAAAATTTGTACTTCTGATTCATTGGGGGAGGGATCTGCTAACCTCCATCTCTTACCCTCGACATATTTTTTGATTTCAGGGTCAGAATTAGGAACTTTCAAAGTTGTTGCACTAATCAAGTCGGTAGCTAATACCTCAACATTTATGAAACGATGATAATTCATTTTGCTTCGTAATTTAATTTTAAAAACATCATATTCTTCTTCGCGACCTTGATTAATGCCAAAGGCAAAAACAGTTAAATATTCTTTCCTCAAAACAGGCAAATTTAATTCACTAGCTAGTTCTTTTGTTATGAAGCTTTTTTCACTTGCCGAATCCAACAATAAACGAACTACTTTTGATTTTGAGTTACCTTGAGCTGTTACGCAACATGTTTGCAATAAAACAGCATGCTTAGAATTTTTCAAATTACAATGAGAATTAGAAACAATAGTTTGATTTTCCGAAAGTTCTGGTTTCAAAGGTTTCTTAAAACAAAATAATTTATTATGTTCAGTACTTTTGCAATTTACACATGGTTGTAATTTTATTCGGCATTGTGATGATAAATGCGATTTAAGAAAGCATCGATAGCATCTTCCTTCCTTCTTTAACATTAATCTTTTTTTATCGTCAGCTATATTTTTACACTCAGACGATGAATGATCATTGGTTTTACAAAATACACAGAAAACTTTAATATTAGCACTTAAAGTACTGGCATGATATTTATTTGATATTTTCTTTTCACAATATTCAGATTTGTTTTTATGTGTGAATGAAGAACTTGCATCATTTTTAGGTGCGTTCGTAATTATATAAATACGTAGCACCTATAGTCGTCGTTTGGTCCGTCCGTCTGTCTGTCTGTCCGCATATAACAACGCAAAAACTACCCAACCAAATGGTTTGCAATTTAAAATATATTATCTTTGCAGAATTTTGTCGAGACATTTCAAATTTTATTAAAATCGAATCAAAACTTTAGGAGATATTAATAAAAATATTTATTAAGAAATTTGAATTTTTTTTTTTAAATCGGTGCTTTTTTGTTACAGGAGCTTCCGAAGTTTAATCGTCAAGCGACCGAGATACTTATTTTATGACAGAAATTAATCTGCAGACGATATAATTCATTTCACAGAATTAAAAATCATCAAGATCTGAATATTTATATAACTAGCTGATACATATATATCTGAATATTTATATAACTAGTTAAGATATTTGTATGAACAGTGTCATAAAATATATACTTAACTAGCTGTTTAACCCGTTCTACGCACGGGATATCATGAATTTAATTCTAAAACGTGCGTACGAACGCACCTCGTTTGTAACGTTTGAAGTACAATTTCCAACTTGTTAGAATTAGTCATAGACAAAGCCTTTTCCCTACATTCTATTTCACATTTAAGAAATGCAATTAAATCGGTTACATCTGATTCATGACTAAGATCCCTTTTTCTATGATATTCTATTACTAATTCATGGGGTAAAAGCTTTAACAAAATAGGATTTAGCAATTGTCCATAGGAACTGGATGTTACACCTAGATTTCTTAAACTTCTGATATTAATTTCACACATATCATGCAACTTTCGTAAAGCATTTAAGTTCGAACAATTTTTAACTGGATCCATAGTTAACAAATTAGTCATATGTTTATTAATAATAATATCAACTTTACCATAGCGATCTTTTAGTAAATCAATACAAGTATCATAATTTTGTTCTGTCAATGGAAATCCTTCTACCACATTATAGGCCTGGTTACATAACAAGGATTTCAGATAGGCAAATTTTTCTACTTTAGTTAATGATTTATTCTGGTGAATCGATGTTTAAAAACAGTTAAAAAATTCTACCCATTGTTCAATATCGCCAGAAAATTTAGGAATATTTAATTTAGGCAATTTCATTGTGCACAAATTTATTTCTGTTCCACTGACAGAACTATTCAAACCATTTATGGAACTACCAGTTATCATAGATGTAACATTATCTTTATTACATTTAATTAATCTATTTTTTATCTTAAATTTAGCACTTATCAATTGATCATTGTACTTTTCAGTACTAGCAAGATCTTTTTCATATTCTTTAAGATCAGTAAATTGTTCTTCAATTTCACGATTCAAACTTTGAAAGGTAGATTCTTTTGAACTTAATAGTTCTTGAATTTCTAGTAAATCATCTACCTTTGTATTATCAACATCATCAGCTAATAATGTTTCCATTTTTGTTATCAATTTAGAGAAACTTGTTCGCTCAACTGAGCGCTTTGACTTAAGCTTCTCAAGATTTTCCATTTTAATACACAATTTTTATTTTTCAAAACATGAAATATAATTCATAAATGAAAGAAGCTTTCTTACCTGTTAATTCCAGGTAATATTGATTCAAGTGGTAATTCCAGGTAATGCTGATGCACTGTTACACAATATCTCTAATAATCCATCTTGTGGTTTCTGGCACCAAAATGCACAAAAGTATATGTATGTATCGTGTATCCAAGCGAAATAAGTAGTATGTCCACGAATTCAAAAGATGGGAGAGCACATTTGAATAAGATTAATATAGTTTATTATTAAATATATAAAGAATTAAGAAGTTTTCAAGAATGAGGTTGAACTATTTTGTTCATAATTAGTTTAGCTTCAAATGCTAAACTTTCCATATTCAAGTACAAATTCTCTGTATGAAACAGAGCCAAAAAACATGTATTCTCTGCCTGGTTGCAGAGTCAGGACTGAGCTTTTTAACAAAAATCAAGATCAATTTATAATATGCATGATTATAATCAGTTTCACTTCCAATATCATAAAACACATTAAATTAGATCTAAATTATTATAAAAGGCTATAAATCTTCATTTCAGTGACATCAAGTAATTATAAAACTAATAAATCTATTTAAATGATCCCAAAATGAATTTATATCAAGAAATCCCAAAGTTATTAAATTACTAATACATCATCATTAAGATTCCAAAATTAGTATAAAGCTAATAAATCTATATTAAATGACCTTCAAATCATTATATTACTATTATAAACATTAAATTATATCAAAACATTATAAACAGTAAATTATATGAAAGTCATTATAAGGTAATAAATTATGTGAACATCATAGAATAATAAATTATCTCTATTAGTTCAAAATGTATTTACATGAGGGTTTTTCCCATCGTAATCAATTTATAAACAAATAATTATAGTATGCCTACAAAATGATATTACATCCAAACACTTATTTCTGTATCAAATAACAGGGATACCAGCATAATGAATTAAAGGGGAGGGGCAAGATTTTAGAACAGAGTGCCTCTGATTAAGTCATGCCACAGTCTAAGCTTGGCAATTTTTAAATATATCAACATAAAAACAGGGCTCATACTCCACGAAGGAAATCTCAGGGGGAAAACCTTTGGTTCTGAATACTAGGAAAATCTCACGGAAGATCCAAAATGTACTCCAAAACCTGAAAAAATGGTTAATTACTCTGGGAAATGCAAGCAATCATTACTATTTGCATGTTTTGTGATGTCATAATGATATTCAACTAAGATCAAAGAAGCAACTACTTAAACATAAAAAAATAATAAAGAAATATGCAGACTTGAAAAAAAAAAAAAAAAAAATAAATTATTAAGTTGCAGAGTCAGAAAAATAGTCTAGTATTTTTGTTAGATAATCATCGATAGATATTTTGCTTTATGAGAACCCATTGTCTCATTTATTAAAGGTTTTATTAATTCTTAAATGACAATTCCTTCTTTTAAAGAATTGGTTGATTTTTTTAAATAAATAATTCTTTAATCTATTATAAATAATGCAACAATAACATTATATATATATATATATGAAAGGATAAAAGATAAACCCCTTTTTAAAATGCAAAATCCCTTTTTGCCCCTTTTAAAATTTTAAATTACCGTTTTAAAAAATAGAAATTTAAATCAAAACTTTTTAAATGCTTTAATAATTGTGTTTCAATTGATTGAAGTTCCCGTTGCCCCTGTTAAATTAGTTTTCCTGCATCGCATCTTATAACTTTCAAAGATCATTTTCTGACTCTTCATAAGAATATTTGTGCTGACGCTAACGCAACTTTAAAGTCTTGCTGCATCCCATCGGCCGATGGAGCCAACGCCTTTATTCCGCACAATCAATCACTCAGCTTGCGGCCAATTAAAATTAAAAATACACCTCTTTTGACTTCGATGACCTCTAGCAGAAATAATGCAAAACCTCATATTTATACCATTGCACGGATATCAGGAACGAACATTTTACGATTTCCCTCATCTAACCAATCCATGCCAATCTGCTCTCTCGGATTTGCCTCGCGATGTACGAACCTTTGATGTCCAGACAGACTTAAAAAGCAGCTCTCACGCCAATATGGGCCTGGTTTAAAAGGACTCGTGTAATAAAAAGAAATAAACCAGGTTCCGTAATAAACTGTGTCTTCATTTAACAATTGAATCCCGAATAACAAACGCTCACAGCCCATGACTACAGAGGAATATGCTCGTAACTTCGAGTGAGCGCTTTGACGTAAGTATGGAGCCGCCATCAGTCTGCACAGCCACCGGCCCGGCACCCAGCGCACTTCAGAAAATTATATGCCATTACAAAAACAGATGCAGAACCCTTACCTCGAATCGACACCCTGTTAGATAAATTGGCGCATGCTAAAATTTTTTCCACTCATGACTTAGCTAGTGGATATTGGCACATTCCTATCCACCCTCGAGACACTGAGAAGCTGGCATTTGCCACCACCTTTGGATTATATGAGTGGAATCGTTTACCGTTTGGATGGAAAAACGCACCTGCTTGGTTTAACCGTACCCTCCGTAGAATTCTTAATAAATACAAAATTGACTTTGCCTGTAGTTACTTTGATGATGTTATTGTATTCTCCCAAAATGAAGAGGAACATTTATGTCATTTAGAGACATTATTTAATATCTGTGTTCAAGAAAACCTTAAACTCAAATTGTCAAAGTGTAATTTTGTGAAATCCAAAATTAATTTTCTAGGATATGAAGTTTCGAACGGTTGTATCACACCTGACAACCCTAATATAGAGACGATTAAGAAATTAACACCACCAACGAATGTAAAAGAATTACAACGTTTTTTGGGATCTATAAATGTTTATCACAAATTTATTCCAAAGTATGCTAACATTCGATACCCTCTCAACAATTTGTTGAAGAAAAATGTCCCTTATGTGTGGGACCAAAATTGTCAAAATTCTTTTGAAAAATTAAAAAATGCTTTAATTGAAAAACCAATCTTAAAGTTGTTTGATCCCAAAACACCTTGTCATTTGTTTGTAGACGCATCAAGTCATGGAGTGGGATGTGTAGTGAAACAAGTTGATGAAAAAGGAACATTACATCCTATAGCATATCACTCTAGAAATCTTCGCGATTATGAGAAAAATTATGCAATTACTGAGTTAGAATGTTTGGCGATTGTGGATGCTTTAGATAAATTCTATCATTATTTACACGGTCAAAAATTTGTCATACATACAGATCATGCGGCACTTACCTGGCTCAAAAGTGTTAAAAATTTAAGAGGACGTCTTTTCCGCTGGTCCCTAAAACTTAGTATGTTTGACTATGAAATTAAATACCAGAAAGGCTCCACTAATGTTGAAGCTGATTATCTAGACAACCTGTTTCAGAAAATTTACCCCATATTATACATCTCCTTGACTTGAATGAAGTAAGAGACAATCAGAAGAAAGAAAATGTAACAATTGATGGTAAAAAGTACACTGAGATAAATGATGTTGTTGTTATTAAAAAGAAAGGTTTGTATAAGATTGTGGTCCCCATGTCTTTACGTTTACCCCTATTAGAAAAAACCCACACACAATTTGGCCACCCTGGAATTTATAAAATGATAAATTTAATCTCTCTGCAATATTATTGGCCTAACTTTAATCAGGACATTGAAAATTTTGTAAAACACTGCCACACTTGTCAGATAAACAAAAAATGTAGACAAAAAAGATTTGGCTTATTGCAATTAATGCCCCCAACAGAGATACCTTTTGAATGTTTGGCAGTAGACTCTGTTGGCGGATTTAATTATTACAATTCTATAAAAAAATATTTGCATTTAGTCGTTGACCATGCAACTCGCTATGTGTGGGGTTTTCCTTCAAAAAGTGTAAGTACCGAAACTTATACAAACATTTTGAAACAATTATTTCAAATACAAGTACCAGATAGATTGTTAACTGACAGAAATGGAGCATTTACAGCTTCCAGGTTTAGGAGATTTCTTCGTAATTACAATATAAAACACAGATTGACGAGCAGCCATCACCCGGAAACGAATGGGAAAATTGAACGACTAAATCAGACTATTGTCACTAGATTAAAATGTAAAGTCAATTCCACATCCAAGAAAATACCTTGGACTAAGCTTTTAGATGAAGTCTTATATGAATATAATAATACCCCTCATTCTGTAACCCAATTCACCCCTAGCTATTTATTTTTAGGAAATTTACCATATGATCCTCCTTTACCAAATATTTGTTACTATCCCCCTGTGGAAGAAGCTAGAAAATTGGCTAAAGAGAGAACAATTGCTTACCATAAAAAGAATAAAGTCCGTTATGATGCTCGTTTCCTTCCTGTAAAGTTTAAAGTTGGTGACATTGTGATGTATGAAGAATTTCAGTATCCAAATACCCGTAAATTGACTGCACCATATTCTGGCCCATACACCATTTTAAAACAACTTTCTGATGTATCCTTTGAAATTGATAAACCCAGCCCACATTTTAAGAGAAATTCCGAAATTGTTCATTCCTCCAAGTTAAGATACTATCACCCTCCTCAATATCTTAAACTCAGCCATGAATAAACCCCATCTATCTCTTTCAGCTGTCAATTTTTTTAAATTTTTGCTTTCCTATCGTCCCCCTTACTCGTAGCATTTGGATGAGGACCCAGCTGGGCGTGTAACCTATCTCCTCAGCAGTGTAGAATGATGGTGACAGTTTAAAAGTACTGTTAGAATTTTTATTATTTTAAAAAAATATTATAATGACGAATTGATGACACATGAAGGGGTCCTCCGCTCCGTGGCCACCCATCTTTAGCCGGACTGTTTTCCCAGATTCTCTTTCCAGGTTGAACGGAGAATCTGGCAAAACTGCTTCGCTTCCCCTCTGCAGGTGAATATCGATTACCCACTTTTCTTTTTCTGTCGTGCAAGTGGCACATTTTTGGGTGATATTCCCCTCAGAGTATTAAAACCCATATCGCACTGACCCTGCGCATGGTGAAAATTATAGCAAGTGTATATTTAGTTTTTATTAGCTGTAGTTTTCTTTTTTTTTTTTAAACAACTTAGTGTTGTTTTTCATGGATATAAACCTAAGGCTGGATCATAGAAGTAGCTAAGTCCCTACCAAAACAGAAAGGTATATGAAGAAATATAATTTGTTTTTTGTTATTAGTACTTTAGGATATTTTACTGTTATTTTATCTCAGTGTGAAAATTCAATATCTCTAGAAATGCAAGCGTTTCAAATTGCATTTGATATACAATATATTTTGTTGATAGTATTAGTGCATATTTTGTATTATTGAATATTTTATATTTTTGAATATTTTGTATTTGTGAATATTTTTTTTTACATTTGAACATTGTCTATTATTGAATATTTTTTAAATTGGAATATTTTTTACATTTGCATATGTTGTATAGTTTTCAGTATGTTTACCTGTGAATATTTTAATATACTATATAATGGTTGCAATTTGCAATTATACACCAAAAGGATGTTTCCCAACAAACTATATCAAAAACTTTAAAACTAAAACTGGAAACGAATGGGAAACACTACAAACACAGTTGTGTTACAATAATTGGTATAATCAAGATATGTCTCGAGACACATTATTGTTTTGCTGCAGCACCATTGAAAGAATTCCAATGTTTTAGTGTAACCAATATTTTTATGTAAATTTGATATATAAATGTAAAAATAGGTCCAATTGACTTGAGAGCTGAAGTAAATACTGAAGAGCTGGAGAAATTACTTGAGAGCTGGAGAAAATAAGAATCTAAAAAAAAAAAAAAAAAAAAAAAAAAACATGGGTTAAATTCACGAGATAAGACCCACAGGTCTTGCAGGCGAGCCCTGTGGCTCTTGTTTTAGTGGGGGGGGGGGGGGGGGATATGAAAGGATAAAAGCTAAACCCCTTTTTAAAATGCAAAATCCCTTTTTGCCCCTTTTAAAATTTTAAATTACCTTTTTAAAAAATAGAAATTTAAATCAAAACTTTTTAAATGCTTTAATAATTGTGTTTCAATTGATTGAAGTTCCCGTTGCCCCTGTTAAATTAGTTTTCCTGCATCGCATCTTATAACTTTCAAAGATCGTTTTCTGACTCTTCATAAGAATATTTGTGCTGAAGCTAACGCAACTTTAAAGTCTTGCTGCATCCCATCGGCCGATGGAGCCAACGCCTTTATTCCGCACAATCAATCACTCAGCTCGCGGCCAATTAAAATTAAAAATACGCCTCTTTTGACTTCGACGACCTCTAGCAGAAATAATGCAAAACCTCATATTTATACCATTGGACGGATATCAGGAGCGAACTTTTTATGATTTCCCTCATCTAACCAATCCACTCCAATCTGCTCACTCGGATTTGCCTTGCGATGTACGAACCTTCGATGTCCAGACAGACTTAAAAAGCAGCTCTCACGCCAATATGGGCCTGGTTTAAAAGGACTCGTGTAATAAAAAGAAATAAACCAGGTTCCGTAATAAACTGTGTCTTCATTTAACAATTGAATCCCGAATAACAAACACTCACGGCCCATGACTACAGAGGAATATGCTCGTAACTTTGAGTGAGCGCTTTGACGTAAGTACGGAGCCGCCATCAGTCCGCGCAGCCACCGGCCCGGCGCCTAGCGAAGCCACGATCGAGGGCCCCAACCACCGAAGGTGTCCCGCATCGTTTCATATATATATATATATATATATATATATATTTTTTTTTTTTTCATTTTTGAGACATGTGCATGTGTCTATATGATTCAGCAGATTGTTGGGCAAATACTTAACTTGTGTTTTAAGACAGTTTCCAATTTTATACAACTAAGGTAATGGGGAAATCAAATATATTGCTTTTTATGTATGATGTATAACTTGACTTTTGAGATTACCTTTTTGTAGCAAGGGGTGACAGTGGTTTATAAATGTTATTAATTATTGATATGGAAAAATTATTGATCCTGAAAAATAACTCAAGAATTATTATTTTCTTTAATAAGTATGAGCCCTGAAAAAGCAATACATGAATTTAACAATTAAAAAATGTTAATATTCAAAATTAATATTTTTCAAAGTTGAATATATGAGCAAATAACCAAAAATGTCTGTTCTCACTTTCTCTCTCTCTCTCTTTCTTTCTTTCTTTCTTTCTTTCTTTCTTTCTTCTTTCTTTCTTTCTTTTCTTTTTTTTTTTTTTTTTTTTGTTATTTGTAAGTAAGAAGCCTTGTTTCCTCCCTTTTTTAAGACCATTTTTAAATACATAACTATAAAAAACAGTACAGAAATGTTAATAAGTATGAAATATTAAAAATCCAAAAATAAGTTCTACCGCCTTTTTCAAAAATAGCTGTTACCCGTGACTTCATTCACGTATCATTAAAAGAAGAATAAATACATTAATTAAGCAAAATACTTCATTCCTAATAATTAGAAACGTAAGTAATTAACTAACTCTTCATCACATTCCATAGGAGACAATACAGTATTTCTATGTTATAGAGGCCTTGACATAACTAAGTTTTGAGAAAGTGAAATTTTGTGACAAATAATCACGAAAAGGAAACTGCAACAATGAAAAAAGGTGGGCCAAATAAAATCGTAGAAATCGGCGAATTGTGTAAAAACATATGTCAAGTTTACCTGGTAAACCATTTTACTTTTAACGTCTTTGTGAAACATTTTAATAGCCATTCTTCAAAGATAATGGTAATGGTATATTCTTTTTCATTAAATTCAATTCTTGTGAATAGGGAGCAATAATTGTAGACCTAAATGCAAGGAGTTTAAATTTGCCTCCTTGATTTAATCTATAACTGAAAAAAAAATCTTTATTTCTAAATGAAAATATGTTGACAGACGATATTTGTTCTCCAGAATAAATTGATTCATGAAGTTTGAATATGTGAAAATACGTTTTTATTTTTCTAAAATTTTACTGTAATCGAGATTTTTTTTTTCCTTTCACCATCTATTCCAATTGAAAATAAATTCTTTTTTTTTCAGTTTTAATGAGAAAAAATATATTAATCCATTTTATTTCTTCTTTTTTATCCACAAAATTGGAATAATTTAGTTGCCATTTTTAGAAAAACTTAGTTAAATTTACAAATAATAATAATAATAATAATATCTTGGAATTTAAATCATTTTTTTTTAATTCTGAGAGTTTATGACATCCTCGGATCAATGATAACCGGTGTTAAGTAAATCGCATTGCGTTCGACAATCTGAAAGGAGTAGTTGCGAAATACAAACAGGCGGTCAGATTTTAATATAAAAGATTCATATTTATTTTTATTTTCCTAATAATCATGGTGTGGTTTTTGCCAAAAAACTCTCATCTGTATGTAACTGACATTCATGCATAATAATCGGTATAGATAGAAAAAATATTTAAATTTTTCGTTTAAAATATGGCGTTAAACTCATCTACTTTCTAAACTTACCGATTATTGTATTATTAATGTAAGGAATTGATTCACGCTCTTTGTAAAACACATTTGAAAATTCCCGTTTTATTTCAAATATGACGTCACTTTTTCCTCAGAGAAATCTCTTTTTAATGGCGTAATTCTTGTTAATTTTCTTTTTCTGGCAATCAGGATGTAAATTTTAGCGGAAAACTCACATTTGTATGTAACTGGTATTCCAGCTAATTATTAATCAGTATCGATAAAAAATATTTCAGTTTTTCATCTTAAATATTATGTCCATTATCTATCTGCTTTCATTATACATTGATATTCATGCTCCTTGTATTATTACGAATATTTTAAAATACATGTTTTATTTATGACGTCATATTTGTCCAAGCCAAGGAGGATCCTTTTCATAGTTCCATGGTCCAAGAGAAATCTATTTTTTAATAATATAATTATTGTTGCATTTTTCCTTCTAATTATAACACAGTTTTTGACAGAAAAATATCTTTTTAATGTAACTGATATTCATACTTCATGTATAATAACAAATACTCCATATTTTTGTTTGAAATATCAGGGAAATTCATCTTCTTTTGAATTATTTTTAATTTTTAGTTTTCACGTGAAAATCGTTCAATTGAAAATTAATTGTTGAGGAAAAATGATTTTTCCGTGTTTTATTTATTGGCAACATCAAAGCCCTAGCAACGATAAAGTAAAATGGTTAAATTGTATGGAAAAATGTCCATTTATTCTCTATGAAGTAATGAAATTTTTAATTATTAGGAAAAATATTTGAATAAAATAAACAAAAACCAGCCTATGTTCATTCCCGGGTAATAATAAACCTGTATGCAAAGATACAGGATAATTAAATTATCCATTTTGACGCTGGCTTCAGCCTAACATTTGCACACAATCGGATTTATAAGATTATTAGGATAACAAATTCAAACATATTTATTTTTTATTAGGGAAGCTCGGCCCCTTGAATCCCCAGTTTAAGATAATTTGTAAATACCTGAATATGTTAAAAAAAAAAAAAAAAAAAAAAAAAAAATCTCAAGTGACTACTTGATTTTCTGAATATTTTACAGAACACTATGCATTCAAATAAATAGTAATATAATGGAAGCTCAATCAAGAGTCTTGAGAGGAATCTTTTGGGTGGATGCAGAAATGGCACTTTCAATCAGTATTATCTGTAATTTAAAAAAAATAGCGTTTTCAAGTGGCACAATATTTATATTACTCTCAGCATGTCCAGCATATACTGTTCTATACCACAGTATACTAAAATTTTCATAAAATACACCTGGAAAAGTCAGGTAATTTCATTCTCTTGTATGACTGTGCGAGTACCAACTGTGCAGCAGATATCTAATTCCAAACAATATTTGAAATTATGTTTAAATTTATATCTGATTTGTTGTTCTATCAATGTAAAGTACTGTGCTCTAAAAATGTGTTTTCTTGCTTGGTTGTATATTTTGTGAAGGGAAGAAATACAAAGAGATGAAGTTCATACAATGAAGATAAATAGCTTTGTGCTATGATGAATGCTTACTTTGTAAAAAATACATATAAGGCAATCCATAATGCAAAGTACAGAGATGTCTTTCTAGTTCTCTCTAGAAAGAAAAAGGGTGGAGGTGCTAGTCACCAATAAGGCACTATTGAAGCAGAAAAAGGGCACTATTTCAAGAGAAAATGGTACTGTGTTTAATAACAAACAAAAAAAAAAAAAAAAAAAGAAAAAGAAAGAAAGAAAGAAAAGTAAATTTTTGGTGAGATAAATAAAGCAACAACATTAATTTTAAATGATTTTATGAATTATAAATAAAAAGATATAATTAAATTATAACAATTTAATAATATCAAGTGGTTTACATAAAGGAAGTTTTATAATTTTTATAAGCTCTTGAACTCACAGATTTAGAAATAGCATGCACAAGAAATATTTTTCTGAGAGATCTCAGGGTACATCTAGGGGTGCACTGTTTTATTTTTATAAAGGATTGAGTGTAATAATGGCCTAGAGAAAACACTATGTCTGTCATTAATGTTAAGCTCAAAAATAACATTATATGTTATGAAATGTGCTATGGATTTCATTTTAATCCCTATATACTCACTTATAAATATTTCATAATTTCAATCTTTTCTCCATTAAACAGAGTAAAAAAGTTACTTTGAAATAAAGTTTATTAAAAACTTTAATTTACTGATTTCTTGCCTATTTTTCAAGCATGTAATTTTTTACAATAAACATTGGTTTGCTACAATTATGCAAATAAATGTTTGTCGCATGGATGCCAGTAAAAGAAAATCTAAGAAGAGGCAAGATTCTGGAACAGATATGCCAGTAGGCTAGGAATTTTCAATCATTTTAAATGTATTTGTATTTTACTTTAGTTAATGTAAAAGATAGCTGTTTTAATAAATGGGCCACATTTTTTTTAAATGAAGGATATAAATGAAAAAAATAAGCTAAACTAAGAATTTTTTGTCAGAACATCCTTGTGTAAGACAATTGTTAAGCGTATCAACATAAAAAGCAATACAGAAATTTAACAATAAGAAAATATTAAATGTTCAAAATAAGATTCTACCAGCATATTTCAAAATGAAGAATTGAAATAATTTTTTTTCTTTTCGTTAAAAGGCCTTGCCCCCTTGTGCCTGTTTAAAATAAATTTTAAACACATAAAAAAAAAAAAAAAAAAACTAGAAACTGTCTTCTGGGGAAGATTTAAAGAGGTAGAGCCCTCCTGATGAAAAATTCTAAGTTCTTCTTTCTCTTAGTGTTTAATTACTTTAAGTCACTTAATAAAAATAACTTTTCCTTTTTTTTTTTTTTTTTTCCAAATGTATCAGAAAAAAAGAAAACCATTAAGTTTCAAAGTCTAAGGTCTCTGTTGTAGAGATGAGACGGGCTCAGACCAAGCCTCGGGCTCAATTTTTATACCAGCCTTCGGGCCCATGCGGGCTCGGGCTCATTCCTTCTGAAACTAACAATTTTATTTATCCTCATATAGAAAAAATAAAAATAACTTTTTCCTCTAAAAAATTACAAATTCCATTTCAAGTAATTTTAATCTTATTTTGAGCAGAATGAATAGAAGGGGAAACAGAAATCTTATTTTACTTTTCTAGTATTAGAATGTTACTTTAAAAGAAAATTTACGATAGTTGCGACATGTCTAACGACTGGGTGATATGACACCAATGCGAAGTGGCGCCAATAATATTTGTTGCTAGATTTTCGTTTGTGAAGTAGGATATTTTTTAATTGGAACGTTTATTTTATTTTATTTTATTTTAGATCTAATGCGAGATTAATATTTTTTTTTCGTTTTTAGTCAATCAGCATTAGTTTAGGTTTGCAAATTTTCAGTCTTTTATTGTGTGCAAGTTATACTAGCTCTTCATATGAAAACAACGTTAGTGATTCTATTTTTAATTATGAACTCTGCTCATGCTAAAGCTCTGCTCTGCACATTTACGAAATCACTTTCATTCGTAAGTACATATAATTGTCATGTATTGTTATTCCGATAGAAAGCAATCGAAGAGTGTTTCAACCTTTTCTATAAAAGCACAGGATCTTTCAGATAACGGTGTCAAATTTTTAATTTAAGCTATTTTTCAGGAACACAAAATATTGTTTTAATTCAAGAATCAATTATAAGTTACAAAATACACCTTTTATAGGAAATAGAAAACGTTGTTCGATTCTTCGGCATAGAAATAGCAATTTCTACAAATTTCATTTATTTATTTATAAAACGCGCTTCGTTAAAGTGTCCATCAGATTTAATTATTGGGAGAGAAAAATATTTACATCTTTTTAAGGAAGTATATTTTATTTGATACCAAACTTCTCTTTTCATAAGATCAAATGTAAATTTCCATAAAATTAATTATGTGTATGGGATGAACAGTTATTTTCACGTACGAAGTTTTAAAAAATGTGATATTACTTTTAAAACAATTTTTAAATATTATGCAATTTTTTTCGGTATTGGGCTCGGGCTCGGATTTAAAATCATCAGGCTCGGGCGGGCCTGGGCTCCGAAGAGAGAGCCTGAACTCCTCTCTACTCTGTTGCTGGTGCCTATGGTTTCCGATACCATAAATGATTATAGTACTCCAATAAAACATGCAACATCAAAGACAGCGTGAAAGATTACCACAACGCCAATCATTATTGTCCAAGCTTAGCAGAAACACATTCTTCTGGTAAAAATAAAAATGACAGTTTATTCAGTTTAATTGTTTTACACAGATTTTCAATATGACAAAACAAATATTTTTGACATTTTTGCTAGTAATTGTAAGTAATTTAATATTTGATCATAGTGTATGAAAACACAGTGAATTTTTTCTTCAATCATTTTAAATGTATTTATATTTTACTTTAATTAATGTAAAATATAACTGTTTTAATAAAACATTTTAAATGTTTCTTAAGTGTTCTTGTTAATTTAATTTTTTCTCCTCTATTTTTTTAGAATGCAGCAAGGTCGAATGTACCTTTTCAGTGGCTTAATTATGATTTTTGTCCATGGTAAGTCTTTGCACTTGTACTAATGTTTCAAACATGAGAGATTTTTTATTTATCATGATTCAAAATATGTAGATAAGCTTAAACTAAAATGCTATGTGGAATAAAACTGTTGAACTCTGTATGTACCAATAATACATAGTACTAGATGTAAGATAACTATAGGGGGGATGAATGGGACAAGGGATGGATGGGACGTTCTCAATATTTCAGACAATAAACTTTTTTTTTTAGTTGCTTACTATCCTTATAGATTTCACTACCATAGTGTGCTTCAGAACCAAAAGCAAGACCACATGGCTGTTTTCACTTTCCTTCAAATTATCATTTCCTGAAAACTCTGCTTAAAAGTAATTTTTTTTACATTTGAAGTTACTTAAATATCTTATGCATTATAAACAATTAAGATATGTTGTAGTTTTTTATTTCAAGGCTCAATATTGGTAATTAAAATGAATGCATATTAACCATTGTGAAAAAATAATTTTTGAGACAAAATGGCTGACAATTGAATATATGCATCATGGGGATGATTGGGACATTTCGAATGCGATGAATAGGATTGTCTCATTCATCCCTAAAGGATGCTGAAAAATATATTTATTAGCTAAACAATATTACAAAGTTTGATAAATTAATAATTTATGGTAATTATTCTTTTAACATTTCATCCTCATTGTAGTCATCGTCTTCAGCCATTGAATGTTTCCGTTTATGGGCCTTTTAAGGCAAAGCTGAGATGAATCCAAGATGATTGGCTAACAAATAATTCTGGAGATCATATTACTATTTACAATCTCTTAGCTTTTGCCAAGGAGGCATTTTTGTCAGCTTTTAGTCCGTAACATTGAATAAAGGGAGGAAAATATTTGTGTCCCATTCATCCCTGCTGTGGGGATGATTGGGACATAGAGAAACTTTTTTTAAATTTCGTAATATTTATTTCTGTATAATAATAATCTTGAATAAATACTGTGCATAAGATGTAGTCAAACACTTAATGTATGAAATGTGATATATAATATTGATAATAACTTAAATAAAATATTTAAAATAAATATTTTTGTGAAAATGTCCCATTCATCCCCCATCTCCCCTACTTGCTTCAAAATATATCGATCCTATAAATTCTCAAAAAGGGACTGGAAATTTTTTTAAATCAAAATTGAAGCTTGTTTTTAGTTTCCAAAATAAGTATATAAAATTTATTTTGAATAATTGAATTAATTCTTTTCTTTTTACTTTTTAATTTAATCTTTATAAATTTTATTAAACTAAAGTTTAAAGGATATATGCTGACAGCTTCTTTATTTTTTTGTTTCCAGCCTAGGAAGTTTACTCTTAAGGTTGAATTTTCTCATTTTTCATGTACTTAAGTTGTACTTTTGGTAATTAAAGAATTTTTAGTAATTAAAATGTTTTAACCAGTGGTATGGTTATAACAGCTTGGGGGGCCCTGTGGCTAATGTAGACTTCAGGCTTCTGCTCCCATCACAAATTACATTATCCTTTTCAGGAGTACATTTTAATTTTGCATAAAGTTACTGTAGGAGTGCTTTTTTTTTTCTCCTTTTACAATATTAAATGCAGATATATCACTGCTTTTCTCAAGGTCACATTGTTTATTTAGTAGATTATGTTTAATTTGTCGTAATGTTATCATAAAATATGTTTTTACTCTTCATACAGTAAAGTATGGAAATGTATATTATATGAGAGTGTCCCTTGGGTCACAGAAGAAAGAAACTTATATGTATGAGTGTACTACTGAAAAGGTGGCACAAATCCACAATTACCAATACCCTTACTGACTTCACACATTTATGCCAATCCAACATTTAAAATTACTTGTTTTCAAAAATGTGTTTCAGTTGAAAAATTCTAGATAAAAAACTCTGAGATGATTCAGGTTATTTCTGGATATTTCTAGATTTAGTACAAATGAAAAGAAAAACTAAAAAGAAGGG
Organism: Maratus michaelseni; assembly: GCA_963931845.1. NCBI lineage: Eukaryota > Metazoa > Arthropoda > Arachnida > Araneae > Salticidae > Maratus > Maratus michaelseni. The sequence goes on from OZ007595.1 coordinate 124,411,606, forward strand.
AGAAGGAAAAATATACCTGTATATATAATGGACAGTGACATTTTTGACAAAGCGTGAGATGATATTTGGATTTGCACGATAATATTGAGGAGGACAGAGCTAGAGACAACAATTTGTAAATCAAGCACTATGCCTAGGCATTTTCTCACATGTTATGAATAGCTTAGTAGAACTACTCTCTTTGTAAACCAAAATTCTACAGATTTGTCTCTGTGTTTTGATTTTAATTTTTTATATTTTATGATTTCTGCCGTTACTAATATTATTTTTATGTACCCCTAAACGGTCCACCATATACCCCAAATTGGGAAACATTAATCTATGTTTAAATTTGTATAAACTTTGTTAAAATTAAATGAATGTAATGAATGTTACAATTTTTTTCTGCAGGTCTTTTTGGTCGAAGAATGTCTCCTGGTAAAGAAGTTAGATCTGCAATCATTGTAAGTCATTTTTATATTTAATAAAATTTTTAATTGAGCTTTAAAATGTGTGTAAAAAGTGTGTTGACTTTTTTTTTTTTTTTTTTTTTTTTTTAATGATTTTCTTTTCTTTTTTTGTTGTTGTTGTTGCTGTTGTTCAATTTAAAAATAAATCAAAACACTTTCTAGGGTGCAGCATTAATTGTTCCAGCATTTATTTTAATTGGAATCTCAAGTGATATTTATACATTATATGCTGGTCTTGCATTATATGCCTTTGGTAAGTAGGATTTTTTTTTTCTTTTCTTGTAATGGTTTGCATTAAACACATTTAATTTTTTTTATGTTTGCTTGATTTTGTATTTGTTGTGAAAATTTTTCATACTATTTTTTCAGAGTAAAAAAAATATATTAACAAATCGATATAAATATCATATTTATAGGGTTACCCTTAACTTACTAAGGTAGATCTTAGTAAGAATTTTTCTTAGTAACTTTTGAACTAATGCTTTTACACTTAGAAAATTCATGTCAAAACAAAATTTTGAATGTGTAAGGTTATTTATATTGTTTTCAGTATATACAGCCATTTGAAACTGTGAATTAAATTATTGAGTGTTTTCTTGCATATTTGATTTTTGGAAATAAGTTCCTTTGGCAGCTGTGACTGGGGTATTGATTGTTTTAATTCTAAATTATTTATTTTACTTTCTAAATTATTTATTTTGCTTTCTGAATTTTTTCTTTAACATAAATACTTGTTGGCTTTCCCAAATTTTTTATGTAAGCACCTATCACTCTCCCTGTTGTCGAACTTTAGGCCATCGGGACATTTTTCGCATTTGTAGATGGCACCACATGCCTTCCAATCCCCCCCCCCCCACACACACACAAATTTCAAGCAATTTAGATGATGATTGACTGCATAAATTTTAATTTATTTCAATAAAAACTCATTATTGGATAATTAATTATGATGGAACCATTTTCACGAATTTTGGTCAATTTTATCTAGCACTACAAAAAAATTAAAAATTAATCAAAAGCTTGTTATTTCATGTTGAGCGAATGCCTTACTTAAAAAGCTTTTAAAAATACAGACTTTCCATTCTCATTCTTATTTTTATTTTAAACAGAAACCAAAGGATATATATTTTTAAACAGTACAAAAATTTCAAACGCCCAATAACAAAGCAAAAACTTATTCTATTTGTTTTTATATTTATAAATAATTTGTACAGTTTATTTTAAAATAAGTTTTACAAATATAAAAGCATTGATTAAAAAATTATACAGAAAAAAATCCTGGCTGAGTTAAATATGATGTATAAGATTGTATTTGCCAGTTTTTAACATATTATGTAATGGGCAATTTTTGAATTGAAATTTTATTTAGTAATTTTATGCAGTTTTACTTTATTATTCAAATGTCACACTTTAATTTCAGAAAATTAATTTCCCAGCAATGCAGTTCCATTACTTTATTATGATCCTTTAGAAAAGCTTTTCATATAGAAATTGATTTTATTTAATAGAATTTCACTTTGTGTTTTTATTTTGTATATCACATTTAGATTATTGTTATTATTATTAAATATTGTGTTTATATTAGACTTAGTATTCCTATTTTTCTATTACTTGATTAGATTAAAAACTTGAAACAAGCGGGAAAAATTCTACCTTACGGCAGAATATAGATTGGCCACCCACAGCTTTTATCGTTGAGATTTTTTCAGCCAAGTCTAACTTGTCAAAAAAAAAAAAAAAAAAAATGTTTGTTAGCTTAAGCCAGCTTTTCCACTTTAGAATTTAGTTAGCGCTCTAAGATTTTCTGTGAGGCTGGCTGAATATATTAGGAACAAACGCATCAAGTTTAAAAAATATTCGGTGACTAAAAGTATTTTTAATAGATATAATAGTGAAAAGATGTGGCTCCAAAGGGCTGAGACGTGGTGAGGTAGATGTTGTTTACAAATATGCTGGCTTAATGACATCCTTTAAACTTATTTTTAATGGTTCAAGACACTTTAACACTTAATAGATAACTTAAAAAAAGTAATGAAAAGTTCTATGATAGCAGCTTTTATGATGGATACAGCTAAGAGAAGTTGTTTAACAAATGATGATTTAGCATTAATTGACGGGGTCTTGGAGAGGAGTGGGGGGAAAGGGAGGGGAAGCTATACAAAACACAAGTGCTCTACGAGACCTTTAAAAGGAATCCTCACTTGCAATTATGGGACTTTAAAAGGGATGCCCCTTTTGCGTCCCTCTGACGGGCCCTCCTCAAGAGATACGTTAAAACCGAGGCACCAAAAGAAGCGGGGGGAAAATACCTTTAGGCGGTGTACAGCTAATTTTGGTGAAATTTTGAAGCTGTCCGGCTCATAGGAACAGAGAAAAATAGGAACAAGTTGGAAATTGTACGTCAAACGTTACAAACGAGGTGCGTTCGTACGCACGTTTTAGAATTAAATTCATGATATCCCGTGCGTAGAACGGGTTAAACAGCTAGTTAAGTATATATTTTATGACACTGTTCATACAAATATCTTAACTAGTTATATAAATATTCAGATATATATGTATCAGCTAGTTATATAAACATTCAGATCTTGATGATTTTTAATTCTGTGAAATGAATTATATCGTCTGCAGATTAATTTCTGTAATAAAATAAGTATCTCGGTCGCTTGACGATTTAACATCCATCGGAAGCTCATATAACAAAAAAGCACCGATTTAAAAAAAAAATCAAATTTCTTAATAAATATTTTTATTAATATCTCCTAAAGTTTTGATTCGATTTTGATAAAATTTGAAATGTCTCGACAAATTTATGCAAAGATAATATATTTCAAATTGCAAACCATTTGGTTGGGTAGTTTTTGCGTTGTTATATGCGGACGGACAGACAGACGGACGGACAGACAGACAGACGGACGGACAGACGGACGGACCAAACGACGACTATAGGTGCTACGTATTTATATAATTACGAACGCACCTAAAAACTAAAATAATTATGAGAAATTGAAAAAATTAAATAAGAAAAGTTCTTCTGACAGGAGGGGTGGGGGGGGGGAGAGAGAGAAAAGGAGGAGGGTGAGTAGGACCAGACAAAAGTGCTTGACGAGATCAAACTTTTGATATGTTACATGATGGGGCTTGAACACCTTGAATGTCTCCTCCACCCCCCTCCAGGGGGGGTAACTCCGTAGGGGCTAGACACTCTTGTAGAAACGTCGGCCTCGTCGAATTTAACTTCGTTGGATCCTTTAGAAGAGGCCTACGCCCTCTGTGGGGCTTAAATGGGCTGAGAAAGATGGGCAAAACTAAAATTTAAAAGGAGTTGAAACTGAAAAATGTTTCTTAAGGGAGGGGGAAGAGTAGGACCAGACCATAGTGCTTGACGAGATCTATCTGTTGATGTTTCGCCCGGTGGGGGGGGGGGGTAACTTCGTTCCTATGGGAGATAGGGCCACGGGACCCTCTTAGAAATGTTCCTCCACGACGGGTTTAACTTTGTTGGATCCTTTATATTATTGTTTAAATGGGGTCTGCGCCCACTTAGGGCAATTAGAGACTGAGAAAGGAAATACAAGCGAAAGTATCGGCATAATAAAGAGATACAATTTGATTTTTAATATCGTCAATAACAACCATTTGTATAGCTATGTATAAAGGGTGTCCTGCTTTATATATGGAGTGGCTGTGACTTTTCATAAACATGAATTTTACTTTAGACTGAAAGAATTAGCCCTGTGTGTGGCTACTAATAATATGTAATGTAAAATTTTAATTGTGAAATAGCTGAATTTGTCGTATTTAAATAAGTAATTGTTATTAGTATCAAACTTTACTTTAATGAAATATATTCCATTTATCATGAAAAATACAAAGCAATCAATAAAACATTTTAAAATAAAAAAGGTAGAAAAATCGAACAGAAATTTAGGAGAATCGAACCCGCAACCTCCAGAATCAAGAGCAGTGCTCTAACCATTCGGCCATCAAGTTCGCTTCTAAACTTTAAGAAAATATCATTAAAATAGGCAAATTAGTCAAATCAATGTTTCGAACGTAGGCCTTTCAATTTCACTATGCATACATTCACAATTCACAGTATAGACTCACTCCGTACTTTAGTCTCCTTTGCCCGCGCGCCACCTGATCTTCATCCGTGAACAGCCCCATTATCTTTTTATGCGTGAAGGTTTCGGTATGGTACTACATTGTGAAGTTTGGTAATTTTTGAAATTCAACATTTGAAAAATGGTATAACCATTAGATTTGAAATTTATATCAAGAAAAATACATTTTTTCACCTTTCTAACGCATTTTGTCTTGCAATTTTGTAATACTTTTCGAGCTATTAATTTTTTCAATAACTTCAAATGTTTCATTTTCCGAGATTAACCTGTGGCAACGATGGATAGCTGTGACTTTTCATAAACATGAAAAATGATAGAGATTGAAAGATTAAAGATGTATTTGTACACAGGGTTCATTGATATATATCAATGGATATATATCATGATATATATCGGATATTTATTTTCAAAATATCAAGATTTTTGATATTTTCGGTATTTTTATATTTGATATTTATTTTGTTATTTTCAATATTTGATATTTATTTTCAAAATGTAACTGTGCAAGATATTTTTGATATTTTAAGTCAAAACAAGTGTAAATGAAATATTCAACTGATATTGACTGTTCCATTCTGTAGATAAAGAACATTTGTCTCTGGCAGTGATTTTTCTAGCTAAAGAAAAAAACAAAAATCTTATCCAAGCTTTGTTTGAAGTTTTTATTTTTAAATGTAGATTGTATGGGACTAATAATTATGTAGGACATAACTAATTCAGGACAGATATAGAAAGATAAACTGTCTAATTTAGATAATCAGTTCTATACAGCTTCATTAGAAAAGAATCAATGCCTGGCTTTGGTGTTGTTGAGCTTAAATTGTACAACATGTTAGGGAATAAAAAAAAAATAAATAAGCTGACTTTTATGTTTAAATTTTTCAATTAAAAAAATTTTTTTTGTATTTAATTTTTTGTTTTATAAATTTCTGATTTCTTGATAGTTGATACTAAATCTTATAGCTGTTTTTTTTTTATAAGTGTATAAAGCAAATTGTTTCTGTTTTGTTGATTAGTCTTCAATTTTGTTTGAAGTGAAAAATAAAAGATGAAAAGGGGGGGGGGGGTTGGAAGCAGTCTTAGTATATTGTTTAAGTTTTCATGTTAAGTGCAATATATTTTAGTTTCTAATCTATATTATGCTTGAAAATATTTATTATCAACAGTAAGTTGACTATTTTGAAAATATCGAATATATATCGAAAATATCGGATATATATCAAAATATCGGATATTTTTGATATTTTCGAAAATATCATGATATTTACGAACCCTGTTTGTACATAAAGCTGAAACGATGCACCAATTGCCAGCAGCCAATTAAAAAATTTTACTCAAACAACCAAATAATTTTCTTCCTTTTTTCAATTTAACTTCCTGAAAAGGGAGAATGTTTACATTTTCAAATAATACAAAAATTGTTACCTAACTCTTCTATCTATATTAATAAAACAAACAGTTTGTGAGTCTGTCTATCTGTTTCTGTACACCCTCATGCTGTTATGATAAGGTTAGTGCTATGACATTGGGCAAGGAGGTACTCCAAGGTGTATCCGAGGACTCCTCAAAGAGATTCTTTTTTTAAATACAATTTATATTTTTGACATCAAGATAAGAAATGACATCAGTATTACTCACGGACATTTTTTGCTTTATAATATAAATTCTATTCTATTTTTTACTTTTTTGTAACAATAAGTAAATCATCTAACCCTTCCCCCCATATTTCCATCTTTACCCCCCCACACAGTACTTGAAATTTAAAAGCTTTCATCTTTTAATCCCCCCCCCCCTATTTGTTACTTTGTGTTCACAACAAATAATCATTTATGACCTCCCCACCTCCTCTCCAAAATTTGCACAAGGATTTTTTTCTTTCATTATTATTATTTTTGTGTGTGTGTGTGCAGTTAGCTGTTCTTATTCCTTCTTTTACTTTGATGATCTATTCTTGATTTAGTGCTTTTTAAAGTTTTGTTGTTCTGTTTTAATTTGTTTTACATTGATTATTTGTACTTATTTTCAGCTTCAGCTACAGTTGTTCCATCTCTTACAACTATAGCATCTAAATTTGGTTCCCACAGTCAAAAAGGAGTTGTTTTGGGTATTTTCCGATCACTTGGCTCATTAGCTAGAGCATTTGGACCTATGGTATTTGCTCTTGGTAAGTATTTTTATTTTAGTATGTATGAATATTATTGATTTCTTTATTTAGCCATTAATAGTTATTAATTATTTAGTTATTAATATTAGATACTTGAACAACAATTTGCATTTATTTTCATTTACAACCATCTATACTTATTCATATACCCATTTAAAACAATCTATATTTATGTGTGGATTTTAATTCATAAAATATGCGTATTTTCTATAATTAAGTCACATGATATCCTTTTTACAGACTTGTAATTCTACCAGCTTCAAAATTACAGATTAGAGGTCCTAGTCTCAGTACTGACATAGCAAAAAGCCAGTGAAAAATAACGTCATTTTGACCCAATTGTAACATTTTTTTTTAGTATTTTGATAAATTGTAAGTTTATGACATTACTTTTTACTGACTTTTAAGATTCTTCCATTCTGTCCCAAATCTTCAATCAACATGATTTTGTAAAATGATGTAATTTACAATATTTTTTATTTTGCTGGTAGTGAAATAGAGGATGAGTTGGGCAAATTTGTAATTGATTATAGTTAGATACATTCAAGCACAGAAATTTTGTCCAATAATGGGATATGCAGCAGTTCTGGCTTCAGTGCTGCAAGAATTTTTTACAGTGTATAATTTTAACTATAATTAATTACATACAATTACATTGCAGATAATTTCAATTACAAATTTGCCCAACTCTGGATTTAGGCCCTAATCTCGAAAAAGCAAAATGCTGCCACCCGAGAAAATGATGTCATGTTTACAGAAAACATTCATTCATAAAACTGAAACAATAAAAGGGTGGGGCTGGTTTTTAAGTCATTTTCATGTCTGTTTTCAAATTCAACTTGGATGCTTTCTGACACATTCATAAATTGATTTTTATTTGTAAATGCATATATTTTCCTGAAAGAAAAGAAAAAAAAAATCCTCTAAACTAAACATACATTGCTTAAAATTCTCATCATGATTGGGTGCATTTTTAAAATCAAAGCACTGTGAATAATCACTTTTAAAAAGGGTGAAACACGTTTATTTTGGGGATAGGATAATTTTTGAATATGTTAAATATATATATAGAGCTGCCAACTGCTACGAAAAAATCGTAGTTGCTACGATTTGAAGTTAAAACTATGATGCTACGAAAATTGGTCTAAAACTACGATTTTCTACAAAAAGGCGTGAATTTCATCACAGAATCAATCACTGCATCACAAGATCACAGAATCACAAAAGTCTATTAAAAAGCTAATTTCGTCAAAGAATCGCCAAAAAAACGTAAATTTCATCAAAGGATCGTGGGAAAAAAGACTAATTTCGTCAAAGGATATCTGAAAAGACGCGAATTTCGTTAAAGGATATCTGAAAAGACATGAATTTTGTTAAAAGATATCTGAAAAAATGCAAATTTTGTCAAAAGATCACAGAAAAAAAACACGAATTTCGTCAAAAGATCGCTGAAAAGGCACTAATTTCGTCAAAGAATCGTGTAAAAAGTGCAAAATTTAGCGAAGGATACTGAAAAAATACAAATTCCGTCAAAAGATTGTGTAAAAAATGCAAAATTCAGGAAAAGATTGCTGGAAAACGCGAATTTCGTCAAAGAATCACTGAAAAGACGCGAATTTCGCTAAAAGAATGCAAAAAATAAACTAATTTCGTCAAAGAATCGTGTAAAAAATCGCTGAAAAAACACAAATTTTGTTAAAGGATCGATGAAAAATGCGAATTTCATCAAAGGATCGGTGAAAAAACACGAATTTCATTAAAGAATCGCTGAAAAAACGCGAATTTTGTCAAAAGAACGCTGAAAAGACATGAATTTCATCAAAAGATCGCTGAAAAGACACGAATTTCATCAAAAGATCATGTAAAAAACGCGAAATTCAGTGAAAGATCGCTGAAAAAATGTGAATTTCATTAAGGGATTGAGGAAAAATGCGAATTTCATCAAAGGATCGCTGAAAAAACCCAAATTTCATTAAAGAATCGCTGAAAAAACGCAATTTTCGTCAAAAGATCGCTGAAAAGACACTAATTTTGTCAAAGAATCGTGTAAAAAGTGCGAAATTCGGCAAAAGATCGCTGAAAATACAAGAATTTCGTCAAAAAATGCTGAAAAAAGCGAACTTCTTCAAAATTTTCTGCATTAGATTAAAAGATTGAAACCACATTCTTTTACTAATGTAGAAAAATTGCCACAAAACGTTAAAAAAAATAAATGAATAAAAAGTCTATTAAAAAAATCCAGAAACTGGCTTCAATGTGCATAACTTCAGACATAACAGGTACCTTCCTGCCAAATCTTGTAGATCTGTGTGCATCGCAGCAGTCTCTTCACAAAACAGCATGCACAGAGACAAACATCTATGTTTATTATTATAGATATAATTTTTTCATCTGAAACAATATATTGAACTAACCTTTGAAAAATGATATTAACCTGACCTGCAATAAAAAACAATTAGCACATACCCGACATGCGGAACTTACCAGACCTGATGCAGGACATTTTAGACAAATTTAGACAATTTTTCTCCATAAAAATATCTATAGTTTTGTCAGGGGAGGGAACTCTCCTCCTCCCCAACCGCCCTAGAATCTTTTAGAAATTTAGCTTAGGAGTGGACAGAGCATGAATTGAATGGGAAGAATTGCTGAAAAGACGCGAATTTCATCAAAAGATCGCTGAAAAGGCACTAATTTCATCAAAGAATCGTGTAAAAAGTGCAAAATTTGGCGAAGGATACTGAAAAAACACGAATTCTGTCAAAAGATCATGTAAAAAACACAAAATTCGGGAAAAGATTGCTGGAAAACGCGAATTTCGTCAAAGAATCGCTGAAAAGACGCGAATTTCGCTAAAAGAATGCAAAAAAGACACAAATTTCGTCAAAGAATCGTGTAAAAAATGCAAAATTCAGTGAAAGATCGCTGAAAAAACACGAATTTTGTTAAAGATTGATGAAAAACACGAATTTCATCAAAGGATCGGTGAAAAAACGTGAATTTCGTTAAAGAATCGCTGAAAAAACGCGAATTTCGTCAAAAGATCGCTGAAAAGACACAAATTTTTTGGTTGTGGGTGCGATTTAATCAATCCCACCGACAACCAAAAAATTAGCAAAATCAAAAGAGTCTCTTAATTTGTATGCGTATACAAACATACATGCATACGTTCAGTTGATTAGTATTTGTTCACTTAAAATTTGTAGCATAAAAAAACAACAACCAACCAACCAACCTCCAGATTAATTTGAATTTTGTGTGCTACTATTTTTCATTTTCAAAGGTTGGCAGGTCTGTATATATGAGTATATATATGGGAAGAAGTTTTCTAAGAAAGTAATATTTTAAGCTATTTTTACATCTAATTTTTCAAGTTTGTATTTATAAATATTTTTTAAAAAACAATATGGTATTGTCTTCTTTATTGTGTATTAAAAGATTTTATTGTTACCATTATAAAAGTGACATTGTTAGTATATATATAGTTCATAATGTACTTATGTTCACACTAAGATCTCAAAATTTGCATATTTATCTATCCTTTTGGCACATATTACTTAAAAATTGGCCAATTTCCATGAAATTTGAATATGTTGTCAAAGTACATAGTACCCTTTTATATTTTAACAAGAAAGAAAAAATCATGTGTCAAGCATAGGTTATGAAATACTTTCCAACACCTTCAGAATACTGTAACAAAACTTCACGGTATAATATGGTGAAAGATGATGTCTAAGTAAACAATTTGGAAAACACGTAACACATTTGAAAACCCAATGCCAACCATTACTATCGATAGTCTGAAAAGTATCTGAATTATTTTGTACAGAGGATCTATAGATTTGTATATATATACTACATAGTATTCTAAAATTTAGTTAGGAAACACATAGCACAGTTAAAAATTCTCCCACAGCAAATTCTGCCACTAAACGGAAATGTACTTGAGATCTTTTGTGCAACCCTGTATAGAATCTATAGAATTTATATACACCAAGTAATATGCAAAAAAAAAAAAAAGAGTTAAATTTAAAATGCATACCACAACTGAAAATGCACTTCCAGCAATTATTATTAATAGGCTATACTGTAACAGAATTCTTTTGTGTGAACAATGAATGCTATGTGTACTACCTTATTCTATAGTAAGACTCTTATAGTACACCTCAGTGATATATATCAATTTCAATTTGTTTGAAACAGTGTAACATTATTAATGTGTATTGCAAACAAATTTTCCCTGTAGACCATAATATAATGGAATATTCTTTTGACTGTCCCTGTAAATGAACTATAAATATTGCACACTTCATCTTCAATACCAAACAAACCATAGTATAACCTCAATAACATATATGAATTGCATATCAATCCAAGCATATTTACATGAGTTAGAGCACGAACAGACAGACATACGGCAGACAGACAAACCGAATTCATAAACATTTTTCAGCTATATTGGGAAGTGTTAAATATGGTCATCATCATATTGCATATAATTTTTTATAGTGTCTCAAAAGGTTTCAATATATTCTACCATCTACTGTTTCTATAAATTGCTAGAAAATTTGAATGATAATGGTACAGTTCATAATAATTTACCTTTAAAAATAATCATTCTATCCTATCATACATACTTATTTAAAGGGATACATAAAAAATTCATTGTAAAAAATTCAAATATTGGGTCATCTAAGAAGTTCTGCAGTTTTTTTTATGATAAATATCAATAAAGCAATACAAAAACATAAGAAAATTTTATTGAATAAGCACTTTTTGTTCTATGACTTTTTGCCTTTGTTCCAGCAGCTGGAAAATTCCTTTTAAAAAAAGTCATTAGATTTATTCATAAAGAAGTTCTCAAAGTGCTCTTTGACAGTCTCCAAAGAAGTTAACTCCTGGCTGTTCAAAGAATTTTGAAGTGACTTGAAAAGATCAAAACCTGGGGGGGGGGGCTAGGTCTGGTGAAGATGGGGGTGACACAAAACATCCCAGCCATACCCAATAAGTTATTGCCTGACATTCATTGAAATGTGGGGCCAGGCATTGTCATGCTGGAAGTCACCTTGATGATTGGTCAGTTCTAGCTGCTTTTCTTCAATTTTTGCTTTCAGAACTGCCATTTTGAAATAGTATTTTTCTAAATGTATTGTCTGATTTCGTAGCAACAATAATTCCTTTGTAGTCCGCTCCCCTCTTTATGTTACTTGGGGAAGTTCATTTGGCTTACCCCATGATATTTTCCTTGTAACAACATTATTGCATAGTATCCATTTCTCATCTCCAGTAATAAGCCGTTTATAAAAAGGAGCTTCTTCATTTCGTTTCAGCAAAGAAACATGTGCCGAAATTTGAGCAATCATATTCTGCACTATGGGGTACTCACACATCATAGCGGCTTACATACTCAATCTTCTTCAAATGATCATGCACTTTTTGAAATATTTGATCTGTGTGATAGCTCCTGAACTGTGTGACGTGGATTTTCAGTGACAGCTTCTTTTAAGAGGTCCTCCTTTACAGAGATGATGGTCGTCCAGAGCAGACATCATATTCGAGGCTGAAATTTCTGTTCTTAAACTTCTCAAACAACCTTCGAACTGTGTCATCTGAAACAGTACTTAGTCCATATTCAGCACACATTTTACGAGCAGTATGACTGGCATTTTTACCTTTCTTGAAATAAAAGAGCATAATATGATGAAAATTAACTTCTTGGTTCTCCATTCTTAGCACTGCACTAAATCAAAAATTATGCCACAATCCAAGCAGGAACCAGCAAAAAAGACCGAATTTACATATCTGGGACATTCAAGGTCACACCTTATCAGCAGTAGCAAAATAACTGGGAGAGACCGCACTTCCCTTTGAAAAATCAACTGCAGAACTTTCCGTATGATCCAATATATTTTCATAACACAAATATATCTTTTAAAACTTCTATTTCTTTGAACTCCCATGATAATGTCCCTTTTCTGAGGATCAAAGGGGACTGTCACAGCAAATACTTGACTGTAGTTTCACTGCATTTTGAATTTACAGCAATCTGCTTTGTTGGACATTAACAGACGATTTAATTTTCATGAAACGAACTTTTAAAGAATATCTATAATCAGATTAGATAATTAAATCAATAATTAGATCACTTAAAAAATTGTTTTTTGTTAATTAAACATTATATTCATTTTAATGATTATGCTTTCTTCATATAATCTAAGTTCTCATACAAGAAAAGATAATATTAGAAAAAGCTCTTAAAAATGTTTCATGCTTGTTGCACCCATATTTCAATGTGTAGAAATTATAAAAAATATTCAAATAACAGCTATATTTAAAATTGATTTTGATTTTTAAAAAAGTTTTAAACAAACTATTTCTTAGTGATGTTAATATGAATGTATAAAGCAACAAAAGCTTGTCAACTTTGCTTTAAAAAGTGTTTGACTAATTTCATATTTTAAATCTCTCTTCCTTCATCAGATGAAGCATTTATAATACCAAAAAGCAAGCATGAAAATCTTCTGGATTTCAATAGGATTTTACTTTAAATTTCATCTGTTCCTTCCCTAATCCCCCCCTCCCCCCAGCACACAAAGTTTAAAATCTTTAACATGTTAATTTTTAAAATGCTATGGTGTATTTGTTAATTTATACAAGGGTAAACATCTTCTGCTTTTAGATGTGCTGTGAAATATCGAAAGGTAGATGGTCAATGAGTGTTCTATCTTTTAGAGATTACACAAATGCTCCACATGATGAAGGAGACTGTTAAATTACACTGGTTTACAAATTTAAACATTTTTTATATACTTTTGATGAAACACCTATTTTCTTATTATACTACCTCTTACTAATGAAAGGCGCTATTTGAAAAAAATCTATCACGTCACATTTTTAAAATTTTTACATTTTTCAATATTCACATTTTTAATTCTATAATATATCTCTATCACGTCACATTCAACTTACCGGCATTGTCAACTTGGATTCTATATTCTATTTTCTTGTGTTTTTGTGAACTAAAGTGGTTTTGTTTTTGATAAAATGTCTTATAGAGTGTGTAAATTAAATTCTGGTCGTTTTTGTTACGTTTGTGGACAATTTATATTCGCTAAAACAGGAAGACCGATATCGGAAGGTTCTAAAATAGCTTATGTGCATTATTTTGGATTCTCAGTTATTAATCAAGATAAAAAGTGGGACCCACATGTTTTTTGTGAAAGCTGTAGGCTTACTCTTATATGCTGGGCTTTGGGAGAAAAAAAAGTATCTTCAATTTGTATCATCAATACTGTGGAGAGAACCTTCAAATTACGAAAATGATTGTTATTTTTGTGTGACAAAAACTGCAGGCTTTAATTCAAAAAATAAACATAAAATTCAATATTCTGACATTCCATCAGTCTCAAAACCGATATCACATTCGGAAACTCTGTCACATCTTGTATGTGCAGGTATGTCAACTGCGAGTTGCCAAGATAGTGACGATCTGTTTATGGAGGATGAAAATTATGACGAATTCGTAATCTAAGATGATAAAACGCCACATTTAATAAGCCAAAATGAGTTGAACGACCTTGTGCGAGACTCGCAACTATCTAAAACAGTGGAACTTATTTACACCAAATATCAAATTAACTTATTACCGAAATCGAAGTCAAATTTTCAGCATTTATTTCACCACAAAAAAAAAAAAAACGGTCATCCATAGATTCTTAGGAAATCATAAAGATGAAAATTATGAAAAAAATATTGCTGTTTTATTAAAAAACTATCACGCAATGGGTGCGAACATGTCTCTGAAGGTACATTTTCTCCATTTACACCCAGATTTTTTTCCTTAAAACTTGGGCGTCGTGAGTGACGAGCAGGGCGAGCGTTTTCACCAAGACCTTAAACTTTTTGAAGACAGACATAAAGGTGTTTAGGACGAAAGTATGTTAGGGAACTACTGCTAGTCTATTTTAAGAGAAACAGATCAAGAAAATTATAAATAAAAGAATAAAATCAATCGTTTCTAATTTTTTCTTTTTATATTTCATGTTATTATTATTTTTATGTATTTAATAAATATTTTTTTTTGTGACAGATTTTTTTCAATAATTTTCCCGTACTCAGTGCACTAGAATCTATGAAAAAATACACATTTCGGTGAAAGTATATAAACCGTGTAAACTAGTGTTATCATTGTTGAATTTATAAACAATACACAAAGTTTGAAGGGTTTTTTTTTCCTTGCCTGTTTTTGCCCCTACTAGTTTTAACTTCTTATGCATTTTTTTTTTACTTTCTTTCAGCTTACTGGAGTTTGACACCCACTATTTCCTACTGTCTTGGTGCTTTATTACTACTGATTCCACTATTTATGATAATTAGTATCAGTAAAAAGCTACCTACATTAGCTGTAAAGGAAGACTAAATGTTTAACTTATGAAGACTACACTGTCTTAAATACTTTGTATTATTTTTCAAAAAGGTTTACATATGAATATACTTTTTATACTTTTCTAAAATTAATGTTTTTGAACATATCAAATAAAACAAAATATTTTCCTATTATGTTTCTGTCTTAATCTTAATGTAATAATTTCTTATAGTGTTTTGTATTAGGAATTTCCAATTAGTGGTACATAGGTCATATGTAGGCCTACAACACCTATTTTTTGCAGGCCACAGAACTCTTTTCAATAATTCATTTTATAGCCAACTTTTTCTGTTAGAAATGAAAAATTTTAATTCTAGATGAAATTTCTTTTAATAAAATTATATGATGATCATTTAATAATACATTTAAGTTATTTACTTTTCAATCATGCTAGCTCCATTTTCATAGAAATTTTTGTTATACGGTTAAACTTTGTTATAACAAGAAAGAAGGGACTAGTACCTTTGCTCATTATAACCAAGTTCTCAGAATAAGAGTTCAAACTTTGTTCATTTATTCACTAAAGAAGTAAGATTATATGTGAAATCAATAAATCAGCTGACTGTTTGTTAATTAATATTTATAACAGACATTCATAACAACAATATAAGCCTTTTAACACTTGTTGAGGTACTTTTACATTCTCCAGTTAAAAGTATGTGAAATTAAATAAATTAATTATAGTGCATTGTTTAATTTTATATATGATATTTAACATACTAAAGCAAATTAATAAGATTAAAAAAATACTTAAAGGAGGAAGAAAAATAAATCTCTCTTACCATTCATCTATTACTATTAACAGATTGGAAGCAAAAAAATTATTTTACTTTAAACTTTTAGGGTGCTTTTTCATAATATAGTTGTACTTTTTATCTCATTAAGATCATTGTGCAGAAGTTATTACTTGCTCGCTTTTCTAAGAATCTTCGAAATTTTGTACTGTGGTTCAAAGCAGCTGCATTGTTTCACTCTTATCTCATCTGTAACAAAGTTATCTTCCTCATCTTCAGCAATAGTGTTGTTGTGCTATGAAATGGTATGTCTTCTTTAAGGAGAATGCAAATAAAAACAGGATTTTTTGTTAATTTGCAGATTTCTTGCTCATTATATCAGAATTCTACACATTATAACCAAGTTTCTTGTAATGTATATTTATACTAGACCAACCATTTTCTCATTACTTCCTTGCTAAAACTGAGCTTGCTATAAGCAAGTTCGACTGTACTGCAGTTGATGATGCTCGATGCATAATTTGGTATGATTAATTATGGCCATGAATACATGGAAAATACTGTTCCATAACATTGTCTTCTATCAAAATTGAAATAGACACACCTCTGACGTTATATTCAGTTTTCTTTTTTCTCATAAATATTACTTTTATTCATTCTATAAAAGCATAATTTTAGTTTTACACACTTTTATTTAAATTAACATGATTAAATATGGAATTTTGTAATTAATTTTTCACCTATTCCCTGCTATGCTAGAGTTCTAAAAATTACATACAGTTGTGAGTCCCCAATGAGAATACAGTATTTTCATATTTTCAGAAATTAATTAAGATTAATTTTAATTAAATTTTGACTACATGCTGAGAAAACAATTTTTCAGATAGTTTGAATAATTTTCAGGCATGAATTTTTTTAATATGTTACCATGTGACTCAGCAATATTCGTTTGTTACATTAATGTAAAGTAACATTTGCAGTAGTATAAAAATGCTTCTTTTTTCTGTTGCAATATCTAAAAAAAAAAACTGCAAAAAAAAAAAAAAAAATCGATATAATTCCATTAATTTTGAAGCTTTAACCCTTCGCTCCCAGATGGAATAACTCTATAAAGCATGTATCCATCAAGGGAATTTTACATCCAGAGGCAAGTGCATGTTTGAGGAACCTAAATACGGGCCTAGTTCCCGGCACCCCTATGGGTGTTCGGTACCTGAAGCTCCTAGGAGACTCAGATATGTCCCCAAATGTCATGCGGCAGTTTCCTTTAGTACAAGGCTCTGCTGTTGTAGCGACCAGTTTGTCTATCACTTGGAAGCAGGAAGAGTGATGTGCAGGTGACTGTGCTTTTCCTTGGCCGGTAGCCTGCATCACACCAGACTGTCCGCGGCCAAGCTTCTGTCCTGTCTGATGTGTGGTGAATTTAGGTTCTTCAAAACCTGTACTGACAGGATGGTTGGTCTTCGGCTTGACAGTTTATATCCATCAGGGGATACACTGGGATCAATAGAGTTAATACATGTCTTTTATATAGAAATGCGATGGCATCTTAAGATTGTAAATTTTAATTTATAAAACGTGAATATTAAATTCAGTGTATTTCTAAATTTAAGTACGTTATTAAAAGCTTGTTTTTTAAAAAAATACATTTTCCCTATATTTTAAAAATACTGTTAGGAATGACTTCCCAACTTCAACTGTTTTATGCATGCATAAATAAATGACCTCTAAAGCAGCAATTCATTCATGTTATTATCAAGGGTGTGCCGAAGGCTGTTTTAGTGGGGGGGGGGGGGGGGTGAACTAAATTTTGCAGAATACGGGATCGGGGGTGAGAAAGACTGTGATAGTCCCTCCCCTCCCCCCTCAGCGACGGAGTCAACTGTTCTACAATACTGTGGATTTTTAAAAAATCACTAAAAGTGCCTGCATTCATTCACCTGCATTCTGCCTAACCACAGTCAAAATTAAATTCTGTTATTCGGATTCAGTATGTGTAACTAATATTTATTATTTTACTGTATAAGTAGAGTTTAGAATCCTGTTATTAATTAGGATTCTGCTTACAATTTAAAAGAAAATGTGTAAGGATGTATCATACATTAACCAGTTCTCAAAAGTAACAATTTAAGATCGTTGAAGTTCTTCGGAATTTATGTTTCTATAAATAAAATCGCATGCTGTTGTATGATGTAAGTGTATACATTTTAAAATACATAAAAAAGACAAATCTTGCTTGTTAAAAATAAGATATATATTAGTATAAGAGGCTAAAAATTACCAATCTCTACATTTTTAAATCCCCACCACCTATCCTTCAGAATAGCCCATTTACCAGCTATACTGTGTTAATCCTACATGTCAGTTATGTCTGCTTCACAGGTTAATAGCATCAGGTCGTCCAGTCGCTCTTCCAACATGGTGGTACGCAAGTAATTTTTTACTAACTTTAACCTGCTGAAACTTCTTTCATTACTTGTCACAGTTATTGGAATAATTAAGGCCAAATTGTAGGCCAAAGAAAGATTAGAATACAAATGAGCCTTCCCCAGAAGTTTTTGCGCTGCTGCGCCAATTGTATCCGATTCAGAACTAGCTATTTCTGAGCACATGAGATCAATTTCACAATACAAGTTATCTACATCTTTGAGATCATCAGGGATTAATTGACATAGTTTAGAAATGTCCTGGGTAGAGCTGTACTTGATCCTAGATGGAAGGAGACAGGCCAGTGGTTTAACTTTCTCAAATACCAACTTATGAATGTCTCCAAATGCAGTTGTAAGTCTATCTACCGCCTTCAAAATTTCTTCTTTAAAATAGTTCTCTCGTGTAAATAGAACTGCAGTTTCAGGATTTTCGTCGATCTTTGATGGAGGCCTCCATCGCTTGTGCTGCAAATTGAACTCATAATCTTGATTTTTTACTGACTATTCTAAATTTTACCAACTCTTATAAATAAGTGGAGGGGAGGGGGGGGTATTACACCCCCCTCGGTACGCCCCTGGTTATTATGCATGGCTTATCTTGGGAAACACAGAACTGACAAAATTTAACATATTCAAAAATTTTCACTCTTTGTAGTAGCACAGTGAATTTTAGAAGCATGGAAGTTCAATGTCTAAATTTCCTTTAGTTAAGCAGATTTTTCTCTGAAGTGCAGCATTCCTAATGAGATGGATGGGACTGAAGATGACACTACCCTCAAGCAATCTAACAAAGAGACCACATCCGAAAGCAGTGACTAAGATTCATAAATTATAATTTCTGATGATGTAAATGAAAAGATCTCTAGGAGCAATGAATACATATGCAAAGATCAAACTTGCAAAAATGTGGAGAATAAATACAATTCAAAATTACTATATTTTTTTAGATTTCATAATTTTTTTCTTGTTTGTGAATTTAAAACAAAAATCAGTACTTTTCCGTTATACGGACACCATGCCAAAATGTATGCTAATACATAATGTATGTAAATGTATGCTTGGCGACAATGGTGTCTGTTTAACGGAAAAGTACCCAAAAACCATATCTCCGGCTGAAAAACAATGTGTCTTAGAAACTGTAATCTTATCAAGCATCTGTATTACACACTTGTGGAACTTTAAGAAATACATTTAATAGAAATAAGTGGAATCATTGATGGCATGTAAGAAAATTTTACTCTGTCCCAATAGTTAGTATCAACATGAAAGATTAATAAGAATCCTAGTTGATTGGCCTTAAGGTGTTCTGGAGAGAAAAAAGGGGGAATTGATTGCAAACCTGTGACCAATATGACAAAGAAACAAGGGTAGTATGTGTCTTGGGGTACCTTTTTTAAAAACCTTAAAGAATTAGGAAAAATTGTGATTGGCAGGTAATATTTTAATTGCTGATATTCCTTCTAACAATCTTTCAAAATCTGTGTGACAGTGACAAGAAATAAGATTGACATAATTCACACTCTTTAAAAAATTACTCTTGTGGATAGATATAATGCTGATATTCCTGCTACCAACAATCTTTCAAAATCTGTGTGTGATAGTACAAAGAAACAATATCTCAACAAAAATTATTCTCTTCAAAAATGACTCACATATGCCTTTACTTTTATGCATTCCTAAACCTTCAGGAGAAGATGCAAAACTTTACAATACCGAATCAATTCCTTCATTAATAAACTTGATTTTATATTATGAAGGTCACTTTTAGTTATCTGACTTAACTGTTCTGCACCTTCTTTCGAAGCAGAGTTACGAATGTAATTTAAAATATATTTTATTTAATGGCGAATTATTAGCTAATTTATCAGCTATATACTTCCGCTCATCATGGGTTAAATTTAAGTGCTGAAGTTCATTTTCATGTCCAACATGCTGGCTTTGAAATTTTACTTCATATCTTCCATCCTTCATCACAACAGCTTTCATAGTTGCCAGGCAAAATGCATTGATTTTTCTACTCCCTTGAGATTTTAGTTTTCTGTTATTCTCATTTACTTTAGATATGAAGGTACCAGATGGATGGAAAATAAACATATAGTGTATAATGCCATTTAAGATTTGAGTATTTTCTTTAGGGAAGTAAGATTTTGTAATCCTTTCAATAGCTTTTTTCCATTCCCAAAACTCACCATAGCTATTAAAATTTAGTTTAATATGTTTCAGCAACATGTTATGACTCTTTTCAAAGTGTTCGTTAAAATTAATTCTTTTTAACATCAACATCTGGGAACATAAAGGGCATTTATGTAGTTTTTTTGTAACAAACAGTTTGTGATATCTATGTCTCTGATCCTGGAGAGACTTGATGCTTTTAACACATTGACGGACAGTAGGAACAAGTGAAGTTCGAAAATTGACATTGGGCTTCTACTTGTACGCCAGTAAATGCACATTTGTGCTGCTATAGCGTCATGCCACATAGTGAACTTCGCTTTGACGGCTATAGCCGCAAGTGTCCGTCACCGTGTTCAAATCTTTTCACAAACATTACACTTGTGTGGACAAATTGTGGGCATTATTGAATTGCACAGAGCCGGGAATAAAGAAGGATGTTTATACTTTATATACCTTTTAAGACTACTACGGTATACGAAAGTATGTTTACATTCTGGGCATATGAAAGATTCACTGATTTTGGAAGAGATTGAGTTATTTGCCATTTTGGTACTACTTCTGTAGCAGGTATGAGGCTTCTGCCAAAAAAAAAAAAAAAAAAACATGGTGCTAAGATAACAGCTGCTGTCGAATCACGTAATCGATATAGCTAAATTTGATAATCACAACAAAAAGGTAGATGACAATGAAAAGACAAATTTCCGCACAGAAAGAGAAGTAATATGCTTTTTATGACATGATTTTAAAAATTTAATATTTATCATTCACAAAAACTATATTACTTTTCCCTTTGTGGGATTTTTTTCTTTAAATTATTACCTATATTCTTGTTACACTTATCGGCTCCTGCTATATTTATACTTTATCCAGTTTCAAATACACGAATCAACGGAAAAAATATTACCAAAATAGTGAACTAACATGCTTACTTTTACTTCTTTAATTATTGCTCTAAGTGGCCTTTCTTCTTTTACAATCACCGTCCTCCTATTCTTCGTCCTTTGTTTCCGGAGGGAAAACTTTTTTAATTGCTTCTAAAAAAAGTGGCAAATCGCTCTTTTTTTCTGTTTGTAAATTTTCTTCTCCACATAAATTCCGCAAAGTAGGAATCTAATAAATGTTCCACTTTTCTTCGATGTTTAGCGCGGAATTCCCTTTTAATCAATCTCTACAATCCCTCTATAGTATTCGTGTGAGCTCTTGTAACCGGGTCCTTAAATGCCCTTTACTGTTTCGTGTTTATAACCCCATTTAAAGAGGTTTCAAATCATGTGCCGTTTCTTATTGACCTCTTTTTATAATGACCCATCGCCGTGTTATTCTTATCACTCTTTCGGCACACTCGCGTATAACCATCACCTCTGTCATTCCTTTCGACCAGACACATATCTTCCTTACATACAGGGCACTCAGACCGCAATGCAATCAATCCTTCATTCATACAAAATTTTAAAACCTCAAGCTTTCCCTTTCTTTCTAAATCGTGAAAAAAAGTTTAAATTATAAATCACATTTGTACCACTAGCAGTCGCCATCATTCACACTAGCTACACGATACCAAGAGAGATACAGGAGCTTGACAAAAAATTACCTCGTGGTTCACACAGCATGCAAATTTCAAAGTAAGAAAATAAAAATCTGCAACGCAACTGCAAAACCGCTTAATTGCTTTCTGAAATAGCTTTACTCCAATAGGTCAATTAAAACGACCTGCTCAATATTCCTGACCAACAGGGGAAATGTTTGAACTTTGACCCCCCCCTCCCTCTACGGACACGAAAAGGAAAAGCAGATTAAATAAATCTTAAAGTTAGGGAATAATCCCTAACGTTAAGGCAAATCCAAACAGGCTATTTTATCGCACATTTTAGGTAGATTTCATAAGAAATACTACCGATTACATTCTCCCCTATGTTAGGTTGTTGATTTCTGAAAATTTTTTGCAGATCTATGCTGATCATGACTCCTAGAACCCAAAACCACCCCTCAGTTCAAAACTTTACCTATCTATCTATATCTATCTCACTTTTTTATGGACACAATAACTTCAATATCACTGCACAAATATCTTCCAAACTGATACACAAAATCAAGGGGCATAAAATCTCGGGCAAGTTTGTTAATGGGCAAAATCGAACCAATGGGGGACGGGGGCTTTTTGTAAAAACAGAAAAAAAACCATAACTTCTTAATTATGATACGTATCAAATCCGTTAAAAGTTATTAATACTTCTAGGAAAATCGCCGAAAATTTATGTATGACAGACTTTTCATATCATTAAAAATGGCTTCAAGGGGGGAGGGGGGGAGGATATGGGTTTAAGAATAAAAAAATTCATAACTTCGTAAATTCACAAGATATCAAATTCGTTTAAATTTATTATAAATCCTTTTAATATTATCTACAACTTTTATATTGACAAGTTTTTTATAAGACCAATCCTTGCAGCAAAAAAAAATTAAAAACAAAAAAATCCCTGCTGGCTCCGCCTACACCCTTAGTCTAAAGCAGAGGTTCCCAAAGTGTGCTCCGCGGAGCCCTTGGGGCTCCGCCTATACTTTTCAGGGGTTCCACGGCGTTCCAGGAAAATAAACAAAACATGAAAGAAATTAGCAAATTTCAAGAGAAAATTTTTCGGAAGTGTGTCGGAATTTTTGTTCGTGTGTGTGTAAAAAATAACTGCATCTATCACTGGGTTGAAAAATACTATAATATATTTTTTTAAATCATATAAAAATTTGCATTATACATGTATCTTTTCTATATAATATTTTTGGTTTGAACTACTTTATTTTGTGCTTCTGCATTTAATGTGTTTTAAAAATTTGACTCAAAATAAGCTATAAGAAATAGTATTCTGAATCGAATCCAAAACGTGAATCGAAAGGCAAAGGTGCTGTTTATGTTATTTCTATTAATTTTTAATTATTTAAATTTTCTATACTGCTTTTCATACTAAAACAATGTTTGTCGCTTAAACATCTTTTTTAGAGCATCTTGTATCATTTAAAGCCCCTCATTAGATTCATTTTACATTTGTGTATATTGTGTTTAGGTACTTCTTTTAGGTAGATTTCGTAAGAAATACTACCTATTACATTCTCACCCAAGTTGGAAATTTTGAAAAATTTTTGCAGATCTACGCCGATCATGACTCCCAGAACCCAAAACCACCCCCAGTTCAAAAGTTTATATCTATCTATCTATCTATCTATCTATCTATGTCACTTTTTTCTGACCACGATAACTGGAAAAATTCTGCATAAATCTCTTCCAAACTGTTACATAAAATCAAGGGTCATAAAATCTCGGTCAAGTTCGTTAATGGGCAAAATCGGACCAAGGGGGGGAAATGGGGGGGCTTTTTGTGAAAACAGAAAAATCCTCATAATTTCTTTATTATTATACGTATCGTATCCGTTTAAAGTTATTATTACTTCTAAGAAAAGGGCCGAAAATGTATGTATGGCAGATTTTTGATATAATTAAAAATGGCCCCAAGGGGGGTTTTAGGAGAAAAAAAAATCATAGCTTCGTCAATTCACAAGATATCAAATCCGCGTAAATTTATTATTAATCCTCTTAGTATTATCTAAAACTTTTATATTGACAAGTTTTTTATAGGACCAACCGTTATAGCAAAAAAAAATTAAAAACAAAACAAATCCCTGACGGCCCTGCCTGCAAACAAGTTATTTTTCGAAGTAGGCGGTTCCAACTCCCGCATCTTTTCGAAACTGATACATAAAATCAAGGATCATAAAATCTCGGTCAAGTTCGTTAATGGGCAAAATCGAACCGGGGGGGGGGGGGGGGGGGGGGGGCTTTTTGTGAAAACAGAAAAATCCTCATAATTTCTTTATTATTATACGTATCGAATCCGTTTAAAGTTATTATTACTTCTAGGAAAAGGGCCGAAAATGTATGTATGACAGATTTTTGATATAATTAAAAATGGCTCCAAGGGGGGGGGGGAAAGGGGGGTTTTAGGAGAAAAAAAATCATAGCTTCGTCAATTCACAAGATATCAAATCCGCGTAAATTTATTATTAATCCTCTTAGTATTATCTAAAACTTTTACATTGATAAGTTTTTTATAGGACCAACCGTTATAGCAAAAAAAATTAAAAACAAAAAAAATCCCTGCCGGCTCCGCCTGCAAACAAGTTATTTTTCGAAGTAGGCGGTTCCAACTCCCGCATCTTTTCGAAACTGATACATAAAATCAAGGGACATAAAATCTCGGTCAAGTTCGTTAATGGGCAAAATCAAACCAGGGGGGGGGGGCTTTTTGTGAAAACAGAAAAAAAAACCCATAATTTCTTAATTATGATACGTATCGAATCCGTTTAAAGTTATTATTACTTCTAGGAACAGGGCCAAAAACTTATGTATGACAGATTTTTGATATAATTAAAAATTGCCTTAAGGGGGGCAGGGAAGGAGGGTTTTAGAAGAAAAAAATTCATAACTTCGTCAATTCCCAATATTTCAAATCCGCTTAAATATATTATAAATCCTCTTAATATTATCTAAAACTTTTATATTGACATGTTTTTTATAGGACCAACTCTTATAGCAAAAAAAAAAAAAAAAAAAATCCTTGCTGGCTCCGCCTGCAAACAAGTTTCGTTTCGAAGTAGGCGGTTCCAACTGCAGCATCATCTGCAAAAAGGTCATTTCTTCCGCAATTCCCGACAAACAGGCACCCCACGTTCTGCGTCTTCGAAATCTACCTGTGCCTGTAGGCCGAGCCGTCAGGGATTTTTTTTATATAATTTCTTTAATCTGCTTATGTTATTTGTATATTTAAATTTTCTATACTGTTTTTCATAGTAAAACAATGTTTGTCGATTAAAACGCCTCTTTTTTGTAACATCTTGTATCATTTAAGAAACTCCTCATTAGATTCATTTAATATTTGTGTACGTTGTGTACACAGTTTTCTTTTTTCTTTTTGTAACTATAATTCCTTTAATCCGCTTATTTTTTTAATTAATTATTAGTTATTTAAATTTTCTATGCTGTTTTACATAATTGTACCTAATTTTTAAAGCAATGTATGTTGCTAAAAACGCCTTTTTTAACATCTTGTATCACTCTAACCACGCTTAAAAATTTTGTTTTTAGTCTCGGCATTGGCTAAGATTCCCATGTTATAATGCCACATTTTCCTATCAGAAATAAGGCTGTAGCAATTAAAAAATATATATTAGTTCTTTACATTTGTCATCACACTAACAATGTAAACTTTTGCTCAGCTCCCCCCTCTTGTTTAGACTTTTTGTCAATGAGTACCCACCCTGATATAAATTTAACCCCACCCATATATCCCAGTTTGTTAGTAAAGTTTTTCTGCTAGTTTCAGTTCTTTTAACATGTGTAGTTTTTAACTGTATATCTATTTTGAGGCAAAAAAAAGTGAACGATGCTGCACCTAATAATACAGGTTATAGATATTGCCCCGCCCACTTCAATGGTTTTAATGTTCTGCTTCTAAATGTATTTTTTTTAAAATGGTTCAAAAGAAGAAGCTCAGAGGCGATTTGTTTTCGTTGCATGTTTAGAAGTACTAGAAACGTAAAAAAGAATCGCATGATTTTATTACGGGTGGGCGGGACTTGCGAAAATGTGTTATATAATTACTCATGGGCGACTGGGCCTACTCATTTTCTTTCTTTTCGCGAGTAGCCTATTGGGATTATACAGTAGTCTCTCTTTTTAAATGAAAACTGTACAACTTATCTTTTTTTGTGTGGGTGTGTGGTTTTCGCCGTAAATAATAAGAGTTTCACGTAATCCCCTATGCAATGCATGTCCCCCAGACAGGGATACCATTTTGATTTTTAATTCCGAGTTCATACTGGAAATCCCGAAAGAATATTTTTTTTTTTTTTAAAGTGGATGTCATTAACCAATTAACAATATTGCTGGAACGTCGCTCGGGTAGAAGAGTTTGTTTTCTTCGTTACTAAAAGCTTTAAGAAACCACAAATTTTTAACCATAATTTTTGTCTTAGCTGGCGGACATATCTCGATTATACAAAGCAGCTATTTTAATTTTAAAAAAAGTGTTTTTTAGCCCTTATTTTTAATTTATTGTGCCCAATAATAGTAATCTATACTATTATATAAAGAGGAAATGGTAACTGACTGACTCATCAACGTCCAGCCGAAACTACTAAAGTCAGGTTCACGAAATTTGGATTGAAGATTGCTGTTATGGCCTTGGCAAGTAATAAGAAAGGATTTTTGAAAATCCCTCCCCCCTCCCCGAAGCGGGTTAAAGGGGGGTTCGAATGTTTTAGATCATTTTGCCATATCTCAGCAGCAGTTTTAGGTAAGAGCGTAAAATTCCAGAAAATAAATTTACTAAAAAAATAATTGAACACGTGTTTCAGCGATTTTAGAAATCCCCCTCCCCCGAAGGGGGTTAAAGGGGGGATCGAAACTTTTCGAAGATTTTAAAGCATGTGGCCATATGTCAGTAGCCGTTTTAGGTAGGAGCGTGAAATTCCAAAATTAAATTTACTAAACAAAAATAATTGAACATGTGTTTCAGTGATTTCAGAAATTCTCCGCGAAGGGGGTTAAAGGGGGGTGGTTAAATGTTAAAGGTCATTTCGCCATATCTCAGCAACAGTTATAGGTAGGAGTGCGAAAATCAGGAAAACAAATCTACTAAAAAAATTATTAAACACCTATTTCAGCGATTTTAAAAATTCTCCCCAGAAGGGGGTTAAAGGGGGGTGGTCGAATGTTTTAGGTTATTTCGCCATATCTCAGCTGCAGTTATAGGGGGTGAGCGCAAAAATCAGGAAAATAAATTTACTAAAAAAATGATTAAACATGTATTTCAACGATTTTAGAAATTCCCCACCAGAGGGGTTAAAGGGGGTGGTGGAATGTTGTAGGTAATTTCACCATATCTCAGCAGCAGTTATAGGTAGGAGCGCAAAAATCAGGAAAACAAATCTACTAAAAAAAGATTAAACATGTATTTCAGCGATTTTAGAAATTCCCTTCCCGCAGGGGGTTAAACAGGTCCAATATTTTAGGTCATTTTGCCATATCTCAGCAGCAATTTTAGTTAAGAGCGCAAAAATCAGGAAAACAAATCTACTAAAAACATGATTAAACATGTATTTTAGTGATTTTGGAAATTCCACCCCCCTCCCCATCTGAAGGGGTTAAAGGAGGGGGTCGAATGTTTTAGATCATTTCGCCATATCTCAGCAGCTGTTATAGGTAGAAGTGCGAAAATCAGGAAAACAAATCTAACTAAAAAAATTATCAAACACCTATTTTAGTGATTTTAGAAATGCCCCACCAGAAGGGGTTCAAAGGGGGTGGTCGAAGGTTTTAGGTCATTTCACCATATCTCAGCAGCAGTTATAGGTAGGAGCGCAAAAATCAGGAATACAAATCTACTAAAAAAATGATTAAACACGTATTTCAAAGATTTTAGAAATTCCCCCCTGATGGTGGTTAAAGGGGGTTGTCGAATGTTTTAGGTTATTTCGCCATATCTCAGCAGCTGTTTTCGGTAGGAGCGCTAAACTGAGGAAAACAAATCTACTAAAAAATTTGTTAAACATATATTTCAGCGATTTTAGAAATCCCCCCTCCTCGAACTGGGTTAGAGGAAAGTTTTAGGTCATTTCGTCATATCTCAGCAGCAGTTTTAGGTATGAGCGTGAAATTCAGGAAAACAAATATACTAAAAAAATGATTAAACATATATTTCAGCGATTTTAGAAATTCCCCCAGAAGGAGTTAAAAGGGGTGGGGATTCGAAAGTTTTAGGTCATTTCACCATATGTCAGCAGCATATTTAGGTAGAATCGTGAAATTCAGGAAAACAAATCTACAAAAAAATAAATAAACACGCATTTCAGTGACTTTAGAAATTCCCCTCCCGGAAGGGGTGAAAGGGGGGGGGGGGTTTCGAAAGTTGTAGGTCATTTCGCCATATCTCAGCACCAGTTTTATGTAGGAGCGCGAAATTCAGGATTCCCATGATCCCTACTGACTTACCATTCCCATTTAAAAGACTACAATTCCCTGTTAAACTTTCATTTGCGATCACCATCAACAAATCTCAAGGTCAAACATACAAATATGTTGGGATTGATCTGCGACAAGAATGCTTTTCTCATGGGCAACTGTATGTCGGCTTATCGAGATCTGGAAATGCAGACAATCAATATATTATGATTAAGTCAAGAAATAGTACAAAAAATTTTGTATATTCAAAAATATTAAAATAAATTAATTAGTTTCAAAATATACATAAACAGAAAAAAATATTTATCACATTTTTACAAGCTTTTAATTAAAGTTCAAAATTTCTAAGTACTGCAATTTTGTCTCACTCCCACTTTTATCCAATTTAGAACAACTTTTTTAAAGTACATAGACTTCTCTACCCTACATTGTAGTCAACACATTGTCTACCCGTGCAAAGCCGGTAGTAATAAATAAAACTGTTAAGGGGTTAATTAATAGAAAATTTGATTTTCAAAATTTCTAGTATGAATTCAGAATTTCTGTATCAAGAAAATGGCCAAACTGAGAACCTTAGCCCAAGGTTGGAAATTACTGGTTCGTACTCTTATCTAGAAGATATTTATCTGCTCCATATGCATAAAAAAACATTAATTGTAAACCATAGAGTACCATGGGGTTAAGGGGCTCCGCCAAAGAAATTCTTCCCAAAAAGGGCTCCGCGAGCCCAAAAGTTTGGGAACCACTGGTCTAAAGTAATAACGTCTTTACTATTTTTTAAAAAAGATTGTTATTACTTTAGACTAAAGGTGTCACTACAAAAATGATTCTGTCTGTGTCCTGTAATAGCAATAAAAAAAGTAAAACATTATCTAAATAATTTCACTTCTGAATTTGTCTCAATTTGCAAAAAAACACTCTCTAAACATCACACACATAACGGTGGAATCATCCAAATATGACTGACTTCAACATAAAAAATAAAATCAAGCCAATCAAAAAATACAACTGTCAAAATGTCACTTTGTCAGAATTTCAAAATAACAGCTCTTAAAATTCAAAATATTGTGTATGATAGTTGATATTTTCAGTCACAAGAAGTGTAAATGAATTTTTCAACAGTTATTGACTGTGTCATTCTGTGGATAAAGAACTTTTGCTCTGGCAATGACTTTTTTAGCCAAAAAAAAAAAAAAAAAAAAATTAATTCAAGCTTTATTGTGGAAATTGAATTTTTAAATTTTAAACCAATAATTATGTAGGACAATATTATTTAAAACAGCCATTGAACAATTAACTGTCTAATTTAGATTATTAATATCTTATTAGAAACAATCTTTTCTGGTTTTGGTTTAGTTCAGTTTAAACTGCACAAAAGATTAGTGATGGAAAAAACACAAGTTTAAACTTACTATGTTAAAATTTTTAATAAAAACAAATTATTTTGTATTTAAAGTTTTGTTGTACAAAACAAAATTTTCTTGATACTAAATCCTATACAGTACATAGGACCCATTATTCAAAATACGGAAGGACCCAAAATCCCCAAAAAAATTTCATTAAAAATTTTTCTGAATTTGTAAATTTTTACTAAAATTTTACAGATACCTGAAAATTTTATAAAGTTTTACAGATTCCTGATTTTTTAAGTGCATTGTTTCAATGTGTTAACCACTAAAATATGTTACTTCAGTGGCATAGGCAGGAGACCACGAAGACCCCTCCCATCCTTGAAATTACAACAAGTTGGAAATTGTACGCCAAACATGACAAATGAGGTGCGTTCGTACTATGGCTAGTTATATAAATATTCAGATCATGAAGATTTTTAATTCTGTGAAATGAATTATATCGTCTGCAGATTAATTTCTGTCATAAAATAAGTATCTCGGTCGCTTGACGATTCAACCTCGGAAGCTCCTATAACAAAAAAGCACCGATTTAAAAAAAAAAAAAAATCATATTTCTTAATAAATGTTTTTAGTAATATTTTCTAAAGTTTTGATTCAATTTTTATAAAATTTGAAATGTCTCGACAAAATTCTGCAAAGATAATATATCTTAAATTTCAAACCATTCGGTTGGGTAGTTTTTGCGTTGTTATATGCAGACGGACGGACAGACCAGACGACGACAATAGGTGCTACGTATTTATATAATTACAAACGCACCTAAAAATCATTTTTCTGACAAATTTTAGTTTAAAATTAATTTTGTAATATTTTGTTTAAAAAAAACATCAGAAATTTCACCCCTTCTCCATTCTAAAACATTCTGCTCACAGTTTCCAGGTTTTTTTCCCATCGGAATTCACAAAAATGGTAAAAATCGCCATGGGAAAATTTTCCCTGCATAGTCAGCAAAATGGCCTAAATTTTGTAAAAAAACCCCTCCAACAATGTTAAATTTATGCATATAGTCAACAAATAACTCATACAAACACAAAGGTAAGTAATACTAGTCAGATGTGCCAATCCCAAAACTTTCTTCTGTCTCACACAGGTTTCGCATACACTAAAAAGAATCAGGACCAATTTATATCAAGGTCTAACTGAATCTAAAGTTTTATTAAATTCTGTGCATTAGTTCTTGAGATATGACTATTGCTCAACTCGTGTAAATCCTGCAAAATGCAGCATAGCAGCGCCAACTGTTGGGAGATTTAGACCAAAACTTAATCAGCAACAACTATGTCAACGTCTAACTGAATCTGAAGTTTGATGAAAATCCGTGCATTAGTTCTTGAGATATAGTTATCGTGATAATAATGAAAAAAGTAGCATAGCCGCGCTACCTGTTGAGCTATTTACACCAAAATGTAAGCAGCATCTATTTATGTCAAGGTCTAACAGAATCTGAAGATTGATGAAATTCCGTGCATTCGTTCTTGAGATATAGTTATTGTAAAAATCATGAAAAAAGTGGTATAGCAGCGCCACCTCTTGTGATATCTACACCAAAACATAAGCAGCATCTATTTATGTCAAGGTCTAAATGAATCTGAAGTTTGATGACAATAAGTGCCCTCAGTGTTCTTGAGATAAAGCTATTGAGGAAACAGCAAAAAATGCAGCATAGCAGTGCCACCTGTAGGGCGATTTTCACCAAAAACTAATCAGCACCAATTTATATCAGGGACTAACTGAATATAAAGTTTTATTAAATTTCGTGCATTAGTTCTTGAGATAAAGTGCCCACAACATTTTTGTCACAGACAGAATCATAGACTCACAGGTAGACATTTTCTAAAAACTATCAAATTGTGTTCAGAACCTTTTAAAATGTATAAATCCGTCGAAAACCGGAAATCGAAAATTTCATGAATCCAATACTTTTTTCTTGTAAAGATAGAAGAAAATAATAAACAAAATCAGGGATACCACTTTTTTGATTTTCGGCAGATTTTCTCTTTTCTTGTTTTTTTAAAAATCTATCCGCAATTTCCACAGAATCATTAAAAAAAAAAAAAAAAAAGGTTGATGCAATTAGCCAGCGACACAGAAACATTTGTATGTTAAGAAGAGAATTTTTGGGTACTACTGATTCAATTTGTAGCTCAGGAATTATTCAGAGATGTTCTTAGAGGGAGACACAAGATATGAGCGTGTAATTCTTCTGTCAATTATTAACTTTTGGCTGAATTCTCTGTAATCAATTCTTCAATTGGTCACAAAAAAAAAAAAAAAGAGAGAATTTAGTAAAAAAAAAATCAGAAATTTTGTCGAACAATCTCTGAAAAAAAAAAAATGCTAAATTCGTAAATTTAGTCAAATGGTTGCGGGAAAAAAAATCAAGAATTTCATCAAACAATTCTAGAAAATATCACGAATTTTAAGAAATGATTGCAGAAACAAACAGCTAATTTAAAAAAATGATTGTGGAAACAAATCGTGAATTTCATCAAACAATCTGAGAAAAAAAAAATCACGAATTCCATCATGAGGTCATGTAAAAAAATCGCAAATTTCTCCAATTGGTTTCGGAAAAAAATCGTAATTTTCGTCAATTGGTCTAGATGAAAAAAAATGAGAATTTTTTCAAGCAATTGCAGAAAAAAAGTTGTGAATTTCGTCAATCACTTGTGATAGGAGACCTTCGAATGTCATCAATCAGTCGCAGATCAACTCGTGAATTCCGTCATTTGGTCCTGAAAAAAAAAAAAATTTAATTTTGCTGGATAATTGCATAAAATAATTGCAAATTTCGTGAAATGTCACAGAATAAAATCACAATTTTCGTCAATCGGTCGAAGAAACAATTGCTATTTTCCTCTAACAGTCGCGGAAAATAAATCAAGAATTGTTTTGAAAGATCACAGAAAAAATCTAATTTCGTCAAAAGGTCACGTCACATATAAAAAAAAAAAAAAAAAGTAAAATTCATGGTGGGTAGGAATTCTGAATTTCTGAAGAACCCGAAATCCAGAAAATTCCAAAATCCGGAAAGTCTTCGGTTCTGAGGTTTCCGGATTAACGGGTCCAGTACTGTAATTTGTTTTTTTGCGACTGTAAAAAGCAAATTGTGTCTATTTTCAATTAGTTTATCTTCCATTTTGTTACTTATGTGAAATAAAAAAAAAAGAAAAGACATTTAGAATATTGTTTTATTAAGTTTCCATGCTAAGTGCAATATATTTCAGTTTATAATTTAATGTCAAATCTGAAAATATTTATAATCATTACTGAGTTGTCTGTTTTGAAAATATCAGATATATATCAAAATATCAGATATTTTTGGTATTTTCGAAAATATCATATTTACGAACCCTTACTTTCTTGCTAGAAATATCACAATGTGACCAGAGATATAGGTACCAAAAAATACATAATTTTCAAAACATAGAAAAATTTAATCTAATGATAAGGTTTGTTATTTTCAGTAATGGAGTGAACACAATCATTTGTACATTAGATATAAAATTTTGCTTATTTTAAACATTATCTTTTTTTTGCTGTAGTGAAATAGACACAGTATAAAGTTTCACACCTTCTCCTGAAGGTTTAGGAATTTCTAAAAGTAAAGGTGTATGAATTATTTTTGAAGAATGTAAATTATGTTGATCTTGTTTCTTTGTACTATCACACACAGATTTTGAAAGATTATTGGCAACAGGAATATCAGTGTTATCTTTATCTGCCGAATCATCCTGGATAGATTTTAATTTGGCAGTTAACTCTTCAAAAGCACTTTCAGATAATTTGTATTCTTCCTCGGTTGTCAATGAATCAATAAGATCACAAAATTTATTCTTCAAGGTACTTATTTTTTCAGAGTTAATAGAGATTATTCTAGGCATATCTATTTCAAGTAATTCATGACATACAGGTTCTTTATTATTTGCTTCAAGATAGCTACACTGTTCTGAAGACATCGTTTTCTCATCATTATTAGAATCTATAGAGTCCTTATTATTTGAAACATCAAGCATTTTATTTTGCTCCATACAGAAAAAATGAATGTGTTTACACATATTTCCTTCAACAGAAGAATCTGAACAGCTGCAACTATATGATTTGATACACACTCTGCAATAAATGCAAACAAGAGTGCAATCACATGATTTAAAATTTTCTTTAATTAAACATATTTCGTTATGTTCTATGAATGTAAGTAACCAACCTTTTTCAGTTTTAGTGATATCTGCTCTAATCTTTTCACTTTCTGCATGTTTATTATGTATATCTCTTAAGTCGTTTGAGAGTTTTTGATCAGATTCTGTTTCAAAAGAGTAAAACTGGTTATCCTTTTTTAATAAACTTAATTTTATATTGTAAAGGTCATTTCTGGTTATCTGAGATAACCTTTCTGCACCTTCTTTTAAAGCAGAGTTACGAATGTCATTTAAAATATCATTTAATGGTGAATTAGTAACTAATTTATTAGCTACATACTTTCGCTCATCATGAGTTAAATTTAAGTGCTGAAGTTCATTTTCATGTCCAACATGCTGGCTTTGAAATTTTACTTCACATCTTCCATCCTTCATCACAACTGCTTTCATGGTTGCAGGGCAAAAGGCATTGATTTTTCTACTCCCTTGAGATTTTAGTTTTCTTTTATTTTCATTTACTTTAGATATGAAGGTACCAGATCGATGGCAAATAAACATATAGTGTATAGTGCCATTGAAGATTTGAGTATGTTCTTTAGAGAAATAAGATTTTGTAATCCTTTCAATAGCTTTTTTCCATTCACAAAACTCACCATAGCTATTAAAATTTAGTTTAATATGTTTCAGCAACATGTTATGACTTTTTTCAAAGTGTTCATTAAAATCAATTCTTTTTAACATCTGGGAACATAAAGGGCATTTATGTAGCTTTTTTGGAACAAGCAGTTTGTGAGATCTACGTCTATGACCCTGTAGAGACTTGATGCTTTTAAATTTTTTTTCACAAACATTACACGTATGTGAACGAATTGTGGGCATTATTGGAGATTTATCAGCTACAGAGTACAGAGTTGGAAATAAATTAGAATGCTTATTCTTGATATGCCTTTTAAAGTTACTACGGTATGAGAAAGTTTGTTTACATTCTGGGCATATGCAAGATCCATTGAATTTGGAAGCAAGTGATTTATTTATATCTAGATCAGTTTTATTGGTATTTTTAGAGGACTCATATCCATTGTGTGGGCGAATCGTGGCCATTATTGAAGAGAACAGAGTTGGGAATAAAGCAGGATGCTGATTCTTTATGTGCCTTTTAAAGTTTTTACGGTATGAGAAAGTTTGTTTACATTCCGGGCATATGCAAGATCCACTGAATTTAGAGGCTAGTGATTTATTTATATCTAGATCATTTTTATTGGTATTTTTAGAGGACTCATATCCATTGTGTGGGCGAATCGTGGCCATTATTGAAGAGAACAGAGTTGGGAATAAAGCAGGATGCTGATTCTTTATATGCCTTTTAAAGTTTTTACGGTATGAGAAAGTGTGTTTACATTCTGGGCATACGGAAGATCCACTGAATTTGGAGGCAAGGGATTTATTTATACCTGGATCATTTTTATCAGTATTTTTCGAGAACTGCGAATTATATTCAGGAAAATCTAATACTCCAGGTATAACTGTATCATTAAATTCAACACTTGTTTCATTTTCATCTATACTAATTTCGGTATATTTTATTTCTGATTCCATTATTAGTTTTCTCTCAGCAGTGAATTTTATTTGTTTTTGAAATGTCAATAAAAGAAGGTAAACACAGATAAATATAAACTAAAATTCATTATCAGAAACTTAAATTTCCAGACCAGCGCACAACACATTTTAAAATATAAACAAACAACAAACCATAATGATGCCACAGCACAGCAATTATAAAATTGACGGATAGCTCATGGATAAAGGCATTCCCGATACTTTGCTCATGGTGCTAGTAGAGTGCCTCTGTATGAGAGTGGTGATATACAATTATGCTGGAACCACTGAGCTCTATAATAATATGAACTCAGTGGCTGGAACTTCTAGTTTCATGCAAAAAGTTTAGTGCTGCTATCTATTGTCGCAAAAAAGAAAAACTTTCAAAATTTTATACACCTTGTACGAGAGCAATTATTTCCTGCAGTGAAAGTAGATAAGAAAATTAACTAAATTTTATAAAGTATGATTTCATGTAAGATTTTTTCAGAAAATATTTTATCAATAAATTTAATTAATTCTTTAATACAGATTTTTTTTCTCTCTTTTAAAATAGTGTTATATACTAATAAGATAAAGAAAGTTTTGCATTTCTAAATTAAATCACATTTATTGCCTTTTATAGAAAACAAAAAGTATGTTTTAGTATATTTTTCAAACAATAATTACCTGCTTGGTATTTATTTAATTTACAAAATTCATGTATTGAGATATGTTAATTATTAACTTAATCATTATAAAGATTTTTTTTTTTTTTAAATAAATATTAGAGAAATCGGATTTTATTCTGTGTTTTAATTAAGTGAGGGGAAAAAACAATTATAGGAAATATTTCTAAATGCAATTTAATGTGCGGGGAAGCACGACATCAAGCAAAATCATATTATTGAAGTACACTGGTGTCCAGAAATTAACCCGTTAACAGTGGGATGTTTTTTGACAACATAAACTAAAAATAGGCACAATACACCACTTTTTCCGTACTAAAATGTTTGATTTATGTAATTGAATGAACTTGAACTTGTGATAGGTTCAATGGGCTTCCAAGTGTCTGCCGATTAATAAATAGAAGATTGCGTTTAAAAATTACTGGTGTGAAAAAGCTTTTAGTAACAAAACAAGCAAACTCTTCTTGCCCAAACTGAGTTCGGGCTACACTGTTAAGGGGTTAAAGGGCAGTAACCAATTTCAAACGTTTCGTCGAATATCTTACTGAAACTCGTGAAGAAATGCCCGGAATGCCCTTGAACTTTGAGGATGTAAAGAACATACAGTGAAATACGTTTAACACGAAACTGAGGGGACCAAATTTTTTTTTCGTGTTAAGGGTGTATTCAAATCCAAACTGCTTATTTTGAGACACTTTCGTAAATTCATTTTTGCTCTAAAATGCATCCAATTGGCAGGTTCTCTTATTCAGAAACTTTATAATGTCCCCAATGTATCGATTTTTTGATAAAGGCAGAATATATTTCAAAAAATGTTGTCAAAGTGGACATTTTGAACCGAATTTCGAGAAGCGATAGCGCTGGAAACAAAAAAAAAATGATCGTACTGTGAAAATAATTGTCTGTAAATCAATTTATAATGAATTGAACGAAAAATAAAAACATGGCGCCCTTATAAATATCTTTATAAATCACGCCACCAAGTTTCCTGTTGTTACTTTTAAAAATGAGTCAGGGAATGTGTCTCAAAATTTTGAGTTGTTGAGCGTGGAAAAATATTTTTTTTGAATACCGCCTTAACAGATTCATAAAAAAAGGACAAAACTCACCAATATTTTCGATGTCGCGAAATTTTATTTCGATTTCCAGTTAAACTATACTTGTAGGTTACATCCATTAGAATAAAAAACAAGCAAATATATTATTGTTTTTTGGGGAAAAAATCAGATATCTTTTTTTGAAGTGTCTTTTTCAGAACCATATTGTCCACAAATTGTTCGAGATCATCCATTGTTTTATTCATCTTTCCATTCGAATGCGCATCTAAATAACTGCGCATACTTTTAATAATTTTCTGCATTTCTGAAGTAGAGGGGACGGGAACTGCATCATTGATTCCGTTGTCAGATTCATCGTCGGAATCTACAAAGGTGGAATCATTTGGATTATGAACGATCTCCA
Organism: Maratus michaelseni; assembly: GCA_963931845.1. Classification (NCBI taxonomy): domain Eukaryota; kingdom Metazoa; phylum Arthropoda; class Arachnida; order Araneae; family Salticidae; genus Maratus; species Maratus michaelseni. Next base: position 124,449,393 of record OZ007595.1, read on the forward strand.
AAATGTCTGTGTCTGTCAGAATCGGTGCTGTAGACACATCATCATCGACTGCAACATATTCATTTAATGATATTGTAGGACAGTCTAGGAATGTTGAGACTTTTCCAAACATTTCATTAAATGTCGGCTCAGTCTCAATATCGGCTGATTCTTGAGGTGTCAAAGAATTTAACACTTTGGAGACTCCCGCATGGCGAAAACAATTTTCAATTGTCGTAGGCTTCACTAAATTCCATGCTGAGCGCAACATATGTAATGCATCCAATAAATTAATGGAGAAATCTTCTTTTGCTTCGATCTCGACTAAATATTTGCGAAGCAATTGCTTTCGATAATTTAATTTCAAATTTTGTATAATGCCTTAATCACATGGTTGTAAAACACTTGTGGTATTTGGAGGCAGAAATATAAGCTTTATAGCTTTTAATTCAATACAGAGTTGTGCTGGACAGTTATCAATCATAAGCGCGACTTTACGCTTTTCTCCTAAAAATCGCTTATCCAATTTGATAAGCCAATCATTGAAAATAGTGGCCACCATCCATGCTTTTTTGTTTGCCGTATATTCAACTGGTAATTTTCTTACATTTTTAAAACACCGCGGTTTTAAACTTTTACCAATGACAAATAAGGGTAGTTTTCAGATCCATCCGAATTGCATCCAACCAATACTGTAATTCTTTCTTTACAGATTTTTCCTCATGAACACGACTGTCCTTTAAACGATAAAGTTTTATTGGGTAAGCAGCGGTAAAATAAGCCAGTTTCGTCGGCGTTGAAGACATCTTTTGGGTCATATTCTTCAAGTATTGAAGGCAACGTAGATTGCAACCATTCTATGGTCATAGTTGGTAAAACGTTATTAGCTTCACCACAAACATTTTATAACACAATGCCGTTCCTTTTTTTGAAACGTTCCAACCAGCCTGGATTTGCCGAAAATTCAATACGCATTTGTTTTGCCAGTTCATCTGCTTTTTCCAGCAATAAAGGACCTGATATAGGAGCATTCTGAGATCTAGCTTGTTTGAACCAAATAAGCAAAGCTGTCTCTAAATCTTCGTGCTTAGCAGTTCTCATGCGTTTTCTCTCTGGTTTCAAACATACTGCGCTCAAGCATTAACGTAATGTTATCTCTGTTTTTTATTATCGTTGATAAAGTAGAATTGGCAATGCCAAACTCTTTGCAGATTTCTGTTTTCGTCCTGCGTTTTTCATCAACTGCATTAAGCAGCTTCATCTTCATTTTAAGAGAAATAGCGGTTTGTTTTCGTACCGTTTTCTCAGCCATTGTGCTCATAAAACATAAGCTAATTTACAAAACACAAAATTCACTGATTTTCACGCAAAATTCAAGGTTTTAACACAAAATTCACGCATTTCAACTCAAACTAACCGACTTTGGAAACGAACTGAAGAGCAGTACTAATCCTGAAATGCCTGAGAATTTCTTATTACCAAATTTCCGACATTCCTTTCTTCGGGCGAGAAAAGCACAACCAAACTGGGTTCCCACAATCTGCAATCCTTTGGTACAGATAAGGATTCTATTCATTGGCAGTGTTTCTTTCAGGCATCCCTCCGGGAGGGCAGTGTATCCCCGAAGCAAATCCACCGCAGAAAATCGGAGCCTAAGTTTTCTTTAACATTTTATTTCCTCTGCTCTATCCAAACCCCTCAAATGCCCCCCCCCCCCGAAGCAAATTGTCTGAAAGAAACACTGTTCATTGGGGGAGAGGGATAGCAATGATGGATGATGACCACTGGGAGAAAAAGAGAGGGGAACAGGTCGTGAAGGAAGAAGAACCGATTCCCGGAAGTTAAACAATTGCATAAATAAATTCTACAGAGACGTAGCAAACATGCCACTGAAGCTCGAAAGCGAATTCTTTTAGTGTTAAACGATTTTTGTTTCGTGTTAAAAGAAAAAAATGCATTAGATTGCATAGTACACTGCCCGGTCCGCCATATCGTTTCGTGTTAACCGATTTTTCATATTAAGCGTTTTCGTGTTAAACGTGTTTCACTGTATTTCATTTCATGTTTTTCAGTGAAGATTTTGTCGCAAAGACAATTAGGGGGGGGGGGGATAATAATTTTAATAATAAAATAATATTTTCGATCACCCAAGTAATAGAAAATGGTAAAAATGGTCTGTCACTGTAGCAAATGACTATGTAGGTCCTGTTCAACATTTGTGTAAGCATAGCATGCATATTCATGAAGATGTTAACGTTTCTGTGAAAACTTCAAAAGGGTTTTTTTTTTTTTTTTTTTTTTTTTTTTTTACAGCATGCAGAGTTTTCAGCCGAATTTAACACTGTTTTCCAAAAACTTGACAAAAATGGTAGAAATAGCATACTGTGATTAAAATAATAATATATTGAATATTTGATGAGATATAGGTATTTTTATGAAATACATTTTAACTGCGCATGCATGAACTACAGCAAAGATGTTTTGTCATGATTTGATATTCAATACTATAAACTTTTTATATGCAACTCATATAAAAAGACCAGTGAAATATCGCGAAAACTCAAAAAGTTACAGCAATAATTAATAACTTGAAAAATAAGTCCCATATAATCCTATTGGACTTATTTCTCAATTATTGCTGTAAATTTTCCATACAGGACTCTATTCAACGATCTCGAGGTGTCCGCTATTCCGAAGTTTCACTTATTTGAATATTAAAGAATATGGATTTGTCCCTTTTTCTATATAAAATATAAAATTGGTATTAGAGATATAATAATACATTACTTTTCATTATAGCAATAAAACATGATTTATTGTTCTTTCATTGTGGGTTCGGGTTGAGGTATTGCGGGTTCGGGTCGGGTTGCAGGTTGCCGAAAATTATTTTTGCGGGTTTGGGTTGGGTTGCGGGTCCAGAATTTTTTTTTGTCAGATTCGGGTTGACTTCAAATGGAATTTGTGGGTTCGGGTCGGGTACAACTCGACCAGTGCAGGACTCTAAATTGAACCTAATAACGGTATTAGATATTCGGTTGTTTTAATTATAAGATCCAATGAAACAATAAAAATTATGGTAAATTTTTAATAGTATTTTCTAAACATTCTATTCTCATTTTGTCACTGTTTTGTTTTGTGAAATTTGTTTAAATAAATTTTATATCGGATAAAACCCATTGAAACTTTCAGACAACCCATTAAAAGGATTTCGTGCTGCCATCTACTGACGACACAGAGAAGCTTCTCAAAGATTTCTATCTGTTTTGTTCCAGACCATTACACACCCATTTCCTCAATCGAAAATAGATCAGAAAATGAACTAATTTGTGCAAAGTTGAAAGTTCATCATCGCCGTGATCGTATAGTGGTTAGTACATTGCGTTGTGGCCGCAATAACCCAGGTTCGAATCCTGGTCACGGCATTGTTTTTAAAAATAATACATAAAATTCTTTTTTGGTAACTAAAATATTTTTAAAAAAATAACCACACAATTTCTGTGAAGGTTTTTAAATATTAATTTAAACTCTTTGAGTAATGTGATGTTGAATAATTTAATCATTTATTTCAGAAACCCCTGACAAAAAATTCGAAAATGACTCAACACTTTTTTTTTAAAGCTAATTGATATACGATCTAATTGGTGCAGAAATCTACTGCAGAAGTGCCAAATCTCCGGCTTTTTGTATACCAGTATTCTTATTTTTTTTTTAAATAGAAAATGTTCTTTTAAATCGTAGAATTCTCCGATTAAATAAATCAAAATTTTATGTGCTAAAATACTGGTAATAAAAAAGCCGGAGACTTGATAGCTCTGCTAGTGTAATAACATTTTGAATGTTCTCATTTCGCATTTTTGAAAGATTCGTTTACTATATAAACCCCACAACATCACTTAGAGGATTTTTGCTACCTCAAGACGATTTGCATTTCTAAAATTTGTATTTTAGATATTCTCTACCTGTTCTTAATATTTTTTCATGAAGCTAGTTTTCTACAACGTGAAAGTATTTTATTAACTTTTGTACAGTTTACTCTGCCTGTTTGAATTTCAGAGGTATCTGAAAATCTTTATTTCAACATTTGAATTTATTTGAAAATTTTGTAACTGTCTAGATTTAAGCTCAGCTTTGTTAGTTTTTATCCTTAACTCAATACATTGCTATCATAAAAACAAGTAATAAAAAAAAAAAAAGTCAATTCCTACTTTTTAATCATAAATATATAAAATAAACCCGTACAGCATTAATGTCCCACGTTATCTTTATTGAACATTATTTTATAATTATCGTTGCGGTATTTTATTTTTTGTTGGCATCACTAATTTGAGATAAATCTTTCATTTCATTTATGAAAACAATGGGATAAATTTATTTTCTCCCATATAAAAATTAAAATTAATTAATTAAATTTAATGAATTAATTAATATTTGAAAAAACTGTATTAACAAAAAAAAAAAAAAAAAAAAAAAACTGATTTAAAAATTTCGAATTTTTTGACCCAATTGTTCATAGGCCCCTTATCAGAAACCCGTGTGCCAAATTTCATAGCCCTGAGCCCTGTGGTCTCCGAGTTTTTGAGGTTACATAGATACGCGCATGGATTTTAATAGGGTAGATTTTATGAAATTTCGGAGTTTTACAGCACTAAAAATGGGAAGGCGGTCTTTAGTGTCAGAATGCAAGAAAATTTCATTATACCATAACTCGATGAGTTTTGGTATTTGAGAACAATGGAATTTTTACTGTTGTACTTGTGAGAACATGAGGATTTTTTTTTTTTTTATATATAATTTATAGGCCAAGGAAATTTTTTTTAAGTGTAACTTTTTGGAAATATTAGCAGGACTATTCCATCAACATAATCTTAATTCCTATTTTATTTTGAACTCTTTTAAAAATTTATACTGCATACGTATCTTCAACAGGTAAAAAATTAAAATGTGTTTCAATTTTTTGGGATTATATTTTATTGCTAAAATCTCAATACTGCTAATGGGAAAATTTTCTTTTTTACCCCTGCCGCTGAATCTTAACCCCTTCGACCGGCGGCTTTTACACAAATTTTATTCGGTTGGCACCACTTTTTTTAAAAAGGATACCTTTACTTAAACTATCACAAAAATGCTCTAATTAGAGAAAGCAAATATTACTTTTATTTTTTACTGGTGCCTAAAACAAATTCTGTATGCTCTTTTTGAGGGTGCATATATACACCCATGATCCCGAATGGGTTAACGAATAAAATTACTTTATCATTTGATGCAGAAAGCCATCCTTCACATTTTGTAAATTTTTCGCAAAAAACAAAATATATACTACATAGTTTAAACTTAGTCACTTAACTTACTTAATCTTAAGGCAGTTTTCAAAAATACATTTTTTTCCTGCTTAACAACGCAAAACTTTTTGAGTCCTTTTAAAACATTAAAACATGATACTTGCAGGCATGATTATCAAAGTGAGTTGTAATTAAACAGTTTTTTTTTTCATTTCCGGATAAATGAATTACATTATGAGCTATAAGCGATTGTTGTCTTAGGACGGTAGTTTTTTCCATTTCCTGCGCTGTCGCGTTCCGAAATACGGTTCAAAATGCCAACCCACCCTGAGAGCATTTCCTGAAAAATCTTCTGCATTTACCGAAAAACGGAAAAAAATGTTCGATTGCATAGTTTTTGAATAAGAACATCTGCCATTTTGAAATGTCTTTGAACAAAAATTAATTAAAAAATGTCCCAGAAAGTAGCCAGTTTGGATTGGAGAACAACTTTAAGTATCGCAAATCTTAAAATTCTGCATTTAGCTGGTTTCTGAAATAAACGATTCAATTACTTTATTTTTCGTGCTAATAATGTGGTTACTATATTCATTCTCTCTTCTCTTTTAATAACTGGTATCTTAAGACTGATATTACAATCAGATAAAAGGTGCGCAAATGTATAAGAATCGAGGTAATCTTTTATTAATTAAGAAGTTGTGCGATGAATTCTTATGGGTTGGGTTGATTATTGACGGCCAATTATCGACACGAGGGATATAGGCCCGGGGGGAGTGCCCTTCGTGGGGGTCTTTCTAAGGGAACCTAATCCGTATTTACGCATGGAGAAGATCCACGGCTCGAAAGAAAACCACGAAAACTCCGAGCGATTAGGCCGACGGGCGCGATTGGGATCGAACCCAGCACCTCCCGTCTACCAGCTTCGAGAGCACAACCTCTCAGCCACTAGAATTCTTATGGAGGATAGAGAAATAGACTGGATATTTCAGGGGACGATGCAGGTTTTATTTCTTAGGACCCATTTTGTGAAAAGTAAAAGTTATTTTTGTGAAATTTATCATATTTTTGTGAAATTTATCATATTTTTGTGAAATTTATCATATTTTTGTGAAATTTATTATATTTTGGGGGGAAAATAACATTTTGTTATGAAAGATGAAATACAGCCACTCAAATTCAAACCAAGCATTTAATAACTTCTTTATGTCCTTCTGCTAAAGTTTACGTTTCAGGTGAACTTGTTTTATTGCAAATGACACATTTTAAAACCTAACAAAATAAAAATAATTAATGGAGAGTGTGTTTTTATGGAATGGAATTTCGTGAGGGGACCTGTTTTATTAAATGAACTTAAATGAATATATAAATTAAATGAATTTTGTGAAAAGGCCCTATATAGGCCCCTTTTTTTCCTGGATCGACCCCTGTATTTAGGATAGAAAAAACTCCAGCCCCCCCCCCCCCCCCAAAAAAAAAAAAAAAAAAAAAACCCGCCCAAATATATTTGTTTACAACATCTGTTATCTACTGTTGGCTGTAATTATAGAAAAGTTAACGCAAGATGTGGAAATGTCTTGTCCTTAGTACAAAAACTTAGCCTAACTTTGACCCTACAATTCCCATTTATGATCCATTGAGCAATTTTCTTTTTAATTTTTTTTAAGTGATTTAGCCTCTAAATAAGACGTATCTGGTTATAACACCACATATTGATTAGATATCAATACCTTCATTAGTTCCACAAGAAGCTGACAGATGGTTCTGAAATTGCCCATGGTGACTTTTTTCAAGAATTATAGAGAGGGGAAAAAGTTGCCCCCTGGAGGGCTAATAAAATATAAAATTGTAACCACATTTACCTAAACCATAGGTGCTCACAACCTTTTAATTTTCTTGAGCCACATTTGAAGAAAAAAAACTGTCTTGGATATATAATTCTGACAATAATTGTTAAGCAGAAATGCCAGTAAATATACAATACATGCCATCCAATTCAGCAAACATCAGAAATGTTTTAAAATGCATTCTTTATGATTTTCTTTGCATCTAGAATTTTTTTTTAATATCACCGAGCATATCAAAATGCTTTAATGTTTTACAAAATACCTACACATATACATTGGAAATGGATAAAGTGTATTCACTTAGAAATAGCTTAATCCAGAGGTTTTCAAACAGTGTGCTGCAAAAATTTCAATCAAGTTCTGTGAAGATTTTATGAATTAACTGAAGTATATTTATAATAAAACATTCTAAATAATATGATTTACTTTGAGATGATACTTTGTGTAGTTAAGTTTCCTTTGTTTTAGTTTATTTCATTGTTCAAATACTTTTAATAAAATATATGTGGGTAAGCATGAAAATGTTCTCATATTTTCAGATAGCGAATTGTTTTGGCAAAAAATGATTCCTCTTAACCCTCCAGCCGCGGGAAACGCTTGTATCGCGTTTTACTTAATCTATACAATTCTGCAAGGACCGCTATTTTTGGCTTATTTTTTCTATCTTAAAATTTCGATTTTCCGCTTATAATTTTTGGCTTTCTTTATACATTCCATTGATACAATCCTCATAACTATTATAAATAGCGAATAAAAATAATGTGCAGTTTTTTTCAAGAAAGTGTAAAAAACCGCCTGCGGTTGGACGGTTAAAGAAAAAGGATGAAAACAGAAAACGTAGCAGAAATTATAAACTACTGAAATATGTAAATCAGAGAAAAAAATTATTGAAGTTTTCTCACTTTTGATTTTTTGAACATAAATTTGGAAGAATATATTCACCCAGCTAGGATGATTTTTTCCAGATTAGATAAGAAATGCCTTGTTTTAAGTGTGCGTACACATACTATGTACATAAAAAAAATTAAATAGAAAGAGGAAGAATTAAGAAAAACAATAAATGGCAAAGTATGGGAATGAAAACTTCAACAATGAACATCACAATCCACATATATTAAAAAAAGAAAGAAAACTCCTGTTCTTAATATTATATTTGTGAGATAAGTAAAACAATGAATAATATTAAAATGATAACAGACCTCAGCATTTTCATATGTGTATTTTCTACCAGGCCTGCTGTGAAAATTTTGCTGTAGATTCAAGTGTATTTGCGAGATAAATAAAAGCCTATTAAATAAATAAATAAATAATAATAATTATTATTATTATTATAATATATATATATATATATATATTACACTCTTTATTTTTTACTACTTTTTTTTAAACTTTATTTTATAATATTTAAATTTTAAAATATTTCATTAACACAATTTCAGCCAGTTAGCATATTTTAGAGAGTGTGGTTTTTCACACAATTAACTCTTTTGTTGCAACTCGTATACAGTTGTAAACATATTGTTTATTTGAAAGAATGTTTGGAAATTTATGATATGCACAAGGCTAATGACAAAGTACCTTTTAACTGATTTATTAATTTATAAATAAGTTCTAAAAATATTAAAATGTTTTATTGTCATAAGAAACGAGTTGAGTTGTATTGCCATATTGCATCTTGTGTACATAAATTTTATAATTCTAGCCTATCAGGAAGTGGGTGAAAAATGGATTACAGAATTACATCTTTACAATATATGAACCAAGTTAAGTTAAATGAAAGAGTGTAAAAAGGTTTTGAATTTAACAGATTACCTGTAGGAAGAAATCCAAAATTTTTATTAATGTTTATATAACAATTATTTCTTTTTATATAAATGTACACATATTTGTTAGCTATACTCATTAAAAAATACTTTTTCCTTAATCTTTTTTATATCGCTCACCTGCAAGGAAAGTGATAGCTCAAAAATACTATATTTCACAAGAGAGGCTGCCATTTTTTTACTGTAACATAAAACTATAGCACTTAGCTCTGCATAAAGGTGAAAATAAGGAATTTTGCTTAGTAGCCACTGGACGGTAGGTTGATTTTTTTTTAGTAGCCAGTCCAGTAAGTACATTTATGTCCCTGAATATTTAATTAAAAAATAAATATGAGTTTACTGTAAACAAGTAATTTATGCGCTAAATAAATTTTTTTAAATTTATATCATTTTGAATAAACTTGAAAGCTTAGGTACTTGTGTAGCTAACAACATAAGTACCTTTTTTTAAAAAATTATTTGTCTAGAATTAAGATTTGACAATAATAAAATAGGTATGTTTTTACAACATGATACACATTACACATGCATAACCTTTGACCCGCAGACCAAAAGTGGCCAACATCTCCAATAATTCAGGAATTGTGCATTTTGACAAATAGTCTTAGAAAAAATTTCTAATTTCATCATTCGGGAGCATAAAAATCACTAATTTGAATTTCATTGATGGGACACGTAAAAATAATGAATTTCGCCGATCGGGATCAGGAAAATCAGGTGCGGAAAAATCACAAATTTTGTCGATCAGGTACGAAAAAAAAAATCATGAATTTTGTCGATCGGGTGTGGAAAAATCGCTAATTTTAGGGAAAAAAAAGAAATTGAAAAATCCTGCATTTGTCCAGCTCTTTCCATATTTTTAATCGCCAGTTTTTCAAGTTTAATTGCCGAGTGGCGACTACTTATTTTCACCTTTAGCTTTGCATGCAGATGTAAAAGCATAAACCCCATAAGAATCACAATGTAAAAGAGATAGGGAGGATTGAGTAAATTTATCCTCCCTTCTGTGGTTGCAAAGTGACACATAGCGTAATCTAGCAGTCTTCCATATAACTACACTTATGACACTTTTTCTGTAGTAAGACGCACCTAAGTCAGACATATTATTCCACTGCATTTTTTGTTGCCCATTTTTATGTGTACAAAAAACAACCATGATTACGGAATTTTTAATATTTTAATTTCTTAAAAGGTGTGTTACAATTCAGGGTTCGTACACAATTCTGGTACAAAAATTCCCTGACTTTTCCAGGTTTCCCCTTATCATTTTGCAAAAATTTCCCTGACCTTCCTCGATAAAAATTTGGCTTATATATTGTTGTAAAACACATACAGTTTTATAATAAATAAATAAATAATACTAATAGTGACATATTGACTATTTGTTGCAAGTAAATTAAGCCAATACAAAAGAAAAATCTTAGTTCTAATCAATACATAGGGGCCATTCCAGGGTAACAGAATGACAGTTTAAGTAATAAGTAGTAGTTGTTTTAATCCTAGAATAAAATAATATTGAAATTAGAAATTTTGTTTTACCTGAACTTTAAACTCCACCATAAACTTTCCTTAAATATATTTACTAGTTAGGATTTAAGTGATTAAGAATAAAAATAACTGTAACTTTATTCATGGTAACGGAATGACGTGTTTGTAAAAAACTAATCCATTCATTTCAATCACTTAATATTTTCCACTCAAAGTAAAATAAATAAATAAAGAAAATGATGAAGCACGCAGATAAAAACCCAATGATAATTTTTCTCTCATCTCTTAAAACAAGTGACCTAATTTATGACTCTTAAGTTTCAAGTTTATCAAGCAATAGAGATTTATTACCTCGTTATAATCGTTCTCTTCTGATAATGTGAAATATGTTTATAATTTGTTATTTGTGATTATGCCATTATAAACTTATTACAGAACTAAAACATTTAAAAGGACAATTATTCAACGTCAATTTGTTTCAAAGAAATGATGCAACTTTACTCGTAACTTTCCAAACTTTGTGAAAATGAGTCAGTGTATTACTATCCTTCATTCTGTAAAGTCACAGGAAAAAATGTTTCCTGATGCTATAATTAATATAATTCTAAATGTAAACCTTTTAAAATTTTAAGTAATGTAAAATATAATTTTTAAAATCAATCCAAACGTGAACTTATTTATTCAATGTGAATTGTGCATTAATATAATTTTTTTTTACAAGTCTTATTTCAGCGGTGGTGCAAAACAGGATTATTCAAGAAGTGTTTATAATAAATTCTCAAATAGTTGAAATATATAAACCAGTGGATATTTCATAAATTGGATAGACCTTAGAAAAGGTAAGCAATTCCTTTTCTTTCTGCATGTTGAAGACCAGAGTTAATTTTAATTTGAAGAATTTAATATTCTGATGTTACGCGCTTACCTCGTTGGCCTCGCCCCTTCAACAGTGATCATGAGCCTGATGAATATATGAACTCAGAATTTATTCTTAAGGATTAATAATTGACTCTAATTAATAAAAATAATACTCAGCTCTTATGCTAGATTAAAAATTCAAGAAAACATAATTGAATTTAATAAACTATTTAAACTAATAAAACTTTAAAAACTGTATAAACAAGTTCTCCGAGATGGCGACAATAAAGGAAATGCAAATAGTAGATAAATTAAACAATAATAATTATTCTATATGGAAGTTTAAAATTAATATGTTGTTAATTAAGGAAGATTTGTACGAACTCGTAACTCAGGATCCCCCTACACCAATTAACGAAGATTGGAGAAAAAAGGATGCAAAAGCTCGCGCTTTAATAAACCTGAGTATAGACGATACGCAAATAGTTCATGTAAAACATTTAGAAACAGCAAAACAGACATGGGATAGTTTAAAAAATATTCATGAGAGAGCCAATTTGTCCAGTAAATTGTATTTGTTACGAAAATTGTATAGTGCAAAACTTCCCGAAAATGGGAACATGCACAAACACATTACTAATATACTGGAAATAAAAGATAAGCTCTCCGCAATAGGAGAGAACATAACCGACTCGCATTTATCTGCACTTCTATTGTGCTCGTTACCTGCGAGTTATAATACTCTAATAACAGCTCTCGAAGCCCGAAATGAAATTGAATTAACTCCCGAATTCATCAAGAGCAAACTTACTGATGAATTTAATAAACGGGTAGAAAATAGTGAGCAAGTTGAAAACTCACAAAAGGTGTTTAAAACACAAAAGAAATACACTCAAGATTATAAAGGGCAAAACAAATACTGTACCTACTGTAAACAATCAAATCACACTTACAAACAATGCTGGCATCTCAAGAACAGAAACACACAGACCACTACACCTAAAACACAATACAAATACAAAAAGTACACATCGTTGTGTTTTGAAAATACAAAAGGTGATAGTAAAAATAAAATGAATGAATCAAAAACAGATGAACAGGTACAAATAAATAAAAGTGAACATAAAGATGCAGCATTCATAATTGTCAATCCCGCTAATAAAACCTGGTTAATTGACTCAGGAGCGTCTTCGCATATAGCGAACGATAGGGATATATTTACAAAATTCAACGATACTGAAAAAACTACAGTAACAATTGCTAATGGGAATACATTAAATTCTTACGGAACCGGCGAAACACAAATAATGACAAAAACATCTGATGGATGTATAAATAGAATTACACTTAAAAATGTGTTATTTGTTCCACAATTGGAATCAAATTTAATTTCCGTAAGTAAAGCCACAGAACATGGCTACAAAGTATTTTTCGAAAATGAAAAATGCATACTATCGTGCAATGGAAAAATATACTTAGAAGCATTAAAGAAACATAACTTATATCAAGTTGAAACACTAGAAGAAAGTTCTCAAAATAAAATAAACATTGCACATGATTGCAGAAATAAAGATTGCCTCGAAATTTGGCATAAACGCCTTGGCCACAGAAATAATGAAAGTATAAAAGAATTAGTCAAAAATGACTTGGCCAGTGGGATAAAAATAAATAACTGTAATCATAAAACAAACTGTGAAACCTGTATAAAAACAAAGTCAACAAATGCACCGTACTCTAAATCTATCGAAAATAAAACAACAAAAGTATTAGATTTAGTACATACTGATTTATGTGGGCCTTTTAAAACACCCACAATAGGAGGAAAAAATTACTTCCTTACATTCATAGATGACAGTTCTAGATTCACAGTTATTTACTTATTAAAAAGTAAAGATGAAGTTTATGAAAAAATAAAAGACTATGTACAAATGGTCAAAACCAGACAAGGAAAATATCCGACGGCGATTAGATCGGATAACGGTGGGGAATATATAGGAAATAATACAGAAGCCTTTCTAAGGGAACATGGTATAAAACATGAATACACAGTTCCATTTTGTCCCAGCCAGAATGGCATTGCTGAGAGAAAAAACAGAAGCTTAATTGAAATGACACGAAGCCTATTATCCGAAGCAAATTTACCTCATAGGTTCTGGGGTGAAGCGATAAATACTGCTAATCACCTCCAAAATAGGCTCCCCACTAAATTGACAAATAAAACGCCATATGAAATTTGGTTCAAAAGAAAACCAAATCTCTATTATTTACGTGTATTTGGCTGTAAAGTATACACTTACATAAACAAACACAAAAGATCTAAACTAGATGACACAGCAGAAGAGGGTATCTTCATGGGCTATGATAATAATACAAAGGGATACCGCGTTTTCACTAAAAATGGTGAAATAATAATCTCCAGATCTGTAAAATTTCTGGAAGAAAAACTGAACAATTTAAACGAGAAAATTAATGATCACGAACAATTAATTGAAGATAAAAAATACATTGAAATAGAAATAGGTGACACACCCTGTACACCTGACGCGCCCAAACAATCAGAAACACATCAACCTCGTAGATCTGAAAGACAAAACAGAGGAGTACCACCTCAAAGATATACTTCCGACAATTTTATTGCTTTAGCAAATGATTGCGATACAACAGAACCTGAAAACTGGAAACAGCTTATCAAAATAAACAATCCACTAGAAAAGAAAAACTGGCTTAAAGCCACTGAAAACGAAATACAATCGTTAATGAAAAATAATACATGGGATCTAGTCGATCCTCCTCTTAATAAAAGAATCATAGGAAGTAGATGGATTTTCAAACGAAAAATTGATAGTTCAGGAAATACACAAAAATATAAAGCACGTTTTGTTGCCAAAGGTTTCAGTCAAAAATATGGGGAAGATTACCAAGAAACATTTTCACCAGTAGCACAACATTGTACCATCAAAACACTTCTTTTAGCAGCAGCTTATAATAATTTGAATGTGCGACATGTAGATATTGACACCGCTTTTCTTCATGGGAACTTAAATGAAGAAATATATATAAATCAACCTGAAGGCTATGTAAACGAACAATTTCCTGAAAAAGTTTGCAAGCTCAAAAAGGCAATCTATGGCCTCAAACAGGCCGCCAGAGCTTGGCATATTAAAATCGCTGAAACACTAGACAACTTGAACTTTATCCAAAGTACAGCAGACACATGTCTTTTCACTAGAAAAGAAAAAGATCATACATCATACATAATAATATATGTTGATGATATACTCATCGCCAGCAAAGATGAAATAATAGAAGAAATCGTAAATTCTCTAAAACAAGAATACGAATTAAAGGATCTAGGCAATATTAGTAACTATTTAGGTACTCAAATTCAGAAATTACCTAACGGTTATTCTCTTGATCAAAAAATTAAGATTGAAAATTTAGCGAAAAAGTTCAATCTTGAAAACTCCAAACCGTGCAAAACTCCAATGGAACCAGGATATAACAAATTAAATGATGATGATAATTTAATGCCAAATAATATTAAATATCGCCAGGCACTTGGTTCATTGCTTTATATAACAACAATAACTAGACCTGACATTTCAGCAGCAGTAAACATTTTAAGCAGAAGAAATGAGAATCCTCGCGAAAAAGACTGGCAAGCCGTAAAAAGAATAATAAGATATCTATATCACACTAAAGAACTAAAATTAATAATTAACACTAATGAAGAACCAATATTAAAGGTATTCGCTGATGCCGATTGGGCAGGTGATACCAAAACCCGCAGATCAACATCGGGAATATTATATATGTTGGGCAACAACCCAATTCAGTGGACGACGAAAAGGCAAAGTTGCATTGCCTTATCTTCAGCAGAGGCTGA
The DNA here is from genome assembly GCA_963931845.1 of Maratus michaelseni. NCBI lineage: Eukaryota > Metazoa > Arthropoda > Arachnida > Araneae > Salticidae > Maratus > Maratus michaelseni. The sequence continues at coordinate 124,464,550 of OZ007595.1, forward strand.
ATATGTGCCCGCAGCACATGCTAGCCAAGAAATAATTTGGTTATTGAAGTTACTTGACGATCTAGGCTTTCCACAGCAAAAACCAATCACTTTATATGAAGACAATCAAAGTACCATAAAAATGGTTGAATCAGAAAAATTCACGAAAAGATCAAAGCACATCGACGTCAAATTTAATGCCATTAAACAATATAGCGAAGAAGGCATAATTGAGTTAAGATATCTTCCAACAGAAAAAATGATAGCTGATGCACTTACCAAACCTTTACCCAAGCCTCGATTCATCGAACACAGAAATTCAATGAAAATATTAGTTAATCCCCATGAACGGATTAAGGGGGAAATTGTAAAAAACTAATCCATTCATTTCAATCACTTAATATTTTCCACTCAAAGTAAAATAAATAAATAAAGAAAATGATGAAGCACGCAGATAAAAACCCAACGATAATTTTTCTCTCATCTCTTAAAACAAGTGACCTAATTTATGACTCTTAAGTTTCAAGTTTATCAAGCAATAGAGATTTATTACCTCGTTATAATCGTTCTCTTCTGATAATGTGAAATATGTTTATAATTTGTTATTTGTGATTATGCCATTATAAACTTATTACAGAACTAAAACATTTAAAAGGACAATTATTCAACGTCAATTTGTTTCAAAGAAATGATGCAACTTTACTCGTAACTTTCCAAACTTTGTGAAAATGAGTCAGTGTATTACTATCCTTCATTCTGTAAAGTCACAGGAAAAAATGTTTCCTGATGCTATAATTAATATAATTCTAAATGTAAACCTTTTAAAATTTTAAGTAATGTAAAATATAATTTTTAAAATCAATCCAAACGTGAACTTATTTATTCAATGTGAATTGTGCATTAATATAATTTTTTTTTACAAGTCTTATTTCAGCGGTGGTGCAAAACAGGATTATTCAAGAAGTGTTTATAATAAATTCTCAAATAGTTGAAATATATAAACCAGTGGATATTTCATAAATTGGATAGACCTTAGAAAAGGTAAGCAATTCCTTTTCTTTCTGCATGTTGAAGACCAGAGTTAATTTTAATTTGAAGAATTTAATATTCTGATGTTACGCGCTTACCTCGTTGGCCTCGCCCCTTCAACAGTGTTTTCTACACTAGTATTTCTCCATGAGCTTATAATGTAAAATTCAGCCAAATGGTAAATAATAAAGCTTGTATGAAAATGACAGAACCAACAGGGTACTAATTATGAAATATTCTTAGGTTTTCGAATTTCTAAATCAATAAATAGTTATAGAGCAATGCAAAAAGAAAATCTTACTCTGGTAACGGAAGGACAAAAAGTTCCATATAATTTGTAAGCTTCTTTTTAATTTAAAAAGTATTGAAATTAATACATAAGTCATTGTAAACTGATTAGACATTATTTTGCAGTTATACGGATGTCAAATACAAATCTGTTTCGTATATGAGTGCATGACCCATCAGTTATAATTTGATGGCTTTTTCAACTTCTGAATTATTTGGTTCTTATCTACCCAGCATTTATCCTCTTTTTCTGGAAATGAGTAAATTAGACCTATACTGTCCTGTTTTCTCATACATGATACTTCATAGTCATCTTCATACTTCATCGTGTCATCTTCCACATAAACAATCTCTGCAATATAATGGTGAACAGATTTTTCCCCCAGCCATTGAATCAATATATAGTTTCCAACATTGTAAACATTTGTGTCCTGTAAGTCAATGCTTGATTCTAATACAACATTCTTATTAGCTTGCTTTTCAGTGATGTGAGCTGATCCTTCTCAGAAGTTGAAGGATTTTTTTTCTTCAGAAAAGGAGTATTTTCCATATTCAATTACATATTTATCTATAGGCTTCAAATAGTGTGTGCTATGTATATCTGGAAGAGGAAAAATTCCTTCCCACCTTTCTGTGAGCTCTCCAACATATTCATTTACTGTAGATGATGAGATAAACTTTATTTTAAGATGTGGGCAATGTTTTCCAGCAGTTTCGGCAAATTCTTCAGCATTTGTTACAAGTTTTCCTGCTAATATTTGACGTCACACTGAGCGTTTTACTGAGCCTCCGATACCATCTACAACCCCTTTACCGTGGCTTGTAGTAAAAAAATTCCAAGTGACAAAGATTTTATGTTTTTGAAACAGGAAAATGATATTTGTAAACAAATAGTGCTGCTTAAATTGGCTTGATGCACCATCACTAAAAAATCCTAGCTCTTCAATTTGTGGATGGGCAGCAATGAAATCAGAAACTAGTGCTTTTAAAAAAACATGCACAAACTTTTCCATGATTGGTATCATCACTTACAATGACATAGCTTTGTTCTCTTCCATTTCCATGCCATATATATGCAGTAAAATGTGTGACCATGTGAATAAAACCCAAACCATGTGCTCTGGCATAATACAAATAATGCTTCTTAAACCAGTTAGGGTTATTAAACAGAATGTTTATTTATGGTTACAATTACAATAGAAAAGTAAAATATAATAACTATTGAATGAGAATGATATTGATTGGAATAAAAAGAAATGTTTCAACATCAAAACTTGTCCAACATAAAATTCATTTTTCTTTCCCTTTTGTAAAATATATGAAAACATAAGAATTAACATTTAATTTGTTTAAACTAGACATAACTTCACTTGGCATTAATACTCTTTGATTTTAATAATTATTATTTTGACTCTCAGTGCATATTGTTTGTTGCCTTGTCATTCCGTTACCATTATTTTTGTCATTCCGTTATCATGTTTTAAGCATGAAATTATTTAACTTGGATGTTGTGGTGTTTTTTCTTCAATTTACACTCAAAACTGGCTTTGAAGGAAAAATATCTAGTGTCTAATGCAAACAGCCAATTAATAAGAATACTTTTTAGTAGTTTTTGGTAATGGAATGACATCTGAAACTTAATTAAATAAAATCGTTAAGTTTAAAAAATATATATCACCCACAGTAAAAATGTCCTGTAGAATCTAAGAAAACAGTCCAAAGGTGATAATTAATATAACTATAAAACATGTAGATAGTAAAAAGTTCATCAGATTGTTTAAGCAAATATGTGTGTATTAGGTGCTTCCAATCATTAATGACAACAACATACTTTATTGGTGTATATTTTTAATTTTAGAGATCATATCACTTAATACTGTCTGTAGCTGAATAGTTGAAGGTTTTCTGATTAAAATGACATGTAACACTAAGCATTTTAATAAGTTTGAAATTTCATGACCCATGTCTCCATTTTCATGGAATGGTCCATAGGCACTCTCAGCTTTTGTGTTAAAAAGCCATATTTAGTATTGTTTAGCCAAAGCAAATGTCTCGCTGTTATTACTTTAATAAAGTAAATGTGGCGCGGCACCATGCTATTTTTTAAGTGCACTGCACAATTTTTTTTAATGTGTCGACGATTTTCTGAGAATGTCATGCCGATTTTTCCAGAGCAAGGGGTGATCCTGTTTCAAAATTTCCAAAAATGAAAAAAAAAAAAATCCATCACCAGTCCAAAAATTCATACATTAAAAACAATCTTTTTTCTAATAACCCTCTTAATGGATATTAAAAACGAGTGAATCGTGTTTATGTGAATATTTACATCCCGAATTCCATTTCTCAGAAACAAGGACACCATTTCAAGAGTATCTTGGTTAAAGTTTTCTTTGAGGGGCAGTATTTGAAATAACGTGCATGATTGCACGGATCGCTCATAAAATAGGAAAATCATGCATAATAAAAAATGCTGTGTGTATTTTTCCTCGCTTAAATTCTTTCACAGGCATGTGATTTTTCTGTGAATATTTTTTAATTTTCATGAAAGTCAGATTCTTTTTTGTTGCGGAATTTCAGAAAATCAATTCGTAAATCTGTTGCGGAAAAAATAGAGAATTTCTTCAAACGACCGTGGAAAAATACTGTGAGTTTCATAAAAGATCTCAGAAACAAATAGCAATCTTCTTGAATCGGTCGCTGAAAAAACCACAAATTTCAATAATCGGATGAGAAAAAAAAATTATTGTAAATTTTGTTAAATGGTCCTACAAACAAAATCGCGAATTTTGTCTATCAGTTGCAGCAGAAAAAAATTCTGAATTTTGATAAACGATTGAGAAAAAATATTGTGAATTTCGTCAAAAGATCGCAGAAACAAACCCTTGAGAATTAAGTTTAATAATTTGTGAAGGTTCGTTTCGAAGTTGAATCAGATCTTTAGTAGTTGGGAAACTCAGCTGAAAAGCAACCAATCAAAGTGATCCAGAGGTGAGGATTCACGATGAAGCTTTACCACTAGCGGACTCTCACTGGTCAGCTCCCCAGCTACTAAGCTCCGTAGTGGAGCAGACATGCACAGAGCGCTATTCAAACATGATGTGATCTCAGATGAAATATAGTGAATGTGATCCATGAAGTGAAAAATTGGAACTTTTTTGTGGATGGACCTTGGAATTCGAGAATATCTTAAGACATGATAGCGCATTAAAAAAAAAAAAAAAAAAATTCATAACTTTTCCAGGTTTTAGAAAAAATAGTAATTTCCCTGACTTTTTGAGCACTTGTCATTTTCCCTGGACAATTCCAGGTTTTCCAGTCGCGTAGAAACCCTGCAATATGCACTATTTTGAAGGAAAGATTTAAAAAATTTATATTACAATTTGATTATTTTTATTACCTTTCTTACTATATGGTATATTTCAGATTTACATGATTAAAAAATGTTCTAACTGCTTTATTCAGAAAATTGTTTTCTACATTCGTTAAATATCAAATCAAGATTTTAAAAATATAAACACTAACTCTTGAGTGCACAAATATAAAGGTCTTAGTACTTAAAATTGGAAGACAGCCCATTCAAAAGTTTGCAAATTAGAAAATGATCAATTAGTACAAATTCCCTAAAGTCTGAAATTTCATATGTGGATTCACAAATAAGTGTAGTTTCTAAGAAGAAATTTTTTAATTTTTGAAAATGTTTCATGGAAAATGGGTTACAGTTAGTAGGGTACTCTTAAGTCAACTTGTGACAATTTTTAATAAATGCATTATAGTGGCATGAGAATTCCAAAAATAAAATAAAGAAATACATAAAAATCTCAACATTTTAATGAAATTTTCAACTGCATGTCAAGCTGAAATTGATGCAACAATGGGACATGCATGTATATTTCTCTTCAGAACCATTGAAAAATTCATTTTTACAATATATTTATGTGGAATCTACAACCCCCTTCCTCCCTCACAAAAAAATAGTAAAATTTTAAAAGAATTATAAAGAAATTAAAAAAATATATATTTATTTGTTCTAAGCCACAATAGATGTTCAAGTTGCTTCCTTTAAACTTCTAGTCACATATGTGTATATTCCCACACATTTCAGCGTGCCAAATTATTGTGCGATCATTACAAAATCACTGAACACTTTGATTTATTATTAAGTCAATTAGTGCATTGTTCCCCAGACTTTTCACAAAACAGTCTTCTCACTTCTTTGAATGATTTCTTGTTGGAAAAATAAACTTCGATAATGTAATGATCTTCTTGGGAAAACGCCATGTTAACATACACTTGCTAGAGAGGAGCTCAGCCCAGGCTTCGGGGCCCGAATGAACTCAGGCTCAAAGTGAAAATTTTATTTATTCACAAACTGAAAAAATGAAAGAAAAAATATCCCTGACGGCTCGGCCTACAGGCACAGGTAGATTTCCAAGACGCAGACCGTGGGGAACCTGTTTGTTGGAAATTGTGAAAGAAATGATCTTTTTGCCATGATGCAGTAGTTGGAACCGCCCACTTCGAAACCTAACTTGTTTGTAGGCAGAGCCGGCAAGGATTTTTTTTTTTTTTTTTTTTTTTTTTTTTTGCTATAAGGGTTGGTTCTATAAAAAACTTGTCAATATAAAAGTTTTAGATAATATTAAGAGGATTTATAATAAATTTAAGCGGATTTGATATCTTTTGAATTGACGAAGTTGGGAAGTTTTTTCTTCTAAAGCCCCCCATTTTTCCCCCCCTTGGGGCCATTTTTAATGATATCAGAAATCTGTCATACATACATTTTTGGCCCTTTTCCTAGAAGTAATAATAACTTTAAACAGATTCAATATGTATCATAATTAAGAAATTATGGGTTTTTTTCTGTTTTCACAAAAAGCCTCCCCATTTCTCCCCCCTTGGTTCGATTTTGCCCATTAACGAACTTGACCGAGATTTTATGCCCCTTGATTTTATGTATCAGTTTGGAAGAGGTATGTGCAGAATTATTGTAGTTATCATGTCCATAAAAAAGTGATATAGATAGATAGATATATAAAGTTTTGAACTGGGTGTGGTTTTGAGTTCTGGGAGTCATGATCGACGTAGATATGCGAAATTTTTTCAAAAATTCCAACTTAGAGAAGTATGTAATAGGTAGTATTTCTTACGAAATCTACCTAAAAGCTGCTATTTGAGAAATAAGAATGTAGTCTAAGTTTCTTAAAGTGTTTTACAATTCTTTAAAAATCAGTTTAAAAGGGAATTGAATTGTTACTGATGGGATATATGGAGAAATACTTTATCTGATTTTGAGGCCTTTGCATGGTCACTGTTAGTAACAAAGAATCTGCAGGATATTCCTTGTCTATTTTCACTCATTGTTTGAAGTCATTTTTCTGAATTACTGGCGAACAGAACTCATGTCTTTCTACCACAGTTGTACAATGATATTTTAAAAGAATAAGAATTGCGACTTTTGAAGATTTCCGCCAGCAGTCTGGTATAAATAACAAATTTGTTATTTTAAACAGATTTTCAGGTACATGAAAATTACAAAATGTTGTTATGAGAGAGGATTTAAAAATTAATACTTCTTTCTATGTAAGAAGAGATTTTTAAATGAGAAAATTAATATTGAAACAATTTTAAAATGTTATTAATAATTTTCTACTGTGTACTTTTGATGTCGGGCTCGTGGCTCTGATCACATAAAATATTTTGGGCTCGGGCTCTGAAAACAGAACTCGAACTCATCTCTAACACACATATGCATGTTTCTTGACACTATTTTGAGCTCTGTCCATTATCCCGAATTAGCCGCTAACATAACAGACTCCAGTGTTTACCTAATGGTTGTCAAAATTATCTTACTTCATTCCCTTTAAAAGTCTCTTCACTTGTCTTACTAGTATAAGGATAGTCTAAATTATCACTAATCTTTGTTTCTTGGGACATCGTGTATATTTATTATCTTGTATAATTTGTAAATAACCAAATCTATGTGAAAGTGGGACAAATAACTTTATTCTTAAAATTTTTAAATATATCACCAAATTTTACAACTGCACAACAATAATATACATTAATATACATCACAGACAAGTCATACATTAAAGTATTTATAAATTTTCTTAGCATATAAGTTGGCAATAACTTCCTTAAAACTGATGTATTATAGAAATAATCACGGACTTATTAAAACTTAAATATTAAAAAACTTAATAAAATTAAAAACTATCTATAAATTCCAAAATTTTACAACAATAGAAAAATACATATATATATAGACAAATATGATGTGATTACATAAAAGCTGCTTCAACACTTTTTTTTTAAACAGTCGTAATAAGGTCGGGTCAACCAACTATTCTTTGCATCAAAAACGAATTAGGTTTTTCTTCTTTTTTTAAATGTCTTATATTCTGGCGTATAACACACAATTTTGATACAAGAAAATTGATAGAAAATTACAAGTGTGCATTATGCCAATTATATAACTGAAACAATTACAAATTAATGGGGAAAAAAAAGATGATCATAAGAACTAAGATATCCAATTTAATAATCACAGATATTTATTTAGATTTTTTTTTTCTATCAGATTACATGAAAAGTGATAAATGTTATATGCTTTTGCTATGTATTTGCTGAAGGTTTGTTAACAAAGAAAGAGATGCACATTAACAGCGAATATACAGTACATAAATAATTAAATCAAAATTTTATTTGCCATGATTACTAGATTAATCATCAATAAATGAAGTTTTAGATATGAAAACAAAGCGCAGTAACTTAGTGGTCAGTACATTTCACTACCACACTACAGGTCTGGGTTCAACTCCAGGTTGGACAAGATTAACTGAATCTTTCAACCGTTCAAAGCCGATAAAAGGAGTTCCAAACTTGATTGGGAACTAATCACTGGGGTCCTGCTTTAGGTGGACCACCTGACTGGGACGCAACCCAGGACCCACAGTCAAGAAAACAGAGTTGGGCACCGAAGACCAAGATCCCTAGAGAATGCAATGCCAGAGTTTTATTTAGATATGAAAACCAGCAGTGCACTTTTTTTTATTTGTTTCTAAGACTAATTTTTGCTTCATATTTGTACCCATGTTTCTAAATTCAGAAATTTGTATGGTGCAAAAATTTTGTCAACTAAGATACCATGAAAGAACAAATATATTAATAATTATTTCAAAATTTTGTACTACTAAAGCATAGATTAATATTCTAATTATTCCTCAGAAAAATAAAAACTGAAATTAATAAATTCAAAACTTTTTTTTTTTAATTTTTAAATAAAAAATGGGTAGACAAGAATAAGTGCAAAAAATAGTTCATTGACTCAATAGTAAATAGCATGCAATACATTACTATACATATTGAAAAACACTTCACAAGATTTAACAACCAAATTCAAAAACTTTTTTATAATTTTGATTAAAAGTTAGGTGACGGGGGAGGGAGGAGAAGAGAAATTATGAAAGAGCATATTAAGAATTTTTATAAGTCTTCCCCTCCCAAAAATTTAGAATAAAAATTATATATATGCATATACTTGCAATTTTTTTTACACAATTCATTAAAAATAACAAACAGAGGATTAAATGTAGGTCGGCATTGATTTTTAGCACCCCAATACGGTCAAATATACTTTTAAGATTTCTTTATGTTTTTAATATAATTAAGAATGAGTATTTACTGCCTCACTGAGTGATGCCAGGGTCACACTACAGCACATCATTTTAGCAAAAATATGGAGAAGGGATGCATTAATATAATTTTTATGGATCCTTCAGAATGCATAATTTTTTTGTTGAAAGATTGCAAAATAAGTATATGTTGTATAAAATACATTAAATCTGTCTTATTTCTAAAACAGAGCCTTCTTTTATAAAAAAGGACCCGATATTTTGGAAGTGTCTGGGTCTCAGCAACCCTGGATTTCAAAAGCCTACCAGCATCACTGATGTTGAATCTGTCATTTCTCAAATGAAGACCCCACTTTTGTAAAAAAGGACCCAGTTTTTTTTGGAAGTGTCTGGGGTCGCAATATTTCAAAAGTGTAGCAACATCACTTAATGTCTAACTCTTAATATGCAGATATTAATGATTTATATTTATTTTGATAAACACTTATAAAAAATATGATTAAAACTTTTTCTGTATCATTTGTATGACACTAACTGACTTACAAATTTAAAGACCTAAAAAATATAATGAGCATAAAAAATTTCTTTAAAAATGTAACATTTGTGTGTATACGGACTGATACTTGAAAAAGTTTGAATCTGTGACATGCAGTTTTTGAAATGACTTATTCAATTATAATACTTCGTAATATTAAGCTGCAGTATCACAAAATAAACATCAAAATGAATTAATTGGGCAACCATCAGGCTAACCAAACATTATTAGATCACCATAGAACCAGATATTTAAATGCTTGGTAAAACTTCTAGAATTTTAAACTAAATTATCAAAATATTGATATAAAAGTAAGAAAATAAATTAGAGCAATGTATTAAAATTATAGAATTAAAAGAAAAAAAATACACTTACAACTTTCCCATACAAAATATCATGTTTCATATAACAAAATTTTCAAATAATTACATTTATTTGATCAGATAGAATTTTCTATTCAAAACGAAATACAGATTATTTATTATTAATAATTATAATTAAGATATCTTGATTTTGAGAGCCAGCTCTAGAAATATGACATAATAATTTCAAAAAATCAAAGTTACACAATAATGTTACAAATATCATTCAAAAAATCAAAATGGTGTTTTATACAGATAATTTCTTAAGGACAAAGATGATATAAAATGTTTTGAATTTTCAATTTTGTGCTTAAAATATGAAGTAGATTCAGACATTTCAAAAAATATATAATCTATATAATATCATAATATATATATCTGTAAAAAGAGTTCTGAACAAATAATGCCATGATGCGTGTAAATCTTTTTTTTTTCTTCTGAAAATGCATTTTTTTTTTTAAACTTTAGGCATATTTTTTATGAAATCTATTAAAGCTAGTTGAAAATTTTCATGTTTATATAACACAACTTATATGTTTCTTCAAAACCATCGAAAGTTGTGTACATCAAAAGATATGCAGGAAAATATTAAGTTTATTTCTATGAATTTCTGAATATTTTCATAATTTTTTAAATTGACTTCTCTTTTAGATAAATGCAAAATGCTTCTTATTGTTATTAAATGATAAATTTCTAACATTCATGCATAATTTAAAGAAGTTTCTGTAATATATATACATAACGAAGAGCGTGTTTGACTGATTTATAGTCATAAACATTTAAGCAGCGATAACTAAAAATTAAACAGTCACACTAAATAAAATTATTGTATTTATTTGTGTATGTTGCATACTTTTTTATACTACTTCTTTGATGCAAAAAAATATGCAGGTTATTTTTTAAAAAGTATGTATTGATATTAAATTTCCTTGGAGAAAAACTTTTGAGTAAATACAGAAATATCGGTCTTTAAAATAGTTATGACATTAAAATAAATAAATAAATTACAGTTGTAGCAACTACTTAAGTGGCATTTTTAAACAGTCTTTTTTTTTTTACTTTTCAGGAGAATTCTAGGATGATGATAATAATAAAGTTAGCGAGAGAGTATTAGTAGAATTATTAAACTCTATTACGATATTTTTCTGCAAAGTGGACAACTCTAACTTTAAAGTCTTTAGTAAAACTAATTTTTTTAGCCATTTTAATTTCACGGCATGAACATTATGTTCAAATGTCTTAACGTAGACTAATTAATTTTCAACAGGAAGTACTAATATATCACACATCTGTTAATGCAGCATTTATTGGTCATAGAATTACCAGCACTCTTGGATCAGGTGAAAATAGAAAATCACACAAAGAACACAGAATACGCTCCTTTGGATGCATAGAACTAAATTTAAAAATTACTTTAAATCTGATTATACAATAAAAATTACTAGAATATGTGCGATTAGAGTAAATTGAAATAGTGTTTTATTATTACAGACTTTCCCATAGATGCATCATTTGAAAATTGCTTTCTTTTTTCTACCTACATTTTCTTTCAAAAATATGGTATGTATATGTCAAGTGTCATATAAAAAAAATACACCTGTGTGTTTGTGTTATATATAAAAAATATATTAAGCGGGAAAATATGTTTCTCTTGTAATCTTTTAATAAATAAATGATTATAAACATCATGCCAAATCTGCTTCACTTGCATCAGCAAGATATCATCTGTGTCCTTAAAATTGAATGATTTAACATCAATCACTCTGAATTTTCCAAAGCATGCCTTGGTAATTTTAGATACAGATCCAATAATGAATGCAGTAAAACCTGATAACATAGAATTAAAAGGGACTGGAAAAAAATTCAATTTTAGACAGATCTCTATGTTAGCAGAATTTGTTTACTTTTAATTGTGCAATACTCTGTTCACCGGGACCATGAAAATTTCAGTTTACGGGGAGAGAGAGAGGGGGGCGGGGGACACCAGTTTGAAAGTACAAAAAGGTTATACTTTAGGAATTTTTTTTTGGGGCGGGGGGTGCGAGGTTTCAATAGCAACAAACTATTGGGGGAGGGGGGAGGGCTTTTGCAATATATTAAATTTTGTTTCATATTTTTTCTATGAAAAAATTCATACCTTGCCATTTATATAAACGAAAATGTCCTGAAAATACAGTGTCAGAGACCGCTTGTGCCAAGCAATCCTGAAACAACTAAGTAAATAAATAAATAAAAAAACTTATTGCAATCAGTCTTTAGTGTATTGGTTATAGTGTAGCATTGGATTTTTTCAAATTTTAAATATTTGTTGAAATGGTGGCATTAAAGAAAGGAAAAAAAATCAATTTGGCATCATAACAAATAGCTAAAAAATGCTTGTGGAAAATCTAAAAATAAAATTATTTAAAAAAAAAATCATATGTAGCGTCATAGATAATTCAATTCTGAATGCTTGTATTAAAATTTAAAGAAAATCACTTGAGTGGTTCTTGAGCAATCCAAGCAGACATGGGGTAAAATATTGTTTCCAGAAAAATGAATTTAAAATCTAAGATTTTCTTTAGCATCAATTAGCATTTGTTTCTGTAACTTTTGTAATACATCGAATGTCAAAAACTCGTGGGCTAAATATATTTTTTGCCAGTTTAAAGTAACTGATTCCTCAAGCCAGGATTCTGTTATAGATAACTTATTCCCAGGTTTTACTGCATATGGAATGTTAAGAACAAAATGCCGCTTCTACACATACATACAGATAAAAGAGCATACATACTTTATAAGAATATATGTACAACCCAACACATCAATACATACCAAATAATAGATCACTCATTTATACAATGATTTCTTCATTGTTAGTTTTGAGAACTGTAACCCACCACTTGACAAAAAACTAGAAATGTTGTATCTTCAAATGTAAATGTTTTACAAAATAAGTCTATTGACCTTTATATTTTTCTTGTTGAAATGTATCCTTATTCAAAATTAAAAAAATTACTTCATAAGTACCCTATTAGAATTATCAACAGTCAGATGAAGATACTGAGCAATAAACGCACGAAGGATTTTGTTCAGATTGTCGACGGTGGAATGATGGACACATTCTCTATTGTCACTCTCTCTGTGCCATACATGTGGAAATGGAGAAGGGATTACATGGACAATCGGCACACCTAAAATTTGAAAAAAAAGGAATTGAAATCGCACAACTATTTGCATTATACCAAATATTTTATTATAGAAATCACAGAAAAAAAAGTTTTTAAATAACACAAGAAAGGAAAGAAAATGCAGGTCTATTTGATATTTTCCTTAATTTTGAAATTAGCCCTCACCCCCTCCTTCAAATGATATTGCAGTTACTCATTTACCTCCAGTAAGGTGTTTCCATTTACTGAAATAATTCCCAAGATATTAGATAAATAAATAAATAAAAATTTCATTCATTGTTTTCATTTATGAGAACAATGCTGATTTAATTTTTAATTACTTGCAATTTTTAATCAAAATACATGTTTTAACGAAGTGTGAGTATCTATGTCAGAAGCCGCTTCAAAATCTTTTCATATGGTATCTCATTTATCATTCTGCATTTTTTATTTGCTTAGAAAAAGGGATGTTGAGAACAGAAATAATATATAGAATTGTTAAGATTTTTTTTTTTTTCATACAATGAAATGAGATGTCTAAATAAAGAATTTAAAAAACTCATAACACAGTAAAAATCCATTTTCAGTAGTTTCTGTCCATATCCAGTAATATGCACAAATTCTTTCACGAATCCCTGTATATGATCTATAGAATTCATACACACAATTTAATACATTAAAAATGAGTTAAGCTAAAAAATGCATACTACAACTGAAAATGCACCTCCAGCAATTATCGATCATAGCCAGTCTTGTAACTGAATTTTTCTGTCTCTCTGTAAATAAATGATAAATGCTATGCACTCCATAATCTATAGAAAACATATTGTAGTGCACATCAGTGATCCATATCAATTTCATTATGTTTGAAGTATTGTAACATCATAAAAATGCATCACAAACTATATTTTTTCATAGATCATAATGCAATAAAGTTCGTTTGTGTGCCTCTATAAACAAACTATAAATGCTACACACTTCCTTTTCAATAGTCAACATTTTATAGTTAACTGCAATAATAAATAAAAATTACATGACATTCCAAGTATATTTACGAGAGTTAGAGCATGGATAGACAAACCGAGATCATAAACACTTTTCAATTAGGATGGAAAGTGTGAAAAAGCTGTACATATACAGTAGTAGATATTCAATATACATCATCATAGTGCCATCTTTACAGAAAGTGAGGGCTTCCTTTTCTAACCCCCCCACCCCCTTCTTCCATCAACACCTTTACAAAAAAAAAAAAAAAATTAAAAAAATAAAAATAAAAATGCATGATATATGTGTGTACAAGGATAGGAACAGGGATATTCATATAATAAAAAGCGAAACTTGGTTAAACAAGAAACAAAATATGAAACTTAATGATAAAATATTTTTTATTCTATTCCCTTTTTACAGGGGTCTTTGCAGTATAAAGAAAAGTAATGGCCTTGACATACGATGGAAAATATTCATGTGTATTTCCTGGCAACCTATTCATTGTTTCATACACACAGGCAATTTATTCAATATTTACACAATTTAACAAATGCATACAAACACAAGAAAACTTGTCTAATATAGACAAAAATAAGTAATTTATCTAATACAATCCACTCCCGCTAATCTGCAACCTTATAATCCGCGAACGCCTATAATCCGCGATGTATTTCAGATGTAAACAAACTTTTTTAACACAATACTTTGTATAAAACAAAGTTTTTTTTTTTTTTACGATAATAAAAGTCTACTGAACGGATAAATTTACTAAGATTGTTTTTAAAGGAAATTCTACATGCATAGAAAGAAATTTTTTGTGTGTCATTCAAATATACTAACATTATTTTTGTTTCACGAGAGCCTACGTATTAAACGTTGCCATTCTTAGAAACAAAAACCAGATAAAAACGTTTTTGATTAAGGAGCGACCGCTGTGAACAGACGAAGAAACGAAGATCCAGGCAGAGAAAAATCAAGGTCAAGCACTGGTAAAACACGTCTGCTCTGTTCAGTGTCGCCAAACCTGATATGACTGCTATATTCAGAATGCATTCATTGGCTTTCATGTCCGTAAATAACAAACACCAGAGCAGCGTCCCATCCAATCAAATCGCTTCATTTTGAAACCATGGCAGTTAAGACATGTAGCTGAGCGGCAAACTATCAATAAATTGCGAGCGATTGCAACTGCAACCACAGTGAATAGACTCAATTTATGGTCAGTCATATTATTAGTGTTATCTGTATGGAAACGGGTGTAACATAGTTGTACGTCAAATCTCGGCAGCGTACTCACGTGCTAATCGCCGTTAAAGCAAGTTTAATTTGAGTAACGTTATTGCATCTACATTTAATGTTGTTTTGTAATATTTTTAATACTATCTAGATTTTATTTGATCTTCTAAATTAAAATAAAGAATGTCGGGAATTAAAGATCGTGAAAAGATTGCAAAGCGTAAACATGTAACGCTAACTCTTCTACAAAAGGTAGATATTATAAAACAGCTAGAGAGTGGATCATCAGCGAGATATTTAGCTTCCATATTTGATATAAGTTCAAGAACTATATACGATATTAGTAAAAACAAGCAAAAAATTCTGCAGTTCTACTCCAATAGTAACAGCAATACTGGGATTGCCAAAAGGAAAACCATGTGTCCTGCTAAGGATGTAAATTTGGAAGCCATAATTTATGAATGGTTTAAGCAAAGGAGGGATGAAGGTGTGCCTATAACAGGACCATCATTGTGTAAGAAAGCAAAAGTGCTCCATGAAGAATTGAAGATTCAAGAGCCATGCAATTTTTCTTCTGGATGACTCATGCGATTTAAGTAGAGCCATGGAATTAGCTATCTAAAATCTTGCAGCGAAAAATTATCCGCTGATACACAAGCTGCTGAAGATTTTGTTGACGAATTTCCTAAATTGGTTCATGACGAAAATTTAACTCCTGAACATGTTTACAATATGGATGAAACTGGACTCTTTTGGTGATATTTACCCAGAAACACACTAGCAGCATCCAATGAAACTGCACCAACTGGTGTGAAAGATGCGAAGGAAAGAGTCACGGTTGTTGTGTGTAGAAATGCTGCTGGCATACACAAATGTCAGTTGATGATAATTTCAAAGAGTGCTCACCCCTGAGCCTTGAAAGGCATTAAAAGTCTGCCAGTCACTTACAAGGCTAATAAGAGAGCATGGATAACCAGAGAGTTGACTCTGGAATGGTTTCAGGAGAATTTTATTTTCCAGAAGTCCGTGCTCGTGGAAATAAAATTGGTTTACCAAGTGCTGCAAAAATTCTATTGCTACTTGATAATTGTGCTGCACATCCAGAAATATTGACACAAAATAATGTTTCTGTTGTATTTTTGCCTCCCAATACAACGTCCTTGATTCAGCCAATGGATCAAGGGATTATCCACTGTTTGAAACGTGAATATCGTTTTGAATTCCTGCAAAAAGTAATTGCCTTCAATCCTACTGTTGACAAAATTGATGAATTCAAAAAAAATTTCCCCATAAAAGATTGTATATTTTTAGTTGTAAAAGCGTGGGAGGCAGTTTCTCGACAACCATTAATCAATGGTTGGAAAAATCTGTGGCCAGCTACACTTTTCCTTGATGTCCAGAATGATGATTCAGAATTTTGTGGATTTAGATCCTGTGTTGTGCGTGACAAAGCAGCTGAATTGCTGAGGTTTGCCAAAGAGACATCAGCTTCTCTTCTGAATTCTGCATCAGAAGATGATTTAGTTTCCTGGATGGTTTGCTAAGTGGAAATCTTGGAGTCACAAAAGGTAACTGATGCAGAAATAATATCTACTGAATTCAGGAGAGACAGATTCAGACACAGAATCTGATGTTGAAGAAGAAAAGATAGTATTTGATGAGGTGCTGTTTCATGGGGATAAATATATCAGTTTAAAAAAAAAAAAAAAAACCTTTAAAGATGTTGTTACTGATGAAAAATCTTGACTCTAAGAAGCCTTTTAGATAAATTTGCAGAGTTAAAAAAAAAAAAAAATCTTTGAAGCAAACCACAATTGCTGCAATGTTTGATAAATTTAAAAATAAGTAGAAGTTTAGTGAGTTCTATTAATTTTGCATTATTACATCTCATTTAAATGTGTTTCTAATGTTGTATATAGTATTTTCTTTCATTTCTGTACTACACTTATTTACTGTGTAAGTATTATATTTGTATATAAATTCTAATAACCTTTAAATATATTCCTACTATTAAATATATATTTTTTTATGTATAAAAAATCATTTTCTTCATTTGTGTTGATTATTTATAGTGTGATTATTATATTTGTAGATAAATTTCAAATATTAGAACATAAACAAAGAAATGACCTATAATTCACAAAATCCTATAATCTGCACAACCCTTGGTCCCAACCTTTGCGGATTAGAGGGAGTGTACTGTGTATAAAATCAGAAACAATTTATTTAATACATATATAAACAAGCATAATACTTCATCAGTATAATTTTCATAGCTGTTTATATGACCGGGACACGAATTGCACTTTTAAAATCTCGAATTGAACCAATACTACTTTGAAAGTACCAAGGCCCTGTAAAAAAGAAGTACCTCTTTTATATTTACAGAAAAGTAAATATGTGTTATTACTAGACAGCAGAAATTGTATGCAATTGCATATTTTAAGGCTTTTAACAATTAAATGCCAATTGCATTTAAATGCATATTTTTAACTTTTCATCTCAGGCATGTTCAGTTTGCTATAAATTCCCTAATTATTCACAGTACCATGTCCAAAATAAATGGACAAACTTTAGTACCTTTCATTCGACACTTTTGTTTTACATATGGGTGTTTAAATTTATTATAAAGCATTATTTATGTCAAATTAAAAATGATATTTTGAGTCTAAAACCAAACTTGCCAATTTCACAAATATTCTTTGACTTCTTCATCAGATGATAATCTTTCAACATACATTACGGCTGCCTTTCTATGAAATGAAAACAAGTTCTGAGAAATTTTCATTTTAAAATAAATTTTATTTTATGATTGCCACAATTATCCAGATTGTATTCAGAAAGTTTGAGTTTTTCGGTACTTCTAAATTTTTCACATTGGTTACATCTAGTAGAGTTTGGAGTTTCTTTTAAAATTTTATGAGCCAGCCTGAGTCACTAATCATATACCATACTTACTCAAATCTAAGATGCCTCTGAATCTACTAAGACACACCTTAATTTTTAGCAGCAATAAAAAAAAAAAAGAATTTTTCTTTAAAACTTGAACATATCACACAAGAAATTTTGAAAGAAAGAAAAGATTAAGAAACTTATAAAATAGGGTTAATTATAATTCTCCACATTATCCTAAATTAGTATTCACAGCTCATAGATATAAATCTCCATACAGATCAGATATTTTACCACATGAATTTTCACAACTGTTTTTGGATGTGGGTTTCATTGTTTTATTGTTTGAAAGTTGATCCATTTTCAGGTTTATCCAATGCTTTCTATCCCTCACATACGTCCACACAAGAGTAGAAGTATTGAAGGATAAATAAGCTTTCTAGTTTATAACACACACATCTGCTTTTACAGCATTACGAGTTGTATCCAATCGCAAGATGCACCTAATTAAACAGAGTCAAATTTGGCGAAAAAAAAGTGCATCTTAGATTCAAGTAAATACGGTAATTTAAAAAAAAAAAAAAAAATGCAAGTCAATAGAGAATAATTATGAATCCATTTTTAACAAACTAAAAAAAAAATACATAATTTTCACCACTGCTTTTGGATGTGGGCTTCATTGTTTTATTATTTGAAAGTTGAGTCATTTTCAGGTTTATCCAATGCCTTCCATCCCTCACATACATTCATACAAGAGTAGAAGTATTGAAGGATAAATAAACTTTCTAGTATATAAACACACACATACGCTTCTGCTTTTATAGCATTACGAGTTGTACCCAATCGCAAGATGCAATTAATTAAAGAGAGTCAAATTTGGCGAAAAAAGGTGCATCTTAGATTCCAGTAAATACAATAATTGTGGGTGTCAATCAACAAGAAAATGAGAGTCAATTGAGAATAATCATGAATCCATTTTTAACAAGACAGTAATAATAACAGACTATACATTTATTAAAACATTGACATACTGCACACACATTAATTAGGTGCTGTAATTGTAAACTTTCACTAGCAGCTACTATAAATAAATAAATATCATTATAATAAAAATATATTGCTTTTGTCTATTTTTTCATTTCCTGAAAACTATTAAGGCTTTTAGATATGGAAAACTAGTGAGTGTTTTCTCACACATACACAAAGGCATTGACACTGGCAAAATTTCCGAATAAGATATGGAAGGTAGAGTAAATTTTAGAAAGTATGAAAACCAAATCAAAGATAATCATTTATAAATACAGGTTGCAATTAGATTTCTGGGACATATTTTCTATTTGAACTCAGCAACTATTGCTGATAAAAACTAGTAACAGGATTGAGATTTGGGTAAGCAGACAGACAATAACCGAAATATGTGTGTGTTTCACAATCTTTCCAGAAGTATGTAAGTAAATGTGAAATGGCCTATGCAAATAAAATCTAAAATTAAACAACTTAATACACATATCTACATAGATGATAAAATTCCATCTTACCTTTCTTCATAAAAGGAATGTGATCATCTTCAACAAAAGCTAAAGTGGATCGGCTGTCAAAATAATTTGTTTTTCCTTCAGGAGGCTGAGCTTCAAGAAGCTTTAAACTGTTCAACCGGCTTTCTGAAATAAAAATTAAAGAATACTTTAGATTTAACTATTAACTACCATAGTTATACTTAATATAATGCAAAGAGATAATAAAATGCTTAACCACCCCCTCCCCCCCCCCAAAAAAAAAAGACCTAAATGATAGGATGTGCTATGTAGCAGTATAATTGGAATACAATTAATTTACAATTTCAGGGTTCATACAGAGTTGGGAAGAAAAAAATCCAAGGAGTACCGAAAAAATCCAAGGAGTCCAAAAAATGTTAAGGATTTGCAATTTTTTGTTGTTGTTGTTTTTATGTGCTGCATCGTTATGTGGTATGCACACTCCAATTTTTAATGGCCAATTTGGAGACAAAAACAAATTTTACTCTATTAGAATCTAATTGTTAGTGCTGGAATTGCACAGTATTCACAAAATATTGCTTACTGATTTCGTAAGTTTAAATACAAAATAGACAATCAACTTTTTTATGCAGCGACCAATGGTCATATAAACGGAAATTAGTCAAACCCCAAACACTTATTATGTATATCACATACATGATACATCTTAAAGAAAATTTTAAAAAAGGTTTAAAAAAAAAAAAAAAAAAAAAAAAATGCTAAACGCAACATACAAGAAAAAATATAACAAGTTTTGAATTTATACTTTTAGAACAGCTGTAATCGATTTTGTTGAAGGTGAAACTTTGACGAAATTCACGTGTTTTTCGCGACCTTCTGGGGGAAATTCGCGATCTTCTGGGAGAAATTCGTGTTTTCCGCGATGTTTTAATGGAATTCTCGTTTTATTTCGATCGTTTGACGAAACTGACGTTTTTCTCGCAATCTTTTGATGGAAACTGGGTATTTTTAGCGATCTTTTGACGAAATTCACGTTTTCTGCGATCTATTGAGAAAATTTGCACGTTTTTCGTGATCTTTTGAGGAAATTCGTGTCTTTTTTCACGATCTTCTGGGGGAAATTCGCGTCATTTTTCGCGATCTTCTGGTGGGAAATTCGCATCTTTTTTCGCGATCTTCTGGGAGAAATTCGTCTTTTTTCGCGATCTTTTAATGGAATTAGTGTTTTATTTCGATCGTGTGACGAAACTGACGTTTTTTTCGCGATCTTTGGATGGAAACTGTATGTTTTTCGCAATCCTTTGACGAAATTGGCGTGTTTTTCGCGATTATTTGAGGAAATTTGCGTGTTTTTTTGCGATCTTTCTATTAAATTCGCGTGTTTTTTGCAATCTTTCGAGGAAATTTACGTGTTTTTTGCGATCTTTCGAGGAAATTCACATTTTTCGCAATCTTTTGAGGAAATTTGCGTGTTTTTCGCTATATTCTGGGGGAAATTTGCGTTTTTTTTTTCATGATCTTCTGGGGAATTCTGGGAAACTAAGTAGTTCTATTCGCGTTTTTTCGCGATCTTCTGGGAGACATTCGCATTTTTTCGCGATCTTCTAATGGAATTCGCGTTTTATTTCGATCATTTGTCGAAACTGACGTTTTTTTGCGATCTTTTGATGGAAACCACGTGTGTTTCGCGATCTTTTGAGGAAATTCGTGTTTTTTTTGCGATCTTCTGGGGGAAATTCGTGTTTTTAGTTTTTACACGATCTTTTGAGGGAATTCGCATTTTATTTCAATCGTTTGACGAAATTGACTTTTTTTTTTACGATCTTTTGATGGAAACCGTGTGTTTTTCCTGATCTTTTGACAAAATTCGCGTGTTTTTCGCGATCCTCTGATGAAATTTGTGTGTTTTTCACGATTTTTTGAGGAAATTCGTGTTTTTCATGATCACCAAACATTGATAAAATTTAAAGTAAAGTACAGTGTTGAAAAACGGACTTTACGGACCTGATAATGGAAAACGGACCTAGTGGGAGCCCTGCTATAAGATTATCCTAACCAATCAATGCTGTGCTTCAGATAAATGACGTGTATAAAGGATTTACCGTGCGTTTTACAATCCCGATTTTTTTCCCTTGGCAGCAATATCGCTTGCGTCCGAAGCCGCAATACAATTTAAGGAGTTTCTAAGCAGTGGTTTGCTTATCTAAGTAGTTCTAAGTACTACTTGGGAATGTTTTCATTTCTAAGGAGTTTCCAAGGAGTCTGTGAGAACCCTGCAATTTTCTAATTTATAAAATGTAGAAAGCATTAATTTTTATGTGAAAATAGATTGCAATTAACTGTGTTTGAAATATGAATCCTAAAGATGGGTTATCATTATGACCCCTGCAGTAAATTGTTTAGGTATCAAAAGAAAAAAAATATATGTGTCACGATACAAACCTGTATCAGATTTTAAAAATAATAATTAATAACTGTTATCAACAAGATAAAAAATTTTTTTAGAAAATTCTGTCAAACCTCACTGTTTGAATGCTTGAATCTGATGGGAATGTGAAAAAATAATATGAGATAGAGACATTCTATAAGATACAATATAATGATTGATTGAAAAAAAAAAGTTCACAAAATTATACACATTTTTGCAGTTTTATTTTGCTTGTTTGCCTCGCAGTAATATACAACTATCATAACTGAATTCGCTCTGAGTTAAACTGCATTAATGCTGGGATTTTAAATTCAATCATGAAAAGATCAACAAGGTTTATAAAAAGATTATTTCTGATAGCAAGTTTTATTAAATTCAACTACCCAAATCCCCTCTCATAATAAAGATGTATTTAAGTGTCCTATTTCATCATGCAAAAACACCTGCTCACTAATGTTAATCCTATGAGAGTTATTTTACAATATATCGTTTGCATTTCACTATTTTTAAATGATTTTTTTTTTTTTTTGCATTGGATAGCTCTGGTTTATCTCTACAGAGCTCTTTTTTTATTTTTTCAATTTTTGTTGCAGATTTTTTTTAATGAAGACACTTTTACTTTCATAACCAGTTTTGAAAATAAAAATATCCTCTTAAAAGAAAAAAAAAAAATCTGCAAAACAAAAATCAAAAAAGTAAAAAAAAGAGCTTTGTAGAGATCGACCACGGTTAGCCAGTGCATAAAAGAAAAGAAAAATCATTTAAAAATATTGAAATGAACACGATATATTGTAAAAGGACTGTTCCATAAGATTAACATTAGTGAGCAGGTATTTTCGCATGAAGGGACAGGACCCTTAAGGTACAGCTGCCAATTACTTTTTTTTTTTAAATCAAATAAACATGTTTGAACCAGAAATTTTACTTCATAAGTAAAATAAAATATATACAACATTTCTTCAAATAAACAAAACACACAATTTTTTTTTTTTTTTGTTAAAAACACGTTTAAATTATTTATAAAAGCATAGAAGTTGGCAGCTATGCTTAAGGCTTAATCAATAAAATTTCAGAAGTTTTTTATTGTCCATACGCAACAAGTTAGTGACTGTTCCAATGTCTACTCCTCCCTACTTCTCCAGTTCAAAATTCTCAGATTCACCTATCAAAATGCTGCACACTCACTGGTTGACCAGAAACTTCCTTTCCAAATAGAGATATCAGAAAATATAAAAGTTGCCATAAAAAATGAGTACCAGATATGTTAGCTTTTTTTTTTCTTTTTCCTTCTTCAATATTAAAAAAAAAATGGTTATGACTCAAATACGACTAAGGACTGCTAATTTCCAAACAATTTAAAGCATATATTGACACAATGACTGTTACAATGAACTTTAATATTAGCTCTCCAAATAGGAGCAACTTCTGTTTCATAGAAAACAATAAAAATGTATGTGTTATTTGCCTGAGGAAATAATACTGAAAAATAATCAATCTTTACATATCAATGCTGAACATAAAATCTTAAGAAGAATTTTTGCTGTCTTTGAAATAAAATAAAATAAAAAACAAATATTTCTTCATATAATTCATAACTGTTTCAGAATATATCTGAGAAAATTTTAAGGTACTTTTAAAATATAAATTAAATATATTCATAATTCTTACCAATCTCTACAATATTAGAATATAGGCCATATGTATCTGGAAAATAGCTATAAAATTTAGGATTAGCAGTTCCAATCAAATCCAGTAAAACCATGACATCCTATATATGAAAGAAAATTTATTTCATTATTATTATTAAATATGAATATAATGATATACAGCAATATTGATTAGAAAGAATTAAAATTAATTAGAACTGAACAAAATTTGAAAAGCATGTCTTTGAAGTGATAAATTTAATCAGTAGTATTAAGTCTGTTAAAAACTAAAATCTTTTATAAGACTAAAAGTAATGCTATTTGGAAATATAATATTAATATATCAGAACAAATAATATACAGACCATGCATAAATTTTATTAAGTATAATATTTCAAAATCAAATTAATGTAATAATTTAACATTACATAATTTGATTCTTTATCATAGATCAGGGACTGAAAACCTTTACACACCAGTGTGCCAAATTTTTTCAACAAATATTTTACATGACCATGAAGTGCCAACAACAAAAAATAGTAGATCAAAATTAATGTATTAAAATTAATTTAATATGGGATTAACTTATGTGTAGGCATTACACCATAATAATTATAATAACAATCATATTTTAGAAAGTAATAAAAAAGCAAAAGCAATTTCTGTTATTGCATCTTCAATGCCAAATAGTTAATATCGGCTTCATACCTAGTTATTTCTAACAAGATGAAAGCTGAATTGGAGTAATCTGACGTGTTTTCTATTTGAGTTTTTAATATCATTCCTTTCCAAAAATAATAACTTGCAGGTATAGTTAAAAAAAATAAATCTGTTAAGTGCGAGTATAACTCACACTCAAGTTTTCTGTACATTGAATTTATTAATTGCTATTTATTAATTAATAAACTCCTACTACCCCTAATTTTTTCATAATTTTAGTTTTAGTAGATTCGGAAATAGCAGGAGGAGGGAGGGGGGGGGGGGGGGGGGGCAAATTTTTCCAGCACTTTCAACAATATCTCTGAAAATATTTCGATGTTACAAGATCTTTCGACCAATACCCTACACAATATATTAAATAAAATATTTTTGTTTTAAGTAACTTAATATCTCGGCTAATTACCGACAATTTTTTTCGAAATCATTATCAAATGTCCTTGGATGATTATGCATCGATAGATACCTTGAGCACCTGTCAACTCCCCCGCTGACCACACAAAAAGTAAAGTTTGTGTGTAGAGGAAAAATTTGTTTTTTTCAAAAACTATGCTACCTAGGAAATAGTTTTCCTGTAAGGTTTAAAAAACTTCTACTACCCCTAATTTTAATTTTTTCATAATTTTAGTTTCAGTAGATTTCGAAATAAAGGGGGAGGAGGACTTATTTTTGCAGTGTATTTTTCACGATATCTCTGAAAATATAATACCTAAAATTATAACAAATATATTTTTGAGTTCAGTATTACGAGATCTTTCACACGATACCCCACACAATATACAATTTTTTTTTTATTATTCAAGTAACATAATTATCTCTGTAAATTTTTCCTAAACATATTTGTGGATGGCTAATAATCTGAAAATATGTGGGTAAAAAGGTTTTATAACTTTCCCAAGTTTGAACTTTCCACGTCCCATAGTTTATGAGAAAAAGGACTCTGACAGACGGACACAGGAGTGATCTTATAATGGTTCTGTTTTTACTTTTTAAGTACGGAACCCTAAAAATTATGAAAATAGCAAATTTCATACGAAGTCGCTATAATTTGACCATTGGCATGATCTTATATTCTCCAATTCTTACCTTAATTTGATAATTATTGAACCCATATAGAAATAGATCAGAATTTAAGTTTCATTTGTAATTTTTTCAATTTTAGAGAAAATTAAAAGAAAATAGCAAAGCTTAGCTAGTTTAATTTGTGTATTTTGTTTTAGCATATCAATCAACATTGTGCCAGAAATATTCTGTCGTGTGTCATAAGTTCGCCGTCCCTGTCATAGATTATAATTTATTCTGCACAATTAATTTTGATTTATAAAATGCTATTCTAATTCAGTGCCTAAAAATACATAAGAAAAAAAAAACATTCTTTTGTAATACAAATATAGGAAATATGACGAAAGACCTTTTTTTTTCTTCTTTAAGGGAAAAAAAAAAAATTAATCCTCTAAAGCAGTATGTGATGCAGTTAGTTAGAGACATTGTAATATTGACTTTAAAAATACATTATTCCCATTAACAAGAGAACTAAATACAGTAGACTAACACTAATCCGCAACCGTTTTGCAGACCTTTTGTTGATTACAGGACACATCTATCAAGGTTGCTATTCATACAGGAAAATGAAATTCCCTGACTTTTCCAAGTGTATTTTAATAGACGAAATGAACTTGGGGCTGTATAAGGCCCACATAGCGAGTACTTGTTTGTCACACTTTTCACAACAACCCATATTTTATACTATTTACAAACTGTCAAATTTATCCTGAACACTCTGTATGTGTATGGATGGTTACATCAAGAGATATGGAACATTTCATTCGGCATTATCATTATTAACCCCTTCGTAATGAGCATCTTTTACAGAATTTTTAATCTTTTGTCATCAGTTTCTCAAAATAGAAATTTTTGCCTAATTCCATAGCAGAAACACTTTGATTGAAATAAGGCAAAAATTTTAGTTAAAAATTACTGGTAGGAATAATGAAAGATTTTTAGCATTTTATACATCACATATACATGACGTTCGTTGCGAAGGGGTTAATTACCTCTTGAATTTTTTTTAATTACTATTTATCTTTGAACCCCCCCCCCCCCCCCCCTCTCACTCTCTTTTACACGCTTTTATTTAACTTAGCTGGGGGGGGGGGGGGATGAAATTTTGTAATTGATTTTTATTCACTTACTGGTGTGCTAGAATTATAAAAAGTACATACACAGGTGTGTTTTCAATGACAATACAACATTTTAATATTTTTAGAACTTGATTATCAACTAATAAATTAACTTTAATGCTTTTTTCCAGTAGCCAGGCACAGGTGATGAATCGGTAAATATTCTTTATGGTTACAACTGTATATGAGTTACAACAACAATGAAGTTGACTATATGCCAAACCACACTTGCTAAAATATGCCAATGACTGTGAAATTGCTACATTAAAACGTTGTAAACACTAAGAAGTAGAAAATAAAATATAGATATAAAATAATGAGTGCAATACATATTTTTTAAATATGCTTTTATCAATTAATAGTTTAATATTAATTGAATTATTATTATACTTTGAGAAAACAATTTAGAAAATCTGAAGATATTTTAAATAATATATATTTTTTCTTTCTTGTTGCCATATCTTAAAGAAGAAATACAGTAGTTATATATATTTTTAATAAATTCACTAGTTTGTGCTTTCTATCAAGTATAAATCAAAGCAGTGAAGTCTCCATAATCAGATCCCCATGCCAAATGTAACACACTGTAACCAAAGGAAATGTTTTGAAACAACATGAATTGCAGTGATGAAATTAGGCACAATTTTTAAGATAAACATTGAATGCTTATAAAAGAATTATATATATATATATATATATATATATATATATATATATATATATATATATATGTTTTTCAAATATTTGTGGAGGAAAATATTTTTAGTTCAACATAGTCAACTAGATACATTTTGAAAAATTAATTTTCAAGACTTGCAACTTCAATTAAACATAAATGATAATTTATAATAATCAGTTGTTTTAAAAATGAAGTTATCTTTAGCTAAAATTACAAAAATTATTGATTTTCTAAAAGCAGAATAATAAGTACAAAATGCTTAAATGAGTTCCAACTAAGCAAAAATGTGTCCAAGCATGATTTGACTTTTGGTTTATGTTGAAAACGCTCTACCAACTGAACTATCCTGAACAAATTTGGCAGACACAAATGTTTCACATAAAATACTACAATTCTGAGGTTACAATATGATAGAGACATTTTAAAATTTGATATGAAACAAATAAACATAAAATAAAACACTTATAAAAGCTTTCTTACACAGTATAATTTCAAATTAATAAATCAATAATACTCAAATATTTAAAAACAGAGCAAAATTTCAAAAGACTATATATATTATTAAAGTATAAGATATAAGAAGTTACCATTCGGTCTAAATATGATGCATAATCTTTTGATGTACAGTGTCGCCCATTCATATGCGCACTTGGAAATGGGGTCATTCGATTCCACTTAGCAGCTAGGTGCCTGGATCCATAAAGAGAATCTGTTCTAGACCATTTTTTGAATGCTTCTTCACCATCAAAAAATATA
Organism: Maratus michaelseni; assembly: GCA_963931845.1. Classification (NCBI taxonomy): domain Eukaryota; kingdom Metazoa; phylum Arthropoda; class Arachnida; order Araneae; family Salticidae; genus Maratus; species Maratus michaelseni. The sequence goes on from OZ007595.1 coordinate 124,492,543, forward strand.
AACTGTAGCGTTATTTCACTGTTCTGCAACAAAACAGTACACATATGTAATAAAAGAAAAAATAATTTGAAATATATTATAACATTCAAATAAATATAACAAAATATTAAAACACATAGAGTAGCCAGGGCCATAGAGAGAGAGAGAGGTAAAGCTGGCATAAATTAGCAGGGTCAGGCTTTATTAAACAGTCCGTAATGAGTAGGATTGGGTGATATTAAGATTTCTACATCACAATATATCATCGAGGCTAAATCGCTATAACTCACGATATTACACTTTTGGTATTACAAACATGGTTGTAATTTTAATATAAAATTTAAGAGTCATACATACACATTAAACTTATGTTTTAAAAAACCTTTTTCTTGAGGCATATGTTTAAAGACAAAAATGCAAAAGATAATAAAACTTGCTGCAAAAAATAAATAAAAGTTTGAAAAAATGTTATAATTAATTAGAATATATATATATTTTTAAATGAGCTTTAATTCTTAAAATAATATATAAAACCATAATTTCTAATATTTAGATACATTTCACTTAACTATTCATTCTCATAATTTTATGCAATTATCTTTAATTTAATATTAATGATTTTATCAATTTGCTGGCGTAGCCCGCCTCCTGTTTTAGACAAAATTTAATTTCCGATATTGAAATAAATTATACTTAAGTATTCACACTGAAATTTTCATGCAGTTGTGTTTAATATTAACAATTTTATTGATTTGCGGGCGAAGCCAGTGTTTCTGTACTGCCCAAAATTCAGTTTCTGATATTTAGATAGGTTACTATTCACCCTATATTAACTATTCACCCACGTATTTTTATGCAATTATCTGTAATATTAGCGATTTTATCAATTTGCGGGCGTAGCCCGCCTCCTGTACTGGCCAAAATTTAATTTCTGATATTGAAATAAATTAAACTTAACTATTCACCCTGAAAATTTCATGCAATTACATTTATTATTAACAATTATTATATTGACTTGTAGGCAAAGCCCGCATTTCTGTACTGCCCAAAATTCCATTTCTGATATTTAGTTAGATAGGTTACAATTAACTATTCACCCTCATATTTTTATACAAGTATCTTTAATATTAACGATTTTATCAATTTGCGGGCATAGCCCGCCTCCTGTACTGGCCAAAATTTAATTTCTGATATTGAAATAAATTAAACTTAACTATTCACCCAGAAAATTTCATACAATTATGTTTATTATTAATGATTTTATTGATTTGCGGGCAAAGCCTGCGTTTCTGTACTGCCCAAAATTCAATTTTTAATATTGGCCCAATTACGATGGGGTTTGGCTCATTCGACTTCATTTCAATGTATTTACAGATTTCAGTCATGTTCGTATAGAACAGGTTGCACCCCCTGGCAGTGGCAGGGGTGCAGAATATGTCCGTTCCGGCGATCTAGGATTGGGGAAAATTTTAGTCATCTGGGGAAATTTTTCGAAAAAATATACAATTAATTTCAATTTTAACAATGAATTACATAATTCCCTGAGATAGAAAAATGTTTCCCTACAAATAAAAAGATCCATATGGCGACTTTCACAAAATCGATCTGAGAATAATATGTACCATATATACTCACGTATAGGTCGAGAAATTTTGGAAAAATAATCTGCTTCAAAGTAGGGGAGTAAAGGTGAAAATAAGAACTCGCCAGTCACCACTCGTCCATTAAACTTGAAAAACTGGCGATTAAAAGTATGGAAAGAACCGGCCAAATGCAGGATTTCCCGATTATTTTTTCTCCCTAAAATTCACGTCCTGTCGACGAAATTAATGATTTTCCCACACCCGTTTGACGATATTCATGAGTTTTACGCTCCCGATCGATAAATTCATAATTTTTATTCTCCTGATAAAAAAAATTCGGGATTTTTATGCTCCCGATCGACAAAATTCATGATTTTTATGCTCCCAATCGACGAAATTCATGATTTTCCTGTGCCCAATCGACGATATTCATGATTTTCCCGCGCATTATTGACGAAATTCACGATTTTCTCGCGCACCATCGACAAAATTTATGATTTTTACACGCCCGATCGCTAAAATTCATGATTTTTACGCACCCGCTTGACGAAATTCATGATTTTTATGCACCTGATTGACGAAATTCATGATTTTCACACACCCGCTCGACAAAATTCATGATTTTTACGCTCCCGAATATCGAAATTCATGATTTTTACGCGTTCGATTGACGAAATTCATGATTTTTATGCATTCGATTGACGAAATTCATGATTTTTATGCGTTCGATCGACGAAATTCATGATTTTTATGCTCCCGAATGACGAAATTCATTATTTTTTCTGCGGCTGATCGACGGAATTCATGATTTTAAGCGCTCGATCGACAAAATTCATGATTTTTAGGCTCTTGAATGATGAAATTTGCAATTTTTTCTGAAACTAATTGGCGAAGTACACACAATTCTTAAATTTCTGTAGATTTTGGGCCACAGGTTATGCATGTGTAATGCATATTATGTTGTGGGTTATTATTTAGCGCATAAACATAACCTATTTTATTATTGTTAGACCTTAATTCTAGTAAATATTTTTTTTTTAAAAAAAGGTACTTAAGTAGTTAGTTAGACAAGTACCTAAGCTTAGTGTTACTTATGTAGTTAGTTACATAAGCATATGTTGTGGATAATTTTGCTGTTAACTTATTTTAAAATTTAAAATAGACTGGAAATTAGTATCTCAAGTTCATTCAAAACAATATAAATTAAAATATTTTTATTTAGTACATAAATTACTTGTTTACTGTAAAGTCATTATATTTATTAAAAAATAAATATTCAGTGACATAAATGTACTTACTGGCTACTAAAGAAATTATTCTCACTAGCCAGTAACTGGCTACTAAAAAAATTCCACCTACCGGCCAGTGGCTACTAAGTGAATTTCCTTATTTTCACCTTTATAGGGGAGGGAGGTCAACTTTATACATGAGACAAAAAAGTCGAAATTTATTTTTGGAATAGAAAAATGTCGATGTTCCGGAGTAATTATGCAATTGCAATAATCGAAATTTCTAAGTTCTTTTCTTATGAATTACCTTAGAAAAAAATTTTAAAAGATAATAATTTTCTGACAAAAAAAATCAAGAAAGAGAAAACTTTAGAAAGAGAATCAAATCAAGAAGATCACACACCCATCACTGGTGGAAAACTCACTACAAGCTCTCACTGAATGGGTGAACAAAAATAGAAAATAATTTAAATTTAATAATGAGAAAAATATTTTTAATCTCTGGACAACTTGGAAGAAAATTATTCTAAAAACTTAATTTAATAAAATAATCCTAAATTCTGAAAAGAAATCATCACTTCTAGATCAAGACAGCGGTACCAGAAATACTTTAGCTCCTTGAAAATTTACAATGACTGTGTTTGTGGATCTGTTGGCTCTATTATTGGAAAACACATTTATAACAGAACCTTAAAATCTGATAATCTCTTTCATGAAGTGTTTATATCATGGAATGACCACCAGTGCATAAAGCTATGGAACTATTAAAAGCATCCTTAAACAGACATTTTCATGGTGGAAATTATCATTTTACTAGATTTTCTTCAAGAAACAGACTCAAGATCTACAAAACATCAAAAATGATTGACAACATCCACAAAGAGAGTGGAAGATTGCAGTTTCTCAATAATTGACAATTTATCAGAAAAGGTAATCAAAAACATTGTAATTGTTGGTTAAAACTGTGTATTTATTAATAAATATTAGGCATAAGAATTAGATTAAAACTTACATTGCATTAACTTAATTTACCTTTCCAATAACTAGGCATGTTACAAGTTCAGTCTAGGTTTTTAAAGATGCGACTTGTATGTAGCAAAATTTACCATACCTACGGTAATACAGAAGCTTATGTAAGCTTATAACATATTGTAACATTTTGGGGAAATTTTCATATGGATTGGGGGAAATGTTGGGAGTAAAAACATTTTCTGCACCCCTGGGCTGTGGAAGGTAGATACGGTGCTGTAGGTAAAGGGGACTCAAACAGGAGTTTAGTACAGTTCTAAGTTTCTTATATTTGAGAGAAGGTGGAAATAAAGCGATTTTCCAGCGTGTGTGCAGCATGGCCAGGTACGGTGCCGCAGGCAGTGGGGATCCGAGCTAAAGGTTCATTCGGTTCTAGGTTTATCACATTCCAGGTTTGTTTTGTAAGAGATTAAAATAGATTTGAGACCCTGATGTAAATTAGGGACCCACTAGCAAGCGAAGCCAGCTTGTTATAGAATAAAATTATGCTTGCATTCATAAACATTTAATTAAAAACAAATTTTTTAAATACATGCAGAAGTTAATGGTACTTTTTTGTTACAGGTGTCTTGGTGCTTTTTTTTAAAAGCTTACTGCAATTAAGGTTCAAGAAAGTGTGATTTGTTGCCAAGGTATATAAACAGCTACAAAAACCATAACTAATGAACTATTAGTGTTCCCTTTACGGTGCAGCACCCTGTCTTTTTTAAAATTAGCAAAATGCACCCTGCCCTTTTTAAAAGTAGTAAAATGTATCACCAGCTGTGCCTAAAGATTTCTAGTAAAAAATTTCTCTATAACCACAGTATTTCTAAATTCTTCTGCTGAAGAACTTGAAAAAATTATAGAACTCCGTCATTTCTAAAGGAAAAACACAGGAAATTATCCAATCCTTACATATTCCCCTCCCCTTTTTTTTTTTATCATAACTGAAGGCTATATTTTGTCTTGCAATATCCTTTTCTACTGAACTAATGCCCTTTTTTTTCTAGAACTATTATGTTCATATACATATTAAAAAAATTTGCTTCTGATTATATGTAATACATAAATTACTTCTGATTGTATATGAGGGAGTCGGGGCAAGAAAGTGCCAAGCCACATTTTTGTGAAATAAATCTAATACTATAATCTGTTGCTTAATATTGTAAATAATAATATCCAACATATAATTTGTTTCTAATGTCACTTGATGGCGGCGTATGTGACAGATTTCGTTTTTGCCCCAGATGTTTATGCCCCCAATGAAGATAGCTAATTTACAAAAAACATAATAGTGTACATAAGGTTCATTCGGTTCTAGGTTTATCGCATTCCAGGTTTGTTTTGTAAGAGATTAAAATAGATTTGAGACCCTGATGTAAATTAGGGGCCCACTAGCAAGCGAAGCCAGCTAGTTATAGAATAAAATTATGCTTGCATTCATAAACATTTAATTAAAAACAAATTTTTTAAATACATGCAGAAGTTAATGGTACTTTTTTGTTACAGGTGTCTTGGTGCTTTTTTTTAAAAGCTTACTGCAATTAAGGTTCAAGAAAGTGTGATTTGTTGCCAAGGTATATAAACAGCTACAAAAACCATAACTAATGAACTATTAGTGTTCCCTTTACGGTGCAGCACCCTGTCTTTTTTAAAATTAGCAAAATGCACCCTGCCCTTTTTAAAAGTAGTAAAATGTATCACCAGCTGTGCCTAAAGATTTCTAGTAAAAAATTTCTCTATAACCACAGTATTTCTAAATTCTTCTGCTGAAGAACTTGAAAAAATTATAGAACTCCGTCATTTCTAAAGGAAAAACACAGGAAATTATCCAATCCTTACATATTCCCCTCCCCTTTTTTTTTATCATAACTGAAGGCTATATTTTGTCTTGCAATAATATCCTTTTTTACTGAACTAATGCCCTTTTTTTTTCTAGAACTATTATGTTCATATACATATTAAAAAAATTTGCTTCTGATTATATGTAATACATAAATTACTTCTGATTGTATATGAGGGAGTCGGGGCAAGAAAGTGCCAAGCCACATTTTTGGTGAAATAAATCTAACACTATAATCTGTTGCTTAATATTGTAAATAATAATATCCAACATATAATTTGTTTCTAATGTCACTTGATGGCGGTGTATGTGACAGATTTCGTTTTTGCCCCAGATGTTTATGCCCCCAATGAAGATAGCTAATTTACAAAAAACATAACAGTAATATCATTAAAGTAATGCCATATTGTTACTCAGAATATCTCAAATGTTACTAAGACATTGGCAAAAAAACTTTATGTTATAGATCTTGATTTTAGTATTTGATCAAATTTTCAAATTGAAATATCTCAGAAGTCCAAAAATGTGGCTTGGCACTCCCTTGCCCCGACTAGGGCTGGATTATTTATCAATAAATCAATCAAATATTGATATTTTTTAATTATCGCAATAACGATAACAAAGCTTCGATTTTGACAATATATCCCAATAACGATAGCTAAGTTCTAACTCTACCGATATATGCCAGTATCATTTTTTTTCCCGCAGCGCAACCTCGAAATCCTAGAAAAAGCGCTGAAAATCCTGTACTAATATCTGAATAATCCTTTCTCCCCACGCATTTATTCAAAGCCGGCTATCCCTTCCAACGATTATCTCTTTTTCGTTGTTATCTTAATATATCCCCATACATTCTTCGCTTTACTTTTTATTTCCACCCAACTGCATTTTCCACTCTCCGTTCCTTACTGAACCTATCGTCTCTGTTTCACTACCGTCGCTGCTATTCCTCCAGACTAGACATATTGCAATAGTTCACACATATTGATAAGTCATGACGAATAAATAAGCGCTCAAATATGTACGAGTTATTGTGTAGTCGATAATATTACTAGAGTTTAGCAGCTGGGAAGCTCGGTTCGTGAGCAACCAATCATAGTGCGGGTAAAATTTTGCATTTCGCCACGTTCGTGAAGGGAAGCCTCGCCACTTTTTCACTGTGATTGGTTATCTTTGAGCGGGGCTTCCTAACTATTAACGTCTAGTAGTGCGTACGCTGAATATCGGCCAAGAGACTCATTCCTGCTTCCCTCTGTGTTTTATCGGTAGTGAGAGCATGAATCCCAATGAATTTAATATATGTTGTATTGTTATTTCAGCTTAAAATAAACTAAAAAAGAAAAAAATAAGTACTATAAAACTATTTCAAAATGTGATTTGAATATTTATATTTCAAAAAAGATTTCAATTTTGTATTTATGTATAGTAAATAGATAGGAAGGTGAATTTTTACATTTTAGAAATTCTATTAAGAATGCATTGATACCTTAGAGAAAGATTGAAAACCAACATTTCGGCTGCATCTGTCATCCATTGAAAGCTTGTTATTCACAAATATATTAGCATTACATATGGTAATAAACCAATTTCAGTTTTTGCTGTTGCTTTTTACTTATTTTAATCATATTAAAATGAGTAACGTCCTAAATTTAAGAACTTTTATTTTAGTTTCTTTTTCTTAATATCCTCAGTTATAAAGAGGCAATGGTGAAAATAGTGCATAAAATAGGAAGAATAGGCAACATACTATTAAAAAAAAAAAAAAAACACTATCCAATCAATGGTATAAACCCAAATAGATATCGAACAACCTGTTTTTTCCCTAAAATATTTCTGTTTTGTATAAATATGAAACTATAATATTTAAAGGATGCTGTGTGAGCAAATAGGTATACAGAATTGATTCGTTGCTTTCTACACATGTTTGTACTTAAATTGCTGCTACCATATCATTTATCTATGGAAATTAACAATTTTTCTATTCCCATACACTTTAAGGTAGTTATCGCGATATATCACCAATATCAATATTAATTCGTTGATATATTGCGATATTAAATTTCTGATATCGTCCAGCCCTAGCCCCGACCCCCTCATATAATAACAGATAAATGTTTTCTGTACATAAAATAAATTGAATAAATATTGAAAAAATAAAATAAATCTGTGTATGAGACAATGAATATGTTGCCAGAAAAAAAGTGAAAAAATTTCTTCTCTTGACAGGGTTTCTATAATAGGGAAGTACCCAAATTACAGAAGTGATCAAATGAATTAAATTATATGAAGACTAAAAACATTAAATCATAAATGAAACAAAAAATACTGTTGATATTTTTAAACAATTTTACATATTATACATTATATTGAATAGTCACCTTTTGCTTTTGTTCTTGAAGAGGTGTATGCAACATTCTTGCAGCATGTATCATCATGGCACAAGGAACTGCTGAATCTGTAGCACCCAAAAATGTATATTCTCTGTTATACAGAGAATCATAATGACACGCTATCGTAAGAAACCTGCATGCATTAGGGTTCAATGTTGCAATGATATTAGAAAATGGCTTTTGTCCATGGGGTGTACGGTCAGAAAATGAATCCTCCTCAACATCCCATCCTAAAGTTTTCATTTCATCAACGATATACTGAAAAATGCAAAAAGAGAATAATATTTAATAAGCTATAACTAGATAATATATAGTAAAAAAAACTAGTATTCTCAACTATTACAATTAAAAAATAGATTGCTGAAATAAAAGGCAACTAAGAAAATATAAAAACACATTAAACGTATGTTATAGAGCATTCATACTCAACCTTTTTTTCTCGCGGGCCACAAACAAAGGTTTGTGACGTAAGGTGGGGCACAACACACTTAAAAAGGGTAATTAAAATAGTAAGATAACATAAGTACTATAACAAAGCAATGTAAAAAAGTTAGTTTTTGTAAAAATTAAGCAATATAAAGTAAAAAAACTCCGGTCTATTTTTTTTAGATTTTTAGAATTTCTTATTCAGCATATGATTTTTCGCATATATACTAATTTTCAATAATTGTATCTTATATAGTTTTATACATTTGTATATACATTAAAATAGCTGAGTACACTTTAGATCTGGCAGTGCTTCTATTTACGGCAACCTTCCCTTTCGTTGTTTGAATTATAAAAACGAGTGCAACTCCAGTGCAGGTGTCCTCATGAAATTTAAAAAAAAAAATAATTTTCCATTTTCATTAATGAGTTATTAATATATTAGCGAATTATGAACCGATTTTTATAAAAATTCGAAATTCAGAATCAGGATTTTTTTTTTCTTATGTCTATACGCCTAATATCAAATCAACAAACGTAATAGTTTTATTTATTTGAATAAGTCCACAAAACTGTGAGTTGACTTTCAATCTGGAAGCCTCCATTTACAGTAACCCTCCTTTCTGTCTGGGTCCAATTCTTAAGTTTGGTCAGTTTTTGGCTGAAATAAAGAAAAGTTACAATCCGATTTTCACAAAATTTGCATTTTTGGAATCAGAAAAATAAACTATGTATATACTATGTGTTTCGGATAGATACCTCCAATAGTTTTTTTTAATATTAAAGGATAAATGAATGTAAGAATATTTCTTTGTCTGGAATTGTCAAAACGGTAATTTCTTTTGCAGTTACAATAAAAATAGCCATTTTCGAAATGCATTATAATGAGTTTTCTGATGTGATACTTAATGATTATTACTTAATATCTAGGCTAATTTTCAAAATATTAAAATTCTGAGTCTCAGGTGCATCAGAACAGACCTTGAATTATCCTCACCTAAATTTTCAGACTTCTAGATGCGCTAAATTTTCCTAGCACACCTAGAAGCACACACACAGACACAGAGCGAAACTTTCTTTTATTAGTATAGGCAGACATGTGAAACTGGTGCCAAAATGTTGGAATACTAACCAACTTTCTTATGTTGCAGGTTTTCGTTAACATGGCTGTAGTGTATCAGTGACCAGGAAATGTACAGAGAACTAGCCAACCCTCGACCTTAGCTGAAAGGGTGGAAGAAGTGAGACAGTCTTTTTTGTGAAGTCCCAAGCAATCAGTGTGTACAGCTTCACATGAATTACAGATGCCAAAAGGGTCAAATGTTTGTACAGTAACAATTACATAACATTAATTTGTTATTTTAGATTTCTCAAACTACTTAAAAAAGGAAGATTTCCCCCCCCACCCCCATGAAAAAGCTAAAAAAAGACATTGGTGAAAGTTAAAAATTTCTTGGGCATTTTAGTTCAAATGCTAAAGAAAAGTGTTTGCCAGGTTAAACCCTGAAGCACAGTTTAAATTTAAAGTAATTTTTATAATGAAAGCCAATTAATACATACCCTCTTCACTCGTTCATGTCCATCAGTACCTGGAACTCGACTAACCAGGATTTTATCCAAAGTTCTGTTAAAATCTTCATAATCTGATGCTTCTGAAGCTAATGTATGCAATTCTGCATCACTTAATCTTGACAGAGAAGGAGACCACTAAAAATTAAATTGATTTTGAAGTAACAACTAAAAATGCTGAGCTGAATTATATTAGTACTGACAAAATTTAAATGAACACACACACACATATTGTGAAGAAAATTGGAGAAATGAAATTATAAGAATAAAAGGTACTTCTCCCTTATCCTGTCGACCATTTTTCATAACAAAAAATATCACCAAACTATAGGATTAAACGCCAAAGTTCATTAGATATTTTATTAATTAAAATAACAATTGCGACCTTAAACGGTGCCATAATATTGAAAAAGAAAAAGCATTGAAAAAATGTTGTGATGCATAGTTAAGTACAATAGATCATTTTCAACTAACGTCACAATCATTTATTCACCAGCCGAGAGGGATAATTAACAAAGATTATGTAAACAAATAAATATCCACGATTGTTTTTGTTTTTTCTGTTTTCATTATTATATTGTTAACTTTTTTTTTTGTTAAACTTACTTGATAGTTGACACTTTGGTGAGTGGGGGCTTTTCCGAATTTCTTATAATTTATTTATTTTGATATTCCAATGTCAACATTCTTCTATTTGTTTATTTGGCGTTACAGCTTGGTGAGAGTTTTTTGTTATGAAAAGTGATCGACGGGATAATGGAGAAGTACCAAATAAAATTAGTTAATATGCAGTCAACTTTTATTTTAGGGGTTTACTTTTTTCTTGCAAGATTCACATAAAAAAAAGCTATATATTGACACATAAAACTGCATGTAAGATCATTTACTGTCATGGTTCCATTTGAATTATATATATTTTTCACAAGGACAACAAAATCAATAACTTCATTTTAGCTTGGGGCTGTTCTCAAACCTAAACTGACTACTTTCAGACATATTCACATTTTCATTCTTAAATGCTTAAAAGTTGCATCTATACTTATTCAGATGCTAAAAAATCAAACAGTGTTTGACATTTACAAAAGCAAAGGTGTTTTTCAGAATAGTCTTTCAAATTTGATGTTTTAGTTTTAAGGCTGTTAGTTAGTAAAGGGCAAAATTAGCACTAGCCACTGGGCCAGTAAATGACAAAAAATGGCTGCTAAAAAATTGTCTTTCCTACAAGAAAAGAGTAAAATTTTTTTTGCATTTCATCAAGGATTGTACTTTTGTTGGTTCAAATATCCCTATTATTAATTAACATTATTTGAGTTATTTAATTTTAGATGAAAACTAAATGATATCTTAACAAAAATTTACTGTTTAGAACTTTTAAATAAAAAAGTGGCCATTAATTTAAAGAAAATGGCCACTTATAAAACTGTTTCTACTGGCCACTGGCAAAATTTCCCAGTTTTGTCCTAAAAATTATTAGTTAGTTAACTTCCCAATTCTCTTGCTAATGATAAACATATGGGTGTAGAATGCTTTCATATATTTAAATAATCTTCTCAGGAAATTAATATTTTTAACTCCTTTATTTCTGTGTACTCTTCTTAAAGAATGTCTCTTTTTTTTCTTGGTTGTCAAAATATTTCCAAAATCTATGCTTAATTTAATATTTTATGTGTTAAAAGCTGACAAGCTGCGAGTAAGATTTTAACATTTCAAATAAAATTAAGTATCTATTTCAGAAATATTTTATAAACTAAGAAAAAAAAGACATTTTTAAAGAAGAGTAAACAGAGAAAAGAAGTTAAAAATATTAATTTCCTGGGGAGATATTTTAAGTATATACAAGTGCATTCAACACCCATAGGTTAAACATTAGCGAGGGGAATGAAGAAACTGACTGGCTAACCCCCCTTAAGCTAATTTTTGGGAGGTGACAATCTAGGAATGGTTGCTATCAGACAGCAACCTATTATGAATTGAGGATGTATCCCATTTACAGGAAAATGGAACTATTCAATTAATATGATATGGAACTTAAATGATAATATCTGCAAATTGTACCGTAAAATCCCGTTAATCCGCCCCCCCTAAACGCGACGGATAATCGTAAAATAATCAGGGGGGGGGGCGCTTACATGGTGTTAGAATTGTAGTAGTATATTTACGGATGGTGGTGGTGGGGGGAGATGCTAATAGCCGATTGTCGCAAAGTATGCATTATTTTAATAAAGTGACAAAAGAAAAACATTTTGAAAAAAAAAATGATATACAAATTAGAAAAACAGTATAACTTCACTATTAATAGCGATTTCAGATTATAGAAAATTCTGGATTTCAAAAGCTTTGAAACTGGAATGCATTTAGATTATTAATAACACTAATATCTGTCATTAATATGGTAACAGAAAAATAAAAGGAACTTAATAATTTAAAATAATTAAAAAACACTGAGAAATTGCAGTTGAAAATGTCCTGAAATACTCTCTAGAACTAGTAATATTTTATGTGGTGTCGCCATCTGTTGTAAATTAGGGAGATTAAATAACTTGCTATCACAAAGATAGCACAAAATACACTACAAATTCAACTATGGCGCCATCTACTGACTAATCAATCGATATATTTTTTGCGATTGGTTTTCATAATAACGTTAAATACGACTATAAATTCTTTGATAAAATAGATAGATTCTTTTTTAATCAAAATACTTCACACACAGCATCAAATACACATTTTTTAACTTATTTCATGAGAAACTTTCACTTTCGATATTCTTGTTACCTTCATATCGCCATGGAGATAAATTTACATCAAAACTAATGTTTGGTTATATTGCTTTTTCAGATTGACAAAAGCTGAAGTTGTGTATGTTACTTTTGTTCTTGTACACATTTGTGATATATCAAAGAATCGTCATGCCTTTCAAAAAACACTCATGAGATAAAATTTTTGGTGTTGATCTTGACGTGCACGGCGAAATTTCTTTTGGGGGAGGGCGCTTTCTCGGGATTTTTTGAATTTTCCAATTTGTTTACAAAGTGGGAGGGGGCGCTTAATCGGGAAGGGCAGATTAACAGGATTTTACGGTATGCATTTATGTGCAAAAATGAGTTTGTGAAGGCATCATAAAGTCTTACATTGTTGAGCAGGGAAAGAAAAAAAAAGTGAAAAGTTTAAAATAAACTCTGTTATGTAAAGCAAAATCAGTCAAGACCGAGAACATTTTGCATCATAGATAGCATTCTATGGTACTTTTCTGTTATACAGACACCCTTGTTGCCAAGTATACATTTACATACATTTTGGCATGGTGTCCGTATAACGAAAAAATACCCATTCTACCTTAGCCAGAGTTTACCAAATTGAAAATCATTCTGCGATATTTTAAAATGTTTCCACATTAGACTAATTCACATCTTACACAGAAATTTCGGTCTTTGTGTACTTCAGACACAGTTTATTTTACACCATTTCTGCTACTTTATAACAAGCAATCAACAAATGATAATCAAAAGATCATTTCACCTGTGCCATAGCCAGCATTTCTTTTCAAGAAAACTTCAAAGCTTTCCATTTGAATAAAAAATATGGAACAGATGTGTTACACTCACGCTAAAATGTAAACAAAAGATTGGCGACTGTTTGGTTGGCGCGATTTCCAAGACTACGCCAAACGAATAACTTAATACAATGGCTAGGTTGCCATTAAAGGAAAAAATCCCCTAAATTTGGCGACTTTTTTCTTTTTTTTAACCGATTAATTTTTATTTTTTTTTTAGCGTGAGTGTAAAGCATCTAAGCCAAAAATATTACCATAAATTCATTTTCAAAATAAAATTTATGATAAGTATTTTTTCTGAGTTTTTAATTGTAGTGCAGGGAGTAAAATTTTATGTAAATAATAATTGGAAAGAAATCTGCAATACTGCAACCCATCTAATGAATATTGATAGGTTTTGTATTCTTCTTTCCTCAATTTTCGCACTACAAAATGTATTTAGCTTTCACTTCTTTCCATAAAAATTCAAAATCATTAAAAAATAAATAAATAAGTTCTTGAATGTTTATTTAATTTTATAGAAATTCTAAACTTGATGCAATTGCTGGTGATTTTTGAAGTAATGATGATAAATAAAGGTCCAATTCTTTCATTTACAATTATAGAATCTCAATATTTAATAGAAACATGGACATGGACAGGTTGGTGAGAAATGAGGGGAGGGAAGAGAAAAGATGTAAATACCTAAATATATTTTGAACGTTAATATAATAATTCTACATAATGAGCAGGGTTCGTAAATATCATGATCTTATCACTTACTTAACAAAATTTAAGATCAACTTATTGAAAACAGACACAATTTGCATTTTACACACACACACAAAAAAAAAAAAAAAAAAAAAAAACTTAGGATTTAGTAATCAAGCTTTAAGAAATTTTTATGTTTTATACAACAAAATAATTTGTTTTTATTGAAAATTTTGAAGATAAATATAGTAAGCTTGGTCTGCTTAACTGAACAAAACTAAAACGAGAAAAAATATTTCTAATGAAGCTGCAAGTTTATCTAAATTAGATAGTTTATCTTTCAGTAGTTTTTCTAAACAAATATTGTCCCACATAATTATTGATTCTACACTTAAAAATTCAGTTTCAAACATAAAACTTGGATTTATTTTTTTTTTTTACTTTTTTTGTGAAAGGAAGGGGGGAGGGGGGGGAGGCTAAAAAAGCGCCACTATAAGAGCAAAATTGCTTTATCTACAGAACGACACAGCCAATAAAACATAGTTAAAAAATTCCTTTACACTTATTTTGACTGAAAATATCAAAAATTTTATATGCAATATTTTGAAAATAAATATCAAATATGTGAAAATATCGAAAAAAATCAAACTTCATGATATTTTGAAAATAAATATCGAATATATATCAAGATATAGAGGCATTAATATATATCACCAAACCCTGATAATGAGGAATCAAAATAGTATTAGTAACTACAATATATACAAAATCTGTCAGACAGAGCTTATTTCTCTACTGATGATTATTACTTTAATGATTATATTTTTTAGGATGATCACTTTTACTTTTGATTCAAAAGTTTAAGTTATAATGTTATTTTTAGAAAAATAACTAAGATGCAAAGGAAGCATATTTATTTTCCCCTTTCTTTAAACATATGGTAAGTTACAGACAGATATACATAAGTTTAAAAAAAGTACAAATTCATTCCATTTTTCTTATTTTAGTATTTTCCAACTATGAGGCTCTGAAATTCAACAAAATAAAACAATAAAGTAGAGTTTTATGTGAATCCTTAAAGAATGTATAATTTTTTGAATTCAATTCAAAACAAGGGAAGAGAAAATAATAAGAATTCTTTTGTAATCTAAAGTATAATCAAATTCAAACAGTTAAAGTTTTTGAAAAAGTTTAAATCTTAATTACAAAGTAACTTGTTATTAGCCAACGTTTAATTTAATGTTAAAAGTATATCAGTTACCGAAAATTAACAAATTATTTATATAATCAGAACAAAATTTGACTTTTTTAAAACATTTTTTTTTTTTTAAATAATACCCCTAATAATATTTGAAAGAAAGTTACACAACAATCAACTGATAAATTTTAAAAATAGTCATTTAGAATTTATACATGGAAATAATGCTAAACTGAAGAAAAAATAAATTCAACACATTAAAAAAAAAAAAAAAATAGACGTACGTTAAATTTGTGGATTTTATTTCGGTTAAAAAAAATAATTCAAACATTGAA
This sequence comes from Maratus michaelseni, assembly GCA_963931845.1. Classification (NCBI taxonomy): domain Eukaryota; kingdom Metazoa; phylum Arthropoda; class Arachnida; order Araneae; family Salticidae; genus Maratus; species Maratus michaelseni. The sequence continues at coordinate 124,508,349 of OZ007595.1, forward strand.
AAAAATGTTTCTTATTAACTATTTACGTTAAACATTCAACACTCAACAGGTGTGCAGATACAGAAACTAAAGTAAATTGTTACAATATGATATACAAATGCAAGGGCAAAAAATCAATAATTCCAACTGTCTTAATCACTATCTCAAAATATTTAACTTTTAAGTAGTTAATCTATTATAATTACTATTAATTTAGCATTTACTTTGGTTGCTTCCTGAGACCAGCTCACTCCTTTCACAGACAAATTGGAGAAAGAGAATCCAACTAAAAAACGAAGAAGTAATAATGCGGGAATAATAAGTAACTGAGACAGAGAAATCATTTTTAGGAAAATTAATGATTATTATAACATTTTAAAAATAATGTTTAAACTTCGTTTCAAGAGATCCGAAACCGTTCGTTTCTAGATTCAGACTCCGCTCTCGCTCACATTGACATGTTGACACTCTTAAATTACGTCAGAAATGAAAGATATGACGTTTATCAGACGTCACTTCCTCTTTACAGGTTGGTTGGTTGGTTAGTTGGAAGCTTTAAGTTGGACTCGTCGAAATTGGAGTAAAATTTGATTCATTGAGATGATTTTGCTCCAAAACAGACCATTGGCGCACCCACGGAGGGGGGGGGGGGGGGGGCAAGGCAGACCCCGAAACTAGACTATTGATTTAAAGTTTCCTCAAATTATGAAAGGTTATTTCCATTATTTTAAATAAGTCTTTAAAAAATGGAAATTTTGGAAAGTATTGATTTTGTCTCAGAATTTTTCTGATTTTGAATTTTTCTTATTAAATTTAATATATTAGCACATGTTTGACATGTTTGAAAATTAAAAAATTAAAAAAAAAATTATACATGCTAGGATTATAGAAAGAATGGACTTTTCTCTCCGTTGAAATCACATATAAGGGCTGGGGGGAGGAGGAGGCATATAAGTCTAAAAAAAGCTGGCTGGACAATACGATTTTCAACTGACTATACAAATACATTTATGGAATATTGCTGGAAGAAGTAGTGCTAGTAAAATATTTTCGACATAGCAACTTTAGGAATCCTACATCATTCATCATTTTCGCTTTAATTCTGATATACTTATTCGGTGGAAAATCGCATGTACTGGCAATTTTTGGGGGATAAGGAATCCTTTGTATCTCAATCTCTGTTCTTGCGGCAAAGTGCTCGCCGAAAGAATTAGCGGTACTCTTCAAATGTCCAAGTTCTCAGTACATCAATCATTCATGTCCTTAGGGCACGGTCAAGACAAGGCGGGTTCAAACGAGGGTGGTCATGCAGGTGTAGTCGAAGGGGGACGCAGGGGGACGGCGTCCCCTCACTTTTTTATTTTATCTCAAGCGTCCCCCCACTTTTTATTTTCAAGGGGACGATAGGGACGTGGGAGGACGCACTTATTAATTTTTTAAAGGAATAAGCACGCTTATCTATTAAAAAATTGTAAGATATAAAGCACTGATTTTTAATACTTTTCAACAAAGCTTAAATGTGTTTATCACTTTGGATCGTCTGCCATGTCTGTCTATGTGTCTGTTCTCGCTCTAACTTCTGTAACTTTGTTTGAATTGTGACAAATTTATGCATTTTTTTGAGTTTCTTTGCGTTATTATCACTACCAAAAATGATATAACTTAATTGTATAATTTCAATCTAGAGATATGCATGGACCGACATTTTCAGACACAAAATAAAGTTTTAAACTTTTCAATTAGGGACAAGCTATTTAAAACATTACAAGTAAAGAAACTTTAATTAAATTAAATTAAACTCTTCAATTTTTTCAATTACTTTTCTCTATAGTTCAAAATGAAACGTAACATTCAGTATCAAGTTTTCTATCGGTGACACAGACCCTATGTTCGGAACTATAAGCGTCCCCCCACTTTTTTTCCCAGGACTACACTACTGTACATGGTATCACGTGCTTCTTACATTGCACATAAAAGTTAGACTTACGCTCTAGGTTGATCTTAAACGAGGCATCGCAATCCCAGCCTAAGTGCAGTGCCATTGCCACCTAGAGTAGGTGGCAATGGCAGTGCTATAGTAAGTGGAAACCGTTTGTGGCAAATCAAGTTCTTGAAATTCAAAATCTTGTTGCTCCAGTACAATGGAAATTTTGTAAAGGAAAGGAAAATCCTGCAGATGTTCTTTCTCGTGGTTGCTCTGCATCTGAATTGATAAATAATAATGTATGAACACATGGCTCCTCCTGGCTTGCTGAAAGAAAAATCTTTACCAGTATTTTCTACTGAGACTCAAACAAATCTATTTGACGAAGAGTTCCAGCAAGAGCAACCAACGCAAAACGCTTGTTTTATCTGTATCCCAAGATATTCCAGAATTTGAACTTTTGTTTAAATTTTAACCATGGACTAATTAAGAGGAATTATAGCTTGGTGGCTCAGATTCATCAAAAATATTAAATGTCCATCTGAACGAATCACTGGTTTCTTAACTGTTCCAGAACATGAAAGGGAAACAAATGTTATCATGAAATTGATTAAAAACACGAATTCGGCGAAGAACTGAAAATTCTAAAGTCCTGAAAGAGTTTAAATTCTAAAAGCAAGCTACTTCCTTTACATCCTTTTCTTGACAAAAATTATATTCGTGTGGGAGGCAGGTTAAGAAATGCCAAACTGTCTGAATACCAAAAACATCAAATCATCCTCCATACTAAAAAGGATCATGTTACAGACTTTCTAATAAAATATTTTCATGAAAATTATCTTCACAGCTGCGCTCAATTAAAAATTTCGGCTATTTGACAAAAGTTTTGGGTAATCAATGTCAATGCTAAAGAAACTGTGAAAAAAGAAATACGGAAATTCATGAAATGTTTCCGAAGTATGTCCAACTTGTCATCTCAGTTGATGAGAAATCTGCCATCAAGACGTGGGACACAAGCTTGAGGAGCAAAAGTAGGCGTGGACTTAGCTGGCCCCTTTTTGGTCAAACATCCTAAGGGACGGGTTGTGAAACCTTTTAAGCATTATGTTTGTTTATATATTTGTTTTGTAACGAAAGCTATCCATCTTGAATTTTGATCCATCACGGACCTTACTAAAACTTTTTTTGCCTCATTGAAAATATTTGTGGCTTGACGTGGAAAGCCTCTAGAAATATTTTCAGTTAGAGGTACAAATTTTGTAGGGACAGACCGAAAAATTAAGAAAATAACATCTCAAATTGCTTCTGATGAAAGAATACATAAATACTTCCCCGACGAACTGATAACATGGAAATTCAATCCACCTTCCGCCCCTCATTTTGGATGCCTTTTGGAGGCCGGTATAATGCAAATGAAAAATCACTTGAAAAGAACGATCGGTGAACTGATTTTAACTTATGAAAAATTTCTTACTTTAATTGCTCAAATTGAGTCATGCTTGAATTCAAGACCTCTAGTGCCTGAATCCCCTGATCCAAATGACTTGATTGCTCTGACACCAGGGCATATTATCATAGGAACTGCAATGCCATCCTTGCCTGAGCCTGATATGTCCTCTACTTATGCAACACCTTTAGAACGGTGGAAACTGCTGCAAAAGATTTTCCAAAGTTTTTGGAAAAAGTGGTCGTCTGACTCAACTTCAACGACGAACTAAGCAGTTGAAAACTAAGCCGAACTTAAAAATCAATGCCTTAGTGTTGATAAAAGAAGAAAATCAGCCCCCATTAAGGTGGAAATTAGGCAGAATAGTCGAACTATTTCCTGGTGAGGTGAAATTAAAAACTGTCTATGGGAAACTGAAACGTTCCATTCATAAACTTCTCCGTTACCAATTAACACTTGAGATTTGACTCTCTTGTGTTTTATTTATTTTTTTGTACATGTCAAATATTTGTAAACCCTTAAATTATTATGTATATTAATGTTCTTTTTTTTTCTTTTTTTTTTTTTCAATAGTGAATTCTTCAGCATTGTTAGATGACTGAAGTATATTTTAAATATTGTATAATTATATTTTAAAACTTGATTATTAATGTACCTTTAAAGTAAAAATGTTTAACAATTTTGTAAGTTTTATTTCAAACTTGTACCTAGTATTTGAATTGTAGCGTTTATTTAATTATTCAAGTTTAAATGTTTGATGAATTCCGTTCGTTCATAGTTGTGGAAGATGTTTTGGCGTAATGCCAGCTCTTTTTATACATGCTATAATAATTTTTTTTCTATGTAATTTGATTCTCATCAGAATCAAGCATCACATGAAAAAACCCAGTTGTTTATATTACGAAATAATGATGCAATTCTGGATTATGATGCGAAATACATGATGAAATTACATTCTAGACTCATATAATAGAGATTTATTACTCTTATAATGATTTTAAGATAATTTAATATGGCAAAGATTTTTATGTCAACATTATGTTGCAATCTTTGATGATGTCATTTATTTTAAATGTAAACCTTCATGCAAAATTCAGTCTTGTCCTGGATCTTGATAGATGTATTAATTCTTCATGGTAAGTTCAGTTATTGAAGCTGAACTAATTATGAATAATCACAATGTCATGATTAATTTCCCATTTTCAATTCTTTCTTTGTTATTATATAATAATCTATGTTATTCTAATGCGCTCTCCCATTTCTTAACTTACAGTTATTATTTAAAATGTTTCTTGGATTTTCATTCCTTTTCACCTAGGGATTGTAGTACCACAGAGTTTAGTATAAAACATGATATATGGTGACTAAAATTGCGTTGTTAATTTTAATTAATTTAAATAACATTAATAATTAAGTACTCCCACAGTTTTTCAGTTTCGGAGAGTCTTCGATTTAAGAGATGAATTAGACTTTAGTCATGCGGTAGAAAATATATATTTCATATTTTTTTTTTTTTTTTTTTTTTTACCAAGCAATTAATTTTTTTCTTGAACTTTATTTTTATTTTATAATGTTATATTTAAAGATAATTTAAAGTTTTATTTAAAAATTGGAAATTCTAACTTACTATGTTGTGTTTTGGTTAAAAGTATTTTACTTTTATTTAGACTGTTTAAAATGTACGTTAATTAAAAATAATTTTGTCATTTTATAAAATTTTCAGACCAATAAACTTATAAGAAATTTAATGGATCTGTGTGTAAAGAAAACCTACCTTAAAAGAAAAAGTTCCTAGTCCTAATTAAAACAATAAAATACAATTACAGTAAAACTGCGACAACTGAATCTGTCTATGACGGAATCCTGCCTTAACGGGGAAATTTTGATAGTTCGGTTGAAAATAATACAGAGCAATTCTTGTACCTTACAAACCTGTCAAGACGAAGAATTGTTTAAAACGGATTTTTCCCGAGATTTTGTGATTCCGTCTTAGCAAGTTGTACTGTATCTGAACTATCATCGGGTCTGGTTGGCGCTATATTTCTTTCGTTTCGAGACGGGTTGACCTCTATTTTTCTGCTGCGGTTTCAGGTCAGGTTTACTTTCATTGTTTTGGGTTCGGATCGGTTTCGAGTTGGGTTTTGACGGTTTCGGGTCGACCCAATTTTTCAAAAGAATGTCCAAAATTATTTTTTCAGGAGAAAAAACTATATACAATAAAACCTCTATAACGGACACTTTCTAAAATGGACACCTATTTAGCGAACACTTTTCGAAGTCCTTACTACTTGTATATTTGTACGCTTTTACCTTTGAATAGTGGACACCTTCCAGTCTACACACACGTAAGGTGTGTGTGGATAAATTATCAAAAATACAGTACATGTTTTTTTTGTTTTTTTTTGTGTGTGTGTATTAAAACCGAAATGTTGATAATATTTTTTATATTCCGTGAGAAGAAAAAAGGGGTTCTTTACTGAACCGTATAAAGAAAGAACAGTGATCACAGAAACATTTTAGAGTGAGCCCGACACTCAGAAAGAAAATTGGAGTAACTCTGAACCTAAAAAAGAAATTTGGGGACAACCCGTTCCAGTGCAGGACTATTCAACGGTCCTGAGGTGTCGCTGTTCAGAAGTTTTACTATATTTTAATATTAAAGAATATAGATATGCCCGCTTTTCTATATAAAATATAATATTGGTATTAGGGACATAATTGTAGATTACTTTTCAACATTGCATTAAAATATGAATTAATTTCCTTTCATTTTGGGTTCGGGTCGGGTTGCGGGTTCGGAAGTGTTTCATAATCTATTCTTGACGCATGATTTTTATTTCTTGTTTCTAGAATTTCGAAGGTAATATATCTGACTTAGGGTAATGATTTATAGAGTGAAGACCAGCCCTTGGTCGAGTAATTCACTGCACCCTGTAGGCTGTTAAGTGACATCAGCCACAGATGAGAACCTTTGTCGCATTCCAAAGAACTTTATATTAATTATACTTTAACAGCGACTTTTCTTGTTTACGAAACCATGAATGTCGGTTCATGTTATCTAGCATATTAACTAAAATTGTTTCAGTACCGACGCTCTTAAATATTATTATTTTATTATGTTATACAAATAAACAGCTTTGCCATAATTTTGTAGTCGAGTTCCTCCATGATATCATACCAACCTTACACCTCGCGCTCGACTCATTACAGAAAAGTGGTGCAGCGGTGGGATTTGAACTTGGACAATTTCATATAATAAGACCAGAGTTGAAATTCATTGAGCAAAAGAGTTGATGCGCCAGATCCCAGGAGCCAACGATGACCGACAAACTGTAGAGAAAGAACCTCCTCACCAGTAGGAAAAAGGTGAAAGAGAACACCAGCCCTTGTTGGACCGGAAAGAAAGTTTACGAACACTGTAAAGAACCGAAGTTGGAGACTCAAGTCCCTAAAGAAAGAAAGAGAACACCAGCCCTTGGTGAACTAGAAGGAAAGTTTACGAGCACCGTAACGACCCGAAGTGGAAAAAAATCAGAACACACACCCTTTTCGCATCGCTGAGAACTTTGTATTAATTAGAACTTTAGCAGAGACTTTGCATGTTTACGAAACCGTGAATGTCGATTCATGTTAGATAGCATATCAACTAAAATTGTTCCAGTATCCATGTTCTTAAATATTTTTACTTTTTTTGGTGAAGACCCACTTTTCTATTTTATACAAATAAACATCTTTGCCATAATTCTGTAGTCGAGTGTCTCCACGCTACCATATCAACTTTACGCCATGCACTCGACTCATTACAATATAATACCTTTGAAATGAAAATACGACAAAAACTATATAAATATATTTCAAATTAATCTTCGAAAAAAAAAAAAATGGTGAATTTTTTAACAGAAATTGATTTCTAGAAGCTTCAATTATGCGAGTCCAAAATTACAGCTCATTCCGTCAAGTAGTTTTTGAGTTATGCTTAAAACACCACCCGCTTCGAAATCTATTTTGCAACGATTAAAAATGAATGTAACATTAGGAGTTCCAAACTTCAGACATGCATAATTCATAAACTACTTGACCGAATAACTTCCCGTTTGGTTCCGAAGGTAAAATTTATAGAGGAATCAAAATATAACATTAAAATTATGTGTTAGTATTGAACATTACATTTTGTTACACTTTCTCTATGTAATATGACTAAGCAAAATTTAAGTAGTATAGCAATTATTAGTATAGACGATATTACTAATTGATTGGTACCAGTCACATTTTTATACGATTGTGGTAGAGTTAGTACGGGTTAGTAGGTCGTCGTTTTTAACCCACTTCATAAAATAGAGGAGATTCTCAATTCGTGTATTTCTTTATGTGTGTTCACCGATTACTACAAAACTACGCGACCAACTTATGTTTTTTTTTCTGTAATTGAAAGAGGTTACTCTCGAATTGGTCCCATTTAAATTTCATTAAAATCGATTCAGTACTTTTTTAGAAATTCAACAAAAACGAAAACAAAATAATAAGTTTCGCTCTGTGTGTGTTTGTTTGTCTGCGATGGCTAGCAAAATCTAGCCCACCTAGAAGTCTGAAAATTTAGGTGTGGATAGTCCAAGGTCTGGCCTGGTGCACCTGAGTCTCAGAATTTTAATACTTTGAAAATTAACAAAAATATTAATTAAAAACTGATCAATAACTCATCTCTTTTTTACGAGCCGGCTTTCAGAACTCGCGCATGCCCAGAACCCGATTTACCGCATCGCACGAGAATAAAGAACCATTTACATGAAGAATGCGTTTATTTCGCAATTCTGTTTTAAATTCTATCGACTAAACCGTTTGGTTTATTTAAAAACGGAAAGCATATTCTAAAAGATTGCACTCTTACGTCTCCAATGCGGTAATCAATTCGAAAAAAAAATTATGTTAACCCTTTGAAAAACATTTTTGAAAAAGAGCAGTTTTCTCGGGCTTATCTTTTCTCCCTTACGCCAACGCCCCTCAATAGCACAATTTTAGAGATACAGACAAAAGTAGTAGGGAATCACGGGCTCTGGACCAGCGGCGTTAGTGGCGGTCACGTGGCCGGAAGGGGCGTGGCTATGACGTCATCGAGTTGTGTTGAGTTGTAGGGTGCTGAATGTTGAGTTGGGTTGAGTTGTTTTTTCTGCTGAAAGATGAGTTGTAGTGTGCTGAACGCTTTGTTTTTAAGGAATGGCAACACCTATTTCCGGTTTTTAACCGGATATTGAGTTGTCGATTGCTGAATGTTGAGTTGTAGTGTGCTGAATTCTTTGGTTTTAAGGAATGGCAACACCAAGTTGCTTTTTTATGGAATGGCAACACTAGGTTTATATTTTATTGAATGGCAACGCCGAATGAAGTTTTAGTTGGCAGCACAGATTTTTACCAGTTGCTTACCTTGTACGCGTTGTGTTTTAACCAGTGGTTCCCAACAACCTTAAGTTATGTTAGATTTTAAAAATTAAAACTGCTTAATTATTTAATGTTGAAATAATATTTTTTTTTTTTTTTTTTTTTTAATAATAATGTTGTTGATATACAAGAATTGAAAACGAATTTTAGTCTGTTTTACATTTATCAGAAACCTGTTGAAAGTGGTTTCGTGCAAGAAAGCGAATGCATTAAAACTCAGAGTAAAAACTTTCTATTAACGACGACATTTAATTTGGAAAAAATCAAGAAAATTGTTTGGGATATGCTCTACACCTATACATTACTGAAGAGATTATCTTAAGTGAGACTGTTTGATGTGTATTCAACTATTGTCACCTTTCCAGTGGATTAGCAACTCTCCCTACTCCAAGAAGATACAATGGAATTTTAAGAAATTCATCCTTCCGTTTTTATCCCCTGCCTATGGGGGAATTTGTGTAAAGAAACTGTCTGACCAAGAAAACCTATGTCTTTTAAAAAAGGATTATATTTCATTCCTTCAAGTATTTTATTGATGAGGAATTATGTTGCCAGCAGGTATGTTTGTTCACTTTCAAAGATTTAGTTGTGTTTCATAGCCTTTGAATATCTTTTTTTTTTCACTATTTTACTATACATGACATATTTTACGCTTTATGCAGCATTTGTTTAAGTAAGGAGGTTCCCTGCCATTCAGAAAAAAAAGTTACTAGAAAAAAGTATTGTGACAGTGATTTCTTGCCCGGTTCTAAGGGTGTATTTTCGAATGCAGTTATCTACGTAGCATTTACAAAGATCGATACTCTTATTTGAGCTTTCAAAGTGATTCAGATATATTTTTATTCGTCTTGTACTTACAAAGTGTTTTTTTTTCCGGATAATTAGATTTTAATATGTGTAATATTTTTGCTTATTTACCTTTAAATTGAGAAACATGGATCGGTCGTCTCCTGACAACGAACTCTCGGAGGATTCTTCGGTATTTCTTTCAATGCATTTGAGCAATGTTGCTTCTCAAGATTTAAATTTTCTGGACAATGCTACTAATTCTACAGAATTTAGTGACTATACTATGCAACAGATACAAGACAATAATTCTATACTCGTACCATCTGTTGAATCTTCAACTTTTTCCTCAATCGCCATCTATTCGAATGACGCATTACCTTCTGATGTCGAATTTTTCGACGATTCTTCTTCAATTTCTTCATTGCACACGAATAATAATTTAAATCAAGAATTAAATTTTTTGGACAATGTAACTAATTCTTCTGAATCTAATGACTGCACTGCGAAACAGTTGCACTGCAACAATTTTATACCTGTTCAACCCATTTCTCCAATCATCACAGATTGCAATGATGTTTTACCGCATGACGTGGAATTCTCAGATAATTCTCCTCTAGTTGCTTCCCTTCATATGAGCAACGTTGCTTCTCAAGAATTAAATTTTTTGGACAGTGTAACTAATTCTTCTGAATCTAATGACTGTACTGCGAAACAGTTGCACTGCAACAATTTTATACCTGTTCAACCCATTTCTCCAATCATCACAGATTGCAATGATGTTTTACCTCATAACGTAGAATTCTCAAATCATTCTCCTCTAGTTGCTTCCCTTCATATGGGCAACGTTACTTCTCAAGAAATACCTTTTTTGGACAATGATGTCGAACTATCGGATGATTTTCCCTCAGTGGCATCACTACGTATGAGCAATGTTGCATCTCAGGACCTAAGATTTCTTGACAATTTGGCAAATTCTCCTATCACATTATTCAATTATTATGACGCAGAAGTTGAACCCCAGTCTTCCACATTTGTTAATAACATGGTAGGTGCTGGACTATCGAAATCGAGCCACCATCATAAGTGTAACACCTGCGGTAAAGTCTTTTCGCGAAATTTTGATTTGAAGCGTCATGTGCAGTCACGACATGAAAATAAAAAAATAAAGGTAAAAAATTGAGGTAAAAAGCGATTGTTTGCCACAGCATATCTATGACTGCACTGTGATATACCACCGCGAATACCTTTCTCCACAAAGAGAAGTTTTTCATAATCCGTTAGAAGTTCTATACTAACTGCCGTATGTTTTAACATGGCATCCCATGAAAGGCCTGGCGCTGTATAGTACCATGCCATGTCTAAACTATACGTCTGAAAGCAATTTTTCCTAAATGCTTCTAGGATGTCGGCTAACAATAGTACGTCAGTTTTTACATATAGTTCTGTGTACTCTCCCATATTTCCAATGTTAAATTCATTCCAAACGCTTATCGCATGTGTATAATCCTCATCCGAAATCTCGCTTTCATTCAAAATACTGAAAAAGTGTTTTTTATCTGGAAGAACTGTCTCGTCAAATTTTCTGACGTCATCCATGTAGTCATAAGGATAAATGCCTTTTCTCAATAAAAGATGCACTTTCGAAGGTGGGAAAAAAGAATGCATGAATTTAAAATCTTCTTTTTTTAGATTAGATGCTAAGCTTTCAAGACTGGATGCCATGAAACGGTAGCTGTCCAGGAAGCGTAATTGTAGTCTACCAATCGTTTTACTAAAGTAGATGTACTTCTCTTCGTTCTCCGCTACGACTGAAATTTTTTTTTCATCAAAACCCAGTTCTTTTACAATAAAATGTCCGTCATATCCAGACAGATTGTGAAAAAATACGGGTATGAAATGGGGAAGTCTAAATTTCAAATTGCAAGTGTTACATGAAGCACCTCTGTATTTTCCCGTTAAATGGCAGTGTTCATAAACTTTACAGTTATTTTTCGTGAATTTTCCAGAACATATATAACACAATGTAGCCTTTGCATGCTTCTCTTTTTGCTCGTTTGAAAGTATCTCTAATGGCTTTGGAGTGTGGTAGATTGTTTGAATTTCTCTGGCTTCCTCAGCTAACATTTCCATAAATTTCTGTGCTGCATTTTTACCTCGGTACACTACAGGTGGTTTATATAAACCATGATGGTAAATAATGAAATACGAGAAACAAACGGCTTCATGTTTTTGATAGCGCATGTTATAGGAAAATCTTTGATCAGGTTCACAAGTATCAATCTTTTTCGTAATTGCTTCAAAATCAGCCACTATGACGAAATGTATTTGTTGCTGATGCTTAACATTTTTGAATTTTAATATTTTTTCCTCTTCAGACGGCATTATAGCTAATGCTACATCGTGTTCAGAACACAATATTTTATGTTTCGAAAGCAGTTCTTGTGATCCAAATGCAGACAAACAACGTCGACAAAAAAATTTCTTCGCCTTCGTTTTGGAAACTTGACTGCTTAGAAGTCAAGAAAAATCTTTTATCCATGCATAATGGCATCGTTCATCGTTTTTAATGTATAGAATATCAATATGTCGGGGATATTGCCTTTTACAAATTAGTAATGGGCAAACTTGATGCTTTCCATTCAAGTAATACAAATTTATCCCGATTTTGTTTTGTTTTTCAAATTTTGGTACATCGCAAAGTTTCATTGGAAATGATATTTCTTTGAAATTTAAAGTGTTTCCAAATGGCTTGTACTTTGAAACTCTATCCACATGATCATCTGCAGGATAAAGCGCTGATAGCACAGCCCATTTAAAGCACATATTGTCAGAATTGTTCACATTGACTATAGCGTGTTTTCGTTCTATAATTTCCGGTAATCTAATATGCGAAGATGCTTTTAAAGGATTATAACGATTGGTTCTCATTTCTAAAAATTCAATGTAAATTAATCTCCAACCTGAATCTTTCTGCTCAAACTCACTTGCTTCCTTTTGCAGTTTTTCAGATGCTTTGTCGTATAAGTTATTTAAATACGTCGAAATAAGAACTGTTTTATTGTCAGTTTTAAAACATTTGCTCTCTTGAACGAAATCATCTTCAACAGCTTTTTCATAAATACAGAATAGACGGAAATTTGTTTTAAGTTCATGTTTCGATGACATATTTTTTAATTCATTTACTACTCTAGGCTTAAGATGATCAAGAAATAATTTGATGTCAAGAAAATCTTCTGAATTATCATAACAGAATGTCTTCATCACTCCATTTAAGGCTTCTTCCACTTGATGTGAGTTGATAGGGGAATCATTAGATGTCGACTGCATTTCTGGTTCATTGTTAGGTTTTGATTTTTTTGAAGGTGGGGGCTGCTCTAGAATAATATCAGGTTCATTGGAAATTCTTTCGTGAATTTTTTTATGTCTTAATAAAACATCCTTCCGACTAAATGTTTTATCACAAATGTCGTAGTAGTAGGGAATCACGGGCTCTGGACCAGCGGCGTTAGTGGCCGGAAGGGGCGTGGCTATGACGTCATCGAGTTGTGTTGAGTTGTAGGGTGCTGAATGTTGAGTTGGGTTGAGTTGTTTTTTCTGCTGAAAGATGAGTTGTAGTGTGCTGAACGCTTTGTTTTTAAGGAATGGCAACACATATTTCCGGTTTTTAACCGGATATTGAGTTGTCGATTGCTGAATGTTGAGTTGTAGTGTGCTGAATTCTTTGGTTTTAAGGAATGGCAACACCAAGTTGCTTTTTTATGGAATGGCAACACTAGGTTTATATTTTATTGAATGGCAACGCCGAATGAAGTTTTAGTTGGCAGCACAGATTTTTACCAGTTGCTTACCTTGTACGCGTTGTGTTTTAACCAGTGGTTCCCAACAACCTTAAGTTATGTTAGATTTTAAAAATTAAAACTGCTTAATTATTTAATGTTGAAATAATATTGTTTTTTTTTTTTTTTAATAATAATGTTGTTGATATACAAGAATTGAAAACGAATTTTAGTCTGTTTTACATTTATCAGAAACCTGTTGAAAGTGGTTTCGTGCAAGAAAGCGAATGCATTAAAACTCAGAGTAAAAACTTTCTATTAACGACGACATTTAATTTGGAAAAAATCAAGAAAATTGTTTGGGATATGCTCTACACCTATACATTACTGAAGAGATTATCTTAAGTGAGACTGTTTGATGTGTATTCAACTATTGTCACCTTTCCAGTGGATTAGCAACTCTCCCTACTCCAAGAAGATACAATGGAATTTTAAGAAATTCATCCTTCCGTTTTTATCCCCTGCCTATGGGGGAATTTGTGTAAAGAAACTGTCTGACCAAGAAAACCTATGTCTTTTAAAAAAGGATTATATTTCATTCCTTCAAGTATTTTATTGATGAGGAATTATGTTGCCAGTAGGTATGTTTGTTCACTTTCAAAGATTTAGTTGTGTTTCATAGCCTTTGAATATCTTTTTTTTTTCACTATTTTACTATACATGACATATTTTACGCTTTATGCAGCATTTGTTTAAGTAAGGAGGTTCCCTGCCATTCAGAAAAAAAAGTTACTAGAAAAAAGTATTGTGACAGTGATTTCTTGCCCGGTTCTAAGGGTGTATTTTCGAATGCAGTTATCTACGTAGCATTTACAAAGATCGATACTCTTATTTGAGCTTTCAAAGTGATTCAGATATATTTTTATTCGTCTTGTACTTACAAAGTGCTTTTTTTTCCGGATAATTAGATTTTAATATGTGTAATATTTTTGCTTATTTACCTTTAAATTGAGAAACATGGATCGGTCGTCTCCTGACAACGAACTCTCGGAGGATTCTTCGGTATTTCTTTCAATGCATTTGAGCAATGTTGCTTCTCAAGATTTAAATTTTCTGGACAATGCTACTAATTCTACAGAATTTAGTGACTATACTATGCAACAGATACAAGACAATAATTCTATACTCGTACCATCTGTTGAATCTTCAACTTTTTCCTCAATCGCCATCTATTCGAATGACGCATTACCTTCTGATGTCGAATTTTTCGACGATTCTTCTTCAATTTCTTCATTGCACACGAATAATAATTTAAATCAAGAATTAAATTTTTTGGACAATGTAACTAATTCTTCTGAATCTAATGACTGCACTGCGAAACAGTTGCACTGCAACAATTTTATACCTGTTCAACCCATTTCTCCAATCATCACAGATTGCAATGATGTTTTACCGCATGACGTGGAATTCTCAGATAATTCTCCTCTAGTTGCTTCCCTTCATATGAGCAACGTTGCTTCTCAAGAATTAAATTTTTTGGACAGTGTAACTAATTCTTCTGAATCTAATGACTGTACTGTGAAACAGTTGCACTGCAAGAATTTTATACCTGTTCAAACCATTTCTCAAATCATCGAAGATTGCAATAATGTTTTATCTCATGACGTAGAATTCTCAGATGATTCTCCTTTAGTTGCTTCCCTTCATATGAGCAACGTTGCTTCTCAAGAATTAAATTTTTTGGACAGTGTAACTAATTCTTCTGAATCTAATGACTGTACTGCGAAACAGTTGCACTGCAACAATTTTATACCTGTTCAACCCATTTCTCCAATCATCACAGATTGCAATGATGTTTTACCTCATAACGTAGAATTCTCAAATCATTCTCCTCTAGTTGCTTCCCTTCATATGGGCAACGTTACTTCTCAAGAAATACCTTTTTTGGACAATGATGTCGAACTATCGGATGATTTTCCCTCAGTGGCATCACTACGTATGAGCAATGTTGCATCTCAGGACCTAAGATTTCTTGACAATTTGGCAAATTCTCCTATCACATTATTCAATTATTATGACGCAGAAGTTGAACCCCAGTCTTCCACATTTGTTAATAACATGGTAGGTGCTGGACTATCGAAATCGAGCCACCATCATAAGTGTAACACCTGCGGTAAAGTCTTTTCGCGAAATTTTGATTTGAAGCGTCATGTGCAGTCACGACATGAAAATAAAAAAATAAAGGTAAAAAATTGAGGTAAAAAGCGATTGTTTGCCACAGCATATCTATGACTGCACTGTGATATACCACCGCGAATACCTTTCTCCACAAAGAGAAGTTTTTCATAATCCGTTAGAAGTTCTATACTAACTGCCGTATGTTTTAACATGGCATCCCATGAAAGGCCTGGCGCTGTATAGTACCAGGCCATGTCTAAACTATACGTCTGAAAGCAATTTTTCCCAAATGCTTCTAGGATGTCGGCTAACAATAGTACGTCAGTTTTTACATATAGTTCTGTGTACTCTCCCATATTTCCAATGTTAAATTCATTCCAAACGCTTATCGCATGTGTATAATCCTCATCCGAAATCTCGCTTTCATTCAAAATACTGAAAAAGTGTTTTTTATCTGGAAGAACTGTCTCGTCAAATTTTCTGACGTCATCCATGTAGTCATAAGGATAAATGCCTTTTCTCAATAAAAGATGCACTTTCGAAGGTGGGAAAAAAGAATGCATGAATTTAAAATCTTCTTTTTTTTAGATTAGATGCTAAGCTTTCAAGACTGGATGCCATGAAACGGTAGCTGTCCAGGAAGCGTAATTGTAGTCTACCAATCGTTTTACTAAAGTAGATGTACTTCTCTTCGTTCTCCGCTACGACTGAAATTTTTTTTTCATCAAAACCCAGTTCTTTTACAATAAAATGTCCGTCATATCCAGACAGATTGTGAAAAAATACGGGTATGAAATGGGGAAGTCTAAATTTCAAATTGCAAGTGTTACATGAAGCACCTCTGTATTTTCCCGTTAAATGGCAGTGTTCATAAACTTTACAGTTATTTTTCGTGAATTTTCCAGAACATATATAACACAATGTAGCCTTTGCATGCTTCTCTTTTTGCTCGTTTGAAAGTATCTCTAATGGCTTTGGAGTGTGGTAGATTGTTTCAATTTCTCTGGCTTCCTCAGCTAACATTTCCATAAATTTCTGTGCTGCATTTTTACCTCGGTACACTACAGGTGGTTTATATAAACCATGATGGTAAATAATGAAATACGAGAAACAAACGGCTTCATGTTTTTGATAGCGCATGTTATAGGAAAATCTTTGATCAGGTTCACAAGTATCAATCTTTTTCGTAATTGCTTCAAAATCAGCCACTATGACGAAAGGTATTTGTTGCTGATGCTTAACATTTTTGAATTTTAATATTTTTTCCTCTTCAGACGGCATTATAGCTAATGCTACATCGTGTTCAGAACACAATATTTTATGTTTCGAAAGCAGTTCTTGTGATCCAAATGCAGACAAACAACGTCGACAAAAAAATTTCTTCGCCTTCGTTTTGGAAACTTGACTGCTTAGAAGTCGAGAAAAATCTTTTATCCATGCATAATGGCATCGTTCATCGTTTTTAATGTATAGAATATCAATATGTCGGGGATATTGCCTTTTACAAATTAGTAATGGGCAAACTTGATGCTTTCCATTCAAGTAATACAAATTTATCCCGATTTTGTTTTGTTTTTCAAATTTTGGTACATCGCAAAGTTTCATTGGAAATGATATTTCTTTGAAATTTAAAGTGTTTCCAAATGGCTTGTACTTTGAAACTCTATCCACATGATCATCTGCAGGATAAAGCGCTGATAGCACAGCCCATTTAAAGCACATATTGTCAGAATTGTTCACATTGACTATAGCGTGTTTTCGTTCTATAATTTCCGGTAATCTAATATGCGAAGATGCTTTTAAAGGATTATAACGATTGGTTCTCATTTCTAAAAATTCAATGTAAATTAATCTCCAACCTGAATCTTTCTGCTCAAACTCACTTGCTTCCTTTTGCAGTTTTTCAGATGCTTTGTCGTATAAGTTATTTAAATACGTCGAAATAAGAACTGTTTTATTGTCAGTTTTAAAACATTTGCTCTCTTGAACGAAATCATCTTCAACAGCTTTTTCATAAATACAGAATAGACGGAAATTTGTTTTAAGTTCATGTTTCGATGACATATTTTTTAATTCATTTACTACTCTAGGCTTAAGATGATCAAGAAATAATTTGATGTCAAGAAAATCTTCTGAATTATCATAACGGAATGTCTTCATCACTCCATTTAAGGCTTCTTCCACTTGATGTGAGTTGATAGGGGAATCATTAGATGTCGACTGCATTTCTGGTTCATTGTTAGGTTTTGATTTTTTTGAAGGTGGGGGCTGCTCTAGAATAATATCAGGTTCATTGGAAATTCTTTCGTGAATTTTTTTATGTCTTAATAAAACATCCTTCCGACTAAATGTTTTATCACAAATGTCGTAGTAGTAGGGAATCACGGGCTCTGGACCAGCGGCGTTAGTGGCCGGAAGGGGCGTGGCTATGACGTCATCGAGTTGTGTTGAGTTGTAGGGTGCTGAATGTTGAGTTGGGTTGAGTTGTTTTTTCTGCTGAAAGATGAGTTGTAGTGTGCTGAACGCTTTGTTTTTAAGGAATGGCAACACCTATTTCCGGTTTTTAACCGGATATTGAGTTGTCGATTGCTGAATGTTGAGTTGTAGTGTGCTGAATTCTTTGGTTTTAAGAAATGGCAACACCAAGTTGCTTTTTTATGGAATGGCAACACTAGGTTTATATTTTATTGAATGGCAACGCCGAATGAAGTTTTAGTTGGCAGCACAGATTTTTACCAGTTGCTTACCTTGTACGCGTTGTGTTTTAACCAGTGGTTCCCAACAACCTTAAGTTATGTTAGATTTTAAAAATTAAAACTGCTTAATTATTTAATGTTGAAATAATATTGTTTTTTTTTTTTTTTTTAATAATAATGTTGTTGATATACAAGAATTGAAAACGAATTTTAGTCTGTTTTACATTTATCAGAAACCTGTTGAAAGTGGTTTCGTGCAAGAAAGCGAATGCATTAAAACTCAGAGTAAAAACTTTCTATTAACGACGACATTTAATTTGGAAAAAATCAAGAAAATTGTTTGGGATATGCTCTACACCTATACATTACTGAAGAGATTATCTTAAGTGAGACTGTTTGATGTGTATTCAACTATTGTCACCTTTCCAGTGGATTAGCAACTCTCCCTACTCCAAGAAGATACAATGGAATTTTAAGAAATTCATCCTTCCGTTTTTATCCCCTGCCTATGGGGGAATTTGTGTAAAGAAACTGTCTGACCAAGAAAACCTATGTCTTTTAAAAAAGGATTATATTTCATTCCTTCAAGTATTTTATTGATGAGGAATTATGTTGCCAGTAGGTATGTTTGTTCACTTTCAAAGATTTAGTTGTGTTTCATAGCCTTTGAATATCTTTTTTTTTTCACTATTTTACTATACATGACATATTTTACGCTTTATGCAGCATTTGTTTAAGTAAGGAGGTTCCCTGCCATTCAGAAAAAAAAGTTACTAGAAAAAAGTATTGTGACAGTGATTTCTTGCCCGGTTCTAAGGGTGTATTTTCGAATGCAGTTATCTACGTAGCATTTACAAAGATCGATACTCTTATTTGAGCTTTCAAAGTGATTCAGATATATTTTTATTCGTCTTGTACTTACAAAGTGCTTTTTTTTCCGGATAATTAGATTTTAATATGTGTAATATTTTTGCTTATTTACCTTTAAATTGAGAAACATGGATCGGTCGTCTCCTGACAACGAACTCTCGGAGGATTCTTCGGTATTTCTTTCAATGCATTTGAGCAATGTTGCTTCTCAAGATTTAAATTTTCTGGACAATGCTACTAATTCTACAGAATTTAGTGACTATACTATGCAACAGATACAAGACAATAATTCTATACTCGTACCATCTGTTGAATCTTCAACTTTTTCCTCAATCGCCATCTATTCGAATGACGCATTACCTTCTGATGTCGAATTTTTCGACGATTCTTCTTCAATTTCTTCATTGCACACGAATAATAATTTAAATCAAGAATTAAATTTTTTGGACAATGTAACTAATTCTTCTGAATCTAATGACTGCACTGCGAAACAGTTGCACTGCAACAATTTTATACCTGTTCAACCCATTTCTCCAATCATCACAGATTGCAATGATGTTTTACCGCATGACGTGGAATTCTCAGATAATTCTCCTCTAGTTGCTTCCCTTCATATGAGCAACGTTGCTTCTCAAGAATTAAATTTTTTGGACAGTGTAACTAATTCTTCTGAATCTAATGACTGTACTGTGAAACAGTTGCACTGCAAGAATTTTATACCTGTTCAAACCATTTCTCAAATCATCGAAAATTGCAATAATGTTTTATCTCATGATGTAGAATTCTCAGATGATTCTCCTTTAGTTGCTTCCCTTCATATGAGCAACGTTGCTTCTCAAGAATTAAATTTTTTGGACAGTGTAACTAATTCTTCTGAATCTAATGACTGTACTGCGAAACAGTTGCACTGCAACAATTTTATACCTGTTCAACCCATTTCTCCAATCATCACAGATTGCAATGATGTTTTACCTCATAACGTAGAATTCTCAAATCATTCTCCTCTAGTTGCTTCCCTTCATATGGGCAACGTTACTTCTCAAGAAATACCTTTTTTGGACAATGATGTCGAACTATCGGATGATTTTCCCTCAGTGGCATCACTACGTATGAGCAATGTTGCATCTCAGGACCTAAGATTTCTTGACAATTTGGCAAATTCTCCTATCACATTATTCAATTATTATGACGCAGAAGTTGAACCCCAGTCTTCCACATTTGTTAATAACATGGTAGGTGCTGGACTATCGAAATCGAGCCACCATCATAAGTGTAACACCTGCGGTAAAGTCTTTTCGCGAAATTTTGATTTGAAGCGTCATGTGCAGTCACGACATGAAAATAAAAAAATAAAGGTAAAAAATTGAGGTAAAAAGCGATTGTTTGCCACAGCATATCTATGACTGCACTGTGATATACCACCGCGAATACCTTTCTCCACAAAGAGAAGTTTTTCATAATCCGTTAGAAGTTCTATACTAACTGCCGTATGTTTTAACATGGCATCCCATGAAAGGCCTGGCGCTGTATAGTACCAGGCCATGTCTAAACTATACGTCTGAAAGCAATTTTTCCCAAATGCTTCTAGGATGTCGGCTAACAATAGTACGTCAGTTTTTACATATAGTTCTGTGTACTCTCCCATATTTCCAATGTTAAATTCATTCCAAACGCTTATCGCATGTGTATAATCCTCATCCGAAATCTCGCTTTCATTCAAAATACTGAAAAAGTGTTTTTTATCTGGAAGAACTGTCTCGTCAAATTTTCTGACGTCATCCATGTAGTCATAAGGATAAATGCCTTTTCTCAATAAAAGATGCACTTTCGAAGGTGGGAAAAAAGAATGCATGAATTTAAAATCTTCTTTTTTTTAGATTAGATGCTAAGCTTTCAAGACTGGATGCCATGAAACGGTAGCTGTCCAGGAAGCGTAATTGTAGTCTACCAATCGTTTTACTAAAGTAGATGTACTTCTCTTCGTTCTCCGCTACGACTGAAATTTTTTTTTCATCAAAACCCAGTTCTTTTACAATAAAATGTCCGTCATATCCAGACAGATTGTGAAAAAATACGGGTATGAAATGGGGAAGTCTAAATTTCAAATTGCAAGTGTTACATGAAGCACCTCTGTATTTTCCCGTTAAATGGCAGTGTTCATAAACTTTACAGTTATTTTTCGTGAATTTTCCAGAACATATATAACACAATGTAGCCTTTGCATGCTTCTCTTTTTGCTCGTTTGAAAGTATCTCTAATGGCTTTGGAGTGTGGTAGATTGTTTCAATTTCTCTGGCTTCCTCAGCTAACATTTCCATAAATTTCTGTGCTGCATTTTTACCTCGGTACACTACAGGTGGTTTATATAAACCATGATGGTAAATAATGAAATACGAGAAACAAACGGCTTCATGTTTTTGATAGCGCATGTTATAGGAAAATCTTTGATCAGGTTCACAAGTATCAATCTTTTTCGTAATTGCTTCAAAATCAGCCACTATGACGAAAGGTATTTGTTGCTGATGCTTAACATTTTTGAATTTTAATATTTTTTCCTCTTCAGACGGCATTATAGCTAATGCTACATCGTGTTCAGAACACAATATTTTATGTTTCGAAAGCAGTTCTTGTGATCCAAATGCAGACAAACAACGTCGACAAAAAAATTTCTTCGCCTTCGTTTTGGAAACTTGACTGCTTAGAAGTCGAGAAAAATCTTTTATCCATGCATAATGGCATCGTTCATCGTTTTTAATGTATAGAATATCAATATGCCGGGGATATTGCCTTTTACAAATTAGTAATGGGCAAACTTGATGCTTTCCATTCAAGTAATACAAATTTATCCCGATTTTGTTTTGTTTTTCAAATTTTGGTACATCGCAAAGTTTCATTGGAAATGATATTTCTTTGAAATTTAAAGTGTTTCCAAATGGCTTGTACTTTGAAACTCTATCCACATGATCATCTGCAGGATAAAGCGCTGATAGCACAGCCCATTTAAAGCACATATTGTCAGAATTGTTCACATTGACTATAGCGTGTTTTCGTTCTATAATTTCCGGTAATCTAATATGCGAAGATGCTTTTAAAGGATTATAACGATTGGTTCTCATTTCTAAAAATTCAATGTAAATTAATCTCCAACCTGAATCTTTCTGCTCAAACTCACTTGCTTCCTTTTGCAGTTTTTCAGATGCTTTGTCGTATAAGTTATTTAAATACGTCGAAATAAGAACTGTTTTATTGTCAGTTTTAAAACATTTGCTCTCTTGAACGAAATCATCTTCAACAGCTTTTTCATAAATACAGAATAGACGGAAATTTGTTTTAAGTTCATGTTTCGATGACATATTTTTTAATTCATTTACTACTCTAGGCTTAAGATGATCAAGAAATAATTTGATGTCAAGAAAATCTTCTGAATTATCATAACGGAATGTCTTCATCACTCCATTTAAGGCTTCTTCCACTTGATGTGAGTTGATAGGGGAATCATTAGATGTCGACTGCATTTCTGGTTCATTGTTAGGTTTTGATTTTTTTGAAGGTGGGGGCTGCTCTAGAATAATATCAGGTTCATTGGAAATTCTTTCGTGAATTTTTTTATGTCTTAATAAAACATCCTTCCGACTAAATGTTTTATCACAAATGTCGTAGTAGTAGGGAATCACGGGCTCTGGACCAGCGGCGTTAGTGGCCGGAAGGGGCGTGGCTATGACGTCATCGAGTTGTGTTGAGTTGTAGGGTGCTGAATGTTGAGTTGGGTTGAGTTGTTTTTTCTGCTGAAAGATGAGTTGTAGTGTGCTGAACGCTTTGTTTTTAAGGAATGGCAACACCTATTTCCGGTTTTTAACCGGATATTGAGTTGTCGATTGCTGAATGTTGAGTTGTAGTGTGCTGAATTCTTTGGTTTTAAGAAATGGCAACACCAAGTTGCTTTTTTATGGAATGGCAACACTAGGTTTATATTTTATTGAATGGCAACGCCGAATGAAGTTTTAGTTGGCAGCACAGATTTTTACCAGTTGCTTACCTTGTACGCGTTGTGTTTTAACCAGTGGTTCCCAACAACCTTAAGTTATGTTAGATTTTAAAAATTAAAACTGCTTAATTATTTAATGTTGAAATAATATTGTTTTTTTTTTTTTTTTTAATAATAATGTTGTTGATATACAAGAATTGAAAACGAATTTTAGTCTGTTTTACATTTATCAGAAACCTGTTGAAAGTGGTTTCGTGCAAGAAAGCGAATGCATTAAAACTCAGAGTAAAAACTTTCTATTAACGACGACATTTAATTTGGAAAAAATCAAGAAAATTGTTTGGGATATGCTCTACACCTATACATTACTGAAGAGATTATCTTAAGTGAGACTGTTTGATGTGTATTCAACTATTGTCACCTTTCCAGTGGATTAGCAACTCTCCCTACTCCAAGAAGATACAATGGAATTTTAAGAAATTCATCCTTCCGTTTTTATCCCCTGCCTATGGGGGAATTTGTGTAAAGAAACT
Organism: Maratus michaelseni; assembly: GCA_963931845.1. Taxonomy (NCBI): domain Eukaryota; kingdom Metazoa; phylum Arthropoda; class Arachnida; order Araneae; family Salticidae; genus Maratus; species Maratus michaelseni. The sequence continues at coordinate 124,531,959 of OZ007595.1, forward strand.
GTCTGACCAAGAAAACCTATGTCTTTTAAAAAAGGATTATATTTCATTCCTTCAAGTATTTTATTGATGAGGAATTATGTTGCCAGTAGGTATGTTTGTTCACTTTCAAAGATTTAGTTGTGTTTCATAGCCTTTGAATATCTTTTTTTTTTCACTATTTTACTATACATGACATATTTTACGCTTTATGCAGCATTTGTTTAAGTAAGGAGGTTCCCTGCCATTCAGAAAAAAAAGTTACTAGAAAAAAGTATTGTGACAGTGATTTCTTGCCCGGTTCTAAGGGTGTATTTTCGAATGCAGTTATCTACGTAGCATTTACAAAGATCGATACTCTTATTTGAGCTTTCAAAGTGATTCAGATATACTTTTATTCGTCTTGTACTTACAAAGTGCTTTTTTTTCCGGATAATTAGATTTTAATATGTGTAATATTTTTGCTTATTTACCTTTAAATTGAGAAACATGGATCGGTCGTCTCCTGACAACGAACTCTCGGAGGATTCTTCGGTATTTCTTTCAATGCATTTGAGCAATGTTGCTTCTCAAGATTTAAATTTTCTGGACAATGCTACTAATTCTACAGAATTTAGTGACTATACTATGCAACAGATACAAGACAATAATTCTATACTCGTACCATCTGTTGAATCTTCAACTTTTTCCTCAATCGCCATCTATTCGAATGACGCATTACCTTCTGATGTCGAATTTTTCGACGATTCTTCTTCAATTTCTTCATTGCACACGAATAATAATTTAAATCAAGAATTAAATTTTTTGGACAATGTAACTAATTCTTCTGAATCTAATGACTGCACTGCGAAACAGTTGCACTGCAACAATTTTATACCTGTTCAACCCATTTCTCCAATCATCACAGATTGCAATGATGTTTTACCGCATGACGTGGAATTCTCAGATAATTCTCCTCTAGTTGCTTCCCTTCATATGAGCAACGTTGCTTCTCAAGAATTAAATTTTTTGGACAGTGTAACTAATTCTTCTGAATCTAATGACTGTACTGTGAAACAGTTGCACTGCAAGAATTTTATACCTGTTCAAACCATTTCTCAAATCATCGAAGATTGCAATAATGTTTTATCTCATGACGTAGAATTCTCAGACGATTCTCCTTTAGTTGCTTCCCTTCATATGAGCAACGTTGCTTCTCAAGAATTAAATTTTTTGGACAGTGTAACTAATTCTTCTGAATCTAATGACTGTACTGCGAAACAGTTGCACTGCAACAATTTTATACCTGTTCAACCCATTTCTCCAATCATCACAGATTGCAATGATGTTTTACCTCATAACGTAGAATTCTCAAATCATTCTCCTCTAGTTGCTTCCCTTCATATGGGCAACGTTACTTCTCAAGAAATACCTTTTTTGGACAATGATGTCGAACTATCGGATGATTTTCCCTCAGTGGCATCACTACGTATGAGCAATGTTGCATCTCAGGACCTAAGATTTCTTGACAATTTGGCAAATTCTCCTATCACATTATTCAATTATTATGACGCAGAAGTTGAACCCCAGTCTTCCACATTTGTTAATAACATGGTAGGTGCTGGACTATCGAAATCGAGCCACCATCATAAGTGTAACACCTGCGGTAAAGTCTTTTCGCGAAATTTTGATTTGAAGCGTCATGTGCAGTCACGACATGAAAATAAAAAAATAAAGGTAAAAAATTGAGGTAAAAAGCGATTGTTTGCCACAGCATATCTATGACTGCACTGTGATATACCACCGCGAATACCTTTCTCCACAAAGAGAAGTTTTTCATAATCCGTTAGAAGTTCTATACTAACTGCCGTATGTTTTAACATGGCATCCCATGAAAGGCCTGGCGCTGTATAGTACCAGGCCATGTCTAAACTATACGTCTGAAAGCAATTTTTCCCAAATGCTTCTAGGATGTCGGCTAACAATAGTACGTCAGTTTTTACATATAGTTCTGTGTACTCTCCCATATTTCCAATGTTAAATTCATTCCAAACGCTTATCGCATGTGTATAATCCTCATCCGAAATCTCGCTTTCATTCAAAATACTGAAAAAGTGTTTTTTATCTGGAAGAACTGTCTCGTCAAATTTTCTGACGTCATCCATGTAGTCATAAGGATAAATGCCTTTTCTCAATAAAAGATGCACTTTCGAAGGTGGGAAAAAAGAATGCATGAATTTAAAATCTTCTTTTTTTTAGATTAGATGCTAAGCTTTCAAGACTGGATGCCATGAAACGGTAGCTGTCCAGGAAGCGTAATTGTAGTCTACCAATCGTTTTACTAAAGTAGATGTACTTCTCTTCGTTCTCCGCTACGACTGAAATTTTTTTTTCATCAAAACCCAGTTCTTTTACAATAAAATGTCCGTCATATCCAGACAGATTGTGAAAAAATACGGGTATGAAATGGGGAAGTCTAAATTTCAAATTGCAAGTGTTACATGAAGCACCTCTGTATTTTCCCGTTAAATGGCAGTGTTCATAAACTTTACAGTTATTTTTCGTGAATTTTCCAGAACATATATAACACAATGTAGCCTTTGCATGCTTCTCTTTTTGCTCGTTTGAAAGTATCTCTAATGGCTTTGGAGTGTGGTAGATTGTTTCAATTTCTCTGGCTTCCTCAGCTAACATTTCCATAAATTTCTGTGCTGCATTTTTACCTCGGTACACTACAGGTGGTTTATATAAACCATGATGGTAAATAATGAAATACGAGAAACAAACGGCTTCATGTTTTTGATAGCGCATGTTATAGGAAAATCTTTGATCAGGTTCACAAGTATCAATCTTTTTCGTAATTGCTTCAAAATCAGCCACTATGACGAAAGGTATTTGTTGCTGATGCTTAACATTTTTGAATTTTAATATTTTTTCCTCTTCAGACGGCATTATAGCTAATGCTACATCGTGTTCAGAACACAATATTTTATGTTTCGAAAGCAGTTCTTGTGATCCAAATGCAGACAAACAACGTCGACAAAAAAATTTCTTCGCCTTCGTTTTGGAAACTTGACTGCTTAGAAGTCGAGAAAAATCTTTTATCCATGCATAATGGCATCGTTCATCGTTTTTAATGTATAGAATATCAATATGTCGGGGATATTGCCTTTTACAAATTAGTAATGGGTAAACTTGATGCTTTCCATTCAAGTAATACAAATTTATCCCGATTTTGTTTTGTTTTTCAAATTTTGGTACATCGCAAAGTTTCATTGGAAATGATATTTCTTTGAAATTTAAAGTGTTTCCAAATGGCTTGTACTTTGAAACTCTATCCACATGATCATCTGCAGGATAAAGCGCTGATAGCACAGCCCATTTAAAGCACATATTGTCAGAATTGTTCACATTGACTATAGCGTGTTTTCGTTCTATAATTTCCGGTAATCTAATATGCGAAGATGCTTTTAAAGGATTATAACGATTGGTTCTCATTTCTAAAAATTCAATGTAAATTAATCTCCAACCTGAATCTTTCTGCTCAAACTCACTTGCTTCCTTTTGCAGTTTTTCAGATGCTTTGTCGTATAAGTTATTTAAATACGTCGAAATAAGAACTGTTTTATTGTCAGTTTTAAAACATTTGCTCTCTTGAACGAAATCATCTTCAACAGCTTTTTCATAAATACAGAATAGACGGAAATTTGTTTTAAGTTCATGTTTCGATGACATATTTTTTAATTCATTTACTACTCTAGGCTTAAGATGATCAAGAAATAATTTGATGTCAAGAAAATCTTCTGAATTATCATAACGGAATGTCTTCATCACTCCATTTAAGGCTTCTTCCACTTGATGTGAGTTGATAGGGGAATCATTAGATGTCGACTGCATTTCTGGTTCATTGTTAGGTTTTGATTTTTTTGAAGGTGGGGGCTGCTCTAGAATAATATCAGGTTCATTGGAAATTCTTTCGTGAATTTTTTTATGTCTTAATAAAACATCCTTCCGACTAAATGTTTTATCACAAATGTCACATTTTATTTTTTTATTTTCATGTCGTGACTGCACATGACGCTTCAAATCAAAATTTCGCGAAAAGACTTTATCGCAGGTGTTACACTTATGATGGTGGCTCGATTTCGATAGTCCAGCACCTACCATGTTATTAACAAATGTGGAAGACTGGGGTTCAACTTCTGCGTCATAATAATTGAATAATGTGATAGGAGAATTTGCCAAATTGTCAAGAAATCTTAGGTCCTGAGATGCAACATTGCTCATACGTAGTGATGCCACTGAGGGAAAATCATCCGATAGTTCGACATCATTGTCCAAAAAAGGTATTTCTTGAGAAGTAACGTTGTCCATATGAAGGGAAGCAACTAGAGGAGAATGGTTTGAGAATTCTACGTTATGAGGTAAAACATCATTGCAATCTGTGATGATTGGAGAAATGGGTTGAACAGGTATAAAATTGTTGCAGTGCAACTGTTTCGCAGTACAGTCATTAGATTCAGAAGAATTAGTTACACTGTCCAAAAAATTTAATTCTTGAGAAGCAACGTTGCTCATATGAAGGGAAGCAACTACAGGAGAATCATCTGAGAATTCTACGTCATGAGATAAAACATCATTGCAATCTGTGATGATTGGAGAAATGGGTTGAACAGGTATAAAATTGTTGCAGTGCAACTGTTTCGCAGTGCAGTCATTAGATTCAGAAGAATTAGTTACATTGTCCAAAAAATTTAATTCTTGATTTAAATTATTATTCGTGTGCAATGAAGAAATTGAAGAAGAATCGTCGAAAAATTCGACATCAGAAGGTAATGCGTCATTCGAATAGATGGCGATTGAGGAAAAAGTTGAAGATTCAACAGATGGTACGAGTATAGAATTATTGTCTTGTATCTGTTGCATAGTATAGTCACTAAATTCTGTAGAATTAGTAGCATTGTCCAGAAAATTTAAATCTTGAGAAGCAACATTGCTCAAATGCATTGAAAGAAATACCGAAGAATCCTCCGAGAGTTCGTTGTCAGGAGACGACCGATCCATGTTTCTCAATTTAAAGGTAAATAAGCAAAAATATTACACATATTAAAATCTAATTATCCGGAAAAAAAGCACTTTGTAAGTACAAGACGAATAAAAATATATCTGAATCACTTTGAAAGCTCAAATAAGAGTATCGATCTTTGTAAATGCTACGTAGATAACTGCATTCGAAAATACACCCTTAGAACCGGGCAAGAAATCACTGTCACAATACTTTTTTCTAGTAACTTTTTTTTTTGAATGGCAGGGAACCTCCTTACTTAAACAAATGCTGCATAAAGCGTAAAATATGTCATGTATAGTAAAATAGTGAAAAAAAAAAGATATTCAAAGGCTATGAAACACAACTAAATCTTTGAAAGTGAACAAACATACCTGCTGGCAACATAATTCCTCATCAATAAAATACTTGAAGGAATGAAATATAATCCTTTTTTAAAAGACATAGGTTTTCTTGGTCAGACAGTTTCTTTACACAAATTCCCCCATAGGCAGGGGATAAAAACTTAAGGATGAATTTCTTAAAATTCCATTGTATCTTCTTGGAGTAGGGAGAGTTGCTAATCCACTGGAAAGGTGACAATAGTTGAATACACATCAAACAGTCTCACTTAAGATAATCTCTTCAGTAATGTATAGGTGTAGAGCATATCCCAAACAATTTTCTTGATTTTTTCCAAATTAAATGTCGTCGTTAATAGAAAGTTTTTACTCTGAGTTTTAATGCATTCGCTTTCTTGCACGAAACCACTTTCAACAGGTTTCTGATAAATGTAAAACAGACTAAAATTCGTTTTCAATTCTTGTATATCAACAACATTATTATTAAAAAAAAAAAAAAAACAATATTATTTCAACATTAAATAATTAAGCAGTTTTAATTTTTAAAATCTAACATAACTTAAGGTTGTTGGGAACCACTGGTTAAAACACAACGCGTACAAGGTAAGCAACTGGTAAAAATCTGTGCTGCCAACTAAAACTTCATTCGGCGTTGCCATTCAATAAAATATAAACCTAGTGTTGCCATTCCATAAAAAAGCAACTTGGTGTTGCCATTCCTTAAAACCAAAGAATTCAGCACATTACAACTCAACATTCAGCAATCGACAACTCAATATCCGGTTAAAAACCGGAAATAGGTGTTGCCATTCCTTAAAAACAAAGCGTTCAGCACACTACAACTCATCTTTCAGCAGAAAAAACAACTCAACATTCAGCACCCTACAACTCAACACAACTCGATGACGTCATAGCCACGCCCCTTCCGGCCACGTGACCGCCACTAACGCCGCTGGTCCAGAGCCCGTGATTCCCTACTACTACGTTAATTCTACGTTATGAGGTAAAACATCATTGCAATCTGTGATGATTGGAGAAATGGGTTGAACAGGTATAAAATTGTTGCAGTGCAACTGTTTCGCAGTACAGTCATTAGATTCAGAAGAATTAGTTACACTGTCCAAAAAATTTAATTCTTGAGAAGCAACGTTGCTCATATGAAGGGAAGCAACTAAAGGAGAATCATCTGAGAATTCTACGTCATGAGATAAAACATTATTGCAATCTTCGATGATTTGAGAAATGGTTTGAACAGGTATAAAATTCTTGCAGTGCAACTGTTTCACAGTACAGTCATTAGATTCAGAAGAATTAGTTACACTGTCCAAAAAATTTAATTCTTGAGAAGCAACGTTGCTCATATGAAGGGAAGCAACTAGAGGAGAATTATCTGAGAATTCCACGTCATGCGGTAAAACATCATTGCAATCTGTGATGATTGGAGAAATGGGTTGAACAGGTATAAAATTGTTGCAGTGCAACTGTTTCGCAGTGCAGTCATTAGATTCAGAAGAATTAGTTACATTGTCCAAAAAATTTAATTCTTGATTTAAATTATTATTCGTGTGCAATGAAGAAATTGAAGAAGAATCGTCGAAAAATTCGACATCAGAAGGTAATGCGTCATTCGAATAGATGGCGATTGAGGAAAAAGTTGAAGATTCAACAGATGGTACGAGTATAGAATTATTGTCTTGTATCTGTTGCATAGTATAGTCACTAAATTCTGTAGAATTAGTAGCATTGTCCAGAAAATTTAAATCTTGAGAAGCAACATTGCTCAAATGCATTGAAAGAAATACCGAAGAATCCTCCGAGAGTTCGTTGTCAGGAGACGACCGATCCATGTTTCTCAATTTAAAGGTAAATAAGCAAAAATATTACACATATTAAAATCTAATTATCCGGAAAAAAAGCACTTTGTAAGTACAAGACGAATAAAAATATATCTGAATCACTTTGAAAGCTCAAATAAGAGTATCGATCTTTGTAAATGCTACGTAGATAACTGCATTCGAAAATACACCCTTAGAACCGGGCAAGAAATCACTGTCACAATACTTTTTTCTAGTAACTTTTTCCTAATTTAACGTAGTAGTAGGGAATCACGGGCTCTGGACCAGCGGCGTTAGTGGCGGTCACGTGGCCGGAAGGGGCGTGGCTATGACGTCATCGAGTTGTGTTGAGTTGTAGGGTGCTGAATGTTGAGTTGGGTTGAGTTGTTTTTTCTGCTGAAAGATGAGTTGTAGTGTGCTGAACGCTTTGTTTTTAAGGAATGGCAACACCTATTTCCGGTTTTTAACCGGATATTGAGTTGTCGATTGCTGAATGTTGAGTTGTAGTGTGCTGAATTCTTTGGTTTTAAGGAATGGCAACACCAAGTTGCTTTTTTATGGAATGGCAACACTAGGTTTATATTTTATTGAATGGCAACGCCGAATGAAGTTTTAGTTGGCAGCACAGATTTTTACCAGTTGCTTACCTTGTACGCGTTGTGTTTTAACCAGTGGTTCCCAACAACCTTAAGTTATGTTAGATTTTAAAAATTAAAACTGCTTAATTATTTAATGTTGAAATAATATTTTTTTTTTTTTTTTTAATAATAATGTTGTTGATATACAAGAATTGAAAACGAATTTTAGTCTGTTTTACATTTATCAGAAACCTGTTGAAAGTGGTTTCGTGCAAGAAAGCGAATGCATTAAAACTCAGAGTAAAAACTTTCTATTAACGACGACATTTAATTTGGAAAAAATCAAGAAAATTGTTTGGGATATGCTCTACACCTATACATTACTGAAGAGATTATCTTAAGTGAGACTGTTTGATGTGTATTCAACTATTGTCACCTTTCCAGTGGATTAGCAACTCTCCCTACTCCAAGAAGATACAACGGAATTTTAAGAAATTCATCCTTCCGTTTTTATCCCCTGCCTATGGGGGAATTTGTGTAAAGAAACTGTCTGACCAAGAAAACCTATGTCTTTTAAAAAAGGATTATATTTCATTCCTTCAAGTATTTTATTGATGACGAATTATGTTGCCAGCAGGTATGTTTGTTCACTTTCAAAGATTTAGTTGTGTTTCATAGCCTTTGAATATCTTTTTTTTTTCACTATTTTACTATACATGACATATTTTACGCTTTATGCAGCATTTGTTTAAGTAAGGAGGTTCCCTGCCATTCAGAAAAAAAAGTTACTAGAAAAAAGTATTGTGACAGTGATTTCTTGCCCGGTTCTAAGGGTGTATTTTCGAATGCAGTTATCTACGTAGCATTTACAAAGATCGATACTCTTATTTGAGCTTTCAAAGTGATTCAGATATATTTTTATTCGTCTTGTACTTACAAAGTGCTTTTTTTTCCGGATAATTAGATTTTAATATGTGTAATATTTTTGCTTATTTACCTTTAAATTGAGAAACATGGATCGGTCGTCTCCTGACAACGAACTCTCGGAGGATTCTTCGGTATTTCTTTCAATGCATTTGAGCAATGTTGCTTCTCAAGATTTAAATTTTCTGGACAATGCTACTAATTCTACAGAATTTAGTGACTATACTATGCAACAGATACAAGACAATAATTCTATACTCGTACCATCTGTTGAATCTTCAACTTTTTCCTCAATCGCCATCTATTCGAATGACGCATTACCTTCTGATGTCGAATTTTTCGACGATTCTTCTTCAATTTCTTCATTGCACACGAATAATAATTTAAATCAAGAATTAAATTTTTTGGACAATGTAACTAATTCTTCTGAATCTAATGACTGCACTGCGAAACAGTTGCACTGCAACAATTTTATACCTGTTCAACCCATTTCTCCAATCATCACAGATTGCAATGATGTTTTACCGCATGACGTGGAATTCTCAGATAATTCTCCTCTAGTTGCTACCCTTCATATGAGCAACGTTGCTTCTCAAGAATTAAATTTTTTGGACAGTGTAACTAATTCTTCTGAATCTAATGACTGTACTGTGAAACAGTTGCACTGCAAGAATTTTATACCTGTTCAAACCATTTCTCAAATCATCGAAGATTGCAATAATGTTTTATCTCATGACGTAGAATTCTCAGATGATTCTCCTTTAGTTGCTTCCCTTCATATGAGCAACGTTGCTTCTCAAGAATTAAATTTTTTGGACAGTGTAACTAATTCTTCTGAATCTAATGACTGTACTGCGATTGCACTGCAATGCACTGCGATTGCACTGAATTGTTGCACTGCAACAATTTTATACCTGTTCAACCCATTTCTCCAATCATCACAGATTGCAATGATGTTTTACCTCATAACGTAGAATTCTCAAATCATTCTCCTCTAGTTGCTTCCCTTCATATGGGCAACGTTACTTCTCAAGAAATACCTTTTTTGGACAATGATGTCGAACTATCGGATGATTTTCCCTCAGTGGCATCACTACGTATGAGCAATGTTGCATCTCAGGACCTAAGATTTCTTGACAATTTGGCAAATTCTCCTATCACATTATTCAATTATTATGACGCAGAAGTTGAACCCCAGTCTTCCACATTTGTTAATAACATGGTAGGTGCTGGACTATCGAAATCGAGCCACCATCATAAGTGTAACACCTGCGGTAAAGTCTTTTCGCGAAATTTTGATTTGAAGCGTCATGTGCAGTCACGACATGAAAATAAAAAAATAAAGGTAAAAAATTGAGGTAAAAAGCGATTGTTTGCCACAGCATATCTATGACTGCACTGTGATATACCACCGCGAATACCTTTCTCCACAAAGAGAAGTTTTTCATAATCCGTTAGAAGTTCTATACTAACTGCCGTATGTTTTACCATGGCATCCCATGAAAGGCCTGGCGCTGTATAGTACCATGCCATGTCTAAACTATACGTCTGAAAGCAATTTTTCCTAAATGCTTCTAGGATGTCGGCTAACAATAGTACGTCAGTTTTTACATATAGTTCTGTGTACTCTCCCATATTTCCAATGTTAAATTCATTCCAAACGCTTATCGCATGTGTATAATCCTCATCCGAAATCTCGCTTTCATTCAAAATACTGAAAAAGTGTTTTTTATCTGGAAGAACTGTCTCGTCAAATTTTCTGACGTCATCCATGTAGTCATAAGGATAAATGCCTTTTCTCAATAAAAGATGCACTTTCGAAGGTGGGAAAAAAGAATGCATGAATTTAAAATCTTCTTTTTTTAGATTAGATGCTAAGCTTTCAAGACTGGATGCCATGAAACGGTAGCTGTCCAGGAAGCGTAATTGTAGTCTACCAATCGTTTTACTAAAGTAGATGTACTTCTCTTCGTTCTCCGCTACGACTGAAATTTTTTTTTCATCAAAACCCAGTTCTTTTACAATAAAATGTCCGTCATATCCAGACAGATTGTGAAAAAATACGGGTATGAAATGGGGAAGTCTAAATTTCAAATTGCAAGTGTTACATGAAGCACCTCTGTATTTTCCCGTTAAATGGCAGTGTTCATAAACTTTACAGTTATTTTTCGTGAATTTTCCAGAACATATATAACACAATGTAGCCTTTGCATGCTTCTCTTTTTGCTCGTTTGAAAGTATCTCTAATGGCTTTGGAGTGTGGTAGATTGTTTCAATTTCTCTGGCTTCCTCAGCTAACATTTCCATAAATTTCTGTGCTGCATTTTTACCTCGGTACACTACAGGTGGTTTATATAAACCATGATGGTAAATAATGAAATACGAGAAACAAACGGCTTCATGTTTTTGATAGCGCATGTTATAGGAAAATCTTTGATCAGGTTCACAAGTATCAATCTTTTTCGTAATTGCTTCAAAATCAGCCACTATGACGAAAGGTATTTGTTGCTGATGCTTAACATTTTTGAATTTTAATATTTTTTCCTCTTCAGACGGCATTATAGCTAATGCTACATCGTGTTCAGAACACAATATTTTATGTTTCGAAAGCAGTTCTTGTGATCCAAATGCAGACAAACAACGTCGACAAAAAAATTTCTTCGCCTTCGTTTTGGAAACTTGACTGCTTAGAAGTCGAGAAAAATCTTTTATCCATGCATAATGGCATCGTTCATCGTTTTTAATGTATAGAATATCAATATGTCGGGGATATTGCCTTTTACAAATTAGTAATGGGCAAACTTGATGCTTTCCATTCAAGTAATACAAATTTATCCCGATTTTGTTTTGTTTTTCAAATTTTGGTACATCGCAAAGTTTCATTGGAAATGATATTTCTTTGAAATTTAAAGTGTTTCCAAATGGCTTGTACTTTGAAACTCTATCCACATGATCATCTGCAGGATAAAGCGCTGATAGCACAGCCCATTTAAAGCACATATTGTCAGAATTGTTCACATTGACTATAGCGTGTTTTCGTTCTATAATTTCCGGTAATCTAATATGCGAAGATGCTTTTAAAGGATTATAACGATTGGTTCTCATTTCTAAAAATTCAATGTAAATTAATCTCCAACCTGAATCTTTCTGCTCAAACTCACTTGCTTCCTTTTGCAGTTTTTCAGATGCTTTGTCGTATAAGTTATTTAAATACGTCGAAATAAGAACTGTTTTATTGTCAGTTTTAAAACATTTGCTCTCTTGAACGAAATCATCTTCAACAGCTTTTTCATAAATACAGAATAGACGGAAATTTGTTTTAAGTTCATGTTTCGATGACATATTTTTTAATTCATTTACTACTCTAGGCTTAAGATGATCAAGAAATAATTTGATGTCAAGAAAATCTTCTGAATTATCATAACGGAATGTCTTCATCACTCCATTTAAGGCTTCTTCCACTTGATGTGAGTTGATAGGGGAATCATTAGATGTCGACTGCATTTCTGGTTCATTGTTAGGTTTTGATTTTTTTGAAGGTGGGGGCTGCTCTAGAATAATATCAGGTTCATTGGAAATTCTTTCGTGAATTTTTTTATGTCTTAATAAAACATCCTTCCGACTAAATGTTTTATCACAAATGTCACATTTTATTTTTTTATTTTCATGTCGTGACTGCACATGACGCTTCAAATCAAAATTTCGCGAAAAGACTTTATCGCAGGTGTTACACTTATGATGGTGGCTCGATTTCGATAGTCCAGCACCTACCATGTTATTAACAAATGTGGAAGACTGGGGTTCAACTTCTGCGTCATAATAATTGAATAATGTGATAGGAGAATTTGCCAAATTGTCAAGAAATCTTAGGTCCTGAGATGCAACATTGCTCATACGTAGTGATGCCACTGAGGGAAAATCATCCGATAGTTCGACATCATTGTCCAAAAAAGGTATTTCTTGAGAAGTAACGTTGCCCATATGAAGGGAAGCAACTAGAGGAGAATGATTTGAGAATTCTACGTTATGAGGTAAAACATCATTGCAATCTGTGATGATTGGAGAAATGGGTTGAACAGGTATAAAATTGTTGCAGTGCAACTGTTTCGCAGTACAGTCATTAGATTCAGAAGAATTAGTTACACTGTCCAAAAAATTTAATTCTTGAGAAGCAACGTTGCTCATATGAAGGGAAGCAACTAAAGGAGAATCATCTGAGAATTCTACGTCATGAGATAAAACATCATTGCAATCTGTGATGATTGGAGAAATGGGTTGAACAGGTATAAAATTGTTGCAGTGCAACTGTTTCGCAGTGCAGTCATTAGATTCAGAAGAATTAGTTACATTGTCCAAAAAATTTAATTCTTGATTTAAATTATTATTCGTGTGCAATGAAGAAATTGAAGAAGAATCGTCGAAAAATTCGACATCAGAAGGTAATGCGTCATTCGAATAGATGGCGATTGAGGAAAAAGTTGAAGATTCAACAGATGGTACGAGTATAGAATTATTGTCTTGTATCTGTTGCATAGTATAGTCACTAAATTCTGTAGAATTAGTAGCATTGTCCAGAAAATTTAAATCTTGAGAAGCAACATTGCTCAAATGCATTGAAAGAAATACCGAAGAATCCTCCGAGAGTTCGTTGTCAGGAGACGACCGATCCATATTTCTCAATTTAAAGGTAAATAAGCAAAAATATTACACATATTAAAATCTAATTATCCGGAAAAAAAAGCACTTTGTAAGTACAAGACGAATAAAAATATATCTGAATCACTTTGAAAGCTCAAATAAGAGTATCGATCTTTGTAAATGCTACGTAGATAACTGCATTCGAAAATACACCCTTAGAACCGGGCAAGAAATCACTGTCACAATACTTTTTTCTAGTAACTTTTTTTTTTGAATGGCAGGGAACCTCCTTACTTAAACAAATGCTGCATAAAGCGTAAAATATGTCATGTATAGTAAAATAGTGAAAAAAAAAAGATATTCAAAGGCTATGAAACACAACTAAATCTTTGAAAGTGAACAAACATACCTGCTGGCAACATAATTCCTCATCAATAAAATACTTGAAGGAATGAAATATAATCCTTTTTTAAAAGACATAGGTTTTCTTGGTCAGACAGTTTCTTTACACAAATTCCCCCATAGGCAGGGGATAAAAACGGAAGGATGAATTTCTTAAAATTCCATTGTATCTTCTTGGAGTAGGGAGAGTTGCTAATCCACTGGAAAGGTGACAATAGTTGAATACACATCAAACAGTCTCACTTAAGATAATCTCTTCAGTAATGTATAGGTGTAGAGCATATCCCAAACAATTTTCTTGATTTTTTCCAAATTAAATGTCGTCGTTAATAGAAAGTTTTTACTCTGAGTTTTAATGCATTCGCTTTCTTGCACGAAACCACTTTCAACAGGTTTCTGATAAATGTAAAACAGACTAAAATTCGTTTTCAATTCTTGTATATCAACAACATTATTATTAAAAAAAAAAAACAATATTATTTCAACATTAAATAATTAAGCAGTTTTAATTTTTAAAATCTAACATAACTTAAGGTTGTTGGGAACCACTGGTTAAAACACAACGCGTACAAGGTAAGCAACTGGTAAAAATCTGTGCTGCCAACTAAAACTTCATTCGGCGTTGCCATTCAATAAAATATAAACCTAGTGTTGCCATTCCATAAAAAAGCAACTTGGTGTTGCCATTCCTTAAAACCAAAGAATTCAGCACACTACAACTCAACATTCAGCAATCGACAACTCAATATCCGGTTAAAAACCGGAAATAGGTGTTGCCATTCCTTAAAAACAAAGCGTTCAGCACACTACAACTCATCTTTCAGCAGAAAAAACAACTCAACCCAACTCAACATTCAGCACCCTACAACTCAACACAACTCGATGACGTCATAGCCACGCCCCTTCCGGCCACGTGACCGCCACTAACGCCGCTGGTCCAGAGCCCGTGATTCCCTACTACTGACAAACCAAACACACGCTCTTAGAGCTGAAACCTTTTTCTAACAGACGGTATAATTGTTTTTTTAAATATGAATTTTAACCTTTTCAAAAAAAAAAAAAAAAAAAAAAAACGGCGAACGCAGGTCATTTTGCGCGTCACGAGAAGATTTTTTTTTCCTTACGCTAAAAGTTACTAAACTTTCCTATTTCGACGCAATCTTTTTAGAACATTTCGGTAGACCAGATTTACATCATCTACAGCAGGCATGTCAAACTCGTTTACCGCCAAGGGACAAATTAAGTATTATATACAAATCTACGGGCCACATTTAAAATAAAAAATATATACCGTATATTCCAACGTATAACGCACAGATCAAAAAATTATATTTCGACCCCGAAATTTTATTTAATTAAATGTTACTTATTGCTTCGTCGTAATTATTTAATTTTATTTAAGAAATAAAATGTCGGAGTCCAAATTGTTTGATCTGCGTGCTATACACCTGAATACACGGTATATGTTATTACCAACGCAGCGAATAAAATGTGTACATACAAAATACAACCCTGTTAAAGAAATATTTATTCAAATTTCCAAAGTTATTATTCATAGTTTATTGTATTAAGTCTCTATTCAAATAATAAAATTTTGAATAAAAAAGAAAAAAAAAGGTTAGACAAATTAAAAAAAATTATTGGACACTGCAAAACACAACTTAGTCCAGCATGTGTCTGCGAAAGATGGTGGAATTACTACACATAGTTTTTTGATCCTAATGAAACCTTTTTAAATGAACAATTTTAGTCGATTTCAACATTAAATAGCATTTAAAATAATCCTTCGATTTAAAATTTGTCTGCTGCAGCGTGTTTATCATATATTTATCTATAAAACTAGCAGTTTTCATACTTCTATATGTAATAGTTTTTTTCATATAAGCCGAGAAAGAGCACTGGTCAAAATAAATTTAATTGCACCAGCGAAAGTGTTAGTTAGAAGACTTCCTAGTTGCTGAGAAACTTTACCTTCAAGCGACGTGTAAGCAATTTGCAGAAGCAGCCATTAAAGAAGTTTAAGTTTAACTGTTGTAAAAACTACATGAATGAGAGTATAAATAGATAAATTTAAAATAAGTTAAAATAAATGAATTAAATAAAATAAAAAAATAAAAGGAAAACTATCAAAAATGTAAAAGCATATTTTAGAAAATCGGGCGACTGATAAATACAGATATTGGAAAAACCCACATCCGCCTATTATTCTTTCAATATGAAATTACACCGAGTTTCGATTGAATGCAATAATAAAGTCTAAACAACAATTTCAACATCATTTATTAGATGTCAGGTAACTACAATAAATGATTGTTTTTCACATTCTTTAACAGACATTTTTGTTTTAATTCTGTAATTCTCCATTTTATAAAACAGGACATGACAGAAGCTTTTGCACGTACAATGAGATTATTATTATTTTTTAATGAAAAACCGTATTCAACCATAATTTTGACAAATGAGTCAAAAATATCAGCTACGGTTAGTTGTACCGAGCATAGGGGTAATTTTCAGAAGCTCCTCACTTATTTTTAACTTATATTTATATAGTATTTTCAAAAATTTTTAACTACACTGGGTATTATTTCTTTCATTTCGTAGTGATTGAATTAGACTTGCAAGCAATTCATTGTATTAAAGCTTCTGTATTCCTTTCAATAGGCTTTGTAAAAAATACTTTTTTCTTTTCTTTTCTTTTTACTTACCCATCATACGTAGTATAGGGTAAGTCTTGTAATAATTTTGAAAATCTAAATTTTTTTTTGACGGATTCACACGTTTCAGACACTGGAGATTCCGAAAAACATATTTTTAATAAAAAATTTTTGCCGTCCGTCTGTGTGTCTGTAAACGCTCTATCTCCCGAAAATTTTGAGATAGAGACTTGAAATTTGGTATGTACTTAGTATGTAATAATGGAAAGAAGCTTAATGAATTTCAGTAACCTCGATTATCCGGAACTATTTTTTTTTCGGACTCTCGAAATATTCATTCTGATAAAAGGTATATAAAAATTTTCGAAATTGTTTATTTTAAGGAGTGAATATAAAAGACAACAAAAAAACATAAATTTTGCATAAAGCATAAAGTCGATCGGATAATGAGTTGCCGAGATATTTGTAATTCTATTGTCCACACTCTTCGATTTTTCATGACCCTGTATTTCATCCAAATTTCAATTCAAAGATATATTTTAATTGGAAATAAGACGCTTAACCTGATGCAGTAAACAGTTAGTTAATATGATTATCAATTTTGGAGTTATAAGGATGTTTCTTTTAAGCAATTCAGTAATCGAGATTTTAAAGTTTATGACTTCATCAAGCCACGATTTTATTCGAATTGCAATGCATTTTATAAGTAGTTTACACATTTTTTATTTTAATATTTTACATTATGCACACATCTGACATAATCAGCTGAAAATGAAGCATTTTATTACCTATTAATTGTTTAACATAAAAAAAAATATGTAGAACAATCTAAAATTCGATTATAAAACGAAAATCTGTAAAAATGAAGCTCGTGTTTTGCCAGACTTCTGCAATTGTTAATTTAAATTATTTTTAAACTAAATAAGCACTCCTTAGGTATTCTTAACTATTTTTAATATTCTAAATGGTGCATAAAAACAGGAAAAAACAAAAAAATTGACTTTAAAATATTTGGTATAGTACTGGGGTGGTTTTTTTTTTAGGAAACATTTCAGTGTGGGTTTTTTTAGAGGACAGCACAATACCAGTAATAAAAATAAAGATTCATTATCATTCATCATGCAAGATTAATTAACAATAACACGTGTAAACTAACCTAATGAAATAATGAAAAAAAATTAATATATTAAATAATAAATGATAAAATATTAAATATCTTAAATCTAAAATCCATTTGTTCGACAAGGGCCATAGCGAAGACGCTGGATGACATTTGGAGGATTTTCTTGCACAAAAGCCATAACTTGTGTCACTTTCAATGCTATACTCAATTAAAAGTCCTGCAATTTCGATGTTTTTAAATGTTCTTAATTAGCGCGTTTTTTATTAATTTTAGAATACGTTTTTTAGCATTTAATAAACGCAGGATATTATATTGTAATATGATGTAAAATCGAAGATAGTAGCAAAATAAAGTATTTGTTCCGAAATAAAACACAACCAAAAATAAATTACAAGAAAAATACTATAAAAATTTTATAAATTTTTAAACTTTCAGATTCAAGATTCTGCGCTTTACTTTGTTCAGATTACAGTGAACTCTCGTTAAGACGGATAGTCAAGGGCAAGCGTTTTTTGTCCGTATTAACGAGAGTCCATTATAACAGGAGTTCACAAATTTGACATTTTACATTACAGTAAAACATACTTATTATGTACATATATATTGTATTATGACTAAAAATTTGATTTCTCAGACCATTTTATGCTAATTTACTAAAAATGTACAAGAACAACTTTAAAATGAAAAAAAAAATTATATATATATATTTGAAACTCGAGTTTACATTGAAGTATGCTTACATTGTTACTTGAAGGTGCAAAATGTTAGTACATGAAAGAAAACGGTCGAGAGTACTTAAAAGCAATCCAAAATAAGACGTAATCTTCATGTGTTTTTTCTTGGTAAGCGATCTTCTTTCGATATCTTTCTCAAGTTTAGCCAAATGTTCAAATGTGTCTCAGAAACATTTTCAGTTGATTGATAAAATTTCCTAATTGTCACCAGCATATCACGGACATCTTGCATCCGAATAGCTTGCACTTTTGGAGAAGAGATTTCTTCGTCGGCTGCTCCGTGACGTCAGAGGCGAGGTTTCTACTCCTTTCATCTTAAAAATAGAATAGAAAAATTTTTGGGATTTCGTTGTCCTGATGAATATTTGTCCATCTTAACGAATGAAATCTTAAACTGTACGTATTAAACGATGTCTGTTACATGCACTTCCTATAGACCTTAACCGGGAATTTTGTTTTTGTACGTAATAACGAGAAATCCATCTTAAATGGGGCCGTCTTAACGGGAGTTCACTGTAGTTATCTTTGTATCCATAAATTCTTGAAGATTTATTTTAGAATAGAGTTAGATCTGTCTGTATACAACAGTGTTACAGGTTGAGCGGTTTTTAAAGTTTATTCAGTCTTGTACTTTTCTGAAGAGAAATATTCGTATTATTTAATGAAGAATTAAATAAAGCTCATATTGTTAATCGAAAATAGTGGTAGCATTCTGAATTAAAAAAACCCGCCTAACTGGTAGCACTGATATGTGTATACTTTTTTGTGTTTACCATTTCCAGGACCACAGTTGGTGGAAGTGTGTTCATGCACAGTGTATTTTGTGTACGAACAACAGAATTAAACACATGTAAAATTCCAAAGGCTTGGCGTGCCACATATAAGTTCTCGGTGGGCCAATTGTGGCCCGCGGGCCACGTGTTTGACATGCCTGATCTACAGCAATTTCGAAACGTTCGGACGAGAACAAGTATTAAAAAAAAAAAAAAAAAAAAATATCTGAAATATTTTCGGCGAAAACCCATAACGGGATGTTTTCGCGGTCACACTTGGCTTCGGGTAACGTTTTTACTATTTAAAATGCATACATTTTCACATAATTTTATAGAGGACTTGGAAACAGTTATATTCATAACACGCTTTAAAACTTTTGCTAAATCTTATCTTGACATTTCAAAGGTATCTGACCTTTAAAGTTAAAAACAAAATCACGGAAAAAAAAATCCATTCAAATAAAGTTATACTGTTTACGAAATTTCCAACATTTTACGTAACATCACGGAAAACTAGAAATGCCTATAACAGCTTCCCACAATGGATTACGGCTGCTTTTTTTTTTTTTTTTTTTAATAATTTTTCTCTTTTCAAATAAATACGTTTCCAAATAAACAATACGCCCACTGCAAAAGTGAGCTTTTCCCTGTCTTTCTGGATTTTATTTGTTGGAAATAGAGATAGATGGATGCATTGTTCTATTTTTAGAGGCAGAATGATTTCATAGAAAGGTTATTCTATATTATTCCTGATAAATATAATACCTCATAAACATTGTCGCTATAGATTTTTTTTTCTTTTCACGAATTATTCTTTGAATCGGCATAATTAAAATTCTATTCAAGGTTGTGTAAAAATAATGATATACGCCAAACATAATATGAGGCCTGGCTGTTTAAGAGATAGGACTCAAAATAAAATTTAGTCGAAAACCATATTTCGACTCCATTATTTAACACTACGCGTACACATACCGAGAATTTTACTCAAGTTTTGTAAAAATACACTGAAAAAAAAAAAAAAAAATGTTGATTTTACGTTAAAATACTGGCATCCCAGCTGCTATATACTGGCAGCTGGGGTGCTAGTATTATACCGTAAAATCAACATTTTTTTTTTTTTTTTTTTTTTTTGCAGTGTATTTCACATTAGAATTTTTATTTAAAACTCTCAAGCTTTTTATTTAACTTACTAATATAGAACCCCCGTCAAAAATGACGGATTGCTGATCTGCGTTCCATTTTCATAAGACTTCATACAAACAAACAGCTTGAAGATTTTATTATTGAAAGGTTTGTATTGTAGAAAAGTACATTTTAAAACCGGTAGATGGCGCCAAAACAATATTGTTCGCTACAGTGTTCGCTTGTTTATATCTGGGATTCCGATGTTTAATCTGGATTTTTAATTAAGAACTTAAAACATTATAATAGGATATGATATACATGTTTTATAAGAAAAAATATGCTGAAGAGACATGATTTCAAGTAGAAGATATTATCATTTAGCTGTCATATGTTAGCATAGGTTTTTCATCAAGCCTAACATGGCGTTTAACTACGGTCGATTCGCAGACCAGAGTGGTGCCGCCCGGAATGGTTACAGACACTTGCTTGTCTTCGGATTTTATTATAAGTAGATTTCTGTATGCTTTATAGTTTATTTATTTTATGAAGAAAAGTCTGGTTCGAATCGACATATTCTCATTTGGTACCGGTCACATGACCGGTTGTTGGTATATTTATTGTTAAACGTTTCACGACGAGAGTCTTAATTTATTATTATTATTATTATTATTATTAACAGGTTTTTCAAAAAAGAAACTTTTATCTAATGTAATCACAGATACTTTTTTTTTAAACAAGGCAAAATTTTCAGGTAAAAATTTCTGGAAGGAATGATTAAGTATACTAATTAAAAACAATATAAATGTCCTAAAAACATATACATACCATTTCATAAAATATTTTACTGAATATGTTTTGACTCCATATACAAAACTGTATTTTACATATACAACCGAACGCTTTCTAAGCAAAGAGCAAAGGTTTGCTCGAAAGCGCTCGGTTGTATATGTAAAATACAGTTTTGTATATGGAGTCAAAGCACCTTCAGTAAAATATTTTATGAAATGGTATGTACAATGCCTGATTATCCAATAGGCACATGAAGCACATGCTTCTCCTCTAAAATTTAAAAGGGACCCCAAAATAATTGTGAAGAGAGCCCGCCAATTCCCATTTTCAATTTTTTACATTGTATTTTTAATTTTTTTTGAAAAAAAAAAGTTTACTTCACGAAATTCTTTTAAAAGTGGAAATATGTACTGTTATAATTAACATTTTAATTAATCATATAGCATCCTGATGTGCCTGTTAGAAACCACCTGGGAAATTGAGCATGCAGTTCTATAATAAAATGCATCTGACTGAATGTATCTGTAGTGTACACAGGGAACATAAAAAAGCTGTTTAATGAAACATATGTGACCTCGGCGAAGCTATTCCCGGGAATATTATTGGTATCATTGGCGAGTTTTCATGAATGAAAAATAATAAGAAACTTTTGCCAAATGAAAGGGGACCCCAAAATGATACCGTGCTTCCCCTAGATTCAGAGATTAATCGAGCTTTGGGTATGTATATGTTTTAAAGACATTTATATTGCTTTTACCCGACTGCCAAGAAGGGTTATGTGTTTGACGCGTATCTGGCTATGTATGTGGATTTCTTTATACCCTGGAAACATCTCAACGGCTGGATGGATTTTAAGGAATGAGGTCTCTATCGATTCGTCTTAACCGTCCGATGGTAACCATCGGACGGTTAAGACGAATCGATAGAGACCTCATTCCTTAAAATCCATCCAGCCGTTGAGATGTTTCCAGGGTATAAAGAAGGCTAAGGTTTTGTTTTCATAAATTCAAAATGGCGGCCGTAAAACACAAAATGGCGGTAGCAAGGCAACACTAGATACCGGGCTTGCTCATTCACTCTCAAAACGTCACAAATGGTGGCTGACCGCGACCAGCGATTGGTCCAAAGCAACGCGCCCATCGTTTTGTGCCAATCGCTGTATGTCTTTCCTCCTAGTCAGCCACCTTTTGTGACGTCATCATAATGAATGAGCAAGCCCGGTATGTAGTGTAGCCCTGGCGGTAGGGACGAAAAAAATTACGCACTGTATTGAGTGGCACTTCATTGGATAGATCTTTCAAAATGAAGACTTATAGGCTAGGTTTTGTTTTCATAAATTCAAAATGACGGTAGAGACGAAAAAATTTTTTACGCACCATATTGAGTGGCACATCATTGGATAGATCTTTCAAAATGAAGACTTATAGGCTAGGTTTTGTTTTCATAAATTCAAAATGGCGGTAGAGACGAAAGAAAATTTTACGCACCATATTGAGTGGCATATCATTGGATAGGTCTTTCAAAATGAAGACTTATAGGCTAGGTTTTATTTTCATAAATTCAAAATGGCGGCAGAGACGAAAAAAATTTTACGCACCATATTGAGTAGCATATCATTGGATAAGTCTTTCAAAGTGAAGACGATGTTTCCTAGACTATTTTACAGTCAGAAGCTCCGTTTTTAGTTCGCTTTTTACGCAGTCGGGTTTTTTGATTTTTTTAATTTAATTCGTTCTTGTTAATTATAGTATTTGTAAGCACAAGGTGAATATAGATTCAAACAGAATGTTTTGTCATAACTCAAGTTTTTGTAATAATTAAGGATTCTGAGCACCTCATGCATCATATATACCCGACACTCGTCTGGAAGAAGTTAAGTTAGAGCCTCATATGAGCTTGCATATGAGGATGAGGTGAGTGCGAAAGGATTAAGGGTATAATAAGACTTTAGAAATGCACAAAATTTTTCAATTTAAAGAAAAGACATACATAAAAAAAAAATCAGTAAATTAAGATACAGTTTCCAAACAAAACTGCCAAGGATGAAGCCAATAGAAGTTTTGAACAAAATATTGTAATTTTCATCTGGTCCGCTCTTTAAAATTCTACGAAACCGTAAGCCATTTCAAGTGAACGAAGAGGTGAAAATTCAATTTATAATCTATATTCTGTATTAATGTAGTATGGCGCCTTACAAAACTAAGCAGTGATCTCCCCCCCCCCCCCTCTACTATTCGACAGTGTAAAAATTGAAATTGTGTGATGTTAGTTAATAAGTTTGTAAAAAAAGCAAAATTGATTGCTCGGATCATTGCCATCGTCAGTATGACGTGACGGTTACTCACGGAAATATTTTTGCTTTTATGATATAGATTCAAGATAATTTATCAAAATAACAGCAACTTTTTATATTCTTGTCCTTTTTCTTTTCCCTTTTCTTTCTTTCTTTTTATTTTTAAATATATATATGCTTTTTTGTTAAAATAAACTTTATTTTTCATTTTTTAACAAAAACATCCTGAAATCTCGAAACCAGACTACTAGTTTTTTTTTCTTTTTTTATTCATAATCCGTAGTGTGTTTATTTCCGGATGAAAAGAATGAGTTGAATTTAAATTATGAATATCATTCTGTAATGCCTTTTGAAATAAATCTCACAGGTGCTTTAGCAGGTCAGGTGGTGTAAATATAACAGAGATTTCTGCGTTAATAAAGCAGGAAAGCATATGTGATTGTATTATTGTTGATGCGTTGTTTTCGGAAAATAAATACGCTTTGTTAAGTTGTGTAAGATACAATGGCGGATCTAAGGTAGGGGCGATGGGGCGATCGCCTCCCCCCCTTGGGCTAAAAAAGGGTCGGTAAACTGACATTAGAGTCTTCCACGGAAAAAGGTCTCTGCGAAGCACGGTCCGTCCCGCGGGTCGAGCCGGGTCAGGTCTTCACTCTTTAAGGGTCGGGTCGGTACCGGGTCTTATTTTTTTTCTGGAGACTTGGGCCTGTACCGGGCCTCGCTTTTTCTGGAGACGAGCCGGACCAGACTTATTTTTTTCGGTTCGAGCCTGGCTTAGATTTCATTCTTTCTAGAAGTCTGCACGGGCCGAAATTTTCAGGCCTCGGCTCGGCATAATAGCTGAAAATTCGGCCCGGTTGCGATCAATGGCGTATCGACCCCCCCCCCCCCCCCCCATTCTTGCGCTAAATCGACATCAGAGGTCTGTGCGGGAAAGAGTCTCGCCCAAAAAAAATCTCAAGTCAATTTTCATTCACGAAACTCGGACCTTGTCTGTTCCCTACTCTTTCGTGGGCGGGTATTCCTTTTTCTCTGTAGACTCGAGCCGGGCCGGGCTAGACTTTTTTTTTTCCGGGACGAGTTTGGCATGGAATTCATTCTTCCTAGAGATCTGCACTTGATCTGCACTAGAGATTGGACTGGTAAACGTTTTCGACGTATTTCTACAATTTAGGAGGTCCTGAACACGAATTGACTGTTCTTAGAAAAAGTCTGTTTATGTGTCTGTCTATGTGACACAAATTTTGTGGGCGTTCTATATCGAGAACTAATGCGCGGAATTTAATGACAATTCATATTCAGTTAGACCTTGACAAAAATTGGTGCTGATGAGGTTTGGGTTTAAATTACTCAACAGGTGGTGCTGTTATGCTGCATTTTTCGTGATTTCCGCAATAGCTATATCTCAAGAATTAACGCACGGAATTTCATTAAACTTTAGATTATGTTTGATCTTGGCAGAAATAGATCTTTATTGGAATTGAGTATATACCGCCTAACAGATGTCGCCACTATTATCTGATTTTCACGATTTCCGCGTTAGCTATACCTCAAGAACGAATAGATTGTCATTTAATTGTTATTGCAGACAATTTGATTTATATAGAAGAAAGTTTTGTGATAGTCACAACGTACTAGTATTTATTTGTTTTCGTAAAAATTGTAGTGATGTGAATTTTTTTAGCATAATCTTTAGAAATTTAATTTGGTTTAATAAATCAAAGAGATATATTTTTAACTAGTCGGATGTGCCAATCCCAAAACTTTCTTCTACCTCATACGTGTTAATGTTTCAAAATTCGCTTGACCGATCGGAATTATAATTATCACAGAATTATGTTTTACGTCAGCTGCTCGCGAAGCACCGAGTTACCTTCGCTGCATGAACAGTCTATGTTAAACTATGAAAAATTACACAAAAATCGCTATCACAATGCCCATTTCCGGGTGAATATCCCTAAATTCAATTAGGACCTTGCTGACGATAGTCGAAAACCTATAAATAAAATTTGGATCAATTCTATGCATAACTTCATACACTTTCCAATGATACAATAATGAAAATGGCACAAAAATCCCTATTACAGAGCCCCCATCCGACGGAATATCCCCAAATTTAAGTACGACCTGCTAGACGTAGTCAAAAACCTATAAATGAAACTTGGTTTAATTCTATGCATAACATCATAAACTTTCGATGATACAAAGTGGACACACACACGGACGGAATGACATTTTGTAAAAACATGTTTTTCATGATCTCTTTCGGTGTAAATCCTTCGAAAATCGGAAGTTGAAATAAATTTCAATTACAATTCCTTCTTCTGTTATATATAGAAGAAAGTAAAAATGTACTTTTTTTTTACGTAGAGCTTTAAAATTATGACTTTCGTTTATTATTTGTTTCTTTAATTCTAAACTACGTTAACGTTAATGAATATTCATCTGAATGTAATTGTATAATGTATAATTCAAATATTTTTGAGTGTTTATGCACACAATTATCTAACTGTCATTAATATTGTTGTCATTCTGTATTCCATGAATTTCGAACTTAATCTAAAAAAAAAATCTGCGCATAAGTAAGTGGGCTTTATGAATAATTTTAATTGTAGAATAGTGTTGCTTCAGAACCATCGGCATGTTTGTAGAAATTAAGTATGGCGGTGAAGTACCTATTAAATTTTTGTAAGGGCAGATCCGGGCTTGGGGCAAACTTTTAGCTTTTATACTGGAGCGGGCCGAGCCTAACTCGGCCTTTTATACCGGGCCGGGCAATATTTCTTGTACGGGTCCGGCCTTGCCCGAGTCCGGAAATTTCGGCAAGTGTAGACCTCTAACCGAGATATGTAAGCTAGACTTAAGATTTTCCTAAATGCTTTTTTCAGCTAGCGTCTCATAGCTACTGAATATATGTTTCGTTAATAAGTTTCAAAACAGTCTTTACTGAATTAGAACTGATCTTTGATATAAAGAAACTAGAAGTCTTACACCCAGTTAGCATTTTTTTTACAGAATTCTGAAATGTGGGGATCAGTCAAAGCTTAAAATTGTCTCTATGATTATATTAGCCTTCAAAAAATTGAGCCTTTATGTGACTTCTGGAAGGTATCTCCCCAAGTGCCCACAGATACATATTGCCTCTAAAAAAAGTTTGTATGAATCCTTTGTATATTTTTCATTCTACCGCTGTATAATTCTAATAAAAATCTGGACAACCTTTTTATTAGTACTGTAATGTGATGTCGTTCGTCTATATAGGTCTATCTTCGAAGTGTTCGTTGTTTCTTTGGGCGTTTTATTACAAGGTACAGTACGTCGATTGAATCATAGGCAATGTTACAGGGAGAAGAGCTCGCCTAGTCTCACTGTACCTATCCCTACATCTGTCTAGTTGGCGACAACTTTCAAATTAGCATAACCTACGATAATCTTCGCTCCCTCCCGTTCTTTATTCCTCTTAATTTACTAGAAGTGAGAGTAAAAAGAATCAAGTGATACACCAATTGCTGTGCAAAGTATGGTAGTTTGCAGAGATTCGCATTCAAAATTTTATGTGTTTGTTGCGAAGAGCGAGAAGAACTGGAGAAGCATGTGTAATTCAGGTTGAAAATGAAAAAAAAAAAAAGCAACATTTTATTTAAAACAGAACCAGAAAAAGGAACGAAATTTCGAAGTAAATTCGGCTTCTTTCATTATAAAAAAAATCGCTTATAAAAACGTGATAAAGATAAAAAAAGGTAAGGACATTTACAACATTCGTTTATTGTTTTTGTTAATACTCTCAACAACAATTATTTCTCGCTACCACGCTACATGTTCTCACTTCGACTGCGGACTCACCAAGGCTAACTCAGGCCTTAATCCATTTGGGGTCTATAAATTGAGTACCAAGTTTACTTGGGGACTAAACATTGATGGTACCGCGTTAGGCTGACAACCTGACAGGGGCAGTCATTATTTCACCCCAGGGCCCATAGTAAAAAAAAGGGCTCTGTACTAGGCCATAAGCTTTAATGAATTGTAAGTTTAGTTCTCAAAAACAAACTCACTTTATTTCTGATACATTTACAAAATCATTGCTATTAATACACATATAAGAATGCAAGATCAGCAGCAAAAGCTGTGTTTTAAGCGCCCGTAGAAATTTAAAAATTTGCTCTCGCTCCCTAGAGACTATTGTAGTTTCTTATACCGTAATTTTTAATACAGCGAGGTTTTGGAGTTTCTAAAAAAATTAGCGCACTGGGCAATTTTTATGATACTACAAAGATCCCATTTAAAGTAAATCCACCTTTTGAACATACAACGTAAAATTTCCCCTAGAGACCTGTGCAGATCGGTTGTCCCAAACCGAACCCGAAATTTCCATTGTAACCAAAACCGAACCCCGAAAAAAAATATTCGTCCCCTCGAAACCGAAATGAAAGAAAATTAATCCATATTTTAATATAATTATAAAATGTAGTATGCAATTATATCCCTAATTTCAATTTTATTTTATATAGAAATATAAACATATAGTATATATATACTCATATTCAAATACTGTAAAACATTTAAATAACGGACACCTCGGTGCCATCGAATTTATCTCTTACCCGGAGTAGTGCGCAAAAATATGCAAATATTTGTATTGGGGACTGTCTCCGCCCTTCAGGAGTGACCGTACGGAGGTCTTACTGTACATGCTATAACTTCTGAATTTGTGGATAAACTCAACGGCTCCAAGGTGTCTGTAATTCGGAGGTTTTACTAAATAAAATATTTAAAAAGTATTCCCTACATAAAACTTTCCGCTATTTGGGACTGACCGTTATGAAATTTTTACTGCATATAGATTTTATCGGAAAAAATATTTTACATATTCTTTTAAAAAATCAGGTCAACCTGAACACAGCACGCAAAAGTGAAAAAACCCAACCCGGCCCGCAGGAAAAATGTAGACGTCAACCCGACTCGCAGCAACAAAAGTAAACATGAACCGAACCCGAACCCATCTCGTATCAAAAAACAAATTAACCTGACCCGAACGCGACCCGCAGTAAATAAGTAGGAGTCAACCCGACCCGTAGCAAAAACGTAGAAGTAAATCTGATCCGCAATTAAAAAAAATTAGGCCCGACACGACCAAGATTGCTGGTCGTATATTAACTTCCAAATTTCTGATATCGCCCCCCCCCCCTTGAAGATTCTCTAGATCCGCCCTTGATAAGATATCATATTTTTGTTCATATATTACAAAATATGGATTATAAATTGAATTTTATTATCTTCATTCACATGAAATCGCATGGTTTACTTCAGGGATGGGTACATGGCAAGTTAACAAAACAACGTCGCATAGGAGCCGACAGAACGAAATCCGGAAGGGGCAAAGTTTTGGAACAAATGTACTTTTATTCTACAGATCAGGCAGCGTTTTTAAAAATAAAGAATATAAATAAGAAATAAACTACAGCTATATGAAATACTACAGGTTCTTAAATTATGGGTCGCGGATTTATTGTTTTTTTTTCTCCAATTCTCAGTTCCGGATAAGATAATTTCGTTTTACTTTCACAGTCGTGAATTTATATCATTATCATTGTGAAAAACGATTAACTTATCTTAATATTTCTTGAAAACTTATACATGTTGGCAGATGGCAACGGCTCCTCCAAACAGAGTGACAACAGCGCCACCTTTTTTTCGTTCTCCGCTAACAAGAACTGTTCCCGCCAGATGAAAAGAGGTGTTGAGACGATTAAGATGTATCTGGCTGTCGGCTCATAGTACCGTAACAGAAGTTACGTTGAAAAACTTTTTATTTAAGACGATGTGCTATATAATTTTAACCTGTATATAGTTAGCGTAAATATTTCAATATACTATTTTAATTTTACTAAAGTATCTTCATTCATCGAATAACACACCATGAGCGCTTCCAGTAATGTCACCGGTACGTAACCGGTCAGGTCGGTTAGTTACCAAAGCGTTCAGTGCTGCTAACCGGTACGCAACCAACGTCGTTCAGCGGAAATAACCGAAGTGACCGGTAAGGGACCGAACTAACCGAAGAAAAATCTCGGTTACTTGAGTCACGTGATCGGTTACATGAAAATTTACGATGATGTGATACAGATGTAATTACCAACAGATGGCGCTACAAGTAAATAATACCATTTTCGTCCAGTAGATCTGTCGACCGGTTAGAAACCGGTCACACTGGTCACTTTGGTTAGGTCTACTGGACGCGCTCCTAGACATGCATATATATTATTTTATTTTTTTTAACATGAGTTTGGCAGTTCCCGAGCGGCCGAGCCGAACCCGAAAGATAATTTTCGTCGACTACTCTAGCCGTGATATTTACAACGTGGACGAATTTGGACTATTTTACAAATTGACGCGCAACAAAACAATGACCATGATAGGAAAAATATGTCATATAGGGGTAAGCTAAGCAAAGAGCGTCTTACTGTTCTGGTTGGTGCAAACTCTGATGGATCAGACAAAATAAAGTTACTTGTCTCTAGGGAAATCCCGCAACCTACGATGTTTTGAAAACGTCAAAAATTTCCACTGCCTGTATGAAGATCAGCGCAGGGCGTGGATGACCGGACACCTTTTTTCAACATGGGTTCTTAATTTTGACCGGTGGATGGGAAAAGAATCTCGCCATGTGTTATTGTTTTTGGACAACTTTCCTGCGCAACAGAACAATATCGAAAGCTTTAAGAATGACCAAGTTCAATTTTTACATCCAAATTCGACTAGTGTCACTTAGCCAATGGAATCATTAACAGCACCAAGGTAAATTACAAGACTCGCGTAGTATGAGGATACCTTCACCAAATAGAACACGGCAACAACCCTTCTTACTGCGAGTGTTACCCTATGATTGTCTTCGACTCTGTGCACATCCTTATCGCAGCATGGGAGAGTGTCACACTAACGCCGATTGAAAATTGCTTCGGCAAAGCGGGCTTTGGAAGTAGCGATGAAGTCATTGGTGAAGGGCCAACCTCGCGTCCTGGTGTTGAAGGAGATTGGATGAGCGCACAAGAAACTGTAGGGGAAGATTTTGTCGATTTAGACACGTGTAGTATGAGGATACCTTCACCAAATAGAACACGGCAACAACCCTTCTTACTGCGAGTGTTACCCTATGATTGTCTTCGACTCTATGCACATGCTTATCGCAGCATGGGAGAGTGTCACACTAACGCCGATTGAAAATTGCTTCGGCAAAGCAGGCTTTGGAAGTAGCGATGAAGTCATTGGTGAAGGGCCAACCTCGCGCCCTGGTGTTGAAGGAGATGGGCTGAGCGCACAAGAAACTCTAGGGGAAGATTTTGTCGATTTAGGCACGTTTATCAATATCGACAAAGATCTAATCACATCCAAGTTCAGAAGTCTGGATGACATCATCACCGATGTAAACTGCCACTGGTAAAAAGGAGAAGGAGGAAGCAGAGGATGAACCTGGAAGCAGAGATGAGCTCCTGTTCAGTCTTCTCAGACAGTATGGATCATTTCTGGACGAAGGACCCCCGACGAGCGAACTTTACCATCACCTGAATAGAACTAGAAACATCGTGATGCTGAAGGCACGACCGCATGCCAAAAAGGCCAAAATTGATAGCTACTTTGCCAAAAAATAATTTTTATGTCATTATGGACAATAAACTTTTATTATTATTATTATTTTTTTTTTTACTTTTTTCTATATTTACTTTTTACTATTATCGACAATATTCGTTACTTGTACTGTAGTAATTAGTAATAGTAATTAGTTTTAGTTAACATTAGCAGAAATTTGTGTGTTGGTTTTGTTCAATTTTATGTGTCGTACAAAATAAATCTAATTTTGAAAAAAACTTACTGGATGTTCATTTACGACAGTAATCCTTATTTGAATTTCAAACTTTCGAACGCTTCTGCTAAATAAATACATAATAATTAAAACAAATAAAATGTCATTCTAAGGCTTAAACAGATAAAATTGTCAGAAAAATGTGTTTTATACGTTTAGAGTGCTATTAGGTGGACGGTTGGACGAAAATTCGCAAACTTCGGTTAATACGCAAACCCGTTTAATAAGCGAAATTCGAATGGTCCCTTCATTCGTGTATTAACGGGGTTCGACTGTAAGTTGAAACAACAATATGTATAATCTGAATCAGAAAGCTGCGTCAAACTTATTGCAATATCTCTTTTTTATATATACATAAGACGAGGCGGCACTTTATTCGTAAAAAGCATTAACTGTTGCTGTCTCACTGAGTTTCTGATACTCTTATTTCTCTACTAACCAAACCTGACATTTGACTCACATTTAAAAAAATAAAATGTCAGTCAAAATCTTAATCAATTTTTCGTTAAAAAAAATTTTGTCTTTGAGGTAGGGGAGATAGGGGATGAATGGGACATTTTCACAAAAATATTTATTTTAAATATTTTATTTAAGTTATTATTAATATTAATATATATCTCATTTCATACATTAGGTGTTTGTCTACATCTTATGCACAATACGTATTCAAGATTATTATTATACAGAAATATATTATGAAATTTAAAAAAAAAAAGTTCTTCTCTGTCTCAATCATCCCTATAGCAGGGATGGACGGGACACAAATATTTTCCTCTCTGTATTCAATGATACCAAATTAAAATTTATAATTATAAACTTATATGTAATTATATTTGTAATATATGATCTTATATGACTGTTATATATCAGTGTTAGTAATCTAAGAAGTGAAAACACAGTTAATTATGCATTAAAAACCTGTAATTTATATTATATATTTTAACTGAAATGTTAATGAATTACAAAGTTAAACTTGCACGAATGTGCAAATATCAGTAACACAATATAAATGTGGTCTGTCTAAAATATTCTAAATGTGGTCTGTTAGTCGCATAAGCTGGTATAAAATCAGTTTCAGTGAATGTATTGGTGTTAAAAAGGAAAATGGCAGTTTTCCTAAAACCACTGGTTATATTTATATTGCTAGTACTAAAAGCTGACAAAAATGCCTCCTTGGCAAAAGCTGAGAGGTTATAAATTGTGATATGCTCTCCAAGATTATTTGTCAGCCAATCATCTTGGACTGATTTCAGCTTTGCTTTTAAAGGCCCATAAACAGAAACTTCCAATGGCTGAAGATGACAGTGGCTACAATGAGGAGGAAATGTTAAAAGAATAATTAACATAAATTATTAATTTATCAACTCCTATAATATTATTTAGTTAATAAAAATAAATTTAGTATCTTCTAGGGATGAATGAAGCAGTCCCATTCATCCCCATTTTAAATGTCCCAATCATCCCCACGATGCATATATTCAATTGTCAGCCATTTTGTCTCAGAAATTATTTTGTTACAATGGTTAATATTCATTCATTTTAATTACCAATATTGAGTCTTGAAATAAATAACTATAACATATCTTAATTGTTTATAATGCATAAAATATGTAAACAACTTCAAATATAAAAAAAATTACTTTTAAGCAAAGTTTTCAGGAAATGCAACTTTGAAGGAAATTAAAAACAGCCACGTGGTCTTGCTTTTGGTTCTGAAGCACACTATGATAGTGTCATCTATGAGGATAGAAAGCAACTAAAAAAAATGTTTATTGCCTGAAATATTGATAATGTCCCATTCATCCCCCAGTTCCTCTATAGCTTTTTACTTACGTCTTTTTAAAAAAATTTACTTTTGTGGTTCCCGCCATAACCAAATTTATTTTTGCGTTCCCCAACCAGTCCCCCATGTACCACAGATTGGGAACAGCTTCCCTAGTATACAGGGTGTCCCAGGATTATTGGGACAAACTTTAAGGGGAGGTAGGGGACAACACAAGGATTCAGATTTGCATAGCAACCCATGGTCGGAAACGGCTTCGTTCGCCGTTAGGTGGTGTTGTTCACAATAGCATTGGAGCACTTCTAACATCTGCATATTATCGCATCTTTTTGTAAGAGGTGGTACCAAGTTTACTTGACACTATGCCACAGCATGTCAGAAGCCATATGTGGTTTCAACATCATGGGGCACCTCCCTATTATGGCAGATGTGTTCGTGAACATTTGAATCAAGTGTTTGGTCACTGATGGATTGGCCGTGGTGGACCGGTTCCCTGGCCACCACGCTCTCCTGATTTACGCAGAATAGATTTCTTTCTTTTGGGGTGCACTGAAAAGTGCTGTGTACGCAACGCCTGTGGATTCCGATATGAATTTGGTCGCAAGACTCGTCAGTGTTGCTGCGGATATCCAACAAAATCCACTTGTATTTGAGCGAGTCAGCCAATCCATGGTCCGACGGTGTAATGCGTGCATCGCTAGCAATGGCGAAAACGTTGAACATCTTTTGTGACGTTTTCACATATCATATACCACAGCACATGTAATATCTTTGACCAATAAATTATTTCAGATGATCTCAGTCTTGTGCGTTTCTTAGCCCTGTCATACTACTTTCCCATGACGTTTCGGATCATGCTGACACCACATATGGCGTCTGACATGTTGTGGCATAAGTGTCAAGTGAGCTTGGTAGCACCTCTTACAAATAGATGCGATAATATACAGATGTTAGAGGTGCTCCAATGCTCTTCTGAACAACACCACCTAACGACGAACGAAGCCGTTTCCGACCATGGGTTGCTATGCAAATCTGAATCCTTGTGATGTCCCCTACCTCCCCTTAAAGTTTGTCCCAATAATCCTGGGACACCCTGTATATATAAATCGCAAAATGATAATTACGAGCAAATAATCCAAACAATATAAAATGAGGACTTTATTTATTTAATTGACAAGATAATTACGCGAAGAAATAATTTATTATTAAAAGGAAAACATAGACGGCAATTCACAATAAGCAGAACGAAGTATTTGAGAAAAAGATGAAACATTGCAATTTCACGTTTATAATAAACGTATTTGCTAAAGAATCCATGCAAGATGAAATGAAGATGAATCGTAAACCACAGAAGAGAATTGAAATAAGCTCAGGTCACATTCATCAAGTCCATGGCTAAAATCGTTAACACACTTTAAGTTGATTGTTTTTTGTTTTTTTTCTCACCGAATCTGAACGTCTCAGTTCCGGATAAGATAATCTCCTTTTGTTTTCAAAACAGTAAATTTCTAGCATTGTGAAGAACGGTCCATTTATCTTATTGGTTCTGAAAAAGAAAAGAGAAAGCATATATAGGTCACTTATTTAAAGAAGATGTTATTATTAATATCTTGAACAAATAAATAATTCTTATAAATTTATTTCTGAAATATCTGTGTCGTAATATTTTAGATTTCCATAAAATAAAATATCTTAAAGTGGTCCGAGACACAAAATTATTATTAATATATTTTTTTTTATTTAAGAATAATTTTTACTCTTTTTTTCTTTTTTCTTGAAAAGTAGGTTCGAGAATATCAGGCGATAATTTTTCAATATTTTGTATTCATTATTAGAAGTAATATTTTTACATTGAAATTAAGCATTATGTACACCGAAATACTAACAGTTTATGATGTAATACTAGTGTTTTATCTCGCGATTCAGACCAATAAACACAGAGTAATTTTTCCCAAAAACGTCGGTGTCGGGTTATACAGAATACCAATATCTCATAATACTGTTAGTCCAGTCAATCTAGGTTTCTGCCTGGAAAGTTTTGGAGAAGTTTTTTTTTCTTTCTTCCTTTATGTTTTTGGGTGAGCTGAACACAAATTTCAACTTTGCCACCTCGTATCTGGTCTGCTTAAAAAATTATAAGCGAAAAACTATGAAAAAATCGGAGTTTTTTCGGTTTTTCCCTTGTATTCCGGAAAGAGTTAAATATTTTTGAAACAATTATTGCACCAAATTAAACTAGAGAATATTTCATACATTTTTCATATGCAATGTTTGTTTCTAAGATGAGTAGTTTTGGCATACGAGTAAAAGGAATTTTAGCGATGTAATTGAAATTCCATCATCGGAGGGCGAAAATGCGACCCAATCATTATGCATCCATTTCAAACACCAATTTGAAGCTGTTTAGTTATTTCTGGTTGCATTTCAAATATGTTTACATTTTTCTTACCAAGTTTTAAACCTTTTATAGCACTAAGAAAATAAATTGAAATCAGATGATTGGGAAATATATAAAAACACAATCACTCTGCATAGATGAAAACCAATTTTTATTTTTTTTTAATAATCTGATTTAAGTACAGTTATAAGTATTTTAAGTTTAATATAATAATAAGACACGTGGAAGATTGTAAACAGGAAAAAAGAGGAATGCAGTGTTGTTCTCCAATTAATGCCGTTTTGGTCGCTTTGAAGGGCCTGGTTGATGTTCTTCAACAGGAGGTGCATCAGTGTCTTCCTCTTCATCATCATCACTTGATGGCTCAGGTTGTGTCTCCACTTGACCTTAAATATCCTGTATTGGGTCGTCATCTTCGGCGATGAAGGAGTTGACATTGTGACAATGGCCATCGCAGTTCAGGCAGAGGAGCGAACAAAATAAACCTGCTTTCCTACAGCCAC
Organism: Maratus michaelseni; assembly: GCA_963931845.1. Taxonomy (NCBI): domain Eukaryota; kingdom Metazoa; phylum Arthropoda; class Arachnida; order Araneae; family Salticidae; genus Maratus; species Maratus michaelseni. Next base: position 124,567,733 of record OZ007595.1, read on the forward strand.
ACATTCCACTACAGTTTGTTTTGCATTTGCAGGATATTTTTCGCAGAATAGTTTCTGGTGAGGGAGGTTTAGTAGTTGTTATGGGTATGATACCTCTCTTGGTTTTATTCCAGCCCCATTCCTCAGCATTTTTACAGTTACCTAGCCACAGCTGCACTTGGTGGTAAACTCGCAGACAGTGATATTGAGCTGCATCTTCTGTTGGAGGGAGCGATGCAATATTTGCAGCGGTCTTAAAAGCAGATTTTATGTAGCACCTGTACCCCAGGCTGTTTAGGGAAGGTGTTGCTTTCCCTCTGAATCCGTACAGGTGTACCAGAAATAACAGTCTAGCTTTAATAACATCGTCGGCTACAGCACTAGGGTTTTTAAATATATCGACCACATGTTGTAGGTCGGCAAATTTCTTCAAAATTTGAAGGTATTTTGTTTTACTTGCAGAAGTGATATCGCATCCACTCATGGCATGTAAAAATTGGATGTGTTCGGCAATTAATTTATCGACTGCACCCAAAGGTGAATAGATCTTCTGGGGACTTTTCCCTTTTCCTGGTTTCAAGAAATAAACATTGGGAAAATTGCAAAGTCCAACTAAAATTACCAGAAGGTATACATCTTCACCAATGACTATCACGTTCTCATGGTTAGGTGCCAACTTCAGAGCAGTGTTGATAATGAGTGTCGGAATCTTCTTTTGCCTGCTTGCAAACCGTATTTTCAGAGCCAAATCTACACATCAGCAGGGCAATTAAACGATTCTTGTTCTTGTTATTTGCGAGAAATTTCCCCTGAGAAACCGTTGGCATCATAGTCTCGTTAAAAACAACCTCGTTAGATACCGTTTTGTGAGATCGTCTATCACGCTCAACAAATTTAGTGATCATTTCAGTAATGTTTTCTGTGTTTCCATCGCAGATTACTAGAGCGTTCGCTGCGTATTTCAACTTAACAAAGTCCACATAGCTGTCACAATTTGATCCAAATGACTGACCACCCTGCCATAAAACTCTGTGCAGTAAATACCCGCCATGTATGACATATATACATCTGCTCACAAAAGTGATGTCTGGTGGGAGTGGAGGGAATTCCTTGTACAAAGAGGATTTGGCAGTTTTTTGCATTCCGGATTCGTCAAAAAGAGACAATGGGTAGGCAGAGAGCTCGTAAGTCAAATATTCCTCAAGTTCTTTGTCAGATTGCTGTGTTACATTCATTCTTTGGAAGAGTGCAGTCGGGTTGATGTGAATATTTTCTAATGGCTGCACTCTTTCATTACGCTTGAATGTAACGGAATGAAAATCGTTGTTAATGAGTCCTGATATGCCAGCAGTGCCAACTTCCTGTGCCTTATGACAGTTTATTATTTCATCTCCAACAATCCCGGTAGGGATTGAAAGGATATCATTTGTTTCTCGGAAAGGAATATGTTGGTGAACCCATTCCAATAATTTATTCATATCAGCGTTGTCCCGGGCAACTGTGGAGTTTCTCATCTCTAAATGTTGTTCAGAAGTTGTAAAATCTGTCCCGCTGAACTCTTCAATTTCTTCGCATATTCGTTGAAGTGACGTCATACCCATGGTCAATCTTGCCAAAACACCTTCACTGACCCCACGCCCATGAGTGAGTCCACTTGCTATTTTCCTGGTCTTCATTAAAGATTGCTCTATATCATTATGTCAGTCCATGTTCCTGACCAGAATTTGTCAGTACGGCGAATGGCGAATCCCCCATCAGTTGTGAATTTTTCAAAGTCATCAGCAGTCATTTATTCCCTCAAGTGATGCATGTCTTCAAGATATAGGTAAGAGCACTTGGTATACAAATAGTGACCACTTGCGTGGAAGTATGGCAACATTCTGTATATAGTTTGAAGATGCAAATCCCAATCACCTTTCTTTCAGATTCAATGAATTGTTTGACAATAGTCACCATATCAAAGTATTGGATCCACAGTTTTGCTGTAGGGCCTTGCTGATCGAGTGATATCATGTGCGTGGTACCATGGGGGTGTTTCAAGGACACCCTCCCACGCGTTTTGCATTCATAAAAACATTACATTCAGTGTTTTCGCCCTGCGATGATGGAATTTCAATTATATCGTTAAAATTCCTTTTACTCGTATGCCAAAACTATTAACCATAGAAAAAAACTGTATATGAAATATGTAGGACGTTTTCTCTAGTTTAATTTGGTGCAATAATTTTTTCGAAAGAATTTAACCCTTTCCGGAGTACAAGGGAAAAACCGAAAAAACTCCGATTTTTTCATGGTTTTTCGCTTATAATTTTTGAAGCAGACTAGATACGAGGTGGCAAAGTTGAAATTCGTGTTCAGCACCCATAAAAACATAAAGGAAGAAAGAAAAAAAAAAACTTCTCCAAAACTTTCCAGGCAGAAGCCCTTTTAGGTCTAAATTTACTGGACTATCTATGATTAGGGTGGCGCAAAGACAGACCCTTATACTTGTGATTTGTGCAAATCTGAAGTATGAACTGGAAGTATATTGGCAGAGTACCTAGACACTGTATTTTGATCGTGCTCTCTTGATACCATTACATCTGTTTTTTGCCAAATTCTGTTCATTTTCTTCAGTTTTAACCCCTTATTCCATATTACCCGACTATGTCATGATACCCTCCAAAAAAAGTTTTTCATTATAAGGATTTGTTTGCGTGTGATGAAATTTCGTAATATTTTTTTTGTCTACAAATAACTAATCACAGATAGTTGAAGTTTGTGATTTGTATTCCGTTTTCGGGTTTTAAAGAATATCGAGCTGTGATACATTGGCTCAAACAGAAATGGTATTCTATAATACCCGAAGTTCCCCTACTTTTTATTTTGAGAATCATAATTTCAAAATATTCTAACGAAATGAAAAGTTCTATAGACTATTACTGATATTACTGAAGATATTACTGAAAATATTGTACAAAGTTTCATAACTTTATCGTTCATATAAATTTAGATATATCTACATAATTATGACAAATCGTGCAAAAAATACACTCTGAAATAAACACATTTAAAAACCTAGAAAAAAGCGCGGCATGACAACCACTGACAATGCCAGACAAAAAGTGATATATCTTTTGATTTAATTATTGAATTTACATGCAGTTTGTGTCATTGATTTTGAAATATCTATTTTTCAAGCTTAAATAGTAAAAATGTTCTTTTTTTTCAAGAAATTGTGATTGTTTTTCTCAGATCACATTAATCCATATAAAATCGTTGCAAAATTCTGTCTGAATAACAAAAAAAAAAAAAAAAAAAAAAAAAAGTACAGGCAGCGAGTTGTTGGAACATCCTTGTGATTGAAAGAGATTTTTACTCTATTTGAAGAAATTTCGGTTTTCTGACTGGAGAATTTCAGGAAATTTTGAGCTTAGATTCCCGAATTTTTCGCATTTAAGGGGAAAGGGTTTTCAGTTTCTGAAACGGAAAAATACTACGCAGCGCAGTTGCTGGAAAAAGCCCTGTGATTTGACGAAAATGCAGCTTTAGGATATCGGATAATTTTTACGTTAGATTAGTGAGTTTTCTGTATTTTCGGGGAAAATGGACAAATCGAATAAGAAATTTTCGTGTTTTAACTAAATATAAATCAACAGAAATACTGGGTGCGTCATAAATTCGTGCAAACTTTAAAAATTCATAATAAAAGAAAAGAAGTAATGCTCTGAAAAATTTCTGGTTTACGCGAGTATGATCAGAAGGATTTTGGATTTTTTTCCGTGTATAATAAAAAATGATTCCAAAAGTAACCGATAGAGGGCGCTTACACGTCATACTGAGGCGTTTTATGCAAATCAAGCTCGCAATAAAACACCTGGCTGGAAATGGATTAGTCATTCGATCTCGGCAGCATGTTATCGTTACCAGATCGAGCGCTGGTGGTTAAACTTTTCTACAAAAATGGTGAATCCACAACTATTACATTGCGAAAGTTTCGCGCGGAGAAAGGACTTCAGGCGCAAAAAAGCCCTATTTCATTGAATGGGATACTCAATTTAGTACGACGTTTTGAGGAAACGGGTAGTTTGGAGTACAGTGCCTAGAATAAATAGTGTACCGTTCGATGCTAAAAAAATGCACGCGAAAGTAAGCCTCCAATAGATGGCGCTGACTGCACTACAGACTGAAAATTTCCGAAAACAGATCTAGTAAACGGATAAATTAATGCTTTTTAGATACTTATTTTGATATTATATAAGAAGACATTTAACTATAGGAATTGATATTTAGATGAAAACATGTCTGAAATATTTCAATAATAAATATATTATTTACAAACTGTTATTTTTGAACACAGACACATTTTTAAAATGAAAATTATCTATGAAAAGTAAATAAATACAAATGTTAAATTTGCTTTAGCTTTATTTACAAATATTAACAACTATTCACTCCTTCTAAAACTGTGCAAACATACAATGAATATTTAAAAATAAACTCCCAATAGCAATATTTACTTTGTGTTATTTTCAAAACAAAAGCCCATTTGTTAAACAAATCTTTCTCACACTGGGAATCACATATTAAAATACTTAAGAAAAATTATAAACATTTTTTTTTCTTTATGAGTTATGTATGAAAAGCAAATAATTTCAAAAATAAATTCAAAGGTTAAATTTGCTTTAGCTTTATTTACAAATATCAACAACTATTCACTCTTTCTAAAACTGTGCAAACAGACAATGAATATTTAAAAATACACTCCCAATAGCAATATTTACTTTGTGTTATTTTTAAAACAAAGTCCCATTTGTTAAACAAATCTTTCTCACACTGGAAATCACATATTAAAATTCTTAAGAAAAATTATAAACATTTATTTTCTTTATGAATTATGTATGAAAAGCAAATAATTTCAAAAATAAATTCAAAGGTTAAATTTACTTTAGCTTTATATACAAATATCAACAACTGTTGATAAAAAAAATTATAAAAAAAATTGTTAAAAAAAATTCTTTTACCTCTTTGTATTATGTACGCAAAAGCAACATAGGTTTAAAAATTACATATATTCCCAATTCAAAACAAAGTACAGACTGATTGTACATCCAAAGTTGTGTAAACATATATGGTTATTTTAAAATCAATTTCTGCGTATTTTGCCTGAAAAAAAAAAAAACAATATTATTAAAAATGGGCCAAGCAATATAACTATGGGAAAAGTTGATATGCACTTACTGCATGCGTCGCATCTTTAAGCATTTAGCTTTTTGTATTTTTGCTGGGCGATTTTTATTTATTTGTTTTACATAAAAGGGCAATCGAGTTATGACAAAAAAATTTATAATTTTCTTTATGAGAGCACTATTTAGGGCTATTCTTAGCTACAGAATATCCCGTACGACAATCCAGGCACAAAACAATACCTTTGCTGATATTTCTTCTTAGTTTTTTCACTCATATTTTGTGTCTTAAACAGATATAATTATAACTTTATGGGAAGAACTCGCGTTTGTTTACAATATGCCTCACTGTCGCGGCATAAAAGCTTTCAAAATTCCCAGTCGGTGATAACATGAGCGCCATCTTGTGGCATCCTTCCTTTCAAGGCCAAAGAAAAAAGCGTTGGTAATCAACGAACGGCACACTATTTATTCTAGGCACTGTAGTTTGGAGTATCGTCCACCTAGTGGCAGACCACCCTTGAGCGCGGATCGCGTCCATGTTGTAAAAAGTGTCATGGAAGAATTGACAGCAGAGACATCAACGGGGAGTAGCAGTGCTCGTGAAGCTGGGAGAATAAAGGGGATTCCGGAATCGTCGATTCGACGTATTCTCCACGGAATCTTGGATCTGTATCCGTACAAGATACAGACACTTCACCAGTTATCACCGGCAGATACAGATAAAAGACTAAAGTTTGCTACATGGGCGCTGGCCCAAATGGAGCGTGACCCACAATGGTTGCTGAATGTCATGTGGACGGATGAAGTACACTTTTCACTACATGGTGACGTCAATACGCAAAACATTCGTATCTGGGCGACGTCAAACCCTCGTGAGTACCTGACCAAGCCACTGCATGCTCCTCATGTGACTGTTTGGTGTGATTTCACCGCGTCTTTCATACTGGGTCCTTTCTTTTTTGAAGAGCCTTGTCCTGAATCCGGCTGGAAAACCTGTACAGTCACTGCAGAACAGTATCTTACGCTTTTGCGTGACCACGTTGAGCCTGCATTGCAGGAAAGACATGCGTTACCTGTCGTCACCTTCATGCAGGATGGTGCCTCGCCCCACTTTGCACATGAATTCAAGACGTTCCTGTCGGACTTTTTCATTGAAGACCGAGTGATAAGTCGAGGTTGTAAGTTTGAGTGGCCGCACGATCTTCAGACTTGACCCCGGCAGATTTTTGGTTGTGGGGATACTTAAACTCTCGTGTACCGGGGCTCCCCAGCCACTTTAGTGGAACTAAAAGATGCCATTCGGCGGACCGTCGGTGGTATCGATATCGACATGCTACAGTCAGCTGTAACAGGTGTATTGATGCACCTTACTTGCCTAATACCTGGTGGTGATGGTCATGTTGAGCATCTTTTACCTTAAAATAAATGCACAGTGTCATGTTATTGTGATTTGTTTCATTGTCTGTTTGTGTTTGCCTGATTTGCATAAAACGCCTCAGTATGACGTGTGAGCGCCCTCTATCGGTTACTTTTGGAATCATTTTTTATTATACATGGGGAAAAAATCCAAAATCCTTCTGATCATACTCGCGCAAACCGAAAAATTTTCCGAGCATTACTTCTTTTATTATGAATTTTTAAAGTTTGCACGAATTTATGACGCACCCGGTGTTTGTTTAATTCACGGATTTTTTTAAGAGTGTATATTTAAAACATACAATATACACACATTTATATAAATAAGCTTTCAACGCTAAAGCACAAAATCAAGAAAAAAAAAACATGTGTCGTACACTGTGGTGAACATTACGAGATAATATAGTTGCGATATCTTCTTCAGGGTTAACCTCAATCCTGGAAAATACACTATGCTCATTATACACAAAAGCCTATAAAACAATTTTAACAAACTTTTACCACAACAATAGTAGAAGTGCAGGGAGCCATTTTCGATATTTTGTAACTGTAATAAAATTTTGTTCAATCTAAAAACGCGTAACGTTACTAGTAAGCAATTTAGTCACAATGACAATGTGTTCCTATTATTCTGGACAGCTCAGTATAGGAAAAATAAACGATAGATGTACCACACAGCATATTCAAATGTAGTTTATTTGTTCTACTGTTTTGTGCATAAAAATTTTCGTTGTTGCAGTTTCACAGCCAAATGGCCTATTTTAGCGAACGTGATTTAATACGTAATTAAATCCATTGTTGTTGTAACTCGTATACAATTGTAACCACAAAAAATATTTGGCGATTTATCACCTGTGGCGGGCTAACGGAAAAGTGCCATAAAATTAATTTTATAATTAAGTTCTAAAAATATATAAAATTTGTATTGTCATCGAAAACACACCTGTATATTACGTAGTTTTTATAATTCTTGCATATCAGGGAGTGAGCTAAAAATCGCATTCCATCTCTACATAGTACATGGACCAATTTCAGTTAAATAAAAGAGTGTAAAATAAAGCAGACACGTGCGTTTTTACTGCACCAGTCGCTTCGTTATTTTCGTAGCCCACGGATTCTCAATTTATGTTTATTAAACATCATTTTCTTTTTTTCACTTAACAAATAAATAAATGAAACCAGTGGACCCCTGCAAGGATTTCGCACTGCAGTCTAATAATTTTCAGCAATATGTAATATTTTTTAGATGCAGGTTTAAACTTCTAAAGAAAATTTAAAGATTACAAATATCTGACAACAACATTAGCCCTTTCGGGTCTGATTTTTTTTCCTTTTTCGGGAAAATTTACTTTTAATAATATTAAAAGTAGCTATCCAAATCACAAAAGTTAAACTTTACTTAACGATTATCTATATTTACTGAAATCTAACAACAATAATTATTTTGCCTACTATTCACGTGACAATAGACTAAAGAAGAGATTTTGAAGACGTTTGGAAAAATGTATTGCCACAGTATTGAACAGGCATAAAATATTTCTAATATTATTTATATTTCATCACAACTCATTCCTGAAATACAGCGGCAAAAGGGAAGACAATATGTTAGCAGATTACTGCTGGACACCTAAGGGGAAAAACACATACACACACAAATTTATATAGTTTGTATCATATGTGTGAGTCAAATATCAACATAATAGCTTTTCATCATCAATTTTACTCATTTGTTATCCAAGTCAGTAAAAACGAAAAGCCGTTTTATAAGTTTTAAATTGTATCTAACAATATAAATTACTAATAATATAGCAATCCTTCATTATTCTTTATTACTATAAAACTTTTCTTATAAAAATGGTACGTGATGACGCAATTTGCATGTTATATTTGGATTTTGGAATGCCAGATTGTATAGTTCAAATATTTACTTTGTAGAGGGGCAAAACTTTTATTATTTTGTCGACAGGTGCCAGACAATCTTTAAATAAATCTTTTAAAGCATGCAGCATGAAACTGAGTATTCTAAAATGGCAGATTACTTTTAAAATTTAAATAAGAAAGAAAAATCATGTGGCAAGCATAGATTATGAAACAGTTTCCAACACTTTCAGAATACTTTAACAAAACTTCGCTGTTGAATAATGTGAAGAAGATATCTAAGTAAACATTTTAGAAACGCTTAACACATTTGAAAATCAGATTTAAGCAATTAACCGTCCACAGCCAGAAAATGTATTCCAATTCTTTTGTGCAGCCCTGCATTTGATCAAGAGATTTGTAAATATTCTATTTAGTATACTAAAATTTAGTTTAGTAAGAAAATGCATAACATAGCTGAAAATTCATCTTCAACAATTTCTACCAATAGACGGAAACATACTTTAATTCTTTTGTACAGCCCTGTATATTTACCTACAGATTTTTATACACGTCACATGTTAAGCTAAAAAGTAATTCAGGCTAAAACATGCTAAAAACTGCTGAAATCACACTTCCAGAAGTTATAATCTATAGACGGCCATGCATATAATTCTTTGCGAGGCCTTGTATATAATTTTACTTTTATTCTAGAAACATCTTTTAGTATACTAAACTAGCTGTTTAACCCGTTCTACGCACGGGAGTTCATGAATTTAATTCTAAAACCAAAATTAATAATAAAAATCAATACAACCAAACTAAAGTTTATGAATATAAAAATTCCTTATATCTATTAAAAATCATTATTTACACAACCAATATGAAATCGGAAAATTAGTTACTGAGATATGGAAACAGGGTACAGTTAGACAAAAAGCCTTGAGTCAGGGGCCGGGGGAGGGGAGCGGATGTTCAAGTGCCTTTCAGCAAATGATAAATTAGTAGACCCACTATATGCATCTTTAAAGATTGATTCATTTCGTTAAGCTAGGAACTTAATTTTAAATTTGGCTTTGACTATTATTCGGAAATACTGGTAACCCTGGGAAGTACACCCTGAAGCTATGAATGCTGATTTTTATGATAATTTAGGAAAATAGAACTGGTTTGGAGAAGTTCTGAACATAATTATTAGGGTGGATCGAAAAGTATACGAATTTTTTTTTTCGATATTACTTTTGGCGCGGGGTGCAAAAGTTGTCTTTTATGTATATAAGTTTACACGATTTTTTTTATCGAAATTCATTCATATCTTCCGGTGCCCCAAGCGCCCCCCAAAAAGTTAAAAATTGAAATTTTTATGAAAACTTATATATTTTTTTGTTTTTTTATTTGTTTTAAATTACTTTTGGCGCGGGGTGTGAAAGTTGTCTTTTATTTATATTAGTTTGCATGTTTTTTTCATCGAAATCCGTTCATATTTTCAGGTGCCCCAAGCGTCCCAAAAAGAGTTAAAAATTGAAGATATAATGAAAATTTATTTTTTTTTAAATTTTTCTTTAAAATTCCATTTGGCGTCGTGTGAGAAAGTTGTGTATTGGGTTTATTACATAATTCTGTAGTTTACACATTTTTTTTTTATCGAAATCCTTTCATATCTGCCAGTACCCCAAATATAGTTAAAAATTGAAATTTTTAAGAAACTGTTTAAAAATTTTTAATTTACGAAAAATGTTTACAAATATGACAAAGTGTTTAATTAATAAAGTATAAACTTATAAATAATAATAATTTTATAATAATACATGAAGTATAAATTAAAAAATCAAACCACTAAATCATAAAAATTACTAGGACTTCCCTCAAAGGGATTAGTCTGAGTGATATTGCTGAGAACATAAAGTTAACAATTACGATATAAAGAAGATATCAACAAGAATCTAAGTGAATATACAGCATATGATAGACAAGAGATAGATAAAGATACAACACATGAAAAATAGCAAATTAAATGATATAATTACAAAATATCATATATAAATTCATATACTGTTATGTTTTCATATACATTTTTTTATAACATTTGGCAAATAATCTCATTTTCTTAAGCGGGAATTGCTCAAAACTTAAAAAAAAAAAAAAACCGCCGGATCTTTTAAAACGATATTTTTAAAGTCACATAATCAGATTTGCAGCCAATAGCGTATTTTAGCAAGCGTAGTTTAACGCAAATTTAATTTAATTTTTGCAACATTTTCTTTGTGACAAATATCTAAATAAAATATTAAACAATAAAATATTAAATATTGAAATATTAAATCAAATATTCAATATTTGAATTAAAAAAATTTCCTTTGTTTATTTGTATAACTATTTATAGAACCTCGTATACTTCAAACCACATTGATAACATGCTTTGCTACAAACGTGTCTACCAGTGTAACTACTCGTATGTCTTAGCTGTGTCTCTCTCCGAACTCATCTGTCTACTGTCTCTCTACTCTTCTGTATACCCGTCTCAGTATCCGTCTGTCTTTCTACCCGACTCTTTAATCGTGTCTCTACCTGTCTCGCTTCCCGTTACACTACTCGTCTATCAACACGTCTGTCTGTCTATATACCCCTCTCTCTACCCGTTTGTCAAGTCGTCTCTGTACTCGTCTCTCTATCCACCACGCTACCCGTCTCCCTACCCATCTCACTACCCCTCTGTCAACCCTTTTTTGCACCTGCCTCGCTACCCGTCTGTCTATTCGTTTCGCTACCCGTTAGCTTATCTCTGTCGCTATCCGTCTCTCTACCCGTCTGTCTACCCGTTTGTTTACACGTCTATCTATCTCTCGCCAACTCTTCCCAATATTTAAACAATTTAGTAAACGGAAGCCGTTTATCTGTTATTAAATGCAAACAGGAGTAATTTATCTAAAGAGTGTAATCAGATGCAATTTTTTTAAATACATACATAAACCAGCATAATAATTCACCAGTTTTATTTTCATAGTAGTTTATGTCATTTGACAGTAAATCTCAACTTCTTCAACCCGAACTGCGTCAAGCTTTTTAAAAAAGCCCCAAGGTCCGTATAACTGGGAAGGGGAATTGTCCTCAGGGCTATTAGATACATGTTATTAAGTTAAGTGAAAGTTTCGTAATCGGGTTCGCAGCCAATTTCTTATGTCAGAAAGGGTGGCTTCACGCCATTTTAAATTCCTTTTTGTAACTTTCTTTTTCTTTTTTTGGTGGGTGGTTGGGGGGGGGGGGGGGGGTTCCAAATATATACACTTAAATTCAAACTTTTGCCCCCATGTTAATATTAGTGTTGTTTGTATTATCAATTAATACTTTGTTGATCGAGCTTCATTCGAAACAAATGTAAAAGACTTCTACAGTTTTTTTTTTTCTAGGAGAAAGTTCCGTAATCGGGCCCTAAGCTAATCGGGGAATTTAATATCATTATTGTTTCTAACTCTTATAGAGTTAAAACAATATTGTTGCTAGCATTACTCTTGTTTGTGACCAACCTCTTCTGTGTATCTGAATAGGGAAAAGTTCCGTATCATGTACTGGTTGGTGCCAAAGGCAGTTGTAGAATCTTACAAATTTTTCTAGAGAGCGGAAAAACATGTTTTTTAAAATATTTACAAATATACGTTTATTAAACCATGTTTTTGAGCCATTTTAAAAAATTAAGTACGGTGCTAAAATAAAATTTTATTGCCATTTTCGATATTTTAATAAGAAATGAAAATACATAACAAACAAATTTAACAAAACTAAGCCATTTTTGGGTACTTCTCTATTTTCCCGTCGACCACTTTTCATAACAAAAAACTATCGCCAAACTAAGATTAAACGCCAAAAATACAGTCCCATTTACTTGATGCCAGAAGCATTATACGTAGAGTTGTGGGTTTTCCGGAAAATTTTGAAATGGAAAATTTTCTAGGAAATTTTCCGAAAATTTTCCAGAAAATTTTCTAAACCACTAAATTAATAAAGTATTGTAAAATTAAACTCTCGTTCACTAGAGGCTGCAAGTAAACAAAACTGGAGTATTTTCATCAACTCTGGATGTGATGCGGTTTTGAGTTTTCCCCTTCCAACAAAAAACAATAAGCAAAAAAATTAAATAATTAGCAAATCATAGAAATTGTGATTTATAAGTTTTCAATCATGTGTAAAGCTGAAAAGTTAAAATATAATTATTCTTTAAGGTGGTTCTCAAATGATCAGCTGAACAACACGAAACTTTCTGACACAATTTCTTACTCATTTTTAAACCCAAAGGCATAAAATTGGCAGGCCTGATTATTGAAGCGATTTGCAAATGAAACGAGTTTTCCATTTTTTGATAAATAAATTACTTATCGAGTTATAGGCAATTAGTGTCACGTGACAACACATTTTTCTCCTTTCTGGCACAAGAATTCGGCTCAAAACTAAAGGTGAAAATAAAGAATTTCGCTTAGTAGCCACTGGCCAGTAGGTTGATTTTTTTTAAGTAGCCAATAACTGGCTAGTGAGGAATTTCTTTAGTAGCCAGTAAGTACATTTATGTCACTGAATATTTAATTTTTTAAAAATATGACTTCCCAGTAAACAAGTAATTTATGTACTAAATAAAAATATTTTAATTTATATTGTTTTGAATAAACTTTAGATATTAATTTTCAATCTATTTTAAATTTAAAAATAAGTTAACAGCAAAGTTATAGTACACAACATGCTTATGTAGCTAACTACATAAGTCACACTAAGCTTAGGTACTTGTGTAGCTAATTACATAAGTACTTTTTTTGGTATAATTAATATTTGAAAATAATAAAATAGGTATATTTATGCACTAAATAATAACCCACAGCATGATATCACACATGCACAACCTGTGGTCAGCGGGCCAAAAGTGACCAACATCTCCAGAAATTCAGGAATTGTGTGCATTTCGCCCATTAGTTTCGGAAAAAATTGCAAACTTTGTCATTCAGGAGTGTGGAAATCATTAATTTCATCGATCGCGCATGTAAAAATTATGAATTTCGTTGATCGGGTGTGTAAAAATCATGAATATCGTTGATTGGGTACGTAAAAATCATGAATAATGCCGATTGAGAGCAGAAAAATCATAAATTTCGTTGATCAAGTTCGTAAAAATCATGAATTTCATGATTCGAGAGCGTAACAATCAGGAATTTCGTCAATCGGGCAAGTAAAAATCACAAATTTCATCGAATGGGTGCTTAAAAATCATGAATATTGTCGAGTGGGTGCGTAAAAATCGTTAATTTTGTCGAACGGGCACAGAAAAATCATGAATTTTAGGGAAAAAAGGAAATTTGAAAATCTTGCATTTGGCTAGTTGTTTCCATATATGGGCAGTTTTTCAAGTTTAATCGCCGAGTGGCGACTGGCTAGTGCTTATTTTCACCTTTACTCAAAACGCCAACTTTGATAGTGTTTTCTGTAGGATCTTCTGTCCTTACCAAAAAAATGGAAGACTTATTTCGATTACAAAGTTTCTGAATTACAACACCTGCCTATTTCATGCGTTTCTGAACAAAAATTTACTAAAAGATGTGTCTGAAAGCAGCCCCTTTGGATTTGAGAACAGCCTTAATAACTATTATGCATATATAATCAGGGGTGATTGTGGGTTCATGAAAAAATACCTGAAATTTTAGCAAGAAAATATTTCTGTATGGAGAGAGGGGGGAGGGAACAAATAATTTATTACAGGGAGGTCAAAATATGAAAAATGTGAATTTTAATTAGGTTTAGCAAGTTAGGTTAGTTAATTGCTATTTTAGTTTTATTTTATGAATTTAACTATCAGAAAAAACAAAACGTCTGTATTGAAAATGAAAAAAATACCTAAATTCAGGTATATAACCTGAACACAATTACCTCTGTATAATGTCTCAGTAATTAATTAAAAAATACCATATTTTGCAAAATATCAAATAACAAGAGAAATGGGTGATTCATTTTCTGTGAGTGCTCTTTTATTATGAAAGGGTGAATTGACTTGTTATGAGTTGCAAATTAAACAATATGGCAAATCTTAAGTTAGAATTATAACATGTAGTTTTTGTTTAAATGGTACAGAAATTGAATAATAAAAGAAAATATGGAAAGTTCACATATGTCCTGTAAAAAATTTACTAAAAAATTGCCAGTTACACATTTAAAAATTTCCGGAAAAACATAGTGGAAAATTTTCTAGAAAATTTTCCATTTTGGAAAATTTCCCGTGGAAAATTTTCCACCCCACATCTCTAAATACGTATTTGTTATGCCATCAAGTGGTTTTTAATTCGACATTTGCGTGTATTTTTAATTATGTTTTACTGATTTATTAGTTATTTCATTCATTAAAGTAACAATTGTGTCCTTAAATTCTTATATTTTATTTATTTTGATATTTCAATGGCAACGTTCTCCCGTTTATTTAGCGTTACAGTTTGGCGATAGTTTTTTGTTATGAAAAGTGGTCGACGGGATAATAGAGAAGTACCCATTTTTTGTGATAAATAATTGTTATTGCCAGGGGGGCAAATTGTAAACAATTAATAAGCGAACTAAAAAAATTACCGGAAAAAACTTGTGGGAATCTCAAGAAAGAAATATCTGATATAAATAGCATTTAAAATCTTAAAATGGAGAAGTGGTCCGTATAAAAATGCAAAACATTATACACCTGATATAAGAATTTTTTTATTTTTTTATTTTTCCGAAAGCACAGATAAAAGGGTAAAAATCCCGGCACAGATGCCATATACTCACCACGTTGGCGCGATTTTTCCCCCGCCCCTTTGGCGAAAACTGTTTGTTGTGTTTGTTTACTTTTATTTTTTATTTTAATTCTATAGATTATTTTTATAAGTATATCAATATTAATTTAGGCACAGGTGTCATATACGCACCAGATTGGCGCGATTTTTCCCCCGCCAATTTGGCGAAAACTTTGTTTTTGAATATTAGTTACAAATACCATACAATAATAGCATGTAATTTTTTATTTCAATATAAAAATAAAATAACGTAATAAATGAAATAGCTCCTATTATTCAAAAATGGGAAATAAAAATAAATAAATGATAGTTTGATATAAATAAATATTGATATATATAATAAAAACAATTTATAGAATTAAAATAAAAAATAAAAGTTAATAAACAACAATTGAAACAAAATAACCGGGTTACCATGTGAGGCATAAAATTGCCATTTTGTTGCAATCGCGCCAATGTGGTGCGTATATGACATCCGCGCCTTTATTTATATCAAACTATTATTTATTTATTTTTATTTCCTTTTTTAAAATAATAGAAGCTGTTTCATTTATTACGTTATTTGATTTTTATATTGAAATAAAAAATCACGTGTACTATTTGTCACACTATTTGTAACTAATATTCAAAAACAAAGTTTTCCCCAAGCTGGTGGAGGGAAAAATCGCGCCAACGTGGTGCATATATGACATCTGTGCCTTGTTTCATTTCACATAGAGGTACTGCTCTATTATCCCGTCGACCACTTTTCATAACAAAAAACTATCGCCAAACTGTTAGATTAAACGCCAAAAATGCAGTCCCATTTACTTGATATCAGAAGCATTATACGTGTTTGTTACGTCATCAAGTGGTTTTTAACGCGACATTTGCGTGTATTTTTCATTATGTTTTACTGATTTATTAGTTATTTCATTCATTAAAATAACAATTGTGTCCTCAAATTCTTATATTTTATTTATTTATGTATTTTGATATTTCAATGACAACGTTCTCCCGTTTATTTGGCGATAGTTTTTTGTTATGAAAAGTGGTCGACGGGATAATAGAGAAGTACCCACATATCTATTGGTACTTTTATGTTAACTTGGCGCAGTTGATAAATCGCCAAATATTTTTCTCATAACATCTTCATATTGCATTCATTTCATTTAAATATAAATCTTTCACTGATTTCATTTGAAATACATACATTAAAAATACACGTCTTTCACTCATTTAATTTAAAATACACGCCTTTCACTAATTCCATTTAAAATACTAAAAAGGAAAAGAAAATAAGAAATAATGCCACAAATCGAAATCTTTTATTTAAACATCAAAGAATTGTTCCTAACATACACACGCGAAATAAAAAAGCTGCTAATGGTGTGATTTACGCCAAATCTCTAATCTATATAATAAAACCGTATGTCATGTGACTGTTCTCAACAGTTCCGGGATGCCGCTTCACTTTTCCATATGCCAGGTAGCCATTTTTATTCAAAATTATTTTTTCTAATAAAACTGCATAAAAGTTACATTTTTAGAAAGATCGTTCAAAATAAATTAATATTTGAGAGATGACTTACGTTCAATTATGTATACATTCTGCAATAACTTCAGTTTCAATTAGGTTCGCTGTTCAAATTCTCTATCCATGAAAGTAAACAACAACAAAAAAAAAAAGATTCATTCGTTGTGAACGTTTAAAATATTAAACCATGAATTTTTGGACCGCTGCCTGGTGTAAAAAAAAATAATCAGCACCAGTGAGACAGTCAAAGTTTACCATAATTCTGTTCCATACAACTCAACTTCCTTCGGATCTTTTCTTGATGTAAGTTGAACTCCGTGGTTGAACTCATGTAATAATATTTAATGGATCAAATTTCGAAACAAATTGTCAGCTTTTATTTTTCGTGTGTATTAATTAGAAACGATATTTTAATTTTGAAATCAAATGTTTTGATTTATGATAATATTTCTTATTTATCTATTTTCTATTTTAAAGAAAAATGTGAACGTCATGTATTTTAAATTGGAACAGCTGTCACGGACGCACCAGGGTTGGCGGAATTTTTGTTTTGCGCCATTTTGGTGAGAAAATCCCATTTTCAGGTACCTATTAGAGATTACTAAAACAGCATATACTTTTATTTTATTATGAAATAGTTTATTTTATATTAAAAACACACACACAATGATTAATTTATTATAAAGTGGGTTAAGCGGTTTTTGTCAAGAAAGATGAAATACATAACAACAAAAAATATGCGAAATGCTACCACGATCGCAAAAGTTCTTGATTTGTCTATTAGATTTTTCCGGTTTGGCGAAGGATTAAGGAAAAAAATAAATTATGAATAAAAATAATTTGTTACAATGCTTAACATACATTTAAGGGCGACCAAACTGGTCGCCAGTGGCGGCTAGTACTAATACTACTCTTACTAATCTCTAATACTTTTCAAACAGAAAAAATTCCAGATTAACTTTCCATTTTTATTAAATTGAAATATATTTTATTGTGCTGAATATTAGTGCTTGCATATTTTTTTGCTCCATGTATTCCATGAACTTTTCAATTCCGATTGTCTACGAAAATCTCCCGCCGGTGAAAATGACGTACGCACAAAATTTAGTGACGTATGTACTTTAATTGTGCTTTTTTATCTATTTTTTTAATATAACTTCCAAAAGGTTTGACACTTATTCTTGGTAATAAATAGACGACGTTGTCACCTTTATAGGTACCTGCTGTAAAAATTTGAACGAAATCCGTTAAATATTTTTTGAGTTATGCTTGACGAAAGGTTTTAATATCCATCGTAGCTATATATGGGGCAAAGTAATACTGCGCTGTGTATGAGTCTTCGTTGCACTCAGACAATAAAAATTTAACTTGTGTAGCAAATTGTTTACTTCTTTGAATTTAGAGATTTACATGTTTTTAAAGTTTGTAATCCATTTTGGGATTAAAATGTTTGATATGGCGTCTTGATTTTATTGTATTCAATATGAAACCGAGTCTCTTTTCTTGTATAGATACACTTTCTGATGCCTCAGGCACTAGGCGAATGCATCTTTTATCATCTTGTGTATGGCATGGATATTTTGACCATTCCTCCGTTTTTTCTACTTTTACCATGACCTCAATTTCTTCGTAAGGCACATTCCTCAACAGAGGTGGTTCAAAACGTAACACTCAGTGCCAGTCAATAAGTTCACAATAATACTTTGCTTTGAAGTGTATTTTTGGTACTTGAAAAATTCTTACTTCTGGTGATCCTCTATTTTCATTTCTAGCAAAAAATAGTTTCCATAGTGCTAAAGACCTGATAGGCTCTGTGTTATCCAAGAGCATTGATAATAACAAATTTTCAGGATGACAAAAGAAGATATCTAGTTGAACAACAGCGTCTAAAACTTTCTTAGATTGGGTTCCAAATATCTAGAAAATGTTATACGTTTCCAAATATACCGCTGTCCTTCTGTTATGGAGGGCTTTGTTTTATTATGAAACCATGTAAGTCCATACTTTCATAAAATATGTTGTAAGACTAATGTGATTCCCATATGGATTTTCTGTGGCCACCTACAACCTTATCGTTCTAATTGCAGCCGTTAATATGGCCGCAATTTGATTTTATTGCGGAATGGTCAAAATATCCATGCCATACACAAGATGATAAAAGATGCATTCGCCTAGTGCCTGAGGCATCAGAAAGTGTATCTATATAAGAAAAGAGACTCGGTTTCATATTGAATACAATAAAATCAATTGCTAAATTTCAAGCAAGTAGCCATCTTGAGTAAACAACTGGAACAGGATTTTTAGATGCCAGGTCAGAACCACTTTCACCATGTGATACGTCTACGTAAATATCATATAAATATTGCTGGTAACCATTCTATATATGTTATCTGACATATTCTCCACACTTATTGAAGAAAAAGGAAGCTACAGGTAGCTCCTCGCAGGTTTCGATTGCTGTACCAATTGGGCCCACAAAAGGCCAATTGTTGCACATCTAAAGAATGTAGTAAATGTTGTAAAGTCCTTTAGCTTCTGCTGTTGCAAATGTAAGTGTCCAATATGCAGAGAGTCAGGTTCCTTTACAAAACTATAATGCTCCTCCTTTGTGATCTTTGTGTAGTACATTGTGCTCTTCATCACTAGCACTTTTATATTGTCTTTTTCTTTTCGGCAAATAATCCAGTTAACATAGACAGAGACACGGCTAAATTGCTTGTCTCTGCTACTAAATTTCAAACCTTTCTACGCTATCGACAAATTTTGTTGCAATCTACTAAATTCGAAGTCTCTTTTATTGTGTACAATTCCAATATCTCGTAAAACAGCACTGGTTAATTGAAGCAGCTGCTCTATTCCAAATTTCGTATATAACAATGTAGTTTTAAAAAATAATTTTATACATTTAATATAAACGGTAAACGATTTGCCATCCTCTGGATGTAATAATTACACTATACAAATGATTATTTAACTCTTATTTTTAATTATATTTTTAAGCTCAAAATTTGCATAAAAATCGATTTTTCGTCAAATATTTAAGTGTCTTGGGGCACCTGGAAGACATTTATCGAAGTTAAAGCTGTTTTTCATGTGTGTTAGTGTGCTTAAAAGGAAACTTTCGCATCCCGCGCTAAAAGTAATTAAAAAAATAAATAAAGAATGAAAAAAACAAAAAAAATATATAAATTTTCATAAAACTTTAAATTTTTAGCTATTTTTGGGGCACCGGAAGATATGAATGGATTTCAATTAAAAAAAAATGTAAACTAATATGCATAAAACACAACTTTTGCACCACGCGCTAAAAGTAGTTTTAAAGAATAATAAAAATAATAAAATATATAAATTTTCATAAAAATTTCATTTTTTAACTATTTTTTGGGCACTTGGGGCACCGGAAGATATGAATGGATTTCAATAAAAAAACAGATGTAAACTAATATACATAAAAGGCAACTTTTGTACCCCGCGCCGATTTAATTATCCACATTTCGATTTTTCGATCCACCCTAATAATTATATGAGTTCTGGAAATAAAGCACAGTTAGAGAAAAAACCTTGAGGGAGGGGCCGCGAGGTGGCGCACGGTCAAGTTCTCAACAACAAACACTAACTTTGTCTGTCGGTATGCATCAACTGAATACGGGCTTGTACTTTTATTAGGAACATAAATTTAATTTTTACAAAAGCTGTTATTCTAAAATAGTGGTATTATCTATATAAAACAGCGATTAAACGTTACGGGTGAAGCTAAAAATGTTAAATTTTATAAATGTAATTAGTTCTGTTGAAATCAGAGCAGTAGATTTGGATTTATTAATAAGGAGGGTCAATTAACGAAAAATCCGCCGCCAGGTATTTCAAGTAAAATATATGTGATCTTTAATAAAAAGTCGATTACCCTCACCTCTCCCCATCCTTTCAATTTTAACAAATAATTTGTTAAATAAAGTTTTCTATATTAATAATCTCTATCGTACTAATATATGTCATGCAAAAAACTCCTTAAACACAGCTAATTATCATTCATTTAATCAATAAAATCCGTTAAAATTAAGTTTTTAGCATTTGGCAACGGTTAATTATTAAGTTGATTGTCTACACGTCATATAATCTCCGAACCATTGATTTTAAACACTGTACTCGCAATTTGCAATGATCCCTACCTTGATTTATTTAATGACTTCTGCGGAGATTTTATTCAACCAACCAACCGAAGATTAAAAAGCGTATTTTGATGAGATCTCTTAGTCATTGGATTTTAATTAATATTTGATTTATCAAAAATCTATTTAAAATTTTCGAATTTTTTGCCCCAATCGTTCATGACCGCCCTACCAGCTACCCGTGTGCAAAATTTCGTAGCCCTGCGCCCTGCGGTTTTCGAGTTTTTGAGGTTACATAGATAGATACGCGAACGGTTTTTAATAGTATAGATTATCAAAAATCTATTTAAAATTTTCGAATTTTTTGCCCCAATCGTTCATGACCGCCCTACCAGCTACCCGTGTGCAAAATTTCGTAGCCCTGCGCCCTGCGGTTTTCGAGTTTTTGAGGTTACATAGATAGATACGCGAACGGTTTTTAATAGTATAGATATAGTTCATCTTGAAGATGCTTAACTCAATTAAAAACCACCTTTAAGCAATTCAAGCTCATACTCAGTTATGCTTACGGATTCTTTTGTGTAGCCCTGTATATGATCGATAGCATTTTTACACACCACGTTGTATGCAAAAATTTAATTAAACTTAAAAACGCATACCATAACTGAAAACGCATTTCCAACAATTATCGCTAATAGACACTGCTTTGGATACAGTATTATATCCGAAATAGTTTGTGTGTCCCTGTAAATGAACAATAAATACTATGCGCATCATATTCTACGACAAGTGATCATGTAGAAAATCTCAGCAATGTACATCAATTTCATTGTATTTGAAATAGTGTAACATAATTAAAATACCCTGCGAACAGTTTTCCCCCCTAAACCATTATGTACAAAAGAATTCGTTGTTTTGTGTGGCCCTGTAAATGATTGATAAATGCTTTACACACCATATTCTACAGAAAGTATGGTTTAGTGCACCTCAGAAATTCATATCAATTTCGTTATGTTTGTAATAGTGTAATATGAACAACATACACCACAAACGATTTTTCCCCATAGATCATAATATAACGGAATTCTTTTGAGTGCTTCTGTAAACGAACTATAAGTGCTACATATACCATATTCTACAGTAAGAATATTGCAGTGGACTCCAGTTATGTATATCACCATCAAAATCTTTGAAATAGTGTAATATCATTAAAATACACTACAAAGGACTTTTTCTCATAGACCATAATGCAACGGCATTCTTTTGAATAAATGAACTATAAGAGCTGCACGCATCGTTTTCAATACCGAACATGCCAAGGTAAACTTTAATAACGTATATCTATTACATGGCAATCCGAGTAATATTTACGCGAGTTAGAGCTCGAACAGACAGAGTGACAGACGTCTAGAGAAACCGAATGCATAAACACTTTTCAACTATATGTTGGAAAGTGTTAAAAAGAAAAGTCACTTACAAATGATTACTGAATGAAATTTTACAATTTTAACTAGCATCTTCACAGCTTTAACAAGTTGGATGGTAAGACAGTAACGAAAATATTTCGTCTCTGGATATGTAAATGACACATACATTTAAGATCGTGTTGTCACGTTGTTGTTACATTTCAGGAAATAAAAGACGAATTTCCGGGTAATTTCAGAATGGCTAATAAATAATTAATGAATAGACTTTGGATAGTCTTAATCTACACTGCAAGTAAAAAAAAATGCTGATTTTACGGTATAATACGCCAGTATTATACCGTAAAATCAACAATTATTTCTTTTGCAGTGTACTCTTAGTTATGATGCAAAATACGAAAATAAACGAATGCAACAATTGCCGTCAGTTAGGATTTTTTTGTCAGGCGTAGACACAAGATTTCATTTATGATTTTCAAAACCAAACTGATATAGATTCGAACACAGTCATACGATGCGAAAATGAGACGCGCGTTCGAATCAGGTTGCACCCAACCTGAATCCGAAAATCCTCTTTGAAATCAATTCGAGACCCGACAAAATATTTTTTGTTGATCTACATTTTGAATATTTGAAGGAGTGATGCTTTGAGACCTATAGCTACAAAGGCTGTTTTTTCAAATGATCCATATATATATACGTATTTTATTCACAGAAACACATACATGACTTCGACAATTCCATAAATCTTCTTTGACGAGATAGCACAAGGAAATTTACAACACCAGAGAGTTACAACCAGGAGTTCCACAAAGTGCGTGCAATGGAGCTGGCAGGAGTCGAACCCGTCGGCCTGATTCCCACGCTCTCAAGCGATTAGTGGAATGGTGTCTTAACCACTCGGCCATGGAGGCACCATTTCTATTCAAATTTATTAGTGGAATCTGGTGTAAACAAACAATATTAAACGAAACCCTTTGTGCGATCTTCGATCACACTTACCCACTTGTTTTATTTGCTAAGAAAAAGGGATGTTGACAACAGAAATAATATATAGGATCATCGTGGCTCTCTTTTACATATCTTTCGAACAATAACACCGGCCGGTAAAACAAAATGCTCTCAGTAAAAATAACGGTCGATTCTTATAGATTTCACATTACTAAATAGAAACATGGGCAATGAAATTACCACATCACACCTTTATTTTTTGGAAGAGGAGGGGGAAGGCTTGATTTTAAAATTTACGTAATTTATGTCTTACTAAAGCATTAGTGGAATTGTGAAATAATAGAATGTATGCAATAATATGTAACTAATCTAGAATGTAAAACATTCCTGAAATACAACGGCAAAAGGGAAAACAATATTTTAGCAGATTACTGCTGGACACCTAAGGGGGTAAAACACACACACACACATACACACAAAAATTTATATAGTTATATATGTGTGTCAAAAATCAACATAATAGCTTTTCATCATCAATTTTACTCATTTGTTATCCAAGTCAGTGAAAACGAAACGCCGTTTTATAAGTTTTTAATTTTATCTAACATTATAAATTACTAATAATATAGCAATCATTCATTATTCTTTATTACTATAAAACATTTCTCATAAAAATGTTACGTGATGACGCAATTTGGATGTCATATTTAGATTTAGGAATGACAGATTGCACAGTTCAAATATTTACTTTGTAGAGGGGCAAAATTTTTATTGTTTTGTCGACAGGTGTCAGACAATCTTTAAATAAATCTTTTAAAGCATGCAGCATGAAACTAAGTATTCTAAAATGGCAGATTACTTTTAAAATTTAAATAAGAAAGAAAAGCACCGCTCCGGAGCCCAGTGCAATAACGCTTCCGAAAAACGAATCCTAAATTATCCTTTCCTTTCCCTCCCATCTCCAATCTTTTGTATCAAAACACTTATAAAGTGACGTAATATGTCACTCACGTAAGAGATGGAGATGAAACAGGCTCGATTTTTATATTTTGTCTTCGGGTTTGGACAGACTCGAGCTCAATCAGTCTTAAATTTAAAACTTTATTTATTTCCATTTCAAATCATTTTAATGCTATTTTGATGAGAATAAAGAGTAAACAGAAAGTCTTTTTCTATTCTGCATAGCTGCGAACTATTCATTTTTTGTGTGAACACTATTTCCGAATCATAATCCGGAGCTTATTGAATCGCAGAATTCTGCAATTAATTAACATTAAGATTACGCAAAGGTTTCTATTTGGAAGTAGTAATAACTAAAAAAGTGGAATAGTTGATAGCTAAGTATACGCAGATAGATGTATTTAAAATTTTTATTTTGCTAAAATAAAAATGCATTAAATTTTGAAAATAATGTATGAAATATAAATATGCAGATTGGAGTGACGGTGGAGGGGGGGGGGGGGTATGCTACGGGTCTTAGAACTGCAGATTATTAGGGCTCCGGTACTTTTTTTCTTAGAAATTAAGCCTTGCAGCTTTAACAAGTTGGGTGATAAGACAGTAACGAAAATATTTCGTTTCTGGATATGTAATGACACATACATTTAAGATCGTGTTGTCACGTTGTTGTTACATTTCAGGAAATAAAAGACGAATTTCCGGGTAATTTCAGAATGGTTAATAAATAATTAATGAATAGAAGAGACTTTGGATAAACTTAATCTACAGTGCAAAAAAAAAAAAAAAAAAAAAAAAATGCTGATTTTACGGTATAATCAACAATTTTTTTTTTTAAAGTGTACTCTCAGTTATAATGCAAAATACGAAAATAAACGAATGCAACAATTGCCGTCAGTTAGGAATTTTTCGTCAGGCGTAGACACAAGAAATCATTTATGATTTTCAAAACCAAACTGTTATAGATTCGAACACAGTCATACGATGCGAAAGAGAGACGCGTTCCAATCAGGTTGCACCCAACCTGAATACGAAAATCCTCTTTGAAATCAATTCGAGACCCGACAAAATATTTTTGGTTGATCTGCATTTTGAATATTTGAAGGAGTGATGCTTTGAGACCTATAGCTACAAAGGCTGTTTTTTCAAATGATCCATATATATATACGTATTTTATTCACAGAAACATATAGGGGAGAGGGGGGCACAGTGGGGCAATTTTTACTTGTTTTATGATAATTTCTTTCCTTTTAATTAAAAAAATAAAACAAATACAGAGCAATATTTTGGCAACTTTTAGCTTTCATTGTAATTTTTTTCATAATATATACTTATTTTATTCTTTAAAAAAAATTTAATTTTCAAAAGGTACTCAAGATGTACCATTGTGCCCCCTGGTGGGGTTCAGTGGGACAGGGAATCGGGTACAGTGGGACGGTGAGTAATGCATATACAAAATTAGCTATATTATCACAACACTCATTAAATACAGGTTTAGATATTGAACATAGAAGATATGAAAGCCATTTTCAAATGATAAGACTTAAAAATAGTTATAATAATGGAACACATTTAAGAGTTGAAAAACTCTTTGCAAAATAATGTATGATGAATTGAAAATAATAAAGTAACACATCAAATTAAACATTAAAGGATAACAAAAATTTCTCAAAAGTTCATTTTATCATGGAATAACCTTGCAAGTCTACAGGAAATGATAATTGTGTCAATGTTCTTTCTGTTCCTCCGCAAGCCATTGGTTTTGGTAATTTCATTTCAATGTCAGCAAAAACAGCTGAGTATGTTGTCTCATCATCAAGAAAAAGTTGTATGCTGGCCAAAGTCTTTTCATATACTTTACTTCAAAGTCAATTTCACTTTTATTTATAATTTCTGCAACATAATAGCATGTGGCTCCTTTCTTTTTCCCACACACTTTGACTAATACAAAATATCCAATATTAATAAAAACGCTTTCTCTATTTTCGATATCATCCTCAAAAATACTTTTTCTTTCTTCCACCTCATCGTCAGAAACAGGGGTCGGAAGTAGCACGCTACAAGTAGCGAGACTACTGTAGCTTCTACTTTTTGTAGTAGTTTGTAGTGTAGCGCGCTACATGTTGAACAATGCAGTGTAGCGAGTAGCGCGATACAAAAAATCCGTAGTTTATAGCAAGAACCGATGCTACTTTTAACGCTACTTCAGGAGTGCGAAATGTA
Source organism: Maratus michaelseni (assembly GCA_963931845.1). Taxonomy (NCBI): domain Eukaryota; kingdom Metazoa; phylum Arthropoda; class Arachnida; order Araneae; family Salticidae; genus Maratus; species Maratus michaelseni. Next base: position 124,594,124 of record OZ007595.1, read on the forward strand.
CCATTCTGCAAATTTCCCGAAGTTTGCTTCTTTTGTTCAAAATTTGTTCTGCTCAACAGTTTGCGAATCTCAGCTGCAGCGTATAACAATGTGAGCATGAAGTGATAGATTTTACCCATTGACACTTGCTGCAAAATCAAGTACTAATCCAACAAAAGGAATTAATTTTATTTCGGGCAACACTTGCCTATTTACTCATTAATAAGTTCTCATGTTTTAACACCGGTTTCTTAATATTCGTAACTTCTTTATTTATTTATTTATTATTTGCATCTAGAGTTGTTTGTCTGTAATTTTTTTTAGATTATAATGTAAATTTTTTGTTCCTGTAGATTTATTTTAGATTATAATCTCTCTTAATTTTGCTACAAAATTTAATGTGTGTATAAATTAACATTTTGGAGACAAACAAATTTTTTTTTCTTTAATGCCCTCAATTATGTTGCATTTATTTAATTATATTCCAGCAGACGCGATATAACGAGGGGTCGCTTTATTATTTAATTCGTGTCTTCATTTCTAGCGTAAATTTAACCCTTTAACAAAATCTGAAAGTAGCGAAGTAGTGACTATTTTTGAAAAGTAGTTTGTAGTCGCTACATTTTAAAACAAGTAGTTGTAGTTGTAGTTAACTATATTTTCGATAAAGTAGTTGTAGTTCGAAACAATAAAAAAGTATTTTTTCCGACCCCTAGTCAGAAACACTATCACTTGAAGAGAGGTTCCAATCCTCGTCTTCTGAAGAACTGCTTTACCATAAATTTTTATTTACAATCTTTTTTTTTTTTTTTTTTTTTGGTTATCAATTTCGAAACATTAGAAGAATACTTCTTTTTCCTTTATTTTGCTTTTCAATTCTTTCAAAAGTTTCCTGCTCTATTCTACTTTTTACAGGTGTATCAGTCAATAATTATAATTCCCTCTTATTTCGGTTGCTCTTAGAATTATCAGGTGCATGGCATTTTGGTAGAGGCCTTATTAGTTCTGGTGACAAAACAGGTTCATCAACTTTCTGGTTTACCACCAGAGATAAATTTAAATTGGAGCACCCTGGTTGTGACTCTTCTGTGAATGGTCTAGATTTACTAGCTTCACTTGACTCATGTGATAGAATGACATGTTCAGTAGTTGATATGTCAGCAACACCTGCTGATGGAACATCGGTAACACTTGCATATCTATGAAGTCTTCTTCAGTATAAACGTTGTTATTACATGGAAAAATGCCTGTAGATGAAAATACAGATAGGATGTTCTTTGCGCAAACGGCCAGAGGATAAGCCTTGCCAACAAGCTCGGCTATATAGTCTAAAATATATTTACTCTGGGGTACAGTGGGACGTGTCCCACTGTGCCCCTTTCAACATGTTCCACTCTACCCCCCAAGGAGTATTTTTAAATCCAAAGTCAAAAGTTGCAAAAAATTTATTAATAGAATTAAGAACATTGCACACATGTAATGAAGAAAGTTTAAGCTTTAAATTAATGCAATGATATTCATTATTGGATGATATTTCATTGTTCAAATCCAAAAAAGTAAAATTTACCTAATTCTTCCAACAGTGATAGTAAAAACAAAAATGGCTGTAATTTCCCTACAAAATGAAATGCGACTGAGACTAGTTTACACAGTGTTGACATACAGGTTAACTAAATGAAGCATACTTTTCTAATTGTTGAGTATTTGAATGGTAGGAAAAATGCCCTTTGTCCCACTGTGCCCCGTGTCCCACTGTGCCCCCCTTTCCCCTACATGACTTCGACAATTCCATAAATCTTCTTAGACGAGATAGCACAAGGAAATTTACAACACCAGAGAGTTACAACCAGGAACTCCACAAAGTGCGTGCAATGGAGCTGGCGGGAGTCGAACCCGCCGGCCTGATTCTTACGCTCTCAAGCGATTAGTGGAATGGTGTCTTAACCACTCGGCCACGGAGTACCCTTGTTGACCTAAAACCCGACTAGAAACCAACAAAATAATTTTGAATGATTCGAACCTATCCCTAAACTCGAAAGAAATTTGCCAATAAGGCGATTTTTCCCGTTTTAACCGGTTTGTCTGTCTGTCCGTACTCTAACTCGTGTAAATATACTCGAATTTCCATGCAATTGTTTTATGTTATTGAAGTTACTCTATGATGTTACGTTATTGAAGTTACGAAGTTATGTTACTAAAAGAATGTTCGGCATTGAAAATGAAGTGTGTAGCATTTATAGTTCGTTTACAAGGACACTCAAAAGAATTCCGTTACATTACGATCGATGGGGAAGAAAATGTTTGCGGTGTATTTGAATGGTGTTACACTATTTCAAACATATTGAAATTGATATATATCACTGAGCTGCACTAAAAAATGCTTACTATATAGAATATGGTATAGATAGGATTTATCGTTCATTTACAAGGAATTTGTTTACAGTACTGTCTATGAACAATAATTGCTGGAAGTGCGTTTTCAGCTGTGGTACGCGTTTTTAAATGTAACTAGTTTTTCGACTATTACTTATTGTGCACATATTCTATAGATCATATACAGGGTAGCACAAACATATCCAATACATTTCAGTTTATTGACGGAAATCGCTGAAGTGGAATTTTCAATTCTGTCATACATTTACTAACTGAATTAAACTTTAGCATACTATGTAGTATATAAACAAATCCACAGATCATATACAGGGCTGCACAAAGAATTCGGATATTTTTACGACTGTTGAAGGTAATTCCTGAAATTGGGTATTCAAATGTGTTATGTTTTTTTTTTTCTAAATTGTTTATTTAGACATCATCTTTCACCTTATTAAACTATGAAGTTTTGATACGGTATTCGGAATTTGTTGGAAAGTGTTTCATAATCTATGCTTTACGCATGATTTTTCGTTCTTGTTTATAATTATTTCACTGAGCTCTGACATCCTATAAAATTTGCTTCATTTTGTTATAAAATATCCCGAGTTCACCAGTTTGGGATCCTTCTTTTGTTTGAAATTGTTTAAAATATAGCCAAAATCCTATGCCAATAAAACAAGAAGATGAACAAAAATAAATGCATAACGAAATATTTTTTTCACATTAAATATTTATTCAATAAAAAATTTCTTTTTTTAAATAATGCATTCATAGTTGTAATTTATATACAACTTGTTTTTGAAAAGGTAGAAATTACAAACTTAGCATATGGATAGTAGATAAAAATATCAAACGAATGCAGTGATATCGATACGTTTTGTTTCACTCTTCGAATAAAGTCCACTTTAATGCGTGGTGTTGATGTTTAACGTTAGGGGGATGAACTTTGACATTATTAAGGTTTCACATTAAGCAGATTTTATTGCTTACTTTTATCTAAACGATCATAAAATGAATCAATTGAATGAGGTGATTAACTTAAAATGGTTATAGATGATACTTCCGAACAGGGCTTTACAAATTTAATAAAATCTAATAGCCAGCAAAAAATTCTAGTCGCCTCCATCGATTTTCAAAAAAGCACAAATGTGTTTTAGGAATTAATTGAGAAAAAATAATAACAAACATAGTTTAGAAATGTTAATTACATAGTTTAGAATAGTACACGATTTAGTTTTATAGATTTACTTTAAATGAATTACTTATAATCACGTATATGTTATTATTCGTTAAAATTAATTTGATAGATTAATCAGTTTTAATTCTGAACACAAAAATGTGATATGAAACTTACAAAAAAACTTGTATTTTTTAATATGATATCCAATTTTAGTTTCCACAGAGGCTGGATTGACACTATTTCTTACTGTTTTATTGAAACTTACCCCCTCCTCCCACATTCTATTTACATAACATGGTAGAGCGGCAAAAGGTGGCGTTTTCTGTGCATGAGATGGAAAATGCCTTTTTAACTTGGTTCTTCCATTAAAAATACCACAGAAGAGGAAGATGGCTGCTTGCTACGCATAAGTAGGAGTGAGGGAGAGAAAAAAATACCATTTGTGCTCATTTCATAATGAGCTCTGCCCCTTGAACCTCCATGGAAGACAATTTTTAATTCTTCATTTTTTTTATATGTTCATGGGCTTAAAAATTACCTTAAACCGAAGGTTTAATGTTGCATAATCCGTCTGATGGAGGAAAAAAATGAAAAAAAGATTGTTTTGATTCTGCATCTTAAAGAATGGTAGAAACATATTTTTGAATGTTTAATTTTAACAAAATCCTTTTTAATCCTTTTTAATTGTTTAATTTTCAGGGCTAGTAAATATCATAGTATTTTTGAAAATATAAAAAATATCGATATTTTTATATATATTATCCGATATTTTATATATATATCCGCTATTTTCAAAATAGTTAAGTTACTGCTGATTATAAATATTTTCAGACTTAGTATAATTAAAAACTAAAACATATTGCACTTAACAAGAAAACTTATTAAAACACTACTCTAAATGTCTTTATCTTTCTTTTTTCACTTATATAACAAAATTGAAGACCAACTAATTGAAAACAGAAATAACATACAATTTCTTTCATCAAAAAAGAAAATACAGGATTCAGTATCAAGAAAATTTTATGTTTTATACAGCAACATTTTAAATTCTAAATATATATATATATATAATATATTTTTTGAAATAGTTAAACATAAATGTAAGCTTGTCTAATTTTTCATTCTTTAACCTGTTGTGCAGTTTAAACTAAACAACAACCAGACCAGAAAAGAGTCTTTCTAATTAAGTTGCAAATAACTAATTATCTAAATTAGACGGTTTATCTTTCAATTCCTGTTTTAAGTTAATATTCTCCCACATGATTATTTGTAGGGCATTTAAAAATTCAGCTTGAAACACAAAGCCTGGAAAATATTACTATTATTACTATTATTATTATTTTTGCTTAAAAAGTCACTGCCAGAGGCAAAAGTACTTTATCTACAGAACGAATCGGTCAATAACATTTGAAAAATTCATTTACACCTATTTTGATTGAAAATATCAAAATATCATACACAGTGATATTTTGAAAATAAATATAAAATATATGAAAATATCAAACATATCAAACGTCAGGATATTTTGAAAATAAACATCGGATATATATCATGATAGTATGTCTTGATATATATCCTTTGATATATATCGCCAAACCCTGTAAATTTCTGTGTTGTTTTTATGTTGATATGTTTAAAAATTGTCTTACATGGGAGTTCTGACAGAAAAAAAAATATTTAGCTTATTTCCTGTAACTGTTTGAAAAAATTCGGACCAGGGTGAGGACATGGACAACAATCATATATATTCCAAACTCTTGCCCCTACCTAGATCTCATTCTGCCGGCGCACAGAGGAGTACTTGAGGCAAAAACCTGGCAAAAGTGCAAAAATTAAAATTTCCTCAACAATTGCAAAAATCATATTCTATAATAGCTCTAAGTGGTGCGTCGGTCTATGACATTTTTCAGAAGCATGAGCAATAACCAACCGATCCGGCCAATATCCGGTAGCTCCTAGCCGCAGTTGAAGAGAAGGTTTCTTTGTGAAAATTTGTTCTTTTTTATTAAGTTTCAGCTTTGTTATTATGTTTAAATGTATATTTTTATATGTGTATTTAAATCGTTTTATTTTTAATATAATAAAAATAATTATAATTAAAAATTAGTTACTTTTATAAAGCCAATTTAGCTCTATTTAATTTTTTTTAAAGTATATTGAAAGCTTTTTAAAAGTGTGTCAGGGTTTGTCGTACCATTTTTGAATTATAATCGTATTGGTTATAGTTTTGAAGGCTAATTTAAAAAAGAAAATGTTGCGCATATAGTTGCCATTTATATATATATATATGTATATATATGTTTTTTGGGGGGTGGATAGTAATCTATTAAAAACACTCAAAAACCAGCATCTCTACTATAGAGACTCTGCTAAATACTAAATGCAAGTAATATCTATATTATATACATTGGTTTATATAAATAATTAAACTTTTATATACAGTAAAATTAATCACATTTAATTAAACGTTACTTGTAAATAAAACAAATCGATCATCAACAATTACTTTTCTCTTATAAATAGTAAGCAGTTAAGTAAACTGTATTATCTATTCATTATTCCAATAAAAGCATACATTTATGTGTATATCATTAATTAAGTGTATGTATTTACTAATAGTAAGTCAATAGCAATGGTTTTAGCTTTAAAACACATGAAATATAATTTTAGCCAGGATTTTGTTTCAAATACTCCACTGTGCGAACTTACGACAATGTGGGGGTGTAAGGCTAATTATAAGCAACTACTCAAACTATGGATTTATTTATTGATCGCAAAATGAACCTCTAAAAATAACTTTCTCCGAAGGATAAGTAACTTTAAGAAATAACGCCCCCGCTGAACACATTTTTCATGGTTGACAAAAAACAACAGTAACAGTGACAAAAAAAATATTTTTTTCCCTGTGTAATTTATTTACCTTGATGAACCTTAAATGGTGTCATTTGCTGTTTAGAAACAGTTTTCAAACTAATTAGGTCATATGTATTTATTACACATACAACCAGCTAATGAGGGTATCAATCAGGATTGCCAGATTTTATCTTACCAAATTGGGAATTTTAGTATGTATTGTAAAAAATAAATCGGTCATGTACGAGTATAACTCGCGCTGAAAATGTCCCGTACATTAAATTTATTAATTACTCCATTACTTAACAATAACATTTTACTAACATTTTATTAACATTTACTTATTAAATTAACGTTATTATTAACCCCTAATTTTTTCATAATTTTAGTTTCAGTAGATTCGGAAATAGAAGCTGTGGGGGGACATATTTTTCCAGTATACTTTCGGCGATATCTCTGAAAATATTGTTATGAATTTTGTATATATTTGTAACTATTTCATTTATTTTATTTTATTGTGGTGAAAATTGCAGCATTATTTAAGTATTTCCTATTGAGCATCATGTAACTGTATGCAAAAGGCCTCGGGTGCTTTGCAAGAAAAGCAACCTTACAGCAACGTGTTTACAATGGAGGTCTATGGAGAAATCGCCAAGGAATGGGTTTATCGCCAAGTTGGCGATGGTTTTGGCGACTTATTTTTGTCGCAAAATTTGGCGATATATCGCCAAATGTCGCCAAGTTGGCGACGAATTTGGCGACATTTTGTGGACACCCCCCCCCCCCCATTGTACTTGTACATTGGTGTCCTTTCTCGCTTGGGGTCCTCTATCGAGAGTTGAAGCACTTTCTGGTAATTTCTAGCATCCGAAAGCTCTGGAAAATTCTGGAATGATCTCTAAAACCTATATAAGGGCCAGCTGGGACCTCCATGGGTCAGTTCTCTGTCAACTGCGATTGAATACGCACGAGAGGCTTTGAATTGAGACTGTGTTTCTCTGAGCGATTTTGTATCTGGTACGCCGTATTGAACGTTTTGTTCTGAGTGAAAATTTTCTGTGCTTTTATTAGATTTAAAGATTTCTGAATATGTGTGGCTTTAAAAAGATATCTGTGTTCTTATATAACTGTTTGGAGTAAATAAAGCCTGTTGATTGTTCTTATATATTGGCATCAATCCTTTCGAACCCCTAGCTCACAACAATATTATACCTACAATTAAAACAAATATATTTCTGAGTTCGATGTTATACGAGATCTTTCAAACGATACCTACACGATATGTAAAAAGAAAGATTTTTCTTCACGTAACTTAATTAATACCTCGGCTAATTACCGACAATTATTTCGAAAATCATTATCAAATATCCGTAGATGATTCTGCGTCGATAGATACCTCGAGTGCCCGTTAACACCACCGCTGACCGCCCGAAAAGTAAAATTTGTTTTTCTCCAAAACTATATTACCTAGGATAATCGCTCTAGTTTTCCTGCAAGGTTTAAATAAACTCCTATTACCCCTATTTTTTTCATAATTTTAGTTTCAGTAGATTCGGAAATATACGGAGGGGGGGGGGCATATTTTTGCGGTGCATTTTCGACGATATCCTCTGAAAGTATAATACCTACAACTAAAGCAATTTTTCAGTTCAATATTACGAGATCTTTCACACGATACCCTACACGATACACAAAAAAGAAAACTTTTTTTTTTTTTTCAAGTAACTTAATTAGCCCCTACATTTTTCTTAAACATGCTTGTGAATGGCTAATAATCTGAAAATATGTGGGTATGAAAAGGCTTTATAACTTTCCCAAGTTTGAACTTTCCACATCCCATAGTTTACGAGAAAAAGGGTTCTGACAGACGGACAGACATACACAAGAGCAGGACTTGACGAATGCGGCCGCCAGGTCGCCACTGGCGGCCAAGTTTTTTCATCTGGCGACCACATTATATGGCAATTTTGTTTGTACAAAACTGACTTAAAAAAGGAGCACAAACTGCCTTTTTATCTCTCCTCGTAATTCTTATACATTATAGATATTGCAAAATTACAAAATATTAAGAAATATAGAAATTATATTCAAACAAAAGTATTTTTTGTTTTTTCTATTAGTTTTGTAAAAATAAGTTCATAAAATGTGAATTTTAAAATTAAAAAAATTAAATTATTTGACTGACTTTGACAGGAAAATGGGCATTTATTTATTTATTTATTTTATTTTATTATTGTTTTACTATTTCATCAGATATAGATTTTACAGCACTCAACTATCCGGACATTTAAAGAATTCGGAAATCAGTATTTTCCGATCATGCCGGTTAATTCACACCTTTACAGTATTAGGTAGCTTTCAATACAAACAAGTATAAAGCTACCTATTGCAGCCGTTCGGAGGAAAGCAATTCCGGAAAATTTTGATATATTTTCACCGATCATGACCCCCAGACCCCAAAACCACCCTCCGTTCAAATGTTGATTTATATATATATATATATATATATATATATATCTGACCTATGTCATACGATAACGCCCGTATTTATAAATCGATTTTGATGAAACTAATTGTGTGTATTAAGGTCACTAATGTCTCGACCGAGTTCGTTGGCCAGCTTGGTCCGCCATTTTGTTTCAAGATGGCGGCCATTTAAAAATTTAAAACTAAAATAAATATACAAAAAAGTTAAAAATTCAAATTTATTTTATACTTACGTGTTAGGCCTTGATACGAGGATTCCAGAGCATTTTTTGGTTTACCTCTATCTTAAAAAATGGCTGAGATAGAGCAGTTTGAAATTCTAGGGTGGCTGACATTTTGAAACAAAACAGCACATTAACGCGATTACTCGCAAATTATTTTCTTTCATTGTTGTAATAATTTTCCCAATCATACGCATAAAACTATATATTTATATCCGTTAGCGCAAAAATCTCGCCAAAATTGGCGACATTTGGCGAAATATCGCCAAATTTGGCGACCAAAATAAGTCTTCATAAATGAAGCCAATTTGGCTATTGCTCAATAATTTGGCGAATTTCTTATTCAAATTCAGTATTAACGAATCTTTTGTAAACGTTTCTTTGCATTTTAACTTGCTATTTTCGTTTAACATTAGCTAAAATTTTAAAACGAAGATATAGGAAAGCTACCTTTTCCTCCCGGTACAGGCCGGAAGGACTTTTTTTTTTTTCAGATATATATAATTTGATAAATTTTATTAGAAAACTTAGTTAATATTACCTTTCTAAATCATGTACTATTCTAAACCATATGTAAACTAATAATTTTAAGTTATGCTTCTTCTTCTTCTTTTTTTTTTTCAATTGATTCATAAAAAAAACTTATCTTGTGTTTGCTTAAGCTCAACTAGCACCTCCCATATCTAAGTAAACAATTTGGAAACGCATAACACATTTGAAAACCCAATTTCAGCAAGTACCACCAATAGTCGAAAAACTATTCAAATTCTTTTGTGAAGCCCTGTATATCATCTACAGATGTGTGTGTATGTTTATATATATATATATAGCGCATAGTATGTTAAAATTCAGTTCAGTTAGGAAACGCATAATACAGTTGAAAATTCTTTTCCAGGAATTTCCGACAATGAACGACAATGTACTGGAATTCTTTTGTGCAGCCCTGTATCTTATCTGCAAAATTTATACGCATGAAGTAATATGGAACAAATTAGTAAAATTTAAAAACACACAACTGAATAACCACAACTGAAAACGCACTTCCAGCAAAATTATCGTTCATCGACAGTAGTATAACCGAATTATTTTGTGTGTCCCTGTCAAGGAACGATAAAATGCTATGCACACTATATATTTATATTCTACAGTAAGCTTTTTGTATTGCACTTCAGTGAGGTGTATCAATTTCAACATGTTTGATATAGAGTATAACATTATTAAAATGCATTGCAAACGATTTTTCCCCATAGACCATAATGTAACGAAATTCTTTTGTGTCCCTGTAAAGTAAACGAACTGTAACATTACATTTTCCATACCGAACATGCCATAATAATCCTCAGTAACACATACTACTGGCACATGTTTACAAGTTCATTACATTTTTTTTAAAAATGTAAACTTATTCAACCACTACATTTTCCGTTAGTGTAGGTTACTTTTTTTTTTATTGGCCTATTTACTGCAGATGTGGCTCAATGCATTATTTCATACTTGACTTGAATGATGCAGCAGCTTACCCGTCCAGGTGTGAAATATCTTGACTTGCACTCGTTCAATTTTTAATGGTGGTTTTAATTTTTTCCTCGGTTACAGTTAGTTAATGTTACCAATATTTAATTTTTTTTCTTACTTATTAGTTAATCATAATTTTATGTTGATGAAATTTTTGACGCTTGTTTATTTTTTTCCTTCGTACAAATAGTTCACTGGTCGTTCTTTGAGATTTTGGTTCTTTGCAAATTTGTGCTTTGGTTCGTTGATATATTTTTTCTTTTATTTAGGTTTTAGTTCATTGTGAGTTCACGGTAAATATTCACAGTCTTTGTTCTTTGCTTGTTCAAAAAGTTTACATTGGTTCACTTACATATTATTGTTTAAAGCTAATTCACAGAAAGTTCTACGAATATGGACATATCTTTGGGTTCTTCATTAATTCTTTTGACACAGCATTATATACTGTTTTTTAAAGCTTTTAAATTTTAACCGTGGTTCGAATTCTTGGCCTTGTTTTCTTTTCTTGACCTGATACTAATTCATATTTGATACAATAGTTCCCATTGGGACGTGTAACAAGATATTTACCCTCTTTAAGTGTTTAAAAAGATATTTACTCTGTTTAAATAATTCTTTTGAGGTTTTCCACTTTTTTCCTCTTTTTTATACAATGTTCTATTACAATGTTGTTACAATGTCTTTACAATGATGTTACAATTCTTTTTACAATGAGCGATAGAGGAAAAAACACTCATTGTTCCTCTATCTCTCATGTCTGCGATACATTTTTTAATATAAATAAGTTAACAGTTAAAATGTCTAATTTCACGTTCTTGAGATTTATCCTTTTATATGACTACTGTTGGAAATTATATACAGGGGTCATTTAACACAGTATACAGTATATTTTCAATATGCTGTCCCCCCCCCCCTTTAAAAAAATACTATAAGCCTTTTTTTTCAGGTACTGCGTCAAAATGATTCTACAATTGTACATTTTGCATTCTTAACTTTTTTTTCATACTAGCTGATCCCGCCTGGCGTTTCCCGGGCCCCTGACAATAACCCCAAGTAAGCTAAAATCACTGTTGAATGATTTAATAAATTTAAACGAAAATCTTTTCAAGCGATCTTAATGTTGTCGGTCCAACTGCATGCGCAGCGTACTTCCTCACATTTGTATGATTCCATATTTTTAAATGAAAATCTATCCAAACGAACTATGGGGGGCTTCGTTATTGTGATTGCCGATTTAATTTCTGACGTTTAGATATATTAACCCTAGCTAGATACTTATCCAGATTAATTACCATATTCAATTCGGACCAAAAGTTCCTGAGAAAACACAAATACAGTGGAACTTCCCTTTAACGAAGTCCCTATTTAACGAAGTTTTCTACTTAACGAATTTTTCTGTAAAACTTTGACTTTGAACACCATTAGCATGTAGATTAATCTCCATATTACGAAAAATATATTCTATATAACGAAGTTTATTCCACTTTTGTACGTGTACAGAACTCAAACTAATGTTGTGATGGCTATGCGAATTTATTTCAGCAGATTGTATGAAAATGAACACATTTAAATATTTTCCATTCTGCTTGGTGCTAAATAAAACAATTGTTTTTCACACTAAAAACACTTGTTATCATTACTCTCCCACACCGAGACTATAGAGCTGAGAGCTGGGGGAAGTCAAAATCTCCTTTTTACATTCAATGATACATCTACCAAAATGTGCTTCAAAATGCAAATCGAAGAACATCAAAGTTATTTTTGTTCCTTCCAATGCAACTTCTAAACTTCAGCCATTAGTCTAAGGAATAATAACAAATCTTGAAGTACATTATCAAAAAAGACAATGTAGTGAAAACATTAGTTTGAGAACCTGTGCATCAGAACTGATGAAAGCTTGAGGCAAAGTTTGGAAATGTGACGTGATCTCATCGGCCGTACACAGCTGTTTTGTAAAAGACGGTTTCATAATTAAAACTGAATCAAATGCTTCAGAATCCAATACCTGTTTGTCATATTTGAAGAAAAAATTTCACGAATTTAAGTTGATTTCTATTTAACAAATTTTCTTCATAGCGAAGTTTTTAAGTGTAACGATGAGACTTCGTTAAATGGAAGTTCCACTGTATTATAAAACGCCCCTCCTCCCCCATCCTGTATTGAAAATGGCAGAGGTTTCCCAGCGCATCATGGGCATAAATGTAAACCCATCTAAAAATGTCCTAAAACGGAATTAAAACGGGAAACTATCTTCGAAGAGACTGAGGAGGAGAGAAAGTCTTGACACTTTCAGAATTTTTATTTATTTATTTTATATACTAAATATTAAAATTTCTTTTAACCAAAGACGTCATTAAAAAGAAAAAGGTACCATCTAAAAATGCGTACTTTTTGTTTTTCATATTTCGAACAGGAAGTCGAATGCGGACTTGTAAACATGCGGTGTGTGTGTGTGGGAAGGGGGGGGGGGAGTGGAAGAACGAATTTGACGTACGGAAAATAACTTTTTTGTAAGGGTAAATATTAATATTTTTTTTCAACAAGTAAGACCGTTAGAACCGGAAAAGTACGATGGTTAAGTGGGCACTTTTTTTTCATATTTCGATTTATTAAACCGATGTGAATTTGTAAAAACGCGAAAAAAATTTAGCTTTATCGGTGCCGTTACACCATTTTGTGATGTTTTTAATTAATATCTCGGATAATTATTAAAAAATGAAAAAAACTGAGCTTCAGGTGCATTCGCACTTGCTTTCGTCTATCTTTATCCAAATTTGCAGACTTCTACGTACGGTAGATTTTCCTAGCTATCGCGGACAAGCATACACACAGACGGACAAACATCTTTCTTTTATTAGTACTAGCTGACCCGCTCGGCGTTGCCTGGGCCCGTGATAATAACCTTAAATAAACCTCAAATTTGTACGACTTTATATCTTTAACCCGATTTTGTAAGAATAAATACTTTTAAACGAAAATCTTTCCAATCGAACCATTGTCCAAACTATTTGAAATTTTTATGAGTTATAAATATAATGGTTTCGATGCCTCCATAAATAATTCGGGAAAAACTATTGATATTCAGTAGTAAAGGCGCTTGTAAGAAGAGTTTTCTATTCACATCTGGTCATTTAATAGCTAAAAAAAAATAGTTATTATTGTTCAAACGTCTTGAAATTGTTATCAGTTATAAACATAGTGATTTTGAAGTCTGTGTAAAAAATTCATGAAGAAATATTGGTATTTAGTTATACAATTGCTGTGTTTTTTCTTCTCGCTTTTGTTTTTTCGCATCGGCTCGTTTAATATTAAAAAGTCTTTCCGGCCTGTACCGGGAGGAAAAGGTAGCTTTCCTATATCTTCGTTTTAGAATTTTAGTTAATGTTACTCGAAACAGCAAGCTAAAATGCAAAGAACCCAATTACAGAACATTCGTTAATACTGAATTTGAATAAGAAATTTGCCAAATTAGTCAACTATAGCCTAGTTGGCTATAGCGATATATATAATTGGATATATATAATTTGGCGATATTTCGCCAAATGTCACCAAGTTTGGCGAGAATTTGGCGCTAACGGATATGAATATATATAGTTTTATGCGTATGATTGGGAAAATGATTACAACAATGAAAGATAATAATTTGCGAGAAGTCGCGTTCACTAAAACTTATAAATTAATCGTTGGATTTTTGTAATGTGCTATCTTGTTTCAAAATGTCTACCACCCTAGAATTTCAAACTGCTGTATCTCAGCCGTTTTTTAAGATAGAGGTAAAACAAAAAATACTCCGGAATCCTTGTATCAAGGCCTAACACTTAAGCAAAAAACAAATTTGAACTTTTAACTTTTTGGTATATTTATTTTAGTTTTAAATTTTTAAATGGCCGCCATCTTGAAACAAAATGGCGGACCAAGCTGGCCAACGAACTCGGTCGAGACATTGGTGAGCTTAATACACACAATTAGTTTCATCGAAATTGATTTATAAATACGAGTGCTATCGCATGACATAGATCATATATATATATATATATATATATATATATATATATATATATATATATAGATAGATATATGGAATATATCTATATATATAAATCAACATTTGAACGGAGGGTGGTTTTGGGGTCTGGGGGTCATGATCGGTGAAAATATACCAAAATTTTCCGGAATTGCTTTCCTCCGAAGGGCTGCAATAGGTAGCTTTGTACTTTTTTGTATTGAAAGCTAACCTAAAACAAAATTGTTCTTATTGTCTGAACTCTCTTACATTTTTATGAGTTATAAATGTAATGTTTCGGAAGCCTGCGTATAATTTTCGTGCAAAAATATGGATATTTAGTTGTAAAAACATGAGCAAAAACCACAAGTGTATTGACGATCTGAGAAAAAAATTTGCAGATTTTATTATTATTATTAGGTAGCTTTCAATACAAAAAAGTATAAAGCTACCTATTGCAGCCGTTCGGAGGAAAGCAGTTCCGGAAAATTTCGATATATTTTCACCGATCATGACCCCCAGACCCCAAAACCACCCTCCGTTCAAATGTTGATTTATATATATAGATATATCCATATATATATATATATATATATATATATATCTGACGTATGTCATACGATAACGCTCGTATTTATAAATAAATTTTGATGAAACTAATTGTGTGTATTAAGCTCACCAATGTCTCGACCGAGTTCGTTGGCCAGCTTGGTCCGCCATTTTGTTTCAAGATGGCGGCCACTTAAAAATTTAAAACTAAAATAAATATACAAAAAAGTTAAAATTTCAAATTTATTTTTTAATTAAGTGTTAGGCCTTGATACGAGGATTCCAGAGCAGTTCTTGGTTTACCTCTATCTTAAAAAATGGCTGAGATAGAGCAGTTTGAAATTCTAGAGTGGCTGACATTTTGAAACAAGACAGCACATTACAAAAATTTTCATTGTTGTGATAATTTTCCCAATCATACGCATAAAACTATATATTCCTATCCGTTAGCGCCAAATTCTCGCGAAACTTGGCGACATTTGGAGAAATATCGCCAAACTTGGTGACCAAAATAAGTCTTCATAAATGAGGCCAATTTGGCTATTGCTCAATAATTTGGCGAATTTCTTATTCAAATTCAGTATTAACGAATCTTTTGTAAACGTTTTCTTTGCATTTTAACTTGCTGTTTTCGTGTAACATTAGCTAAAATTTTAAAACGAAGATATAGGAAAGCTACCTTTTCCTCCCGGTACAGGCCGGAAGGACTTTTTTTAAATACTTCTAATCGTCCAAATGTTTCGAGATTTTTATACTTGATGTAAGTCAAATGTACAAAGAGCGGGTAAAAAGATTGTCAGGGGTCGATGCAGGTTTTTCTTCTATGGGCCCATTTTGTGAAAAGTAAAGGTTATTTTTGTGAAATTTATTAGTTTTGTGAAAAATAACATTTTGTAACGAAAGTTGAAATCCAGTTAATCAAATTCGAACCAAGCATTTATAAACAAAAACTTTTTTAAACCCTTTTTCTGAAGTTTTCCTTTTTGGTGAACTTGTTTGTTTACAAATTACACATTTTAAAACATGACAAAATAATAAATAAATAATAAATAGTAAGTTTTTATGTAATAGAATTTTGTGAAGGGACTCATTTTATCAAATTGATTTTTGTGAAGTTAAGTTCGGTTTACATTTTACCAAATTTATTTTTGTGAAGGGGCCCATTTTATTAAATAGATTTTTGTAAAGGGGCCCTAAATAGGCCCCAAATTTTTCCTGGATCGACCCCTGATTGTGTTAAAATACCGATATTTAGTTACTTTAAGCGTAGAAAAAAAAGAGTGTCTCCAGATGGCGCGAAGTGACTTCAAATCGCGAATATTTTTTTAAAGAATTAAGAAAAAACGAAAAGCGCCGTCCTAGTGAAGAAAGTATCCGAATTAAGTGGATGTTTTTCGTTTTTCCGTATCTTTAAAATTGAGCGAAATGCGAGTTTCGGAAAAAGAGGGGGCAAAATCGAACTTTTTTCAAAAATGTTTCTGAAAGGGCATTCGCATTTCTTTGTGCGGTTTGTGGCGTTCGAATATAAAAAGTACGAAATTTAAGAAAAGGTTTTTATTTTTTCCGTATTTCAAACGGTTCGGCCAACGCGCGTTTAAAAAAACGGGGAAAAAAAACAAAAGCCGCTCGGTGTTCCCTTTCTTCTATTCTGGGAGATTTGCGGAAGTTTCTTACTAAGCAAAACGCGCGAGTGCTAAAAAAAAGAGAGCTTTTTTTTTTTTTTTTTTTTTTTTTTTTTTTTTTTTTTTTTTTTTTATGAATGCCCGTGTTTGTTTTTAATTAATGTCTCGGCTAATTATCAAGAATGAAAAATGTTATCCTCAGGTGCATCAGGACCTGCCTTGAACTATCGTCACCCAAATTTTCAGACCTCTACGTGCGGTAGATTTCATTAGCTATCGCCGAAAGACACATACGCAGACAGACAGAGCTAAACTTTCTTTTATTAGTACAGATAGATTTATTTTTCAGAAAAATTCATTTTAAAAGTAGGGATAAAAAAAGAAAAGGGGAATAAATAGGTAGTTATACTACTGAAAATACTCACATTTCAATTATTTAAAAAAGAACATACTTGAGAGATTATTTCAATCGGAAAACATTTAATAATTCGTTCTGTATGTAGCTGTATTGTATGTCTATCTCAGACATGCAGTAAAAGTGTTGGAGATATAAACTTTCAGCGTAAATCAAGGTTTCGACCTCAATATGTACTACGGATTAAATCTGAAAACAAAAACCCAGATTCCTGCAGGTTTAGCCGAGGGTTATAAAGTTCTCGGAAGGAAAGGTGAATAACCGACCAGTAACCTTGGTGACGGAGAAGCTCTGTTTTCTTGCTTAAGTCACAAGTTTAAAGCGGATTAATATAATAACGGAAATAATTTTAATCCTCTAAACTCTGTTATATAACAGTGTACATCAAATGTATTGACTTTGTGTTATATCGAATGTTCATTTGGTTAAGCTTCTTAAAACAAGAGATTAAAAAAAAATAAATAATAATAATAATAATAATAAAAGGCGTCAAACATAGATTATGAAACATTTTATAACACATTCAGAACACCGTAACGGAATAAGGTGAAAGATGATTTCTCAGTAAACAACTTAGTAAACGCATAGCTCCGTTAATTGAAAACGTACTTTCAAAAAAAAAATCATCCATAGACGACAATGTATCCAGTTTTTTACGTAGACCTGTATATGAATTTATTCACATTCTACACCGCAAAGAAAAAAGTGTTGATTTTACAGGATAATGCTGGCAACCCAGATGCCAGTATTATAACGTAAAATTAACAGTAATAAACAGTAAAATAAACAGTAATACGCTACCGCGCATGTGCGGCAGCGTATTAATTATAAAAGCAAACAAAAAATTTAAACACTCTGGTATACAAATTTGGATTTAAATTAAAGGGTAAAATTAATATATCACCCCTCTTCAAAATATTAGTTCCCCTTCTAATGGGCTATATCACAGTCTCTTGTGATGGCTACAACATACTAGTTTTTTTTTCCACGTAAATTATAAAAGCAAACAAAAAAAAATTAATACTCTGGTATACAAATTTAGATTTAAATTAAAGGCTAAAATTAATATATCATCCCTCTTCAAAATATTAGTTCCCCTTCTAATGGGCTATATCATATCACGGTCTCTTGTGATGGCTACAACATACTAGTTTTTTTTCCACGTAAATTATAAAAGCAAACAAAAAAAATTAAACACTCTGGTATACAAATTTGGATTTAAATTAAAAGATAAAATTAATATATCATCCCTCTTCAAAGGATTAGTTCCCCTTCTAATGGGCTATATCATATCACGGTCTCTTGTGACGGCTACAACATACTAGTTTTTTTTTCCACGTAAATTATAAAAGCAAACAAAAAATTTAAACATTCTGGTATACAAATTTGGATTTAAATTAAAGGCTGAAATTAATATATCATCCCTCTTCAAAATATTAGTTCCCCTTCTAATGGGCTATATCATATCACGGTCTCTTGTGATGGCTACAACATACTAGTTTTTTTTCCACGTAAATTATAAAAGCAAACAAAAAAAATTAAACACTCTGGTATACAAATTTGGATTTAAATTAAAAGATAAAATTAATATATCATCCCTCTTCAAAGGATTAGTTCCCCTTCTAATGGGCTATATCATATCACGGTCTCTTGTGACGGCTACAACATACTAGTTTTTTTTTCCACGTAAATTATAAAAGCAAACAAAAAATTTAAACATTCTGGTATACAAATTTGGATTTAAATTAAAGGATAAAATTAATATATCATCCATCTTCAAAGGATTAGTTCTCCTTCTAATGGCTATATCACGGTCTCTTTTACAGAAATTACATGTAGACAAACAAACAAATGCTATTAACCATTTTTAACGAAATTAAAACTATTAATAAAAAACCGAATGAAAATAGTAAAAGGTTAAGTGGAGGAAATTTGTCTACAGTTAATGTAGATAAAAACAATTTCTTCCGGGATTTTAAAAATCAATGCTTTCATATAATTAGGTCAAGAACAAGCGGAAAGTGTGATTTAAAATTAGATCATAGTTAATGTTCTATTTTAGGGTTTTAAAACATGACTTCATTCCAGCCAGCGGAACTGGATTTCCTATCTCAGTCTGACTAGCGGCCATCATGCTCATTTGCTTTAAGCAAATGTATTCTCAAGAAAAATGTATTGCATACGCGTAACAAAGAATATGTCTTAAGGTTGATTTCCAGGCTAAATCAGTAATAATAATAATAATAATAATGAAAAAATGTAATTAATAAGTAATATTAAAAAGGCCTTGGACATCTTACACATGTACAGTTTTAATAAATAAAAATGTGGTAAAACACATTATACTGCTAAATGATGTATTACGTTAAAGACATAAAATTACGTTAAAACACAAATCAATAGTTTCAGCCTAGATTCGAAGCCATCTTTAGAATATCAAGTCAATCTAACTAAGATGTTTCCGATTTTCACTATACGGTTGAGACCCGTGATTAGTAAAGGTTCTTGCCTTGGGTTCTCAACCGTAGTGAAGTCGGAAACATCTTTGTTTTCACTACTAAATATGCATATTTTTTCACGAAATTTTGAAGAGAGCTTGGATACAGTTATATTTATAACCGATCACAATTTCAGAGTATTCGGAAGATGAGAAATGTCTTTTGTTTTGTTAAAGGACCCAATGCGGGAAAAAAGGGCAAAAAGATTTTTTTTTTTTTTCTTGTACAATTAGAAAACAATATTTTTTCACGAAATTTTTATATGGGCAGTAAAACCGTTATATTTATAACGGATAAAAGTTTCAAAGAGTTTGGACAGCAAGAACTATTGAAAAATATAAATAAAAAACTATAAAACGACCCTACGCGGAAAAAACAAGAAAAATGTCTTCTTAGGAACGCTTTTACCAATGAATATCAATATTTTTTCACGAATTTTTCGTTAAAAAAAATAAATTCATACTAAATCGGGTTAATGACATAAAATCATATAAACTTGAGGTTTGTTTAAGATTATTATCACGGGCCCGTGCAAAACGGGACTGGTTAGCTAGCAAAAAATAAAACGTTGCCAGCAAAAAATCCGATTAGTAAGGTAAGATTCCTTAAGATTTAAAAAAAAAAAAAAAACTGCACGTAAGATTATTTTATAAAATATGATATCAAATTTTCAGATAGCTTAGCAATAAAAAGTTCAAGTCTAGCTATTTTTAGAGCATTTCAACAACTTTTTATACAATCCTTTTGTAACTGCATAACTCTTTATGCAAACTTACAGTTTCTCTGGAGAACTGCGAGTAATCCGATGCCGCTTACTATATGCTTCTCTTGAAAAGATTCATATAACCGTGACTCATTATCAGTTTTAAAAAAAATTGCTCGGTGAAAAAGACTTAAACCGGTCAATTCACCACCAACCTTCAACTTCCCGATCAACTCTCAGTTGAGTAACCCGAGGTTCGCGAATCTAACTGCCGGTTGATATTTCCGAATTCTTCGTTAACTTCAGGGACATGGTTATTCGACTCTGGGTTACTGGACGGCAGGTTGAAATGTGTATATCTCATTGGCCAAAGGGATCACATGACGTAGCAATAGTCTTTATGGGTTCTGTCCTCCCTTGATTCAGTTTTCAATAACGAAACAAAACAGAGTATTGAAAGAGCATAATTGGAGTGTTTACTTTTTGATAAATAAATTTACAAATAAATTTTCAATTAACATTTTGATTTGGTGGTTTAGAAATATTGTCACAGTCATAAAATGCTCATTTTTACAAAATTTTATAGTATTTTTTTTTTTTTTTTTTTTTTTTTTTTTTTTAAGTTTTTTGATTAAAGAAAAAAAAAATATATATTATCTACACTATATATTATCTAACACTAATAAGTGGAATAAAAGCAAATAGGGAGCTAGATTTATTTATTTTGCAAAAATATTATATAAAAAGATATTTTCATATATTTCTAATGTATGTTTTTTATTTAACTAAAATAATTGATTACATATTCAATTAAATTATCTTGGATGAAATTGCATGCTTGGTAGCATTTATCCCTTATACGAGTCCCAAAAAGGTGGGGGGTTTTTTATGTGTAAATTATTATAATTAATATATATATATTTTTTTTAATTTCATATATAATAATTTAAAAAGCTGTTAGAAAAAATTCTCGTGAACTGCGAAAATTTTCAAATAATCCTCTTAAAAATGTTTCTTTCAAACAAAAATAATTATTTTTAACTAACAAGTACATATTAGTTCAAATTATTTATCTATTACATACGGATAAACATTTTTATATATTATAACGATATTTTAACGCAAAATTCCATCTTTTATAATTTTATTCTTTAAACAAACATGAAGTGTAGGAATAAATCTGAAATTTAAGAAAAACTGCTGTTTTTTATTCTTAAAAAAAAAAAAAAAAAAAAAAAAAAGATTTGAATCTTATATTCAATATTTGAGTGTAAGAACATTTGATTTTACATTCGTTAGATGGCGCTACCAAATATTCTCAGTAGATATTTTACGTCTTGAAAACTTTCTTAATAATCACTATAATCTTGACTTTACAGAGTTAAAATATCCTAAAAGGGCTAATAATTAAAAGTAACACATTCTTTCACATTATTATTTTTTTTAAATTAACATTTCGTTTGCTTTCTGCATCACAAATAGCATTGAAAACGAAATAAACGTCAAAACACTTGTCAACGCAACCGCCATCTTTGCTTCAATTGCACATGCGCGTGTCGAATAACTATAGACGAATAGGTTAGTTCAGTTACTGAACTTATGTTTCGTTTTCTCCTCCATTTTCGGCTAGTTGAGTTAGCGGAGAATTTGATTTCAGGGTCAACCGAGAGTTACAGCGTAACTCGCCAGTTGAGGTTGACGGTGAGTTAGGGGGTTAGTGGATTATCTTTCGGTGTTATCTTCTTAATGTACATACAA
The DNA here is from genome assembly GCA_963931845.1 of Maratus michaelseni. Taxonomy (NCBI): domain Eukaryota; kingdom Metazoa; phylum Arthropoda; class Arachnida; order Araneae; family Salticidae; genus Maratus; species Maratus michaelseni. The sequence goes on from OZ007595.1 coordinate 124,616,280, forward strand.
TCTAAAACTTTTTATGGATTATTAATTTTAGGTGACGATTATGTAATATCTCAGAGTCTATTCTGTTTTTACGGGTTTTACCAGGCCTTGACTATCGCACGGGCACCCGGCGCCCATGCCCTGGACACGAAATTTCTGAAGGGCACGAAATTTTTCATAATTTCATCTAAATTTTCATTAAAAAAAATCATATTGTGCCAACTTTTTTTTTTTTTCTTTTAGGATTTTTGTTTTCGCTTAGTATCAGTTTGGTTATATCATTTAATATCAATAACATCATTAATAAGTAGCCTTCTTATCATTATTTTCTAGTAATTGATGTACTGTATTTATCAAGTCCTTCAATTTTATCATATTGCACATTTATCCGAAAAGTGACAGAACTGGAGAAAATGTGATAACTGATATATTAATACGATAAAATAAAAAAAATGTATCTCAATCTATGCTTAAAAGCCCATTTCAATAAATAATAATAAAAAAAATATTTTATTTTTATAAAATATAATATAAAATATAATATATATAAATAAAAAGTATTCCTGGAATCTTTTTTCAATTTTCCGGAAAACGTAACTTTTTGAGTTGACACTTTTCGAAAAAGCGTGCAATATGTAAAAAAAAAAACCTAGTATCAGTAAATCAACCAATCTAAGGGGGCACGAAAAACCGAAAGTGTCCTGGGCACAAAAACTTGTTAGCCGGGTTTTACCGTACTATGTTTAGTGACCAGGCCCGGACTGGCTCCTTTGGGGGCCCTCGGCTAGAAACTGAAAAGGGGCCCCTTACCGAGAATTTAGAGGGAATTAGACAAAATTAGACTTAATGCCTAAAACAGCATTTAGCTATTTTGTCACTTGGAAAATATTTGAGTAAAAAAAGTAAGCTTTTCTAATGTAATTTACTTACTTTCACAATAAATATTTATATTATTTTTATATACCGTACCTAAACTATAATTTAGGTAGCAAGAATACAAAGAATACAAATTCAAAATTCTTTATCATCGTGATATGCTAAAAAATGTTTGGAAAATAGGAAGTAGTGAATTTTTATTGGGTGAATTCATTGTTGAGAAAAATTTTTGTTAGGGTATTTTAGGTAAGGACAGTTTGTACAGAGTGACCTTGTGAATTAAATATACAAGCTTTCACCGTAGGCAATAAATAATATATATATATATATATATATATATATATATATATATATATATTAAATATTAAGTAGCGATAGAGATATTTGTATAATGTTTCGGTGTTATATGAAATATTCATGATCAGTAAGATCTCTTGGCTAAATCATATTCTAAAAAAATTGTTTTTATTAATTATTTTCTCAGAATATTTTAACTAGATTTTATATACACTTATATTAAAATACAAAAATGTGATACCTGGAAACATTGCCCCACCACTGGCTGAGAGGTTCTGCTCTCAAAGCTGGTAGACAGGAGGTGCTGCGTTCAAACCCCTGTCACGCTCGTCGGCCTAACTGTTTAGGGTTTTCCGTGGTTTTCTTCTAACCTTGCGTAAATACGGGTTAGGATCCCTTAGAAATGACCTCCACGGAGGGCATTCCCCTTACCGGCCTACATCTACATCCCTAGCGCAGATAATCGGCCGTAACAAATAACCAACCAATCAATTTAGAAACATTCTCAAAACGAGTATTTCAAGATAATTTAAATTCATCTTACATAAACCATACAGATTCAGGGATCGATGCAGTTTTTTTTGGTAGGGGTGGGGGGGGGGGTTATTTTGTGACAAGTAAAAGAATTTTTGTGATATATTTTGTGAAATTTGTTATATTTTTGCGACAAATAACATTTTGTTACGAAAGATGCAATCCAGCTACTCAAATTCAAACCAAGCATTTAATAATAACTTCTTTAAGTCCTTCTGCCAATGTTGAATTCAGACACTTTTTTCCGGGAGGGATTTCTGTGACTCCGGGAGGGGGGAGGGCATGTTTCAATGTTCCAAGGGAGAATGCTCTCCCGGGCCACCCCCTGAATTCAACACTGCCTTCTGCTAAAGTTTTCCTTTCTGGTGAATTTGTTTTCTTTGCAAATTTCACATTTTAAAACCTAACAATATTAAAATAATTAATGAAGAGTATGTTTTTAGGAAATGGAATTTTGTGAAAGGACCTATTTTATCAAGAGGAATTTTGTGAAGGGACTTGTTTTATTAAATAGAATTTTGTTAATTAAATGTTGTAGAATGTTAATCAAAACTATTAATTAAAAATATTAGTGAAGGGTGTTTGAAATTTTACGAGATTTTTCTTTTCAGCGAATTGGAGTAGGAGGTGGAATTTTTTTAAATGTATTTTTCAGTTATGTTAGAGAAGGGATATTTTTCAGTTAGAGAAGGGTTTATTTATTTTTTTAAGGTATTTTAGAGTTTTTTTTTAAAGATTAAACGGATTTTGCATAAAAAAGAATTTGACTGAACTTAAGTAAAATTGTTTAAATTATTTTTTAGAGAAAATTTTTTTTTGTTGTTAATTGTGGACCCACCATGACCAACCCGCTATGAAAACAATTCATAACGCCACAATTTTGCTATTTTTTAATGACTGGTATCGTTATTTTATCATCCTTCAGGGACGTCTTTCTAAGGGAAAGTGATCCGAATTTTAAAATTTTATTTATTATATTAATTAATTTATTCGTGTGACATGTCCGAATCCCAGGCAATTGAACCGCTTTCAGAAGCAGTATCAGTTTCTGATTCGGATCCAGCATCAAAGTTCATTGTTTCGACTGTAGTCGCCATAAGTCCATCAGTTTCCCAGTATTCTGTTTCAATCTTTTCTACGTAGCTACAATATTTTCCCCAGGTATCTCCAGAGACACTTTTAATTGCATCTGAAGTTAGTTCCTTCAGTGTTTTTAAACTCAGATCAGCCGCAACATTTCTTTCCCGAACGTAGCGCTTTACAGCTGCCCAAGCTAATTCAATCTGATTTAAATCGCAATGATAAGGTGGTAATCTGAGAACAGAATGGCCATGTGCTTTTAGAAGTTCATCAATATATTTTTTTGTTGGTTGCGAATTCCTTTTTATTAACTCAAAAAGTTCAGGTTTTCTCATGGTGCTATCATAAGATATATTTTGTGCAGCCAAATATTCACTCATTTTAGTTTTTGTGGAATATTTTGTAGGTACTGGATCTAAAATCTTTGTATGGTATGACGTAATATGTATTACCACGACAGAATTACAAGGGATGTTAGGTAGCAATTTTTCTCGAACCCACTTGTCGAAATTTCCATAATTCATCTGGCCGTGGTAATCGCCTGTTGCACAGCCTGCTTTAAATGCCAAATCTGCATTTAGCACAAATTCATTCTTAGATCCAGCATGCACAACGATCAATCGATTTCTAGCACTGTCTTTTACAAAAACACCAACTTTTTCATCTTGCCAGCACTTGGAGAAACAAAGATTATTATCTATCCAAGTTTCGTCTACATAAATGATGTTTCTTTGACTTTCGCGATATTTTTTTATGTCTCTCAAGTACTGGCATCTCCAAGAAATTATGTCCGGTCGTTCGATCAGCAATTTCCTTTTATTTTGGTATCGTTTCCAACGAAATCCAATTTGATGCAAGATTTTTCTTAGAGTTTCTCTTGTCCAGGAAAAATTGATCTTACTTTGCAAAACTGGCAACAATAATGAAATAGTTGGAACTTTTTTATTTGCGTAAAATTCATTTACTGTATTCCGAACGACGCATAAATCAAAAGTATCCAAAACTGCATTCCATTTTGCAGGGCGACTGCGATTTTTTCATAGAGATGAAAACCTTCCATCAGGAGCAGATTTCGACTCATCACGTTTAATTCTTTGGATAGTTCGAAGAGGAATGCCAGTAGCAGCATACGTACGCTCCTGTGCTTTCTGAATCGGAATGGAAAGAGACGAAGATTTTGCTTCATTTTCAAAACAATTAAGTACATTATTAACAATGTTACGTTCGTCAGAACGCAAAGTTTTCCCTTTACGAGACATTTTGTGTTGTTCTGAAAAGAACAGTTTAAATAGACAATAATGATAATAATAATCAAGAGCGCTGAGAATATAACAACTAAGAAAAAAAGCGAACTAAGAAAAGTTATGTGATTGTGAACGGCTGTTTACTAACCTAACAGCTTTCTGGCCAGTTCTTCACTGGTCCTGGCTACCTCATCTATAATAATATCTTTATCCAAGTTATAAAATAAGTCTCTTTCTACATTCATGAAAAGAAGATTAGACATAAGTTCTTAGCTTAAAGTAGATCTAAGTCGATTCTTAACTATTTTAAGTTTAGAAAACACCCTTTCACATGTGACTTGCGTACAAGGTATGGTTAGTACAAACTTGTAAGCTACATATAGGTTGGTAAACATTCCAGATTGTGAGAGTTCATAAACAACAGAAAAAGCGCATGCTAAACATCGAAAACATTGTTTCTTGTCGGAGCAGTAACCATAAAGATTTTCGTCTTCTTCGAATTCAGATTCTACATTGTCAAATTCACAGATTTTTTCAGCTTCATTCAGATTGTCTCGTTTTCTTTCAATGTTAGTTTTTTGAGCCATTGTAAAACTTTCATACTGATCTGCGAACTGTTTCAGCTCTATCAATAACTGGCTTCTTTCAACTTTACAAAGTTTAGAAATGCAACAAAGGACTTCTGTAGGAAAACTATCAAGCAATGCGATTTCATCAAATTTCTTTGGGTCTAACCAGGAACAATCTTCTAAAATTTCTTTGCTTGGACTAAATCTTTCTTCGATACTTGTCCTGGCACAATCTAATACACTGAAAAAGACCAATTTATAGCTTTGAGCAGTTGAGATTTCAGGAGCTTCGTCTATTGATTTTTCACCCGGCATAACCTTTTTCTTTGAAATTCTTTTTTCCTTGAAATCCAATTCTACTTCTACATCAATACCGTTATCTTCTAATTTGCTATTAATTGTACTTGCATAACATTTTGTTTTTGAATACAAAGTCTGAAAGTGTTTATCACTCCTTTTATCCCTTACTTGTTGCAACAGCTTTTCTATCAAGTTCCAGGCTGTAGAATAGTCAATGGTTTTATTTTGTAAATATTTTGAAACAGGAGATGTAACAAGAAATAAATCTAGTACAACAATAGACATAAATAGGTTTTCAAATTTGGACCATTGACTGATCAAATTTCTTGCCATGAATTTAGATTTGCAGTCAAAACTTCCATTTGTTATTTCTTTTAAAACGGTAATAAAATTAAATAGTTTCTCTGTGTTTTCACTTTCCTCATTTCTTAAAAATCCCTCATCGATAATCGAAGAAAGAGCTTTATGTTTGCTCCACCACCTTGTGGCTCCTATTTTTTGCAACCTGTACAGCTTTTCATGTGCAATATGTTTTTTTTTTTGTTTCCCTTTCCCATATGGCCATTCTTTTGTAAGACGAGCTTAGAAAAACAGCAGATTCTTCTACCAATCCAAATAAGTTTTCAGCTTGGAGCAATGTTACTGTTGAATCAGCTACAACCAAGTTCAGTACGTGTCCCATGCAGTGAGTGTAAATAAGATCTTCGTTTTCTTTTTTAAACTGAGCTTGCAAACCGCTATTACAGCCTTTCATATTGTTAGCTCCGTCAAATGAACAGGCAATAATATTTGATGTTGCAATGCCATACTTGGCTAATTCCGATTTTATAAGTTCGTGCAAAGCCAATCCAGATGAATCATCGACTACTGTTATTTCTAAAAGTCTTTCATAAATCTTTCCTTGAACGACATAGCGGACGCAAATTGCCAACTGGTCCATAACAGCTACATCTTGAGTACTATCTACCATTACGCTGAATATTATGCTATCATGAAGGTCTTTCAAAATAATATTACGGCCCATCGAACCAATCACTTTAAGTAGCTTGTTGATAAAGGTTTTTGACAAAAATGTCAACAAAGAGCCTCGTCCATGCGGTCTTTTAGTTAACTTCCCCGTGACTTTTCTTTTGTTCGTTATATTCAGTCGATGCTTTTTGCTGTCTTCAATACACTGTCTGACATGATTTTGTAAAATCACATCATAATTTGCAACCAACATTACCAATTCGAGAAAATTACCATGATTATCTGTAGAGTCAAGCGTATAAGCCCCTTCTGCTTTATCCCCTCTGTACGCAATGCCTTGTTTTCCAATAAACAAAACTATATCAATTAAACGTTGAACAACCAATCTTCTGGTGTGAACTTCCCTTTCTCGCTTTTTGGTTTGGCTACTAGTGAGAAGAGTTGAAATATCATAACCTTTTTGGCTTTGAAAGGCTGCCTTTGCTGCGAGTTGATGATAACGAGAGTCTTCATGAATCTCAACCGATTTATAAATATGCTTAGGAGAACAGTCATGTCCGGTAATAAATGTAGAATCTCTATGATCTTTACTCCCAAAAGCCATACAGATGGAGCAGTATACTCTGTTGAGCCTAATCGAATATGATAACCATTTTCTGTGAATTTTATCACCATTCGGCAAATGTCGGTAATAAAGTTTTGAAGAGTCAAATGGCAATTTAGCTCCTTTTCCTTCACTAACTTGAATAGGGTGCTTCGCCATAAAAGCTTTTTTAATTCCAATTGGGTCGTTTTCGTTGGGACAGATGAAACATCCAAGTTCTTGCAAAGCAGCATTCTGGCCAGCATCAGGCGTCTCCTGGTGGTTTTCTTCATCATCATTTTCTGTGTATTTGTTCTTGATGAATCACTGCTGAGAGAAGCCGACGTTACTGCTGGACAATCTAAAAGTGGCTGATTGCATAGTTTCTTCCTTCTCATATCCACAAGACGATGTAGACTCAATTGCAACAGGTGAAATTCGATCTTGAGTTTCTGAAAATGAATGTAATAACTCTAGCTGCGATTGCACGATATGTTGTAACAAATTTTTAAAATTAATACAGTAAAATGCATGTATGCTATTCAAATTTTAATTGAGGTTTACAATCTCAGTTATTGACCAATTTGGCTCTCGGAAGCTACATGACATTTTATTTATTTTTAATTTTCTTCCTTTACTATGTAACAAAAATTGCGTAATACTAAAAAAATTGCAAAACGTTGAAAAAAATCATAAATAGCCTACATAAATAAACAACAGGCAAACGGGAAAAAAAATCAATCCAAATTAGCAGCTCCAACAGAATGGCATTTTAACAACCGTTTTTTCATTTATAGGCAATAAAAATACGACATATTAAAATGTTAGTTAAAGTAGCCTTACACGTTCAATTAAAAAAAAATTGCAACACAAAAGTAGTTGTAATTGGTAGTGCTTGAGTGCTTCCTTCAATAGCTATAGTTTTGGTTTAATCAATTGCAGTCAGCTGTTAGGGGCTGGGGTTTTTGGCGATAAGGACGGTGGAGAGAGAGCGATGGAGGGGGCGGGGTAGAAGCATATGCCAAGGTCATTACTCGCCAACCTCACCAATCACCAGTCGCATAAGTAAATTGCAACTATTAATTGCATTAACTTTTTTTTTTTTTTCAAATTCTCTTATTAAATTACAAATTTCTTTTCACTACAAAGTTTCTGGTATGTTAAAATAAAGAAAAAATATTTGAAATTGATATAATTTATATATCTTGTACACGGCATTATACAGTCCTTATATTCTTCATTTTATTTGCAATGGCTTCAGAATGCATAACATGAATAACAAAGTACAATTTCAAAAGAAAACTTCTTCGTTTACATTAATTATCGATGGATGGTGCCAAAATAATCTCTCTCTCTCTCTCTATATATATATATATATTACGCTATTGTACGTAATCACAGAAATCGCGATTATTTGTTAATTGTTTAATGGCAACGCATCTCATTTGTTATTGTGTAAAAGTCCTTTGACAGGATTTAGGCCGAGGTAAATCGGATTTATTAACGTTTCGATCTTTCGCTGCAATTATGGAGCTTCAAAATATCATTAGAAATGCCCGTAAAAGATCTGGAAGAAGAAACCGAATTAAGAAATGAACATCGAAATAGATTGGATCGAGAACAACGTTAAACACAGAGCATAAGCGATCGCTAAAATAGGCTTGACAACAGTCGCATGCACGAACGCGTTGCTTCTGAAATCCAAATTACTGATTTTAAAGTTCCGGAGCATAACTGTGGGACTCGATCTTACACCTATATGCCATTTAGGTTCAACCGTAAGAATTTCCCTGACCTTTTCATTCTTTAAAAGTAAGTGTAATAATTTTGCCAGACCGTTTCATTTTTTAAACGTAACTTTTCACTTTTGAAATTTTAGCTCTCTATTTTTTTTACAAGTTTTTAGTATAAATAAATATTATTCAGTTTTTTTTTGTTTTTTTTTTTTTTAATGACGTCCACTCTACCGTGTATTTTCCAATGACAGTCTGCCCGGGCAACGCCGGGCGGGTCAGCTAGTATTTAGAAACGAAGCATAATCGATGTATGGAAGCTCTAAATCAGCTGTCTTGATTGATCCACTCCTAATATAAAAGACTAAGGGACTGTCATGGAATAAAGATACTGTTAGAAGGAAAACCCCTATCCTTTAGCACCAGCTGCCTTTTACCTAGTCGTTGGCACCATTTTAGACTACTTCGATTACCTTAAGACGGGAGAGGGGATAGCCTGGCATAATTATCGCTGTTTGGCTTTTTTTTTTTTTTTTCTAGCTTGATTTTTTTTTTTTTTTTTTTTTTTTTTTTTTTGTGATGACGTAAGAATTAGTACTCTTTGAGTCGTTCATAGATAGCTCAGTTTACTTACCCTGTTAGCAGATTGTAGAAGGAATAAAATATTTTAATGTTTTCTAACAACTCATTTTAAGCGTTTTTAAAATTATATTCCGTTTGATACTGAGAATTAAATTTTAAAAACTAATATTAATGTGTTGAAGAATTCTTAATAATAGTTATTTAATTTAACCAATCTATATTATTCTGTTAAAGTGATGCATTTTATTTTAATTCCAACGATAGTTTTATATTTTTGTAACTTGCTTAAACATTTAATTTTTCGTTCAAGTTGCATATTAAATTAAATATTTTAGCTTTATAGCTCAGTTACTGATCAAAAATACATTTACAAATTGCCATTACTAAAAAAAAATATTCAAGAATTTTTTCCTAATACTGTAAACATATTTTAATCCGACGTTCGGGACTTGAAGCATGCCGGATTACGAAATTTTCCGGATTACAGGATGAATGTCGGGAAAAACGTGTAGAAGTTAGAGTTAAATAAAAAAAGACAGTAAAGCATGTTTTGATTCTTTAAACAGGTTGAATAGAATAAAAAAATACTCAATAATGTAAAGTACAACATATGTACATGACTGCAAAATGAAAATGTGTATAAATTTTTATGTACTTCGAAAACTCATCTAACTTATTTTGTTTATATTTCACAGAAATAAAACAAACATTTGAATCTAATAATCTACATTCATTATCTATTATTTGATGACTCTTATCAATTTCTGTTTCAAGTTGAGCGTTATTTTCTGAAATGGAAAAAGTATGAATATTTAATTCTGATGATAAAAATTTATTTTTCTTTCAACAGTTTAATTTCGCAAATTATCCCCAGAAAATGTCCCCCCACCCCCCCCCCACTCGTCGACGCAGTGACTGAGCTATTTATAGATTCGCGATTTCAACCGTTTGTAATGGGTTGTTACGTAACTCCTCATTCTGAAGTTCAATCAGATTATTATAAACATCAGGAGTGATTAAACAAGGAATACTAATTTTTTCCCCGAAAGTTGTGCCGGATTATCCAGCACGCCGGACCTTATGATGCCGGATTAGAGTTTACTGTATCAGCAAATAATTGCTTATAACTTGAAAAGAAGAAAAAGTACGGACCTCTCTGAATTTTTACATTTTTCTAAATTGCTTAATAGATATATATATATTTTAATTGCTTGTTCTTAAAAAATAAAAATATACATTACTTTTTAGCAACAGTCAAAATTAATTATTAATTTGTGCATAAAAGTTTTTAGGATTGTAATTCGCTTCGTTTTTTTAATTAATAAGTTGTAGTTATTATATTCCAGCTTTTTAATACTAATAAATATTTTAAAATACTCAATCAACATTATTTAACTAAAGTCACAATCATATTTAAAATGGTGAATGAAATTCAATTGTAATAACAAAAGTAAATCAGAATGGACAATATTCAATTATTAATACAAATGTATTTCATCTGGCAGTGGCTCAGCCATGATTTCCCCTTGGAAGGAGTTTTGAATAATTATTACACATAAAAACAAAAATTTATTTGTTTTACATCAAAGTACAATTTTAGTAAATATGTAACATTTGAAACAGGCGAGATGAAAAGCACTACCAGTCAGAAAAAAATTAATATTCAGATGTGCCCAATTTCCACGCCTTCATAAAAAGAGTTTCCCATTTATAATTTCATTTAAAACGCTGAATTTATAGTTTTTTTTTTTTTTTAAAGAGACGCCCTCTTCCCGAACCGTGTCCAAATTTCATGACAGTGTTAACATATTAAAGAAAGGTTTAACATGTAAAAGCATGCATTTGACAAGTATGACCAATGAAGTGATTTGGAAACGAATAGTGTTTTTCATTTTTGGATAAATTCGTTATATATTTACGTAGTTATATAGAACTGAAAGTCATTTGCAACGCTAAATTTAAAATTATTTTAGTTTTTTTTAATTTTTTTAGTCTTGTTATATTATGCACTTTTAAGAACCCCCCCCCCACTCTTCAACCTTGTCCAAATATCGTGATAGCTTTAACATTAAAAAAAGGTTTAACATGTAAAAGCATTTGACAAGCAAGACTATTGGTTTGAAAACGAATAGTGTTTTTCATTTTTCAATAAATATATATTTACATAGTTATAAGAAAATGCTGTCTCAAGATGACTGTTCTTGTCCAGAAATTCGGTTCAAAAATTACACTTTGACTTTTCTGCAAGTTCTTTTGCCTTTATTGAAAAATGAAAAAATCTATTCCATTTCACTGTTTTATAATAAGAGCACCTGCCATTTTTATGTGTTTACAAAAAAAAAAAAGAATTCAGGAATGTGCAAATAATTATCTAGTTTGAATTTGAGAACTGCATTAATATAATCCTTTTCTTTGGTTACTTAAGGTGGTTCTCATATTCGCTGCCCAACAACACGAAACTTTCTGACACATTTGTTGACTCATTTTTAAACGTAAAGGCATAAAATTGGCAGGTCGGACTATTGAAGTCATTTGGAATCGAATAGCGTTTTCCATTTGTTTATAAATAAATTACTTACCGTGTTATAAGCTATTCGTGTCACGTGAGGACGAGTGTTTCCCTTTCTCGTGCTGAAGCGTCGGGAATTCGCTTCAAAACTCCGAATTCGACAATATTTTCTGAAAGATCTTCTACTTTTACCAAAAAATGAAAATCGCCTTTCGACTTCATAGTTTGACTAAGAACACCTGCCAATTTCCGAACATCCGAACAAAAATGAATTCAGAAATGTGTCAGAAAGTAGCTCTTATGGATTTGAGAACAGGTTCCTTGTTCGATGGGGACTGTCAATCGAATCTCACCTGAAGTTATCTCAAAACATATACATATTTGAATGTAACTCATCTTTCAAATATAATTTTCTTTTTAACAATCTTTCTAAAAATGTAAATTTTATGCAGTTTTATTCGAAAGAATAATTTTGATTAAAAATGGCCACCAGACATATGAAAAGCGAAGCGTTGATAACAGTCACGTGATTTGGGCTTTTATTATAATGATTTTAGGGACAAAAACAAAACATAATCAAGAAACAGAAACACAGGCTTGGCAACTCAAAATAGAGACTATCTTGTAGGTACTTATCAGCTAATTAACTAATTCGACTTATACTTTACCTGTATTTAATGTATCATCATTACCCCTCAAAGGCTGACTTTGCGACTGAGAAATGGAACTAGTTAGCCAATTACTGAAACTTTTGGAACTTTTTTTAGCGTCTAGAGATTTTCTCTTCTTTTCTTTCCTTTTTGTAGCGCCACTTTGGTACACACGTTTCATGTTGACACAGCTCTAGAAATATGGATCATTCGAGACAACAGCCTTGGTATTATAGGTCTCAACGCCTTCTTCTTCAAAATCAAAATTTTAACTATGATACTGTATTAACAACAACCATACTACGAGACTGAGCGAGTCAATGTTGCCAGAGTGTCGAAAGTCAATTTCCCCCAAATTTATGAAAATTTCCCCAAATCTGTGATTTTTCCGAAAAAGTCCCTAACTCAGTTTTACTCAAAAAAGTAAATTTTCAATTTACCACACTATGAAAATTATTTAACTAATTTAAGCTCAAAAAATTTTCCTAAACCAGAGCTTTTTCTTTGTTTGTTTGTTTGAAAGAATTCTCCATACAGAAAAAATAAACATTTAAACTCTTATAATTAATTGATTATCATCATAAAATCTTCCAGAATGTATAGCAATTCAGGATTGAAAATGGAAAGTAGTCGTCCAGCCGTATCATGTTTATTTACGTTGACTAGATAGCTAAATCTAAAATCTTTTCTACTTCCGTTACAATTTGTTTTGAGGAAAATTCAAAAAACATGCTAATGACAAAATTACATTTAGTTTAGGTAAAAAAAGGCAACAATGATTTATGTCATTAATTATTCAGAATTTCGCTTACTACATTTGTTTATTGGTACATTGAACAGTTAACAAGAACTAAAGCTTAAAAAACAAGTTGGTAAGTGTGATCGAAGATCGCTCAAAGGGTTTCGTTTAATATTCCTTTCAAAACACTTTATCCTTTCTTTAATAAATTCAAACAACTTTCATTTAGAAAAAAAAAAGTCATGTTTTTTATAAAGTAAAAATTTACCGGTCTATTTTTCAAGTATTTTCGAATATCTAAACCAGCCCGCTATTATATTCTGTCATAATAATATCTGTCATGTGGACTAAATCCGATATTTTAAAAAAAATTTCAAAATTAAACATGTTGCACACCTTCAAAATGTTAAAATATGCTAATATTTCCATAATCGGGTTTTTATCATGATTCAATACATTCCTCAAACTCATATATTTACTATTCTCTATTACTCATATTGATATTCACTTTGTATTATTCTGAAACATTTGAAAAATCCGTTAAACTTCCGAAATGACGTCAGATTTTCTTTTTAATTCTCTAATGACGTGATATTAATCTGCTTTGTGTACATACACATACTCATACTCCTTGTATTATTGAGAAATTTTTCCGTTTTATTACCACTATGACGTCAATCAATTTTATTTCATATTAATCTTTTTTTTCAATGGGTGAAACTTTTTACTTCATTTTCATTTTTCACGTGGAAATTGTCTGATAGAAAATCAATTATTGTAGAAAGAATTTCATCATGGATTTTTAATTTTTGGCATCTGCTATAACGAAAAATGTTTAAATTTAATAGGAAAAGGCTGTTAGAATTTTGTTTTTTTATCTCTATTTATTAAAATAATACGAATTTTTCAAATTTTAATATTTTGAGCTTTTCATAGCTCGTATTCATTTATATACACAAAGTTTCAACTATGTAAGTTACATAGTTTTTGAGAATGGCTCTGTGACAGACAGACAACAGAGCGGGAGTAATAGGGTTTCGTGAGATGAACGAAACCCTAAAAATAACCCAGTTAAAAAGTAATTATAGAACATCCGTTGTCAGAACGTTAAAAATGTACACAAATGGTTGAAATTGATGCAAAGAAACGTGTAAATTGTAATATTATAAATGAAGGCCGCAAGAATAATCATGTATGAATAATATGATGTATGAATAATACGTACGATTTCCGTATTTTATTTTCGTTTTCCGAATCAAAAGCGGATTCTAGACAGCTCCAGTGTCGCCGAATGACTAAAAGTATATTTTACATGAAGTAATGAAAGAAAATTCCCCAGAAATTTTAATAGTCCCCAAAAATTTTCCCATGAATGATTTGTTCTCAAAAAATTTTCCTAAAAGCTCAAAATACCTCGAAATGAGGACAAAATACCCAATCTGGCAACACTAGTATGAGTGAACGTTGCTATGCGCTTTGAATCTGAGCCTTATGAGCACTGCACCACAGAGTAAAGAAAAAGAATAGAGAGGTTGTAAACCATAACAAGTGGGTAAGTGTGATCGAAGATCGCACAAAGGGTTTCGTTTAATATTCCTTTCAAAACATTTTATCCTTTCTATAATAAATCCAAATAAATTTCATTTTCATAAATGAAAAAAAAAAGTCATGTTTTTTATAAAGTAAACATTTACCGGTCTATTTTTCTTTTTTTCGAAAATTTGAACCTATCCGATAGCGGGTGAAGCCTGCTATTGAACTCTGTCATAATAATATATATCATGTGGACTAAATGCGATATTAAAAAAAATCAATTTCAAAATTAAACATGTTGTATAGAGACCTTCAAAATGTTAAAATATGCCAATATTTCCATAATTGCGTTTTTATCATGATATAGTACGTTCCTCAAACTCATATGACGTTATATTTACTTATTTTCCCTATTACTCATATTGATACTATTTTTGTATTATTATCAAACATTTGAAAAAGTCCGTTAAACTTCCATTATGACGTCAGATTAATTTTCTTTTTAATTCTCTCATGACATCATATTAACCTGCTGTCTGTACTTACACATACTCATACTCCTTGTACTATGGAGAAATGTTTGAAAATTTCCGTTTTATTACCAATAGGACGTCATATTAATCTTTTTTTCAATGGGTGAAACTTTTTATTTCATTTTCATTTTTCACGTGGAAATCTTTCAATAGAAAATTAATTACTGTAGAAAGAGTTTTATTATGGATTTTTAATTGTTGGCAACTGCTATAACGAAAAATGTTCAAATTTAATAGGAAAAGGCTGTTAGATTTTTGGTTTTTTATCTCTATATCTTAAAATAATACGATTTTTTCAAATTTTATGATTTTTAGCTTCATACTAGGTATTCAGCTATAAGTACACAAAATTTCAAGTCTGTAAGTTATATAGTTTCTGAGAACCGGCTGTGTGACGGACAGGCAACGTAGCGGGATGAATAGTCGTGCCTGATTTACGGCAGGGCATTCGGGGCACGAGCCCAGGGCCCCCGGATTTGAGGGGCCCCCAAATGCAACTGAATTTTTTTCAATTATTGGCCAAAATCTGATAAAGTTTTAACTATTAAAAATAATAATATGGAAAAATCTGTTTATCGTTTATTTCATTTAAAAATAACTTTTTAAGGGGCTACTTCACTCAAGTGAAAACACCCGCTTGCTAATGTTAATCTTATGGGAGACATTTTTTTTTTTAATTATCTCGTTTGCACTTCAATATTTTAAAATGATTTTTCTTTTCATTAGATAGTTTAGGCCAATCTCTATATAAGACGTTTTTTTCTTTTTCCATTCTGATTACAATTTTTTTTTTTTAAATTTTTAATATATCTTTTTGGTGCAAGGGGCCCCCATGAGCATCTGGGCACAGGGCCCCCAAATTTGCAAATCGGTCACTGTGAATAGGGTTTTGTGAGATGAACGAAACCCTAAAATCGGCTTGCAATATTTAGCCGGTTATCGCTGAGATCATTAGGCCCAAACAAGCCACTTCATTGGGCGGAGAGAGGGTGCACGTGGAACAAGGACTGGAATCATTGGACTGGGAGAGATTTTCAAAGCAAGCCGCCAGTTATTTGGACCGACTTTAGAGTTGCATTTTTGGCGTCACGCCAAACGTAAATATTTCACCTCCAGTTCCTCTTTACTCCGTGGCACTGCACAGAACGCGATGAGTCTGCCAGCAGCAGCAGCCGTCTTCCGCCTGGCCAGCGGCATGACACGCCCCCCCCCCCCCCACCCCACACGTAGACTACCATAAACAAAAACCAACTGGCAATTGCTGAAAATTGAATGTAAACGCATAAGATTACTAGGAAATAGTCCAATTTCACTGATGTAACTAATTATAAAGTAGTATATTCATTTTTTGGGGCCTCTCCGGGGGCCCCCTTGAGCTGGGGGCCCTCGGCAATCGCCGACCAGCCGACCTGGCCAGTCCGGGCCTGTTAGTGACACTTGTGAAAGCTGAACATGTCTATTGGAATCTCGTCTTAAATATAAAACATTCACAGTCCCTTATAAAAGAAATACCATACAATTATAACTTGTTCAATTCGAAACCTCTCCAAACTGGAATTTTGTTTCGGTTCTTAGTGATTCCGCAGTCACAAATTTTATTGGATATGATTATTGTGTTTATTATAGTTAAGTAAAATCTACTAAGACGGAAACGAAACTTACCGGAGAGATATCCGCTTTAGACAGGTTCCCGTCTAAATAAATATAATTGCACGGCATTCCTTCCGTAGGGACCATACTTTTTCACGTTTAAGACAAGATTCCGTTTTAAACAGGTTCCGTTTCAATAGGAACATTTATTTTGTATGTGTCGGCAGTTCTCCCTCCTTTTCTGTATTTTTACTTTCTTCTATCTTTACAAGAAGAAAGTATTGGATTCATGAAAATTTTCGACTTCCGGTTTTCGACGGATTTATACGTTTTAGAAGGTCCTGAACACGATTTGACTATTTTTAGAAAATGTCTGTCTGTGACTCTGTCTGTCTGTCTGTCTGTATGTGACAAAAATTTTGTGGGCGCTCTATCTCAAGAACTAATGCTCGGAATTTACTTTACTCGGAATTTACTTCGGAATAATAAAACTTTAGATTCAGTTAGTCCATAATATAAATTGGTGCTGATTAGTTTTTGGTAAAAATCGCCCAGCAGGTGGCGCTGCTATGCAGCATTTTTCGCGATTTCCGCAATAGCTATATCTCAAGAACTAATGCTCGGAATTTAATAAAACTTTAGATTCAGTTAGTCCCTGATATAAATTGATGCTGATTAGATTTTGGTAAAAATCGCCCGGCAGGTGGCGCTGTTATGCAGCATTTTTCGCGATTTCCGCAATAGCTCTATCTCAAGAACTAATGCTCGGAATTTAATAAAACTTTAGATTCAGTTAGTCGATAATATAAATTGGTGCTGATTAGCTTTTGGTAAAAATCACCCAGCAGGTGGCGCTGCTATGCAGCATTTTGAAGGATTTACACGATTTTGGCGATAGTCATATCTCAAGAAATACTGCACGGAATTTAATAAAACTTGAGCTTCAGTTAGACATTGATATAACTTGGTGCTGATTCTTTTTAGTGTATGCGAAACCTGTGTGAGATAGAAGAAAGTTTTGGGATTGACACATCCGACTAGTTATATCTCGATTTAGAAGCCGCTGTCCCGCTTTCTGCGGCATTAGACCTGACAACACTAATAGTGACCCTACATTTCTATACAATTTTTTTTTGTTTTGTTTTGTTATCACTCTTTAAAATTTGATCACCATTACTGTAATAGAAACATACCCTTAAATTAAATACGCGAAAACTGAAAAGTAATTTAATTTATTAGAAATTATTTCAAACCAGTTTCAAGATTTTGTTTTAAAACAGGAAACCAAGTTAATTAGATGCAATAAAAAATCTGTGCCATTCTGTTAAAAAAAAAAAAAAAAAAAAGAGAGAAAAAATAAGAAAGAAAGAAACAATGTTAATCGTCTTTGAATGATCGCCTAAAGATTTATTTAATGATTATGTTAACCTTATGTCTAACATAAAGGTCTTAGATTTATGTTCATCAGAATCAACAGAGCAAAAGATAGTATTTCGAAGATACTCAATTAAGTCCCCGTAGAAAGATAGCATACACAGAGCTTAATTTGCGCTGATTTTAGTGAATATTTAAATCTTAGTAGGAATTTACCGGAGCTCATAAACACTACATTTTAGAGCCCAGCGGAATAGCACTTCTGAAAAACCAAATAATAAATTATATTTCCCTTTCCCAATCATTTGCGTTCTTTCTTACCAAAGTGCTTACATATGTGACGTGACATAGTGCGTCGCACACGCAGGAGCATATCTTGAATCACAGTTTTAAAACTGTTTTACTGAATCCATAGCTTCTTAAAATATTTATTTCATAAAAGTAACAAACAGAAATATGCAAGAAAATCACAATGTTTCAATGATCCCAAGTTCAACTATTACAAGTTTTTTTTTTTTTTTTTTTTTTTTTTTTTAAACTGATAGGCGTAGTTTAATTCTTTATATCAGATCAGACTCTGGTTTTGTCAGATCAAATCACAGAGCATGCGTCTTTAAATGTATTATCTCTGTGTGAAACATTATTGAAAAAATATACATATTAACTAGAAAATGTACCTTGAAACTCTTTCGTCTGCACATATTTACAGCACATAAATTGCCAGCAAATTTTGCTATGATTTTCTCACATTGTGATTTTCTTACACTGAACTTATAAGGAAAACTCTGCTCATGCATGGGAAAACGGTATAATACACTGTTGCTAAATTGGGGATTTTTTTTTATTCACAATATCTACCACTTTATCTGACTAGTAATCTTCGCTTTATTACTTTCTTCTATCTTTACAAGAAGAAAGTATTGGATTCATGAAAATTTTCGACTTCCGGTTTTCGACGGATTTATACGTTTTAGAAGGTCCTGAACACGATTTGACTATTTTTAGAAAATGTCTGTCTGTGACTCTGTCTGTCTGTCTGTCTGTCTGTCTGTCTGTATGTGACAAAAATTTTGTGGGCGCTCTATCTCAAGAACTAATGCTCGGAATTTAATAAAACTTTAGATTCAGTTAGTCGATAATATAAATTGGTGCTGATTAGTTTTTGGTAAAAATCGCCCAGCAGGTGGCGCTGCTATGCAGCATTTTTCGCGATTTTCGCAATAGCTCTATCTCAAGAACTAATGCTCGGAATTTAATAAAACTTTAGATTCAGTTAGTCCCTGATATAAATTGATGCTGATTAGATTTTGGTAAAAATCGCCCGGCAGGTGGCGCTGTTATGCAGCATTTTTCGCGATTTCCGCAATAGCTCTATCTCAAGAACTAATGCTCGGAATTTAATAAAACTTTAGATTCAGTTAGTCGATAATATAAATTGGTGCTGATTAGCTTTTGGTAAAAATCACCCAGCAGGTGGCGCTGCTATGCAGCATTTTGAAGGATTTACACGATTTTGGCGATAGTCATATCTCAAGAAATACTGCACGGAATTTAATAAAACTTGAGCTTCAGTTAGACATTGATATAACTTGGTGCTGATTCTTTTTAGTGTATGCGAAACCTGTGTGAGATAGAAGAAAGTTTTGGGATTGACACATCCGACTAGTTATATCTCGATTTAGAAGCCGCTGTCCCGCTTTCTGCGGCATTAGACCTGACAACACTAATAGTGACCCTACATTTCTATACAATTTTTTTTTGTTTTGTTTTGTTATCACTCTTTAAAATTTGATCACCATTACTGTAATAGAAACATACCCTTAAATTAAATACGCGAAAACTGAAAAGTAATTTAATTTATTAGAAATTATTTCAAACCAGTTTCAAGATTTTGTTTTAAAACAGGAAACCAAGTTAATTAGATGCAATAAAAAATCTGTGCCATTCTGTTAAAAAAAAAAAAAAAAAAAAGAGAGAAAAAATAAGAAAGAAAGAAACAATGTTAATCGTCTTTGAATGATCGCCTAAAGATTTATTTAATGATTATGTTAACCTTATGTCTAACATAAAGGTCTTAGATTTATGTTCATCAGAATCAACAGAGCAAAAGATAGTATTTCGAAGATACTCAATTAAGTCCCCGTAGAAAGATAGCATACACAGAGCTTAATTTGCGCTGATTTTAGTGAATATTTAAATCTTAGTAGGAATTTACCGGAGCTCATAAACACTACATTTTAGAGCCCAGCGGAATAGCACTTCTGAAAAACCAAATAATAAATTATATTTCCCTTTCCCAATCATTTGCGTTCTTTCTTACCAAAGTGCTTACATATGTGACGTGACATAGTGCGTCGCACACGCAGGAGCATATCTTGAATCACAGTTTTAAAACTGTTTTACTGAATCCATAGCTTCTTAAAATATTTATTTCATAAAAGTAACAAACAGAAATATGCAAGAAAATCACAATGTTTCAATGATCCCAAGTTCAACTATTACAAGTTTTTTTTTTTTTTAATTGTGACGGTATAACTCTATTTTTATATATTGTGACGGCATAACTCCATTTTTTTAAATTAGAAGAAAAGTCGAAGTATACACCTCCCAAAATAGCGGCGTGCCCAAATAAAGCAGAATAAAGAAGCGACAGATGCTCTTGATGGCTGCAGAGGTATACAGTGGACGGATCCCATACAAAGAAGCGACAGGTTAGCCTGCCCTTGGGGGCTATAGATGTATACAGTGGAGGGAGCCCACCGCAGAAGTCAGAACAAAATTTTGGTCTTTGACCTAAAACCAACCAAGACTGGACAGCTAGGTTTTTAATTCCCAAAAGCGAACTGAAAATTCACAGAATAAACTCAGAAGAATATGGTTTTGATTCAGATGAGGAGGTTGACCCAGCCACCTCCTGGAGATAGCATTTGGAGCAGTCTTATTGTCCGACTCTATTATTTTATAGCCCGATCCCGATCCTCGGGAGAAGCTAGGCCTTAGTTTATCGGAGAGCGATATGCTCTATCGTTATAGGTGATTATTCGTTCGAATGACCTTATGAACATTTGCCTAAGTCAGGAGCGTAGCTTGAAATTTTTATTGGGGGGGGGGAGGACCTGACTTTGGCGCCCTTTTATAATTTTCATTTTCCACTTCCCCATCCCCTCTCTCGCCACATTGTCATCAGTCGCGCTAGAGGTCTGCAGTGCCGAAATTTCTAGGCCCAGGCAGGGCCTGGCCCGGCATAAAAGCAAAAAGTTCGGCCCGACCCGTTCAAAAATTATTTTGGTCCGGCCCGGTATAAAAGCAAAAAGTTCGAACCGGCCTGGACCGACTGAATATCTACAAAGCATGTCGATATTTCTGAGTCAACATTAACCTAAAATTAAAATTACACTTACTTATTCAAAAAGCACACTTACTTATGCATAGATTTTATTTTCAGACTATGTTCAAAATGCGTGGAATGCAAAATATCAACAATATTTATGATCACTTAGACAATGTACATAAAAATTGATTAAAAAACTGAATTAGACTATTACATTCAAATGAAGATTCAGTAAGAGAAGAAAAACCCGTTATAGCCATAATCCATTCTTAGCACGTCTGTTGTATATATTGTGTTATTTTTATACAGATCAAGACATTTTTCCGTTTAAGGAAGATTTTCGTCATAGACTTTCTATTTCACAGGTTTTACTGTACCTTATTATTTATTTATTTTATTATTTATTTTTTTTATTTTTTTGCTTAGTATAGTATGTACTATTCTTTAAAAAGAATTTTAATTGCAGAATAATGGCTATTTAAAAATATATTTATTTTTCGCAAAAATTGTTGTGTCAGGCCTAATTTTCTGATTTTTACGCTGGCCTGCAAATTTCGGTCCATGCAGACTTTTAGGAAGAATAACGTCAAAGCACAGCTTGGCCCAGAAAAAAAGACGTCTGGAATGTCCCGGACCAAGTCTGTAGAAAAAAGTTAAGCCCGGGCCGTGCAAATCTTTAACTCAAAAGCCTGTTTAAAATATCAGTTTTATTTTTTACAGAAAAATACAATACTATTTAATTCTTAGAGACTTGATTTAAAAAATATGAAATTTTCTATGCAAACAGATGATAATGATTTTATGAATGTGTCAAACGTAATAATTTGAAATGGATTTGAACCTTAACTAAAGCAAACATTTGTACATTCTGCTCCATCATCAACAATTTGAAACCACTCATTCATGAATGAAGTTACATAATCTGCTTTCTTCTTAAATTCATTTATTGTTTTCTTTTTGTAAAAGGTACCTAGTTTATTTCTTTATTTGATAAAGAATAATAAATGGGTCGGGGCGGGCCTATAAAAATATTAAGTGAGCCGACCGGCCTGATAAGAAATTTAAAAGGATCAAACTAAGCTGATAAAATATGAACAATTTTCAATGGATTTGTCTGGGACGAGAATAAGTAAATGTACTGCATGAGCCGATCACAAAATCAATACAGAAATATGTTGCAGAAATCGGCATTGGACACTTGCATCATACTTGAGCCTGGGCTTAATTTTTTGAGCAGACTAGGGCAGGCTGGGATCAGGCTTACATGATTTTCTATGTACTCAGGGTGGCTGGAAACTGGGCTTAATTGCTCCCAGGACGTGTCGAGTTGTTTCGTAATAATAGTAATAGCGGTAATGAACTTCTATTAACAAAATCTTTAGAAGTATACTTTAATAAATTACAGAGCAAACATTTTTTTTTTTTATTATACAGCAACAAAAGTTAGGATGTTTTTAACCATCTTTTTCTTTTATTCTAAACTACATTAATTTTTTTAATGTCTTTATTTGAATGTAATACTCTAAGATTCTAAGTGATTATTAATAATACTATTCTGTATGCTATGGCATATGGCATGTATAAAGTATTCTAAAATATACTGTAAAAATTTCCCATAAATATGTATGCAATATTCATTAAAAGAATCTTAATCGTATGTTAATAAAAATTGGAATTTTTTGTAAAAATTGAGTTGGTCAGGTCGGGTTGGGCCTGATTTCATTGTTTTTCAACGGGCCGGGCCTGTTTTCACTGAATTTTTAACGGGCTGGTCCGATTCCGTGCCAAACATTTATTTTTTAGACCGGACTGGCTTGGCCAAGGTAGCTTTCGTTCGAGCCGGGTCTGTAAATTCTGCCCCGTGCAGACCTCTACCTTAGCGATCACAATCTACACGGTCCGATTCCCGAAATGAAGTCAAACGTTCAAATGGGCGAGCTAATAATAATAAAAAAATAAACAGGCTAGGCGATCTGGTAAAAAAAAAAATCCCTGACGGCTCGGCCTACAGGCACAGGTAGATTTCGAAGACGCAGAACGTGGGGTGCCTGTTTGTAGGGAATTGCGGAAGAAATGACCTTTTTGCGATGATGCTGCAGTTGGAACCGCCTACTTCGAAACGAAACTTGTTTGCAGGCGGAGCCAGCAAGGATTTTTTTTTTTTTTTTTTTTTTTTTTTTTTGCTATAAGAGTTGGTCCTATAAAAAACACGTCAATATAAAAGTTTTAGATAATATTAAGAGGATTTATAATATATTTAAGCGGATTTGAAATATTGGGAATTGACGAAGTTATGATTTTTTTTCTTCTAAAACCCCCATCCCTCCCCCCCTTAAGGCAATTTTTAATTATATCAAAAATCTGTCATACATAAGTTTTTGGCACTGTTCCTAGAAGTAATAATAACTTCAAACGGATTCGATACGTATCATAATTAAGAAATTATGGGTTTTTTTTTTCTGTTTTCACAAAAAGCCCCCCCCCCCCCTTGGTTTTATTTTGCCCATTAACGAACTTAACCGAGATTTTATGTCCCTTGATTTTATGTATCAGTTTCGAAAAGATGCGGGAGTTGGAACCGCCTACATAAAAAAATAACTTGTTTGCAGGCGGAGCCGGCAGGGATTTTTTTTGTTTTTAATTTTTTTTGCTATAACGGTTGGTCCTATAAAAAACTTGTCAATATAAAAGTTTCAGATAATACCAAGAGGATTAATAATAAATTTACGCGGATTTGATATCTTGTGAATTGACGAAGTTATGATTTTTTTTCTTCTAAAACCCCCCTTCCCCCCCTTAAGGCAATTTTTAATTATATCAAAAATCTGTCATACATACATTTTCGGCCCTTTTCCTAGAAGTAATAATAACTTTAAACGGATTTAATACGTATAATAATAAAGAAATTATGAGGATTTTTCTGTTTTCACAAAAAGCCCCCCCATTTCCCCCCCTTGGTTCGATTTTGCCCATTAACGAACTTGACCGAGATTTTATGACCCTTGATTTTATGTATCAGTTTCGAAAAGATGCGGGAGTTGGAACCGCCTACTTCGAAAAATAACTTGTTTGCAGGCGGAGCCGGCAGGGATTTGTTTTGTTTTTAATTTTTTTTTTGCTATAACGGTTGGTCCTATAAAAAACATGTCAATATAAAAGTTTTAGATAATACTAAGAGGATTAATAATAAATTTACGCGGATTTGATATCTTGTGAATTGACGAAGCTATGGTTTTTTTTCTTCTAAAACCCCCCTTTTCCCCCCCTTGGGGCCATTTTTAATTATATCAAAAATCTGTCATACATACATTTTCGGCCCTTTTCCTAGAAGTAATAATAACTTTAAATGGATTCGATACGTATAATAATAAAGAAATTATGAGGATTTTTCTGTTTTCACAAAAAGCCCCCCCCATTTCCCCCCCCCCCTTGGTTCGATTTTGCCCATTAACGAACTTGACCGAGATTTTATGACCCTTGATTTTATGTATCAGTTTCGAAAAGATGCGGGAGTTCGAACCGCCTACTTCGAAAAATAACTTGTTTGCAGGCGGAGCCGGCAGGGATTTGTTTTGTTTTTAATTTTTTTTTTGCTATAACGGTTGGTCCTATAAAAAACATGTCAATATAAAAGTTTTAGATAATACTAAGAGGATTAATAATAAATTTACGCGGATTTGATATCTTGTGAATTGACGAAGCTATGATTTTTTTTCTTCTAAACCCCTCCCTTTTTCCCCCCCTTGGGGCCATTTTTAATTATATCAAAAATCTGTCATACATACATTTTTGGCCTTTTCCTAGAAGTAATAATAACTTTAAACGGATTCGATACGTATAATAATAAAGAAATTATGTGGATTTTTCTGTTTTCACAAAAAGCCCCCCCATTTCCCCCCCCCCTTGGTTCGATTTTGCCCATTAACGAACTTGACCGAGATTTTATGACCCTTGATTTTATGTATCAGTTTGGAAAAGATTTATGCAGAATTTTTCCAGTTATCGTGGTCAGAAAAAAGTGACATAGATAGATAGATAGATAGATAGATAGATAGATAGATAGATATATATAAACTTTTGAACTGGGGGTGGTTTTGGGTTCTGGGAGTCATGATCGGTGTAGATCTGCAAAAATTTTTCAAAATTTCCAACTTAGGTGAGAATGTAATAGGTAGTATTTCTTACGAAATCTACCTAAAATAAGAGGGATTACCGGCACCTATATACCAAATTTAAAAGGATCGGACTGAGCCGCTGAAATATGAACAATATTCAATGGACCTGGCTATGCCAGAATATGTTATAAATATGTTGCATAATTCGATACTAGTTTGACAACATCAATACAGAAATTTGATATGCCTAACATAGAGATTTTGATCGGAAAGTTACATTGTGTCTGAGCCTGCGCCTAATTTTTCCTGTCGACTCGGGCCGTGTTCAGGCGTATATTTTTTCTATATACGCGGGCCGGGCTGGACCTGAACTTAATTATTCCTAACACTGGCAGACAATTTTTTATTCAAAACTAAAATTGATAATGGATTTCTGGTAACAAAATTTTCGGAAATAAACTTTAATGAATTCCGAAGAAATGTTTTTTAATCTAATTTTTGAATTATAAAACTTCAAAATTTGTGATGTTTTTTAACATTTTTTATCTTTAATCTAAAGTACATTTTTTTTTCAACGAGTCTTTATTTGAATGTAAAAGTCTAGAAGTCTAAGTATTCATTAATGTTGATATTCTGTATTCTATGGATTGCCCACATGTGGTCTGAAATATACTTTAAAATTTTCGCAAAAAAAAATATATGCAGTATTCTTTAAAAGAATCTTAATTATATGTTAAGAAAAATGGGATTTTCTTTTGTAGAAATTGAACCGTTCCGGGCCGTGCCGAACTTTCGGTTTTTAAAACGGACTCGGCAGGACCAAGATAGCTTTCGTTTATACTCGGGCAGATCCGACCCAAGAAATTTCAGCCCGTGGAGACCTCTAGACCACCCCCACCCTCTCTGAGCCGTTCTGTAACCTCTCTCCAGTAACTTCCATTTCTTTACCTTTCTTTAGATTACCAAAGGTGACCAAAAACTACTGACATAATGAAAGAATTGTACTTCTAAGGATCGAATTACATTACTGCCCTGCAATTGATTGCAATTCTTAACATTCAAAATAATGTTCTTGTATAATTACTTGCAACTACTGTTTAAACACTTTCTTTATGGGTGCCTGACGGCGCCCTTAAAGAATCTTTGGCCCCTTACATGAACGTATTGGAGAATCATTCTAATCCCCACCAGTCAGTTCCACTTCTTCACAGTTTCTTTCTACTACAAAGGGTGGCCAACAACTACTAAGATAACAAGGGAATATTTGTATTTCTAAAGATCGAATTACATTTACCGTGCCGCAATTGATTACAATTCCTATTTTCAGGATTTTCCCTTTTGCATGTATAGTGTTTTTTTGGCTGGGAGGGGGGGGGGGGGGAAGAGAGGATAGAAATAGTGAAAAGTAACACACTTTCTAATTTAAGATTTAAAATAAAGTGTTTGTATAATCACTTATTACTACTAATATACCCTTTCTTTATGGGCGCCTGACGGCGCCCTTAAACCTTCTGTGGCGCCCTACTACTTGAACTTATTGGGAGGGGAGACTCCCCCCCCTCCCCCCCCCCTAAAGCTACGTCCCTGGAAGTGACTGTATAACGTTTTATTTTAACCTGATGAAACTCTCCCATCAACTATGAATTGTATCAAAATTCGTTTTGTAACCCATATAGTTGAGGACATCTTAATTATTAAAGGCAAAAATGTTACTTATTTTCAATAAATTATTTCGTTTTTATTTATAAGTTAGCTTTATTTATCGACTCATCGCTATCACTTGGTTTTATCCTAAGTCGTTACAATATAAAATATACTGAAAGCTTAGTTAAATTGTTAAACTAGAAGTGCAGTAAATAATCTAAATAAATAAATAAATAAAATGCTCTTACAAATGTGTACCATTAATAGATATTTACTACTCACATAATAGTACAAAATTAAATAAACGCATTATAAAGAAAAACGGAATCACAACAAAATCTGGTACCAATTTGGGTGCCAACATTTTTTGTTTCACTGTAACAGCCAGATCCACCTTAAAACATTATTTTCTTTAGATATTTACATAGAAAATGACGACACATGTTTACAGCAAAAAATGCTAGCATTCAAATTGCCAGCAAAATTCTTTGTGAATTTCTCCGATTTTCTTTTTAAAGTGCACAGTTTCAAGTCGAAATAATAAGCTTGAAAAAGGAAAAAGAAAAGAAAAGAAAAATTCCTTACATCAGATTCAGCTTCTGATTCCTGAATGGTGACGGTTCTCTTTCCCAAAGATTCTAAGCCGGGGCCAAGACGCTGAAATAATTTCAAATAACAGTTACAAATAAAAGAAAAATATCTTCCTGGAATAATTATTTTTACGTTTCTTTAAAACTGCATGGATTAATTCTCCCCGCTTTCTAGTACTTAAATTTAAAATAGTATAAAAAAAATAAATATGTAAAATAATTAACATCAAAACAGAAGACATTTTTTAATCGTACTAATTTTCTAAAAGAAATGTGTACATCTAACGCCATTTCTAGTAATAAGACTAAAAGTTATTATATAAAAAAATAATTGTAGAGTAATTATCTGTCAACTTTATTTCATTCATTCAAATTGAGATTCCAATGAATGGACAAGATTATTTGGAATCTCAATTATTTTTTTTTTTTTAGAATTTTTTCAATTTTCTTAATAAAACTTTTGCGCATTGACATAAAAAAATATATTTAATTAATATTCATCATTGAATTATAATGATGAATATAACGCATTCCCCCGACTCAGTCGGCATGCCAGAAATTAAAAATTGAAATACTCCATAGAAATGAGTTTGGGCTCTTTTTTCGGAGCCCGAACCGGACGATTTGAAATCCCATTACGCTTGAGCTCAAATAATGATGTGTCAGAGCCCGAGCTTGATATCGAAAGTACATAGTAGAAGGTTGTAAATACCATTTTGAAATTGTTTCAAGATTAATTCTTTCATTTAACTATCTCTTCTTACTTAGAAATAAATACTAATCCTATAAATACTCCCTTGTGACAACGTTTTGAGATTTTCATGTCCCTGAAAATCTGTTTAAAATAACAAATTTGTTATTCATACCCAACCACTAGCAGAAATTTGCAAAATTCATAATTCTTATTATTTTAAATTATCATTGTACAACTATATGGCAGAAAAACATGAGTTTTGTTTTCCAGGTACATAAAAAATTATGCATATTGATAGTAATAACATTCAGATTTAAAAAATATATATTATCGCTTTAAATATATTATTGGGTTTTTCAGTGCCTCAAAAATGGAATTTTCAAATGAAATTATAATTTTGCACATATCTATATTATAAAGGACAAACGTGTCCGTGCGTAACGCTGACGTCATTTTGCGAATGGCAGCACTTGACAATGAAATTTCGGTTTTGCGATTTTTCGCCATAGCATTTTTTAAAATTTCTAAACATCGCATAGTTTTAATTTTACACCGGTATATAGGGAAAAAAAAGGCTACTTTCAAATGCAATTTGTTTGAAAATTGTATCGTAATTGACTGATTTATTATAGCATTTAAATTAAATTTCAAACATGTTTTTTTTTTAAATCTATTTTTATCGCTTGCAGACGATTACAAAGTATTAATTCGTTTGCACTTTAAACAATATAAAAAGTTCAGAATTTGTTAATAGTCCATAACGAAATTAAAACTTCATTAAGCAATCAATGAAATAGTATAAATAAAACACAAATTTAACACACATGTAATTGAAATAACCGATTAAAACCGCTGAAATTATCAGAATAAATAAAACTGCTTTAGATAACGAAATTTTTAGAAATATCTTCGCCTATTAACTTCTGGCACGAGGCCAATACGAAATTACCGCTTTTAATAAATTTCAAAATTTTATTTGAATATATAATTGACATATTTCATATAAAAATTCTCTTTGGTGTTGTTAGGGGTAATATAAAAATATATATATTAAATGTAAAAAATCTATTACAGTTTTCAATAAAAGAAAAATAGATGGTTTTCACCTATATTCTGTATCCCGGGAAGCCCGGGTTGGATGCCCCAGTTAAAGTAATATTTAGAAGATAACAAATACATAACAGATTCTTCACTCGGAAGTCAAATCAAGGATAACTAAGGATTTCAAACAACATTAAAATACATAAAAAGTCAGCTCACTTGTGGTTTTTTTGGTGGATGCATTTTGATAAGACTCTCTCCCCTTTTGGATGAATATTCAGACCCTAGATAGTAAAATAAAACAACATAACATTACCTATCGATTGCAACATATTTTCAACTTACAAATAGGCTGTATTACAACAGGTTTGATTAAAAAAATCCTATATAGAATAGATATCGCTTTATGTAATCACAGTTTTGTTATCAAGCGTTTAATGTTATCGAAATCATGCGAGACCGACCATCTATATTCAATTCTACAGGGTAATTAAAAAAAAAAACTATCCCGGTATATGAGCCCCTAACTATCATATCGTTCACAGAAACTGAATGAAATTTTGGTATTTTGTATTTTTAGTATTTTGAAGCATGCGTAGGTATACTATATTCACTTCTACAGAGTGATTATATTTAAAAAAAAAAAAAAAAAAAAAAAAAAACTATCCCGATACAATGAGCTCCTAACTATCATACCGTTCACAGAAACTGAATGAAATTCTGGTTTAAAGTATTTTAAGGTATGCGCTCAAGAATCATGTGAAAAACAACAGTTAAACTCTTACAATTACTGTTAAATTGACAAAATTTCGAAAATTTCAAATGGCAACACCTACCTTTTTTTTAATTGGAATGTGATCTTCATAGTGAAAAACCATAAAAAGTGTCGTAACGGTAAGTGTAGCACGAAAATCGCCGGTGCTAGACAGACTTAGAAGAAAAGTGAAAACAACCAATAAGGACAGAGAAGCAACAGAAAACAAAACATTTTATTGTGTTTCATACATTTTCCATTTCACACACGACGACACTTTACATGCGGCAGATGGTGGATAGCACTGAACAATAGAATGTTTAATTTCTGTTTCTTTTCTATCTTTTATTGGTTGTTTTCACTTTTCTACTTTAGTCTGTCTAGCGCCGGCGATTTTCGTGCTACAGAACAGGTACAATTCCGACCCTTTTTTATGGTTTTTCACTATGAAGATTCCAATAAAAAAAAAAGTAGGTGTTGTCATTTGAAATTTTCGAAATTTTGTCACTGTAACCGTAACTGTTAGAATTTAACTGTTCTTTTTCATATGATTCTTGAGCGCATACCTCAAAATATTTTAAACCAAAATTTCATTAAGTTTCTGTGAACGGTGTGATAGTTAGGGACTCATATATCTGGATAGTTTTTTTTTATTTTTTTATAATCACCCTGTACTCGAAAATTAATTGCTTTATGTTATTAGATTTTTGTTCAATGTTAACCTTTTTCAGCAGAGCAGTTCCAGAAAAGTGTGTAATTGAAAGCAAAGTCCTGTTATAAAGACCATTTAAAACATGGAATCGAATGTTCCAGCTACAATTAAAAATTGCTTTGTTAGTGCAAGATTCTGTGAAGTAAAAAAAAAAAAAAAGATGACGAAACGAAAATTTTAGAAACTCCGGAAAGCATGCCCAATAGAAGACTGAGAGGGCCTTGATGGAGATCGACAACGATGTTAGACATGCGAAGCTCAAAGAAACTGAAATTTGTCAAGTAAAGTTGCAAAGTAATGACGATAATGATCAGGATGATGACGATGTCAAATCTATAGAAAAAACATCTATAAATGTAGAAATGTGAAACGCGCTGAAATTTTTAAATAAGGTGTACAACATCACTCCGACAACATTTAAAAACAATATGAGTATGAACAATTCATTAATGACCATTTAAAGAAGAATTATAAACATATAATGATTACGTAATTATGTCAGTAAATGTTTTTAATTTTCCCTAAATTATCATTTTATCAAGTGTAAGTTACCAATTAATAATACTGGATGTCAGTGGTGTAGTCGAAGAAGAGTGCGGGGGTACGGCGTCCCCTCACTTTTTAGGTGCGTTCGTAATTATATAAATACGTAGCACCTATAGTCGTCGTTTGGTCCGTCCGTCTGTCCGTCCGTCTGTCTGTCTGTCTGTCCGTCTGTCTGTCCGTCCGTCTGTCTGTCTGTCCGCATATAACAACGCAAAAACTACCCAACCAAATGGTTTGCAATTTAAAATATATTATCTTTGCAGAATTTTGTCGAGACATTTCAAATTTTATTAAAATCGAATCAAAACTTTAGGAGATATTAATAAAAATATTTATTAAGAAATTTGATTTTTTTTTAAAATCGGTGCTTTTTTGTTATAGGAGCTTCCGATGGATGTTAAATCGTCAAGCGACCGAGATACTTATTTTATGACAGAAATTAATCTGCAGACGATATAATTCATTTCACAGAATTAAAAATCATCAAGATATGAATATTTATATAACTAGCTGATACATATATATCTGAATATTTATATAACTAGTTAAGATATTTGTATGAACAGTGTCATAAAATATATACTTAACTAGCTGTTTAACCCGTTCTACGCACGGGATATCATGAGTTTAATTCTAAAACGTGCGTACGAACGCACCTCGTTTGTAACGTTTGACGTACAATTTCCAACTTGTTTATTTCGTCTTAAGCGTCCCGCCACTTTTTATTTTCAAAGGGGACGGTAGGGACGTAGGAGGACGTAGACATTCCAAACTTATTAATTTTTAAAGGGCACACTAATCAATTAACAATTTTAAGAAATAAAGCACTGATTTTTAATACTTTTCAACAAAGTTGAAATGTGTTTATCACTTCGAATCGTCTGCCATGTCTGTCTATTTGTCTGTCCTCCCCCTAACATCTGCAACTTTGTTTGAATTGTGACAAAATTTATGTATGTTTTTGAGTTTCTTTGCGTTATTATCACTACTGAAAATGATATAACTTAATTGTATAGCTTCAATCTAGAGATCTGCATGGACCGACATTTTCAGACACGAAATAAAGTTCCGAACTTTTCAATTAGGGACAGGCTATTTAAAACATTACAAGTAAAAAAACTTTAATTAAATTAAATTAAACTGTTTAATTTTTCAATTACTTTTAACTGCAGTTCAAAATGAAAGTATCAAGTTTTCTATCGGTGACACAGACCCTATGTCGGAACTATGAGCCTCCCCCCCCCCCCTTTTTTTTTCATAGGTCTACAGCACTGCTGGATGTTATTATTAAGTATTTTCCTAAATCGCTTATTGTTTTAGGAAAATTTGGGGAACGCGCTGAAATTTTTAAACAAGGTGTAGAACATCACTCCGACAATATTTAAAAACAACATGAGTATGAACAATTCGTTAATACCCATTTAAAGAATAATTATAAATAAACAATAAATACATAATTATGTCAGTAAATATTTTTAATTTTTCATAAATTATCTTTTTATCAAATGTGAGTTACCATTTATAAATAATACTGAATATTATTATTAAGTATTTTCCTAAATCGCTTATTGTTATCAATCGGATATTGTTTTAAAAAACACGTGGCACTTAAATGATCTCTTTAAGCAGCATCTATTGTATCACATAAAATAAGAATATTAAAATTATAGCATATTTGTAACCATAAATGCATTAAAATTATTTAATGAACTGGAAAAAAAATCATACCTATAGTAACCTTCACAAATTTGTTGATCTTGTAAATTTCATACAAATATTACTATCGGTAATAAGAATCTTTAACAGTTAAAACCATAGAATGGATGTAAAAATTATATGGATATTTCTGTAAAATATGCTTGTAAAGGCAGTAGAGAACAAGAAAAGGGCAGTGTTTCCAATTTTTTTTAAATTCATAAAAACTATCAGCCTACAAGAATTTCAGTATGATAATTTTTGCTTTATTTAATTACAGCTATTCCATGAATTAAATAAAACAAAATATTACTTTATAGAAATTCTGGAAAGCTGGTAAACATTTTGGATAAAAAAGAGGTCTATGTTGGCCATAATAATAAAATTACGTAGCCTACGATGATACGCTTTGCTGTTCAGCGACGCGCATCATCTCATCATAGGCTACGTAAAATTAAAATATAGTAATATAAAACATCAACAGATGGCAGCACTACAACATGAAACCAAAGATTTTTTATAAACTTTTTTAAATGTGAAGTGTTATTTAATTAAACTATAGTTACTTATTATCTTTAAAACATATTCTGATAACACAAGTTTCTGATTCCACCAGGCAAAAAAATACTGTTCATTCAATAGTTTTTATGTTATCATCCATTTATATTAAAAAAATACGAAATATTGAATATTTTATTAATATTGAATGACATTAGATGGCAGCACTATAAAACTGTAAACAGAATAAGATAAAATGATATTTTTCAGTGTATGCCTTAATTGTACTCCTCCTTTTATATATTATTCTACTGTTATAGATTTTCTGTTAATACTATATTTTATCGTCGCAAATAAAGAAGTAAAACAAGAGCGAAAAATCATATGTCAAGCATAGATTATGTAACACTTTCCAACATTTCCAAAATAATTTTACAAATAAATCTTTACTGTTTAATAAACTGAAAGATAATATCTAAATAAACAATTTGGGAAACGCATAGCATATTTAAAACTTCAATTTCAGGAATTACCAACAATATTCGGAAAAATATCCGAATTCTTTTGTACAGCTTGTATGATATATACATTTGTATATATACTACATAGAATGCTAAATTTTAGTTCAGTTAGGCAATGCGTAGCACAGTTTAAAATTCCTCTTCTGAAATTTCCGTGAATAAAAGAAAATATACTCAAGAACTTTTCTGCTGCCCTGTATATGATCTATAGAATTTATACACACCAAGTAATAAACAAAAAGTGACTTACATTTAAAAACGCGTTCTGCAACTGAAAACGCACTTCCAGCAATTTATTGTAAATAGACAGTACCGAATTCTTTTGTGTGTATTCTGTAAATGAACGATGAATGCTATACACATAATATTCTATAGTAAGTCTCTTGTAATGCACCTTAGTGATATATATAAATTTTAATATGTTTGAAATAGCGAAACATTATTAAAAAAATCCACTAATTATTTTTCCCCATGTACCGCAATGTAAAGGAATTCTTTTGTAAAAAATCCATAAGTGCTGCACACTTAATTTTCAATACTGAACATACCATAGCAAACCTCAATAACATATATAAATTGCATGACAATCCGTAAATATTTACGCGAGTTAGAGTTAGAGCACGGGCAGACAGATAGACAGACAAACCGACAGGACGAAACTGTGCTTCGCTTTTTGAAAAAACCGCAGAACTTTCTGGATGACCCAATAGAACAGAAAAATACAAATTTTAAGAAAAGCTCATTGCATATGGTACAGAGTGTTTAAAAAAGTATGAGACAAACTTTAAGTGATGGGGAGCACACTACTGCAAACAAATTTTCTACAAGAAAACAGTGTCATAATTTATTTACTCAGCTAAAGATACAGGATGCTTCACTCCAATTTGAAACCGTATTTTTGTTCATAACTTTAACAATAATGAACTTGTTTTAACAAAAGTTTCAACTGGC
This sequence comes from Maratus michaelseni, assembly GCA_963931845.1. Taxonomy (NCBI): domain Eukaryota; kingdom Metazoa; phylum Arthropoda; class Arachnida; order Araneae; family Salticidae; genus Maratus; species Maratus michaelseni. Next base: position 124,651,046 of record OZ007595.1, read on the forward strand.
TTATCTCGCTTTGTGTTCAATGTAGCAATATCACCAAAAAGTATAAAGAAAGTGGCCACTATCCATGTTCAAAGAGCGCAGAACGTCACATTCCGTACTTCCGAAATTTCATTGACATTATATACAGTATCACAGATGAATGAAATGCACGTGGAACATTTTTTCGTACAATCATCGCATTTCAGAAAAAGCAATGTAAGTCTTTTACAAATTTCATTAAAAGATCTACATTGTTGAAGTTATGAACGTAAATTCGGCTTTGTATCGGAATAAGACGCTAGACTGCGACTCCGGGTTTTCAGTACAAAAATTGTTTGTTTTGATTACCTCCTAATATATACAGTATCACAGATGAATGAAATGCACTTGGAACATTTTTTCGTACAATCATCGCATTTCAGAAAAAGCAATGTAAGTCTTTTACAAACTTTTATCATTTAATTCATTAATTAATTTATTTATTGAAACACCTCGTAATAGTGTCGAGTAAAGTAAGAAAAGATACAGAAGTACAAATTAGAGTAAATATTTTATACTGAAAACCATCTTTTAAGGTTGCACCACATTGCATGTCATCCCGGTCATAAATTTTATTTATAGGCTTATTGAGAGGTATCGATTGTCATGCACGGATAAATTATAAATGCTGCGCTGCCGGTGAATTTCCCACAGAAAAGCGTTGCGGGTCATTTACAATCGATAATGAGTTTGTCTTTCCATTATCAGAAATTGACGTGGAGAAAAATGTTGAAAATAGGTTTCAGAGCATGCCGTTTAATCCACTTCTCTCTCTCTTTTTTAGGAAGATAATTCTAAGTTTTTTTTAGGTTCAAACCCTAGTTGGCCTTTCATGGGGGCCGGCAAAGGGGAGCAGGGGAGGCCATTGTGCTTCCTTGAATTTTGAAATTTAACAATCTAAATTTTCATTTTATCTCTAATGATTTTGGAAAAAAAAATATTCTTTCAAAATGATTTTAAAACATTAAACTCAGGAAAAAGAAAGGATTAAGAGCGTTTCGCCAGGGGACGAGAGCGGGGGTGGCAATTTAATTCTACTTTTTTTTTAAATATTCATGTGTTTAAAAAAATCTGAAACGGGACGTTAGAGGGTTGGTGCTGGAGAAAGAGCCTCCTTGTTAGAAAAAGAAAGAAAAGAAAAAGAAAAAAATGTTTCAATTCTCCATTTTGAAAGAAGCCGGTAGAAGTTTATTTTTGTATTTTTAATTATTTATTATTTGTTGAATTTTTGTATTGCTTTTACATTTATAAGTTCGTAAATTGACTTGCAAAGGGATTTGTTTAAAATATCTTATTTTAGCTTATTTCAAGCTTATATTCTTATTAAAAAAAAAAAAAAACCTAGGTTGCGGACCAAATGCACATCTGTTCGAAAATCTTGTCCTTCCCTGGATTTAGTTCAACTTGCGCCCATGGATACTACAGGACTATTTTCATGACATTTTTTAAAAAGAAAAAATAAAGACAAAACAGTATTAAAGAAAAACTGTTTAAAAACAATGCAAGAATTCACCTGTTTCCGAATCTGGTACGACACCAGGGATCGAGAGGAGTTGTCCAGCTCCTGCTTGAAAATAGAGATTCCGTCGAATAGCGTCATCTCGTCTAAGAGGTTTAGCTGATGGAAATAAATTAACGCATCAAATACAAATTACATCTTATTCGGGAAAATAACGAAGAATAAAATAGAAGGAAAAAAATAGGATGAAAATTCTCAAGCAAATTATTTATGAATATCGTAGTAAGTAGATTCAAAATTCAACAATTTTATTATTTCAAATTATAAATACATAATATCATATACTATAACTCAGAATAGGGCGGCATGTTAAAAGTTATAGGAAAGTAAATAGCAACTTTCGATATTTACAAAGGACCAGATGTTTATGACATTTTGCTCTCCTTAGTCAAAAACATCAACTTTTACTTTTTTGGCGTTTTAGAGAATTTTTTAAAAGTTTTTAAGGCCATTTAAAAAATATTTTGGGCAATTTTCCCTATTTTTACTGCATTTTCCAATAGGTGAAAGGTGTTTATGGCTTCAATGCTTCTCTGTGTCTGTCCGTCTGCACTCGGACGTTTGTAAATATACTTAGGAATCCAAAATACTAATCTATCTTATTAAGTTTCCCTATAGCATATTCTCTATTGAAAATAGAGATATTGAATTTGATGTTACCTATAAACTTTCTCGGCTAATGCTGCAAAAATTGCATATAAAAAAATAAAATAAAAACTGGTAGTTTTTATACAGAAATGAATGATAAACACATTGAAACAGACAATTTTTAAATTGAAGAATTATTTTTAGCGCTATTTAATGTTGAAATCGGTCAAGATATTTCAGTTACATAAGTTTTATAGGATCAAAAACTATGTATAACAATTTAACCATCTTTTACAGGCATATACGTGACTAGTTTGATGTGTGCAGTGTCCAATAATTTTTTTTAAGTTTGCCTATTTTAATTTTTTTTTAATTATTCGAAATATCATTACCTGAATAGAGATTTGTTCCATAGTTTGAAATAGCCGTTTTTATCTACGCTTGCCAGATTTTAAAAAGCCCAAATAATACCTTTTTCAAACACTTTTCAATTGAAAAATATATTTACACGTGAATATTAAAGAAAAAAAAAGAAAAATTTTAAATAATTAAACAATTACATGTGAAAATTACGTCATATTTAAAACGATTTACTTATAGCATCTAAAACAAAACTTTTTGGTGTTCGGAGGCAGCGACATTTTTTACCTAACCATTTTGTTCAAGCTGATTTTCAAATGTGTAATTGATATTACTTCAACAATCACGAAAACAGCCGTCAGCTGTCGCTACAGCAATGGATGCAGCCTTGGGAACCGAAAAATGCCCTCAGTCAATGGGAAGTAAATGGCTAACTGATTATGGAAGATCACCACTGGTCGTGATAATATCTTTCAATCTCCCGTAATCGGATAATATTTTTAAAACGGAGTAAACTAACCAGTTTTTAGAGCCTGTGGGATCTGGACGGGGGTTAGCGAGCGTAGCTGTTTGAGAGCAGAGTCCTCTAGTATTACTAAAAAATAACAAAATATGAACCTGGTATGAACGTACAACGGCAAAAGCGTGATTAATAAATCATTAATATATTTTTTTTATTCATCTTGGATTATTTTTAGTTAGATTTTGCACTAATGATGTTAAAAATTACTAAAATAAAAAATAGTTTTTCCTTTTGTTATAGAACGTGCCACTTAAATGACTCATACTTCCGAAGCCAAATTTCGAGAAATTAATGGCTGATACCAATATGCAAAAAAAATCGAATTTGATTTTTGTTCCTGGTGTTCTTGTTCATTAATGCATGCTGTCCCGAAAGCGACTGATTCGATTAACGAGTGATTTTAAAAGCAACATATGGTGCAATATTTATTTTAATGTAAAAGTGTGGCATGTCCCAATATTGATAGATAATGTTTATGAATTTTTGGCACGTGCACGTGAAAAATTTTGCCATCTTTGACCTTAATGAAAAGGAACTCCTATTTTAAAACTCTTTATCTGAAGCATTCTCTTATTCTTAAACAGTCAAAAGCTTTCTTTTTAATTGCTTTAGATTTGCCTTTTCTGTTTGTTTTTTTAAACTCCAGAGATTTCATTTCCGTTGACGTAAACATAACTGATTTGAACATCTGGCCACTATGACGTCATTAGAGAGGAAGGCAAGGGGCGGGCGATGAACACAAAGCCTTTTTTGGGTGCGCGGTCATCAGACTTTGTGTTATTCCAGGTAGGCCTCTTTTTCTCTCGGAAATGATGGCGATTCTGAAGCCAAATCGATACAAGAATTGGTCATACAGAAAGCTACCAAGGGCTCTTTTGGTATGAGAAAATCAAAAGTCGAATTAGTCTGTAAGACAATCAAACAAGCATTTGGGTCTTTTTTTTTTCTGCAATCATCAAAAATTAATTTTCACATAAATTTAACCTAATGACAGTTCAACTTGTGACACGAATCTTGCACAAAACAAAATTTCTTTTTCTTAAAAAAAAAAAAAAGGGAAAAAAGAATTGAATGCGCTAGCTCTACCTTATTTTGCCTCTTGGTAATAATGCCACTCTAACCTTGAAGTTTAGTTGTTGAATATCAATCATAAGCACGCAATGATACACAACTTTTTCTGATAAACGCAATCACGTGAACATGTGCTCATTAATATTTTATGAAATGCTACTTTGCAGGGCTCGATTCCATCTAGGAAAATGTTAACATTTGTGCATCTTAATAAGTATAAGAGTTTCACTATATTTGAAATAGTGTAAAGGCATTAAAATGCACTTCAAAAAATTAACGCCCATAGATCGTAATCATCAAAATTCTTTTGCGTACCCCTGTAAACGAACGATAAAGGCTAAACTCACCATTTTCAATATGGAGCATGCTGTAGTAAACCTCAATAACATACATCAATTTATAGGCAGTCTAGGTATATTTACGAATGTAGGAGCGCAGACAGACAGGCAGACAAACTGAAGTCATAAACACTTTTTAATTTTTTCACCTTTCCTTTTGATAATAATGTTACCTTTAACTTAGAAGACTAGCGGCCAGGTATTCCTCACAAGTACGCAAAAGTACCACACTGTTTCTGATAAACGCAATAACGTGAACATATACTCGTCATTATTATTGCGAACTATAGTTTCCCGTCATTTTTCCTGACTAGATTATATCTAGGAAATTGTTATATAATATTCAAATCGTTCAAAACTAGTCGTTTGGGGGCCACCGTAATACTTACCCATCATGGATATGCATAATGTAAAATATTAAAATAAAAATGTGTAAACTACTTATAAAGTGCATTGCAATTCAAATAAAATCGTGGCTTGATGACGTCACAAACTTTAAAGTCTCGATTACTGAATTGCTTGAAAGAAACATCCTTATAACTCCAAAAATAATAATCCTATTAACTAGCGGTTTATTGCATCTGATTAAGCGTCAAATTTCCAATTAAAATAGTATATCTTTGAAGTGAAATTTGGATGAAATACAGGGTCATGAAAAATCGAAGCGTGTGGCAAATAGGATTCCAAATATATCGGCAACTAATTATCCGATCAACTTCATGCTTTATGCAAAATTTATGTTTTTTTATTGTCTTTTATATTCATTTCTTAAAATAAACAATTTCGAAAATTGTTATATACCTTTCATCAGAACGAATATTTCGAGAGTCCGAAAAAATTTGTTCCGGTTAATCGAGGTTATTGAAATGAAATAGGCTTCTTCCCATTATTACATACTAAGTACATACCAAATTGCAAGTCTCTATCTCAATTTTTTCGGGAGATAGAGCGTTTACAGACACACAGACACACAGACGGACGGCAAATTTTTTTTTCTAAAAATATGTTTTTCGGAATCTCCAGTGTCTGAAACGTGTAAATCCGTCAAATTTTTTTTTTTCGATTTTCAAAACGATTACAAGACTTACCCTATACTACGTATGATGGGTAAATAAAATTAAGACGCTCGTTAAAAATATCAGTAGTTTTTTTTTTTATTATCATTAATTTTAATTTAAAAATCTAGAAATTCAACCTTGTTATTTATAGCATTAGTTTAGGTTAGATTGATTTTGAAAAGGGCTAGATGTTTTCTCCCCTTGGGGAAGCCTATAAATTGTTTATACATACCATTGTTGATAGAATGACTATTTTTAAAAGAAAAAACTGCACTTTATTAACAATATATTGAAATTTTTTGCTAATCTCAACATTTTTAGGAAAGTTAAATCGTATATGATAAGAAATACGAGTAGGCAATCATAGGATATTATGGAACTTCACAAAACCATGCTGAATTTATTATAAATAAAATTTTAGGTTATTTTTATATTAGTTATGAATAATTAATTTTCACTTCCATTTAATCTAGTGACAGTTCAACTTGTCCTGTGAATCGAAATTTCGCACAAAAAATTCTTTTTCTTTGGTAGAAAAAAAAAAAAAAAAACTGAAGTCCGTTAAAAATATCAGTAATTATTTTTTTTGTGTTACATTAATTTTAATTTTAAGACCTAGAAAGTGAATCGTATTATTTATAGCATTAGTTTCAGTTAGATTAGGATTAGAAGGATATTTGGCTGGAAGAGAATCGGAAACATCTTTGTTTATATATAGAATAGTAATATCATCAATGTATCTGTAATATAATTCCTGCAACATTATTTTTATGATCGTAAAGATATAAATTGAAAAGGTGCCAGATGCTTTCACCCCTTGGGGGATGCCCATAAATTGCTTATACATACCATTGTTGATAGAGTGACATTTTTAAAAGGCAAAAACTGCACTTTATTAACAATATATTGAAATTTTGTGCTGCATTTATATCTACCCTACATATATATAATTCTAATGAAACGAATTTGTAAAAAGATTTTAGCAAACGACTTATTAAATTAATAAAACGACTATTTAAAACGGATATATGTTAAATGCGGTGTTTGTAGAACACTGACGGTAATGTTATTTTAGTATGCTGTTACAGTCACCTACAGCATGTTTTTTTCCTTTTTTTAGTTATTTTACAGAGTCACACAAAAAAATTACGAATATGTATATGTTAAATGCAGGGTTTGTAGAACCGTAACGATAATGTAATTTTAATTGTTACAGCCACCTACAGCCTGTTTTTTTAAGTGGGTATATATTCAGAGGTTTCTGACTCGGCCAAGTTTATATATTGATAAAAAAATTTACATGGTAGGTTTTCTACCCTGACAGTGCCCCTGGTGGGAAATTTCATAACGAAAACTTTAAAATGGATTTTTTTTTTTTTTTTTCATATGGGAACCATGGTCCATACAGATTCAACACAATTATCTTTGGAGTTTATAGTGTCCACTGGCCGGAAATAAGATAGCTACATTTAAATAAAATTGTTTTTTATGATTTACTAATCAACTTACTGCTGATTAGAAATATTTTCAGACTTAGTATAAGTTAGAAAGTAAAACATATTGCACATAAAATAAAACAATATTCTAAATGTCTTTTTCTTTATTTTTTCAATATACATAACAAATTTGAAGATCAACTAACTCAAACCAAAAACAATTTGCTTTTTAGACTAATAATAATAATAAACTATAAGAATTCCTAATCCTAGGATGACCGGAAATTTTACTCAACCTTGATAAAAACATTTCACACCAAAATTTTTATTTCAAACTAGTTAACATATTTATTAACTTTAGTTCTCTGTGGTTTATCATATACTAGCAAAACCGCGGCTTTGCTCGCGTAATTCTTGAAAAATGCAAAGTGGTATTCGTTGGCCTATTTTCATTAGAGGAAATTTTACTGGCACAGATAATTCAGAAATTACTAATTAAGCCACACTAATGTCGAAAAAAAATCGAAATTTTAGAACGTTTTTCGCTTTTTAAGCCCCCCCCCCCCCCGGTGTGGTAGTGTCACCGATATAAAATATAGCCTATGTTACAGCAGGGACTGTTACCATCACCATTTTGAAAATGGATCTGTAGTTACAGAGATTCCATAGAAATTGTAATTTAGATTGTTTTTAGACCGCTTTTTGCTAATCTCACTCTTCTAAATTTCGGATTTTTTTTAGGATTAGGATTTGTTCTTAAAGAGCATTTACATTTTATAAGTAACTACCATGCAAAATTTCATGTTTCTAACACCCTCAGTATAAAAATCGAAATTTTAGGATGTTTTTCGCTCTTGCACCCCCTGGAAGTAGTGGCACCGATATAAAATATAGCCTATGTTGGAGCAGGGACTGTCACCATCAATTTGCCACCATCACTTTTGAAAACGGTTCTGTAGTTCCAGAGATTCCATAGAAATTGTAATTTAGAATGTTTTTAGAACGCTTTTCGCTCATCTTACCCTTTTAAATTTCGATTTTTTGTAGAATTTGTTCTTAGAGAGAATTTACCTCTTATAAGTAACTACCATGCCAAATTTCAAGTTTCTTGCTCCTTCAGTACAAAAAAAAAAAAAAAAAAATCGAAATTTTAGAACGTTTTTCGCTCTTGCATCCCTCTGTGGTAGTGGCACAGACATAAAATATAGCCTATGTTACAGCAGGGACTGTTACCATCAATTTGCCACCATCACTTTTGAAAATGGTTCTGTAGTTCCAGAGATTCCATAGAAATTGTAATTTAGAATGTTTTTAGAACGCTTTTCGCTCATCTCACCCTTTTAAATTTCGATTTTTTTTAGAATTTGTTCTTAGAGAGCATTTACATCTTATAAGTAACTACCATGCCAAATTTCATGTTTCTAGCTCCTTCAGTATAAAAAAAAATCGAAATTTTAGAACGTTTTTCGCTCTTGCACCCATCTCCCCTGTGGTAGTGGTACCGGTATAAAACATAGCCTATGTTACAATAGAGACTGTTACCATCAATTTGCCACCATCACTTTTGAAAATGGTTCTGTAGTTCCAGAGATTCCATAGAAATTGTAATTTAGAATGTTTTTAGAACGCTTTTCGTCATTTCACCCTTTTAAATTTCGAATTTTTTTAGGATTTGTTCTTAAAGAGCATTTACATTTTATAAGTAACTACCATGCTAAATTTTATGTTTCTAACACCTTCAGAAAAAAAATCGAAATTTTAGAACGTTTTTCGCTCCTGCATCCCCCTGGAAATAGTGGCACCGACATAAAATATAGCCTATGTTGGAGCAGAGACTGTCACCATTAATTTGTCACCATCACTTTTGAAAACGGTTCGGTAGTTCCAGAGATTACATAGAAATTGTAATTTAGAATGTTTTTAGAACGCTTTTCGCTCATCTCACCCTTTTAAATTTCGAATTTTTTTAGAATTTGTTCTTAGAAAACATTTACATCTTATAGGTAACCACCATGCCAAATTTCATGTTTCATGCTCCTTCAGTATAAAAAAAAATCAAAATTTTAGAGCGTTTTTCGCTCTTGCACCCCCCTGGGGTTAGTGGCACCGACATGAAATATAGTTTATGTTGGTGCAGGGATTGTCACCATCAATTTGCCACCATCACTTTTGAAATAGCTTCAGTAGTTCCAGAGATTACCCCCTACAAACAAACAAACAAACATACAAACAAAAAAAAACAATCTTTACTACTTTGTAATATTAGTATAGATTAATATATCTTCGGAATAAGCTTCTGCTGCATCCATTTTATGTTTTGATAAAAAAAAATTACATCATAGTTTTTTTTACTTTGGTACCGCCCCCGGTGGGAAATCATATAACTAAAACTTTAAAATTGATTTTTTTTATGCTTTCTCCAAGTTAATATTACAAATACTTAAAATAAAGTAAAACTGAAGTTCCATTGCTCCAAGTTAAAATTTAGGAATACAGATTCAAAATTTTTGCTTTTGCGTTTATAGCGCCTCCCACCCTATGGCAGGAAATAGGTTAACCAATTTTGTTCTACTTCGGTAAAGTTTACGGTTTGAAAAAAAATTGAACATAATAGGCTTTTTATGTTGGTAGCGCCCCTGGTGGGAAACATCATACCTGAAACTTTAAAATGGATTTCGTTATATGTTCTCATATGGGAACAATATTCCAAGTTAAAATTATGTAGTACAGATTCTACACAATTTTCTTTTGTGTTTATAGCGTCCCCTGGTCGGATATAGGGTAACTAAATTTAAATAAAATTAATGTTCATGTTCTTTTAATAAATCTTCATAGAAGCTTCTTCCACGTCAATTTTATGTTTTGATATAACATTTTACAGGATGTTTTTTTTACGCTATTAGCGCCCCTGGTGGGAAATTGAGTAACTAAAATTTTAAAATGTATTTTTTGTCATGGGGCAACCATACTTGAAATTAAAATTAGATAGGATAATTTAAACTCAACTTTCTTTAATGTGTACTAGCGGCCCGTCCCGGCTTTGCACGGGTAGACAATGTAATTTTTGTATTACATTCGTTTTCCTAAATTTCGCGCTCCAACCTAAAACTGTTGCTGAAATATGGCGAAATGACCTAAAACTTTCGAATCTCTCTTTAACCACCTTTGAGGGGGGGGGGGGGATTTCTAAATTCACTGAAATACGTGTTTAATCATTTGTTTAGTAGATTTGTTTTCCTGAATTTCGCGCACCTACATAAAACAGCTGCTGAAATATGGCGAAATGTCCTAAAATTTTCAAAACCACCCCCTTTAAAACCCTTCGGGGGCAATTTCTAAAATCACTGAAATGCGTGTTTATCCATTTTTTAGTAGATGTGTTTTCCTGAATTTCACGCTCATACCTAAATCCGCTGCTGAGATATGGCGAAATGACCCGAAACTTTAGAATACCCCTTTAGCCACCTTCTGAGGGGGGGGGGGGGTCCAAAATCGCCGAAATACGTGTTTAACCAATTTTTTAGTAGATTTGTTTTAATTAATTTAGCCCTCCTACATAAAAGCTGAGATATGGCAAAATGACCTAAAAAATTCGACCCCCCCCATTTAACCACCTTCTGGGGGGAATTTCCAAAATTGCTGAAATATGTGTTTTATTCGTTTTTTAGTAGATTTGTTTTCCTGATTTTCACGCTCCTATCTAAAACTGCTGCAGAGATATGACGAAATGATCTAAAACATTCGACCCCCCCCCCCCTTTTAACCCCATTTGGGAGGAAATTTCTAAATTCTCTGAAATACGTGTTTAACCAATTTTTTAGTAGATTTGTTTTCCTTAATTTCGTGCTGCTACATTAAACTGCTGCTGAGATATGGCGAAATGACCTAAAACATTTGACCACCACCTTTAACCACCTTCAGGGGGAATTTCTAAAATCGTTGAAATACGTGTTTAATCATTTTTTTAATAGATTTAATTTCCTGATTTTCGCGCTCATACCTATAACTGCTGCCGAGATATGGCGAAATGACGTAAAACATTCGACCACCACCCTTTAACCCCCTCCGGGAGGGGAAATTCTAAAATCCCCGAAATACATGTTTAATCATGTTTTTAATAGATTTGTTTTCCTGATTTTTGTGCTCTTAATTAAAATTGCTGCTGAGATACGGCAAAATGACCTAAAACATTCAACCCCCCCCCCATTTAACCCCATCCGGGAGGGAAATTTCTAAAATTGCTGAAATACATGTTTAATCATTTTTTAGTAGATCTGATTTCCTGATTTTCGTGCTCCTACCTATAACTGCTGCTGAGATATGACGAAATGACCTGAAACATTCGACCACCTCTCTTTAACCCCTTCGGGGGGGGGGGACTTCTAAAATCGCTGAAATACATGTTTAATCATTTTTTTAGTAGGTATGTTTTCCTGATTTTCGCGCTTCTACCCATAACTGCTGCTCAGATATGGCGAAATGACTTAAAACATTCGACCACCCCCCTCTTTAACCCCTCGGGTGGCGAATTTCTAAAATTGTTGAAATAAATGTTTAATCATTTTTTTAGTAGATTTATTTTCCTGATTTTCGCACTCCTACCTATAACCACAGCTGAGATATGGCGAAATGACCTAAAACATTCGACCACCCCCCTTTAACCCCCTTCTGGGGGGAATTTCTAAAATCGCTGAAATAGGTGTTTAATCATTTTTTTAGTAGATTTGTTTTCTGGAATTTCAAGCTCCTACCTATAACTGCTGTTGAGATATGGCGAAATGACCTAAAACATTCGACCACCCCCCTTTAACCCCCTTCAGGGGGGAATTTCTAAAATCGCTGAAATAGGTGTTTAATCATTTTTTTAGTAGATTTTTTTTTCTGGAATTTCAAGCTCCTACCTATAACTGCTGCTGAGATATGGCAAAATGACCTGAAACATTCGAACCCCCCTTTAACCCCCTTCGGGAAGGGGGGGGATTTTCAAAAATCCCTTCTTATTGCTTGCCTAGGCCATAACAGCAATCTACAGTCCAAATTGCGTGACCCTGACTTCAGTAGTTTCGGCTGGGCGTTGATGAGTCACCCAGTCAGTCAGTCAGTCAGTCAGTCACCGTTTCCTCTTTATATAATAGTATAGATAACGCTCCCTAGCAATAAATATATTAACAGAATTTAAATCAAAGTGTTTTTTTTTTTTTTTTTTTTTTTTTTTTGTTAATGTTTTGCTGTATGACGACCGTACTCAAGCTAAAACAAGAAAGAAAAACCATGAGTCAAGCTATTGAGTCGATTATCAGACACTTTCCAACACATCCAAAATACTGTAACAAAACTTCACAGTATAATAGGGTGAAATATGTTGTCTAAGTAAACAATTTGGAAAATGCTTAATACGTTTCAAAACCAAGTGCCAGCAATTGCCGTCAAAGAAGTCGGAAAAGTAAACGAATTATTTTGTGCAGCCCTGTATAGGATCTATAGATTTATCTATATACTACCTAGTATTCTAAAATTTACTTCAGTTAGAAAACCTGTAGCACAGTTAAAAATTTCCCTACAGCGAATTCCGCCAATAAACGAAAATGTACTCGCGATCTAGTTGCAGTGTATAGTATCTATAGCACTCATATATACACCAAGTAATGTACAAAAAATGAGTTAAAATTAAACTAGTCGTTTGGGACCACCGTAATACTTACCCCTCGTGAATATGCATAGTAAAAAATATGAAAATAAAACATGTGTAAACTATTTATAAAATGCATTGCAATTCGAATAAAATCGTGGCTTGATGACGTCATAAACTTTAAATGCTCTATTACTCCAAAATTGATAATTATATTAACTAACGGCTTACTGCGTCGGATTAAGCGTCTCATTTCCAATTAAAATATATCTTTGAATTGAAGTTTGAATGAAATACAGGGCCATGAAAAATCGAATAGTGTGGAAAATATAATCACAAATATTTCGGCAACTAATTAATCGATCGACTTCATTCTTTATGCAAAATTTATGTTTTTTTATTGTCTTTTATATTCACTCCTTAAAATAAATAATTTCGAAAATTTGTATATACCTTTTATCAGAACGAATATTTTGAGAGTCCGAAAAAAATAGTTCCGTATAATCGAGGTTACTGAAATTCAATTAGCTTCTTCCCATTATTATATACTCAGTACATACCAAATTTCAAGTCTCCATATCAATTTGTTCGGGAGATAGAGCGTTTACAGACACAGAGACAGACGGACGGCAATTTTTTTTCTAAAAATATGTTTTTCGGAATCTCCAGTACTTGAAACGTGAAAATCCATCATTTTTTTTTTCGATTTTTAAAAAGATTATAAGATTTACCCTATACTACGTACGATGGGTAAGTAAAAGCGTCCCACAACTGAAAATTCACTTCCAGCAATTATTATTCAATTAATACTGATAGACATTACTGGAACCGAACTCTTTCGTGTGTTCCTGCAAATGAAGGATGAATGCTATGTACACCATAATCTATAGTCAACCTCTTGTAGTGCACCACAGTGATAATATAGCAATTTCAATATGTTCGAAATAGTGTAACATTTTTAAACTACACCGCAAACGATTTTCCCCATAGACCGTAATGGAAGAGAATTTTTTTCAGTGTCCCTATAAATGAACTATAAATGCTACACACTTCATTTTCAATACCGAGCAGGCCATAGTAAACCTCAACAATTGCATGACAATCCGAGTATATTTACGTGAGTTAGAATAAGGGCAGACATCCGACAGACAGACAAACTGAATTCATAAACACTTTTCAACTATGTTGGAAAGTGCTAAAAATGTAGTACTGATTTAACACAATTTCTTTTGCGTTTGTAAGCAACCACTGGCGGGAAATAGACTATCTACATTTAAATCAAGTTTTTTTCTTCTTTCTTTCTTTCTTTTTCTTTTTTCCTTTCTTTTTTTCTTTTTTTTTTCTTTCTTTTTTTTTACTGGATGAAGACATTTACGGTGATTACTTTGAATTTAAACTCGTTTTTCAATGCAAACAAAACTTTAAATTATGAATATGGAAATGAATAGAAATTAGCTATTCATTACTGATACTAAACTATCAACTAAGTTGTTACATAAAATACACAAACGCAAGGTATATGCAATTAGGCTGTATGCCGACTTGTCCATCCATACACAATTTAAATTTCTTAAAATTCTCTTAATACAAGAAAATTTACTTGTTTACTATGGTAGATTACAATGTGTTTCCACAAATCGTTGAATTAGGAAAGCACAAGTCTTTTGACAGTCCAGGTCAAATTGCCGCACGAAGGGCGCAGAGCGCAGAGCCCCCTAGTATTATATATAAAATATTAAGTTATTTTTATAGTATCCGTGGAAAAATAATTTTCACTTCCATTTAATCTAGTGACAATTCAATTTCTCCTACGAATCAGAATTTTGCACAAAAGTTTTTCTTTGAATTTCTCTTCTTACAAAGTATTTTTCTTTGGTAGAAAAGACTAATGTTCGTTAGAAATATCAGTAGTTTCTTTTCTTTTTATTTCTCTCTCTCTCTCTTTTTTCTTCTTTTTGTATTATTATTAATTTTAATTTTAAGATCTAGAAAGTGAAGCTTTTTATTTATAACTTTAGTTTTAGTTAGATTAGGATTAGAAGGATATTTGGCTGGAAGAGAATTGGAAACATCTTTGTTTAGCTATAGAATATATAATATCATCAATGTATCTGTAGAATAATTCCTGTAAAATTCTTTTTGTGATCGTAAAGATATAAATTTTGAGAATGTGTTTGATGCTTTCTCTCCTTGAGAGACGCCCATAAATTGTGTTTATACATACCATTGCGGAACTATTTTCAAAAGAAAAAAAAGAAACTGGACTTTATTAACAATATATTGAAATTTTTTGGTAATCTCAACATTTTTAGACAAAATAAAATGTATATGACAAGGAAAACAAGCAGGATATTATAGAAACATTATATAACTTCACAAAACCATCATGCTGAATTTATGTATTACAAATAAATGTTTAGGTCAATTTTATATAGGCATGAAAAATTGATTTTTACTTCCATTTAATGTAGTAACAGTTTAACTTGTTCTATTGCGAATCAGAATTTTGCACAAAACTTTCTTTTTCTTTGGTAGAAAATAACTAAATCTGCCAACTCCACAGTCTTTTGCCTCTAATAATGTCCACTCTAACCTTGAAGATTAGTGGCCAAATATTCATCGATGTAAGCACGCAAAAGTTTCTCATAAACGTAATCACGTGAACAACTACTCGTTAATATTTTTGTGAAGTACAATTTCCCGCCCCTTCATGACTCGATTTTACCTAAGAAAATGTTAAATAATGCTCAAAACGTTCTTAAAAAATAAATTTAAAAAAAAGTTATATTTTTATTACCATTATTTTGAATTTTGAGATCTAGAAAGTCATTTCCATTATTTATAACATTAGTTTGACTTAGATTAACCTCTTCGTGACGGGTGCGCGTATGTGTGAAGCATAAGTTGCGTACAATCCGTAATTCCTCCTACCAGAATTTTCGAATCGCAATTTTCACCTTAATTAATCACATAATATCTGCAATTAAATTAGGCGAAGATTTCTATGTAGAAATACTGGTGCTAAGAGATTAAAAATTGTGTATGCGACATTCGTCACGAAGGGGTTACAATTAGATGGATATTTGGCTAGAAGAGAGAAGAAACATCTTTGTTCAGATATAATATAGTCAATGTATCTCGAAAACAATTCCTGTAAAATTCCTTTCATGGTAGTAAGTTTTATAAGATGCTGGTTGTTTACTCCCCTTAGGGAATGCCCATAAATTGTTTATATATACATTTTTGACAGAGTGACGATTTTCAAAAGAAACAAGAACGAAAATCATGCGTAAAGCATAGATTATGTAACAATTTCGAACACTCCTAAAATAATTTTGCAAATCTTTACCGTAAGGTGTAAGATGATATCTAACTAAACAATTTTGAAAATGCATAACATACTTAAAAATCCAATTTCAGGATTTACCAACAATATTCGGAAAAATATCCGAGCTCTTTTGTGCAACCCTGTATATGATCTATAGATCTGTATATATACTAAATAGAATGCTAAATTTTAGCTCAGTTAGTAAACGCGTAGCACAGTTTAAAATTTCCCTTCTGCAATTTCCGACAATAAATGGAAATGTACTCGAGAACTTTTGTGCTGCCCTGTATACAATCTATACAATTTATGCACACCAAGTAATACACAAAAAAGGAGTTAAATTTAAAAAGTCCTTCCGGCCTGTACCGGGAGGAAAAGGTAGCTTTCCTATATCTTCGTTTTAAAATTTTAGCTAATGTTACACGAAAACAGCAAGCTAAAATGCAAAGAAACGTTTACAAAAGATTCGTTAATACTGAATTTGAATAAGAAATTCGCCAAATTATTGAGCAATAGCCAAATTGGCTTCATTTATGAAGACTTATTTTGATCGCCAAATTTGGCGATATTTCGCCAAATGTCGCCCAATTTTGCCAATTTTGTCGCCAATGTCGCCAATTTTGGCGTTAACGGATATGAATATATAGTTTTATGCGTATGATTGGGAAAATTATTACAACAATGAAAGAAAATAATTTGCGAGTAATCGCGTTAATGTGCTGTTTTGTTTCAAAATGTCAGCCACCCTAGAATTTCCAACTGCTCTATCTCAGCCATTTGTTAAGATAGAGGTAAACCAAAAAAAGCTCTGGAATCCTTGTATCAAGGCCTAACACGTAATTAAAAAATAAATTTGAATTTTTAAATTTTTTGTATATTTATTTTAGATTTTAAATTATTTTACATCTTTAAATGGCCGCCATCTTGAAACAAGATGGCGGACCAAGCTGGCCAACGAACTCGGTCGAGACATTAGTGACCTTAATACACACAATTAGTTTCATCAAAATCGATTCATAATTACGGGCGTTATCGTATGACATAGGTCAGATATATATATATATATATATATATGGATATATCTATATATATAAATCAACATTTGGACGGAGGGTGGTTTTGGGGTCTGGGGGTCATGATCGGTGAAAATATATCAAAATTTTCCGAAACTGCTTTCCTCCGAACGGCTGCAATAGGTAGCTTTATACTTTTTTGTATTGAAAGCTACCTAAAACGCGTTCAGCAACTGAAAAAGCATTCCTAGCAAATATTATTAATAAGAAGTACTTTAACAGAATTATGTTGTGTGTCCCTGTAAATGAACGATGAAAGCTGCAATCCACGTTAGTGATATATACCAATTTCAATATGTTTGAAATAGTGAAACATTATTAAAATAAACTGCATACGATTTTTCTTCATAGACCGTAATGGAACGGAATTCTTATGAGTATCCCTGTAAAGGAACTATAAGTGCTATGCACACCACATTCTATAATCAGTCTCTTGTAATGCACCTCAGTGATCTATATCCATGTCAATATGTTTGAAATTGTGTAACATCATTAAAATAAACCGCAAATGATTTTTTCCCCATGGACCGCAATGTAACGGAATTCTTTTGAGTGTCCCTGTAAAATAATTATAAGCGCTACTGGTTGAATCAGATGAAGAATGTTGTAAAACGGAAATCTGAGAATGGTTCAGTTGGCTTCATTTTCAATACCGAAAATGCAACTGTAAGCCTCAATAACATATATCAATTGCATGACGATCTGAGCATATTTACATGAGTAAGAGCACGGACAGACAGACAGACGGCAGACATACAGAGAGACAAACCGAATTCATAAACACTTTTCAACTATATTGGAAAATGTTAAAAAACCATATTAACCCTTTGAGTTATGCCAGAATATATGTCGTCTATTTTTTTCATTCTACTCGCACCACTTTTTGAAAAAAATGTCTGCCATACACTTATACTAGAATATTTTAAAGAGTACCACAAAGAAAAGTGTTTGTAAATTGTGGTACGATAGAATATAAAAATAGTCGCCACTCCCGATCGTAATCAAAAAGTTAACAACATATTGAATTTTGTGGCAGTCTCAGCATTTTTAACACTCTCCAAAAAAGTTGAAAAGTGCTTATGACGTCAGTTTGTCTTTCCCGAGGCTAACGAAAAAGAAAGGCTACCGCGGTGCTTTACACGTATCTTTTTTTACAGACCGCCGGAGTCACGTGCGGTGCTTTACGCGTATCTTTTTTTACAGACCGCCGGAGTCACGTGATGCTCCAATGCACCAATGCAGGTGTACGAAAAGAGCATCACGTCACTTTAGCGGTCGAGTAACGTGATGCTCTTTTCGTACACCTGCATTGGTGCATTGAAGCATCACGTGACTCCGGCGGTCTGTAAAAAAAGATACGCGTAAAGCACCGCGGTAGCCTTTCTTTTTAGTTAGCCTAGGTCTTTCCGACTCCACTCTAACTCTCGTAAATATACTCAGATTGTCCTGTAATTTTTATATGTCATTCACATTTATTATAACACGATCGCTATTGAAAATGAAGTGTGTAGCATTTATAATTCGTTTACAGGGACAGTCAAAAGTATTCCGTTACATTATGGTCAATGGTAAAAAATTGTTTGAAGTGCATTTTAATGATGTTACACCATTTTAAACATTATGGAATTGATATGCATTTGTGAAGTGCACTAAAACATGCATTCTTTTGAATATGAGGTGAAAAGCATTTACTATTCATTTACAGGGCTACACAAAAGAATCCCATTATATAATGGTCTGTCTAACCGGGAAAAACTGTTTGTAGCGTATTTTAATGATGTTACACCATTTCAAACATAATGAAATTGGCATGCATTTATGAAGTGCACTAAAACATGTATTCTGTAGAATATGGGGTTGCAAAGCAATTTTTTTATGATGTGCATAGCATTTATCGTGCATTTAGAGGACACACAAAAGATTTTGGTTACAGTACTGTATTCGAACTGCGGTCAATTAGCGATAATTGCTGGAGATGTATTTTCAAATATGGTGTGCGTTTTTAAATTTAACTAATTTTTTTGCTTATTACGTGGGGTGTGTAAATGCTATAGATCATACACACGGCTACACAAAAGAATTAGGAAGCATTTCTGAGTATGAGCATGTATTGCTTAAAGGTGGTTTTGAATTGTGTTAAGCATTTTCAAGCTGAACTATATATAGCATACTAGTTTAAAGCTTGTTTTAGCCTGAATTAAATTTTAGCTTAATATGTGTTGTGTATACAATTCAGTAGGTAATAATATACAGGGCTGTACAAAAGAATTTAAGTATGTTTTCGTCTATTGGTATAAATACCTGAAGGTGATTTTCCAACCTATTATGTATTTTCTTACTAAACTAAATTTTTGCATACTATGTAGAATATATAGAAATTTATAGATCAAATATAGGGCTGCACAAAAATATTGGAGAACTTTTCCGGCTATGGACTGTAATTGCAGAAATCTAGTTTTGAAATGTGTTATGCGTTTTCTAGAATATTTACTTAGGTACCTTATTTGCTTTATTAAACAGTGAACTTTTGTTAAAAGTAGTCGGAAACTCTGAAAGTGTTAGAAAGTGTTTCATAATCTATGCTTCACGCGTGATTTTTCTTTCTTGTTAAGGAATGTTAAAGTGTATATGAAAAGAGAAACGAACATGTTATCACAGAAATCTGATAAGACTACACGAATCCATACAGAATAAATACATTTTAAAATAAAACTTAAACATATAACAAGTGGGTAAGTGTGATCGAAGATAGCACAAAGGGTTTCGTTTAATATTCCTTTCAAAACACTTTATCCTTTCTTTAATAAATCCAAATAAATTTCATAAAAAAAAAAAAAAAAAAAAAAAAAAAGTCATGTTTTTTATAAAGTAAAAATTTACCGGTCTATTTTTCTCGTTTTTTCGAAAATCTGAACTGGTCCGATAGCGGACGAAGCCCGCTATTACACTCTGTTATAATAATATCTGTCATGTGGACTAAATTCAATATAAAAAAAAAAAAAAAAAAACAATTTCAAAATTAAACATGTTGTATAGAGACCTTCAAAATGTTAAAATATGCCAATATTTCCAAAATCGGATTTCTATCATGATTCAATACGTTCCTCAAACTCATATGACGTTATAATCACTTGTTGACGTCCTATCTACTTGCTTTCTCTATTACTCATATTGATACTCTCTTTGTATTATTCTCAAACATTTGAAAAAGTCCGTTAAACTTCCAATAGGACGTCAGATTAATTTTCTTTTTAATTCTCTAATGACATCATATTAACCTGCTTTCTGTACTTACACATACTCATATACTCTTCGTATTATTGAGAAATGTTTGAAAATCTCCGTTTTATTACCAATATGACGTCCTATTAATATTTTTTCAATTGGTGAAACTTTTTATTACATTTTCATTTTTCAAGTGAAAATCTTTCAATAGAAATAGATTGTAGAAAGAATTTTATTGTGGATTTTTAATTGTTGGCAACTGCTATAACGAAAAATGTTTACATTTAATAGGAAAAGGATGTTAGATTTTTTATTTTTTATCGCTGTATATTAAAATAATACGATATTTTTAAATTTTATGATTTTCGGCTTCATAGCAGGTATTTAGCTATAAGTACACAAAATTTCAAGTCTATAAATTCTATAGTTTCTGAGAACCGGCACTGTGACGGACAGACAACATAGCGGGACGAATAGAGTTTCGTGAGATGAACGAAACCCCAATAAAAAACTATGCATCCATTCCAATGTTATACCAACATCAACATACATTGAAAACAATGTATGTGTATCTCAAAAATTGTGAACCTCCTCTTTTTGAAAGTCATTTAAGAGGTATGTCAGAAAAAGAAAAAAAACAGACATACCTTTAGGTCATTTTTTATGTAGTCATCAAAAATTAATTTTCTCTTCCGTTTAATCAAGCGTCAGTTCAACTCGTCCCACGATTTTTTTTTCTTTAGAGGAAAAAAAAAACTAAATGGGCCAGCTCCACCTTCTTTTGTCTCTGTGTAATTATGTCCACCCTAACCTTGAAGATTGGCGGCCAAATACTCATCGTAAGCACGCAAAAGTACAACACGATTTCTGACAAACGCAATCATGCGAATATCTGCTCGTTCATATTTCTGTGAAATATCGTTTTTCGTCACTTTACATGACTAAATTCCATCTCGTAAAATGTTAAATAATATTACCGCTGATACTTAATAATTCATTCGATTGCACAGTTGGTTTAGCAACGATTTGACGAGAGATAAATTATGGTAAGGTATTTATTAGCAAAAGCCATTTATTAATTTAAATATTACTATCGGAGCTTCGCCCGCTGAACTGTTCGATTTATTCCTAACGGACCTCGAATTAAACAAACTTAGGATTGGGCGCCCCACTGTCTTCGGATCCGGTCAATTCGGATTTAAATTAAAAACGAAAAAGAAGAGAAAAAGAAAATGGAATTTAGCAACCTGCAGAAACTGCATCAACGTATTTTTTAAAACTCTGATTATTGATTTATATTTTGTCCGAAGGAAAAGCGTTTCTCTTCAACGAAAACTGACCCAGGCTCCAGGCAACAAAATGGCTGCTTGTAAAATTCATCTGAAGGAAAAGCTGCCCTTTCAAAGAAAGAGAAAGTTTTTCTTCCCATTGAAAGTGGAGAGAATGATGAATGGGTTTCTCATTGTGTGGGTTTGAACCGCTCCCTGTTACCTTTTGTTAAGACCCAGCCCACTCTCAAACTATAGAAGGGGAGAATCCCCCTGTTATTTCCCCTTCTATTCCTGTCTGAAAAAAGTTGGAGCACGCGCATCGAAGTCAATTTCATGTGAAATCTGAAAAAATGCTCTTTTAGCTTTAAATATATAAATTAGGGTGAAATATTGTACTTAGAAGGCTGGTATACACGAGACATACCGTATCTTCTGGCTTATAACCCGCTTCAGTGTATAGAGAACACCTAAACTTTCAGACTTTTCATTATTTTAATTTTAGGTATATTTGCCGTATAACGAATAATCTCCTTCTTTGGAAAGAAACCTTCATGAGATACAAAGCAAAAATCAAAATAAAGATTATTGTAAAGTATAATAACTATTACTTCTAATGTAATCTAATAGCAATTTTTTTTAATAGCACACGTTTATTAAATTAGAAATCTTAGTTTATATTATCGTCCTTTTTTCTTTCTTAATTTTTAATCTTTCATTTTTATAACCGGAATTTTTATAAATTTCGATCAATTTTCTTGTATGAAAAGTGCGCGTTATACGCTGGAATATACGGTACTACAAATGGAGAACCCTCGAATGATTTTCCATTAAGCAAAAAAGGTTTCTAATTAAAATTTGTGGTCAGATTATCTTAATCCTATGTCATAATCACATTCATATTACAAAATGCTGAAAATGTTACAGAATCAGAAATATTTTCCAATCTGAATGCATAATTTTATAGTATGTGAGGAATCTCACATTGTTTATTTCGTTTATTTCGTTTTAAACATTTAAAGAAAAAAGTGTAACTTTTTGAAAATTAATGGAAGGGTTATTTCATCAACATAATCTTAATTCCTAAAATATTTTGCAATTAACGAGGAGTGTTTTCAAAGTAAAAACCGTTTAAAAACCCAAGGTTTTTATTTAGCAATTTTATTTTTACATGAAAGCCTGGACCTTAATCTACTTTCCACTATAATTTCCGCCTATATTAAGGCATTTATCGTATCGTACGACCAGCTTTTGTGTCTCATCCCCATAGAAATCTGCCTCCTGCTGTGACGCCATTTTGATGTCACCATCGTCGTTGTAGTACTGACCGCCAAGGTGCTTCTTTAAATGTAGGAACAAATGGTAGTCACTTGGGCGCTAGATCAGGGCGATAGGGAAGTTGCAATTAGCTGATCAACCATTGTACTTCAACTGGAGGTCAGGACAGTTCCACCAATCAGAATGCCTATTTGTAATGTATGACCTCCAGCATGACATCAATTGCAACTGCTCTATACGGAGGGTGATGAATTTGTTCCCGATCATATGATACGATGAGATACTGGGTTTAACCCTGACCTAGCGTCAAGTGACTACCCCCTGTTTCTGCGCTTAAAGAAGCACCTTGGCAGTCAGCACTTCAACAAGGATGACGACGTTAAAATGGCGTTGATACAGTGATTAGCACATCATGCGGTAGATTTCTATGAGAATGAGGTACAAAAACTCGTACGATACGATGACTGCCTCAAGGCTGTTCTGCAATCCAAACTGGCTACTTTCTGATACATTCCTAAATTCATTTTTATGCGGAAACGCATGGAATTGACAGCTGATATTATTCAGAAACTATGTAATCGAATGACGCTTTCCATCTTTTGGTAAAGGCAGAAGATATTTCAGAAAATATTGTCAAAGTGGGCGCGTTTTGAACAGAATTTCCGTCGCAGCAGCGCGAGAAAGGAAAAAAAAACTTATCGTCACGTGACACGAATCGCTTATAACTCGATAAGTAATTTGTTTATCAAAAAATGGAAAACGCACTTTGATTCCAAATCGCTTCAATAGTCAAGCCGGTCAATTTTATGCCTTTACGTTTAAAAATGAGTCAGAAAATGTGTAAGAAAGTTTCACGTTTTTGAACAGGGAATTTGAGAACCACCTTAATATAGGCGGAAATTATGTTGAAAAATAGATGAAGGTCTAAATTTTCATATAAAAGTAAAATTGTTAAAAAAAATCTCTTTGTGCTTTTTTTAATATCCAAACGTTACTTCCTTAAAAAACAATCCCCTCGTACATCCCCTAGGTATCTCCAATAGGTAAAAAATTAAAGCGTGTTTAAAATTTTTTGGTTCACCCTGTATAGCACTTACCTCCTGTGTCGGCAACCTCCTGAGGTGCGACGTCTCTTATGTGAGTGATGCTGGAAGAGATAGGCTGCACCTCCTCTGTAGAATCTCCTCCACCTGAGGCACTGGCTGCTTTGGAAGCACCGCATCCCATTGCAGAAAGGTTGGAAAAATTACGTCGAAGGAAACATATCAACGGGGATTCTGAAAAAAAAAAATTGAATAATAACAATCGATAAACTAGTATGATATTAACATCGCAAAGCTATTATATCTTAGAATTTTACATGGAGTTACAGTGATTGCTTCTAGAGTAAAACAAGAAAGAAAAAACATTCGTAAAGCATAGATTATGAAAGATTTTCCAACATATTCAGAATACTATAACAAAACTTCCCTGTTTAATAAAGTGGAAGATTATATCTATGTAAAGAAGGTCACGGTCAAACCGGGCGGAGAGGCCTACCTTTCGGCTTAAGCTCAACTAGCCCCACCCAGTAGATTTGTTTACATAATTAGGGTCATTCCATGGTAACTTACGTTACATTTAGAATAATTTTCTTTAGTAACTTTCATAATATAACACCAAAAAATATTGAAAATGTAATGTTGATATGGTTTGTTAATTAAACCTATCCAAAGCGAAATTTGGATGAAAATTACCAACCTTTAGTGCTATTTTTTGAACACTGGCCATTATATTTATTATGGTAACTTACGTTCTTTTTGTCAGAAACGTAAGTTACCATAGTAAATATAATTTTTAGTGTTCAAGAAAGAGTACTAAATTTAATTAATTTTTATCCAAATTTAGCTTTGTATAGGTTTATTTAACAAATTATATAAACATTAGATTTTGAATATTTTTTAGTGTTATATTACTAAAATTACCGAAGTCAATTATTCTAAATGTAATGTAAGTTACCATGGAATGACCCATTATACTGAGCATTACTAAATTATACTTTGTGATATTGAGCAATAATTATACTATGTAATTCTGAAATACAAATTCTGAAAATACAAGATTCCAAAAATACAAATCCTGAAATTACAATTTATCAATCCTATACTGAGCAATACCAAATACTACTATGTGATACTGAGCAATAATACTGTAAGATGCTGAAGTAGATAATAATAATGGATATAAGTAAGTACTAAATGAACAATAATGAATGACTAATAATACTAGAGTAAACAATGATAAATTATGCTAAAAATACTAAATAACACTGTATGATGCCATTAAGAATAACTAAATTGCTAAGGTTAGAGTTTATGTAGTGTGTAATGTCCTTATGCATATTAGAAGTGCACTTCATCCCTAACCTCCACTAAGTCCAATGGAAGCAGCATGAATAAGTATTGATTGCGTTCTAGCAGAAACATACAATCTGTTATTTTTTGAAGCACTTTTGGTTGTTTCAGCACGTAGGTAAACCAGGCCGACAGATTCATTTGTGATGGCTTTCTAAGGTGATGGTGGGCAATCAGGGTACTATTTAGGATAAAATGTAAGGAGGTACCTCTTTTCCCACAGGTGCATCTAGTAGACGATGCCTTGCCGAATTTTTTGAGCTATTGAGGAAACGGGCCATGGTTTGTAGCAAAGATGGGTGCCTATTTTGAAGTTGAAGATCTGTTGATACTGTTGGGATTAAGGCGTGAGTAAAGCGATCCGTTGTTCCCAGATTCCAATCCATTTGCCATGATCTTATTAATTCTGATGTTATTATCTTCTAAAAATATGATGGTGGAAATGGGTAGAATTTTTGTAAGATGTCATGTGACGGTTTCGTTACATCCCGGGCCAGTTCATCAGTATGTTTGTTTCCAGCTATGCCAGAATGACCACGCACCCGGGTGCGTGGTCATTCTGGCATAGCTGGAAACAAACATACTGATAAACTGGCCCGCGAGATACAACTTAGAAAACACATAACACATTTGAAAACTCAATTTCAGCAAATAGCATCTATAGTTGGAAAAATATCCGAATTCCTTTGTGCAGCCCTGCCTAGATTTGTATTTATACTACAGAGTATGAAAAACATTTAGTTCCTCTAGGAAACGCATAACACGGTTGAAAATTCCCCTTCAGTAATTTCCGTCCATAAGCGGGAATGTAGTCGAATAATTTTGTGCAGCTCTGTATGTGATCTATAGAATGTATTCTATACACACAAAGTAATATGGAAAAAAATTGTTAAATTTAAAACCACATACCATGATTGAAAACGTACTTCCAATTATCACAGTACTGTAACTAAATTATTTCGTGTTTCCCTGTAAATGAACGATAAATATTACTATGCACATCCTATTCTATATTAAGAGTCTTGTAGTGCATCTCAGTAATGTATATCAATTTCAATATGTTTGAAATAGTGTAACATCATTAAGATACACCCCAAACTATTTTTTCCCATAGACCATAATGTAACGGATTTACTTTGAGTGTCCCTGTAAAAGAACTATAAATGATACACACTTCATTTTCAATACCGAAAGTGTCATGGTAAACATCAATGCCAGATATCAATTACATGGCAATCCTGAGTATATTTACGAGAGTTAGATCGCGGTGAGACAGATGGCCAGACAAACCGAATTCATAAACACTTTTCAACTATGTTGTAAAGTGTTAAAAAAACATATACAGTAGTGGCCAAAATTGTGGACACCTTTTGGGAAAAATGCTTATTTGAAGTTTGATGGCTCATAACGCCAAATATTTCTTAGTAAAACCATAAAAGCTCTATAACCCAGAAAAGATAATTTAATCTCAATAATATCATGCAATACAGTTTGTTCAATTATAATTATTTTATGAAACGTTACAGCCAAATAATCAGGAAAAGGCAATAAAACCTGGTTAGGTTGATGATAATTATTTTTATTTTTCTTGAATGCAACCAATGCGTATGAGTGTTTGGAAAGACAGACAGATTCTATTTTATTTGGTAATGTGTCAATCAAAGCTAGGTTAGGATTTCAAAGAAAATATACCATATTTTATCACTATTTTTTATTATTGTTATCAAGTTGCTAAAGTTCTTTGCCACTTTGCAATTTTTTATCTGGTTAAGCATAATAAAATTAACAAAACATCATAAAGAGTTGATTAGTTACCCAGAAATTCAATGTAAAATAATATTTTTAAGTGTAGAAAGCCATGGTTATGAAGAAATTTTAAGTAAAATTTGAAGTAAATTAACAAAAGGCTGTGCAGAGTGCAGTATTTTGGTCTATTGCTAGAATTCCATTAAAAATAAATAAATAAATAAAATAACACTCCAAATAACATGACCCTACTATTTCTCTGTATAGTAAAAATGCCTTTTAGCCCAGTTTAATGTTTTCAACCTTTATCTACCCTATATATATAAAATCCTAATGAAACGAATTTGTGAAACGATTTTATGAAACGAATTTATGAAACGATTTTATGAAACGACTGATTAAACGACTGATTATGTTTCAGGGCTATTTTTAATAAATATTAAACGCTTGATGGTGAAATTAATACCAATTGTCCATAAAAATCTGCGGATGTCAAAACTGGTAATAGAATTTTGAAATTGGAATTAGTTTTCGAGATATTAATTTTTTTCTAATTTTAATGACATTTCTGTAATGATGGCAACTAATTACTCAGTTTTTTTGTGACAAAAAAGGGAAAAAAATAAAAAAAGATCCCGATAGGGATTATTGATTTATTTTTATTCGTCATTTTCAATTTGAAATTGAATTTATCTTTTATTTCAATCGATAATGAAGACAAGATTGTGATTAAATTATGTTTTTCACGAAAATTTGAAAAAAAAATCACATTTCTATCGTCAGGATTCAATCGTCTGTCAGTATTTAATTTAATTTATAAACTGAAAATATTTTGAATAAATTCGTCCGAATGACGTCATTTATGAAAATACGTCATTTATGTTTATACAATTTATTTAATATAAAGAAGCCATTTATCTATTTTTATGTACAAAAAGAGGTAAATTGAAAGACAATTATAAATAAATTGTATATATACATATAAATACATGTATAAACAAGCATAAAAGTTCGGTACTTTTCCAGTATATGGGGCCTTGACGAAACAGAGAAAATAGCCTTGGCGGAAAAGGAAATTTGGCAACATACTTTCTGTCAACCTATTTACTTTGTCATTTCGTATACAAAAGCATTTTTTCAATATTTATACAATTTGTTTAGCGTAAAATGTCAATTATCCTATTTTATATATAATCAGAAGTAATTTGTATAGAAAAAACAATAATAATATACGTATAATTAAAATACACATATAAACAAAAAAAATCGTCGAATTTGTTTCCATGGCTGTTTATGTCATTTGGCACCAATTCTCACTTTCTGATGCCCGAATTGCGCCAAGCTTTTTAAAAAAGCGTCAAGACTCCTATTATAGAAAATCACCAAAAGTTCATTGAGTTTGTTTTCATAACTTTTGGCAACAAATATATGTATATTAACGAATCTATTCGTTTTTGAAACTCGAATTACGACAAACCTAAAAGCAAAGGATCCTATACTGGAGAAGTACCCGATTTTCTTATGGACAATATTCAAGTGACATAACATGGTGTAGGTGTAAAATTATCGCGGATAGCAAATTTGTTTAAATATCTCATCAATTGATGCCGAATAAATGCAGGCATGCATGCACAAAATATTTAATTAATTTTGTATGATAAATAATTATTAGAAAATTCGTATATACATATTAATTAAAATAAATAATTTACATAAAATATTTAAAATAACATGAAAATATGCATGATGGTGCACTAAAATACAGAGAAAATTAAAACCTGTTACTGAAAATGTCTATAACATAGTACTTTTCAATACCGTGGTTCTTAATGTTATTCACAAGCAGATGGAATTTTTCTCATCCTTAAACGCAAAGGAAGAATAGAATACAGATCGTTGTTATAAAAGTGCGAGAGGTAGCCACAATTTAAACCTAACCATTTTATACAAGCTGGTTTTCAAGGTGTAATTGATTTTACTTATCAATCCCTAAAACAGTCGTCAGTTGTCGCAACAGCTGTGTATGAGGCCATGATAATAAAAAAAAATGCCCCATTAAAACGTTAAAAGCATGGCAACCCAATTACAGATTTACCAATATTTTTAAAACGAAGCACGCTGTCATGTTTTTAGAGGCCTCGAAGTCTGAGCGGGGGTTGACGAGCGTAGCTCGCAGGGGGTAGGCCCCCTAGTTTGATTTATAATTTTTTTCATGAAGTTCTAGCATTAAGACAAAAATTACTGCACTCTCTACAGAACTGTACTTTGATTCAACTCCACATTTCAGTGCGCCATTCCATGTTTCATACACCGAGGTGATTGTTTTCTGTGAGGGACCTTACTCTTCTACTGCCAATTGCCCTCCTAAACCTTTTCCTGCCTTTACTAGCCCTGTTTTGGGTGACTTAGGCACGCCTTTGTTAATTTATTTCAAAATTTACTTCGAATTTCTTCATAACCATGGCTTTCTACACTTAAAAATATTGTACATTGACATCTGGGTAACTAATCAACTCTTTATAATGTTTTCTTAATTTTATTATGCTTTACTAGTTCAAAAACTGAAAGGTGGTAAAGAGCTTTAACAACTTGATAACAATCATACAAAAATATTGATAAAGGCTGCCTATAAGTACCAAAAATATGGCATATTTTCTTTGAAATCCTACCCTAGCTTTGATTGACACATTACCAAATAAAGTGGAATCTGTCTGTTGCTCCAACATTCATATGCATTGGCTATATTCAAGAAAAATAAAAATAATTATCATCAACCTAACCAGGTTTTACTGCTTTTTTTTTCGAATATTTGGCTATAACGTTTGATAAAATAATTATAATTGAACAAACTGTATTGCATGATATTCTTGATTAAATTACCTGTCCAGTGGTATACAGCTTTTATGGTATTACTAAGAAATATTTGGTGTTATGAGCCATCAAACTTCAAAAAATCATTTTTCCCAAAAGGTTTCCACAATTGTAGCCACTACTGTATATATACACAGCGCACTATGTATAAATAAAGCATGGTACAGTAGAATCCGGTTAACTAGGACGTATCGACCCAGCGCGATTTGTTCCGATAAAGCGGCTGCCCCAGTTATCAGAAATAAAGTTAATGATAATTTTTCATCTGGTTTTTGACATATTGTCTAAAATTAAACGGTATCCCTAATAACAGGAATCTATTATTATAAGTACAATGTCCCCTGTTGGGTACTCAAAGCTAAAATTGGACAAGCATAAATATATAATATTAAATTATTTAATAAAAAGAAACCCGCCCAGTTAAATTGAGGGTATTGAACTCACAGGCTAATTCACACTAATTGTCTATTATATTCTTATTTCAAATGCCCTCAAAAAATAAAGAAATTGACAATATATTAAGGGGGATCATCCCCCCCCCGTTCCCCCTCTTATAATAATCCAATTAACCCCCAAAACTAATCAGGAAAACACTTTATTACAATGAACATATATACAAAATTTGAAGAAAATCGGATAATTCTGCATGAAAAACCCATTTATCTAAATTAAGGGAAGATTAGCCCCCTTCCCCCCCCTCCTTTATACTTAACCAATGAACCCCCAAACTAATCATGGCAGTGCCTTATCGCGATGAACATATATACAAAATTTGAAGAAAATCGGATGATTCTTCATGAAAAACCCATTTATCTAAATTAAGGGGGGATTAGTCCCCCTTCCCCCCCTTTATACTTAACCAATGAACTCCCAAAACTAATCAGGGAAGCTCCTTACCACAATGAATCTATATACAAAATTGGAAAAAAATCGGATAATTCTGTTTGAAAAACTAATTTATTTAAATTAATGGGGGTTAGCCCCCCGTTCCCCCCCCTTTATACTTAACCAATGAATCCCCAAAACTAATCAGGGAAGCACCTTACCACGATGAATCTATATACAAAATTTGAAGAAAATCGGATAAATCTGCAGGAAAAACCCATTTATCTAAATTAAGGGGGGTTAGCTCCCATCCCCCCCCCTTCATACTTAATCAATGAACCCCTAAAACTAATCAGGGAAGCGCCTTATCACAATGAACATATAAACAAAATTTGAAGCAAAACTAATATTTCTATGAAGAGTTATCGCGTTACGTACATACGAACATACAGAACTGGCGGGCTCTCAGGCCTCAGACAGTCGGGCTCTCAGAACAGGCGGGCTCTCTATTAAGCTCTCAGGCCTGTGAGCTGAAAATTATTCTTAGTTATGTGTAGTATGAATATTTTCATGCAAGATATTACAAAGTATATAAAAATATAAGGGTGATCAATAACTAGTCGAAAAAGCTATATGAAATTCTATAAAATAAAAAAAAAAAAAAAAAAAAAAAAAAAAAAAAATGTTACACAAAACATTTAAATAGAGAAGAGAAATCTAAAATTTTATACAATTTCTTCCGATTACTTTTCTATCTTAGATTTTTGAATTTAGAATTTTTGAAAATTGATTTCAAAAATTGATTTTAATTCATTACACTTCCCATCACAATTGAAAAGTGTTTGTGAATTCGGTTTGTCTGTTTGTCCGTGCTCTAGCTCTCGTAAATATACTTGGATTGCCATGAAAATTTTACATGTTATTAATGTTTGCAATAGATTTTTAGGGATTGAAAATCAAGTGTGTGTCATTTAGAGCTCGTTTACAGTAACACACAAAAAAATTCCGTTACATTACGATCTATGAAGAAAAATCGTTTCCGATGCATTTTAATGATGTCACAATACTTCAAACGCAATGAAATTGATATGCATCACTAAGGTGGGCTTGAACACGCTTTCTAAGGAGTGTAAAATAAGTAGCATTTATAGTTCATTTACAGGGATGCATAAAAAACTTCCTTTGCATTATGATCTATAGTGAAAAATCGTTTATGATGCATTTTAATGATGTTATGAAACTCGAAATATAATGCAATTAAAAAGGATCACTGAACTACAACATTTTTTTTTTTTTTTTATAGATTAAGGAGCTCGCAGAATTTATCTTTGTTTACAGGGACGCGCAAAAGAATTCGGTTAAAGATCAGACTGTGGTTGATTACATTGTATGAAAAAAATGAAATTTCTTAATAATATTCTGTTAGTGTTTATATTCATAATTTATGCCTGAGGTATAATTTTTTGTTCTTGTTTAAAATTTTGCACGTATTACTTTTATTTTAGACTATAAAATTACTTTTTCCAGAAAAGAAAAGAAAAAAAAAAAAGGCTAAGAAATGGGTTAACATCATAAAGTAAAAAAAGGTGGATCAATTATCACCAGTCACCACTATTTCGGAATAGTAATTTTTGCCTTATTAATTTGTCACCACTTGACCTAAATAAATAGA
The DNA here is from genome assembly GCA_963931845.1 of Maratus michaelseni. Lineage (NCBI taxonomy): Eukaryota > Metazoa > Arthropoda > Arachnida > Araneae > Salticidae > Maratus > Maratus michaelseni. The sequence continues at coordinate 124,683,265 of OZ007595.1, forward strand.
TTTAACGAATATGACCTAAAACTAAATTACTTCAAATTTATTCTAAATCATGTGCAGTGCCTGATTTACGGCAGAGCATTCGGGGCACGGGTCCAGGGCCCCCGTTTTCCGGGGCCCCCCCAAATGCTACTGAAGATTTTTAATTATTGGACAAAATCTGATGAAGTTTTAACTATTAAAAAACAAAAATTATATGAGAAAAATCTGTTTACTCTTTTTTTTCATTTAAAAATAACTTTTTAAAGGCTACATTACTCACGCGAAAACACCTGCTCGCTAATGTTAATCCTATGGAAGAAATTTTTATTAAATGTCTCGTTTGCATTTCAATATTTTTAAAATATTTTTTTTTTCCATAAGTCGATCTCTACAAAGACCGTTTTTTACTTTTTCGATTTTGTTTACAGGTGTTTTTTTTTTTTTTTTTTTTTAGGTGCGTTCGTAATTATATAAATACGTAGCACCTATAGTCGTCGTTTGGTCCGTCCGTCTGTCCGTCCGTCTGTCTGTCTGTCCGTCCGTCTGTCTGTCTGTCCGCATATAACAACGCAAAAACTACCCAACCAAATGGTTTGCAATTTGAAATATATTATCTTTGCATAAATTTGTCGAGACATTTCAAATTTTATCAAAATCGAATCAAAACTTTAGGAGATATTAATAAAAATATTTATTAAGAAATTTGATTTTTTTTAAAATCGGTGCTTTTTTGTTATATGAGCTTCCGATGGATGTTAAATCGTCAAGCGACCGAGATACTTATTTTATTACAGAAATTAATCTGCAGACGATATAATTCATTTCACAGAATTAAAAATCATCAAGATCTGAATATTTATATAACTAGCTGATACATATATATCTGAATATTTATATAACTAGTTAAGATATTTGTATGAACAGTGTCATAAAATATATACTTAACTAGCTGTTTAACCCGTTCTACGCACGGGATATCATGAATTTAATTCTAAAACGTGCGTACGAACGCACCTCGTTTGTAACGTTTGACGTACAATTTCCAACTTGTTTTAATTCGAATGCTTTCACTTTCAGAACTGATTTCGAAAGATCAAAAAATCGTCAGTGAGCTAGAACACTTAAGATTATGAGGATGTTATAAAAACTTTTACTGCTAAAAAACGAGAAAAAATTTGATAAAAAACATCATTAAATATCACAAAATTATTAAGTGGTTATCTTAACAAGTACCGTTTTCAATAATATATTTTTAACTCAAGGTCGCTTACAGCGGCCTTGTTTATACTTTGTAAGCATACGTGCAAGGGGACCCCCCCCCCATACGCATCTGTGCCCAGGGCCCCGAAATTTGTAAATTGGTGCCTGACCATGTGTATAAGTTTTTCGTGTAGCATATTGCAGAGTATATCAATATATAAGCCTTATCAATAAATAGCCAAAAAAGTTATATGAAATTCTAAAATAGAGTCTAAAATACAGAAAAAAAAAAAAAATACGTAAACATCTAAATAGAAATGTCTAAAATGTTATACAATTTTTTTCCCTGTTACTTTTCTATTTTAGATTTTTAAATTTAGACTTTTTGAAAATTTATTAATTTTTTTTTAATTTTATTATTTTTTTTTTAACTTGTACGTGTTACTTTTATTTTACACTACAAAATTACTTTTTCCAGAAAAAAAAAGGGCCAAGAAATGGGTTAACATCATAAAATAATTTAAAAAAAAGGTGGGTCAATTGTCACCACTATTTCCAAATAGTAATTTTTGCCTTATTAATTGGCAACTCCTTGACTTAAATAAATGAATTTAACGCATATGACCCGTTCAAAATTAAATGATTAAAAATAAATTAACTCACTTTTGATTTGCAAGACACCCCGATTTCAAATTTATCCTCATGTGATATGCTACAGACTAGCTGCAAGTGTCGCATTTCGCAGGTTCTTCATACAAAATACAGGTATTTATTTACGTGCATATGGATTTTCCACGCTTCTTTTTTTACATTCTATAACGCTGTATTTTACTAAGCTATCAAAAGCCCCTCCTGTTTCCAAGACAACCTACTAGCTTAGTAGGTAAACACAGCAGTTTCTTTTGTTGACGCCACACTGAACGTGCTTTTTTCTTAAGATTATAAACTAAAAGGTTATATTTTATTTCCAAAAGCGGAAGTTTTCGGCTGTGAATAAGTTATATATGGAGATAAGAAAGGATTATTCTTATTTCCAATTTGTTATTAGTAAAAGTACTTCCGAGGTTTATTGTTTAAATGTACTAAATCGATTGGTAAAGTATCGGGGTTATAAACTATTGATGTTCTCGCATTTTACAATACTTTATTATTTTATAAATTTGTAAAGAGACTACTTATTATTTCTGCTTTTAGCGCCAAAGGACTATCATTTTCGATATTTAAACAAGAACGAAAAATACTGCGTCAAGCATAGATTATGTAACACTTTCCAACACTTCCAAATTAATTTTACAAATCTTTAACGTTTTATAATGTAAAACATGATATCTGAGTAAACAATTTGGGAAATGCATAACATATTTAAAAACCCAATTTCGGGAATTACTAGCAATATTTGGAAAAAATATCCGAATTACTTTGTGCAGCCCTGTATATGATATATAACTTTGTATATATAGTACTACATAGATTGCTAAATTTTAGTTCAGATGGGAAACACGTAGCGCAGTTTTAAATGCTCCTTCGGGAATTTCCATCAATAAACGGAAATGTATACTTAATAACTTTTGTGAAGCTCTGTATATGATCTGTAGAATTTACACATACCACGTAATCGAAAAAGAATGAGTTAAATTTAAAAACGAGTTCAGCAGCTGAAAATGCACATCCAACAATTATCGTTAACAGACAGTACCGAATTCTTTTGTGTGTCCCTGTAAATGAACGATAAATGGTATACACACAATATTTTATCGAAGCCTCTTGTAATGCACCTTAGTGATATATATCAACTAGCTGTTACCCGTGACTTCGTTCACGCAACATTAAAAGAAGAATAAATACATTAATTAACCAAAATATTTCACTCTCGCTAATTAAAAACGTTAATAATTAACTATTTATCACATTTCATAGGTGACAATACGGTATTTTTTGTTATAGGGACCTTGACATAATTCTGTCTTAAAAAAGTGAAATTTTGTGCCAAATAATCGCGAAAATGAAATTGCAACCAATGCAAAAAGGAGGGCCAGATAAAATCGTGGGAATAGACGAATTGGGTAAAATCAAATGTCAATTTTACCTGATAAATAATTTTACTTTCAATGCCTTTATGAAACGTTTTAACAGCCATCCTTCAAAAAAACATTAATTGGAAATAGTATATGCTTTTTCTTTAAATTCAATTCTGCCGCCTTGGTTTAATGTATATCTGAAACAAATCTTGCTTTCTAAATGACAGTATGTTGACAGGCAATTTTTGTTCTCCAAAATAAATTGATTCATAAAGTTTGAATATGTGAAAATATGTTTGTATTTTTCGGATAATTTACTAAAATCAAGATTTTGTTTTCACTATCTATTCAAAGTGAAAATAAATTCTGTTTTTTAGTTTTAATGAGAAAATGGTGTAAAAAATATAATACTGATCTGTTTTATTTCTCCTTTTTTATACACAAATATGGAGTAATTTACTTTCCGTTTTTAGAGAAACTTCGTTAAAATTTACAAAAAAAAAAAAAAAAAAATCTTGGTATTTAATTTATTTTTTTAAATTCTGAAAGTTTGTGTCACATCCTCGGATCCATGATAACCGGTATTAAGTAAATCGCGTTGCGTTCGATAGTCTAGGAGTAGTTGCGAAATATAAACACACGGTCAGATTTTAATATAATAGATTCGTGTTCATTTTCCTTTTCTTAAAATTATGATGTGATTTTTAACAGAAAACCCTCATCTGTATATAACGGATACTCATGCTTAATAATCAGTATAGATAATAATAAAAGAAAACATTTAAATTTTTCGTTATAAATATGGCGTGAAATTCATCTACTTTCTATACTTACTGATCCTTGTATTATTAATGTAAGGAATTGATTCACACTCATTTTAAAACATATTGGAAAATTCCCATTTTATTTCAAATATGACGTCTCTTTTTTCCCCAGAGAAATCCCTTTTTAATGACATAATTCTTGCTAATTTTGTTTTCCAGGCAATTAATTTCAATACTGGCATAGGGGAAATTATGTTACTTTAACAAAATAATATTAAATCTTTAGGTTTTATCAACAAAAATGGAACTATTAACATTCATAATTTTTTTTAGGTAATCGAGTTATTTCTTTTAGTTTTAAGAATGAAAATAACTATTTCTCGATATCCATGACATCATTTTCGACATGGATAATTTTGCGGAGCATATTATTGACATTTGCTAACCATTTTCTTTTCAAACTTCTTTTTACTTTTTTAAAATTTAAATAAAAAAAATACGGTATAGTTATATTAGCCGTGCGCAGACGGTAAAACGCCAAGTATTGTTACCATACAAAAGGGAAAAAAAAAGAAAAAGTAAAGAAAAAACCCAAGATCATTTTATTCCACCATCAAAGCATATCCACTTTATTTTCGATGTATGACGTCATATTCGCCTGTTTCCTATGGTTACGCATATTGAAACCTTGTATTATTATCAAAAACTAAAAAAAGTACGTTTTATTTCTAATAATATTATTTAATCTTCTTCTTAATTCTTTAATTTTTTTATTTCACTTTCATTTTTCACGTGAATATTTTTCAATTGAAACTAAATTGTTGAGTAAAAAGTATTATTCCTGGTTTTTATTTAGTTTTGGTAACGATAAAGTATTAGCAACGGTAAAGTAAATTTAACCATTTTAAAATATTATACGATAAAATGTCCTTTTATTCTCTATGAACATAACGAAATTTTGAATTATTAAGAAAAATATTTGAATAAAATAAACAAAAACCAGCCTATGCTCATTTGAGGGTTATAATCAACCTATATGCAAAGATACAGTATCATGAAATGCTCCATTTTGACGCTGGCTTCAGCCTAACATTTGCCCGATACGAGTCGAGGAGTTGAAATCCAACTCTATGTTCAACTCTCGACTTTCCCAGTCAAATTCTGCGTTGCAACTCTTTCCCTAGACAGGCTTGTGAATATTTACTTGTGTTTGAAAATCCGACGAGGAGAGCTTAGTGCCATACAGGCGCTCACTCGTCACTTTTTAATCCCTCTTGGATTTAACCCGAAATATAATAGCACGCATATTTTTTCATAAAAAAATATATGCTCAGTTTTACCGGTATGAGTTGAATATTTGTATGATGCTGTCTTTATGTTGATTCGAGTAGTACCTAGAGAAGATATTTAGATTAAACACCACGTGGTTTGTTTTGATATAGAGGAGAGAGGGGCACGTTTGAACATTTTTTTAGAAAATCAACATATTTCTTACTTGAATTATATTTATTGCATTTTAAACATTACATGAGAAAAACAAAGTATTTCTTCTTCATATGAGCCCAAAATTTAAAGTTTTCCAAATAAATTAAATACGTTGTGAGACTTTAAAATGCTTAGAGATTTCTGTTCAAACCTGTCCCATATAGGGGTTTTGAACAAGCTAGGGGCACCTTTGAACAAATAAACAAAATATTAAAATATTAAGAGTTTTTATGAAAAACTGCATATCTTTAAGAAATATAAAATATTCACAATAAAATTAACTACATTTTACTGAAATTACTATTTTTTTATTATTTAATTATTAGCTTCTTTATGAAATACATTAAAATATCACACAACATAAAGAGAAAGTTCATTAATAACTAGTCGGATGTGTCAATCCCAAAATTTTCTTCTATCTCACACAGGTTTGCGCATACACTAAAAAGAATCAGCACCAATTTATATCAAGGTATAACTGAAACTCAAATTTTATATTAAATTCCGTGCATTATTTCTTGAGATAGGACTATCGCTAAAATCGTGTAAATCCTGCATAGCAGCGCCACCTGCTGGGCGATTTTTACCAAAAACTAATCAGCACCAATTTATATCAGAGACTAACTGAATATAAAGTTTTATTAAATTCTGAGCATTAGTTCTTGAGATAGAGCTATTGCGGAAATCGCGAAAAATGCTGCATAGCAGCGCTACCAGCTGGGCAATTTTTACCAAAAACTAATCAGCACCCATTTATATCAGGGACTAACTGAATATAAAGTTTTATTAAATTCCGAGCATAGTTCTTGAGATAGAGCGCCCACAAAATTTTTGTCACATACAGACAGACAGAATCACAGACAGACATTTTCTAAAAATGGTCAAATCGTGTTCAGGACCTTCTAAAACGTATAAATCCGTCGAAAACCGGAAGTCGAAAATTTTCATGAATCCAATACTTTCTTCTTGTAAAAATAGAAGAATGTAAAAATATAAAACTCTTATACAACTATGCCAAGCTTCAAAATGGATTTTTTCATATTTAAACCTATAAACAAATTTTAATCTTGTAGGGTGAATAGACATTTTTAATTAAAATAGGCTACATAAAAAGATAAAAATTTGGCTAAAACCAAAACTAAACTGAATATTTTTATTTAAAATATTTCATGCAGTATACAAAGCCCTGCACAATATAATATACATTTTAAATCATAATAAAATTTATGTATGTTTAAAAAAGAAAAAGAATCCAAATATATTTCAAGACAAGAATCTCTCATGTTAAAACACCACTTGACAAAACAAAGTGTTGTATCTACGCCCAATATGAAGTAGTTGGAAGCCCTGTATCAGTACAACTTTTATATTAAGTGTAATAATTCTTAATTAATCTCTTAATTTTCACATTTTCTAAAAAAAATCCAAAAGTAATAATATTTAGATACATTTATAACTCTTTACTTCATTGTTTTAATTGTTCATGGTGCCCCAACTTTTTTGTCCAATGGTGCCCCATCACATGGTGTTTAGCATTACAACTATTTACTCAATTAGGCTTAAGAATTTGAATAAAAGAAAGCTTATAAGCTAAAGCTAACATCTTTATTTAAATATTGAACAGTCAATTAAAATTTAGGGATACAAGATTGTCAATAAAAAGCAAAACAAATGTTAACATAGCTAAAGACTTTTTTCTTCAGTTTGTCTGTCTGTATGTGCTTCAATTTTCGTAAATATGATTGGATATTCACGAAATTCATATTATGATAATGAGGTTTATTATACCATGCTTCGCTCCTCTGTAGGTTGCTCACACCCCTCGAGCTGTGGTGAAGCAAGAGCCGTTGTGGTAGCTCGACATATGACCTAGCGACCGTCTCCCCCTATGGGGTCTCGCGAACGAAGTCGTCGGGGGTTCCATGGCGGTTCATCAAGGTTCCGTCTCTGCGGAAGTTTCCTCCGAGATGCGGGGTTACTGCCGTGACGACCTATGTCACCAACCTTGGTAAAATGACCTGGGGGTCCGCAGTCGGGGAGCGGCCTCAGGCCGATCGCAGCCGGGCGAGACAAAGCCCTGGTGCGTTAAAAGCCCTTCAGAGGCTTGGGTGCGATGGTCGTTTACGCGCGTCGACGACCCCCGTGGGCGCCTGACGGCGCAGGATAGTTTTATACCATACTTCGCTATTGAAAATGAAATGCATTTTAAAGCATTTATTCTTATTTTTACCGAGACATACGAACGAATATTAATACATTATCGTTTATAGGTGATTTTACAATTTTTTCTAGGAAAAAACAGAACAAAAAAAGAAAACAAATATGCAATGTTCTGAGTGCAGTATTTATATATCCTAAAAAAATACCTCATAAAATTTTTTTATAATACAGTGAGCAAAGCCTTTGTAATAGAAAAAAATGTCTTATACACTGTAAAAAATCTGCGTAATGTTCCTGACGTTTACTGTGTAACATTCCTGGGTTTTCTCGGATTATTTCTTCTGATCCGAGAATACCGAGAAATCTGGTGTAACATCTTCCCCAATGTTGTGTAACTTTTCGGAATACTTGAGAAAGTGGAATTTACTGATCAACTGTGAAACGTTCCATATGTTTTGTGTTTAACAGTCCTTAGTTTTCTCAGGTATACTTTTGAACTTTTATGTAAGTTTTCGGAATTATTGTAAAAGAGAAATTATAGGTGATCTGTGTACACTGTAAAAAAAATCCGCGAAAATGCAAGAGATTTTCCGTAAAATTTTACGGAGAAGTTTCATTTTTCCAAAACTTCAGTATAATTTTCGTAAATGACATTAGTTCCGTTAAAGAGATTTCAAATCCATAAATATGCAGAAAGTTTTCCTTAAATTTAATGGATTATTTCCGTATTTCTTTCAAAACAGTACAATGTCCAAATCATCCAAAACAGTGCAATTTCCGTAAATGAAGTTTAAAGGTTGCATACAGAAATCGTCTTCTTTGAAATACGAATTAAGATTGTTGTATTTACTAGAGTTCTAGGATATAGACCTGGCCCGGCTCGACCCGCTGACCCATTCTAAACAAGGCCATGCCAATTTTTTGTGAAAAGAATACTAATATTTATATTTTTTAATGAAATATTTAGAAATTTATTTTATTTGTATAACTTACAGAACAACATTTTTTATTAATCTACTTTTTTTTTTCTTCTTGATAGTGCTTTAAAAGTATGATTTTTTTCACTAATTTTTTAAAAATTAGTTTAACGTGAGGCAATATTGGGTTATTTAAATGTTTCATAACATAATATCTCTGCAAATTATCGCTATGCAAATTGGTATTAAACTAAACTGATTTGGCTCATAAATTTATCAATTACACTAAAATTTATTATTTTATAAATTATCGCTATGCAAATTGGTATTAAACTAAACTGATTTGGCTTATAAATTTATTAATTACACTAAAATTATAATTTTACAAAGTTTATAATTTTTTCCTTAAATTTATAAAATTAGTTAATATTTTTTCTTTACTTTTATAAAAAATGAAGTTTATAATTTTATAAAGTTTTTAATTTATTTCGTTAGTTTATATTTTTATAAATTAATTTAAATTAAATTAATAAGTCCAGATTTAATTTTATCTATCCCAAGGTAATTTCAAAATTTTCACTAAAAATCTCTCCTTTTTTTTTTTTTTTTAACTATTTAGTTTAACAGAACCGTACGCAAAAGCTCTCAGCATAGCTGAAATATAAAAATTTAATTTATTATAAAATTGTTTATTTACATTAGTTTTTTAAAATAAGATATAAAAAAAATTATTTAATAGCATGTAACAAACACGTCTGCTAAAGATAATTGTTGTTTTTAATTGAATTGATAAATAGATAATCAGGCAAATCATAAAAAAAGTATATGTTCGAAAAAAGAAAATGTTGGTACTATTGCAAAAAGAAGTATGATATAGAATCATTTATACATATCTTTATTCTAAATTATTATCTTCCTAACTTAATTTTTAATATATTAATTAATATTCTCTTCGCTAAAATCTCTTATTCTAAAACCTCAAATGTTACTTCCTTTTCTCATACGAAAGACTATCTTTATTAAATGCAGCATGTACGTTAAAGATCTATTTTAATTCCAATGCGGTTATAACAGATGTAATGTTATGTGTTCCGGACATTCATTGACAGCTGCTTGGGCGCCCAACCTTTTTCTGTTCATAAACAAATTGTGCAAGTAATGTAATTACCCAGATACAAAGTAACTCTTTCCTTTGACTAAAATTCCTTTCCCACCGGGTTGCCCGCATGTGTCCTCTAAAATTCACAAAACTTACGGTTTCGCCAAATGTGGTAGCCTTTTCATTACATCCTCCCAAAACATTTATATTAATTATCCTTAACGTACATATAAATTCTTTTGCGCGTCTGCGGTTTGTTGGCTCAATGTAATATCGAATCTTGGCGAGACAATCTACTGCCCAAACGGCAGATCACTCCTAGCTCTTGGTCTGCGAACAACTTTTAAGCTCTCTAATATCCGAGACCAGCCCATTCTTACCATCTTCTACGTGCTATATATCAATAAAAAATACTTCAGCTGAGATGTCTTCGTTCATTGGATATTCTGATTTCTGCCTTCCTGGATTCGAACTATGCGGTATTTGTTTACAGCGCAAAATGGTACGAAAGAACGGCCCAAAAACTATCTCAATTCATGCGTTATGCATTAAAATATTTCAGCCCAACATCATTCTTCACCATAAGAAGGAATCATTACTCTTAATACAATGTTTTACGCATATAATAAATAAAAAATTAAAATTTATCAGTTATAAAGCATCAAACAATACAGCAAAATAGTGAAAATTATGAAAAGAAAAAAAATTAAAAAATTGGAACTCTGAAAAATCCATCTGCCGATGAAATCTCAAGTTTTTGCATCATACAAAGCGACTAAAATAAGTAACAACATTTGAGAAAGCGGCGTGACCAATCATAGAGCAGTGGTCTAGACCAGCCATACTCAACCTGCGGCCCGGCGACCTTTTATGTGCGGCCCAGCACATAGTCATTAAGCCATGTTTATAAAATTAACTGAGATGTGCGTAATATGTATTTAAGACCTTTATTGTTGTTTTATATTTTTTCATAATAAAACGAAATCTGTCCTGTCATTTCTAATTAATTTTAAAGTATGCTAAAACATCTTAAATGCAGTTTCCTTAGTCAAAAGTTCTTTTTGCATGTAGTCCTATTTGTTTTACAATACAGTGGTGTATACATTTCTTAATATTCAACACTAATCCAATTAACTATTCTAAATAAATTAAATGTGCAGTATATATTTCTAAAATGAAAAAAAAAACTAATAAATAAAAAGTTTTTGGATTGAGCAAAAGACTGATAGAAAAGATAGATAAATAAGTAAATCTCCCACTTTTTCCTTTAGAACTTGTATATCCTGCATTGTTATATTATTTGGCTTTACGGCTATGGTCCTGTATATAGCCAATACTTCTTTTTAGGGTTGAACGTTAGTCGCGGAAATAAATGGCATCAAACAATTTGTACACCATTATTTCAAACTTCGTAGCTTATGTCTACAACATTTGCAGTAAAAATATACTAAAATTTATTACTTATAGTTTATTGTTTGGAAAAAAGTGATGTTAAAATGTTTTGGGAACATTTCTTCCGCGAAAAACGTTCAACTCTAGTGATAATACTAACTTTATTATATTGCTTTATTATACTACCTATATTATGCTACTATTTTATTTACCCTTTTTTAAGTGTGTTGCGGCCCGCGTAACATCGAAAACCTTTGAGTAACCCGCGAGTAAAAAAGGTTGAGTATGGCTGGTCTAGACCATCAGTTTAGTAAACGGAAGATTCTGCGTTCGATTCGGCTCGTGGCAAGGGTTGGTTATTTACTGTACACTCACTCAGGAATGAAAAGTAAAAAAAAAGCAGAAATGTATCTATCCCTTGGTTACGTTACGACATAAAAATTTCTAAAAAATACGGAAGATATCTGTTATAAAACGGAAATTTAAAAACGTTAAATTACGGAAAATTTCCTGGAATTTACAGAAATTTTTTTTTTTCGTTAAGATACGGAAATAGTACTGGCGAACCAGTACAATTTCCGTTTTTTTTTTTTTCAGGAATTTTTTTTTTACAGTGTAAAGTTACATATGTTTTGTGTAATGACTTGTGTAAGTTTCCTGGCATTTCTTTGGTGAAATTCCTGGGAAAACCTGTGGTAGAATAGTTGCCACAGGTTTTCTCAAGAACTTTACACCAAATTTTTTACAGTGAAACATTCAAAATATTTGAGTTTATTCCTGAGTTCAATGAATTTTATGCATGAGAAGGTACCGTAAATTTAGCCTTGAACTAATGAAATCATAAACTGATACAAACTTAAAACAAATTATTAGAATTAAATGTGCACGCAAACTATTTGTTTCACCAGCAAATCTAAGAAAACAAATCACGGAATATCTGTAATCAATCTTGACTACGTATAAATATAGAAAACATCAATCATTATGCTTCTATGTAAATTTCTAAAGCAGTCAATATAACAACAAATCAATATATACGAATGATCGCTAAGGAAATAGTCGAGGCAAATCCCTTGCCAATTTTTTACTACAGAATATAATGGAAAATCCGTATGACGTATGTATAAGATAAGTATAAAATGTATATTATAAAGCAAAAAGATGTCTGTGAAACGTTGACTTCATATTGACAGTAGCAACAACTGATCAATAAATTTCGCTTTTACTGCAATTTTTAGGTGCGTTCGTAATTATATAAATACGTAGCACCTATAGTCGTCGCTTGGTCCGTCCGTTTGTCCGTCCGTCTGTCTGTCCGTCCGTCTGTCTGTCTGTCCGCATATAACAACGCAAAAACTACCCAACCAAATGGTTTGCAATTTAAAATATATTATCTTTGCAGAATTTTGTCGAGACATTTCAAATTTTATTAAAATCGAATCAAAACTTTAGGAGATATTAATAAAAATATTTATTAAGAAATTTGATTTTTTTTTTTAAATCGGTGCTTTTTTGTTATAGGAGCTTCCGATGGATTTTAAATCGTCAAGCGACCGAGATACTTATTTTATTACAGAAATTAATCTGCAGACGATATAATTCATTTCACAGAATTAAAAATCATCAAGATCTGAATATTTATATAACTAGCTGATACATATATATCTGAACAGTGTCATCGCTAAGACTTTTTATTGGGGGGGGGGGGAGAGGACCTTAAATTGCCAAGTCAAATTTCAGTATTTGCCAACTCATTGAAAAGGAAAAATAAATAGTTCTCGCCAATTCAACAAGTTTAATAATATTTCCAATTAGATTTGTAACTTTTGACAAGTCCATTAAAAATAGAGAGTATATTATAGTTTTTATTAAAGTTTTATGCAAATTTGCCAAATAAGAGTTTGTAAATTTGCCAAGTGTAATAGCATTCACAAACGTTTGGGGGGGGAGGCTCCCCCCCCGTCCCCCCCCTTAGCGAGGCCTCTGTATCTGAATATTTATATAACTAGTTAAGATATTTGTATGAACAGTGTCATAAAATATATACTTAACTAGCTGTTTAACCCGTTCTACGCACGGGATATCATGAATTTAATTCTAAAACGTGCGTACGAACGCACCTCGTTTGTAACGTTTGACGTACAATTTCCAACTTGTTTTATTTTCTGAACATCACAATTTTAATTTTTACACAGTCGAAAAGACACACACACACACAAACAAACAGTACTTGCGAATGCAATTTATTTGAAAACTGTATCTCAATTTACTGATTTTTTATGGTTTAAAAAACAATTTTAAAGCATGATTTTTTTTTAAAAGTCTATCTCTATTGCGTTCAGCCTAATTAAGGATAATTAACCCGTCTCCACTTAAAATAATAGATATATAGTTCAGCATTTGTTCCCCGTTAATAATTCCATAACGAAATTAAAAATTTCATAAGTAAATAAATAAATAAATAAATAAAATAAAACAGAAATTTAACAGAATCGAAGCACGCGCGTAAACACTAAAATAATCAGAATAAAAAAAGACTAGATGGAACCCGTCAAAATTTGACGGCAAACAACTTGATAGTACCATAAAAATAAAATTCATAGTTCCATTTAGTATTTTTGATTTTTTTTATTATTATTATTATTTTTAATTACACGACCTTTAAAAACTTTCATTAAATTATTTTTTATGAGTCTGATTCTAAAACCCCTAATTCAAAATTTGCTGTTTGCAGCTAACGATTAATAATACATATTTTTTATTTAGTAATTAAAACAAAATATTCTAGGGTGTTAAATTTTACTTAATTATAAAGCATAGAAATAAAAATAAATACAAATTATATAACTTTTCCTCCTGAATTAAATGTGGCATTATTAAAATGAATTATAGCCATAAAGTAAGAAAAATCATTCGGTGTAGAACGAGGATCGTACCCTCACAATAATCGGAACAGTGAAGAAACGCGCCTAATATACCACTCGACCACTCTTTACGCATTCGCGTGTGCTCTAAAACTGGTTAGATTCTAGATTTAAGTTTACGCATGCGTATTGGGTACGATTTCATGTGAATTTGACAAAAAAACCCTTTGCTTTTAAATATACTAGGTGGCTCTGCCCCCTGCTCGCTACGCTCACCAACCCCCGTTCTGATTTCACAGCCTCTTAAAACCTGGTAATGTATCCTGTTTTAAAAAGATGATGATGATGATATCACGAACGGCGACTTTCTTCTGTAATCAGGTTATAATGCTTTTTCATTTAACTGGTTATAATGCTTTTTCATTTAACTGGTTATAATGCTTTTTCATTTAATTCATCTTTTTTATTTTTAATATTCATGTGTAAACACAATTTTTATGACGTAATTTTCTTTATTTCCTGCTTTCAACACGTGATAATTTAATTATTATTTTAAACTTTCATTATTGTTTTTAATAGTATCGCGCAAATACATTTTTTATTTGAGATAAAACATAATCCTTTGCGCTTATTTACAAAAAGGCAACAACATAAAAAAAAAAAAAGACTTTTTCAATAAAAGATTTTTTACTCGATTTTTAAGGATTTTTTGAGTTTTTATTGTCCGACCGTGATAATTTTTTTAATTTCTGAAAGCTTGTCTCGCGTCTGGTGGTATGATTTTCGAATCCGCAGGATGGCTAGAAAAAAAGTAATATCTCCTCAAAAAGTCCCTAGTAAAAAAGCGATGAGAATGACCCGGAATATCTACGCAGAATTTGATTGGTCCATTTCGTTTTTGGCTCAGTTCCAGATTACTTTTTTTTAATATAGAAGGATAGATACTGTAAATAGCAAAATCTTTGGTGACATTTTCGTCTATTAACCCCTGGTTTATGGCTAATACGAAAGTATCGCTTTTAATAAATTTCAAAACTTTATTTGAATACTTACTTGACATTTTTCAAATAAAAATAATGCTTTTTTGGTGGTGTTAGTGAGAAATCTAAAAAAAAATATATATTAAATGTAAAAAATCTATTAGAGTTTTCAATTAAAAATTATTTTCACCTATGTTCTGTACACCGGAAAGTATGTCCCGTAAGTCCGGGTTTGGATCCCATGTTTTCACTACTAGCCTACTAGTCTTTACTACTATCTTAAAAGAGAAACTACTTTATTTCTTACAATGCTTTTTCAATAGACCATAACAGCCATCCTGTCACTAAAAAGAAAAATAAAATAAAATAAAAACAGGATCAGAATAAATGTATTACAAATATATGGCCACTTATCCTGTGATTTAAAATAATAGCTATTCTGTCGCTAAAAGAAGTTACTTTTTACTAGTGTTAAAAGACATAAAAAATGTTTTAAAAATGTTTGATAACTAAACTATATTAAAACATTATTAAAACATTAAAATTCACTAAATTAATAGTAACTATCGAACACTCAAGAGATCACACAACATACACCATCCAAGCATGTTTATTAACTGAAAATCAACTACTGTTGCCAAAAGCCAGAGTTAAATTTAAAGTAAATATATGTTGCCATAGAAAACTTACAAATATTGAAATATGCTTAAATTAAATATCTTACATAACACTCTCCCCCCTTAAAAAAAAAAAAATCGAATAAAACATGGCATATTATAGGGCTTAATAAACATTTGGAGAACTACAAATCTAATCGATTTGGAGGCTTTATGAGCCTTTTAGGTCTTGGGTTTTTAAATAGTTGAGAATTGGGGTTTTGATGACAGTCCATAGTTTGTTTAGGTGTTTTAATAATTCTAGATAAAACTTTTTCCTTATTTGCTTCCTCTGTTGTCTCTATAGACATTTGAGATGTTGTCTCATCCTCCATTGAGTCTGAAATAGTCCTTGCATTTGAATCATTGACTGTCACTGAAGATCCACTTGCACAATCCTGTGGCAAACTATGTTGCACAGGGATTTCAGTAATATGAAGCGTGCACTTTTTTAAATGATCCGCATGTACAAAACGCACTTGGCCATTTACATGTACCAAATAGGTACTTTCACTAATTTTCTCCGTGATTGTACCAGGAAACCATTTAATTTCCTTGTTTCGAGTAGATTTCACAAGAACCTCTTCTTTAACATTAAAATATCTTTCACTGACCGTTGAACGAGATCTTTTATACTCTTGGTAGCTCTTTTCTTGCATAATGTGATCACTTCTGAGCTTTGTAATCTTGGTCTGTGGTGTAAATTTGAAGATAAGCTCAGCAGGAGTCTTCAATGTGACTGAAGAAGGCGTATTTCGATAAGCAAATAGTATGCAGTCTAGTCTATGTTGAAAGCCATCATAAACCTTATTAGAAAACTTGTGTTTTTTTAACATGTTCTTAATGACATTAACAGATTTTTCCGCAGCTTCATTTGAATTTGGATGATATGGGGGTGAATTTCTCAGGACAATACCATTTGACCTAAAAAATTTTACATATTCATCAGATTTAAATTGTTTTGCATTATCAGATACAGCCTCACTTGGTAAACCGAAAGTAGCAAAAATCTGTCGAAGCTTTTTTATTGTAGACTGAGGATCTGTGTTAGCAACAAGTGCAACTGCAATCCACTTTGAATATGAATCTTTAACAATTAAGAGATTGTGATTTTCATATTCTGCATAATCAATGTGGATCCTTTCAAATGGTTTGCCTGTTAAAGGCCAGTTATTAAATGAAACTTTAGGTGCACTTGCCCTTGTTAATTGGCATGGGGCACATTTGTTTACATATGACTCAATCTCTTTATCTACTGTTGGAAACAAAAGTATCCCCTAACAAGATGTTTCATTCGCACTATTCCAGGAAGTTCAGTATGTAAAAGTTGAAGAACCTTTTCTCTTAAGCATTTTGGGATTACTAATCTATTTGCTCTTAGTAAACAATTATTTTCAATGCTCAGTTCATCTCTAATTTTGTAATATTCTTGTAAAGAATCTGCAACAGCTTGTGGCCAACCAAATTTGGTATAATTTATTGCTTTACTGACATCACAATCAACTGCACTAGCCTTTTGAATATCTTTGGTAGTCAGATCCTCAAATTCTTCAAAGTAACATACAAATTCATAAGGCACGTTTGTCAACTGGTTCACTATCTTTACAGGGGAGACGAGGAAGAGCATCTGTTAGCAAAAGATCTTTGCCCTTTTTGTACTTCATAATGTAGTCATAGCTGGATAAAATTAATGCCCATCTTTGCATCCTTGAATTTGCCATTTCCGGAACGGGTTTATCATGCCCTAGCAAAGTCAACAAGGGCTTTGCATCTGTTTCAATGACAATTTTGTTCCTTGTAAATATTTGTTGAAATGTTTAATGCCAAAAATGATAGCCGAAGCGTCTTTATGTACCTGAGAATAGTTTCTTTCTGCCTTGTTAAGGGTCGTTGATGCAAAAAATATTGGTCTTAATAGACCAGGTGAAGACTCATGGCATAAAACTGCTCCCAGACCATACTCAGATGCATCACACTGTAAAACAATGGGCTTTGTTATGTCATATATAGTGTACCAAAACATTATGTTTATCTAGTAATGTCTTGCTTTTTTTTAAATACATCAATACATTCCTGGTTGAAATCCTACTTTATGTCCTTTTCTAACAAATTGTATAAAGGTTTCAGCTTTGAAGATAAATTTGGCATAAAATGTTGATAATATCCAAGAAGCCCTAGATAACTTTTTAACTCAGTAACATTACTAGGTATTTGTGTATTTGAAATGTCATTACATTTCTCTCTAAGTGGATGAATACCTTCAAAATCTTTAACATGACCCAAAACTTTAATTGTATCCTTGAAAAATTCACACTTGTGGACATTCACTTTCACATTGTAAGAATGTAGCTTTTGCAGCACCAGTTCTGTTCTGTGTTTGCATTCTTCCTTCGTTTTTGCACGTATAAATAAATCATCAATGTAGCAATCAGTAAATGAAAAGTCCTTTAGAATGTCATCCATTTTCTTTTGGAACAAGAAAAATGCTGACTTGATACCAAAAGGTAGTTTGGTATAACGCAGTAAACCCCTTGCTGTGTTCAACGTCAACAACTCTTGAGATTCAGGAGCTATAGACAACTGGTGGAAAGCCATTGATAAATCAATTTTTGAAAAATATCTTACTGATCCTATATTTGTTAGAATACCTTCCTGAGATGGAAGTGGATAAAATTGAGTTTCACAGAATTTGTTTACAGTTACTGAAAAGTCCCCACAAATTCTAACAGATCTTTTGCCTTCGCTGTTCACTTTGGGCACTGGGACTATGGGGGTTGCCCATTTGGAGTGACTTACAGGCATTAATACATCTTTTTGAACTAAAGAGTTCAATTCTTCATTCACCAATTGTCTTATGGCATATGAAACTGGCCTAGATTTACAGAAAATGGGTACAGAATCTTCTCGCATAGCTATGTTTACTGCTTCACCTAACATTCCTCTAGAATCATTTGAATTAAAACAGTTGGGGAATTTGGAGTAGTAATATTGTAAAATATCATCTTGAGACAAATCGGCTTCAACCCTTGGATTTTATAAATTCTGTTTTATTATATCTTCATTTATACCATTAACATTTGCAATATGACCATTTAGATCAATGCCAAGCTGTTGGATCCAGTGACGACCCAAGAGTGTAGGTCTATTTGGTCTTTCAATAACAACTAATGGTAGCCACAAAATATTTCCTTGAAATTTTACAGGCACATTAAATCTTCCAATAATTTTTAACATTTGACCTAGATAGGAACACAATGTTGGAATTTCCAACTCTTCAAGTATGCCTAATTTTAAATCCTCAAATTTGTCTCTAGACATAATTGAATGAGCACTGCCTGAATTTACTTGCATGTCAACTGGTGTGCTACCTATTAAAATATTAACTAGGTAAGGCTTGGGAACTTCATCTGCAACAGCTGCGCATATTGAAACTGTGTTTATGTACATTTCATCAAATGCTTCATCCACAAAGTTTGTTGTAGAAGTTTTGCAAACACTGGCTATGTGCCCTTGACAATTACACTTATAACAAGTAGCATTTTTAAAAGAACATTCATCTCTGTGCCTTTTTCCACAAATTCCTCAATACAATTTTTGTTGTTCTTGTTCATTTGGTGTTTATTTTCAAACTTACTTGTATATCCGCGATTTCTCTCCTTACTTGTATATCCGCGATTTCTCTCCTTACTTTGAAAATTGTTATTTTGAACAGGAGCTCTTTTTCTGAACGTTTCATTAGCACCCGAAATTTCGAGAATATTATCCTCTCTAACCTTAAAAAATTTTGCTTCTTTACTGGCCGTTTCCATTGCAAGAGAAATCTCGGATGCTCTATTAAAGTCAAGTTTGCTTTCACTTAACAATCTGTTCTGAATTTGCTGGTCTGCCAAACCACAAACAAGTTTATCTCGGATTGCATAATCCAGAAATTGTCCAAAAGAACACTTGCTTGCTGCCTCTTTGATTCTTACAATAAAAGTTGCAACATCCTCTGCATTTTGCTTTAAATAGTAAAATCGGAATCTTTGCATTATTACTGATGTCTGTGGGAAGAAATGGCCGTTTAATATTTTGATGATCTCACTATAAGGACTGTCTTTCAAATTTTTAGGTTGAACTAGGTTTCGTAATGTGGAAAACACTTTTTTTCCAACACATGTCAAGGCTCGTTTGTCAGCATCATTTTTAATTCTGTTCGCTTCAAAGTAAAATTCAATTTAAAGTAGATATTCTTCGAAACAGTCATTTTCATCATAGGCTGACATTCTGCCAGTCGGAGGATGATACTTGTCATTTTCATTTTCAAACTCCGACATTATCAAACACACGTGGAATCTTCGTAAGTCAAGAAACGAAGTTTTAGAACACGGAACTTTTCATTTGATCTAGCCGGAAGCGTACTTCACGCTCGTCGCCAATGAACTATATTAAAACATTAAAATTCACTAAATTAATAGTAACTATCGAACACTCAAGAGATCACACAACACACATCATCCAAGCATGTTTATTAACTGAAAATCAACTACTGTTGCCAAAAGCCAGAGTTAAATTTAAAGTAAATGTTGCCATAGAAAACTTACAAATATTGAAATATGCTTAAATTAAATATCTTACATAACAATAACTATTGGGTACTTTTCCATTATAAGGGCCTTGGCGTTTTTTATTTTTAAAGCTTGGCGCAATTTTGATTTCTAAAAGTAATATTTGTTGCCAAATGATATAAACAGCAATAAAAACAAACCTAATGAACTTTTATGCTTGTATATATAACACTAAATTTAGCCTAGTACCCATATAGTCATAAATTAGCCTAAGCTTGAATTAAGCGATTAGAATTAAAAGTACACGCAAAATATTTCTTTCAAGAGGAAATCCAGGGAGAAAAATATCACGGGCGATCTGTAATCGATCTTGACTATATAAAAACATAGAAAACATCCATCATTATACGTCTATGCAAATTTCAAAAGGAAATAATAAAAGAAACCAATAACAACAACATGC
Source organism: Maratus michaelseni (assembly GCA_963931845.1). Lineage (NCBI taxonomy): Eukaryota > Metazoa > Arthropoda > Arachnida > Araneae > Salticidae > Maratus > Maratus michaelseni. The sequence goes on from OZ007595.1 coordinate 124,703,789, forward strand.
CTGAACGATTCCTAGGACGAAAATGTGGCAAATCTCTCACCAATTATTTATCGCACAATAGAATGAAAAACTTTCGTGCTGAATCTGACCTTCTTCTATTTTAAAATATAATCGATTGCTAAAATATAGATATAAGTGCTTAAGTGATAAAACAGAACACAAAGCGGCTTGTAAAAACCTTTTAATATACTGATCGACATGTTTCGAACGCATAAACGGCTCCATTATCAATATCTTACAAGATAAACAAACTATTCTCACAAAAATTTCTGAAAATAAACTTGAAAAATATAAACCACGGGATCGTATTTGTAATAAAAGCAGGTGCTTAAAAATAGTCAACTATAAACGTGAAAATTAATATTTCTTTATTGGTTTTTTAAAACTGGAAAATACCTCGTGCCAAATTTTAGGTAAATCAAATGAGGTTGATTCGCTGCAAATGCACTATAAAAAATGATCAATGTTTCTTATTTTATGAAAATCTCTATAATAAAACTGTGAGTCATGTGACTGTCCTCAACAGTTCCGGGATGCCGCATCGCTTTTTCATATGCCAAGCGGCCATTTTTATTCAAAATTATTTTTTCGAATAAACTGCATAAAAGTTACATTTTAAGAAAGATCGTTCAAAATAAATTAATATTTGAGAGATGACTTGCGTTCAATTATGTATATATTCTGCAATAACTTCAGTCGAAAGATTCGCAGTTCAAATTCTCTATTCATAAAAGTAAACAAAAAAAAGATTGATTCGTCGTGAACATTTAAAATATTAAATCATGGAGGTAATCATTCGCAAAGCAAGTTCTCCGCGAATGAATTTTTGGACCGCCGCCTCGCGTCAAAAAAATAATTCGCACCAGTGAGACAATCAAAGTTTACCATAATTATGTGCTATACAACTCAACTTTCGGACCTTTTCTTGACGTAAATTGAACTCATGTAATAATATTTAATGAATCAGATTTTTAGCATTTTTAAAATCGCTAATACAGCTTTTATTTATCGCGTGTACAAATTAGAAATGATACTTTGATTTTGAAATCAAATGTTTTGATTTATGATATTATTTCTTATTTATTTATTTATTTTCTCTTTTAAATGAAAAGTGTGAAGTATTTTAAATTTATGTAATATAAGCATTTTAGATTAAAGTTAAGTATTTTAAATGAAATGAGTGACAGGTTTATAATTTAAAATTAAATTAATGTAGTATGAATGATGGTGATGGGAACAATATTTGGCGATTAAAATAAAAAATAAAAGTAAATAAACAACAATTTCCATAACAAAGTTTTCGCCAAATTGGCGGGGGAGGGGGGGGGGGATCGCGCCAACGTGCGTATGTGACATTTGTGCCCAAAAAATATGCGAAATGCTACCATGATCGCAAAAGTTCATGATTTGTCTATTAGAATCTTCCGATTTGGCGAAGGATTAAGGGAAAATTAAATTATGAATAAATGTAACGTGTTGCAATGTTTAACATACATTTAAGGGAGACCAAACTGGTCGCCAGTGGCGGCTAGTATACTATAACCACGAATGAAAATATAATATAATCTTCTGAGTTATCCGACATTCCGAAAAGCGTGTTCCATTGTCTTTTGAATCCCCAGAAAGCAATACATTTCCAAAATTTAAAGAATTATTTATAAAAACAAAATTTCTGTAGTGCCCGTATTTTTCAGAAACGTTTCCGAATAGTTTTTATAGTGTATTAATCAGTTTCTTTAGCCTGGAATACCTGTTTATCGAATGTCATCCATTCTCAAGTAAACGTTTTCAGCTGCATAAGTTAATTTATACATAAAAGATTAAAGAAATAATCTTAATTTTAATGTTAATGTTAACGCTGTTAATTTTGCATGTTTGTCTGTTAAACATATTTGTTGAACATGATAATGTCACTTGAGAATGGATAGCATCGGAAAAAAGTATATTCCGGGCTTAGAAAACTGATTAATACACTTTAAAAGCTACTCGTAAACGTTTCCGAAAATTTCGGGCAGCTAGAAAAATTTTGTTTTTCTAAATGATTCTTTAAATCTTGAAATGCCATTGATGTCTGAGGTTTCTCAAGATAAAGAAACACTGTTCAGAATCATGACTACCAATGATGAGATTATATTATAAATTTATTCGTTATTATATTATATTTTCGTACATTCAGAAACATTCGTCATTTTTTACAGTGTGTTCTCGTTGCGCATATAGATTTCTATTGATTTACGGATAATAGATGAGAAATAAACACTTGATGGATAAATTATTTTACTATTTTTAAAATCAATTTTTAAAGTCTCGGTCCTATGTAGTCTTGAAAGCTGTAGTACTTCTGTCATATTTGATAGCTGCCATATGCTCTTTTAATCTTGTTTTAAACTTTCTATTAATAATTAATCTCTAACTTTCTATAGAAAATTTATAACAAGATTTTATAGAAAGTTTAAAACAAGATTCTATAGAAAGTTTAAAACAAGATTCTATAGAAAGTTTAAAATAAGATTAAAATAGCATATGGCAGAATAATCTAGAGTTCCGAACTTTTGAAGCAGTGGATATTTCTATAGGTAAAATTGATAATATGGTAAAAAAAAAAAAGAATTGACAATATTTGCTTAAGTTCGAGCCTATAAAAAACACACGTTTGGGGGAAACAAACGGGCATATTGGTAATTTATTTTTTAACTGTCTGAAATATTATTATTTTACAATACGTGTATGTGTGGCAGAAATTTACATTAAAATTTAAATATTTGATTCCATTTTTATAATATTAACTGCTATTTATATAATCTACATTTGAATACAAAAATTTATTCCAAAAATGCTCTCGTACACTTGAAAAAACATCATTATTACGAACATAGTTCGATGTTATACTTATGCATTTTTGGCGTTAAATCACATTGCTTGGCGACAAAACTAAAATCATCAAAATCGTAAATAAACAAACAACATGTATCACAACTCACAAGTACAGTTACTTCTATTACAATTACATCTGCTAGTTTCTCCTGTAAGTCACATGATGGGGGAGTTCGATTAAAAAATAAAGAAAGAAAGAAAGAAAAGAAAAAAATTGTCACTCAGATTTTATCTAATCAAATTTTTATATGCATATTTTTATTAACCTGGTGCAAAAGATAAATCACCAAATATTCTTTCAACCGCAATCTTTGACACTGAAAAAAATTTTAAGCATTACAAACATGTCTTTCATGTTTAAATTAAATATTTTCGTTTTATAATATTACCTATAATTGAAACGGTATTGCTCTTTTTTATTTCTTTTTTTGTATTTTAAATAAAATCCGTAACCGTTTTTTCTTTTATTTTTAGAGATGTTTGTATTAAATGTAGAGAGGTGTTTGCATTTAAAGGTAAAACGGTGTTTGTGTTTTTTCTTTTATTTTTTGGTGTGTTTGTATTAAAAACAAAGAGATGTTTGTATTTATTATTTTCTAACCTAACATAGCCGTTTCACTTCTTTAACCAACGATAATATGCCGTCGACAAAATATATTATACATATAAATGAGACCGGAGAAATTTCCTATACAATGGTATAAAAAAAAATCCAACCAGTAGTTTTTGAAATTTATCCAGACATACAAAAAAACGCTTCCAGGGCCCCTTGTTTTATAATGCATATGATATGAAAGAATGTATGTCTATGTTCTATGTACTACATAATTTTAATGGAACAGATGCTTTACACTCACGCAGAGATGTTTGGCGACTTTTGGGTTGGCGCGATTTTCAAGCCCGCGCTAAACCAATAACTTAATACAATAGCTAGGTTGCCATTAAAGGAAAAAATCCCCTAAATTTGGCGACTTTTTTCCTTTTTATAACCGATTAAAAAAAAAAAAAAAAAAAAAAAAAAAAATTGTGCGTGAGTGTATGACATCATAGCCACAATAATCACAATAAATGTCCATAACTCAGTCTAGACTCTAGAGGTATTTTCGCGGATTTTTGACCATGCGGATTCTAAAAGTGACAAAGAAAAAACATATATATATATATATGTAATTCTTTTTAAGACTGTTTAATATATTATCATTATTATTTAATAATTTAAATTAAAAACAAGTAATATAACTTTTTTTTTAAGTCAATTCCTACTTTTTAATCATAAATATATAAAATAAACCCGTTCAGCATTAATGACCCACGTTATCTTTATTGAACATTATTTTATAATCATCGTTGCGGTATTTTATTTATGTGGCATCACTCATTTGAGATAAATCTTTCATTTCATTTATGAAAACAATGGGAGGAATTTTTTTCTCCCATTTAAAACTAAAATTAATTAATTTAATTTAATTAATGAATTAATATTTGAAAAAACTGTATTAACATAAAGTGTCATCCACTACAAGTTAAAAAAAGTTATTTGAACTTGAGTGGATGAATAGAAAATATTTTATTAAAAATTGAAAACTTGAACAAGATATATATATAGAGAGAGTGTGAGCTAATAGCAGGAATTTAATTAAAAAAAAAAAAAAAAGTTAATTCAAAATATGCAAGCGCGTTATGTTTGGGCTTTTACGAAACATCATATAAAACAAAAAATAATGAAATATATCAATCATTGTACCAGTTATATCTAAATCGGTGGCCTTTCTCTTTAACAGTGATTGATTCATTTTTCAATTATTTATATTTCACGATCTAATTTTTTAAAAGTAATGAAAATCTGTATTTCCACTTTCTGCCATGTTAGATAGGTGATACATTATGGTGTTGCTGTTGAACTTTTTAAAGTTCTGTCAATTTTTAATATGTAGATGATTAAATTTATGACAAAATAAACAAGCAATTATAAAATACTCTCTATGAATTAAAACAGCTTTTTTTTTTTTTTTTTTCCTTCCTTCAACTAAATAAAAGTAAAATATGTTGTTGGGATAGACTACCGCGTATTTATACATAATAATAATAATAAACATTTTTTAGTTCATATCAATAAAATAATTAAATGATTTCCACTAAGTCTGTCGTACAACAGCTTAAACCCATTATCTAAGAAGAGAGAAAAATAAAATTTTATTGATAGTTGCACATTAGTATTCAGACTGTGTATATAACACAAATCATGGTCTTACCTTATTATCAACATTAAATCCCTTTCCTTCAAGATAAAATCACAAGAATTCATACCCAAGGACGCTTCACAGTTTGAAACACAGCAGAGAAAATTACATTTCTAAGGTCAGTAAAGTCAACACGATATAAAAATTACACACACACACATACATATATATATGTACTGGTGTATGTGATTCTAAACTATTTTTATACCTCCGTAATTTGACTTGTTCTTTCCTCTAGTGCAGGCATGTCAAACTCGTTTACTGCCGCGGGCCAAATTCAGAATTTTATACAAAGCCGCGGGCCACATAAAAAAAAAAAAAAAAATAGACAATTTCAGGGATCTGTTTAGGAAAAAATTGGGTCCTTTAAAGGACTCTTCACAAAATTATTTTTCCTAAAACAGGACTCTTCACAAAATTATTTTTCCTAAAACAGGACGCTTCACAAAATTATTTTCCCTAAAACAGGACCTTTCACAAAATTCTTTGTCTCAAAAATAGGTTTTTCACAAAATTTTTCCCTCTTTAAACCAAACATTTCACAAATTAATCATTTACAAGTAAAATCTGACTTGTCACTTTTACATATATAAAGATAATATATGTATTTTATATCCATATAGCTTCTTAAAAATGCATAAACAAGAACCTGAATATAACGACCATTTCAAATTCACAAAATTATGATTAGATTTTTCACAAATATAAAAAGCTGTTCACAATTTCACAAAAACAGGACACTGTGAAAAAAGTCTGGACAGACCCCTGAATTTTATTACCATTGCACAAGAATAACATTTGTATGTACAAAACACAGCCATGTGAAAGAAATATTGACGTAAAGTTTCAAAGTTATTATTATTCATATTTTATTTTATTTTTTGAAAAAATACTTGACATTACTTTTTATCAACCAAATCTACTAAATTTAATGGAATTTTCTAAATTGTATTTTTTTTTAAATTTATTGTACACTCTGGTTTATTAATATTTATCTAGCAAAACCATAGCTACCAATCTTCCGTATTTTTTACAAGTAAAAATTAAAAAAAAAAAAAATGTATTTTTTTTTTTTATCAAAAAGTTGTTTCTTGTATCTATGCTCTACTTATTTGATTTCATGTATTAAATACATTTTCTGGTTCAAATTATGATTATTTGACTTGAAAAATAACAAAAGGTTGCCAGCTACGCAAAGATGTCGTACAAAAGGTACCGAACATAGCCAAAATATGCCTAATTGCCCACTATACTTTAAAAAATCGGTCGATTTGATAAATAAGTGAAAAAATTCGGAAACTTCATATCCATATATTTTTGCTCTAATATGGAATCGCAATGAATTTTGATTAACTGCAATAATAAATTCTAAACAACAATCTTAACACAAATCATTAGAGGTTAAGTAAATAGATTAAACTGATTTTTATATTTCTTGAAATTCAAAAATCTTCTTTTGAATTGATTTTTTATTTTATTTTATTTTATTTTTTAGTATATTCTAAAATTTTCCACTCCGATGACTTTTGCAATAATACCTGACAACATTTTAAATGAAATACATTTTCTTTTTGAAAATTGTTTTGTTAAAATAATAAATTTTATTTGAAAATAAATTTCTAATAGTGTCAAATAACATGATAGCATTATGAAATTTACCTTGAGGTTGACGTTTAGTCAGGTGGTTTGGAATTTCAAATGAAAACTTCAAGTACATTGTCTATTGGTGATATCTTAAAAATCCCCACTCATAATTCGTCAATTTAAAAATAAAATGGTAACCTTATTTAACAGTTCGAAATTGACAATTATGACAATACTTTATGATGGAAAGCTATCAAATTTCTGTAATATTTCTGTAGTAATAGTAATTTATTTATTTTCATTATTCATATTTCAAGGATATTTTCTAGATTGACAATGATTAAGCATGTACGTACGAATGTAATACACTGCTCAAAACAATTAAAGGATATTGCAGTTTTAGGTGGATTTTGTATCTGGGAAACTTTTTAGCTGATTGATACATGGTCGACAGACATAATAGGTTATATGAGAATAAATTACACATGTTTGGCAGAAAAAAATGCATTTTATTGCGCATTTGTGTACAAAAGGAAAAAAACACAATTTGTGCATATCAGAAAAAAAGAATAAGAAAAGGTGTTTTCTTCAAAGAAAATCATTTTCAGTAGGGGGTATGGTTTCCACGGGCGGCCAGCAACGTTGAACACCTTTGAGGCATGGACTCAATGAGGCTATTAATGACGAGTTGGGGTATTCTGCCCCACTCTTCCAGAAGAGCACTTTCTAGTTCTTGGAGAGTTTGTGGGGGTTGTTGGCGGCCAGAAACTCGTCTTCTCGACGAGCGTCCCAAACGTGCTCGATTGGATTCATGTCTGGAGAACACGCTGGCCATTCCATTCGAACGATTCCTTCCTCGAAAAGGAAATCCTCCACCAGGTTTGCACGATGTGGCCTGCAGTAATCGTCCATTAAAATGAAGTTATCTCCAATTGCTGCAGCGTAAGGGACTACATTAGGTCTGAGGATCTCATCCCTATATCGGCGACCAGTCAGAGCTCCATCTCGAATGATATAGAGGTCAGTGCGCCCGTCAATGGAGATGCCACCATACACCAACACTCCTCCACCGCCAAATCTGACACTTTCGTGCACGAACGCAGGATTATTCCTACTGCCACGGTCCCTCCAGATGAAAATACGCCTATTATCCGGATGCACAGAAAAACGGGACTCGTCAGAAAACAGAATATTGCTCCATTCATTTCTCCTCCAGTTGACATGCTCGGTTGTCCACTCCCTGCGGTCGCGACGATGCCTTGATGTTAATCTAACACATACCATCGGTCGGCGAGCATACAGACCTACAGCATGGAGCCGGTTTCGGACAGTCTGAGTTGAAATCGTGGTGCCTGTAGCCGAGCGAAGGTGTTGTTGGAGAAGAGTAGCGATCATGTTTCGGTGTCTCCGAGCTGTTAACGCTAAATACCGATCTTCATTGGGCTTTGTTGCCCGTCTACGACCTTGCCCTGGTCTTCGGCCTGCACATCCACTCTCCAAAAAACGGTTCCAGATCCTGGAAATGAGACTTTGTGACACTCCAATGGCTTGCGCTACTTCGGCTTGAGTTTGGCCCCCTTCTAACCTACCAACAATTCTCCAAGTTTCTGAATCTGTCAAATGACTTCGCTGAGACATCGTACTCATCGAAACAAAGCAATCACTGAATGCCGATCCTCCTTGTCTTCATTCTCTTTTATCCAGTTGAAAGTCAAATTTCATTCGCTGCCGCTGAAGCGACGTTTTTGATGACGAACTCAAAATTTGCATACTCCACAGTTTGAAAACCAGAAAAATTTGCATTTGTGATTCTCTTCTTCTATTTTCGGCAAAAAAAATTTCGTTTATATCTTTATTTTATATAAAACTTCAAATATCCTTTAATTGTTTTGAGCAGTGTATATCAATACTATTAATATATATTATAAGCAGGGCTCGGAAGTAGCGCGCTACAAGTAGCGAAACTACAGTAGCCGCTACTTTTTCCAATAGTTTGTAGTGTAGCGCGCTACATTAAAAAAAGTGTAGTCTAGCGAGTAGAGCGATACAAAATATCAGTAGTTTGTAGCGAGCATCGACGCTACTTTTGACGTTACTTTAGGAGGGAGAAAAAAAAGTGCCAATCTTCAAATTACGTGATCATCATAACTCGTTTCTTTTGTGCAAAATATGTTCTCTGCAACAATTTGCGAACATCAGCGACAAATCTCAGTTGCAGTATTTACAACGTTAAGTTTCAGCATGACCGTGATCTAATATTTGCTGTATTTGCTGATAAAACCTCAAAGTACTCACTCATCAAAAAAAATAATTTTCTTGCTGGGAACCCTTTGTCTTCTTACTCTTTAGTAGATCTTGTGTTTTAATGTGGGGATGCTTCTTTTGAGATTAATGTAATAGAATGACAGACAAAAATAGTATAGAACTGCCCTGCTCGGCATATAATGAATATTTTGAAATTATAGAACAACAAGAAATTGGTAATTATTCTGTAACATGTAAACTTTGTACAATTAATAAGAATTTATCGGTATCAAAATCATCTTCTTACAACTTGAAGTGGAATATAGAGGTGAGTTAGCATTTTCTTTATTAATAATTACTGGATCGCATCTCGCACTGAATATCTAAATCGTTATTCACTAAAATTCATAAATAATTAAAAAGAGTATTTTCGAATTAAAATCCCTGGTTCAGAAAATAATCTTATCGAACTGTTTATTATCGCAAAAAAAATATTTTATTAATACGTCTTTTGATCGTTGTGAAATATTTGTCCAATATATGCATACAAATTAATTTATTGCATATTTCCTTTTGAAGATTCCAATAGATAAAACAAAGGTGGTTGAAAATAAAAATATATTATTTAAAAAAAATGCCTAAGAATGCTTAATTTGATTTTTATGGCTTATTTATTTTTACTTTAGCTGCACAGGTTTTTTATCGCTAAAATAATTTATTTATAATGTTTTATATTTGATTTGATGTTGGATAGCTTGGTGTTTTAATGAAATGTCTTTATCTTTGTCTCCAGAATGAATCTAAAGCCCAGTATGTTGAAATTCGGGTTTTCAAAACACTGTTAAAAATTTGCAGCAAACTGTCCAGTCATTTGACCGTTTTTGTAGAAAACGGTTACATAACCGTAATTTAGTTATATTATGACCATAAAATGAGCAATAATACGGTTAGAATATAGTTAAATTACGGTTATATAACCGTTTTCTACAAAAACGGTCAAATGACCGGACAGTTTGCTGTAAATTTTTAACAGTGAAGGACACAAACAAAAAGAGATAGAAAGGAAAAGAAAAGCTAGGCTTTAATTTATGCAAGTCTGTATGATCGTGTTCAATTTTTAACAGGAACTATATTTAAATTGTAAAGAAATAGGACTATTTAGCTCTATTTAAATATCATTGATCGAGTTGTGTTTAAAAAAAAAAAAAAATGAGCTCTCAACTTGTCTTTCAAATCATTTCTCTCAACTCGACTCGAATGTCAACATGTTTGATACGTGCCATGTGGAATTGATCATTATGCAGAAGTTGATATATTTTGAGGATTCTGTATCATTCTTGTGAGTAAAACTTTTTTTCTACAATTTAAGGGTTCTAATTTCAAATATTATTTCAAAAATGATATCTGGTGGTAATTTAGTGTGGTGATTTATAAAGATTTTAGGATAATCGTTGTAAGTGATATATTATATATTTCTTAATGGTTTTTTATTTACATTTTACATATTTCCAATTTTAAATTTTTCCAATTGTTGTCTGGTAATAATTCAGTATACTTGGCTGATTCTACTGTTCTTAGCATCATGACAGTAGAATTATGAAATACTGAATTATTTTTAAAACACATGTGGGTGCAGCCAAGCTGACGAGTACATCCACATATGTTTTTTCATATCCAATTCTTGATTGGTTCTCTTGTGGTCCAGTTTTTCCACTGAATAATGTTCATAATTAATTTGTTAATCCATTTGTGTTTACTTAATAGCAACTCCAATTTATAATTTTTTTCCCCTTTCTCTCTCTTTCTTTTTAATTGTTCTTCAGGTATGAGTAAATTTGGCTAATTAGCATTGAAGCACATGCTAAGGTAATTTTATGATTGCACAAGTTAATTATTAGCTATGTGGTATTCTGATTACACAATATCATTAATTATCTCTTTGAAGATTTTAGTAGAATGATATTAGAACTTGATATGTTTTTGAAATTCATAGATATTATATATATATATATATATATATATATATATTCAAATTTACCAAGAGCTATCCGTTCTTAAGGTTGTTCTCAAATTCAAACTAGCTACTTTATGACATATTCTTTAATTCACTTTTGTTCGGAAACGTATGAAAATGCAGGTGTCCTTATTCAGAAAATTTGTAACCGAAAGACGTTTTCCACTATTCTTTATTTTATTTAATTTTTTGGTAAGACAGAAGATTTTTCAGAAAACACTGTCAAAGTCGGCGTTTTCAACCGAATTTCCAATGCCGCAGCAGGGGAAACGGAAAAAACGTGACACGAATCGCTTATAACCCGATAAGTAATTTATTTATCAAAAAAAGAAAAACTCATTTCGATTCCAAATCGCTTCAATAGTCAGACCTGCCAATTTTATGCCTTTGTGTTTAAAAATAAGTCAGATAACGTATCAGAAAGTTTCGCGTTGTTGAGTAAGGAATTTGAGAACCACCTTAAGCGTTACTGGGCTATATCACTATCATACATTTGTAAGATTATTACAATTTTGTTTTCGAATTTCCTCATTTTAACACTTTTCAACATAATTAAAAAGTATCTATGAATTCGCTTCGTCTGTCTGTCCGTGCTCTAACTCTCGTAAATATACTCAGATTGCCATGAAAGTTATATATGTTATTGAAGTTTACCATTGAATGTTCAGTATTGAAAATGAAGTGTGTAGCATTTATTTCTCGCTTACAGGGACATTCAAAAGAATTCTGTTACAATATGGTCTATGGGGAAAAATCGGTTACGGTGTATTTAATTAGCGATGATAACTAAAATAGCGAAAAGTAGCGAAGTAGTGACTACTTTTGAAAAGTAATTTGTAGTCGCTACTTTTTAAAACAAGTAGTTGTAGTTGTAGTTAACTACATTTTTCATAAAGTAGTTGTAGTTGTAGTTCGCTACAAACAAAAAGTAGTTTTTCCGACCCCTGATTATAAGTTTATAAGCACCATAAGGTTTTAAGCACATTTGCGGTTTTTAAAAATCTATCCCGCTAAATATAATACTTTCTAGCAATGGTACTTATGCTAACAGTATTTTCAAAAATTTTTAACTGCTCTTGACATCATTTCTTCCACTTCGTAGTAAAGGATTTATACTCGCGTGATATTTAATGTAATAAAGACAATAATTAGTTTTATAAAAAGTAAATGTATTTTCTTCAACGAGCTTGGTGAAAGCACGGTGTTTCTCTTTTAAGAAGCATCAGTTTTAATTCTGACTGTTTATCTTTCTGATGTTTGTCCAGATTTTCATTGAGTTTCCTTTGTATTTTGCACTGTTGCACCTCTTAATGTTACATTCTTCCCAAACTCCAACGTATCAAACATAAAATTTCAGTTTTCCTTTTAACACAATAGTACTGTAAATTACATTTTAAAAATATCTACGTTGTTCATCTTCAATTAATCATATTTATTCATACTGGTAGAGAGCTTTAACACTTTTTTATAAATCCTAGGATGTATGTGAGTATGTCAATAAAATGTATGTATATCAATAAAACATTAAAGAATGGAAAGTAAGATCACGCAGGATTCATTAACAACGTCAAAATTACTAACCTAAGTAGTCAAGATAATTAATGAACTTAAATTCAAAATCCATATAATCGACTAAAGCAAAAGTGAAGAAACTGAATGACACATAATCCGGGCGTTTTGTGTGTCAAGCGCAAAAGTGATAATTTGTGTCATTTTCAGAGCAACTCATTTAAAATTTAATTTCACATTTTGATTTTTATAACTATTTGACTGTTCTTAATTACAACCGAATTTTGTTAATTTTACAATACATTTCTTATTTAATAAATGTAGCATCTGAAAAATCAAAAAGAGTGGTAAAATAAAGTATTAGTTTTGATATAAAACTGATAGACATGAATAAAATACTGTAAAAAATTTATGAACCTTTAAATTTTCAGACTCAAGATCCTGCGCTTTGTTACATTCCGGTTATAGTTTATCCGCAATTTCTTGAAGCTAAAATTTAAAATTGAGTTGTATCTGTCTATAGTCTGCCTAACTGGCAACAATGATATACATGTTTCCGATGCTTGCCATCCCTAAGACTATGGTTGATAGTGTGTTCGTGCAAATTGTATTTTCAGCATGCCTGTTCGAACAACTGAATTAAACAAAGGTGGTAAAATATCTGAAGCTTAGCGGGCTACAGAGATGTTGTCGGCGGGCCAGTTGTGGCCCGCGGGCCACGTGTTTGACATGCCTGCCTAGTGTATAGATAAACTGATATTTTGAACTGCCACCGGAAGAAAAAGTTTCAAATTATACAGGGTGACCAGAAATAACGTTAAAAATTAGGTTTTCTGAATCTTTGGGAATTTTTATATGTTTAGAAAAATACATATTAAATAACATTATCAAATAACATTATTAAATTGCAGATTTCAGTATGTTAGATATTGTGTGAAATGAGGTGAAAATTAAAATGTCTTTCAAAATTGACATTAAGGTCTCTGATCTGAAGATATACTAGTTTTAAAATCCAGAGAGAGGCAATGCCCCTCCCCACCTCCCGGCCGGAGCCCATATATGGAAACAAGAATAAAGGATATTTTTACCTTTGGGCATTCTTGTCACCGCGACGTACGGAATAAGAAACGCCAAATGATATATTCATTTGTTCCACAGAGTTTTTAAAAACAAACGCATGCGCCTAGAGCTTCTAAAATTAACGATCAAAAACGTGGTACTACATTTTTCCTAGCACGAAAGTGTATTTTCCAAAAATTACATTCACGACAAAATTCGGTTCTTGGAAAAATACATACCTGTAGCTAGCTCCTAATGATGTAATATGATATTATAAAGTTACAAAGGGTTAATGTCATTCAACAAACTATGAAAAAGAAATAGAACTAAGTTAAATTTATTATCTACCGTTAGAGATAAAATCAATCGTTCTGAATAATGGATAAGCAAACCTAACTCGAAAAGTTTTGTTTTTCTTCTTTTTTTTTTCTTTAACATTCGCGGGTTTTGATTATTCGCGAACATGAAAATGAGGAAAATCTTAACATTCGCGAGCTTTATTATTATCTCTTTCTTTTTCAGAATTTATAGTTGTGAAAATTTACCCTTTATTTTTTCAGTACGTATTTACAAATCAATTTTCAGTTGTCAACTGAAAAAAGAGCGAGTATTGTAGAAAAGTAAAATAATAACAACATCAGAATATTCATTGCAATGGTGATATTAGAAGTGGCATCTTTAATCTATTAATTTAGTGTGTTCAGGTTCTCGTAGAGATGGAGCTGAAACTGCTCCTACAAGGGGACCGCCAAACATGATGCGCACAGATTTTGATGATTTTTAAGGTATGTTGTAAAGGTCATACCCCTAACTATTCAGGTTCAAGGTTTCCTTCAAATAGCTCTTAGTTTTTGGGAAAATCGGGGTTAAAGTTCAGCATACGTTTGAAATACCCATTAGATTGTCATTCTGAACGCGGTCTCCGTGGCAAGGAGCTTGTTGAAGGGGCGAGGCCAACGAGGTAAGCGCGTAACATCAGAATATTAAATTCTTCAAATTAAAATTAACTCTGGTCTTCAACATGCAGAAAGAAAAGGAATTGCTTACCTTTTCTAAGGTCTATCCAATTTATGAAATATCCACTGGTTTATATATTTCAACTATTTGAGAATTTATTATAAACACTTCTTGAATAATCGTGTAGATGTACCACTGCTGAAATAAGACTTGTAAAAAAAAATTATATTAATGCACAATTCACATTGAATAAATAAGTTCACGTTTGGATTGATTTTAAAAATTATATTTTACATTACTTAAAATTTTAAAAGGTTTACATTTAGATTAATTTTAACATCAGGAAACATTTTTTCCTGTGACTTTACAGAATGAAGGATAGTAATACACTGACTCATTTTCACAAAGTTTGGAAAGTTACGAGTAAAGTTGCATCATTTCTTTGAAACAAATTGACGTTGAATAATTGTCCTTTTAAATGTTTTAGTTCTGTAATAAGTTTATAATGGCATAATCACAAATAACAAATTATAAACATATTTCACATTATTAGAAGAGAACGATTATAACGAGGTAATAAATCTCTATTGCTTGATAAACTTGAAACTTAAGAGTCATAAATTAGGTCACTTGTTTTAAGAGATGAGAGAAAAATTATCGTGGGGTTTTTATCTGCGTGCTTCATCATTTTCTTTATTTATTTATTTTACTTTGAGTGGAAAATATTAAGTGATTGAAATGAATGGATTAGTTTTTTACAATTTCCCCCTTAATCCGTTCATGGGGATTAACTAATATTTTCATTGAATTTCTGTGTTCGATGAATCGAGGCTTGGGTAAAGGTTTGGTAAGTGCATCAGCTATCATTTTTTCTGTTGGAAGATATCTTAACTCAATTATGCCTTCTTCGCTATATTGTTTAATGGCATTAAATTTGACGTCGATGTGCTTTGATCTTTTCGTGAATTTTTCTGATTCAACCATTTTTATGGTACTTTGATTGTCTTCATATAAAGTGATTGGTTTTTGCTGTGGAAAGCCTAGATCGTCAAGTAACTTCAATAACCAAATTATTTCTTGGCTAGCATGTGCTGCGGACACATATTTAGCCTCTGCTGAAGATAAGGCAATGCAACTTTGCCTTTTCGTCGTCCACTGAATTGGGTTGTTGCCCAACATATATAATATTCCCGATGTTGATCTACGGGTTTTGGTATCACCTGCCCAATCGGCATCAGCGAATACCTTTAATATTGGTTCTTCATTAGTGTTAATTATTAATTTTAGTTCTTTAGTATGATATAGATATCTTATTATTCTTTTTACGGCTTGCCAGTCTTTTTCGCGAGGATTCTCATTTCGTCTGCTTAAAATGTTTACTGCTGCTGAAATGTCAGGTCTCGTTATGGTTGTTATATAAAGCAATGAACCAAGTGCCTGGCGATATTTAATATTATTTGGCATTAAATTATCATCATCATTTAATTTGTTATATCCTGGTTCCATTGGAGTTTTGCACGGTTTGGAGTTTTCAAGATTGAACTTTTTCGCTAAATTTTCAATCTTAATTTTTTGATCAAGAGAATAACCGTTAGGTAATTTCTGAATTTGAGTACCTAAATAGTTACTAATATTGCCTAGGTCCTTTAATTCGTATTCTTGTTTTAGAGAATTTACGATTTCTTCTATTATTTCATCTTTGCTGGCGATGAGTATATCATCAACATATATTATTATGTACGATGTATGATCTTTTTCTTTTCTAGTGAAAAGACATGTGTCTGCTGTACTTTGGATAAAGTTCAAGTTGTCTAGTGTTTCAGCGATTTTAATATGCCAAGCTCTGGCGGCCTGTTTGAGGCCATAGATTGCCTTTTGAGCTTGCAAACTTTTCCAGGAAATTGTTCGTTTACATAGCCTTCAGGTTGATTTATATATATTTCTTCATTTAAGTTCCCATGAAGAAAAGCGGTGTCAATATCTACATGTCGCACATTCAAATTATTATAAGCTGCTGCTAAAAGAAGTGTTTTGATGGTACAATGTTGTGCTACTGGTGAAAATGTTTCTTGATAATCTTCCCCATATTTTTGACTGAAACCTTTGGCAACAAAACGTGCTTTATATTTTTGTGTATTTCCTGAACTATCAATTTTTCGTTTGAAAATCCATCTACTTCCTATGATTCTTTTATTAAGAGGAGGATCAACTAGATCCCATGTATTATTTTTCATTAACGATTGTATTTCGTTTTCAGTGGCTTTAAGCCAGTTTTTCTTTTCTAGTGGATTGTTTATTTTGATAAGCTGTTTCCAGTTTTCAGGTTCTGTTGTATCGCAATCATTTGCTAAAGCAATAAAATTGTCGGAAGTATATCTTTGAGGTGGTACTCCTCTGTTTTGTCTTTCAGATCTACGAGGTTGATGTGTTTCTGATTGTTTGGGCGCGTCAGGTGTACAGGGTGTGTCACCTATTTCTATTTCAATGTATTTTTTATCTTCAATTAATTGTTCGTGATCATTAATTTTCTCGTTTAAATTGTTCAGTTTTTCTTCCAGAAATTTTACAGATCTGGAAATTATTATTTCACCATTTTTGGTGAAAACGCGGTATCCCTTTGTATTATTATCATAGCCCATGAAGATACCCTCTTCTGCTGTGTCATCTAGTTTAGATCTTTTGTGTTTGTTTATGTAAGTGTATACTTTACAGCCAAATACACGTAAATAATAGAGATTTGGTTTTCTTTTGAACCAAATTTCATATGGCGTTTTATTTGTCAATTTAGTGGGGAGCCTATTTTGGAGGTGATTAGCAGTATTTATAGTTTTATAGCAGTATTTACAGTAGTATATAGTTTTTCTGCAATTATTAAACTAATATTTCTGTCAACGAAAGTCCAAGATAATTTATGTCTATAAGTCCCGTCTTTTTTTAAAACCTACTGTTATTGTTTGCATTATTTATTTATTTATTACATTATTGCATTGTTTATTTATTTATTACATTATTGCATTGTTTATTTATTTATTACATTATTGCATTGTTTATTTATTTATTTATTTATCATAGTTATAAAATAATGCATACTTTTTCTTACTTGCATTTTCTATTAAAAAAAAAGTAATTGATTAGGAAAACATTTACAAAATATTTGATTAGTTTTAAATATCTTGCAACACCTTAACTGATGAAATACAGAAATATTTATCATTACCGTCATTGACATTTTTAATTAAATAAATATAGAATTAATTGTGTGATGATACATATCGCAAAAATATTCAAAGCATAAAATTGCATTAAAAATCACCATAAAAAGAATTTCTTAACATGATTTTTTTTTTTTTTACAATGTTGGAAGAATGCAAAAATTAAGAAATATTAACTAGAAATATTAACAGATGGCGAATTTGTAAAGAGATTATCGTTTTCTAACAATGTCTCGAAATATTTTAGAGCATTCGTTACTTCATCTTTTAGTTTCTCTTCCAAACCAGAATTTTCCATATTAGTGCTTTTTCCTTCCATTATATTACAATCTGTAGCCTGCTGTCAGCTTTCATATATGGAATTTTCCTATATACAGCATTACTCCAAACATTGCAATTGGCTGCAAAAAAAGCTTATATCAAGCAAAACGTATACGTTTTTGATATCAAGGAAAATAATTTCATTCTGATATTACCATGAAAGTCGCAGCAGACGATTTTTTTTTTTTTTTTTTAATATTTTTTTATGTATATTGTAAATTTTATCGCTCACTTGCAGACGATTTTTGCATTTCCAGTTGAATTTTTCTGTGTGATATTGGCAATGTTTTTACTTGTTGGAATGAAAAAATATTCTGAAATGTAATCAGTGTCGCCCATTCATTTCAAAGAATACCAATTAATTAAATTTTATATTTCATTTATTTGAAAATTTACGTTTTAAGCAACAGATTGCAATTTTTGTATGTAAAATAATATGCATTATTTTTCATGTACAATAGCGCATTAAATGAAAATTGTAATATAATTTTTGTAGTAGTAATTTATAATAATGAATAAAAAAAACACTTCATTTAAAAGTATTTCCTGCGCAATAAAACGTTTCCTGACGATTCAAAAAATACGATTCTGCCCGAATTTGGCTAAAATCTCCCGTGGTGTAAATCTCTCTATCATTATCAATCAAGTACTTAATCTATCCCTAAGGAAGTATTTTCCTTCGATGTATTTTAGTATTAAAAATACCAAACCGCCATTTTGATGCTTAGAAGCTTACGTATTTGTAACCGGTGATCAGGGAAATTGACCCCCCGTAAACATAATCCATTAGCAAAAGCAAACAGGAAATGAACAGCCATTAAATAGGTGACGTTTCAAATCAACAATCAATCTTTTCTCTTTTTTTTTTTTTTTTCTTCTTGTAAAAAGGATTTCGCATTTCTCTAACTATTTATATAAAGAATTATAAAAAAAAAAAAAAAAGCTGAAACTGGTTTGCTTTCTTTTTGAAGTAAAATACGGTTAAGATTTTTTAACATAAAAATAGTCAATTACATAAAATAAAATAACGTTTTATTTATTACAAATATTTTTCCGTCTCAACAATGCTAAACTGAAGAAAAACTGGAACGAAAACTCGTGCATGGGTTATAGATTATGAAACATTTTCCAACATTATTTGAATGCTGTTAAGAAATTTCCTTCTTTCATATAATGTAATGAGACATCCAAATAAACAATTTAAAAACACAGAACGCAGTTAAAAATCCATTTTCAAGAATTGCTGTCCATAGCAGTTAATGTATGAGAATCCTTTCGTGTAAACCTGTATATGATCTAACAGAATTTTAAAAATACTACATAATGAAATTAAAATTTCAATGAGCTGGAAAACGTATAGAGCAACTAAAAAAGTTTTTTTTTTTTTTTTTTTTTTTTTTTTTTTAAAGAGAGATGCTACTTATACTAGATGATTATGTATCAGTATTCTTTAGAGCAGCCATGTGTATGAATGATACAGCAAAATTTGGTTGAGCTAAAAAACATGTAAACTGGTTAAAAGTGCACTTTCAGAAAACCCTTCAATATGATTTTTTTTTTTTTGGGGGGGGAGGGGGTAACCTGTATCTTATACTTTTTATACACATCACGTGATATACTAATATTTAATTCTTGAAAACTAAAAATGCACTTACAGCAATTACAATCCATAAGTGGAAATATATCTAAATTATTTTACGCAGCCATATGAATTTATTTCTATTCTACAAGAACCTTTTAGCATAATAAAATATAGTTCAGCTGGAAATGCTTAACACAGTTAAAAACACGCTTGAGGAATTCACTCCCATAAACTGAAATGCTTATGATTTCTTTCGTGCAGCTCTGCACATGATCTATAGAATTCATACTCACCACGTAATGCACTAAAATTTAGTTACATTTAAAAATGCATACAAGAGCTGAAAACGCACATCCAACAATTATGCTTCATAGTTCTATAAACGAATTACATGTATGCTACTTACTTCATACTCTATAATAGAAAGCATACTGTTGCCCACGTCAGGGACACATACCAATTCCATCATATTTGATGTTTCATAACATCACTAAAATGTACTGCAAATGATTTTTTTTCCACAGACCATAATTTAATCGAAAACTTTTGTCTATCCCTGTAAACGAGCTATAACAGCTACCTACATCATTTTTAATATCAATAGGGAATATGTAGCGTCGAAAACGTATATTTAAATTGTGGAAATTCAAGTCTATTTACGAGAGTCAGAGTGCGGACGAACCGCCAAAAAGATGGAGGGACAAAGATAAGTCATAAATACTTTTAAATTATGTTGTTAAAAACTATATTGATTATATTTCTTTTTTAAACTTTATATTATCAAACATTACCTAATGTTTCTTGAAACACAATATTGTGAGTTTTATTAACAAGATAAGTTAATTTTTTCATAAAACAGCTTAATTTGGTTTCCAAAAACAGTTACCGTATATACTCGTGTATAAGTCGACTCGTGTATAAGTCGACCCCCCCCCCCCCCCCCCCCCAAATCTTACGCAAAATTTTGGAAAAAATTGAATTTTCGTGTATAAGTCGAACCACATTTTTGGTAGTATGTTGAAAAATAATTTATAATCGAGGATGAAAAAAAATTTTTTTTCATTAAATTAGTAAACTTTTTACGTTTCTAATCAGACTTCATCTTTTTTTAAATTCAACATTTTAAAATTGTATAATTATGTAAAACTGAAGAAGCTTAAACAATTTTGAAAGCTATTCACATCAATTTAATGATTACTTGCTTTTTTTTTTTTTTTTTTTTTTGAAAAATCTATTTAAGCTTTATTTACAAGGGTAAACAACTTCTTAAACTGCTATAATATAGTACTTCTTGGTATTCTAGTACTCTTAGGAGAGAAATATAGAAGCAATCTCAAGTTAAACCCTTTTTAAAAAAGGGATTAAAATGTTGAAAGGGATGCCCCTGTATGGAAGGGAATTCTATCCCAAGAGAAAATGAGTGCAGAACAATTACAGAAACATTATTGTTGAGTTTTTTTTTTATCAATCACCATTGTCCACTTTTATCTGTCTCTCCAACCTAGACCCACATGTGATTAATTAAAAGACTTGCACATTCACCAATTATCTGTGAAAAAAATATGACTCCGGTATTTCACTCCGGTACTTTTTTTTTCTTTTTACTTACTCGTGTATAAGTCGAGCCCCCATTTTCAGCTTCCAAATTTTGTCTAAAATTCTTCGACTTATACACGAGTATATACTACTTCATAAGCTTTAAATCTAAACAGTTTCAAATATTATTTGGTTTAGCAAGCAACATAAAAAAAAATACATACTATACCAAGACTTTCATGCTTTAACAAATTAAATTACATTTAAATAATTGTAATAAAAAAATAAGAAGAAATTATTTTTTTACAAATTTTTCATGAAATTTCTAAATAATTTAAAAATAATGATTATCACAAGGCAGTTCTCAAAAAAATATTTTTCCCGCTCAACAACGCAAAACTTGAGACACACGTACCGACTTATTTTACATACTTGCATAATGATATTTGCAAGTATGTTTATTAAAATAGTTTGTAATCAAATAGTTTTTATAATTTTCCGATAAGTGAATTACATCTTGAGCTATTATTGTCTCAGGACGGGCAGTTTGTTTTCGTTCCTGCGCTGTCGCGTCCCAAAATTCAGTTAAAAATACCCACTTTGGCAGCATTTTCTGAAAAATCTTTTGCCTTTATCGAAATGAAAAACAAGTTCGATTAGATAGTTACTTAATAAGAGCACTTGCCAGTTTGATATTGCGAACAAAAATGAATTAAAAAATGCTTCCGAAAGAATCCAGTTTGGATTTGAGAACAGCTTTAATAAAAATCATGCTCCTAAAAGTACACATATATATGTATTCGTTTTGATGTATTTCAATTATTATTTAGAATTATAAGATACGTTTTCCGTAAATTGGGCGACCTTTCTTGATATTTTCCGTTAATATTGCATTTGATAAGTATAACTTTGATACTTATTCCTTGTGTTTCATATGGATATCTATTTATTTTTAGACAATGAAGAAGTTAACATACTTGAGAAATCTGGAAGGAGTTGAAAGTAGAAATTATTTGTATCCTATAATTTAAAGCACTTAAAATACAAAAAAAAAAAAAAAAAGTGTGTGTGTGTGTGGGGGGGGGGGGGGATACTGTAATCAGTTGTTCTAAAAAATTGGTTTTATTAAAAAAAAAAAAAAAAAAACGGGGAGGGCGATACTGTAATTAGAGTTGTTCTAAAAAATTGGTTTTATTAAGAAGAAAAAAAAAAGAAGAAGAAAAGTTGATTTAAGTTATATCGAGCATAAAGTATGAGGTACTTTCTAATAATTAGCAGTATATGAATTACAACTCTGAGACCGGATTTTGTTACTATTAAAATATTACACTCTTCGTAATACCATTATTATGCGCGAAACAATTCTGATAATAGCTATTTGTACACTGATATAAGGTAAAGCCAGGAGAGATGGCGCGGTCGGAGAGATTGCGCACATAGAGGTTCGGGGGGAAGGAGTAGAGAGAGAGCGCAGCGACTCCAGGTAGTTGTGCAACAACAGTAGTGGAGTGTCTACTTGAAAGTACACGTTGATTGCTTTGAGCGTCTAAGATAAAGTATTGCTCTTTTGTTTTGTTTTCCCAAAGTAAATGCTTGAATTTTCATAGCTATTCATCAGAATTTCTGTACAATATCAATAGTACAAAATATTTTAAACTTAAACGATTTCTCATAAGCTACTAATCTATACTAACAATGTGGACATCAACGGTTCATTTTAGTAGCGGCCATGTTTAAATAAAAGGCCACGCAATCTCTCCTACCAAAATTGGAGAGTTTGCGCATCTGCTACTTAGGAGAGATGGCGCATTGTTCCCATTAGTTTCCATACTAGAAGAGATTACGCAGCTTATTGGTAAATTTGCATAAAAAATGAAAAATGAAGTGGACTAATTTTACGTTAAACGTGTTATTAAGTTGCATAATTTTATTTTGTAATCTTATCTGGACTTGCTTTTTCAAATTCTTTAATTTTTCCCCCTTTAATTAAAAATTTTTAATCGTTTTTAAATTATTTCCTTTTTCTGATTCTTTAAGCATTAGGTTGAAATATTCACTCCCAATACAATAAAATTTGTGCACAAAAACCTTACAGCAATGTCATTTAAGTGTCATTATTATTGTTAACAATTTAATTGTAGTTATTATTAGTAACAATCTCTCCTACCCATGTGCGCAATCACACCAACCCTGTAAGGAGAGATTGCGCAAAATAACTTTCTTGTGGTTTTATTACAACTGTTCTATTAAATTGCAACATAACAACAAAATAGCAATGGAAATGCATAAAAAACAAATGAAGTAAAAATTATTCATGGATAGTTTTGCAAAAAATTAATATTTAAATTTTTTATTGCTATTCTTTTGAATTGTGCGCAGACTATCCTAGCTTTGCCTTATCAGTAATATATTAGTATATGCTACTTATTTTTTTTTTCAAATGCTTTGCACTAGAATTTGAAAGTCTATACAATACTATAACACTTAAGGCGTTTACAAAAATATTTCTCCCAACTCAGCAAATCAAGACAAATATTCACGGACTCCTTTTTTTTTTAAAATAAATGTTAAATAAAATGTTTAATAATTTGCAGTCACGAATGTTAAAGTAATTTGAAATCGAATAGCATTTCGCGTTTTCGATTACTGTATATCATATTGAATTAGAATTTATTGCTGTCTCAAGACAACCTTTCCTGGGCTATAAAATCCCGAAAATTGACTTAAAGCGCCAACTTGGACAGAATTTTCTGAACGATTTTTTGTCATAGTCAAAATATGGAAAATACTATTCGATTCCTTAGTTTATGAATAAGGAAGTTGCATATTTTGGGCATTTAAAAATAATAATAACTTCGTGAATATGCCAGAAAGCACACAATCTGGATTTCACTGTTTCAGTAATTTTTCATTTTTTTAAATGTTTCATTTCCCCAGAAATATATTCTCTGTATCACCTCGCTTTTAATAACTTTAGAAAAATGAAATTAATTGCAATGAAAATTTGATGAGAACGAGACTTAATTTGCTTTGTGCGAAATTCGATAACATATAGGCAAGTGCTAGAAATTTTCACTTTCCGCGCACAAACAGCAGGAACGGACAGTCCAAACTGAACATTGTTGCTATTTTATGTTGCATCACTGATTAAATTATTGTGCTTTTCCAGCATTTTTCGTGATTTAGATTTGAAACAAAGTAACACTTGTTTCATATTTTCAGTACAATATATTTACTATTATTAATTATTTAATAAAAATTTCTTCAGTTTTTTTTTTCTAATAAAATTATTTAGACCTTTTTCTATAAATTTCCTTAAATACCAATAAATGCATGAAGATTAGCAATTTGGAAACTTTTTTACACTATTTATATTTACAGTATTTACAGTAATTGTTGCAAAATGAGATTTCAACAATAACAGATAATTTATTTTCCATTATGGAATTTAAAATATGAAAAATCAAAATGGTTGTTTAATATATATATGACAGCTACTTATTTGAAGTTTGTATATGAAAACATTTATAATTGTTCCAAGTTAAGATCCACCCATACCTTTATTTGAAAGAGTGCATTTGTTTGGATTCAGATATATTTTCAACAAACAAAAATAAAATAAATACACACCAATCCTTGTTTTCTGTTTCACTACTCAATTATTGGCCTCTACTCAATCACAGCCGAGTCACCTTATATTTAAATATAGATAACATTTAGCTAGAACGCCCGGCTTTAGATCAAATTTATGTTCTTTTAAATTATTTTATGACGTGTTTTATTATTATTATTAATGCCATTTATTATTATTATTATTATTATTATTATGTGACGTTATAAAAACGATAAATTCTGTTAAAATGTTTACTTGATAATAAGCACTAATTTAAACTTCTCTAAAGTATAGGCATACATAAAAACTGCTATTTTAAAAATAATTTCACCGTTAAGTATTTATTAGATATGTATAAAATGTTCAGTAAGCTTAAAAATACATATTTCTTATTGTAAATATGAAACACACATCTGACAGTAAGACCGATTTTGTGCATTCTTTGTTTTTTCTAGAAACGTGTCATTAATTGGATTTTTTTCAGCATTTATTTAATCTGAAGAAAATAATATGAATAATAATAATTATATTAATAATGAATTTATGCATCAAATATGCGAGATACAAATATTTCTTAATTCTTTTAGCAAATTATAGATTGTTAGTAATTGATTATTAATTGTCAGAAAATTATACCAATTTCTTACCTATCTTGGAAATAAAGCATATAAAATACAAGCATTTAAAAATAAATTTTTGTGTTTCTGTAAAAAAAAAATTATATTTGCAAGATAAAAGGAACTTGTAACACTTTTTTGCTGAAAAAGTACAATTTCCGGGGCTATTAGCAGTTTCTCTTTGCTTAAAAATACATATTTCATAAATAAAGTAAATATCAAACAGACATAAGGTCAGACAGAATATATTTATTTAAACTAATCTTCCAAATGCATTACATATGCTATTGAGTCGATATAATTGTATAAATCTATTCTGTTACTTATTAAATTGCGTTTTAAGCTCAGAATCTTTTCGTTAATTTTTCTGTATTTTGGCTTTGTGGTGGGTACTCTTGTACTGCCCCACTCTGAGCATTCTCATAATTTCCTCATTTTCAGCCTGAAGTTCCTTGAATAAATTAATCATGGAATATATTTCCATGTGTGCAGATCCTCTTTTATTTATTTTATTTGCAAACTGCTACAAACTGCATTTTCAATTGAGAATGTCCAATATTAGACCCCAATATCATGTACCAACTACACGAAAATACAAATAAAGTATATTTACGAATATTAGAGAACTGACAGATAATAGACAGAAATTAACTGAAATGACTGTAAAAAAATGCCCCTTGCAGTCGTTTCTTTTCCCTTAAAAGTTATTTGTTTAGAATAATTTCCAGATTCAGTTTTCAGTTTTTCTTTCTTTCTTTTTCTTTCTCTTTTTGTTTTTTGTACTAGCTTGAACGTGAAGGTAGTTTAAATTACTTTTTTTTTTCTTTTTCCTGCTGCTCTATCTTAAAAAAGAAACAGAGCAAAAATTATAATTTTTTTAAATAAATTCACTAGCTTGCGCTTTCTACCATGCTTTTAAAAGCTGCGAGTTTTCCATAATCGGGTTCGGTGCTCACGGCAAAGTAACGTATTGTATAGGATTTCTTTTGGAAAAATCATGAATTGCAGTCATGAAAACTTCTTTATAGAAAATGTAGCTAACTGCAACTACAACTACTTTATTTAAAAAGTAGCGCCTACAAACTACTTTTCAAAAGTAGTCGCTACTTCGTTACTTTCGGATTTTGCCAAAAGATTCTATTTATACGCGAAATTAAAGGCACGGATTAAATAATACAGTGACCTTTTGTTATATCGCGTCTGCCCGGTACAATTAAATAAGTGCGATATAATTTGGTCAATTAAAATTTTAAGAAAGATAACATGCAAAAAAAGTTTTGTGTTTGCCTCTAAAATGTTAGCTTATACACACACCTATTATAAAATTCTAAGCGAAATTTTGAGAGATACATAATACAATTAATACTTAAATATAGTTACTTAAAAAAAATCCGGAGTGGCTCCACTCGACTTTTCGAATATTTTACAGAATACTGTGAGTTCAAATAAATAGTAATAACAATAAATTTTTAAAAAAATATTCCTAATTTTACAAAGGTAAGAGCTCTGGGGACCTGAAAACGCGAGAAAAATTTAATATACACGCAATCATCCACACATACATATGAAATTTTGTGGGAAAACTTCACTTATGTTTTAGTAAAGTATCTTATTTTTTAAAAGGAGCTTGTAACACTTATTTGCTAACAAAAGTACAATTTCTGGGAATATCAATAGTTTGGGAGCCATAATTAACTGATAAGAAACAGTTTCTCTTTGATCACTTAATGGTTTTAGAAATGTCAACCGGACATCGTTAAATGTAATTACCGGTCACATCGTTTTTCAAATGAGAATCTTTTTTTTTTTTTTTTTTTTTTTTATAAACAGCTCAAAAATGGCGTATTTTTGGAGATCAGCTTTTGGGATCAATGTTTAACTTTCACCGTACTTGTCAACCTTGTTCTTGTTACATCAATTATCTACAGTTGGTTAGTAGGGGTCACGACGGGAGATTTTAGCTGAATCAGGATTACCCCAAAAAAGACACACGTAATTGTTCAAGTTTTCACTTCTGTCGGCACTCCCGGAGTGCCATTTTTTTTTTTTTTTTTTTTTTTTTTTTTGCTATAAGGGTAGGTCCTATAAAAAACTTGTCAATATAAAAGTTTTAGATAATATTAGGAGGATTTATAATAAATTTAAGAGGATTTGATATATTGTGAATTGACGAAGCTATGATTTTTTTCTTCTAAAACCCCCCTCCCCCCCCTCGGGGCCATTTTTAATTGTATCAAAAATCTGTCATACATAAATTTTCGGCCCTTTTCCTAGAAGTAATAATAACTTTAAACGGATTCGATACGTACAATAATTAAGAAATTATGGGGGTTTTTCTGTTTTCACAAAAAGCCGCCCCCCATTTCCCCTCCCCCTTGGTTCGATTTTGCCCATTAACGAATTTGGCCGAGATTTTATACCCCTTGATTTTATGCATTAGTTCGGAAGAAATTTGTTCAGAATTATTGCAGTTATCGTGTCCATAAAAAAGTGACATAGTGAGATAGATAAAGTTTTGAACTGGTGGTGGTTTTGGGTTCTGGGAGTCATAAACGGTGTAGATGTGCAAAAATTCCATACTCTTTCCAAACTCTTAGGGGAGAATGTAATACGTAGTATTTCTTATGAAATCTACCTAAAATTATGTATGCAGGTATATTTCCTATGACAATACATCATTTTAATATTTTAAGAACTTAATTATAAACTAAGGAAATTTTTACCCTTAAATGCATAATGTGCTTTTTTATTTAATTTTTAATAAATAAATCAAGTTCTTCGCAACCTAGAAATAATAATAAAAATCACATAAATCATATAAATATGTTACTAAATAAAGTTAAAAAATCCGTGACGGCTCGGCCTCCAGGCACAGGTAGATTTCCAAGACGCAGACCGTTGGGCGCCTGTTTGTTGGGAATTGCGGAAGAAATGACTTTTTTGCCATGATGCGGCAGTTGGAACCGCCTACTTCCAAACCTAACTTGTTTGCAGGTGGAGCCGGCAGGGTTTTTTTTTTTTTTTTTTTTTGCTATAAGGGTTAGTCCTATAAAAAACTTGTCAATATAAAAGTTTTAGATAATATTAAGAGGATTTATAATAAATTTAAACGGATTTGATATCTTCTGAATTGACGAAGTTATGAATTTTTTTCTTCTAAAACCCCCCTTCCCCATCCCCTCTTGGGGCCATTTTTAATGATATCAAAAATCTGTCATACATCAATTTTAGGCCCTTTTCCTAGAAGTAATAATAACTTCAAACGGATTCGATACGTATCATAATTAAGAAATTATGGGATTTTTCTGTTTTCACAAAAAGCCCCCCCCCCCCCCCAACCTTGGTTCGATTTTGCCCATAAACGAACTTGGCCGAGATTTTATGCCCTTTATTTTATGTATCAGTTTCGAAAAGATGAGGGAGTTGGAACCGCCTACTTTGAAAAATAACTTGTTTGCAGGTGGAGCCGGCAGGGATTTTTTTGTTTTTATTTTTTTTTTTTTTTTGCTATAACGGTTGGTCCTATAAAAAACTTGTCAATATAAAAATTTTGGATAATATTAAGAGGATTTATAATAAATTTAAGCGGATTTGAAATCTTGGGAATTGACGAAGTTATGAATTTTTTTCTTCTAAAACCCCTCTCCCCCCCCCTCCTTAAGCCAATTTTTAATTATATCAAAAAATCTGTCATACATAAAATTTCGGCCCTTCTCCTAGAAGTAATAATAACATCAAACGGATTCGATACGTATCATAATTAAGAAATTATGGGGGGTTTCTGTTTTCACAAAAAGCCCCCCTCCCCCTTGGTTCGATTTTGCCCATTAACGAACTTGACCGAGATTTTATGCCCCTTGATTTTATGTATCGGTTTCGAAAAGATGCGGGAGTTGGAACGGCCTACTTCGAAAAATAACTTTTTTGCAGGGGAAGCCGGCAGGGATTTTTTTTTGTTTTTAATTTTTTTTTTTGCTATAACGGTTGGTCCTATAAAAAACTTGTCAATATAAAAGTTTTAGATAATATTAAGAGGATTAATAATAAATTTACGCGGATTTGATATCTTGTGAATTGACGAAGCTATGATTTTTTTTCTTCTAACCCCCCCCCCTTTGGGGCCATTTTTAATTGTATCAAAAATCTGTCATACATAAATTTTCGGCCCTTTTCCTAGAAGTAATAATAACTTTAAACGGATTCGATACGTACAATAATTAAGAAATTATGGGGGGGGGTTTCTGTTTTCACAAAAAGCCCCCCCCCCCCATTTCCCCTCCCCCTTGGTTCGATTTTGCCCATTAACGAACTTGACCGAGATTTTATGCCCCTTGATTTTATGTATCAGTTTGGAAGAGCAAGAATTGCAGAAATTGCAGACCTGTGCAGAACAATGCACAGAAAAATGCAGAATTTTTTCCAGTTATTGTGTCCATAAAAAAGTGACATAGACAGATAGATATACAGTGGACTCTCTCTATCTGAACACTCTCTAATGTGAACACCCCGGTATTATGAACACTTTCTGGCGGTCCCGGCGAAACTCCATAGACTTAACAAAAGATGAACTCTCTCTATTCTGAACACCCTCTAATCTGAACACCCCACTATTATGAACACTACTTTTGTCTCTCATTATCTCATTATCTCGAATCAAATAATCTTCTACATCCAAGGCAATTCGGGTTCAGAGAGGGCAGATCATGTGAAAAAGCTTTGCATGCCATCATGACCTCCTGCACCGATAGCATAGCAAAAGGAAACTACACTTCACTGGTCTCACTCGATATTCAAGGGTCTTTCGACAACGTGGAATGGCGTGACATACTCACACAACTACAAGCACTTCACTGTCCCGGGAACATAGCTGGAGTCATCAGCTCATACCTGTCTCAAAGGAGTGTCCTCATAAATTGGGGAGCTGGCACCTCATCCCACCGTCTACAGAAGGGTTGCCCTCAGGGCTCCTGCCTCGGACCAATCCTCTGGATCTTGGTAGCAAATATACTTCTAAAAGAACTGAACCGCTTCGGATATACTCTTTATGCCTTTGCTGATGACTTTAGCTTCATTTTCTCGGGTCGCACTCGCCGTCATCTGGAGGAAGCATTTGCCGAAGCCCTTCGCATCTTCTGCCAGCTTCTGGACACACTACACCTCACACTATCTTCCAGGAAGTCCCAGGCATTAGTCTTCAATAAGCCACGTCGTCTAGATCCCAATAGACCACCAGTAATGAGGATTTATGGCGTTAGCATACATCACGTACAACAACTCAAAATTCTTGGTATAACAATCGATTCTAACATTAACTGGATCCCACACATTAATTACTTAAGATTGAAACTCATCTCCTATCATCACAACTCACTTAAATTAAGATCTAAATTTAGGGGTGCAAGCAATAGCCTTTTAAAAACCTGGTACTTAACAATAATAGAACGCATTATAACATACGGGGCATGCATCTGGGGGGGTAATCTTACAAAACAGGCACTCACAAAATTAACTTCAATCCAAAGAATATTCTTATTACAACTTTCACGCGGGTACCGTACAATATCAACTGATGCACTTACAATACTCACAGGCATTCCACCCATAGCAATAACTTTAAAATATGAATTCAACAAAGCATCCATCCTACAACTTCGACAGGACCACATATCCAACAACCTCTTTCCCAACATAACCATTGAACGCAAAGTCCACGGCTGGCAAATCCACCCTGCGGAAGAGACATCGCACCTTCAAGTCAACCCACAACTTAATAGCTACACCCATGCCACCTGCTCCACCATCTTCACTGATGGGTCCCGCACAGATACCGGCGTGGGAGCAGCCTTCTGCGCCACGGAAGGAGACACGGTGACTCATCAGTGGGCCTGTAGGCTCGGAGATAACAACTCCGTTTTCCAGGCAGAGCTATTTGCAATCTTCTCCGCCCTAGAGTGGCTAGAGGGTCAATCTGGAGCAAAGGTCTCTATTTTCAGTGATAGCCTGTCTGGACTGCAGGCCATTCACGCACCTAGAACATCTAACCCACTCGTACTAAAAATTAAATTAAAACTCAAAAGTCTCTTGTACAGAACACATCTCGGCCACGTCTCAGCGCACAAAGGCACTTTTGGCAACGAGTACGCGGACGAACTCGCAAACAAGCCACCAAGTATACATCCATTGATCACCACCTCCCAGTGCCCCAGTCGTTCATCAAGAGTGTCCTGAAATCCAGGATCATCTCGGAATGGCAGCAGTACTGGGAACTCACTGATAAGGGCAGGCACACGTTTGACCTAATCCCCAAAGTCTCACTTAACATATATCACCTCACACCATACACCGCAAGCTTCCTAACGGGCCACGGGCCCTTTAAATCATATCTCCACAAATTTGGTTGTGCAGGATCTAATAGGTGTGAGTGTGGCGAGGTGGGATCTCCTACCCACGCCTACCACGAATGCACACTTACTGCACGCTGGCACATTAAACGTCCAGCCACTCCCCCTAAGGGATGGCTTCAAAATATTCTTTCTAGACCCACACTTCTGAACAAACTCAAACACATCCACCAATACTTAGCACACATCTCCAACCTCACAAGCTAGTCTGTACCCAGAGCAACTCCCATTCCCTCGTATGGCATCGCCCCTTGTCGCGAGTGGAGTTATAGTGTTACTCTGGCGATGCCACAGCGCCCCTTGTCGTGAGAGAGCATGTTTCTGGCGCACAACCCGATAGCTTATCTGCTGTCTGATAACCAGGTGCTGTGCGGCACAGCATTCTCAAACCATTTCAAGAACCTCGGCACCTCGCTGCCCCGTGTCGCGAGGGAGATCTGTTCTCCGGCAGCGAGGGATTTGTTCTGTGAATTTCGGGCAATAATGGCCCATTGCGATTCACCCGCCCCCTGTCGCGTTTTCCGGCGGGCTCAGCTCTAGCTGAAATTGTATTTTTTTTTTTTTTTTTTTTAACCTTAATAAAGGTACCGGGAGGGACACCTATGCTCTACAGACTTGGCCTCCTCGTCTGAGCAGTCCCTCTTAGGCTGTGAACACTACTTTTGATCCCCATTCTAACCCGCCTCTCCGTAAACTGACCGTGGGTTTGCAGTCGGAATGCGGGGAATTCCCGCATCATGGAAATTCGGAAATATTGTTGCAGAAGAATAAAAGGGTTCAATGAACTCAATTTAAAAATAAAGAAACAAAATGATTTCTAGATTTTAAGATCTACCGGATGCTGAAATTTATTTCAATAATTCAGATAAAATCTTCAGTTAACAAAAAAAAAAAAAACATTTATTATAACCAAAAAAGAATAATAATAAATCGAAAGAATATTTTTCAGAAAAAGTAAATCATGATAATCAATTTAAATGAAATGATCAAAACAATCAATTTTTATGCAAAGAGATACAAGAGAAAATAATGTAAAAACCATGTTACGTGATTCCCCTCTCCCGAGCTGAGATAAAAACAGAAAGATTGCGCAACAGAAATACCCACCCCCCAATGACAGATAAGAGACTACAGGTGTTAGAGGGAGTGGTTAAAATAGGATTATGGTTTCTTTTCTGCACACCTGGTTGGCAGCATTATCGCTTCTGTTTCTTTCTTCCTTTTTGCTCGGCAAAGGTAAATTTTTTTCGTTATTTCACTATCGTTGCAGGGAAAGCTTCACAACACTGACGCAGATATGTCAGAAATAAGTAAGAAAACGAAACAACGGAAAGAACTGAAGCTTCAGGAAAAATACGAAGTTGTTCAAAAACTAAAATCAAAAGTAAGTCAAAGAAAAATTGCATCTGAATTTGGAATTTCAGTAGTTCAAGTCAAGAAAGAAAAAGAAATTATAGCCGCTTTTGAAGCAAATGAACCTTTCTCAAAGTCTAGAATTTTCAAAAAGTAAACGGGAAACGAGAACATAAACAATCACCTCTGGAAGTTTTTTTGCCAAATGAGAACGAAAAATCTTCCTGTCACTGGACCCCTGCTAAAGCAGATTGCTCTGGATTTTGCAGAAAAGGAGAAAATCACGGAATTCAAGGCATCAGAAGGATGGCTGACTCGCTTCAAAAGTCGGCATAACATCGAATTCAAAATAATCAATGGTGAAGCTGCAGACGTAAATATCGACACTGTGGAGGAATGGAAAAGAAAGCTTCCGGATATAACGAAGGATTTTGATATCACTGACATTTTCAATGACGACGAAACCGGCCTGTTCTTTAGAGTCAATTTATAGTCCTTCATATTTACCAATCATATCTTCCAAATAAAAACTTAGCAGAAAGAAGCGAGAAATGCGTGGGCGGAAAAATGTCAAAAGAAAGACTGACTGTCATGCTCTGTGCCAGTTTTACGGGTGAGAAGCTCAAACCACGTGTAATCAGAAAAAGTGAAAAACCACGATGCTTCAAAAATGTGAAGATAGATCATTGCCAGTGCACTATAAATCCAATCGAAAAGCCTGGATGACATTCACAATTTTCTCACAATGGTTGGAGGGCATTAACGAGATGATGAAGAGAGAAGGAAGAAAAATTCTTCTTTTTGTGGATAATGCCAGATCACATACAAATGTGCAGCTGAGCAACGTG
This sequence comes from Maratus michaelseni, assembly GCA_963931845.1. Classification (NCBI taxonomy): domain Eukaryota; kingdom Metazoa; phylum Arthropoda; class Arachnida; order Araneae; family Salticidae; genus Maratus; species Maratus michaelseni. The sequence goes on from OZ007595.1 coordinate 124,737,753, forward strand.
AGCCTGAAGTTCCTGCCACCGAACTGTACTTCTATAATCCAACCACTGGATCAAGGAGTAATCAAGACCTTTAAAGCTCACTACCGAATTCATTTTTTGAAGAAAATATCCGTGGTGATGGAGGAGGTAAATTCGGCAACCGAACTAATAAAGAAAGTTAATGTAATGGATGCTGTCCATTGGATATCAATTGCTTGGAATGAAGTAACCCCCTGCACCATCCAAAAATGCTTCTACAAAGCTGGATTCCCGTGTGAGAATGAGCAATCAAGGACAGAGGACCAAGAAGCAACAGCTGTGAGTGACTTGGGGTCAATTCTTGTGGAGCTTCATACTGAAATTGAACCTGGAACTTATCTCGAAGCCTATGGAAGCCTTCCTGTTTGCGACAACATCGTTGAAGAGGAAGAGGGTAGTGAAGACGAAGCAGAACCAGATGAGACTGATGAAACAAGAAGTACGATTACCTTCAAGCAATATGGCTAAGGGATTCAAGACCTGTTGAACTATGCAGCTGAACATCACCCAGAAGCCTTTCCACTTCTTAAACAACTAGATAACATGTACACTGCACGAGTATACACAATGCAAAAACAGATTAAAATTACTCACTTTTTAAGTAATGTACCGATTATGTTTTCAAGTAATGTATTGTAAGTACGTAATTGTATATTTTGTAAATTTTTTTAATATAACATTTTAATTAACTTTTTTTAATTAACTTTTTTAATAGCTTTAAATTCAGCACCCCCATCTCGGTAACTTGCATGGTTAACCAGACTAAGTATTCTATACAGTCTATAAACTCAATACATACTAGTAATAGTAATGCATTTCACAATCTCCCTCTATAATGAACACCCCATAATCTGAACATTTTTGGTCGGTCCCCTGAGTGTTCAGAATAGAGAGAGTCCACTGTATAAAGTTTTGAACTGGGGGTGGTTTTGGGTTCTGGGAGTCATGATCGGCGTAGATCTGCAAAAATTTTTCAAAATTTCCAACTTAGGTGAGAATGTAATAGGTAGTATTTCTTACGAAATCTACCTAAAATCTATCTTAAAATTTCTGGTGTCTGATCCTTAATATTAGAATAAAACAACACAATTCTAAAAGAAAAATTAATGTATTTAGCCAACCACAGACGATAAATTGCCAAATAATCTTTATGGTTACAAGTTATAACTGATACGAGTTACAATCGAGTTAATTATGCGCTAAACCAAGCATCCCATTTGGCTATGAAAGTGCAACAATGAAATATTTTAAGCATTAAAATGTAAAAAATATAAATTAAAAAAATTAAAAGGTGTAATAATAAAAAACCCTCTTTTGCCATTAAATCAATGTTAAATAAATTATGACTATACGTTGTGAAAACAGTTTAGAAATTCTGAATAGATAATTGATATAATGCTTTTATTTTCTATTGCATAGTTAAAAATAAATAAATGAACAGAGAAAACATTATAATTAAAAAAATAATAATAAAACCACCAGTTCGCACTTTCTACCAAACGTAAATCAAATTCATGCATTTTCAACTGTCGGGGCCCCATGCCAAATTAGCGGAAATTCTAGAAGGATAATTTTAAACTGATGCTACGCGTTCCCATAACTGAACTAAAATTTAACATTCTATATAGTATATATACAAATTTATAGATCATATACAGGTCTGCACAAAAGAATTCGGATATTTTCCCGAATATTGTGGGTAATTCCTGAAATTGGGTTTTAAAATATGTTATGCGTTTTCCAAAAATTTCACTTAGATATCATGTTTTACTTTATTAAACGTTAATGATTTGTAAAATTATTTTGGACATGTTGTAAAGTGTTACATAATTTATGCTTCACGCATAATTTTTCGTTCTTGTTTATGTTATTAACACTGACTATACGCCAAGGATGCGATATTTATCTTTAAATATCGCACCAATGACAATTCAATTCCTTTTCGGACTGATTTTTAGGGGATTGTAAAACATTTTAAGAAATGTAGACTATATTGTTGTTTCTCACATATAACATCTTGCAAGGTTTTTTTTTTTTTTTTCCCCTTTTGATTCAATTTGTTGATAAATAAAATTTTTCTTTTGAGCCCGGGCCCGCCTGAACACGAAGTTCGGTATAAAAATAGAGCTCGAGCCCGTTTTCGAACCGGTCTCGGGATGAGCCCGTCTCATCTCTAATATCTATGTCTCTATATAATTAAAATACCTTTGATATATCATTGCTTGTGCATGCGTAACTTCAGTCAACTTTTGAAAAAAAAAATTTAAAACTTTTCAACATAGTTGAAAAACATTTATGAATTCACCTTTTCTGTCTGCCTGTCCGTACTCTAACCCGCGTGAATATTCTCGGATTGCCATGCAATTGATATATATTATTGAGGTTCACTATGGTATTGAAAATGAAATGTTTAGCATTTATAGTTTGTTTACAGGGGCACTCAAAAGAATTCCATTACATTAAGGTCTATAGGGAAAAATTATTTGAGTTGTATTTTAATTATGTTACACTATTTCAAACATATTGAAATTCATATATATCACTGAGGTGTACTTCAAGAGGCTTACTGTAAAATATGATGCGCATAAAATTCCTTGTTCATTTACAGGGGCACACAAAATGATTTTGTTACAGTTACCGTCTATGAACAATAATTGCTGAAAATGCGTTTTTAGTTGTGTTACGAGGTTTTGAATTTAACTATTTTTTTACGTATTACTTGGTGTGTACAGTCCGCAGCAAAAGTTTAGACAATGGTCTATTACGCTTCTGTAATGAGAAGTATATAACGAATTGTTGCAAGTCAGCTGCCATATATTGCTTGGGACTTATCCTTTATTCACAAACAATAAATTTTAAATTATACACGTTACATGATATATAATGACAGAAAAACAAAATTAACATTGTTGCAAAAATATAGACAATCTATATATTTACATTAAAATAACCATAAATTAAAATTGAATTGCACCTCCATTCTTTGCAATTAGTTCAAAAATGCGACTTTCCATCGAAGAAATTAAATCCTGCGTCATTTGGGGATCTATTTCATACCAAGCATGTTCAACAGCAGCTCGAAGTTCATTAAGAGAGGAGAATTGTCCAAAATTTGCATAAACCTTACGAGACGTGATGCCCCAAAGGTTTCCGATTGGGTTCAAGTCAAGGCTACACGCGGACCAATTGAGAACAGTAATATTTTGAGAGTTAAACCAAGTTTTTGTTTTGTATGCAACATGAATGGATGCATTATCTTGCTGAAATACATAATTTGGTCCAGCTAAAAGTTCCCCAAATGGCTGTAAATTGTTCTCAAATGTATGTATGCAGTCTTGCGCTGTTTGGCGACCACTGAGGAACTCTAGAGCTACTTGATTATGAAAGCAAAACGAGGCCCAAATCATTAAAGAGCTATCACCTTGTTGTCGACTAAAGAAAGTCCTAAGGCTCTTCACGCAAGTCGTGCCAATAATAGGCCCACCCATCTGGGACATCCAAATTCCACTTTTTTTGTCACTGAATATTACAGTATGCCACTGGAATTCATATGACATATGTTTACAGGTCTACTGCATTCTCCTCAATTTGTGGTGAGATTTCAAAGCTGGCTGTTTTTTAATTTTCCTATAAAATAATTTACCTCTTTTCTTAATTTGTCTACGAATCGCATCTGTTGATACAGAAAATCCTGACTCACATTTAATCTGACTAGCACTCATCATTTGTGTAGATGCCAGTTTCTGGATCCTTCTATCATCTCGTTTTCTGGTCACAAGAGGCCTTCCAGATCTACGTTTTGCTTTGTAGGAGTCACCCTTAGGCAATACTTGATAGACAGACTTGTTTGAACGATTCAAAGTAGCTGAAATTTCTGCAACAGTCTTCCCTTTCGATTTCAACTTCCATATCTCAATTACTTCAAATGGCTGAATCTCTCTAGCTCGCGGCATCTTCATAACCGATGCTAATGTAAAGTGCACTTAAATACTTCATGCATGTGACGTCATAGGTTTAACATTTGCATTTTTCCGTGAACAGTTGCCAAAAAGCAAGAAAGTGTCTAAACTTTTGCAATATACAAATTTCACTTTTTTCAATTAAATTAAATATTATCCTACATTAAAATCATCATTTCCGTCCTAAAATGTTTAAAATATATTTTAAAATAAGTATACCGATTTGTGTAATCCTAGAGTTCGTATTTTTTATTTAAAGGTTAAATATCATCAGTGTCTAAACTTTTGCTGAGGACTGTATAAATTCTATAGGTCATATACAGGGCATCACAAAAGTTCTCGAATATATTAACATTTATTACCGGAAATTGCTGAAGGAGAATTTTCAACTGTGCTATGCGTTTCTTAACTGAATTAAATTTTAGCATACAATGTAGTATACATGCAAATGTGTAGAACATCTATAGGGCTGCACAAAGGAATTCGGATAATATTCCGACTGTTGGTGGTAAATCCTGAAATTGGGTTTTCGAATGTGTTATGCGTTTTCCAAGTTCGGTGGGGGCTAGTTGAGCTTAAGCCGAAAGCTAGGCCACCCCACTCGGTTTGACCGTGACCACTCAAACATGGTCGGGGCTAGTTGATCTTAAGCCGAAAGGTTTGCCACCCCGCCCGGTTTGACCTTGTTCACTCAGACATCATCTTTCACCTTATTAAACGGTGAAGTTTTGTTAAAGTATTGTGAAAGTGTTTGATAATCTATGCTTGATGTATGAGTTTTTGTTCTTGTTTTTAAATTAACACGTTCCTTACAGGAATTACTTATTAAAATTTTTGCTTCCTACTAATATCTTATCAGAAATAGTTCATACTAATGATATACTGAAAAAAAATCCCTGACGGCTCGGCCTACAGGCACAGGTAGATTTCGAAGATGCAGTCTGTAAGGCGCCTGTTTATTGGGAATTGCAGAAGAAAGACCTTTTTCCCATGATGCGGCAGTTGAGACCGCCCACTTCGAAATATGCCTCTGCCTGTAAGCGGAGCCAGCAGGGATTTTTTTTTTTATTTATTATTATTTTTTTTTTGCTGTAAGAGTTGGTCCTATAAAAAACTTGTCAATATAAAAGTTGCAGATAATATTAAGATTTATAATAAATTTAAGCAGATTTTATATCTTGTGAATTAACGAAGTTATGAATTTTTTCTTCTGAAACCTCTATTCCCCCCCGCCCCCCTTGGGGGCTTTTTTAATGAAATCAAAAATCTGTTATACATAAATTTTTGGCCCTTTACCTAGAAATATTAATAACTTTAAACGGATTCAATATGTGTCAAAATTAAGAAGTTATGGGATTTTTTTCTGTTTTCACAAAAAGCCCCCCCCCCCCCCCCCCATTTACCCCCCTTGAGTCGATTTTGCCCATTAACCAACTTGACTGAGATTTCATGCCACTTGATTTTATGTATCAGTTTGGAAGAGATTTGTGCAGAATTATTGAAGTTATCTAGTTCATAAAAAAGTGATATAGATAGATAAGTAAAGTTTTGAACTGGGGTGGTTTTGAGTTCTGGGAGTCATGATCGGTGTAGATCTGCGAAAATTTTTCAGGAATTCAGGAAAAAAAAAGGAAGAAAGAAAAAAAAAGCTTTATTATTTTAAGAATTTTAAAAGGTGTAAAAAATAACCATCATCGGTGATTATATATATGAAAGGATACAATAAAAGAAATTACTCATCATAAACATCGTTAACATTGGTGAATGTTGTTGAAAGTAATTTCCCAAAATATGAGTTGATTGACTTGTTTATATTAGATTACTACTCAAAGCTATAAATTTTATATGAAAAGGGATATAATAAAAGAAATTACTCATAACAAAGATTGTTAATATTGATGAATGTTGCTGAAAGTGATTTCCCAAAATGTGAGTTGTTTGCATTAGATGATTATTCAAAGTTGAACTTTCCCCAATATGACAGTTCAGATCATGAAATCAAATTAAATAATTATGTTTCGAAGATAAATTCTAATTATTGTCAAAATAAAGAAATTGATGATTATATTTAGGTCCTAAATTCTAATTAATTTTTATCTGTGTGACATTTATTACTATGATTAGGTCATAAATATTAAATTTAGAAATAACTGTATGGCTATTGCATTCATAAAACCACATCTATCAAGGCTTTTATCCAATTATAAGTTTTGCCTTCCCCTTTTGACTAATTCGCCCTTTGCTGGAAAAAATCAGAATTACGAATTTTAAATCAGATCCCCAAATGAAAAAGACAGATTTTTTTCTTGGCAGATTTTGAAATGTTCAGCCTATAACCTGCAAACATGTAGTAATTTAATTATTCCAGGAAGGGCTTGAATTACCTCTAAAACTAGAGAAAGCACAGTATCATTTTAGTGCCCGTCCTTTAATTCTGCATTTTTTTTTTCTAAATTTTATATATAGGGAAACTCATTCAATGCTACAAATATTATTCCCAGGATCGAAGCGAAGCTCACATACACTATTTGATTAAACAACATTTTTTTATGTTCCCTTTTATATACTACACATAGAATATATTTGTAGCATATATACTTGTTGCATGTTCAGTTACCTGTGAAGGAGGAGTTCGATATCACTGATCGAGCGCTGATGTTATCTCAAGAAGATTAAAAAGGATAAGATAAATTTTCTTACCTTTTCTGAAGGTGCATCTCATGATTTAATCTCCAATTGTGTATCCATTAAAGTGTAAGATAATCCACGTAAATTCAAGGGATCGGTAAATCGATCATATGGAACACTTCACTGAAAAACTAAGTATTTAATTAGGCTTTGACTGCAAATAATTAAACTTCTTTTAAAACACATTCTTGATTATTTAATTCACTAAATTAGAACAGATAGACATTACAATAACGTTAACATTTAACAATTAGGTTTAGATTATATTCATATGACATTTTAGAGCTTATTCGCTCTAGTTGTTTACGCGTTTACATTTTGGAGAGGACTGCTAAATTAAAGTCATAAAGAATGAGTTCATAGTTCATGATTGCATCATTGGAATTACTCATACGTCAGAAGAAAAAACACATATTGCAGGGTCTGAACGTAAGAGTGTAATCAGTATAACAATGTTTATAATTATTGTACAAATGTTTTTTAGTCTATTTCGCATAATAACAGTTTATTAATTTAGTAGATCTCTTGAAACATTTATCTAGAGTTGAGTAGGGTCATAAATCTCACTAAGCAATTTATTATGAGTCGAAAGAAATGTTGATCACTTTGAAAGCTATTTTCTTTCAAGGTCGTTCCTTCTTTCCACTTTGCAAAAAGGAAATGAAAGTGGTTTTTCTGGTGATAAATTAGTCGGATGAGGTTAATATTTCTAATATTCCCCCTTAAGCTCTTCCGAGGAATTGATCATAAAAAGTTTCATTGAATTTCTATGTCTTTCCAGTGCATGTTTGGGTATGGGCTTGGTTAACGCGTCTGCTATCATCTGATCTGTAGGACAATATTTTAATTCTATAATTCCTTCTTCTCTAAGCTGTTTTATGGTGTGAAATTTGACGTCAATGTGTTTGGTACGCTTACCAAACTTTTCGTTGTGTATCATTTTTATGCAACTTTGATTGTCTTCATGCATTATTATTGGTTTTTCTTGAGTTAATCCTAAATCTTCCAGTAATTTAATTAACCATAAAGTTTCTTGACAAGCATTTGCTGCAGATATATATTCTGCTTCAGCAGATGACAAGGCAATACATGTCTGCCTTTTTGTGATCCACTGTATTGGATTGTCTCCCAACATGTAAATACTGCCTGAAGTTGATTTTCTCGTTGTTATATCTCCGGCCCAATCTGAGTCGGTATATATTTCCAATTTTGGTAACTTTTTTGTATTTAAAACCAAATTTAAATTTTTCGTACAGTGTAAATATTTGATAATTCTCTTTACTGCATTCCAGTCCTTGTTTCGCGGTGCTTCATTACGTCTACTAAGGATGTTGACTGGTGCTGATATGTCTGGTCTAGTAACTGTCGCGATGTAAAGAAGTGATCCTATTGCTTTTCGATATTCTGTGTTGTTTGGTAACAAATTTTCCTCATCTTCTATTTTATTAAAACCGGGTTCCATTGGTGTACTGTATGGTTTCGCATTTTCAAGGTTAAATTTCTTAGCTAATTCTTCAATTTTTGATTTTTGGTTTAGTGCGTAACCGTTCGGTAATTTTTCTATTTCGGTTCCTAAGTATCTCTTTATTTGTCCTAAATTTTTCAATTCATACTCTTCGTTTAATGTTTTCACGATTTCTTTTATTATTTCCGGTTTACTTGCTATAAGTATATCATCTACATAGATTATTACGTATGTGAAATTTTCTTTTTCTTTTCTTATGAATAAGCATGTATCGGCTGTGCTTTGCGAGAAATTAAGTGCTTTTAATGAAGTTTCTATTTTCATATGCCAGGCTATTGCTGCCTGTTTGAGACCGTATATGGTCTTGTTTAGTTTACAAACTTTATAATTAGAATTTTTATCTATGTAACCCTCTGGTTGTTGCATGTAAATTTCTTCTTGTAAATTTCCGTGAAGGAATGCCGCGTTTATATCAATATGGTGTACATCTAGATTTTTATAAGCGGCTGCGGTTAAAAATGCACGAATGGTGGTATCCCAGCAAACACGAGATTTTTGGCCACCTGTTGTAAACGTTGTGGCCAAAAAAGTTTGCGGCAATTTGTATCCAGCCATTAATGTATTTTAACTGAAGCGCCCGCACACCGGATGTCTATCGCCAAATCGTTAACGGGCAAATGGCGGGGAAACTTAATGCAATTTCAGTGCCCAATAGCGAATGAAAGTACGTTTGCGGCCAAGATATACAAATCTATCATTGTTTAAAAGTCAGTGGCCCAGTATAATCTTCTCGACATTTTTATTATAAGAAATAAAAAGTATCTTTACTTCACATTTTATAAGATGATTTTCGTTATTTTAAACCTGGATTTATGTGAAACGATAAAATATGCTGCATTTAAATATTTTATGCAATAAAAAATACACAAAAAGTACCCTTCTTTAATTTAAAGAGTTTTTATGGAAAAAAAAAATCATAAAAACTGTTAATGTTTTTGCTTTTAAAGTATGCATTAATATCTTTAAATGAATATTTTTTGTGAGCACCTAGAATGAAAATGAATATTGCAATCTTTAGACATACATATTATATAAACATATTAAAAAAATTAATGATAAATGGGAATTTAAATTTCAATTTCAATAAAAAAATATTTGTCAAAAGAAATAAATGCCACTTTACCAAAAAGCAGTTACTGTTAAACGAAAAAAAAAAAAAAAAAAAAAAAAAAAAAAATCTTTTTTTTCTTGGAGGGGGGGGGGGGGGCGGTGATTTTATATTATCTGTATATTATCTATAAATCAGTTCCAAAAAATAAGTTATTTTCATTTTTTGAAACACTCCAAAATTTAGATTTAAAAGAAAAAAAAAATCTTAACTAGCTTAAATAAGCAATAATACCAAATACCGATCCCCCCCTCCCACTCCTTTCACACGGCAAGCCGGGAGTAATGCAGGGAAAGATGAAACAAGATTTCCCTTTTCCAACACATTTTTTTTCCCAGTGGGGATTTTTGTAAATATATTTTTAAATGTTTTCCGCTTTGTAATAATCAGCATTGAAAAATTTCCACTTTTAAAATTATTTAATGTTGTATGAGAAATTTTGAAGATAAAAAAAAAAACTTGAAAAAATAAATCTATTGAAATATAGCTTTTTTTCTGCGGTCTCGTAGGGATTTTTATGTCTTTTTGGCAGCGTCATCGCACATCGCAGCGTTGTTTACATTTCCCTTTCCTGCATCGTGGCGTCGTCTATGTCTAAGTCTCGTCATTCACTGGTTTTTGGATATTTAGATTTACTAATTAGGTAAGATTATTTTTCTATATTATTCCAAGAGTTAGTTAAAAATTAGTTTTCATCATTCTCAGGGACAGATTTAAGTTCAAGATAAAGAAAGCTGAGAAAAAGCATCAGCAATTGTGTAAAATTAACTGCATTGCTTTGCTTATTATGCGACTTAATTCTACAGAAGTGAATAAAAAAAAAAGTTCTTTACTGATCTTACATCTGCCCTGAATATGCTATTAATAAGTTGATTGTAATTATATATATACTATATCAGAGTAAAATGTGTCCGTAATGAACAATCTCGGAAGTTTTTGGTTTATAAAAAAATTAACCAATAAAAATTCAGCTTTTATTTTTTTCATAATTCTCCGTTGCCTGTTTTATAATTTGCTTTATTGCTGACAATCTTAAACCAGTCAGGAAGCGGAAAGTAATATTTTACAGCTCCAGTGTCTTTCAGTGAAATTATACTTCATATGTTAAGATCTGGTTTTAATTAACTAATATATATATATTCTGTATTTTCTGATGATACTGGCATATTTTTATTTTGATAGTAATAGAAAACTTCGAATTTTATGTACTAATTAATGACCATTTGCAAAATTTCACTTTATTTTTAAGATTTTAATAAAGTAGGTAATTTCTTTTTAATTCATTAATGTAATTTTTAATTAGTCATGGCAATAGTGCCCAAAATGTTTTGGTTTAGCCGAAAAGCTAAGTAATCTGATTTAATTTTTAAATTCCACTTATCAGAGTCGTGTAATAGGAACACAACTTGGTACTTTTCTGTTATACCAACACATGCCAAAATATACGCTAATCTGCCATTTATTTCTACCCTAACCGTGTAAAGAATTTTTTATTGCAAACTGTACCAAACATTCTGATTGGACTATTTATTGAACGTGAATCTTTTATTATTATTATTTAATCGTAACCTCATAAAACATCTTAACTTGCTACTTTTCAAATAGAAAATATTTATTAAATTATAACTTGCATTTATTATTGACACTGAAATGAATTTTACCATTAAGCTGTTACTTGATGATGTAGAAGCGGCAATAAAATTGTTTTAGGACTTTAGATACATAAAAAAAAAAGTTTTTATCAAAAAAACTCATAAACATCTTCATTCAAAAAATGAAATGTTTACAGCAATCCTAAGAGACATTTACAATTTCAAGCCTGTAGTTTAAATAGAGTTTTATTTTATTACCTTATGTAATATTTATTTGTTCTTTTATTTTAAGTGCATATTTTGTATTGCAATTTTCAAACGTTTTATTTTTAAGTGCTTAAATTCGTGCCAACAATGTTATTTTTGTTTTCAAATGATTCGTTTCATGTGAATTTCCTTTTGTGCCGATTATTATGCTTAGCGACAATGGTGTTGGTATAGCAGAAAAGGACCCAAACTTTTTATAAACAGTTGCTTTTAATATATTTTCATGTTGTAAATATTTTTTTAATAACAAACCAGATTAATTTTTAATGGGGTTTTTTTTTCCTAATGAAAGCACATAATTTGTTTGGGTACATTTCGGTTAGCCGGGCGCCAGTGATATATATACATGTATTATATATACACATATCTATGTATATACACATATGTCTGCATATACATATATATACATACATATATTTATATACATATATGTATGTATATACATATATAGGTATATACATTATGTATTTATATATGTTGATATATATCACTGGCGCCCGGCTAACCGAAATGTACCTTTTTTTGTTTCAAAGTATTGCATCGTCCCTTACCCCTCATGCAAAAACAAATTTGTCTTTAAGGACGTCTTCCTTTTTAAAACTTGTTTTAAGCCTTTTTTTAACCTCATCTCCCCCGAGTCTGAAATTTTCTTTCTGTGTTTGTGACAACATACTCTCAAAGCATGCAATTTCTTTCTTGGAATCCAAAATAGTTGCACACTGTTATACTATACTGTTACATTTTTTTTTTTTTTTTTTTTTTTTTTTTTTTACACCCATCCAAAATATTAAGAGGAGAGAGCCTGTCTGATATTACACTTTTAATTTTATGTTAAATAAAACATTGGGTACTTTTCGGTTAGCCAGGTGCCAATGATGTGTACAAGTACATACATGTATATATATTACTGGTGTCCAGCTAACCGAAAAGTACCAAACATTGTATCAATTATCTTCCTTAATTACTTTCCTGGAACTATAATTTATCTCCATCTTTTATATTATGTTCTGCAGTGTTTTTCTTTTTCAGTACCATAATTTCAGTAAAAAGCGCTATAGTGCATATGCATGTAAAAATTTAAAACAGTCTAAGTGCACAGCACTTCTGCTGGTGTGGCTGATTCAGTAATTTTTTTTTTCTTTTCCTCCCCATAGCAATATTTAGATAAGATGCCATTTTATTTAATGCAAATTATGTGTGTGTGCATGTTGAAATAAGTTTTGATTTAAAAGAAGAAGAAAATGATTCACTGACATCAGTTATATACATTAATCAGTTGTACTTTTTCTTTTTAATTTTCTAGTTGAATATGATAAATGCTTAATATTGCAACCTATTACAATTTATTTTCATATTTTTCAGGAAACTGTGGTGGCGCAGTTCAGAGATGGCAGCAGAGATGACTGTGCAGCATAAACTCGTTTGGCATTCAAGCAAAGGTAAGTTGTCAATTTACTCAGTTTGTAACGCAGGGCTTTTATCTTAGGGCCCATTTTGAAAAAAGTAAAAGTTATTTGTGTGAAATTTATTCTTTTTTTTTTTTGTGAAAGATAACATTTTGTAATGAATATGAAATTTAGTTACTCAAATTTGAACCAAACGTTTATTGATAACTTCTTTAAGTCCTTCTGTTAAAGTTTTCCTTTCAATTTGTTTGCAAATTACACATTTTGAAACATAAAATAAAAATTAACAATGAAGAGTATGTTTTTATGGATTGTTTATAAAATAGTCAATTCAGAAAATTCCAGATTTTAAAAGTATTGCTACCCCACATGCAAAAACAAATTTGTCTTTAAAGACTTCTTCCTTTTTAAAACTCAATTTTTTTTAAGTTGCCTGTGTTATTTAAAAAAAAAAAAATGGGAAGAGATCCTGTTTATTAAAAGGTATATTGTGAAGGGACCTGCTTTACTAGGAAGAATTTTGGGATGGTCCCCTAAATAGGCTCCAAATTTTGTCTGTATTGATCAATTTACATTAGTAAATTTAATTTCACACATTCATAAAATAGAAGTGCACTCTTGTATTTTAGCTGCATACAGTTGGTAAACGTTAAAGCTCTTTACAAAGCTTTCCAACCTTTGCACTTTAAGTGTAAAATTTACACTTTTTAACCTTTTTTTACAGCTAGAATGTACTTATTTTTTACTCTTAAAAGTTATAGAAAAAAAAAAGCTATTAAAATATTTTTCGGCAGAATCCTCGAATAAGCGAGGGTCCCCGATTTGGCGATTTTTTTGACGCACGCCAAGGAACGACGCGCGCCAACCGAGAAATCGGCAACCTCCGAATTCTACCCAATCAGAACACGAGCTTTTCGGCAGACGACTTATTACTTACACACATCGTCAAGCAAATTCTTTCACAAAGTACACCGTGAACGTAGCATTGATTTTATTTCGTTTTAAGAATATTTACAAAGTTTTAGTAAATTTTACCGCCACATTTTTCGATTTTTACATACTTTTACCAATATTTTCCTTCAGATATTTCAATTTTTACAAACTTTTACCGATATTTTCCTTCAGATATTTCAATTTTTATAAACTTTTATCGATTTTTTCGTTCCGATTTTTAGCTATTTTTCCTGCCGGATGTTTCCGTTTAAAAAACTATTTAGCTATTTTTCACTCCGTATTGTTTCATTTTTAGCAATTTTTCTATCCAAATTTTGAACTATTTATTCCTCCGGATATTTTTATTCTTACAAATTTTTTCCTCCGGATTTTTCCATAAAAAAAAGTTCTACCCTATTTTTTCCTCCGGATTTTTCAATTTTAACCTACTTTTTTCATTTGGATTTTTCGTTTTTACAAGTTTTTAGCTATTTTTCATCTATTTTTCATTTTTACAAATTTTTAGCTATTTTTTCCTCTACATTTTTACAAATTTTAGCTACGTTTTTATTTTATTTCTTTTGTTTTCATTTTTATAAATATTTAGCTATGTTTTTACTTTTTTTTTTCATTTTTATAAATATTTAGCTATGTTTTTACTTTTTTTTTCATTTTTATAAATTTTTAGCTATGTTTTTTCTTTGTTTTTTTTGCATTTTTTGAAATTTTTAGCTATTTTTTCCTCCGGATTTTTCTGTTTTTAAAAATTTTTAGCTATTTTTTCCTCCGGATTTTTCTGTTTTTAAAAATTTTTAGCTATTTTTTCCTCCGGATTTTTCCGTTTTTAAAAATTTTTAGCTACTTTTTCCTCTGGATTTTTCCGCTTTAAAAAATTTTTTAGCTACTTTTTCTACCGAATTTTTCAATTTTTAAAAATTTTTAGCTACTTTTTCCTCCGAATTTTTCAATTTAAACAATTTTTAGCTACTTTTTCCTCCGGATTTTTCAATTAAAAAAAAAATTTAGCTACTTTTTCCTCCGGATTTTTCAATTAAAAAAAATTTTTAGCAATTTTTTCTCCAAATTTCTCAATTTTTTTTTTAAAAATATCTATTTTTTTCATTTGGATTTTTTATTTTTACAAATTTTTAGCTATTTTTTCTTCCGGATTTTACCATTTTTACAAATTTTTAGCCATTTTTTTCCTCCAGATTTTTCCATATTTTTAATTTTCTTTCTTTTGTATTTTTCATTTGTATAAATTTTTAACTATTCTTTCCTCATCATATTTCCATTTTTACAAATTGTTAGCTACTTTTCCTCCAGATTTTACAATTTTCACACATTTTTAGCTATTTTTGCCACCATATATTTTCCCACATTTTTAGCTATTTTTGCCACCATATTTTCCGAATTTCCAATTTTTTTGCTATGTTTTCCTCCAATTTTTCCATTTTAAACTATTTTTCCCACCGGATTTTTCCTTTTTTTTTAATGAATTTTTAACTATTTTTCCTCCAGATTTCTTCATTTAAAAAAATTTTTAGTTATCTATTCCCTCTAGCTTTTTCAATTTACAAATTTTTAGCTATTTTTTCCTCCAGATACTTCATTTTTACAAATTTTCGGCTATTTTTTTCCTCCGGATATTTGCATTTTTACATACTTTTATCAAATTTTTTCTATTTTTACATATTTATAGCTTTTTTCTTCCATCTGTATCCATTTTTACAAATTATCTTTTTTTTTCTATGAATTTTTTTGAAATATTTATCAAGTTTAATAATTTATTACCTTTAACAATTAAAAAATTTCTAGTAAAATAAGGCTTAAAATTGAAAATTGTCACAAAACGGAATAAAATCAACGTTTACTTCATGAAAGAAATTCTCATAAAAACTCTATAAATAGTCAATTCTCTGCATCACACCACACACGTTATAATTGAGGAAAATTTCGATATTCTTCATTTTTCTAATACATGCAAGACGCGGTTGACTATGCTTCGCGTACATTAACTGAAAAAAAACATCACTGGACGCATGAAACTCGCTGTACAGCATTCTCTAGAATGCACGAAATTCATTGAAGCCGAGGTCAGTAACTTGTGTATGTACGCTTCGCGTACATTAACAAAAAAAAAACATCACTGAACGCATGAAACTCGCCGTACAGCAATCTCTAGAATGCACGAAATTCATTCAAGCCGCGGTCAGTAACTTGTGTATGTACGCTTCGCATACATTAACCGAAAAAAACATCACTGGACGCATGAAACTCGCCGTACAGCAATCTGTAGAATGCACGAAATTCATTCAAGCCACGGTCAGTAACTTGTGTATGTACGCTTGGCATACATTAACCGAAAAAAAACATCACTGGACAGCATTCTCTAGAATGCACTAAATTCATTCAAGCCGCGGTCAGTAACTTGTGTATGTACGCTTGCCGTACATTAACCGAAAAAAAAAACATCACTGGACGCATGAAACTCGCTGTACAGCAATCTGTAGAATGCACGAAATTCATTCCTGCCGCGGTCAGTAACTTGTGTATGTACGCTTCGCGTACATTAACTGAAAAAAAAACATCACTGGACGCATGAAACTCGCTGTACAGCAATCTGTAGAATGCACGAAATTCATTCAAGCCGCGGTCAGTAACTTGTATATGTACGTTTCGCGTACATTAACCGAAAAAAAACATCACTGGACGCATGAAACTCGCTGTACAGCAATCTGTAGAATGCACGAAATTCATTCCAGCCGCGGTCAGTAACTTGTGTATGTACGCTTCGCGTACATTAACCGAAATTTTTTTTTTTTTCCCCAACAATCCATTGACTAATTTTAAGATTTTTTACCACGATTGGCTGATAAATTTGGCGATATCTTTTAAATGGCCAAAAAATCATTTTGTAAACTTTTTCATATTAAAATTTAGTTAAATTGTAATATTTTACCAAAACTGTATTCAAAAAGTTATCATAAAAAAATCTTCGTCTATTACATATTGCATAGGAATTGTTCATTTTTATTAAAATTATTTTATTCAAAATTGTTATTTTACAGTTTGTTAAAACAGTTTAGCAGAGTTTCATGAAATGTAAACATCTTGTACAATGGGTCCTTCAAATTACTCAAAATTTTGATGCTTCAGCTCATGTGCTTAGAAAATGTTTGCTTTAAATGTTTTAATATTTGTTTCAAGAGTGATGATTCAGTTTTGTGATTATTGTGACACCTCTGGAAATATAGTGCATCTAATCTGGACTTACATTTAATAAAAATTAAATTAATTTAAATTTTTGAAATGTAAAATTTAATAGAAAAAGATTGAGTATTTTTTAAAGTTTTGCAGAAATGTGTCAAATAATTTTTGTTAACAGGGTTTTTGACTTTCATGAACTTTGACAATACTTAAGATTACACAGATTTATGCTAAATAATTTTTTTTAATTTATGCTATGTATGTAGAAGAGGAAGGGAGGTGGTGATAAAATTATTTAATCTTCTGACCTCTAAATTAAGGATTTTTTTTTAATATGTTGTCATATAAATTAATTTGGATTTTGATTATATGTAATGTATAATTTTTAACAAATTAAAAATAAAGCAGATTCTTTGGAGAAAGGGACCTTCTTTAATACTTTCTTTGACCCTTTTTTCTTAAGAAACTTTAAAAAATGATATTTAAATTCAAGGTATTTTTAAAACATTCTTATGTTTTGCCCAAAATATTTTGCAAATGTAAGATTCTGGAGAGGAGCTGAAGGTTCAAATCCATGTTTTTAAATTTTCCTTTAAATCAAATATCAAGTAATAAAAATGGTGATTTTTTTTTCATTGCTAACTAAGCGTAAAACTGACAGTGTGAAATATGTTCGAGCCTGGAAGCTTGGTTACGCTTAGTTAGCAATGTAAAAATTCACATGTTTGTTATTCAATAATTTCGAGTTAATTTCACTGCTGAAAATAAATTAAAATTACTCAAATATCAAGTTTTTAGAATAAAATAACTGTGGCAATATTTGTATTGGAGTAATTAGTGTTTCCCCTAGACGTTTTCGAGAGGGCGCAGCACCCTGCCCATTTTTTTATAGTTGTAAATGCGCCCTGCCCGTTTTTATATAGCTGGAAATGTGCCCTGATTATTGTGGATTCGCAAGAATTTGCTTTCGCGAATTTCACCAAAATTTAGCGGGAAAATATCACAAAAATCATCTATCGGTCATGAGAAAATATCGCAAGATTTGTCTATTGGTCACAGTAAAATATCACAAAATTTGTCACTTGGTCGCAAGAAAAATTACAAAATTCAAAAATCTCAAAATTCGGCAGTTTGTTGTAGGAAAAAAATTGGGAAATTTGCTTATTTGTCGCAAAACCTCCCTCCCTGCACAATTCGGCAATTGGTAGCAGGAAAATATTCTGAAATTCATCAGTCAGCTGCGGGAAAAATCACGAAACTATTCAGTCAGTCATGGGAAAAAATAGCGAAATTCTTCCAAGATCGCATGAGAAAAATTGCTAAATTTGTCAATCGATTGCGGCTAAAAATAGAGAAATTTATATATCTGTCATGGGCAGGGCATTCGGGGCACGGGCCCAGGGTCCCCGATTTTCAGGAGTCCCCAAATGCTACTAAAAATTTTTGAATTATTGGCCAAAACAGTTTTAACTGTTAAAAAAACAAAATTAAAATGGAAAAATCTGTTTGTCAGAGATTGTCTATGATGTGTCAAAGCAGGGTTGGCAAGTTTCTTCCAAAGTGGAAAAAACCGGCCTGAAGAAATAGGTTTCTTCCAAGTGGAAAAAATGGAAGAAACTGTTTTTCTTTAAGAATTTACCATATAAGTTACAACTTTGTAAAATACAATAAAAATAAATGTATTTTCTAATAGATAACCTTACATCAATTTAATTAGACTTATAAAAATTTAATTATGTATGATAAATTGATAATTACACCAGTTTTTTAGCCAAGATCACACACCTGTCTAAAGCTTTCCAATCATTGTGTACCTGAATAAAATAAATGGGACTTTTCTAACACCATGCCAAAATGTATGCTAATGTGCTATTTATTTAAACCCTGAACGTGTAAATATTTTTATTGCAAACCGTGCCAAACATTGTGATTTGCTATTTATTGAACATGACACTTTTTAATTATTATTATTACTTAATTTACTCTGTAACCTCGCAAAACATCTTAATTTGCTATTTTTCAAATAGAATATATTTAATATTAAGTAGTAACTTATATTTATTGTTGACACTAATGTGGATTTTACCATTAGGCATTTACCAGATGATGAGGACGCTGCAATAAAATTGTTTCAGGACTTTGGATACAAAAAAAAAGTATGAACGTCTTCATTCAAAAAGTGAAATGCTTACTGCAATGCTAAGAGACATTTACAATGCTATGCCTGTAGTTTAAATTGAGTTAATTTTATTAATTTATCATATAATATTTATTTGTTCTTTTATTTTAAGTCTATATTCGTGTCGATTTAATAAAATAGTTCGTGAAAGTCTGTAATTTTCAAATGTTATATTTTTAAATGCTCAATTTTGTGCCAACATTTTTTTTTTTTTTTTTTCCAATTGAATCCTTTCACATGAATTTCATTTTGTGCCAATTATTGCACTTGGTGACGACAATGGTGTTGGTATAATGGAAATGTACCAAATAAATTTATCCAAAATACACAAAATCAATTAAAGGTAATTCAATTCAAAAGAGGCACATTTTTTTTAATATATATAATTTAAACTTCTGTAACCAGTAGTAAATAGTATGTGGATCATTTACCTATTGTAGAATGAAACTCTTTTAAATAAAAGACAGTGCTTTGAATTTACGCCCATTTTATTAAGGAAACTAATATACAGTAATTACTGTATTGAAGGATTTCATTAAAATCTCCATTTTCCTTACTACAGTGCAACATTGTATAACAAAACAGAAGTAATTTAGCTTTAAGATGCTGCAATCAATTTCTCAACTTAGAATGGATGAATGCAAAAGATGAAAAAATTTCTTATCCCTGTAGAGTTTATTTTCAGAACATTTATCTTTTAAATCAGCATGCTAGTATACATAATTACAAATTTGTTTGTTTTAAGTTTTGCACAATAGTTTTTAAAATATTGCATTTTTATATGATAAATAAGGAATTGGTAGGTTTTTTTTTTTTACAGAAATTATATAAACAATAAAAAAATATCCCCTACCTCTAAAGTTGTAAAAAACATAACCTGTAAATACCTGCTGAACTTGAAGTTTGTTATTAAAAAATAACTTATTTTTCCATAAATAATATTTTTAATATTAATTAGTTTCCAATTTAAATTTCATATAATTAGGTTTTGAATTTAATTCTTTTATATAGTTAATATATTTTAATTTTGAGCATCTGTTTTGTTTTCTGTTGGTTTCTTTCAGTTTTTTCCATTTTTTCCAGTTTCTTCCGGAAGAAACCCAACCCTGTGTCAAAGTAACTTCATTTTTTCTTTATTGTCTTTTAACCCTTTGAGGCGTGGTGGGATATATTATATCCCACCTAATTTAAATTTTACTTTTTTAACTTTGACGGGGAAAAGTTGAAAAATTGCTTTTCCTTATTTTGAACTAAATTACGGTGAGAATTGAAATGCTATCGTTTTATGAGTGATAATATCAGATTTATAGCTTGGAGGTACACAATGTATTGTCCTACTTTACAAAGCCATTTTGAAGGAAATGTTATGTGAAAAAATAAGGTACACAATGTATTTTCCTACTTTACAAAGCCATTTTGAAGGAAATGTTATGTGAAAAAATAAAGTGAAGAAAATAAAGAACTGCTGGTTTCTAGCAATACAAATTCTAGAAACATTTACAAAGTGAGCAATTCGACTTTTATGAAATGAACAGAAAGAGCACCCATACATCATATGTAAAGAATATGAATTTATATATTTGAAGTTATTCAAAAGAATTTATAGAAAGCCTGTTTTTATTTTGTTTTAGTGATTAACACAGAGATAAAGTATTTAATATATACAGCTCCCCCCCTCCCCCCCCTGCTCTTAACACATAAAAATAGAAACAATATTATTGTTAACATGGTTGCAAAAAGAAATGAGAGAATATGATATAACATAAAATTGCCACCATGAAATGCAGTTTCGCACCTAGAAAAAAAAAAGGAATTAGGTGTCATTTGACAACGCTGCCCTTTCATGAGTTTTTGTTAAAAGCAAATATAGGTATACTGCAATAAAATAGTTTCATTTTGTACAAATAACTTGAACTACAAAGCTTTTTGTAAATAGTTTTTTTAAATTACAGTAGATTCCCGTTACAACGAAAAATCCCGTTACTACGAAATTTGACAAATCCCCTTTTCAAATTTCATTAACCCCAATGTATTAAGAATTCCGATTTAACGAAGTGCATTTTACTAGCAATTCCGTTACAACGAAAAATCATCGAGCTTTTTTTTCTTTTTTCTCAATTGCTTAACAGAAATGAAATATACTTCGAATAGCACGTCAAAGTTAAAAAATAACGTTGTTTTGGGGACAGGTGCTATTTCATATTTTTCTCTCCTTTGCTATTTTTTCGTTTGTTTACTTCTGTTTCCGAATTCCTTTTTTTTTCATTAGCCCATACGCTTCAAAATGATCACGTGACAAACAGCAGGTGCACTTCACTGTGAAAGAAGTGTTTGTGCTTGTTCTGGGATATCTTTGACGCCAATACCTGTTGCAGTGTGTTTCTTGCTTCGTTCATTGATAAAATATGGCTTGTGTGAAACGAAAACAATTTTCGTTGGAAGAAAAGAAAGCTATAATTTCTGAGATTGATAAAGGATTGCGGAAAGCTGATGTGGCCAAAAAATATGGAATAACACCATCGAGTTTATCGACATTTCTAAAAGATAAGGAAAATATTGACAGACAATTCCAAATTGCAAGCATTTGTTCCCCTAGAAAACGAATGCGACAGTCCCAATTTCAAGATGTCGATAAAGCCGTGTTCAAGTGATTGTGCCGATGTTCGTTCACGCAATGTGATCCTCTGATAAGGCAAAAAGCTCAAGAGTTCGGAATAATGCTTGATATCGAAAATTTCCAAGTCAGTGTTGGATGGCCCAATCGCTTTCGTACTCACCATGGAATTGTAATAAAATCAATTTGAGGCGACGCAAGTGATGTACCTACAAAGGCTGTAAATGAATGGAGAGCTGGAAAAGCAACTGCCCTTATAAAGACATACAGCTCCGATGATATTTTTAATGCTGACGACGCTGGAATATTTTATCAACTTGAACCGAGAAAAACATTAACATTTAATGACGACAAATGCATTGGAGGGAAAACTTCAAAGAAACGAATTACAGCACTTTTTTTTGTAACAAATCTGGAACCGAGAACAGAAAAATATTAATTGTTGGTCACTCTGGCAAGCCCCGTTGCTTTAAGAACTGTCATTCGCCTTGTGATTATAAATTCAATAAGAAGGCATGTATGACACAAGATATCTTTAGTGATTGGCTAGTGCGATTTGACAGAGAAATGAAAGCTAAAAAACGGAAATTTCTTCTCCTGATTGATAACTGCATGCCTCATGATAATTCCTCCAAATTAGACTGCATCCAATTTGAGTACTTCCCGCCAAATTGCACTTCTATTCTTCAGCCTCTAGACGTCTAGACCATGGCATCATCCGTGCTGTAAAATCTCGCAACTGAGCTCTTTTGCTAAAAGAAATTCTTTGCGGCTTAGAGAATGGCAAAAGACCAAAAATAAATCTCAAAGAAGCTATTGAATTGATCTCTGGTTCGTGGCAAGAAATTAGCCAGAAAACAATTTCTAACTGTTGGAAACATGCCCGATTAACTGACACCGAAGAAAATTAATCAGAAGTTTTAGATTTGGATATGAGTTAAACACAGAGTTAAACTTCTGAGTTAAACACAATTTGGAAGGCTACCAGAAAATTAACATCAATCTCTGATCAGGTGGATTGGGAGGATTTCTTATCTGTGGATGACAATATTCAAACATGCTCTGAAGTGACTGATGAAAATATCATTTTAATCATTAAAACTACATTAGACCAACAAAATGACGAAAATAGTGATGACGATATTGGTGTCACCGACGATTCAAAAGTTACCTCTTCGGAAGCTTTCTCATGCTTGGAGAAAATACGTGCTTTTGTTTCTCATCAAAAGAATGTTCTAGAGGAGGTATTTTCTCACATTCATTCGTTGCACACGTTTTTGTTATAATAAACTAACACATTCCTTTGTACAAATTAAAATTACAGATTTTCTGCAATAATGTATTACTAAATAAAGGTTAGTCCGTAATTTTGTAATTTTAATATTGAATTTTAATTTACTAACTTTTTCTATGTTAATTTAACTAGTCTTCCATTAAAATCCTCTATAATGAAAGGTACATTTTCTTACATAATTACTTTCTAACATACATCTTACATAATTTATTTACGTGTACATGTAATTCATTAGATAAATAGGAGTAATTCCGTTACAACGAAAAAATCGTTACAACGAAATATTTTAGTTGTCCCGTGGCGTTCGTTGTAACGGAAATCTACTGTATAATTTCTGTTCCGATTATATTTATAAATGGCTAATTAATAAGTGGTGTTTTTAAAGTAAGGCATTTTAATTTTGTTTTGTAAAATTTATTTTTTGTTTTTCAGAAGAAGAATAAAAATCTGGAAAGAAAAAAGTTCTCTGTGAAGATGACTGTAGATTTTCAGCTCTTGTTTATAAACTTAAATTAAGAAACATCAGAAATTTAATTGTAACAGGATTAAATTTTCTTGTAAAATATTTCTGATAAATTTTGAGCATCTTGTAAATACATAAATAAATGTTTTTTGGTTGGTTTGTTTTACATTTGTTGTGAAAAATAAAATTTATATGAAAAAAAAAAGCATTCAGTTCTAGTGTTTTTAAATATATATATTTATTTATGCAAGTGATGTTGTTAAAAAAGATGTACTATATATTTTCCCCTTCTTTCTCATTCTGAGAACATTCCCCCTTCTTTTTACAGGTTAAGATATAATTGAATAAAAGTGTTTTATGTAGGCTATATTTTAAAAACTGATAAACTGTTTTTGTTGGTTGATTATAAATTAGCATTGCTTGGAGATCAGGTATTAAAAATAATTTGCTGTATAAAAACTTTTGAAAATTTTAATAAAAATTTCATCATAATCTCATTAGAAGTTGAGATTAAAATTTTAATGTACATAATATTGTATGAATCAGTTTGAAATTTTGTTAGTCAAAAAGTCACATACCTCCTGCTGGAAGGAAAAATATTTTAAAGATTTCTTTATTGGTAATATATTAAAAAAAAAATATATATATATTCAGTACTCATTACTTGCTAATTTTTAAAAAGTAAAAACAATGATATATTATTATTTATGAGTAATGTTTAGTCCATTTAAAAAAAAAAAAAAAAAAAAGATTTAGTGTATGAATGGTGAACTTGCTGTGTTCTAGAAGATCAACTGCCACTACTATTTTGAAAAAATATTAAACTTATTTAATAAGAGAAATTTTAAGATTACATAAGAAGGAAAATAGTGACAATTGGCTTTCTGTCAATTAGTAATATTTTGTAAATATATATACATTGAAATTTTGTTCTATGATGTGTATAAAGGGGGGAAGAGTCCTTAACAGACTAAAACATTACTTTATAGGAATACTGCTACATTTTTCTGATATTATATGCCAAAGAGATGAAGATAGTGAAATCACATTTTTTGAACGGACCTAATTTACATATATATATAGTTACATCATTAAAAAAAATTCTTAAATTTCAATGATCAGTAATGTCAACATTTTACCAATTTTATAAAATAGAGTTCCTGCGTTTTTGTTTTATTTTCAAGCTGGATAATTGGAAGAAACATCCAGGTAAGAAATTGTATTATAAAAGCACCAGTGGACCTGTGCGAAGATTTCACACTGCAGTCTAATACTTTTTAGCAATATCTAATACTCTTTAGATGCAGGTTTAAACTTGTAAAGGAAAATTAAGGACTGAAACTATCTTCAAACAACATTAGTCGAGCCAGAATATCATCTCGTTTATTCCATCACAGTTACAGTAAAAACTGATCGAGCATAGCAAAGACAAAAAAATATATATATCTATAGTTAATTAACTGCTTTAGAGATGATATCATCTGTTTCGGAAAAAAACATGGGACAAAGAAAAATAAATTGAGCATTTCAATTTTGCTTTTTAGTCATAAATATAAAATAAACCCGTGCAGCAACTATGTCCCACTTTATCTTTTTTGTAGTATTTATTTTTTATAATCATTTTAAGCATTATATAATGTGGTATTTTATTTTTGTGGCTACACTAATTTGAGGAAAGCCTTTCATTTCTTTTATGAAGACAATGCAGATTTAATTTTTAATTTACAGCAATTTTTAATCAAAAAATATGTTTTATCGAGATGTGAGTGCACTATGTCAGAAGCTGGTTCAAAATCCTTTCTTATGGCATCTCGTTCATTGTTGTGCATTTCATATTTTCTGAGAAAAGGGGATGTTGATAACAGAAATAATATATACTAGTGGGCCTGTGTGAAGATTTCACACTGCAGCCTAATATTTTTTAGCAATATCTAATATTTTTTAGATGCATGTTTAAACTTCTAAAAAAAAATAAAGCCAGAATATAATCCAATTTATTCTTTCATACTTTACAGTAAAAACTGACTGAAAATATCAAGAGCTATATATATATATATATATATATATATATATATAAATTGTATTTTAACTACATTAGAGAGTGACATAATGTTTTGAAAAAAAAAAAAAAAAAATTGAGCGTTTGAATTTAAATTTTGCTTTTTTATCATAAATATAAAATAAACCCATGCAGCAACCATGTCCACTTTATCTTTATTGAACATTTTTTTTATAATCATTGTTGTCTTATTTAATTTTTGTGGCAACAGTAATTTGAGGAAAAACTTTCATTTTATTTCTGAAAACAATGCCTATTTAATTTATTACTTGCAATTTTAACCAAAATACATGTTTTAAAGAAATGTGAGTGTACTATGTCAGAAGTCGCTTGAAAATCCTTTCATATGGTATCTCATTTAACATTATACATTTTTTATTTGCTTCGAAAAAGGGATGTTGAATATAATCATTAGAACAATTTTCAATGGAAATTCTGGCTGGACAATCCACCTGGTGAATTAGCTTGAAGAAACATAAATTGAAACTACTTAAAAATTTACTCCTTTGAATAGAATGTTTAAACCTATAATTTAATTAAAAATTGAAGAAAATTAGTTTTTTTTTCGTATTCTCACCATCATTGGTAATTTAACGCTCAATATATATTTTACACCTTGTGTTACACCTTATTTTACAACTTTTTTTTTATTAATTACAATTATGGCTTTTGCAACTTTTTCAGAATAACATTAAAAAATAAATCATAACCATATGGCCTTTTATTCCGATCTAATGACATGAGTGGATACGGCCAATTTTTGCCTCCATTGGGACACTTTTTTTAAAAAAAAATTATTATTATTGCTTCCAGATTGAAAGTATTCTATACAAGATATGAAGCACTTTCGATTTTATTGTATTTTGACCTTTTTAATATGGGGTGCTTATAACACCATTGCAGTTTTTAACTGAAAAATATTATAATAAAGTGAAACATGTTTGCATAAAAGTCAGGTTGGTGTTATGAGCTCTTGTTAAGAAAAATATTCCAATAGATTATTATTATTTTTTTCTTTTTCAAATTTTGAATAAAATATTTAGAGTTTTCAGACAAAAATTATGGACCAGTAAATTTAGATTCTAAAGTTTAAAATAACTTAAAAAAAGAAAAAAAATTGTCCCTGCCAAAGGAGTAAAAATGGAGATTTGCTCAACTTTACTTTTTTGAGGACCATAAAAAGTATAATTCTGGCCAGCTTCCATTCATGATATCTAATAGTGGCATGAATATGGCTAGCTTTGGGCTATCATTCATTAATGATGCCCATTGATGGCGACAAAGTGGCTAGCTTTCGGCATGCATTCATTAATGATTACCATTGATGGCAACAAAGTGGCTAGATTTCGGCTTGCATTCATTAATGATGGCAACGAAGTGGCTAGCTTTCGGCTTGCATACATTAATGATGCCCATTCATGGCAACAAAGTGGCTAGCTTTCGGCATGCATTCATTAATGATTACCATTGATGGCAACAAAGTGGCTAGCTTTCGGCTTGCATTCATTAATGATGGCAACGAAATGGCTAGCTTTCGGCTTGCATACATTAATGATGCCCATTCATGGCAACAAAGTGGCTAGCTTTCGGCATGCATTCATTAATGATTACCATTGATGGCAACAAAGTGGCTAGCTTTCGGCTTGCATTCATTAATGATGGCAACGAAGTGGCTAGCTTTCGGCTTGCATACATTAATGATGCCCATTCATGGCAACAAAGTGGCTAGCTTTCGGTATGCATTCATTAATGAATAGCATTGATGGTATGTGGATGGCTGGCTTAAGGATAGTTTACATTTATGATGACCAATAAATTAACATTTATGGCCAGCTTTGGGGTAGCTTTTATTCTTAACAAACGCAGGTGGCATGGCTGTGGCGATCTTCTGGCTAGATTTTATTCACGATGATCGTTAATGGCCAAACTGTGGCTAGTTTTCATTAATAATTGCCACTTAAAGTATAACTGTGGCCAGTTTTAGGCTATCCGTCAATTATGATTAACCACTTGTGGCACAATTATGGGCATCTTAATGTAGTTATGGCCAATTCTGTTGCGGCCACATTGTGGCCGGCGTGACAGTTTTTTTAAGTTGCCGTTACGGCAAACGATTGCGGCCCCTCATCTACTAGTTTGGGCCAAGGCTAACGTAGCCATCAGTGGCCCGCAAGTTCTGTGTTAGTTGGGATGTTGCACTACTGGTGCAAATGTTTCGTCATAATCTTCACCGAATTTTTGGCTAAATCCTTGTGCAACAAGTCTTGCTTTATATATGGGTGATTTTCCTGAGCTATCGACTTTTCTTTTAAAGATCCATTTTGATCCTATTATTTTTCTATTTGGTGGTGGTTCTACCAGTTCCCATGTTTTGTTTTTCATTAGCGCTTCTATTTCCGCATCTGTGGCTTTGAGCCAATTTTCTTTTTCTCTAGGATTTTTTATTTCGTTGATTTCTTTCCAATTTTTCGGTTCTATTGTTTCATCGTTTTTTACTATACAGATGTAACTATCGGATGTATATCTATTGGGTGGAACTCCCCTGTTTGTCCTTTCTGACCTTCTTAATGTAGGAATGTTTTGATCGGGTTCTGCTTGTGTTTGTTCTGTATTGTTTATTTCCGTTTCAATATAATTTTTGTTATCAAGCAGGCATTCTGGTTCATTATTTTCTTCATTCAGAATGTGTGTGTTATTCTCTAAGAATTTTACAGTTCTTCCGATTATGATTTCATTATTTTTAGTGTATACTCTATAACCTTTTGAGTGGTTATCATATCCCATAAATATTCCTTCCCTGGCTGTGTTATCTAATTTTCCTCTATGTATCTTGTTTATGTATATATAAGCTTTACAGCCAAATACTCGAAGGTAATGTAAGTTTGGTTTTCTCTCGAACCAAATTTCGTACGGAGTTTTATTTGTAGCCTTTGTTGGTAGTCTGTTTTGGAGATGTGTTGCTGTATTTATTGCTTCAATCCAGAACCTGTGGGGTAACCCAGCTTCTGAGAGCATAGCTCGGGTCATTTCTATCAGGCTCCTATTCTTCCTTTCAGCAATCCCGTTCTGGCTCGGGCAGTGTGGAATAGTAAATTGGTGTTTTATACCTCTTTTTCTAAGAAAGTCCTCCGTATTTTTACCGATATATTCGCCCCCATTATCCGATCTGAATGCTTTGGGATATCTCCCGAATTGTGTGTGAACCATTTGAGTATAGTCCTTTATTTTGTCTGAGACCTCATCTTTGTGAGATAGTAAATATATAACAGTAAATCTTGAGTGGTCGTCAATAAATGTGACGAAATACCTTTTTCCCCCTAAAGAGGTTGTTCTTATCGGTCCACAGACGTCTGTATGTATCAGGTCGAGTACCTGTGTCGTTTTATGTTCAGATAATTTTGGATATGGTGCATCAGTAGTTTTTGTCTTTATGCATATTTCACAGTGTGTACTATGACTGCAGTTATTTAATTTTATGCCATTGGCCAAGTTGTTTTTCATCATTTGTTTTATTCTTTCGTAATTTCTATGACCTAGGCGTTTGTGCCTAAGTTCTAGACATTCTTTATTTTTGCAGTCGTTTGCGATATTTGCTGTGTTTGGGATATCTTTATCTGAGAGAATTACCTCATATAAGTTATTTTTCTTTTTCGCTTCCAGATACGTTTTGCCGTTACAGGATAGCATGCATTTTTCGTCTTCAAATATTAATTTGTAACCGTGTTGAGTTGCTTTACTCACAGAAATTAAGTTTGTTTCCAAATCTGGAACATATAACACGTTTTTTAATTTTATTTTATTTGAGTACCCGTTTGATGTTTTTGTTGTAATCATAACTTCACCGGATCCATAGGAATTGAGTGTGTTTCCGTTCGCGATTATTACGGATATTTGTTCGGTGTTGTTTATTTCAGTAAATATTTCTTTGCTGTTCGCAATATGGGAGGATGCTCCGGAATCAATAATCCAGGTTGGTTTTCCGGGCTTTTCGATTATAAATGCTGCATCTTGATTTTTGTTATGATTTATTTGTACGTTTTTATTTATTTTTTCTTTCGTTTCGTACCTATCATTTTCACTATCACCGATTGTGTTTTCGAAGCAGAGCGACGATGTAAACTTCTTTGGTTTAAATGATTGTTTATTCGGTGTAGATTTTTGTGAATTTCTGTTTTTTAAGTGCCAGCATTCTTTATAGTTATGATTATTTTGTTTGCAATACGTGCAATTTTTATTATGATTTTTGTAATCATTATTTACGTACTTTTTCTGTGTTTTAAACGTTTTTGCCGAATTTTCGGTTGGTTCCGAGTTTTCTACTCGTTTAGTATATTCGTCGACAAGTTTATTTTTAATATAATCTGGTGTTAATTCATTTTCCGGCCTGGCTTCCAGAGCCGTTATGAGTGTGTTGTAACTAGGTGGAACTGAGCACAGTAATAGTGCTGATATGTGCGATTCACTTATATTTTCTCCAATTGCGGAGAGTTTGTCGATGGTTTCAAGAATGTTTGTTATGTGACGTTGCATATTGCCATGTTCTTGTAATTTAGCTCCATATAATTTTCTAAGCAAATAAAGTTTGCTTGACAGATTGCCTCTTTCGTGAATATTTTTTAATGTGTCCCATGTTTCCTTTGACGTGGTTAAATTTCTTATATGAACGATTTGTGAGTCCTCAAGACTTAAGTTAATTATTGCCCTTGCTTTCTTGTCCCTTTTTTGCCATTCAGGTGTTATTGGGTTTGGTGGTTCTTCTGTTATTAATTCAGATAAATCCTCTTTGATTAATAACATTTGGACCTTAAACTTCCATATAGAATAGTTATTTTGGTTTAACTTTTCAATTATCTGTGTTTCTTTTGAGAAAGCCATTTCTTCGATTAATTTTTCTTTATTGTTTTTATTAAGTTTTATTTAATTATTTCTTTAAAGATTCTTATATTTATTTTCTTTCTTTTGAAATTAGTTCTATGTGCTTTCTAAATGAGTTTTAAAATGTTTTTCAGTTTTTCAGTTTTTAATTCACACCTTCCTTCTGAGACAATTTTTCAGTCTCAATAATCATTGAAGGAGGAATTCGATATCACTGATCGAGCGCTGATGTTATCTCAAGAAGATTAAAAAGGATAAGATAAATTTTCTTACCTTTTCTGAAGGTGCATCTCATGATTTAATCTCCAATTGTGTATCCATTAAAGTGTAAGATAATCCACGTAAATTCAAGGGATCGGTAAATCGATCATATGGAACACTTCACTGAAAAACTAAGTATTTAATTAGGCTTTGACTGCAAATAATTAAACTTCTTTTAAAACACATTCTTGATTATTTAATTCACTAAATTAGAACAGATGGACATTACAATAACGTTAACATTTAACAATTAGGTTTAGATTATATTCATATGACATTTTAGAGCTTATTCGCTCTAGTTGTTTACGCGTTTACATTTTGGAGAGGACTGCTAAATTAAAGTCATAAGAATGAGTTCATAGTTCATGATTGCATCATTGGAATTACTCATACGTCAGAAGAAAAAACACATATTGCAGGGTCTGAACGTAAGAGTATAATCAGTATAACAATGTTTATAATTATTGTACAAATGTTTTTTAGTCTATTTCGCATAATAACAGTTTATTAATTTAGTAGATCTCTTGAAACATTTATCTAGAGTTGAGTAGGGTCATAAATCTCACTAAGCAATTTATTATGAGTGGAAAGAAATGTTGATCACTTTGAAAGCTATTTTCTTTCAAGGTCGTTCCTTCTTTCCACTTTGCAAAAAGGAAATGAAAGTGGTTTTTCTGGTGATAAATTAGTCGGATGAGGTTAATATTTCTAATAACCTGGATGGTTTCTAACCAGCACACCATGAAGCCACATGATTGGTCACATTCAACTTTCCTGGTTAGTCAAGTTTTCTAAAAAAATATAGACTTTCTCTTGCACTAGGCAATTTTCCCATCAAAAAAAAAAAAAAGAAAAAAAAAATGCAATGTAAAAAAAAAAAATCGGATTAGAGGCCACATGCCTCCCCCCCCCCCCCCTTAAATTTTAGAGGGGAAGCTCGTGTTCCCTCCCCCTAAGATCCCTTCTCCTAAGATCATGTGTATTCTTATTTGGATGCAAACTTTAACCACTTTTTCCTTGTGCCTTCCAGCTTTTTTTGTTTTATCTTTACAGAATGGACAATAAAGGCTCTATTTTTTTTAAAATCAGTTTTCTTTGAAACACCCAAACCCCCCCCAATGTCATTTTAGAGGAAGTACTCTTAGTGTCCGTTCAGATAACTTTTTCAAAAATCCGCTTCCAAAAGTAGTAAATTATCTGGTCTTTCTTTCCCAAAAGTTATGTGGTCATCAAAAAAAAAAAAAAGAAAGAAAGAGGCAGTGATAAACATGTCATATGTTATTTTCTGCTGATCTCTAACCTGTAGCCGAGCTTCAGAAGACTGACCACATGGATGAAAGGTTTTTCTGAAACTGACCGCAGTCTGATCACACTTTTAAACATAATTAATTATATGCTTTTTTCTTCACAGTCGTAAATAAAAATCGATCACTCACACACATGCAAAAAAAATCAGGCGTTAGGCATAGAAAATGAATCACTTTCCAACACATTCAGAATACTGTTACAAAACTTCATAGATTAATAAGGTGAAAGATATCTAAGTAAACAATTTGGAAAAAGCATAATACATTTGAAAAACTAATTTCAGTAATTACCATTAATAATTAAAAAATATATCCGATTTTTTTGTGCAACCCTGTATATGATCAATAGATTCGTAAATATACTATATAACATATAATATGTTAAAATTTCGTTCAGTTAGAAAACGCATAGCGCAGTTGAAAATTCCCACTCGGCAATTTCTGTCAATGAACGGCAATATGAGATATTTTGTGCTGCTATATGATCTATAGAATTTATACACATCAAGCAATCTGCAAAAAAATTGTTAAATTTAAAAACGCATGCAACAACTGAAAACGCAATTCCAGCAATAGTCAGTACTGTAACCGAATTCTTTTGTGTGACCCTGTAAATGAACAATGAATGCTATGTACTCCATAATCTATTGTAAGCATCTTGTAATGCCCTCTGATATATATCAAATTCAAAATGTTTGCTATAGTGCAACATTGTTAAAGTACACCGCGACCGATTTTCCCCCCATAGGCCGTAATGAAAAAGAATTCTTTTTTGAGTGGCCCTGTAAATGAACTATAAATGTTAACTACTTCATTTTCAATACCGAACATGCCATAGTAAACCTCAATAACATATATCAATTGCATGGCAATTAGAGTATATTTAAGTGAATTAGCACAGACAGCAGACAAACAAACTGAATTCATAAACACTTTTCAACTGTGTTGGAAAGTGTTAAAAAAGAAAATATAGAGAATTGAGCAGTAGACGAAGGAGCACATACAAATTCAATGAAACAGGAAGTTATGTTATTCGCCTGGCAGCATCATATCGCATTGATTGATGTACCTTATTTTACAATCTGAAGAAAGGTGCAACACACGGAAAATTTTGATGATGAAAAAGCCCCTTAAAAAAAAACAAGTTGGAAATTGTACGTCAAACGTTACAAACGAGGTGCGTTCGTATGCACGTTTTAGAATTAAATTCATGATATCCCGTGCGTAGAACGGGTTAAACAGCTAGTTAAGTATATATTTTATGACACTGTTCATACAAATATCTTAACTAGTTATATAAATATTCAGATATATATGTAAGCTAGTTATATAAATATTCAGATCTTGATGATTTTTAATTCTGTGAAATGAATTATATCGTCTGCAGATTAATTTCTGTCATAAAATAAGTATCTCGGTCGCTTGACGATTTAACATCCATCGGAAGCTCCTATAACAAAACAGCACCGATTTAAAAAAAAAAAAATCAAATTTCTTAATAAATATTTTTATTAATATCTCCTAAAGTTTTGATTCGATTTTAATAAAATTTGAAATGTCTCGACAAAATTCTGCAAAGATAATATATTTTAAATTGCAAACCATTTGGTTGGGTAGTTTTTGCGTTGTTATATGCGGACAGACAGACGGACGGACCAAGCGACGACTATAGGTGCTACGTATTTATATAATTACGAACGCACCTAAAAAAAGAAAAAAATGTTTAATAATGAAGGTTGAGATTAATAAATCTTTAAATTACCACATTCTTAGACTTTCTCACAATGTGCCCTTTGGCTTCCCTTAACCTTACCATGCAGTCGTGTCGTCTGACATGCTACACCATTGTTTAATTAAAACCTACTGAGACTATTAAACATTTACTTATGAAAACTCAGAAAACTACTGCAGATGCATTTGACATATTTACCCACATTCCAAAATGATTTGTTTGGAATGGGATACATACATATATATATACTAGGGGGCCAACCCCCGCTCAGACTTCGAGGCCTCTAAAAACATGACAGCGTGCTTTATTTTAAAAATATTGGTAAATCTGTAATTGGGTTGCCATGCTTTCAACGTTTTAATGGGGTATCTTTTGATTATCAGGGCCTCATACACAGCTGTTGCGACAACTGACGACTATTTTCGGGATTGATAAGTAAAATCAATTACAACTTGAAAACCAGCTTATATAAAATGGTTAGGTTTAAATTGTGGCTACCCCTCGGACTTTTATAACAACGATCTGTATTCTACTTCCTTTGCGTTTAAGGATGAGAAAAATTCCACCTGCTTGTGAATAACATTAAGAACCACGGTATTGAAAAGTAGTATGTTATAGACATTTTCGGTAACAGGTTTTAATTTTCTCTCTATTTTAGTGCACTATCATGCATATTTTCATGTTATTTTAAATATGTAAATTATTTATTTTAATTAATATGTATATACGAATTTTATAATAATTATTTATCATACAAAATTAATTAAATATTTTGTGCATGCATGCCTGCATTTATTCGGCATCAATTGATGAGATATTTAAGCAAATTTGCTATCCGCGATAATTTTACACCATGTTATGTCACTTGAATATTGTCCATAAGAAAATCGGGTACTTTTCCAGTATAGGATCCTTTGCTTTTAGGTTTGGCGTAATTCGAGCTTCAAAAAGGAATAGATTCGTTAATATACATAGATTTGTTGCCAAAAGTTATGAAAACAAACCCAATGAACTTTTGGTGCTTTTCTATTATAGGGGTATTGACGCTTTTTTTGGCGGAAAAAACCAAGCAGGATATTTTATTCTCCTTCCGTTCTGTTGGGCAGTTATTATTTTATATATTCGTTTCAAATATCCGAATTAGTGATTTTATAAATTCGTTTAATTAAATTTTACAAAAAAATAACAAAATGATATCAATAAATAATAATTACTATTAATTCCTTTCCCCCCCCTTTCTTTTGCGTTTACATAAATGACGTCATTTGGACGAATTTATTCAAAATATTTTCAGTTTATAAATAAAATTACATGCTGACAGACGATTGAATCCTGACGGTAGAAATGTGATTTTTTTTTTTCAAATTTTCCTGAAAAACATAATTTAATCACTATCTTGTCTTTATTATCGATTGAAATAAAAGATAAATTCAAATTCAATTTGAAAATTACGAATAAAAAGAAATCAATATTCCCTATCGGGATCCTTTTCAATTTTTTTCCCTTTTTTGTCACAAAAAACTGAGTCATTAGTTGCCATCATTACAGAAATGTCAGTAAAATTAGAAAAAAAATAATATCTTGAAAACTAATTCGAATTTCAAAATTCTATTACCAGTTTCGACATCCGCGGATTTTTATGGACAATTGGTATTAATTTCACCATCAAGCGTTTAATATTTTATTAAAAACAGCCCTGAAACACAATCAGTCGTTTAATCAGTCGTTTCATAAAATCATTTCATAAATTCGTTTCATAAAATCGTTTCACAAATTCGTTTCATTAGGATTTTATATATATAGGGTAGATATGAAGATTCACAAAAGTTAAAAAGATTTAAATTTTAAAAGCGATATATACCCAAATGCACCAGTTAAAATAATTTCTTCAAGTATAGTTAGTTTAGCGTAGGGGTCTGCCCAGTCTTTTCTCCCAGGGTCCTGTTTTTGTGAGATTGTGAACAGCTTCTAACATTTATGAAAAATCTAGTCATAATTTCGTGAGTTTGAAATGATTGTTACATGTATGTAATCATGTAATGTATAAAAAAGGGGGTTAGCGATCCCTAGAAACATTTAGAGAAGCTTTTTTTTTTCTTCAATATTTGGATACAATAAAAATATTTTACTAAAGAAAGCATTCAAACACACACACACACAAAGTCAACAATTCTTATTTATTGTCAAAACATGCGAGATAAATTCGGTTTAAATCCTCTCTTAATTTGGCTCAATTAATTAGCAATCCATAAGAAAGGGGGGGGGGAGGCGCAGCCATTGGACCGAATTGAATAGGAGATCCTTTTCCAGTTTCAAGAGAAGCAATTTGAGCTTTTAGCTTAAAGCCATTTCTATAAAAGAACTCATACTAAGACTGCATTTATATCTGGATTTCAACAATCTATGACAAAAACTCGTAAGTAATTACCTGGCCTTTCTTTTCCAAAGGTTCTGTAGTTATCTACAAAAGAAAGAAACTGTGATGAACATGACAGGGATCTCCTTTTCTGACCTCTGACAAGCTTCTGAAGACTGGCCACATGAAAGGTACCAGTTAGCAAAAACGGAGTCCGTTTTAAACTTAAGGATGTGTTTATATCTAGATTTCAACAATCCTCAACAAAAACTCATAACTCCTGGCCTTTGTTTTACAAAGGTTCTGTGGTCATCAACAAAAGAAAGAGACACTGATAAACATGTCAGGGATCTCTTCTTTTGACCTCTAGACAAGCTTCTGAAGACTGACCAAATGGAAAGGTACCACTTAGCAAAGACTTAGTCTGTCTTAACTAACCTTACGGGTCAGTTCAAATCACATCTTCAAATTCTGAGACGAAAAGTCATAAATTATTTCTCTGGGCTTTCTTTTCCAAAGGCTACTCTCCTCACTATTTGAGAGCATGGAAGGTGTCTGCTGTTGATTGTCAGATGAATCTGTAAGGGGTAACAGAATCTAACAACATTGAAGATATATTCAGTTGATTTTTAGGAGTTTTTTCTACTAGTCATCAACGAAAGAAAAGGGAGTCTCATTAAAAGAAAGGGGAGATGATATGATAAACGTGTCAAGGAATCTTCTCTGTGGCAGCGCGACAGAAGACTCAAAGAGTGAGACAAAAGGGTCGCTGTCGCAGAATGCTATCTGATCTAGGGCTGTGTGCATATCACATTTTCAAGAATCAAAATTTAAAAAAACCTATACATTTTTTTTTGGAGGGAATTGACTACCTGATACTTTAAAATACAGTAGAAACCTGATTATCCGAAAATCAACTTAACCGAAATAAATAAACAGCGTCAACTTACTTATTTGGACTATTGCGTAAATGCAGGCATTTTATTGCATAGCCACATACAACACTTCCTTTCTTTACAAAATATGTTGTGATTTTTTTTTGTTTTTCAACTTCACATTGCTTCAAAGCTGCCTTATCATGCCACCTTTCAAACAACATATCTGACCCTGTTGCATCTTCCTGCACTTCAATATATTTGACGGAGAAACCTTTTTTATGCAGTGAATAATCTCCACGTGCAGTGAATGATCGAAATAAGAACATGTTAAAAACCAGACCCCAATTACCAATAAGTACTTCAAGTGCCGCAGTTGAAAAACATAGTGAACAAAACCAGAAACTGTCGAAACCAATTTAGTGAAAAACTCTGCAGACCTCCCTACTTCAAAAACTACAGATGTTATCACGCGCGTGTGAACTGAACTTAAAGACATTCCCTTCAGAATCTAAAATGAATCCGAGCAGTTAAAACGCTCTTGTACATATGTGTTGTAAATATATCTCTCAAATATAATGTAAAATTGGAGCATCTAAAAGCAGTCTCCAAAAACGCGATTTAAATGTAAATATCTAGAAAAGAATTATAATATTATACTCAAAATGGATCTACTTCTTATTTCGTGCATCTCTACTTACTAATAATAATAGTTCTTATTACTTCCATATAGCGAATACTTCAATCAGTCGATAAGATAAATATCAGTGGAAACACTTTGGATTACTGTGGAAATATTCAGCGCATAAGGAAAATCTCAGGTAAGCTGAACTATCCTTCTTTACCATTATTAAAAGACGAAAACTTATACTAAAATATAGAAGACCAATTTAACAATTCGAAAAAGGAGAAAATTTATTATGCTACCAACGGTTCCCCTAACAATATTGAGGTGCCAATATCAACTTTTACAACTCGTTGAGCTCTTCATGCTTATAAAAACCCGTTTGTATTTTAAAATATTACTCATAGTAAATACAGTTTGGAGGAAATTAAAACATGAAGGGGAAATCGAATAGAATACGGACTCTTGCAGCACCTGTAAGCACTAATGCTTTACCTAACTGTAGGGAAGTGAGAAAGGTGAGTAGTGTCATCTGGTAGAATATAATTACGAAGTCGCCCGGTTATCCGAAAATTCCTAAGGAACCAAAAATCATTTGGTCCCTCTTTCGGATAACCGGGGTTTTATTGTATCTCAAGAAGTCTTTTTTTTCCTTTGCATTGAATCGCCATTGTAAGCAGGGTATTATTTTGAGAAAACAAGGTAAAGATGTGGAGGGCAGGGGAGAGAAGCTATGACTGTAAAAAACGAGAGGATAAATTAATTTTTGTCTTTACAATTTGGATATTTTCATTAAACCAAGATAAAATATAAAAAGCAAAAAAAATACTGAAGTGTATGAATTAATAATTAACGAAAATACTGATTTCATAAGAAAAATTTTAACCTTAAATTCTCTTAAAAAAGCAAAAAAAAAGAAAAAAAAAGTTTTTAACCATATGTACTTATAAAAATATGCTATTTAAAAAATCATGGGTAAATAAAAAAGCTGATTAAGAAATTTATCAATGTATATATGTAAAGAATAAAAGAAATTCCTGAAAACAAAACTGTTCTAAACAACTAAATACTAGATACAAAATAAAAATAAGCAATTTGAAACTCTTATTACCACTTATAAACAGAAAAATAACATATGAAATTAAATTCACAAAATACATCCATGGTAAATATAATACTAAAACTGGGATGATAATATAAAAACCAAACACACAGAAAAATATTAAATGATAATTTTGATAAAAGGAATTTAGAACTTTGGCTGAAAATTAATGAATTTAATAAAGTATGATTTTAAAATTATTTGATTCTTCTTTTTTTTTTTGACAGTCTAAAAAACAGACATTCTGTTTGCATAATTCTCGTAATACCACATCTATACTACTCTGCTCTCCAAAAATACAGACTAAAGCCTGAAATTGGTAAAACTAAAAATAAGATTTAAATATTTGATTCTTCTTCTTTTTTTAGGGTTTCATTCATCTCATGAAACCCTATTAGTCTCGCTTTGTTGTCTGTCCGTTACAGAGCCGATTCTCAGAAACTTACAGTCATGAAATTTTGTGTACTGATAGCTGAATACCTACTATGAAACTCAAAATCATAAAATTTGAAAAAATCGTATTATTTTAATATATAGAGATAAAAAAACAAAAATCTAACAGCCTTGTCCTATTAAATTTAAACATTTTTCGTTATAGCAGTTGCCAACAATTAAAAATCCACAATAAAATTCTTTCTACAATAATTAATTTTCTACTGAAAGATTTCCACGTGAAAAATGAAATA
Organism: Maratus michaelseni; assembly: GCA_963931845.1. Taxonomy (NCBI): domain Eukaryota; kingdom Metazoa; phylum Arthropoda; class Arachnida; order Araneae; family Salticidae; genus Maratus; species Maratus michaelseni. The sequence continues at coordinate 124,776,887 of OZ007595.1, forward strand.
AAAAGTTTCACCAATTGAAAAAAGATTAATATGACGTCATATTGGTAATAAAACGAAAATTTTCAAACATTTCTCAATAATACAAGGAGTATGAGTATGTGTAAATACAGAAAGCAGCTTAATATGACGTCATTAAAAAGAAAATTAATCTGACGTGTAACATTTTGAAGGACTCTATACAACACGTTTAATTTTGAAATCGATTTTTTTTAAAATATTGCATTTAGTCCATATGACAGAGTATAATAACGGGCTTTGCCCACTATCGGATCACTTCAGATTTTCGAAAAAACGAGAAAGAATAGACCGATAAATTTTTGCTTTATAAAAAACATAACTTTTTTTTTTTTTTTTTTTTTGGAAAATGAATTTATTTGGATTTATTGAAGAAAGGATAAAGTGTTTTGAAGGGAATATTAAACGAAACCCTTTGTGCAATCTTCGGTCACACTTACCCACCTGTTTTTTTTTTTTTAAAGCTAATAATGTGTGAAACAATATAATCACATGTGAAAGGAAAGTCATAAAATTCAATGGTGATAAATGTAATTCTAAAGCTGGGATGATAGTATAAAAATGATACAATATGAAAATAATTTTCATAGAAATAGTAAATGATAATTTTGATAAAGGGAATTTAGAACCTAGCTCAAAATTAAGGAACATACTAAAATATGATTTTTAAAAAAACTATTTGACTATTAAAAAAAAAACAAATATTTTCTTAAACAAATATTGCACTTGTGGGATAACATAAGGATTGTATAGAATATTTTTATGACATTAATAGGGACTGTTAAAAAGGAAACCATCAACTTGGTATCAAGTCCAGAAAATAATTATTGTAGGTGTGTAAATTTTACAAAAAAAAAATAAATGTCACACTTTTGTATATATTCTCTTCAAATGAAATCCAGAGATGCCATTGGATGTGAAAATTTAGCACCCTTAATCACAAAGACGACCCCTGCCAAGCAGATCCACCAGATGATTCTAGCCTGGTTATAAAGGATATAAAAATAATAAATAAAAACTCTGCAAAATCTAAAAGTATTTATCAGGGCTTTTTTGCAAGCTCCTTCTGCAGGTGGGTGCCCCTTTCAGCTAGATACCCTGTGTGGTGCACACTCCTTAGGATGGCAATGATTTATTGTCATCTCTATCTCTATAAAAGAGCAAGTGTCTGTCTGCCTGCCCGCAGATTTCTCCGTAATTATAACACCTAGGACTCAGAAATTTTTGTCATGTGTAGATGTTGTCACCGGATAGTATACCTCGCGGCCGGATTTTTAAATTTTTATAAAAAAATTAAAACGTGTATATGGAATTTTGAGTTCGAGGCTATTTCAAGCTCCTCCCATGAAATAGCCTCGGCAACGAAGCAGCCAGCCAATGAGAGACCGAACCGACCGAAGAAATCTATGGCCTAGTCTGACTCGTGAGTTGCTGGCCTAGAGTTGTCCAGTTTTTGTCCATGGTTTTGTCGCCTAGCTTCGGAGGTTGACTGCCGTGTAATCGAATCGAAAGGACAGTTTTCGATATGCAAAGAGACTGCAAGAGATGTTAGTTGGCAGGTCAAAAAGAAGTGAATCGAGCTAAGCTAAGAGAGATGCAGAGAGAGTTGAACAGATGATGGTGAGCGGAAAATGATGTGTGCGTGTGAACAGTATATGATGATTGTGTACGCTGGGATTTTGATGGCAGAGTGTAATGTTTTTTAATTGTTCATCTTATTTTAACTTGTGTATCAACGATGCCTAATAAAAAGTGCTGGATGTTAATCATCACCTTGGATCACTGGAGTTCGTTAAGTCATTACAGTATGGCTCTTTCCACCCGACATCAATAGAGCTTACTGATTTTAGTTTGGATTTTCACCACAGGGGGCGCTTTCGTATCTTTGGTTCTATGGGCTGGATCATGACGGGGTATACCTCATTCGACTCGACATCGATAACCTTAATGAATTCAGTTATGTTCGTATAGAACATATTGTGCCCCCTGGCGGTGGAAGGTGTAACTAAGGTTATTTTGCAGCTAACTCGGGTTCTATGGGTCACATCACGACACGGTTTGGCTCATTCGACACAACATCAATAGAGCTTACATATTTTAGTTCTGAATTTCACCACCAAAGGGTGCTTTCCTATCTCTGTTTCTATGGGCTGATTCACAAAGGGGTATGGCTCTTTCCACTTGACATCGATAGAGCTGACTGATTTTAGTTCGGATTTTCACCACAAGGGGTGCTTTCCTATATCTGGTTCTATAGGCTGAATCACGACGGGGTATGGCTCATTCGACTCTACATAGATAGAGCTTTTCAATTTTCACCACCAGGGGTGCTTTTCTATCTCTGGTTCTATGGGCTGGATTATGAAGGGGTATGGCTCTTTCGACTCGACTTACGGTAATATATGGGAGTGTGTATGGCACGCCCAGTGTTTGCTGTCTAAGGTAATGGGGCCCCCAACATTAGATTTGTTTAAAAATAAAAAAATGTTCAACACTGATTTCAGGTACATTTAAGGTTGTTGGCACGGGCAACGCCGGGCGGGTAAGCTAGTATTTTGTAAGAGGAATACTAAATTTGAACAGGTATATAGTATAAAACAAAATAAAATATTTACCATCTCGCCATCTTTATTATAGCGACATTTAGCATTTAGTGGAGGAAAAAAACTTGCACCACCCCAGAGATCACTCTAGAGTGTTTTAGAGGGGTGGCCTGCCCTCATGCCCTTTTCAGATAAAATCTCGCCCTACTTGCCCTTTTTCCAGGTAAAATCAAACAATCCTTTGATTCATGGGTAGAATCCTGCCTTGTATTGTACTTTAGAACTCCTTTGATTCATGGGTAGAATCCTGCCTTGTATTGTACTTTAGAGAATTATTTTCTTTTAAGAAAACATAAGGGCTCACTCTCCTGTTTCCCTCCCACCCTCTTTATTTCTCTGTGAAATAACTTGGTATGTCTAATCTTGAACTCTGAGTGATTCATTCTTTCCATTGAACAAGACAAAGGGTAACTGAGGGTCATCAATTCATTTCACCTTTTCTAATGAAATAGCATTAATCAAGCATTTTGGCCTTTGGCCACATGATAACTTACCCAACTTTTAGAAAAAATTTGAGAAGTAGCTTTAAAAGATTTATTTTGTAGTTTGTTTCAAAATGTTTTGCTAAAACCAGGAAAAAATTAACTGGTGAATAAAAGTTTTAGACAGAAAAGTTTCTACAGATTGTAGGAAAAGGGGGAAATGACCGCAAATATAGTAAACAAGGCCAAAGACTATTTTACAATAAACATCGAGAACGTAAGTTTTATTTTACTATTTCTAATACTTTTCATACAGAGACATTATGTAAATTATAAATGTTATTGTATTGTTATAATTAAGGAGGACTTTAGTAGTTACAGTTTCTTTAAGCAGTTGCCAGACTCCCTTCCCTCCCGGTATATATGCACTTATTACAAAAAAGCCTTTATTATGAAATGATGTGTCCATTTCAACAAAATTATAATGTAATGTGCAGCCTGCCCTTTTTCATGTTCTAGAATGATCCCTGTACCACCCCATACATTTATTATCAAATTATTTCAGAGAGATGCGAAAGGTATCGCTGGATTGGGTCTACTTTGAAACATGAATCAATTTTTGAAAATGTGGTAAAAAATTGCACCATGTTTCATATGGTAACATCCACTTTTGACAGTTTATTTGAAGAGGTCAAAATTTAATTTATATCATTTTGTTCATGTCAATGATGCATATCAACAGAGGCGTAGCGTCAAGGGGGGCACGGTTCACTTTACTACCAGTATTTTTATATACTATATGTGGCCTTATTTAATTCATACCGTTCAAAGATTAAATAAGGCTAAATGTAGTATATAATTATACTGGTAGAAAAATGATCGTGCCCCCCCTGACGCTACGCCACTGCATATCAATGTCATCATATTTGATTTATCATAACATAATTAAAATATACTGCAAATGATCTTTTCTTATTGACTATAATGTAATGGAATTCTTTTATGTGTCTCTGTATATGAACTATAAATGCTACACACTTTAATAAAACTTTATATTCAGTTAGTCTCTGATATAAATTGGTGCAGATTAGTTTTTGGTAAAAATTGCCCTGCAGGTGGTGCTGCTATGCAGCATTTTTCGTGATTTCCGCAATAACTATAAAAGTTGATTTCAATAGATCCAAAATTATATTCTGCACAAATAATCACCTGGAAGCAATCATAAGAGAGTCTCTAGAAATAATGTCTAAAAAAGAAATAGTCTGTAACGATGTATTATCATATGATATCCATGCAGTCTGGAATGAATTAATGCATCATTGATTACCTTTCCCATCCCACCTTATTTCTAAACCCTTGAAGTAAAATAGTTTATTCCATTTTCAATAGCGAACATTCTATAGTAAGCCTCAATAACATAAAAATTATATTGCAATCCGAGTATATTTATGATAATTAGAAACTGGCCACATGGCCCCAAAAAAAAAAGAAAAAAAACCTGTTGAGACAAACACTTTTTAAATATGTTTGAAAGTGTTAAAAAATGATACAAAAAGTCATATTTAAAAGAATAAATAAATAAAAATATACACAATTCAATACAGTAAAACAAAAATTTATTGTACAATTTAACATAAAACAATATTCATGTAGTTGTTATTTTAAACAGCTGAAAATTTTGTCCAGAATAAAATCATTTTCGCTGTTTTTTAGGTTTCGTCACAAATCTTTCCCTAGAAGGACTTAATTCTCTGTGATGTTTTTCTCTTGCAGGTTCATTGATAGTCTCCTCATCTTGTTCCACTGAACTTGAAGATGCATCTGTAAAAATAGACCAACATCAAACCATGTAATAAAAATCTACATTTTTAAAAGATATTTATAAATAAAATAAATTATTTTATGTTATTAGAGGAATGAATACTACAGTGAAATCTTGTTAAACCACCACCCTCTGGGACCTGGCTAGATGGTAATGACACTTTAAGCAAGTGGTGGTACTATCAAATTACATCACTCATCATAATTAAAGAGATTATATTCAGTTTCAAAGAACATAACTAAATTAAAATAATTCTTTAAAATCATTTTAATTTACAACAGTTTTTCCCTCTTTAACAATATAATTAATAAAAAGAAAAGAAATATTAAAATGAGAAAATTCATTTAGTAATCACCTCCATGAAATAGTTGTTTCACAATTTTCAATAAATAGAACTTTAAAGGATTATTAAAATATATTAGTAGAATTTAGGAAGTAAAACATTACCTAAAGAAATCAGCACTAGAATTTCATTTTTGCTTTTTGTTTTCATTGATTTAATTTTACATTTTAACTTCATTAACATATTAACATTGAGAAATAAAAATTACATAAAATGACGCAGTAAAAAAAAAAAAAAAAAAAAAAAAAAAAGTCAAAAATGACAATTTAACAAGCTCTTGCTTTATTTTATCCCTATGTATCAGGAATGGTGTAGTTATACAAAAACCGCCATATACAGAGGATATACAATACAGCTTTATTTGATAAACACAAGGCATACAGAGTTCCTTAAAATATCCAGATGTATATGGCATATATCACTGTATACTCTTCACTAAATACCTGATCATCAGGTCTCTTGGAATGTAAATACAGTCTTTTATAAAATAATGTCAAGCGAATCTAAAAATTCTCTTATCTATATTCTCTTCTACAATTAACTTAAAAAGGCTGCTTACTTTAAAAGTGAACTGATTAACAAACTAATTGGATTCCTGCCAACTTTGGCAATGTGTTTTTAAAAAAACATGTAAAAAGTATTTGATGTTTTTTTTTTTTTTTAATGTGACTATATGATTCATGTAACTTTTCTTTTTAGAAAACAGTAACAGATAAACAATATTTAGGATTTTTTTTATAAAAAACACAAAACATATGAATATTGTTAAATATCGTTTGTTGACTGTTAATTTTTCACTCATGTTGGTTTTGTTGCATTTAACTGTGTCTGAATTAATATGTTCTTAAAAGTAATCAGACATATTGTTTAATGTGCTTTAATAGATATTAAATGGTTTGCATTTGAATGGGTTTTAAAATATTTTATGGATATTTTTAAACTCACCAGATTTATTTTATATTTTTTGTGGCCTTATTTCCTGTAAATTTAATATGCAATAATGGTTATTGCTGTTGGCCACAGGGCTTGACAAATGTAGTCGCCACTGGTGACCAAGATATTTAATCTGGCGGAGGGTTGTTTGCTGTAAAAAAAATTGACCTAAGAAATGAGCAAAAATGGATTTTTACTCTCCCCCAATGGAAGAACCAAGTTTAAAAGGTATTTTCCATCTCATGCACAAAAATATTGTTCTTTTCAGCTCTAGCCAACTAGCATACGTCATTAGTTGTGGTGAGAGGGGGAGATTTCAATAAAATAGTAAGAAATAGTGTCAATCCAGCCTCTTTAACATCTAAAGTTAGATACAATGCTACAAGTTTTTTTGTAGGTTTCAAATCAGATCTTTGTGTTCATATAAGTTGTCAACATATAAGTGTATATAATTTCTATAAGTTTCATTAGAAAACATAGTTTATATTATCTTTCTAAATTATTTACTATCCTAAACTATGTAACTAATAATTCTAAACTATTCTTGTTATTACATTTTTCTCAATTAATTTATAAAACACTTTTGTGTTTTTTGAAAATTAATGATGGGGGGGGGGGGGGGGGAAGAGTAGGGAGGGGTATATATTTTTTACTGGCAACTCTAATTTCTTTCTCGATACCAGATTTTATCAAATTTGTAAAGTCCTGGTTATCCATGTTAGCTGAAAAGAGCTTTGCAAATGCACCAATGAACTTGCACCACTTTCAAAAGCAATAATTTGTTGAAAACGTTGATTTTCTTTCAATATAACTATAATAACAAAAAATTGAATATTTTATTACATTTACTTATTTATTTTATTTCAATATTTCATTCTTCATCAGAAAAGTTACAATAAAAGCAAAAAATAATTTTAATTTTATAGGATAAAGTGGAAAAAATATTTAGTAATAAGTTATATGAATATACATTATAAATTATGTACAAAAAATGTTTTATTAATATTGTCATTTCACCACAGTTGTAGTAGAACTTCTAACTTCTGATTATGCTTGTTAATATTATTACTATGCAACGTAAAAATAATTCTATTCAAAGGGAACTGGACTCACTTTAAAAATCAACGCATTTGAAATATTGTTGATCCAATAAATTACCAATAACAAATTCATAATGATATTAAAAGATATTTATTGTAAATTGATTAAAAACATAAATTTTATGTTAATTTGTAAAAAGATTTTTAGCTTTAACTAATTTTTTTTCAAAAATGGACTTGCCCTACTTTCAACGGCTCACTTCAACTACTGTATTGATGTTTATCAATGAAGAGGAAATATTTACAAAACACTTATAAAGAAGCTGATTTTAAAGACACATAACTCCCCCCCCCCCCCCCCCCCCCCACCTTTTTAGGTAAATTTCGTAAGAAATACCACCTATTACATTCTCCCCTAAGTTGGAATTTTTTAATTGCAGATCTACGCCGATCATCACTCACAGAACCCAAAAACACCCTCAGTTCAAAACTTTATCTATCTATCTATGTCACTTTTTTATGGAGAGATAACTTCAATAATTCTTCACAAATCTCTTCCAAACTGATACATAAAATCAAGGGGCATAAAATCTCGGTCAAGTTCGTTAATGGGCAAAATCGAACCAGGGGGGGGGGGGAAATGGGAGGGCTTTTTGTGAAAACAGAAAAACCCCCATAACGTCTTAATTATAATACATATCGAATCCGTTTAAAGTTATTATTACTTCTAGGAAAATGGCCAAAAATTTATGTATAACAAATTTTTTATATTAAAAATGGCCCCAAGGGAAAAAAAAGGGGGGCGGGTTTCAGAAGAAAAAAATTCATAACTTTGTGAATTTACAAGATATCAAATCCGTTTAATTTTATTATAAATCCTCTTACTATTATCTAAAACTTTTATATTGACAAGTTTTTTATAGGACCAACCCTTATAGCAAAAAAAAAAGTAAAACAAAAAAATCCCTGCCGACTCCGCCTGCGAACAAGTTAGATTTCAAAGTGGGCGGTCTCTTATGGAACCCAATTGCGACAACATGGCAAAAGGTAATTTCTTCCGCAATTCCCAACAAACAGGCGCCTCACGGTCTGCATCTTCGAAATCTACCTGTGCCTGTAGGCCGAGCCGTCAGGGATATTTTTTTCTTACTTTTGCTTTTTAAAGAAAGTTTAAGCAGAAATTTATACAAAACATACTTCGTTTTACAAGCAATGAAAATTAACAAAATTCCTATGGTATTTTATGACAGTGCAACCTGAACTCATTTTTTAATAATACTAAATAACCCCTTACATTCAGTAGTTATTGTTATTAAAAGCAGTTAGAAAGTAACAAATAATTTAAGGGGATAAACTATGCAAAACTGTGTAAATATAAGTATCCTAAGTGTAAATGTATAAAAATTGGTCAAAATGTGTCAATTTTACACCTAAAGTATAAAAGTTGGTCTGTAATTGCTTTGATTCCTTAAATGCTCCTGCATTCCTTGTCAAAATAAGCTGACACTTTACAGAGGAAAATATATCAATTGGATGATTCACTAAATTCATTAATGCTGTGTAATTTAATCATAGTTATAATAATAATGTGTTTGGTTAATGGAGTATCAGAAGTCAGCAAATGTAAATGCTTGTGTGAAATGTAAACAGAGGCAGAAATTACTGAGGAATTTTTGGAGCAAACATCTTTTTCTATATAAAACTTTTGTTTTATTTTACCTTCCATATCTGACAGTTTTTCACTTACCGAAACTTTAGTGACACACTTAAATTATGATGCTAAAGAAATATGAAATATTTTTTAAAATTATTATTTATTGACATAAACAAGCTGCTCCATGCTCCATCACAACCAACACAAAAACAAAACATTTTTATATAATAAAAAAACTTATATTTCACTAAAAATTTATTTTGTGTTAAAAATTTACTGTTCATATTTTTCTTTATTATATATCAATATTAATAAAATATCAAAGTTTGATTTTTTTTTTTTTTAAACCTTTTCACTCCATAGGTACACACATGTGGACTTCTGTTCTTTCCAGTTTTAAAAATGATACTTTAACAGAATTGCAAATCTGATCTCAGAATGATATGTTTTGATGCTAAGATTTGAAATAATGATGCAAATAGATTAAAATTCTTACTCTGAAGTCAAATTTGAGACGAAATATTGGGTTGTTCGGAAAGTAATTTCGATTTTCCCCAACAGATGTTGTAATTGTATTTTTTCACAGCCAGCCTCACACTTAAGCCACATTGTCATTATATATTTTGACAGCTGATATAGCAAGGCTTGTTTGTTAAAAAAGTTTGTTTGATTCTGTGCAGTAGTTTTTGTTTGGTGTCCTATCAAATATGGAAAGTCGAAAGCAAGACTTTTGGCATATTTTACTTTTTTACTATCGGAAAAGCAAAAATGCTGTTCAAGCACGAAAAAAATTAGTCAATGTGTATGGAGAAGATGTATTAAGAGAATGCCAGTGCCAGAATTGGTTTGCAAAATTTTGTTCTGGAAATTTTTATGTTGAAGATGCACCACGTTCTGGAAGGCCAGTTGAAGCTGATGAAGACAAAATAAAGGCATTGACGGATGCAAACCGCCGAATAACAGTGAGATAGCTGAGAGATTAAAGTTATCGAATTCGACTGTTCATGATCACATGAAACGCCTTGGTTTAATTTCAAAACTCGATGTATGGGTTCCACATGCTCTTACAGAAGGAAATTTGCTCAGTCGCATTGATGTCTGTGATTTGCTTCTCAAACAAGAAAATGATCCATTTTTGAAGCGAATCATCACTGGGGATGAGAAATGGGTTGTCTACAACAATGTTAAATGCAAGAGATCTTGGAGTAAACAAGATGAACTGGCTCAAAGCACTTCGAAACCTAATATTCATAAAAAAAAAAAGGTGATGTTGTCTGTTTGGTGGGATTTTAAGTGAATAGTCTTTTTTGAACTTCTACCGGACAATACCCCGATCAATTCTGAAGTGGCCTGTCATCAATTGGACAAATTGAATGATTCACTCAAACAGAAAAGGTCAGAATTGATCAACATAAAGGATACAGTGTTCCATCAAGATAATGCGACACCTCATACAAGTTTGGTAACTCACCAAAAGATTTTACAGCTTGGATGGGATGTACTACCACACCCACCAAATTCTCCAGATCTGGCACCTTTGGACTATTATTTATTCAGATTGTTACAAAATTTTTTAGACGGAAAAATCTTTACTTGAAATGAGGACGTCAAAAATGACTTGGATCAGTTTTTTGTCAGCAAAGATCAGAAGTTTTATGAGCGTGGAATCATGCAACTGCCAGAAAGATGGCAAAAGGCTCAAAATGGAGAATGGATCAAAGTGGAGAATATATAATCCAATAAAATATTTATACACTATAAGAAAGTAGTCTTTCATTTTCACCATAAAAAAAAAAAAAAAAAAAAAGACTTTCCGAACAACCCAATAATTCAGTAATATTCAATAATATTACATTAATACCCAGTAGTGAAGAGGTTAAATTCTTCATTGGTTTGTTGAATTTTTGTTCAGATATATTCTTTAATTTTCTAATGGTATAATTAGGGTACATTTTTTCCATATTATACATTACATAAAAGCTCATTTCTCATGAATATAACATTGAAAATGATTATTTTTTTCCATTGCAATTCTCTGCAATTTTTTTTATTTCTGTTAACTCTTTCTCTTTTGTTAACATTTAAATTTGCAAATACAATCAGAATATTTTTGAAGCAAAAGCATATCTTAACTAATCAAGAGGGCCAGATCAATTTCTTTAAAAGCATGCCTTACTAGTATGAGGATATATGATTTATAATTGTGAGGAATAATTAATGCTTGCAAAATTTGTTCATTAAGAGTTTTAGCCACTTTACTTCTTTTCATTAGTTTAAATATTTGCACTGAACTTTCATTTCCCAACAGAAATCACCAACATTATCTGATTATAAGAGAACATTTTTATTATTTTTCTCAGACATTCTTTTAAAAAAAAATTCAAATGTAAAAAATATATCTGGATGAAATGCAACTATAATAAATTAAAACTAATAATTTAGAATGGTGGAATTAAATAAGAAAGAACAAAACCTCTTATCTAAAAAAAATTTGGGAAAATTTTTGTGTCACACCTGACATTTTCTCATGGCACCTTGACAAAACTTTTGCATCGCACCTGGAATTTTCTCATGTTACATTAGTGTGCTACGTCATGCTGGTTGATCAACAAATGAAGAATGTTGATTAAGAAATAAACACACACTAACCCTCAGCAACATGAACAAATGGAGACAAAAAAAATCATAATGTTGATTGTGATCTGACTTAAATAAGAAATTTCATCAATATTTTTCAGAATATTTAATAATTACATTTACATATATTCAAACTCAGGACAATAGCTAAATTTGACATGCAAAAATACTGCATAAATTTCAAGAACATAACAAAAACTGAATGCATGACAAAAGAAAACAATTCAACAAAGTGCCAAAGAGGAACCAACATTGGTGTGTTATTGCTAAGAAAGAGCAATATTTTCAGTGGCATCGGCAGACTTTATCTAATATTTTTTACATATGAAATGGGGTTTCCATAGTTATTTTACCTAAACACATTTTATAGTAATTCCTTTTGGCCCTTAGAATATTTTTGTGATAGTGGGCTCGCTCTTTTTTAAACTTTAACTGTTTAGCTCTTCTCTTTTTTCCATTAGTGCATTTTTGAAATTTTCTCCTGAGAGACTTGACAAAACTTCTCTGAATCCCTAGCTCAGAACTCCACCAAGGACCTTTAGTGGGAAGAAAAGAAAAAGTGTATGTGTTAGGGTTCCCTTCCTTTTACCAAAATTCAAGATAGGGACTAAGCACTTTTTAAAGGCATTTTTATTTTTATTTATTTATTTATTTATTTATTTATTTTTTAAAGAAGGATTGCTATTAAAAAAAAAAAAAAAAAGGTCAAGGTTAGCATGTGATTGTACAAAAGGAAAGAGAAGTGCAATAAATAGAAATAAAGAAAAAACATAAGAAAACTGCACTGTACTTTTCTTCCTTTTTTATTCTAAGTATTTAAGATTACCATAAGAAAACTACAACATAAAAGTTGCTTTAAAATCCCAGAAATAGTTGCCTAAATAATGACTTAAATGTCAAAAATAAAACCAAAAATACACAAAAAGTGAAAAAATTTTCTCTCATTTTTCTTAATATAGAATTTAACTATCCCCCACAAACAAAAAATTTCAGAACAAAGTATTCAATAAAATTATAAGATTAAAAATAACTAAATAAATAAAAAATTTTTAATAGCAAAACTTTTATATGATTGTCTGCAGCAAAAGTAGGTGCAAGCAAGAAGTAAAAATTCTGAAGGAAATTGTATCACTTGAAACCTTGAAAGCTGCATTCCGTTTTCAAAGAAATCATTAAGGACAATTGGTGAAAATTAAGAACTTATAAGTTAGGGATGCACAGAATATTCGGTATGCATTCAGTAATCAGTCATACTACCGAATATTTAGTTTGGCCAGATATCAAAATATTCGGGCAAATCAAATACAAAAGTTTTTATGACTACCTTCTTAAACTAGTCGTTGGGGCCCACCATAATACTTACCCATCATGTATATGTATAATGTAAAATATTAAAATAAAAATGTGTAAACTACTTATAAAATGCATTGCAATTCAAATAAAATCATGGCTTGATGACGTCATAAAAAGGCTCGATTACTGAATTGCTTGAAAGAGGTTTTTCCTTATAACTCCAAAAATAATACTCTTATTAACTAGCGGTTTATTGCATCTGATTAAGCGTCAAATTTCCAATTAAAATATATATTTGAAGTGAAATTTGGATGAAATACAGGGTCATAAAAAATCGAAGAGTGTGGAAAATAGGATTACAAATATCTCGGCAACTCATTATCCGATCGACTTCATGTTTTATGCAAAATTTATGTTTTTTTATTGTCTTTTATATTTACTCCTTAAAATAAACAATTTCGAAAATTTTTATATACCTTTTATCAGAACGAATATTTCGAGAGTCCGAAAAAAAATGTTCCGGTTAATCGAGGTTATTGAAATGGGATAAGCTTCTTCCCATTATTACATACTAAGTACATACCAAATTGCAAGTATCTATCTCAATTTGTTCGGGAGATAGAGCGTTTACAAACACACAGACGGACGGCAAAAATTTTTTTTTCTAAAAATATGTTTTTTGGAATCTCCAGTGTCTGAAACGTGTAAATCCGTCAAATTTTTTTTTTCGATTTTCAAAACGATTACAAGACTTACCCTATACTACGTATGATGGGTAAGTAATAATGACTCAAAGCACAGATTTTTTTTCCGTGTAACCAAACTGGTGATAGGTTTCACAGTGTACATATTACTTGCGAAAAGGTCTTGTTCATCAAATGGAAGTACTTGGGTAAAAATAATGTAAAATTGTTAAAAAAAAAAAAAAATTCCTTTTTTATTTTATTGTTGTAATTATTAGGAAACCAATTCAATCACAGGAATCAATAACCTAATATATTTTTTTTTACAACATTGTATTGATGTCATACGTTATTTCATTGTTTATTATCTGTAGTAGCTATTTTGACATAGAAACACAGTAAGAGTTGTTTTACAAATAACCAACAAACATTTTTTATCATTTCTCATATCCTAAACCAACCTAAAAGCAACTGTAATAGTTTTTAACCATAAATAATTACAAGCCATAAAAAATTAATAGGTCTAATGAATCAAAAATCTTGTCTAATGGATATTTACAGGTGGTCCTCGGCTTGTGATATTTCAATTTTTGAACACATTTCAGGAACTAATTATTATGAAAATTAAGAACTTAAAGTTAGGGATGCACTGAATATTCGGTATGCATTCAGTAATCAGTCATACTACCGAATATTTAGTTTGGCCAGATATCAAAATATTCGGGCAAATCAAATACTTAAACTTTTTTTAAATATATTTTTTATATTAAAACCTAACATAATTTCTATTTTTATTAAATTCCTACTATTAGCTCACACTCTCTATATATTTATATATCTTGTTTGAATTTTCAATTGTTAATAAAATATTTTCTATTCATCCATTCAAGTTCAAATAAATTTTTTAAAACTTGTACTGGATGACAATTGATGTTAATACAGTTTTTTCAAATAATAATTCATTAATTAAATTTAATTAATTTTAATTTTATATTTCATTTCTGTTCAAAAGTATAGACTCACTCCATATTTATAGTCTCATCTTCACACGTAAAAAGATAATGAGGCTGTTCACGGACGAAGATCAGGTGGCTCGCGGGCGAAGGAGACTATAAATGTGGAGTGAGTCTATACTTTTGAACAGAAATGAAGTATAAAACTAAAATTAAATAATAAAATTTAATTAATTAATATTTGAAAAAAAAAAAACTGTATTATCGTTAACTGTAACATCGCTATGGCACTTTATTGTGAAGTTTGGTCATTTTTGAAATTCAATATTTGAAAAACGGCATAATCATTAGATTTTAAATTTATATCAAGAAAAATAGAACTTTTTTTACCTTTCTAACGCAGTTTGTCTAACAATTTTGTGAGAAATACTTTTCGAGCTATTAATTTTTGGTATTTTAGCTATTTATTTTTTATTTAATTTTTAATACATTTAAAAAATTTCTCTTATGTAAGATATTTAGCAGGATATAAATTTAGGAATAAATACCATCCGTGGCGAAGCGTGTAGATCGCTGGAAAATTTTTTCTATTTGACCTAAGTAGGAACTGACTTTAAAAAAAAGTTTTTATATTACTTGAATCATAATACTTAAGCAAAAGAGATTGCTTTTACATTTTTTATTTGCTGCTTGAAAAGTGACACTTAAGAAAATTAACTTAATGATGACATTTATAAGAATTAATGATGTGTAAATGTACGGTTTCTGAATATTGTCTGGTAATAATCTGTTTTTTGCTTTTTCACAAATAGGGTGTTTCTGAACAAAATGGAACAAATTTTTAGGAGTGATTGATAATAAACATCAATACAAACAATTTTAGTAAAGAAACTAGAATCACAATCAAATTTATTTGCTCAAAAATACAGTGTATCTTACTCCAAGCCAAACTTTGATTTTGTTTGTAACTTTAACAATAATGAAGATATTGTAACAACAATATTTTCAATAGATTTACTTTGTTTTCTGTAAAATATGATGACATGAAGAGAAGAGCTGGAAATTGCACATATTATTCACATCCAAACAAGACAGAGCTAAACATTCTATTACTCAGAATGCAACTGGTAGTACATACATTGCGTCACTGACCAATATTCAGTCACTTCCAATGATGTCATCACATTTCATGCAAAGCAAAGTTAATATGATGAAAAACTTGCTAAAGTATTTTCATTGTTGTTAAAGTTCTGAATGACAATTTGGGTTCAGTATGTACTGAAAGACTCTGTATTTTTGATGGAATAAGTGGATTGTTATGCTGGTTTCCTGTTCATCTTTTTTTTTTTTTTTTGTCTTGACTGCAATTGTCTCTCCTGAAAGTTTGTTTCAAAATTTTAGAAACGTGCTGTTTGTATACTGAAACACTGAACTGTATGATACATATCTGAAAATAACTGCTCACTCCAGACACTGCTCTCTGTTGCATTTAAAAGCTTCATTGCTAAATCACAAGGAGCAGGAAAGTTATTCTTGCTGAATTGCCACCAGTTGAATATATATATTTTAACTCTAGTCCCTTCCTCACAAATAAAAACTACATGAACCAAATATTTCCCTTCTAATTCCTTCAAAATTTTTCTTGATTATAAAATATTTGATTTAGAATATATATATTATTATAATTCACACAGAAGCCGGCATGAAGTTTAAAGTTTTATTAATTAAAAAAGTTTTTATGACTACCTTCTTAAATAATGACTCAAAGCACAGATTTTTTTTCCGTGTAACCAAACTGGTGATAGGTTTCACAGTGTACATATTACTTGCGAAAAGGTCTTGTTCATCAAATGGAAGTACTTGGGTAAAAATAATGTAAAATTGTTAAAAAAAAAAAAAATTCCTTTTTTATTTTATTGTTGTAATTATTAGGAAACCAATTCAATCACAGGAATCAATAACCTAATATATTTTTTTTACAACATTGTATTGATGTCATACGTTATTTCATTGTTGTTTATTATCTGTAGTAGCTATTTTAACATAGAAACACAGTAAGAGTTGTTTTACAAATAACCAACAAACATTTTTTATCATTTCTCATATCCTAAACCAACCTAAAAGCAACTATAATAGTTTTTAAGCATAAATAATTACAAGCCATAAAAAATTAATAGGTCTAATGAATCAAAAATCTTGTCTAATGGATATTTACAGGTGGTTCTCGGCTTGTGATATTTCAATTTTTGAACACATTTCAGGAACTAATTATGTTCAAAAGCCAAGGACCTCCTTCTGTATTTCAATTGATACATTAACAGTTGAATCATAAACGCTCCTATACTCAAACTATTAGGAGAGGAGATCATGTTATAGGACAAATACACAAAAAGTTTCTTTTAAATTATACATTAAATAAAACAAAATATTTACTAACATATTTGATATGTAAATTTATTACAGTTAATAAATAATATAAAATAACCATAAAGTAAAAAAAAAAAAAAAAAAAAAAGCTTTACATTTTTTAATCAACAAATTGTGACATATTAACTAAGACATCCAGGGCCCAACTAGCACGTTTTTGTGCCCCTTAGATTGGTTGATTTACTGATACTAGTTTTTTTTATTTATTTATTTATTTATTTTTTTTTACATATTGCACGCTTATTCGAAAATAAAAAAAATTACGTTTTCCAGAAAATTAAAAAACGGTTCCAGGAATAAAAATAAAATATTTTTTCTATTATTTATTGAAATGTACTTTTAACTACAGATTGAGATATATTTTTGTCATTTTATCATATTAATATCTGAAATATCACATTTTTTCAGCTGTGTCACTTTTCTAATAAAATGTGCAATATGATAAAATTGAATGACTTGATAAATACAGTACACAAATTAGTAGAAAATAACAAGAAGGCTACTTATTAATGATGTTATTGATATTAAATGAGAAAACCAAACTGATACTGAGTGCAAACAAAAGTCCTAAAAGAAATTAAAATGTTGGCACAATTATGATTTTTGTAAATGGAAATTTAGATGAAATTATGAAAATTTTTGTGCCCTTCAGACATTTTGTGCCCAGGGCAAGGGCCCCGGGTGCCCGTGCGATAGTCAGGGCCTGAAGACATCTTAATTTACTATTACCTAATTAACTATTACATCTTAATTTTATATACTTTAAAAAATGCAGGGATCTGTCTGCATATTGAAAGATGAACAAACTTTAAAATCTTCAATACTAACTCCTAATTTTGAGATCAAAATATGTCTAAACCCTCAAATCAGCCTTAATATAAATTTTTGAGAAGTTTCTATAAATAATTCTGGAGAAGAAAAATTCATTTCCACTAGAAAAAATTGGACAAATATTTGAAGTTGATTTCAAAATTAAAATCTATTCAGACTGAATATAAATTTTTCATAGAACTTTACAATAAAAAATATAATATTAAAAAAGACTAAATAAATGATTTAATTGAATGGCTCCATGCAAAAAGGGCTTCAGTCAACTAAACCAGTTTTGGGAAAATTGAAAAAAAAAAAAGTATTGCTGTTTTAAAAATATTAAACCCATCATAATGATTTTTTTTCCTTTATAGACAAAAATTATACTAATCAAACACCACTATGAAAATTTTTTTGTTTAAATCTACCTTATAAGAACAAAAATTTGTGGTTAACTCAATTTTGCCAACTTGGTGACTGAAGCTCTTTCTGCATGGAGCGATTCAATTGTTCTGTTAAATAGTTTAGACTGCTGTTACATTTATGAATATATATATTTTTAATTAATCAACTTTTCAATGAATATGGTTCCGCAAAATGTAGTGCTGATTTATTTTTTTATTTTTAATCTTAATTCAAAAATTGCTTAGAGGAATAAGAAGAAATTTTATATACACATATCAGAAAGGGAAAGCCTCTAGAAATAAATTTCTAAATCTTTTCAAACATTAAATTTCCAAATTCATATTTCATTAATAAAAATTATAAAAAGGCAAAATAAAAATAAAATATTTTTTTTTAGTATTTAGTATATTTAATATAAGACACTGCAGAAAACATATACATGAAAAATAAATAATAATTACAAGATGAGAATGAAAATATTAAAATATAATTTAACATTAGGCAGTCAGAACATTTGTATAATTCTCAAACTTTTTCATTAAATCGCTTTAAATCTGGTATATGAAATTAACACTAATCTATTTAATTACTAACACTAATCTAATTAACACTAACTAAAAATAAAAAAATCCCAGCACACGTGGGTTTTTACTAAAAAAGATATATTTTTTAAAACCCCATTTGTTTTTCTTTTTCTGTTGTAACTCAACCCATGTGGGTTCTTTTGTTCGTTATGTTTTATTTAAAACCCAATACACAGGGTTTTTTAAACCCTGTTTCGCATTGCTGACAATGTCTTTTTCTTTCTTTTCAAGCCTGTGTTTTTTCATGCTACATAAATTAAATAAAGATGCAAGATTAATAAGATTATTTTTAAGATTTTAAGATTGACAGAATGGTCACAAAAGTTGATCGATGCATACCAGCAGCAGCAGCTCGTGACAGGCTTTTTTAGGGATACTAATTGCCTGGCGGAAATATTTATTTATTTCTTACCATTATTTTTTTAAAGAAATCTTTTCCTTGTTTAATGGCAGATTTTTCAACCAATAAATAAGACAAAGATTTCTTTAAAAAAAAAATAGTGGTAAGAAAAGAATAAATTTGGCAGCCATGCATTTAGTGTGCCAAATAAAGTCAGTCGCAAGCCACCACTGTATACCAGGAATATGTAAATTGAACAACAGTTATTAAAGAAATGCGATGCAGAATCTGAAATCAAGTTTGTGTGAGTGTGTGTGTGTGTGTTCTTTGCCTATAGCACCGTTTTAGGGCTTTAAAATCAGGAATATATCATATCATATACTTTTATGCACAAATTTCACAATATGAACTATACTTTGCCTTGGAAGAATTTAAGTGCAGAGTTTTTATCATTTAGTCAATTGCTAAATTGTGTAAGCCATATTATTATTTTTTTTTTTTGTATAATCACCTTGTAAATGGAAAATTTGAGAAGAAAAGTAATTTATAAGTAAGAATTTATAATTGGATTACTATACTTATTGACGAAAAATAAACAGTTTACACATTTGGTGCTTTGATGCAAAGCTGAGCCTTTTGTGTTTGTCTAATAGAAAAAATACCTTAAAATTAGTATTCATTCTAAAAAGAAAAAATGCATTTTAGAAGCAGAAAAGGGACACTAGTTCAGTTAGAAAAAGGCATTATTTCAAGAGAAAATGTATTATTATGTTTAGTAAAGATTAAAAAAAAGAGAGAGAGAGAGAGAGAGAGAGAGAGAATAATCTAATTTTTAGGTAGTAACATTAATTTTGGATGACTTTATAAATTATAAATAAAAAACAGCTAAATTATAACATGAAAGCATGTTCCTGTGTCTTTTCTAGAAAAAAGAGGAAATTCTACAATTTTTGAAAACTCTTAGGCAGATGGATTTAAAAAAACTGTGGTATGCAGAGTTGTATAATATAGAAGCACGTGCGCACGGTGTGTGCAGAAAATTTTCTTCAAAATTCAGAATTTTGCAGAAAATGTTAAAAAAAAAAAAAATATTAAAAAATTAAAAATATTCCCTAATTTTATGTTCGATTTATTTACTGTTTGCGCACAATTCAAAATTTAAAGATGCAAAACATTGTTGTGACATTAAAGACGCTTGCGAAGAGGTCAAAATATTAAGGACTGGGTTGTTTCTAAATGCATTGACAAAATAATTGATAATTCAGCTCTTCCTATCATGGATTAGGACTGCTGCATGGATTAGCATGGATTATCACTTTATTATTATTTTTAACCAAAATAATTATTCTTTAATTAATATTAATTAATTTTAAATGGTAATTATTTTAAACTACTGTTTTTAATTTATATCGTCAAAATAATACAACACGTAATTTTATTAAACATTAAATTAATTTGCAGAAAGTTTTTGACTCAATACTTATGTGTGCAGAAAGTTTTTGGTTTTATACAAGTCTGGTGGTATGGGATTTTTTTTTTTAAAGACAGATCTCCAAGTACAATCAAGGATGCAATTTACTATTTTTAAAAAGGACAGGACACTGCACCCTTAAATAATAGCCAAGAGGGAACACCACTTAAAATGTCCATTTTTTTAAATTAAATTACAAGGGAAGCTTTAAAACTATTATACTAACTAGTCAAATTTTACTGAAAAAAAAAATTGGATTTGCTATTTTAGGATAATAAACATAACATAACATAACAGAAATAAACACTTTAACTAACATAAGTAAAAAAACATAACATGCTGAGTATAAAATATTATCCTTTTTCTTTTACCCCATGAGTAAACAAAAAAATTTAAGACTCATTACAAAATTTTGCAAAAGTGTACAGTCCTTACTGTTCACCTGCATGCAGCATAACTGTACAATTAGATCCAAATTCAGTAAAGCCAAACTATATTGTCTAGCATCTAAATCAATGAAAACTGATGACTATGATTATCATCTTGTGGTATTTTTTTTAATGTGCAACTTATTCACAGATAGTTTGAAGTTTGGAAGTTGTCTTATAGGACAGACAGAAATTAAAACCAATCAATGTTGACTATATCCTGTCTTATTAACCAAAACATACCAAGGGCTGATCCAAGCAAATATCGGGTTTTGTTTGGGCCCGCACCCCCCCCCCCCCCCCCCCTCACAGAATTTCATTCCAAAAAAGCAAACACCCCCTTTTCTTAAAAAAAAAAAAAAAAAAAAAAAAAAAAAATTATATATATATATATAATCTAAATTTTTTGAACTAATCTTTTGGTTATACAATGTATTTTTTTATCACACCTATATGATAACTGGTGTTTTTTCATTAAAAGATTTAGGATTTTTGCTGAAATATTTGTACACAGAAAGGAACACTTAGATTTGAAATGTATAATTTGCAAATAAAATAGGTTACATACAGCAAAAAGGAAAACTTTAGCAGGGGGTCTTTAAAAAGTTAGTAATAATAAGTGTTTAGTTTGAATTTAATTATCTGAATTTTATCATTCGTTACACAATTTTATTTTCCCTACTCACAAAATGTAGACTCAAGAGAAAAAAAAAAAAAAAAAAAAAAACCTACATTGATCCCTGCCTAGGGCATCTTTAATTTTATTCCTTACAGTAATTCATATTTTAATTTTTTCCCCTTTATGGGATTCACCATGATATTAAAAAACAGAAAAAAGGATGCCAATGCAGCTTAACATTCAGTAATAAAGAACATATTTTTATAATTATCAAAAACTTATGAAAATAAAAATAAACAAACTTACCATGTGTTTCTGATTCTTTAGGAGTCCAAAGAGCACTACGTACAAATCTTTTAGCAGCCCCTTTATCCAAAGTAGGTGCTTTACCTTTGTCAGCTATTTCTTTGATATGAGTGACATAATATTTATATCTCTCCTGTAAAAAGTTCAGAAAAGTACTAATTAGGAAATGAGCTATACATTTAGGTATATATACAAACTTTATAAAAACCTTCAACTGAAATTGTTACTCAATACATTTTAAATACAAGATATTTATAAAATATGGGGGCATTTTTGTTTTCAATTTACCTATTCTGATTTAGTTACTAAAATACTAGCATATCTGCAAACATCCAAATTCAGTTGCATGAGGCCGTTGGCCTCATGCAACTGAATTTGGAGATGAGGCCGACGGCATCCCCCCCCCACAAAAAAAAAACCTTATCTGAACTGCTGTTCAGATAAGTGACAAAAAAAAAATTGAGAATTTTCCTAAAATTAAAAAAAAAATTCTAAAATTTTGAAATGACCAAGAATCACGTACAAAGCAACTGCCTTAAAATTTTTGGAAGAATAGAAATTAGAAAAAAATTTTTAGAGTAAAAGCATAACCTTAAATACATAAATTTTACAACAACACTTACTTTTTGCAAGTGTAAATAAATGAGAATACATCAAGATAAAAACAAGAAATAACTAACATAATAAATAATACTAATAACAACATAATATATAAAGAATTCAATATAATAAATAATAAAGATGGAAATTAATTCCATTGAAAAACTGAAGCTTCATATTTTCTAGTCCTCACTAAAATTCAGTCCTCTTTCGTTTTTATTTTAATTTGAGATTGACCCCACTCTAATCTATGGTGCCACTCTTTCCGTGGTCACACTGGAGATCAGAGCTATTTTATTCCATGAGTGGAATATTTGTGATAGCTACCTTATTGACACAGTAAGTAATTTTTTTGTATATACCTTATTTATGTTCATACTACACTTCATGGTATATACACTATTTTGGCACCAAAATTGTAATATTCTCCAATTCATCATATATCGATATACCAAAATTCACCAACACTTTTGTAAATAGAATTCATTGTAAGCAGTTCACTCAATCAATTTTCAATTTGTTAACATTTTGTAAATACAGTTCAATGTAAGCAGTTCACTCAATCAATTTTCAAATAGTCAACATTTTTGTAAATAGAGTCCTATTTTGTCTTACTAATAACATTTCTCAACATATTTCTAATATATTCTCTTAATAAATAATAACATTAATAAATTTCTTCCAATAATAAATAATATCAACAAACTTCAATAGCTATTCTAACAATATATCACAATAAATATTACATTCCATATAAAATTCTTGGTTGAGGGAAAAAAAAAATACATAGCAAAATTTGTTTCCTTACTTGGAAAAGATAAGGAAATAATTTTTTGCTAGCCGAATTGTGTATAAAAAAAAATAATAATATATTATATTTCCAATACTAAATAATTTAGATGCCCAAATATTTAGATAGGAATCACTCAACCAATAATTGTGAACAATAATATCCCTTTTTGATACTCCTCTTTTAACTACTAAATCTATCGCATAATCGGGTATAGCTAATTACCAAAAATTTCAAGTGTAGAATCATATGCTTCTTTTTACACTTTTTTAAGTAAATAAGCAAAATAATAATAATAATAATAATAATAGTTGTTAGACAGATGACAGAGAATTGGAATATAAAGCTATTATATTTACACTATTGCAATCCTTATTTTTCAATTAATCTCTTCAAAACACTTCACTATAATATCACAATATCAACCATCAGAATAATATAGAATATCAGCATTCAAGAATAATTCAAGACCTTTACTGTATTGAACAAAATAAATATAGCTAATGCGAATACATTAAATAATATAAATAATATTTACTAAAAACTGTAATTATATAGAATATTTAATTTAAATTTAATAGACTCAACAAAATAAGTACCAAAACTAGTTGATCAGGCTAGAAGACACCTAGTAATGTTCAGAAGTTATTGTTTACATTTTAAAGTTAAATTGAATTACACAAGTAGTATCCCTGTGTCGACCCAAGAATATACCCGGTAAAAAGAGCTTGCATTTAATTTTAGAAAGGTTTTTTTTTAAAAATTCTAGTTATTGTAAATAAAAACTTTCGGAAGAATTTAATATATTGTTTTTACTAATGTTTAGTGTTGTGAACCTGTATGTGAAGTTGTTTGTGTTGGTTTTTGTGTATTTTCATGAAATAATCTGAAGTCATCTGGAAAATAATATGGTCGCGAATTGTTCCATGCTTCCAAATTAAGTCCATTTAAAAATAAAAATTAATTTTAAAAATCTTATCTTAATATAAAACAAAAATCCTTTCCTGAAATGTTCAAATGTTTTTCTATAAATTTATTAAAATAATCACAAAATATACCCAAGATATTGAAATAATTGCTGAATAGCATTGTTAGAAAACACAATAATAAATTCATTTACAGTAAATAACAATAAACAACATAAGAATTGCTGCAATTAATCACCAAATTACGTAAAGGATCTAATATTCTGTTATTTAAAATACAAACCATCAATTATTTCCAAAAAGTTGAAAATGACTTTTTTTTTTTTTTCTTTTCTTAACTGAAAGAGTTAATTCTATTATTACATCATTTTGCAACATTTTGTAAGTTGTCATGATTTCAGAAAATTTTCTTCAGAGTGGGAAAAAAAAAAAAAAAAACAATTGTCTGCTTAAAATGTAAAATGCAATTAATTTAATCTCATTCATCTTTCGGTTACTTCTATTAGTATGAATATAAGAAGATATTCTATTTTCTTTAAGTCCCGATCTTAATAACATTTAAATAACAACAATAGAATCTAAATAATCACTAACAATAAAATAAAAACTCTTATCAAAATATTCGAACAGCATAAAATCAACAAAATAAAAATATCAACCATAAAAACAAAAACTTACAAACTGCCGTATGTCTTCTTTTCCATTTTTACTTGGCTGCATGTCCATATTATAGAACTCTCCAACAGCACAAAATAAGAAATCAACAAAATAAAAATATCAATCTCTTTTCCATTTATTCCGATCTGATGGCTAAACAACAACAGCGCTGTGATAAGTGAAGTCTATATACTGGCATATAGTCGACTAAAAGAAAAATATCTGGCAATCCTGGTCGACTTAAAAAATAACTATGTCACGATTTCATGTGAATCACCTTATTTTTTGTAAATTAAACTATCAAGGTTAGAGGTTTCCACCTAGGAGTTTGCAGTCGTAGCGCCGATAATCCCAATTCATGGTGTGCTTACTGAAGGAAATAATAAGGCAGTCGATTCCAATCCACAGTTTATTAGAAATCCAGAAAAACTCTGAGGCTATGCGGCGAGAGATTCCGAGGCCGGGAGAAAAGCCGGTTTGGCGCGCATCTCTGCCCTCCGTCATGCTTCAAGAAAAGGTTACCAAATCTGGTTCTCTGTGGTGAAACCAGTTTCTAGCATTCCCTTTTGTCTGATGGTTGGCCCTCACTCCTAAGTCTGCTTAGTTTAGTGAAAATTTAAGTAGTGTTTTATAAATTCGTTTTGAACTTTTACTTTTTCTCTCGATCACAATGTCAAAAAGAAAATCCCTTAGTGTTGTGGATAAAGTTGAATTGCTGAAGGATGTAAATAGCAGAATGCGAAAAAAGACATTTCTGCTAAATTTGGTATTCCCGCAAGCACATTGTTGACTATTATAAAAAATCGGAATGCCGTAATGAAATCCTATGAATGTATTGAACCTAACAGAAAACGTGCACTTATGCATGCACTTACATGCAGCAGACGAGGCCGTTTTAAAATTGATAAAGAGTGCTTGAGACCAATACTTGCCTTTCTCTGGTCCTCTCATAAAAGAGAAGGCATTGGAGTATGCTAAATGTTTTGGATGTGATGAATTTCAAGCACTTTCCGAGTGGCTTGACAAATTTAAGAAAAGGCATGGCATCAAGGAAAAGGTTATTTCCGGAGAAAATAAAAGTGTACCTGAAGCAGTCTGTGATGACTGGAAAAGCAACAATTAGAAAAAAATTCTAAAAGATTATCAGCCCGATGATATTTCTAATGCTGATGAAATGAGACTCTTTTATAAGTGTTTACCCAACAAAACTCTGACTTTCAAAGACGATGATTGTCATGGAGGCAAGAACACTAAGGACAGAATAACAGTACTGGTAGGTGCTAACATGAGTGGCAAAGAAAAACTTCGATTATTGGCAGTAGGTAAAAGTAAGAACCCTAGAGTATTAAAAAATGTAACATCTTTAGAGGTTGACTATTGTTCCAATAGAAACTCATGGATGACAGGTGAAATTTTTGAAAAGTGGATTTTGAAATTGGATAGAAAAATGAGTGATCAAAATAGAAAAATTGCTTTACTTGAAGACAATTGCCCGGCTCATCCTAATGTGTCTTCAAAATTATCAAATGTCGATTTGCTTTTTCTTCCCCCGAACACCTCTTCAAAATTGCAACCAATAGACGGTAATTCAATTCGAGGAAAATGTTCCTCATGAAGTTTTTAGTGGACTGAATAAATGCGAACATTTCTTTGATGAACTTTCCGCAAAAGTGGCTGTTCAGCAAGATAATCGTAGTTTTTTTAGCAGAATGTAACTGTGAGCATTGTAACCACTGTCTGGATTATTGTTTTTATAAAAGGTATTTAGTACTCAATAAACCTTTCATACTAATTCATTTTTTTCATTATTAACTTTCATTTAATGCAATTCGCATTAGAAATGCAGTTCCGTATACAAAAATTAGCTTTAATTTTAATGTTTTAGGAGTAATTACTTTAAAATTCAAATCGCTTCTATATATCGAATTTTTTTCCGGAAATTTGCTACTTCAATATATGGAGGTTCGACTGTACATGTATCTAAAATTGACCTGTAAAATGTTAGTTATATTTCTGAAACAAAATAATACCATCATTGATTAAAAACATTTTTCACTATAATGAACTAATGCCACAACGAATTATGCATGAAGAATTGTTTCGCGATGGATTGTGCGCAACAAATTGATGCAACGCCGTAAGTAAACACAATATGTGTGTGAAAGATTATTATTATTATTTCTTTTTAAACATTTAGTCAATGTATAAAATAATATTTAAAAACTTATCACTAAATTTTGCACAAAAATGCACAATTTTACAGTTCTCATAAGGGGGACAGTGCAAATTTCTGTTCTTGGGTATCAATTCTGTAAAAAAGTTGACTTTGCTAAAATTTATTATATTTTTGTGAAAAATAAAATTTTGTAAAGAAAAGTCAAATCTTGTTACTTGAATCCAATATTTAAACCAAGCATTTATTAATATTAACTTTTTCAAGACCTGCCGAAATTTTCTTTTCTGGTCAGTTTGTTTTGTTTGCAAATTACACATTTTAAATTCCAACAAAATAAAAATAATTAATGAAGAGTTTACTCTTATAGAATAGAACATAATTTTCTGAAGAGCCTCTTTTATTAAGAGGAATTTTGTGAAAGGGCTTGTTTTAATTAATTTGAATTTTGTGAACCCAACTTTTGCCTGAATCGACCCCTGGTCATATAATCAAATTTGGGCATTGTACAATCAAATGGTACATATTGTAAGCATCTGCTAGTAGAGTAGAGTACTATACCAACACATTAAATTTCATGCAATTAAGCAAATTTATATATATATATATATATATATATATAAAAGAAAGTTTCGCTCTGTGTGTGTGTCTGTTGGCGATGGCTAGGAAAATCTAGCCCACCTAGAAGGCTGGAAATTTAGGTGTGGATAGTCCAAGGTCTGGCCATGTGCACCTGAGCCTCAGAATTTTAATATTTTGATAATTAGCCTAGACATTAATTAGATTCTCATTAACCATCGCTTCTAAAATATCTTTTAAATCAAAATGGCGAAAGAAACGGACAGGGGCATTGGATTTGCAACCGGAAATGAACGAATTCGAAATTATTTAACTAATTAGCGAATTTTAAGAAAACTAATTGAGATATCAAATTGAAAATTTCTGAGCATATGTAAAAAAATATTCTGTATCTGACTATGTGATTTTTGAAAAATTCGGTTGGTAATTTTTTTTAATTTACGCAAAAAACTGCCAAAAATCTGCCGGCGCCAGTTAAAACGATCCAAGAAATTTCCAGACAGGGATCGGCTTTCATTAAAAACTGAACTACAAAGAGATCTGTTTCTCTGGCCGATCCCTCTCATTTAGTTTGCGAAAATGAAAGGAAATAACTGCCAAATTTTATTAATGAACAAATATTTAGGTAACTAATTAAGATAGATTTGAAATTGAGATCGGGAAGGTGTGTCATCTGCCGGCTATTTTAGCGTAGTGTCTTCGTTATGTTCTAATTATCAGAAAAATGTAATTCTTTTTTCAATGATCACGTTAATGTACATGACGGCGGTTCTCTTGAACAAATTATTCATTATATTTGCGGGTATGGTAAGGGAGGGGGTTAACGCCTTTCTCTGAGATTGTAATTATCTCGGGCCCGGGCAACGCCGGCCGGGTTAGCTAGTATATATATAAATAAATGAAAGAGACAGGGAACTGCTCAATTTAAATAAATGTATTAGGCAATGTTTCAAAGAACTGTTAAACACATAGTATTTTTCGTAACAGCATCTTATGAATCTTAATTATATTTGATTCTGGAAATACTCTATTTAAACTAACACATTTAACAGAAAAATACATTACCAATTCTCCTTTAATTTTATGTTCTTTAGGATTAATACCCAGGGTATTCAAGTACACTAAAAAGGAAACAAAAAATATAAGAAGAATGCAATATTAAGAATATAATAATGAATAACTTTTATACATTACTCTAAATGTAATATTTATACAGTTCAGTTGCAAAATTTAGGATTCATACCTAATTCATTAATTTTTAGTTAAAAGTATGAATAGATTTTAGTCTTTATTGAACTAAGATTAAATTCACAAAAGTTATTATAAAATCAAAATGATTATCTTTTTTATCATTCTTTTTACTAGTATATTGAAAGTTTGTTGTGAACAAAAAACTCAACTCTCTCATTTAAGTTAACATTAAAATTTTTAAAAAATCAGAAAGAAAACTTAAATGTTATTTATGTATATTTTATTTTCAAACTACAAACTGTGGCCAGTAAAAAACAAGAACAAAAAATCATGCGTCAAGCATAGATTATGTAACACTTTCCAATGCTTCCAAAATAATTTTACGAATCATACTCTTTAATAAGCTAAAAGATAACATCTAAGTAATCCGAATACTTTTATTCAGCCCTGTATAGGATCTATAGATTTGTATATATACTACATAGGATGCTAAATTTTAGTTCAGTTAGGAAACACGTAGCACAGTTTAAAATTCTCCGTCTGGAGTTAAATAATACGGAAATGTGTTCCCGAACTTTTGTGCTTCCCTGTATAGGATCTACAGAATTTATACACACCACGTAATATACAAAAAGCGATTTAAAATTAAAATCGCGTTCAGTAACTTAAAACGCACGTCCAGGAATTATTGTTAACATACAGTAGAGAATTCTTTTGTGTGACCCTGTAAATGAACGATGACTGCTATACACACAATATTCTGTAGTAAGTCTCTTGTAATGAACCTTATATAAATTTCAATGCGTTTAAAATAGGGAAACATTATTTAAATAAACCGCAGACGATTTTTCTCCATAGACGTAATGTAACGGAATTCTTTTGACTGTCCCTGTAAAGTAAGTATAAGTGCTATGCACACCCAATTCCATATTAAGCTTCTTCTAATGGACCTTAGTGATATATATAAATTTCAAGGTGTTTAAAATAGTGAAACATTATTTAAATAAACCACAAATGATTTTTCCCCATAGACCGCAATGTAACGGAATTCTTTTGAGTGTCCCTGTAAAAAAACTATAAGTGCTACACACTTCCGTTGAAATAGGGAACATGCTATAGATAACGATTATAACATATAAAAATTGCAGGGCAATCCGAGCATATTTACGGGAGTTAGAGCACGGACAGACGGCAGACGGCCAGACAAACCGAAGTCATAAACACTTTTCAACTAGGTTGGAAAGTGTTAAAAAGGTATAAGCGCCAAAGGATTTAACAAGTAATTGCATATTACTTTTGGTAGCATTTAGCGGACTAATCAGTAGGGCTGGATTATTTATCAATATATCGATCAAATAACTATTGCTATTTCTTAGTTATCGCAATAACAATATCTACACTCTGACACCGACGATATATCCAATGGCGGATCTAGGGGGGGGGGGGGGGGGGGGGGGCGATCGCCCCCCCCCTTGGGCTGATAAAGGGTCGCTATTTAAAGAGTCTTATTTTAATACATAATATCATAAAATTGCCCGCCATGACGATTGAAATAATAGGGAATCGAATAGCGTCTTTCATTTTTCGATTAAATGTACTGCATTTCAACTTCTAGTTAGTATAATCGATTTCTGTATTGTGATGTCCCTTCCCCATAAGTGATACTAATACGGAAGAACTGAAACCAAATTCTCAGAGTTCGAAGTCCAACCGCAAATCCTCATCTTTTCTGATCAAAACTATCCGTCTACATTCATGAATCATGCAAATGGAAGCAGCGTCTGAGGTTTGTTTCATTTAGTTCGGTATCGTATTGATGCAAAAATGACAATGAAGCAAATTCCAAATTAACGATTCGGTACTTCGAGTCAGAGAGAGAGAATACCCGTTACTCAGTAACAATACGTACGGTTTGCAACAGCTCTACAACAGATAGATTTGTCTTCAAATTTTGTGGTGTGTTTGAAAAAGTGAAAAAAAAAGTATAGCGTTGGAGCATTATGTGCGATTCAGTAAGAAAACGGAAGAAAAAACAAAGTAATATCGAAGCAAATCATGCCGCTAAAATTATGAAAAAATGGCTAATAAAGAGTGATAAAGATGAAAAAGGTAAAAACATATACTATATACGTTTATTGTTTTTGTTAATATTGTTCTATAAACCAAACTCGTTTTCTTTTTCCTGACATATTTATAAAATTGTTGTTATTCATAATCATACCTGGATCAAAATATAAGATCGGTGGCATGAAGTAATGTTTTAAAAGCGCCCTGGGCAATCTTAAATATTTTAATTGCCCCAGGATTTGCGTCCCCTTCTTAGTGGCTACTGTAGTTTATTATAATATAGTTTTTTAATCATAAGTTATTAATTGGTTATAGTTAGAAATATTTCCCATTTATAGGTATGAAAAGAAAAATATATATCACATTCCTTAGAACTTGGAACCTGAATCAAATTGCCTGAATATTTCGCGCCGGTAAAAATGAGAGTAATTTGTAAATTTATTAGAAAATTTCACATTGTCGGGCGGAAAAAATTAACTTAAAAAAAAAAAAAAAAAGTTTTTGTTTTGAAAAAAAAGTCCGGCCTGTACCGGGAGTATAAGGTAGCTTTCATAGTCCATGTTTTTAAAAATTCAACTCATTTTACTCAAGCACCCAAAGCTAAAATGCTTGGAACCCGATTATAGAAGAATCAATTCCGGTTTTCATTTAATACTGAATTTCAGCATGAGAGTTACAGCATAACAAAAATCAGATTGTTTCAAAATGTCAGCCACCCTATAATTCCAAACTGCCATATCTCAGCCATTTTAGGTAGATTTTGTAAGAAATACTACCTATTATATTCTCACTTAAGTTGGAATTTTTGAAAAAATTTTGCAGATCTACGCCGATTATGACTCCCAGAACCCAAAACCACCCCCAGTTCAAAACTTCTATCAATTACGTCTATCTATCTAGTCACTTTTTTATGGACACGATAACTGCAATAATTCTGCACGAATCTCTTCCAAACTGATACATAAAATCAAGGGGTATAAAATTTCGGTCAAGTTCGTTCATGGGCAAAATCGAACCAAGGGAGGGGGAAGGGGGGGGGGGGCTTTTTATGAAAACAGAAAAAAACCATAATTTCTTAATTATGATGCGTATTGAATCCGTTTACAGTTATTATTACTTCTAGAAAAAGTGCCGAACATTTATGTAAGACAGATTTTTGATATCTTTAAAAATGTGGGAAAAAAGTGGGGTTTTAGAAGAAAAAAATTCATAACTTCGTCAATTCAAAAGATATCAAATCCGCTTAAATTTATTATAAATCCTATTAATATTACCTAAAACTTTTATAATGACAAGTTTTTTTATAAGACCAACCCTTATAGCAAAAAAAAAAAAAAAAAAAAAAAAAAGTCCCTGCCGGCTCCGCCTGCAAACAAGTTAGGTTTCGAAGTGAGTGGTTCCAACTATCGCATCATGGCAAAAAGGTCATTTCTTCCGCAATTCCCAACAAACAGGCGCCCCGCGGTCTGCGTCTTCGAATTCTAACTGTGCCTGTAGACCGAGCCGTCAGGGATTTTTTTAAGATAAAGCCAAATCAAAAAATGTTTCGGAATACTTCTATCACGATCTAACACTCAACGGATACAACTGTTTCATTTTATAATTTTTTGTACATCTTTTTTGAATTTTGAAAAAAAAAAAATAACTGGCCGCCATTTTGAAATAAGATGGCGCATGAAGCTGGCCAACGAACTCGGTCGAGACCTTGGTATGTTCTGTACACATACTCATGATCAGTCACATTTATATCTATTCATAAATACGAGAGTTACAGCATAAGAAATATCAGATTATTTCAAAATCTCAGTCACCCTAGAATTTCAAACTGCCATATCTCAGCCATTTTAGGTAGATTTCGTAAGAAATACTACCTATTACATTCTCACCTAAGTTGGAAATTTTGAAAAATTTTTGCAGATCTACGCCGATCATGACTCCCAGAACCCAAAACCACCCCCAGTTCAAAACTTTATCTATCTATCTATCTATCTATCTATCTATCTATGTCACTTTTTTCTGACCACGATAACTGGAAAAATTCCGGATTAATCTTTTACAAACTGATACATAAAATCAAGGTGCATAAAATCTCGGTCAAGTTCGTTAATGGGCAAAATCGAACCAAGGGGGGAGGGTGGGGGGGGGGGGGGGGCTTTTTGTGAAAACAGAAAAACCCCCATAATTTCTTAATTATGATACGTATCGAATCCGTTTAAAGTTATTATTACTTCTAGGAGAAGGGTCGAAAATGTATGTATGACAGATTTTTGATATAATTAAAAATGGCCCCAAGGGGGGGAAAAAGGGGGGTTTAAGAGAACAAAAATAATAGCTTCGTCAATTCACAAGATATCAAATTCGTGTAAATTTATTATTAATCCTCTTAATATTATCTAAAACTTTTATATTGACAAGTTTTTTATAGGACCAACCGTTATAGCAAAAAAAAATTAAAAACAAAAAAATCCCTGCTTTCGAAGTAGGCGGTTCCAACTCCCGCATCTTTTCGAAACTGATACATAAAATCAAGGGGCATAAAATCTCGGTCAAGTTTGTTAATGGACAAAATCGAACCAAGGGAGGGGGGGGGGCTTTTTGTGAAAACAGAAAAAAACCCATAATTTCTTACTTATGATACGTATCAAATCCGTTTGAAGTTATTATTATTTCTAGGAGAAGGGCCGAAAATTTATGTATGACAGATTTTTGATATAATTAAAAATTGCCTTAAGGGGGGGAGGGGGGTTTAGAAGAAAAAAATTCATAACTTCGCCAATTCTCAAGATTTCAAATCCGCTTAAATTTATTATTAATCCTCTTAATATTATTTAAAACTTTTATATTTACAAGTTTTTTATAGGACTAACCGTTATAGCAAAAAAAAAAAAAAAAAAATTGAAAACAAAAAAATCCCTGCCGATTCCGCCTGCAAACAAGTTAGGTTTCGAAGTAGGCGGTTCCAACTGCCGCATCATCGTAAAAAGGTCATTTCTTCCGCAATTCCCGACAAACAGGCGCCCCACGGTCTGCGTCTTCGAAATCTACCTGTGCCTGTAAGCCGAGCCGTCAGGGATTTTTTAAGATATAGCCAAAACAAAAAATGTTCCAGAATTCTTCTATCACGTTCAAATACTTAACGGAAACAATTGTTTCAATTTATGAATTTTATACATATTTTTGAATTTAATTTTTTTTTTAACTGACCACCATTTTGAAAGAAGATAGTGAATGAAGCTGACCAACGAACTCTGTCGAGACCTTGGTATATCCTATGCCACATACTCAGTCACATCCAAATCGGGGCATCAATAAGAGAGTTATAGCATGTCAAATGTCAGATACAGATGTGTGTGTGTGTATAAGTCAACATTTGAACGGAGGGTAGTTTTGGGGTCTGGGGGTCATGATCAGTGAAAATATACCAATTTTTTTTTGAATTGCTTTCCTCCGAACACGGCTGCAATAGGTAGCTTTTTGTAATGAAAACTAACTAAAAGTATTTTTAAAAAACTACATAGCAGATAAGTATTTGTTTATATTTTCTAAATATGTCTATATTTTTGATAAATTGTGTTTTCAATATTTCATATTTTTAATTATTAACATCAGTTTTTTTCGATAAAGAACTAAATAAGGTAAAGCTAGGATAGTCTGCGCACAATTCAAAAGAATAGCAATAAAAAATCTAAATATTAATTTTTTGCTAAACTATACATGAATAATTCTTACTTCATTTGTTTTATATGCTATTTTGTTGTTATGTTGCAGTTTAATAGAGCAGTTGTAATAAAACCAAGAAAGTTATTTTGCGCAATCTCTCCTTACAGGGTTGGTGAGATTGCGCACATGGGTAGGGGAGATTGTTACTAATAATAACTATAATTAAATTATTAACAATAATAATTACACTTAAATGACATTGCTGTAAGGTTTTTGTGAACAAATTTTATTGTATTGGGAGTGAATATTTCAACCTAATGCTTAAAGAATCAGAAAAAGGAAATAATTTTAAAAACGATTAAAAAATTTTAATTAAAGGAAAAAAAAATAAATAATCAGAAAAAGCAAGTCCAGATAAGATTACAAAATAAAATTATGTAACTTAATAACACGTTGAACTTAAAATTAGTCCATTTTCATTTTTCATTTTTTTATGCAAATTTACCAATAAGCTGGAAATTTCTCCTAGCATCGAAACTAATGGGAAGAATGCACCATCTCTCCTAAGTAGCAGATGCGCAAACTCTCCAATTTCGGTAGGAGAGATTGCGCGGTCTTTTATTTAAACATGACCTCTTCTAGAACCAACCGTTGATGTTCACATTGTTAGTCTAGATTAGTAGCTTATGAGAAATCGTTCAAGTTTAAAATATTTTGTACTACTGACATTGTATAGAAATTCTGATGAATAGCTATGAAAATTCAAGCACTTACTTTGGGAAAACAAATCAAAATAGCAATACTTTATCTTAGACTCTCAAAGCAATCAACGTGCACTTTCAAGTAGACACTCCACTACTGTTGTTCTACAACTACCTGGAGTCGCTGCGCTCTCACTCTACTCCTTCCCCTCGAACCTGTATGTGCGCAATCTCTCCGACTGCGCCATCTCTCCTGGCTTTACCTTAATGTTTTCCAATTTTTTTTTCTGATCACCGGCATGGACTTTTTATATAATTATAAAATAATTTTCACTCGAACATGCATAAAATTTTCAAATGGTTCCATCCAGGTGATGAAGGAATGAAAATCATAAGCATTTGTATATATTTTTTTATAAATATGGTATATCTTTAATTATAGATTTAATGGCCTTCAATTGTTGTCTTATACATCGGATGAGATGTGAAGAATATTTGACTACTATTCGATATTGCGTTTATCTTCGAAATATATTCATGGTTTTTCTCCCTCATGGTTTTTCCTCTAACTGTGCTCCGTTTCCATATCTCAGCGACTAACTTTCCATTTTCAAAACAACTGATTCCAAACATTATAATTAACTTATTAACCACACTCTATAGCATTAAAGTAAACCTATTAATAATAATTTCAGATATATATTTTTTTCATTTCAAGGTATCTCGGGTTCTATGGGCCCGATTAAGACGGGGTTTTGGTCATTCAACTTGATATCGATAGCCTTACATATTTTAATTCCTTTTTCTACCGCCAGTGGGCAAATTCTATCTCGGGTTCTATAAGCACCATTACAACGGGGTTTTGGCTCATTCTACTTGATTTTGATCGCCTATCAGATTTTTGTTCCACTTCGCATTCTTATCTAGGTTTAGATATTCGAAAAATCGACCGAAAAATTTATATTTTATAAAAAACATGACTTTTTTTTTTTTTTTTTGGAAAATGAAATTTATTTGGATTTATTAATTAAAGGATAAAGTGTTTTGGAAAGAATATTTAACAAAACCCTTTGTGCGATCTTCGATTTCACTTACCCACCTGTTTTTTCCTCAGTACCTTTCCAGATATCAATTGCGTTGCGTCAAAAACGCATTTTGCAACTTTAACGTAATGGTGTTTAAAGCGGGAGGGGGAAGGAGGCGTTTTGCATTATTTAGGTTTACTGAGCAACTTTTGGTCAAAATTGAAAATTCAATATATTTAAATGTCAGAAATGGTTCCTTTGGATAAATTTTAGTTAAAAAATATAAAACTATACAAATTCGACAGGGTACGCTGCCGAAGTCAGTGAGGCAACTAACATTTAATTCGTTTGGAAAGATTTTCATTTAAAAATATAAAATCGTCCAACACTGATTTTGTGTAAGGTTATTATCACTGGTCCGAGAAACGCCGGGCGGGTCAGCCAGTTGCCAATATTATTATCACAATATTTACATACATACTTACATTTCCATGCATCTTATAAAATCTAGTGGTGTAGCGTCAAGGGATGCTGGATCATTTTACTACCAGTACCAGTATTATTCTACACTAAATTTGGCCTTATTTAATTTTTGAACGTTATGCGATTAAATAAGTCCAAATTTAGCATATAATAATACTGGTAGTAAAGTGATTCAGCGTCTCCTGACGCTATAACAATCAGTATATACAATTCCCTTCTTTCAACAATAGAAAGTAATAGCGTCTATGAGGAACCTTCCATAATCGTAATCCATGCTACAGCAATAGTTTTTTCCATGATCGAGATGCTTCTGTCATAAATATTTCTTGCAACTGACATTTTGTAATTTTTCTGGTATATATCTTTCATTTAAAAAAAAATATGTGTCACGTATGAAAATTTTTTCAAAATTTTTAACCTCTTTTTTTTAGCGTTTATAAACATTTGAAAACTTGTGATAATATGTTTAACCCCTTGTCTGTGGAATATTTTTGAGAAAGATATATAAAAAATTAAAACAATTTTTCTCTCTTTAATTTTGTGCATTACACCAATAAAAAAGGTTAGAAATAGGTTATTTTGTATTAAAAAAATAAAAAATAAAATAGATGAAATAATTACTATATTTAATTTTTGCTTACATACATGAGAAAAATTAATGGTTTATAGTCACATTTTACTCAAATATTATTTATTGTAAAAATAGTAAATTAAGTTACATAACACATCTGTAAAAGGAAATAAAACTAATGGAACAGAACCACTGATTTTTCACCTCCCCAAAATCAGTTCAGTCATTCCAAACATGGCGTGTTTGGGTGTTTCGAACTGGATTCGTTTGACACAAGCAAGGGGCTAATCATTTTATTATTAAATATATTAATTTTTAATTATTATTATTTTGTAAAAATTGCAGAATTTGATACAGAAAAAAACAAAGATACTACTACTTTTGAAGAGCGTCTTATTTCTTCAAGCACAGAGATTTTAAAATTAGATGAAAAATCATGTCCTGAAGAGGGTAGGATTTCTCCTAACACAGAGCATTTAAATTTCGGCCAAACGTCATCTCAATCTGAAGAGGGTAGTATTTCACTGAACTCGGAGAATTTAAAATTCGATGAAAAATCATCTCCTGAAGAGGATGGGATTTCTCCAAACTCAGAACATTTAAATTTTGGTCAAGCGTCATCTCAATCTGAAGATGGCCTGATTTCCTCAAATTCTGAGCATTTAAGTTTATGTCAATCATCATCTCAATCTGAAGAGGGCCGGATATCTTCAAACTCAGAACATTTAAATATAGGTCAAACATCAAGTGAATCATTTGAAACTGAATCTAATGATTTGGGTCTATACATTGATAAAAGAAAAAGCTTAAGTGATTCCAGAATAAAAGACTTATTAGACAACTCATTTAAACCACCAGGGTTTTCAATTTCCTTTCTCTGAACATTCTAAAAACGGTAAACTCGAAAAGAGATATATCAACCAATCACATTTAGACGATTATACATGGTTGGTGTATACTCCAAGTAAGAAAGGTCTGTTATGTAAATACTGCGTTCTTTTTGCGCCATCAGAAGTTGGTGCAACAAAATGCCAAGTAAGACCCCAAATGTTGGTGCGATGTGCATTAACATCATATTCCAAGCTTCGGGGAATTACTGGCCACCTGGAGTCACACCAGAGAGCAGTATATCATAGAAAAGCTGTAAAAGCTGCAAAAAAATTTTCCGCTACATATAATAAGCCAGAAAAAGAAATACGTAATATAATAAGCTCTGAAAGGATTAAGCAAATCAAGGAAAACAGAGAAAGGCTAAAACCCATAATTCAAACAATAATGCTTTTGGGAAAGCAAAATATCCCTCTTAGAGGACATAGAGATGACAGCCCACTTCTCGATTTACCTTGCGATGGCAAAAGCATCGCAAATGAAGGAAATTTTAGAGAAATTTTGAAATTCAAGGTACTTAGTGGAGATACCGTATTAAAATCTCACTTAGAAACGACTTCCTCACAAGCTACGTACATTTCAAAAACTACACAAAATGAAATTATTGAGTGTTGTGGGGCAGAAATATTGGAAAGTATTAAAGAAAGGATTATGAAAGCGAGATATTTTTCTGTTATTTTTGATGAAACAACCGATATTTCGCACGCCTCACAAATGAGTGTAATTATACGCTACTTTGGGGAAACCAATATTGAAGAAAATTTCATAGGATTCTTCAATTTACATGATATGAACTATTCGTGTGGTACACTCTGCGAGCCAGTACTGACTGGAGAGAAAATTGGTGAGTCAGTCCTAAAAATAGTAAAAGAAAATGGAATTAACATGGCATACTGTGTCGGAATTAGCACTGATAATTGCAATGTGATGTCTTCACAAAATAAGGGAGCAGTTTCAGTCCTATTAAAAAACGCGTAATCCGCAGTGTGGGTGCCATGTAAAAGTCATTGTTTAAATCTTTCCCTTTGCAAGAGTCAAGAAGTTCAAACTGTTAGAAATAGTTTAGGCATAATGAAAGAAGTGATTGAATTTTTTCACATGTCCTCAAAAAGAAATTTTACTCTGAAATGTCTTCTAGGCAAAGGGTTAAAATCTTTTTGCAATACCCGATGGGTTGAAAAATATGAAACAATATTAGAATTCAAAACAAAGTTTAAATTGATAATTGACACTCTAGAAGAAATGACAAACTGGAGAGACATTACATCTTCAACAAAAGCAAATATATTGCTAAAATCTCTCTTATCAATTGAATTTTTAATATCTTTAAATTCAATGGTGAACTTCTTCTGAGTCTTCCATTAAGTAGGCTTTTACAAAAAGAAACTATGGATCTGCATGCAGCAAACGATATGATCCAAAGTATGTTAAGTGCTTTAAAAAGTCAAAGAGTGAGTGC
The DNA here is from genome assembly GCA_963931845.1 of Maratus michaelseni. Lineage (NCBI taxonomy): Eukaryota > Metazoa > Arthropoda > Arachnida > Araneae > Salticidae > Maratus > Maratus michaelseni. The sequence continues at coordinate 124,816,445 of OZ007595.1, forward strand.
TACAACGGAATTTCACAGAATTTGGCAAATGAGTTGCGAAGTAGCAAACGAATTGGATATAAGAATCGGAATTCCAAGATTAGCAAAAAAACAAACATTGAGAGATAACTATCCAGCTTCTTCTCCAGAGGAATATTTTCGTTTAAGTATTTTTATCCCTTATATCGACACACTCATAACGGATATTGAAACACGTTTTCCATCTGAAATAAAAGATGCGTTTAATTTGTGCCTTTTATTACCCCATAATATTATTTCAATCGATAAAGACAAAATTCGTACAGTATTTAAATGTGTATGGAATTTTTATTGCAATTTGATATGCGAAATAGTAACAAGTAATACAGAAGAAATTTTCATTGGAAAAATAATAATGTGGAAATTCAAATGGATGGAAGAACAGAAAACTAATGCGAATTTTAATCCAAAAAGCAAAACAGTTATTGAAGTTTTTAATGACTGTCATGAAGAATTATATCCTAATGTGAAACAGCTACTAACTATATTATTAGCTCTGCCCGTTAGCAACGCTAGTGCCGAAAGAAGCTTCTCTTCTTTAAGACGCCTAAAAACATGGTTACGAAACAGAATGAGCGAAGAAAGACTTACCGGATTAGCTTTAATGCACATTCATCAAGATATTCCAGCAGATGTTGAAAAAGTTATTGATCGATTTGCAAAATAAAAAAAAAGGCAAACTCAATTCCTTTTATAAATATGTATCTATAATTAGTGTGTAAATAATCTACATTTCTAATGATTTATATTAGAGTTTTTCTTCGATTTTGCTAAGCTAAGAATATTCCTGTGTTATTTGATTGTATTATTAAAATGTCTCTATGATAAGTGATGATTATTAACCCTTTGACGGGCTGGGATATATTATATGTACCAACTTACTTTTAATTTTAACTAAGATTTGAACCAGGATTTGCGAATAAAATTTTACTTTTATAACTTTGGTGTAAAATTGTATTTCATTATTTTTGAATAGGATTTTTCAAATTTCTAGTGTGAATTCAACATTATAGAAACAAGAGATATTTATCCCTAAAAATAGTTAGTAAAATTATGAATGAGGATATTTTAACAATATAATAACTATATTTTAATTAAATTAAAATTTTTATAATTTACGAGCGTTTCAAAAATTTTCATTTTCCATGCTCGAAAATACAAATTTTAGCATTCAAAGGATTATTTAAAGTATTACCAATAAACATATCAGGAATGTGATTCTATTTTTATAAAAAAAAAAAATTAAAAATAATAACACTTGAAATTTTATTTAAAACTTTTTTAACATTTTTTTTATTGAACTTACTGTTGTGTGATGTACATTTTATTTATTTTATGAAGAAATTTCTGTTTCGATTAGAAATATCTTCTTTTGGTACTGCTCAAATGACCGGTTGTTGGTATATTTATTGTTAAAGAATTGAATAGCATTTTTAATTTTATTGTGCATGTTAAATTACAATTGATTTTTATCTGATAACCATCTTTCACAAAATATGAAATGTCATCAATATTTAGTTTTAATTAACAAATAAATTACAAATATAGTTGTATCAATGTTTCAAATTAGTTATTTAATCGAAAAAAAAAAACATTCTTTAACCCCTTCGCGACGGGCGTCCTTTACAGAAATTTAATCTTTTACCACCGGTTTTTCAAAACAGAAATTTTCGCCTAATTGAATCGATGAAATGCTAAGATTTAATGAGGCAAATCTTACAATAAAAAATAACCGATGGGAATAATCGAGGATTCTGAGCATCTTATGCGTCACGTATATGTGTCGCTCGTCCCAAAGGGGTTAATAAAGGTTGGTGTCTATTTAAGCCTTTTTGGATTATATGCACAATTTAAAAAGAAAAAAAAAAGAAATTTACATTCATGACTAATATTTTTGATAGAATATAACTAAATCGTAAATTGATTTAGGTTTGAGTAAAATAAGCCGTTAAGCATAATTTATCTTTATATATATATATTATATATATATATATATATATATACAGGTCTTTCTTGATTCAAAGGGACTGTAACATTTCCTACATCCATCATTACGTGAATTTTTCAAACTTCCAAAATCGCCCCCCCCTTGACGACTCTCCAGATCCGCCCTTGGATATATCCCAATAATGATAGCTATGCTCTGACTCTGTCAATATATCAACGATATCTAAGCTAAGCTCTGACTCTACCGATATATCCGAAAAACATTTTTGTCCCTGGCTTCAAACCATGAGAAAAGCGCCGAATATTCCGTATAATATCCTCTTCAACCCATTCCTTTCATCCGATCCATGCAGTTAGATATTCACTGCTCTACTTTATTCCAATCAGAATATCCCCTCCAACGATTATCCTTTGATTATCTCTCTTTCGTTAATATCACCAAATAAAGAATATCACAATATATCCCAATACGAATACATTCTCTTATTATATCTAAGTTCGTTACTATCCTCTCAAACCGCAAATTAAACTCTTTATTCGTTACTGAATAATACAGCTATCGTCTATGTTTTAGTTCTGCTGCTGCTATTCGTCCAGACTTATTGCAATATGTCAAGGTATTGATATGTGATGGCCAATAAAATACGAGCTAGAGTATATGTTGGTTATTGTCGAGTCGATAGCATTGTGCTACTTCAGTACACATTAAGATTATTTTCTCGGCCAATATTATCAGTAGTGCCTTGATATTAAAATGAATGAATGGTGTCGTGTAGATTGTAATGCTGAATATTGATTTTGTTTGTTTGTTCGTTTGCATTTAATTTTGTTTGCCAATAACTTATTTTTATCATTTGCAATTTATTTTCTTTTGAATTCAATGGCACTTTTGAAATAAAAAAACAGGTTTAAATATCAAACCTAATATTTTGCATAATAAAGCAAAATTTTATGGTACGTTTTTAGCTCATAGGCTATTAAAGCCTGAGAGCTAATGTGCCCGTCGATTCTGTATGTACGTATGTTTGTACGTAACGCAATAACGCTTGATAGGAATAACCGATTTTCTTCAAATTTTGTATATAGGCTCATTGTGATAAGGCGCTTCCCTGATTAATTTTGAGGGGTTCATTGGTTAAGTATAAAGAGGAGGAACGGGGGCTAACCCCCCCCCCCCCCCCCATATTTAGATAAATGGGTTTTTCATGCAGAATTATCCGATTTTCTTCAAACTTTGTATGTAGGTTCATTGTGATAAGGCTCCAGCCTGATTAGTTTTGGGGGTTCATTGGTTAAGTATAAAGAGGGAAAGGGGGCTAACCCCCCTTAATTTCGATAAATGGGTTTTTCATGCAGAATTATCAGATTTTCTTCAAATTTTGTATATAGGTTCATTGGGATAAGGCACTTTCCCGATTAGTTTTGGGTGCTCTTTAATTAAGTATAAAGGGGGTAAAGGGGAGGGGGCTAATCCTCCCCCTTAATTTATATAAATGAGATTTTCATGCAGAATTATTCGATTTTATTCAAATTTTGTATATAGACTCATTGTGGTAAGGCGCTTCCCTGATTAGTTTTGAAGGTTCATTGTTTAAGTATAAAGGAGGATACAAGGGGTCAATCCTCCCTTAATTTAGATAAATGGATTTTTCATACAGAATTATCTGGTTTGTTTCAAATTTTGTACATATGTTCATTATAATTCGAGGCTTCTCTGATTAGTTTTAGGGGTTCATTGGTTAACTATAAGGATAACTAACGGGGGGATGATCCCCCTTATTATATTGTCAATTTCTTTATTTTTCGAGGGGCATTTTTCCAATTCTTTGAAAGAAAAGTAAAATATACAATTAGTGTGAATAGCCTGTTAGCTCAGTGCCCTCAGTTTAACTGTGCAGTTTTCTTTGCTTTTCTCTTACATATATCTTTCGAAATTAGCAATATTTCTATCCTCCCACATTTTAAGGCAGTTATCGCGATATATCACCAATATCGATATTAATTTGATGATATATCGCAATATTAAATTTTTGATATTGTCCAGCCCTACTAATCAGAACAAAAAATAATCAAATTTTGCTCATATTTATATAATGGGAAGCAAATAGCAGAGATAGGTTTACTGACCAATACTGATCATGATCAGTTAAAAAAAACAGTAAAACTTCCATAATGGACACTCCTGAATAGAGATACCTCTATTTAGCAAACGCTTTTCAATTCCCAACAACTGTACAAGTGTATGACCTCTGAAAAGCAGACACCTTCTAATTATAGATGCAGATTCACGGTTGCCAGACTAAATTACTAATTTTCGATGTTTAAATCGCCGTGTGTTTTACAGGAATGCCCCTTTTCTGCGTAATGTCAGATTCCCACCTTTTTATATCAAATCCGCTCGATAATTCTGTGATATTTAGCACCTTTTTTCTCTTTTATATTGTTTATAAATAAAACATAATGATTGAACACGGGTAAAAAAAAGAAAAGAAAAAAAAAATCTGTGATGTCCGCGGAATCAGAAAAAAAAAAAAATCATGTTATGCGCCGCAGAATGAACTCTGCTGCAGTTGCATACCAGAATAAGCCTATGACGCAGATTTTACTTTATTGCGATTGAGTATATAATCTTGATATGACTTAATTAATGTAAAAGTTCATTTGTGAAAGAAAATAATGAGTTCATGATAAAGAAGGTGGTCAGCATTTTGGTGTTTAACAAAAGATATTTTCAGGAATTTTATGGAAAGTACATTTTCTGAGAAAAATAATTAACCATTTATATTACCCGAACTGGCAGAAGCCTCCTTCTTCACACATATACAAATTGAAAATTTTATTTCACCTTCTTTTGAAGATTTTTTCAATTGTTGTAACAGCAATACAAAGTGTGAGCTGCAGGTGGAAATGATAATCATTCATGTCATCGGAAAAGCGATATTAATTTCATCATAATCATCTGTCCAGCAAATCATCGTATTTCAGATCATTTCCTTCTGACTCATCTTTTCAAACTGCAAAATATTCTCGCTCCTGTAGATTGCCATTTTTTAAAATCATCACATCAACACCAAGGATAAGAAACTTTATATATTTGAAGGATACTGTTGAATATATAGTTGAAAATTTTGTATAATAATATTTTTAATTTTAAAAACCACCCTGGATTAAAATTACTTCAACAATTAAAATGCAGAAATTTGTGGGGCACCAATGTGCGTCTTTACACATTGGTGTCCAGGCATGTAAGAGACCGATAGCTACGAAGTAATGCTAAACATACTCGTTTCGTGATGAATTCTCATAGCGAATGAGAGGGCTACACGCCATAAAGATGTTATAATCGATATGATTACCTTAGAGAAAATGTGTGAGCGCAGTACACAAATTGTGTCGCGAAAGGTAAAATTTAGTGAAGTGGCATCCGGATTTCGAAATTTGAAAAGGTGAGGAAAAAGCCTTTTTAAAAGAAAGATGGCGATTATTTTGAAACTAAAAGAAATAAAATGTAAAGTTATGATTGCGAGAGAAAAATGAATTTGGAAAACAGGAATAAGAGGAAATAAAATATGTTTAGTTTAAAAAATAAATTTAAAATTTTGAAAAAAAATTAATTAAGCAAGTGTTTGTCTGTGACATAATAGACTTGAAAATTAAAATTTTTAGTTAGTAACCAGTGTTCGGCACACCCTTTTAGCTTAATAGCCACTTTTTGTAATCTTGTTGAATTAAATTAAATTAAAATCCTTACATAGATTACAAAAGTAAACATAAATTCTGCTAAAACTGATCACTTAAAATGTGGGTTCGTTCTGAGGTCACTTTATGAATGTAAATAAAAAATGCAGGCCAAACTATTTAAAAGTTGGAACACTTTTTTAAAATTTTTGAAAAAAGAGTGGCTGGCTGTTTATTTTATTTAATAGCCACAATGTTTTTTCTTTCTTTTTTTAGAGATTTAGCACTGTTTTAAAATACTGAATAATAGTTATTACCAAGGCTTTACAAATTTGATAAAATCCAGTAGCCTACAAAAAATTCTTGTTGCCAGTACAAAATATTTATCCCTCCTGTCCCCTTCATTGATTTTCAAAAAGCAAATTATCAATTAATTGAAAAAACAAGAATAACAAGCATAGTTTAGACTTATTAGGTACATAATTTAGAAAGGTAATATAAACTAAGTTTTCCAATAAAACTTAACAAAGTCATGTATTTCTGAAAAAAAATACTGTAAAGGCTGAATTAAAGGCATGTTTGGGAAATGCTGATTGTGGAATGCTTCAAATGTCCATATAGTTGAGTGCTACAAAATCTATATCTGATGAGTAGAATTAAAAAACAGAAATTCAAGTGCAAAGATTCTAGGACTCCATGGAGCGAGGCAGCACAAAATATTTTACTAATGAAATAAAATGTTACCAAACGAAAAATGAATACTTAAGAATTTTTTTCAATTATTTTTCTTCTTTTTAAAAGAAACCACTCCCTGCTTAGAAGTAGTACCCCCAATCTTTTACGTCAAATAGACTAGACAATCGTCTGCAAACCAGGCTGGTGCCTATTTATTGTGCAATATGTGTGGTGGGTAGATAATAAAAGCATCATGCATTTTATGCGAGGAAGAAATATTTCAAGAATAAACATTTAATTTTATTGAAAATTGTTATTCTTGAAATCTTAATTAAGTTTTATAGATTTACTTCAAATGAATAACTTATAATCACTTAAATAAGAGATGTTGTTATTCTTTAAATTGAATGTGATCGATTAATCAATTTTAATTCTGAAATAGAAAAATCGGATTTGAATAATAAATAAAAAAAAGAACATTTTTTCGCATTGTATTCAATTTTAGATGCCAACACAGAGGCTAGATTATCACGATTTCTTACTGTTTTATTGAAACCTCCCTCCCTCTTCCCACTTCTAATCACATGACATACTAGCTGGGTTTAACGGGGGGAAAATGATGTTCCCTGTGCATGAGATGAGAAATAAATACCTTTTAAACTTGGCTCTTCCACTAAAAGTACGATAGAAGAGCAAAATGACTGTTTTCCACGCACGAGTAAGGATGGGAATGGGTGAAGGGGAAACCCTTTGGGATCATTTTTTAGGTCAATTTTTGTAAAAAAAATATAAATAATTAAATAAAAATAATTAAAAGCCAGAATAAAAAATTTGGTCGCCAGTGGTGACCTGGTGACCACATTTGTTAAGCCCTGGTTATTACTCTTACAGCTTTATCTTCAAGTACAATTTTTTTAGCATTTTATCAAATTTACTGCAAAATCAACTTTACAACATAGACTTTTACTGAACAGTCAGAAAGTTAAAAAACCTTTTCTCCATAAATAAATAAAAATAACTACTTACCTGGAATGTTCATTTGCAGTTCAACTTTGTTAATTTCAAAGATTATCAAATAAAAGTTTTTAACTTAAGTTTCTTTACGTCATGTGTAGTAAACTTATAGACATGTAATAAAACCAAATTAACTATCCTTACAATTTTTAATTTACAATACACGATTATACATATATAGATTTAAAAAAGAAAGTTGATTGCATATGCATTCATTGTAATATATTTTAGTTTAAAGCAACCCTACTCGCAAAAATTTCTGTAAGAGCAAATTCTGATAATGAAGAGAGCTTGGGGACCACATTTATGTTTTTTCAGCCATATGCCTATTATAATGAACTACTATAATATACTAATTATCAATACATAAATATTAATTTCATCAGGTGCCAAGTCTCCAGATTTTTTACTACCACCGTTTTTGAATAGAAATATCCCTTTATTTAATGACAGAAAATTATGATTAAATAAGATGAATATTATTATTCAACAATAGCCATATCAAAAATCTGGAAACTTGGCAGTTTTGAATTATAATCAACATTTTAATAGTAATGTGCATTTTAAAATAAACTAAAAAAGAAACATATAAATAATTAGAATATAGAATATTATTATTTTCCAGTGCAGCTGGAACATTTCATAGAGCACTATATCAATCGAATAATTTGTAAATGAATTTTATACAACAAAAGAAAAAAAATATATTTATATGAAAAACAATTAGAAGTATGTATATGTATGATATTTTGAACTAAAAAAACAAAAGCATTAACTTACTCCAAAACAACGAATTTAGGGCAAAACCAGAGACCAAGTTTAAACGAGCACGATCTAAAGGATCTACCTGTAAAGGAGAATTTATATATGTGACAGCTTATCTAAAAGAGAAAACAACAACAATAATAAAAAAAAGTATCTTAAAAATCTGGAATTTGACAAGTTAAAAACATCTGCCAAGTTAAAACCATTAGTTGGGTCTAAAAGTATGGTGATAAATCATCAAAATATTGTTTTAATCTCTATCATTGAGATTGCAAAGATTATCCCATATCATTAAACACGTAGAATTCTATCAACCAAAGCTCCACTATTTTACCATGATTCCAATATGCTTAATTATGATGAAAATTTGGAATTTGCCTTGCTTACAAATCTTACTTGGCTGAATTCCTGTGGAGAAGGGAAACAGATGATCCATTTCTAAAAAATCTAAATGATATTAAAATATCTAAAAAATTTATCCAATTTGGTTTTAAAGCTCATAAAACAAACATATAGTTACATGTACAAATGTCTAAATAGTATTTTGCATGGAAATCATAAATAGTATATAAATATTTATTAAATGTTAATTTGATTTAAGAATGTAGTTAATTAAAAATATTAATTAAAATTAGTTATTTAAAATAATTTTAAACACATAAATTAAATAAAAAATAATATATTAAATAAGTACAGTGGGTAATCGGTTAACGAACACTTTCGCGAGAGATTTTTATGTTTGGATAACAAACACTTCATAAAACAAAGCCAAGAAGAAGCAATGCTGTGTTTCAGGTTAGCAGAGCTGTATTTAATTGCATCTATTATCGATTTGGACAACATTTTAACAGTTGTATGTATACTTATGGTCTAATTAATTCAAGAACTACCGGGGTTTCGGACCCTACATTTTAGAGCCAACAAATTAAAATGAGCAGATTCAAAACATTAATTTATATATTTTTTGTCCTTTTTTAAAGAATTATTTTTAGTTGGAAATTAATTACAGTAATCCCTTAACATTCGCGAGTTTTGATTATTCGCGAAATATAAAATGAAAAACATTTCAACAATCGCGAATACTTATTCGCGGATTTCGTTATTCGCTATTCGTTATTCGATTATACTTATTCGCGGATTTCGTTTTATAAAGATTTTTTTTTAAGTAAACTTCCTTTGTTTTACCCGAAACATGATTTTATGCTAAAAATAGATTATTCCCCTTTGTTTGTTCGAGCTTCGCATTTCAAGACCAAAATGCAAATTTTCCCTATGTATGTAATGTGCATTCTCCTTCTAAGTTTTGTTTACCATTTCAATTACTTAAGTCCCCGTAGAATACATTTGTTCTTTCTATTCGCCTGTCTATTTTTTCTTCTCAGTGTTTAGCAAACCTAAAAAAGAGAAACTTCATCATGTCACCTACAGCTAGAAGAGGGAAAACAGTTTTGAACCTTTCCGAAAAAGTTAAAAATTTTAAATAAGTTGAGAATGGGAGAAAGAGCGTGCACAGTCTGTTGTTATTTTAATATTAATAAATCTACGGTTCGATCAATTAAAAAAAAAAAGAAAAGCCTATAAGAGACAGCGTCTCAGCAAGTGCAGTAAGTTACTTCTAGGCAAGTAAAGGGTGGTTTGAAAATTTCAAACATATGCACAGTTTACACAACATAAAGTTAGTTGGCGAATTGGCTTCTGCGGATCATGTAAGTTCTCAAAAATTTCCTGAAGAACTTACAAAAATTATTGAAAGATGCGGATATGTTCCAGAACAAATGTTTAATGCCGACGAGACAGGCTTGTTCTGGAAGAAAACTTTTCTTCCCAAAACAGAAAGCACAGCTCCACATAGGATATCTCTTCTGTTGTGTATCAATGCTAGAGGCAATTTTAAAGTTAAGCCGATGCTAATTTATAGATCGCAAAATCCTCGTGCTCTCAAAGATAAAGATAAAAGCAAGTTGCCTGTTTTCTGGTGAGCAAATACCAAAGCATGGGTAACCAGCGTTATGTTTCTGGATTGGTTTAATGATTGTTTTATTCATGAGGTGAAGAAATACCTTTCATCTAAAAATCTGTCATCTAAAGTTCTACTCCTCGTTAACAATGCTCCTGGACATCCACTTAGTTTAAAAGATGCCCATCCCAACGTCGAAATGTTTTTTTTACCCCCTAATACGACTTTACTGATCTAGCCGTTAGACCAAGGAATCATAGCTGCGTTCAAAGCTTACAACACAAGAAGATCTTTCAAAAGAATTTTAGAATTGATTGAAGTAAATTCAGAAGCCACGGTCACATCGAGTTGGAAAAATTTCAACATAGCAGATTGCATTGCTGAAATTGATGCAGCATGGATGGAACTTAATGAAAGTTCAATCAATTCTTGTTGGTGAAATATTTTTCCCCAAGTGGTACAAAAAGAAAATCAAATGCGTTCAATTTCCAAACCTCTTACAGAAATTGTGGAACTGGCTCATCAGGTCGGAGGTGATGTTTTCGACGACATGAGGAGAGAAAATGTGGAAGATCTGAAAATATCCCATGATGATGGACTTACTGAAGAACTTCTAGAAATCCTTGAATAAAAAATTACAGAGCCAGACAATGACACAGACGATGAGAGCAGGAATTGTGAAACTGGAAGTAAATGTCTTTTTTCTTTTTTTTACTAAATTTTCTAAAATTAAAATTTTTTATTGCAGGTGAAATATTTTCTGCAAAAAATGTCGCGAAAATATTAAAATTACAACAACAACTTGTTAATAAAGTGATAGAATGTGATCCCTCGCTAGTGAGGAGTCTTAAATTTAAAAGAGAAATTGAGGCTGCAACTTTTCCTTACATGGAAATCCATAAACAAAAGATTTCTTCTGCCAAGCAATCGCATATTAGATTTTTCAGCCATCAACCAGCAAATATTTTTTTTACAATCTATATATATATTTGTCTTATGTGGCGCGGAAATAGGGCTGAATTTCTACCTTATCGTTGGCAACAACTGTAGTTTCCAGAGCTCAGACCAATGAACAGACAAGATTGTGTTAGCTCCGCCTCCAATATGGCACTCAGTGTCAGAGCAGTGAAACTCAAGTTAGCAATTATTAAAAATAAAATAATATGAACGTAATCCTCATTTTAATTATGAGTAATTTTGTTAATTTCAAATTAATTCTCAACTCTTATTTAGAATTTATTTACGAATTTCACTCGCACAAAAAATCGGAGATAATAAAATATAAACTTTCTAGAATGCCCCTGCTGCTGTTTTATTGAAGTAAAAATAATTTCTTTTTCCGAAATCTATATTCTATTAGAATAATAAAATGTCGAACGAAATTTAAACAATCATTGATTATAAACTATCTTCCTACCACGTAGTGTTTTTTTTTTTTTTTTTAATGAATTTAAGCCGTGCTGTACAATATTATAGGTGCAATAAGTTTTAAACTAATTATGTTTCCAAGATCCTTTTTTCATAGTATTTAAATGATTAATATGCCATATTAATGATATATTAATATGCCCTTTAGTAGCATCAACTAAATGCATTTTTAGTTTTGTTTTCAATTACTTTTTTACATTAAAAAAATTGTCAATTTCATATGTTCAAATGATTTATTGTAGTACTTATTCTGTCTAGAATTACTAGAAAAATAAAAAGGGGCGAGCTGGGATCACGTAGCGGTCTCAATGTGCTTTGCAATTCACGGGGGGGGGGGGGGGGGGGGGGGGGGGGGGTTGACGAGTAGGGGACTGAGCCCCCTAGTATGTGTATAATTGTTAAACTTATTTAGAGTATGTATTTTTAATAGTTAATAAATATACTATTTACATTTCAATTGTTTTTTCCATTAAAAAAAATCGTAAAATTTAATCCCCTTTTATGCACTGGAGGATAGTCTCAACATTCGCAGAGATTTCCGTGAATCTAACCCTCGCGAATGTTAAGGGATTACTGTATTTTAATTGAAATTTAGTTTATAAATGATTAACAGGCTCTAGGCTCCACTTGAGCTTTATCGGGCCCTGCAGTTAATACGATCTTTTAGAGAACTAATGGATTTTTCTATAGGTCAAAGTGATATGATTTAATGCTGTAGTCAATGAATGTGATCCTAAAAGTTTTTACAAAGGGAATGCCATTTATTTTTTTTAAGTATGGCACAACATGGACAAAACCATCAAAATACGATGTGCCTAAAGGTTAAAATTCACTATTTGTATTAGTAGCCAGTAGAGGCTGCATGTTTAATAGCCACTATTGTCAAGTTAGTGGCCACTAATTACTATCAGGGATGCCACTGAGAAAATAACGTGTAAAGGAAAAATTTACGACATTTTTCACAACATTTATGCTTAGATTTTGTGAATTATATTGTATTGGATATAAAATAAATATTGACATATTTCTTATGTTAAGGGGACACAGTGCCTTGAAATTGGTCAAAATATAGATTTTCTTCTTTTAATATTAATGAAAGCTTCTTTAATTGTGAATATTTTGACACCTCACATTTTTACCTATACGACAATTATATTGCGAGATATTGTAAATTTTGTTTATAGATCCAGCACAATTACCCATATAAATAAAAACTTACTTTATTAAACTGATTTTTCTCCCTGTTTATGTTTTAATTTTTAATAACTTGCTTGTTCGAAATAGTTTTGAATTTTTTTTTTTTTACTTGTTTTCTATGGTGTATTTAATATTTTCGTGTATGGATTTAAAATTCAAGTTTATAGTTATTTTAAAAAAAATATTTTAATTGAGAGTTTGTTGAATTTCTTTGTTTGATATACACAAGAAAATAAAAATATATTAAATGTAAAATCCCATACATCTAAAAATCCATACAGTTTCATGTAGTATATTCACAGGGGTGATTCTGAGTAAAAAAAAAAAGTCCACTACCGCAACTTTTTTTTTTTTTTTTTTGCGTCTCTTTCACAAAATTTGCATTTTTTCGCAATCCTTTGACGAAATTTGCAGATTTTCGAGATCTGTTGATAAAATTTGTGCTTTTTTTTGACGAAATTTGCCGTTTTTCATGATTTGTTGACAAAATTTGCCTTTTTTTCGCGATCTTTTGACGAAACTTGCCGTTTTTCGCAATGTTTCTGATGAAATTTGTCGTTTTTTCGCAATGTTTTTGACGAAATTTTATACTTTTTCGAGATCTGTCGATAAAATTTGCGGTTTTTTCGCGATTCTTGACAAAATTTGCCGTTTTTCGTGATCTGTTGACAAAATTTGCCTTTTTTTGCGATCTTTTGACTAAATTTGCAGTTTTTTTGACGAAATTTGCTGTTTTTTCGCAATGTTTTTGACGAAATTTGCCATTTTTTCGCGATCTTTTGATGAAATTTGTGGTTTTTTGCAATGTTTGAGAAATTTTGCAGTTTTTTCGAGATTAAATTTCCGTTTTTTTCGCGATTTTTTGATGAAATTTGCTGTTTTTCGCGATTTCTTGACAAAATTTGCTGGTTTTTTTTGCGATCTTTTGACTAAATTTGCCGTTTTTCAGAAAGTTTGACAAAATTTGCTGTTTTTTCACAATTTTTTTGATGAAATTTGCCGTTTTTTTCAAGACCTGCTGACAAAATTTGCCGTTTTTTCACGATCTTTTGATGAAATTTGCGATTTTTTGCAATGTTTTTGACAAAATTTGCAGTTTTTTCGAGATTTGTTGATAAAATTTCTGTTTTTTTGACGAAATTTGGCGTTTATCGCGATTTGTTGACAAAATTTGCCGTTTTTTCACGATGTTTTGATGAAATTTGCCATTTTTTGCAATGTTTTTGACAAAATTTGCCATTTGTTTGAGATTCTCTGACGAAAGTCACGTTTCTCCCGCGTTCCTTTGACAAAATTGGTGACTTTACTGTGAACGAATGACGAGATTTATTTTTTTCGGCGATCATATGCCGAAATACTGATACATTTTATGTCCGAATTTTCGGATTTATGACAGATATTTTTTTTAATTTTCAGAAATCATTGCCTTAATTTTTCAGAAAATTCGGACCAGAATCACCCCTGGATATTCTAAAGAATGAGGGGGGAAAAATTGAAGCAAAAATATTCATATTTGTAAACGTAGTAGGGATTTTAAAAAAGTTAATTAAAAAAAAAAATTAAATTTTAGAAAAATAGGCTGTTCTATAAGAATTTTTTATTTAATTTTTAGTACTAAGTATTGTGCCACCATTCTCATTGAAGAGAGTTTCAAAGGTACTGTGTCCCCTTAAAAAGTTTTATATCTTTTTCTATAATAAATATACTGCATTTTCATAGTTGAGTTGGTGAAAACGGCTGGCTACCTGTCAATATGTACAATTTCATACTACATTATTTTGCCCAAAATATAGAATTTGGTTTCATGTAATTCTAATTAGAAGCAAATACTCTGAATATTAAATAGTTAACAATTATTTTATATGTACAGAAAACAATAACTTCGTTCAAATGTATGATTTTTCCCCCCATCACCGACTATGAAAATGATTTTTTTTTTTTCGACCACTTGATGAATTTTGAAATTTTTTCTGCTATTGTTCAAAGGATTTCACGATTTTTTTGCGATCTTTTGACGAAATCTATAGTTTTTTCGCGATCTTTTGCAGAAATTTGCTGTTTTTTCGCGATCATTCAACGAAATTTGCCCTATCTTTGCGATTTTTTGACGAAATGTATCGTTTTTTGCAATTTTAAAACGAAATTTGCCTTTTCTTCGTGATTTTTCGACGAAATATTCTGATTAAATTCGTGTTTTCCCGCGATCCTGTGACGAAATAGGTGATTTTTTTCGAATGATTGACGAAATTGGTTGTTTTTGGCAACCATTTGTCGAAATTTGTGATATATTTGATGTCCTACTTTTTGGATTTATGACCGACCTTTTTTTTTTCCGGAAACAATTGATTCCCATTTTGGCGATCAATTTTTCACGAGATCTTCCTTTTTTTCGTGAGATCTGCCTTTTATTTGCGATCTGTTGAAGAAAATTGCCGTTTTTTTTCGCGATCTGTTGAAGAAAATTGCCATTTTTTCGCGATCTTTTAAAGAAATTTGCCGTTTTTCCACAATATTTTGATGAAATTTGTCGTATTTTCGCGATTTTTTGACGAGATGCTCTGATTAAATTTGTGTTTTCCTGCGATCCTTTGACGAAATTGGTGATTTTTCTTTGAACGATTGGCGAAATTGGTTGTTTTCGGCGACCATTCGTCGAAATTCGCGATACATTTTATGTCCTAATTTTTGGATTTATGACAGATTTTATTTTTATTTATTTATTTTTAATTTTCGGAAATGACTGATCGCCATTTTGGCGATCAGATGCATAACATAAAGACGCCAATTTTTTACATTTAGTCGCCCTGTGGCCGGTGGCGACTGGGAATTTTAACCTTTAGATCTGTCCATATTAAATATGGGAAAATTTAGGGAGAATTTATACTAATTTTTATATACTATTTAGCTTTTAAGAACGAGTTAATCAAATTACCATACAAATCTACACTAAATCTCCGATCGGTTAACGAACATTGTTTTGGAACGGATTAAGTTCGTTAACCGATCATCCACTGTATAAATATCTTCTTCATTCCTAAGCCCAAGTTGTCTCTCTCTGCAACTTTGTTAATGATAAGTATAATAGCAAAGCATCATTGCAAAAATTTATGTCAACAAATCAGAAAATTTTAACAAAAAGTTATGTGCCTTTTAATAATATTCAGTTTCATTCAGCTTTTGTAGTCTTAATTTCATAGTTAGTCACTGCATTGCTTCTCCCACTAATTGTTGTTCTAAAAAAGCAAATTTTCCAAAAATCTGATGAAATTTCTTGGGAAAAAAAGCTCTTGAATGCAAAAATTTTCTGGATGGGATTTGAAATTTTGTGAGTGAATAATGCTATCCCACTCAGCTATTTATTGAAGAATTATTTTAAATTAATATAGCCAGTGGCACAGTGAAGAGGGTTTTCGGGTTAAAACCACTCCCAGAGCTAAAAAATGGTATAGATACTGACGCTTAATGTGAATAATTTGTTAATCAAATTAGCCACTTTTATGAATCAATCAACATCAAAATCAGTATTAGTATTTTTGTCTTAATCAGAATCCACCGTTTTATTGAATAAAATGTTATGCAACAAACGTAATTCATCAAAACTGCGGTTAATGTATTTAAGAATAGAGAAACGCATAATCAAAATTGGTCACTTGGTTTGAAAAACTGCACTATTACAAATATAATCGTAGGCTACATGAATGATCATTTCTTATCAGACTGCTGTATAGTGGGGAATCGTTTAATTGCATTTTTTTCTTTGTTCATTTTTACGAAATGAAATTGAACCATCGAAAAATGGAAAAATGCACTTTTAATGCTTGAAAATGCTGAAAGTTCATAAAAAGCAAAGTCTCTCATAGCCTACACATATTAGCGTTTTACTTGTTAAAGCAGGGAGAAAGATTTTTTTAAATATAATAAACATGTGGAAATGGAACCTGCCTATAACAGAATTCTATCTTCGGCCAGAAAATTTCACCCTCCCTGTGAAGAAAAGAATATAATTATACTGTTTAAGATGAAAACCTGTTTAAAACAGAATTTTTCCAGTACCTAATAATTCCATTTTCATCCGACCGACCCGACTCGGGTTGAAATCCAGAAGTCAAAATATTTTCCCCGACGACAATTGAATTTTGGCCTTGTCGGGGGGGGGGGGGGGGCAGGTATGCCCGACGGAGGGGCATATGCACCCCCCTCCCGGACCATCCCTCTAGCGCCGCCCTTGCACTGGTATAAGCTAATGACACAGGCATGATTTTAACTGCTTTAAAAGAGAATGATTTATGACGTGAAGAAATTTTAGAATATTTTATATTCATTCAAATAGTTTCCTGATTAAGTTACCTGGTAATCTGTAGAATCTACATTCACACTACTCAAAGGACCAAGCACTTCAGACATTTTTTCAAAATCTTGCTGGAAATTTAGCAATTTATCTACCAATTCATCCGGAATGGTGACATCATCCTCATTTGAAGAAGCCATTTTAATTAATTAGAATTAAATTCTATCAAAAATTAACTTTCACAAATCAGCACACCTGACATGCAGGAGCAGGAATAGGAATATATACAACAGTTATTTCTATCTCCATGATATACAAATAACTAAAAATAATCGATTTAATTTGAACAATCGAAATTTTATTCGAATAATGTAAATAGTTTCTTAATCGAAAGTGATTTTGAAAAGTAATGCGTTTTCCAGCAGCAAAATCCAGAAATTGTATGATTAGAAATGATAAACGAGTAGTAAAAAAATTATCAATACGTGGAACTAATTTTCACTATTATATTTTACACTAGTCATTCCCACAGAGTAAAGAGGAACTGGAGGTGAAATATTTATGTTCGGCGTGACGCCAAAAATAGAATCCTAAAGACGGCCCAAATGACTGGCGGCTTGCTTTGAAAACTTCTCCCCGTCCAATGAATTCCGTCCTTGTTCCTCTTGCAGCATCTCTCCGTCCAATGAGGTCAGTTCTTGGGCCTAATGATTCGACCAATAACCGGCAAGCCGATTGTATTTAGTCTCTCTATTTTTCTCGTTACTCTGTGAGTATTTTTTCAGAGATTTTCGTTTTAAAAATCTGGCAACACTGATTACTTTACTGTTTTTGCTAGCTAGCACAAATTAAAAGTCATCCTCTACTGTTTGAAAAATTATAAAATAACTTTCCAACAATGAAACAAAAAATTAAGGTTCCCGTCGAAGATCCTAAGGAGACTAAAGAGAAAAAAGAAAAGAAGATAGAGGATGAGAAAGAACCTGAATTGGTTTGTATCTATTATTGCTTTTACCTCATTGTCAATATTTTCAATATATGTATGTTTTGGTCTTTCATAGTTTGATTTATATTAGAGTCCTGCATCGGGTCGGATTACTCGCTTCCAACCCGACCCGCGGGTCGTGTTGACGCTATATTTTTTTCATTGCGGTGCGGGTTCGGGTCGGGTTGACTTCTACTTTTTTGTTGCGGGTCGGGTTGTGTTTCGGGTTCGGGTTAAATTTTGACTCTTGCGGTTCGTGTTCACCCGCTTTTTCAGAAGAATGTCCACAATATTTTTGCAGGTTAAATATTCCAAAATAACTTTAATAATAAAAGGAAATTCGAAACGAAAGATTCGCCTTTGTTTATTCACAGTAAGAAAAACATTTTTATGAAAAATGATTTTATTTTACACATTACTAAAATAGACGTCCGATAAAAACCTATGTACAGATGTCTTAAAAACTTTAAAACACAAGATATTAGTAGTACATAACACTTTCGGCTCTAAACGTCTAAACTAAGCCATTATCAAGGATTTCAATCTGGAGACCAAAGCTCTTAAGTTGTTCAAGACTAGAACACATTGTTGGTGAAGGTGGGGAAAACACAAATCACGACTCTTTCGGGAGATCATACTTTCCCGTAACTCGGAGCAGTTCGTACCAAATGATTGGTATTTGGTATGATAATACATCATTGTGCAACAGTTGCTTGCTTGTGATAAAATTTCTAAGGACTCCAATATTACACAACTTTTAAAATCGGCAGCCCACATAATGATTCGTGCTTTATGGAAAAATATCTCAATATCACTTATTTGGAATAATCTAGATAGGGCAGTGGTGGGTCTATTTTTGCTAATATCTTGAATATGTTAGTTGATTCTCACTTTGAACTTTCTAGTAATCAAAATCATACCTACATAATTTAATATTTTATTTGTAACCTTATCTTTGTATGGAATCATGTACACACCTGATCTACTGTGATGCAGAGGAAGCTATGGATTCAGAGTCGTACAGTTCTGACACAAATGAGGATAATACTGTTTTTGAGGTATTCGAGCTTACGTGATTTTAAATATAATTTTGTTCGAGAATTTTAACATTTTACCAATTGTTAGTTTAGACATTTATATTTTAACTAGCGGCCCTCCCTCGCTTTGCTTCGGGTTAACCTTGAAAACCTTCATCTCTTTGTGTTTTCTGTAGACCTTTTTAATGTGTACAATAATTAGTACATTATTTTGATAAATCTTGTAGGGTTCAGCTTGCGTTTCAATGTATAAGCGGAAAAAATGAAATTATTTACGACATCACATTAAAAACCTCAAAAATAACAGTATTTCTCCACTATTTAATGGATGTTATTATACATATAAACCTTCCTCTTGAATCACTCTATCTATTAAAAAAAACCGCATCAAAATCTGTTGTGTAGTTTTAAAGATTTAAGCGTACATAGGGAATAGGGACAGAAAAAGCGACTTAAACCTCAAAAATAACAGTATTTCTCCACTATTTAATGGATGTTATTATACATATAAACCTTCCTCTTGAATCACTCTATCTATTAAAAAAAACCACATCAAAATCCGTTGCGTAGTTTTAAAGATTTAAGCGTACATAGGGATATAGGGACAGAAAAAGCGACTTTGTTTTATACTATGTTAAGATTATGAAAACTTCTGTTAATTTTCTTTTAGACATTGTGTTATATTTTAATTGAATGATTTTAATTATACATTTATCACCATATCACTCTCTTCATTTAAATGTTATTTTCATTCATCTTGTTTTTATGACAAAGTTTAAATCATTTTTATATTTCAAGTTGTATCTTATTTTAATCTTTTTTCGGTGCAGCATGTCCCTAAAGGGACTTTGTGCCATAAAACCCCAATCAACCAACCAACCTGATCTACTGTGCATATCAATTGGATCTATTCTTGTCTGTACTATGTTTACTAATTTAGCATCACGTCTGGCTACTAAAATCATATTATACTTCTTTAGGATATATTTTAACTTCTCAAATAAAGGAAGGATGTAATCTATCGCTACAAATTTAACTTCATTTTTATTATTAATGATTTTTTCAATTTCTGTCACTTTTGGATACTTAAACATGTAAATCAACTTATTAATAAAACTACTGGAAAAGCCATTATTGTTAGCAATTAACTTAATCTTGTTTAATTCATACTGAAGGTTAAAATCAGAGCAAACTACAAAAGCCCACTTTATATAAAAGCGGTAAGCAGCAGCTTTATAGTTGAATGGTGTTATTATAAGGGATAGTATTATTTGAGCGACATGCTTTTCTATAAACTGTTCTGTCAATGCACTGAGATAGTTTATTTCTGGTTAAGTGAACGTCTAAAACAGGTAATGATTTATTCTCCTCTAACTCCAAAGTAAATTTTATTTTATTGTTGCTATTATTAACGTGGTCAAGAAAATCTAAAAGAGCTGGAATCCCATGATCTCGTATATTGAGAATATCATCAACAAATCTGATCCATAAGCTCGGTTTAAGAATGGAAGTTGAAATTATTTTGCTTTCTAAACGTCTAAGTTTAAACTCACCTTTAAAGTTTAAACTTAGTTAGAGAATAATGGCTTTTCCAGTAGTTTTATTAAATAAGTTACCAACAATGGGTCCATCCACTGGCGCATGTCTATAATGGGTTCTCCTGTCACTGAGTTCTAGTCTTGAACAACATCAGAGTTTTAGTCTCTGCTGATTGAAATCCTTGAATAATGGCTTAGTTTAGAGCCGAAAGTGCTATGTACTACTAATATCTTGCGTTTTTAAGACTTACATAGGTTTTTATCAGATGTCTATATGGGCCATTTTCACCATACAGCTTGAACATCACACAATTAAAGAAAAAAAGGGAACATAAAAGTATTAAATATTGTCTTTCCAAAGTATTCAGTGTAGTAAGTTTTTCTCATAAAATAAATTTATTACTAAACTATTTAGCTGACACTATTATATAACTAACAAAATTTTAAATAATGTAATTATAATATTGGTACTAAAGCTGAAATTATCATAAAAATAACTATTAATAAAAATTTTAAAAATTAGATAAAAAAGAAAATAACATAGTGATAGTGTTGTGTCGCTAACACAACTTAAATTTAAATATTAATTTATTTTAATTCTAATTTGTCTAATTATTAACTTTTAAAATTTTGTATAATTATGGGATGTTTTGTTTATTTTAATACGAATTGTTGTTTTTCATAGTTAAAGTTGCAGTTACGGTTTGCAGGTTGATTTAAAAACTAAAGTTGTTTAATTTTAAATTATATTCTTCTGACACAGAATTTTATTTATAATCTCACACTGTCCACCAAAATTTATGTTGAATTAATTATACATTTATCATTTGGGTTTAGTGACCAAACAATTGTGTTGGTGAAATTGATATTTTTTAATTGGCTCTTGGGAGGATGAAAAGTGTGCAATTTTTTCTTTTCGATTGTGAAATTTTTAGGTATTATGTTTTTCTAATTGATTTATGGTTTTATTTTCAAAAGATATATTTGTCATGCAATAATTTTGGAAATTAGGAGTTAATGGAGTTAATTGTGGTTGAATAACATTTATGGAGCTACTGAGTTTAATTAGAAGCTTTTGGAGTCTTAATATTTTTATTAACGTTTTTGGAGTCTATTTATATTTTTATTAACATTTTTGTTGTAATGTGTTTTTCCATTCTTATCTGTTTTCCTTTTCTTTAAAATGGCGACAAGATCGTAAATGGAGCAACTCCCGCGCAAAGAATAGCGTCACCACGCCACATCAGCGCGTACCCATGTGACCAGATGATTGCGGATTGATTCACACCTTTTTAAATTCAATTAAGTTATGCATTTTTGAAATCACTGCAACTGGATGTGTTAATGATTGCCAAGGCACAGTTCAGCAGTTTTATGAAACAATATGGCATATTTTAACATCGTTCATTCTACATAGTGTCATTTTGAGGGGCACTATTTGTCGGTGCGTATGAGACAAGAGGTTGAAGGTAGTCATGGAGTTTTGCGAGGGAAAAACCAAAAAGTTAGATGGAAATCCGAAGCGAAGATGTGATGAGCTAAGAAAAGGTAAATCAGCTCCGGAGCTGTCAAGATGTTAAGTTAGGGGTGCACAACCTTTTTAAGCGAAGGGCCACTTACAAAAATGACTGGGTTGTCGAGGGCCACCATCAGAAAATTTTTGTTTCGAGGAGGTGTGGCCAGGAGGGGGGGGGGATCAGATTAAAAAAAACAAATTTCGGAAGGGTAGATTTAGCCCCCTAGGTTCTTTCCTTCCAGTCAACGTATTCAGTTCTGTTGGCAATGATATATCAACAGTCAGGGGTGATTGTGCTCCGGGGGTACCCCGGATTTCCGGGTTTTTCTTTCGACTCTTCCGGGGTCATAAAATCATCCTGTTTAGTGGAAAAAACGAATCGAAATTGAAAATATGTTGCAAAAACAAAGTACGCGGCGCTGCGACGGACGTCGCAGACTTTTTAGGGCACCTGCAGACTAAAAACATACAGCGATGCCGCGGACGTGCTATAGCGGGTAAATTACGCGAAAAAACGGCAAACTTCGTCGAAGGATCGTTAAAAAAACGGCGAATTTCGTCGGAAAATCGCCGAAAAACCGCGAAATTAAAAACATTCGCCAAATTAGCGATAAACGTTTCAGTTACGGCAACCCTTACCCAGAGCGTGATCGGAGTGAAACTAGCAAACCCTCTGTCCTGCGTTTTCCTAACCCCTTGTCTTGTTTTAACCAAAGAATATAAACGAGAATACCGATACCGAAAGATATTCTTTGTCCTACCCCTAAACCAGGAGACAAAAACCAGTCTTTTAAAAGATACCTGAGTATGAATGTTCATCTCCCCCCCCCTTTCGTTTAACAATGCTGATCCTCCCCAAATTCTGTTATGGGCTGCACCAGATGTCAAGTAGTGCATATTTTTCATAAGCCTTCATTCAATACCCTTCCCCTCGAAATTTGCGCTTTTCTATGGCGAAATGGCTCTCGGTAGAGTATAATTTGAAAAGAAGAAAAAAAATAAGTAGACTGTAGATTAGGGTCTGCATGGGCCAAAATTTCCGGGACCGGGCCGAACGAAAGCTACCTTTTCCCGGCCCGTTTAAAATCCATTAAACCACGCCTGACTCAATATCTAAAAAAAATTCAGATTTTTCTTAACATACAATTAAGATTCTATATTTATGCGATAATTTTACGGTCCCTGTGGCAGAATGTGCGCGACGCTGCGACGGACGTCGCAGACTTTTTAGGGCACCTGCAGACTAAAAACATACAGCGATGCCGCTGACGCGCTATAGCTGGTAAATTACGCGAAAAAACGGCAAACTTCGTCGAAGGATCGTTAAAAAAACGGCGAATTTCGTCGAAAAACCGCGAAATTCATTTAAAGATCGCGAAAAATGTCTAATTTCGTTGACAGATCGCGGAAAAAACGCAAATTTAGTCAAAAGACCGTGAAAAAATGTGAATTTCGTCATAAGGCCGTCAAAAAAAACATGAGTTTAGTTGAAGGATCGCGGAAAAATGCAAATTTTGCCGAAGGGTTACGGAGAAAACACCAACTTCGTCAAAGGATCGTGGAAAAAACGGTCAATTTCGTCGAAGAAACGGCAAATTTCGTCGTGGGATCGCGAAAAACGGAGAATTCTGCCGACAGATCGCGAAAAAACGGCAAAGTCGAGATTTTTATGCATACGATCGACGAAATTTATGATTTATGCGTACCTGATCGGCAAAATTTGCGATTTATACGCACCCTATTGGCGAAATTCATGATTTTTATGCACCCGATCGGCGGAATTCGCGATTTTTACGCGCCTAATCGGCAAAATTTGCGGTTTTCACGCGTCCGATCGGCAAAATTCGTGATTTTTACGCAGATGATCGCCGAAATTTAGAATTTACACGCAGCCGATCGGCAAAATTTTCGATTTTTACGCACCCGCTGGGCGAAATTTGGCACAATTCGCGATTTCTACGCACCTGATCGGCAAAATTCGTGATTTTTTCGCGTCCGATCGGCGAAATTGATCCGCGGGCCAACAATAATCCGGTCGCGGGCCACAGGTTGTGCACCCCTGTGTTAAGTGTTACTTTCCTTTCCTTCTCTTAACTATTTTTAATCATGCATGAACTAACTTTACCGGTATTTATTTATTTTATTTAATTAATTATAGATTGTGAATTAAGATTCACTTTAACGTAAGTTTCCTTTATGGCTCCAATAATTTAATCCTTTTTGTAAATATTGCCAGTAGCTCCAAAATATATTAATAAAATGTTACAGGAATTGCATAACTATATTTATTATTTGAATTATAATGTTGATTTCAATAGTAGAAGTAAATTTACTAATAAGATAAAGCTGTGCATAATTGTTATAGATGAGACTTATTGAATTTAATTGAGTTAATGTTGAGAAATGGCACTTAGTTAAAGCCGATTTTCTCATAACACTTAATTTAAATAAGCAGATAACGCTAAATGGTGCTTAGCTGGAATTGATTGTCTCATGATGTAAGGTAGACATGTAGTTGAATATTTGGTGAATGAAACAATAGAAAAATAAATATGTGTAAAGATGTTTCTTCATAAAAATAGGCAAGAGAGTTTAATCCAGTCAGATTTTATTTGAAGTAGGTTTCAACAGACGAAATGAATAACATAGTCCAGTTTGATAATTCAGCAGAATAAACACTTAGATGATCTTGAATAATATTATAGTATAGCCAACACATATTAACATAAACCACAAATGTAACTTAAATAAATTATACTTATCGAACATGTGCAAAGTTATAGCGGCACTTAATCCTTTAAGACAACACGCACATTCCATCACTCCGGCCTGAGCTAAACTGAAACTCGACCGCTTCCGTTAAGATCAAAAACAATAAACCGAATCACTGATGAAAGCGAAGTACCGCGTGTAAATACCTGGCCAACAGCTCACCTACCAATGACAATGAAGTTCTAGAACCGTCACGGAAGTGACGCGTGGCCTATGGCATGAATAATTATTGGAGTAGCAAATCAGAGAATAACTTATCTATCGTAGAACCAGCGAACTCACTAATCGATTATTCGATTCCAGGCTTACCGTTAATCCGCCCTTCCCGATTAAGCGCCCCCCTCCCACTTTGTAAACAAATTGGAAAATTCAAAAAATCCCGAGAAAGCGCCCTCCCCCAAAAGAAATTTCTCCGTGCACGTCAAGATCAACACCAAAAATTTTATCTCCCGAGTGTTTTTTTTTTCCGACGGATCAGAAAGGCGTGACGATTCTTTGATATATCGCAAACATGTGCAAACACATTGTCGATCTGAAAAAGCAATATAACCAAACATTAGTTTTGCTGTAAATTTATTTCCATGGTAATATGAAGGTAATAAAAATATCGATGGGGAAAGTTTCTCATGAAATAAGTTAAAGAAATGTGTATTTGATACTGTGTGGAAAATATCTTGATTAAAACAGAATCTATTTATTTTATTAAAGAATTTATAGTTGTATTTAACATTATTATGAAAACCAATCACTTAAAAATATATCGATTGATTGATCAGATCATTCGATTTGTCGATACACAGTCGAATTTGTAGCGTAATTTGTGCTATCTTTGTGGTAGTAATGTTTTTTGGGAACAGATGTGTTACTATCACGCTAAAATGTAAACAAAAGATTGGCGACTGTTTCGTTGGCGCGATTTCCAAGACTGCGCCAAACGAATAACTTAATGCAATGGCTAGGTTGCCATTAAAGGAAAAAATCCCCTAAATTTGGCGACTTTTTTCTTTTTTTTAACCGATTAATTTTTTTTTTTTTTTTTTTAGCGTGAGTGTAAAGCATCTAAGCCGTTTTTTGTTTTAATAATATGGCAACACTACCAATTCGTTCTATATGTTCTCAATTTTTGTGATTTGTATTATTTATTTAGCATTGATAGATACGAAATCATGATTTAAAAAAAAACGGTAATTTAATCTTTCTAACTTACAACAGATGGTGACACCACATAAAATATTACTAGTTCTTGAAATTACTTCAGGATATTTTCAACTGCAATTTCCCAGTGTTTTTTAATTATTTTAAATTCAGTTCCTTTTGTTTTTCTGTTACCATATTAATGACAGATATTAGTGTTATTATTTATCTAAATGCATTCCAGTTTCAAAGCTTCTGAAATCCAGTGTTTTCTATAATCTGAAATTGCCATTAATCGTGAAGTTATACTGTTTTTCTATTTTGTATATCATTTTTTTTCAAAATGTTTTTCTTTTGTCACTTTATTAAAATAATGCATACTCTGCGACGATCGGCCATTAGCATCTCCGTCCCCCCGCCACCACCACCGATAAGTATCATATACTACAATTTTAATACCATGTAAGCGCCCCCTCCCTGATTATTTTATGATTTTTCGTCACGTTTAGGGGGGCGGATTAACGGTATTTTACGGTAATCGAATATCGCTGTGTGTGTTGACTGGGAAAAACAGCAGCGTGACGTTTAAATGTTTGTAAAGTAAATTGAAATTAACAACTATTGTAAAGTGAAATTTACTGTTTCTAATGAATAAAATAAAAGTAATAAACGAAGAATTAATGAAGTATGGGTAAGTTAAACATATATTAATTACTGAAATTACGTTTTTATGATAAATATTATACTGATGAAATACACTGTTATGAAATTTATACTGTGATTTAATGAATGTAAATAAAGATAAAATATGGATGAAAGTTAATGAGTGCGTGTGTTTAAAAGTGTATATGAGGCAGTAAGACTGAAACTATTAAATGGAGGCTTGTTTTTACAACAGTTAACAACGGTGTTTACTGTAAAATGATAATATGTGCAATAAACTAATTAATTCCTGTGTGAAATGCATCTTCATTTACCTTGCAGTGCATCTCTATTTATTTTATTTCAGCATTAGAAGAAAAGAATTTTTAACATTAGTGGGAATACAGACAGCTTATGTAAAGATTAATTCTTGTTAACTTTTAAGTAGTAAATTTTATAGTAAGGATTTTATAGTGCAATCTAATTTTAATTATTTCTCGCGTAATTTTCAATTAAGAAGTTGTCTGTATTCATTAAATCAGAATTAAGAGAATAACCGTTGGAACTGGTTGATATGGGGATAATGTATGCTTTTAAACGGTGTTGAGGTAAATTGGGTTTTGTTTAATGATGAAGAAATGTAAGATATTTTTGATATGTTGAATATGTAAGAAAATGGAGATTTACCTGTTGATATACATTTTTGAATCAACTAGTTCCATCGCGTTATGTTTCAGAAGAACACATTTTTATTTTTCAGATATAAGATTTAATTCATGAAGAAGAATAACAAATTAGAAGATTTAATTTTGAGTTTACTAATGAAATGAGACCATTGAAGTTCGTAGGAGTTTAAATCACATTTTTGGATTAAATTTTCTGTTGGTTTTCACTTTAAAATTGTTTAGCTGAATAGTTTTGGAATTGTAATTATTGAACTAAAATTGTCTCATTTCTTAGTATTTTTTGAATGACAGAAGAGAGGAAGGCTAACTCTTATGTAGAGAGAATGTTACACATAAGTTTAGAATTTTTAAGTCTTGATTCACTCTGACCACGCACTTGAAGTTATTGTTGGGATTTATATAACTTAATTTAGGAAGCTTGAACACAACGCACTTCCTTATAATTTTATTTAGTGATTAACTTAATTTTGTAATTGTGGGCCAATATAATTTATTTTATTAAATGTAAATTCTAATCTAAGAAGTCAAAATTCTAATATAAAGTAATAAACTAAATTCAGTATTTGTAAATAAGATTAATGTAAAAGTAAGTAGAAAAATGGGATAATTCTCTTGGAGGAGTAATTTAATTATGTAATAGAGTAAAGTTTAATTTAAATGAAAGTCTATGTAATTTAGTTTACTTGTTGTGTGTAAGTTTAATAGTAGTAAGACACAACAATAGCTAGCTAATCTAAACCCATGTTTAATTTGTTTAAAAGTAAATAAAAATTAAAAAAGGACAGATCGAAACATACTGCAGCTGGATATCCGGCTGCAAGTTATGGCTGTTGTCCAGTATCTGGCCAAATTGACATCCATTGCATCTCTAATTCAAATACCTATTTATTTTCTGAATACATCTGAAACATTCATATGTTCAAACTTTTTGTAAAAATCTCAAAAATCTGGCATGCAAAAAAATCTAAATATGACCCGGGAGAATTATTCTAGGGTGAACCGGACACGCAGAAAGAAAATTAGTCATCCCGATCCGTTAAATAATAAAAACAACCCCACCTGATGCAGGACTCAATTCAACGATTTCGAGGTGTCTGCTATTCAGAGATTTCACTATATTTGAATATTAAAGAATATAGATTTGTCCATTTTTACTTTCTTCTATCTTTACAAGAAGAAAATATTGGATTCATGAACATTTTCGGTTTTCGACGGATTTATATGTTTTAGATTTTAGAAGGTCCTTAACACGATTTGACTGTCTTTAAAAAATGTCTGTCTGTCTGTATGTGACAAAAGTTTTGTGGGTGCTCTATCTGAAGAACTAATGCACGAAATTGAATAAAACTTTATATTCAGTTATCGGTACTTTTCGGTTAGCCGGGCGCCAATGATATATTATACATGTATATATACACACACACATATCTATACACACATCTACATATGTATACATATATGCATAGGCATACATATATGTATATGTGTGTGTATATACATATGTATTTATATATGTACATATATCACTGGTGCCCGGCTAACCGAAAAGTACCCAGTTATCCTTGTATCACGATCTAACACTTAACGGAAATAACATTTTCAATTTATAATTCTTTATACGTCTTTTTGAATTTTTAAAAAGATTAAAAAATTTTAACTAGCTGCCATTTCGAAACAAGATGGCGCATGAAGCTGGCACATGAACTAGGTCGAGATCTTGGTATGTTCTGTACACATGATTAGTCACATTCATATCAGTTCATAAATACGAGAGTTACAGCATAGCAAATATTAGATTGTTTCAAAATCTCAGCCACCCTAGAATTTCAAACGATACTTTTCGGTTAGCTGAGCGCCAGTGACATATGTACATATATAAATAAAGAAATTAAAAAAAATATATATATACATACATATTTGTATTATATGTATGTACATGTACATATATCACTGGCGCCCAGCTAACAGAAAAGTACCTTTCAAAACTGCCGTATCTCAGACATTTTTTAAGATATAGCTAGTGTTCCCGCTAGGCTTTTTTGAAGGGCGCAGCGCCCTGCTCTTTTAAAATCGGCAAAATGCGCCCTGCCCTTTTTGAAATCGGCAAAATGTGTCCTGCCCTTTTTGAAATCGGCAAAATGCGCCCTTCCTTTTTTTTAAACTAGTCAAAAGAGGCCAAAAAAATCGCGAAAAACGGCAAACTTCGTCAAAAACATTGCGAAAAGTGGCAAATTTCGTCAAAAGATCGCGAAAACACGGCAAATTTTGTCAACAAATCGCGGGAAAAACGGGACTTGTCAGAGAATCGCGAAAAAACGGCAAATTTCGTCAAAAACATTGCGAAAAACGGCAAATTTTGTCAAACGATCGCGAAAAAACGAAAAATTTTGTCAACAGATCGCGGGAAAAACGTGACTTTAGTCAGAGAATCGCGATAAAAACGGCAAACTTCGTCAAAAGCATTGCGAAAAGCGGCAAATTTCGTCAAAAGATCGCGAAAAAGCGGCAAATTTTGTCAACAAATCGTGGGAAAAACGTGACTTTCGTCAGAGAATCGTGAAAAAACGGCAAATTCCGTCAAAAACAGTGCGAAAAGCGGCAAATTTCATCAAAAGATCGCGAGAAAATGGTAAATTTTGTCAACAAATCGCGGGAAAAACATGACTTTTGTCAGAGAATCATGATAAAACGGCAAATTTCGTCAAAAAAACCGCAAATGTTATCAACAGATCTCTAAAAAACTGCAAATTTCGTCAAAAGATTGCAAAAAAAAGGCAAATTTTGTCAACAAATCGCGAGAAAAACGTGACTTTCGTCAGAGAATCGCAAAAAATGGCAAATTTCGTCAAAAACATTTCGAAAAACGGCAAATTTCGTCAAAAGATCGCGAAAAAACGACAAATTTTGTCAAAAGATAGCGAAAAAATGACAAATTTTGTCAAAAGATAGCGGAAAAATGACAAATTTTGTCAAAAAATATCGAAAAAACGACTAATTTTGTCAACAGATTGCTGGAGAAACGTGACTTTTGTCAGAGAATTGCGATAAAACGGCAAATTTCGTCAAAAACATTGCGAAAAACGGCAAATTTTGTCAAAATCATTGCGAAAAAACGTCAAATTTTGTCAACATATCGCGAAAAACGGCAAATTTCGTCAAAAAAAAATAGCGAAAAAACCCACAAATTTTATCAACAGATCTCGAAAAAACTGCAAATTTCGTCAAAAGATCGCGATAAAATGCAAATTTCGTCAAAGGGACGCAACCCCCTCCCCCTAACACCCTGGGGAAAAAAAACTCATCTTTTGCTCCCCCAGCTTAAAAGCCTTATCTTTTTTTTTTTTTACTTTTTCTGCTCTGTCACTTTATTATAGCAAATAATTGATCAAGTAATTTTTCCACACTCTCGCCCAAAATTGATGCCCCCCCCCCCCCACCTCTTCTTTCCAAGCACACGAAATTTAAAGTTAAAACTCTTTTATTTAAATTTTTTTGTCCTATTTTTAAATCTTTAGTAAGGTAACTAAATCAGTCATCTTAAGTTCAAAATTTCTGCTTTCCCCATAAAATTCATAGTTTAGAGGCAGCTAATAAATTTATATCCACATATGTTAACCTAATTACTTACTAAAACCTTAAAATATCAATTTAATAAAAATGTATTTCTATAATTTATGTTACTAAATGTGTGTACAAACATTGATGAGTATATGATGAACAATAATGAGTTTCTTATATTGGTTCCGAAAATGTATACTTTTTTTATGAAACAATGCCTTTTTTCTCTGAAACTAGTGCCCTTTTTATGCTTCAATAGTGCCTTTTTTGTGACTGGCACCCTGCCCTTTTTTTTTCTAGAGTGAACACAAATATAGCCAAAACAAAAAATGTTCCCGAATCCTTGTATCATGTTCTAACACTTAACAGAAACAATTTTTTCAGTTTATATATACTTTTTTGTACATCTTTTTTTAATTTTTAAAATTTTTAACTGGTTGCTATATTGAAACAAGATGACGGATGAAGCTGGACAACGAACTCGGTCGAGACCTTGGTATGTACTATACATATACTCAGTCACATCCAAATTGGTTCATAAATAAGAGAGTTACAGCATGACAAATGTCAGATTATATATATATTATATATATATATATATAAATCAACATTTGAATGGAGGGTGGTTTTGGGGTCTGGGGGTCATGATCGGTGAAAATATACCAAATTTTTTTGGAATTGCTTTCCTCCAAACGGCTGCAATAGGTAGTAGGGTTTAATCTAGCGCTAGCCAAAAAGCACCTTTTGCCCCCAAAGCATTTAGTGGATTTGCCAAATAGCGACAGCCAAAAAAATATATATCATTTCCATTTTGTTGTTCTGCATTTTGTGAACCTGCTGCTGCTGCGGGAAAAAAAAAAAAAACTCACACTGCCTCTAACTCGGCAACTAACTTCAAAATTTGTCTCGTGCTCCCTGTGCAAGCATCTT
The DNA here is from genome assembly GCA_963931845.1 of Maratus michaelseni. NCBI lineage: Eukaryota > Metazoa > Arthropoda > Arachnida > Araneae > Salticidae > Maratus > Maratus michaelseni. Next base: position 124,848,210 of record OZ007595.1, read on the forward strand.
ACAAATAGTGTATCATTTGCGTTAGACGTATTGAGAAAATTAAGAGTTTGTTTATTTTTTGTTGATGATCTCAACTTAGGAAATGAAACCAAAACGGTTCATGAATGGAAGTTGTTTAGGTAGGTTCTGGCTACAAGGGGTAAAGAAATGAAACCAGCTAATTGTATTCTTTTTTCCCATAAAAATGGCATTACTGAAATGTTTCCCAATATGACTTCTTTGTATGAATTTATAGCAACAATTCTGTTGTCTACAGCAGATTGTGAAGGAAGATTGAGTCTCGTGAATATAACAAAAACTGACTTGAGAAATAGACTGACAATCAAAAATTTAAGTAACTTAATTATGATTAATTTGGAAGGGGAAGTTTGAAAAGAATTTCCATTGAAAAAAGTATTTGATGTGTAATGTATGGCCAAATCTCCAGAGGGTCAATCTTACAGAGTGGTGTACTGTTTGTATATTGTATAATTAAAAATAATACTCATTTATATAGAAATTTTGTGTAAATAAAAGTTTTTTTTTTTCTTGGCTAAAGCTATTTTTATTTGGCTAACAGTTATTGGCTGCAATTAGCCAAAAAGCTACAAATCTCTTTTTCCTAGATTAAACTCTAGGTAGCTTTTTGTAATGAATGCTACCTAAAAGTGCCCTTAAGAATCAAGTGTTCTTATTCTGTCCTGTCCTTTTATAAACCATTGAAAAACTTTGATATTATGTAGTACTTAATGAATTTATTATGTTTTCAGTTTTCATAGGTAAAGCATATAAAGATATTGATTATATGATTTTCTGTTTCAGTCTGAAGAAGACAAAGCTCTTCAGAATGAGTTAAATGATTATATTCAAATTCTTGGTGTAAGTTTAATTTATCTTTTTCTTTTAAAAGTTTTTTTAAATCAAGATATAATGTTTTATATTTCAATCTATTTAATATATTTTTTAAATATTTGTACGTAAATTTTTTTTTTTTTTTTTTTTTGCTTTATAATAGAATCAAACATTTGTTGAATTTGCCTACATTTTTAACAAATTGTTTGTTTGAAAAATTTGCTTTCATGAAAAAGTACATAAAGATGCCATTTCTTCACTTTGCTTTTCGATAAACACGTGAGTCAGCAAAGCTCTAGAACTGTGATTGCCTGTTAGTCACCTTTCACGGCAATTGCTCGTAAGTTTGACGTCATCACTCATGAACCAATGGCATTTTATGTGCGGTTTTTGTTTCCAGGAATGGTAACATGTCTGTCTCTGAATCTCCAACATATTTTGAGTGATTATTAATTCCAATGTGTGAAGCATTTTTAGGGTTTCGTTCATCTCACGAACCCCTATTACTCCCGCTCCGTTGTCTGTCCGTCACAGAGCCGTTCTCAGAAACTATATAACTTACAGAGTTGAAACTTTGTGTATATATAACTGAGTAGCTGCTATGAAGCTCAAAATATTAAAATTTGAAAAAATCTTATTTTAATAAATAGAGATAAAAAACCAAAATTCTAACAGCCTTTTCCTATTAAACATTGAATTATTAAAACTATTAAACTAATTGAAACATTTTTCTTTAAGCAGCTGCCAACAATTAAAAATCCACAATAAATTTTTTTTTCTACAATAATTCATTTTCTATTGAAAGGTTTCCACTTGAAAAATTAAAACGAAATAAAAAGTTTCACCAATTAAAAAAAAAAAAAAAAAAGATGACGTCATATGGGTAATAAAATGGAAATTTTCAAAAAATTTACTAAAACCTTAAAATATCAATTTAATAAAAATGTAAGTTCAATAATGCAAGGAGTATGTGTATGTACAGAAAGCAGATCAAGATCACATCATTAGAGAATTTAAAAAAAATTAATCGGAAGTTTAACAGATTTCTCAAATGTTTGAGAATAATACAAAGTGAGTATCAATATGAGTAATAGAGAATAGTAAATACATGAGTTTGAGGAACGTATTGAATCATGATAAAAAAAACCTGATTATGGAAATATTCACATATTTTAACATTTTGAAGGTGTACAACATGCTTAATTTTGAAATTATTATTTTTTTTTATCGCATTTAGTCCACATGACAGATATTATTTTGACAGAGTATAATAGTGTTCTGGTTTAGATATTCGAAAAAATGAAAAAATAGACCGGTAAATTTTTACCTTATAAAAAACGACTTTTTTTTTTTGTTGCTAAATGAAATTTATTTGGATTTATTAAAGAAAGGATAAAGTGTTTTGAAAGGAATATTAAACTAAACCCTTTGTGCGATCTTCGATCACACTTACCCACTTGTTTAATATTGTTTTTAGTAGTTTACTCAACAATATTAAAGGATCTGATTCTTTTGCCTATGATGTCTTACACTAATGCTCATTTTTTAAAAAAAGGTTATAAAAAGGAAAAAAGTTGCCAAACTTTGGGAAATTTTTCCTTTAATGGTAACCAGGCAAGTATGCTTCTAATTAAGTTACTGGTTTGGCACATGCTTGGAAAACATGCCAACAAAAAATCACCAAACATCAATGCGGGAGTGTAACACATCTGCTCCATTTTTTTTTTTTCTGGAAAAATCTCTAATGCTTCATATATGCCATACAGGTAGATAATCCACAAAAGGTAAAATTTAACTTTTAAACACTTATCTACCCGAAATTATGGCAATATCGTGGTTTATTATAAAAAAAAATCAAGTCTGAATTTCATGTGCATTGTTACCTGTCTTTTTTTAATCCTTATCCAAATTTGAATACATCTATATGCGATACATTTCCCTAGCCATTACCAACAAACAGATTTGATATCCCACATAAAGATTGAAACACACATAAACAGGGGTAATTTTTTTAAATTAATATATATATTATTGCATTGTATTTTTATTTATGTAATGTTGTCAGAATGCATTCTATTTGCAGTAAATGTCTTATTTTTATCACACATATTTATTTATTTTCTTTACCTTTTTACAACACGGTGTTCCCAACGGAAACATCAAATAAAAGTAACATTTAAAAATGGAATTTCATTTTTATTAACTTTAAAAAAATCATTGTCAAAATGTTTTTTTTTTTTTTGTCGAAATTTATAAAAGTGAACGTTTGTCATAATGTATAGTATAAAAATTTATTAGAATTATAAAGGATCCAATATTTTTTATAAATGAACGATAAAGTTAGAAAGGTTTATTTTATTAAAAGTACACAAGCTGTGTTCTATATTTTACTAATTATTATACTAATCTGATGTTAATATTGGATTTAAAAAATTATATAGATTCAATTGAAATCAAAATCACCATAAACATATTTAATCTCCCTTTTTAATATTTTAACATATCTATACTAAAGCATTTGGGAGGTAAAATGTGCAAAATGATATTTACAAATAAATTTAGATCTGAATTTTGCATGTGAAACATTAAAATAACAAAATATAGGGTTTTTCCTTAACTTATGATGGTACTTTCGTGTTATAGTGGCCCAAGGATGAATCGCCAAGCGACTAAGATTTATCATCAAATTATAAAGCATAGATGACATTATAATAATATATGATGTATATAACTGTTCGTGACTATATGGCCAAGTTATAATCATATATGATGCATATATGATGTATATATATGGCACACATTTTGGAGTGTATTATATGCAGATGCAGGGGTCGGAAAAACTATTTTCTTATTGTAGTTAACTACAACTGCTTGTTTTAAAAAGTAGCGACTACAAACTACTTTTCAAAAGTAGTCACTACTTCGTTACTTTCAGATTTTGTCAAAGGGTTCAATTTACAGTAGAAATTGAATAAATGGATTAAATAATAAAACGGCCCCTCGTTATATCGCGTCTGCCACGATATAATTAAATAAATGCAGGGATTAAAAAATTAAGAAAGATAACATACAAGAAAATGTTTTGTGTTTGTCTCCAAGATTTTGGAGTTTATGCACACATTGTTTATTATGGATACACGTTGTTTATACATACATTGTTTATTATGGATACACATTGTTGTTTATACACACATTGGAAATTTCAGCAAAATTAAGAGAGATATTACAATCTAGAAAATTACAGAGAGACAACTCTAAATGCAAACAACATATAAATCTGTAAATAAAGCAATTCTGAATAATAAGAATCGTAGCGTTAAAACAGGAAGACCTAGTAACGAGTAAATAGACAAATGTTGCCAGCAAGAAAATTAATTTGGTGGGTTAGTACTTGATTTTAACAGCAAGTGTCAATGGTAAAAATCTATGATTTCATGCGTTCCGTTGTTATACACTGCAGCTGAGATTCGCAAATTGTTCAGCAGAATAAATTTTTCACAAAAGAATCAAGTTTCGGTCATGTGATTTGCAGAATATTACATTTTTCTCCTGAAGTAGCATCGGTTCTCTCTACACTACATTGTTAAAAAAGTAGCGCACTACACTACAAACTACTGTAAAAAGTAGTGACTACTGTAGTTTTGCTACTTGTAGCACGCTACTTCCAACCCCCTGTGCAGATGTGTTATGAATATAATAAGCTTTGCTATGATCTTGGTGAAATCATAGCTGCAGCCTTGGCATAATCATAATTGTGGAGGCCGAGCTATAGCATTAAAGTACCCTTATGACAGATAAAATTTGTTATCTTAATCTTATTTGCACAGATTAGAATTTTTTGCCCATTGTACATTATTTATGTTATAGGATACAGCAACATTATGTCTTGCATTCTTTTATGAAATGTTTTTTCTCATGCTAACTTTATTTTAGGAGGAGGCTAATCCACAATTATATATACCAACTCTTAATCAACTGAGAACGAAAATTAGAGCTTCAACTACTTCTATGACATCTGTACCTAAGCCATTGAAGTTTCTCAGACCACATTATCCTACTCTCAAGACATTGTACGAGAAGTTTCCTGATGGTGAAGCTAAGGTATTATGAACTTCTTTTATATTCCTAAACTAAAACCCTTAACAACGTTTTAACAAACAAATATGAAAAAATGGCACAAAAAATCACATACAGCTGTTTTGATGATTCTTAGATCCCCTTCCTCAGTGCAGAAAAATAAATAAATAAATAAATAAAGATTAAAATGGGTTTTGCTAATCCCCAATTATGTATACAAACTCTTATTCAACTGAGAACGAAAATTAAAGTTTCAACTACTTCTATGACATCTGTACCTAAGCTATTGAAGTTTCTCAGACCATATTATCCTACTCTCAAGACATTGTATGAGAAGTTTCCTAATGGCAAAGCTAAGGTATTATTGACTTCTTTTATATTCCTAAACTAAAACCCTTAACAACGTTTTAACGCACAAATACGAAAAAAATGGCAAAGAAAATCATACGGCCATTTTGAGGATTCTTGGATCCCCTTCCTCAGTGCGGGGGGAAAAAAATTTTAAATGGGCCATTATAATCTCTTTTTTTTTTTTTTTTTTTTTTTCCCTGCATTGAGGAAGGGGATCTAAGAATCCCTGAAATGGCCGTATGTAATTTTTTGTGCCATCTTTTTCCATATTTGTGCGTTAAAACATTGTTAAGTTTTCAGTTTAGGAATTAAAATTAGCACAAAGTGTTTGATTTATGCTTACTTCTTTTATATCTTAATTTTACATTTTTAGGTACTTGTACATTTTTCTGATTGTGCTTGGAGAATATAAAAAAAAATTATCATTTTTAAAAAAACACATTAAATATTTAAAACTAACTGGGCTTCGCCTGTCTAGATGATCAGTTCAGGAAACCAGATCAGTTTTCAAAAATTGAAGAAGAGATGCATAAAAAAAAAAAACTTATTTAAAGTTGCAACATATCGAAACAGAATATTTTTCTTGATTTGAAAATCTATATCTTTATTATGATATCACTTTTTCAAAATGTTTTCCTTTAAAGTTTTAATATGGTGAAATAACTGTTTTCTTGATTTGAAAATCTGATTGACTTCAGTTTGTGTTTATTTAAATTTTAAATTTATTATGTATGTTATAAAAAAGTGTAAATAAGTAGCAAGATATTATTTATTTAATCTTATATTTTTGTCCCAGATAAATTCTCTATGAAGGGCAACCAATTTTACGTTTTCCATGGAAAAATTTTGATTATAAGTCACAAAAATGAAAATCATTAATGTCAGTTATTAGGTTCTTAGGATAGTGAAAGAACACATTCATTTTTCCATTGCAAATTTCAATGCACAACAACATATTTATGCTTGAAATAAACTCTGGAAAAGCCCTGGCTGTTTTACATAATGACTTGTCTTAAAACAACGTTCATTGGGATTTCAATAAATTTAATAACTTACTAAATTTTGAAAATCTTGGTTAAAATAGTACATTTAAATCAATGTAGTATATATTTTCAAAATCATCAGATAAAAGGAAAATTTAAACTCTTAACAGAATCTTTTTATTTTTCAAGAACTATCTACATATACATCGATAGACTTCAAAATATAAACAATAAATTTTCTGAACTTTGGCTTGCAAGTTAATCAACACAGCAAAAAAAAAAATTCAAAATAATTCTTGCTTCTGTGATCTTGCCAGCTTTCTATGTAATACTTTATTTAAAAAAGTTAAAAGAATAATAAGGCAAATAAGCATTACTTGTCTGAGATAAATACTTCATATTTTGTCTTCCCCTCTATGAACAATCTGTTTTCTAAACTGGGATTAGTGTTACATCAGGGGACGAACTTTCACTTAATTTAAATATTTAAAATCTATATTTTAATTAATCTAAATTTTAAATCATTTAATATTTGTAATTTCAATCTAAAATTAGAATTTTCTCATTTTAAAAAAATCTTTTCTTAAATATTATTACAATCTTAATTATTAATTTTCATATTCCCTATCTCAATTTAAAATTACTTTTCTTGAATATTGTTTAAATCCTAAATATTAATTTTCATATTACCTTTTCAGTTAAGAATTCCCTTTCTCATTCATTCCTTCAAAACCTAATGCTATTCTATTCAAATATATATATTTTTTTCTTCTCCGAAAGGACTCATTATTTATTATGGACTCTTTTATATACTTGTACAACATCTGTTTGAATTTAAATGACGAACATACATTGTAATAATACCTCATAATAATAATAATCCTATTCTCATATTATAAAATAATGCTGTATTAATTAAATTTTTGAAAGGGGTCTGCACAGATTTCTGTTTTCATTATTATTATAATGCAATAAAGAATATTTATATTAAATTAATATATTTTGTTTATTTATTATATGTGTACTGTATAAATTAATTATATTATTTTATATGTGCCTTTAAAATTCATGAAGTTTAATTGGAATATAAAGGTAAGTTAAAGGAAAAAATAAATATTAAAATAAGAGAAAGAAATAACAATTCACAGGGGTAGTACTTGTCCCGATATTCCTGAAAAAAAAAAAAAAAAAAAAAAAAAACGTCCAGAAATGTCCTAAAATATGGTAGTTTGTTCTGAAATTTTGTGCTATATCTACATTTGATATCATCAAATAGGGGGTAGGTGTACCTTTTTACTGATGCAAAATGATCACAAAATTCGCAATTTTCTTCAATTTATCGTTAAAAATACTGATTTTTGTCGATTTGCACGAACAAAAATACAATTTTTGGTGATTAGTTACCAAAAATCACGATTTTTATCAATTAGTCATTTAAAAAAAACTTGCTATTTTCATCTGTCAGTCGCAAAAAAATTGCAATTTTTACCAATCAGTTATAAAAACGAAAATATTTTGCAATTTTCATTGATCAGCAAAGAAAAAATCAATTTTTGTCCTTCAGTAATGCAAATATTGCAATTTTTTAGCAGCTTGGTCAAAGGGTTCTGGTAAAAGTATTTTCTTTTTAAATGTACCTATACTTTTAAAACAAACAAATTGTGTATATAGTGTACTAATTATGATAATAAAATGTATTGAAGAGGGAGTTAAGTGTTTTTCCGTTAGTATGCCTAGAAAATGTGTCTTGAAATTGTCCTGAAATATAGAAAAAAGTATGTCCTGAAATATCACCTAGGGCTAGTACTATCCCTGAATTCATCATTTGAATAATATATTTTGTACAGTAAAGCAGAACAATGAGATTTAACATTCCTTTTTAAATTTATATTAAATACAAATGATTTTCAAAAATAATAAGATTTTAATATTTTATAATATAAATTTGGGCACATCCTTGTACCTATTGAAGTTTTCATCATAGCTGTGTTTATTTCAGGTGACTATTATTTTATATCTTTCACCATGATTAAATTATTTATATTTGTTAATTATTGTACAACGATTTTTCCCCTTGTACTTCCACTAATATCTTTTAAAGGATCACTGGCAAAATTATCTCTCTTATTCTGGAAATCTTAAATTTAAATATTTATTAATGTATATTCTAAATTATACTTTAATACTATTTCTGATTTAAATACTTCCCCCTTTCCTTTTCTTGTTTTTATTTCTTCTTAGAATATTATCTGAAATAAATAAATATTATAACCCCATCATTTTCCAATGTATAACAAGATATAAAATCATACAAACTTGAGGTTTGTTTAGGTTATTTATCATGGGCCCGGGCAACGCTGATCAGGTCAGCTAGTTTCCTGTAATAAAAATAAGCACATGAATACCACTTGGCATATTTCAACAATTATGCGAGCAAAGCCGCGGGCTTTGCTAGTAATAAATAAAGTAAGATTAATTTTGAATGATTTTATAAATTATAAATAAGAAAATAAAATTAAATTACAACATGATTTAGTAAATCCCCTGTACTTTTTGTAGAAATGAGGAAGTTCTAGAATTTTTGCAAGTGCTCAAGCATACAGATTTAGAAATACTGTGATATGGGGAATATTTCTATAAGATATCTCTGATGACAACCAGGGGTGCATTTCGTTATTTTTAAAAAAGGTAAAATGCATTTTACAAAAAAAAAAAAAAAAAAAAGCATCTTTAAAAATTGGCGTGTTTTTCTTAGCATAACTAATAATAATAATAAATAAAATACACATATACCCCTTCCCATCCTCTCCCCCAAATTATGATTTTATGATTTTGCATTTAGATTATGATTAAAAGTATTTTACCACTCTGTAATTTTAACTGTTTGAAATAAAATTTTGTATCAGACGTTATGAATCTATAACTGTTAAGATAAATATTGTTTTTATTATTTAGATTAGGGGTGCACAACCTGTGGCCCGCGATCGTATTACTGGTGGCCCGCGGATCAATTTCGCCGATCGGATGCGAAAAAATCATGAATTTCGCCGATCAGGTGCATAGAAATTGCGAATTTTGCCAAATTTCGCCCATCGGGTGTGTAAAAATCGCAAATTTTACCGATCGAGTGCATATAAAATGCGAATTTTGCCGATCGGGTGCGTATAAATCGTAAATTTCGCCGATCGCGTGCGTAAAAATCGTGAATTCTGGCGATCGTCTGCGTAAAAATCGTGAATTTTGCCGATCGTCTGCGTAAAAATCGTGAATTTTGCCGATCGTCTGCATAAAAATCGGGAATTTTGCCGATCGGGAACGTATAAATCGCGAATTTCGTCGATCGTATGCATAAAAATCTCGAATTTTACCGATCAGGCCCGAAAAAATCGCGAATTTTTCCGATTGGGCCCGTAAAAATCACGAATTTTGCCGATCGGGTGCATGTAAATTGTAAATTTCGCCGATCGTCTGCGTAAAAAGGGCAAATTTTGCCGATCGGACGCGTAAAAATCACAAATTTTGCCCATCGGGTGCGTAAAAAGCATGAATTTCGCCGATCGGGCACGTAAAAATCGCGAATTTTGCCGATAGGGTGCGTATAAATCGCGAATTTCGTCGATCGTATGCGTAAAAATCGCGAATTTTGTCGATCGGGCCCGAAAAAATCGCGAATTTTGCCGATCGGGCCCGTAAAAATCACAAATTTTGCCGATTATGCGCGTAAAAATCTCTAATTCCGCCGATTGGGTGCGTAAAAATCATGAATTTCGCCGATAGGGTGCATGTAAATTGTAAATTTTGCCGATCGTCTGCGTAAAAAGGACAAATTTTGCCGATCGAATGCGTAAAAATCGCAAATTTTGCCCATCGGGTGCGTAAAAATCGCGAATTTTGCCGATTAGGCACGTAAAAATCGCGAATTTTGCCGATCGGGTGCATTTAAATCGCGAATTTTGCCGATCGGGTGCGTGTAAATTGTAAATTTCTCCGATCGTCTGCGTAAAAATCGCAAATTTTGCCCATCGGGTGCGTAAAAATCATGAATTTCGACGATCGGGCACGTAAAAATCGTGAATTTTGCCGATTAGGCGCGTAAAAATCGCGAATTCCGCCGATCGGCGCATAAAAAACGCAAATTTTGCCGATAGGGTGCGTATAAATCGCGAATTTCGTCGATCGTATGCGTAAAAATCGCGAATTTTGTCGATTGGGCCCGAAAAAATCGTGAATTTCTCCGATCGAGCCCGTAAATATCGCGAATTTTGCCGATCGGGTGCATTTAAATTGCAAATTTTGTCGATTAGGTGCGTGTAAATTGTAAATTTCGCCGATCATCTGCGTAAATAACGCAAATTTTGCTGATCGGACGCGTGAAAATCACAAATTTTGCCGATTAGGCGCGTAAAAATCTCGAATTCCGCCGATTGGGTGCGTAAAAATCATGAATTTCGCCGATAGGGTGCGTATAGATCGCGAATTTTACCGATCAGGTGCGTATAAGTCGTAAATTTCGTCGAGCATATGCTTAAAAATCGCGAATTTTGCCGATCGGGTGCATTTAAATCGCGAATTTTGCCGCTCGGGTTGGTGTAAATTGTAAATTTCGCCGATTGTCTGCGTAAAAATCGCTAATTTTGCCGATCGGACGCGTAAAAATTGCAAATTTTGCCAAGGGTGCGTAAAAATCATGAATTTCGCCGATCGGGCACATAAAAATCACGAATTTTGCCGATTAGGTGCGTAAAAATTGCGAATTCCGCCAATCGGCGCGTAAAAATCGCAAGTTTTGCCGATCGAGTGCGTAATAATCGTGAATTTCGTCAATCACTAGGAAAAAACTATGAATATTGTCAATCGCGCATGGGAAAAAAAAATGCAAATTTTTCCATCCTTTCCAACAGAATTGGGTTAAGCTGACTAAGGAGGTGGTTGAATATATTGAGCTAACCCTCCTTTTAAAATTAGCATTTTTATTAACTTTTAGGCCGACCCGAAACAAAATTTTGTCCACCCTAATATGGATGTTGGCTCTCGACAATCCAGTCATTTTTGTGACTGCCCCTCCTCTTATAAAGGTTGTGCACCCCTTTGATATCCACATTTTATGACTGAATATGTTAAGAAGTACAATTTAGAATAATATATGTTTCTCCTCCTCTCCACCTTCATTCATGAAAGCAGCATTTTTTTGCGGCACTGGCAATTTTTAAAGCTAAATTTATTCCTTTAAATAAAGTCAAGGAGTATTTTCACTCTTTGAAAATAATCTTAGCTATATCTCTTGTATAAATACAAACGTAAACTGCTGATATATCATTGCCAACAGAACTGAATACGTTGACAGGGAAAGAAGGAACCTAGGGGGCTAAATCTACCCTTCCGAAATTTATGTTTTTTTAATCTGATTCCCCCTCCCCCCTCGGTCACACCTCCTCGAAACAAAAAATGTTCTGATGGTGGCCCTCGACAACCCAGTCATTTTTGTAAGTGGCCCTTTGCTTAAAAAGGTTGTGCACCCCTAATTTAGATAAATATTTTTTCTTCTATAAAATATATTAAAGATAGCTTTGTATTTTTTGTTCTTGCAGAAATTTTGTGCTGATATAATTTCTGTTCTTGCAATGACCATTAGTGAAGAAAGAGAATGCTTGAAATATCGCCTTTGTGGATCACAAGAAGAAATTGGTTCTTGGGGTCATGAATATGTTAGGTAAGTAATTGATGGTACCACACACACACACACATATATATATATATTACACGCTGTCAATAAAATGTAATTCTATAATCATTCTGATATTTTAGTGTTCTAATCTTCTTCTTTTTTTTTTTTCGTAAAGATTTCCTAATTTATAGTTATTTTATAGTGTAATAGTTTTGAAAAATAAATATTTTTTTCTGAGCTACAGACACAGCATTTAAAAATATTTATGCCATTCTTTTTTCAACACCTCACCTCACCTCCTTTTCCTTGCCAGATAATAGTTTCTAATGACATCTTTGATTTTGAAAGCAGGTGGCTATGGGAAGAATTATTTAGCTATCTACTAAAGTGTTTTGTAAATTTTCAAATTTAAAAGAAAAAGGGAAAAATCATAGAAGTTTTCATTTGGCACTGTTGCTAAAAACAGTTTTAAAAAAATTAATAAAAGTTTCATTATAATTTCATGTGAAGTTAAGCAGTGTAAAGTAAAATAAGCATATATTTTTTCAGCAATAGGAACAAGATTAAACTTTTAACTAATCACTATTTTACAAACTAGATAAAATATACCCATCCAAAAAAGAATTGAAAAACACAAAAAATTGCAACACAGAGGTTCTATTTCTACGACCGATTCCAGATTTAAAAAAAAAAAACCTAATGAATAAAATCTGGTGTCATCTGAATCTTTCTTATTATTAGAATCTTTATGACATGTATTTAAAAGTTATTTTTAAATCTACATTGATACCCAAATTATATATTTGGTATTCTTTTTATCATAATTAATTTTATTACACAATTTGTGTCTGTATAAATCATAAGTGCTATATTTACTAAAAAAAAATTTATTCATTTTTAATTGTCTTTAAATTTCTTTTATTTTTCTTTTAGCATTTAGACTTAAAACTATTACTATTTCTTTAAGGTTTTTTCTTTTCACTCTCTATAAAATCATTCAGTCTCTTCCAAATGAAGAAACACTGAAAATAAATAAAAACAGTTGTAAATTGGCAGTATTTACAATAAATAACTTGGCCACAGTCAATGCTAGCCAAACACAATCATTGCTTTACTATATATATATGCGTGAAAGGTGACAATCAATGTTTGTTTATAACCATGCTTTGTATACATTTGCAGAGAAATAAATGATCATTTTGACAAATATTTATTTATTTTGTTTTTTAGGTAGAGTTTCCTACGGAAACAAATTTATGTATTTTTATAAAATTGCCAAAATAGTGAGAAAAGCACAAAATGTGCTTGAAAATTTTTTAAATTATCAAGTGTTCTTGTTAAATTCTTGCTAAATAAAAATTTAATGTGTAGAAAAATTAACCTTCCAAAATAACCAATTTAAATTAAAAAAATCCAATTTAAATCAGAATAATCTGTTTAAATAAAAAAAAAATCACGATTTTTGCGTACCCTGTGATTGCCGTAATGTTTCGCTTCCTTCTGTTTCCTGTCTTTTGTAGCCAGCATTGATTAACCCATGAATGACATCATATCCAGTTTGTTTTATGTGTGACGTTCGAATTTTCTATACACTATCTTTCTTAGTAAAACATTTATTTCCCCACATTGCTATTAGAGTTTTTGATAAGAATCTTATTACTATTTAGCAGTTTAATTATTGGTATGTCAAATTCATCATTATTATTATTATATAATTTTTTTTTTTTTTTGGAAAGTATGAAATGCAGGAAACCTTCTACCAAAGGAAATTCTTTGTACTTTGATTATTATGTAAATAAAAGTGTTTGTTTTTTTAAAAATATTCTTACTTTTTATTTTATACTTTTTAGTGTGTAAAATATTTAATTCCAGTTTCACAGCCAATTGGCATATTTTAGTAAGTGTGGTTTGTCACATAAAACTTCATTGCTGTCATAACTTGCAACCATAAAGAATATTTGGCAATTTATCACCTATGCCAACTAATGGAAAAATGCTTTAAAGTTAATTTCTAATTAAGTTCTAAAAATATTAAAATGTTGTATTGCCATTGGAAATACACCTATGTACATTATTTTTATAATTCTAGTATATCAAGAAATTAGTAAAAAATCTTACAAGATTTGATCTTTACATAAACCAAGTTAAATAGAACAATGAAGAAAAAAAAAATTATCAGAATGCCAAGTGCTTGTGTACAATTATGAAGATTTTAAAATTAGCAGCCACAAGCCACAAAATTTAATTGCAGCAGTAATTACATGTTTAGGTAATCCAGTCGAGAATTTAATTTTGTCTCCTTCAGAAACACGACTTTCATGTAAATATAAAACTACTAGGGAGATCTGACCCCTATAAGCTGCCCATGCTAACCCCCGTCCAGATCCCACAGGCTCTAAAAAGATGCTAATTTGCTCTGTTTAAAACAGATTAACCCAGTATATTTCAATTGAAAATACAGTGTATGGAAATATTGTTAGCGCTTTTTAAAATCTGGCAGCAATAGATAAAAACGGCTATTTCAAAATGTGAAATAAATCCCTACTCAGATAATGAAATTTTGAAAAAAAAAAATTCAGAACTCTCCCCTTTTCCCTCAAAAACTTACATTTAAATAATGGACACTATAGGTCACAATCTAGTAAGATGGTTGAATTGTTATGCATAATTTTTTATCCTATTAAAACTGATGTAACTGAACTATCTTGGCTGATTTTGTTTGGGAAATACAAAGTATCTCCCAAGGGGTTAAATAATTAGCAGAGTACATTTAAACAGTGTGAAGCGTATAAGCTGATTTAAACCCCAAGTAAATAAATCTTAAATATATAATAAAGTTAAACCTGAAAAAGAAGTAGCTTAGACTATGATGGTGGATTAAATGAAAAACAACTAATTAAAAACAAATAACATTTATTAAAAAGACTTTAAATAAAACATATAAAAATAAAATAAGAAATATATTAACATTATTGAAACACTTATCTGACTTAATTCGTTATGATAACATATTCATTTATCATGACACAGGTACTTTACATAATATAAATGATCAACTGAAAAACTTAAATATCATTTCTGAAACTGATGTAACCGGAACTCAACGTTGTCTTGAATCAAATAAAACAGTTCAAATTTCATTCTGAACCTCACGATCCAATTAGAACTTCAATTGATACTAAAAGAGAATTCAGATGAACTGTTGACAATTACTTCTTAGACAGTTTTAGGAAAAACTAATTCAAATGATTTAAGATGGAAAACTAATACGGCTACAAGTTCAAGTCGATTAAACTTCATACTATCTTCGTTGATTTGACAGCTCCAGTCACTAATCTAAAACTGCTCAGGACGTTATGAAGACGGGTCTAAATATCAGTCATTCGTCTAACACTATTTCAGTTCACAGGAAAAACATCCAAGAACAGGAAAAATGACGAACTTGATAAATGATGAACTTCATTTCCAAAAGACAACTATAAAACTACTGACCGACTTTCATAACTATTACACACGAGCTATCATTGTCAATGACTGAAGTCAGACACTTTAAAAATAACATCGAGCCATCTCTGCAAACGAAAAACAACTACAATTCCTCCGATAAAACTAAAAGAACAAATGCATCGTAAGCATAGTCAGCAAAGAATATATACCGATCTTTGACGCATGCTGATTAACTATGCATGACAGAACAACGCCCTCTTCTGGCATCCAGAATGTTCCTAAGAGAGTGGAGTGGAGATGTACGATTGCTTATGCAAATCGTGACTAAAACAATCCGCTACCGCCATCTAGTATCGGCAATCTGAACCACTCCAGAAGAGGGTGAAAGGAAGACACGAAGTGACGTTCCTCGGTAAGCAGAAATGTGATGTAAACAAACCATAGACTGAAGAGGGAAAACTTTAATAAAAATAAGTACTGTAGGTAAACTTTAGATATTAAATAAATAGGATTTAAGGTATGAATTATAAATAAAGTAAAGGTATTTAAATGAACTATTGTAAATCAAGATGAATGAATATTATTAAATAAAGAGCATATGGTAGGATATATAAAGATGTGAGTACAGGGACAAGACCAAGGGTTGCAGATTCCTAACAGATTTCAACACTAAATAACGTTTAAAATAATTCTCAGATTTAAAAACTGTCTGCTTCAATGTGTTTATCATACGTTTCTCTATAAAACTACCAGTTTTCAAGTTCTTTTCTGCAATAGTTTTTGCAGGATAAGCTGAGAAAGTGAAAAAAATCACAATAGATTCAATTACAACAGTGGCAGCATTAGTAAAAAAAAAATTCAGAGTAGAGAAAATAAAAGTAATTCAGAAAATTAAGACAAAATTCACAAAAATTTTACCCTGGGACAGATACCTGAACAGACAACTGTGAGTATTAGTTACATTTAGAAATTGCTGAGTTTATAAAGCCACAGTTTCAGAAAAAATTGAGAAAAATTTCAAAAATTAGCTTTAATTTATTTATTTTTATTTATTTTTGTTAATTAATAAAAAAATTTTGTATTATGTTACGTTAAAATTTGTTTAGCATTATTACCTACATTTCAATTAAAAAATACTGAATGTGCCTATTAAATTTCAGACATCTATCTGGGGAAATAGCTCAAGAATGGAATTCTATCAGTGAAGATGATGCTACATTTAAAAAACAGCTCACTGATTTAGCCGAACAGATTGTTCCCTATCATATGGCACATAATGCAGAAGCAGAAGCATGTGATCTTGTTATGGAAATCGAGAGGCTTGACCTACTTGATCAGTATGTTGATGAAGATGCATTTCCTCGTGTAGCATTGTACCTGACAAGGTTTGTATACAATAATTGTTTAC
Organism: Maratus michaelseni; assembly: GCA_963931845.1. Lineage (NCBI taxonomy): Eukaryota > Metazoa > Arthropoda > Arachnida > Araneae > Salticidae > Maratus > Maratus michaelseni. The sequence continues at coordinate 124,864,972 of OZ007595.1, forward strand.
TTAAGATTGTTCTCAAATCCAAATACATTACCTTTCTGATCTGGCACATTGATAAAGTCATTTTCACCTATAAATACCTAATACTTTCATGTACCTTGGAGACTTGCCAAGTCTCCTGATTTTCACATGTTTTCCTAAACTCCTGATTTTTGTCATATTACTCCTGATTTCTCACATTTTTCATTATTCTATTATTGTACCATCAAATGTACTGCGATTCAGGGATGAAAACTGCCATATGGGTGTACTTGTTCTTTAGTATGATTGATCAGTAGTATTTTATGTGATAAAATATACTTAGATTCATTAAGTGACTAGCTAATCCGCCCAGCGTTGCCCGGGCCCAAAATATTAATAATCTGTTCTATACGAATATGACTGAAATCTGTAAGGCTATCGAAATCAAGTCGAATGAAGCAAACCCCGTTGTAATCGGGCTCATAAAACCCAAGATCGGAAAGCGCGTCCTGGCGGTCGAAAGTGCAGCTAAAATATTTAAGGCTATAGATATCAAGTCGAATGAGACAAACCCCGTCGTAATCGGGTCCATAGAACCAGATATATTCCTATAGTTCCACTTTCCACCGCCAGCGGGTGCAGTCTGTTCTGGAAGAGGCCTTTTCAGAACACTTGACCCAACCAAATTTCCTAGTAGAATTGAAATTTAACTACGGGTAAACATTGCCAAAATAGCGGAAATCGCGAAAGTGGGTTATGTTATGGATCTGTTTCTAAAGGGTTAATGTAGATATTTTTTAAAACCCAACCATGCATTTTGAAGAAAATGAACGTGTCTGTGATCTGGAGTCTACTGTTTGTCCGTACTTGCATTTCCCGAGTCGATGCCGATTTTTAAATCTGGACCAAAAAAAGGAAATTCGCGTGAGTGAGTTTTGGATAGGATTTTTTTCGGAGGGTTAAAATTAATTTTTTTCAAAACAGATTACCAGATTTAACAAAACAAAGGGATATAGATTAGGCACGGTATAAACGCCAATTCGGATTTTTAAAGATAGGAGAAATAGTTAAAAAAGCGAAAGTGACTTACAGTTAAAAATGTTTTCAAAAGGGTTAACGTGATTTAATTTTTAAACTAAAGGTTTCTGCCTAAACCTGATAGAACGTAGATGTCTTTAGGTGTATTTGCTTTTTGTTTGGTTATTTTAGAAAGCCGATGCCAGATTTAATATATAGCAGAAAATCGGAATTTGCAAAAGAGTCCTGTGCACGAATTTTTTTTGTAGGGTTAATATTCGTATTTTTCAAAAACAAATACAGATGTCGAAAAAGGAATAAATGTAGATATTGTCTGGTATTTTTAGTTTTCCGTACCTGTCTCTGAATCGCCGATGCGAATTTTTAAAAATTGCAAAAATCGCAAAACGACATACAGAAAATATACTTTTTCGAAGGGTTAATTTTTGCATTTTTTAAAACCGAAGGTGGCTTTAAAAAGGAGAAAGACAGTTCTTTAATTTGGTGACCTTCGTTTTTCTGTATCTTTTGTATTCTGGTAGATGTAAAGCTCAGAAAACGGGAGAAAATAAAAAACATGAATTTGATGCTTTTTGATTTTTTTTTTTTGAAAAGGTTAAATGTAAAATTTTTTCAAACCAACCATATCGTTTGAGACGTAAAAGTATGTTCTTTTAGAATAGGTAGACAGTTTTTCCGTATTTTTAGCCGTTTGTCCATGGCGAATTTAGAAATACTTTTAAAAAAAACGGAATGTCTTCTGCTTTCTTTCTTCTTTTCCGGAAGATACGGAAATTGGTTTCTGCACATGCGCCAGCTAGCTTCAGAATAATAACTTTTTTATTTGTGATCTTTGATCAGTTTTTAATTGATAACTCCTTTAATTTTCAAAATATTAAAATTCTGACGTAATGGTGCACCAGGAGAGGGTTTGGACTACCTAAATCTAAATTTGCAGCCTTCTAGGTGGGCTAGATTTTCCTAGCCATCGCCAACAGACACACACACACACACAGAGCGAAACTTTCTTTTATTAGTATAGATTAATCTTTAAGGCTTGACTGTTACTATGGACATGTTTTTGATTATCAATAATTTGTCCCGATTAACGCAGATTTAAGACCGTCACTGTATTTTATATGTTTATGGAGAAACAAAATGTGATATACTTCTTAATCTTCAATAATAAGAAAGTCTTGTGTAAAATCTAACTTGTGTTAAACATGTTTATGCTTAAAAATTAATAAGATTGCACTGAAAAAATATCTCCTGATTTCTGAAATAAAATCTCCTGATTTTTGGTTTTCAGAACTTGGCAAGTCTGCTTGACATCAAATAATGTTTTGAGCTTTGTGTCACATAACACCTCCCTAACTTTCATTCTCTAGAACAAACAGCATGTGTTAAAATAGTATGTAAAACTGCAATGTAAAGTTCACGTGATATTTAGTAATTTTCCTTTGAAATGTAATAACAGGGGTGAGTGTGTTCCTGTTATATACCAGAATTCCATTTTTTTTCTGGTATAGAGAGAGTTACTTTAATCAGTTGTGAGAGGGGAAAAAAATCACAAAATTAATCAGCTGGTCGTGAGGAAAAAATCTTATATTTCATCATTTGATCGTGGAAAAAAAAATATTGCGATATTTGTCAATTGGTTATGTGAAAAGAATCTCAGAGTTTGTGAATTGGTTGTGAGAAACGTAAAATTCTTCAGACAGACGTTTAAAAAAAAAAAAGATGCTAATAAGCTGCAAAAAAAGAAAAAAAGATTCGAAAATCGCTTACAAAAAAATCCTGCAAAATTCACCAATCAGTAGGAGGGAAAAATCGTGAAATTTGTCAACCAGTCACGGAGAAAAAATTGCCAAATTTATCAGTTGCTCATGGAAAAAAATCACAAAATTCGTCAATCTGTCTCAAGAAAAAAATCATGAAATTCATCAATCGATTGCAACAGAAAACTGCTGAATTCGCCAGTCTGTTAAGGGAAAATATAACAAAATTCATTAATCGGTCGCAGTAAAAATTGGAAAATTCCTCAGTTTTTCTGTTTTCTCCTTTGTTATAAATTGTTTTATTATTTTTTTTTTAATTTAGGAAATACTCTTAAAAAATATTTTTTCCCCCCTGTAAAACTCCTACTTTTATATTTCCAAAATTGAATATGAACGCTGGTGTATTCGTATAGTATTTAGGACAAAATTGTCTATTAACCAATAATCTTAGTTCCCATGCTTTCTCATTTGAAATTTTCTCGTAAAACAAAAGAAGACAAAAAAAAAAAAAAAAAAGCCATAATATTGCATTTTGGTATTGACCCACCAATATCACAAACCTTAAAAATGGAAGGTTTGACTACATACTATCATTTAAAGATGTAAATGATAGGGGAAAAGATGTAAAATGATATGGGATTAAACTAGTATGTTTTTGTGTATGAGTACTATTGATAAAAAGGGACTCTTAAACAAACCAAAATGTATTTTGAACAAGACTTTTTTTAAAATAGTGTCCTTTTTATTAAATCTCCCCCCCCCCCCACACACACATCCGTGGTCCTTTTGTTCCAGAGTCACCACAATTCTCGATAAAATTTCAGGTATTTTTTCATGAACTCGGCAATCGCCCCTGGTAATAATGTAAATGTTGGTAAAAATGTCTTGTGGGCTTTCATTGTCTTTATGCTGTTATATTAATTGCAATTTTTACTCATGAAATACATTTGTCAAATTTAACTAAATTTATATATATATATTTTTTATTTTGTTAGCTGTGTTCCATATGTGTCTGAACCTGAAAATACCAATCTTTTAAAGTGTGCGTTGCAGTTGTTTCGTAAGTTCAACCGTTATCCTGAAGCACTCCGTGTTGCTATGCAGCTGAATGACATTGATCTTATTAAAGAAATATTTTTATCTTGTCCTGACAGGTAATTTGAGCTATGCCTGAAATCTCCTTAATATATGTATAATCAATGCTTGTTATAATGATATGCGTCTTTCCACAGAAACTCATTATAATAAGAGGTCACTGTATTAAAAGTTTTTAAAAATATTGTGTTTTTATCCATTATATCAATGTTTTTAAAATTGTGCATTATGTCAAAATATAATTCACCTAATTCTAATTGAAGTCATTTGTCTGTATAAATGGGAGATATTTTTAAAAATAAAAACTCAAATGTAATTTCTGAAACTATTTTTATGATATAAACTAACAAAAATATAATTTGCCGAAAAAAAATATATATATTTGCTACATTGTTTAGGCCCAAGAAACACTGATATATTCACAATTTGTGATGTAAGTATACTAATGATTAATCCAAAATGTTTCACCAGTGCAGTAATGCAGGTTGCTGTAGTTCGGACAAAAATTTCCAATCTGAGCATAAATAATCAATTAGATTTTAATTAAGTTACCCTACTTCCAGCCAGGGGGTGCTATGAACATAAAAGTAAATTGTCTTGAATCTTTACTACTTATTTTTAACACCAGTATAGCTGTCCTACAGTAAAACATAAAAAATAAAACAGTTTTACTTAAAATTGGCTGCTCTATTTCCTGCCACTATAAACACAAGAGAAAATTTCGTTGATTCTGTATTATGCATAAAAAAGGCCATTTTAGTTAGGCGATTTACCACCGGGGATCTTCTAGCATCCCCCCATCTAAAATGAGGAATTTTTTACACGAATCGATAACACTACATCGATTTTCCTGTGTCAGAAGTTTATTATGAAGATTTAGAAACACCATAAAAATAATTTTTTAAAATTTAGTTAATCTATTTCCTGCCAGGGAAGACGCTTAGAAAATAACTGGATCTATGGCTATGGGTGTTATTGTGTTAAAATAACATAGAGGAGTCATACTGGAAATAAATATGCAATAGCATGGAACTACTTCGCCAAGCTTAAGTTGTATACAATCATTATGGAAAGATTCTATGAAATCCCTTCGTCCAAATTTAACGGAGAAAAAATATTTGTGTTTGTTTCACAATGTGGTTACTTTAAATAAACAAAATAATCCTTAAATTACCTTGAAACAAAATTTAGCAGCTTCAATGTTTTAATTGAAGTGTACAAGAGTAGAAAATGGAGACTTGTTTTTTGCATGCCTGTATAATCATCTTTGTTAAATATATACGGCATGAAAGAGATTTGCCTTTAAAGGAAGTAAAAATATTTTCATATTTAAAAAATAAAATTAAAATGATTACTGCAATTCTAAAATAAATAAATAAAGGTTAAGTTACTGTAATTTTTGTATATGCTGCTTGATTTTTTCCCCTTCAAAATTTACTTTAAAAATCTATGTGCATGTGATACATGAGTATTTGAGATTTAACTGGCCTCTGTATGTATGATCATTGGTCACTGCATAATTCAAATTTATGAAAAATGTCAGCAGTACATTTTGAATGCTGGGCAATTTTAGCATTAATTATTAGATTGTAATAGGATGGAATTTGTTTGAAATGCTTTTCTCCTATAGGGTGCAAATGTTACATGAGGGCATGGCATACATGAAAAAATTTAAGTCCTTAAGAAATTTGGACTCCTTAGAATTTTTCTGAACTCCATGGAATTTTTCTTTTCAAAGCTGTATGAACCTTTAAAAAAAAGCAGGCTGTGATCTCTTTTTCTTCCTGCATTATAACAATTTAAATTTTGAAAAATTTCAAAAATCAGCTTTTCTGATAGTTTGTTACTCAGAAGGTAATATTCATATGCAATTTGGCAAGGAAATACCTCTCTACATAATGTCTATAATTTGTAAGTCTTTTTCTGTTATTCCAGCTGTTTTCTAAGATAGTTTGAAAATCAGAATTCTAACAATTAAAAAAAAAGGGGGGGGGGGGTAAGTTACTATTTTTTTTTAAATTTGTAAGTATTTTTCTAGTTTTTCAAATCTGTTCTATAAGATAAATTTGAAATTATTAAAATGACAGGCACACACGAATAACATTTAGACACAAAAGCATTTTATTAAATAAATTTTCTGTGTTTAGTTAGAGAAATAATCCTAGAATCTTCTGTACTTTTCTGGTGCAATTAAAGATTCAAGAGGCATAAGAATTTCTTGCCAACAGGTTTGATCTCTGTATTAGAACATTGAATACATAAAATTATCATATTTTATACCACTATCTTCATATCATGAAAGTCCATGAAATCTCCCTTTTGGAACAATTTATTGATGCAAAAAAGAAAATAGCAAGAAAATGTTTGATTTTTCAGACTCTTATGGTATGAACATAGGGATATAACTTGTAGTTCAGTATTCTAAATAATATAAACTTTTTTAACAAAAAAAAAAAAAAAAAAACCTTCAATAATTTGCCAAGGATTTTTGGCCCAACCCTGTATTAGCATACAAATCCTTCTACCGTAAAAATACAGTTATGCAAATGAAGCAAGTGTACTGCAAAAATCTTGAGTGAATTTAAACACTTTACAATTTCAATTTTTTTTTAGTTCACTGATTGTTTACATCATAAAAGTTTTCAAGGATTAAAACATTGCTTTTTGTTTTTCCCTATAACAATCCTAGAAACAAAACCGTGTAAAGACTGAAAAAAATTGCCAGATAGTGACTTTCTCGCCAAACAGCACTATATCACTTGATATAAATTGTTAAAAATGAAATATTTAAATTTTTTGTTTTTGTTTAATTTCTAAAAAAGTACTGAAAGAATTTTGATGAAATTTAAATGGGACCAATTCAAAAGTATCCTCTTTCAAAAAAGAAAAAAAATTCACATGAATTGGCCACGTAGTTTTGGAGTAATCGGTGAAAGTATATTAAAAAGAAAAAGAAGAAAAATATCCGCGTTGAATTTAGAACCTCCTCCTCCTTTTTTAAGTCCGTTAAAAAAGGAATCAAAATTCTTGGCAAGAAATTCTTATGACTCTTGACCCTTTAATTGTAACACAAAAGTACAGTGCATTCCAGAAATATTTCTCTAAATAAGCCCATAAAATTTATTCAATAAAATGTTTGTTTCTAAATGTCCTTTTTATTCATGGCAAGTTGTCATTTCTCCAATTTCAACACTCCGTATTTCATAGACTAGCTGGAATAACAAAAAATAAAAATAAAAACCTTAGATTATAGATAGTATATACAGTCAAACCTCGTTAACATGAACCTCAAGGGGAATTAAATTTTTGTTCATGTTATTCGTAGTTCATGCTATCAGTAACAAAAAAACCAGATAAAAAAATATTGAGAAATATATATATATATATATAGGGTAGACTGGGGGCTAATGAGACATGGGAGCTAACGGGACAACAGGGTTTTCTCGTAAAATATAACAGTAAAAATTTATCAGTAAATATCATTTCCGGTGTTACACAAGAACATGCAGTGAACCACATTTTTTCATTATCTATTTGCAAACCAAGAAATATTTAAGCATCAAGATGATTTTTTTTTTTATAGTTAATAAATATCTGTTTGATCAACAATTAAATTAGTTTTTAATAATAATACCTTTTATTATGAAGCTTTTATATAATGTTCATTTTTAATCATTATTTCGTACCAGAGATACACAGTTAATTTACAATAAGCTTAAATACAGTGGTAAAGGATTCAGGGACAAATGTGCATTTCACATAGATTCTAACGTGAGAAAACTTTGTTTTACGATTTAGACTTATTTTTATTTTAATAATTAAACTATTACTTATATATTTTTTAATAAATTAATAGAAAACTGTTAGAAATAATTGTGTAAAAACAGGAATTTTATAAATTGCACTTTTTACAGCACGAAGCGTAAAATATGTCCCATTAGCCCCCAATCTCCCCTATAGAAATATATATCAAATAATGCATCATATGCGTTTTTAATTAAATTAGGAGAAATTAAATATATTTACTCTCGAAAGACTAAATAATAACAAAATAATAATAAGATACTTACCTTATTTATTTATAACTTATAACAGAAAAAAAAATCAAAATTACATCTTAAAAAAATCTGTTATCTGCAATTGTTTTCTGTTCTTATCAACAGTTCTTTTGCAGAAATCTTCTAATCTATCAACAACATCTAGGTATTCGCTAGAATTTTCTGTTTGCATCACAAATCTTCTTGCAGTTTTTAATGCATTAAATGATTCAATGCTGGATACATTCTTGTATTCTGAATAGTCACTGCTATCATCTTCCTCTTCTGTTTCTGAAGAAAAGTGTAAATTATCGGCAGTAATTTTAGCACATCTAATTTCCTTAACTATTTCCTCATCCGTAACACTATCGGATGTGGTTATTTCATCGTCCATTGATACATATTCCTCAAATGTGACATTTTCTGGAAGTATACCGCGAACTTGTGCTTCTGAAGAATCAAATTGTATTGTTTCTTCTGTTTGTGAAGGAGTTTCTTTGGTAGTAAATCCCGCTTTTCGGAAACAATTTTGGATAGTACTGGCAGAAACTTCTTTCCAGGCAGATCGGAGTATAATTAATGCATCCAACAAGTTGATCGAAAAGGATGTTCCTTGATCGAAACAAGAAATTGTTTGAAGGAGCATTTCTCTTCTATAGTATGCTTTTATGCATTTAATAATCCCTTGATCACATGGTTGTATTTTTGCAGTTGTGTTTGGAGGTAAAAACTCTACACGGATTGCTTTAAGTCCAGAAATGATGCAATGAGCGCTGCAATTGTCTACAATGAAACACACATTTCGTCCTTCTCTTTCAAATTTTCTATCGAGTTGCTTGACCCACTTCTGGAATAACTCTGTGTTAATCCAAGCCTTTTTGCTTGACTCGTATATCACTGGTAATGTTTTTATACCTTTAAAACAACGTGGTTTTGCAGCTTTCTCAATGACCATCAATGGTAATTTTTCAGTTCCACTCATGTTGCAAGCAACTAAAACTGTTAATCTCTCTTTGCTGCACTTTCCACCTGAACATTTATTATTCTTTATAGTTAAAGTTCGTGAAGGAAGTGCTTTCCAGAACAAAGAAGTTTCGTCGGCATTAAAAATATCTGCTTCTGCATATTTACTTAAAATTGATTGCAATTTATTCATTACGAAATCATCCGCCATATCATCATTTACTGCAGCCGCTTCACCACAAAGTTTCTTGTAAAATGTTATGATTTAAAAATTTGACTCTTAATTTATTCAGTATTTTACATTTAACTTTAATTTATTCATCAATTTAATTAAACTCATTAAATTCATTTAAATTAATTAAGCTAAATTTCATTTTTGCATTTTAAATCTAACATTCTTTTTAAATTGTTTACTTTTGGTGAGAATATAAATTAATTTCAGAATCTTTCCATTACATATGTTTTAGGATATTTATTCATTTCAATTTTAATTTACAATTTATTCACTTTACAATATTAATTAAACTTCATTTCAAATTATCTAAAAGAAAATATTTATAACTTACTTTTTCTAACTTTTAAATAACATACAGTCTAAATTTAATAAATTATTCCAAAATATAGTGTATTTCCTTTTTAATAATATTGATTAAAAAATTGGTTAATTGTTAATTTTATTCTTTACAGAAAGTTCAAATTCATTTATTTTAATTCAGGCAAATTCTTTCAGAATAACGAACTTTTCCATATATCATTTCAAAACTTCTAAGTCCAATAATCATTTTTCAAAATTTCTTAAATTAAATATTTTACTTTCAAAAACATATCTGGTGGAAAGAAAATTTAATTTTATTTAGATTGCTAAAATTTCATTTGTTTTCATCCATTAGTTTGGCAGTTATAGATTTTTTAATTACTTTCGTTTTTTCTGTTTTGAATTTCGTCGAGATTTGCGTTCAGACGCCATTGATGTGTATTTGGATGTTTCGGGTAAACAAGCAGGCATTATTTCAGAGTTCCCGCGCATTTGTATCTGGGTCAGTGACTCACGAGAGGCAAGGTCATTGTCAGTCCGATTCAAGGTAACAGATGGAAGCTCATAGAACATTCGCAATGACGTGTCGTCAACAGTTAATATTTGACTTTGACCGCGTGGGTGAGCTTCTTCAAAAAATCCATCAGGTGGTGTCACGAGCGCGACAGTTAAATTTGCAACCGTTGGGAAATGCTGCTGTCTGATTGGAGGGATTTTTAAAATCGTAAGTTTTCCAGTATTATCGGAAGTGCCGTGTGAACTCTCTTCTCAACGAAACACCAGCATGTAAAGATCATCCTTTTTTAAGCTGCCTGGCCTCTGGCCTAGCAGCGGGCCGTAGAATGCCGATCCAGCGAGCGTCAATTTAACATTTTATTTTAAGATTCTCAACATTTAAGAAGATCTCTGTTTCATCTTTATTATTCTAGACGAATGATTATATATCAATCATCCTACCAAGATTCATTTTCAGTGTCGTTCAGCATTGCTTTCGATGATGATATTGGGTCCACAGCTTATAGCCACCAGATGATTAGGAGTTAGTTTTTTTTCTGGATGCTTTCTGAACGTCTCATCTACGCCTATATTCATTTCCCAGTGAGTGTGTTGATACTCTGCTTAGAAGTTCCTAATAACAACGTTATGGTTGGTTCTACTGAGTCTAATCTACAATGATCCTCCATCCGTACAAATGTCTTTCGACATAACCCATTTAACTTTTATAATAACTTTTGCCTCCTATGAACTTAATTTTCTTCATATGAACATTCGGAAAGCTTCTAGTGATGCAGCTACAATTTTCAGAAACTAAATAGATAACCTCCACGATAAATTGAACAATTTGAACTTTGCAGAAATCAAATTATTATTTAAATTAACTGGAAAATTAATATAATGAATTATCAACTTACTTATGTGAACTGAATACTCCAAAATTTGATATGGTTATAAATATAAGAAAATGATTGATTTGAGAAATATTATTTGATATCTATTTTTTATGGTGAAACAAGTGATTTTATTCAGATGAATTATTAATATTTAAATGCATTGATGATGTCAATAAAAGTCTGTGCTTCTTACATATGGTGAGTTCTTTTGTTTTTATATTCTCCTTTTACACCAGGATCAAGTTGATATGCAGATAAACTTCAGAATAATTTTTATGATGTACATGTACTGTAAAATCTAGTCTTTGATTTTATATGCTAAATATATAACTTTAACTTTGCTTAATAGGTAGTTAAACGTAATACTATGAATTTTAACTTAATATTTTGATTACTTCTCATGGCTTCGCAAAGTGTGCTGCTACTTACGATCATGCCTATAATGGTGTTTGGGGAAAGTGTTGAATATGTGTTTTGTCAAAATTTTTCTAGGTACTCGGAATCACTCCGGTGCCAGTCGCTGGTGATTCACTTTTCCTTAAGTTCTTCCTATATATTCATCGCGATCCCCAAATACCGTTATATTTATTGGCGCCGTGAACCAGTCAGTGACTTGGTGTTTATTTTTTTTCATGCAATAATATGTGATTCTCATTTTTAGTATGTTTTACTTCTCAAACTTTAATGATTATTATTGTGCCATTTCTGAAACTTATTTTATTTTATTAAGAGCAGACAGTAACATTATTTGAATTTGTCTAGTGGTTGCCGTTGTGAAAATATTTTTGTCTATGATAACAGATATTCAAAATAAATTAATTGATTAATTGCAGATAAGATTAAATTTAGATAAAAATACTATTACTTTTGAAATAAGTTAAAACTTAATAAATTTATTCAGTAACGTAATTGAAAACGGTAATTTCAACTTAATTTTTCTTTAAGAGTAGATATGGTGATAAAAAATATTAACAATAATTTAAAAAGTTATTATTTTCAAATTAAATTTATAATATAAAAGATGTAGATGGCAATGTTGGTAAAAATAAATTGGCTCTGATTATTGCTAATTTTAATGGGTTTGCAGGTAAATAATATGGTATGCTTTTTTTTAATATATATATATGTATTTGGTAATTTCTAATACTGGCAATATTAAATTATTTATATTAAAATAATAAATATAAATTATTAAACATTTTATAATTGATTTAAAAGAAATCAAACTGATGAAATTTATTTTATTCATATAAAGTTTTAAATTTAAAAAAAAATTGTTGATATAGCATCTAGAATGTTGGAAGTAATTGTATTGTGTGGAATATAAACTTGTGCAATTTTATTTTCAATGTGTACATAAACTTTTTATAGATCATTAAGATTATCTGGTTTAAATTTTGAAATTAATTTTATTTATTTCATATGTGACTCAACTCATTTACAATAATTTTAAAAGTGCAATATTTAAAATTTTTAATTTGTTGACTCTCCATTAAAAGATTGATATGATTATATTCTTTAATAGATATTCTGCTACAGGAATTTTAAACAAAACTATATAAAGTCTAATAATATTTTTTTCTGTCAATTATTTCAACTGAATATTTTTAATTTTCAATAATCTCAATAATAATATAATAAAGTGAAATATATAAATGTTCTATTTCAGTGAAAATCAGGTTAGGTAGAATCTTCTGACAAATACTTAAGTCATATTATTTAAAATTAATTATTAAATCTTGGGGGAAAATGGCTTAAAATAATAATTTATTTGCAGAAGCGAAAAGTGGTTTTTATTTTACTTTGACTTTAAAATGAATAAAGATATTATTTATTAAACTCTAAATACTTCTTTGAATCATAAAAGTGATATTTTGAAATAAAAGATTTTCTTTAAAAAATATTTAAAATAAAATACTATTTATATTTAATTTGAAAAATGGAATATAGATGTTTTCGGAAATTTTAATTGTTTACAAAGAGTTGTAGTAGGAGAATACACACAGAAGGGAAACTCAGCCTGGTATGGGAATTTATAAGGAGGATCCTAGATTCTTCCCCTCTGACAAATCCTTCACGGTAAATCCTTATGACTTAGAGTGAACATTATTAATTTTGAAATTCTGATAGATTTTTGAAACATTTTGGATATAAAATTACTAATTTGAAAAAAGAAAAACTATGAAAAGTATTTAAAACAAAATTTAATTATTAAACAATTTTATAAGATTACCTCATGACACCATTATTCCTTAGAATTGATTTTTTTAACTATAGCAATGTAAAATTATTCCTCCCTATTATTTTTCATATATTTAAGATATATATAGTTTTAAATTACTAGGAAAGTGCTCTTGCATCTATTGCCACTATAAAGGCACAAGTCAATATTTATATTGTGAAAATCTAATTGTGTTAACCCTTGAGAGTTGTCATTAGTTTGAAATCTCAGGTGGCAAGAAATCCTGAAGCGTTTCTGTCGATCATATAGATTAAATTTAATTTCCTACTTTTGCTTTTGTTTTGTGCTGTCTGGTAAAATTGAAACAATAATTTGTTCCGGATAACATAGGATCCGCACAACATGAGAATGCGCCTCATTGGACCTATTTGTTTTCGGATGATGGTACAGAACTTCAGTGAAATTTTTTTTTTTTTTCCAAATTTCATTTGCTATAGTTCAACTTTACCTTTTCATACTTTAAAATCCTCTATTTGTACAATATATTTTATTTTTTTTAGGTGTCATAGAGATTTTGATTTCGCTGGGGAATAATGTTTAAATTTACTTGTAAATAAAATTCATCATTATGTATATAGAAATGAGTACAGCTCATAATTCCTTAAGGAAAATTAATATGATGAGAATATTTTTTTTGAGACTGGAGAAATATGATGAAGGATAAATTGTAAATAAAAAAAAAAAAAATGAAAAATCAATTAAAATTGATGTATAAAGAAATATATCAAAAATAATGATTGATAGATGAAAAATAATATAAAATGTCATGAGATTTCAAAATTTTTTCCTTTCCCTCAGGCTGTTATACATAGTAATATTATGATCCGACAGTATCTATCAAATTGAGGCGAATTGTATTTTTTTTTAAAGATTCTTGTGAAGTTTAGCTAATTTTGGAGATCAATAGCTTACGCGCGGGCTACTCTAATTTTGGGGACAACAAACAGTTTCTTCCTTTTACAGTGTGCACACTTTAATAAATAGTGGATGGCTAATGTATCCAAGAGATACAATTTTAATCATGACTTGTTTTCCGCCATTGTTGGTAAATACTATGCTGAGAATCGGTAAGTTCCTTTACCACACGAGCAATAGGCGAAGTGTATGAACCATTAAGATATGGTAGTCTCAATGTTTTTCGGCTTTTATTATCCTCAGCAAATCATCTTTACTTTTATATAAATCAATTTTTACCTATTTTTTTAAATTTTATAGATCTGCATTTCTACAACTGATTTTCTTTAATAAAATTCCTTTTTACATAACTTTACTGATATATTTTGCGTAGGATTTTGGGTTATTAGGGATATTGTTGATTGGCCGAACAGTATCTTTGGTGATTTGGAGTGTGTGCAAAATTTGGGAGCTCTAAAATGTTTATTTATTCATTTAAGAAATTTTATAGTTTATTTAAAAATCATTGAACAACAATGATTCACAATATTAATTATTTATGTAAAATTTATTTTTATTACTTTTAATTGCAATCTTGGAGAGTCATATTAAATTTTATTTTCAGTCACATATCTCACTAACTTCTTAGAACACATATCTTGCAATATGTATTCTTATTTGTTTTGAAATATAAAATTTATTCTCACATTGTATTTATTTTATAATTAATGTATATTTATTGATTACAACTGTTTCATTCTTATAACTTCAATTTGATGACATCTGTAAATTTTCATACATATATATACTTACATGTAACTTTTCAGTCTTCCTTAACTGCTATAGATATATTATTCTTCTCAGATCCATATACCTATATAATATGCTGTGTTTTGTAAATGGTGTAATTTCAATATTTTATGTATTTTGCATAATTTTTAAATAATTTCTTAAAAGTGCAATAGATATTTTCCACAAATTTTGTATAGTACCTATATTATTGCTCAGATGATAAAAATCATACTTTAGTACTTTCAGCTGATTTTATTTGTAACTTTCATCAGCCAACTTTCAGAAAAGTCAGTTTTTTGAATATTGTAATTAATTTGATAACTGGACAATAGGATCTCATAATTTATTTTGCACTATTATTTTATTTTATGTATGTTTATGATTTATGCAACTATAGTTTGGACTTGTCGATCAGTTGACTGCAACATTTGTGTATTTGGTAAGGTTTTCAGTTCACATTTTCCTTTTTTTTCTTCATCCCTTTGGCTTAAAATTTTTTTTTACTCTTTTTTTTTTCCATTTTCTGGAGGTAAAATGTTATGATTTAAAAATTTGACTCTTAATTTATTCAGTATTTTACATTTAACTTTAATTTATTCATCAATTTAATTAAACTCATTAAATTCATTTAAATTAATTAAGCTAAATTTCATTTTTGCATTTTAAATCTAACATTCTTTTTAAATTGTTTACTTTTGGTGAGAATATAAATTAATTTCAGAATCTTTCCATTACATATGTTTTAGGATATTTATTCATTTCAATTTTAATTTACAATTTATTCACTTTACAATATTAATTAAACTTCATTTCAAATTATCTAAAAGAAAATATTTATAACTTACTTTTTCTAACTTTTAAATAACATACAGTCTAAATTTAATAAATTATTCCAAAATATAGTGTATTTCCTTTTTAATAATATTGATTAAAAAATTGGTTAATTGTTAATTTTATTCTTTACAGAAAGTTCAAATTCATTTATTTTAATTCAGGCAAATTCTTTCAGAATAACGAACTTTTCCATATATCATTTCAAAACTTCTAAGTCCAATAATCATTTTTCAAAATTTCTTAAATTAAATATTTTACTTTCAAAAACATATCTGGTGGAAAGAAAATTTAATTTTATTTAGATTGCTAAAATTTCATTTGTTTTCATCCATTAGTTTGGCAGTTATAGATTTTTTAATTACTTTCGTTTTTTCTGTTTTGAATTTCGTCGAGATTTGCGTTCAGACGCCATTGATGTGTATTTGGATGTTTCGGGTAAACAAGCAGGCATTATTTCAGAGTTCCCGCGCATTTGTATCTGGGTCAGTGACTCACGAGAGGCAAGGTCATTGTCAGTCCGATTCAAGGTAACAGATGGAAGCTCATAGAACATTCGCAATGACGTGTCGTCAACAGTTAATATTTGACTTTGACCGCGTGGGTGAGCTTCTTCAAAAAATCCATCAGGTGGTGTCACGAGCGCGACAGTTAAATTTGCAACCGTTGGGAAATGCTGCTGTCTGATTGGAGGGATTTTTAAAATCGTAAGTTTTCCAGTATTATCGGAAGTGCCGTGTGAACTCTCTTCTCAACGAAACACCAGCATGTAAAGATCATCCTTTTTTAAGCTGCCTGGCCTCTGGCCTAGCAGCGGGCCGTAGAATGCCGATCCAGCGAGCGTCAATTTAACATTTTATTTTAAGATTCTCAACATTTAAGAAGATCTCTGTTTCATCTTTATTATTCTAGACGAATGATTATATATCAATCATCCTACCAAGATTCATTTTCAGTGTCGTTCAGCATTGCTTTCGATGATGATATTGGGTCCACAGCTTATAGCCACCAGATGATTAGGAGTTAGTTTTTTTTCTGGATGCTTTCTGAACGTCTCATCTACGCCTATATTCATTTCCCAGTGAGTGTGTTGATACTCTGCTTAGAAGTTCCTAATAACAACGTTATGGTTGGTTCTACTGAGTCTAATCTACAATGATCCTCCATCCGTACAAATGTCTTTCGACATAACCCATTTAACTTTTATAATAACTTTTGCCTCCTATGAACTTAATTTTCTTCATATGAACATTCGGAAAGCTTCTAGTGATGCAGCTACAATTTTCAGAAACTAAATAGATAACCTCCACGATAAATTGAACAATTTGAACTTTGCAGAAATCAAATTATTATTTAAATTAACTGGAAAATTAATATAATGAATTATCAACTTACTTATGTGAACTGAATACTCCAAAATTTGATATGGTTATAAATATAAGAAAATGATTGATTTGAGAAATATTATTTGATATCTATTTTTTATGGTGAAACAAGTGATTTTATTCAGATGAATTATTAATATTTAAATGCATTGATGATGTCAATAAAAGTCTGTGCTTCTTACATATGGTGAGTTCTTTTGTTTTTATATTCTCCTTTTACACCAGGATCAAGTTGATATGCAGATAAACTTCAGAATAATTTTTATGATGTACATGTACTGTAAAATCTAGTCTTTGATTTTATATGCTAAATATATAACTTTAACTTTGCTTAATAGGTAGTTAAACGTAATACTATGAATTTTAACTTAATATTTTGATTACTTCTCATGGCTTCGCAAAGTGTGCTGCTACTTACGATCATGCCTATAATGGTGTTTGGGGAAAGTGTTGAATATGTGTTTTGTCGAAATTTTTCTAGGTACTCGGAATCACTCCGGTGCCAGTCGCTGGTGATTCACTTTTCCTTAAGTTCTTCCTATATATTCATCGCGATCCCCAAATACCGTTATACAAATTATTCCGTGTCTTTCCTTAAATCGTTGAAGCCATCCTGATGAGCCTAAAAAATCTTTTATGCCCAAAGCATCGGCGAAAAAGTGAGCCTTTTCTAGCAAAATTGCACTGGTAATGGGAAGATTCATGCTTCTTGCTTCATTCATCCATTTTATTAATGCTGTTTCCACTTCTTCATTATTGGCAACCATTCTCTTTCGACTTGGTTCAAACTTGTTTAGCACACAAGCTGTTTCAATTTTATCTCTACCTTTCAAAATCATTGATTTAGTACTTTTAGCAATTCCATATTTCTTAGCAATTTCAGATTTTTTTTAATTTCTTGAATCTACCTCATGTAATATATCAAGCTTTTTTTGCAAACTTAAGGATTGTTGAAATTTGCGACTCATTTTGAACGACTGCACTGTACATGTGAATGCCCTAATAAATTCATACGGGTAAATGAAGAAAAAAAAAAAGAATAAAAGACTGAATGCATGCTGCCTTTCATATGAGAGTTGCAATACTAAACTGTAAATTTTCCAGGTGTAAAGAAACAATGCATAGAAACATTCCCTTTAGGTAGCAACCTTCCCTAATCCTGGTGGCATGTAGTTGATGACAGGTATTGTATTGTCCAAAAATGAGAACATTCTAATGGCAATAGTACTCATTTTCATCGCTCTAAAGTATAATCCTTTTCACAAAGCTCTAAAGAATAACCCATTGTTCCCTAGGAAAAAGAAGCTTTCACACTTTTCTAAGGAATTTCCGTTCACGTTAAGCGTCAAAATTTCTCATGGGGACATCGAGAATTGTTCATATTAAGCGAAATTTCACGTTAAGCGTGTTCATCTTAAAAGAAGAAAAAATACTAGAATCCGTATTCATTTTGACGGGGACAGTGGCAACTGTTCATGTTAAAAGTAATTCACGTTAAGCGTGTTCGCGTTAACGAGGTTCGACTGTAGTAGATAGGGCCTTCCTTGACAAATCGTATATGAATATAATTTTCCCCTGTTGAATTACAAGCTTTTGAAAATTTTTTAAATTTCAATTATGTTTTAGGAGGATGAGATAAGTCTGCTTTTTGGGGGGCATGTTTGGAAGTAGTAATAATACAAATTTGCATGCTGTTAGCTCTTTCCCTTCATAAAATATAATTTTTCAAAAACTGGCATTTTGACTAACATTTCGGTATATTTTAAAGTGCCCCAATTCTTTTTAACTACATATACATCTAGGGACAATTACATGAACTAATAGAAAAAAGTATGTAGATTTCAGATCATTTATTTTTCGTTTAATATCCAATAATTAAAATATATATATAAGGCATTTTATAAACCGTTTAATTAAAAAAAAAACCTGTAAATTACAGTTTCAGCACTCTTAAATTAATTTTTTTTTTTTTTTTTTCAAGTGGTCTTTAACATCTTTTCTATATGGACTTCCACATACAAAGTACAGGGAAAATCAAAAATAGGGCATCAACACATTTTTGTTGAAATTCGGTGGAATGATCAGGTAATATTGATAAAAAAATCATAAATTTGACCAAACTTTCTATGAAGAATTTTTATTGAAAAAACAAAATTTGTTACAGTAAATAATATGTAAATTAATTTTTTACAAATATATATATATATTAATAAATAAATAAAAATTAACAAAAAATGAATTAGCAATGATTATAATTATCTTAGTGCTAAGTGATTAGTGTTAAAAAAAAGAAAGAAAGAAAAAAAATAGATATTTTCTTATGCTAAAATATCAGTATAATTTTTTTTCCTGTTTAAAAATTAATGCTATCCAATTAAAAAATGTATTTGTTTTATTTACCACTCTTTTTAATTTTGTAACTTTTATGTTTATCTATGTTTTTTAAACTGCAAGCTAACTCAAAAAAGCTCTCTAGAAGAATCTCCCTTATTTTTTCCCTCCAAAGTTGGCAAGCACTGATAATGCTTTTCAACATTTTTCGCCCAAGATGGAGAAAAAAAACCCTCTGATGGAAAAAAAAAATACTCCCTTCCTTCTTCTTTCTTTCTTTCTTTTTTTTTTAAAAGTTTTTCTTACATTTAAGTAGTTTGAAACAAATATTTGTAGAAAAATTGAAAGTGGAAGTTAGGTTTAATTTGACATTTTATCAGATATAAAAATGTCATTGCATATTTCGGACTTTTTTGGATTATTTATTTTAATTGAAGAGTGGTTACTATATTTTTACCCTCAATTTTATATATTTTATTTTATATGCTTTCATGTATAAACTTCTTTGATTTTTTTGCGCAGAGTATAATTAAAAATTTACTTTCATTACATTATGGTTGTAATTTTCTGTTATTTCTAGTTCTGTACAGAAGCAAATGGCTTTCATGTTGAATCGACAGCAAATCTATTTAGAATTGGATAATGATGATAATTCAGAGTTAACGGATATTATGACTAATGCTCACCTTAATAATCACTTTCTGGCCTTGGGAAGAGAGGTATTTAGCTTTGTGTAATTATTAATATCATTATTACTGTAGTTATTATTGTTTAAATGGAAAGATAATCCAACTGTTGAATAGTGAATATAATTAGAGCACTTATTTTAACTGAAGGTTTCTCAACAAAAACAACACTTGTACCAAATTCTCAATTTTCAAAAAGAGGAAAAAATATTTTTGGATAATCATTATTCCTATGAAACAACCACAATTTTCTCACTCTATCAGTACTATTTTTAATACATTAAATGGTTGCACAATGCTGTAAGTACTGTTCAGAAAAAAATATATATATACATGGTATCCAAAAAGTCTCTTAATGATTGTGAGATGAATTCTCACAACCTTTAAATGTAATGTCACGTTGATTACAAAATTTATTCACACATATCCGCTATATATATATATATATATATATATGAAAGGATAAAAGCTAAACCCCTTTTTAAAATGCAAAATCCCTTTTTGCCCCTTTTAAAATTTTAAATTACCGTTTTAAAAAATAGAAATTTAAATCAAAACTTTTAAATGCTTTAATAATTGTGTTTCAATTGATTGAAAATGCCGTCGCCCCTGTTAAATTAGTTTTCCTGCATCGCATCTTATAACTTTCAAAGATCGTTTTCTGACTCTTCATAAGAATATTTGTGCTGACGCTAACGCAATTTTAAAGTCTTGCTGCATCCGATCGGCCGATGGAGCCAACGCCTTTATTCCGCACAATCAATCACTCAGCTCGCGGCCAATTAAAATAAAAAATACGCCTCTTTTGACTTAGACGACCTCTAGCAGAAATAATGCAAAAACCTCATATTTATACCATTACACGGCTATCAGGAGCGAACTTTTTAAGATTTCCCTCATCTAAACAAATCCACGCCAATCTGCTCTCTCGGAATTGCCTCGCGATGGACGAACCTTCGATGTCCAGACAGACTTAAAAAGCAGCTCTCACGCCAATATGGGCCTGGTTTAAAAGGATGCATGTAAGAAAAAGAAATAAACCAGGTTCCGTAATAGACGGTGTCTTCCTTTAAACAGAAATACATTCACTCAGAATTTAACCGAATCCCACTCACGGCCCAGGACTACAAGAGCATGCAAGGGAATCAGAATGAGCGCTTTGACGTAAATACGGAGCCGCCGTCAGTCCGCGCAGCCACCGGCCCGGCAATCAAGGACCCACCGACGGAGCAACACGCTTCGTTTCAGAAGTCGAAACCCCTTTTTAAAATGCAAAATCCCTTTTTGCCCCTTTTAAAATTTTAAATTACCGTTTTAAAAAATAGAAATTTAAATCAAAACTTTTAAATGCTTTAATAATTGTGTTTCAATTGATTGAAAATGCCGTCGCCCCTGTTAAATTAGTTTTCCTGCATCGCATCTTATAACTTTCAAAGATCGTTTTCTGACTCTTCATAAGAATATTTGTGCTGACGCTAACGCAATTTTAAAGTCTTGCTGCATCCGATCGGCCGATGGAGCCAACGCCTTTATTCCGCACAATCAATCACTCAGCTCGCGGCCAATTAAAATAAAAAATACGCCTCTTTTGACTTAGACGACCTCTAGCAGAAATAATGCAAAAACCTCATATTTATACCATTACACGGCTATCAGGAGCGAACTTTTTACGATTTCCCTCATCTAAACAAATCCACGCCAATCTGCTCTCTCGGAATTGCCTCGCGATGGACGAACCTTCGATGTCCAGACAGACTTAAAAAGCAGCTCTCACGCCAATATGGGCCTGGTTTAAAAGGATGCATGTAAGAAAAAGAAATAAACCAGGTTCCGTAATAGACGGTGTCTTCCTTTAAACAGAAATACATTCACTCGGAATTTAACCGAATCCCGCTCACGGCCCAGGACTACAAGAGCATGCAAGGGAATCAGAATGAGCGCTTTGACGTAAATACGGAGCCGCCATCAGTCCGCGCAGCCACCGGCCCGGCGATCAAGGACCCACCGACGGAGCAACACGCTTCGTTTCATATATATATATATGATAGTCATGCAAAACTGGTGCCAAAATGTTAGAAACTAACCAAGGTTTTCTGTAGCAGGTTTCCTTAACATGGCTATAGTGCCAACTCACAGCCCCTTTGAAGATTTTCTGTTGCTAGTCTAAATTAAACATTAAAATCCCATTTTGAAGGATGCTTTCTTTAAAATCATTTATTTGCATCAGAGATGTTTTTAATATCTCAGAAAACATATTTAACTCATTAAGAACCAAAAACATACTTTAAAAATTTAATCATTCATATTTTCATGGTTTGTAATTATTCTTTATAAATTTTTGTATAGTGGAATTATAAAGGGTAAAATTTAGAATAATAAGATTTCTCACCTCCCCTCTCTCTCTCTTCTGTGCATGAAAGCTGTCTTTTTTCTTTTTTTGTTACACTGGCCCGCTGGCAGTTTTATTAGCAGGGGGATAATTTTCTTTCTCAGATCTTCGAAATTTTGGATAATGTTTTTCACTTTATTTATAAAAATCAATAAAACAGTGTGAAAATTTTTCCAACAATGAGAGCCTTTCAAGCTATCTCGCTGGAACTACCTATGGACTATCTTATCTGTCTTTGTTTTTGTACTTTTTATAACACTAAATTTATGCCTCCAAAATAAGTCAGGGAGTATTTTTACCCCCTCCCTCCCCTACACACACAAAAAATGAATAAAGTAAAACCTAGCACTAACTTGGATTCCCATTTCTTTTATTATAGGCGAGATTGTTTCTTGTAACCGCTAGGCAGCATATACATCGTGTAAGATGCGTGTATATTGCAACTAATACTATGATGAGATAATACAGGTCTATAGAAGGTCTGACACATTTTGATGTTTAATAATTCATAAAATAATGAAGATAGATTTAAATTAATAACATTAATGGTTAGAAAGATTCAAAAAGTTTTATGGCCCTTGTCAATGAATTTCAACATGTGTGCTTTTCGTCGCACAGACAATATCAAGACAAGACGATAGTTGATTTCACGTCAGGTACAGGAAAGCATGTCGGCATTGACAGCGAATATTGTGGTTTAATCGTGACCTTTAGGTCATCGATGTTCAACACTTTCCTCCTGTAAATGGCCCCACCAGTGGCTGAGAGGTTGTGCTCTCGAAGCTGGTAGACGGGAGGTGCTGGGTTCGATCCCAATCGCGCCCGTCGGCCTAATCATTCGGAGTTTTCGTGGTTTTCTTCGAGCCGTGGATTTATCCATGCGTAAATACGGATGAGGTTCCCTTAGAAAGACCCCCACGAAGGGCACTGCCCCCGGGCCTATATCCCTGGTGTAGATAATTGGCCGTCAATAATCAACCCAACCCAACCCAACCTCCTGTAAATGATCAGTTTACAAATCCACAAAGGAAACAGTCCAGCTGCGTTATATCATGTGTTCTGTGTGCTAAGGAATTGGACCACCTCGTCCAATCCATCTTCCTTTGAAATGGTCATTCGAATAACTACGAATGATGGTAGGTACCCCAATGTGGTGGTGCACCATCTTGTTGCAGAAAGACATGTGGCTGAAACTCTTCGACCAAGATCTGAGGTGCACCCTTGCTTCTGAAAAGTTCGACACCTGCTATAGTGTAGCAGTTAGCCAGTGTAAGTGTCAAAGAAACCCATGGGTGCAAGACTTCAGTTTTGGAGAGATTTTTGACTGATAGTAAATTCTACTTTATATATTTAAATAAAAGCAATTTTACTATCAAGAACTTTTTATTTATTTCTGTTATTGTAAGAGATAGATTTTTAGCCATAATAAAAGACATAGAAATCTTTTTTTAGCCCTTTTCCATTTGATTATTCCTAATACTCGGAAAAGTTTTCAGTCTTGGCTTGAATGCACTTCTGTTGCTCATGAGAAACCGGACCATGTAACGAAAACTGGCTGACCATCAACCTCAGCTGAAAGGGTGAGACAGTCTTGTGCAAGTCCCAAGCAATCAGTGCATGCACTCCTAACATGAATTACAGATGCCAAAAGAGTTTTGTGATACCAGAGGACACATTTAGCTTTTTCTTGATTTGTAAACATATCTGGTTTCCTAAACACTGACACTGCTACACTACAGCCACATTACGGAAAACTGCAACAAAAAATACTTGGTTAGTTTTCCCATTTTGTCATCAGTTTCACATGTCTATTTTATATAAAGCTGATATATATGAATACATTTTGTAATCAAGGAAAGACTTTTTGGACACGCTGTATATTGCACTCTTCATTCATTTTTCTGATTTTTTGTTAGATGATGTTTTTGTTGAACACTCTTCAATTGTACGCAGGGTCGGTAAGTTCTAGCACTTATGTTATACTACCTGAATAAAAGGCAACAAGGAAAATGAAGTATATATGCTTGAAAATTTCTTCATGTTTTTACTAAATGCTCTCAAGTGATTGTATATGTGTACATTTATAACTTGTAACAGTGTTCAGAAAATCCAGTTTGCTAGAGATTGTTTCAAAGTTTCAAGATGTCGGTAAATTATTCATATTCATAAGCTTGTTTTATAGTACTATCTCTCAATCTATGTGTATCATCTCTCATGCCTATTAGAGTTTTCTTGATAGCATTCATAAATCCCTCCAATTTGCTTCAAATGTTTATATTTAAAATGCTTTATTTTTATCATAGGCTCTAACACGGTTGCCATGACTCATGTAATTACCCTATTATATGTTTACATCTGCAGTTTTATGTGTAGTACTGTATGTGTCCAGTGTGTCGTTTTTATATCAGAATTATCTGATAATAAATTAATAATTAAATTATTGTTTTAACTTGGTTTGAGATAATTGATTTTAAGATAGATAAAATTAACATAATAAAAATGGTATAAATATTTATCGCCCTATTTTTTTAGCCCTAAAATTTTGGAAATAATGTGTACATTCATTATATGCATGTAAATTATTTAGCTTACAAATGCATTTTTGCAAATTGTTCATCCATAATCGCATTTTCCTATAATTAAAATCACTGTTTGTGTGAAGTATGTATGTATTGATGCAGCTAGTATGTACAAAACATTATAGTGTTAATAAGCTTATTACTCTTTCAGCTTGACATTATTGAGCCAAAAACTCCTGATGATATCTATAAAACTCATCTAGACAATGCTCGTAAGTTTCATGTATATTATTTATATTTTAATGTGTGTGTCTATATTTTATAATATTTTATGTGTATTATATCTTATGTAACATTCTTCTGAATTATAAAAAATCCATTTATTTTAGTTTTTAACATGGACCATCAAAGGATCCTTCAATATTATTGAATATGATATTCAATAACATTGAATTACTTTTGCCATCTGACACTACTGTGTTCATTTTTATAACATTATCATAATTTATTTTGCATACCTCTCAATTGTGATGTTAATATCTTTTCATTGTAATTACAGACTGTTCCCAATGTTACATTATAAATCCTGTAACAAGGACTATTACAGTTTCTTGAATTATATCACATTTGATTTTTGTATCGTCGGCATCTGTTACTTCTACTTTGTGAATACCAGTTTTGATGAAACTTCTTCCACGATGAACTCAATGTCTGAATTATTTTTAAAACATTTCTTCTAAACAACACAATTCTTTCACATTTCCTGCTTTTTGGTGACATTGATTAACAATAACAAACAATAGATTTTGTGTACTATGTTCTAACTCAGTGAATAATACCAAGGTCTAACAGTTATAATTGTGATTGGCTTGTACAGGTAGGTGGAAAAAAATGGTTACATTTATAAGGCTGAAATGTTTTCATGTGCACAAGGCAACCATCAATAAGTAGTGATATTTTCTGCTCTGTCTTCTGTTCTATGCCTTTTATCTTCTAATTTCTAAATGCAGAAAATAAAATACACGATGTCACCCAAGTTTTGTTTGTATAATGGCATGGCTTTCTGCTCAAGTTCTTGTTATTTCTTGGATGTTTAGATTTATCTATACGCAGGGAAGTTCTTTTTATTAACAATTCTGTTGTTGCATAATAAAAGTGTTATTAATGCCTTTCTTTATCACCAAAACTTTTCTCAATTTTGTATATTAATACATTTCTTAGTAACAAATTGGGAAAAAAAAAAAAGCTTCCCATCTGTACTAACTGTATATCTCTCTTCATACCCTTTTGTATCTCCATCTATTTTTTCAATTCTTCACCTCTTTCTAGCAACCACACACATTTCTCAGATCATAAAAAGTAACCATGCTCTTGGCAGAATTACAGTGTTATTAATGCCTTTCTTTATCACCAAAACTTTTCTCAATTTTGTATATTAATACATTTCTTAGTAACAAATTGGAAAAAAAAAAAGCTTCTCATCTGTACTAACGGTATATCTCTCTTCATACCCTTTTGTATCTCCATCTATTTTTTTCCATTCTTCACCTCTTTCTAGCAACCTCACACATTTTTCAGATCATAAAAAGTAACCATGCTCTTGGCAGAATTACAGGTCACAGGATCTGATTTCGCCTTGTATATTATAACTGATAAAATTTTATGTTAAACAGAAAACAAATGTCATTAAACAAAATTATATTTAACATTGTTTTTTTAGACCTTTTTGTCAAGACTGAAAAATAATAATTATTTAATGAAATTAATTCATTGTTAATGAAAAATTTTATTGTATCTCTGATTCATTTAATTTTTTGATTTTTTTTTTCCATGTCATTCTTTTTACATATGATTTCCTTTGTCTAATAGCAATTCTTACATGAATACAATAAATACTCTAATTTGAAGTTTTACTGTTGAATTTCTTAAATTTTAATCGAACATGTAATGTCCTCACAAATAATTGATTTGTATTTATTAATTATAAATGTTTAAATTGATAATTTTTTTACATAAAAAAAAAAAAAAAAATTGTAGGACCAACTTTTGGCCCCAGTGGAAGTGTGGATTCAGCAAAGCAGAATCTAGCTTCAAGTTTTGTGAATGGATTTGTGAATGCTGCATTTGGTCAAGATAAATTACTGATGGAAGATGGACAAAAATGGCTTTACAAAAATAGAGAACATGGTAATAACAAATCAGAGCATTCCTAATTTTTTATTATTAAAAAAGAGTGTTTTTGATAAGTACAAACTTCTTAAAGAGTCACAAGACTGTTAAGTTTTCAAATAATTTATTTTTATTTATCCCTTTTGCTTGAGGGGGGGGGGGATAAAAGTAATATTTTTTTATCATTAAAAGAAATCTTATATTAGTTATGGAGGAAAATTACTTTAAAGTAATTTATATAAAAAATGTTCTTTTTTAAAAATTGCATTTACAATATCTCTCAAATTTTGTGCATGAAATTTCCATAGTTTAGACTTTAACTGTATTTCAAAACTATATTGTAAGACAAAAAAATAAAAAAAGTTTCAATCATTAAAAGATGTATGGCTTTTATTCATCTAAATTAGCTAAAATGCAAAGTGTGAAAATAATTTCAAATATTGTTTATTTTATTTATTACAGGAATGCTAAGTGCCACTGCTTCCCTTGGACTCATTTTGTTGTGGGACATTGATGGAGGTTTGGGACAGATCGATAAATATTTGTATTCATCTGAGGAATATATAAAAGTGAGATTTTTTTTTTTTAATTTTCTTTTGCCTAACAAGTTACACTACTTGCATTTCAATCTTTCAACTTGTTGTCTTTTAGAAAAAAACATTTTTGTGTATATATACATACAGCATGTGGCAGCTATTTGAGAACACATATTATAAGTGAAATGCCATCCTGTATGCCACAGTTACAAATCCTTTTCTATTACATGTAACTATGTGAGAACCTAATCAAACTCAGGAAATGAAGAGCCATGCTGTGATCATCTCCTTGGCTGCAGGCCATTCCGATTTGAAGATTATTGTATTCTTGGAAGTTGTCCGGTCATTCGTTTTTAAACTAAAGAGAGAACTGGAGGATGCCAGGAGTAATGTTGTTGCTGTTTGCCACAATAAACTACATTGTTGGTGATCTGATATTATTAGGATGCTGGAATTTGCCAGTCATGTCCAATCTACCATTGATGAGGATCCTAGGAAATACATGACGGCATTCGCCAGAGAGCCTCAGGTTGATGAGGCCACTGTCCAATGTATGGTTCATGAAGACCTTCATTACAAGTGAAAAGAGGACAGTTCTCAGAGAAAATCAGGAAGAACCACCTGACCAAATACAAGCACCTCCTGAACTAGCTGAAACATTCAGATGAGCCAGGAATGTTGAGATTTTCTCTTAGAAAATGTTTGTCCAGGCCAGATGGTGAACCACAAAAATTGTCAGTGACTGTGCAAAGCCCACAACGAAGTTCCAACCACCATGCATACAAAATTTCTAGCCTCACTGATGGTTCTGGGAGTCATGAGCAGTGTAGGCAACATGCTGCCTCTACATTTCTTTCTGCAAGATGCCATAGTCAACATCATTGCTTACACTGACGTGTTAAACACAGTTGTAAAGTCCTTGATTACTGCTGTAGCACAATGGAAGGCCGTATGTTTTTTTTTTTATCAAGACTGCACCATGCTATACAGCCCAATAATGGATGGCCAAAAATCTTTGACCATGTCATCCTTGTGGCCCCTAGCTCCCCAAATGTTAACCCAATGAACTATTACATATGAGACGTGGTTGAGGGGGATTCTAGTAGACATCCAAACACTGTTGCGGCACTTAGTACAGCCCTAATGGATGCAATGGCAAACATTTCCAACAACCATTTCATTATTTTCTGCACTCTTTTTCGACAGTGTGTGGATACAGTTGAGTTATTGTGCCTGATGGTGGTTTAATTGAATGATGTCATCCATTGTGTATGTGGTCACCTGTATAGAACGTTAAAAGGTAATATGAAGGTCACACTGAAATTTTCGAGATAAGGCTAAATGGTACAAGTTAAGCTTACTAACTCTGTAGAGTATGCTGTCTTCTAGGTAAATATTTCAGGGGTCATACTTGTCCTGAAATTCCTGAAAAATGAAAAAACGTCCTGAAATGTCCTAAAATATGGTAATCTGTCCTGATATTCCTGAAATTTCACAATTTTTTTCAATTGTTCACTGAAAAAAATTGAGATTTTCCCTAATTGATCGTTAAAAAGAAGAATCACAAATTTCTTCAATCGTTCATTGAAAAAGTTGTGTATTTCGTCTATCGGTTGATTAAAAAAAGATTGCAAATTTCGTCAATCAGTCAATGAAATAAATCACGAATTTTGTCAATCGGTGGATGTAATAGATCGCGAGTATATTCAATCAGATTCTAAAAACGATCCCGAATTTCATTAATCGGTTGTTAAAAAATATCACATGTTTTCAATTGATCTCGGAAAATTTCAAAGATTTTGTCAGTTGTGCGCTGAAAAAAAATCACAAATTTCATCAATTGGTCGATGAAGAGGACCACTAATTTCTTTAATAGGTCAATGAAAAAAGATCTGGAATTTCGTCAAATTTGTCAATGAAATAGATCGTGAATATCGTTAATTGGATATTAAAAAACCGTCGCGAATTTCATCAATTGGTCGATAGAATATATCTCAAGTATTGCCTATCGGATGCTATGATCGTGAATATCTTCAATCGGTTGCTAAAATCGATCGCAAATTTCATAAATCGGAAGTTGAAAAGATTGCAGATTTCGTCAATTGGACACGACCATGAATTTTAACAATCAGACGCTGAAAAAAATTGCGCATTTTGTCATTCATTCGCTAAAAAGATCCTGAATATCATCATGCGGATGCTGAAAAAAATTCTAAATTTCATTATTCGCTAAAACATATCGCAAATTTAATCGATGGATGCTGAAAAAGATTTCAAATTTCATCAATAGACAGTTAAATAAGATAGTTTTCATTAAGACTTCAGTCCTGCCGCGCATTGTATTGTACCCAATGTGAGCCCAAAAATTTTGCTCTGGACAAAAATAATTTTTTCTCATTCTGAAACAGAAACCCGACGCACTTCAATTCAAAATTGACTCCAGCCTGAACTCAGATATTTAAACCCAAACCAAACATGTAAAAAGTTAATTCATGTTTTAATACAAGTTTGGATCAGTAATCTACAATTATTTCTTTAATATTAATTTTATCTTTTTTTGAAAAAAATATAAAACATACACACACTCATTAATATTCAAATATATATTCTTTTCATTTGAAAATTGTACAGGACATTCTTTTTAAAAATTGGGTCAACTCTGCCAAAACTAAGAGTAAAAACTAAAGCCAAAACATTTAAAATCGACCTGACCTGAAACGAAAACAATTTACATCAACCTGAAGGACAGATTATGTTCAGATTCAGATAAAATTGGATTGCAGGACTCAAATTAGGATGCTGAAAAAAACATTGTGAATTTTGTTTGGTCATTGAAAAAGAAATTGCCAATTTCTATAATGAATCATTGAAAAATAAATGTGGTATTTTGTCAAATGGTAAAAAAAAAAACTATAAAAATCATGAATTTTGTCAGTTGGTCGATTTAAAAATAATCCTGAATTTCCTCAAACACTGAAAACAATCAAGACTTAAGTTGAAGGAACGTAAGTTGGGTTACTGCTATATATGTAGCTATGCATGCAACTCTAATGCGTATTATAAGACAGTAATTAATGTTTATTCAGTTTTTTACTGACCCTTGAAATAATCCATATAGATTATTTTGATTTTATCTGTGTAGAAGTTAATTGATATTTCATTTTCTCAAACTTAAACAGATTTTAGTTCTTTAATGGTCTTGTATTTTGGTTAGTATGCAAGGTAAAAATGTGTCCTAAAATTGTCCTGAAATTTTGAAAAATGTGTGTCCTGAAATTTCACTTAGTACTGTACTACTCCTGATATTTGTTCCACTCGTGTATCATAGATTGTATACTGACCAATAGTTTATTTGTACTTTTGGGTATGTTTGCAGTTCTTGTAGAGCACATCATGATCCACATTTGAGACAATAGTTTGAGGAACATACTGATGCTGATCAGTTCTAGTTGTTTCATTGTCTTGATCTCGTATATCTCTATTAATATTAACCTGTTCACTACTAGTGTGGTAAAAATGAAGTACTCTGCTGGGCCCAGCACTGTTCAGTGTGATGCACCATTCCATAGTCAAGCATGTGTACATATTAATTCTATAAAAGCCAATTTAGTATTTTGTTATACCCAATTTTTTTAAAAGCTTATGTATTTTCTATTTCTCAGATATATAAATTGTGATTTGAAAAATGTTAAATTTTATTAAAATTTTATAATTTTGCTTTTAACTCAAAATATATCATATACAGTATAATTTACTTTATAATCATTATATACAGTGTAATTTGCTTTTAACTCAATTTCTTATTCTGTATTTTAAATTAAAAGTTGATGTAATATATTGCACCTCTTTATAAGAACTTATTGATAATTTTGTACTGAACACTAAAATTTAATATTGTAGTTTAAATCTTATAATTTGTCTGTCTTTTGATAGGCTGGAGGACTTTTGGCTTGTGGCATTGTGAACTGCGGTGTCAGGAGTGACTGTGATCCGGCTCTTGCACTGTTAGGTGATTATGTTCAGCATAATAGCATGGTTATGAGAATAGGGGCTGTTGTTGGGTAAGTTTTGAACATTAAAAATAAATGTATGAAAGCTTAACATTATGTAGAGAATTGTAATATAAATATGTGTGTGTTAAGAATTTAATCATTAGATTTGTGAGTTGAAACTCTTTCTAGAGCTCTAGAAAAACTTTCTTTGAATAAACCTTGATATTTTTTTATTGTATTTCCTTGTTATAGCAGCTCCTTCATTTACGATTTTCTGCAGTCTGTCACTAAGCTTATATATATATATATATATATATGACCAGTGTTTGACAAATGTGGTGGCCAGATCGCCACTGGCGACTAAAATTTTTTGCTGGCTACCAAATTTTATCAAATTTGTAAAGCCAGTGATCACTCCAGAGAGTTTCGGAGGGGCGGCCCTCCCTCATGCCCTTTTCAGATAAAATTCCGCCCTCCTTGCCCTTTTTCCGGGTAGAATCCTACCCTTAATATAAGCATAAATTCCCTTTTATCTGTTGTACGTGTATAATAGAATGCATCACAGAAGAAGCGAGAGTGCAATACAGACATTTTATTTATGAAAAGTACACAAACAATTAAATTCAAGAATGAAATACAAACATTTAAATATGTGAAAAGTGTTCAAAAATTAAAGTTCAATTAAACCAGTTTGTGCTCTTCAAAACAAATGTAAATATTCGAAATGTTTCAGCTTGGTTTTTATTGTTTGTCCTGTTGGAGTTTTGGTAACCTTAAAATTTGACTTAGTTTCAAAATAGGGCAATAATGGCTCTTGATTGGAATAGAGATCTTATGAATTCATCCCTGTTGTATGGTCCCCTGCTGTATCTGTCTAGCTGTTAAAGCAAATATCGCAGTGGCAGCTCATTTACATGCAATAAACATGGGAGACATTCTAATTATCTTTGCAAGTGTTCCTCAAAAACCTTATTACTCCCCCCTTTGAATCCTGTATTTACTACGGTACCATCAGAACCAATAGCAACAAATACATCATAATTTATTTTAGCATTGCTTAAATACTCGACAATACTAGTACATATATTCCTTGCCTTTCCTGATCATAGAGTTAAATGGCTGAAGTATTTAGATTTAGGCTGTCACACTAAGGAAATAGGTTCCTCCATTATAGTCTTACTATAAAACTTGTTTGCTTTCTGTTCCTGAACTAGTGTGGAGTCTTTACGACGTCAAAATAGAGACCATGTAATTCTTCTGAAATGTTTTACTGCAGTTTTTTTCCTAAGTTTTTGTCTTTCTCGTCATAATTTGCTCCTTTCTATTACACTTGAAATGTCATCCTCTAAAGTTGTATTTGCAATTGCAGCGACAGCTCTATATGACACACCGTATCAATCGGAAGTTCTAGCTAGTGATGATAGATTGTCTCATTTGACTGGATTTTGATTTCTGTTTTGAGGTTGAAGGCATAGGTTCTTGGGTATCGTCAGAATCCATTGTTTTTTCATGTGCCATTGTCGCTCGAATCTTCTGTTGGAGCAGTAGCTGCATACGCAGTAATGCACTTATCAATTGCTTTTCTCTCTGCACATTTTACAAGTGTTTTGGTGAATGCTTTATCCACTGTGCCAATAAGCATTTCACATCCTATTTGCTGATCCTGAAGAAAAAACTGCTCGCTGAATGACAGCTTTTGAAATTGCATTTGCATGCTGCTATGTCAAATAGCTCTTTAGAATCTTCTCTGAATTTACACACCTTGGCTTTTTTATCTTCCTTGTCCTTACATTCTTTGTAGGGACTTAATAAATTCCTGTATTTTTGGTGATAGTCCTGAAATTTCTGCCTAATTCTAGTTTTACTCACCATTGGAATTGACGCTTTCAATTCCACATTAATTAACATTAAGTTATATTAACATTATTTAACATTAAGTTATCAACTAGTTCGTTTGCTATAACAGAAACAGAAGGGTCAAAACCAGATTAAATTTTATTCAAATGTTGCTTCCACAGCCATTCCTTCATGATATCTTCATGTGTAAGAAAAGTGAAATTGTTAAATTCATTTAAAGATCCGAAATAGGGCAATGAAATTTTGATCTAGTTGATTTGCTTTTCACCACTGCCATTGCATGAAATTCAAATCAGGTTCATGTGTTCCCCTGACCTGTGTCCTTGCTGCCTTCTTGTTAGCTTTTGCTTCCTGCCATGGTGAATTATTACTGAACTAGTGCTAACATAAATTTTTAACTTCTTTCTTTATACTTTTTTAGTAGTTCCAGTAACTACAGCTATACTTTCTGTATTCTTCTGCCTCCTGTATTTTTGGTGATAGTCCTGAAATTTCTGTCTAATTCTAGTTTTACTCACCATTGGAATTGATGCTTTCAATTCCACATTAATTAACATTAAGTTATATTAACATTATTTAACATTAAGTTATCAACTAGTTCGTTGGCTGTAACAGAAACAGAAAGGTCGAAACCAGATTAAATTTTATTCAAATGTTGCTGCCACAGCCATTCCTTCATGATATCGTCATGTGTGAGAAAAGTGAAATTGTTAAATTCATTTAAAGATCCGAAATAGGGCAATGAAATTTTGATCTAGTTGATTTGCTTTTCACCACTGCCATTGCATGAAATTCAAATCATGGTCATGTGTGCCTTTGACCTGTGTCCTTGCTGTCTTCTTGTTAGCTTTTACTTCCTGCCATGGTGAATTATTACAGAACTAGTGCTAACATAAATTTTTAACTTCTTTCTTTATTAAACTTTTTTAATAGTTCCAGTAACTACAGCTATACTTCCAGTCAATCTTCTTATCATTATGCATGTTCTTACTTCTCTTTTTAATCTTTATATTCACTCATTTATATTTTAATCTTAATTTTAACTTCTTTATTTTATTTATTTATTTTGCTTACTTATTAATTTAAATACAGTTGAACCTCGTTAACATGAACCTCAAGGGGAATCAAAATTTTGTTCATGTTAACAGTAATTCATGTTATCAGTATCAAATCTTTGTACTCGTTTTTATAGGGGACTATAAAAACAATTCATGTTAAAAGTAATTCACGTTAAGCGTGTTCATGTTAACGAGGTTTGACTGTATTAATTTTAACTTATACTTTTATTAAATTCTTAAATGTTAAATCATTCTTTTCTTCTATAGTAGTTTTAAACTACAGATTTTTCTTACCCAATGGCTCACAAAATAATAAAACATATCATCAATAGACTGGGAGCAGTTGACAGCAATTAGGAAGCCCCTCAATGCTGCTCCACTGTTCAGCACGAAATTCAATTATTTTTTAATAATTTAGAATTTACTAAATACTTTACTCATGTTAATTAGAATACAATTTTATGGCACAAACTATAGGCTACTGTACATTTATGCAGTGATCCGAGCATCACATGTTTGTTCAGGTTCAAACAGGCAAATATTCAGGAATACGAACGCAATAACCTACAGTTAAAATGTTAATTCAAATCAATATATTATGATCTTTCTACTCAGATATTTAACAAAATGGATGAATTTAAAAAAAAATATTACCTTAATCCAGAATGACAGTGAATCAATGAGCATTGAACAACGCTAACATCTATTCACTTCTAAAACTAGCTGCAAGAATGTTCCTGCACTTTGGTCAAATCCTGCCAAAAAAGTAATGCCATTTGGTGTGATAAATTTGAAGCTGTAATTGATGAATTTTGCAAAAAATTGGAGTGTGTGCGGACATCAAAAGATGTTATATGATTTAGAAAAAACTGTGTAGGCATATTACTATTTACCATACCCAACTTTTGTGGGGTTCGACATTTTTATTTTCCAACTTTGTTTACTTCGATTTATAAGTTGTACAATGCATTTTTGGCAAAAATTGGAGAATCTAGGGGGAACCGGAAGATAAAACTTGATTTAGAAGAAAATTTGCAGTCTTATACTGAGGACCATACCCAACTTTTGCATGGTATTAGATTTTGATTTTCGGTTTCTTCACTCCACCCTACCATACATGTCATACATATACATATATATATGTGTAATATTTGTCTTTTATATCATATTATACATTTTATATTTATACACATGTCATATATATATATATACACACACGTCATGTTTCACATGGGTGGCAAGTCTTCAGTCTCAGGACTGATTTCAGTCTTGAAGGGATTTTTGACTAACAATAAATTATACTGTATGTAGTGAAATAATAGAAAAAATTCAAGCAAAAATATTTAACCACTTCCTTTTCTTGTAAAAGATTAATTTTTAGCTATAATGCAAGACATTGAAATCTTTTAGCTTATCTTTTATTAGTTTTACCTGATACTCAGAAATGTTTTCAGTCTTGGCTTGAATGGACTTCTTGCATCCATAATGTTTCATGTATTACTATAACTTAGTCATGTACATCATACATGACTATAACTTATATATGTCTTACAACTTGGCGATAAGTCTTGGTCGCTTGGCCATTCATCCTTGGGGGCTGCCTATGAAGACCTTTTTTTTTCATCTTTTAGTCCAGGGGAAATGTACCAAAAAAAGGCATTACCTTACAAAAGGTCAGGTAGAAGATTTTTTTTTCCCCGACTTGTATATAATGAGGCTAGCATGGAAAAACCGAATTATCCAACAAAATTTCTTAAGGGAGAATTTTCTGTAGCCAACACCAAAATTTCGGAACTTTTTTTTTTTTTTAAATATCTAGAGACCCGTTGTCGTAGCGTATTATTTGTTAATTACAATGTTAAAGAGGACAAAATTCTCTACAACTTTCATATTTACAACTTTTTTATACACTCAATAGCAAGCGCAGTACGACATTTAAAAAAAATAAGACAATTTTTTCAATTTCCTTAAAAACCGTGAAAAACGTAATTTTGTCCCGATGATTCAAATGTTCTCCAAGAATTGAATCATGGATGTCATCTTCTACGTATTGATAGCAGTAAATTATCTGTTATTTGCACCCCCCTTATTCTTAAGTGCAGTACAGCTTTTTAAAAATGAGGCTATTTTACCAACTTACATACCCGCTCTGTTATACAGAGTGGGTATGAGGAAGAGGGGACAGGTGACAAATAACTGCCAGGAAAAAAGAAAAGATATATCTAGAGCAGGGATTGGTAAAAACTATGGTACGCGTACCAGTACTGGTACAGGAAGCTCTGGCTACTGGTACGCAGAAATCCGATACTGGTACGTGGAATAAAATACAGAAAACAGCATATCATATGAGACACCCTGCCACTGTATCTCACGATAGAGGAAAGAAGTGAACTTATTCAGCTCTCCTGTGATGGATTACTGGAGTCCACATTCAAAAGGATGAACGTCACAGATTTTTTATTGGCGAGAATATGAGAGTACCATTTGATATCGTCAAAGTCTGCTTGTGTTTAGCACAACATATATTTGTGAATGTGCCCCCCTCCCCCCCCCCTTCGTTACATCAAAAACAAACACACGAATAAAGTAAACATCGAATGTGACTTATGACTAAAACTACCTAATATTGAGCCAGACATGAGGAAGCTGTGCTTGATAAAACAAGTCCACCCTGTTCATTAGCGATAGAAGCAAATTAGCCTACTGTAACAGTATACGAATCAGTGTGCGCCAATATGTCATTAAGTATTGTGCCTTTTTTCCTATACCAAAACATTTTTTTTTTATTGTATGCATTATTAAAATTTAATGGTGATACCACTTTTTACTTGAATATTATTACAAAGCAGCCAATCTTAGTACCAATTTAGTTATGTAATTATTCATTTTTAAATACAATAAAACCTGCTATGACGGAAACAGGAAAGACCGAAGATATATTTCGTTTCAGGCAGGTTCCTTTTTATAGGTTTTTCTATATTAGCTTTACGTTTTTTATCTGATGGTACGCGGAAGTATGAACTTCGATTTAGTGGTACGTCGGTCTAAAAGTTTGGTAACCCCTGCTCTAGAAGAACCATGATCCTTGATATATCTTCTATCCAGGAAACTGAACGCTAATAATCCTACAACAGTCCCATCAAAGAGACAAAAATATTGTTAAATATCCCGTAGAAATTATCATTATTAAAATACATTTTTTTCATTTAGCTTATGCAGTCATATTGCGTACCTTACTTTATTGTGTAGGGAAAGTGAACTTGAATGAATAGGGAATATAGGGAATGAATGTATAACAACAAAAATGTTTATATGGTCTACAATCATAAATAACTCGGTATTTCATTTGATAGATGGTAGCACTGAGATAATTCAACAGATATAGTTTCAAAACAGTACATATTTCAGAAGATTAGAATATTCCACAAAGTGTATTTTTCAACAACAAGTTCTTCTGTTTGAGCTTTAAAGCATTTAATAGATAAAATCTTAAAATTTTATATATTTTTGCACGCTGAAATGTTATAATTTCTTGTTATAATTATATAATAAAAGGGGGAAAATATTGACAATACAGTGGAACTTCCCTTTAACGAAGTCTCTATTTAACGAAGTTTTCTACTTAACGAAATTTTCTGCAGAACTTTGACTTTGAACACCATTAGCATATAAATTAATCTCCATATTATGAAAAATATATTCTATATAACGAAGTTCATTCCACTTTTGTACTTGTACAGAATTCAAACTAAGAGGTTGCTGTTGCGATGGATATGCGAATTTATTTCAGCAGATTGTAAGAAAATGAACACATTTAAATAATTTTCATTCTGCTTGGTGCTAAATAAAATAATTTATTTCCACATTAAGAAAAACACTTGTTATCATTGCTCTCCCACACCGAGACTCTAGCGCTGATAGTTGGGGGAAGTCAAAATCCCCTTTTTACATTCAGTGATATAGAAGATGCAGTGACGCAATGGCATCAGATGCATTGAAGCAGAAAATATCAATTAGAGTCAAATAGTTACCATTCTGACATTCCAATGTTGATAGACAACTGCTTTGTACATCCACAAGAATGTGCTTCAAAATGCAAATCGAAGAACATCAAAGTTATTTGTGTTCCTGCTAATACAACTTCTAAACTTCAGCCATTAGTCTAAGGAATAATAAAAAAATCTTGAAGTACATTATCGAAAAAGACAATGTAGTGAAAACATTAGTTGGAGAACCTGTGTATCAGAGCTGATGAAAGCTTGGGAATGTGACGTGATTTCATCGACCGTACACAACTGTTTTGTAAAAGACGGATTCATAATTGAAACTGAATTAAATGCGTCTGAATTCAACACCTGTTTGTCATATCTGAAGGAAAAATCTCATGAATTTAAGTTGATTTCTATTTAACGAAGTTTCTTCATAACGAAATTTTTAAGTGTAACGATGAGACTTCGTTAAATGGAAGTTTCACTGTATTTACTAAAACTAATATTTTGAAAATTTTTATGAAAATAGTTATCTCAAATATTTTATTGATAGAATTTTTAAATTTTACAAGAGATATAAATGCATAATATTAGTTAATGAAATAATATGTTGTCATTTTTATTGTAGATATTTTATAAGGTAAAAATATTTATTACATAAGATATATTTATTTTTTGAGTCCCTCCTTTTATATAGAACTACAATCCAATATTTGATATACTTAAAACAGTAAAACATTAAAACATATGTCATCAATAATCGGTAAATAAAATATACCATTGTACTATAGAATAAAATGTTTATGGAATAAAATGAACATATGCATGCATTATAAAAATAATTATTAAAATTAAACAAGATTTTTTTAAATTGAAACTGTCGTGCCAATAAGTTACTAAATACTGAAATATTATTTTAAACAATACTTTAAAATTAACAATTGTATATGAAATGAATGTGAAAAAGTATGAAAGAATTTTGAATGTGAACGAATGTGGATTGATATGAAAGGATAGTTAGTTAAACCCATTCCAAATCAGAAACTAAAATATAAAAATTCAAAGTTTAAAATCCCTAAATCGTGTGTCAAAATTTTAAAGTTTTGCCTTCATTTCTAGTTGCCCCTGTAACTTAACTTTCCTTACGATACATTTATTACGAACAGATATCAATTTTGAATCCTCGTTAAGATTAAAAGTGCTGACGGTAGCGCATCTCTCTTCTCCCGGTGGTTAAATCTTGCATGTTAATTATCTGGGCTGCTTACCCAGATATGAATCAAAAGCTAATTAGCCAATTAAAGTACATCATTTCATGATTTGTAGAGCGGTCTCTGGCGGTAGTCTGGCCGTATATAACGGGTTCCGCGTGTTTTTTGGATGGCTTTTGACTCTAATCACTCTCCACAAAAACTACGGCCAGTATTCTTCGAAGTGCGACGGCATCCTTGCCGTTGTAAGTCCGGCAATTCGCCGAAATATGAACGATAAGACGATGTTTCCCCGGTAAAAGACTCTTCAAACTGTCCCCTGGGCCTAGCTTAAAGAGAGACTTGTAATTACAAAGGAATAAATGCTAGTTCCCAGGAAAATGCTTGCTGATTTCTTTTACATTCGCACGACTACATCAACGACGTTATACCGATTACTGGAATGTGTGATAGCGGCGATCGACCGTCTGTCGTTACAGAGGGATCGATGTGCGTTCGTTATATCGAGGTGCGCCCGTTATACAGAGGCGTATCGATATCTTACAGTGAGTCTGCTTGGATTAGATACCTGCCATGGGAAAATCCTTTCTTTTAAATAACTATTCATTAATAGGAAACATCGTAATCGAACCAACCATAAAAAGACTATTTTTAATCACCGGGCCTTTAAAAGAAAATAACAGAAGACTAGTGTGTTTAACTGAAAAGAAAAAGTTTGTGTCCAAAATAAAGAAATAAATATCTACAATCAGTTAATAAAAGAGCTCCTGCTTCCTCATTAAGCTATCACTCGGATAAACATTTTATTTTGTTGCCTACTTAAAATAAACAATTTTTCTTCAGCGCTTCACTCCAAAAGAAAAACAGTTTTGTTCATTCACTTTCAATAGTTATCTCAAATGACCTACTATCCAGCGAAAGGGATGGTTCACAGATGGTTTGTGGAAAATTCAAGGTCAACGATCTCCTGGCAGAAGGAGGAATGTTCTTTTTTTCTCCCTTTCTTTGCGTGTGTGTCAAGAGTCCCAAGAGTCCGTTGTTTGGTTGATGCTTTCTGTTTTGGTTTCGTTTTAATGTTGATATTTTTTTTTCTTTTTTTCACGTGAGTATTCTGTGCAATCAAATGGATTTAAAAGAAAAAGAAGAAATAGGTATGTTCGATTTTGTTATTTTTTAAGAAGAATTTAAAAGCGGACAGAAACTTTCTATTTTTATTTTTTGAAGCAGTAAGAGAGAAAAACAATTAAAGAAAAACAATTTGAAATTTTATTATTTTTTAAGTGTTATTTTTATGAAAAATACTATTATTATTTTATTATTATTATTATTATTATTATTATTTTATTATTATCTCTATGTTACAACTTAAGTGATTAAATGAAGCAGATTATTTTTGTTTATTATTTTGGAAATTTAAGCGGGATTTAATGAAAAATTAAGAAAAAAAAAAGAGGGCAAATTAAAAAAAAAAAAAAAAAAAAAAAAAAAAAAAAATTTCTAGTAAAAATATTTTTTTTTTTTTATATTTTGTTTAATGAGATTGTAAAAATAAGTAATAAAAATGAGTGCAGAAGACAAATCCACTCAAGTGGGTGAAGGTGACGAATCTTTAAAGGAAAAAAATACAGAAATTGAGGGAAATGGGAATCCCCTTGAAAGTCCTCCAAATACGGAAATACATGAAAGTGCCCCTGTAAATATGAATGGAGCCATTAGCCCAGAGAGCCAACAATCTCTTAAAAATCAGGTCCTAATTCCTGAAATAGAATTAATCAAAAAGGCCACTGTAGGTAGCTATGCAGCAAATAGTGAGGAAAAAACAAAAGACCCCGAGATTATCCCGTTTTCGCCGGAAGCTAAGATGATCTTTGCCTCTTGGCTTGCTTATTTTGAGGCTGTATGTATTGAGTCCAGAAAAGATGATGTTTGGAAGATAAGAAACATCCAGAAATTTTTAAAAGATAGTGCCCTTACCCTATACATTAACAACTGTCTTAATGTTTTGCACTGGAATGAGTTTGTTTCACTATTCCATGAAAATTTTTCTACCCCAGATACACTATCACTAAGCGACTTTGCTAGTATTCGGTATAGGTCAGGTGATGACCTCAACGAGTACTACCAAAAGAAAACTAAAATGGGTCGTAATCTGGGTTTAGATAACAAATTCATTCTAGAAGGGTTATCCGAAGGTTTGCCAATTTCGTGCAGAGACTTATTGTGACTAATGCCCCTAAAACTGCCACAGAATGGAGAGAATTAGTGTTTAAACTTACTAAGCTTGAAGTAGCAGGCAAGAGTCCTGAAAATAAACCAGACCCAACTCCCCAAAATCAGTTGAGACAATGGCGACCATATCGCCCTAATACCGCTGAGCAGAATTTTCCAATGCGATCCTGGAATTATAGATACCCTTATCAAAACCCCCAGAATCGCCCAAATGTGTCTAACCCTCAAAGAACTTTCCAAAATGTGAGACCATTTCAACCGTCTCCTCCCAGACCAAATATACACTACCAAACTACATTGGCACCATCGCCATGCCGTGTATGTCTTAATCTTAATATTCCAAATGCTTACCATTGGGTACGAGATTGTCCTTTTCGAAAGCAATCTTTAGAGGCCTCTTCTCTAACCCAACACCCAAACATTCAAATCCAAAATCCAAATCAGACACAAAGTGATTTTTCTGCAAATCCAAGTAGTAATATATGACAATTAATAGTACCCGGGTACATAGAAAAAAGAAAAGGATCCAAAGAAAACCCAAAGAAACGTCAAATTACTACTCTAGGGATACCAGAAAACTCAATACCCTGTTTGATCGACTCAGGAAGCTCGTTAAGTGTCATTCCATTACATTTAGTCCAAAAATTCCAATTAAACACTTCCAAAATTCGTAAAGGTCTATCGGTCGCTCAAACACAAGGCATTCTCACCTTGCAGGAAAAATGTCGTGTTAATTTGAAAATTGGCCGCATATCCAAATATGTTGATCTTTATGTTATTGATAATAAATTACCCTATACCCTTATTGGACTTAACCATTGCCAAAGTTTCCAGTTAAATATTGATTGTGTTAAGATGCAAATTTTCCAAAATAACCAAAGAGTGCCTCTCCTGAACCAATTACGAAATATTCCAACCGTTAATTCCTTGCACGTGTCAGAAACTAATGAAGATGTCTCAGAAAAGGAAAATGCAGGGATATTTGGTGAAAATAATGAGTCGGAGTTTGTAAACGCCACTGAACCTATCCAAGTTCAGTCTGCACCTAACAAACTGCCTACTCTCTTAGCCAAATATGTCGGTATTTTTGCCAAAGATAAATATGATGTAGGATGTGTCAACATGGAACCCCAGAGAATACATTTAACTTCCGACTTACCAATTTCGCTTAGAGCTTATCGTACTTCCCCTAAGGAAGAAGAAGAACAAGTTAAAAATTTGTTAAAAGCCGGTATCATCAAAGAAAGTCATTCCCCTTATTCCTCACCTGTAACCCTAGTTTATAAACGTGAAGAAGGAAAGAAAACTCGGTTGTGTGTCGATTTCCGAAAATTAAATGCCATAACCAAAACAGATGCAGAACCCTTGCCCCGAATCGACACTTTATTGGACAAACTGGTGCAAGCTAAGGTGTTTTCCACTCTCGATTTAGCAAGTGGATATTGGCATATACCTATCCACCCTAAAGATACTGAAAAATTAGCTTTTGCCACAACGTTTGGCTTATTTGAGTGGAAGCGTCTCGCCTTCGGCTTGAAAAATGCGCCTGCAAATTTCAACCGTATCCTTCGAAGAATCCTAAATAAATATAAAATTGACTTTGCATGCAGTTATTTTGATGATATTATTGTATTCTCACAAAATGAAGAAGAACATTACCATCATTTGGAAATCATTTTTGATATTTGTGTCCAGGAAAATCTTAAATTAAAACTGTCTAAATGTAATTTTGTTAAGAAAACAATTAATTTTCTTGGATATGAAGTGTCGAATGGTTGTATTACACCCGATAACCCAAATATTGAAACTATCAAGAGGTTAAAACCACCAACCAATGTTAAAGAGTTACAACGCTTTTTGGGATCTATTAATGTTTATAATAAATTCATTCATAAATATGCTGAGGTTAGATATCCTCTTAATAATTTGTTAAAGAAAAATGTTCCCTATGTATGGGACCAGAACTGTCAAAATTCTTTTGAAAAATTAAAAGCAGCTCTAATTCAAAAACCTATCTTAAGATTGTTTGATCCCAAAACACCTTGTAATTTATTTGTAGATGTATCAAGTCTTGGAGTGGGATGTGTTGTGAAACAGGCTGATGAAAATGGTATTTTGCACCCCATAGCATATCATTCTAGGAATCTTCGCGACTATGAAAAAAATTATGCAATTACTGTACTCGAATGTTTGGCAATTGTGGATGCTCTAGATAAATTTTACCATTATTTACACGGTCAAAAATTTGTCATTCATACAGACCATGCGGCTCTCACTTGGCTCAAAAATGTTAAAAACTTAAGAGGACATCTTTTCCGCTGGTCCCTTAAATTGAGTATGTTTGACTATGATATTAAATATAAAAAGGGCTCCACTAATGTAGAGGCTGATATGCTGTCTAGATTACCTGTTTCAGAAGACCCCCCACATCATACACATGTACTCAACTTGAATGATATCAGAGAAAATCAGAAAAAAGAAAATGTCAAGGTAGATGGTAAAAAATATGTTGAAATTAATGATGTTATTGTGATTAAAAAGAAAAGTTTGTATAAGATTGTCGTCCCCATGGCTTTACGTTTACCCCTCTTGGAAAAAGCCCACACAGATTTTGGACATCCTGGAATTTATAAGATGATAAATTTAATTACAAATCAATATTATTGGCCTAATCCTAATCTTAATAAAGATATTGAAAATTTTGTTAAACATTGTCATACCTGCCAAATCAACAAAAAAAGTAGGCAAAAAAGATTTGGTTTGTTGCAGCTCATGCCCCCAACGGATATACCTTTTGAATGCTTGGCATTGGACTCTGTTGGCGGATTTAATCATTATAATTCGGCAAAGAAATATCTGCATTTGGTCATAGACCATGCAACTCGCTATGTGTGGGGTTTCGCATCAAAAAGTGTAACAACTGAAACTTATACAAACATTTTGAAACAATTATTTCAAACTCAAGTACCAGAAAAAATACTTACTGATAGAAATGGAGCATTTACAGCTTCTAGATTTAA
The DNA here is from genome assembly GCA_963931845.1 of Maratus michaelseni. Lineage (NCBI taxonomy): Eukaryota > Metazoa > Arthropoda > Arachnida > Araneae > Salticidae > Maratus > Maratus michaelseni. The sequence goes on from OZ007595.1 coordinate 124,909,876, forward strand.
ACGTTTTCTTCGTAATTATAATATCAAACACCGATTAACCTCCAGTCATCACCCGGAAACGAATGGGAAAATTGAGCGTTTGAATCAAACTATTGTCACCAGATTAAAATGTATTGTAAATTCATCACCAACTAAATTACCTTGGACAAAATTTTTAGATGAAGTATTGTACCAATATAATGCTACTCCGCATTCTGTAACTCAGTTTCCACCTAGTTATTTGCTGTTAGGAAAATTACCTTATGATCCTCTTTTACCAGATAATGATTATTACCCTCCTGTTGAAGAAGCTAGAAAATTGGCTAAGGAAAGAACAATAGCTTACCATAAAAAAAACAAAATCCATTATGATGCTCGTTTTCTTCCTGTAAAGTTTAAAGTTGGTGACATTGTAATGTATGAAGAATTCCACTATCCTAATACACGTAAATTGACTCCACCATATTCTGGACCATATACTATCTTAAAACAACTATCTGATGTAAGTTTTGAAATCGATAAACCCAGTATACATTTTAAGAGAAATTCTGAAATAGTGCACGCCTCCAAGTTGAGATTCTATAACCCTCCTCAAAATTTAAAACTCTACCATGAATAACCCCCGTCTATTTCTTTCATCTTTCAATTTTTTATTTTTGCTTTCCTATCGTCCCTCTATCATTTTAGTGTTTGGATGAGGACCCAGCTGGATGTTAATTTAAAACCCAGCGGTGTAGTTGGCGGAGCAGTTTTAAAGTACTGCTAACCTTTTTATTTTTTTTTATTACTTATACAATGACAAAACTAGGAACACGTTAGGGGTCCTCCGCTCCGTGGCCTCCCGTCTATAGTCGAACTGTTTTCCCATTTTCTCTTTCCATGTAGAATGGAGAATTTGGCAAAACTGCTTCGCTTTCCCTCTGTAGGTGATTATCGGGCATCCACTTTTCCTTTTTCCTTGTGCAAGAGACACATTTTTTTGGATGGTAATCACCTCAGAGTTTAGAAATCCATGTCTCACTGAGCATGGTGGAAAGGATAGCCTAAATTTTTTTTTATTTTTTGGTTAGAATTTCCTATTTTTACAAAGTTTTCAAGTTCAATATTTTTTTTTCTCCTGAGATTAATTCCCACTAGAATGTTCTATAAGCCCAAATATGCTTATAAATAGATAATTTGGAGTAGTAACAGAGCTTATAACTGCTCATATGACATTTTCGTGTTTGTGTTGTTTTTATTGCATTTGTAGTAATTGTTTTGTCCTATATTTACAGTATATTTGAAGTATATTTTATACTATATTTTGAAATTTAATGTTTTGAATAAGTGTTTATATCATGTTTAAATATTTTTATAAGTTTAAGTGCATATTTTAATTGTTTGTGTTTTGTAAATAATATAAGTAATTGCCATATTATATTTCTGTTTTCAAGTATCATATTATTTAGTTTTTATTGTATTGTATGTTTAAAGAAAGGTGCAATGTTTACCTTTCCTGATGAACCAACACCCAAGAACAATTCACACAGGACACGTTGGTTAACAAAAACTTTTGCAATGTGCTAATAGACTTTCAAAAAATAGCACATAATGTTCTCGCGAGAAATGTTAAAATTTTTTTTGCTGCAGCTGTGTGTTTTGTTTACAGTATATGTCATATGTTTTATCTTCAGTGTATATCATCAAATAGTACCAGTATTTTATGTAAAAGTAAGCCCAAGCAGTTTGAGAGTCTAATTAGAATTCCGTAGGAAAAAAAAAAAAAAAAAAAAAAAATCGATAGCCTATTTTAAAATGAGTTTAACTTATGGGGTTGAGCCCCACAGCCCTTGCTGACAAGTACTGTGGTGCTCATTTTTAAAGGGGGGGGATGTGAAATGAATGTGAAAAAGTATGAAAGAATTTTGAATGTGAACGAATGTGGATTGATATGAAAGGATAGTTAGTTAAACCCATTCCAAATCAGAAACTAAAATATAAAAATTCAAAGTTTAAAATCCCTAAATCGTGTGTCAAAATTTTAAAGTTTTGCCTTCATTTCTAGTTGCCCCTGTAACTTAACTTTCCTTACGATACATTTATTACGAACAGATATCAATTTTGAATCCTCGTTAAGATTAAAAGTGCTGACGGTAGCGCATCTCTCTTCTCCCGGTGGTTAAATCTTGCATGTTAATTATCTGGGCTGCTTACCCAGATATGAATCAAAAGCTAATTAGCCAATTAAAGTACATCATTTCATGATTTGTAGAGCGGTCTCTGGCGGTAGTCTGGCCGTATATAACGGGTTCCGCGTGTTTTTTGGATGGCTTTTGACTCTAATCACTCTCCACAAAAACTACGGCCAGTATTCTTCGAAGTGCGACGGCATCCTTGCCGTTGTAAGTCCGGCAATTCGCCGAAATATGAACGATAAGACGATGTTTCCCCGGTAAAAGACTCTTCAAACTGTCCCCTGGGCCTAGCTTAAAGAGAGACTTGTAATTACAAAGGAATAAACGCTAGTTCCCAGGAAAATGCTTGCTGATTTCTTTTACATTCGCACGACTACATCAACGACGTTATACCGATTACTGGAATGTGTGATAGCGGCAATCGACCGTCTGTCGTTACAGAGGGATCGATGTGCGTTCGTTATATCGAGGTGCGCCCGTTATACAGAGGCGTATCGATATCTTACATAACAATTGTATATACTTAAAATTATTGTCTAAATATGAAAATTGTCTTAGTCATCCACACTCTCCCCTACTTACTAAATTATATAGATTTATTGAATTTAAAATATGTCTGTTGTGTTAAAAATGAAGAAGAGGGTGTGCAAATAATAGATAATTTTCTGCTGTCAATTTGTAGAAGTTGACATACATCATTACATCTGTGGAGAACATTTGAATCGTCGCACATCGGGACAAAACTAAGTTTTTCACAGTTTTAAGGACATTGAAAAAATTCTCTTATTTTTGAAATGTCGTACTGCGCTTGCTATTGAGTGTATAAAAAAGTTGTAAAAATGAAAGTTGTAGATAATTTTGTCCTCTTTAACATTGTAATTAACAAATAATACGCTACGACAACGGGTCTCGAGATATTTAAAAAACAACAATAAAAGTTCCAAAATTTTGGTGTTTTTTGGCCACAGAAAATTCTCCCTTCAGAAATTTTGTTGAATAATTCGGTTTTTCCATGCTGATTATATACAAGTCAAAAAAATAAAATTTTCTACCCGACCTTTTGCAAGTTAACATGTACATTTCCCCTGGACTATTTTGGTAATTACCTTAAAAAAAATTTTTAACTGAAAATGCTAACTGCACTAAAGTCTTTCTGTTTTATTTTTCCAATATCAATTTACTTATTTTTTCATTAATTAGTTGCTATATAAGGCTGATTTATGTTGTAAACTTCTGCTTATGTCTTATTTTACATCGGTAAACATTAGTAATGGTCAGTTGACATTTTCATTGTAAAAAAAATAGTTATTAATCACTGTTGATATACTGTTTATGATTTTATGAAGTTCTCAATAGTGTGATTTTGTAATACTTTTACATTTGTATAACAGCAATGTGTAGATTGATTTTTTTTAATTAAAATAATTGGTAGAACAATTAATAAATTTCTTTATTAATCAAGGTACCAGATCATATTTTATTATATGTGTATGTGATTTTTAAAACATGTTCTACTACTTTCAGAAAGTTTTTCATTTAATTTTTCCAGAAGTTGATACAATTTTGTAAGTTAATTTTTTTTTTTTTTTATAGAATGGGGATTGCATATGCTGGTACCAACAGAGACAATGTATTATCTTTATTAATTCCAGTTATAAGTGATTCAAAATCAAATATGGAAGTAAGTTTTTATGAAAATTTCTTATTATTTTGAATATCAGATTTTATTAAATATGTTAGGCTTTGATTCTACTTTTACTTTTTCTTATATTGCTAGCTGTCGTCTGCAAGTTTGTTCTTAACCCCATCCCCCCACAATTCAAAAAGTCTTTCGGACATGTAGCAGGAGGAAAGGGTAGCTTCTGTATTCCTTGGTTTTAAGAACTCGACTAATTTACTTGAAAACACGAAAGCTAAAATGCATGGAACTCGATTATTGAAGATTCATTTTCATCAATATTGAATTTGAAAGGGACTTTCCAGAAATTAGTCTGCTATCACCAAGTTGGCTTCATTTATGGTGACTTATTTTTGTTGCCAAAGTTGGCGATAAATTCACTAAGTATTGGCTAGAATTTGACACTGGCAGACACCATTACGTATGTATATGCGTGTGTGCATCATTGCCTTTATATCAGCCTTAGCAAATTAGCTAATGATAAAAAAGAAACTGTGGCTAAAAAAAAAAAAAAAAGAAAAAAGAAACTTAGCAAAATAGATTTATTGTGAAACATTGATTTTAAAAACATTCTTTAACCATATTTATAATTAGGTTTGGCATCTGGCGCAGGAATGGCACTTGCACAATAAATGCTGCAGCTTTGACGAACATAATTAAAATAATGTGCTGTTGACCAATGTTTATCTAAAAAATGTAATATCCAAACTGTGAAAATGCGGAAAATTTTATCCCCCGCATGCACACACACACATGCCTAGAAATACCCCTTTTTCGGGTGAAAGGAAATATTTTAGTGAGTTATTTAGAAGATTATTTATTATTGCTAGAATGTAACAAATAAAACGGAAAAAAGTAGAAAATTTTATAGATAAGCTTTGAGTGCTCAAGAGAAATGAAAGTGAGAAAGCAGAAAATTTGGCATTGAACACAGGATATTTAGATGATTATTTATTGTTTACATAAAAGTGACAAATATCGTAAATAAATAAATAAAAAGTTTACAGCTTAAGAGATTTTAAAATTTGAGAGCTGACAAAGCAAAGGGGGAGAAGTGGAAAGTTTTAAGGCAGGGTGATGTTTGAATGGTTATTTATTTACTTTTTCTTACTACAGAGTTAAAAGGCAATTTTCTTTAATTAAAGAGAGTTAAACATTTTACACTTTGTGTGTTTGGTGATAGCGGGTGGGTAAAGGGGGTAATGGTTTGGTGGGGTTTGACTTAGATGATTGGTTATTTATTGTTACAATAAAATGAAAGATAGAGCAGAAAAAGTTTAAATAATTAAACGTTTTAAAGATTTTTGACTGTGTGGTAAGAATGTTTTTTCGGGGGAGGGGAGGGGAGAGATGATTCAATTTTTTTAAAAATTAAGCAGAAATGTGGAAGTTTAAACAGGGTGATGTAAGTGGTATGGTATGAAAGATTATAATAAGACACATCGATTTTTCAACAATGTGAATAAGAGTGTTGCCTATACACAAGAAAAATTAATCAGCTTTCACAATTTGATATGATTATTTCGGTCGTTACTTTCCTCGCTACCTGAAGCATATTGTTGCAATTTGGCCCAATGATGAGAATCTTGGTGTGTGGAAATATTCTTACAACCAATATATTTTTCCTTTTAAATATAACGTCATTTTATGTAGTTTTAAGCATGAGTTGCAACAATAGTTAAAACAATAAAATTTGTGGGAAACCACATTCGCTAAAACATAAATTTGCAGTAAATACTATTATAGAAGAATCCCTTATAGTTAATCCGCTGTCTTGTTTCAAAATGTCATCCACCCTACAATTTCAAATTGCTGTATCTGAGCTATTTTTTATGATAGAGGCAAAACAAAAAATGTTCTGGAATCTTTGTATCAATTTTTAGCTCGCAGGCTATCAAAGCCTGAGAGCTAATGTGCCCACCGGTTCTGTATGTACGTAACGCGATAACTCTTGATAGAAATATCCGTTTTGCTTCAAATTTTGGTTATAGGTTAATAGTGATAAGGTGCTTCCCTGAATAGTTTTGGTTGTTCATTGGTTAAGTATAAAGAGGGGAACGGGGGACTAATCTCCCCCTTAATTTATATAAATGGGTTTTTCATGCAGAATTATCCGATTTGATTCAAATTTTGTTTATAGGTACATTGGGATAAGACTCTTCCCTGATTAGTTTTGAGGGTTCATTGGTTACGTATAACAGGGGAATGGGGGGGGGGCTAATCCCCACCCCCCTTTAATTTAGATAAATATGTTTTTCATGCCAAATTATCCGATTTGATTAAAATGTTTATAGATTCATTGTTATAAGGTGCTTCTCTGATTAGTTTTGGGGGTTCATTGGTTAAGTATAAAGGGGGGAATGGGGGACTAATCCCCCCTTAATTTATATAAATGGGTTTTTCATGTAGAATTATCTGATTTGATTCAAATTTTGCTTATAGGTACATTGGGATAAGGCGCTTCCCTGATTAGTTTTGGTGGTTCATTGTTTACGTATAAAGGAGGGATGGGGGGCTAATCCGCCCCCCTTAATTTAGATAAATGTGTTTTTTATGCCAAATTATCCTATTTGATTAACATTTGGTTTATAGGTTCATTGTTGTAAGGATTAGTTTTGGGGGTTCATTTGTTAAGTATAAAGGGGGAACAGGGGGTTAATCCCCCTTAATTTATATAAATGAGTTTTTCATGCAGAATTACCAAATTTGCTTCAAATTTTGTATATAGATTCATTGGTTAAGTATAAAGGGGGAAACAGGAGGGGGGGTAACCCCCCTTAATTTATTGTCGATCTCTTTCTTTTTTGACGGGCATTATTCTTTGAAATAAGAGTATAATATACAATGAGTGTGAATAGCCTGTGAGCTCAATGCCATCAGTTTAACTGGGCACTTTTCTTTTTATTGAAAAAGTATACGATTAAGTATCATGTATCAAGAAAATTTTATATTTTATCCAACAGAGTTTTAAATGTAAAATATATATATTTTTTTTAATTGAAAAATTTGAACATAATTGTAAGCTTGTCTGCTTTTTCATTCTTTAACCTGTTGTACAGTTTAAACAGAACTAATACAAAAAACAGAAAACATTCTTTCTAATGAAGCTGTAAATAACTTGCCATCTAAATTAGACAATTTATCTTTCAATGACTTTCTAAGTTAGATGAATATATAATATATTAATGTTGCCCCAGATAATTACTGGTTCTACATTTAAAAATTCAGCTTCAAACATAAAGCTTGGAAAAGATTTTTATTTATTTATTTATTTTTTGATTGGGGGGGGGGGGGGGGGGGTAAAAAAGTCCCTACCAGAAGCAAAAGTTCTGTCTACAAAATAACACTGTCAATAACAGTTGGAAAAATTCGTTTACACTTGTTTTGACTAAAAATATCAAAAATGTCATGCACAATATTTCGGAAAATAAATATTTGATATACATCACCTAACCCTGTATCAGAGTTTCCCCCAGACAGTTTCAGAAGGGTGCTGCACCCTGCCTGCCCTTTGGTTTACAAAATAGCACCCTTCCTGCCCCTCATAAAAATAATTAGCACCCTTCTTGCCCCCTCTAGTAAAATTATTAGCACCCTTCTTGCCCCTCAGTAAAAAAGTGCCCTTTCTCCTTTTTGCATTAAAAAATTTGCTTTCATAGTAAATACTGACTCAATGTTGTCTTAAAAAGAGTGCCCTGCCTTTTAAGTATCAAAAATGGCTTTAAAAACAAAAAGAATACCTTTAATAATTAAAAAAAGTGCCAATAAGAATCTGAAAAGTGCCCTCAAGAATCCAAAAAGTGCCCTTAAGTATTAAATTAAAAAACGTGCCCTTTTCTCACCAGCAGCACCCTGCCCCTTTTTAAACCTGGGGGAAACTCTGCCCTGTATATAATCCTTATATAAATTAACTTTTTAAAAAATACTTTGAGATTTTCATTTGAAAGCCTTAGAAATTGGCTTCATTATGCTTTGTTGGTCTTTCTAGCATGTAAATAAAATCCTCTAACAAATTAATTTATTTCTTGTTTATAAGAACTTATTCAATCTGTGATTACTGTGCTGATCCTAAATATGAGAAGCCTGAAGCTGAAAAAATGAATATCTACTCATACATCCAGTTTTTTTTCTTTTTTACAATATGTATGCATTATATTCAGTTGTATGTTTTGTAACGTTATGCCTAATTTTTCTCGTTCTCTGTAACTTTCATGTAAAGGTTGCATACTAATTTAAAAGTATGTTTTTTCATATATTTTTTAAACTTATTTTAAAACAAATTGAGATATTTAAATAGACATACATTACCTCTTTTCTGATGCTTCTTCTAATGGATTCATTTCAATTCCTTATCAGGGGTCTTTGTACATTGAGATTTGTCCTGATTTCAGAGTTTTTTTAATTATCTTTCAGTGACTGTTAAAAGAAACTGTTCTATTATAAAAAAAATTAAATGTATTCGTATTATTGGTTACTATAAAATTTAATCTTAAAAATATATGTTGTACACATTCTTGCTTGTTTATTTTCTTTCTCATAATTTCATGATTTTTAAAGTAGTCATGCAAGAACTCTTTTTATACATTTTCATATTAACTATAGCTTTAATATAAAGTTAGTTTGTTTTATCATTTGGGACTTATGTTTTAAATTCAAATTTAGCTTCAAATGAATTATATTTTTTAAAGGTTGTTGGGCTGTCAGCTTTGGCATGTGGTATGATTGCTGTAGGATCTTGCAATGACGTCGTGACATCTGCAATCATTCAAGTTCTGCATGAGAAAACTGAAGCAGATTTAAAAGATACATTTGCTCGTTTCCTTCCACTTGCTCTTGGATTGTGCTATCTGGGTAAAAAGAAATGTCATATTTCTTTTATGTTTCATTTGCTCTGTTTGTTGTATCTTTTATTATTTTTTTCAAAGTATAATTCTTTTAGGTTGGTTAGAAAATAATGTAGAAATTTTAAATGCTAAAATTTTTATTTAGAGACCAAAATCTTTATTAGTTGTCATAATCTTGATCTTATCAGTGATGCCACCAAACTCTTGAAATACTGAGTCCCTGGGACCCAGACACTCAAAAAGAAATGGGTCCTTTTTTATAAAAGTGGGTCCTCCTTTAAAAATAAAACCAATTCTATATATTTAATACAAAATATGCCACTTTTGCAATCTTTCAAGGGGAAAATTATTCATCCTGAAGGACCCATCAAAATGTTTTATATGCATCCTTTCTCCAATTTTCTTCTTAAATGATGCACTGTATGCATTCGCAGCAGCACTGCCCATGTTCTTTAATTTGCATTCTGTTAAAATACCATTCAAACTTTTATTCTGTAAGTAATTGATAGAATATGATAAGATGTGTATTCATCATATCTTGTTTTTTTAAATTCAGATCTCATGAAAATACTACAAAGGCAACTAGAGAGATTTGAACATTATAACCTACTGTTTTTAAGTTCAGTTGAATAGTAATATAAAGAATCAAAAGGGAAAAATTAATTCTTGAAGGTGTCAGTAGATACAAGATGGTGACAATTGTGAGTTGATTACACTAGTAGTGTCACAATCACATATCACAAGTAGAGAATTAACTGACAGATTCTGCTATGCACAATCAATAGCATTGATTGCTTGAAAATGAATAGAATGGGTGTTCCAGAGTAACTCTGAATCCTGAAGCAATTTCCAATCATTATAATAGTAATGGTGTTTTGTGTATTTCCACTTATATCCATTTACCTCTTAAGGGAAAAAAAAAATAGAATTCCTGTATTAAATTCAAATCATATATTAAACATCAAATTAAATAAAACATATTGAACAATTTTTGTAGTGTGGATATTTAGTAAAACAATTTTAATCTTGGTGATATGAATGTTCAGGGTTTTTAATAATTCTGTTATAAGCCTATTGAAAATCTTTATTTATTACTTTAAATTTAGATGTGTAGTTATCAAGCTTATATAGATAAGATTTTATCTGATCAGTGAAATAAAATTCTTATTTAAATTTTCACTAATAGTCAACTTACACGTCTTTTATTGTGAAAAGTGTTAAGAAAATAGTGATAAACTGGAAAATGTCTCAAAATCTCACTTTTAAATTCATTAAATGAAGTACAGTCTTCAATCGTTCTAAGCTGCTGTTATGTACATGAAAAGTTATTTAAGATGTGAAATTGTTTAGTAAATTATTTTGCTTTATTTTACATCAAACTATAGTATCCATACCAGTTCTGGTACATGATTCCAATACTGTACACAAACAAAATTAAATAAGACTTTTTGTGTGTTTACACAACACTTCAGCCCATGAAGAAAAAAATATTTTTTTCTTTCTGAAGTTCTTCAATAGTGGAAAAATATCATAAATTCTATTTATGTACAATTTTATTTGTGAGAGTGATATAGTAAAACTACAGTCTAAATTGATGATTGATATGAATAGTATGAATGCAACACAGCAGATTTCAATGACTATATTCTAGAACAGAAAATTTTAAGATTTTTTTTTAAAAAACAGAAATCTCTTTTTTGTTGAAGGTCATTGTTTCTGATGAGACAGGAAATAAAATCTTATATTGCTCTCCTGTAATGGAATTATTTTAGAATATTTTAAAAAGGATGAATTAACAAAGTTTTGTTAGTTGGCAAATGGAATAGCTACTGATTTCTGTAAAAGCTGTAAAATTTCTGCAAACTTTTCTATGTAAAAATGCATTTTCTTCCCTTCCTTAGATAAAAACAAAATTCGGGAATAAATTGTATAAGTGTAGAATAAATTGTACAGGCATTGAGTCAGAGGTATGGTTAAAAAAGATGTTGAATCCGATTCAGTCAAAAGAATTGCCACTCGTGAAGTAAGCGTCAATGATAGAAATGAGATGTTCTGTTCTCCATTGTATTAACAAACCCACATGATGCACATATCGATTGAGCCATCCTTCTCACCCGCTCACTGCAATCCTTTTCTGGCCTATAACAATTTGAATTTTCCCACTGGACTGTGTGAATGTCAATAAAAGAAGATGATTTAAGTGCCATTTTAGTAATATAGTGCTTGCCGCTTATTAAAATCACATTGTTCTACTGATTTTTGAGTTTATTAAGCAGCAGTGGGAATCTGAAGCATATTAAGCTTCCTTATTATATGATGCCAAGGGAATCATGTTATGTATTAATTTTTAAATATCAGATTGCATTACTATTAAATTTAGTTTGAGCAACATAGTAATTATTGGAAATGATAAAATAAATATGATAAATAAATATAGAATTATACATTCTTTATTACACTTTATTAGGCAGTTTTTAAAAAATCTTCAATACTTTTTTGCTTTGAATTTGCAACAATAAGCTTTTCAATCATGTCATCAAATTTATAAAATTGTTGATAGCATTTTATATCGTCACTTCTGAGTTCAATTATTTTCTGGAGCATATCTAATGCATGTTGGACATCAGCGGCTGTTTGAATTGGCTCCAATGCTTTTTCCTCAGATTCTTCCTCTTCATTGTCAATTTTATCATGTGCTCTTTGTTTTGAAATGATTATTGAATCTAATTTATCAAATCTTAGATCTTTTTTCCAAATTTTCGTCAATTTGAACATAGTTTTAAAAATTCTCATTGAATACTTTCTCTTCAGAACTTTGTAATATAAGTGATCTTGATTTGAAATTTTTAAACAATTATAAATGATCTGGGGTGTAACAGATGACCATGAAGATTTTATGTTATGTGAAGCATCCAATAACGAAATTTTTCTTCACTCTATCTTTTGTTGAAGAAAGTGATGCCGAATCTATATCATCTATTACCTCTTTTAACAACTGCTTTTCTGTAGTGACTTTTGAAACCCTTTATTATGCCCTGATCGAGGACTTTTACTTGTACCAGTCACTACAGGGTTTTTTTTTTCTTTTTTTCAGAACCATCCATGGCGCTAGAACATTTTAGATGCATATTCTTATATTAGGCCTATTTTAGAGTTTTGAGGTTCTTTTGAGATTGTGGGCCCATTGCACATGTGACAAATACCCTGCTGTAATAAATCCTTGTTATCATTACCCTTGTTACTTGGTAGTACAGCAAAAGTATAAATTTCGCTTTGTGGTACACCAGTTTTAAAATCTGGAAACTCCTGTCACAACTGTGTTTTTTTTTTTTTTTTTTTTTTGAAAAATTGCAGGTGAAATGCTCTTGTTTTCCATTTTAGAAATTTAAAAGTTCAGAAATGTTATGTAATGAGTTTAGATTTTGATTTCTTGTTATGCATTTTTTATTGACTTTTATAGGAAAACAGGAAGGAGCAGATGCTATTATAGCTGCTCTTGAAGTACTTAATGAGCCTTTCAAGAGCATGGCCAAGACAATGGTGGATATTTGTGCCTATGCAGGTAATGTTTTTTCTTTTATTTACTAGCACTTTGCTTATTTTTCCTTTTTAAAAAAATATATAAAATACAGAATTTCTTTTATAGGAACTGGAAATGTTTTAAAAGTCCAAAATCTTCTTCATATTTGCAGTGAGCATTATGATTCAACTGAAAAAGTATGTAATTTTAAATTATGTAATTTGCATTTCTTTAAAAATATATTGTGGAATTTTCTAAATACAGAAAGAAATATACAGGGTATCCTAAAATGGATTGATGATTTTTAAAACAGGAATAACAAGCAAGTAGAGTGACAGCTATTAAAATTATTCTAGCAAGATATTACTGTATAATATTAAAAATTTCTGTAGTATGTTTTAATACTAAATCCTACCAACAGATGGCACTGCCTTTTCTCAAGAATTTGCTAAAAATTAATGTATAAGATAGATGAACGTTCACTTAATTTTTACCTTTCATTCTGTTTAGTCAATAAAGTGCACAAAAAGACAAAAACACTGGACTATATTAAGTTTTTTTTTCTATGATTTTCTGAATGTTTTAGTTATTTATTTTTTAAATTCATTTCTTTTTGAGAAAAATGCTTCTTATTAAATTACATATTTGTCATTTATGCAATAATTTATCTACATTACTTTTTTTTTTAGAAAAGTGTACCTAATTGATCAATTATCAGAGACATCTAGACATAGATAAATAGAAATTAACAAAGGTGAACAATTTCCTCGCTTTGGCAGATTTTTGTTTTTTAAAAAATTTTATTTAAATTTCCTCCCCACAAAAATTTTGCTTCTCCGTCCTCTCTCCACCTGCAAACAAAGTTTAAAATCTCAAACCCAAAATTTTAATCTTTTGCTGCTCTCTGTTTGTTTACTTTATTTAAAAAATAATCAATCATTTTATCTAAAATTCTAAATCCTCCCTCCGCTTGGGGGGGGGGGGGGGAAACTGTTTCTTCTCCTTTGTCTACTACACAGCTTCACAAAGTTTAAAAATTTCAAAACACTTCTTAGGAGGAAAAAAAAGAGCTCTATTTGTTTCTTTGTTGTAACAGTAAATAAATTATCCAATACAGAGGTTCCCAAAGTGTGCTCCGCGGAGCCCTTGGGACTCTGCCTACACTTTTCAGGGGCTCCGCGGCATTCCAGGAAAATAAACAAAACATGAAAGAAATTAGCATATTGCAAGGGAAAGTTTTTCGAAAGTATGTAGAAATTTTTGTGTGTGTGTGTGTGTGTGTGTGTCAAAAATAAATACATCTATCACTGGGTTGAAAAATATTATAATATATTTTTTTAAATCATATAACAATTTGCATTATACATGTATCAATTTTCTATATAATATGTTTGGTTTGAACTACTTTATTTTATGTTTAGGCATCTAATGTATTTTAAAAAATTGTGTATATTTTGTATATATATTTCTTTTTCTTTTTATAACTTTCATTTCTTTAATTCGTTTATGTTATTTGTATTAATTTTTAGTTATTTAAATTTTCTATACTGTTTTTCATAGTAAAAAAATGTTTGTCGCTTAATTCATTTTTTTTAACATCTTGTATCATTTAAAGCCCCTCATTAGATTCGTTTTACATTTGTATATATATATTTCTTTTATATATATATATATATATATATATATATATATATATATATATATATATATATATATATAACTTTAATTTCTTTAATCTGTTTATATTATCTGTATATTTAAGTTTTCTACACTCTTTTCCATAGTAAAACAGTGTTTGCCATTTAAATGCCCAGTTTTTCTAACATCTTGTATTTCTTAATAAACCACTCATTAGATTAATTTAATATTTGTATACGTTCTGTACATAGTTTTCTTTTTCTTTTTGTTACTTTAATTCCTTTAATATGCATATTTTATTTTTATCAATTCTTAGTTATTTCAATTTTCTATGCTGTTTTATATAATTGGACTTAATTTTTAAAGCAATGTGTGTTGCTGAAAACACATTTTTTAACATCTTGTATCACTTGACACTCTTTAAAATATTGTTTTAATTGGTCTCGGCATTGGCTAAGATTCTTATGTTATGATGCCACATTTTCCTATCAGAAATAAGGCTGTAGCAATTTAAAAAAATACATTTGTTTTTTACATTTGTCATCAAACTAACAATATAAACTTTTGCTCAGCTCCCCCTCTTGCTTAGACTTTTCGTCAATGAGTACCCACCCTGATATAAATTTAACCCCACTCATATATGCCGTTTCGTTAGTAAAGTTTTACTACTAGTTGCAGTTATTGTAACATGTGTAGTTTTTAACCGTATATCTATTTTGAGGCAAAAACAATGATGAAAGAAAGTTTCTTTCAAAACTATAATTAATAGTTCATACACAATAAATTAAAAATAAGGACTAAAAACCACTTTTTTTTGTATTAAAATATGTGCATTGTATAATCGAGATATGTCCGCCAAATACAACAAAAAATATAGTTAAAAAATTGTGGTTTCTGAAAGCTTTTAGTAACGAAGAAAACAAACACTTCAAATAAAACATCCAAATAAAGTGAAATAATGCTGCACCTAACAATACAGGTTATAGATTTTGCCCCGCCCACTTAAAAACGATGATCTGCTTCTAAATATCTTTTTCAAAAATGGTTCAAAATAAGAAGTTCAGAGGTGATTCGTTTTCATTGCATGTGTGGATGTACTAGAAACGTAAAGAAGAACGAGAAAAGAATCCGTAATCGCATGATTCTATTACGGGTGGTCGGGACTAGCAAAAACGTGTTATATAATTACTCATGGGCGACTGGGCCTACGCATTTTCTTTCTTTTCACGAGTAGCCTATTGACATTATACAGAAGTCTTTCTTTGTAAACGAAAATTGTACAACTTAACCTTTTTTTCTGTGTGTGTGTGGTTTTCGCCATAAATAATAATAGTTTCACGTAAGCCCCAATGCAATGCATGACCTAGACAGGGTTACCATTTTGATCTTTAATTCAGAGTTCATAATGGAAATCCCGAAATAATAATTTTTTATTTTAAAAATGGATGACATTAACACTTAGCAGTATTGGTCGAACGTCGCTCGTGTAAGAAGAGTTTGTTTTCTTCGTTACTAAAAGCTTTCAGAAACCACAAATTTTTAATTATAATTTTTGCTGTATTTGGCGGACATGTCTCGATTATACAATGCACATATTTTAATACAAAAAAAGTAGTTTTTAGTCCTTATTTTTAATTTATTGTGTCCAATAACAGTAAAATTAAATAAAACTGTTTAGGGGTTAAATAATAGAAAATTTGATTTTCAAAATTTCTAGTATGAATTCCGAATTTCTGTATCAAGAAAAGGGCCAAACAGAGAACTTTGGCCCCATGGCTACTGGTTCGAACTTTTATCCAGCAGAACTTTCTCTGTTCCATAGGCATAAAAAAACCTTAATTTGTAAATCATAGAGTACTGTAGGGTTAAGGGGCTCCGCATTAGAAATTCTTCTCAAAAAGGGCTCCGCAAGCCCAAAAGTTTGGGAACCACTGATCCAATACTTTAACCAGCACATAAAATTTAAAAGTCTTTAAACTTCAATCTTAAAAAAAAAAAAGCTGCCCTATTTATTGTTTTGTTGCTACAATGAATCATATATATGCCCGCCCTCTGCCTCGTCTTCCACTGAAACTTCCATTGTCCCATGTATGAAAGAGAATTTTTAAGCGAGCAAATAAACTCTTTTTTGCAGTTTGATTGTTCTCGCTCCTGAACAGTCATGCTGAATAAAATTATGTATATAGCAGTATTTTTTGTGTTATATATAAGTTAAAGTACATCTAATTTAAGTCAGAAAAGATTTTCTTAATATATTTTATATAAATACATAATTACAGTACAGGACCTCAAATCTGAAGACCCAAAACCCGGACCGTGATAGAACTGGAAAAAAATAATTTCCGAAAACGCGTATAGATGGCGCTTCGTGCGCTCGTATCACAGTTTCCAGATCATTTAACGAAACTACACTCTTCTGAATAATTTTTTGTAATGTTTTAATCTAAATTACCGTAAAATATCAAAAATACCCACCCACCCCCCTCCCCCCAAATTTTAACAATTTTTTTCCATACCAAAAGTGTATAGTTGGAATATGTTTTTACCCATCTTTTAACGAAATTTTTACGGTGTCAATAGGTGCTCCAAGGTTAGGACCGAAATTTCCAGGCCCGACCCGATTCATAGAAGAAAACTTTTAGTCTGGCCCGGTAAAAAAGTTAAAATTTCGGCTTACTGTGTTCAAAAATTGTGTTAGCCTGTCTCAGCTCAGTATAAAAGCAAAAAGTTCGGCTCGAGTCCGGTCCAGTATAAATTGTGGTGTATTCTTGTACTCTGTAAGAACACTCACTATAATCCTTATACTTTATTATATTGTTCCAAAAAGACAGTGCGGATTCTGAGCCCACTTCTTCGCTCCAAGACTCGAAACGAAACTAAAACTTTTTTACCGTATGCGTTTGCTTCACGCATCCACTCTATTCAACGCAACAGATGTTTCTGAAGCAAGGAATTTCTCTCTCGCTTTCACAAAGATTGCCATAAAATCTTAGATGGTGCCTGACCTGACTGGATTTCTAGAAAACTTGCCGATATTTCTGAAGCAACGTTATTCTACATTTAAAATTATTCAAAAGCAAACTTATTTATGTATAGATTTCATTTTCAGGCTATGCCGGGATACGTTGAATAAAAAATGGCCCTGACATGTGCAGATATCTATTTCATGCTCCCCAGTGTTACAATTTGGCTTTTTCAAAGGATGCCGCACACTGATGTTTTTGTTTTAAGAGCCGATGCCCCCTGCTCTTTTTAGACGTGGAAAATGTACTCTGTTCCTTTTCCATGTATTTTCTTTAAGGCCACTTTTTTTTTTTTTCCCCATAGAAAAACACATGACATTGGAAAACAGAAATTGATTTATAAATCTTATATGATCATGATAACATTATTTATCTATAATGAAACAAAACTATTCGCCGCAGCATCTTTATCATTTTCTAGATTGATTAGCAAAGCATTGGTAAAACATAAAGTATCCTTTTTTGGATGAATGCTTTTGTAAGGGTCTTTTTTTTTTTTTTTCTCTACGACCCGTTCCCAAATCAAAAGTGACTTCTTTCAGACACAAGTTTTAATTAATTTTTTCCAGAGACACATGAAATTGGCAGGTGTTCTTATTCAGAAACTATGTAATCGAAACACATTTTTTATTTTTTGGTAAAGGTAGATTTTTTTAGAAAATAATGTTTAAAAACACAAATTGCACAAATTGTGCTTATTAGTTGCTAAAATCAGTGTAAAAATTGTTTTAAACTCATAAAAGAGCTAAAATCCTACATGTTTCGGCTTTGAACTTAAAGCCATCATCGGGGAAGAGGAACAACACAAACGACTACTGATCTTTTAATTTTTGACACAAGAAAATTGAAATCAACAGTATGGAAAAATTTAAATAAAATAAGCGGGCGCTCTCTGTTGCCAAAGAGCGAAAAACAAAACAATGAATTAACAAGGGGTTAAAAATGTATCCCATAAACTAGGTATGTTGAAAGAAAAGTTATCATTACAAATACAATCTTTTCTAATTTTAATTTCCAATGATTCCCTAATGGCGGCTTTAAATGGGTTATTGAACCTATGGATAATTCTTGCTTTATCGAAATTAATTACAGTATCATTATTTTTAGCGTAAAACCGGGAGAGTGCAGTGGATAACTTTCCAAATTTTATGTCGTTTTTATGCTCTTTTAACCTTTCCAAAAACTTTCTTTTAGTCATACCAATGTAAAAAATTATACTATTATTATTTAAGCTAATCGATTGTTTTCGAAACATGTAGGATTTTAGCTCTTTTATGAGTTTAAAACAATTTTTACACTGATTTTAGCAACTAATAAGCACAATTTGTGCAATTTGTGTTTTTAAAATACTAGTTAACAGTGTAGTGTC
This sequence comes from Maratus michaelseni, assembly GCA_963931845.1. Lineage (NCBI taxonomy): Eukaryota > Metazoa > Arthropoda > Arachnida > Araneae > Salticidae > Maratus > Maratus michaelseni. The sequence continues at coordinate 124,928,101 of OZ007595.1, forward strand.
CAAATGGATTCAATTGTGAAATAATGTTTAAAGTCGGTGATTTGAAGCAAATTTTTGCTTCAGTGCTCTGAGCAAGGGAAAATGCATGCTGTCACGTAACATGAATCGCTTAGAACTAGATAAGTAATTTATTTATTTATTAAAAAATAGAAAACTCATTTCGAATCCAAATCACTTCAACAGTCAGAACTGCCAATTTTATGTTTCTGTGTTTAAAAATGAGTCAGAAAGATTCATGTTAGTGACCAGACCATTTGAGAACAGACTTAATAATAATAAAAAGAAAATCTGCACGATTTCCTACTGTATAATGAAACATTATCCATCAAGTTCATGATCTCATTTTGATAACCTTCGACTGTTGACTTCAAGGAGTTTGAATGAATAAACAAAACAAACCACTCTCCTTTATTTGCAGTAGCTCTTTAGTGGCCAATTTTATAGGGAGCTCTAATTTTCTAATAACTTATTATATTTTAATAAAAAATTGTTACACAGCTTCATTTATTATTATTGCAACTTGCTGAAAATTTCAACGAAATCTGCAAATAAACAATGGAGATAAAAAATATTTTTTTAATAGCAAGAAAAAAATGGATTTTGCTTTTCGTTCCTTTTCTTTTAATATTTTTTTCTATTTGCTTGAAGCTCAATCATTGCCTGATTTATGGCAGGATATTCGGGGCATGGGCACAGAGCCCCCGAATTTTAGGGGCCCCCAAATGCTACTGAAGATTTTTCAATTATTGGCCAAAATCAGATAAGTTTTTTAACTAAAAAAATAATATGGTAAAATCAGTTTATCGTTTATTTCATTTTAAAATAATTTTTTAAGGAGCTACTTCATTCAAGTGAAAACACCCACTTAATAATGTTAATCCTATGGGAGACATTTTTTTTAAATATCTCGTTTGCACTTCAATAGTTTTACAATTTTTTTTTTCATTGGATAGTTGAGGTCAATCTCTACAAAATCTGACCAATGAAATATTTAATTTAATGCTATTTTTTATCATTTTCATAAATGCTTTATTTTATTTTCTATTTTTGTTGAAATTTATGTTTTTCTCTGTTTATTTTACTTGCATTTAGCCTAACACAGCAATGCGCGATTTAGATTCCTTGGCCTAACTTGGCTCTCACAAAAAGCGACCCCTTTTCATTTTCTCAAAAATGTTTTCATGTTTTTTATCATTATTTTAAATACCTTTTTTGTAATTTAAACTTCCAGCAGGGATACTCTTGCTTATTAGCCTGCCGTCTGCCATTTTGTTTCTCAAACAATATCAAAATAAAGGTAACATCTGGCTAAATTTTAGTCAAATTTATAAGATTTATGAAAATATTTTATTTATTTGGAACAACTTGTGTAGAAGTATTTATGAAATAATATAAATTTTGATTATTGTATGTGTTTTAGCCAGATATTGCCTTTATTTTGATATCGTTTGAGAAACAAAATGGCGGACCGCAGGCTAATACGCAGTACCTAAAATCCGGAAAATTCCGAAATCCGGAACGATCGCGGCACCATCCAGTCCGGATTTGAGATCCTGTACTGTATAAACATCATACTAAATCTGTTTTTCTTGCAATGTTGAGATATTATCTTTGTCTTAATAGAAGTGGGAAATTTGTTTAGTTTTAAGATGTTTAGTAGTAGTATTATGCATTGAATGCCCAGCCATGGTTTTTAAATTTATTTCAAAATAAAACATTAAATAGTTAACTATTATCCTTTAGCTCAACAAATATTTTTACTATAAGAAGATTCCTTATTTATGCTATCCCTGTTAATCGATGAAAATCTTCAAAATTTCTTTGTCTATGATTACTGTAGCTAGATTACACTCAGTAGGGTTTTTCTTCTTTTTTTTTTTACTATCTTGGTTTCCCGTTATGTGTGGGAAGTAGATTTTGAAAATTTTCCAATTACTTGAATTTAAAATAAGCATTTATTGGCTTTTTTTACAACCTTTTGCTAAAGTTTTCCTTTCTGGAGAGGTTGTTTTGTTTGCAAATTACACATTTCAAATCCTAACCCTATATATATAGATATATAAATTTCATGAAAAGGCCCTAAAGAGGACTCAATTTTTGCCTATATCTATCACCGACAATAGTGCCAGTTGTTCGAAAAAGGTTTATTTCAGATTGTAGCTAAATGAAAGCATGTAAAGTTGAATTTTGGAAGTTTTCAAAATAGTATGCTTATACATCATATTTTCTTATATTTTAGGCTTTTTAATTTAAAAAAATTATAAATTTTTTATTCAAGGAAGAGAAAAAAGATGAGAAAAAAGACAAGGATAAGGACGATAAAGATAAAAAAGAAGACAAGAGTGCTGCGCCTGATTTATCATCTCAGCAAGCTGTAGCTGTGTTAGGCATTTCACTGATTGCCATGGGTGAAGACATAGGATCTGAAATGGCATTTAGGACATTTGGCCACTTGGTAAGTGTTCATCTATCTGTTAGTAAGTGTTATGGAACATTTAAATAAGTTCCTATTTTTTTAAATATACAAACATGCTATGTCTGAATTCCTAAATTTCACTATAAAAATAAATAATCAGACTTAAATTAAAAACATAAAAACAACAATAAAATACATTAAAATTAAAAACAAATTAGATGTTTCGTGCTATAAACCTATCACCTCATCAGTAAAAACATCAATATTAAGAATTGCCTGATATTGATGTTTTACTGATGAGGTGCTAGTTTTATAATACGAAATGTCTAATTTGTTTTTTAACCGACTCAAAAAAGGAGGAGGTTATCAATTCGACGTGTATGTATATATATATTTTTTTATGTATGTACACCGATTACTCGGAACTATGCGTCCTATTTATGTGATTTTTGTTTTATTCGAAAGAGAATACTCTCGAATTGGTCCCATTTAAATTTTATCAAAATTGGTTCAATACTTTTTCAGAAATTCAACAAAAACGGAAAAAAATAAACATTTTAAAAATAGTTAATTTGTTGGCTTCTGAGTGTTGCCAAATTTGAAAAGCAAAATTACATAAAATTGTGAATTGGATAAATATAATACAACGTACAGATAAAAACTATAAATTATGCTACAACAAATCTACTTTTGAATCTTTTAAAATCTTTTATGTATGTTCACTGATTACTCCGGAACTTTGCGTCCTATTTATGTGATTTTTTTTATTATTCGAAAGAGAATACTCTCGAATTGGTCCCATTTAAATTTTATGAAAATTGGTTCAGTACTTTTTCAGTAGTTCAATAAAAACGAAAAAAAAAATAAGCATTTTAAAAATAGTTAATTTGTTGGGCAGACGACTTTCATTTCATATCATAAAATATTCTATTACGTGAATTTGCAAACAATAAAAAGACTGACATATTTAAATCAGCTTTAACTTGTCGGATTTATTTTCATAGAACAAACTTTTTAAGATCTAAACAAAAAGTTTTGAGTGTTGCTAAATGTGAAAAGCAAAATTACATAAAATTGTGAATTGGATAAATATAATACAACGTACGGATAAAAACTATAAATTATGCCACAACAAATCTACTTTTGAATCTTTTAAAAGTTCCATTGTTGCAGTTTCACAGCGGTTTGGCATATTTTGATGAGCGTTTATTGGCGCATAATTAAATACATTGTTGTTTCAAATCCCATATAAATGTACGAGTTACAGAAAATATTTGGCGATTTATCATCTGTGGTGCACTAGTTGGAAACTGCCTTTAAAATATCCAATATCTATATTATATTATACAATACAGTTGTATATAAATCCTTCTGCAATTGTCTTTTAATATTTCTACTACATAATATTAATTAACTATAGAGTGACAATATAGAAAGAAAGGGGTTACTCCGAATAGTATTATTGGCGACATTGTTGGCGCAGTGTATTTACCTTGTACGGATCGTAAAAATCAGTACACATTAAGTATAAGCACCGAAATCAGTGAGTTACACAGTTATCAAAACTGTAGTATACAGCCCGATTGTGACACAATATCCAAGACGATTAGGTGAGAATAATGATAAAATTTCTAATCTTCCATAATCGAGTCTACTGCCAAGGTTATCGTGAAATAAAAATATATTAGCAACAATATGGTTTAATGTTAATATATATATCATTAAAGGCTTTAAAGACATTAGATGAGAATAAAGATAAATTTTCTAATCTTCCGTACTTGAGTCTACAGTTGTAAATATAGATATCATTAAAGGCTTTAAAGACATTAGATGAGAATAATGATAAATTTTCTAATATTCGATACTCGAGTCTACTGCCCAGTTAACGTGAAATAAAAAAGATATTAGCAACAATATGGTTTAATGTAAATATGGATATCACTAAAGTAATAAATAAATAAATAAACTTTTTAACCAAAAAAAAAAAAAAAAAAAAAAGAACAGACTTCAAAAACTACTAAAAAGCGAAAAATAAACTTTTTAACCAAAAATTGAACCGACTTCAAAAACTACTAAAAAGCAAAAAATAAATTTTTTAACCAAAAATAGAACAGACTTCAAAAACTACTGCAAAGTAAAAAATATTTTTTTTAGGTAATAGTTAATAAAAAATTAAATTAAGAGCATTGTATTTACCATGCATATTATTATATTTATGTACATTAATTTGATTTTTTGGAGTCGGTGCCAGCCAAGCCAAGTACAAAATTCAAAACGAAATATCCAGTATAAATTGTAACAGGCGTATAAGTTATGTCTACATAAATACGAGACAATAAAAAAAATACATATAACTCATCAAATGGTAGAAAATACAATGATTTAAATGATTAACTAATTTCCAAAACAATGTTTGTCGACATATAGTTGCTAATCTCATTTGAAAATACACATTTATAACATCAGATGAAATGTTTAAAAATGGTAACATGGCTTTAACTTGGCTTGGCTGGCACCGACTCCAAAAAATCAAATTAATGTACATAAATATAATAATATGCATGGTAAGACAGAGGTCACGGCTGCCGAAGGCAGTCGTGCATCATCCGCCGATTCCAGGCTCTTGAAGAGCCCATGCCAGACACGACCAGGAGGGTTCCAGTTTACCCGGGGACCCTCTAGGTAGTGCTCTTCGGCCGGAGAGCGAAGCGGGGGCGTACGCCTACCTGCGCTTCCAACTCTCTTTCCCAAGTGGGTTGATGACAAAGGTCGAAGCGACATTAGTGGCACCTTATAAAAGGGCCACTAGGTTCACACTCGGGCGGATAGCGAGAATGAGCCACAGCTTCGTTGCCGGAATCCCAAAAGGGAACCGGGTCCTAGGCCTGATGTGAAACACTCACACTACCCCATTGCTGTACCGCACCTTCCGATTATCAAATCCTAGGTAATATGCATGGTAAATACAATGCTCTTAATTTAATTTTTTATTAACTATTACCTAAAAAAATTATTTTTTACTTTGTAGTAGTTTTTGAAGTCGGTTCTATTTTTGGTTAAAAAATTTTTATTTTAATATATCTTATTGTTTTATGTTTTTAATTTAAGACTAATTATTTTTTATAGTGAAGTTTCTATTTATCAATTTGAGAAACATTTTTAGCTTGCTTGTCAAAAAGGAAAAAAAAAAAAAAAAAAAAAAAAAAATTGGTTTCTGTTGGTTTTTTTTTTCATTAATTTTTGTAACTTGGAGGTGATTAAATTGCAAAATTACTTACTTCCTTGCTTTAAAAAAAATATGTATAGAAGAAAAAAAGATTATTTAATATATCTCATTGATTTTGGCTTTAATTCTCCTTACAGTATCTAATTATATGACCAATAAGTATGTTTCTACTCAGTTTTATGGTAATGTGAAATTACTGGCAAATAATGAAAGACAAATCTAAAGTAAAGTATTTACATTTGTCCTGTTTTAATTATATTTATATTGCATTAGATAAAAATGCAATATTCATTTTAAATATTATTTTTGAAAATCTCATGCCTATTTGGTTACATGGATAATTAAATAGGACTCTATTTGTTGAACTTATAAGGTATTCATTTATATATAGGTCAAAATTGTACATAAATTATATATTTACTTGCAAGCTTTGCCCGCTGCGCTGGCTAGTTTCTACAAACAATCCTTGAATTAAACAAAATATATCAGTGAATTTTATACAATGTGTTTTGAAGCAATATGGATCTTTATCTGGAACATCCTTCCATGTTTCTGAAAACTATATGAATGGACATGAACCATTTTAAAAATAAACATGACACGCAGAAACCTTCAGATTAATAATTATTATTTTCTAATTTAAATTTTATTATTCTTTACTGACTCAATAGACAATGATATATTTCTTTGGGGATATTTTATATGCTAGATTGTGAATGAATATACTTAAACACATTCTTTTGCCTCTCATGAACAATTAATAACTCCTCTTTATACCCAATGTAATGTCATAAGAATATTGATCATTAAAATTTATGAAACTGCAAGTTATTTCTCTTGTGGAATAAGTACTGCAATTGTGTCAAAATTATGTAATTTTAAAGACATTTCAATCCGCAAGTATTGAAATTTATGACCATGGTTACAACAACTGTATTTAATTTGGTACCAAAGCATTCTTTCTAAACTGAGCCAATTGATTTTAAGTTCTAATTACAGATTTTTCCTCATCTTTTTTTTTTTTTTTTTTTTTTTTTTATTATTATTTAAACAAAGCATATTTTACCTTCTCAGTGCTAGCCTGAAGCTATATACCAGTTATTTTATTGTGTATTATCCGTGCTGATGTTATAAATTCAGTATACATACTGCAATCTAAAACTTTGATACTTTTCCATTATATCAACACCATTGTTGCCAAAGATAATAGTTGGCACCAAATGAAACATGTGAAAAAACTTAACATTGGTACGAAAGTAATCATTTAAAAAATATAACATTTCAAAAATTACAGAGTTTTTGAGAAATATTTTATTAAATCAATACAATTATATACAGAAAAAAAAAAAGTATATATATATATATATATATATATATATAGATTGATTGAATTTGCAGAATGTGAACAGATGTATATCATGAATTCATTTTTCAAGAAGAAGCCACAAAGAAAATGGACATGGCGTAGTGCAAATGGCTCAACAAGTGAAATCGACTACATCTTGACAAACAAAAAGCATCTTATTCAGGATTGCAGCGTTCTCAATAACTTCAATACAGGAAGCGATCACAGGTTAGTTAGATGCAAACTGCTTTTAAATACTAAAGTAGAAAGAATGAAGCTTTTGCAATGCTCAAAGAAATCAGTCGATATTATAAATCTCCAGAAACATAAAGAAGAATTTAATTTAGAACTTAAAAATCGTTTTCAAGTACTTCAATCAATCTTAGAAGAAGAACAAGATGTTACAGTAGTGAACAAGAAAATAACAAATACTCTACAAGAAATTGCAAGGACGATAGCTGGTGAAGCACAAGTAAAGCAAACAAAGAAAATAACAGAAGAAACAAGAAGATTGATGAAGAAACGCAGAGAATTTAAAATGAAGAAAAATTATCCTAAATCAAGAGTTGAATATGCAGAATTATGTAAAACGGTAAGAAAATGTGTTACAGAAGATATCAGAAAATATAACTGTGATCTTGTCAAAAAAGTTCTAGAAGATAATAAAAGTTTAAAATCAGCTAAGCGCAAACTGTGTGTTGGAAGAAAAGGTATTTTTGCACTGAAGAGAGCAGATGGAACAATCACCAAAATCAATAATGAAATAGTACACATTGTCGAAAAATTCTATAACGATCTATATAAATGTGAAGATCAAAGGGAAATCAACCTACGTGATCCACTAGTAAACATAACAGAAACTGAAGAGAAAATCCCAGTGATGACAGATGAAGTTGTACAAGCCATTAGAGGCATGAAAAAAGGTAAATGCCCTGGCGAAGATGGAATTACAATTGACCTTATCAAAGAAGCAGGAGAAGAATTTGCAAAAATGCTAGCCTTACTGTTTTCCAAATGTCTCGAGAAATCAGATGTACCAGAAGATTGGAATAATGCTGTGATGGTGTTACTTTATAAGAAAGGAGAAAAGGAAAATATTAAAAACTACCGTCCAATCAGCTTACTGTCAGTGATTTATAAAATTTTCACCAAAGTTTTAACGGCAAGACTTGAATCAGCTCTGGACTCAGCTCAACCTAGGGAACAAGCAGGATTTCGAAGTGGATTTAGCACAATGGACCATATTCAAACAGTAAGGGAAGTTATAGGAAAACATAAAGAATATAATTTACCTCTCTGCCTTGCCTTTATTGATTATGAAAAAGCATTTGATTCGGTCTACACATCTGCAGTAATTACTTCTCTGGAGGACATTGGTATAGACAAACCTTATATCAATATGATAAAGAAGATCTACAAGAAAGCAACAGCCTCCATCCGTTTGGACAAAGGAAAAGCGAAGATCAAGCTTGGAAGAGGAGTAAGACAAGGAGACACCATTTCGCCTAAGCTTTTTACTGCTGTCTTAGAAAGTATCTTCAAGAAGCTGGATTGGGAAAACAAAGGGATTAGAATAAATGGGGAATATTTAAGCCATCTCCGGTTTGCTGATGACATTTTAATTTTCAGTAATAGCCCTGAAGAATTGCAAAATATGCTAAAAGATTTGGCAGAAGCTAGCATTAAGGTGGGATTAAAAATAAATTTGGAAAAGACTAAGGTGATGTTCAATTCATTTGCATCAAAAAAGAAAATCGTCTACAACAACACTGAGATTAAAGATGTTGAAAGTTATGTGTACCTTGGACAAGAAATATCATCAGACAACAGTATCATGAATGAAATCAATAGAAGAATAAGAAATGGATGGAGTGCTTTTGGGAAGAACAATATTATTCTGAAGAGTAACATGCCTCTTTGTTTGAAAAGAAAGGTGTTTAACCAATGTGTTTTGCCTGCACTAACTTATGGAGCAGAAACTTGGACACTAACAAAACGGATGGTACAAAGATTACAAACAACACAGCGAAGTATGGAAAGATGTATGCTAGGCATAACCAGAAGAGACCGAAAGAGAATAACGTGGATAAGAAGTCAGACGAAAGTTTTTGACATCATCGAGAGAATTAAACGGCTAAAATGGAAATGGGCTGGGCACATTGCAAGAAGACAAGACAATAGATGGAGCACAAACACCCTACAGTGGTATCCCACAGATGTAAAACGACCAAGAAGACGACCTCAAGTAAGATGGAGTGACGAAATCAGAAAAGTGGCCGGTGTTAATTGGATGACTAAAGCACTAGACAGGCAACAATGGAAAAATCTGGGGGAGACCTACATCCAGCAGTGGATTGAAAACGGTTGATGATGATGATGATGATATATAAACACAATTAAATATTTTTTTTAAATTTCTATTTAAACTGCTGGCATGAAATTGTAAGTATCTTTTAGCACTGCACTAAGCATTTACTTTTTGAATCAGCGAAAAATATAAGTTATAACTTAATAAAAAAAAATATTGTAGATTCAAAAAATAGTAAATAAAGTTTTGCATGCTTATGATTAAATAATAATAATAAACTAGTCGTTGGGGGCCACCATAATACCATAATACTTACCCATCATGGATATGCATAATGTAAAATATTAAAATAAAAAATGTGTAAACTACTTATAAAATGCATTGCAATTCAAATAAAATCGTGGCTCTATGATGTCATAAACTTTAAAGGCTCGATTACTGAATTGCTTAAAAGAAACATCCTTATAACTCCAAAAACAATAATCCTATTAACTAGCGGTTTATTGCATCTGATTAAGCGTCTCATTTCCAATTAAAATATATCTTTGAATTGAAATTTGGATGAAATACAGGGTCATGAAAAATCGAAGAGTGTGGAAAATAGGATTACAAATATCTCGGCAACTCATTATCCGATCGACTTCATGCTTAATGCAAAATTTGTTTTTTTATTGTCTTTTATATTCACTCCTTAAAATAAACAATTTCGAAAATTTTTATATACCTTTTATCAGAATGAATATTTCGAGAGTCTGAAAAAAATAGTTCCGGATAATCGAGGTTACTGAAATTCAATAAGCTTCTTCCCATTATTACATACTAAGTACATACCAAATTTCAAGTCTCTATCTCAATTTTTTTGGGAGATAGAGCGTTTACAGACACACAGATGGACGGCAAAATTTTTTTTTTCTAAAAATATGTTTTTCGGAATCTCCAGTGTCTGAAACGTGTAAATCCGTCAAAAATTTTTTTCCGATTTTCAAAACGATTACAAGACTTACCCTATCCCACGTGTGATGGGTAAGTGAAAACAGATTCACTTTCAATAAAAAGCAAGTCAATGTTTAGCATGGTTTGCAATAAAAATTCTTTGCACGTTCAAGGTCTTTACACATTTGGTATCAAATATAAGTCAGGAATTGATTGATTGGACCCATTTACGAATATTTTTTCGGAAATTGATGATTAGTCAAATAGCGAAGCTGTAAATATTTTTTTATTGCCGACTACAGTTTTTTTTTTTTTTTTTTTTTTTTTAAATCCCTTGCTGGCTACTAGATTTTATTAAATTTGTAAAGCTTTGCTGATGGCTGTGTATAATAAATGCATTACATTTTGTCTCTTAGTTATATATTGATTTTAAACAGTCATCATAAGACTGCTGAAAATATTTTTTTACTTTATAGTTACGTTATGGAGAACCTGTCATCAAGAGATCTGTGCCTTTAGCATTAGCTCTTATATCAGCTTCTAATCCTAAATTGAATATTTTGGAGACCCTCAGTAAATTTTCGCATGATAGTGATGCTGAAGTAGCATATAATGCAATCTTTGCTCTTGGGTTAGTTGGTGCTGGTAAGAATTGTTTTTATTTATTTGTTATATTTGTCACGTGACTGTACTTTGAATTTAGTAGGGTTTTTTTTAAATTTATTTTTAATTTATTTATTTTTCTTTTTATGGCATGTTTCTGGAATTTGTAAATTATATTTATAAACATATTGTTCCTAAAATGAATATAAAAGACGAAGACTAAAGTTGTACATTAAATGCTGAAACATTGAAAATCGTTATTAATGGTGCCCAGTTTATTTATTATGACTCGTGTTTTTTCAAATTATGTCAAAGTTTTTGAAAAGTCAAAATCGTGTGAGAAATATTTAAATATTGTTACTTCAGTTATATTTAGATGATTATTAATGATAAAAAACTTAAGAAAACCATTTAATGACTTGTTAGTACCTGTTACTTTTTCAATTCCTACTATTAGCTCACACCCTCTATATATTTATATATCTTGTTCAAATTTTCAATCGTTAATAAAATATTCTTTATTTATCCATTCAAGTTCAAATACATTTTTTTAAACTTGTACTGGATGACACTTGATGTTAATACAGTTTTTTCAAATATTCATTAATTAAATTTAATTAATTTTAGTTTTATATTTCATTTTTGTTCAAAAGTATAGACTCGCTCCATTTCATTTCTGTTCAAAAGTATAGACTCACTCCATATTTTAGTCCCCTTTGCCCACGTGTTGCCTGATCTTCGTTCGTGAACAGTCCCATTATCTTTTTATGCGTGGTTGTTTCACTATGATATTTCATTGTGAAGTTTTGTAATTTTTGAAAAGCAATATTTGAAAAATGGCATAATCATTAGATTTGAAATTTATATTAAGAAAAATACAATATTTTACTTTTCTAACGTAGTTTGTCTAACAATTTTGTGAGAAACACTTTTCGAGCTATTAATTTTTTATATTTATTTAATTTTTAATACATTTCAAAAATTTCTCTTATATAAGATATTTAGCAGGATATAAATTTAGGAATAAATACCATCAGTGGCGAAGCATGTAGATCGCTGGAAAAAAATTTCTTTTTGACCTAAGTAGGAATTGACTTTAAAAAAAAAAATTATATTACTTGTTTATTTGTTTATTTAGGAGAAATCTAAATTTTTATAATTTTGTCTGTTTGAGAATTATAATTGTAAATTTTTGGATTTGGATGAAATCTCAGAAGGCTGCGATCAAGTACATTTGAAAGTCTACCCCATTACATATAACTTTCTATACCATGTTAGAAAATATTGTTTCTATGTTGTGCTTAAGTAATTTAGGCTTTTTTCAAATGTAAGAAATTTAGCATGGTCTCTATAAAAGTAATTAATTTTAATTGTTGGAAAAGTAATGTACTAGTAATTTTTTTAGTTCAAATTTATTATAAATATTAATTATTGTTTTAATTGGTGATGTTCATAATAGAAAATATTCACCATGATGATGTGATTCATTAATATTTATTCTTTGAATAGGCACCAACAATGCTAGACTTGCTGCAATGTTGAGACAATTAGCTCAGTATCATGCAAAAGATCCTAACAATCTCTTCATGGTGAGATTAGCTCAAGGATTAGCTCATTTGGGTAAAGGAACTCTAACACTTTGTCCTTATCACCATGATAGGCAGCTTTTAAGTCCTGTGTGTGTAGCAGGATTAATGGCCACTCTAGTAGCATTTTTGGATGTGAAAAACAGTAAGTTGAACATTTTTACATATACTAAAATATGCACCATTAATGTAAAGTTTAACAGTTTTGCAGTTCACCATCAAAATGCTGCAGGTTTGTATGCTGATGCTCATGAGTTTTCAAATCCTCAAAAGTGTGAGTTAATGTGATCTGCTTTCCATAAAATGTAATTTTAAAGCAAGAATTGCAAAGGAGAATAACTTAAAAAATTTTATTTACTTCTGCTTATGATAATGTTTTTCTTCAAAGCAAAGCATATTTTTAAATGTTGATTTTGGGAGAAATATCCAGAAAAATTCGACCAGGTTAAGTTTCCATACAAATAGAGAAAATCTCTCTGGTTGATAAATTACATCCAGTCTAGGGTCGGAAGTAGCAAAACTATAGTAGCTGCTACTTTTTACAGTAGTTTGTAGTGTAGTGCATTACATTTTGAATAATGTAATGTATCAAGTAGCACAATACGAAAATACAATAGTTTGTAGAGAGAATCGATGCTACTTTTAAAGCTAATTCAGGAGGAAAAATAATATTTTGCAAATCACATGGCCAAAACTTGCTTCTTTTATACAAAATGTTTTCTGTTCAACAATTTGCGAATCTCAGTGACAAATCTCAGCTGCAGTGTGTAGCAATGTTTCACATGAAGTCATAAATTTTCCCCATTGACACTTGCTGCTAAAATCAAGTTCTAACTCAGCAAATGAATTGATTTTCTTATTGGTAACACTTGTCTATTTACTCATTTAAGTCTTCATGTTTTAACGCCGGGTTTCTTATTATTTGGAATTGCTTTATTTACAGATTTATTTGTTGTTTACATTTAGGGTTGTTTGTAATTTTTTAGATTATAATATTTCTCTTAATTTGCTACGAAATTTTAATGTGTGTATAAACTAACATTTTGGAGACGAAACATTTTTTTGTATGTTATCTTTTTAAATTTTTTAATACCCTCGGTTATGTCGCATTTATTTAATTATATCTCAGCAGATGCAATGTAATGAGGGGTCGTTTTATTATTTAATCTGTATCTTCAATTTAATAGTGTAAATAGAACCCTTTGACAAAATCTAAGTAGCAAACTAGTGATTACTTTTTAAAAGTAGTTTGTAGTCGCTACTTTTTAAAACATGTAGTTGTAGTTAACTACATTTTCGATAAAGTAGTTTAGTTCGCTACAATAAAAAAGTAGTTTTTCCAACCCTTGTGTCCAGTCATAAAGCCATTAGTTTCAAATTGGTAAGTTTTTTAACTTAGTCTTAAAGACATCAAACACTAATATGATTGCTGATTGCTTCAAGCAGCCAAAAAATAATGCATAAGACAAAGTTCTAACAGGAAAGGGAGAATAAGAGAGAAAAGGTATCTTTATTAGGAAGAAAATCCGCATGATTTTTGGCTTTTTTGCAACTATGACAATTGGAACAAATTAATAAAATGTAACAAGGATTTTTAAGTTTTTTTTTCTTTCTTTCTTTTTTCAAATTCTGCATGAAATTTTGCTGGATGTTCAGGATCACTTATATGATAGAAGAAAAGGTTTAGTATTTTTTAACTCTTCAAGTAAAAAAAATATTAAAAATGTCTAAGCACTGCAATAAAATAAAATGAGCTTGAATATGTTACTGAATGATGAACAAAATTTAATAAGCAACTTACCCCCCCCCCCCCCCCCCCATACACACACTCATGTGGGAAGGTAATGAGAATGAATAAAATTGTATTTATGGAGATTTATAATTACAGGGAGTGCAGCAAATATTTTTTAAATTTTAGGGAGGAATTTTAGGAATGAGACAATGACATTTTAGGGCCAATTTACTTCCACCATCCCTGGTGATTTTTCAATGCACTATTATTATAACACACAAGTAATTTAATTTAAGAAAAACAGCAAATAAATTCTTAGAAAATTCTTGATTAAAAATTTTTGTCATGTTCAAAATTTTAAAATAAACATTCAAATGTTCTAAAAATGGTCTCAAATACAGAGCAAATAATAATAACAACAACAATACAATAAAGAAATGGTGTTAACTTAATTTTTCTATATCTAAAAACTTTATAAGATTGTTTCTTTAATAAATCTTATATGATTTCTTGCAATCTTGTTCAGTATTTTCACAAGAAACTTTTTTTTAATACTTGAATTTTGTATATTTGAATGAAAAACAAAATTATTTAAATTTGGCTAAGGTTAAATGTATTCCTTGCTAAATTTTTAACATCTCAAAGGCATAGTTAAATGAAATGCAAAGAATATTGAATTGTTAAAAAAGAAAAAAAAAAGGACAATGAAATATTTATAATATGCTGTATTGTACCATAGAGAATAAATTTTGAAATTTTATTTTGTTTCACATTTAATTCTCTTCATCAAAAGTTAGGCTTTCTCAATTTCAAGTACTTAGAGGATAAATGTATTCCTTGCTAAATTTTTAGCATATCAAAGGCATAGTTAAATGAAACACAAAGAATATTCAATTGTTTAAAAATAAAATGCTGTATTGTATCATAGAAAATAAATTTAGACTAGTTTCACATTTAATTTTCTTCTTTAAAATCTGGGCTTTCTCCATTTCAATCTCTGGGCTTTTCTTCTTTTTCTTTCTGTTTTTCCGTGTATACTGCTGATAAACTTTATGTGAATTCTTAATATCATTTAAGAAAGAAGTTGAAATAGGTACTTTACTCACACCTCCATAATTTTCAACAGCATCTTTTACAAATCTCAAACTTTTTATCGTATGTTCATTGAAACCACTTTTTACCATACAATTGTTTATAGAAAATACCCTCTCAGGATCAGCACTACCATGAGGTAAAACAAGTGCAGTTTAATTAAAACTTAAAAGTTACGATAGTTTATTTCTTTGTTGTTGTTTACCACTTACTTTTGAACAACCAATGAAAATATCTACCAAGAATCAGCTTTGGCGATCACGATACAAAGCAAAACTAACATTATTTATTAGTCATTTATAAATGGAAATAGTTATGAGAAGCAAATTTTAGGGAAACAAGAAAAATTTTAGTAAAATTTTAAGGCTATAAGAAAATTTTAGGAATTGTAGGAATTACAGGGCGAATGCGATCCCTGTAATTATAAATGTGAAGAAGAATATTAAATTAAAACCTTTTGTAACGAGCTTTGCAAATATGTAATATGTATAGGGTGCATGTATAATCCTTTATTTTTCTACTAGTATTATAGAAATTTTCCCCTTATTTAAATCTCAGAATTTCTCCAATTAAATTAAGCAATGGTTTTTGTTTGGAAATATTCATGCTAAAAATATTAAAATTGTATATATGGGATGCATGTCACGAAAGGGTTAAGAAATATCAGGTATCAAATGATCATATAAATTTTGAATTTGTTTTTTATATAGTCAAATGAGCTCAACCCTACCTCTGTCTTATAATACTATACCAACAAATGTTCTTGCAACGGGCCGCTTCACTGAAACTTCCTGATTGCAAAATCCCATGTTAACCTATGGAAAAACTTGAAAGTGTGATGATTCATTCTTTAATATAATTATTAAAATACGGTTTTCACTATCAGAAAATAGGTGTTAGATGTCGAATATGCCCATTTAAAAAAAATGTTTCCTTAAATTTTAAGTATTTTAAAAATTTCTTTATAAACTTTGAAATTTTGTCATCTTCTTAAACATACTTCAGACATGGTAAAAGCCCACCAAGAAAAAAGCTGAACTTTTACGCCCTCACGCAACCCCCCCCCCCCTCTTTCCAACCAGTAAAGTTATAATATAATTGGTCATGCAAATTTAAATATGTAATTTTTTTTATAATTTACACATTTAAATTTGCATGTCCAATTAGAGAAATGTTAATTGCATAAAGTAAACAAAAAAAAAACAAATCAAAATTTAAAAAAATTGTTTCAAAGCACTTCATACGAATAAATTATTACACTCACTTGGAAACAGCTGCTAAATATTTTTCTTTGACATTTTTAAGGTGTCTATTCCAGATCAGCAATGAATTTCTCTGACATTTCCAGGTTTTCCATACCAATAATAATAAATCCAGGTATTGAGATTTTATGAGGTACACACAAAATAGCTGAGGTATACACAAAATAACTGAAAAGTTGTGAATTTGAGAGTGGAACTTGCACAACTGATTTCTGAAGTACAAGCTACTGATTTGTTAAACAATTTTACATGCTAAACATTTTGCAGATACACTTTTAGCATCAGGTTCTATCCATTTTGTCTAATCAGGATGAAATTCTTTATCACATCAGTCACAATTAAATACAGATTGCTTTGATATATTTTAATACAAATAATAAATATTCAATAAATTAAGCTAACAAAAGTTCAGTTCTGAAACAAATATAAGTAAGCAGAGTGAAACACAGTAGAAAGTTTCAGTGAAGCTAGAACTGAAAATCTCCGATTTACAAGGAAGGACTGAAAGGAGGTAGACAAAATAATTTGCACAAGAGGTTGAAATACTCTTTACAGTACTTATGAAGAGCAAAGCTTGATTTTAATAGTGCTGCAATTTCAAATGCTTAGTTTTATAAGAAACATTTTTTTTTCCTTGAAAGTTTCAAAGTCACTTTTTCTCAGAATTTTCAGATTTTGCTCACTTTTTCTCAGAAATGGTAAATTTTAATGATTTTTCCAGGTTACTAGACTCTAATATAAGTAGATCTAGTCAATAAATATATAATAGAAATTTTTTTTTTTCTTTTAGTTGAAAAAATGTTTTTGCTACACCATATCTCATTTTGTAGGCTGCACAATTTATTTTTAATGAGAGGTGATTTAGTGTTTTCCTGTTTTGCCAACTTCAACTAGAACAGAAGCCATGGTAAATGGTAAATAATGTTCTGCAAGAACACCTAAAATTAAAGCCTCTGAATTTGATATTCTGTCACAGATGGGGACATTAACTTTAGTTTGTGACTGATGTTGATGGATTACAAGGGATAAAAGTACTTGGAAAAGAATAGTTGTAATCTTTAAAAAAACTTTCTCCGCATGCTTTTTTGATTTTTAAGTGGTCGGATATTGCAGAAAATCTTTTACCGTAATACTGGAGATCAGAACATAGATTACAAATTGTTTTGCCACTCACATCAACTTTTTGTATGGTATCTCCAACTATCACGTCAGAAACTCTTTCTTCAAGTTTTACCGTGACTGTTTTTTGTAAGCCATTCACATCGAAATTTGTTTCTTTCCTCCTTATCAATATCACGGGATTTTGCAATATCAGTAATAACATTCGCCATTCTATTCACTAGACTACACAAAAATTAAAAATAAAACAAAAAAAAAAACTAAGCAGAAATCAACACGATGCAAGCAACAATCCACAAAAAATTTCCATGTTTTGATTTTGAAAGATCGCCGATCGCGTTTAGCAGTGTTGCCAATTCGCAAAAGGGAATTTTCCATTCACCAAAGACCAAAACTTCACGCAGCTTCAATTTCTTTTTCTCCTGCAATTCGCTGATACACGCTGAATCAGCCAGACAGGTCAGATGAAACTCGCAACGATCGAAGCTGCAGGAAAAAGTCGACTTGCGGCGTTTCCCGATCTCACATGACTCCGCCCCATTCTGACGCTGTTTGCTTTGGTGCGCACGATCAGGCAGGAGAACAGGAAGTAAGTGGAAGGGAGGAAACATGAAAGAGAAAACAAATTCAATTTGGCGGCGTACGAATACAGCGCTCGTTCTCACACTTTGGATGTATTTCATCCATTTGCCCCACCCCCCACCAAAAAAAAAAAAAAAAAAAAAGTCAAATTTTAATGCATATTTGCATTGATCTCAGGAATGATAAAATTCAGTGCCGAAAAAGCGGAATTCCGCGTTTCCGCTGAACAGTAACATGTCTGATACTTAAAATTAAAGGAGACAATTTTTAAAAACATACATCCTTGTCATCTGACATCTACTTTCTGATGGCGAAAACCATATTTTAACCCCTTGCCTGTGTTACCCGAATCCAGTTCGAGACACCCAAACATGCCATATTTGGAATGCCCAAACTGATTTTGGGAAGGTGAAAAATCAGTGATACTGTTCCATTAGTTCTATTTACTTTTTCAAATGTGTAATGCAATTTAATTTACTATTTTTACAATAGATAATAATTGAGTAAAGATAAACCATTAATTTTTCTCATGTATGTGAAAATATTACGTATAGTGATTATTATTTAATTTAATTAATTTTTTAAATATAAAACAACCTATTTCATATCTTTTTATTGGTGTTATGCACAATATTAAAAAGAGAAAAAAAAGTGTTTCAATTTTTGACATATCTTTCTCAAAAATATTCCACAGACAAGGGGTTAATAATTATATTAGGGAATGAGTCATCACATTTTTAAGTTTTCAGTGAAGCGGCCCCTTAAGAGGGCCACAATAGTTATAAAATCCTATGGGAAAACAACTAATATTGACATACCTTTTCCTTGAAAACTGCTGTAATGATTTTTTTTTTAAATATTACTATTAATTAGTTTTGATTACCTGGAAAATCAACTTATTTTTAATGATATTAATATTTAAAATAACCTTAGAATTTTGTTTTTGAAATCTCATAACTATTTTTTTTCTTCCTTTTTTGCCAAACAATCAGTTTATAGTTTAACTACTGCCAGAACTAATTTAGCATTCCACCAAGTGTACTGTGACAAACATATATATATTTAAACCTTGTTCTCACAAATGATTCTGAAATTAAAATTCAATTTTTGCTACTGATATGTACAATTGCTTTTCTAATGTCTCTTGTTACTGTTATGAAAAATCTTGCATTTGTAATAATTTAACTACCTTCACTGGAAGATTTAAAAAATATATTGAAATCTTTTTAGTAGTTCCCGAGAAAAATGTACTTTAATATCAACTGCTTTCAATAACACTTTGCACCTTTTTATTGTCTATTGGGCACTTAAATATGAACAGTTGTCTTCAAGAAAATCTGAATTCAATTTGTTAGTTCATGAGTTTAAATAACTTACAGATTCAGTAAGCTATGATTTATAATTAAAACATATAATTTGTCAATGATTTATATTTTTGATTGATTTCACATACATGCAGTTCTTTTCCAGTGCTCATTTTAAATGTAATAGCAAAATTATAACAATGTCATATTAAAGTTTTCGAGAAGATTGATAAAAATTTAGCCCTGTTTAAAATATATATATGTATATATATATTTTAAAGATTTTTTTCTGGAGGCTTTTCTGGGGAGACATTCAGTGTATAGCTTTTAAAATAACCTGGAATCGAAAGTGTTAAAATTACTTTCTGTAAATTTTATTCTTTTAGTCGAATCAAAAATCATATTTTTTGTATTAGAAATACTGATTTAAAGTCTGCATGGGTTTAAAAAGACAATTTCAGTCATTAGATAACCCATTCCCCCCCCCCCCCCCCCCCCCCCCCTTCAGACTCTGGCTGGCTGGGGCTTTGTTCTTATCAGACTGTTGGGCCAGCAGTTTATTTGTGAAAAGAATAGTGAAATTGTGCATTCGTTTATCAGAATTTTTAATTTAATAAATTACAGAGAAATACTTTATAAAGCATCAATAATTTTTTTTTTTTTTTTTTTTTTTTTTTTTTTTTTTAAGATCTTGTAATGAATTTTAATGTAATTGTCTAAATAATCATCAATGTTTTTTATTTTGTATTTCATGGCTTGTACAAATAGCTGAAAAATATTGTACTTTAAATTTTTTGTAAAAATATGTATGTGGTATTCTTTAAAAAGAATTTTAATTGTAATATAATGTTAATTAAGAAATATTTGCATACTTTGTTGAAATTGAGTTGGGTCGGGCCTGGTTTTATTTATTGTCCTTGTCTAGGGCTCGTGCAAAAATTCTTGTACCAGAGTATAGTAAATAATAGGAGAGGGAAATAGTAAACTGTTTTATGGAGCTTTATTAATATAAAATTGCATTAGTTTTTTTTTTAATCATTATATATAATTATTATAAAAATTATAATAATTTTTATTTTTTCAGTTATTCTGAAGAATTCCCATTATGTCTTGTACAATTTAGTAGCTGCAATGCAACCACGAATGTTAGTCACTTTTGATGAAGATCTTCAAGCTCTCCCTGTGCCTGTAAGAGTAGGTCAGGCTGTTGATGTAGTAGGCCAGGCTGGAAAACCTAAAACTATTACAGGTTTCCAAACACATACTACACCTGTTTTGTTAGCATATGGTGAGAGAGCTGAACTCGCCACTGAAGAATATGTACCACTGACACCTATTCTTGAAGGATTTGTGATACTAAGAAAAAATCCAAATTACACAGCTGCTTAAAAGAATGTATTTATTAATTTCTTGGACTTTTTGTGAAATGTTCAATAAAACACCTTTTTTTACATAAGTTATTTATTCAGTTTATTTAGATGCATGTCTTTCTAATATTTCTAAAAGTATATTTATAGAGTTCCATTCCTGTAACTTATCTATTAACTTATCCAAAAGTTCTCCACCAGTGAAAAATGTTTCAATATCATACACATTTATATGTGCTCTGTGGTCAGTTATCCTGTCTTGTACAAAATTATAAGTTCTGATTTTCTCAGATCTGCCAGCAGTTCCAACCTATAAAGACATTGTACATAATGAATTAATTTGCATATTATGATGAAGTTATCTAAAATGTTAGAAATAATCATTTAGACATTTGCAGCCCTAGGTAAGAACTTTTTTAAAAATCATTTGGAAGTTCAGTATCTCATTCTAACACACTTTTAAGTTTTACATATCTTATCATTTTAAGACATTGTTTTCATCATACATTTTAGTAAAAATTTAATATAATAGTGACCCATTATTTTCTAATTGCAATACACATAATATCATTCAGTGTTTACAAATATTTTAATAATAAAACAGTTATTAAACAGTGTTAAATGAATTATCCTAATACCATACAATACCTAGGACTTATTTTATATACTAACACTATTAAATTTTATTTTCTTCTATCTTTACAAGAAGAAAGTATTGGACTCATGAAAATTTTCGATGGATTTATACATTTTAGAAGGTTCTGAACACAATTTGACTATTTTTAGAAAATGTCTGTGTGTGGCAAAAATTTTGTAGATGCTCTATCTTAAGAACTTAATGCAGATAATTTAATAAATCTTTAGATTGAGTTAGTCCCTGATATAAATTGGCGAACAGGTGGCACTGCTATGCTGCATTTTTCGCAATAGCTCTATCTCAAGAACCAATGCATGGATTTTCATCAAACTTCAGATTCTGTTAGACATTGACATAAGTTGTTGCTAATTAGATTTTGATGTAATAGCTCAACGGGGGGCACTGCTATGCTGCATTTCTGTAATGTTCATTAATTTCCTGTAATAATAGCTCACTGTATGCCAAAATTGATCTTTAAAAATTATAATGACTTCTGAGAATTCATAACCAACAGCATCTCTGAATATATTCACTGATTTAAAACCTAAACAAACAACTTATTGAAATTTTACTACATGTTTTAAAATTAAGATAAAATCATTGAATGCTGTGAATGAATTCAGGGAGTGGTCTGAGAGGAGGGCATCAAAATGTCCTCTGTGGGAGATTTTAGTTTTTGTGCTTATAAATGGTCTAAAAGTGCAATTCCTCTCTCTGGAATTTCGTCCATCATAATGATAATTTCTCCCCTGGAGCTGCAAAAATCCCTCCCACTGGAAAATGTTGAATTTAACTCTGGTGAATATTAAAAAAAATAATAATGGTTCAAGGTAATTACTATCAAATTCAGCAAAAATATCATTTAAATAATATTGTAAAGTACCTAAAAGCATTATTTATTCATTTAAATATTTGTGAATCTTGATAATCATGAATGACTTAACAGGTTTAATTCAATATTAAAAGACTATTAGCTAACAAAGAAAATTTTGTTGTAATAAATGTTTTAAAATTCAATTTTTAGACATCTGACTACAGGGATAGGTGATTAAAAAAATCTGATATCTGTATCCTGTGTATTAAAAATATAAGATTTTATCAATTTTATTGAAGCAAAGCAAGCCGAAGGCAAGCAAAGCTTCTTATATATTAACTTTAATCTGACAATGAAACAGCATTTTAATCATGTTACGATAATTTAAACATAATGATACTGGATGCATTATTTAGGTAGATTACATGCTTTCTGTAGAGCGAAGAAAAAGTAGCATTTATAGTTCATTTACAGGGACACACAAGAAAATTCTGTTACATTATGATCTGTGTCTTTTTATCAGGCATGAGATTCTTCCGCAGTTTTCCGCTTTTTTGTCATTTTCAGCTTTTTTTCTGATTTTTTGAAAAACGGAAATTCGCCTAAAGATCGAGAAAGAGACAGGAATTTCACCAAAGGATCGCGGAAAAAACGTGTATTTCCTCAAAGGATCATGTGAAAAATGCGAAATTCACCTAAAGATTGCGAATTTTGGCAAAAAATATTGTGTGCAAAAAGTGAAATGTGCCAAAAGATCGCGAAAAATGCAAAATTCACCGAAATATCCTGGGGGGAAAAAAAACACTAATTTCGTCAAAAGATCGTGAATTTCGCTAAACAAACACAAATTTCGTCAAAAGATCGCGAAACAAATGCGAATTTCGGCAAAAAACGCTAAACAAACGCTAATTTCACCAAAAACTCGCGAAACAAACGCTAATTTCGCAAGAAATTTGTTAAAAGATCGTGTGTAAAACGAGAATTTCTTCAAAAGCATCGCTGAAAAAATGCGTATTTCATCAAAAGATCACTGAAAAAAACGTAAAATTGGACAAAAGATTGCAGAGAAAACGCGAATTTCGTCAAAGGATGAAAAAAAACTTAAATTTTCTCAAAGGATTGCTGGAAAAGCGTAAATTTCTTTAATGTTTACTACTTTGTATTAAAAGATTGGAACCAGGTTTATTTTAGTAATATAGAAAATTCACCACAAAATACCAAAAAAAATTAAATAAAAAAAAATTATGCAAAAAATCTAAAAACTGGCTTCAATCAGATTGGTAAAAATGAATGTCCTGGAATAACCATGCACTGATTAGTTGGTGCCACTAATAATGTTCTTAAAAAATCTATTTAATTCCTTAAAAACTTCTTTTTTATTTTAAAAAAAAAGTGGGAACTCTGGTGTATCATTTATTGAAGGTGGTTGCAATTATTAGCATATACTTGATTTGCTGTTTCAAGAAAAGTGTCTTACTATTTTCAAAATTTCAATTCAAAGTGTTAAAGCCAATGAAAGGTTTTATTAATGTGCTGTATCTTGGTAAAATTTTCTTTTTATTGGAGTCAGTAAATAATTTCTTTTTAATTTACTCAAAGCTAAATTGATGTAATATGTATATTAATGCCAATTGTAATATTTGTTGTGCTTGAAATTCATAACTATTATTGATGAAACGTCGTTCGTGCAGTTTTCAGCTTTTTTGTCAATCTCATCCCTGGTTTTTATATATTATATTGTGTTTATGGTGCATTTTAATGTTACATTGGTAGAATGAGAGTTAATGGCACAAGGTCTCTTTAGGGACATGCTGCACCAGTAAATGATGTTATGATACTTCAAGCATAACAAAAGTAATATGGATCATTGAGGTGTACTACAACACATTTTCTATACATTATTTAGTGCATCATTCATTTATAGGCATACTCAACAGAATTTAGTTCATACCTGCCAACTTTTCAAAATGGCAAAGTGTAAAATAACGTGTGAAGTGCATTTCTTGCAATTTTGTCTTTCATAAGAGCATATTACACATATAACACATTATATAAAAAAGATATAAACAGCATTTACACATGTAACTGATGAATGTTGTTAAATAATATACTGATATTTTGATACGAAACATATACAGACAGCTTCTTTTTTTTTTAAAGAAAGTAAGCAAAAACATTACCCAAAACATGACTTCCATTTATATACAATGAAAATTAAAAGATTTTGTATGGTATATTTATAATATGAACCCTTGATTCATGATTTTAACTATATGAAATATTCCTTTACATTCAGCAACTATCATTAATAAAAGAAGTTAAAAAGTATTTCCTAATTTTAGGGAGTAAAATAGAGCTTAGAAGAAACTTTGCAAGAAAGTGTAAAAATAAACATCTTAAGTGTAAAAGTGTAAAAAATGGTCAAAAAGTGTAAATTTTACACTTAAAGTGTAAAAGTTGGCAAGTATGTTAGTTTCAGGGTGGTCCATGATCGATAATTGCTTGAAGTGCATTTTCAGTTGTGATATGTATTTTTAGTATGTTATGTGGTGTGTATAAATTCTGTAGATCACATCTAGGGTTGCACAAAAGATTTTAAAACACATTACCGGATATGGACAGAAATTGCTGAAAATGGATTTTTACTACATTATGTATTTTTTAAATTGGTTATTTCATTCCAATGTATGAAAAAATGAAATTCCTTATCAGTGTTGGAAAGTGTTTTATAATCTATTTCGAATACATAATTTTTCATTATTTTTTAAACTCTATCTGTGGCCTGAGTAATTAAAGATCAAAATTCTAATGCAAATGAATCATAAGTAAAACAAACCATTTTTTTTAAGGAAACATACAATTTAAGAACAAGTTGTAACTTACTTAACTATTAAACATTTCAGTTAATGTGCGCTGCTTTATTAACTTAGGTTTCTCATTAGGAAGTTTTTCTTTTATTCTGTACATAGACATGAGTTCAGTTTTTTTTAAAACATTGTATGCTGTACACTGTTGAGTTGCCAACATTGTATTCCTCACATAAGTATTTCACTGTAGTTCCTTTCTTCAGTTTCCTAAGTAATTCAACTTTTTTAATGATTGTAAGGTAATTAGTTTTTCTTTTAGAACTACTATTATCTTTTGCATCATTAGGTTTATTTTCTCTTCATTATTAAATCTGAAATCTGCCAACCAATTCCTTAATAATAATAAGAGAGAGAGGAAAAAAAGAACACAAATGCATCAGTGTCTTAGCCGATAATCTTTGCTAAAATGAAATAATGACTTTGCAATTCTTTCACGGCTACTCACATTTCTAGTTTTAGACTGCAGATTAATGGACGAATTAGCGTACCGAACACAGTCCTTTTCTTTCTTCTGTCTCCTCAACTTAAGCAGGGATGGAGGAGAACAAAAAGAGGAAACTGAATGCTTGATATAAGTGTGGGAGGGAGCATTTCTGTAATGCTTTATCTACTTTCGAATTTTGATAGCTGCAGAAAAAAGCAAAACTGAAAGCAATATCTGATGTGATGTTCCAATTTTTTATTTTTTTATTTTTACTCCCTTATTGAATACTAGCTAACATGCCTGGCGTTGCCTGGGCCCGTGATAATAACTTTAAAAATATCTAAAATCAATGTTGAATGATTTTATATTTTTAAATGAAAATCTATCCAAACGAACTGAAGGACATTCGTTATAGTTATTGCCGATTTAATGTCGATTTAATTTCTGACGTTTTGATATATTAAACTTCCAATTCTGACCAAAAGTTTCTGAGAAAACCTAAATAATACAAAACGGTCCCCCACCTTTCCTCTTTTAAACTCAAAATAACATAACAATATTAGCCAAATTATTAGTCCCATTTGAAAAAAAATTCCCAAAACCTTGTTTCTAAGATGATTATACTAAAATTAAACAAAAATCATGCACTCGTGACATCATAATTCACTTTCATATTTTACCAGAATAATAAGGCTACTATTATTTGTGACTTGTAGTATAGCTAGCTACACGTCAGGACACATTGTCGTTATCATTATCTTTTTACGCGTGAAGGTTCCGCTATGGTACTCTTGTGAAATTTGGTAATTTTTGAAATTCAATATTTGAAAAACGGCGTAATCATTCGATTTGAAATTTATATACAGAAAAATACAATTTTTTACCTTTCTAACACAGTTTATCTAACAATTTTCTGACAAATACTTTTTGAGCTATCAATTTTTTCAGTAACTTCAAATGTTTCATTTTCCGAGATTAATCTGTGGCAACGATTATCGAAAATCCCAGTCAGCAACGCATAGCTTTTTATTAAAGAGGATAATGTGCATGTTTGCCAACAAACTGGTTTGTTACGTGTCTACTCAACTTAAAGTATGCAAAATGTTGAGCTAAATTGTTTGAAGTTTCGCTAAATTTCTCCTAATTTTCAAGTAGTTAGAATATATTATATTATGTGTGGAAAATAATACACTATTATGAATTACTAACTCTGCAAGAATTGTTACTTTTTGCCTACAATTAGTTAAGAAATACGCCTTTACCTGAGAGCGTGACATCACTTGCACATTATCTATTTAAAATATGAAAGAGCTTAAAGAAATCCAGTATTATTGTACTCTTAGAAAAAGTGTAAACATTAATATTGTTAAATACTAAATTTAACAAAGAAATTATATTCACAATGTAATGTAAACAGAATTTGCTAAAATTGAGTTTTGAAATTATGTGATTTTTGATGCAAAACATTATTTCTCAAAAACATATAGTTCTTTTCAGAATTGGACAATATTTTCGATGCTGGTAAAATGAAAATTCCGCCACTCTGTCAAACTTAGTAGTTTTTAAAATAAAAATGAATATTTTACATGAAACAAATTACATCATTTTTTCATGATAAACCATTTTACTTTTAATCCATTTTGTTTTAACATCAATCTTTAAAAAAATAATGGAAAATTATACTGTTTTCTTTAAATCTAATTTTTATTAATAGTAGTAGAAAATTGTCTACCTAAATCCAAGGAGATTAAATATGCCTCCTTGGTTGATTCAAAAGCTAAAAAAGTTATTATCTAATGATTTCTAAATATCAATATTTGACAGACGATTTTTGGTTATAAAGAATAAATTGAATCATGAAGTTGAATATTCAAAAATATGTTTTTATTTCTTGGAAAATTTAGTTTAGTATTAACAAACCAGTGGAAACAATTTGCCTTTGTTGTTTTTGCCTACGTTATTTATTTTTATCTCCAAACACATTTAAATAAACTTACTGTGCCGTTTAAAGCACTTATAGTAATCTTTGTAATATGCGAAAAAAAATCACATCTGCCAAAACTGACGTCACTTTCGGATTTCAAATTATAGTGAGTGAATCTGAAATTGATTTATAAAAATATTGTCCATATGTAGTTTCTTTGAATGGCAACTGGAAAGAAATTGCATTAGCAATTGAAAAGAAAATTAGATTTTTGTAGTGATAAGCTACGGGAGATGTTTGAAAACAGTGGTAAATAATGGTCTGAGAAATTTTTAAAGTTGACAGTAATTTTACTCGTGTTCTAAAGCATGCGATCAAGTTTCGTTCAAATCAGACAAAAACTGTAGATTTGTATAAGGAACATACATACATACCAAGAACGGCTTTTATATATATAGATTGCCGCTGGAAAGTTCATACTTTGAGTGTCCGGAGTAAAGATTTTGTACTGTATATGTTGCAATTTCATTAGCTTATAAAAACATTCGTAGAACATATGAAAAAGATATGTCAAGCTATATTTCTGTAACTAAAGTAAACCATTTTTAAACATTACCTGAATTTTCCTATTTAAAATAGTCTCTCTTGTAACTTTTTCCAGTTCTCTTTCATATAACTTAGCTCTTAAGGATTTCATTGCTAATTGCCTGTTTTTATGCTGATCTCGTTCAGTTTGGTTCTCAACCATCAATCCTGAAAAAGAAATATATATAATTCAGGCAGACACACAAGTACACTTAATGTGATAATCTAGACTGGGAGTCTTCAATATATGGCCTGCATTCTAAAACATGTGAGCACCATCAATAGAGCTTTGCCACAGCTGATTGAACAAGACATGCAACTGGCCAACATACAAAAATCAGAATACTAGATAGTTAATTAACTCTGAATCAATTCTGTATATTTAGAACAGTAATTAGCATATTAACAATAGTTAAGATTTATGTAGCTAGATTTTTTTTTTCTGAAAATCATTTGTAGCTATTGATTATGGGCTGATTATCAAAAACAACTTAAGGTGCTCATCAGTTAGTTTGGATCTGTCAACAATTTTAATAAATTTTATTTCAGAAGTTTTCCATGAAAAAAAGTAATTCTGAACATTGATAAAAACCACACTACAACTGTTTAAACTGTGTCATGGGTAACTTCTTATAAATCTCTAGAAATGAACATTAATCCTATCTATGTTTAAAAATATTATTACATTGGAAAGAATCACTTCCATTTTCAATTTTTGAGTGTTGAAAGATTAAAAAAAAAAAAAAAAAAAAATCCAATATCATTTAAAATTGTGCAAGTTCTGTAAAATAGCACTATAAATTTGAAAAGAAATTTATGTTTCATTTTTGTTTTAGACAAATTACTGTGTGCTGATTTGATTTGTTAGGTTTTGGCTCACCTGAACATGGCCTTACAGTATACATATAAAGATACCCCTGATGTAGACTAATGAATACATTGTTCACTCAAAATATATTAATTTCCCTTAGAAACATTGATTTGTATTCTGGACTATAACACACACATAAACTTTAAGAATACATTGTCTAATTTTTGGATATTTTCAGCATATAACACACATTGCATCTTTGCAAAGAAATCTTTATGAGATTTGTAGCAAATAAAAATAAATATATAATAATAATACAGCACATTTAAAAGCTAGTATTTTTCATGCAATCTGATTAAACATGGCATATCAATAAAAAAAAAAAAAAAAAATAGCATATTTTTTATTGTAGAAATTTCAATTTTTATAATTTGTTTTTCATGATTTTTATCTATCAATTTTATAACCGGCATATAACATACTGTAAATTTTGATCAATTTTCTTGTATCAAAAGTGTGTATTATACACCAGAATATATGAGTATCAAATATAGTATGCCTTTACAGTCTAGAATTATTTCTGAATGAAAACAAACACATAAACACTAGAGATGAGTTCGGGTTCTTTTTTTATACCACGGGCCTGTTACCGCAAGTATGCAATAAGAAAAAATAATAATATTTAAAAATTGTTTTAAAAGTAATATTTAATTTTTAAACAACTTCTTAAATAGAAATAACTATTAATCCCTAGCACACAATTAATTTTATGAAAATCTAAATTCCATTTTATCAAAAGAGAAGTTTGGTATCAAATAAAAATATACTTCATATTCGATCTCCCTCAACAAGCAAATCTGATGGACACAGTAACAAAATGTATGAAATTTGCAGAAATCACTATTTATATGATGAAGAATCTAATAGCGTTTTTCAATTTTCTATAAAATATGTACATCTTAAACTATAATCAATTCCTTCCTCATAACAATGTGATTGTCATGTCCCTGAAAATCAGCTTAAATTAAACATTTTTCATCTTTATCTGAAAGATCCTGTGGTTTAATAGGAAAAGAGGAAACACTGCTTGATTGCTTTTTATCAGAATAACAATGCATGGCAATTATATGTACTTACTGATGAATGAAAGTGACTTTGTAAATGTGCAGAGCAATGTTTTAGCATGAGCAGAGTTCATGATGAAAAATAGATATATAAGAATCACTAACGTTATTTTTATATAAAGAGCGAATAGAAGACTAAAAAATTCGCAAATCTTCTCAAAATAATGCTTGTTGACTAAAAACAGAGGAAAATATTCTTTTTGTGGCAGATCTTAAAAAAAAATATATGTAATAAATGATTCAATAAAAAGATGGCGTACTGTCACAAATGAAAATCGAACTAAAAGTAAATTCACTGTTCACATCTCTTCTGATTGGCACCATATCCACGTGTTGTTGCCACTAATGCCAGACATAAATGTACAAATATTACTAGAATAGAAAAACACTTTCTGTTTTCTCTTCATTCTGATCAAAATAACATTAAATTTACTTGAAAAAAATACATAATTTTAAGGAAAAAAAATTCTTTTCATTTTTTCTATATGTGAATAAATAAAATGTCCAGTTTCAGAGAGAATGAGCCCGAGTTTGAAGACTGATATCAAAATCAAGACTGAACCCGTCTCTTCTCTAATACACACATGGTTTTTCTTCTCACCCTAAGATTAAAATTTTCCGAATCAGGTGAATAATTTTGCAAGGTTTTATGTATATATTTGAATGTTACTTGAATACATTATTAAATAATATATATTTTTTTTAAACTCAACATTTAGGAAAATTTTATATTTAATTTTAGACGTGGGACATGATAAGCCAAATAACTTACTGCAAATGAATATTAGAATATGAAATTGAAATACCTGTAGGTTTGTGATAGATTCGAACACAACTGTCTGTAGTATTTACATGTTGTCCACCTGCTCCACCAGAACGTTTAAATACCAATTCAATATCATTTGAATTAATAACTATGTCAATCTAGAAAAATATAAAATGCACAATTAATCTGAAAGATAACATGTTAAAAAAATATTAGAATGTTGAATGCTGTATTTGATTATTTTGAATTCATCTTTCTTAAATAGTATGATTTTAGATTTTCTAAAATGTCCAAAAGTTGTAAAATTTGAAATAAGGATAGAATAATGCCTATTGCTGTAACTAAGTAATTACCTAATTGTAATGAAGTAAATATTTAATCAGGGTCTCCCTAACTGGAATTTATAAATAAAATAATTACAGTAGCATTTGAATTCAAACACATGAAAATATATCAATAAAAAATGTTTTAAATCAAGTTTTTTTTTTTTTTTTTGGGGGGGGGGGGGGGGAGGGATTTTATAATTAAATAAATCTGTCAACTTACACACTGGAAAATGTATTCCATTTAATATTTTTAAATATTAAAATGCAACTAATTAAGTATGCAAATCTATAATCGTTTAGTATTGTTATAAAAAGAAAGAGTTTTATGCCAATTTAGTTTATGTTAAGAAGATCATATTATATAAAACATATCCGAATTATGATTTTGCTAATAAAATGTAAAGAAAATCAAATTATAAAGACACAAATAAATGAAATCTTACATCTGCAGGTTGAGGTAGAACTGCCACAGTCATTGTACTAGTATGAATCCTTCCAGCTTTCTCTGTTTTAGGTATTCTCTGGACTCTGTGTACACCAGATTCATACTTTAGAGTTTTATAAGCATATTTGCCTGAAATAGCAATATGGCCATCCCTCAAACCTCCTGGAAATAAATATATTATTTAAAAAACTGATTTTGTCACTACCATAACGAAATATAATTACAGAATCTATAAGAAGAATCTTTTCTAATTTTTTACCAAAAAAAAGCCTATAATATGCAGGGACTATGCTAAGAAATTCATACTATTAGCCAAATTTGGAAATCTAAGTCAATTTCCAAAAACTTCAATTTCCCATTGTTCTGGAAGTCTCAAAGATTCAAGTTGTAGATAGATTGAAAATGAGATCCCGAGTTGCCACTAGATTCAGTTTTGGGAGTTTATTTCAGGTCTCATTCAATATGTAAATCACAGAAACGATTATGTCATCACAGAATTTTTAATTCAATATTTTATGAAACTTTGTAACATATTTGTGAAAACGGGCATAATCATGAATGGAAAGTTGTTCATTGTGTTGATGTTTTCTTCTTTCATGCATTAATGAACAATTGTGCTTTTATTTTTTTACAGTAAGTGCACAATTTTGTGCATTTTACAAAAACAATAATTTACTCAATAATAAACAAAATAATTTATTTAAAAAATACTTTAAGAAATTTTAGTGACATTATTGCTACTTCTAACTGATCGGCATAGAAATAATAATTCGCCAAATATTTCTCCAAAATTGAATTTTTATCACTGCTTTTCAGATTTATTTGCATTTAGTGAGGTGGCGAATTCTTAGTGCAATCCCTGCATATATATGAAAATACTATTTAAAAAAAATTTCTTGAATGAAAGTTATTTAAAATATATCTTTCAAATGTTTTTTTTGGTACTTACGTATTATCCGTGCCAGTTTTAAGCCAACTGCGCCAGGCATGGAACCAATATTACTAATTATAGTAATCCTTATATTTTGTTTTCTTGCAGCATGGTACATGCCTGGGAATAATCTATAATATTATTCCTTCTTATGTACTATGATGCTATTTACCATTTATTAATTTTACTAAAATAATGTTATTTACTATTTTTAACAATGTTATAAATTTAATAAACATGCATTACATTTTATTTATTTTATATTAATTACCATTTTTAACAATGTTATTTGATAATGTTAAATTACTGCATTTGAAAACATAATTGGCAACGATAAACAAGATTGGTACTTGGCAACCATTTTTGGCGACCAATCTCCTGGCACGGATAATACGTAAGTTGTACCTTTTTTTTTCCCTTTCAAAACTATAAAACTGATGAAAATTCTCAACCATTATTAGTAATACTATTTAAAAAAAAAAAAAAAAAGAGAGCTTTTAAGTGATGAAAAAAAATGTCATGGCTAAAGTAATGATAAAGCAACTGAATACATTAAATTTATTGCTTTCCATCATTAGTTTGCAGCATATTCAAATTAGTTACTAAATAATCACTCTAATTATGTTTAACAAATAACACATACTAGATACACCCATCAAAATTCAAGAAAAGAGAATATTTCAGGAAGTATGTCACAATTAAAATTTATGAATTAAAAAAAATTGAATTTTTAATGCCTTTGAAGAAGTGTAATTTTAATATTCTTGACTTTAAAACCTCTTCAATTTTTTATTATTTATTATTATTATTATTATTATTATTATTTTGCTATGAGAAAATGGTATCAATAAAGATATAACAATCCTCATTAATTCCCTTTATAAGAAAACAGCATATTCATTCTGATTACTTTTTTCTTTACAACAATGGAATAGGCCAGTTGTCACCATTTAAAGTTACATTTTATTAAAAAATAAAATAATGAATATAATTTTTTTTCTTTAAAGCCAGTGCCAGCACATCCGCAAATGAACAGCTTTTAATTTAAAAAATATATATATAAATTGATTCCGTAGAAAGCACATCAGATTTTAAAAAGGCATTTTTTAACACTTTGGCTTGACCACTGGCATGTATTTTTCTGCCATAATGCACTTGTACTGCTGGAAGTCCTTTCAAATCTTTGCTTCCTGGCTGACTGACATGAAATGTAAAAGTTGTCATTTACATTTCATGTTCATCTTATAAAACCTGTGGTTAGTTCAGCATATAAGCTATTACTGTTGAATAAGTGTCAGCCTATCAGTGACATTTGGCTGATAGCGGTCATTCGGCAGCTAAAGTGTTAAATATATAGATTTTCAAATAATGAAATTTATAAAAAAAAAATGTTCAAACAGTCTTAACAAGTTTGTATTCAATAGCATAATGGAAATCTTAGAACAAAATCCAGTTAATAATAATATCCGTTTAAATTTTCGCCAATTTTCTAAGAAATACCCTTTTATGAATGCTCTAGTTGTAAAATAAATACTATTTTAATTGTGACTTGTGCCTTGTTCTATAATTTTTAAAATTACTTCATACTGTATTAAGTAAATCTGCTATATATTTAAAAAAAAAGATTTTTTCTTCTATTTTTATGCTATCAGTATTGCTATTTGATACAGAAAGCATTAAAGCATTGCAGAGTTTATTGCAAATGCATTATTTTTAACTGCAGTTAATCATATATATATAAGGTCTACACAGTGTAATTGTAAATTAATCATGCCCAATTGGGGTGTTCAGAATCAAACTGGATCAAGTTCATAAAACATTATCGAGGGGTATTTTGAAATAAAGTTAAAAAGCTCTCATGCCTTACATTGAGAATCATAGAAGATTAGTGCCATTTGTTGCTGAAATTTTCAATTCTGGAATTGGTTTGTTACAGCACTGAACAAATTATTGTTTATAGAATAAGAATTGAAGAGTCCAATGTAAAAAGGGGGCAACTCCACTTTTGGTGTAAATTTTACTTTTATAATAGGAAACAGTACCAAAAAGATGCTCTATTGATTGCTGCAAGAACGATGCAGATTTGTTTGAATGCTTATACGAGATATGTTTATGCTTCTTTTATCAATTCAGTGCAAGAAGTAGGCAACTTTTACTGTCCCCTGAAGAATTTGTAAAAATGGAGCTGCCCCTTTATACACCAGACTGTTCAATTTATATCAATCTTGGTTGAACCAAAAAGTTGATTGATCCACTTTGGTTCAGAACTCTTCAATTATAAACATGCGAAAAAAACTATTAAAAAGCCTAAATAATTCATCAAAATGAGCTATATTTTAATAAAAGTAAATAGTCTATTTTGGTTCAGAATGATTTACATTATTAATAAAAGACTAATATGAAAAATATTAGTTTTGAAAGTAAAATTTACAAACCTATCCCAGTTGTGTCATATTTCAAAATATCACATGTCCATCCTTTTCTCTGAACAAAATTACAATACATATCAAACATATCTTTAGTGAACAGCATAGCCTCTTGTCCACCAACTCCAGGAGCTAGTTCCATAATGATATCTTTATCATCAGCTATTTCATTTGGTATTAAATAGTGCAATACCTATAACAAAATTGTCAAAAAATATACAGTAGAGTAGATATTCAATTTTACAAAACTCGAGACACTATGAACTAGAAAATGGTCTTAAAAACACTCCTATAGATAGTTTGTAATTTTTCGCTTCCATTTACGAATTACAAATCAGGAAACTCTCTTTTTTTACAAAATCAGTTTAGTTCATCAAAACTCAATATAAAAAGTCAAACAAACTTTCATTTATTTTCAGGCAGTAGTTGCAAACTTTGCCAAACACAATAAAGTCAATACTAGCTTGCTTCGCCTGCTAGCAGGCCCCTAATTTACATCAGGGCCTCGAATCTATGGAAATCCATTAGTTCCAGCTTCTACTGCCAGGGAGCACAATCTGTCCTATATGAACCTCAGGCACATGTCTTCGCTGTTTGCGGCACCGTATAGCAGGCATGCTGCGCATGCACTGCAAAATCCATTAGTTCCACCTTCTGCCGCCAGGGGCGCAATGTGTCCTATACAAACATAACCAAAATCTGTAAAGTTGTCGAAATCCAGTCGAATGAGCCAAAATCTGTCTTAATCGGGCCCATAGAACCCGACATAGGAAAGCGCCCCTTGGTGGTGAGACTTGGAACTAAAATCAATAAGTCATGTCGATGTTGAGTTGAATAAACTAAACCGCATCGTGATGGGACCCATAGAACCCGATTTAGCTGCAAAATCCATTAGTTCCACCTTCCCGCCAGGGAGTGCAATATGTTCTATACGAACATAACTGAAACTTTTGAGGCTGTTGATGTTGAGTCAAATGAGCCATACCTCGTCATGATTGGGCCCATAGAACCAGAGATAAGAAAGTGCCCCTGGTGGTGAAACTCAGAACTAAAATGCAATCTGCTCTATACGAACATAACTGAATTCTTTGACGCTGTCGATGTTGAGTTGAATGAGCCATACCTCGTCGTGATTGGGCCCATAGAACCAGAGATAGGAAAGTGCCCCCTGGTGGTAAAATTCAGAACTAAAATCTATAAGTTCTATCGATGTTGAGTCGAATAACCCAAACCGCATGGCGATCAGACCCATACAAACCCAGATAATTTGAAATGAAATAGCGAAATCCTTAGCTTTTTCTATACAAAAATGCTAACATGAGATTTTGCTAACATAAAAAATTATGGTCAGAAATAGAAATTTTTTTGAAACACTGAAATCCCAGGCCTTTATAAGCAAGGATGCATACTTTTCAGAACCCAAAATCCTCTACTTTAAATTTTTTTATATAGCCTATAAAAAGAACAATCAATTTCAAATGCATCATTTTATCAAATCACCTTATTCCACAGAAAGCGAGGTCATGTGTCATCCGGAATAACCAGATGTAACTGCTACGAAAGGTTTTGTTAAAAAAGTGAATCAATTAATTAAAAAAAATAATGATATTTAGGGTTTATCCGTGAACAGACACACACACACACACACACACAGATGTACGTTTCTGAACATTAATAATAATGATGATGATTGCATAACAAATAGAAAATGGAATGTGGTGGGAACAGTGACTTTCCCCTGCCCTCTTTTTCTTTACTTCAGTAAGTATTGTTAGAGGTGAGTGAGACATTGTTGTTAAAGGGGCAATGCCTTTAATTTAAAAGAGTGTGCTTGCTTCTAATTGTCGAAACATCAGTTGAGGCTCACTGTGGAGACACAAAAAGTTTTTGTTTTTTGTTTGTCTGTTTGTTCCGCGATAACTACTGCAAAAATGATACGATTAGGTTGATTTTTGGTAGGTATGTTGGCAAGGTATCCGGAGTTAGCTGTATAGTTTTTAGTTACATTTGGTTCATTCGTTCGAAATATATAGAACATTTTCTTTTAAGTCATAATGCTTTTTAATAGGAAGTCAGACGATTTTTTCATTTTGAAATTCATCGAAAAGAAAATCATGCATTGGGATAGTTGTAAATGGTAAATTATGATGCGAAATATCTACGAAATTGAGATCTTAATATAATCCAATTGCTTTGAAAATTTGCCAATGTATTTATTAGAATTTTGAAATTAATTATATAAATTATTGGGAAATTTTACACATTAATTTGAAAAATATAAAACATTTTAATTTTTGATTTTTTAGAAAAATTTCCAATGCATTTCTTTTTTATTCTCTTTCATTAAATGGTTGCCAAGCAACTATATTTCAAAGAATATCAACAAAAGAAAATTTAAGTGAATCGCATTATTCTTTACTAGCTGACATGCCCGGCGTTGCCCGGGCCCGTGATAATAATCTTAAAAATACCTAAAATCAATGTTGAATGATTTTACATTTTTAAATGAAAATCTATCCAAACGAACTGAACGACAGTCGTTATAGTTATTGCCGATTTAATTTTCGACGTTTTGATATATTAAACTTTCAATTCTGACCAAAAGTTCCTGAGGAAACCTAAATAATATAAAGCACTCCCCCACCTTTCCTCTTTTAAACTCAATAATATACAGAATTGGCCAATTTATTAGTCCTATTCGAAAAATTTTTCCAAAACCTTGTTTCTACGATGATTATATTAAAATTAAATAAAAATCATGCACTCGTGGCATCATAATTCACTTTTACATTTTGACAAAATAGTTTACCTTTCTATAATTTGTGACTCGTGCTATAGCCAGTATATGTCAGGACACATGGCCGTTGTCATTATCTTTTTACGCGTGAAGATTTCGCTATGGTACTCCATTGTGAAATTTGGTAATTTTTGAAATTCAATATTTGAAAAACGGCATAATCATTAGCTTTGAAATTTATATCAAGAAAAATACAATTTTTTACCTTTCTAACGAAGTTTGTCTAACAATTTTCTTACAAATACTTTTTGAGCTGTTAATTTTTTCAGTAACTTCAAATGTTTCATTTTCCAAGTTTAATATGTGGCAACGATTATCAAAAATCCCAGTCGTCAGCAACGCATAGCTTTTTTATTTATTAAAGAGGATGAGTTGTATTTGTTTACATTCAACTTAGGTCAAGAAAAGATTTGGAAGGAAGTTGAGTTGTATTTCTTCATCAAACGGTATTATGGTAAACTTTAATTGTCTTACAGGTCCTGGTGCAAATTATTTTTTTGACACCAGGCAGCTCTCCAAAAAATCATTCACGGAAAACTTACTTTACAAACGATTTTCTCCATGGTTTAATGGTTTAATATTTTAAACCTTCACGATGAATGAATCTTTTTTTTTTGTTTACTTTCATGGATAGAGAATTTGAACTGCGAAGCTAATTTCAACTGAAGTTATTGCAGAATACATACATAACTGAACGTAAGTCCTCTCTCAAATATTAATTTATTTTGAACGATCTTTCTAAAAATTTAACTTTCACGCAGTTTCATTCGAAAAAATAATTTTGAATAAAAATGGCCGCCTGGTATGTGAAAAAGTGATGCTGGCATCCCGGAACTGTTGATGACAGTCACATGACTTAGGCTTTTATTATAGAGATGCAAAATTTTATTAACAAAATAGCTAATTTTTGGGTGATTTACAAAAGTTTATTCAATTTCAGCAACATATGATGTTTAGTGATTGAAAAATAAGTATTCTTTTAAGGATAGGATAAAATGTCCTGGACAAATTGTGGTGGTTGGTTAACAAAGGTAAACCAAAGGAAGAAAGGTTTGAAGATGATGGAAAAATTCCCGAAACTAAAAAAAGCATTAACAATAGTTTCTTTTGAAACATTGCACCAAGCTTTATTTATCATATAAATTGCTTTCAGCACCTCTATTTTTGTTTCTTTCTTGTCATCTGAATTAATGATTTTTATGCTTCACAAGCACCTTCCAGTATTTAGCTTTAAATGAATGAATAATTCCTTGGTCTAATATTTGAATTTTGAATGTAGTGTTAGGTGACAAAAAAAGTTATTTGATATATTTATGACAAACAGAACGCACATGCAAAGGGACATTGTCTAAAATAAGCAGAACTTTTCTTTTGGCTTTTTGCATCTCTTTGTTAAATCTAAAATTCATCCTTCAAAAAGACATTTTGTCATTCAAGCTTTGCAATTATGTCTGTACACTACAGGCAAAGTTTTCATTACAGTTTTTGGGATACATCATAGAATCTTTGCTTTTTCAATTACAAGAGGTTTTTGCCTTTCAGAGCCATCAACATTGCAGAATAATACTAATGAAAGTTGATCTTTGCCCCTTTGCCCACCATGATAAATTTCTTTTTTTAAAGTTTTATCAGACAAAAATGGGAAAACAATCCAGTTTCATCCATGTTAAATATATCTTTTTGATTGTAATCCTCAAAAACTTTTGAGTTTTTGCTCTTCCATTCTTTGTTTCTTCTGAAACAGAGGCTATTTCTCCACATAATTTTTTAACACTATTTCATATCTTTCTCTGAATTTACTCAATCAACCATCACTTAAATGAAAGTCTTTATATCAAAGTTTTTCAGGAAATGTATTTGCTTTTTCTTGCAAAATTACTTCCACTAATAGGGATGTTTTTGGATCTTGTATCTTTAAACCATGAAAATAACACTTCCTCTGCATCTGCATATTTCACTGTGCATATATGTTTAAATGATAAGGAAACTTACCCTTTTCGAATATTTTAAGAATTGTTTCTCGATCTTTCAATAATTGTGTTGAGAGTGCTACTTAAAATCTGACATTTTTTCAGTACATTGCTTTTTTTAACATTATTCTCAATGCATTTAAAATTTCAGACAAGCAATGCCAGAAATAGCCAGCGTACAAAGAGTTTTAAAAATTAACACTCTTAATTATTTTCAAAGAGTTTTAAAAATTAATATACGATAAATTTACAGGTAAAGCAAATTTCAATGAAATCAGTCGAGTAAAAAAGAAACATAATCCAGTTCAGCTAAGCTGTCGACCCTCTGTCAGTCTTAAAACATTGCCCTTTCCCCAAATCTTTCTTCGTAAGTATTATAAAAATTTGATTGGCTGTAGAGAAAAAGATTAAAGGTTACATCATGGAAAAAATATCTGGTATTTAAGAAATAAAATTCTATTTCCCATGCCATTTTATAAGTAAAAAAAAAGAGTGAAAAATTCCCTATATCGTTTTTTTTGTTATACCATGCTTTTTATTATAAATATTTCATTATATCGTTTCAAATTCAGTATTCTTTAACATACAGATCAACTAATTGGTTATGAGCATTTTGTTATATTGCAATTTGTTATGAAGTGCTTCAACTGTAATATATATCAATTACAAGACAATTTGAGTATATTTATGCAAGTTAGAGTATGGACAGACAGTTCATAAACACTTTTTCAACTACATTGGAAAATGTTAAAAAGCATCTTGTATACTGAATAGTCAAGCTGTGCATAATCTTTTAATCCCTTGCATCAAGGGTTTTAATCCCTATTCTTGAAATTGTAATTTTTCTCAAGTGTAAAGTAAATATTTCAATCATAATAACTTAAAGGAATTTAAATACACTGGAAATGTCTTCTTAACTTCAAAAGTGTGCCTGCCTTTGCAAAAAAATCCTTTTGGCACCATTGACACGCTGGTGTAACTTTGGAGATTGGAATAAATCTAGTGATTTTATTCTGTAATTCCTGTTTCATTTTCATTTGATCTTTACTTACTTCAGTTGATTTTTACTTACATACAAGTATTACATAATAAATAATAAATATTTACAAGCATTTTGGGCAGAAAATTTTGGATCACACCAAAATTTTATTTCTTGTGACATCTTTTTGAAATATATTTACAGAGACAAAGAGAAATCTGTGATACCTTTAAGCACGTGTCTTTGGTCTATGCTTACTGCACCTAATGGGAAACTTATCACTGAATTTTAGTCAACCAGTTTAAAAACTTATGATAAGAATCTTAAATATTCTAGTATTATGAACATAGTATTGGTATGCCATCATAATCTTGATACTCAGCATTGTATTAACATTTGAACTATAAAAGTAAATAAACAATTAACAGTAATACTAACAATATTTTACACTGATTACTAATTTCGGCATTATCAATAAAGCAAAAGACATTTTAAAGCATAAATTTTTAAAGTACTGTCGTATGGTTATACAACATTAAATATCTCATACTAAAGTGTTTTTATAAATCACTCACAGATGATTTCAAAACATCTAATTTTTCTTCCAAGTCTTCTTTTTCTTTTTCTGCAACAGTTACCATTTCATCATTTTTTTGCTTCAGCTCTAAAAAAACGAAAAAAAATACATATATACATATTAAACAATTTTTAAGATAAGTTATTCCAATATGCAGGATATTAAATTACCTGAAATCTTGTTGTTATACTTTTACAGAAAAAAAAATTAAAAGTGATAAAAAATAAAATTTCTTAAATAGTTCCAATTTAACATTATTTTAGGTACTTGTTTGTTATAGTGGCCCCCAAGAGGAGCAAGTGACAGAAAAAGTTAGTTTGTAAAGTCTCATCAAGTAGTTTGCAGTCCTGTCCCAAAGAAACAGCATGTGTTTAGATTTTCGTTGATGTTTCAGAGCATATTTTATGTTTTTTAAAAATTTCACATTGCATTGTTTTTTTTTATCAGATGTATTTATTTTTATAAATATGGCAACAATCTTTGATTTATCTGGTACTGAGATGGGTAGAATCTCATTTTTTTTAAAGCGAGAGCTTTTTACCCAACAAACAACTATGTGAAAATGGCCATGATATGAAACTGTATGTTATTAATTTTGAAACTACATGGAGACGCAATGTAAAAAGTTGTACAAACAAAAAAAAAGAAATCTCTGTTTCAGAAAATGGTTTAGTTCTTCGTTAATACTGCTTTAAGGTTTATGTACTGTTGGACAGATGAATTAAAATTCATAAAATGGTGCGGTGTAAGAAGAAACTAAAATATGAAAATGCAGTAATTTATTGGAATAGTTGTATGAGAGAAGTGTGTTCCTTACAGCTAATATAAAGATTTAATGGCCGAATTGGTGGTGCCATTAAAACAGTTGAGACTGATGAAAATTTGTTCATACAATGAAAAGGCATCAGCAACAGGGTACTCCCACAAGAATGGATATGCCGGGATAATGGCAAATGCTTTCTCGTTCAAATTTCAAATAGAAATGCTAGTACTTTAATGAAATAAAATTTGTGAACATGTAGAAGAAGGCTCAACAATATACACTGATTGCTGGAAAGGATATAATTCAGAGGAGTTTGAAAAAGCAGATTACAAGAACTTTACAGTTAACCATAAGTACAATGTTGTTGTATGCAACAATAGGTGTTCACACACAAAATGTTGAAATAATGTAGGGTTCTGCTAAGTAGCACAATAAAAACCAATAAGACACAGCTAGCCATAACCTCGAATCATATGTTATATAATTGATGTGGAGAAAATACGTAAGAGAAAAAATGTTTCTGATAAATTATTGAAAGCAATTTCAGAAATATGGTCCATAATGTATGGCATAATATAAAAAAGTTGTTATTCTTGTAAAACATTCTAAAA
This sequence comes from Maratus michaelseni, assembly GCA_963931845.1. Lineage (NCBI taxonomy): Eukaryota > Metazoa > Arthropoda > Arachnida > Araneae > Salticidae > Maratus > Maratus michaelseni. The sequence goes on from OZ007595.1 coordinate 124,970,753, forward strand.
AAATGCTATGAAAGTTTATAATATATTCTTATTAATTTAAAATATCATATTATTTAATGCTATGTACTATTTATTTTTATATCTCTATTATATGTTCACGCTTCAAAGCTATGGCAAAATTGACTGCAACTCTAGCATAATCATAAATGTGGGGGCTGCTATAACAAGGAAGTACTTTATTTTAAAATAATGAATTATTATTACTTAACCCATTAAGCGCCATTGCTCCTATTTTGGGAACATTGCTTTATGATTTTTTTCTAAAGTGAGTATTTTATATATTGTTAAAAGGTTCGTGTTATTTGAATTTTGAATATAATAGACGACTTCTGAATTTTTTTTTTAAAGTTTCATTAAAATTTTTTATTTTTTAAAATGAGTTAAAAAAGGTGAAAAATAGCTTTTTGGCCGTACTCGAAAGAAAAAAAAAAACCCTCTATAATAAAAATTATATTTTTTAGTTAAAATATGTTTATAACAGTGTATTATATTAAACAACATCAATCCGGAATTAGTATGTATAATTGATCAATCACAATTACCGAAAGCATAAGTTGTTCCCAAAATGGGAGCAATGGCTCTTAATGGGGCTAATGTTTTTGAAAATTTGTACATATGACTCCGTGCATTTATGGTATTTATTTTTCAGTTTATTAGCTATAAAAGGGATAATATCATTCTGAAACTAATATTTAAAGAAGATTTCAAATAAATTAGTCCAACTTTTACATTTATAATAAAAAAACAAAATGAAATTACCAGTTCTATAAGCATTTTCACTATCCATCTCTTTATTTTTCATCATTACATTATTTTTTATTCTGATTTTTTTACATGGAAGATGATTGAACAATTTTTTAGATTTGGATGATTTTTCGGCTGTTCCAGAAATCGTTTTTTTTTTTTGTTTTTTTTTGCCCCCTGATTGCAGTATTGCAACATACAAGGAAGATATCTTCCTCATATGTATGTCGCATAAATTATTTTCTATTACATATGTAATAGAAAATAATTTATGCGACGATTTATCCCATGTTATATTTGGTGAAGTAGAACTTTCCGTAAATTCTAAATCAACAGACAATCAAGAAATATCTGATTTAGAGTTTAAAACAGACAAAGTATTAAAAGCAGACTTGATATTTCAGATGAAAGTTCAGATGAATCTTCAAATCAGAATATGGAAAAACTAAGCAAAAAAAAAAAAAAGTTAAAAAATCAATTTTAGAAAACGCAAAAAAATAATATAATGCTGCATAAAAAATGTTCCATCATTTTCATGTAAAATAGTAGGACAGAAATTATGTAAATGGGAAAAATAAAGAGATGGATAATGAAAATGCTTATGGAATCGGTAATTTTATGTTTTATTTTTATTATGAATGTAGATGTTGGACTAATTTATATGAATTATTCGTAAAATATTAGTTTCAGAATGATATTACCCCTTTTATAGCTAAAGAATAGTGAAATAACAACCATAAATGCACGGAGGCATAAGTAAAAATTTTGAAAAAATTTACCTCCATTTTGAGCCATTGCTCCCATTTTGGGAACATGCTATTTTTCTTAAATATTGGAATTTTTTTTTATTTTTTCTTCAGAAATACTTTAAAGACTTCCTATTCATAAAGAAAAAACAACTGTTCCATAAAAAAATAGTTTAATATATATAGCGGCGCTTAATGGGTTAATAGAAAAATCCACAGAATTGCTTTTTCAAATTTCACCCTTCATACTTTTTTATTACTGGAAAAAAGACGCCTCCCACCAATCTGATTTAAAGACCTTTTGTTTTTACTTTTGAAAAACAAATATAAACTAGCCCTAAAAATGATTCTTGTACCTTGGAACAAGATCTTGGTCAGCCCTGATTTGCACATCTTATACACAAAGCCCTTGAAAGTATTTCATACAAATTCCATTTGACTTTTAAATAAAATTATATAGAATAGTATACAGGATTATAGTACAGCATTACTTCTTCTAAGGCACTATTATGACCTTACAGTATAAAAAAATTTCTACAGAATGATAGATAAATAGTTCTGACAACATTATTTTTTTTTAATGGAATGACAGAAATACAAGTCTATTTGAGTAATAGAAAGCTAAAAAGTATTCTTCATACTCAGTTTATGTTTAATATTAAATTTTAACAGGGAGACAAAATAAAGTGGTTTAGGGCATTGAGAATACGTCATATTAAGCAGTACATATTACTTTTAATTAATTTTATATTAAATAGGGTTGTTGAATGTGTTAAAGTGTTAGGAACAGATGTCACAGATGTATGGGGGTTGGAGTAATTTTTGTTATCATACTATTTTAGCAAGAAAATACTGTTTTCGTTTTATGTCTGTTAGACCTAGCCTGCAAAAACAGCATGTTAATTTTATTATGAAACAGATTATTTTATTATAAAACACACACAATTTTATTATAAAACACACATAATTTTATTATAAAAAACACACAATTTATCATAAAACACATACAATTTTAATTTTTTTTTTTTTTTTTTTTTTTTATCAAACACATACATTTATTTTATTAAACACACACATTTATTTTATTATAAAACACACACAATATTTTTCATAAACACACACAAATTATTTATTACAAAACATACACAATGTTTAATTTATTATAAAACACTCATTGTCAACACTACAGCTGACTCATTATAATACCAGAGGGTTTTGATTAATAAACACTGTCTGATCTACCAGCCAAAATCGCCGGGTTGCTATGCCAGGCAAAAAACAGCCATTTTGGTGCCAAAAAGAAACTCTGATGCATCTGTACCAATTGCTATATTATTACTGATAATGATTTGATACAACAAGACCAATACCATATGACAAGATGAGTACTTATAACATACTATAAAAGATTTTAGTCAAAAAATATTCATAATTTTGGTATTGGTATGGAGAAAATTTGGCACTTTTTGGTTATTAGGGCATCAGTAGAAATTTTGTGACAAAGAGTAAAATGTGGTTAATAATAATAAGAATTGGAACAGATGCTTTACACTCATGCACCGATGTTTGGCGCAATTTTCAAGCCCGCGCCAAACCAATAACTTAATACAATAGCTAGGTTGCCATTAAAGGAAAAAATCCCCTAAATTTGGCGACTTTTTTCCTTGATTTAAAAAAAAAAAAACTGTGCGTGAGTGTATGACATCATAGCCTAATTTCATTTATTTACTATTTTCTATAACAGCATAAAAAGAAATATATTATATGCTATTGTAATGTAATACAATATAAAGGATGGATGGTTTATAGAATCCCCCACTATTTTTTTCTAAAATGTGGTATTTTATTCTATACAGATAATATCTACAAATCAAAAATTAAGATTAAAAGTTATTAAGTTGTAAAAAAAAAGCATTATTAGAGTTAATGATTTCCTCTCCCTCTCCTTTCTTATTTTCAAGGTAATTTTTTCAGAATTCTACCGGAATTAGTTAGTCATGCCATTATTATGTCAGGTTTCTGGTCAAATGATGATTAGTTAAATGGGTATTTACTGAATATATTTACGCAAATCATATACATATTCATTAAAAAAAAAAAAAAAGGCATTTAGAAACTACAAGGATAATCGTAAATTATACTATATGAATTGTATTGCAAACTAACACACGTTACATTGCAAGTTAAAGAAAAAGATTTTCCATTATTTATCATAGAAAGAGAAAAGTTCTCACAAAATCACCTGAAATAAATGCACAAAGCTCTTTTGATTCTGTATTTAGCAGTTCAATTTCTTTAGCTAAAGAAACAATATTTTCCATAGATTCACGATTATAGAAATTATTAACTGAAAAATTACTATTCAAATACTGATCTGTCAATGATTTCAAATAACTTTGTACTCTAGAATCTTCAAATGATATATTCTGAAACTGAGCTTTAATTTCGGCATTTTTAAAAAATGTCAAATGGAATTTTCTAAACTGTTTGTATAAAAGAGTGGAGAAACGAAAAAGCCTCATTTATTAAATTAGCAATGTTGGCAATATTTAAATGATTTAGCTGTCATGTAATTGACTTATTTATAATTTTGTTTAGCGATATATTAATAATGGATATATACAAATTTATTTCGGCAAACTTTGTTTCACGGAGGAAAATCCCTGCTTGTTGTTGTTGTTGTTGTTTGACCCTTCAGGCCCGGTGAGCAGCTTTCTATACCTATATAGCTGTCCTAATCCACATACCGTACCAACTACCGAGACCATAAACTATAAGAACCCGTCAAACCAGTCCTACACCGATATAACGACTACTGACAAGCCACCATAACTAGGTAACATCAAAACCAACTACTAATGTGACTATAAATCTCATTCAAAAACTGTGAAAACAAAGCCAGGTCTACACTTCCCTGTCTCCCCATCGCCGAAAAAATATCCTCATACCTCATACTCTGCGACACCCGTAATTTTCCAAACACCATATTTCGAATCCCTGAAAACTTTTTGCACCTCAAAACCAAGTGATCTTCAGTTTGTTCCTCACTTCCGCACAAGTCACACTTCACCTCACCTCTACCGAGAAACTTCCTCCGACGAACCAGAGTAAGAACAGTCTTAGTAAGGAAACGAGCAAAAATAACCCCACTCGTCCTCCGTAGATTGTGGTGCGGATGCCCGATATCCGCGTAATCCCAGCCACGACCTGAGTGATCATTCCAGTATTGCATCCACTCCCAGTCAGACTCTTTCCGTTTTTTCTTTTTCACGTCCACCATCCAATCCTCTGGAGAGAACCACGGTATATAAATATTGCTATACGGGCCCTTCCTAGCCAGCTCATCCGCACACTCGTTGATCACTATACCTTTATGACCTGGAACCCAAATGAAATCAATCTGATACTTGTCAGTACTTTTGCTGTTAATTTCCTCCCTAAGCATAGTGATGACAGTCACAGATTTACGATTGACCTTATCCAAAGCCGTAAGAACACTCCTAGCATCAGTAAAAAACATATACCTCCCACTCTCCACCGTATAAAACTTCATAGCTACCAATAAGGCAATCGCTTCAGCAGTAAAAATAGAGTTGATATTTGGAATTTTAAAAGCCATCCGACTACCTGTATTTTGGTTGATCATCCCAATGGCCGTGTTATTCTCCTCTTTGGACGCATCCGTAGCAATGAAAATTGCCTTGTCAATATGCCTCTGAGAAAAACTGTTGAACGAGTTTCTGATTACACCTTCCGGAAAATCTTTATTTTGGAAAGGCCATGTATTAACATAAATTCGAATATTCTCATTTACCTTTGTGCCCCACTTGTAAGTGATCATTTCCTCGACATCCGTGCTATACCCACTCAGACTGTTCAGCTCTCTGTGGATTAAATCCTTTGAAAGGATATCCGTGTAGTCTTTATGCTTGATGTCCAATATCGACCTTTTGATCGCCAGATATTCTCTTCTTACGTTGTTCCTCCAGACCCCACTTTCCTGCAACAATACCGGGATCGGGCACCACCTAGGCATACCACTAGCCCATCTGAGCCCCATATTGTAAATCACTTGAAGTTTGTGTCCTTCAGTTTTGGTAGAATGCATAAGAATTCGCGGATTCCCATCCAGAAGAGATCCCATCATACTATTGGTAATCTTTAAAAGGTACTTAGTTTCGGTACCCCAACTCATACCTGCAATAGTTTTGATCATGTTGAGCCTTTTGCTGGTTTTCTCTCGCAGCATATTTATGTGACTGTTAAGGTTACCTTGACAGTTTAGAAAAACCCCTAAAACTCTTAACTCCCCTGAGAAATCCACCTCCTGTCCTTTGATCTTAAATTTTTCCTCCTCACGCTCCTTCCACCGTCCGATCTTCATGATTTGGCATTTATTTGGGTTTACCTCAAGATTCCATGCATTCAACCACTGAATTATCCTGATAATATTCTCCTGTAGGATGTTCCTTATCCATTCCAGATTATCATGAAATCCGTATAAAAAAATGTCATCCGCGTACACCACGCAATGGATACTGGAATCACAAATCTCGAAGATGTCAGCGAGGTATATGGCAAAGAGAAATGGAGATAGAGGACTGCCCTGTAAAAGGCCTCTCTGGTACAAAAATGGATTCGACAGTGACCCTCTCCATTTAACCCGAATCCTAAGATCCTGCATCAGATTCCGTATCATGATACTCAGGTCAGCTCCGAGTCCCAGTTTTTTCAGTTTCATAAGCATCCCATCCCACCAGACATTGTCGTAGGCACCTTTAATGTCTAAGGCCACTAAATATCCCTTTCGTTTGGATTGCCTTGCTCTTCTCAAGTCTCTGTAAATTTTGTAGGCAGCCGCTTCACAATCTCTAAACGGTATGAACCCATAGTGATTCCTATGAAAGTATTTTTTTTCCATGCTCCAGTTTAGCAGAACCTCTAGTAACATCTTTTCAAAAATCTTCTTGCTTGTAACCGTCAGAGCTATTGGTCTATACCCTCTAATATCGTTCCTATTTTTTCCTGGCTTTTTGATGGGTAACATGATAACCTCCTTCCAAATCTCAGGTATTTTTTGAGTCTCCAGAATCTTATTATACATGCTCAGAATCTGATTCAATACACTGATTTTTTGTTTTTTGAAAAAGTGCATTGTGATTCCGTCTATCCCGGGCGTTGTTGACTTGCTTTTCTTAATTATTCTCTGTAACTGGTCCATTGTAAGCTTTGTGTCTATAGCATCGTCGCCCGAGAAATCTATGGGGATGCCTTCTGTGACCGGAGAGTTCTGGAATAGAATCGATAAGTAATTTGCTTGGGATGCCGCATCAGGTGGACAATTTGGAAAATTAAACTCAGTGTTCGTCTCGCCATTATTCAGTGTATTTATCCCACGGATGATCTTGTAAATTTGATACCCTCTCCCTGCCTCCCTGACCACCGAATCCCAAAACCTCTGATTATCTTTTTTGATCTGCTTCTTAAGCTTTGCGTTATAAAATTTATATTTGCACCATAAGTCCATCCGAGCCAACCGAATCGCCTTCCTATGGTAAAACCTCTTTAATGCCAAAAGCCGACGGGTAACAATCCCCCAACCCGGTGGGAGCTTACTGCCACTCACTGGGATCCTATCAGTATACTGACCCATAAACTTTGAAATTTCCTTGGACCACCTGTCCATCCCCTCTGCATAGACCTCATCCCCCAACCTCTCAACCGCTGATCCAACACACTGCCAGTTGACCTGCGTCCGAAATCGTTTCCCATCACTGCGGCCACCAGCAATTTCCTTAATCCCGATAGGATAATGATCCGACCCCATCGGATCCGAAAGCACATCCACTTGAAGTCCACTTGCTAAACTACTGGAAACGATAGTCAGATCCAGTAATGACCCTGCACCCCCACCTCTAAACCTAGTAACATGATCCAGATTCATTAAAATGGCGTCCGTACGATTAATCCAGTTAATCAAATTTATCAATTTCTGAGCTTTGGGGTTATTGTACCAATTTAGAAAGTTAATATTAAAGTCACCAACTATAATATAATGATTCCCAATCATATCTTTAATCCTGTTCAACCACCTAATGTCAGCAAAACCCTTCGGTGCATAAATGTTGATTATCGCGATCCAGCGATTTTTATACCATATTTTAATCCCTTGCGCCTCATGATCCCGGCTAGTATTGGGAAGATCAATAATTTGTACTGGAATCCTACTTGACACCGCTAAAAGTAAACCACCTCCCCCCCTCGTTAAATTGCCAGGTCTGTCAGCTCGAAAAATATTTCTGTTTCTAAAAACCAGCTTATGATTATTGTTCAAAAGCGTTTCTTGAAACGCCCAAACTATGCAATCCCGAAACGTACTAGTCCGCAGCCAGGGCAAGTTTGACCGAATGCCTCTAATGTTCCATTGATATAATAATGTATCCATACCACAATCAACAATAAAAACCACTTAAAATACACAAAACAACGAAAAACCAATAAAACTTCCAACACTTACCCCAACAGACAGTTTTCATAGACGTCCAGAAACAATACAGTCGTCCCGTCCACCAAGAAAAACAAACCATTAAAAACAGTGTAAAAAACCAACACAAACAACAGAGCTTATACATCGTCCGAGTCCGTAAGCATACTTTCATGTTCTAGAGTTGAAATTGAATGTTGTAACTGTCCTTCTTCCTGCTCGACTTCATTCATCAGCTTCATTTTCTTGTCTCTTAGGTGGTTATACAATTTTGATATCACGTCTCTTTTCGCTATTTTACTTTTTGTTGTCATTTCACTGTCTTTTGCTTCCGAATCCTTTTCTACCACATTTTCCGACTTTTGCTGCGACATAACCATCACTTCGCAAATATTTAACACTATGTCCATAATTTTGTTGAACTTTTCTTCCACCAGTATAGCTAACTTGTGAAAATTACTTTCTACTCGTTCGTTATCGACATTTGTTTTGATTTTTGCCGCGTAGGTGTTTGTTGCTTGAAAGTTGAATTGTCGTCGTGCTTCAGCCAGTGTAATGTGATTTTCACTTTTGTATTTTTGGATGTCAGCCTCTTTTTTTTTTATCTCGCAGTCGTTGTCATCAGCCTCGTGCTCTTTCCCACAGTTTGCACATCGTACTACCATATCTTTACATACTAACTCAGGATGATTATTTCCGCAACGCTTGCATTTCCTCTCGTTTTGACATTTATTCGATGCGTGATTGAAACTTTGACAAATATTGCATCGGCGAGGTCTGTCGACAAATAGTCGAATTTTTTGTCTCATATAGAACATTTTTACATACTCCGGTAGTTCATGTCCATATATCGTTATTAGAACCGTACCCGTAGGAATTACACGGCCTTCCTGTCTGGTAGTAAATCTTCTAACATTGCGAACTATCATTGAATTTTCTTCTTCAATCTCCTCCTGAATTTCTTTTACTGTAATGTCCGTATCGATTCTGAATATTAAAAATCGCGTTGTGATATTCTCATTCATTAGGTTATGTGTTACGTTCGTATCAAATATTTTTTCCTTGTTAACCACCTCACTTGCACATTCGTAGTCTTTCGTAATTAGCAACATTTTATTATTTCTAGTGTATCTGACAGTATCGATTTCTTTGTAACTCTGCAAGCTCTTTTTTATTTCCCGTTTCAGCTGGATTGGGTTGAGTTTATGAATTCCACCCTCTTGACTCTCAGTAATTATTACATATTCTTGTAAGTTTGGTATTATCTTGATTTGTTCTTTTGCTGTGCGTTCATCGTTCCAGTTGTATTTCTTGAATTCTGCACTGTCGAAACCTATACTTTCTTTTATGTTCACTTTCGTCCCCGCCATTATGCAAAACGTACCTGGAGACCAGACTAACTCTCACCAACTTTATCCACACCCTTCCGCTCCTACTCCCAAACACAAAAATTCAATCGCACCGAAATTGAAATATTTCGATACCCGAAGCCTTTTCCTCACCCGCACAGGAAAATTACCCGCAACGCGCACGTGAAACTCTCAGCTGACGCCAGAACGTCACCCACGCTCACCGGGCACCCTCAATCAAAATCCCTGCTTTGTTTATTCTCGATTGTCTGCTAAGTTTTGAGTCCGTTGCCAACGGGAGATTAGAAAAAAAAGAGAATTTCAGCTTATCTTCAGAACTAAAACACCTCAACTTATTCCTAGTATCGTTAAATTTTTCCGTGTACAACTTTAAAAATTTATACTGTAAACAAACAAAAAGTCTAATTATGGATGAGATTGAAGATTTTTTTAGTGTTTTCGACGATGAACCATCAAAAAAATCCGTTCGGAAAAACGATAGCAGCGAAATTAAACGTGAAAAAGATCCTAAACTGTGAGTAAAATTTGCATTTTTTTTTCAATGATGGAATTGCATAATGTATTGAAGATAAATTTGTGTTTTTTTTTTCATATTTACCTGTTATTATTGTATGCTATAGAACTTAAAGTTACTTGTTTCATAAAATTGTAATATTTAAGCAAGTTGCGTTCTTTTTTTAAATTATGTGTTATTTTACATTTATTTAAACTCGCACGTGTACTAATGTAAATATGATTATCAAATAGTATAACTTAACTATTAAAGTTATTGCGTAACTTATTTTACTGAGACAAAGGTATTTGCGTATCCTTATTGATTTATACTTTTCATCTTCGATAAGAAATTACGGTACTTTTCCAGTGTAGGAGCCTTGGTGTGTTTTTATTTAAAAAAAAAAAAAAAAAAGCTTGGCGCAATTCGGGCTTTAGCTTCAAAAAGTGAGATTTGTTGGCAAAGGATACAAACATCTATGAAAACAAATCTGATATAATGTTAATACTTGTTGTATATATGGTAGATGTGCCAGTAATGGACACCCTTAAGGAATTTCTTTAAAAATTATTTTTTAATTAATAGTTATAATTGTTATATTCCACATTTTTTAATATTATATTAATCTACCAACAATATTTAACCATGCTCATAGTCACAATTCCCAATGTGAATCGAAATTTAATTGTAAATAACAGAAATAAATCAAAACACTCTAAATTCCAGTAATGGACACCCCACAAAAAGTAATAGATAATTGATATTATGATTGTATTTAAAACTGGAATTTAAAGAAAGCATATTAATGAAATAAAAAAAGCTGAATTTTTATTGGTTATTTTTTCTAAACCAAAAACGTTGAAAATGGCCCATTACTGGCACATCTACCCTATATAACCATTTCATTTGTATATGTTTTTTGCTTATATATAAAAATACATAAATAGCTTCTTTATTTTAAATAAATGGTATAAATATTGAAAAAATTGCATGTGTATATGAACCAGAAAATAATTTGCCAAAAAAAAAAATATATATATATATATATAGGGTAGATGTGCCAGTAATGGACACCCTTAAGGAATTTCTTTAAAAATTATTTTTTAATTAATAGTTATAATTATTATAGTCCACTTTTTTTAATATTATATTAATCTATCAACAATATTTAATCATGCTCATAGTCACATTTCCCAATGTGGATCAAAATTTAATTGTAAATAACAGAAATAAATCAAAACACCCTAAATTCCAGTAATGGGCCACCTCTCTTCCAGTAATGGGCCACCTCTCTTCCAGTAATGGACACCCCACAAAAAATAATAGGTAATTGATTTTATGATTGTATTTAAAACCAGAATTTCATGAAAGCATATTAATGAAATAAAATAGTCATTTTAAAATGAATTTAACAATTAGGATATCAATAATTAATAAAATATTTATGAGAATAATTCACTGTTTAAATTAATTATTGTCACTATCACAAGATCAATATTTTAATTATTTTAGATAGAAGGTTTAAAATACTAACTTTCAAAGAATTATATCTATCAAATTATTAAGTCATTGAGGGGGGGGGGGTTAGAAGGGTTTGTTTAACAAAAGAAAAAGATTTTTTTTTAAGTGTCTTGAAGTACCAGTGCATGGAATCATATTTCTTTTTATTCTTAACAGTTAAACTTCCTAAAACTGCTTTATATATTACTTTTAGCAATTTGTATAAAATATATCAAATAAATGAAAGTGTAGGTTGAATGTTTTTTAAATACTAAATAAAATTATTTCAAAATAAAATATCAGAACTGACATTTGAGCCCCCTGATCTGCAGATTTACTACTTTCATTGCTACTATAAATTTAATATTATAGGGATTTTTTATGTATGTAGTTCTTTTGTCAGAGCTGAATAATGAAACATTTAAGACAGAAAATAAATTTTTAAGCACTCGTTATGACTTAAAAATTTGTCTTTTTTTAAATGGGGAAAGTGTGAACCCCATGAGCCCCTCATTTTCCCATGCCCTTAAAGATTATTGTCTGCTTCCTGTGGGTGCTAGTTGCCACATGGGTGTTGTTGCTGATGGGTGTTAATTGCCACATTATAAAATATGCAAGGTACGGTTTACAAAAAAATAATTTGATAGCAATCTAAAAAAAATTATTAATTACATGAAATTAATAAAAAAAAATGTATTATTACAGTCTGGTAAGTAAAATTAAAAAATTAAAATTTGACTACTTAGCTTTTCAGTTAAATAACAAAAATATATGCACTATGAACATTACTGAAATTGCTTTTTCAGTAATGTCCACATGGGGTGTCCATTACTGGAAATTGACTAATTAAGCATTCCAGTAATGGGCCATGGTCCTAAAACCTGAAAAATAAATGAAATTTTGTAAATTGCCATTAGTATGTAAAATTCAAAGTTTTCTTAGTGTTCCCGCTAGGCTTTTTTTGAAGGGCGCAGCGCCCTGCCCTTTTTAAAATCGGCAAAATGCGCCCTGCCCTTTTTGAAATCGGCAAAATGCGCCCTTCCTTTTTTAAAACTAGTCAAAAGTGGCCAAAAACATCGCGAAAAAACGGCAAACTTCGTCAAAAACATTGCGAAAAGCGGCAAATTTCGTCAAAAGATCGCGAAAAAACGGCAAATTTTGTCAACAAATCGCGGGAAAAAGTGACTTTCGTCTGAGAATTGCGAAAAAACGGCAAATTTCGTCAAAAACATTGCAAAAAACGACAAATTTCGTCAAAAGATCGCAAGAAAACGGCAAATTTCGTCAAAAGATCGCGAAAAAGCGACAAATTTTGTTAACAGATCGCGGGAAAAACGTGAATTTTGTCAGAGAATCGCGATAAAACGGCAAACTTCGTCAAAAACATTGCGAAAAGCGGCATATTTCGTCAAAAGATCGCGAAAAAACGGCCAATTTCGTCAAAAACATTGCGAAAAGCGGCAAATTTTTATCAAAAGATCGCGAAAAAACGGTAAATTTTGTCAACAAATCGCAATAAAACGGCCAATTTTGTCAAAAACATTGCGAAAAATGGCAAATATCGTCAAAAACATTGCGAAAAAACGTCAAATTTTGTATCAACAGATCGCAAAAAACGGCAAATTTCGTCAAAAAAAAAATAGCGAAAAAACCCACAAATTTTATCAACAGATCTCGAAAAAACTGCAAATTTCGTCAAAAGATTGCGATTAAACGCAAATTTCGTCAAAAACATTGCGAAAAGCGGCAAATTTCGTCAAAAGATAGCGAAAAAACAGCTAATTTTGTCAACAAATCGCAGGGAAAACGTGACTTTCGTCAAAAAAATAGCGAAAAAACCCGCAAATTTTATCAACAGAATCTCGAAAAAACTGCAAATTTCGTCAAAAGGTCGCGATAAAACGGCAAATTTTGTCACCAAATCGCGGGAACAACGTGACTTCCATCAGAAAATCGCGAAAAAACGGCAAATTTCGTCAAAAACATTCCGAAAAATGACAAATTTCGTCAAAAGATAGCAAAAAAACGACAAATTTCGTCAAAAACATTGCGAAAAAACGTCAAATTTCGTCAAAATATCGCGAAAAAACGTCAAATTTCGTCAAAAGCATTGCGAAAAATGGTAAATTTCGTCAAAATATCGCAAAAAAAACGACAAATTTCGTCAAAAATATTGCGAAAAAACGTCAAATTTTGTCAACAGATCGTGAAAAACGGCAAATTTCGTCAAAAAATAGCGAAAAAAACCGCAAATTTTATCAACAGATCTCGAAAAAACTGCAAATTTCATCAAAAGATCGCGATAAAACGCAAATTTCATCAAAGGGACGCAACCCCTCCCCCCCCCCCCCCCCCCCCTAACATCCTGGAAAAAAAAAACTCATCTTTTGCTCTCCCAGCTCACCAAGCTTAAAAGCCTTATCTTTTTTTTTTACTTTTTCTGCTCTGTCACTTTATTATAGCAAATAATTGATCAAGTAATTTTCCACACCCTCACCCAAAATTGATGCCCCCCCCCCCCCCCCCTTCTTTCCAAGCACACAAAATTTAAAGTTAAAACTCTTATTTAAATTTTTTTGTCCTATTTTTAAATCTTTAGTAAGGTAACTAAATCAGTCATCTTAAGTTCAAAATTTCTGCTTCCCCTTTAAAATTCATAGTTTAGAGGCGGCTAATAATTTTATATCCACATATGTTAACCTAATTACTTACTAGAACCTTAAAATATCAATTTAATAAAAATGTATTTCTATAATTTATGTTACTAAATGTGTGTACAAACATTGATGAGTATATGATGAACAATAATGAGTTTCTTATATTGGTTCCGAAAATGTATACTTTTTTTATGAAACAATGCCCTTTTTCGCTGAAACTAGTGCCCTTTTTATGCTTCAATAGTGCCCTTTTTCATGACTAGCACCCTGCCCTTTTTTTTTCTAGAGTGGACACTAGTTTTCTATTATTGTCTAAACAAAAACATGCAATTTTTTCAAGAAAATAAAAAAGATATCAGTTGTTTAAGTGAAGCCAGCTCTTAGCATGTTCATTAAGATTTTCACAGAAAATCTGTGGAACTGTGAAACATTATTTTCTGCTTCCTGATTGGTTTGATTAAGAGTGTCAACAATAACCCAGATTATAAAACAAGCAAGGAGGAATTATGAAAAAATATATAAAAGGCTAAATTTTTATTGGTTATTTTTTTATAAATCAAAAACTTTGAAAGTGGCCCATTACTGGCACATCTACCCTATATACAGTGAAACCTCCTTGAACGGTCACCTCTAAACAACGACAACCTCTGAATACCGGCCACATATTGATGGAACCAAACAGGTTCCATAGCATTAACATTAGTACGAACCTCTAAATAAGGAATTCTGAACAACGGCCGCTCAAAAGTCACGAGAAAAAAAATAACAGCTCCTGGTACAATTTCATATTTATTTGCAAATCGAAATGTGAAGCAGATCAAACAAAAGTTACTTGATATGTCAACAAAAAGTCACTTAATCTCTTAAAAACTTTAATCCTTTTCCAAAAACTAATCTCTTAATCTTTTTGATAATCACTTCTGTCTCAAGATGTCATAAATTCCCAAGACTCAAGAGAGAGAGGGGACAGAAGGACCAACAACAAATTATCTGTTAAATGAACAATGTGACCACCCAGTCTTTTTTATACTTTTTTTCTTTGGTGTGGGGTCTTGAAATTCTCAATTTGTCCATAGAAATTGTCATGAAAGTTTCATTGGGGAATGAAAAAGCATTTCTGTTTGGGAACAATGGATAGATGATTTTTGTAAACATTGAGCGTCTTTAGAAATTTCAGTTTTCTGGAAACTTCCGAACAAAAATGTTAAAGATTGATCATTCTTTTGTTCAACTTTTCTGCAGTCTGTCTTATTGGGGCTCATTCGTATAACTGGAGAGTACACTTCTTACTTGTTCGTGATTCTTCGTGCATTGTTACCATAGACCTTCTAATAATATGATCTTTGCTTTGAGATTGTTACCAACTATCATATTAAAATTCATCATTTGATTACGAGTGGAAAATTACGATGAATTCTAAATGAAAATTCCAAAATTTCTAGTATTAACACATATGCCGAAGTTTTGACGAACCTTCGTGAAATTCCAAACCTTTTCATTAATTAATAATGATGATGAGTTGTATAGCAAAATAACTTATATTGTTATTTCTTTGGAGAAAGATATTTGCAGCAAAAAAACAAAGCAACTGTAATTCACTGATTTTTTTAATGTATTAAAACAATAAGGATTAATTAAAATGACTGTATTTCTATTTAAATTTATGTATTTTGATTGTTTTTTTAAATGAAACCTCTGAATAACACCCACCTCTGAAGAGCGGTCACTTTTCACCGGTCCCACAGGTAACTGTTATTCAGAGGTTACACTGTATATATAATCTTCTCCTCTCACCAAGTCCCCTATACTGGAAAAGTACCAAAATAACCTTACTTAAATGAATACTTTCATATCTGTAAAACATTGAATTCTCATTCAAGCCTTTGTTTTTAATAGACTGTAATTATCAAATCCATTCTTATGAAATAAGTATAAAAATTCAGCGTGAAAAAGGATTTGAGATAAAATGTCTTTAAATTAAATTTTCAAAATTTGAAAGTTTATTTCATTCAACTGTTCCAACTTTGGTTCATTTCGTCTGGGTCAGCAAATTTAATTTAGTAATTATATTTTTCTGGTATTGAGTGAAAAATTAAAAAAAAAGTTTAAAAATAATAAGTTGTACACAACATACAGAATATAGAGGGGGATTGGTAAAATGATCAGACATGAAATAAACAGTATTAAATGCAAACCCTTTCACTTTCATGTTGAATGCTGTTCAAAAATGAATCTTTGCTTTTTTTTAAAAAATATCAGTATATTTATGTTTTTACCGTTTGTTCAGTAGGAATCCCCCCCCCCCCCCCCATTTTTTGCATATTTGAATGCCTACTTCTAGTTTTTGCAATTTATGTATGGAAGTTAGTTTTTTCAACTTATGTATCGATGTTTGTTTTTTCAATTTATGAATTATTGACTTATGAATAATCATGTATCATTTACAATTTCAGCGTTAAAGATTTTTTGAAAGAGATCAAAGAAAGTAAAAGAAGCTTAGAAGATGATTATGAATTAGATGTCAAGAAGCAAAAAGTTGACAGTATTCTTGATGATATCAAGTATGTATATCTGATATTTTTTTTATTGAGTTTTTAATTTAATTTTTATGTCTGTCTGGCCTCTACCTTTTTTTTTTTCTTGTTGGCTTGATTCTAGTTATTTTGTTACACTAGTCAGGTTGACTCTAGTTATTTTATTGCTGATTGGATTGATGCTAATTTTTCTTTTTGGTTTGGGGATGGTTTATTTGAGTATAATACCCAATTTTTCAAAAGAAAGATTAGAAAAATCTTCCAGGTTGAAAAGATTTAAAAAAAAAAAAAAAAAAAACAGAATGAAGGCTAATGTTCCATAACCAGGTCCATGGCTAATGTTGTTGTCTCAAGCCGGACTGATGCTGAAAAAAAAAAAAAAAAAAAAAAAATGTAGATACATGCCATTAATGTGTTCTTCCAACATATTTAAATTTGCACAGACCATGTTTACTAAAATATGCCAAATGACTGTGGACCTGATTACAGAACTTTATTGAGTATAATCTATCCACTTTCTTTCACAAAAAGCAAAATCAATGTTAGAATATTGAATTATTGCTGAAACCTCTTTTACAATGTACACTTTTACTCTTTCACAAGGGTTAAAAAGGTTTACTCCTTTACCTGAAGGAGTAAAAGTAATAAGACCTTTGCAGCTCTTCTAATCTCATTTTTGTTTAGTGCTGACTGTAGGCCAATTTAACAGGGTACAGTGACCGGTGGCTCTTACTGCCCTCTTTTCGGCCGCAGGAAAAAAAAAAAAATCTTTAAATACATCTATTTGTCGTTGGAAAAAATTGTGAATTTAGTCGATTGGTTGAGGGAATAAGATAATGAAATTCGTCTTACGCATGAACAGAAATAGAGAAGGATTTCTAACGAAATAGTGTTAATATCGATTAGCGACTTTGGGACTTCATGGCAGGCAGTGTACAATTGTGCTAAGGTAACGCCACCTACAAACAACAATACGGATAAATACCATAGAATAAATCTATTATACCTACCAGACGATGGCTGTCAAGCAGACGATTTGAAGAGGTAGATGAACTAATACAACTGTTCTACACAGACATTGTATTTGAAACATTTTTTGAGAAACGATTTTCTTCTTCGAAAGGAAGTCCTTATCTATGTCTATGGTCATAGAAAAAATATCGCTAAATTCGTCGATCAGTCGCAGGAAAAAATGGCGAAGTTTGCTAATCAGTTGCAAGAAAATAACACAAAATTCATCGGTTGCGGAAAAAAATCTTGAAATTTTTCAGTGAGGCGCGAGAAAAAAAATAGTGAATTTCATCAATCTGTCAACAGAAAAAAACGAATAATTCACCAATCGGTAATGGAAAAATTCGCAAAGTTCGTTAGTCAGTCAAGAAAAGAAAAAAAAACTTGAAGTTCGTTGATTGCTCATCAGAAAATATTGTGAAATTCGTCAATCAGTCGCGGGAAATAATTGTGAAATTCATCGGTCGGTCGTGGGGGAAAATCGTGAAATTCATCAGTCGAACGCAGAGAAGAAAATCTAAATTTGTCAGTCAGACACAGGTAAAAAAAAAAATCACGAACTTTGTCAATCTGTCGAAAGAAAAGAAAAAAAGGAGAAATTACGTGAATTTCGTCGATCGATCGTGAAAAAAACCCGCTTTACTAAGAAAAATTGCACCGAGGCTTATAGTGTTCGATCTTTCTCCATCATCCAACACTAAAATCATCCCTGAATCAGAGAAATTGTTAAATTAATTTTATTAAATCTAAAACCTAAAAGAAAATAAATCTTCTCCATATATATATTTTTTTTTCATATATATATTTTTGATTTTGATTTTTATAGCAACTTTTTTTATGTGAATGTCCATGTTGAGCGTTTATTTTCAGCTATGAAAAATACTTTTTTTTATATAAAATAGATATTGTGTAATTGATTTTGCTGAATGATAAGCATTTTGAAATTTAAGCTACTTTGTGTTTATCTAAAAATCTCAAATTTAATCAGTTTGAAGAAATTTCATTGTTTTATGTTGCAATTAAGTGATATATTTTATTATACATATTTATGTAATAATACATGCATACTGTATTTTGTTATATTGTAATTAATTCAAATCGCAGTTTCATTAAATGTTTTGTGAAAAGTTTTATTGATGTCAGTTTTTTAAAGTTGGCAAGTATGCTCCAGTATTATGACCCAGATGCTTAGGATATCATTTGAAATTTCAGCAATAAAATTATTTTCAACAAGTAATTTTTAAGGGGGAAAAAAAATTCACTTCAAGGGATTATTTCTTACCTTATTGCATACCATTGGTTAATTTAGTCAAGGTACAACAGCTTTTTTTGTTTTGGTGTGATAACCATTTATTATTATCCACATTCATTTTGAATCCTATTGTTTCAATATTGCCCATTTTGATGCACAGTAGACAGGGTTGGCAAAAACCCGGGTTTTTTCAGGGTTTTTTCAGGGTTTTTGGGGTTTTTCGGGTTTTCGGGAGTTTTTCAGGGTTTTTTCGGGTTTTTTCAGGGTTTTGAGGATTTTTCTTCTTGCTGTTCTTTGTTTTGTAACAACTATATAATTAATGGGATGAAGTTTTAAAAAATAAATGTTAATACTTTAATAATTTTTATTTAATATATTATTTAATTATAATTATTTAGAATTTTTATTCAATATTAAAAATAGTTTAAAAATTTGTAATGATTTTAAAGACATTTTATGACTGAATTGAAAGAAATTTTTTAAAGTCAAAATAATTAAATTAATAGTCTAAAATTTTGTTTATTTCTCTTTTATAGATAAAAATTAGATTTAAACAGTGAATCATTTACTTTTGTTTTATTAAAATTTTCTTATGTAGTAGAATTTTATCAAATGTTTGGAATTATTGTCCTACTAGGGGGGGGGGATGAATTCACTTTTAAACCATCTAAATTGTAAACTTAAATTCCTAAATCTTCCAGAGATCTTGATGTTGGGAGGGGGGGGGGGGTTGCATCTCAATAGCACAGAATAGCTGCATGTTGTGTCATAGTCTGCGATTGCCCATCCTTCTGCTTTTGGCGAAATTAGATAAGGAGGGGGGGGGGGGGAGGTATAAACAATGGAACTATCTCAAGAATAAGAAATCATTATTTTTAAAGAATTATTTAACAAAGAACTTTATATTACATTATATTTTAAATACTATATTTACGTAAGAATATTTTATAATTGAATTTGTTTGGATCATCAATACTTTAATTGGAAAATGAAAAAAATACACTCCAGTGTATCTTTCTTTTGTTTTATTGATGGATTTTTATCAGGTCAATTTTCTTTTCCCCAGCTGGCTGCTGATGACTGAGATTTAATTAAAGTTTTAAACTGCAAATAGAAATAATAATAATTAAAACAAGAACTAAACGGTACTTTTTTCTTTTCCTTACTTATTTAAAAAAAAAAAAAAAAAACTTTTAATTATCCGATTGTGTTTAAATTTTCAGCAAATTCAAATAATAATAAATTAGGCAGCTTACCAAATTTCTATTAAAATACAATAAGTTTTCAGAAAATTAAAATCCCCCCCCCCCCCCCCCAAAAAAAAAAAAAAAAAAAAAAAAAAAAAAAACTATCACTATCTTAATCTTGCATCTGATAATGAATGTTCTTAGCTATGCAGAAAAGATTCATTATTATGGTGGGTTGTGCTGCACTATAATACTATTTTACTAAAGAAAGTGAAATGAATCAATGATCTACCCTTTATGTTTTGTTCAACTTAATTTAGTTTTATGCTTAATATATTTTGAATCATACTAAAATACTCGTGCCTGTAATTTTTAAGAATTGATTGAACCCCCCACTGTTTTCATCATATTGACAAATAATCCTGATTTTTAATTGTTTATATAATTTTACATGTATTTTTTTTAAGATAATTATTTTCTCTGTGAATTTTCCAAGTTTGTTTCAGATAGAGCAATTATGCCCATTTAGAATTTTCTGAAAACTATATCTGTGACATATAAAATGTATATTATGTTTGGTTTAAATTGATATATTTATTATTAGTTAGATAAGTGGAATTTTAAATAAAGATTTTGATAAAACCCACTTGGGTTTTTTCAAGGGTTTTTTCAAGTGGTTTTTTTTTAAAAAACCCACCCAGGTTTTTTCGGGTTGGGCAAAATCAAGCCAACCCTGACAGTAGATGAATATATGTTGAAGCTTTTTATGTGTCCAACATAGAACCTTTTAAAAACATAAAATAAGTACTGTGTATCTTAACAACATATTCAACTTTTGTGATGATTGGCTAATTTTTATGAAAGTTGGAGCTTATAGTAAAAAACAGACAAAAGGACATACCTTTTTCTTTTCGGAATCTTGATAAAATTTATAATTAGAACAAGCCCTTTCTAATAAAAATAAGAGCATCTTTTCAAAAGTTCTGTGTGGGTATGCATAAAAAAAAGGGGGAGGGGGGTGGATACAAATGAATTGTTTAACCTCCTTTGTTAGAAGTCTGCTAAAAAAAAAGTATAGTCAATACTTTAATGTTCAATTTCATTTCAGTTATTTCAAAATTCATTTTCAGTTAAAACAAACTTTTATAGTTTGAGGTTTTTTTTTCTTCCATGCAATGTGTTGACACTTTCTGATATTGTTAGGCTTATCCCCTTATTATTTCTGAAATTCTTTGTAATAAAATTGTAATTATTTATGAACTGTTTCTTTGTTTTGCCTAATTTTTTGCACAGTTCGTTAACAGATACTTTAAATACTTCTAGCCCTGATGAATTTTCCTCTCGAATCCAAATTCATGTTGTTGAAACTGTTGAGGCCTGTCTTCATGAGGTAAGATAGCTTAATTGAATATATTTTAAAGTTTTGTGTTTTTGTTTCTTTAATTTGTAAAAAATTATAAAGAGCTATTTATAAAATTATAAAGAGCTAAATTATTTAAGTTGAAAAAGAGCTCTGGTCATAAAAAATTCAATTATGGCAGAAGCAGCGTTAGTTAATTTTTTTTTAGAATAGAGAGATTCTTATAAAATAGAAAACTAAAATTATTAAGGATATTAGTTCTTGTGATCATCTTTATTCTTCTTCTTTAATATTAAATTCTTCATTTTTATAACCGATATATAAAAGAGAAAGCAATCATCTTGCAATCAACAGTTGCATCATTTATAATTGTAAATTTTGATCAATTTTCTTATATCAAAAGTGCTCATTATACGCCGGAATGTACGGTACAAGTTTTTTAATCTGTTGCTGCCATTTTTATTAATCAATATTAGTTACTAATAACTAGACCTTATAAAATTTAGGTTGCTGTACCACATGATGCAGAATACATACCACTTCTACCAAGCCAAAGTTCACCTGCTCGCAAATATCCTTTTATTCTGGATCCTTTCCAAAAGGAAGCAATTTTATGTTTGGAAAACAATCAGTCTGTTTTGGTTTCTGCTCATACATCTGCTGGAAAGACTGTTGTTGCAGAGTAAGTAATTTTTTCCCATTATATGTAGAGATTATGGGATTATCATATTTACATTAATCAGTTTTTTTCTCGACTTTTAGCATTTTCCTTAATAATAAGAAAAAACTTTTTCTAGTAACTTTTGATAGAAAATGCTTTATTAACACTATTTCTACCAATGTCAAATGACACTGGTAGAAATAATGTCATTTTAAAAGATTTGGATAATAATAATAGTGTCATTTTTTAAAATATTTCTATTTATTGTTTTTTGTAATTTTTAGATTAAAACAGTTGCATCATTTTTAATGCATTAGAGAATTATTTTTATGCTTATTAGCTTTAAAAATTAGAAGTAACATAAACATAAATCAAAAGTTTAAATGATGTCATTTGACATCAGTAGAAATAATGTTAAAGAAAACTTTAAAAATATTTTTTTTAACAGCATACTTATGACATTAATGATTATATTAGAATCTAGATTAATTTTTGTTTTGTTTAAAGGTTACAGTGTCAATTTACATATAGTCATTAGTTATCCCCCCTCCCCCCCCTTGCATGTCATTTTCAGGAATTTTTACACATAGCTATAGCTATAAACAACCTTGTAAAATGAATTGTGTAACCTACTTGTTCCTGTACAGTATCATTAAAAAAAAAAAATCAGCTTATCATTTATAATTACCTTGTATGTGAATAACAATTACAACATTCAAAGTTTTTAAACATATCATAGTTGTTGTTACAGGCTTGCTGATACATTGGTGCATGGGTTTTGTATTTTGGGGAATTCCATCTTTTTAAAAGCAATTTTAAATATTCTCTAAATTGATGCAAAGGAAATATTGTTGGAAGTATATAAGAGGTGAAGGGGAGAGGTCTGGAAAATTTAATAATCAAACATTTCATCTACTCATGTTTTTGAATTGCTGTGCAAAAGAACCATCAAATCAAAAGTGATCTTAAATTATAATGTACGCCAACATAAAAGAAACTTTCTCAAATAAATAAAACATGAAATTACATTTATTTCTATTTAATATGGAGTACACAAAAATTTACGCGAAAACTGGTACTGGATTATCCCAATATAATATTACCTAACTGTAACTCTACAAGTTTAAGGAAATTACTAAAATTTTAATTAAATAAGAAAACTAAAAATTATAAATCTTTTATATGATTGATTAAACTTTAAATCTTTTAGTTAAATTTTAAAAACTCAAATTATCAACATAGCACTGTACTTCACATACGTTCATCGTATATATTTTGATTTACACCTTTAACAAACTGTCTTTTTTAATTCAATGAGCCTACACATTTATTGTTAGTTTAAATTTGTTTTTTTTTTTTAATACTTTCTAAATTCCTAAAAGAAAATAACATTCATATGTACAGTTATATTTCATTTTATTGTATAAATAATTGTGAAAAAATGTCTAAATTATAAGAGTTTGGCACCGTGATGGAAGTAAAAGAAAATCCCCCTTTTTTCCTATTTCCCACTTTCATCCTTGAAAAATACTCACATAGTATGTGTATTAGTGATCAAATATAATTACTAGTTTTTAGATATTTATTTAAATTGTTCATGTCTTTTTTCTGTAGGTATGCTATAGCTATGTCTTTACGTGATAAGCAGAGAGTCATATACACTACTCCAATCAAAGCCCTTAGCAATCAGAAATATCGAGAGTTTTTTGAAGAATTTAAAGATGTTGGTTTGTTGACTGGTGATGTTACAATAAATCCATCTGCTAGTTGCTTAATCATGACTACAGAAGTAAGTGTTTTAACTATATTTCTTCTCGTTTATATATTTTCGTTTTTTTAATTTTTTTTTTATTATTATTCATTTTAATTTTCTAGATTTTGAGAAGCATGTTATACAGAGGTTCTGAAATAATGAGAGAAGTTGGATGGGTTGTTTTCGATGAAATTCATTACATGAGAGATAAAGGTAATTCTTTAAGAAAAATGTTAAAAAAATAGTTAATGATCTTAGCAGAATTTTGTACATTTAATATATTGACATCTTAAATTAGGTATATTTTTACCTTTGTTTTGTCCCTCTAGTATGTATTTTAAAATAATTTGAGAGAAATAAAATCATAATCTGGATTTTTCCAAGCAAAGTTTGATTAAAAATAGAAATTAGTGCTTTCCTTTTATATCCCTTAAATGTTATTAAATTTTAAGCAGATATTTACGGTAACATAGTTGAAATGTGTTTATGACTTCAGTTTGACTGCCTGTCCATCAGTAATAGAAATTGGGATATGAATGGTAGGCATCAAATGATGCCTACTGTACACATCTTAAGCGTTAAATTAAAATTTTTAGTTGCAATTTCTAAAATTCACTTTTAACATAACTGTAACATTGTAAGCTACTTTTGGAAAATCACGAACTTTTTGTTTTTATTTAAGATTATTGAAGTTCTTAGTCTACAAGATTATAATAATTGAAGCAATTATAAAACTGATATAAAGCATACAAAGGATGTGAATTATCACTTTACTACACAGCGTACAACCAACAGAGTGAAAAAAATGTCCAGACTGGGGATCAAACCCGGAACCTTTGGTTTTACACATCAACACCTTACCATTTGGAGCTATCCAGTCTAGCATTTTCTCACTCTTATATGTAAAGGCTGCAACTCTGTAGCACAAGATGGAACGTCAATCATGAACACATAATTTTAGTGGCATGCATGAATATCTAATTCAATTTTCAGCAGAGCTGAAATTACGCTGGAAATTTATGAATACAAAGGATGTGAATTATCACTTTACTACACAGCATACAACCAACAGAGTGAAAAATGTTCAGACTGGGGATCGAACCTGGATCCTTTGGTATTACACACCAACACTCTACCATTTAGAGCTATCCAGACAACATCCAGTGTAGCATTTTCTCACTTTGAGTGTGCGGCATCTGGACGGAAGATAGCAAGTATAGCTCGTAGCAGGCAGAGCACCCTAGTTAATTATAATGTTATAAAAATGGAACAATGAAGATATTCTAAATTTAGTGTTGAAATTAATTATCTGATTCCAGGGTTCGTACAGACTCCTTAGACTACATAGAAACTCCTTAGAAATGAAAAAGTTTCTAAGCAGTGCTTAGAACTCCTTAGATGTACAAAATATTCCTTATAAACTCTTTAGAATTATTGAGAAGCAAAATTAAGTGACTTCCTTCTCTTAATTGAAGTATACAAGATTAGAAAATAGAGACATGAGGGTTAATATTTCCTATATATAATGATATTTCTTAGGCAGGGTATGAAGTAAAATAAAATAAAAATAATTTTATGTTTACAAAAGAAAAATTAAAGTGATTACAGGTGATTTTCTTACCATTCTAAAAAGAAAGCAATACATTGTGAATACTGTGCAGTTTACACTGACCTATTAGATTTTAATAGTATAAGATCTGCTTGAAAGTCTTTTCTGTTAATTTTCTTAATTAAAAATTGTGACAGTAATACTTAAAAAAAAAAAAAAATGGTTATTTCTTTAAAATTTTTGATTCCTTAGATACTCCTTGGATTTTTTCTTCTAAATTCTGTACGAACCCTGTAATTGCATTATATTACATATGTGCAGCACAGTGATATAAAAGGGGAGAGGTGGAAGATTGAAGTTGAACTCTGCAATTCCTTCCCTCTCTTCCTTTCTTCACACACTTTTTAAATAATAAGTATAACTTTGCTTTTTCTGTTATATCATGGCATTTTCTTATTGCTGACATTTTAAAGCTTATTTAAATTAATTTTGAAATTTCTTGTTCTATATTCCTTTTTTTGCCAATTGTTTGTAAATTATGTCTTTTTCTTGTAGAACGAGGAGTAGTTTGGGAAGAAACAATCATTTTATTACCTGACAGTGTGCATTATGTATTTCTTTCGGCCACTATACCTAATGCCAGACAATTTGCAGAGTGGATTTGTCATTTGCATCATCAGGTATAGCTTTCATACTTAGTTAATCTTTTTATCTACTTTGATGCCTGAAAGTTTTCCTGTTTTTTTTTTTTTTTTTTATGTTTTATAAGATATATTTTTTAAATATTATACTTTATATGTGCAATTTTTAACTATTTCTGTGATTTATATACATATGGGGGAGTGGGAGGTGGATTTAGGTAAATCATGAAAGAATTTGACTACAATAGTAATTATACATGGAATGATAAGACGATAACAGCCATTTAATAAGACATAAAATACATAAAACTAATTACCAGATCCTTGTACAATGGATTAGCATAAATAAAAATGACTGTTTGTCTATTTTACTTGACTAATATCACAGAAAGGCTCATTTGCCTTTCTTCATTGAAGAAAGATAATCAACTATTTAAGCTTTGCATAAAGAACTTCTTACTTCCCCGGAAACTATTCTAATAATGATCTTATATATCATTGTGGAATGTGAATCTATGATGAAGTTGAAATGTTTCATTTAGACATCGTAAATTTTTCTCACACACATATATATATATATTTGTTTGTTCGCCACGCCAATCCATCAAATGGTTTAAGGAAAAAAATAACTAATTAACATAATTTTATTAAAATTAACTTTTATTTACACTTTAGCTCACCCATTGCGCATGATTCTCTGAAACCAGCATGGGAAAATTGGAATGTCTAGTGTCACTCGGTGGTAACTGGTGTGCACATTTTAAAGTAGGTTACGGATTATATTAATATTAATTTTTTTTAAATATATACTGAAATACACAAAAATACATAAATAAAAAATACACTGTTAGACACTTATCTCTTTGTAAAAAACAATGTAATTTTTGGTAAACTTAAATAGAAATCACCGATCCATTTTCTGCAATTAAGTGGCCTATTTTACTTCCTCCGTGTCTGGGCGACAGTGTATAGAGCCTGACTGCAACAGAATGCATGATGTCATAATAAGACGGATTTATGGCAAAGGTCAGCCTGTGAGGTCAGCTGACTAGCAGGTGTGATAATGAAAGGATTGTCGAATTGCTGGTGCTTTGTGAAATTGGGAACGTCTGAGGTTTAGGGAAAAAGGAATGGGGAAAGATTAAATTAAAAAATCATGCATTTGGTTTCCATATTTTTAATCGCCAGTTTTTCAAGTTTAATCGCTGAGTGGTGACAGGTGAGTGCTTATTTTAATCTTTATTTGAACACAGTTATGTTCACACACACACATATTTTCATAAAAACATCAAAAGTAAACAGGGAAGCCTAAAAATGTGAGGAAATTCCAATATAAACACATATACAAAATCAGTTTTTAAAAAAAGGAAAAAGTTTCGAAGAACCTCACATAAAATGTAAAGATGTTTCAAAATTTCCATAATTGGGTTTTTATCATGATTACAACACTTTTCTTACACTATATTTATCCTGAAAGTAATCACTATTTTTCTTTCAAACAAATAAGCTTAACTTTTTGACGACATTTAAAGAATAAAATCCATATACAATATTTATTCTTTCTTGATTGTCTTTAAGTCAAAAAAAAAAAAAAAATCCAAATTTGGTTTTTTGGTTTATTTGTTTGTTAATGATGAGCCATTTGTCATTTTTAAGCATTGGCTAGTTATTATATTTTTATTTTTATTGATGTATCATTTATTTTTTCTTACAGCCTTGTCATGTTGTATATACAGACTACAGGCCAGTGCCTTTGCAACAATACATATTCCCAGCTGGTGGTGATGGGCTGCATTTAGTTGTAGATGAAACTGTAAGTTATTTTTTATTTGTTCTTTTTTGCATTATTGTAAAAATGTGTTTATATATATATTATATATATATATATATATATATATATATACATACACACAGTGGATTCTCTCTATCTGAACACTCTCTAATGTGAACACCCCGGTATTATGAACACTTTCTGATGGTCCCGGCGAAACTCCGTAGACTTAACAAAAGATGAGCTCTCTGTATTCTGAACACCCCACTATTATGAACACTACTTTTGATCCCCATTCTAACCCGCCTCCGTAAACTGAACGTGTGTTTGCAGTCGGAATGCGGGGAATTCCTGCATCATGGAAATTCGGAAAAATTGTTGCAGAAGAATAAAAGGGTTTGATGAACTTGATTTAAAAATAAAGAAACAATCATTTCTAGATTTTAAGATCTACCCGATGCTGAAATTTGTTTCAATAATTCAGATAAAATCTTCAGTTAACAAAACAACAACAACAAAAAAACATTCATTATAACCAAAAAAAAAAATCAAAAGATTATTTTTGTTTTCACCGTGCATGTTCTCAACTAACTAGAACATTCTTATATGTTTTTAATAAATAAAAAAGTGCAGATATGAAATTGTTTTCCATTTCAGAAAAAGGAAATCATGATAATCAAATTAAATGAAATGATCAAAGCAATCAATTTTTATGCAAAGAGATATAAGAAAAAGTAATGTAAAAAACATGTCACGTGATTTCCCCTCTCCTGAGCTGAGATAAAAATAGAAAGATTTCGCAACAGAAATGCTCACCCCCCAATGACAGATAAAAGACAACAGGTGTTAGAGGGAGTGGTTAAAAAAGGATTATGGTTTCCTTTCTGCACACCTGGTTGACAGCATTATTGCTTCTGTTTCTTTCTTCCTTTTTGCTCGGCAAAAGAAAATTTTTTCGTAATTTCACTATTGTTGCAGGGGAAAAATCACAACACTTACGCAGATATGTCAGAAATAAGTAAGAAGACGAAAAAACGGAAAGAACTGAAGCTTCAGGAAAAATACTAAGTTGTTCAAAAATTAAAATAAAAAATAAGTCAAAGAAAAATTGCATCTGAATTTGGAATTTCAGTAGGTCAAGTCAATGCCATCTGCAAGAAAGAGGAAGAAATTATAGCCACTTTTGAAGCAAATGAACCTTCCTCAAAAAGTAGAATTTTCGAAAAGAAAACGAGAACATAAACAATCACGTCTGTAATTTTTTTTGCCAAATGAGAACGAAGAATCTTCCTGTCACTGGACCCCTGTTAAAGCAGATGGCTCTGGATTTTGCAGAAAAGGAGAAAATCACGGAATACAAGGCATCAGAAGGATAGCTGACTCGCTTCAAAAGTTGGCATAACATCGAATTCAAAATAATCAGTGGTGAAGCGGCAGACGTAAATTTCGACGCTATGGAATGGAAAAGAAAGCTTCCGGATATAACAAAGGATTTCGATGCCGCTGACATTTTCAATACCGACGAAACCGGCCTGTTTTTCAGAGCTCTTCTAAATAAAACCTTAGCAGAAAGAAGCGAGAAATACGTGGGCAGAAAAATATCAAAAGAAAGACTTACCATCATGTTCTGTGCCAGTTTTATGGGTGAGAAGCTCAAACCACTTGTGATCAGAAAAAGGGAAAAACCGCGGTGCTTCAAAAATGTGAAGATAGCATCATTGCCTGTGCACTATAAATCAAATCGAAAAACCTGGATGATATTCACAATTTTCTCACAATGGTTGGAGTGCATTAACGAGAAGATGAAGAGAGAAGGAAGAAAAATTCTTCTTTTTGTTGATAAAAACTGAGCAACATGATCCTGAAGTTCCTGCCACGGAACTGGACTTCTATAATCCAACCACTGGATGAAGGAGTAATCAAGACCTTTAAAGCTCACTACCGAATTCATTTTTTGAAGAAATTGTCCGTGATGATGGAGGAGGCAAATTCGGCAACCGAACTAACTAACGGAAAAGGTCAATGTCATGGATGCTGTCCATTGGATATCAATGGCTTGGAATGAAGTAACCCCCTACACCATCCAAAAATGCTTCTACAACGCTGGATTCCCGTGTGAGAATGAGCAATCAAGGACAGAGGACCAAGAAGCAACAGCTGTGAGTGACTTGGGGTCAATTCTTTAGGAGCTTCATACTGAAATTGAAGCTGGTGCTTATCTCGAAGCCGACGGAAGCCTTCCTGTTTGCGACAACATCGTTGAAGAGGAAGAGGGTAGTGAAGATGAAGCAGAACCAGAAGAGACTGATGAAACAAGAAGTATGATTACCTTCAAGCAATATGGCCAAGGGATTCAAGACGTTGAACTATGCAGCTGAACGTCACCTGGAAGCCTTTCCACTTCTTACAGGGTTCCCAGCGTCATGGAAAGTCAGGGAAAATCTGGAAAGTCATGGAATTTCAAAGTAGTCAGGGAAAGTCAGGGAAATTTTAAAATATATAGAAAAAGTCAGGGAATTTACAAATATTTTCTAAAAAGTCATGGAAAAGTTTTGGAGAAAAAATTAAAAATGATGCGAAATTCATCATATAGTCTCGGGGGAAAAAATAGAGAATTTTGAAGAGCGATCACAGAAAAAAAAATCGCTAATATTTGACAGGATTGCAAAAATAAGTAACAAATTTCGTTGTATGCCCGTTTGGTCAGAGAATTTTTTTAGATTTAGTCAGGGAAAGTCAGGGAATTTTTTGAGATTTGGTCAGGGAAAGTCAGGGAATTTGCCAGTCATGTTTTGCTGGGAACCCTGTCTTAAACAACTAGATAACATGTACACTGCACAGGCATACACAATGCCAAAACAGACTAAAATTACTCACTTTTTTAAGTAATGTACCGATTATGTTTTCAAGTAATGTATTGTAAGTATGTAATTGTATATTTTGTAAAAATTTTTAATATAACATTTAATTAACTTTTTTAATTAACTTTTTTTCTAAATTCAGCACCTCCATCTTGGTAACTTGCATGGTTAACCAGGCTAAGTATTCTATACAGTCTATAAACTCAATACATAGTAGTAGTAGTGCATTTCCCAATCTCCCTCTATAATGAACACCCCCATATTCTGAACACTTTTGGTTGGTCCTATTAGTGTTCAGAATAGAGAGAGTCCACTGTATTTTTATTTTTAATTTATTTTAATAAGATTTAGGATTGCGATAAAGTAGCTACTAGGCTAAAAGGGTCTAACAACTACTAGCTACTAAATATTTCAATTTTAATGTCTAATTTAAGTTGAGAATGAGCAATTCCAGATTTTGTTTACTTAATAGAGATTTATTTAAAGAGTACATATTTTTCTGTAGGGAAACTTCAGAGAAGAGAATTTCAATACTGCTATGAATGTCCTGCAAGTTGCTGGAGGTAACGCTAAAGGAGATATGGCCAACAGAGGACGGAAAGGTGGAATGAAGGGTAAATAAAATTCCTAAAAAATTGTATTATGAAATTTAGAGAAGTGATCTCATTAATGAAGTGGCTTAATAAAGAGTATATTTTCAGGGGTCGATGCAGGTTTTTTTTCTTGGGGCCCATTTTGTGAAAAGTAAAGGTTATTTTTGTGAAATTCATTATATTTTTGTGAAAAATAACATTTTGCAATGAAAGTTGAAATCGAGTTAATCAAATTCGAACCAAGCATTTATAAACAAAAATCTTTTTAAATCCTTTTGCTGAAGTTTTCCTTTCTGGTGAGCTTGTTTGTTTACAAATTACACATTTTAAAACATCACAAAATAATAAATAAATAATAAATAGTAAGTTTTTATGGAATAGAATTTTGTGAAGGGGTCCATTTTATCAAATTGATTTTTGTGAAGGGACCTATTTTATCAAATTGATTTTTGTGAAGAGACCCATTTTATAAAATGGATTTTTGTGAAAGGGCCTTAAATAGGCCCCAAATTTTTTCTGGATCGACTCCTGATTTTACAGTTACTTTGAAATGTTTATAGTGTTAGAAAATTAAATGAAAATTAAAAAATATATATATAACATATATAATCATTTTTGGTTATCTACAGTACTTTTTAAAAAATTGCATTAATTATTATTTTTTTCTATTTTTATAAGATGGTTCTAACTGTTACAAAATAGTCAAGATGATAATGGAAAGGAATTTTGCTCCAGTTATTGTCTTCAGTTTCAGCAAAAAAGAGTGTGAGGCTTATGCCATGCAAATGGCTAAATTGGATTTTAATAGTGGTAAGATTAAAACATCAGTAAATTTATATTATCTATTTTTTTATATTTAATAACTATATGTTTGACAATATTTAATAAAAAAAAAAGAAAAAAAGATCAGTTTTAAATTACATTTTACAGCTGAAGAAAAACCTCTTGTTGAAGAAGTTTTTAGAAATGCGATGGATGTTCTTTCAGATGAAGACAAACAACTTCCACAGGTAGTTAAATTATTGTAAATATTTTTGAATTATTCTAATGATTAGTTTTTTTTTATCCTCTTGAAAACCATTCCCTTTAAAAATTTACTCACTGTAACCATATTATTTTGAATAAAAGTGCTAATACAAAATATATAAAATATAGATGATCAAGATTTTGTATCTACAAAATTAGTAAAGTCTAAATTGACTTCCTAATTTGTCTATCATAGACAAATTAATGTTTGAAATGTTATGATGCCAGGGAATATCATTTTTTGCTACTTCTTTGCTATAGTCGGCCTCAAGGATGAATCATCAAGTGAAAGAGATATATCACAAAGTTAGGTTGTACAATCTCTTCGAATGATTTGTGGTTCTAAAGAAATAGCACGTGTTTATGCTATAGTCATATTGCTTTTCTGTTGATGTTCTAGGTTATTTTTCATATGTTTTTAATTGCATAATGTATTTTTTTTTCTTTAATTGTCTAAATTTATTTTTATAAATATAGAAACAACCTTTGATCTATAATACTGAGATGGATGCAATCTCATTTTTTCGAAAGCGAGAGCTTTTACCCAACAAACAACTATGTGAAAATGGCCATGATATGAAATTGCATGTTACTAATAATGAAGCTATATGGAGATGCAATATAAAAAGTTGTAAGAAGAAGAAAAACCTTAGTGTTGGAAATTAGTTTAGTGGTTCGAGAATACCTTCCATAACTGCTTTAAGGTTTATGTATATTGTTGGGCAGAGGAATTAACATACATAAAATGGTGTGAGAAACAACTATCTGCGGGTAAAAGTGTGTGTCTCTATACATTTTTGAGATATAGGTTTTAAATCCAATATTTTTGCAGGTGATCTGATACAATACTTCCAGAATAAGAAATAAGAGCCATTGTTTGTGTTTACCTGCATGGATTACTGTATGAAGCGGTGTAGAAGGACTTCACCCACATTAAATTCTCATTCTCCATAGCTTCCAGAAAATTGTAACACATAGTCAAGCTATATAATCTTCAGCTTCAAGCATATGCACATTTTGTGCGTGGTAGACTAGTTTGTTTAATTGATAATGTAGAGTTTTCCATACAATAGAATTCAAAGTAGCGAGATTAAAGTTGAGTCTTTGCTAGGCTGCCACTGCCCAATACCATCGAAAATAGCTACTTTAGTAGCCTATGATGAAAAAAAAAAAAATAGTTGTGCATGCTTACTTAAAAAAAGGGAAAACTATTTATTTGCCATAAAAATAATAACCAAAACTGCTTTTATTCTACAGTTTGTGCTACCATCCAAATTTGCCACTTTTTGCAATTTTAGCATAAAATCTTACATTAATTATCTGACAGATGATCAAAATGCAGTTCGGTTAAAGTTTGTACATAATGCTTGCAATGCAAATAAGAAAACTTTTATTCCATGTTATTAGTTTCAACTTTAATTTCATTTTATAAAAATAAATGAATTAATGCAAGAAATCTGCCTATAAAGAATAGTTTTATCAGATTAATAAAGAATACACATTTGCAATGTGTTGTGCATAATTGATTTATTATTCCTAAGAAATTTATGCAGAATGAATAAGCAGAATTAACATAAAGTCTGTATCCCACTGATGGGTTTAAGAAAGAAAGAAACACAATATTCTAAATTGTCTTTCTGAGCATTTTAAATCTTATTGAATTGAAAAATTCTGGTAGATAATATGATTTTCCTATTGTAATTGAGGCCTGATTAAAACACGAACCAATGGAGCAAATAAACAACTCCCCCATCTATTTCAGAGACCCTAAATTTAGTGTGCATTTTATTTTTTAAGTTGAAACCTTTTAATCTGTTTTTGATCCTGCAATACTTATAATCAATATTTTAGACTTTTAGAGTAAAATGAGGTTAAAAACAATGAATATTTATATAAATTAAATATGTCCTTATACAGGGCTATACAAATTTCATAAAATCTGATAGCCAGCAAAAAATTCTAGTTGCCAGTAGAAAAATCTTGTATTTTAATCTGTTTCAAGCATGTTACCATTTTCTTTCTTATTCCCCTCCCCCATGATTAATGAAAAGGGAAATTCAAATGTGCCAATTTCTTTTATTAATTTTATACAGTCAGTTTCCTATAAAGAATTGTTTATCATGATGCCTCATTTGTTGATTAATTGGTGTCTGAGGGACATATTTTCCATTCAGGCCTCTTTTTTGGATATGTGCATTTTTTGTGATATAAATGTGCATTACAAGAAGAGGAAAATAAAACAAGTAATTCCTGAGTTTGACATCCAGTAGTCAGTACTCTTCATAAACTTGTGACATGTTTTTACACTCTTTATTTAACTCAACCTGTTTTTGTTTTGTTTTTTTGTAAAAAGGGAATTTTGTAATCGATTTTTAATCCAATCCCTGATATGCTAGAATCAAAGCTGCCAACTGCTACGAAAAAATCGTAGTTGCTACAATTTTGAGCCACAAACTACGATGCTACGAAAATCTGTCTAAAACTACGATTTTCTGGAAAAAAAAAAAACTCTAATTTTGTCACAGGATCACTCGAAAAATCACGAATTTTGTCACAGGATCACTCGAAAAATCACGAATTTTGTCACAGGATCACTCGAAAAATCACGAATTTCGTCACAGGATCAAGCTAAGAAATGCAAATTTCGTCAAATTGGCGGGAAAAAGCAAATTTCGCCAAAGTATCGCCGAAAAAACATGAATTTCATTCAACTGATTGCTGAAAAAATGCGAATTTCGTCAAAAGATCGTTCAGGGGTGATTCTGGTCCGAATTTTCCGAAAAATTAAGGCAATGATTTCCGAAAAAAATATATATCGGTCATAAATCCGAAAATTCGGACATTAAATGTATCGGTATTTCGGCAAATGATTGCCGAAAAAAATCAATCTCGTCTTTCGTTCGGAGAAAAGTCGCCAAATTTGTCAAAGGATCGCGGGAAAAACGTGACTTTCGTCAGAGAATCGCGAAAAAATGGCAAATTTCGTCAAAAACATTGCGAAAAGCGGCAAATTTCGTTAAAAGATCATGAAAAAACAGCAAATTTTGTCAACAGATCGCGGGAAAAACGTGACTTTCGTGAGAAAATCACGAAAAAACGGCAAATTTCATCAAAAACATTGCGAAAAACGACAAATTTCGTCAAAAACATTGTGAAAAACGACAAATTTCGTCAAAAGATCGTGAAAAAACGACAATTTTCTTCATAAACATTGCGAAAAATGGTAAATTTCGTCATAAACATTGCGAAAAAATGGCAAATTTCGTCAAAAGATCGCGAAAAAACGACAAATTTTTGTCAACAGATCGCGGGAAAAACGTGACTTTCGTCAGAAAATCACGAAAAAACGGCAAATTTCGTGAAAAACATTGCGAAAAACGGCAAATTTCGTCATTGAGTCTCCTACTTAGTGTGCTTATGGATATACACATGCGTTTAATTGATTAGTATTTGCTCGCTTAAAATTTACAGAGTAAAAAACAGCCACCAACCAACCAACCTTCAGATAAATTTGAATTTGGTGTGCTACTATTTCTCATTTTCAAAGGTTGGCAGGTCTGTAGAATTATAAAAATTACATTCACAAGTGTGTTTTCGATGACAATACAACATTTTAATATTTTTAAAACTTGTTTATTAATAATGCATTAATTTATAATTAATATTTATTATATAAATCAAAAAAATATGTTGAATCCAAATTCACCTATTATGTGCAATACCTCATCAGTGACAATCTTTACTAAAAGGGTGTTTAATATGTATATTAAAATAAACCAAAATGTAAAATATCTAAAACCTAGCACTTTCAAGCACAATCGTGCTCGTCCTCAGTTTTATTGACAATCTTTACTGAAAAAGTGTTTACTATGTACATTTAAATAAACCAAAATATCTAAAACCTAGCACTTTCAAGCACAATTGTGCTCGTCCCCTTTTTCATTGACAATCTTTACTAAAAAGGTGTTTAATATGTACATTAAAATAAACCAAAATATAAAATATCTAAAACCTAGCACTTGCAAGCACAATCGTGCTCACTGAGGACGAGCACGTGCCTGAAAGTTCTAGGTTTTAGATATTTTATATTTTGGTTTATTTTAATATACTTGTTAAACACCTTTTTTGTAAAGATTGTCAATGAATTAATTATAAGGTATAATACATTAATTTTAAGGCATTTTTCTGTTAGCCTGCCACAGGTGATAACTCCCCAAGTATTCTCTGTAACGCGTATGGCTGTATACGAGTTGAAATAACAATGGATTTAATTATGGTCCAATGCATGCTCAGCAAAATATGCGAAATAGCTGTGCAACTGCAACAATGAAACATTTTAAAAAGAGTAGAAATTAAATTATAATTAAAAAATAAAGAGAGGAGAATAAAAATTTAAAAATTATATATGCTTTTATCAGTTATTAGTTTCATATTAATAAATTTATGATTATACGTTGAGAAATCAATTTAGAAATCCTAAAAAGATAGTTTAAATAATGTTTTAATTTTTTTTTTTCAAGATGAACATTGTATGCTTATAAAAGAGTTTTTAAAAAAAAAACTATTTTTACTTTTATACTTGTTTTTATGTTATTTTAAACGTTTTTCTTACGTTATTTTAAATATTTTTCTTAGATATCAAGTATTTGTTGTGAAGTGTTTTGTGTTAGTAAAAGAAGGGGAAATTTTCACTTTGATATTTGGCTGTCATTGTATATCCAGAGATGCTGTTTATACTGAATTCTGAATATTTGTTACGATTTTTTATTTTTAACAATCAGTTACATTGAGTAATTACTGAAAATTGCGAGTCTTACTAAAAAAAAAAGATTCCACAGATGGGCATCTCTTGTTTAAAAATACTGAAAATCCATAACAAATGGCTTTTGTTCATATCATAATGTAGCATTGTTGTTATAATACATTTTATTTATTAACCTTAATAAATGTTAATTTCTAAAAGAAATCCTTAGTGGAATTTATATATTTTCTCCTTTGGTAAAAAGAAGGAAACATAAGTTATAGATTTACAGGGTTTTTTTTTTTTTTTTTTTTTATGTGTTGCTGATTATATTGCAATCTGGAATTCTATTTACTCTAGAGAAAAATTAGTTGTTTATCTGAAAGGGATTTTTCATTTTACTATTCATTATAGTCTTTGGTCTTGTGTCTGTGTTGTTGCACCTTTTTTATGCAATATTTACAATCAAGTAAGTATACAAAATAAAATTGTATTTAAACTTTTTTTAATTTTAAGTGAAAGTATATTGTAGCATAAATAAAATAGGTAACTGTAAACCTTGAATAAACCTAATTTCAAGTTTTGTATAAAAATTTTTATTAAATCATTGATTAAAAATAAAATGAAATAATTTTTATATGTTTAAATTGCTGTCACAGATCGACAAAAAATCTTCAATACATTTCTTTTTTTCTTTCTTTTTTTTTTAATATTTTATTTTTACCAATGGAAGCATTGGCGGCTTGTTGATCAGGCAAGTTGAATTGTATGTTTCAGAAAGATAATTATCATTTAGATTTTAGCTTGATGCATTTTATCATATTTTGTTCTTTGTGTGCAAAATGTATAATTATAGTCAGGGTTGGGGAATTATATTAATGTATTTTACACTGGAGATTGTATTTTCTAATGTGGTGAGTGAATTTTTAGAAAATCTTTTATGCATTTTTATTCATCAAAAGGATTTTTTGGAAAGATATTTTATTCCTTCAGAGGAGAGGGATAAGTTGTAATATACCTCAAAAGTGGTAAAACAGAAGAATGCTATTTAGGACTTTTGGAATTAAAAAATTGTACATCATTATATTTTAATATTATGTATTTTATCGTCAACTCTCAAACTTAGATTAAAAAGACAAACTCTCCTTTGTTTTATATCTTTCGTGATTTTACACTAAAATTTTATAAATATGTTACTACGAAAATGTATTTCAAGGAATTATTCTCACAGTTATGTAAATTTTGTGAAAACAATTTTCTACTTATGTTGCAGTTGGTAAAGAAAGTCTTTGGCTGATAAGATATTCTGAAAATTCCTCACCCGATTATGGTTATTTATATTCACCCGTTTATTTATAATTTGTAAATTACAATTTTCTAAATATATTTTCTTTTTCTCATTTTCTTTTACTCTTTTTGATAGGTTGAACATGTTTTGCCTCTCCTGAGAAGAGGAATTGGCATCCATCATTCAGGTCTTTTGCCTATTTTAAAAGAAACTATTGAGATTCTTTTCTCAGAAGGACTCATAAAGGTTGGCATAATTTTGTTGTGTATATTTGTTGATAATTTTCATTTTT
This sequence comes from Maratus michaelseni, assembly GCA_963931845.1. Taxonomy (NCBI): domain Eukaryota; kingdom Metazoa; phylum Arthropoda; class Arachnida; order Araneae; family Salticidae; genus Maratus; species Maratus michaelseni. Next base: position 125,009,267 of record OZ007595.1, read on the forward strand.
TCCTATTCTAAAGTTTAATATGCTTCACAACCATTATTGTTGCAGTAGGTGGTACTTCTATGAATCTCATTTACAAACCAAACTTTGTTTCATTTAAGTGTTTGATTCTAGTACACACTAAAAATAACATTCATCATATTTTTTTTTTCTTTTTGTTTCTTTCTTGTATTCATAGAATTGGCTGATTTTATGAACCAGTATTTCATATAAGTAGCACTTACTGTATTATTATTACTATTATTAGTATTTAAAAATATTTAGTATATATATTTGTTTCTTTTACTCTAATAGGCTCTGTTTGCTACTGAAACTTTTGCTATGGGCTTAAATATGCCTGCAAGAACTGTTTTATTTACAAATGCAAGAAAATTTGATGGAAAAGATTTTAGATGGGTAATTATTTTTTAAATACATTTTCATGAACTTTCAATTATTATTATTTATTTATTTATTTTTGTGATTCATTAATTGGTTATTCAAAAATTATGTTTCATATATATATATTAGATGAAATGCCTAAGAAAGGGATATGTGAGAAAGAAAAGACTGGTAACCACTGGCATAGAGGAAACACTACTATAAAAATATTTATGTTCTTTAAAAATACTTTTTTTTCAAAATGGCAGTGTCTTGATAAAAAGGAAGAGAAATTTGTAAATAGATTATTGCTCTATAATTACTCATAAGGTTGTACAAACCTCTGCCACTGATATATAAAATATTTGGCCTTTGATTCAAAATGAAATTAATTATTTGAAATTAAAAAGTATTTTAAATAAACTAATGATATTACAATTTCTTTTCTTTTATACAATATTTTACAGAAGATTGGTAATAGTTTGATGCACTCTGTCTCCTTTAAAAATAGTAAAGTGCATCCATAGTTGAACCCAGAAATCTCAAAAAAAATTTCCTGTATTTCAGTTAGACTGAGATTTTATAAAAATTATAGAATTTCCTCATTTCTTTAGGAAAAACATAATACATCATTAAATCATGCTTGAGTTTAATTGTATTTTTTTATTTATAGTTCATAAAATCTTTTGAAATTAATGCAACTTCATTTTTTTATACCTAAATATTAAACATTATAAAACTTTTTCTCTTAAAATAATGTGTTTTTCTACAGGACTACTGCCCTTTTTAGTGACTAGTGCATCGTCTTTTTTCTTTCTAACATGAACACTATCTAGTAATAGTAGCAGCTCATGAGTTAAGAATGCAGTAGTGCTACAGCCTCCGTTCTAATAATAACCAGTGCCGCACATGTCATCAGGTCAGGTACCTCAATTTTACCCAACCTGAAGTTTGCATTAACGTAACTTTGTTTTTTCATTTCCAGTTGAATTGACTTTCATTGATTCAGATTGGGTTTTGATTCTTGAAAGTTGGGTTCAAGTTGACCCAGTTTCTTTTTAAAAAGTCTAAAATATTTTTCAGATGAAAAAAGGGCTACATATATTGAACATTAATGAGTATATATATTTTCATTTTCCTACATTAGGGATTAAATTGATGTTAGAGATATTATTGTAGATTACTTTTCCATAATTGTATTAAAATATAGATTAATTATCTTTTATTTTGGGTTCAGATATAAATATTTCATGCTCAAGTTGTGTTTTTGTTAGCAGGACTATATCATTAGCCACCTGCGCAGCTGCCTCAGGGCAACATTGTTGAGAGGCAACAATGAACATCTGTTTCGAATATTGTGTTAAAAGAAATATAGAAGCTACAAAAAAGCACTACAAAATAACACAATCAGCAAAATATCCAACAACAGCCCTTATTTCAATAAACCGTGCCGTATGTTTGACTGAATTTTTAAAGAACAATTAAAAGTATATAGAAAATATGAAAGTATATAGAATAAAGTAATTCTATTTTAATTTATTTAAGCACATTCTTCCTTCTTATTAGCCTGAAAATTCTTCAATAATCTTTTCATTAATTTCTTTGTTTTTCGTTTGCTCCCCCTGCCCCCCTCCTCTTTTTTTTCAAGTTTCTCTTTGGTTTTAAGTTAATATATAAATAAGTTAAATAAAAGCATCATTTAAAAAGAGGGTGAAAACGTTAAACTGATATATTTGAAAATTTTCAGGAACAAGTCCTAAACATTTCGTGAAATGTATATTAAGTTGCTTTTGAAAACTGGAGGATGGGGAGCATCATGTTAGATGAGTACAGTAGTATTGTATTCAAAATAGCAATTAAAAATCGTGTGGGAAAACTTAAATAAAATAAAAATTTAGTCTTGAAACTTGATCATTGACTCTGGATACTTCTGTTTTGTCTCTCTCTGTAGTTTTAACTAACACTGAAATATCTCTTTACATATTTTTTATTCTTGGAACTGATGTAAAAAATTTTATAAGCTTCGGTCAAACAACTGATGTAACAGATAGGTTAATAACATTTAAACACCTTGTATACATGCATTACTTTTATTCAGTGTTATATTTAGATATGTAAATAGGTCATTGAAAAAGTTAATCTGTAATAGAAGTGACATAATAATTTTTAGTTGTTGCTGTTTATTTCAGGTTACATCAGGTGAATATATTCAAATGAGTGGACGTGCTGGCAGAAGAGGTTTGGATGAAAGGGGTATTGTTATTCTAATGGTAGATGAGAAAATTAGCCCATCTGTTGGCAAAGAAATTGTCAAGGTATTTTTAAAATATATAGTTTTTGGTGCAGGAATTTTATGTATTTATATTCCATTTAAATATGTTTTTAATTTATGTTTTCATATTATTTTTATGTGTTTTCTTTTGATTACATATTTTATTAGTAGAGTTTTCAGCTGTCATAATTTAGCTCTGTTATTGTTAATTTAATCACTATAATTCCCTTTTTCACTACTATAGACATATAGTCCAGGCATTAGGGGATAAAAAAGGGCAAATAAATTAAAGTTTTGGTGTAGTTTTTTTTTGGGGGGTTCCTTTATGTTTTTTGGGTCGCTGAACACGAATCCAAGGTTTTTCAACAAAATTTTTTTCGGGAAATATGCGTTTTTTACAAAAAAAACGTGTAAAAAACGGACTTTTTTCCGTTTTTTCAAAATAATTCCAAAATTGTGCATTTTACGTGAAAGTCGGCAATATATGAATTAAAGAAAATAAAATTTCCTATATTTTATGTAATGAAAGTTTTTTTCTCTGATCAATGGTTTAGCCGTGAGAGTGACGCAAAAAAGGATGTTAAAAACAAAAAAATGTAAAAAAAACGGGAATTACGGTAGTGTATGTCGATGTAACATAAAAACTAACCATTTTACGCAAACGGTAACCATTAATGATACTAAAGATTATATGTTTGACTGTATTTTATGCATTTGAGGTAGAGGAAAAGTGCGGATCCTGCGCCAGGGGAAGGTGGGAGCAGTGGAGCAGTTCCAATAGTCCAGTAGAAATAGCGCAAAAAAGGGCCTTGCCTTACAAAAATTCGGGTAGTTCTGATTTTTGGGTATGCTGTAAAGGTTGACCCTCTAATAAAAAAACCAAGTTTTCGACCTTCTAGACCTTGTGCGTTTTTCACAATATTGAAAAAACCAATAGTTTTCGGCACTTTTTTCGATTTTTCTTAAATAACTCAATTTTAGTGCATTTTACAGAAAAAAGCACTTACCATTTTGTAGAGCATAAAATTCTCTACAACATGCAGTATTCATGTTTGTAAATTGTCCAAATATAAGGAGCCGGGAAAATAGGGTTAAATTTGGAAAAAATGTAAAAATCCACAAATGACGTTAGTTTTTGCCGTATCTTACCCCCTATTTGGACAATTAACAAACATGAATACTGCATGTTGTAGAGAATTTTATGCTCTACAAAATGTTGAAAGTGCTTTTGTCTCTAAAACGCACTAAAAGTAGGTTATTAAGCAAAAACTAACGTCATTTGTGGATTTTTACATTTTTTCCAAATTTAACCCTATTTTCCCGGCTCCGTATCTTACCCCCTATTTGGACAATTTACAAATATGAATACTGCATGTTGTAGAGAATTTTATGCTCTACAAAATGTTGAAAGTGCTTTTGTCTCTAAAACGCACTAAAAGTAGGTTATTAAGCAAAAACTAACGTCATTTGTGGATTTTTACATTTTTTCCAAATTTAACCCTATTTTTCTGGCTCTGTATCTTACCCCCTATTTGGACAATTTACAAATATGAATACTGCATGTTGTAGAGAATTTTATGCTCTATAAAATGGTGAAAGTGTTTTTGTCTCTAAAACGCACTAAAAGTAGGTTATTAAGCAAAGACTAACGTCTTTAGTGGATTTTTGCATTTTTTGCAAATTTTACCGTATTTTTCCGGCTCTGTATCTTACCCCCTATTTGGACAATTTACAAACCTGAATACTGCATGTTGTAGAGAATTTTATGCTCTACAAAATGTTAAGTGCTTTTTTCTGTAAAATGCACTAAAATTGAGTTATTTAAGAAAAATATAAAAAAGTGCCGAAAAATATTGTTTTTTTCAATATTGTGAAAAACGCACAAGGTCTAGAAGGTCGAAAACTTGGTTTTTTTATTAGAGGGTCAACCTTTACAACATACCCAAAAATCAGAACTATCCGAATTTTTGTAAGGTAAAATGCTATTTCTACTGGACTACAATGTTACCGCCTCTTAGAATACGAGCTCTCCGGAGGAGTAGCACCTTCGACTCATGAGAGTAGCTGGATCTGCCCCACTGCTCCCACCTTCCCCTGGTGTCGGATCCGCGCTTTTCTTCTACCTCAAATGCATAAAATATAGTCAAACATATAATCTTTAGTAACATTAATAGTTAACATTTGGGTAAAAGGATTAGTTTCTATGTTACATTGACATACAGTACCGTAATTCCCGTTTTTTTTACAGTTTTTTGTTTTTTCCACCCATTTTTGAGGCACTCTCACGGCTAAACTATTGATCAGAGAAAAAAAACTTTCAATACATAAAATGTAAGAAATTTTATTTTATTTTATTCATATATTGGCGACTTTCACGTAAAATGCATAATTTTGGAATTTTTTTGAAAAAATGTAAAAAAGTCCGTTTTTTTACATGTTTTTTGTAAAAAAAAAAAAAACATATTTCCCGAAAAAAATTTTGTTGGAAAACCTCGGATTCGTGTTCAGCGACCCAAAAAACATAAAGGGACCCCCCAAAAAAAGCTACACCAAAACTTTCCTTTATTTTCTACCAAATACCTGGACTAATATACACTTTTTCACTTTTGTTATTTATGTAACACACATAGTTTAATTTGTTAACTATTCGAGGTTCAAATTTTAGATAACTTCTAAGAATTAATTTTATTTCTTTGTAGATTTTGGGAAAAAAGAAAGAAAGAGAGAAGGGGAATTTTGAGATAAATAAATTAATAGGATATTTTTTTTTAAATTCAGATATTGATAATATACAGTACCCGTTTAAAAAAAAATTGTTTAACTATAACTTTATTTATAAGTGATCCTATTTCTCAATAAATTTTTATTAATAATTTATTATATAAAATATGATCATTAAAATCATGTGTTTAATTAGTTTTCCTTTGACTGATAATTGTGCTACTCTACATACATCTGCAATCTATATATGTGCCATGCATTATGAATTATTTGAAAATTTACCAATTTTTAGATTTTCTGATAAATAAGGTGAATTTTTCCAATTTCATCTATTATGTTTTAAATTTTCATGCCTATTACAATGTGGTATAAATTTGTGTTTTATTATATAAAAAAGTAGAATGTTGTTTTAATGTTTTAAATATTCATTATGAATTGTATTTGTTTATGAACTAGTTTAAAAGTTATTATATGAGAATTACATTGAAATTTTTGAGATGAGACTAAATGGTACAAGTTAAGCTTACTAATTCTTTGAAGTTTTCAAAGTAGATCCCTCCAAGACCACTGCACTTTTGTAAGCAAATTTTCCAAAGATTAAATACATTGAGCCATCCATTTCTTTGGAATAGATGAAAAATATGCTTTTATAGCCTCATCAATCTCATCTTCAGAATAAAAACAATACCCACATGTTTTTTTTGTTTGTTTTTTTTTTTTTTTTTAATAAATAGTCGTCATGAGAATGAGGTGGATGTTTTATCACTTTGATTTATTTTTTAATTGTTATTATTATTATTTTGTTCAAGAAATTTGACTGTAATTCTTGCTGAATGAGAAGATGCATTCTCATGGGGAGCATGAGTCCCCTAGTGTTCACTTCTTAAAGAATTTCTGAAAGACACTTAGTGGTGTACCAGTTTGCTGCAGGCATGAGATTCTTCCGCAGATCAGCAGTTTTCCGCTTTTTTGTCATTTTCGGATTTTCCAAGAAAACGCGAAATTTACCTAAAGATTGCAAAAAAAAACCACGAATTTCTTCAAATGATCGTGTGAAAATTGCCAAAAGATCGCTGAAGAAACGCAAATCTCGTCAAAGGATCGCTAAAAAACGTGAATTTAGCCAAACGATCGCTGAAAAAAACGCAATTTTTTCGTCAAAGGATTGCTGAAAAAACGGGAATTTAGCCAGAAGATTGCCGTTAAAACGCGAATTTAGCCAAAAGATCGCTGTAAAAACGCGAATTTAGCTAAAAGATCACTGTAAAAACGCGAATTTAGCCAAACGATCGCTGAAAAAACAAAAAATTTAGCCAAAAGATCGCTGTAAAAACGCGAATTTAGTCTAACGATCGCTGAAAAAACACGATTTTCGTCAAAATATTGCTGAAAAAACGGGAAGTTAGTCAAAAGATCGCCGTAAAAATGCAAATTTAGCCAAAAGATCGCCGTAAAAATGCAAATTTAGCCAAAAGATCGCCGTAAAAATGCAAATTTAGCTAAAAGATCGCCGTAAAAACGCAAATGTAACCAAAAGATCGCCGTAAAAAACGAGAATTTAGCCAAAAGATCATCATGAAAATCGAATTTCGCCAAAAGATCGCTGAAAATAAGCGAATTTTGTCAAAAGATCGCCGAAAATAAATGAATTTCGTCAAAAGATCGCCGAAAATAAACGAATTTCGTCAAAAAATCGCCGAAAATAAGCTAATTTCGTCAAAGTATCGCTGAAAATAAGCTAATTTCGTCAAAGGATCATTGAAAATAAGCGAATTTCGTCAGAATTTACTCCATTGTGTTAAAAGATTGTAACCAAATTTCTTTTAGTAATGTAGAAAATTCGCTATGATACAAAAACAGATTAAATAAAAAAAAAAAAAAAAGAAACTAGCTTCAAGCTGACTGGTAAAAATGACCTGGAATCTAGAATAACCACGGCACTGACTAGTTGGTGGCACTCATAATGTCCTTAAAAAATCTGTAATTCCTTAAACTTATTTTTTATTTAAAAAAAGGGTGGGAACTGTTAAAAAAGGGTGGGAACTCTCTTCTATCATTTATTTAAGGTGGTTGCAATTATTAGCATATACTTGATTTGCTCTTTCAATTTTTCAAAATTTGTATTAAAAAATGTTGAAGGGTTTTATTAATGTGCTGTGTCTTGGTAAAATAGACTTTTTATTAAAGTAAATAATTTCTACCTAATTTTTGTTAGTAAATGTACATTTCTTTTTAATGTACTCAAAGCTAAATTAATGTTATACATTTTATTTAAAAATATATTTTTTTTAATAGCAATTATATTTGTTGCGCTTGAAATTCATAACTTACTGCTCAAATGTCGTTCATGCAGTTTTCAGCTTTTTTGTTAATCTCATCCCTGGTGTGCTGTAACTGTTATCTGTCCCGTTAGCTTTATGGCTTTGACCAGCCCTGTACTTCTGAAGAAAACAATGTTACTGTTTTCATTGCTTGTTGTCTTTTCACCATTGTTGGTTTTGATTCATCTTCAAAGACTCATTCTTTACTTTTTTTTTTTCATTCTTTACATTCTTTACTTTTTAAAAAATATTTACGTCTCATCACCACTTATGATTTTAGAAATAATGCAGTGCTCACCATCATTAAGTAAATTTAGGATTTATTTACGGATTATGACATGCTCTGCTTTTTGGTGTTTTATTAAATTATAGGGGACCCAGCGACAAACTAATTTTTTCATCTGCAGTTCTTAATGATTAATTTTATGTATAGCTGCAGATCCAAGGTTAAGTTCCTTCTATATCATTTAGTAGGTACAGCGATTTATCATCCACTAACACTTTTTGTATGCTTAACAACACATTTTCTGGTATTACAGCTGTCAAAGATCTTGTGTGTTTTTCATCCCGGAGAGAATTTTCACATCTTTTAAATTCTCTTAAACTACCTGAATCAGGGCACAAAAAATAGCGTTCCCGGTATCCCGGGGAACCCAGAAATCAGTTCTGGGAACTTATTTTTCCCACTCAGGTTCCCGGCCGGGAATCTAAAAATTAAATATTGTATATATATATATTAATTATTTGTTCTGTATACGTTTGAATAAATTAGTAAATGCAATATATAATGATTAATCTTAGTGTGCAAATGTAATGCAACATTTCCTTTTAAGTTACACATCTATAAGAATATGAAGGGAGGGAGGAGGTGCTTTTGGATAGAGAACAGTCAAAACATCAATTGATAAACCGTAAACTAAAATTTTTGCTTATTATTCAAAAATGTGTCTATATGACACAATATCTTCATTCATTAAGCTCTGAATTTATTAAAAAACTGGGAACACATAAATTTTTCTGGGAACCTACACTTTTCATGTAGGTTCCCAGCTGGTAACCTTAAAATTTTCAGAATATTTGAGCCCTGACCTGAATACAGTGGCATAAGATGGAGCTTCATTTCCATATGCTAATTGTAGATGTTGAAGACTTTCTTCTTGATTTAACCCCACTTTAAAATCATAAAAAATAATAGCTCGATAATGCTCTTGCAGCAACTCGATTTCCTCTTCTTTCAAAATTTGTAATTGTTGCCACAAATTATCATTTACAAACATAAAAAAATACACATATCCGGCCAATAATATATATATTTTTTTTCCCCATATTGTTTGCTTCTATCTCAAAAATTTCAGTGTTACCCTCATATAAAATGAATAGAATACAAAAAATAAGGTGGTTTATAAAATTAAAGAATTGGAATTTAAAATTTCAGTTATTTGCTTGATTATTTATTATACAATATCTTTTTTTTTTTTTTTTTTTTTAAATCTTTGGTTCCTTCTAAAATATTAATGATTCTTTTTTACATTTATATTTACAGGGTTTACCTGATCCCATCAATTCAGCTTTTCATCTGACCTATAACATGGTTTTAAATTTGCTGCGAGTTGATGAAATCAATCCTGAGTACATGCTTGAACGATCATTTTTTCAATTTCAGAATTATTCTGTAATTCCACAGCTTTATGACAGTAAGGATTTATATAATAATGTATTTATATGGTCAAACATTTTGTTTCTGTTATTTTCATTATTTAATTTTTTTTTCTGTTAGAAATTAAAACACTGCAGGAGAAACATAGCAGCATTGAAATTGAGAATGAAGATGATGTTAATGTTTATTACAAAATCAAGAAGCAAATGGAATCATTAACAGAAGAGTATCGGACTTATATTATTCAGCCTGAATATTGTGTTCCCTTTTTTCAACCTGGTCGTTTAATTAAGGTAAAAATAAACATAAATTTATTTGGAAATAAAAAAATGTGCTTACCATTTTACAATGTTTATTTTTCTTCTAAATCTATGAAGTTAAACACTATTTAACTGTTCTCCTCCTGTTAAGAGATTTGGTTACTCAATAAATTATCATTCTTTATTTTAAATAAAAATATTAGCTACCGGTTTATATATATATATATATATATATATATATATATATATATTTCATATATAATTTATTCTGTCTAATGGCAATAGACAATGTGTTTAATGTATTTTGTTGTACAAGAAATATTACCAGTGTTATTGAAAATAATATGGATTTTTTTTTTTTTTAAATCAGATTTATCATGATTATTTTATGTAAAAAGAAATCATGTAGTAACCCCTCTTCTCCTTTATTAATCATTTGAATATATTGTTATTTTTCTGTCTATTTGAAATAAAATAATAATAACTTTTAACACTAATAACTAATAGGCTCCAATAACTTTTCTGCGCTTTTCAAGTAATTACATTAACAATAAATAAGTTTAATTCTCTAGTGTTAATTTTATTAAGAAAATTGTAATATACATAACTAATGTTTGAAGAAGAATATGAAACATCTACTTCTAGGTGATCTTCTTTTTTAATTTTTTCAAAGTCCTCTGTTTTATTGCATGCATTTTTTCCCCCTTTGCTGTCTCTAGACGTGTGATATAATGAATAAAATACCACTATACAGTCGGCCAAAAAAAAAAAAAATAATAATAATAATAATTAATCACCAAATTGTCTGATAGCCATTTGACTGGAAATTGTCTTCTTTCAATTAAAAAATAAGCTTAGAGGCCATCTTCTTATGGAAATTTTACATAAAAAAATTATCAATAACATCAAATTTTGATACTATATTTTATTTTTTCGATAAATTTTACCTTAGGATAACAAGCAACAAGTCATTCAATGAAAATGGCTTAGAAATTATGAACGTTTAAACTTTGGAACTCCTAATCTTAAATTAATTTTAATCAATGCAAAACAGATTATAATGTGAGTAATGTATGATGTCAGGAGTTTTTTTACTGTGATTCTTGATTTTAGTTCAAATTATCAGCAATAGCTACTATACCTCCAATCGAGGCAGAAATATCAGTCACCCAGCATTGATGTGAAAGAAGGAGATTAAAATACATGGAGTGGGTCTCATTCATCAATAAAACCTTAATTAGAATTGGGCACTAAACACAAGATTGTATTAGTGAATGAGACCCACTCCATATATTTAACTGCCTTCCTTCGCATCAATGCTGGGTGATTTTAATTTTTGCCTTGATTGCATGCCTATTGCTCATAGTGCCATCTATTGCTGGTAATTTGAACTAAAATCCGAAATCGCAGTAAAAAAAAACCTCCTAATATCATACATTACTCTCTTGCAAGAATTTTTTAAATATCTGTCACTATTTGGAAGTTATTGAATTTTAAAATCAATCAATCCATTTTAAGATATCCGGTATGTGTATCATATAAATATGTGTGCTTTGCTGCCATTACTATAGTGATGCATTATTATTGCATGTTCCCACAACCGTAATAATGTCATCCTTCATTTGTCGCCATTAGCTGAGGTGCATCCCTACTTACTAAAAGATTAAGCCTGGTTTATAGTACTTAAATTGCTTTAAAAATAGCAGAAATATGAATGGAATTTATCAAATTTTTGTGTATTAAACTGACACGTCAGCTGTATCTTTATTTTGTTTATTTTAGGTTAAAAATGGTGATGATGACTTTGGTTGGGGAATTGTTGTTAATTATCAAAAGAAATATCTTACAGGAGTAAGTAATTTTATTTATTATTCATTTTATTATTTACGTTTTTTGGTTATATTATATTTTTGATGGTTATTGATAGCAGGGGTCAATTCACGCAAAAGTCCCTTAACAAAATTCAATTTAATAAAAGAGACCTCTTCACAAAATTCAATTTAATGAAAAAGAACCCTTCACAAAATTCCTCTTAATAAAAGAAGATCCTTCATGAAGTTCCATTTCATATAAGTAAACTCTTCCTATATTTTTTTATTAAGTTAGAATTTGAATTGTGTAGGTAGACAAAACAAGCTCACCAGAAAAACTTTAGCATGAAAACTTGTTAATATTAATAAATGCTTAGTTTGGACTCAAGTAACTGAATTTTTTTATCTTTCATTATTAAATTTATTCAGTTTTACAAAAATATAAGACATTCAAAAGAGTAACTTTTTTTTTCTTTTCACAAAATGGAAATTCAAGATATGGGGGGGGGGGGGGGGGGAATTCAACATTCACCTTTGTTTATTTCAGTGTAATTTTTTTTTTTTTTTCGTTTAAAAGTAATTTTTTTTCTCCTTCCTGTCACAGTTACAAATTAAATGCATTGTGATTTTTCTTTAATCATGTTACGTGTTTAATTCACTATTATGGCAACATAAGCAGATTTAATATTTTTAGTGTCTCAAAATGCTATTTTTTTTTTTTTTTATCATTATTATATAGCACTTAAACAAATATAAAAATTTACAGAACTCTTGAATAATTAAGTGCTGTATAATATATAATTTTTTAAGGCGGCAACCTGTTTGTCTAATAGTTATCATGCTGGCCATTGGACAAGAGGTGCCAAGGTCAAATCCCAATCAGGCACGGATGTTTGTAGTGGTTCAGATTCTTCTTTAAATGGATGTTCTGATATGTTTACACCTCATGTGCAAAAAAATGACTATAGTGCCTGTAATCAACCAACCATTTTAAAAGTGTCTTGTATTATCTTGTTGAGAAAGCTCATGCTCTGAAAATTATTGACATTTGTAATATCAAAATTGTTATTTTTATATATTTATTTTAACACATACACTGCATTTTTTTTTTTTTTTTTTGTGATTCCAGTATAAACACCTTCTTCTGCCTCCCCCCCCCCCTTCCTTTTTGCAAATAACATAATTTTATTGTTTAATATGTTATGACTTTTAGCGACTAAGTCATATTTCTTGCACTATTGACTTTTCTGTACTCTCCAAAAAATCTTAGCTCACTTTTGGATGACTACCAAAATCCAGTAGTTACATTTAGAAATATGTAACAATGGTGGCAACGACTGGCACTACAGCTTTTGCTCTTAGGGGCTGTGCATATACAACGTTATCACTTTAGGGAGGCAGGGGCTGATACTTTATATCGCAAGCTATCTTTAGGGGAAGGGGGGTCGTCTTTTGATATTATTATCATTTTTGATCCAACCAAAATTTCCCTTTTTTTTCCCTTTGTTAATATTTTTTTTACATCAAAATAGTCTTATCTTTTTTTTTAGTCTGTTATCTATTTTTATGAAAATACAAAGTTATTAAAGCCATTGTATGATTATAAAGTCATTTTGTTCTAAAATGTGGAACACTATAACATTCAGCATTTCTGTTGTTCTGCCAGTATGTCATACATTCCACTGTTAATGAAACCAAGTGCAAAATATGTTTGAATTTATACTTGTGTTTACTAGTAAAGAAAAGAGGAAAATGTTGTCCATCTTATCTTAAATGGAAGTTTCAAGGGGTAGAACCCGTTGACAAAAATAAATAAATAAAAGAAGGAATAGTTTAAACTTTCAATTTTGACAGAAATTCATTTTTGAAATTGATTAAAATTTCTTAATTGTTCTGTATTACTTTTTATGTTAATATGTTTACGATTAACTAGAATGGAAGGATGAAGTGGATTGTGATATTGATAAAGTACCTAAAACACTATATTCGACAGAAAGCCCCCCACCCCCCATCTTTGAGCTACTTCCCACTTGAGAAGATATTCTGTGAAACCTACTTTCCCACATTTTTCATTGTGTAACAAAAAGCTGTTAATATAATAGATACTTTTAAACAGTAACTATCTCTTTTACGTGTTGTTTGATATAAAATTATTACATGTATAATAGGAATATTTTATTGACTTCTTCTCTTTATTTGAATTAGTAACGTATGCGAATAATAAATGTTTCACCATAACTGTATATTATTGCCAACATATGAAAAATGAAGAAAAAATTTTCGACATTGATAACGATATCATTCAGAATGGGGGGGGGGGGTCTAAAATTATATTAAAAAAAAAGTTTATAACGTTATATATGTACCGCACCCTTATTGCTACATTACATCTTCAGAAAATTGGTTCACTTCCAAGCTTTGTCATCATGGCTAAAATGTCCTTTAAAATGGATGTGAATACCACTAAATATTTTAAACAACATGTTTACTTCAAGTCACATTTGCTCAAATATGGTAGTTGAAGAAGATTAATCATTCAATCCGATTAACCAGAAAATACTGCACTTTGGCAGTAGAATGAAGTATGTCAATGGAAAAACTTATTTCAACTTTTCTAGTATCTTTTAAAACTCTGCTCTCTTTTGTTGATTGCATACAATCCGAAACATTACTTTTAACCCAGTGAAATTATTCAATCGTAGCTTCTGAGACTATTCAACAGCTCAAGGCCACTTTGTATTGATGAACATTTGTTAAAACATGTAATTCTTTTAGTTACGGGAGTACATTCACTTCAGATTTGTAATTTTCAAATTATTAACATCATTCTTCAAATGAGGCATTTTAACTTTAAAGTTAAAAAATGAAACCTTCAAATTACTATTGCCACTCTTAAAATAAAATAAAATAACTTATCCTTATTTTTTAGAAAGAAGGTGATAGATTATTTTTCTCCAAGCATTTTTCCAGATTTCCGCAATAACTCTATTTCAAGAAATAATGCATGGATTTTCATCAAACTTCTGATTCAGTTAGTTGTTGCTGATTAGGTTTTGGTGCAAGTAGCCCAACAGGTGACGCTGCTATGCTGCATTTTCCAGGATTTACACAATTTTAGCGATAGTCATATCTTAAGAATTAATGCACGGAATTTCATCAAACTTCATATTCTGTTAGACCTTAACGTAAGTTGATGCTAATTAGGTTTTCGTGTAAATCATATAAGAGATGGTGCTGCTATGCTGCATTTTTTTATTCTAAAATGCATAATTTAAAAAAATATGCTTTTTGAAGTATTGACACGTATGAGATAGAAGAAAGTTTTGGGATTGGCACATCCGACTAGTTTAGAAAATGCCAGTCTCTGAGTCAGTGTGTGTCTGTTTGTGACACAAATTTTGTGGACCCTCTCTCTAATCCTTAAACTACTGCATAGAATAGGATGAAATTTTATACAAAGTCTATCTGTATGTGAAGTGGTGCTGATTAGTTTTGGGGCAAAGTTCCCCGACAGGGAGTGCCTCAAATCAGCGATTTGTTCGATTTATGTGATGCTTAAATCTAAAGTTTATGTGCACAGAACTCAACGAAACATCAGTGTTGCATTAAAATGAAAGTTTGATTTATTGCCTGTATGTTTTCCGGTAAAATGTTTTGGCTAAAATAAAGGTCAAGAAATTTTAATATATCAGGGGTAAAGTTTTGCATGGGTTGGATATACACCTGAACATGTTAATCCAACCTGAACCAGATTAGCCTAAACACTTTAACCTGTAACTTATTATCCAAGATTAGCACAGGCTGTACTGGGTGGGTCTGTTAGTTATATACAGGGTGGTTATAATAGAAGTATCTCTATTTGCAGCTGTCTGTAGCTCAAAGGAATAACCCAAATTAAACCAAAATTGGTACTCTTCCTATTCAAGAATTAAAGTGTCAAACCGAATGATACACCTAATTTATTGGAAAATGTCACAGTAAATGTGGTTACACTTTCACATGGCGATGCCGATCATGTTCAGGTTCCACATGGCCATTGTGCTGGATGATACAATCCATGTGGTGCACGACATGCTCAACTGCAGAATGTAATCCAATGCATCAAGAGAGATGTTTCGCACATGTTGTGATATCCGATAAATTCATTGGGATTTCGACATTTTCTACGGTACGGTACTCAATATTATACATTACAATTCACACTCAAAAGCACCATCTGTCGGCGATTATTGCAATTAATTTTTTATTGTTCCATTCAGTTTCCCCTTCGAGAATAGTAACTGTACCGATTTTGGTTTCATTCAGGTCACAGGACCCTTCAAAAATTTTTTTATTTCAAAACAGGACCCTTCACAAAACTATTTTCCTTAAAACAGGACCCTTCATAAAGCTATTTTTCCTAAAACAGGGCCCTTCACAAAATTCTATATCTTAAAAATAGGTTTTTCACAAAAATTTTAAATCTTTAAACTAAACATTTCACAAATTAATCATTTAAAAGTAAAATCTTACCTGTCACTTTTACACATATAAAGAAAATATATGTATTTTACATCCATATATCTTCTTAAAAATGTATAAACAAGAACCTGAATGTAACGATCATTTCAAATTCACAAAATTATGACTAGATTTTTCACAAATATAAAAAGCTGTTCACAATTTCACAAAAACAGGACCCTGGGAAAAGAGTCTGGACAGACCCCTGCAGGTTATTCCTTTGAGCTACAGACAGCTCCAAATAGAGATACTTATATTGTAACCACCCGGTATAAAAGTGAACTCTTTTTCTTAAGGCAATAGTAATTGGGTTGTTATTATGTAGACTTTGAAACAATAACTTTAGAACAAAATCAGGAAAAATCGAGATTTTTTTAAAATTTATTATTTAATTTTTCTTACAGATGAGTGAATATTGTAATGATTTACTGTGTTTTGTTTATTTGTTTGATAGAAGTTTGTACACTTATTCTGTTAAAGAAGCAATTTTTTTTTTTAACCTAGGAAAATAAACAAGAAAGCATAGCAGTATACGTTGTTGAAGTTCTTCTTCATGTATCAAAAGAAAGTGCTGACACAAAAATTACCAGCAATTTAAAACCCCCACTCCCTGGTGAGAAAGGTGTAATGCAGGTATTTATTTACACTTTCTGAAATTTTTATTGGAAATCTTTATTCTTAAAAAGGAAAATTACATGTAAATAAAAAAATCTTCTTCTTTAGGTTGTACCCATAAGATTGAATTTGATTCAGCAGTTGAGTTCTGTTCGAGCATATTATCCTGAAGACTTGAGGCCTTTGGATAATCGAATGGCTGTTTTAAAAACTATACAGGTATGAAATTCTATACCTTAAATGATGTATAATCTTTTAATAATTTGATTGCCGTGACATTTATTTAAATTATTCGTATGCTTGCATGTATGTTAATTATTGCTGGTATTATTTTTACAAATAAATTATATTTTGCTTGTATTAAAATATAAGAGAAAAAAACTATTTGAATCACATATTATACAGCAGGGCTGCCCAATCTTTCCGTAAGTGCAGGCATTTCTCATCTAAATGGATAAAAATTGAAAGGTGCCATTATTCATATGTTTAGAAACCTAGAACAATATTACTTCACCATAGTATGGTGCAGGGTTGCCAGTTAGACCTTATTTTTTATTCAGAAATTCCAAATTCACACAGGAAATTACGAAAGAAATTTTTTTACTTTAAGTAATTGTAAAATGCCTGCCATTAAATAAAGTGAAAATTACTATTCAGAATTTCTGGTATGAACTGAATAAGAAAAGAGGCAACCCTGGTAGGGAGTAATCATATGCAGTCATCTTCTAAGGAGGTGCTCAGACACTGCACAATATGAGCCACAAGGCACCCTACTATGCAAAGCTCGATGTGAAAATAGTTGGGGAAAAAAGCATAAATCATATTAAAATTAGAGATACATTTACCTGAGAGAATGGCCTATCACAATATTTTGTAGAGAAAAGAGCTGAAAATTTAATTTGTTTTTAACCTATAATAAAATATGTGGAATATGGATCTTTTAAAATAAATTTTTATTTAAAAAATCTTAGTAACAAGAATCATTTGAAATGGTGCCATGAAAACCTTCAGAGTGTGATATGACGCCACGTTGTACAGCCCTGCTATACAGTAGTACCTTGGTTCTCGAATTGTGTTCAAGAACTGTGTCAAATTTTATCATAAGAAGTAAAAAAATATGGCTCCACCTCCCAATTTATTCCATCTATTTACCTGTTTCAAACATTACACTGTACAGTAAAATATAATAAAACTAGGGGGCTCAGCCCCTTACTCGCTAATGCTCGCCAACCCCCCGTGAATTGCGAAGCAATTCACATTGAGACCGCTATGCGGTCCCAGATCGCTACGCTCGCTCGCCCCTTTTTATTTTTGCAGTAATTCTAGCTGGAATAAGTACTACCATAAATTATTTGAACATGTGAAATTGACAATTTTTTTAATGTAAAAAAGTAATTGAACTCCGTTGAAAACACAACTAAAAATGCATTTAGTTGGAGCTACTAATGAGCATATAAATCATTTAAATACTATGAATAAAGGATCTTGGAAACATAATTTGTTTAAAAATTATTGCACCTATAATATTGCGCAAAAAAAAACACACACACACTATGTAATAGGAAGATAGTTTATCATCAATGATTGTTTAAATTTCGTTCGACATTTTACTATTCTAATTGATTATACATTTCTGCAACAGATGGCAGCAGGTGCTACCTAGACAGTTGATATTTTAACCTCTCTGATTTTTCATGCGAGCGAAATTCATAAATAAATTCTAAATAAGAGTTGAGAATTCATTTGAAATTAGCAATATTACTCATAATTAAAATGAGGAATAATCTCAGACGCTTTGGATTACGTACATGTTATTTTATTTTTAATATTTGCTAGCTTGATTTTCACTGCTCTGACACTGGCCGCCATATTGGAGGTGGGGCTGATCTATCTAACACAATCTAGTCTTTTCATTGGTCTGAGCTCTGGAAACTACGGTTGTTGCCAACAATAAGCTAGAAATTCAGCCCTATTTCCGTGCCACGTAAGACAAATATATATATAGATATAAAAATTAATTACAGTACTGAACACTACATAAGACAATGACAATTTTATTGTATGTTAATAAAAGTTTCTCAAAAACAGAACCCATACCTTTATTGATGAAATTTTGGATGACTTGAAATTGAGGGACCCTTATTTTCTTTTTTTAGATCATAAAGTCACTAAAGATCACTAAGTTAACTCGTTTTTAATCTCAAAATGCATAGAATTCATTAGCACCGAGGCTCATGAAGAAAAAATATAAATAAATAAATAAAATAAAAATCAATAAATTCAGCAGCCTAAAAAAAAAAAAAAGAAGAAACTCAACTCAAATCAAATAAAATTTTGCTCAAATTTCTTGGGTACTTTTCGTTTAGCCGGGCGCCAGTGATTTATATACATGTATATATACACATATATATATATATATAGATACAAAAATATCTACATACACATATATATACATACATATATGTACACACATATGTGTATGAATATACATATATATGCATATACATATATATTTATATATGTACATATAACACTGGCGACCGGCTAACCGAAAAGTACCATTTCTTGTTTGAGAACCAAATTATTCAACAACGGGCGCTTTCAAGAATCGAGGTTTAACTGTATATTGTTTTTGCTGTGTGCATTAAAGAACTTATTTAATTGGTTAGAAAAGTGAAAAGAGTTTAATACATTAAAAAATTAATGAGTATGATTAAGAGCCATTATTTTGAAATTCAGACAAAAAAGTGACATTTTGACAGTTGTATTTTTTGATTAGCTTGATTTTTTTTTTTTTTTTTTTGTTATGTTGAAGTAAGTCATATTTAATGAATACTGTACAATTTTGAAGCCCTGAAAAAAAATTCTCCTTCCCTGTAGAAAATGTCAAAGTTCAAGGTCATGAATTCCATTTTTCATGAAAAATGAAATGTGAGTATGTTTGGAGTGCTATAGCTTCAGAAAGCAACAATATCCCAAAATTCTGTTTTCATAAACTGTTAATATAACACTGCCTGCTTAAAAAAATGAATTTGTGTCTATGGGGCATTGTTGCTTTCCATTGTTATGTTGCCACCAAATGCAAACAAAATGCCGTTTTTGTCCGTTTTCTGCCCTTTTTATGTTATTTAAGCAATAGTACCGCCAAATTTTTCTTATGGAACATGAAAACCCACTAACATTATATCAAAAGTAATAATAATAACAATAAAAAAAAACACATTCCGTAAGTCAGAACACCTATTTCTTGTTTATTTGCTCATGCAATTTATAGACAGTTTTAAAATCTATTTTAGATGTAAATACAAAAAAAGTGCGCATTCATCGGAACTGGGGCACATATTTTGCACAAGATTTCTTCACCCTTATACCAGTAATGATCATCATCACAGAGTGTAAAGTGTTTCTTCCATGTCTCTTCATACATTTCACCTTGATGTCATTTATTATCGATTTCAGTAATTTCTCCAGGATACCATATACAGTCGAACCTCGTTAACACGAAATTCAAGGGACTGCGAATTTATTTCGTGTTATCCGAAATTTCGTGTTAACCGTCATAATAGTGGGGCCATCTATGTTAGATATAAAAACTAAATAAATTAACCTACAAATATTTTCCTGCTCATAAAATCAGAAATTAATAAGAAATGGAAAATTTCATTAACAAATTAGTCATCATTTTTTAGACAATAATAAATTTATTTACTTTCTAATCATTTTTTTAAAGTCTGTTATTGACTTTTGCGTCAATTTTTGTACAGTAGCTCTTTTCAGGGCTGCCATTTGCAACTAAAATGCTACTAAAAGCGACTATTTTCAGCATCAGGCAACTATGGCTACTATTTTAGCCCAAAAACCTTCAAAAGCGACTATTTTAGAAGAAAACCAGAAAAAAGGAGACTATTTTCCAGTCCCAGCTACTATTTTTGTTAAAAAAAAAAAAAAAAAACTTAGCACTGCAAATTTTTTAACCCAATACCCCAATCTAATATTTCCGTATAAATTTTTTAAGCTTTTTATGCAATTTTTAAAATATGTAAAAACTTCCATTTGAAAAAAAAAAAAAATACTCTTTCAATATAAATGTAGTGCAAGGATACCAACATCCAAATTTCAGTGGAAAACTAAATATTGATTTTTGGTTTGGCTACCACCCATAACCCTTATGCTTTACAGTATATTTGTCCAATTTTTGATTGTTTTTAAAGGCATTTAACCCTTTAACTGTCGTATGAACCACAAACGATTAACTGTAGATTTGTTCACTATGCTGCGTGAATTGTATTTGTTTCTAACCTCGTATAAATGCTTCATTCCAAAAATTTAAATTAATAAACGAGCTGAAATAAATGCTACTTAGAAATAAGAAAATCTTGTTTTCTATTGCAGTTTTTCAATTTAATAACAGATTTAAAATGTTGAGAAAAACATGTAGAATATTGCCATTTTTACTTATTTAGATAGCTTTATTTGGCCCATTGGTGTCTATAAAATCATACTTTATTTTTTTCGGACGATTTTGCTATTTTATTTTACAAAAATTTCTTCTAAAGAATAGGTTAGTATGTACACGTATTTTCTTTATCAAATGCATCCTTTTTTGATAAAACCACTTTCAATTGGTTCAGTTAATTTTTGCTTACAAAATGGAATTGCAGCTAATAACATGTAATAAAAATTGTATTGTTTTTAGTTGCCTCACGGTAATGCTCAAGCACAAGATAAGAATATATTCAATTTAGTTTGGAAAAACCAAACTGCATTCTGATCGTATATCTCAGATGATAATTTAAAAAATTTCTTCTTTCTTTCTTTCCGTTTGTGTGTGTGATTTTATAATTAAAATACAAAAAGTAGAAAATTTGGATGGTAGTAGCATACCTGCCAACTCTCCTGATTTTTTCAGAATTCTTCTTAATTTCAACTCTACCTTCTGATTTTCTGATCAGAAGATGAAATCTTCTGATTTTTTTTTCTTTTAAATGAAAAAATGGTGTTCAGAAATATTTGAAGAAATTACAGAAGTACATTTTTTTAGTGGCTATTTCTTGTCATCTGTTAAATTTAGCAGCCCAGCCACCAAAGCAACTTATAGTATATATTTGGAATTCGGTGCCAATAGGAAGGAGGAGGGGGGGGGGGTGGAATTTTCAATCATTATGATGTTGAAGTTAGGAAAACTCGATAGCTGACTCTCAGCTGATGCTTGCAGAGGATCCAGTATAACCATTAGCACGCTTTCTCTTAATAATAATAATAAATTTGCTGAACTTTGAATTTAAATTTTCGAAATTAATAGATAATCTATTTGATAACAAATTTATCTAAATAATGAAGAACAAGTGGTACATTATCTATTAACAGGAAATTTTTTTATCAGTTGCTTAAAAAATGAAACTACCTTTAGTTTTCTAAAAGGAGAAGAATTCAGATTTAAATAAAGTTTACTTTGCTTTCATTTAAAATAGGAGTAGTGAATTTAAAAAAAAAAATCTTACAATGTAACTTTTTCTTTTTTGTGGAAAAATTTCCATTTTTTAAATAAAATGATGAAGATGATGATGTAGCCTGGAACTTATTACAGAATCAGTTCACAAGACTTCAATGTCAAAAAAATACCTATTATGGCACATGCAAATTCGTGCATTGCCATGTTAGGAAAGATGTGTTCCATTGATGAAATTTTGAAATATGGTAGGATTTGCAAAGTATTAAAAGCTGTATTGACTATTCCTCACAGCAGTGCTGAATGCAAATGTATTTTTAGTTTGATTAAGAAAAATATGACTCTGTTCAGCTCATCAATGATGACGAAAACTCTAGAAAATATTTTGTTAGCGAAATCATTTACTGACAATAAATGTTATAAAGCACAATTTTCTAATAACTTTTTAAAAAAAGCTAAGCAATCTACTATGAACATGTTGTCAAAATAATTTTTTTCTACTCATTTTTTTTTTTTTTTTTTAGTAATATATAATAAAGTTTTAGTAAATTTTCTATTCACGTGTGTTTTTTCTTCTATCATATAATATACAGTATTTATTGCAAATATTTTAATGGTTCATGTGTTGTCAATTTTGAATAATATAAATATTTTTACTCTGTTTTGGTTGTATATGGCAACAAAAAATATTTTACTGGTTGAATTGTTTAAGTGGTGTTGCATAACACCACCAGTTAACTAGTTTAACACCAATATTCAAATCACGGCCCTCAGCATCAACATCAGTTATCCTTGGTTACTAAATGTTAGGAAGCTGAAATTTTAAGTGTATTTTAATGAAAAGTAAAAAATCTATTATCAATGTTCTTTTTTTTTTTTTTTTTTTTTTTTGTAGTAGTAATTTTTTTTATGTATTGAAGTTATTCTTTTCTGTCTGTAATATACATTCTTTACTTGCAAATTAGTGACTATTTTATTTTACTCTTGCTTGTCTTTTAAATTTGCTCATTTATTATGATCCCAGCTAGTTTTATTTTATCCATGTTGAAAGTTTTATAAAATTTTTAAAATCTTCTTATTTCTTCTGATTTTTTGTCAAAATCTTCAGATTTCTTCTGATTTTTGGTCCAAAATCTTCTGATTTTCAATGAAATTTAGTTGGCAGTTATGTAGTAGCGAAAATGTGGATTTTCATGATGTTATTTTTATGGGAAATAAGGATTCTTGCCCCTCTTTTCTTAAGTAAGCATGCAACTATTTTGGCTACTATTTTTGTGCAAATGCTACTATTTTGGCTACTATTTTTTTCATTGTAGGCTACTAAAGCAACTATTTTGTATGCCATTTGGCAGTGGCATCCCTGCTTTTAGGAACGTATGGACTTCCTCTAATTTGGTCAAAATTCTGGAAGCATCCTTTTGTTCCAGAAGGAAATGTTGTACAGTTTTCAATGCTATTGTAGATTCATTTAATGACACTAAACTTTTCTGTTTGGTATCAATTTCTTCATACTCGTCCGACACTTCAATGTTATCATCTTTATTTTTCATCAATTATTTCTTCGTATGTGTCACATCCGAAATCAGAACATGTCTATCTACATCTATATAAATGTACTCGGATAAAACAATGTCTAAGAAAGAATGACGCTGTGAATGAAGAAATGACGCTCTTTAAATCTCCATTCAGTCATCCGTTAGAACATATGAAGTCGCTTTCACCGAGAGCAACAGCAAAAGCCTTTCCTTTCTCTTGCAAAACTGCAGAAGTTAAAACATTGTTTTAGATTCTTGCCACTTTTATCCACCGCAAGAGAGAAATTTTAATTTATTCATTCTTTCTTCTACACATTCGTTTTCTTGCTGGTTTGAATTGACTCATAGCATAAGCGACTTCAATCTTTTCACGATTCTTTAAAATTGTAGAAAAATTGCAGGTATCCCATACTTCGCTGCATTTTCTGATTTTTTCAGCACTTTATTGCTAACTTCGTTTAACATTTTTTGCTTGGTTTCTAAAGATACAGCTTGTCATTTTCGACTCATCTTTCACAGAATTCTTCGGAGCAACTGCGAACAGAGTTTCAATTATGTTAGTCAGGTAGTGAAGTAAGGATTGTCAGTTCTTTCACTCACAGATAGGAGAATTCGGAAACCCGGTTTATGTCACTGTCAATACAATTAACCGGGTAATGGAACAATCGCTTTCAAAAAAGAAATTACTTCCCCCAATCTATCATTGTGAAGGACTTTAATGTGGGAACACTTACGCACATCAGAGATCAAAGAAAAGTAGGATTAGTTAGGAATTCAGTATTTCACGATTTTTTGAAACCCTTTTCCACTTTATATCTTTTACAAACCATGAGAAAATTCCATTTTTAACAAGAGTATGTGACATGTAAGTTTGAAATATCGGAAACCTTACATAAGGAATTTTTTTTTACTTTGGAGCAAAAGAAAATTTCGCTTTAAGCGGGATTTTCCAAAATTCTATTTCATGTTAAGCGAATTAATTAACATTGATTTTCAGACTCATTTGACGGGACCTGAGTATTATTTCTTGTTAACGAAGTTTGACTGTATTATTAAATAAAACTGTTACCCAGTCTGTGACACTGTATTGACTTCCATTGCACTATAAAATGGATCTCAATACTTTCTGTACACATTTCTGCTTCTTCATTATCATCTTTGATAGCTTTGTGAACATGCTGATCTTCAGTATTATTTTGATACAGCTGGAATAATACCTAATCTCTGTTGTTTTGCAAACCGAGTGAATAAGGCTTGCATTTGATTTCTTGATAGATACTCTTCAGGATAAAATATTTTTTTCCTTTCCCATGTCTCAGTTCTCATAGCATAATGAACTTCTTCAGGAGTCTGCTTTTGACTTGTTGCTTCTCCAAAAGTAAATTTTTCAAGTATAAACTGCTTCTGTATCTCTGTAAATCTAACATTTTTCTTTTCTATTCAAGCCCAGACTTCTGATAATATTTCAGATATAATGTTCTCGTTGTATTTTTCGAAGAGTACGTCAGCTGACTTGTACGCTTGAGGCTCACTTGAATTGATTTTATACCCTTGCATAGGGTCTATAAAGCTTTGCATTATTTTATTGTAAGAAGATACTATTCTTGCATAGTCATGTTGTTCATCATAAATATGCTGTTGTAATATCAGTATTAAAAGTATGTAAGGAACTTTAGTCGTTTGGGGGTGTAGCACCAAAAGTATGCTGCCATGATGAAGAAAATTCACTGACCACATTATCTCCAAAAGAAAATACTGCTCCTTCACTTAGGGCAATATCTTTTCCAGGGCCAATACCGAAGTACTGCCACACTTTTAATCCAGTCTCTGGATTCCGCTGAATGATATACACTAATATTTTCAATTTTGTGATATTTAATATGGCTGTTTGAATCATTAATTTCAATCACAGACACCTTGGAATTTCGGACACCACCCATGTACAGTAAGCTTTTCTTTAGCATTGCTGATATTCTTTCCAGCATTTAAGTATGCTGTACGACAATGCTGTGCATTTGCACTATCACACTGATCCATGCGACATTGAGGCTCGTTATACTCATGCCGCATTGATTTTAGTTTATACTTTTGTAGTATTATAATTTCTAACTGGATATGTCCATTTCCACTGTAGCAACCCACATTGTCTGACTTCATATAAATATGATGAATGGTAGGCAGCGATGTCGCAGACAATTATTATATAAAACAACACGGTAAATTATGTGAAAAATTGGAGTTGGGCGCCAAAAAAGTAGTTCTTACGCGTCCCAAGGGACGCGTAATTTTTACATGCGTAAATTCTTCGAAGAATCGCAAAATCATTTTGTTGAATAATCCGGGGAAAAAAAGGGCAAAGTTTGTCGAAAGATCGCGAAAAAACCTCAAGCTTCGTCAAAGGATCGTGAGAAAAGGCAAATTTCGTCAAAGAATTGCGGAAAAAACGTGAAATTCATTAAAAGATCATGAAAAAAAAAAAACACATTTAGTCAAAGGGTCATGGAAAAACGTGAATTTTGCCAAAAGGACGTTAAAAAACCATGAGTTTTGTTGAAGGATCGCGGAAAAATGTGAATTTCGCTGAAGGGCCACAGAGAAAATACCAACATCGTCAAAAGATCATTAAAAAAACTGCTAATTTCGTGGAAGAATCACGGAAAAACAGCCAATTTCGTTGTTGAACCGCAAAAAAACAACGAATGCTGTTGAAGGATCGCAAAAAAAAGGCAAATTTTGTCAAAGGATCTCGAAAAACTGGCAAATTTTATCAAAGGATCTAAAAAAATCCGGCAAATTTCGTCGAAGGATCGCAGAAAATATGCAAATTTCATCGAAAGCCAAAAGAAAAAAACGCGAAATTCATTAAAGGATCTCGAAAATGGCTAATTTTGTTGATAGATTGCGATAAAAACACAAATTTCATCAAAGGCCGCGGAAAAACGTGAATTTTGTCAAAAGACCATTAAAAAAAAAAAAAAAAAAAAAAAAAAAAAAACATGAGTTTCGTTAAAGGATCGCGGAAAAAAATACGAATTTCGTCAAAGGGCCACAGAGAAAACGCAAATTTCGTCAAATGGTTGCAGAAAGAAACACAAATTTCGTCAAAGGATCGTGGAAAAAATTGTTAATTTCGTCAAAGGATCACAGGAAAAGCTCAAATTTCGTCAAATGGCCACGAAAAAAAAAAAAAATGTGACTTTCGTCAAAGGATCGCGAAAAAAAAATGCTAATTTCATCAAAGGTTCACGAAAAAAATATGAATTTTGTGAAATAGTCGCGGAAAAGATGCAGCATTCCTTTAGAAAACAGCAGACACACAAAGTTCTATGCTTGTTAATATAGGCATAGTTTTTAATTTTTAACAATATACTGTGCTAACTTTTGAAAAATCGGGTTAACCCGAATCCAATTTGCAGGAATCTACACTCAGCCTGCAATTGCAAGTTAAACTCCTTTCTACTTTTTCGATTTTGATTAAGAGTTTTTTTTATTAAGATACTTTCACTTTCGGAACCGGTTTTGAAAGTGAAAGTATCCTCAATAAAAAAAAATGCAACAAAAATTGAAAAAGTATAAAGGAGCATGCATAGAGATTGACCTCAGCTATCCAATGTAAAAAAAAAATTATTTAAAAATAATGAAATGCGAACGAGATATCTTAAAATATTTCCTCTATAGGATTAACATTAGCGAACGGGTGTTTTCGTCTGATTGAAGTAGCCTGGTAAGAATTAAAAAGTGCCCTGAATAAAAAAAGTACCCAGCAGCACCCTGCCCTTTTTTAAACCTGGGAGAAACTCTGCTATTTTGCTTACATTTTGTGGCAACATAACAATGGTAAGCAACAATGTCCCAGGGAAACAAGTTAGTTTTTTTAGGCAGGCAGTGTTATACTAACAGTTTATGAAAACAGAATTTTGGGATGTTGTTGTTTTTCAAAGATGAAGCACTCCGAACATATTTGCATTTCACTTTTCATGAAAAATGGGATTCATGACTTTGAACTTTGACATTTTCTACAGGGAAGGGGGAATTTTTTCGAGTCCACAAAATTGCACAGTATTCCTTCATTAAATATGACTTACTTCAACATTTAAAAAAAGAAAAAAAAAATCAAACCAATGGAAAAATGCAACTATTGCACTTTGTCTGATTTTCAAAATAATGGTTCTTAAAAATGTAACTTCCACCATAAAATATTCATTTTTATGCATGATAATTACTGTTGGTATTCTTTATTTAAATAAGTTGCTTTTCTTTAATTGAAACAAAAGTTAGGAAAAAAATAAACATTACTAGAATGAGTGTTTTGTTTATGAAAGACTTGTTAATTAATCAGAAAAATTAGTACATTTTGTTTTCTATGTGTTGTCTTCAATTTTCATTCAGTGGTTTTATTTATTTTCTTCCCTCAAATAATGTAGACTATTGTAGAAAAGTTTCCAAATGGGTTGCCTCTTTTGAATCCTATAACAGACATGAAAATAAAAGAACCAGCATTTAAAGAACTTGTAAAAGTAAGTATTTTCTCTATTTTAATTTTTAATAATAAATTTCTTGCAATTTATTAACCAAGCTCATAACTTCTTGGAGAATTTTTGAGACAAAAGAAATGTATTTTAGCTATCATGATTTTCTGTAAAACTCAGAAATTTTTATGTGGATTACATGTTGACTTAGATTTATTTTAACAATATTTTAAAGGATCAAAAACATTATGAAAGTGTCTGGTGAAGTTTCAGTTTATTGATTGAGGCTTTTCTTGTGTGTTTCTGCGAGCGTTATTTATTTGTTTCTTTTAAGAACTTTTATTATAGTAAATTCTGCTTATAACAATCACATTTGTTATTACAATTTTCATTCTTACAAACTGTTGATTCTTATAACTAATGATCTCCGTAAGCAGTGGTTAATGTAATTATTTGCCTTTAAATGCAATAAAGTACTTATCATATTACTATGGTTACACACATTTTAAGAGCATTTTTAAATGTGAAAATTCAGCTGTGACTATTACATGAAAAAATCTTATATGCAATATCATACTTGCTCATGCTCATAAAATATGCCAGTACATATAAACGTATAATAATGAAATTTATAACTTACCTATTGGTAGCAGACCATATGCTGTTTATGAAAAGGTCTACTTGACAATTACGAAAAAATGGGGAAATTTTTGCACTTTACAGTATATTTGTTTATCGCCATCTAATATATAAACTAGTCGTTGGGGGCCACCGTAATACTTACTCATCATGGATATGTATAATGTAAAATATTAAAATAAAAATGTGTAAACTACTTATAAAATGCATTGCAATTCAAATAAAATCGTGGCTTGATGACGTCATAAACTTTAAAGGTTCGATTACTGAATTGCTTGAAAGAGGTTTTTCCTTATAACTCCAAAAATAATAATCCTATTAACTAGCAGTTTATTGCATCTGATTAAGCGTCAAATTTCCAATTAAAATATATCTTTAAAGTGAAATTTGGATGAAATACAGGGTCATGAAAAATCGAAGAGTGTGGAAAATAGGATTCCAAATATCTCGGCAACTCATTATCCGATCGACTTCATGATTTATGTAAAATTTATGTTTTTTTATTGTTTTTTATATTCATTTCTTAAAATAAACAATTTCGAAAATTTTTATATAGCTTTTATCAGAACGAATATTTCGAGAGTCCGAAAAAAAATAGTTCCAGTTAATTGAGGTTATTGAAATGAAATAGGCTTCTTCCCATTATTACATACTAAGTACATACCAAATTGCAAGTCTCTATCCCAATTTTTTTCGGGAGATAGAGCGTTTACAGACACACACACAGACGGACGGCAAAATTTTTTTTTAAAAAATATGTTTTTCGGAATCTCCAGTGTCTGAAACGTGTAAATCCGTCAAAAAAAATTTTTCGATTTTCAAAACGATTACAAGACTTACCCTATACTACGTATGATGGGTAAGTAAAAGGGAAAAGCAAAAAGTATTAATTTTTCAGTGCAAATTTGATCTTACTGCACATGCTTCAACTTTTTTTGAAGGGTGAATACAGCAGGAAATTAAATTAAGAAGAATCAAGAGGGCTAGAGAAAGAATAGCTCGCCTGTTGACCTTCATTGCTCAAAACCCTACCCTAGAAAATACTTCTTCTAAATTCTTCTTCATTCTATTTTTAGTCCCCTTTCCTGGAGGGAGCATCCATTCTTCCATCTACTTTGTTTGAGAGAGGGGTGAACAAAAGGAAAAGGGAGGGATGCACTTTCACTTTTTTTTAAAGGCTGGAAATGGGGGGGGGGGGAGTTCTCCCTTCTATAGAATTTGAAATAAGGTTGTTTTCTGGGGAAAAAAGCATTTATTTTACATCCAGATAGCAATATTTCTGATGTAATTTTTACATGGGCTGTAGAACCTTTATAACCATGAAAAATTTCAAAGAGTTTGGACAACAAAAGCTTTTTTTGTTTTTATGTTTTTTTAACAGCACTTTTTATCACTAATTATCAGTAGTTTTTATATGGGGTTCATTTAAGGTTTTATCACGGCAACGCCAGGCAGGTCAATTAGTATAATCTTTAAATGACATTTAAAAAACTATTAAAAAAACAAAAGTGGAACATAAAAAAGCATGTCTGAAAAGTTAGACCAGTTTAAACTGTTTGTACAGGCCCAAGATTACAATACTCTCTATAAGTTATGCGCTAAGGATTGGTTACTTAGAGATTGTTGCATCTCTCACTTGCGGAAATTTTCTACCTCATTTCTTTATTTGCTTATTTATTGGATAGTTACTCATTTGAGTAAAACTTTTATTTATAATATTGGATAATACTTTTTAATATAGATAATGTTATATAAAATTTTATTTCCTTCGTATCCTTCCACTTTATTCGCATTAATCTTTTAAAATTAATCTAACTTCTGTCATAGTCAGTATTTCCTTAATTCTTAATAAAATCTATTCCTATTTAAAGTCCTTTTAAAAGTAAATATCCGTATATTAATAATTATTTTATTTCAAATCTTAATCTAAAATTTAAGATCATTCGTAGCTTTTATCAGTTCCCCAATCTATAAAATTCTGAGACGCGTTCTCATTTCGAATGTTTTTTAAAAGCCATTTTCTTTTTATTATTATTATTATTATTGCTCTGATTTTTTCGCGCGCTTGGGATTTTAACTTCAAAATTTCTCCGCGTCCAAGTACGGGATTCTTTACCGTCATAGCTCCTCCTTCGCACCTCATTTGCTGTGCTGCAGCTAGCTTCTCACTCATTGGGTTGTGCGCTCGTGACGTAATTTCTGTGTATATCTCCGCGGAGAGAACAAAACTCGCCCGCATCGGTCGGGGCACTAGATTTTTGACGTTTTCGGAAGCTAAACAAATATGTGTCTGGTATTTTTATGTCCGTAGAATATTCAACTGGCCCAGTAACATCTTAATTCAATGAAGTGAAGCAACGTTAGCCCGAGGGCTATAAGTTTTAGACCTTTGGGAATTGTTTCTGTGTTGTTCGTCTTCTAATAAAATTATTTGTCTGGAGATTGGCTGGATTTATTGGAAAACTTTGGTGGACTCATTTCATTGCCTTCTACTTCGCCATACTCGCTAATATCGACTGCAACTTGCTATATCGTTGAAGGACTGCCATCTTTTTATCGAATATTATTCATCATAATATCTCAACTTCGTCAAAATGCTACAAAAAGCCGGCAGGATTCCATGAACTTGCGCTGAGCTATGCCAATGTTCTGATGGACGGATGAGCTGCGAATGTATTGCCGGCTACTGTTGTACATCTTCATAGCGAAGAGTGTGCGTCTAGTTCTCGCGAAGAGTATGTCAATTAGTTGTTCTTCTGATCGTCTGATAAACGGAGAAGCTGTGATATGTTGCTGAATGCGGATGCTGTACATTTTCCATTGTGGTGTGTGCAACTGATTCTCACCAAAATATGCATCGAATTTTTCAAAAAGTGTTGGAAGAATTTATCCCTGGAAACACCAGATGCAGACCAGTGTGAATGTTCTACTAAACAAAATCTCAATAATGACGGAATGATCTAAATAATATTTTCTTTTACAGAAAAAAAAAAAAAAAAAAGTATCATTATACAAAAAAAATAAATAAATTGATCGGTCTCAAAAATTTCAAAAAGTAAACAGGCAGACAACTTGTGAACGGAATTACGTAAATTTGAAAAAAGTTATTATTGTATGTATTATTTATTATTTTATTTATTTTTATGTTATTTAAGTTTCGCTCAGATTTTCTTAATTGTTGTATTATTATTATTACTATCATTATTTATTAGAGATGGAGGTATTTACATTTGTTATTTAATTTAAATTTTATTTTACATCTGTTGTGTTAATTCTCTTTAATTTTTATATTAATGTTATTGTGATCTGGACTTGTAAAAGTCCTTGGTGATCATAAAATGAGTGAAAACGAAATAAACATCATTCCTTTTGATTTCGAATCTGGAATGAACATTCAATCTTGGTTAAACCATTTTGACAAAACATGCCTTTCTGAAAAGAAAGATGAAAATTGGAAGATTAAAAATATTCCCAAATATTTGAAAGGAGAGGCTCTGAAGGTATTTATCAATGAATGTTTAGAATGTAATGCTTTTGACAAAATAACTGATATTCTTACTGAAAAATTCATAACTGTTCATGTTCCTCGATTTTCAGAATTTTCTTCTATGAAATTAAATGATCTCAATGATTTGGATAAGTACTTTCGAAAAAAGGTTGAAATAGGTAGACAACTTTGTTTATGTGAAACTATAATAGTACAGGGGTTAACAGACGGTCTCAAACCTGAGTACCAGAATTATATGATTAGTAATCCTCCAAAAAATACAATAGACTGGTACCTAATGGCTAAACAACTAGTAGTAATTCCTACTTCCCATGTCAACAATAGTAATTCTAGGAGTAATTTTCAGAATTATAGATCATTGCCACAATATAATCAGGCACCTAGACATTGGGTTCGCCCAAGTCGAAATTTTCAGGTGCCAAATTCCAATTTTCATTCACAGAGCAATTTTAATGCTCTAAATTCTAGATTTATCAATCCTAGGTTGCCTACTACCCATTTTCAGAGAAATTACCCAAGTAGACCATGTCGAATGTGTTTAAATAGAGGTATCCAAAATGCTTACCACTGGGAGAGGGATTGTGTATTCAATGTTAGGCCTCTGCAATCTTCTGCACCCCCTCTTAGACAACCACAACCATCTACTGATAATATATGACAGTTAATTGTATCAGGATATGTAAATAACAAGGAACTACCTTGTGTGATTGACTCTGGCTCAACCATAAATATTTTACCTTTTAAATTTGTTAAATTGTTAAATGC
Organism: Maratus michaelseni; assembly: GCA_963931845.1. Lineage (NCBI taxonomy): Eukaryota > Metazoa > Arthropoda > Arachnida > Araneae > Salticidae > Maratus > Maratus michaelseni. The sequence goes on from OZ007595.1 coordinate 125,042,146, forward strand.
TAAAGTTATAAATATTCCACCTGTTATTATTGGCCAAGCCAAAGGAACTGTTGTAATAGATAAAGCTTGTAAATTATTGTTTAAATTAGGTAATGTGCAACAAAATATTAGATTTTTGATATGTAATACAAATTTAGATTATGCTATATTAGGTTTAAAAGAATGCTGTAAGTTTAATTTAATTATTGACTGTGCTACATGTTGAGTATTATAAGGAGACCTTGTTTTAAATGAATCTAAGAACATATCCAGTGATAAATTAAGATTACTTCATTTTAATGTTAACTGTGATTATCAGAGAGTGCAACCCGATTATGGAAATATCATATCTCCTCAATCCTTTGTTCCATCTAATGTTGATAATTCTAAATTAATTGGGGAAATAAATTCTATAGAAAATGAAACTTTAAGGGAAAGTATAAGGGATTATTTAGACATTTTTTCTAAAAATAAATTTGATGTCGGGAGAATTAATATTGAACCGCAACATATTTTTCTTAATTCTGACCTACCAATATCTCTGAGGCCATACAGAACTTCCCCTTTAGAAGAAAAAGAGATTTCGGATCAAATTCAATCACTATTAGATGCTGGTTTAATTAAAGAGAGCAATAGTCCCTATTCTGCCCCTGTTACATTAGTAATGAAAAGAGAAGAAGGTAAGAAAACAAGATTATGTGTTGACTATAGAAAATTAAATGCAATAATGAAAAATGACGCCGAACCCCTACCTCGTATCGATGGAATTTTAGATTAACTGAGTAGTGCACAGTATTTTTCAACTTTAGATTTAGCCTCTGGCTACTGGCACATACCCATACATCCATCCGATACTGAGAAATTGGCTTTTGCTACCAACTTTGGGCTCTTTGAATGGTTAGTTCTGCCCTTCGGGATTAAATTAGCCCCCCCCCCCCCCCAATATTTAATAGAACCCTTAGAAGAATACTTACTAAATACAAAATAGACTTTGCTTGCCATTATTTTGATGATATCATTATTTTTTCTTCCTCATTAGAAGAACACATGCAACATTTAAACCAAATATTTGAATTATGTAGACGTGAAAACATTAAACTTAAACTATCTAAATGCAATTTTGTTCAAAGTAAAATTAACTTCTTAGGATATACCTTCCAGAATGGCACATTAACTCCTGCTAATGCCAATATTGAAGTAATAAAAAAACTAAAACCCCCTTCAAATGTTAAGGAACTTCAGAGATTCTTAGGATCTATCAATGTTTATCACAAGTTTATAGATAAATATGCCGAAATTCGAGTCCCTCTTAATAGATTACTCAGGAAAAATACATTATGGGAATGGAATACAGATTGTCAAAATTCTTTTCAAAAATTAAAAGATGCCTTAATAGCCAAACCTATCTTAAAAATTTATGACCCTAAGTTACCCCTCCATATGTTTGTTGATGCCTCACAGGTGGCAGTAGGTGCAGTCTTAAAACAACCTGATAGTAATAATTTTTTACATCCAATTGCTTATTACTCTAGAGGATTGAGAAGTTATGAGAAAAATTATTTTATTACCGAGTTAGAGTGTCTTGCCATCATTGACACGTTAGACAAATTCTATCATTATTTTCATGGTGTAAATTTTACCATTCATTCTGATCATGCATCTCTTGTATGGTTAAAAAATACTAAACATCTGAGAGGCAGGTTATTTAGATGGTCTTTGAAGTTGAGCATGTTTGAATATAATATAGTTTATGAAAAGGGATCCACAAATGTTGAAGCCGACGTGTTGTCAAGAAACCCAGTTTCACATTTTATTCAACCACTTACTTTTCTTCTGGACGTTAAAAAAATTATAGAGAGGCAGGAAAAAGATAATGTGTGTGGTAAAAATTATCTAAATGAAAATGGACTTATGATAATTAAAAAGAAAGGATTTCAAAAAATAGTAGTCCCCATGTCTTTAAGGAGAAAAATACTAAATGTTGCTCATGAAAAATTTGGTCATCCTGGTATCCAAAAAATGTTAAATTTAATCTCCCCTAATTATTATTGGCCTGACATGACGCAAGATATAACCAATTTTGTAAAACATTGTGATATTTGTCAAAAAAATAAAAAACCCAGACAGAAAAAATTTGGCTTATTACAAGCTATGCCCACCACAGATCAACCTTTTAAATGTCTTTCTATTGATACTGTGGGAGGATTCAATTATTATAACTCCACCAAAAAATATCTACACATCATCATCGACCATGCAACCAGATATGTTTGGGCATTTCCTTCCAAAAGTGTTACCACAGAAACATACACAAATTGCTTAAAACAAGTCTTCAATATTCAATTCCCTCAACAATTATTCTGTTTCAACAAAATTTTTGATATACAGGGTCCTCAAAAGGTATTAAGTGATAGGAATGAAGCCTTTACTTCACCTAGATTTTAAAAAATTTTGCGGAATCACAATATTAAGCAACGTTTAACCACATCACATCACCCTCAAACGAATGGCAAGTGTGAGAGAGTGAATCAATCAATAGTTACAAGATTAAAGTGTAAAGTTAATTCTACTACTTCCAAAATTCCTTGGACCAAACTTCTGACTGAAGTAGTTAATGAATACAATAATACACCCCATTCCATAACCAAATTCCCTCCTGCTTATTTACTTTTTGACAAATTACCCTATGATTCCCCTCTTAAGCAAAATTATTACCCTCCTGTCCAGGAAGCCCTCAACATTGCTAAAAAATGCACGGATGAATTTTACTGGAAAAGTAAAAAATATTATGATAGAAATTATGTGGAGCCAAAATTTGAGATAGGAGATCTTGTTATCTATGAAGAATTCCATTATCCCAATACCAGAAAGCTCTCACAAGTTTTTAGTGGTCCCTATCAAATCCTTAAAAAATTATCTGATGTAAATGTTGAAATTAATAGACAGACTCAAAATAAATTTACTGAAATAGTCCATGTATCAAAATTACGTCCTTATTACCCTCCTGACAAATTAAAGTTATCCCATGAGCAACAACAAACTAATGTTAAATCAATAGCTTAATATTAAACTTAGTAAAGCAAAAATTAACTAAATTTAATGAAATCAAATTATAATTGACTAATCAATTCTCTTCTGTATAACAGTATATTCTTGAATATAGGAATTCCCAAGAATATTACTGCCAATATTTTTGCTTGAGTTAACTTTTTATGCAGGCGTAAATTAGTTGATTTGAGTTAAAAGGTTTTTATATTGGAGTGAATTGAATTAGAACAATAAAGTAAATTGGAATAGCAAATTAGATTAGAATAATACATTAAATTAAAATAATTGAATAAAAATTCACTGGATTAAATTAAATTATAATAATAGAATAAAATTCTCTACTAATAGTAATAGTTAAACTTATTATCCACCGTTCACTTCAAGGTCTTATTTTCATTGAGCAGCTTATGTTTCTCTTGTTTGACTGAAAACAGAGAGCACATTATCTTACTGAATTGTTGATAATTTTTCACAGATATTTCTTAGTTTACTATTTTTGTTTCCTTTTATTAAGTATATTTTCATTCCTCACTGATATTGAAAAAGAATGAGGAATTAAAATTATATACAGATGAATTACTGATTTAGTATTATTTTGAAGTTGTTTGTTATTGTTGATATTATTATATCATTATTATAATTGTTGTTGTTATTTATTATGTGATAAGATTATAAAAGAGAATATTCTTGAGAATTGTGATAAAAGAGAACCACTGATAGTATATTAGTTGATGATAAACAGTCACATCTTACTAGCAAAACATCTAATACTCATATCTAATTGATGGAACATTATTAACTGACTGGACTTCACTTAATAAGTGCACTTATCAAGCTATACCTACTTATCAAGGCACAAAACTTTTCAAGCATCACAACCAGTACTTTAATTGTTTATTGAACTTAGTGGGGATGAAACTTTCTTATGTTTTTTAACTTTATGATTAACTGGAATTATTCTACTACAGAATCAATACACTGTATTGCCGTAAACTGTATTACTGGCTAATACTTGACATATCTGTGCCTTCATATCCATACCAAGAAACTTTTTTTTGGAAATGAGAGGTCTATAACTCAGACTGTTATTGATTAAGAGGACTATTAGACATTTATACTTTTCACTGCTTAGACAAAAATGCTTTGTTTACTTCATTTTCATCCTTTTCACTATTTATGTTTGAAGAGTGAAAAAAAAAAAAAATTTGTTGCTAACTTATTTATATTATAATTGTATGTATTTCTGTATTTAAACAATTCCCACAGGTTCGCGTTTACAAAAATAACTATTGAATTAACTTTAATAAAATCAAAGAATTTTTGGTATTAACTAGAATACCAGATAAATATTTTGTAATCCAAATTCTTGCTTGCCTTAATGAACTTGTAGATCATCGGATCTACCCGTCATTCGGATTTTTAGGGGGGGGGGGGGGGGGATAATGTTATATAAAAATTTATTTCCTTCGTATCCTTCCATTTTATTCGCATTAATCTTTTAAAATTAATCTAACTTCTGTCATAGTCAGTATTTCCTTAATTATTAATAATATCTATTCCTATTTAAAGTCCTTTTAAAAGTAAATATCCGTATATTAATAATTATTTTATTCCAAATCTTAATCTAAAATTTAAGATCATTCGTAGCTTTTATCAGTTCCCCAATCTATAAAATTCTGAGACGCGTTCTCATTTCGAATGTTTTTTAAAAGCCATTTTCTTTTTTTTATTATTATTATTATTGCTCTGATTTTTTTGCGCGCTTGGGATTTTAACTTCAAAATTTCTCCGCAGCCAAGTACGGGATTCTTTACCGTCTTAGCTCCTCCTTCGCACCTCATTTGCTGGGCTGGAGCTACCTTCTCACTCATTGGGTTGTGCGCTCGTGACGTAATTTCTGTGTATATCTCCGCGGAGAGAACAAAACTCGCCCGCACCGGTCGGAGCACTAGATTTTTGACGTTTTCAGAAGCTAAACAAATATGTGTCTGGTATTTTTATGTCCGTAGAATATTCAACTGGCCCAGTAACATCTTAATTCAATGAAGTGAAGCAACGTTAGCCCGAGGGCTATAAGTTTTAGACCTTTGGGAATTGTTTCTGTGTTGTTCGTCTTCTAATAAAATTATTTGTCTGGAGATTGGCTGGATTTATTGGAAAACTTTGGTGGACTCATTTCATTGCCTTCTACTTCGCCATACTCGCTAATATCGACTGCAACTTGCTATATCGTTGAAGGACTGCCATCTCGAATATTATTCATCGTAATATCTCAACCTCGTCAAAATGCTACAAATATATATATGTATGTATATATTGCCTCTAATTAGATAATGTAATTTTTTTTTTTAATTAAAGTTTTTTGTGGTTTATTGGATTGTTTTGAAATGAGAGTATAGTATGAATACTTAAGTATGACTCATACCAATGAAATGTTTTTAACATGTTATCCATATTTGCACACACACGCAAAATAAATAAATAAAAATAAAAATCAGAAGAACAAGGTTATTAGATTATGAATAATGCTGTAATTATGCAAAGAAAAAATAGACTGATTTTTATGTGGGAAAAGTATTTTGGCAAATAATTCTGCTTCAAAACTAACATGCGACTATTATACAAGGGGGACTAATATGCAAGTAAATACAGTAGCCCAGTGGCAGAAAGTTCTGTAGTTGTCTGCGACAAGCTTTTAAAATTTCATAATCTGTCTGCAAATTTTGCATGTAATTTTAATAAATGAATAATACACTAAACTAGGGATTTTTCATCATTTTATTTAAAACATGGTAAGCATGATGCATTCTCATCAAATCTGCTTATACTTTTGATGTTACATGTCATTTCATCATCTTCCTTTTTGTAGGATTTCTAAAAGGGAAGGATACGCTTATCCCAAGACTAAGGGTTATTCTGAGTAAAAGAATATTTTCTGAAATTCACAGAGAATTTTCTGAAAGGATCCAGGGTGGGAGGTGTGGAGGATGAGAGAAATTTCCCTCTCCTGACCTCCTTCCCTCCCTCCCAACAGAAATTCCTTCTGGAGAAAAATGTCTTAATTAAAGTCCTGCATCAGCTGCAGATCGGTTAACTCTGTTTTCAGTTCGAGCTGAGTTTATATTCCTGCAAGTTGGGTTCAGTTAACCCAATTTTTTAAAAGTTGGTTATGTATATTGTTTCAGATTTAAAAATTTATGTATTAAACATAGATGTTTGTCTGTGTGTGATGTTTTCTGAAGAGACCGCTAAGTGCAGAGCTCTGCAGGAAGAGATTGGCAGGAAGAGTCTGAAGTGTTGTTTTGTCTGAAGTTAAGCACTTCAAAGCCCGCTTTTGGACTAATTTTCTTAATTTTTAATGTATTTTTATTTATTTATTTTTGCTTTTTGCAGCGAATTTGCTAAATTAGTAAAAGGAATCTGGAATTCCTACATATATTTTTGATTTCTTTTTTTTTTTTTTTTTTTTTTTTTTTTTTTTTTTGCAATTTTTAACATTTCTTTTCGTTTTGCGACGATCTTTAGACTTTAGTAAAAGGAATTGAGTTTCAATATTTTAACAGTCTTTTTATGCAGTAAATTTTGTCTATACTCACGATTATTTTTTTCCACAATTGTGTGATAAAAACCGCTTTTTTTTTTTTTTTTTTTTTTTTTTTTAACCGCGATTCTTTGCCGAAATTCCATTGTTTTTACCGCGATCTTTTGCCGAAATTCGATTGTTTTTACCGCGATCTTTTGCCGAAATTCGAGTGTTTTTACCGCGATTCTTTACCGAAATTTGTGTTTTTTACCACAATCCTTTGCCGAAATTCGTGTGTTTTTACCGCGATCTTTTGCCGAAATTTGCGTGTTCCTACCGCGATCTTTTGCTGAAATTCGTGTGTTTTTACCGCGATGCTTTGCCAAAATTCACATCTTTTTACCACAATCCTTTGCTGAAATTCACATCTTTTTACCACAATCCTTTGCCGAAATTTGCGTGTTTTTGCCGCGATCCTTTGCCAAAATTCGTGTTTTTGTGCTGCGATCCTTCGTGTGTTTTTACCGCAATCTTTAGACGAAATTCACATGTTTTTGCCGCGATCCTTTGCCGAAATTCATGTGTTTTTACTGCGATCCTTTGCCGCAATTCGTGTGTTTTTAAAGCGCTCCTTTGCCGAAATTCGTGTGTTTTTTTCGTGATCCCGCGGCTCGAAAGTTGCAGACAATGTTTTAAATTAATTTCATTAGTGCAGACAGAAATTGTCTGCAAGAGATTTTCTTGGTTCGCGACTATGTCGCGGTGTTTCTGCTACTAGGTACAGTAGGTATTATTGCTTGCATGGAAACAAAGGAATGGGAATTAGATATTATGCACTGATTATCTGGGAATTGTTTTTTTCTTGGAAAAATAAAAGGCATGAAGATTATGCACTTCTGGAAAATATAGATTAGAAATCATAGATCAAGGTTTTATGTTGGTGATATTTAAAATTTTGAGTTAACATAGAATAATAATCTGTTTTTTAGAATTTTCGAGTATTAAATGCAAATAGCTTTAAGGCATATAGCTTAGTTGTCCTCCCGCCCCCCAAAAAAGCCACTGTAAAAATGTAATCCTGTTTTATATCAGTTTCTTTATGTAAAAGTATATGATTTTAAGTTTGTTCTTTTTATTCTAGAAAATCGATGCATTTACTTCACGTCTGAATCATCATCCTCTTCACAATAACTCATCTGTAGACCATCTAATGAAGCTTTGTGAAAAGAAATTACAGGTTCCTAGTCTATATACATTTTTATCTTGCCTTTTCTTCTGTAAATTTGTGACCCTTATAAGTGTATCAAGTATATGCAGAAATATACTTGAGTACTAAAACTGATATTTGAACTAGTTCTTAGATATTTCTAAACTCTTTTAGATGCTGTTTTGTTATTATTATATTTTTCCCTATTTTGTAGATTGAAGAGGAAATTAAAGAAGCAAAAACTGAGCTTAAAAAGGCTCGTTCTCTCCTGCAGATGGATGAATTGAAATGCAGAAAAAGAGTTCTTAGACGCATGGGATATTGTACTGCATCTGATGTCATTGAAATTAAAGGACGAGTTGCTTGTGAAATCAGCAGGTAAATAAATCTTGTGGATACTTTTTCCAGACATGAAACTATACAGTTGCTTGCATTCATGTACAGTTATCTCCTAACATTCGCCAATGTACCTGAAATATTTGCAATTTTTGTCATTTCTTTTCTTTTTTAGAATGCATAATAAGGACCTTTTTCTTTGTAGTGTGAAATATCCATCATCAAGCATCATGCATTTTACGCAAGGGAGAAATATTTAAAAAATACATATTTAATTTTATTGAAAATAGTTATTCTTGAAATTTTACTTCAGTTTAATAGATTTACTCCAAATGAATTACTTATAATCACTTAACTTAGATGTTGTTATTCTTTAAAATGAATGTAATTGATTAATCAGTTTTATATTCTGAAATACAAAAATCTAATTTGGGGGGGAAAAAAACTTTATATGCATTTATTTTTTAGCATTGTGTTAGGTGTTTTTTTTTTTTTTTTTTTTTTATTATTATTATATTATTTCTCTTAATTTAATTTTAATTGTTACTAATTACCTTTCATTAAGTTTACTCACAATTAGCAGTAGCCTTCACATGCATGAATATGTCAGTATGCTTAATATCCTCTAATAGTAGATTGAGATTACAATCTATTGTGTCCTTTTGTGATAATCAACCGAGAATCCACAAGTAACATTAAGATGACAGGTGCAGTCAAGAGTTTAAAATTTTGAATAAACCACCTGAAATTAAGGTGGATAAGATAATTAGTGGTGGTTAAAGACAGCACCTGATCACGAGGTGAGCAAATCACAAAAGCACACTATTTCATGGCAAGCATGAAACATCCAAAATTTTACATAAGTGCTACTGAAATCCTAAACGTGAATCTTTAAAGAATTTTGCGTTGTGTAAATCCTAGTATAATATTTAGTCATGTTTATCTCAATACCTGACAGATTACTTAAATACCTGGAACCGACATGTTTATTGTTATTTTAGAACATACATAAATTTCTCACTTTGAGTAAATAATATTAAATAGAGAAGCCATGAAAGTGTGTAGTAAACTGACTAAAGTCTCCACTCAGAGTGTATATTATGACTTAAAATAATTAGCTTCAAATTTGGTCTCAACTCTCAAAATAGGGGGAACTACCCCTCCTTAAAAATCTTGTGAACTAACAGAACGCTTCAATTACATAAATTAGTCTAGAGACAAAAATCAAGCACTTATATGAACAAAGTGACAAAATTTATTCAAGAAAAGAGAAAGTATATTTTTTTAGTCTCATCAATTCTTATAAGATCAACTATACAATTTAGAGGGTAAACCACAATGATTATTACTTGAAAACAAAATCGTCGATCATAGAATTAGATCATAAACACAAGAAGCCATGAGCTTATACCAGAGCACCATCACTAATGTGCTCATATTTTCTAGACAAGTATATTTTGAATGGAGATAAGAGCCATAATATTCAAATAAAACCTACGTAAACACACAATTACATAAATAACATTATCACATTAATGAACAAGATGTTTTCTTAACAACATTTAATACAACAATTAATATATATATATTTTTTTTTTTTATATTAGCACTCACCAGCCAGTCTTGATAGGTGTTCGCCATTTATCGGCTGGGCACAGCGTTCATTTTATCAGTCTATTACCGAGGCATCTAGCCGCCTGTCTCCATCAAATTTTAGTGTATCGCTCTCCACGCCAGTATTTACCAGGATTCTCTCTGCTGAGGACTAGGTCTAGGGACCCCTTCCTGACGTCTCTCCCATTGCCTTTCCGTCAGTCATCGAAGTTATCCCGCATCGGAACGCTCACATCTCCCTCGACATGCCGCGTATAACTCGGACGAAGACCACCGAATGCATGAAGTCTGTTGCCGCTTGGGTTGAATATTCTGCGGCACGTTACGCTAAATACCGCAGTCGCCGTAATTTGCGAGACTTTTCAAGGGACGAGGGCCCACCGCATTCATCTACCGGTGCTCGTGCATAACTCCTGCCGCCAGAAACTTTCATATTGCCGTACCAGCCCCGTTTTCTTAAAATCAGCCGCATTGCCTGTGCTGCCTACTTCATTATTCCCGTTCTCTGTCAAAAATCACCTTTTCATCTTCGTCTCAAACATCCTAACTGACATACACACCAGCCCCGTTAAATCTCTTCCATCTGCCTAACCAATGAGCCTTCCGTGTCTTCCACCCTTCTTTGCATACACTTAACTGAGAGTGCCCTATTGGTCAAGGGTGCACACAGGGTCAAAGTTGTTGCTAGGGTCCACCCCGAAGAACCACGTGATAAAACAACCCTGTAGGTCCCTGTTTCATGGAAAAATCTTGTTGAATTTATGATGACAGCTCCTACCCATTACTGAAGCAATAACATGCAGTTAGATGCACTTTTAAATACACACGAACAACAAACCTTATTTTATGAGTTTTAGAGAAACAGGCGATTGTTACTTGAAACTTTTTTGCAATAAAATCTCCCACTCCTGTTGTAAAAGAAAAATATCTACTGTGTGGTCCTTTAAGAGCCACACTCTCTCCCGTGAGAACATCTTGTTTACAAGTAAAATTTTACGAGGAGGGGATGAAATCATCGACCACCACCCGTAACATCTAAAACGAATACAATTTTGAGAGAAGGAAAAATTTGCTCCCAATACAAATTGTGGGCTAAACTTTACACAATGTTTTATTTATTTACTTATTTAAATTTTATCTATTTATTTATTACATATTATTTATTTATTTATAGTATTTTTACAAAGCGGGGGGAGGGGGTTAGAAGAAAACTGAAAAAGTACATTTAAAACTATAAAACAGTTAAACTCAACTGTCATAACAATTGTATCCAATTTTAGATGCCGCCATAGAAGCTAGATTATCATGATTTCTTACTGTTTTATTGAAACCTCCCTCCCCTCTTCCTATATTCTAATCACATGACAGGCTACCTTGCTTTAACGGAAAGTAATGGTGTTTTTGTGTATGAGATGGGAAATAAATGCCTTTTAAACTTGGCTCTTCCATTAAAAGTAGAATAGAAGAGTAAAATCATTTGGTAGAGCATTAATCTAATCGAGAGACAATTTATTATGGAGAAAAGTATACCAAGGTTTGACTAATGATAGACTTTATTCATTTCTTAACAAATGTAATGAAAATAATTAATTATTCATGTTTTTGTTTTGTAGCATGGTCGATGAATGCATTAATTTATTATTTGATACTGTATTTTGTATTATTTTAAAACTGCCTCTCTTAAAGACAGTATGTGATGGAGCAGTTTCAATGACATATTTAGAACAGAAATGTCAAATTCATAAAGTTCACCTTTTTTTGAAGGGAAGGCAATTTTTTGCCAACCAGTGTAACAGTATTTTTGCGACAATGCAGTTTTGTTGTGATCATCTCTGATGACATAAAATTAAAGTAAATGTGCAAATACTTTCTAAAAGATCCTTAAACTTAGAATTTACTGCTTTTAACAGAAAAATTATGCATCCTAAAAGACTCATCACAATTTTTTCTTTGTATCCTTTTTCTAATTTTTGGCTTAATTCACGCACTGTAATGCATCTTCATTATCACTGCTTTCTAAATGTATCATTGATTTGTTTTGAATAACATTTAGTTAATTGTTGTTAAAACAATTTTCTATGGGTAAAAATATTGTAAATCTCTTTCTGAATTTTTCTTTTCTAGATTGACTTTATAACAAAATGCTAGTCATGAATATTTCATGTAATTTTGAATATTTAAGTGATTGTTTTATTATTTGATTTTTTATTTATTTATTTATTTTTTAATTCAACAGCGCTGATGAACTGCTTTTGACAGAAATGATCTTTAATGGAGCATTCAACAACCTAGATGTTCATCAGACCACATCTTTACTAAGTTGTTTTGTGTTTCAAGAAAAATCAAATGAAATGCCCAAATTAACAGAAGAATTATCTGGTCCTCTTAGAATAATGCAGGTATGTTAATGTTTTATTTAAAAGTTATTGTACTACAGGAGATCAGGAAAAGGTTTCCTTGAGAATCAGGAGCTCCTTCCTTGAGAAAAGGAGCCTTGAGAATCAGGAAAAGTATTCCGTATTTTAATAAAGATTCTTGGGGGGGGGGGGGGGGAATTAGGAATATTTTATCTTCAATTTGATTAAGTTATTGTTACTAGTTTTTCCTATTGTTTCTGTTTTCTTTATTATAAATTTGGTATTCTCTGTAGATGTTGTCTGTTTTAGTTTTGGGAGTATTTATTATTATTGTTATTATTTAATGCAAAAAGATATAAAATGGTAAAGGGGTTCCAGCACTTGAAATTCAATTGCTTCTGGAAGGGGAATCTTCCTACCAACATTTGTAAATGGTGGGAAGTAAAACTATTTGAAAGGCAGAGAAATATATATTTTTTTAAATCTTGCATTTATTTAAAAAAACTATTTAAAACAACCATCAATACACATGGCAAAGTACCATTTAAAAAAATCCCAAATAACAATGCTAAATATTTATTTTCACTTTTAACCAAATATTATCTTTCCTTAAAAAATTGATTTCATTCAGATATTTTAGTCTTAATTTTATAGTTCTCACTCCATTGCTTCTCCTACTTGATTGTTGTTCTAAAAGACCAAATGCTCTGAAAATTGGTGAAATTTCATGGGCATGGAATTCCTGCCCGAGAGAGTCTTGTAGATGAGATTTTGAAATTCTGTATGTAAATCCTGTCATCTCATCATTTCAGACCCTGAATTTTTTTATTTACATGAATTGAACATATATTGACTCTCTGATTTTTCAGTTTTTATGAGCTCCCAAGTAGATGAAAATTATGTGGATCCTGCAATTTTAAACTGAAATTGAAAGTTATTTCTTATAACTAAAGAGCACAGAGACCTACTTTTAGTAACTTACCTTTTCATGATCTTTGTTGAAACCTGTGTTTTCTTCTTTATAATTGTTGTTGATTAATGCAATACTATATGGAGGTAAGAATTAAGAATTATACAGAAGGAAAAAAAAACTTATGTATCCTATAGTACTTATAGCAGACTTTTCTCCAAATTAAAAAAATGTCAGGGTTGTGAATTTAAAGAGGATACTTTTTAAATTCTTAAGGGCACTTTTTAGATCGTTAAGGGCATATTATTTTTTTTTTGTTAGAAATTCTTTTGGTTTTTAAAGACATTATTATTTAAAAGTCAGAGCAATCTTTTAAAGACAACCCTGAGTCACTTTTTACATGCAAGCAAATTTTTTAATACAAAAGGCAATAGACACAATTTTTTTGACTAAGGATCAAGAGGCATGCTATTTTTTAAACCAAAGGTCATGTGGAGTTCAGCACCCTCTTGAAACTGTCTGTGGAGAAACTTTGTTTATAGTTTATTCTAATTCACATACTTCTCCATGACTTTTTTGTGATAAAACAATCATCTTAAGCAGGATTATCATAAGTCTTCTTTTACCCAGACGAGACGTGGACTTTTTTGTAAGTAAATAAACATCCCATTGGATTTTCTTGTACAACAAAATTGTCCAGCCTTTCTATCAATTTTGAAGAAGAAAAAAAATCAAAAGTTGAAATAGGTATTTTGCTTTTGTAGGTTTTTTATACCTCAATTCCTGCAAATGTTTGCATGTATCAAACACAGATGAAGTGTGTAATGGGTGAACACTGCTCACACTATTTCAATTTATGAAGTGGATCAAGTAATAATGCTGCAAAACATCTTGAACTATTGATTCTGAATTCTGTTAATTCTGTTTTGCAATTCCAGTATGAATGGAAATATTGAAAGGATGTTTTCCCTAATATATTGCAAGGCCATGGTTAAAAAAGGGAATAGATCACACCTTAATTAATGAAACAGGAAAATTTAATTTGATTCTACAAATTAAACTAAACATCTCATGAAACTTTTGTTACTACTGGCAGTTACTTTTCAAAATTGGATAAATGTGAAAATATTTCTAATTGTTCCATCTTAACATCCAACCACAACTTTAGTAACTATTACTTTTTGTAACTATTGTTCTAACTCTCATGCGCTTAAAACTACATAGTCATATCTGCCAGCATTGAATTTGCACCTGATTTGGTGATATGTGGCAAAATTTTGTCAAGTTTGGTGACAAAATTGAGTTGTTATTAATAAAGCCAACTTGGTGATAGCTGACTAAATTTTTGAAATTCGCATTCAAATTCAATATTGGCAAAACTGGAAATCTTCTATAATCGTGTTCCATGTACTTTAGCTTTGTGTGTAAATAATTAGCTGAATTCTTAAAAACTGTTAATACGAAATTCAAATATAGCAGATTTAAAAAATTAATTTTCCATGCACATTGAACAAAATAATAAACACCATGAAATTTATTAGTATTATTACTACACCTAGTACTTTATTAGCATTACCATAAAATCCCATTAATCCACCCCCCTAAATGCGACAGAAAATCGTAAAATAATCAGGGGGGTGGGCTTACACGGTATTAAAATTGTAGTATATGATATTTATGGGTGGTGGAGGGGAGAGATGCTAATGGTCGATCGTCGCAAAGTATGCATCTATACTAATAAAAGAAAGTTTCGCTCTGTGTGTGTGTCTGTGTGTCTGTTGGCGATGGTTAGGAAAATCCAGCCCACCTAGAAGGCTGCAAATTTAGATACAGGTAGTCCAAACCCTCTCCTGGTGCACCATTACGTCAGAATTTTAATATTTTGAAAATTAAAGTAGTTATTAATTAAAAACTGATCAAAGATCACAAATAAAGACGTCATTATTCAAAAGCTAACTGGCGCATGTGCAGAAACCAATATCCGTATCTTCCGGAATAGAAGAAAGAAAGCACAACACATCCAGTTTTTGTTTTAAGTTTTTCTAAATTCGCCATGGGCAAACGGTTAGAAATACGGAAAAACCGTCTACATATTCTGAAAGAAAATACTTTTACGTCTCAAACGATCTGGTTGGTTTGAAAAAAATTTACATTTAACCCTTTCAAAAAAAAATAATCAAAAAGCATCGAATTCATGTTTTTTATTTTCTCCCGTTTTCCGAACGGGTTAGCTAGTTATTTTAATAAAGTGACAAAAGAAAAACATTTTGAAAAAAAAATGATATACAAAATAGAAAAACATTATAACTTCACGATTAATGGCGATTTCAGATCATAGAAAATTCTGGATTTCAGAAGCTTTAAAACTGGAATGCATTTAGATAATAATAACACTAATATCTGTCATTAATACGGTAACAGAAAAATAAAAGGAATTTAATAATTTAAAATAATTAAAAAACACTGAGAAATTGCAGTTGAAAATGTTCTGAAATACTTTCTAGAATTAGTAACATTTTATTTGGTGTCGCCATCTGTTGTAAATTTGGGAAATTATAAATAACTTTTTTTTTTTTTTTTTTTAATTATGATTTTATATCTATAAATGCTAAATAAATAATACAAATCACAAAAATTGAGAACATAAAGAACGAATTGGTAGTGTTGCCAGATTTTTAAAACTAAAAACATTGCTACCACAAAATGCGCTACAAATTCGACTGTGGCGCCATCTACTGATCAGTTAATCGATAAATTTGTTGCGATTGGTTTTCATAATAAAGTTAAATACGATTATAAATTCTTTGATAAAATAGATTCTTTTTTAATCAAAATATTACACACACAGCATCAAATACACATTTTTAAACTTATTTCATGAGAAACTTCCACTATCGATATTTTTATTACCTTCATATCGCCATGGAGATAAATTTACAGCAAAACTAATGCTTGGTTATATTGCTTTTTCAGATTGACAATAGTTGAGGTTGTGTATGTTACTTTTGTGTTTGTACACGTTTGCGATGTATCAAAGAATCATTGGGGGGAAAAAAAAAAAAAAAAAAAAAAAAAAAAAAAAAACGTGAGATAAAATTTTTGCTGTTGATCTTGACGTGCGTGGCGAAATTTCTTTTGGGGGAGGGCGCTTTCTTGGGATTTTTTGAATTTTCCAATTTGTATACAAAGTGGGAGGGGGGGGGGGGCGCTTAATCGGGAAGGGCAGATTAACGGGATTTTACGGTAGTACTTTTCCTCCTGGTACAGATCGGATGGACTTTTTATAATTCTAGTTAATCAGGAAGTGGGTGAAAAATGGATTACAAAAATCAAGTTAAAGAGTGTAAATAAATAAATTGCAGCTTTATAATACAACAATTACAAGAAGCTTCCAGGTATAAGTAGATAATTGTTTTTGTATATTTGTCAAGAAACTTTGTACTAAGCTTTATGGTAATATGACCTAACTGTACAGATTCCTCAGGGTGAGAGTCCTACTTGCACTTATCCAGTTTTTCTGAGTAATTAGTTTTCAATAACATGCTGCATATTTATTGTTTACTAACATGTTTGCATATTAACCAACATTTAATATAGGTGTAGTAATAATACTAATAAATTTCATGGTGTTTTTTATTTTATTCAATTGGCATGGAATTTATTTTTTTTAATCTGCTACATTTGAATTTTGTATTAATGAATGTAATCGGTCAAGCACAGGAGTAGATGAGATTTTATCGGTACAGCATCTTTTTTTTTTTTTTTTTTTAATTCAATACATGCCTTTTCATTTTACCCTTAATTTCAGTTTCTTATTTAGTGTAAAATAATATTGATGCTTGTGAGTTTTATCATAATGTTTAGTAATAAAAGCATCATAAATGTAAATTTATGAGTATTTATTTCCTGTGTTCTAGGAAACTGCTCGCAGAATCGCCAAAATAAGTAAAGAATGTAAGCTTGAAATAGATACAGATGTATATGTGGACTCATTTAAACCACATCTAATGGATGTTATACACGCTTGGAGTAATGGTGCCAGTTTTGCTTCTATTTGCAAAACGACTGATGTTTTTGAGGGTAAGCACTTAGCCAGATTTTTTTCACTTCTTTGTTATAAATGTTGAAATTTAATAAATTTGTGTTTGAGTGTCATATGCATTTTGGTAATATTAAGAATTTTTTTCTGATTGGCTTTTGTAAAAAATATAATTTGTTCTATAATTTTTCTTGTTTGAAGTTTAAAAAGTTAAAGGAGAGAGATCTTAACTCCATAAATTCTTCAATTTTTTTTGGTAATTTTTTACATGTATTTGTAGAAATAAATTTTGAAGCATTTTGGAATTAAAATAAAATATTTGAAGTTACTAGGTGAAAATATATATGTGAAAGTATAAAAATGATATCCTAATTTAGATTAAAATACAACTTTTCTAAACATAAATATGTTACAGATTTATGAAAATTAAGAATATGATCTATAAAATGTCAGTTGATATAATTTATTTTTAAACATCAGTCGAAAGATTGAAATGGTTTTCTGTTCATAATTTTGTGTATGGTTTCTCATGAAATATAAAAACTCATTTATTTATTTATTTTTAAGCTGAAATTAAATAGAGATGCAACAATGTCAATTTAGCCAGACACTGGCCAGTTGGTTGCAGTATGTTTCAATCATGGGTGAAAGTTTCCTGTCCTGTTACAGAAATAAGTCTTTTTTTTTTTTTTTAATATTTTAAAAGACAAAAATTCGTGAAAAAAAATTGCCAAAGTTCTGTACTATGGAGAAATTGTTGACAGTGGTGCATTGGATAAAATCTTTAGTGATAAAACAAAAATAAATCTATTTTAGTAACAAAATATTCCATTAAGAAATTGAGTATCTCAGCCTGTAAGATCATAATTATAGTTTGTTTATTTTTATTTTGTTACATTATATATGAATTATATGCATCTTATCCAAGCATTATGGAAACATTGCTATTTTTCCTCCCTGTGAAATTTTATGACTTTCACCAATGGTTTTAATCTTTCCTTATTAGTTTTCATTTTTTAAAGAAATTAGACATAGGTTTTGATTATCTAGCCAATACTAAATATTTTCTTTCTTACCTTTTTTTTTTTTTTTTTAAGTTTTCTATTAACAATTATTTTTATGATTATTTCAATTTTAATATTATTATGTGGTAAACTTACAACTGATTACATTCGAAAGAGATATTTGGTATTTTTATTTCACCTTTTTATCTGTAACAAAGTATATTCAAGCTGTAATTTCCCCTTATTATCTCTTATTGCTAAAATTAGTAATATAAAATCAAATTAAGATATCATTTTCATGAAAAAAACTTAACATTTGTAATAGAATGTTTCATTTAATATCTTTATCTTTCCTTTTTTTCCCCCTTTAATGTCATTCTATCTGTTTTATTGTATAATAGCCGTGCAACAGCCTGATGCCATCAGGTCGGGTAACCCAATTTTATCTGAACCTGATCTGATGGGTTGATGATAATGTTTTTCGTTGTTGTGGTTTGGGTTGGGTTGACTTTAAATGTTTGTTTCAAATTAGGTTTTGACTCTTTTGGGTTGTGTTTATCTGATTTTTCAGAAGAAAGTCTTGAATGTTTTTCAAATGAAAAAAACTATATATTTGAATATTAATTTCTTTATACATGTTCATTTTTATACAATTGATATTAAAGATATAATTGTAGACTATATTTCCATAATTGTGTTAAAATATGGATTAATTTTCTTTCAATTTGTGTTGGATTCAAATACTTCGAATTCCGATTGGTGAAATTTTTTTTGTCAGGTTCGAGTTGGGTTCCCGATTGACCTTAAGCAGAAATTTTATGTGCAATCCAGCTCTTCCTTACAAAAACATGTTTTGTGTCATGGGAACAGAAAACTTGTCTTTGCTTGCTACTAAGGGAGCAAAAAGAGGTTTTCATCTTTGTCATTCTCCCCCTGTTGCATTTTTAACTGTGTCCATTACTCATACATGCAGGTACATATTGTATGAATAATTATAGTTAGTTCTTCACATGTTTGCTCTTGTTACTTTCTTTTATCTTTACAAGATGAAAGTATTGGATTCATGAAAATTTTCGACTTTCTGTTTTCGACAGATTTATACGTTTTAGAAGGTCCTGAACATGATTTGACCATTTTTAGAAAATGTCTGTCTGTCTGTATGTGACAAAAATTTTGTGGGCGCTCTATCTCAAGAACTAATGCACAAAATTTAATAAAACTTTATATTCAGTTAGTTCCTGATATAAATTGGTGCTGATTAGTTTTTGGTGAAAATTGCCCGACAAGTGGCGCTGCTATGCTGCATTTTTTATGATTTCTGCAATTGCTCTATCTCAAGAACTAATACACTTATTTTCATCAAACTTGAGGTTCACTTAGACCTTGACATAAACAGACGCTGATTACGTTTTGGTGTAGATATCCCAACAGGTGGCGCTGCTATATCACTTTTTTCTAGATTTTTATGATAGCTATATTTCAAGAACTAATACACGGAAGTTCACCAAACTTCAGATTCTGTTAGACCTTGACATAAATAGATGCTGCTTACGTTTTGGTGTAAATCGCCCAACAGGTGGCGCTGCTATACTACTTTTTACATTATCACGATAACTATATCTCAAGAACTAATGCACAGATTTTCATCAAACTTCAGATTCAGTTGCACGTTGACATAAGTTTTTGTCCAAATCTCCCTACAGGTGGCGCTGCTATGCTGCATTTTGCAGGATTTACATGATTTTAGCAATAGTCATATTTCAAGAACTAATGCACATAATTTAATAAAACTTTAGATTCAGTTAGACCTTTATATAAATTGGTGCTGATTCTTTTTAGTGTATGATGAATCTGTGTGAGATAGAAGAAAGTTTTGGGATTGGCACATCCGACTAGTGTAAGTTTAGAAATACAATTTCGCATAAATATAACTAAATCGTTTTTAGCTCACAGGCTATCAAAGCCTGAGAGCTTGTGTGCCCGCCCGTTCTGTATGTACGTACGTAACGCGATAACTCTTGACAGAAATAACCGTTTTGCTTCCAATTTTGTTTATAGGTTCCTTGTGATAAGGCGCTTCCCTGATTAGTTTTGGGGATTGATTGTTTAACTATAAAAGGGGGAACGGGGGGCTAACCCCCCTTAATTAAGATAAATGTTTTTTTCATGCAGAATTGTCCAATTTTCTTCAAATTTTGTATATAGGTTCATTGTGATAAGGTTCTTTCCTGATTAGTTTTGGGGGTTCATAGGTTAAGTATAAAGGGGCTAACGGGGGGGGGGGGGGGTGAATCCTCTCCCTTAATTTAGATAAATGAATTTTTCATGCAGAGTTATCCGATTTTCTTCCAGTTTTGTTTATAGGTGCCTTGTGATAAGGCGCTTCTCTGATTAGTTTTGGGGATTGATTGGTTGACTATAAAGAGGGGGGGGGGAACGGGGGGCTAACCCCCCTTAATTTGGATAAATGGTTTTTTTCATGCAGAATTATCCAATTTTCTTCAAATTTTGTATATAGGTTCATTGTGATAAGGTTCTTTCCTGATTAGTTTTGGGGGTTCATAGGTTAAGTATAAAGGGGGTAACGGGGGGGGTTAATCCTCTCCCCTTATTTTAAATAAATTATTTTTTTCATGCAGAGTTATCCGATTTTCTTCAAATTTTGTATATAGGTTCATTGTGATAAGGTTCTTTCCTGATTAGTTTTGGGGGTTCATAGGTTAAGTATAAAGGGGGTAACGGGTGGTTAATCCTCCCCCCTTATTTTAGATAAATGATTTTTTTCATGCAGAGTTATCCAATTTTCTTCAAACTTTCTATATGGGCTCATTGTGGTAAGGGGCTTCCCTGATTAGTTTTGGGGGTTCATTGGTGAAGTGTAAAGGAGGGAAACGGGGGCTAACCCCCCCCCCCCCTTAATTTTGATAAATGGGTTTTTCATGCAGAATTATCCAATTTACTCCAAATTTTGTATATAGGCTCATTGTGGTAAGGCACTTCCCTGATTAGTTTTGGGGGTTCACTGGTAAAGTATAAAGTGGGGAACGGGGGGACTAACCCCCCTTGATATAGATAAATGGGTTTTTTAAGCAGAATTATCCGATTTTCTTCAAATTTTATATATATGTTCATTGTGATAAGGCGCTTCTCTGATTAGTTTTGGGGGTTCTTTGGTTATGTATAAAGGGGGGACGGGGGGCTAACCCCCCCCCTTAATTTAGATAAATGGATTTTTCATGCAGAATTATCCGATTTTTTCAAATTTTGTATATAGGTTCATTATGGTAAGGCGCTTCTCTGATTAGTTTTATGGGTTCATTGGTTAATTATAAGAAGGAGAAACGGGGATGGTTCCCCCCTCTTAATATATTGTCGATTTCTTCATTTTTCGAGGGCTTATTTCAAATTCTTTGAAATAAGAATATAATTTACAGTTAGTGTGAATAGCCTGTGAGCTCAATGCCGTCAGTTTAACTGGGCAGTTTTCTTTTATTAGTTTAATAAATTAATGCATTGTATTTTAAAAGATTTTAAAGTTATTAAAAGGCTTTATAATCTGGAAATTTTAACAACGAGTCCAGTGAACAATAAAAGTATTGTATGGCCTTATAATTTTAGGATGGGAGTGCTTCTAGATAATTGTAATATCCGGCTGCTGCTAATTATCCAGTAGAATGGCTGGATGCAGTATGTTCATCAGATATCTGTTGCATCCCTTAAATAAAGTTTGTTAGCATTTTAGCATAAAGCTTTATTTTTCTTTTATAGGAAGTATAATTCGTTGCATGAGACGCCTGGAAGAGTTAATGAGACAGATGTGTCAAGCTGCCAAAGCTATTGGAAACACAGAAATGGAAAACAAATTCTCCGAAGGTAAGCAGTATAAAATGGCCTATTGACTTGAGATTAATTCAAAAGGTTTCGATAAAGTTAATCTTATGAATTTATGTGGACAAAATTTGGTATGTTCCACCCATAGCTCTTAAATTGTTAAACTGTTTTTTACAAATGAGGTGTTATTTGATTTATTATAAAATTTTTGGGAGAATCCGAAGTCATTGCCATGAAAGACTCTGATTTGATATCAAAGACAGATTATGGACCAAAGTTTTTCAAATATTTTTTTTTCAAGCTCATGGCACACATAATTGTACCAATATACTTTTGCAGCATACTTGAGTGCATAGTTATACTTTTGTGGTATATGTAAAAAGATGATTAAATAAATAAGTACATATATATATATATATATATATTACTTTATTATTATTATTATTTAGTTATTTTTAATTTTTTAAAAATTAGTTTATAAACACAAATGGTATGCACCATCACAGCCAATAGAAAACATATTTTCAGGGTTTCGTTCATCTCACGAAACCCTATTACTCCCGCTCCATTGTCTGTCCATCACAGAGCCATTCTCAGAAACTATGTAACTTACAGAGTTGAAACTTTGTGTATATATAGCTAAATACCAGCTATGAAGCTCAAAATATTAAAATTTGAAAAAATCCTACTATTTTTATAAATAGATATAAAAAAACCAAAATTCTAACAGCCTTTTCCTATTAAATTTAAACATTTTTCGTTATAGCTGTTACCAACAATTAAAAATCCACAATAAAATTCTTTCTACAATAATTAATTTTCTATTGAAAGATTTCCACGTGAAAAATAAAAATGAAATAAAAAGTTTCACCAGTTGGAAAAAAAAAAAAAAAAAAAAAAAAAAAAAGATTAATGTGACGTCATATTAGTAATAAAACGGAAATTTTCAAAAATTTCTCAATAATACAAGGAGTATGAGTATGTGTATGTACACAAAGCAGATTAATATCATGTCATTAGAGAATTAAAAATAAAATCTGACGTCATATTGAAAGTTTAGTTAAGCTACAGTTAATGCAAAAAGTGGCGAGCGAGCGAAGTGACAATATGAATTGCGTCGTAATTCATGGGTGTTGACAAGCTTTAGTGAGCAGGGTGATGGAGCGTCCTAGTATATATTATTTCTGTTGTCAACATCCCTCTTTCTATGCATTTACAAAATCACAACAATGAATGGGGTATCATCCGAACGGTTTTTGAACCGGCTTCTGACATAGTACATCCCCATTTCATTAAAACATGTTTTTTTATTGAAAATTGCAGTTAATTAAAAATTAAATGAAAGTTTTTTCTCATCAATGCTGCCGCAAAACTAAAATACTGCATTATATCGTGCTCAACAATGATTATGAAAAAAATAAATAGTAAAAAAAAGATAATGTGTCTCCGCACAGGTTTATTTTATATTTATGATTAAGAAGCAAAATTTAAATTGAAATGTATAGAAGAAAAAGACACCATCGATCTATTGAAGCAATGGTATTTCATGTTAAGTTTAAACCCGCATCTAAAAATGATCACATATTGCTAAAACATATTATACTGCAGTGTGAAATCCTTGCATGGGTCCACAGGTTTTTACAGTACTTCTAACTCAATTTTTTACACAGCAACAATTTTTCTCAGAATGCATCAAATTTATCAGAAAGTGATTTTTTTTGTATATTTTTATTAGTGGTATTCAAACACTGAAAAAACTTACAGTAAATTCTACATTGATTACCTAAATCTTATTTTTTAAGTCTGCTGCATTAAAAAATTTTATTTTTTTACTTTGTAAAATTTTGATGTAATGTTACTGAATACTTGCATGATGTACCTGTGATTCTTTCATAGCACACCTGTTCAAAACTCTTGATATAGCAAATGTGTGATTACCAGTTAGAAAATTTCAAAAAACTAAATTAATATCCATTTTTATTTTTTCATTTACTGGTATGAATTCTACTACATTAGATATTCATTAAAAGCAATATAAGTTAATCAATAGACATTATTTGCTTGAAAAGATCAAACTGCAGTCAAATCTGTGAAATCCACACAGCTTGGCACTAAAGTTTTGTTTATATTATATTTTATTTTTAATCTGATTATATATTAGCAATATTTGCATAGAAATGAAAAAGAAAAAGTGAAATATAGTGCAAGAGTAATTTATTTAAAATAGATTTATATGCAAATTTTATTGCTCGCTAATCAACTTTTAAACATGGACACACTGATAATTTAATTTTTGTTTTATGATTGATTCTATTTCTGTATTGTGCAACTTGCTATTATCTCTCATTCTGAAATCAAGTGCTAATGTTATCCATAGACTTGCTGAATACACAAGACTTCACAAATAAATGCTTTGTTTACACTCAATTATTGTTACATTATAATTCTCCAACCACCTAGTACTTTCATTATTGCATATGCATAGCTTAAAACTGTAATTGCTCTTTTAATATTTACATTTGACTGTTCTTTTCCTTAGCAAAATATTATTACTTTAATATAGAAAATTTTTAAATCACTATTTATTTCTTTATAAAATTATTAATTGATGAAATCGGGACCATATTAAATTTGTTCTATGGGCCTAATTGCTAATATTTTATAATAGTTAGCTACACACATTCAAAAATGAATGGTTGATTTTAGAGAATGGCTTATTATATATATTTGATACCAGGGGTCACAGACCTGCTCCAATTGTACCAAACTGCTCCAAATGAAAATATCTGCTACAAATGCATTTTTTTTTTACTATTTTTGCTCCAAAACGAGCATTTTGTTTTTTCTTTTCTACGATGAAATCGGATTTCTTTGTGCCATTTTCTTCCCAGGAATGCCATTTTTCTGCCGAACGGCAGATTTCCCCTTTTTTAATTTTTAAAAATCAAATTCACGATCTGAAATCAAGATTTTTGTCAAGTGATCACAGAAAAAAAACGGCAATTATCATCGGACTCTCACAAAATAAAACCTCGATTTTCGGCAAGCGAACTTGAAGTAAAATCATGATTTTTGGCAAGTGATCGAGAAATAATAACTGCGATTTTCATCATACGATCGCAAATTGAAACTGCAATTTTCGTCAGACGATCATGAAATAAAACATTGATTTTCGGCAAGTAACCGCGATTTTTGGCGTTTGACTGCGAAATAAAACCGCTATTTTCATCAAACGATCACGAAATAAAACCGTGATTTTCGTCAAACGACTGTGAAATAAAACTGCAATTTTCATCAATGATCGCGAAATAAAACCTCTATTTTCGACAAGCGACCTCAAAGTAAAACCATTATTTTCGGCTAGTGACCGAGAAATAAGACCGCTATTTTCGTCAAACGACTGCGAAATAAAACTGCAATTTTCGTCAATGATCGCAAAATAAAACCTCTATTTTCTGCAAGCGACCTTTTGCTAAGTATTGCTAATGCATCCCTGATATAGATATTTCATGGAGTAAGGGAGGGGTTAAATTAGTTTTCATTTCTTTGTTTTTTATGGCAAATGATCCGAAATTTGTAATCACTGAGGTCTGGAGTATAGATTTTGTACTGTATGAGATTTCAACAAGATGAGATTTTGTGTTGGGTACAATGGTGATACTGAATTTATTTTCAAAAGAAGAGCTTTTGCTGCTCCAAAAACTCTATTTCCTGCACCACAAGTCGTTTTTTGTTGCTCCAAAAACTCACTTTCCTGCTCCAAAAGCCATTTTTGACTGCTCCAAAACCTGCTCCAATTCTTCCTGAGTGAATGTGACCCCTGTGATACAGAAAACGCTTTCTTCAGTAGTGTATTTCAGGAATTTTATTGTATTAAGAATTTTGACAAGCTGATAGAGATTTAAATTAATTCCTTCTATCAATGGGTTTATTGGATTTTTCTTTATACTTAATTCCGAAATTATTATAAATGATCTATTAGTAAGTTTATAAAATAAATTTGCTTATGTTTTGAGATGTGCTTGTGTATGTATGATTCATCAGATTTTTTTTTTCAGAAAATGTTTGGATAAATAATTGTGTCGTCAGACAGTTTCCAGTTTTATACTGCTGTGTTCAATGTGCTCAACCATTGCTATTAAATTATCATGTGGATTTTCACAAATGAAGAGTCATTAGATTTATTTGAGTTTTAATATATTTAAAAAAAAATTCAGAAAGCACAAAATGGTGACCATTGTTTGCTCATTCTGTATGTTTTGCTATCGCAAAACATTTTTCATAAACCAAATTTTAATTTTACTGTATTTTAAAAATCACTTGTGATATTTTATATGAATCTTGAAACTATTTATTCATTTATTTCATTCTTTTAGGAATCCGGTTAATAAAACGAGATATTGTTTTTGCTGCAAGTCTTTACTTATGAGGATAAAAGTACGTCTTTTTTTTTTTATTCTGACTTTTATTCAAGTTATGATTTTATGCATCTATATACAACTATGTCTTCATATGATGTTTCAGATGCAATTTAAACTCACTTCTCACAAACAGATTCTGCTCTAATCTTCAAAATAAGCTTTTCTCGTGGTAAATTTTATGTTTTGAAAAAAAAGTAAAATGATAGGATATTTTATGTATGCTAGTGGCAGCCCTGGTGGGAAGTGATATTACTACACAAATAAAACTCACTTTCCACAAACAAATTTCGTTCTAATCTGCAGAATAAGTTTCTGTCATGGTCAGTTTTACATTTTGGTAAAAAAATTCACATGATAGGGTTTTTCATACTAGTAGTACACCTGGTGGGAAATTTCATAACAGCACAATTTAAACTCCCTTCCCACGAATGAATTTTGCCCTGATTTACAAAATAAACTTCTGGATTGGTCAGTTTTATGTTTTGATAACAGTTTTCACATTAAGTGTTTTTATACCAGTAGCAAACCTGGTGGGAAAATGCATAACTATGCAATTTAAATTCAGTTCCCACAAAAGAATTTCACTCAGATCTTCAAAATAAACTTGTCATAGTTAATTTTACATTTTCATAAAAATTTAATATGGTAGGATTTGTTTAAGCTGGTAGCTTCCCTGGTGGGAAATTGCATGACTGCACAGTTTAAACTCGCTTCCCAAGAATACATTTTGAATAATAATAAAATAAACAAATAAGTAGTTGAATAATGTAAATAATAAATAATAATAATCTTAAATAGTTGAGAGATTTTTACTCATGGCGCAGTCAGTTAGAATAATAAAGAATTCTGGGTTTGATACCTGATAGCACTTATTGGCCTGTCTGTGTGTTCAATTTTCCAATACCATCATGTAAGAACAAATTAGGCTTCCTTAGAAAATTCCCTGTGTCATCCTTCTCCCTTTGGCAGAAAAATTCTCACACATGCTTGCTAAAATATTTCCATCTTTGTTTGTGTGAGCTACTTGTATTCATGCACCTGATAATGCAATAGACCTTTGATTCTCTTTTATTTTTGGCATACATAATATATATATCTATAAGCTGTTATTTCTAAAATGTTTTACAAATGATTGTATCTAAATTGGAATATTAATATTTAATATGAGTAAATTAAAAACTCTTATTTATGGTATGGCAGATGAATAAGATTTTACTTTATGAAATATCGAACTAAATGGAATAAATAAATACAGGGTGCAAACTAAACTCAGAAAACATTGAAATAACTTCCGAATGGATAATGCTGGAATTGGTGGACAAGCATTTACCCATTTTAAAGTGACTATGAGAGTGCCTGCAGTGCCCTTAGTGGCAAAATTTGGAAGTTATTGACCTTATTTCAAAAACTATAATATATATATATATATACATATAAAGTGCAGAGGAGAGTGAAAATCATGAGAGAGAGAAATCATGTCTTAGATATAAAGATAACTTTATTAGAAGTCTTGAAGTTTTTAGATATCCAATCGCTGGCTTAAATACGTCATAATTACAGGCAGATGTGCAGCCTCATAAATGCATCAGTCACACATTTGCTAATAAAACTAACACAAAGAAAATCAAGTTATGTATGCTTAACTTGTCCAATATCTGTAGCATGCATGCCAACAAAAAACATTCTTCATACCAGAAATTTATTTATTGAATGAAATTGAGTAGATTTCAAATATCTACTACACAGAAGGTAGATACATTTAATTGAACAAATTTTCTGGTTTCCAGCATGTTTTTTTATTTATTTATAAAAAGCTGGAGGTTGGCAAGTATGCATGTGTATTGTTGCATGGTGGACACATTGACTTAACTTGATTTTTTTATTAAAATAAATTGTGCATTTGCCTTATATTATCACACTTCTGCGTGCATTTAGTGACTTATTTAAGCCGATTATTGGATATTACATTTCAGAGATCCTAATGAAATTACTTTTATATGTAAGACATAATTT
The DNA here is from genome assembly GCA_963931845.1 of Maratus michaelseni. NCBI lineage: Eukaryota > Metazoa > Arthropoda > Arachnida > Araneae > Salticidae > Maratus > Maratus michaelseni. The sequence continues at coordinate 125,070,428 of OZ007595.1, forward strand.
TATACTAAATCGTAGAGGCTCTACACTTTTGGAATTAGTTTTTTTTTCTCAATCTCTCATTAGGAGTACTGTAGTCCCTTTCATATGATAACACATAGTTGTTTTACTATGTACAGGGCTTGCATTCTCCCTAAAATTCCTATTATTTTACCCCCTAAAATTCTACCAAAATTTCCTTCTTGTTCCTAAAAAAATATATTTTTAGCTCGCAAACTTCTTTAAATCGCAAAGTATTTCGAGATCGCCAAAGCATGCCACTTTCCTTCGCTTTGTTTAGTTGAAAATAACTGTCATTTCTAATGTCAGTATTTTTCTTTCACTCACAGTCAAGCTTAATATAGCTCCTCTTACCTCTTGCTCTCTAAATTCACTAAGAACGTCCAAAAGAGAGAGGATGAAAGAGAGCATTCATTCTGGTTAAGCTCAATCATGGAGGAAAAATTGAAACTCTCTGGGCCTTGCATGTGGCCAACGAAAACTTTTCATTTAAATAGTTTTAAAAACTGACACACTTGAATTGATAAAAGAAATGTTTCCCGATTCCACTATTGCATCAACAATGCAACTTAAGTTGCCTATGTCTTAAAACACAGAATTTTACAATATTTTGAAGAATATTTAACTAAAGATATTGCTGGCAGCTCACTTGGGGAGTAACATTAGCGTTTGATGAAAGCACTAATGTTCAGACATAATGGCATTTAGATATACATGCAAGGTACTGTTCAAAGAAGTTTAATTTAGTGATATGTAGATATCTAAAGAAAGAGTGTATTTCTTGGACATGCTACAGCCAACATAAATTTGAAAGAACTTTTAGATGCTGTGTCTGCGTTTGGCATTTCATTAAGTCAAATTCTATACCTATCGATGGACAATCTTAATGTAAACAAAAGTGTTTTGGAAAAAATTTTTGGGGAAATTGGTAATAATATATTTATACCCATCGGTTCATGCAATTTGTATGTAGCAAATTATGCATTTAAAATTTTTCTGAAGGCATTATACATTAATTTCAATGAATTTGCCAGTAACGTATACTTTTTCTTAAAAAAACAAAAAAACAAAAAAAAAAAACCAGTGTTGTTAACGCAGGGAAGATTTAATTTTTTTTATGTACACCATTTATTATGTGTTTGATTAGTGTTAATATATTTTTCTTAATAAAATAATCTATCTTTTATTGAGATTAAGAACTGATGTTTATCCTTGTGCAAATATCAATTTCCTAGCCCACTTTTATTTTCTTTGCATCTAAATTAGAATATATACTTTGATATTGAAATAAAATTTCTTTGTTCATAACATTATTTCTCTTTTTAATGAAATGTGTGAAAAATATGTATTTTAAATGCATGTGTTTTAAATTAATTTATTTTAAATCGGGGTGCAATGTGAGATTCTGGAAATCAGGGAAATTTGTGTATATGCGAAAATATTTGTTTTTGTATGAGACTGATTCGCTGACAAACAGGTGATATTTAAACCAATAATCGTATGTGATAAAGAAAAGTGAAATTTTTATAAATTTTTAAAAAGATGCATATGATATGAGTTTTTGATATTTAATACAAATTAAGGAGATCACATATCCTCATTTTCTTTGGATAGTGCTTATATTGAAGGCAATTTACCCATTTTTGAAAATTTTATGTTACATTAGCATAAGCTGATTAGGTGGCTAGCTTAATTCAATTTGCTATCCCGTAAGATACGTCTTAGAATTGAACATTCTTCAGAAAATGAAGAAATATTTATTGGGCACTATATGAAGTTGTTGGACTAAATTTTGAGTTTGGATTTATGAAACTGTGAACCAGTACTTTATGAATATTGTGCAATTTTTATGTCTTTCTCTTGTTTTTTCCCCCAAATGAAGTATTAGCAAGCTAGATAAGTATGTTACATGAGGAAGCAGCCTACATTAAAAAATATCATGTGTGTATCGTTAATAGTGGAAATCAGGGAAATCTGATTCAGGAAACTTTTTTTTTGCAATTTTTGTAGCCATCCTGTAAATGAAATGATTGGAATTGATTGAAAATGATAGGAATATTGTTTTGCAATGTACCACCTGTGCCTGAATACCTAAAAAATAGTGTTATTACATACTTGTAATGTTAAAAATATGTTCCATTGCCCCTAAAATTTCGAGTGGGGAGGGATCTCCTAAAATTTTGAAAAATCCTAGTGTGTATAGATAGACATTTATCCCAGAATTCAGGGTTTATCCATACAGAAGTTATTTGAGTGCTTTCTGACTTTAGTTTGCACCCTGTATGTTGTTCACTTTCAATAAACTTTAAACAACAAATATTTTTCTTTTCCAAATTATCGTGGTGACCAGTTTAATATTATCCATTGATTAGCATATTTTATTACAGAAAGTTAATGATTAAATATCAGATTTATAAAAAAGTTTTTTTTTTTTTTTTTTTTTTTTTTTTTTTTTTTTTGGGGGGGGGGGGGGGGGGGGGGGGGTGTTGTATACATGAAAGAAAATTAAACAAATTTTAATGTGTCTGTAGAGCAAACATGGGATAAAAATTAGATACTCCTATTAGAATTCTTTTAATCATTGGGTTTTTTTTTTCTTTTAACAAGAGTTAGATTTAGATTATGCAAAGATTATTAGATAGTTTTTTAGTAGTTGTTCGATTAAAGATAGTTTATGCAAATTTTGTGTGGTAAAAAATAGGTATTTTATTTATTTTTTCTTGCAGGTAACAATGCTTAAAAATGCTGCATAAAACAGAACATAAAGTTTTTTTTTTTTTCTTTCCTCCCAAACTTTCTGTAATATGAAAGCTGTTAATAATTTCCTTTAAAATTCTCAATGATTGTAAAGTTTTTTAATATTTATACTGTGGTTAAATATATAGAAGAATACCATTTTGTGTTTGAATTTTATATACATTAAAAAAAAAAAAACATTCTTTCATTTAACATTTATATAAAACTTTGTATTAACTTTTCTTCTTTATTTTCCAGCTAATTAATTTGAAGCATTGTAAATTAAATTCATAAAGAGGTTCGCATACATGATACTCATCTTTTTGTAAAATTTGTAAATAGTTGTATAGATTAACTGAATTTTTTTTAACTGACAGAAGACTGCTATGACTCGAGATAAAGCAATCTACAAATTGCTGCTTCATTTTTGCTTCAAATATATTTATTACCCAATATTTTTGAACTGTACAATTCTTATGAAAAATTTTTTAATAAAAGTGTTGAATATATTATGTTTTCTTTAATTGTATTTTCAAATTTAGCAGATTTCACCTGTTAACTGCATATGGATAAGTCTAGATGAAATTTTTATCTATTTTGCTTGTCCTTCACAAAATTATGTTCCATTAAGATGCCCCCCCCCCCCCCCCCAAAAAAAAAAAGAGAAACGCTTTATTTTATTTATGTATTTATTTATTTATTCTGCAAATTTAAGAAGAGCATCATTTTAATGTTTTAATTTATGATTAATTTGCACTATTTAGACCCTCGTGATGTAATTTATTGATTATGTAAATGTAATTACTAATTATTTGATATTTTTGTGTCAAGATTTTTTTTTTTTTATATAACTACACACAGTAATGAATAATTAATCAAAAGAAAAAAATGCTGTGTCAGTTGGATTTAAAAAAAAAAAAAAAAAAAAGTTTTTACACGAGTACATGCATGTAAAGCATCAGAATGTAGGAAAATCCTACCGAATTGACTTCAAGAAAGAAAAGAATGATTTTTCAAAAATCAAGAAATAAAATATCATTTTTTTCTTTGCCAAAGAGCTACATGCTGAAACTGATTTACAAGTAAGTTACAGAACAATTCAAAGGACACTATTAAATGGACACACTTGTCCAAAGTTAAGAAAATACATGGAAAAGTGAATGCATTTTGTGAACTTGTTCTAGATTAAAGGCAAAAAATTGAAGAACTAGCGGAGGAAGTGCTTTCGAGTGATGAAACAAAAATAAATTTGTTTAAAATGGATGAGAAACAGTTTGCAAGTCGACCTAACCAGGTGCATTGTCTGAAATACACACACACAAAAAAAACTGTTAAAGGGGGAAATGGCAGCCTGATGTTGTGGAGCTTTTTTTGTGGTGTAATGCAAACTTAAATTTTCATATTAAGGAGGTGAATGTGGCGTATCTTAGAGCACACAATGTTATCATGGATGAGTGAAAAAATGCCTCTGAAATAGTGCTATCAACGTGATAATTATTTGAAGGGTTCAGCAAAGCTGATGAAAAATTGATTCCAACAAAACAGGATTGATGTTCTGCCATAGCCTTCTCTGTCACTGGACTTAAATCCAATAGAAAACTTATGACATAGACTAAAAATAAAATTAAAAGAAATAACCCATCAAATATGAAAATACTTTGGAGAATTGTGCAAGAGGCTCATTTCATTCCTGTTGAAAAGTACCACAAATTAGTCGACTCCATGCCAATAGAATTGGAGCAGCCCTTAAAAACTAAGTTTTCACAAATATTTTTGTAAGAAGTAATGCCTTTTGTTCTCAATAACTGCTTCTATTTTTTTTTTATCCAATGCATTTTTTAGATTGTTCGTAGAAAAATACGATAAAAACAACAAGAAAATCATTAATTATATTTACAAAATCAATACAGGGGTAGTACTTGTCCTGAAATTCCTGAAAAAAATAAAAACGTCCGGAAATATGGTAGTCTGTCCTAATATTCCTAAAATTTTGCGAGTTTTGTTCTATATCGGCATTTGAAATCATCAAATAGGGGATAGGTGTACCTTTTTACTGATGCAAAACGTTCACGAAAGTCACAATTTTCTTCAATCTATTGTTAAAAATAGTGATTTTCATCAATTTGCACAAAAAAAAAACCCCAATTTTTATTGATCAGTTACCAAAATTCGCAATTTTTAGTGATTAGTCATTTAAAAATTGCTGTTTTCGTCTCTGTCACAAAAAAAAAAAAAAAAAAAAAAAAAATCCTAATTTTTACCAATTAGTTATAAAAAAGAAAATCTTTTGCAATTTTTGTCGATTAGTGAAGAAAAAACCGAGATTTTCGTTCTTCAGTAATGCAAAAATCGCAATTTTTTAGCAGTTTGGTCAAAGGGTTCTGGTAAAATTATTTTTCTTTTAAATGTATACTTTTACAACAAAAAAAAATGTGTATGTAGTGTACTATTTCTGATAATAAAATGTATTGAAGAGGAAGTTAAGGGTTTTTTCGGTTAGAATGCCAAGCAAATGTGTCCTGAAATTGTCCTGAAATATTGAAAAAAGTATGTCCTGAAATATCATCTGGGGCTTGTACTACCCCTGTCACTAATTATAGCATCTGTACAATACACATTAAACATAAATTTAAAAAATTAAAATATTATCCTTAAATTTGCAAGAAAATTAAAGGCTTGTTGTGGTTTCCTTGGGCCATAGCCGCATCTAAGTATATATACATTTTTTTTTAACACAAGAATTTGTGTTTTATTCAATTTCTTGTATTCCAACCTTCCTCCTTTTTTTAAGTCTAACATACTTTGAACAAGGAATTAAAATGGAATAAAATATGCACCATATAGAAACAACATGCATTTTATTGAATAAATTTCCTGGTTTAAAACATGCTTATTTGACTTGAAAAAAAATTGAAAATTTGGCAGCTATGTTATCATAGATTATCGTGGGCAAAACAAAATCCAGGGAGGTACAATTTTTTTAAATAGAAGTGATTGACACCTGCAATTTAGTCCGCATTTTTTTTTTAATAAAGAAAAAATATGTGGAGTAATCTAAACTAACAATGTTTTATTAAAAATCCTGTGCAAGATTGCTTTTAAATTTAAACATATCAATACAAAAAGCAATCAGAAATTTGACAAATAAGAAATAATTAAAAAAAGAAAAGTAAGCATCTGCTAGCTTTTCTTAAGATTAAGATTTTGTTTTCTCTTGTTTTCATAACAACATGTGAATAGAACTATATATTGTGTTGCACGAAGATGGTTGGGGGGGGGGGGGGCAGAGCTCCTCGACAATCCTTAATTCCTTTTTTCTCATGAATTTTACAGTTTTTTTTTAAATCATTAAAGAAAATTAAAATTTCAAATTACAGGAAGGAGCAATGGCCCTCAGCATCCAAGTACATCATATTTATTCTAGAATAATGTATATAATTTATTGCAGCTGAACTCTGTTATAGTGAGCTCAGATGTAGAGAAATTATAATGAGCCAGCAGTTTGTCCAATATGAAAATACATTGTAAGGAACTTGGTATAAAATAATACGAACAAAACTCTGATATGACAAGGAAAAAATCTACAGACTCAAAAATGTCTGATTTTTCTTAAAGAAAATGTACCATTCCATAGTACATCTGTACCATACTAAAAATTAAGAAGAAGAGGACTATGGAGTATAACTATGGTACAGATGAAAGGAAAGCATTAGCCTTTCCTCCGACACATGCACTTGTTTTGAATTGCAGCATGAAACTTCATATATTCTTAGCAGCAAACTCAGCAAGTGAAATTTTCCGTTCAATGAGCTTAATTAGATGAAGAGTATGCAATAAAAAGCAATTCAATTAATTTAGTATACAACAGTTTTTTCTTTTTTTTTTTTTTCCAATTTGCTAATAAATAAATAAATGGTGAGAAATGTAAGAGAAATGGTAATTCCTTTACATTCTTCTTCTTTTTTTTCCTGCTCTCTCTCTTATTCAATTACTTAAGTATATAAAACATTACAAGAATAAAATTGCACACTTAATTATAATGCAGTGTTTAATCTCATACTTTTAGTTAAAGAATAGAAATATACGTCTGCAAGTGTGATAATTTTGCTTTTTTAATTATTTATTGAATTAAACTTTCATACATAATCCAGAGAATCTATAAATTAATAGAGCTTGAATTCATTTACTGCGAAAATATGATTATAACGAGCAAAAGACCTGGTCCCTTCATCTTCATTATATCAGAGTTTGACTGTATTATTGAAGAGTAGAGGAAATCACAGTTTATATATGCATTGTAAATAAATACAAGAGACACCATTTAATTTTTCTTAGAAACAAATATATTTATTTTCAGAAATGCATTATATCTTTAAAGAAAACAATTTACATAATAAATCTTTGCCATGCATGTTTTAAACAACTCTATAATAACTAATCTAATAAGGCTGTCAAATGTGTTGAATCTGACTTTACAAAAAGTTTTCTTCACAAAAAAGTTGTGCCGATAACGTGCTTTCCTTTTTTTTTTCTTTGTCAAAAAAAATACCATTTTAGGTCTCAGCTCCTCTCCAAAGAAGGAAAGCTGAGGCCGTAATAGCATTTGATTAGAAATGGGCAAAATATTTGTATAAAAAAAAGTCTAAATGGATAAATAACGATGAAGCTAAATTTACAGATGAACTGAAAATAATATCACAATGTTTCTTAAAAGTTGTCAGTTTTTAAAATCTTATGACATATCTTCTAGCACAGAAATACAACAGAACACAATTACAGTTCCTGTATAACAGGGAATAAATATGATTTGAATTTTGACGAGTATTTCTTATAAAAATGTATGAAAATGATATGAATGAAAATTGTAGCATAACTATATATATATATATATATATTTAAAATACACGAGTCTTAAATAACAAGCAGTATTATATTCACAAAATAACCTTAAGGAGGAGGTTCTTCCAAAAAACTTAATAAAAAAAAAATCATGTGTCCTCAAAACAGTTTTTTGTCCCACCCAATAATTATTATTTTTTAAAAAATCTGTATAGGTTATCATGCTTAAATTATTCAAGCTATTGACTTCTAAAAATTAAACTACACTTTTTCAAATGTTTCGACAAATTTTTAAAAAATTAAAATTTTTAATAATTTGAATTTACTTTTTCAATTTTAGGATTAACCTCCAACTCATTTAATATGTAATAAAGTTACTTTTATCAAAGATATTTGTGGGTATGGGGCATATATGTGGCATGGCATTTTTTTTTTAAAGTATAGCTCGAATGCTGTATATATTGCTTCTAATATCAGTGGGCGTTAACTTATCTTGAAAATATATGAATAATTTTTCACACATTTGTTTTATATTCAATATATAAATCTTTAGTACATAATTTCTAATTAGTTGCATTAGCAATAAGTAAACTTTAAATACGTCTGGACCACTAAGGGTATTAATGCAACCTTGTTAATGGGAATGAACTTTTACATTTTGTATAATTTATGCTAAAATTAATAATTGTCAGTTGTGTAAAATAAAAAGGGGAGGAGAGGGGTTACACTTTTATCCTGCATGTTAAAATTTATGTAAGGCACATAAATTTTAATTCTCTAACATGATATATTTGTTTATATGTTAAAAATGAATAAAAGATTTTAAAACAGAAAAAAATATCTGTTTTGCCCATTTCTAATTTTATTTTTAGAAACCAAAATAGCATTTCATTAATTCAAAATTGCAAATGATTTACTTAGAAATTGTACCAAAATAGTAAATCACATTAATGACAGAGTAATAATTCTCGTCAAAAAACATACTTTCATAATTCATTTACGTAAATCTGCAAGTTCATCTATAAGGAATCAATATCACACATTTCAAGTTTTTTTTTTTTTTTTCATTTTTGCATCGCTTGTTTTTGATATATTTTGAACACAGGCGATGCAAAGTTGTTTATTAAGCGACAATAGTTGAAGCAATCAGAGAAGATAATATATCCAAAGCCACAGAGCTAGATTTGGTAGAAGTACAATAGACATTGGCTGTGATTTATTCAGTTACTGTTGGTATGTTCAAAAGACAAGTCTCTTTATATCATTACAGGCTTAGTCAATGTTGCTACTTACACCCATTTTTATCACATTTGAAGAATGTAGCTCATTATATCAAATTCTTCTAAAGACTTATCTAATTCATTCTAGATCTAAGTTTGCAAATGATTAAAAAAAATTTTACAAGCCTCTTTGTGGACCTGAAAAACAATTTTCTTGATTTCATCATGGGATAAAAAATAGTATAATTTAGTTAAATCATGCCTTTTTTAAAAGGAAAGAAATAACAGATTACAAAAAAAAAAAAAGACAATAATCAGAGCATATATGGGGGAAGGGGGAAATGTGCCTCCCTCTAACATGTTTATTTGTCAAAATTTCTCACAAAATCTGGAATTTTCGTTTGTTATTTTCTGATTTTCAAACTATATTCAAGTGATTATTGTGCATAAAAACACACCACTAAGAACGTTATAAAGTTTCTAATAATTTAATTGCATTTTAAGCACTTGTCAAAACTTATGCTGTGTTTAAAACTATACTTTTCTATTTACAACAAAATTTAAATAGCTAATAATAAATAGTTAAATAAAAATAAAATGGAGGGCTTGATAACCCCCTTCCCCTTTTAAATTGGTTAAGTTAAAATTATGGAATTCTCAAAAGGGTTTACTATTTATGATAATTTAAGAATAAAACAAAGCAATGTAATAAAATTGTTAGCCTAAAATTGATTTAAAATGTAAAAACAAATCTGTAGTTCAATGAATATAAAATTTCCATAAACTCTAGTGAGATGGCAGTGATTAAACACTATTGCTGTTCGCATATGATATAAAAGGCACACAATAATATACCAATACATATAATTGAAATATTTTTCACTGTGTTCCCACTTTGCATCATTTGGGGCAATTCTTAGGATTTTTCCAGATTCAGTATTACACAGATGAGCTATTTCTTTTGAATACAATGGTCAAGTACCTTTTAGACCAGAAAAAAATATATATTCATTATTATACACTCATATTTAAATTTAGTTTGTTTTTTGTTTTAAACAACACCTAATTTAAATTTTTGTGCTTAAAAAGAAAAAGAAAAAAAATGTTATAAAAGTAACTTTAGCCATTTATATACTGCAGCATAAAAGGAATGTTTTTTTTTTTGTAAAATCATTTAATTCAAAACTATTATTTTGTAACTTGCATGTATAATTTTACTAAAATGGTTAGCTAGATTTTTTCAAAAACTTTTAACATCTTGTAGAGTAAATTTAATCCATGAACCCCACACTAGTGCGAATTCACGCCAGCCAAAATTTTAAATGTTGGCATTTACAAAAAAATTGCTATCATTAATTTGTATTTTTCAGTAACAAAATGAAATTTTTGATGAAAATAAATATTACACTTAGATTTCTCCATAAATTTCATATAGGGATCATGCATGGGTGCAAGACTTCAGTCCTGGAGAGATTTTTGATTAATAGTAAATTCTACTTTTATATACTTATTAATAGCAATTTTACTATCAAGAACTTTTAATCACTATCTTTCACTGCAAGATATCAATTTTTACCCATAATGCGAGACATAGAAATCTTCTAGTCCATTTCCATTTGGTTATTCCTAATACTCAGAAAAGTTTTCAGTCTTGGCTTGGAAAGACTTCTTGCACCCATGGAATCATATGTTATATTTCATATTGCCAACAAAGTTATATGCAGTTGAAGTTACGGAATCCCAAATCACACTAATGTGGAGTATGAAGGTGCTGAACCAAAGTATGGAGTACATGAGTTAATATGCATGAAATTACCTAAAATTTTGGCCATTTAGTAATAGTCAGTGGATGCGGTATCGAGAGCCGCAACATTCTTCAATCAAAGGGAATAGCAACCCGATTATGGAAGATTGAAGGATATTGCAGCACCCATTGACGACTTCCAGTAATTGGATTGCTTGCCATTCATTTCCCTTAGACTGATTGGGGGGGGGGGGGGGGGTGCAGATCTTGAGGGCACATCCACCAGGATAGCTGACAGCTGTTTTTGTGATTGATGAATTCAGATCAATTACATATTTGAAGATCAGTTTGTAGAAAATGGTTAAGTAAAGAATGTCGCTGCTTCTCGTACTATTAATATTCTTAAAATGTGTTTGTCTATGCTTTTAAAAATGTTTTAGTTTTCTGTCTTTTATGAAATGTTTATTTTGTTTCATAAAACTAATGCATTAAAATCTATGAAAATGGAATCCTTAAGGAATGGGGAAAAAAGTTTGTTGGCATGTTAGTGAACTGTGTCGGGCCAATTTTCTTTCATTGCACATAAGCCAAGTCAGGGGATTGCATTTTTTTTTCTAAGTACTCAGAATGGGTCAGCATTTTTATTTATTATTTTTATGATAGTGATAGATATTGTAAATGGAAATTTAATTTGGTTTAATAAATTACAACGAAATATTTTTAAAACTCTACTTTTTTATCATTATAGATCTTCAAAACTATGATTTTTTTTAACCATCTTTTTCATTTATTCTAGACTACATTTTTTTTTAATGAATCTTTATTTGAATGTACTAGTTTAAATGATCATTATTGGTGTTATTCCATGGCTGTAGACCAATAATTTGAAATATGCTGTAAAATCTTAAAGAATCTTAATTGTAGATTGAAAAATATTGACAATTTTGCATAAGTTGTGTTGGGACTGATTTCCTTTTTTGACAGGCCGGGCCGGAAACTGTAAAAATATAAACTTGCTGGGCCTGGACTTCAAAATTTCGGCCTGTGCACACCTCTAAGATGGGTTTCCATCTTAGTAGGTATAATTGTACGGTATTCCTTCCTTTGGGACAAAGACATTTTTCCAACTTGACTTGAAATTGGGGAAAATTAAATTATTTTATTTCTTAACAATTTGCGCTAGAAAGATGATACATGGAAGTCGAGGTGTTTTTATGAATTAGTTGCATAGTTGCCACGTCTCATACCATTATTTTTTAATAGTAACTTTCATCTTATTTAATCACAGAATTTCTGTCATCAAATAAGACAAAGATTACTATTAAAATATAGTAGTACAAGACTTTGCAACTATGCAATTAATTCATAAAATATCTCAACGTGCATGGCATCTTTTCCAGTGCAAGTAGTTAAAAATTAAAATTGAAAATGTGTAGGGTTTAAAAAAAAAAAAAAAAAAATTAAAATTTTGTACAAGGGAGTGTTTTTAATTTGATAATAAGCTTTAAGACGCTTTTTAACTTTTGAAAGTTCAAAGGTACCTGACCATTTAAACTGATGCACTATGATGTACATTGCATAGTATTTTTACGACACAGTTAAAAGGTATTATGAAGAAAGGAGTTCACATATTTTTCTATCAGACAGTATTCAGTGGCTTTGATATTCGGAAAACTACAGTGGGTAGGAAAATAGTCATAAATTTATATATTACTAACGATCTAAGAAATTAATTTTTATGTTTAATGATGATTATTTTCTAGTCTTACACTGTTATATTTTGGAAGGAAAACTGACTAGTAAAAAGCTGAAAATTTAACCCCTCCCGTCACCTTTAAATTGTTGTACTAAATTTGATGCAACAGAAAGTAAATAGTAACATTAAATTTGACTGATTATGAAGTTTAAGTAACTGAATTTTTGTAAGTCAAGTGAACTTTTATTATATTATTATTCTGAGATATATTAAAAGCTGAAGCACTGTTTTTTATAATATATTTCGGGGTCAATGCATTATTTGTTTTTTCCTTAAAACCCCATTTTATTTAAAAAAAATATATATATTTTTGATGTGTGTGAAAAATAAAATTTTGTAACTAAAGATCAATTCCAGTTATTCTGCTAAAGTTTTGCTTGCTAATTACATACTTCAAATCGAAATAAATCATATATATGAAAAGAAAAATTTACGGAATGGAATTATGTGAAGGGTTATCTTATTAACCCCTTCGCGACGAGTGTCCTTTACGGAATTTTTAATCTTTTACCACCGGTTTTTTAAAATAGAAATTTTCACCTAATTGAATCGCAGAAATGCTACCATTAAATAAGGCAAAGCTTACACTAAAAAATAACTGGTGGGAATAATCTAGGATTCTGAGCATCTTATGTGTCACGTATACGTGTCACTCTTCCCCAAGGGGTTAAGAAGAATTATGTAAAAATGCATTTTTTATGAAACAGAATTTTTTGAAAGAGGGAATGGAGTGTTTTGAAGGGGTCCCAATATTTACCTGAATCGACCCCTGAGACCTAGATAGGACACTGTAATAGGAAGCTTACAACACATGATGCATTTATGAGATGATCTTACAAATATATGAAGACACAGTGATGCCTGTACGATATCAAGAGATTTATCTTTTGATCCCATATAATAAGCTACCATCAAACTGGCACGCCACAGCTGGTAGAATCTGAGTTTTTTAACACCATTTTTCTACAAAATCTGTCTTATAAAGAGAGCACACAGGCAACAGTTATTAAAGCACATGTAGAAGTCGTTATGTTATTTTATATTAATGGTTATTTTGCATTGTGTAGTTATTGTAATAGTCATTTAACGACATACATTTTTTTTAAATATTCATCTTTTGTTTGCACATTCTTTGTTTCTTCGTATGTTGTTTGCTTGAAAATCAAAGGACAGCAGTATATACAGATGCGCCATGACAAATAAACCAATGTGAGGAACACAGTATTTTCAATGATGATAGAAATAATAAAACGATTCCTATATATATACAAAATGTATAATGTAATAATGAATTTGACATAAATTTATAATGCTCTTTCTTTAGCTTCTCACATCACACACTATGAGTGTGAATGTACTCTTTACATAATTGCAACTCTTGTGTTCCGTTAAGCACCGACTAGTTAAAGAGACAAGGCGACCCAGAATCATGGAATTCCAGAACGTAATAAAAACAGGGTCCACATCCTCTTTATGCTGCTAAAGATCCAGATTTAGCTTTTTTTTTTTTTGAAAAAATCTATAGTAAATAGTATTACAGCTTCCTTATTAAAATTTTAATATAGCCTTTTTTAAATTAATCTATGAGTAAACTATTTCTATTATTCATTCACTAATAAAATAATTAAAAAACTTATACACAGAATGTCCCACAGGCCTATTCACATTTTAAAAAATCATAATAGTTTAAAAAATTGTCATATCGAGGTGTGGTTTGCACCATAAGACTTTCAAAAATTTGGATTTTTTGCAGCAAAAAATAGTTCAAAGAAGTTTGAACTTTTTTTTTTCCTTTTGCTGTGGAAAAAAAAATAATAATAATAAAGCAACCCAACAATTTGATGTCTTATTGTGCAAACTGCTCTATGATATGACAGTTTAATTTCTTATGTTTTTTTTAAATGGGAACTAACTTAAGAGACACTCTATGTTACATTATTTATTGGCTGAATTACAATATTTCTTTCATTCAAATGTCTTAAACTTATGATGCATTTATGAGAAAGATTTGAAACATGACATAGTTAAGCATTGTATTCAAAAAGGAAAAATTAAAGTGCTGAAGTATAAAAATCAGAAGTTATTTATAATCAATGTATATATAGTTTTGAAAAATAAAATATTGAACAGCTTTTTTTTTCCTTTAAAAAATGAAATATCTAATTTTTGAATCAAGCAATTTTTTTTTTTAAGCATATCAGCTTAATTTGATGCTATGAAATACTTTATTATATCAATGATATGCCACTGTTCAGAGAAAATTGTAATAAAAATCTGAATCTTTAGTTGCTGCTCTTCTTATAGGTCACTGACCATGTATGAAAAGCAACAAACATATTATCAATTTCCACATCATTCTCTGGTTCTTTTTTCTTTTTCTGTCAAATTTTCCCTTTCAAATTGCAATGACTTAACGGACCCTCTAATTACAATTTTGTTTCGAATGCAAGGCAGTGACGAGTTATGAAAAAGTTATAAAAATAACATGGGAATGTTCTCTTTTTCTTTATGAAAAACGGAACTTTGCGAATCCAAGAAAGGAAACAAGCACCGGTTCTGAAAACGTTCGAATAACGACGTACAGGTCGTCCCAGTCATCCGTACAACGTGCAGTCTTTTTCCACAATGCGTCCGGCGTACAAAAAGGAAAAGTGGGAGTATCGCTGACCCCCGAGGCGCACAAAAAGTTCGTATAAAAAATGTTCATACAAAAAAGCGTCTGTGTAAAAAGAAAGTAGTAGGCGTTGGACTAGGGAAGGTGTGTTTGTTGTCACTGGTGTCGCTTCATGTGCAGCGCCAAGTGGTCCGAGCGGGAAAAACAGCGGTCACAGAAGCTGCACTTGAAGGGCTTGGACCCTGTGTGCTTCCGATAATGACGTGTCAATTCGTCGGAGCGGGCGAAGCGCCACTCGCAACCTTCCCACGAACACTTGTAGGGCTTTTCCCCTGAAAAAGATGAAAAAAATATATAGCAATTAACATGCAGCTGAATAAATTTTCATAGACCTTAAGAATAGACCACGCATTCATTTGACTATGATATCTTGGAAAAATAAGGACTGGCACGCAATTAGCTGACTATAAGAATATAAAGAAATTTCAGTGCAGTGCAATGATTTGGTAATGTATCTTAAAATGGTGACTGTTTATAAAAATTGCAAACTGTGACAGCTATTATTCTCTCAGTAGATTAATGTGTGAATTTCTTTAATATGCTTCATTGTTTTAGTACCAAATGTCCCCGATAGATGGAACGACATTTTGTCAAACTGTAAGAATGCTCAAAGTAAAGTAAACTTTAAAATGTAAACCTCTTGTTTGTATGTAAACCATTTCAACAGCTAAACAGAATGAGGGATAAAAAATGAGTGAACTTCAGTTCATCATTATACATTATTCTGAACATTCGTAGAGTTTGAGACAGCACAGAACCATCTATCTGTGACATGTGACTCTAAAACAAAAAAGCACTCTAAACTTCCGACTTCACACATTAACTTCCAGCGAGAATAACTTTAATAGTGCACTGTCTGTTTGTTATTTCTTTTAAAATATCGTCAGTTTAGCATTCCTTGTACATATAAAAGATTATAAAGTTAAAATGTTATAAATTAATAATAGCCTATTCATTTCTAAATTTTGCATTTATATCAGCAAACAAAAATACGGCTTTCATTTAAATGCAAGAAAAAAAAAGCCTCTCTAGATAATATCACCTCTAAAATATTTATTTTCTAGAAATTAAATGGTAACTTGCATTAGAAGCATTGTTTACCTTAAGATCTATGATTATTTTACAGTAGCAAATAAAATTCATGGATTTACAGTAACAAATGAAATTTCATTCTGCATGGAATATGTTTTACAAAGCTAAATTTGTACAAAATTTTTAATTTTTTTATTTCAATATATATTAATGCAATAATTATATCAGTTGCTAAGCATAAAAGTCAAACTGCTATGACACTTTAACAAATATAAGGCAAATACATTAACAACTGAGATAACATGAACATGCAAATATTAAAAAGTGTATATTCTTAATAGACACTCTGTCAGTTTCCATATAAAATTCAATGGTTTAGAAAGTTGCTTTAAATGCAAAAAAAACTTATGTCTTGATAACATGCATTTTGACTTTTGAATTATTCCTCCTTTGTCCCTCCTATTCAGCAGTTCCAATCAAATATCTTAAAACAAAAAAATTATTTTAAAAACTTCTCTGTAATTTAACATCATTTTTCAAAATGTTCTATCATGTATCAAAAAGTTCACCATTTAGTTTTGTAGTGAGCCAACATATGGTATTGCAAGGTTGCACTTGTACTTAAGTTATAGTGATTTATATAAGGTAAAAAACATTGCTGTATTGCTGCCTAAAAAAACATTGCTGTATTGATATCAATTGTTCTAGTGATGTTTTTGTGAACACATGTATGTGGTATAATAGTTTGGGGGGTAAAAGTAAGAAGTGATAAAAAAAAAAAAAAAAAAAAAAATTAAACAACGAACCAAGGTGAAATTTTGGACTAAACTTGGTGAATCGGACCACAGAGACTTTGAATTTTGGTAAAGTTATGACAGTGAATTGTACTCAATGTTTCGATACGGAGACACTTCAAAAGTAGAATAACATTCCTTAAAGATGACATTCGATCTGAAAATCATCATATGCAATGAGATCACTTGTCTTCATGGTATATTATCTTTGGCTTTAAAGCCAAAGATAATATCCACTCTAAACATTGCATACGACATTGCCTCATTGTCAGAAGCTTGACAAAACATGTTTGAAATTTCTGTGTTTGATTTGCGATATTTTAACTCAAAATTTCAAATTTATTTGTTGTTTTTGTCTTTTTGTCCATATCGTAATCATAGACACATGCTTATAAAAACATCATTTAGACCAACTGTATATGTTAAAACAGTGATGTTGCTTTATCAAGTTCTGTAACAAAACTTAACTGGAAACTTCATTCTGCTCAACAAACAGAACTACTTCAAAATATAATTCTGATGTAAGAATCAGATTTAGCGTTTTTCTTAATTTAGAGAGCCATCGGAATTTGTTCATTATTTTAATAATAGAAACGATTTATTAATTATTCCTGTAAACTTTTTGACTCTTAGCTAAGCCATCTGACCTCTGTGTACTTTCTGACTGACCCTTAGCTGCTGTGACAGAAATTTGTTGCATAGCTACTGAGACCGCTTGATCGAAAGATGAATAAAAGGCTTGATTAACTCATAGGATACTGTTTATATACAGGACTATTATAATTAAAATTCACCTATTTAGAAGTCTCTATCGATAGTATGAGGGCTCCAAACAAAACAAAATTTAACTCGTACTATCTATAGTTAGAGAAAATTATAAAAACTCTGAAAATTGAAATAAAGCAGCTGTTTGCAGTAAAGGGTCAAAATAAGCCTGGAGATTTTTTTTTTTTAAGTGGGACAGGGGAGTGAAAATTTTTGGACAATTGCTTCTAAATGGGGACATGAAAATGTAAAGCAATTTTCTTTCATTGTATTAAATTCATGTAAATTATACAACTTCTAATGAACATAATGGGAAATAAATTAAACATAGCAAATCTTTGGAATAAATAACATCATAAACTAACAATTCAATGTTTACAAATAAAACTAAAAATTAATATTAAATTTAATCTCGTATCACACCAGTCCCACCATACATATATACTGGTATGAAATCTGCATATTTGCTCCCCCCCCCCCTCTAACCTACAAATTAGTGCAGTAACTAAGGCCATTAAAAAGACCACACATACTGCTGACAAAGTACTTCAGCAAAGTACAATTTGATGTAAAATTTACGACTGTAGACTGAAAGGCACCAAGTTAACAATAGAAACAGAGGACTCGACACCGTGCCCCAATAAAAATGTATCTTATTTTCCAATCGCTAGGGACGGATGGGCACATCAGGTTCCCAGGATCGATGGTCAATACTGCAAAAATAAAAGCCCTATCATTGGCCTAACTGTTACGATGAACTCCAATGAGAAAAGGACTAAGTGCACACAAATTATAATTTTGGGGCTGTGCCCAAATAAAATTCAAACATAATTTTTTTTTCGAATAATTGACGAAATTCTGTATTGCTATAAGAAATTTCCATAAAATGTAATCTAGGTGACTGCAGTTTTACTTAAGGCTGTTCTCGAATCACAATTCTTTATTTTCTCACACAATGATGAAATGAATTTTATCCCTGGATGCATAAAATTTTCAAACATTATTTAAGTTCCCCAGAATCGAATAAACTTTTTACATTTTTCTATAAAAGCTTAGCATCGTTTAGAACACACACTGGTTGCTGTTCTAAATTGATTTTAGGAACCTGACAATTATGACAAGGATGTGTTCTGCTGGGTCCAGTGCTGCTGTTTTATGTTCAAGAAGTTTTCAATATCTAATGCATGAAAAAAATTATATACATCGGGTTACTTTGATTTTGGTATATGACATCTTTTATTACTTTTTATAATCATCAAAAAGGTGAAAACGCGTCAAATAGCGACTCCCTCAGCCCACTTCAAAGAAGCATTGCTGGGTGCATTACAGACATCTCAATTATTGCATATAGTAAACGTTGGGAGTGAAAGGCTTAAATATTAACTAAAAATCCATAACTGTTGGCATTTCTATGCAGGGGAGGGCCGCAGCTCACCCCCTAAATCTTTGAAAATAGTAAGATATAATTTGAAATAAATACTAAGAGGCATCAGTAATGGCAGAAAAAAAAAATCCAGGGAAGGGTAAGATGTTGGAACTGATATGCCTGTGATCCTAGACCGCTCTTTTTAAAATACAAAGATTTTATTCTTTGTCTTTCATGAATGTGTGTGTGGGGGGAGGGGAGGGGAGACCTATCTTTAAATGCCATTTATAAAATGCCAGACAAAAAGTCAACATTTTTCAAAATGGAGAAATAAACATTCTTTTATAGTAAGAAGGATGTTACCCCCCCCCCCCCCCCTGTTTAAAATAAATTTAAAACACTTGAACATTTAAAAAAAATCGAATATTGTCTTTTAAGGGGCATTTGAGAGTGGGGGTGAAGAGACCTCTGACAAAACGTTCTTAGTTACTCTTTGTCAGGGGTCTGACTTCTACTAATTATACTAAAATTACTTGGGATGAATAAATTTAGTTAATTTTTTCAAAATATATAAAAAGGCAATGGACCTTACTTGCCCCTTCTCCCTTTTTGATGCTGAAAGAATGTACTGAGGTGCCACTGTCCCCCCTTCACCCAAAATTTAAATTCTGCGTATGCTCATGCCCCTGTGTTTGATATTTATGTATCAGATTTATGCAGTATTACATATTTTAAAAAGTGCTCTACTGACCAGTGTGCGTCCTCTGATGAGCCTTCAGATGAGATGATTTGGTGTAGACCTTTTTGCACCCGCTGAATTGGCACTTGTGAATCCGCCTCTTGCCCCCGTCCAACATGACATCGAAACGGCGGCCACTTTCTTTTGCTGGACACCGCCTCGCCTGGACAACCTTCTCTCCGGGAAGTTCCTCCCCACTACTACTGCTGCTGCTACTACTACTGCTGATTTCAAGATCTTCCACCCCTTTCAGCTGGAAGCGGTCCCAGGGGCTGGCGGCTAGACATTTGAACGACTTCGGCTCTTCCTTCAGATACCGTTCCATCTCCAGAATTGTCTAAAAAAAGAACATATTTTGAAAAATTAACTTCGAGTAAGTCATTTAAAGAAATTCCACAAAGACTATTTTACTATTGAAAAGCACTTTAAAATGCTAAACATTGATAGCAGCAAAAGTTAATAGGCCAAGGAAAAATCTTTCATCGGCAAACAATGAAATGTCAATGGCCAGTGCTTGTAAACTCGCCCCATAAGATTAATTTTCATTCAAAACTTGTCCTAAATGTCTCATCGAGAATAGGGTAGAATTTGGATGGAAATGTCGCAAGTTGCTGATATTATTTTTGTATAGTGATAAGTATTACTGAGATAGGGCTCAGTAGAATTTCTTAGGCATTGCACAGGGAAAAGCTTAAAAGATATGAACAACTGAAATCGTCATGGGAGGTTTGTAAGCATGATACAAAAATTTACTATTGCACTTTCATAAACATCCCTTAGAGCATTCCATGAAAGATATTGAATTTCAAGTATAGGGATTACTGCTTCAGCGAAATAGTATGTACAAACCTTCTGGTTTAGCGAATGGCAATAAACATGTTGTGAATCCACAGAAGGGAAATTCGTGGGCGAGAGGTTTTGCTAGTTGCAATAGCAATAAGCATGTCTGGTGTTATGTCTCGAAATGACCGTGAATATTGTATTTTCGAAGTAAAGGGGTTATCTGTGCAGCAAAATTTCAGGAAACCTATAACTGTTTCGCGTATCTCAACATTAAAGGAATTATCTGATTCCAATAAAATTCAGGATGTTAGAAACAGAACTATAAAGCTGTAATTGCCAGGTGACACAGGTTCCAGATATGCCTGAGTGTTTCATGCCATTCAACAAAAAAAGGGACTTTAAAAGTCTGGTAAGTCAGGTCTGATTCAATAGAGTGTGGTAAAAAATAGCATTACTTTAAAATGATAATAATATGAAAACGCCATAAGGAGTGATAACGAATTGTAAAGAGAATAGGGCCCCATAGCAAATTATATAGGACGAAGGATTTTAACAGGCGGGGCAAGCGAGTAAATTTGTGGAGAGAATTGGAAAGGAAAGAGGGAGATGAATTTTAGATTTTGGAGATAGAGGTCTAAAAATGAGCAGGAAGGAATGAAAACTTTTTTAAAAAGGGCAAATGAAGCCTTCAAGGGGCTTTGCTTGAAGTGGCCGAGTGAAAAACAAAAAGACTGCAGAAAATGAATGATGGAATAATTTTAAGTGTCTTACAATATGCCTTTCTTTGGATTAAATTGATGAGTGTTGAATTTACTCTCAATTCCTATAGATGTCATTGCTCGAGGGAGTTAAAAGGTGAGTGAGTATGCATATGCTTGTCAATAATCCGTGCAACCATTCTAAAATAGGAATATAAAATCTATATAAATTGAAAAAAAAAATGTTGGGCAAAGTTTTCTTTGAGGGACTGGCTTTGAAATAGCATGCAAAAAGTCCTACAAAATAGAAAAATCCCGCCATAATAAAAAAATCCTGTGCGATATTTTTCTCCCTTTAAATTCTTTCACAGACATGTGATTCTTCGGCGAATATATTTTTTAATTTCCATGGAAAACCGCGCTTTTTGTTTCTTTTACGGAATTTTGCTAAATCAATTCGTGAATTAATGGCGAAAAAAATAGCGAATTTCTTCAATCGGTCGCGGAAAAATCGCAAAGTCAACTATCGGTCGTAGAAAAAAAATAATTTCATAAATTGGTTGCAGAGAAGAATCACAAATTTCGTCAATAGGTTATGGAAAAAGAATCACTAATTTCGGTAAGCGATTTCGCAAAAAAAAAAAAAAAAAAAAAAAAAAAAGAGAATTATCTCAATCGGTTACGGAAAAAAAATCACGAATTTCGATAAACGACTGAGGAAAAACATCATGAATTTCGTCAAAAGATTCTAGAAACAAATAGCGAATTTGATAATCGGTCGCGGAAAAATATTGCGAAAAGTCGCCAGAAAAAATCGCGAATTTCGTCAATCAATCGCAGAAAAGAATCGCGAATTTCGTCAATTGCTCGTGGAAAAAAACACGAATTTCGTGAAGAAATCGCGAATGTCGTCAAATGGTCGCGGTAAAAAATCGTGAAATTCAGGTCACGATATAATCCGCACACGAGCATCATCAACAGTTTACGAAATTAAATAAGAAAAATTTCATTAATGATTTTGTGTCAGTAAAAATTTTCATTGATTTTCTGCCTTCCTCTTCAGATTATGATTTAAAATCCATACAATTCAAAAATCTGTAAAGCCCTTGGTCCAGATTTTGCATCGAGTCGGTTGACGTGTTTTTTTTTTTTTTTTTTTTTTTTTTGTGAGTAACTCTTTTAGTTTATGTGGGGGGTTCGCAATTAAATCAATGTCAAACTTTTTTTAATTTAAACTTTAACCTCTCAAAACTACCCTTCATATAAGGAAAAGAAACTCTTTTAACTTTAGAATACTCACTCTCACCATTGTAATTTTCACTTTAAAAAAGTTTGACATAAAGTTTCATAAATTAAAAAAGTTTGACATTGATTTAATTGCGAAACCCCCTCATAAACTGAAAGAGTTACTTAATAGACAGTTTGACCCGATTGATTAAACAGGAGGAGCTTTCAGGTGTATATGAGATTCCTTATGTTAATGAGGGGGGAGATATCTGTTATTATGTTGGCATGACAGGCAGAAAATTAAGTATAAGAAAGAAGGAACATGAATCTGACATTAAATTTGGTCGCATGAAAACAGCTTTGTCTGGGTTATATTTGGAGGGGGAGCTTAAAATTTTATTTGAAGATATTAAATTGATTTTTATTTCGAATTATTACCGCAAGTCCCTTATAAGTAGAGATCGACCGAAACCGGATTTCGGTGATCTTGCCACTTTTTGCCGAAACCGAAACTGTAAAAATTTTTTAAAAACTGATTAATACATACATAACTGCATATAATTATTAATACATTAATTAATTAATAACAAATAATGAATAATTACTTAATAATAACTAATTACGTTACTAATTAATTTATTAATTATACATGTATTGGACCACATTTCTAACAAACACACGTACATATATATTTGTGTGTATAAGTTTCAAACAAAAATTAAACATATATAATACAACTTTTTTATTTTACTATTTTATAACAACCAAAAATTATAGGCATCTCTATAATAAAACTGTAAGTCATGTGACTGTCCTCAACAGTTCCGGGATGCCGCATCGCTTTTTCATATGCCAAGCGGCCATTTTTATTCAAAATTATTTTTTCGAATAAACTGCATAAAAGTTACATTTTAAGAAAGATCGTTCAAAATAAATTAATATTTGAGAGATGACTTGCGTTCAATTATGTATATATTCTGCAATAACTTCAGTCGAAAGATTCGCAGTTCAAATTCTCTATTCATAAAAGTAAACAAAAAAAAAGATTGATTCGTCGTGAACATTTAAAATATTAAATCATGGAGGTAATCATTCGCAAAGCAAGTTCTCCGCGAATGAATTTTTGGACGGCTGCCTCGCGTCAAAAAAATAATTCGCACCAGTGAGACAATCAAAGTTTACCATAATTATGTGCTATACAACTCAACTTTCGGACCTTTTCTTGACGTAAATTGAACTCATGTAATAATATTTAATGAATCAGATTTTTAGCATTTTTAAAATCGCTAATACAGCTTTTATTTATCGCGTGTACAAATTAGAAATGATACTTTGATTTTGAAATCAAATGTTTTGATTTATGATATTATTTCTTATTTATTTATTTATTTTCTCTTTTAAATGAAAAGTGTGAAGTATTTTAAATTTATGTAATATAAGCATTTTAGATTAAAGTTAAGTATTTTAAATGAAATGAGTGACAGGTTTATAATTTAAAATTAAATTAATTGTAGTATGAATGACGGTGATGGGAACGATATTTGGCGAATTATCATCTGCTCCCGGCTAACAAAAATACTCATAATTAAAAAAAAGAATAAAAATAAATAAATGATAGTTTGTTGTAAATAAATATTGATATACATATCAAAAATAATTTATAGAATTAAAATAAAAAATAAAAGTAAATAAACAACAATTTCCATAACAAAGTTTTCGCCAAATTGGCGGGGGAGGGGGGGGGGGGAATCGCGCCAACGTGCGTATGTGACATTTGTGCCCAAAAAATATGCGAAATGCTACCATGATCGCAAAAGTTCATGATTTGTCTATTAGAATCTTCCGATTTGGCGAAGGATTAAGGGAAAATTAAATTATGAATAAATGTAACGTGTTGCAATGTTTAACATACATTTAAGGGAGACCAAACTGGTCGCCAGTGGCGGCTAGTTTATCAATAATTAATTAACAATGTAGTTAAATAATGTAAAACAAATTCAATAATGAATATTTAACTTTTAAATATATTCCTATTTTCAGTTCGTTAATATTTTGCATTTGAATTGATTGAAATAAAGTAGTTAAAAGTTTGTTTTTTAGGAAATTAACATTGAATATGTTTTAACCATTTTATAATTAGAAATATTATTAATTTAATAGACGTTTGAACATAGATATATATTTAAATATTACTGAATATTATTATTAATTATTTAAAATTTTTGTACAAAATTTTAAATAATTAATAATATAATTAATCCTAATATTCAGCAATATTTAATATATATTGCTGAATATTATTATTAATTATTTAAAATTTTGTACAAACATTTTTATGTTACATATGTTTAAATAACATGTTTACTTAAAAAACCTTTGCACTCCCTGCCTCTTAAGAAAGTGTTGAAATGACACCCTGTTTGAAAATTTTATCTCCGGTGCCAAGTTGATTATCTGTGCCTCTATCCAAAACTATTTATTTTCATATAAAATAACACGTAATTAATTTATCAATAAGACAGAAATGGTTTCCAATTATACGAATTTCATCTAATAAAAAATATTTAAAGTATACATACCTCGATATATCTTTTGTAATACATTTTGTAAATTTTCATGTGCTTTAACAACACCTTTCTCATAAAGCATTTGAAACAATCTGAAGTTTCAAAGTAAAAATTTTCTATTACTGTTAAGTTTGCAGCTTTTAAAGATCACGTGATAAGCGTCTTTTAAGTTTAGTCATATATGCATTGCTTGCTTTATAATTTACACTCTTATCATGAATCAGTCATGACGAATAATGATTAACAGTGGAGTTCTCAGCAATAAACAGTTTCTCATTTGAACCGATACAACTCATATCAATGAGTCAAGTTGAAAATTTCCGAAAGAAGGAACTATATTTTGAAATACAGATAGTTTCGGTCAGGCCGAAATTTTGGTTTCGGCGAAACTCCGATTTTGCGCCGAAACCGAAACCGAAATTTCGGTCGATCTCTACTTATAAGAGAGTCCATCGAAATTTATTTGCGGAAAGGCATAACCCTTTCCGGCACAGACAAAGTATGTTCGTAAAATGAAGAATTTCTGACTGACACCGGAATTTACAAACGACTTTTTTAGAAAATATGAACTCCTTATTTTAAGCTTTCATTATAGAAACAAAATTTCATTAAAATATTCTTGGTGCCGAATGCAAGTTTGGAATTAAAATTAGGTGTGCCCGGAGTGGGACCACTGTGCCGGAAAGGGTTAATCTGTAATGATACTTTCTCTTTTGTTATTCCACCTTTATGGTTAGAGCTATTAAATAAATATTGTGGGGCTAATTTGAATAGAGGGAGGCACTTGAGTATACAAGCTTGATTTGAGGTTTACTGTTTTTCTGATCTTTTACTTTTTGTGTTTGACTATAGATGGCGTGTTTGCTGTGTTATATTTTGTATATATATTGTATCGTCCAGTGTCATTCGGGTTTGGTTTTTGACGATGTGTGTTTGCTTATGATTATGGTTTTATACTTTGAAACCGAAACATGTCAAGTTTGTAAATTTTATTTTTCATGTATTTGACACCTTGCTTAAGTAAAAGATGTTTTTAATTTGTGTATATGTTTTAGAAAAGGTGAAGTTTTATGTTTTTAAATTTTGGAATTAAAAAACAGTTTTAACGTAAGAAAATCTAATAAAAGAAAAATACAAAAACTGGTTTTGAGGTGCATAACTACACACATACTGGTACCTTCCTGCCAAATCTTGTAAGCAAACGCACATACATACTGTTTATTATTATAGATATAGTTTTTAATCTGAAACAATATACTGAACAAACTTTTGAAAAATCAGTTTAACCCGAGCCTAACCTGCAGGAATCTAAACTCAGCATTAAACCGGCCCGACCTGCAACAAAAACAATTATTGCCGACTCGACCCGCGGAGTCACATTTGCAGGGAATCCCCCCCCCCCCCCCCTACCTCTTGGAACCTTTCAGAAAAATTGCTGTGAAATTCAGATATTGTTTTTTTTTTTTTTTTTTAACTCAGAATCACACCTGTATGGAATATAAACTTGAAATAAACTATAGTAAACTTTTTTTTTTTTTTTAAATCAAAATATCAATGTAAAAAACAATACAAAATATTTAACAAAAAAGAAATAATTAAAATCACAAAAAAGCTTCTAGCGACTTTTTTCAAAAATATCCCTGATCCCTCCCCCTTCTTTGTTGGCGCTTATGGTCATAGCTGATACTTTTAAAGCGGGATTTCATTTCAAAAATTAGAACTGTCTTATTAATTTGCAAAAATCGTTTGCATTTCTTAATTCTTCAGGCCAGCTAGTCTGTCTGAATGACCTCTTTAAACGAGTATCTTATTTTCGAAGATGATGTCACATCTCTGGAGTGACCACAAGATTTCGTGACCCTCATCTGTTGTAAGCTGGGTCATACAAGCTTAGAGCGGTCAGCTAAGCTAGTGCGGTGTGGGGGTAGACCGGAAGCCATCTGAATATAATTAGCTCATGAATATATTCAAGCCTTATAAGGAATTGGGGTCATTACCTGTTCCATAACCGATAGGTCGAAAAACTAATATTTTATTAAATGTTTGGGTATAACTATACTTTTTAATTTTAAATTAAAATGACAAATGCATCTTCTATAATCCTAATTCACAACGCAACAATCGCCACCATAAAGATTTCTGCCATGATCGGGGTGCTATTATCATAAATGAAGGCGACAATTTTCCGGTGGTTGGTAGCAATAAGAAACTGTGTCACTTAATAAACAAATACTATGTCTGCAAATATTTTATCTCTATAATAAAACCGTATGTCATGTGACTGTCCTCAACAGTTCCGGGATGCCGCTTCATTTTTTCATATGCCAGGCAGCCATTTTTATTCAAAATTATTTTTTCTAATAAAACTGCATAAAAGTTACATTTTTAGAAAGATCGTTCAAAATAAATTAATATTTGAGAGATGACTTACGTTCAATTATGTATACATTCTGCAATAACTTCAGTTTCAATTAGGTTCGCTGTTCAAATTCTCTATCCATGAAAGTAAACAACAACAAAAAAAAAAGATTCATTCGTTGTGAACGTTTAAAATATTAAACCATGAATTTTTGGACCGCTGCCTGGTGTAAAAAAAAAATAATCAGCACCAGTGAGACAGTCAAAGTTTACCATAATTCTGTTCCATACAACTCAACTTCCTTCGGATCTTTTCTTGATGTAAGTTGAACTCCGTGGTTGAACTCATGTAATAATATTTAATGGATCAAATTTCGAAACAAATTGTCAGCTTTTATTTTTCGTGTGTATTAATTAGAAACGATATTTTAATTTTGAAATCAAATGTTTTGATTTATGATAATATTTCTTATTTATCTATTTTCTATTTTAAAGAAAAATGTGAACGTCATGTATTTTAAATTGGAACAGCTGTCACGGACGCACCAGGGTTGGCGGAATTTTTGTTTTGCGCCATTTTGGCGAGAAAATCCCATTTTCAGGTACCTATTAGAGATTACTAAAACAGCATATACTTTTATTTTATTATGAAATAGTTTATTTTATATTAAAAAAACACACACAATGATTAATTTATTATAAAGTGGGTTAAGCGGTTTTTGTCAAGAAAGATGAAATACATAACAACAAAAAATATGCGAAATGCTACCTCGATCGCAAAAGTTCTTGATTTGTCTATTAGATTTTTCCGATTTGGCGAAGGATTAAGGAAAAAAATAAATTATGAATAAAAATAATTTGTTACAATGCTTAACATACATTTAAGGGCGACCAAACTGGTCGCCAGTGGCGGCTAGTAAAGATATAATAGGCTAATTCCATGCGTGAATGTAGTGTAAGTCACATAGCCGGAAAAGTTTACCGTTCTTGGTCATCGGTATTTTTTTTTTAACTTCTTCACTCTATTTAATTGTAGATATATGGGGTTGAATAAGTCAAATTTTTCTTTATTATAAATACTGATAGTCAAACACTGCAGCCATTTTCATCTGTGTGATTGACACTACATCCACGCATGTAATTAGCCAATAAAGACTGGCGAATTGTTCTTTATCTGTCGTTTAGCCCCATGTAATATTTGAGATTACTTGCCGGTATATGTTTTCATTCATTTTAAATTAAGTCCATTTTTCCTTTTTTTTTTTTTTTTTTAAATCAAACAACATGTTTTTACAGAAGTATATATCAGTGCACTAAGTCAAAAGCATTTTCAAAAACCTTTCGCCAGATACCTCATTCATCGTTGTGCGTTTTGTATGTGCATAGAAAAAAGAATGTTGACATAAAAGATAATATAGATATAATAACACCTCCTGTGCATAACGGAAATATGCCGTAAACAGAAAATTTTATGACCACGGCGAAAAGCGTAATTTTTTTTTTAAATTATGTATTTTAGAATAAAAAAATACAGCATAGCAGCACCACGTGTTATATGATTTACACGAAAACCTAATCAGCACCAATTTATGTCAAGGTCTAACAGAATATGGAGTTTCATGAAATTCCGTGCATTAGTTCTTGAAATATGTCTATCGCTAAAATCGTGTAAATCCTGAAAAATGCAGCATAAGAGCGCCACCTGTTAGGCGATTTACACATAAACCTAATCATCAACAACTTATGTGAACGTCTAAAGGAATCTGAAGTTTGATGAAAATCCGTGCATTAGTTCTTGAGATAGAGCTATTGCGGAAATCGTAAAAAATCGTCATCTGTTCGGCGATTTACACCAAAAAGTAATCAGCACCAATTTATATCAAGGTCTAACAGAATCTATATTTTTTATTAAATTCCGTGGATTAGTTCTTGAGATAGAGCGCCCACAAAATTTGTGGCATTTTCCAAAAACAGTCAAATCGTGTTCAGGACTTTCTAAAGCTTATAAATCCGTCGAAAACAGGAAGTCGAAATTTTTCACGAATCCAATTCTTTCTTATAAAGATATATAATAGAAGAAATTAGTAATATTACAAATTTGAAAGTGTGTGTGAATGTTTGGTTGAAGTCAGCATCAATACGGATCTTGATCGGACTTTTGTTTATTTGCATGCATGTGAATTATAACCCAGAAAAGTTTTTAGGTTATTTTTTATTTACTTTTTTCATTTTCGTTTTTAATTAAATCAAATTTGCATTTATTTTCATAGAGAATCAATGGACATTTCCCTTATAAAAATTTAGCCCTTTTTAGGTGCGTTCGTAATTATATAAATACGTAGCACCTATTGTCGTCGTCTGGTCCGGCCGTCCGCATATAACAACGCAAAAACTACCCAAAAGAAAACAAAATTAACAGTCTAGAAAAGAAAATGAACAAGAATTATTCATAAATGGTATGAGTTTTCATAAATAACGATTGAAAGCAATATCCAATTATATTGCTGAGGAAATAAAAATGTAGGCTTTGAGAGTCTTTGGGGCGTGGACGTGATAAACATTTAGATATTGTTCGCAGATCTATATATGTAAAAAATATGACACTGAAATAAAAATGCAATATATATATATATATTTATTATCATATATCTGCTCCTTTATGATGTATAAAAGTTAAAGATATTTTTCGTTTTTATGTGATTTATTTTTTAACTTTTATGATTCACCACGTTTTAATTTCCTTTATAAATAGTGTATACCTTCCATTTTGTTCAAAATGTGAAGTGTTTTGGAGTATAAACATAATGTTGTATGTTTATTGTTTATTTCTGTATGTTTTGTGTTAGTTTTGATGTTTTATATGTTTGTTTTTTGTTGTAAGTTTTTTCTAATCAACTCAAAGTCGTGCCTGAAATGACATTTTAATTAACAAATTTCCTCAAAAATATTTACTTACATAATCGCTGTAAACAATATTCTTTGACACGAAAATATAAATTAAATCTAGATCCATGAACGCAATACATGTAAAATAAACCATTAATATATAATTATCGATAAACCAATCCAGCTCTCGTTCCTTGAAAAATCCCAATAACGATTTAAAAAAAAAAAAAAAAAAAAAGAAACAGTAAAAGAGCAGATAGAGAAATTATGGTTCTGTCAGAGCCCAGGTGACTGATTTTCGGGTCTATCTTAGTGGGAGTTTTTATCAGCATCTTGCATTCAGAAAAACTATTGCTCTATTTTTAAGTTTTTATCTCTTTTAGGGTTCCGTACTTAAAAAGTAAAAACGAAACCATTATAAGATCACTCCTTTGTCTGTCAGAGCTCTTTTTCTCGTAAACTATGAGTCGTGGAAAGTTATAAAGCCTTTTTACCCACATATTTTCAGATTATTAGCGATTCACAAATATGTTTAAGAAAAATTTAGGGAGCTAATTAAGTTACTTGAAAAACAGATATTTTCTTTTTATACACCGTGTGGGGTATCTTGTGAAAGATCTCCTAATAACCGAACTCAAAAATGTATTTGTTTTAATTTTAGGTATTATATTTTGAGATATATCGTCGAAAATGCACTGCAAACATATGCCCCCGCCCCCCTTCTATTTCGAATCTGCTGAAACTAAAATTATGAAAAAATTAAGGGTAGTAGGAATTTATTTAAACCTTGCAGGAAAATTATAGCAATTTTCCTAGGTAATATAGTTTTTGAGAAAAACGCATTTTTCAATTACACACAAACTTTACTTTTCGGGCGGTCAACGGGGGAGTTGAAGGGCGCTCTATCAACGCAGAATCCTCCAAGGATATTTTTTATAATGATTTTCAAAAAAAATTGTCTGTAATTATACGAGATATTAATTAAGTTACTTGAAATATATATATATATATATATATATATATATATATATATATATATATATATATATATACAATACCCTACACGATATATATATCGTGTAGGGTATTGTTCGAAAGATCTCGTAACATCGAACACAAAAATATATTTGGTTTTAATTTTAGGTATTATATTTTCAGAGATATCGTCGAAAGTATACTGGAAAAATATTCCCCCCCTCACCTCCTCCTATTTCCGAATCTACTGAAACTAAAATTATGAAAAAATTAGGGGCAGTAGGAGCTTATTAATTAATAAAATAGTACTTGATAAATTTAATGTACGGAACCCATTGGGTGCGAATTATACTCGCACTCAACCGAATTATTTTTTAATTACCAGTTTTTTTTCCCTTGGTCCTTGTCTGTCCGGAAAGGTCTGGTGGGTGGGGACATTGCCCCTCCACGGAATTTTGAAATGTAAATAACTAAATTTTCTTTATCTTTAATAATTCGAAAAAAAATATTCATCAAAATTGATTTATAATAATTAAACACTAAGAGAAAGAGGAATTAAGAATTTATCATCAGGGTTTGCGATCAGAACCCGCCGCACTTCAAACCGAACTCGAGTCCGAAATAGAAGAAAATTAATCCATATTTTAATACAACTATGGAAAAATTGTCTATAATCATATCTCTTATATCAACTTTAGTTTTTATGTTGAAAAATTAACATACAGAAACTCATTAACTGTTCAAATACTATTTAGTTTTTCTCGTCCGATTTTTTTTTTTTTTAAATTCGGGTCAACCCAAATCCGACTCGCAAGAGTCAAATCCCGACACAAAATCGACCCGAATTCGAAACATTTAAAATTAACCCGACTCGCAACGACAAAAAATAGTGTCAACCCGGTCGGGTAAGGTTCGGGTAACCTGATGAGTAGAGTCTTGCATCGGATTACCCGGTGCAGGGGTTCTACTACACATATTAATCTTAATAGAAGAACGGTTTCCTCAAATAGAAAAAGAAAAAAAAAAACATATCTCTATCGGTAGCCCAACCCAATACCCGTTCCTTGAAAAATCTCAATAACGATCAAAAAATGAAAAGAAAACTCGAACAAAAAGGTAGACAGAGAAATTGTGGTCACGTTCAGCATTCTAATAGACGGCCGGTTGTCTCCTCAATTCAGCACGGAAGTGGACTAAAATAGGGAAGGGAGCATCCTTGGCAGAGAGCCAAAGGAGAGGGAGGCCCTTGCACCCAGACGCAAGGAGGATGGGGAAGAGAGAGAGCGAAAAAAAAATTGGTAGGATGTCGTGATAGGCCGTAAAAACCACTATACAGCAGCATTTCCAATTTCCTACCGCTCTTCTTTTATTCACTGGATATCTTTGTATCCGTCAAAGATAGTATGATGCTGTAAGATTTTGAAATTTAAGTAAATTTTCTTTTTCTCGAGCGATTTTGGTAAAAAAAAAAAAAAAAAAAAGAAAAGAAAAAAGGAAACTTATTCGTCTTGACTTAACCCTCTCGTTCCCCTTATCCACCCTCATATGAGGCTCCTAACTTCAATCATAAAACGAAATGTTTTAGAAAAGGCTTTCGACTAAATTTTATTTTGAGTGATGTGTTTTAAACACCCAGGCATCCTTTAAGGCATAATTTAATTTTTTATCGCAATCTTTAATAGCATTTTAATTCTGAAAATTCAAAAATTGCTTTGTGAAAAAAAAAATCGGTAACGAGAGGGTTAAAATAATTAAATACTAACAGAAAGAGAAACTAAAAATTCTTTGTCAGAGGTACTCTGATCCTCTTGTATTTGTGAAACAATTTTTCCGCACTTGTTAGGGTGGTTCTCAAATACCCTGCTCAACAACGCGAAACTTTCTGACATCTTTAAACGTAAATACATAAAATTAGCAGGCCTGGCTATTGAAGCAATTTGGAATGGAATAGCTTTTTTCATTTTTTTAAAAAATAAATTAATTACTTATCGAGTTATAAGCTATTCTTGTCACGTGACGACGCGTTTTTTACCTTTTTTCGCGCGGCCGAGTCGGGAATTTTGTTCAAAACTTCCACGTTGACAGGATTTTCTGAAAGATCTGTCTTTACCAAAAGGGGAAAATGCCATTTGACTACAGAGTTTCTGAATAAGAACTCTTGCCAATTTTATGTTTTTCCAAACAAAAATGAATTTGGAAAATAAGTCAGAAAGTAGCTTCTTTGGATTTGAGAACAGCCTTAACGTATATTTGCACTATTTTATTTAACTTAATTTAGTTCATGTGTGTAAAGATGGAATTTTGTAATGGATTTTTAACTCACTTCCTCATATGCTGGAATTACAGTAAAATCTCGTTATGACGAATTTCTGAAAACCACCAATTAAATTCGTTATAGTGAAAATTTCGCTAATGTGAAATTTTATTATTTATTTATTTTTAAAATAGGAAATCTGCATGCACATTGAATAAAAATATATATTATTACTACAATTATATTAAATTTTGGTTAACATCCAAACATATCAGTAAACAATAACTGTACAGTATTAATGAATTATGAACTTACTAATTAGAAATAAGATAATTATTAAGTTCTTTAAGTTTCAAGATTTTAATCATAACTATTATAATGTAATTATAATTTATCTTAGATAACTGACGAATTAAAATAACCCCACTGGCATCTGCCGTTAATGTAACTTTATTTCTTCACAAAAAAAAAAAAAAAAAAAAAAACAGAAGGGTGTTTTTTCTGCACTGAAGTTGACAATGTATTTTCAAAACAAATTGTATAAAATGTTTTCGGACTATTATTTTGCTTTATTAATTACTTTTTAGGAGTTTTGGTGTTCTGTAGAGCACCTTTTGATCGTTCACCACAATCTGTGGTACCTGATGGACATGGACAATCATCATCAGCTTCATTTTTCACTGTCATCTACCTCACTTATATTGATTTTCCGAAGAAAGTTTTCTTCCAAATTCTTGTTTTTCAATAAAGATATATGTTTCTTGTCAACTCAACATTCGTAAAACTATTCTTTTTTAAACTTTCAATAAATTCGTTAATTAAAAAAATTCATTAATATGAAATTCGTTAAAGTGGATATTTTTATAATGTGAAAGCATAGGACTTTTTTTAACAATCCAAAAAATATTCTTTAACCTGAAAAATTCGTTAAAGTGACATTCGTTGTAACGAGATTTTAATGTATAAGAATTACGTACAAAGGTGTGTTTCCGATGACAATACAACATTTTAATAATTTTAGAACATAATTATAAATTAGTAAATTAATCGTAAGACGTTTTTTCCATTAGCCCGCCACACATGATAAATCGCGCAATATTCATTTTGATTATCAATTATACACAAGTTACAACAACAATTTGGATTTAATGGTGTGCCAAACCATTCTCGCCGAAGAAATGCCAACTGACTGTGAAGCTGCAACGGCGAAATATTTTAAATATTATATATTGTAGAAAATATAAATAAAAAATAAAGAGTGTAATATATATTTTTAAAAAAATACGCGTTAATCAATTAATAGTTTCATATTAATTAAATTATGATTATACGTTTGGAAATCAATTTAAAAATCCTAAAAACATAGTTTAAATAATGTTTTTTCCCCCTTTTTGTTGCCATATCTTAAAAAAGAAACGGAGCAAAAATTATATACACATATTTAAATCCACTAGTTCGTGTTTTCTACCAAGAGAAAAAAAAGGGGTGATTTTTCCATAATCGCCAGGATATCGTTAGGATAGCTCAGTAGAAGCAGTGATAACAGCCATTAGGATTCAATGGACTGATCGCAAAAAGCGTATTCACGAAGGGAAAAAAAAATCAAAATCCCCAATGCTTGGGTGAGATAAAGTGACAAAGACAACAAAAATGAGTGTGCAACATCCAGAAATGTGACAACCACCAGTAACAGAAGTTACAATGTGACAACCACCAGTAACAAAAGTTACAATGTGACAACCACCAGTAACAAAAGTTACAATGTGACAACCACCAGTAACAAAAGTTACAATGTGACAACCACCAGTAACAAAAGTTACAATGTGACAACCACCAGTAATAAAAGTTACAATGTGACAACCACCAGCAACAAAAGTTACAATGTGACAACCACCAGTAACAAATGTTACAACGTGACAAAACCCACGATAGTGACATAATAACCAGTGAAACTCTCGAAAGAAGACCAAGATTCAAAATGGGAAAACCAGCTCTAGCACAAGCTAGAGGTAAAAATATATCAAGAAAGAGACAAAAAACCAATGAATGATAGACAAAAAACAACCCACAACAGGGGCGAGCCTATAAAAACGCCAAAAAGCCTTGACAGAGACAAATACAACAAGAAGGGAAATCAGCCCATAAAAGAGGCGATAAACACTACAGCGACAACCCACCATGAACGTGACAAGCCAACAGACATGGTAAATATGTAAATCTATGTACGCTAATGGCACCTGGTGCATGTAAAATCCGTCGTGGGTGCAAAGCCCTCCAAGTTACCTGTGAATAATACCTCTGGGGGTGCCTAGTCAGGTGAGGGTCTCGTCACCTGATCAAGGTTCTAAATTACGAGACCTATTAAATCTGTCAATTCAACAAAGTTAAACAGAAACCTTGAACCGGCAAACAAAGATAGCTGTAGCAAATCACAAGAGAGCAAGCACAGCAGCGATGTGAACAAATCAATAGTCAGGTGGATCACAGCCATGCTGTGATCAGGCGATTTCCGCCCCGCACCCAGGTACTAACCCGTTAAGCTAGGCATTCATGCCGGGCAGGTAGGGGCCTGGTTAGCGGTATAAAAAAAAAAAAAAAAAGCCAAGGTACCCAGGTTCGAGTCCTGGCCCCGTCATTTTTCGCTCTGTTGGAATAAATCTCAACTATGATACTCCAACCATCGAATAAGATATTCCTTTTAACTTTCCAACAATGACTAAGTGTTATCACACCATTTGCGAACTCTAACGATTACCAGCGAATTACACGGAGGAAAAAAAATGAAAAATCATGCATCACGGCATAGATTATGAAATACTTTCCAACACTATTGGAATATTGAAGAAATTTCATTTTTGTTCATACAATGAATTGATATAAAAAAAAACACAACGCAGCAAAACTTCATTTTCAGCAGTTGCTGTCTATAGCCGGTAATGTATGCGAATTCTTTCGTGCAGCTCTGTATATGATCTACATACTTCGTAATACACTAAAAATTAGTTGCGTTTTAAAATGCATACCGCAGCTAAACGCACTTCCAACAGTTATGGCTCATAGTCAGTCCTGTTATCTAGTCCAATTCTTTTGATTGTCTCTGTAAATAAACAATAAATTCTACGTACTCAGTAATCGATAGCAAACATACTGTAGTGCACCTCAGTAATGTATATCCATTTCATTGAAATAGTGTAACATCATTAAAATACGCTGCAAACGATTTTCCCATAGATAATAATGTTCTTTTAAAAATCTATTTTTGTGTTCATGGACATCTGATAATTTTGGGTTGTGCATTAGTCTTCCAAGAGTTTTTCAATTAATGCCAAATCTGGTATAATATTAGGCGCGTCTGCATTATAAAATTTTCAATGCAATACAGCATACCCGGCCGTAATTTATGATTGAGTATATGGCGTCATGGCTTGATACGAGAAATGTATTTTGGGGATAATTTTACATCACTCCCTCTCTGTCTGCAAGCGTGAAAAAATGTACTTATCATGGGGTCCACTGTTTTTGCGATGGCCCCGGCTAGGGTCAATTTTCGTTCTCGGAACTCGGTTGGGTCGGATCTGGGCTTCACTCTTTCTGGGCCGGGTCCGGGCCTTATTGTTTTCTGCTTGCTCGGTCCGGATCCGGGCCGAACAGTTTTCTGCAGATTCTGGCCGGGCATGGACTTAATGGGTTCCTAGAGGTCTTCACGGACTGAAATTTTCAGGCCCGGTCCGTATGAAAATCATTGGCCCGTCCCGGCCTGGTCCGTACAAAAATACGCAAAATAAGGATCGGCTCAACAATTTTTACAAAAAGAAAAAAAATAATAATGCATATATTTTTAAATGACCATTATTCTACAATTAAAATTCTTTTTAAAGAATAGTACATATATTTCTAAGCAAAACATTAAAGTACAGTAAAACCTGTATTAAACAGAAAAATGTCTTGATCCGTTCCAAATGAATAATCCGTGCGAAAAGAAGTACCAGACGATGTATCTGTTAAGAGTGGAACCTGTCTATAACAGGTTTTTCCTTTCGTCTGTTTTTTCTTATAATAAATCTTCAGTTGAATGTTATTGTGTGAATCTTTTTTTTTTTTTTATTTTTTTATTTTTTTTATCAGTGTTTATATACGTAATTGTCTAGTGGTCATTAATATTGTTCATAGTTTAGAGAAAAGAAAAAAAAATGGTCAACGTTAAATAGATGCATAGCTGCCAACCTTTCGTGTATAAATAAAAAAATTTTGAACCAGAAATTTTTCTTTGGAAATGAAATGAAATAAGTATCGCAGAGAAACAAGTCACCTTCTTAAATAATTTTATTAAATAAATTGTATGGTACCATGTATAATGTATGTTTTTTGACTTGAAAAATATCAGAAGGTTGATTTAAAGAAAGCTATATTGATGAAAGGATATGTGTTTTGTTCCAACGTTTTATTTTTATTATTTCCATTAAAATAACAATAATAAACTGAGCTGGAAAAGAACTGTTTTCAATTTAAAAAATTCAAATAACAGAGATACAAGGTGCGTATATACCTTGGAATTTTCATGGAGTCTGACACCTCTAATAAAGATAAGAAAATCTGTATTTAATATTTGAATCGTAAGCACATGTATTTAATTTAAATTTCTTACGCACACACATATATATTATAAAACAAATAAATAAATATTTAAAATTATTATACTTTATTTTTGACTTATATATCCACACTATGTTATTACTAACAATAAAAAAAAAAAAGTATGGGTATCATTGAAAATTGCCCTGTTGGGATTTTCCCTCCTTAATTTCGACTGTTTTGAACAATTAAAGATTCTATCATTTTACTTTTTCCACTTTTGTAAAATTAAATGTAATTACTATATACGTGTTTTAAATTTAATTAACGTTTTTTAAATTTAATTATATTTTAACCTTTTTAATCCTATCCTAAACACTTTTCTATCTTTAATGATAATTATATTCACTCTTATGTAGTTTAAACTACAGTTAGACTTATTCTCTGTTATGGCTCCCTAAGTTTTAAAGTACAGCTACTTCTAGACACGGCGTAAAGTTGGCGTTAAACAGGAAACCCAAGAATTGCCTAAACTGTTCAACACGTTTAATCCCAGATTTTGAAATATTTTTTCCAATTAAATAAAGCGACAAATTCTATTAAGCAATTGTAGCATACAGTACGAACCCTGCAGGTACGACTTATAAAAATAAAAAATAGCATATGATTTTTAGAAAACTTTTTCTATTGCATGCTGGAAAAAAAAAAAAATCGTATTTTAATGTTTTAAGGTGGAAATGCTAGAAGCTTGAGATTACATTTACTCAATAAATCACTCTACGGATTTCAGAATCGATTACCTGATAAATCTGTTATTTACGTTTAATATTACAAATTGAAATTACTGCAAATAGTGGACTGAATAATGCGATATCATATTTTGAAAAAAAAAAAAAACATTATGAAATATGTCAAAACTTTCCCTTTTTTGCCAATAGATGTCACTGCCATCACATAGCGAAAGTGATAGATTCAAACGGGGTCATTCCCGTGCAACGAAAAGTCACGCGACTCATCGTCATGGTAACTTGGGAGACGAGACGGCCTCAATTCACGAAGAAATATCCATTTCCCCAGTTTCAACGCGAAAAGAGGAAAAAGATGGGCTAATGGGAGAAGCGGTCAGATTCCGAAATTGCATGAAAATTATTCCATTTGGGGGCAAAAATATGTTCTAAAAGCCTTCATCAGAGATGGATCGATGACTAACTCGAACTTTAATACCGACAGGGAGGAAGAGAATATGACCCTATTTCCAGTCACGTGTTACATTGTGTCGTTTAATGATGGGGATGGTTATTATGGACAGGCAATTAGCGATGTGGGGGAGTAAGCTGTGGAAACTTTAAATTCTTTAAACGGGTCTTTCACGTGGGAAACTAAATGAAATCACCGAACAATAAAAAGAAACAAAATTTAGGCATGGTATTAATGTTCTGAATATATCTGTCCATATGACATTTTCTCAACAGAGAAAGGATATATTTAGAATCTGTTTCAAGTATTTTATCTTAGCTATAATCAATATTTTGGTTCAGAGAACTAATTGATTTATAAACTTTACCCAAGAAATTTCACATTTTTCAGAGAAGGCAAAATGTGGAACGTTGATAAAAAGTAACGAAATATTAAATCACCCGGTGCCCGGTACAGAAGAAAACTTTTATCCAGGATTTGATTTGAATATGGTTTTAATCTATCGTAATATAGATTTAGATCACAGCAACAGAAGTATTGACAATGTTTGTAACTTAATTTTTAATGTACTAATGTAATAATAAATGTAATAATAATAAATAAATGATGAATAGAGGGAAATTTTTTAATCATTGGCTATTTTTTCCCTTAGCAAGCGTGTCTTCAGCAAGGACTTTTGAGCGTAAGAGACCCAATTTTTCATTTGTACGAGAAAATCTCTAAGAATTTTATACAGCCACCTAACACTAACTGGGAACTAGGAAGATTTTCATCCATGAGAGCCTGATCTTGGAAATATACTTTAATAAATTATAGAAAAACATTTTTAAAAATCTACTTTTTTTAAAAATTATATTGCTATTATGTATTCTATGGCTTGCTAATATTATTGTAATCTAAAATATGCTGTAAAATTTTCCCATAAATATGTATGCAGTATTCATTAAAATAATCTTAATTGTATGTTAAGAAAAATCGGAATTTTTGTAGAAATTGAGTCGGGTCGGGCCGAACTTAATTTCATTGATTTTTGAACTGCCGGGCCTTTTTTCACTGATTTTTGAACGGGCTGAGCCGGGACGTGAACTGCAAAATCATAAACGGGGCAGGCCTCTAGGTTGTTGAGATTTAAAGAAATATTCCAGGATTAAAATTCAACTTAAAGAACACTAAACACTATCTAAGGGCGCCGCGCCCCACCAGTGGCTGAGAGGTTGTGCTCTCGAAGCTGGTAGACGGGAGGTGCTGGGTTCGATCCCAATCGCGCCCGTCGGCCTAATCGTTCGGAGTTTTCGTGGTTTTCTTCGAGCCGTGGATTTATCCATGCGTAAATACGGGTTAGGTTCCCTTAGAAAGACCCCCACGAAGGGCACTCACCCCGGGCCTATATCCCATGTGTAGATAATTGGCCGTCAATAATCAACCCAACCCTAAGGGCGCCGTACAAGGGCCGTGACAATTTCTTAACAGCTTTTTTTGCTTAACAGCTGACAATTTCTTAACAGTAATTTTTCCTACCAGTAATTTCAAGTAGTTAATTTTTACCTTATTTGATGACAGAACTTCTGTGGTTAAATAAGCAAATATTTCTTCCCTTTCGCCGTTAGGCCCGTGTTTTTCCGTTACTAGATGTTAAAATAGCTGCAGACAGAAATATTTTTAACAAAAATTCTTTTTGAACTGTATATAGAACGACGGTACATAAAAAAGTGTATATATCCTGGGAATTACAAGTAAACTTAAGAAAATACAGGAAAACCCGCAAAAAAATGCAAAAAGAAATTTTACATTATAATACTGGCACCCCAGCTGCCAGTATTATACTGTAAAATCAACACTTCCATTTTGCAGTGAATGGTTAAAATTATTAGTGCTAAAAGTTTAAAAATTTTGCAGGACGATCATCGCGAAAGACATTGTCTGTGAAATAAATTATCTAATTGTCCCATGTACACGTGAGGCGCCGCTTATTGTAACGATCAAAACATCTTCGAAAATCGAATATTGACATGGTTCAGGTTCAGATAAACGCGTACGGATTAAAAGTCGATTTCAGGAACAACAGAAGAAGTTGAGTGAGAGGGAGGAGGCAACAGAAGAATAGAAGCTCGCATTCAATCTCATATAAGCAGCTACTTTTGAAGGTTAACGTCCGGCGGAAAGGTAGGGTCAGATCCAGTGATGCGAAGAGGGGAACTACGATGGTCATTTCAGATAGGAAGGAATTATTCTAAGAGAAATAAATAAGTTTCAAAATAACGAGGTAAATTTTCTAGTTTTCAACTGCTTCCGAACCCGAAATTTCTGTACCCTTTCAGCGTTTGAAGATTTTCCTATATTTTCACGAGTATGCTTCTAAATCCCAGAATATATGCATTTTTTAATCGCAGTTTAGTGCTATATTATCTTTCATATCCCCTCATTCTATATACGGTTCAAAAAATTATTTTGTTAAAAATATTTTTGTCTACAGCTTGAAGTCTACATGACTCCTAGTAACGGAAAAACATGGGCCTAACGCTCAAAGGGTTTTAAAGTCAACCCGACACGAACCAGAAATATTCAAATCCGACCCGAAGTGAAAGAAAATTAAACCATATTTTAATACAATCATGGAAAAATAATCTACAATTATATTTCTAACATCAATTTTATCTTTCTTGTATAAAAATGAACATGTATACACTCATTAATATTCAAATGTATAATTTTTTCAATTGAAATATAACTCGAAAGAGTCAAAACCTGACCGTAAACCTTCTGCTCTCAAAACTGGCAGACGGGAGGTATTGGGTTCGAACCGAATCGCACCCGTCGGCCAAATCGTTCGGAGTTTTCCGTAGTTTTTTTCGAACCTTGAATAACCTTGCATAAATATGGGTTAGGTATTCCCTTAGAAAGACCCTCCTCGGGCTTATACCCCTTGTGTAGATAATCGGCCGTCATAAATCACCAACCAACCAACCTAACCGTAAACCGACCCAAATCCGAAACATTTAAAGTCAACCCGACCCGCAACGAAAAAAAGTATAGCGTCGACCCAAACCGCGCGGGTCAGGTCGGGTGAAATCGGGTTACCGACTCGATGCAGGACTCTAATCTTGAGTTGTCAGGTGGTCCGATTTCCAAGGGCTTTAAAATCTGTCTTCGGAGCCAATGGGCGGAACACCAAAAGTTACGATTTTTCATAAGGCACAAGTTCTTTTAAATTTTGGAACGAAACAGGCTATACATAATCGGGTGCTTAGTTCTTAATGGAATGTAAATTCTAAGAAATAATTGAGGACCCCAGAAGCCAAGGGGTATAAGTGACTAAATTGAAAACACTGAGCTAAGTGCACAGGCGATCTGGAAATAAGGCTATTTGTTTGTATACGTAAAGAAATATAAGTGATTTTTTTAATTATGGCCTGTGCTCTGGAGGTCAACTACTTAAGCATTCGAAACTTGTACTCCCTGTTATCAATATCGATTAATTATAAATTTAAAACAAGAACGAAAAATCATGCGTCAAGCATAGATTATGTAACACTTTCCAACGCTTCCAAAATAATTTTACAAATCATACCGTTTAATAAGCTAAAAGATAACATCTAAGTAAACAATTTGGAAACGCATAACATATTTAAAAACATAATTTCAGGAATTTCCAACATATACAATATTCAGAAAAATATCTGAATACTACTTTTATTCAGCCCTGTATAGGATCTATAGATTTGTATATATACTACATAGGATGCTAAATTTTTGTTCAGTTAGGAAACGCGTAGCACAGTTTAAAATTCTCCGTCTGGAGTTTCTGTCAATAAACGGAAATGTGTCCGCGAACTTTTGTGCTTCCCTGTATAGGATCTACAGAATTTATACACACCACGTAATAGACAAAAAGCGAGTTAAAATTAAAATTGCGTTCAGTAACTAAAAACGCACTTTCAGGAATTATTGTTAACATACAGTAGAGAATTCTTTTGTGTGTCCCTGTAAATGAACGATGACTGCTATACACACAATATTCTGTAGTAAGTCTCTTGTAATGAACCTTATATAAATTTCAATGCGTTTAAAATAGTGAAACATTATTTAAATAAACCGCAGACGATTTTTCTCCATAGACGTAATGTAACGGAATTCTTTTAACTGTCCCTGTAAAGTAACTATAAGTGCTATGCACAGCCTATTCCATATTAAGCTTCTTCTAATGCACCTTAGTGATATATATAAATTTCAATGCGTTTAAAATAGGGAAACATTATTTAAATAAACCGCAAATGATTTTTCCCCATAGACCGCAATGTAACGGAATTCTTTTGAGTGTCCCTGTAAAAAAACTATAAGTGCTACACACTTCCGTTGAAATAGAGAACATGCTATAGATAACGACAATAACATATAAAAATTGCAGAGCAATCCGAGCATATTTACGGGAGTTAGAGCACGGACAGACGGACATACGGCCAGACAAACCGAAGTCATAAACACTTTTCAACTAGGTTGGAAAGTGTTAAAAAAAATTGTACTCCACCTTCTTTACACAGTTATTGAAATAAGAGTTCGAAAACCACTATAAAATAAGCAACAGTTTCATATTTATATATTTCAGTCAATTACTATTGACCCAACACTTTGAACTCAATTTACTCGAAATCGAAATTTTGTCACTTGTATCCCTTGGTCTAGTGTCCTAAATTAATAACAGTTAATTTTGTATGCTCCCGTCTCATTAAAGAAAATTTCATGTAAAATTTATTAAATCTGACTATTGATAAAATTAGCTTTTACTTTTCATACAAAATACTTTGTTTGCTGACATTTAGAAAGCACAGCACAGCAAAGCCGTTGAAGCTAAATATTTTTTAAAGGGTTATTTTCTGAATCATTTACAAATGTGTAGCTTTTCTCTTACTAAAAAATGTTATATGAAAAATTTGCAACTACAAAAATACATACAAAATTTACAGATAGGATCACAATGCATTTATTTATAGTATTTTTATAAGAACTGACCCAAGTTTCATATTATTACTTAAAAAAAAATTATGAATATAAATATTGAGGTAGAGCAATTTCTTGATTCGTAATTTGGGGCATAAAGGATTAGTTCCTTTTTGAACGAATTTATTTCTTATGACAGATTGTTTTATTTTCTAAAGAGACGTAAATATATTTATGGTTGCGCGAAACTGCAACAAAATAAGGTCATATTTTATTGCTTAAAATACATAAGGAATTATTGAGTTTCATTTATTATATGTTGATTATTTAAGTATTGGGAAGTCTTTATACTAATGAAATGTTTACTTTGTTGAATCTACCTGAATGATATTTAATTAAATTGACATTGCTTGAATTTCATTTGTAATTATTGACTGATATACAACTATTTTTTTTTTCTTTAAATCACTGTACGAGTGTAGTTTAATAAGTTCTCGGAGAGATGGATCAAGTATGACCAAATGATAATGATGTTCGTAAAGTATGATCCTTTGGATGACATGCTGCCG
This sequence comes from Maratus michaelseni, assembly GCA_963931845.1. Lineage (NCBI taxonomy): Eukaryota > Metazoa > Arthropoda > Arachnida > Araneae > Salticidae > Maratus > Maratus michaelseni. The sequence goes on from OZ007595.1 coordinate 125,115,111, forward strand.
AGCTTCAGACACGTGATTTTATTGGTTATTGATTGGCGATAAAGTAAAGTAAACAAGTTTTAACATTTTTTAAAAGTGGAAAAAATTGAAGTTTGAGCTGTCATAAAATACTTTGTTAAAAAAGGATTAACTCGCACGGACATACAAAGAGAGTTACATTCCACCTTAAAGGATCTTGTCCTTCGTATTCCACTATAAACAAGTGGGCTGCTGAATTTAAACGTGGTATGGAATCCATTCACCGATGATGAACGCTCAGGACGCACAAAAACTGCTACAACCGACGAATTAGACTTAAAAATTCACAATGCTGTATTGAATGATCGCCGATTGAAGATACGTGAACTTGCTGACATTACAAACATCTCGATAGATCGTGTCCACTACATTTTACACGATCTTTTGGGTATGAAAAAGCTTTCCGCTCGATGCGTGCCGCATTCGTTGAACGTCGACCAGAAACGCCAAAGAATGAACATTTCTCAAGAATGTTCTGAAATGTTGTTGTGTTGCAAGTTGAAAAATAAAATGAAATGAAATAGTGTCAAAAATCTCGTATTTTCTTTGTCAGGCCGACATAGGCGTAGCCTCGGGGGGGGGGCACGAGGGGGCACGTGGCCCCCCAACTTTCTGAACATCAATTTCAAAAATATGATACAGCCAATTAGGGCTTGTCTTGTATTGACACAAAATCGAAATGAAATAACTACTTTTATTTTCATTTTATATTTCTTTATTTTTTTTACTTACTCAGATGTCAATAATGATCAATAAACAGACAGTTCAGCTCTTTTTCTTTGCAGTAATGAATTTGGTGTCAAAAATTGCTGGTTCAAATCTGAGTTGGGCGAAATGGGATGAGGGAAAGTTTTTCAGAATTGACTTGTTCGTTAATAAAAAAATAAAGACATTTCCCTTCAAAAATCCTTCTTTAAAGTAGAGGTCTGCACGACCCCGGGCCTGGCTCGAAGCCTGTACCTGGCGCGTGGAGAGGCGGGTCAGCAGAATAAAAACAACTTTTTTAACGTCCGGGCCGAGAAAACAAAAAACGAACCGGGACAGGCCAAGAAATAAAATTAAGCGGTCGATTGCCACAGTATAACAAATTTAAAAAGGGTCGGACAAAGCGGAGAAAATATATTTTTTTTCTAAATTCTCGGCTAGACCGTGACTTAGTTGTTTCCAGGACGTGTCGGGCAGGCAATGTGTTTTAGATGATAGAGATAATGAACTTTTGTTAACGGAATCTCTGGAAATATACTTTAATAAATTACAGATGTGTTTTTTTAAATCTTAATTTTTTTAATATACAGCTTCAAAAGTTATGTTTTTAATCATCTTTTTTTTTAATTCTAAACTACACTAAATTTTTTTAATGAGTCCATATTTGAATGTAATAGTATAAGAATCTAAGTGATCATTAATGTTGCTATCCTGTATTATATAGCTTGTGGAGATATAGTCTGAAATATACTGTACAATTTTCCCATAAATATGTATGCAGTATTCTTTAAAATAATCTTAATTTTATTTTAAGAAAAATCAGAATTTTTTGTAAAAATTGACTCGGGCCGGGTCTGATTTCATTGATTTTTGCACGGACCGGGCCGAACTGTTAGTTTTTACATCGGCCCGGTCCTGGAAATTTCGGCCCGTGCAAATCTCTACTATAAAGGGATTCCATTATTGGCAGTAATGTCTTGTGCATAATTAAATATATTCCTTTCTCTTATTTATTTTATTGACGGCACTTAATCTTCTGCTATACCTTCGAATTTTTGAGGTGCAATGGTTATGATTTTTTTTTCAAAGTGTGAGCCTTCTTGAATGAGATGTTTTAAAGAATATACAGCCGTTCCAGAAATACCGCTATTAACCCTTTCCGGCGCGGAGTCTGTTTTTAAAATGAAAATATCGACTGACACCAGAATTTACAAAAGAATTCATTAGAAAATATATACTTGCTTATTTTCCGTACTTTATAAAAGGAAAAATTTAATTAAATATTCTTGGTGCCGTTTGTCAGTTTTGGAATTAAAATTAGGTGTCTTTTTTTGTGGACACCACCCGCTAAAGGGTTAAACAAAACCGTTGCTATCCAAGGTGCAATCTTTCAGGCGCATATACGTTAAATGATTAGTACTTCTTAAAAGTGCTGATTAAAATTATTTAAAATGTCTTAGAAGTTTGATAAACGACTTTTATTTATTATATTTGTTACAAAAATATTAATTTCAATAAAAAGAGCTAGTGAAGCTTGCCTCATTTCCCTGGTCGTTTATTTTTACCGAGTATTCCAAGTAAACCTCGAATTAAATGAACCTGGTAGTGGGGCCTATACTGAAGTCTTGCAGTGTGGAATATTTTGGAGTTTTACTTTTTTTAAGTTCCGTTTTCGTATGTGGAGATATTCCCAGGTTGTAGTTTAAGGATACATAATAATAAGCATCTCTAGCAAGCAAAGGTAGTTGTTTTGTTCTGTTGTTACGTAAATGCACTATGGTTAGAAATTTTACATAGCACCGGAGTGGGCCACAAGTGAACAGGAGCAAGTCTTAGAGCTGAATGAATCCCAGACCGATGAAAAACAAAATGCCAAGCACATAAGTTTGGCGAATTGGAATTTGGACGGAGCAAGGATTACGAGTGGCGGTTAGATCTAATTAACAGTATATTATTTTTATGCGCCTGGCCCACAGAGAAAGAATGTAGAACCGTTGAACCTCTACACTCGCCGCTGTGAGAATAAGAAACGTATGCAAAACTTTTTGTGTGCTGAAACACATTTTAGAGTCTGAAAATGAATTAGTCAAAATATAGTCTGTCAAGATAACCGTAGATAATTGCCATATAAGATTTATTTTTGCAGCTACCCTTAGTAACATCGAAAGAGAAAAAAGATTTCTTTTATATATATGTTTTTTTATTTTTGCTGCAAGCATGACTCGGAAATAATTTTACTTGAGAATTCAAAGATTAAACGCCTGAGAAAATGAACAGCGAAATATATAAGGCCTGCGGTAAAGAGTTAATTTTAAAATTGAAAAAAAGGGAAAAATAAACAAAAATAATTTAACACAATAAAATTAATTATTCTAATTTACGATTAATTTTGATAAACGAAAACACTATTTTAACAACTAGCCGCCACTGGCGACCAGTTTGGTCTCCCTTAAATGTATGTTAAACATTGCAACACGTTACATTTATTCATAATTAAATTTTCCCTTAATCCTTCGCCAAATCGGAAGATTCTAATAGACAAATCATGAACTTTTGCGATCATGGTAGCATTTCGCATATTTTTTGGGCACAAATGTCACATACGCACGTTGGCGCGATTCCCCCCCCCCCCCCTCCCCGCCAATTTAGCGAAAACTTTGTTATGGAAATTGTTGTTTATTTACTTTTATTTTTTATTTTAATTCTATAAATTATTTTTGATATGTATATCAATATTTATTTACAACAAACTATCATTTATTTATTTTTATTCTTTTTTTTAATTATGAGTATTTTTGTTAGCCGGGAGCAGATGATAATTCGCCAAATATCGTTCCCATCACCGTCATTCATACTACAATTAATTTAATTTTAAATTATAAACCTGTCACTCATTTCATTTAAAATACTTAACTTTAATCTAAAATGCTTATATTACATAAATTTAAAATACTTCACACTTTTCATTTAAAAGAGAAAATAAATAAATAAATAAGAAATAATATCATAAATCAAAACATTTGATTTCAAAATCAAAGTATCATTTCTAATTTGTACACGCGATAAATAAAAGCTGTATTAGCGATTTTAAAAATGCTAAAAATCTGATTCATTAAATATTATTACATGAGTTCAATTTACGTCAAGAAAAGGTCCGAAAGTTGAGTTGTATAGCACATAATTATGGTAAACTTTGATTGTCTCACTGGTGCGAATTATTTTTTTGACGCGAGAGGCAGCGGTCCAAAAATTCATTCGCGGAGAACTTGCTTTGCGAATGATTACCTCCATGATTTAATATTTTAAATGTTCACGACGAATCAATCTCTTTTTTGTTTACTTTTATGAATAGAGAATTTGAACTGCGAATCTTTCGACTGAAGTTATTGCAGAATATATACATAATTGAACGTAAGTCATCTCTCAAATATTAATTTATTTTGAACGATCTTTCTTAAAATGTAACTTTTATGCAGTTTATTCGAAAAAATAATTTTGAATAAAAATGGCCGCTTGGCATATGAAAAAGCGATGCGGCATCCCGGAACTGTTGAGGACAGTCACATGACTTACAGTTTTATTATAGAGATGAGATAAACTTCATCACAGGGCCTAAGTGCAATCAACAGCGTACACACGTGCAGGCTACGCATGCTCTGGTCTCGAAAACAAACAAACTAACTATGAATTTGTGATTTTTTTTATTTCGACCCATATTAGTTTAATATTTTGAGCATCGTAGTTCGTGTTACGACGATTTTGTATTCTTCCAACTTTAATTTAATCTCAGCAGAGCAAAATTTAACAGAGTTAGTTCTTTCCGTTTCGAGAAAAAAAATGTCAAAAATTTGCCGCTAAAGGTGAAAAAACACTAAACCACTCGCGAAATATACTAAATTTACAAAATATACTATATTGGTCTAAAAGCATGAAAACGGACTCATTTTACAAGTGTTAAAAAATTACCGCTAACCACGAAACATCGCGGAAAATCGCATAAAAATTTTTATGCGATTTAAAAACGAAAAATTCAAAAATTTCAGAGAACAAAATTTATTGTATTTGGGCATATATTATATTGATGATATTATTTTATTTTATATTGAAACTAATTTCCTTTTTATGAATGTTTAAAAAACGGCGCCGCGGAATGCGAAAAAAAAGCTAAAAATCTCATTTTTTCAATCACAGAAGACAAAATTTACTATATTGGGATGAAAGGTTGATACCTGTAACAAATATAAAATTGCAGCAAAACGCGAAATTTTTTTTAAATCGCATGAAAAATTAAAGCCATTGTTAAAATCATTCTTTTAATTCCGAATAAACTTTTTGAAACGAGAAACAAAATTACTCTATTGGACTAAAAGTTTGAAACCAGATTCTTTTTACGAATGTGAAAATATATCCACGAAACGTGAAAAAAATCTCATAAAAAAATTCTCGAAAAATTGAAAAATCGCAGAAGACAAAATTTACTATATTGTGTTCAAAGATTGAAATTAGATTTCCTTTACGAATGTTAGAAAAATCACCGCAAAACGCGTAAAAACTGCAAAAAATAATCGCGAAAAACTTAAAAATCGCAGAGAACAAAATTTATTATATTGGGTTAAAAGGTTGTAGCTGGAATTCTTTTACGAATGTCAAAAAATCGCCGCGAAACGCGAAAAAAACGTTAAAATCGCATGGAAAATTAAAGACATTGTTAAGATCATTCTTTTAATTCCAAATAAACTTTTCGAAAAGAGAAACAAAATTACTCTATTGGACTAAAAGTTTGACACAAGATTCTTTTTACGAATGTGAAAATATCTTCACGAAACGTGAAAAAAAAAAATGAAAAATCGCATTAAAAAATTCAAAAAATTTAAAAATCGCAGAGAACAAAATTTACTATATTGGGTTAAAAGATTGTAACTGAATTCCTTTTACGAATGTCAAAAAATCGCTGCAAAGCACGAAAAAACGCTAAAAAACACTTAACAAATTAGTGAAAAATTCAAAAGTCGCTATACGAGTTTCGAATAAATTTTATTGAAAAGAGGCTAACATTTACTATATTGGGCTAAAAGGGTGTAACAGGATTCCTGTTACAAATATTAAAATCTTCCGCGAAACGCGAAAAAAAAAAACCCGCAAAAAGTCGCATGAAAAATTTGCGAAAAGTTAAAAAATCCCCAGAGTACAAAATTTAGTATAATGGGCGAATGCGTTAAAAGATTGAAGCTTAACTCTTAACACAAATGTTAAGAAATTGTCGCAAAACGCGAAAAAAAGCTAAAAATCTCAAACATTTCGCGAAAAATTCAAAAATTGCTGTACGATTTCCGAATAAGCTTTTTTGAAACTAAGACAAAATTGATTATATTGGGCTAGAAGATCGAAAATGAATTACTTTTACCCAATGTGGTAAAATTGCAGCAACGTTGTTAACTTCGGCCATTTTTAACCAAGAAACCACCGTATATATATATGGCTATGTGTGCGTGCGTGTGTGTTTAATAAACATTTGTGCCCCCCCAAAATTTTCGGTCACGCTACGCCTATGCAGGCCGAGAACTTTTCGAACCACCCTCGTACAGGGCTGCACTAAAGAATTCGCACACAAGAGTGTGTCTGAAATGCATTGAGTTGCAAGGGGACTACATTGAAAAATAATATGAAATTATGTCAAAAATCTTGTGCTTCTACAATCAGGCCGAGAACTTATCAAACCACCTTCGTAAAGTGCAGCAATATTTAACTTCAAAATTATGTCTTTGAGGTGTTAATTCTAAAAGAAGACAGATAATGCACTAGGATAATAGAGAAAATATAATAAAACAGCGAGTATCTAACTAGAATTGCGCAAGAGTTTATCGACTAAATCCAAAAGTAGAAATAAGGCAAAATACAGCTACATCAAGTCCATTATAAGCAAAGCAGAATAATAATAATAATTTAAAAAAAAAAATGAACAAAATCGAAAGTTATTAGGGAAAAAATACAATGAAAAATGTTGAACTGTCTGCAAACTGAAAATTTCTATTTGAATATCGAATAATTGACTCATTAAATGTGGTTATGATTTTCAATTATTCAACGTATAAATAATTATCCTTCTTTCAAATACGTGTTTCGGAAATAGTTATTTTTATTCAAATGGTTCTTCTGGAAATTATTGATGATAGAAATAATTTCTGATACTATTTTGTCTTTCTATCAAATTTAATTCATATTTAGAAGAACAGCAAAACTGGAAAAATTAACTCTAAACTATTTTTATCTTTAAATATCCGATTAAAAATGGTACTTCACACAATGTCAAAAAGCTTTCTTCGTTTATTTTGAATTATTCATCATATTTAATTATTTAAGGAAATTCAAATTCTCAGTGATTATAAGTCATCTCGGTTATTATTCATTCAGTCATATCTCGTTTTACTTTCGTAGCGAATTAGTCAGTTTCGGTAAATTTATCATGCTGGAATGTCACTGTTTTATTATTTGCAAATGACAAGGGGGAAGATGCAAATGGGAAAAGTGGGAAGCGATTTTTCATTCACGTAATTCTTTGTAAATAATGATCGACATGATTAATCAATTTTAGAAATGCATTTTACTCACATATTCATCGCAGAAAAATTTTGTTTTTGCTCATTCACGGATGCCACTTACAAAATAACAAAAAGAGAAAATCGCGGGTAAGTAAAATTTGGGATATTTTTCGCAACTTTTACGCATGAATTCTGTAAACTATAATGTATTGAATATAAAATATACTAACACATAAGTTAAAATCAGAGTGTGATGAGTTGACATGTTTCTAAACTATAATGTATTGAATATAAAATATACTAACACATAAGTTAAAATCAGAGTGTGATGAGTTGACATGTTTCAACTCCTCCCTTATTTGTGGAAAAAGGATAATCTCTCTGGAATGAAAATAATCTGACAGATTGATCTCTATTGACAAAAATTCTATCAATAGTGTGAATTTCATTTTCACTTTGAGATAAGCCAAGCTGCAATACATGCTTTGTATTGAATGGTATGTTATCTGAATGAGTAGATAAGAATTGTAAAGTATTGTTCTTGTGGATACAAAGAACTGGGCCCCTACGAAATGCAATGTTTTCTGGGAAATTCCTGGAATGCAAGGAAAGCCCCTGGGAAGTGAAATTGCTGACGGCAGTTGAAGGTGGAAGGAGTTGAATGTTGAATCAGTGGGTGGTGAAAGAAGCTTGAGTGAGGTTGGCTTTTGAGTGGACTTCAGAATCGAAGTTCGTCTGAAATTGTAATTTCACAGCATGGAGACGAATAATCATATTTTTTCATTTTTACTTTTTTTTTTTTTTTAATGTGTTAATTTAAAATAAAGTTTTTTTCGTTTCAAACGATAAATGGAATTTTATTAATTATATATACAGCGTCTCACGCTACCACAGCAATAGTATATATAATTAATTGGTGGCAGCGGTGGGATATGTAATCTAGAATAAATTAGATTACGGATCTATGTTACCCTGATTAAACAGATGAAGAGCCAGTGAAAAACGGACGAGCAGAGTTGTGGAGTCTTGAAGCCTAATTGGAGTCGTGGATTTTTCTTGGAGTTCTAGCAAGTAGAGAACTGGTAAAAGAACTTTATCGACTAAAGCTGTGAGGTGTATGAACAGTCAACTATAGACTTGGTGCTATTTGTGTGTGCTTCAAATTATATCAGTGGAATGAAGATATGCGGTGTACCATCTAAGTTGTCTACATAGGGATCTAAGGTGAAATTAGTGCCTCATCAGCGAAACTAGTGTCTTCAAATCTTCAAAAATCTGTGTGTGTCATCTTTAAAAGTGCTTGGAAACCTGGTATCAGTGTGGAGGAAATATCTGCATCTGGGGGTAAGCTCTTTTATGATATTTTCTATAGAGGTCTGTTTTAAATTAAATTTTGTGTATAAATTTTAATTTTGGGGAACAAAACTCTATGAAAATTTTAAGAATTCTAGGGAAGCTATTAATTTGGTACTTAAATTTTTAGTTAGAATTTTTATGTTTGTTGATTTTCTGGTATCTGTTTGGTATAATATTGGGTTAAGAAAATTATATACTTATGTATATGTTAAAATTTACTTGGGGTATAGTAAATTGTTATTGATTAATTGAGATTATTAATCAGGGTATTTTTAATCATAATTTTGTATAAAACTTTTGGAAATAAGAGTTTTGTTTATATACATTTTATTTATTAGAGTAATAAAGTTATAGCTTAATTTTATGGGTATACTGTGGATGATTATGATTAATGTTTCAAAATAAATTGATGTTATACTGTACTGTTGGGTATAAAATTTATTTTGGGGGATATACTCAGTTTGAAAGACGTCACTGTTGCATGAGAATTTGCTATATTGAAATTGTGTCGGTTTTGAATACATTATTATACGTATAGTGAAGAAAATTCTATTTCTGTATTTATTGTATTATTGTAAATTGAATATATCTGTTATTTTGAAATTTATTATATTTTGGGGGAAAATATGGCAGACTATTTAGTAAAATATAATAAAAACGTCTTGCTATTATTAGCAGAGGAATTTGAGACCAGTGTGTCAAAAACATGTAAAAATCAAGCTATAATTCAGGCCATTGTTAGTGCTGAAGATTATAAAGAAAGTTACGCGAAACTTCGATTGCAATGTATTCTTGAACAGGAGGCAGAGCGGAAAGAACAGGAAAAACAAACCGAATTAGATCGTAAAGAAAAAGAGAGACAAATTGAAAAAGATCGTAAAGAAAGAGAGAGGCAAATTGAGTTAGATAGGATTGCGCAAGAGGAAAAAGATAAACTTAGGAAATTTGAGTTAGATAAATTTGAAAAACAACTTGAATTAGATAAACTTGAGAAACAACAGCAATTTGAATTAGAAAAATTGCGTATTCAAAATTCTGCGGATATTGTTAGTGTTTCATCTAATGAATCAAATGTAGATTTTCATAGAACTCCTAAGGTAAATTTAAAGGATTTGGTTCCGCGCTTTGATTCTAAATTAATTGATATAACTCTTTTCTTTATGATTTTTGAAAGGCAAGCCGAGAAAGCTAAAGTTTCTCAGGAAGATTTGGTTAGTCAATTAATTCCTTTATTACCTTCTGATATTGCCGAAATTGTAGTAAAACAACCAGCAGACAAATGTGATGATTTTCTGCATATAAAGAAAGTTTTGTTAGATAGGTTTAGGCTAAGTACATGCGCCTTAAAACAGAAATTTGAAACTCATCAAAGAAAATCTGGTGAATTATGGGTAGATCTGATTTATGAGTTAAGGGGTTATCTGGATAATTGGTTAGAGTCATTAGAAGTGAGAGATTTTGAATCCTTAAAAGAACTAATGCTCACGGAACAATTGAAAAAACGTGTCCCTTTTGAGATAAAAGAAAAATTTATTGATGATTGGGAGGAAATAAAGATTGCTTCTAAACTCGCGGAAAAATCAGATAAATTTGAGAGTATAAGAAGAGAATTTAACAGGTCGGATAGAAAACCGTGGGAAAATAAATCTTTTCAGGATAGGCAAAAAGACAGCTTTAATTCTAAAAGTAGAAAGGAAATTAAACCAAAATCGGAATTTGAGAATACGAAAGAGTGTGGGAAATTTGATCAATTTAAGAAGGACAATGCTTTCGAAAAGCAAAGACAAGTCCAATGTTATAATTGTTTGGCAGTGGGCCACATCAGACCAAATTGTCCTGATTTTTTAAAAAGTAAATCTAATTATGAGGATAAAAGCATAGCTTGGATTGTTACTAGTGATGGGAAAAGTGTAAATAATAAGGAATGTGTGGAAACCGAATTACCTATGGTTGATTTATGCGTGAATGGTAAGAAAGTAAAAGCGATTAAGGACACAGGTGCGCAAATTGCGGTTTTTGATGCTAATGACATTCCGCTAAGAAAGTGGGAAATGTCTTTCTTATACCGGCCCTCGGAAATAGACAAAAAGTGGATTTGGTGTCAGTGCCGGTTGCTTTGATGGAAGGTGAAAAAGAGTATGTTGAAAAAAATGTGGTGGTTGCAGTTGTGAGAAAACTAAATTCTCCGCCCCTTATAACACCAGCTGTTTATGACTTATTAAAGTTAGGAAATATGGAAAAGCAAAATTCGGTGTATAAACAAGTGGGGAATCAAAGAGAATTAAATGGGCAGGGAACCCTCAGATTATCTAGCGATCATGAGCAAAGGGTTGTTAGAAAAATGGTTGTGAATGAAATCTGTGAAAGGGATAATAAGTCTGTTAATGAGATAGAGGTAAATTCACTGGAAGACGTGACTGATAGGTATTTGGAAAAAGGGTCTAAATTGATCGATACAAAAGAGGGTGCGTCTAAAAAGGATGGTGATAAAAGGTCAGGTATTGGAGGTCAATTTCGGGAAAATAATTCTGAGCATGATGTAAATATACCCAGGTATTTTGTTGGTAGTATGGGATTTATACATGTTAGAAATAGAATTAGAAAGAAATTGAGTTCATCTATGACTGTGGCCAGTAAATTTAACTCTAGGATGAAGGAAAATAATAGAGTAAATTGGGGGGCTAAATGCCAAGAAGATGTGAATAAGAAATCAAAGTTAAAAAGAATGGAGCATTCTTCTTTTAAAACGGATCACAAAGAAAGATTTATTGAAATCAAACAAGATTTTGAAAGGAAAAATCATGATTATGAAGTTGTGAGGCGAAAATTATTGTCGAAAAGATTTTCTGATAGAAGTAATATAGATATTGGTTTTCGGGGGAATACTCTAAATTAAGTTCTGTTCTAAAATTTGGGAGCGCTCATTATTGTAATATCTATATTGGGTTTATTTATCATTTAATGCTTAATATTTTCGTAATAGTAAAACTTCATTAATTTAATAATTGCATAATTTAGTATGCTTTCTTTTTGTTTGTAGAAGTGTCTAAATTTAGGCTTTTAAGCAAGTTTTTAAGAGAATTGTTTTAGGCATTGTGTTGTATATAGATTTATTCTTTCTTCTTCTTATTATTATTTTTTGTTAGAATCATGTAAGGTGTAATCTGTTTTTGGTATTATATGTATGTGAAATATTTCAAAATTGTTTCTTAGGGCATCAATAGTATAAATTATTCCTGGAATTATACTTTGGTATTGTAGGTATGGGATCATAGTAAATCCTGTTGACAGTGTGGTCTATCAAATACTGAGTATGGGAATGTGTTTGTTTTCTATAGGGATTTTTCATATGTTATTCAAAATTCCTTTGTGCTTTGTTGACCTCTTTAGAAATTGATTGAAGGAGCTTATTCTATTAATATGTATGCCAAATTTCTTCTAGAAATTTTTTCTTAGGGGGAGGTGTTGTGATGAGTTGACATGTTTCAACTCCTCCCTTATTTGTGGAAAAAGGATAATCTCTCTGGAATGAAAATAATCTGACAGATTGATCTCTATTGACAAAAATTCTATCAATAGTGTGAATTTCATTTTCACTTTGAGATAAGCCAAGCTGCAATACATGCTTTGTATTGAATGGTATGTTATCTGAATGAGTAGATAAGAATTGTAAAGTATTGTTCTTGTGGATACAAAGAACTGGGCCCCTACGAAATGCAATGTTTTCTGGGAAATTCCTGGAATGCAAGGAAAGCCCCTGGGAAGTGAAATTGCTGACGGCAGTTGAAGGTGGAAGGAGTTGAATGTTGAATCAGTGGGTGGTGAAAGAAGCTTGAGTGAGGTTGGCTTTTGAGTGGACTTCAGAATCGAAGTTCGTCTGAAATTGTAATTTCACAGCATGGAGACGAATAATCATATTTTTTCATTTTTACTTTTTTTTTTTTTAATGTGTTAATTTAAAATAAAGTTTTTTCGTTTCAAACGATAAATGGAATTTTATTAATTATATATACAGCGTCTCACGCTACCACAAGAGTTTTATAATATTTTCTGCAATAAATATATCACATAAGAATTTACTCACAAGTAAAAAAATAAAATAATAATTAAGAAATTTTACTCAATAAACCTTTGCATGCCTATATAGTAAATATTTTCTTCTACGATTTTTCAATTTTAACGATTTTCAATGCGAATTTTAGCGTTTTTTCGAGCACCACTGCGATTTTTTGACATTGGCAGAAGGAATTTGGTTTCAAACTTTTAGCCTAACATAGTAAATTTTGTCCTCTACAATTTTACATTTTAGCGATTTTTAGTAAATTTTCGAGTACCGTGGCGATTTTTCGACATTCAAAAAAGGAATTTGGTTTCAAACTTTTAACCTAATATAGTAAATTTTGTCTTCCAAAATTTTTTTAATTTTAGCGAATCGTACACGATTTTTATGTTTTTCGCGATGTCCTTTTAAGAGTTTTTTGCATTTCGTGCTATTTTTTGATGAGACCGGGCAACGCCGGGCGGTTTAGCTAATGAATAATAAATGTAGAGTTACTGGCGTAATCGAGTTATCCTGGTACAGAAATATCGTGGTCCGACTATACAAATGAGAGAAAATAACTAGCGAAAACGCTTGATCTATAACAACAGTACAAAAAGCAGATTTTCTAAGAATTCTCTATTCAACCAGCCATAACCTTCGAAGAAAATAAAATTTTAAGATCTAAAAGGTCATCGCAAAATCTTAGGTTTGATTCTCTGAATTTCATTGCTTTAGCTTTCCAAAAAGAAACGCACTGCTCAAAAAAGGAATAAAAGTAGAGAATAAAATAAAAAGAGAAATATGTCTTGTTGCATTAGCTGAGAAAGGAATGCATACTTTAAAATAAAACTGAGAATTTTTCGTCAGTGGGGCTAAATCCAGTTTTAGTTCTGTTTTTATTTTTATTTTCATATGTTTAAAATTTATCTTAAATGAAGGATAAAAAAGAATTACTGTTTCAATTCTCATTTTTGATAAAATGATGGCAGAAGCTTATTTTTGAATAGTTTATAATTTTTAATTGTTAAAATTTTGAATTGCATTTTATGTTGATATGTTTTAAAAATTGCGTTGCACGGGGAGTTCTGAGAAAAAAAAATTAGTTTAGTTAAATGTTTAAAATTTCTATTTAAAACGACGGTCACAACCGTAGGCGCGTTTTTAAATTCCTACTATTAGTTCACACCCTCTCTATATATATCTTGTTCAAATTTTCAATCGTTAATAAAATATTTTCTATTCATCCACTCAAGTTCAAATACATTTTTTTTAAACTTGTAGTGGATGACACTTTATGTTAATACAATTTTTTCAAATATTAATTCATTAATTAAATTTAATTAATTAATTTTAGTTTTAAATGGGAGAAAAAAAATCCTCCCATTGTTTTCATAAATGAAATGAAAGATTTATCTCAAATGAGTGGTGCCACAGAAATAAAATACCGCAACGATGATTATAAAATAATGTTCAATAAAGATAACGTGGGACATTAATGCTGCACGGGATTATTTTATATATTTATGATTAAAAAGTAGGAATTGACTTTAAAAAAAAATTATATTACTTGTTACATTTTTACTGCATCTAAACAAAATTAACTAGACTCATTAGTTTTGCTAGTTAAAATTTAGATAATGACGATAGTATAAACGTTAATAATGGTGCAAATGATTGGTGATTTTTAATTTTTTAATAATCGGAGAAACATAAACATTATTACTACATAACTGTCAACTTTCCGGTTTTTTCAAGTCAAATAAATATCAATTGAACCAGAAAAATTATTTAATGAAAATTTTCTTGTTTCTATGTGATTATTTATTAACTTCATTCATTTAATATAATTTACGTTTTTATTTGATTTGGGGAAAAAAAAACAAAAACAAAAAAAAACAACGGAAGGTTGTTAGCTATGATACCAGTATAAATAAGATAAAATAAAAGGTAGAAATGCTTGGTAGTACAATACAAAGTACAATAGCAGACTTTCTAAGAATTCTCAACCATCCATAACCGCCGAAGAAAATAAAATACTAGTTCTAAAAGGTCATCGCAAAATCCTAGGTTTGATTCTTGGAATTTCTTTTCTTTAGCTCTTCGAAAAGAAAAGGTGGAGCGGAAACTTAACGCACTGCTCGAAAAAGAAATAAAAATAGAGAATAAAATAAAATGCGAAATATGCCTTGTTGCATCAGCTGCGAAAGGAATGCACTTTGAAAGCAGGGGAATGGTTAATCTCCAAACAAGAAAAGAAAAGGTTATAAAACTGTTACACTTTTATAGAAAAAGAAGTATGGTCATGAACGTTTTTCGTTTTCCGGAAAAGTCTGAATTGGATACTAAATGCTTTTTTTTTTTTTTTTTTTTTTTTTTTTTTACGTCCTAAACTACCCCAAACCCGTCCCAAACAAAGCTCGAGTTATTAGTATAATAGTGCGATAAACAGGGCTGTAGTGGGGGGTACACTGCAAAAAAAAAAAAAAAAAAAAAAAAATAGTTGTTGATTTTACGGTATAATACTGGCATCCCAGCTACCAGTATTATACCGTAAAATTAACAGTAAAATAAGCAGTAATACGCTGCCGCGCATGCGTGGTAGCGTATTACTGCTTATTTTACTGTTTATTACTGTTAATTTTACGGTATAATACTGGCAGCTGGGATGCCAGTATTATACTGTAAAATCAACAACATTTATTTTGCAGTGCATATGGTGGTATAAACTGTATATCTTCTTTTTTTTTTTTTTTTTTTTTTTTTTTTTTGCAAGAAACTCTGTATATTCTCTGTTTCTCAAGTGAATCTATTATAGTGTATAATACTATATACTCTCTAGCCTAAACCTTCTGCCTATAGCGTATGTCCTCTGGTACTTTTAATATTACAGCACTGACAATAAAATTATTTTACGAGGGAAAAATTATTTTTTCATTTCTTTTTTAGGTAAAAGGATATTCGACGAATAGAAATTAATATGTAGCTGACAGGGCTTGACTAAGATTTTTGGTCCCAGTTTCTTTTTTGTGCCCTCATAAACAGGTTGGTTGACTTGATGTAAATATGTTGATTCGTTCGGGATGGATCCACAAATTCGATTTCAAGTCAACCCGAAACCCGACTCAGATTCGACTGAAACCGAAATACTAAGACCTGAACTCGAATTGAAAGAAAATCAATCCCTAGTTTAATATAATTAATTTTTAAAAAAATAAACTGCATTTATCTCTAATATCAATTTTATGTTGAAAAAGGAACATAAACATGTGTGTGTGTGTGTGTGTGTGTGTGTGTGTGTGTGTGTGTGTGTGTGTGTCTGGATACTTTTATGTAATAAAACTGCAAAAAGAATGCATTGTGTATTAGTTAAACATGCATCTATATTATAAAAGACAAAACGTGTCTGTGCGTAACGCTGACGTCATTTAGAGATTGGCAACACCTGACGATTAAATTTGAAATTTTCGCTACTGCAATTTTTTAAAACTTCTAAACATCGCACATTTTTAATTTTTACACCGTCGCATAAGGAAAAAAAATAAACTTTCAACTGCAACTTGTGTGAAAATTGTATCGCAATTTACTAATATTTTGTGGCTTTAAAATAATTTTTCAACAGGATTTTTTTTTTAAATCTATCTCTATCGCATGCAAATCGATTACGGAAAATTAACCCGTTTGCACTTAAAACACTATAAATAGTTTAGCATTTGTTTCTGGATAATATTTCAGAACAAGATTAAAACTTTATCAATAAAACAAAATTAATACACTGCAAAAAATAATTGTTGATTTTACAGTATAAAACTGGCATCCCAGCCATAATACGCTACCGCGCATGCGCGGTAGCGTATTACTGCTTGCACGGCAGCGTATTACTGCTTATTTTACTGTTTAATACTGTTAATTTTACGGTATAATACTGGCAGCTGGGATGCCAGTTTTATACTGTAAAATCAACAATTATTTTTTGCAGTGTATGATATAAATTAAACACACAATTAACTGACATGCAACCGAATTACTGCTTAAACCGCTGAAATTATCAGACTAGTAAAAGCTGCAAACTCCTGGCATGCAGCTAATATGAAAGTATCGCTTTTAATAACTTTAAAACTTTATTTTAATACATTATTGATAAAAGTAGCAAATATTAACACAATTAACAGACATGCAACCGAACTGCGGTTTAAACAAACGGATGGAGCTTTATGGCTTAAAGAATCTCGCTTGTGGATTCGAAACAGCTGTTTGCTACATTTTTGTGTATTATTTGTGCATTTTTAACTTTGGTATTCTTCTTTGTAATACATTATTGATATTTTTCATATCAAAAATGATCTTTGGTGTTGTTAATGGGCAATCTAAAAGAAATATATTAGAGTTAGAAAAAAAAATGTTTTTTGCCTATGTTCTGTAATTTTGGAAGTTCTGGTTGGATCCACTGGTAATTTTAAACGCATAGAAATTATTATAATCATACCATTAAATAAATAAATAAAAATAACAAACGATTTTATTCCTTAGAAACAAGATAAATGATCAAAATAGGTATTCAATTATTAATGTCTGTATATTTAATATTTATTCTTCATATTACCAATTTTTACACTCAGACATTACCTAAAAAAAAAAAAGGTTAAAAGTTCCACAAAAACAGTCCTTCATTATTCAGTTTCACATAAAACTGTCACCATTACACAAAAGCGCTTTCACTCCGGCTGGAGCATCCTCAGTTGTAACCCTGAAGAATTAGTTTTTTTTTTTTTTTTTTTTTTTTTTTAAAGCTTTGAGTGTAAAAATTGGTAATATGAAGAATAAATATTAAGATAAATAATTTTCCAATATTTTACAAAATTTAACCATAGAATAGAATACTTATTTTTTTTAAAAAAGGCACTGGAAATGAAAAAAAAAAAAAAGTTTTCAGCGATTCAAAATGTTATCAAAAAATATATTAATAATAATTTTTAAAAAATCATTACATAGGTGATATAAACTTTAAACAGTCTTTGGATAATAGGAATTAAAAAAGAACTAAAGCTAACCACTAATGCTAAAATCAATATTTTTCGCTTTTAATACTACTAATTCTAATCTTGCTGGAAAACAATTAATATTAATCGATTTTCAGCATCACCTGCAAACTCCTCATTCGAACACCATCCTCCTTCCTCCCTAATCAGTCTCCTCACTTACGCAAATTACGTGATTTTGTTTAAAAGAGGATGCGATGGCGAAAACTCTTTTCGCCTCGCTATTTTTAAACTAAAATTTTTATAAGCACATATCGGAACACACTTTTTTAAAAATTGGTAAATAGACTTAAATATAATGAAGGGAGACAAATTACCACATGTTAATTAACACACATAAACGGCATAATATTCACGAGATTAGGATGAAAAGAAAAGGAATTTGAGAATGAAAAGAAGATACAGCTGTTCTACACAAGATTGATAATTCGTAATTATGTTAAAAGGACAATTATTCATTACATATGTCAGAATTTTTTTTTAAAAATAAAAATGAAGTGTTGAATATAATTTTAATTTAATTGCATAGTATGAATGAAACTAATAATTTAGCCTGACGTGGGGGAAAAAAATCAGTAGATTTTTTTTCCCTGAAAAGATTTTAAAGGAAAGAAGTTTCTTATACTTACAAGTTCCACAAACGTGTTTGTTAAAATATAATTTATTAGATTATAATTCTATTTAAATTCCATTTAAATAGAATTATAATCGACATTTTAAATAAGTTGGTATAAGAAAAATAAAGGCAAAATATAATAAAAACATATCGAGATTTTATTTCTTGAAATTAGATAAAAGATTTTTCAATATTTTACAAAATTTAACCAAAGAAGTTTTTATTTAAACCAGTAAAAAAAAAAAAAAAAAAAAATAGTGCTACAAAAATCTATTTACGATGATTCCTTTTTTCCCCCTCTATTAAAACTGCATGAATAGCAAGAAAAAGATCTTAAAGATCTTAATGATAAATATAAACAGCAAACAGCCACTGGATATATATTTTTAAAGAACTAAATCACAACTAATACTAAATTTATGTTTTGGGCTGTTTTAATGCTACCAATTCCTTGCTGGAAGACAATTAACATTAATTTTTTTTCTCAGAAAAAGAAAAATCTGAAAAATTTATAATTTGAACCCCCTTCCCCCCCCCCCCCCCCCTCCCTACTTTACCTCCTCACTTACGCAAAAGACCTGATTTTGTTTTAAAAATGCTAGGATATGCGAAAACTCTTTTCGCCTCCATATATTTTTCACATTCTGGAAATTTTCTAAACACATAATAGAACACTCTTTTTGAAGTTTGTGAATAGACTTAAGAAAAATTCACGAGAAACAAATTATACCGCACGTTAACTAATATAATGCCAAAGTATTTACAAGATTAGAATGAAAATAAATAAAATGATCAAAACGAATTCGAGAGAAAAAAGGCAGACGATAAAGCGGTTCATATGTAAGAGGGCAATTATTGAAGAAACTTTTTCTGAAGAGATTTTATTTAATAGAACTTTGTTATTATTATTATATTACTAATTTTACAACTTGTTTTATAAAATTTATTAGAACATAATTATATTTAAATAGAATTATATAAAAATAGAGAAATAAAGGTACCAGTCGCATCCTAATCATAGCATATTAAGTGATTTTATCTCTAGATAAACGAATTTTATTATATTTTAAATTTTAATTAGAGAATGCTTTTCTAAAATAAAAACGTATTTACAATGAGGAAAAAGGTTCTCTGTTAAACCTTTATGAATAGTAATAACGAAATCTTTAAACACATGATATACAGTGTCTCACATAAGTGATGGGACACTTGTGCTTTACAAAAGGAAACTAATCAAATAAATTAAAAAAACATGTACACATTTTTTTGTGGGTGTGTTTCATACTTAAATTTAGTAAAGATTATTACATAACATACATTTTGTCAAAATATTAAAATATTAATTTAATAAAAATACAAATGTTTAGAACGGAGCAAAAAATAGCTCACATAAGTGATGGGACACCATTATATATGCAACAAAAATCGTCTGAAATAAGCAATAAAAATATTTTTTGGGGTTTTATTTTTACTTAAAAGCAATTGGCAATAATTTATAAAATCGTCTGCAGTATTTCTCTCCAGTTTGTTTTGGAATTTTTGTGTTTTTTAGCTCTGTGTAGCCATGAATGCTAAACGAAAAGAAACTTCGCCTGAAATTCGAAAATTAGTTATTAATTTGCATATTGAACGTGGAAAATCTATTAGAAAAACTGCTGAAACAGTTAACTTGAGTCGTTCAACAGTTTTCAATATCATTAAACGATATAAAAAGAATCATATGATTCAGGATAAAAAAAGACCTGGCCGATCATCAAAGCTATCCAATGGAATAAAGCGAATTATCATTCGAAATATTAAAAAAAGTCCAAGAATTAGTGCTTCAAAAGTTGCTGCTGATTTACAATCATTATATGGAATAATTGTTAATCCTGAGACTATTAGAAGGGTAATTCGATCTGCTGGATATCACGGTAGAGTAGCCAGGAAAAAATTCTTCGTAAGTGAAAAGAATAGAAAACTCAGACTAGCTTTCACAAAATCCAACATAAATAAGAATTCTGATTACTGGAATAAAGTTATATTTGCTGATGAGAGTAAATTTAATATATTTGGTTCTGACGGTAGAATCTTGGTGTGGAGAAAACCCAGGGAAGAATTTCGCAAACAGAACTTGGTACCAACAGTAAAACATGGTGGAGGAGGAGTTATGGTATGGGGGTGTATGTCGTCCGCTGGAGTTGGTAATCTTGTTTTTATTGACAGTATAATGGATCAGTACAAGTATATTGATATTTTAAAGCAAAATTTGAAATCTTCAGCACGAAAATTGAACATTCATAACCAATTTAAATTCTACCAGGACAATGACCCCAAGCACACTGCTCTGAACGTTAGACTCTGGCTGCTGTATAACTGTCCTGAAATAATAAAAACACCACCACAATCTCCAGACTTAAATCCCATAGAGAATATTTGGCAAGAATTGGAATCAAGAATTCGCAAACACACCATTTCTTCAAAACAACAACTAAAATCGGTGCTTCAAGAAGAATGGAGTGAAATCACTCCAGAAATCACAAAAAAATTAGTCGAATCCATCCCAAAAAGATTAAATCATGTTTTAAAAGTAAAAGGAAATCCAACAAAATATTAAAACCTTTTAAAAAGTAAAATTTTTGGATAAATATTTGATGGAAAAGTAAGTGTCCCATCACTTATGTGAGCCATTTTTTGCTCCGTTCTGAACAATTGTATTTTTACTAAATTAATATTTTAATATTTTGACAAAATGTATGTTATGTAATAATTGTTACTAACTTTAAATATGAAACACACCCAAAAAATTTTTGCACATGTTTGTTTATTTATTTTATTGCAGTTTCTTTTTATAAAGCACAAGTGTCCCATCACTTTTGTGAGACACTGTAAATGTGAACCAGTCACCTGGATATTAATTAAAAAAGAACTAAATTTCACGATAATGCAACGTTTTTCTGTGTTAAAACTAATTTTGAATTTTCTTGAAGACAGTTAACATAAATCCGTTTTCAGAAATTTTTATCTCATTCAGAAATTTATATATATATATATATATATATATATATATATATATATATATATATATATATATATATATATATATATATTAAAAAAAAGTGTGAAGGTGAAATCTTTTTTCGCCTAGCCATTTTTTCGATAAAGCCTTTTTTTTTTCTTTTTAAGTTGTTAGATTAATTTGTAGTACCCGTTGCTATGCTGCACTGTTTCTGCTCCTGAAATCTCATGTTAAGAATAATACAATCGAGATTTTATTTTATTTTAACATTTTATTACAGAAAAAAAATATATATCAGAAGATATTTTATATCATGTAAATTTTTCTTTTATATTAAGATTACAATTATCTTTAAAAAGAGTTATAA
The DNA here is from genome assembly GCA_963931845.1 of Maratus michaelseni. Taxonomy (NCBI): domain Eukaryota; kingdom Metazoa; phylum Arthropoda; class Arachnida; order Araneae; family Salticidae; genus Maratus; species Maratus michaelseni. The sequence continues at coordinate 125,136,788 of OZ007595.1, forward strand.
TCATTTTTTTAAAATCAATTGCAGGAAAGTAAGTGTACAAGGTACATCATAATTCAAGCATATCACACGATTTTATTTTTATAATCTAGTTAAGTGATTTTCTGATGTTTCACAAAATTTAACCACAGAAAGCTTATCTGAAAAGAAAATGCTGCAAAAAATCTATTTACAGTGATGTCATTTTCCCCCTCTTAAAGCTATAGCTATATGAATAATAATTTTTAAAAAAATCTTTAAATAAGTGATATAAAGGATGTATAATTTTTAACTGAATAGTTTAAAAAAACTAAATTTCGCTGCTAATGCTAAAATCAATGTTTTTCGCTCACAATATACTATTAATTCTGATCTTGCTGGAAGACAACATTAATCGATTTTCACAGAAGAGAAAATCGTCTGCAAATTCATTATTTGAACCCCCCCAACGCACACACACACACTAACTAACGTCCTCACTTACCTAAATTACGTGATTTTATTTTAAAAAGTTATTGAAGAAACTTTTTCTGAAGAGATTTTATTTAATAGAATTTTCTTATTATATTACTAACTTAACAATTTGTTTTATAGAATTTATTAGATCATAATTATATTTAAATAGAATTATCTAAAATTTTAAACAACACTTTTGCTCCAACCATAACACCAGATTAATCATTAAATTAGTGTGATAGCGAAAATTCTGTTCGCCTCGCCAATAATTTTAAGTTCAAATTTTTCTAAACATAATAGAATACACTTTTCTAATTTGTAAATAGATCTAAAAATAATTCACGAGAGACAAATTGCCATATGTTAATTAACAAATATAATTCCATAGCATTTAGAATATTAGAATGAAAAGAAAATGAATGGTAAAAACAAATCGCAGAGAAAAAGGCAGACGATAAAGCGGTTCTACGTAAGATAGATAATTAGTAATTTCGTTAAAGGAGCAATTAATTATTCATTACATGTATTAGTTGTTTTTATACCAGTGAACTTATGAAAATAATTTTAATCTAACTGCATGTTATGTAGGAAATTAATTATGTAGTGTCACGTAAAGAATAATAAAATTGAGATTTAATTTTATTTCAACATTTTACCACAACAGAAAAATTTATCAGCAGATATTTTAAATGAATGAATTTCCTTACAAACACTAATTCAACAGGATTCCACAAACTGTTTTTTTTTTTTTTTTTTTTTTTTTTTTTTTTTAAATAGATTTATTATATTAATAGCTGCGAACCTTCCGGATTTTTTCAAAAGTCAAACATTGGCAGCTATGACATAATAATTCTCTTTAAATAAAATTATGATAACTTTTTTTAAAAAACAGATGAAACAAAAACAAGAAAATAAAGGTACAAGGACCCATCATAATAAAAGTATATCAAGCGATTTTATCTCCAGAAACCTAGCTAGATTTTCCAAGTTTCACACCATTTAACCAGAGACCGCTTATCTAAAAAATCTAATAGAAAAGTACAATTAAAAAATCAATTCCCAATGACATCATTTTTTTTTTATCTTAAAGATATATGGATATAGATTTTTAAAAATTTAAATACAGTGTCTCACAAAAGTGATGGGACACTTGTGCTTTATAAAAAGAAACTGCAATAAAATAAATAAACAAACATGTGCAAAAATTTTTTGGGTGTGTTTCATATTTAAAGTTAGTAACAATTATTACATAACATACATTTTGTCAAAATATTAAAATATTAATTTAGTAAAAATACAATTGTTCAGAACGGAGCAAAAAATGGCTCACATAAGTGATGGGACACTTACTTTTCCATCAAATATTTATCCAAAAATTTTACTTTTTAAAAGGTTTTAATATTTTGTTGGATTTCCTTTTACTTTTAAAACATGATTTAATATTTTTGGGATGGATTCGACTAATTTTTTTGTGATTTCTGGTGTGATTTTACCCCATTCTTCTTGAAGCACCGATTTTAGTTGTTGTTTTGAAGAAATGGTGTGTTTGCGAATTCTTGATTCCAATTCTTGCCAAATATTCTCTATGGGATTTAAGTCTGGAGATTGTGGTGGTGTTTTTATTATTTCAGGACAGTTATATAGCAGCCAGAGTCTAACGTTCAGAGCAGTGTGCTTGGGGTCATTGTCCTGGTAGAATTTAAAATCGTTATGAAGGTTCAATTTTCGTGCTGAAGATTTCAAATTTTGCTTTAAAATATCAATATACTTGTACTGATCCATTATACTGTCAATAAAAACAAGATTACCAACTCCAGCGGACGACATACACCCCCATACCATAACTCCTCCTCCACCATGTTTTACTGTTGGTACCAAGTTCTGTTTGTGAAGTTCTTCCCTGGGTTTTCTCCACACCAAGATTCTACCGTCAGAACCAAATATATTAAATTTACTCTCATCAGCAAATATAACTTTATTCCAGTAATCAGAATTCTTATTTATGTTGGATTTTGCGAAAGCTAGTCTGAGTTTTCTATTCTTTTCACTTACGAAGAATTTTTTCCTGGCTACTCTACCGTGATATCCAGCAGATCGAATTACCCTTCTAATAGTTTCAGGATTAACAATTATTCCATATAATGCTTGTAAATCAGCAGCAACTTTTGAAGCACTAATTCTTGGATTTTTTTTAATATTTCGAACGATAATTCGCTTTATTCCATTGGATAGCTTTGATGGTCAGCCAGGTCTTCTTTTATCCTGAATCATATGATTCTTTTTATATCGTTTAATGATATTGAAAACTGTTGAACGACTCAAGTTAACTGTTTCAGCAGTTTTTCTAATAGATTTTCCACGTTCAATATGCAAATTAATAACTAATTTTCGAATTTCAGGCGAAGTTTCTTTTCGTTTAGCATTCATGACTACACAGAGCTAAAAAACACAAAAATTCCAAAACAAACTGGAGAGAAATACTGCAGACGATTTTATAAATTATTGCCAATTGCTTTTAAGTAAAAATAAAACCCCAAAAAATATTTTTATTGCTTATTTCAGACGATTTTTGTTGCATATATAATGGTGTCCCATCACTTATGTGAGCTATTTTTTGCTCCGTTCTAAACATTTGTATTTTTATTAAATTAATATTTTAATATTTTGACAAAATGTATGTTATGTAATAATCTTTACTAAATTTAAGTATGAAACACACCCACAAAAAAAATGTGTACATGTTTTTTTAATTTATTTGATTAGTTTCCTTTTGTAAAGCACAAGTGTCCCATCACTTATGTGAGACACTGTATATGATATAAACGCCAAATCAGTCACTGGATAATAAGAATAAAAAGAAAACTAGTTTCACTGCTCACTCAAATCGATGTTTTTTTAGTTTTTTACAACCAATTCTGATCGTGCTGGTAAACAATTAACATTACTAGACTTCAGGGCAAAAGTAAATCATCTGTAAATTCATTATTTGAACATCCCCCCCCCCCCCCCACCTCTTCAATCTCTCCCTCACGCAAATTACCTGATTTTATTTATAAAAAAAGAAAAGAAAAATGGCGAAAATACTTTTACCCCGCTAAGCTGTAACTTTTCTAAATACACAATAGAAAGCAATTTGTTTTTAATTTTTGAAAATAAATATAATGTAAATGAGACTAATTACCACATGTTAATTAACAAACATAAAGGCATAGCATTTATAAGAGTAGAATGAAAAGAAAAGGAATCTGAGAATAAAAAGGTAAAATATAAAGTGGTTCTGCATAAGGATGGATAATTCGTAATTAGGCTAAAAGGACAATTAGTCATTATATGTGCTAAAGCATTTTACACGAAGGAAGTGATAAAAACATTTTTAACTTGTTTGTGTATAATGTTTGAAACTAATAATCTGGTTAAAGAAGATTTAATTTTATTGGCGACAAAGTCCTATTTCTTTTACTATTTCGTTTTATGTCGTCACCAAAAAATCATAGTTCACTTTTGGACGACTGCCAAAAAACAGCAGCTATTTTTATAAATGATGGTGGTGGTAACGACCTGCGCTATGTCATTCGCTTTTATTGCTCTTACAACACTTCTAAGCATCGCACAAATTCAATTTTTACATTACTGAATAGGTGTGTGTGTGTGGGGGGGGGGGGGGGGGGGTACTCGAATGAAAGGTGTACCTTAATTGATTACACTGAGATTTAAAAGCGTTTACTTTCGATTTTCCTCCCCCCCTTTAATATTCTGTAATTGGATCCACTTCCAAGCGTTGCTATCATAGCTACAATGACCTTTAAAATAGATGTGAATACCACTAAAATTTTAAACAATACTTTTGCTCCAACCATAACATCAGATTAACCATTAAATTAGTGTCCGCGAATATACGTTTATATACGTTTAAACGTATACGTAGTTAAGCCTTTCTTCCATATTATACCTATCCAAAATCGTTACCGGTTACAATACGTTTTAAACATATTAAACGTATATTCGCGAGCACTACATTAAATACGGCCCATTGGCGTTAAACTGAAATATGTCAACGGATAAACAGATTTCAGTTTTCTAGTTTTTTTGTTTTTTTAAACATTTTAGTGCAATAAAATATTTTGTCGAAGGAGAAGGATGAATTCCTTCTAATTCTCGTGAGTCCTAGCGTTGCCTGTGGGAAACTTACACTTTTTCCGTTACTATAATTCAAATGCTTCTATAAGATGTCGAAATAACTTCTAGATCATGTCAATAGCTGGGAGCATATTACAAAAAGGCAGTTATTCACTCAAGCATATTTGGAGCTATTTTACAAGTCACAGGGCTGCCACCAACTTTGGCTGCCACTGGCGACTATTTTTTAATTCTATCTCGCACCACTTTCTCAAAACAAAAATCCTTCACATACATTTTGACAGCGAAACAGTTTATCGTTTCAAGGGGATACCCAGTTGCAAGCAACTCCACTTCCTGTCTATGAGTAGTTGTATATCACATCTTAAAGGAATCATGTAAAAAAAGTATAAAAATAGCAAAAATACACTTAAAACAGAAAAAGAAGCTATGGAAGCTTGCACTGTCAACTTCAACAGCCAATTCGAAATTAGAAGCTAGACCTTGTAATCTTCTAATCTTAAAAAGATTCGAATCCGTTCAGTCTCGGATGTCCGTAGTGGATCGGGTTTCAGTGTTACCAACTCAGCCGCTCTTTTGTAATAATAATAATAAATACTTCCATCCTACCAGTATTTCTTTATAGTAATTTTCGATTTATTTAATCAGGGAATGTCTGACATTAAATAAAACAAAAATTACTATACATACATTTTGGTAGGATTACTTTAATAAATAAAAGGGCTATGTTGTCAACACTGTTGGGATTTCAATTTAAACTGAAGTCCAAATTTGTTTAGCCCAAAAATTGATCCAAACCTTTTTTTAATTATTATTTTATTTAATTTTTTTTTCACTCAATCTAATCTCTTTCCCTTTGCGTGTGTTTAGGGAACAGTGAAAAAAAAAATATGAAAAAAAAATCGCCAAACAAAAATTCTACAAAAAGGATATCAAGTGCCCCAAAAATCATTAATTTGTCATCTTTTTTCAAGGTCTCTGGTTTCCTTCCGCTTTTGGCAACTGTAAAAAAAATAACGAAATTAAAAATAAGAATTACTACCACTATTCGGCAATAAATAACTCTTTACGGGAATTCTAGATGAAGATAGCCCTATTTAAAAAGCAAGTCGCGTGATCAGTCATCAGTACAAATGGATGTGAAGGAGTGTAGTGATGTCGTGCGTAGCGTGAGGGCCCGACAGGCGCCAAAATAAATCGATAGACGTTTTAAAAAACCCAGGTGAAACTTTGTTTTGGAAATAAGACGGTACTCAAAATGTTTATGACAAAACCGCTTAATTTTACTAAAAGCTAGAAAAATAGATTTTTGACGAGTTGAAAGGTACTTTTACAAAGCCCAAAAAGATTTAATTTTTTTTTTCAAAAAGTGTTTAAAAAGTTCATAAATACTATATAAATCAGAGCTGTCCGACGCGGCGCCCGCGGAAGCTTTTTAAAGGTTTTTTTTTGTTGTCACCATTTCGATAGTTTCCGATTACTAGAGTTTTCTTTAAATAAAAATCCATTTTAAAAGACGATTTTTTTTTTTATTTTTTTTTTTAACAGAGATAACATGCTTTTACATTATAGGCAGAAATAAAGTTGTTGGATCTTATCTCTACAAGTATTTTTGAGATATGCCTATCAGAAAAATGCAATTTTAAAGTTACTAGGATTTGTTTTTTCTACAATTTATTTTTAAATGGATCTCTGCATCGTAGGGGCCTTATGGTTTGAGTTGCTCACATTTATGTTCGAACACTTGTGTTTTTGAAATTTTCTTGCAAAAAATATCTACTAAATATTAAAGGATCAGATTCAGGTTTTTTTTTTCTTTAACATGTACTCTTATTTATGTATTTTAAGATTTGTCACTTATTATAAAAATATATTTCAAACATTATTTTCTTAAATAGAATAATTACTTTGAAAAGTACAAAGAAAACGAATAAAGTATTCGGACGCTTGTAAATTTCCATACTTTTCGTTGAGAATTATTTTTATTTTAGATTTGTTTTTCATTTTATATAATAACTAGCCGGTTTTGCCCTTGTTAACCATGGGCACCTTCCGGGTATAATAAATAAAAATGCAATAATACAGCTATCACAATAACTGTGCATTCATGCCCATAAATCGTTGAAAAGACATTTAGAAAACAATAACGTTACTTTGACGCAATCACAGTAAAAATTTGTTGGATTTTTTGAAAAAAATACTGAATTTGCGTCCACATTGAAGAATCTATCAGAAAAGTTGTTGAGATGTGAAATTTAAAGGATTCGATAATCTTTGACATACATAAATGCCGACTCATCTGTTTCAAATTTCCAAATGCATACACTGATGACGCACAAAACGAAAATTTCATATAGAATTCAGTCGCGCGTCAAGAAATCGTAGAGTTTGGAATAATTGTGTAAAGATGTACGCTTTTTTAAGCTATTCATTACAGTTGTCTTTTGTTACTTTTGTCAACAACGAAGTGACCATTAAAGATGACCATTATTTCTTTTCAATAACTGAATATATTCGTGTAATCAATTTCCTTCAAGTCTCAAACTAATTATCAGCTATGACAATAATATGTCAGCTTTATTAATACATATTCTGACCACGTACAAACATAAAATGCTTAGATATACCGGTTACGTGATCGCGTGCCAAAAGTCCGGCCGCCAGGATGAATTCGGATTTTTTTTTTTTTAATCGATTCAACTTTTTGAATGGGACCTTTCCACGCTACATTTAAAACCTGCTAAAATATTCTGCGAATACAGCTGTTTCACGTCTCAAGTCGTTAAAATGCAATATGCGAAGCTGAATGCAAGGAGAAGACTAAACTTGAAGAAGGCTTTTTTTTTTCTTTTTTCTTCCAGTGTACAAGAAAATAAAATAATTAAGAATACAAAAATAAGCTTCTACCGGCTTTTTTTTATTTATTTTTTTTTTTTTGTCTGAAAATGTCCGTCCATGCAGATTGAAGCAAGTTATATCATTTTCAGTAGTGATAATAACGCAAAGAAACTCAAAAACATTCATAAATTTTGTCACAATTCAAACAAAGTTACAGAAGTTAGAGGGAGAACAGACAAATAAACAGACATGGCAGACGATCTGAAGTGATAAACAACTTTCTTGAAAAGTATTAAAAATCAGTGCTTTATATTTTTAAATTGTTAATTGATTAGCGTGCTTATCCCTTAAAAAAATATAATAAGTTTGGAAAGTCTGCGTCCTCTGCGGCCCTACTTGAAAATAAAAAGTGGAGGGACGCTTGAGATAAAATAAAAAAGTGAGGGGACGCCGTTTCCTCCGCGTCCCCCTTCGACTACACCACTGTCTTTCACAGGAATGGAAAGGGCAAGGGGGCCTTCCTTCCACACGAAAAATTAGCTGTTTTTCTTTGAGTGTTTAATTATTTTAAGTTACATTAGAAAGAAGAAAAATACTGTTTTTTTCCCCACAAAATCATTAGAGAAAAAACATACTTTAGTTTATTAAATTTCAAAATCCAAGAAGGGGCAATCCCCCCCCCCCCCCCCCATGCCTCACTTTGCTGGTGCCCATGTGATTTATCATGCAAGCGAATATGCCTATTTAAAAGTAACACGACTGTTCTACAAGGAATTGAACAAGAAACAAAAATAAAAAGTTTTTTCCACGAACGACTGGCGTCAGCAACAGTTTAAAATTAACAGAAACACTTTCTGACTCACCATGTACAAAGCATTAAATGCTTAGATTTAGATACACCGCGGTCGCGTGCGGGAGGTCCGGCGCCCAGGGTGTATTGGGATTTGCTGAAAATCCATTCAACTCGAATGGGATCTTTCCACGCCACATTTAAAAATCTGTCAAATGATTCTGCTAATACAGCTGTTTCACGTCACAGGTCGTTAAAATGCAATATGCGATATCTAAATGCTCAAAAAGGTTGTTTTTCATTATTTCTTCCAGTGTACAAGAATTCACAATCGAGTATAACAGATGGGATGTCAGCGAATTGTCACAAAAAAAGGATTGGAGTGGCTAGAAGGTGTTCTAATCAACATGCCAGATACAGATACGCTAGCATAAAGCAATACTAGGTCAGGATATTTTATAAATCCATTTAGCTACAGTCATCATACATATTGAGTCAACATTCCTTTTTCTATGCACATAAAAAACGCACAACAAGGGCCAGCGCAACGTCGCGCGGGGCCCAACATGTATACTGCAATACTGGACATAATTTATTTTTAATTAGTATATCAGAGAATCATAAATCTATATTATTTCTGATGTCAACATCCCTTTTTCTATGCGTTTACGAAACGCACAGTAAAGAAGGAGATATCATTCCAAAGGTTTTTGAACCGGCGTCTGACATAGTACACTCACATTTCATTAAAACATGGTTTTTGATTTAAAAAATTGCAGTTAATTAAAATTAAATCAGTATTGTTTCCATAGATGAAATGAAAGGTTTTTCTCAAATCAATGTTGCGACAAAAATAAAATATCGCATTGTATCGGACTCAACAATGTTTATAAAACAAATAAAAAGTACAAAAAAGATTAAGTGTGATGTCTCCGCACGCGTTTGTTTTATATTTATGATAAAAAAAAATTAAAATTGAAATGTTTAGGGGGAAAAAAAAACACCATCGATAGTTCGATCGAAGAGGTATTTCACGTGTAGCGTAAAAAGTATGTTTTTTTTTTTTTTTTTTTTTTTTTTTTTTTTTTTTTTTTTATTAGATGAAATCGTAATTTAAGTGTATTTCAAAATATTTTTCTTTGTTCCGTGTTTTTGCCGAAGAGAATGACGTCATCCTCTAATGCAGTTAAAAGAAAATTGTTATTTTTTTTTCTACCGTGCGTGTTTTTTAGGTAGATTTCATAAGAAATATTAGGTAGATTTCATAAGAAATACTACCTATTACATTCTCACCTAAGTTGGAAATTTTGAAAAATTTTTGCAGATCTACGCCGATCATGACTCCCAGAACCCAAAACCACCCCCAGTTCAAAACTTTATCTATCTATCTATCTATCTATCTATCTATCTATCTATGTCACTTTTTTCTGACCACGATAACTGGAAAAATTCTGCATTAATCTTTTACAAACTGATACATAAAATCAAGGGGCATAAAATCTCGGTCAAGTTCGTTAATGGGCAAAATCGAACCAAGGGGGGAGGGTGGGGGGGCTTTTTGTGAAAACAGAAAAAAACCCATAATTTCTTAATTATTATACGTATCGAATCCATTTAAAGTTATTAATACTTCTAGGAGAAGGGCCGAAAATTTATGTATGACAGATTTTTGATATAATTAAAAATGGCTCCAAGGGGGGGAAAAAGAGGGGGTTTTAGAAGAAAAAAAATCATATTCAATCATTCGTCAATTCACAAGATATCAAATCCGCGTAAATTTATTATTAATCCTCTTATTATTATCTAAAACTTTTATATTGACAAGTTTTTTATAGGACCAACCGTTATAGCAAAAAAAAATTAAAAACAAAAAATAATCCCTGCCGGCTCCGCCTGCAAACAAGTTACTTTTCGAAGTAGGCAGTTCCAACTCCCGCATCTTTTCGAAACTGATACATAAAATCAAGGGGCATAAAATCTCGGTCAAGTTCGTTAATGGGCAAAATCGAACCAAGGGGGGAGATGGGGGGGGGCTTTTTGTGAAAACAGAAAAAAAACATAATTTCTTAATTATGATACGTATCGAATCCGTTTGACGTTATTATTACTTCTAGGAGAAGGGCCGAAAATTTATGTATGACAGATTTTTGATATAATTAAAAATTGCCTTAAGCGGGGGAAGGGGGGAGGGGGGGTGTTTAGAAGAAAAAAATTCATAACTTCATCAATTCCCAAGATTTCAAATTCGCTTAAATTTATTATAAATCCTCTTAATATTATCTAAAACTTTTATATTGACAAGTTTTTTATAGGACCAACCGTTATAGAAAAAAAAATTAAAAACAAAAAAACCCCTGCCGGCTCCGCCTGCAAACAAGTTATTTTTCGAAATAAGCGGTTCCAACTCCCGCATCTGTTCGAAACTGATACATAAAATCAAGAGGCATAAAATCTCGGTCAAGTTCGTTAATGGGCAAAATCTAACCAGGGGGGGATGGGGGGGCCTTTTTGTGAAAACAGAAAAAAAACCTATAATTTCTTAATTATGATACGTATCGAATCCGTTTGAAGTTATTATTACTTCTAGGAGAAGGGCCGAAAATTTATGTACGACAGATTTTTGATATAATTAAAAATTGCCTTAAGAGGGGGGGAAGGGGAGTTTTAGAAGAAAAAATTCATAACTTCGTCAATTCCCAAGATTTCAAATCCGCTTAAATTTATTATAAATCCTCTTAATATTATCTAAAACTTTTATATTGACAAGTTTTTTATAGGACCAACCGTTATACCAAAAAAAAAAAAATTAAAAAAAAAAAATCCCTGCCGGATCCGCCTGCAAACAAGTTAGGTTTCGAAGTAGGCGGTTCAAACTGCCGCATCATCGTAAAAAAGGTCATTTCTTCCGCAATTCCCGACAAACAGGCGCCCCACGGTCTGCGTCTTCGAAATCTACCTGTGCCTGTAGGCCGAGCCGTCAGGGATTTTTTTCTATCTTCGAAGAGATTTTACTGTTAGGAATAAATGAGATGGTATTTTGACTTGACTAACGTTGTTTGTAGATATTTTTATCCTTAATCTTTCTGTAGAAGTCTAAATCTACATCTACAGGTATTGCTAAAAATATTAAACTGCAGTGCCCGAGGTCCACTGGTAATTATATAATACAGATAATAAAATGTATCGAAAATACCACTACGTTCACATATAATGTGCATAACTATTTTTAATTTCGCAAAATCTTCTATTCTTTACAATATTTGAAACATTTATTTTTTGCTTTCACCGTTACTTTTAGGGTCACTAAATCTATACGCTCTCCGACAATTATATCAACTTTGCCTGTAAGAAATAAAGGTACTACTACCTTTTTATCTCACGAAGAGACATTTAAAAACAAATCTGGAGCAAAAATATTATTATTTTATGCAGGGGAAACGTTATTTCAAATTGTGTGAAAGACTCGGGGTCCCTTACAAGACCCTAATTGGTGCGGGTCCTGGACAGCCACCCCGTTTTCCCCGATGGTCGCGCCGGCCGTGTGTACAACGATGAATGAGGTATCATACGCAAGGGTTTGAAACAGGCTTTTCACATAGTACATTCACATTTCATTAAAACACGTTCTTTAATTAAAAATGGCAGCTAATTAAAAATTAATCAAAAAACGCATCAGCAAATAATCTTAAGGGTCCTCCCCTCACGCGAAAACACCCCACTTCGGAACCGTTCCGAAAGTAAAAGTATCTTCGTAAAAAAAAAAATCCGCAAAGAAAATCGAAAAAATAATCAACGGCGAATGTAGAGATCGATCTCAGCTATCCAATGCAAAAAAAAATCGTTTAAAAATATTGAAATGCAAACAAGATATTAGAAAATAACTGCTACATAGGATTAACATTAGCGAGCGGATGTTTTCGCGTGAGAGGAGAGGATCCTTAAATAATTGCAATGAGAAAGCTTCGTCCACTGCTCTTTCACTTAATTTAGATAATGTGAAATTTAGCTATATACAGAAATGTTCCTAAACGGTCTTTACAAAACAAGAGAATGGGTAGTACTCATCAAAACGAATATTTTTTGCATATTAAAGCAGGGTCGCAATTTGCTACAAAATATACAGGATGTCTCGCTCCTAATTGAACCGTTTTCGTTCAAAATTAAAGCTATCTCAGTTGACATTTTCAACAGACTAACTTTAGTTTTGTGTAATATTTTAAAGAGAAAATTCATCTTTTCATACAATGAAATGGACCATAGTCCGTCCTGTAACCGAATTATTTTGTGCGTCTATGTAAATGAACGATAATTTTGAAGCATTTTCGACATCATTTGATCTCATAGGCGCGATATATAGAGGGACTTCGGGTATATTATGGACTACTATTTACATTTGAAGCAATACAACACCCCGATATTCTTTAAAAGAGGAAAACCAAATACAATTACAAACTTCAACTATCTGCGAATACTTATTATATGGAAAAATTATTTTACGAAATTTTATCACTTGTAAACAAATAGTAATATTAATAAACATATTTTTGAGGGTATTGTGAGATTGTCGGGAAATATGGAATAGCGGGTTAAAAATGAAGAAAACGAACAAAAATTTTGCAAAAAAAAAAAAAAAAAAAAAAAAGATATGATGCATGGTATCAATAAAGCATGATCAAAATATAGTGCCTAGGAAGTTAGCCAACATAGTTCAGTTCATACTTCAGATTTGCACAAATCACAAATATAAAGATCTGTCTTTGCGCCACCATAATCGTGGAGTATTCTGAAACATTGGTATTCCGTATAACCCGATACCGTCGGTTTGGAAAAAAGTTACTCAACATTTATAGGTGTGAATCGCGAGCTAAAAAAACAAGTATTACATCATAAACTGTTAGTATTTCTGTGTACATTACGCTTAATTTCAATGTAAAAATATTACTTATAATAATCAATAAAAAATATTGAAAACTTATCTCCTGGAACTTTACAAAGACGAAAAAAAAATATTCACCCAACGCCCCCTGACGCCGATCGACGAACTGCGCATTCTGGGGAGCATTCTGGAAACGTTCTTAAGTAGTTTATGATATTGTCGCTTGGTGGCAGCACTTTACTAAACAGAAACTCTGGTATTCATACATACATATTGCCCGACTATTCCATAATAGCCGAAGTTCCTCTATTTATTATAAGATACTGAATTTACAGCAGTCATAGCTACAGTTAAGTTAAAGAAATATAACAATAGTAATTAGTGGAGTGGGATGATCAAACATATATAACAGAAAAAAAATTAACATATCAGGTAAAACAACTTAACATAATAAGTTCATTAATTCATTTTAACGAATTTTTAAACTTTATGAATTGTCTTCCAAGGATTAGTAGATTACATTTTTAACTTCTCATGAGGTGACTTTTAAAGAAAGATTTATGACAATCTTAAAATAAATTTCGAAAAATATAAAGTCACAATAAACATTGTTCGTGTACCGTGAAAAGATTTATTTTCAAGCAATCTTCAACAAAGTCACTTCATTTTCTCAATTTTCACAATCATGCTGCGATTTAACTGTTCCGTTTCTGCATAAGACTTGAAATCTCTAGAAAGATGCTACTGACACAAGTGTTCACGCTGAGAGACAATCAAAATTCATTAGAAAAGGCGTCACAGATGCAGACTAGATAGATAGATAGAATTTGGGCGTATGAGCGATTCGCAGAAATACTCTTATCAATTGCTAGAATTTGTTTTCCTCATTTCAAGTTTCATCGAACTCCGAATGGGGTATAATTCAAAAGTTATTCAAAAGTATTATTAAAAAATATGCATAATTAAAAATTATTCAAAAATAAGCTCCGTTGTAAAACAATTGTTAAACATATCAATGTAAAGAGCAATAGAGAACTATAATAAAACATAATTAAAAATACAAAAGTAAGTTTTTACCGGAGTTTTTTCAAAATGCAGAATTGAAGCAATTATCTCTTTTTAACACTTTCCAAGATAGTTAAAAAGTGTTTGTGGCTTCGGTTTCTCTGTCTCTGTTCTATCTCTCTGTCATATACTCTGATTGCCCTATAATTTTTATATGTTATTGACGTTTACTGCACGATCGAATTCGAATGTGTTTCCGCTTATTGGTGGAAAATGCTGAACATGAATTGTTATCTGTGTAAGGCATTTCTTAACTGAACTAAATTTTGCATACTATGTAGCATCTATACAACTATAGATCATATACAGGGCTGCACAAAAGAATTATCATATTTTTCCGACTATACATATTAAATACTGAAATTGGGTTTTTAGATGTGTTATACGTTTTCCAAACATTTTCTTTCACCTTATTAAACAGTGAAGTTTTGTTACAGTATTCTGCATGTGCTGGAAAGTGTTTCATAATCGATGCTTGATGCATGATTTTTCTTTCTTTTCTTTTTCCTTGCTTCTCTTCGGATCCTCCCGATTTTAAACACATGAAGGTGAAAAGAATACAAAACTAAACATTGGATTTCATGGTTTTTTCCCCCCTGGCGAGGAATACTTATTTATTTTATTTATTGAATGCTTGATTATTTTAAATCACTTGAGAAAAATAAATCTTATATTTTTTTCTACAAAATTCTTAAATAAAACGTAAATTTAGTTTATTAAATTTCAAAATCTAGGCAGAGGCAATGACTCTCCCCTCCCACTTCCCCAGCATTGCAGGCGTTCGCAGAAGCATAGTATGAAGAAATTAACTTTCAAAAACTATAAAATCATAACATTTTTCATGGATTTTTTTTTTCAAGCCAACAAATTCACTTCATTCCCCCCCTCCCCCCCCAATCATGCTGTGATTTAACGGTTTCGTCTCTGCATTAGGATCGAAATCACTAGAATGTCACTGGCAGAAGTGTTGTTCACACTTAGAGATAATCAAAATTCATCTGAAAAAACGTCACTGATGCAAACTAGATAGAGGACAATTGTGCGTGGGAGCGATTTGTAAAAACTCTCTCCTAAACGACAGATTTTTTTTTTTCCATTTCCCGTTTCATCGAAATCCCAATGAGGTTATAATTCAGAAGTTATAATTTAAAAGTGTTAACTTCAAACACATTTTAATTCAAAATTATTCGAAAGCAAGCCCGTTTAAGGTAATTGTTAAACATGTTAATGTAAAGGGCAATACAGAAATATAATAAATACAAAATAATTAATAACACAAACGTTTCTACCAACTTAAAGAAAGAGGGGGGGGGGGAGAATCGAAACAGTTATTTTTTTTTCTTTTTCCTCCTAATAAGATAGTTTTAATTACACGAACGTGAAAGAAATACAGAGGATTGCAGAGGAATATTGGGATTCATAGGGGTTCAGCTACTCTGGCGAAAAATCTCTATTTGTTTTTTTCCTTAGTGCTTAATTATTCTATGTTACTTGGGAAGAATAAATTTTACTTAATTTTTTTTTTTCAAAATCATTAGATAAAAAGAAAATTTAGTTAATTAAATTTTAAAATCCAGGCAGAAGCAATTTCTCCCGCCCCCTTGCAGACGTCCATAAAAGCACCGTATGAAGAAATTAACTTTCGAAAATTATAAAGTCTTAAAATGTTTCCTGGAAAAAAATTTATTTCCAAGCAATCTTCAAGAAATGTATTTTATTTTCCTAATATTCTCAGTCATGCTCTGATTTAACGGTTTCGTCTTTGCATCAGAAGCGAAATCTCCAGAATATATCACTGACACAAGTGTTCACGCTGAGAGACAAATCAAAATTCATCAGACAAGGCGTCACTGATGCATAGACTAGATATAGACGTGTGATCGATTTCCAGAAATTCTTTCCTAAATGATAGAATTTGTTTTCCATGTTCCATCGAACTCCAAATGGGGTATAATTGAAGCCGTGACAGGTGGACGGGATTTAGTGGAATTGGTAGGACGATGACAAGAATGATTGATACATGATGTAATAACAGGTACAGAATAAACCGACGTGCAATTTTGAAATAACTTGCAAGGGAAAGACGGTGTTAAAAAATTATATAACATTCTAGAGAAGTCGTGGAAGAGAGTGTTAGAGATGAGTTTGGCCGATTTGAAATCAAAGCTCGCTTTGAGCCTCAAAAATCTTGTGTCATCATCAGAGACCGAGCCCGATACTGGAAAGTAGAAAATTGTAATAAAATGTTTAAATTTTTCAGGATTAATTTTTTCATTTAAAAATCTCTTCTTGCAATAGAAATAAGTTTTAATGCGAAATACTCCGTCGTGAGAACATTTCTGATTTTCATGTCCCTGAAAATCTGCTTAAAATAGCAAATTATTTATTTACACCCAATCACTGGCAGAAATATGGAAAAGTGACAATTCTTAATTTTTTTAATTACCATTGAACGACTTTGGCAGAAAAACATACGAGTGCCGTTTTCTGTTTTTCATTTTCTCATTTCTGTTTTAAAGGCTTCAACCAGGAAGTAAAGATATAGGAGGGATATCCCACAGCTTCTTTATGTTACTAATACTGACTAGAAATGAGACGGGATCAGCCCGAGCCCGAAACACTCTTGAGTTTCATACCCAGGGTCCATACGGGGTCCTTGATTTTTCAGGGAAATCACCAGTATTTTCTTATTGAAAAACTCGTCAATTCGCGCGATTACATAAGGCTAGTTTTTTAATAAGAAAATACTGGTATTTCCCAGAAAATTCCAGGACCCCATACGAACCCTGTATACCAGGCTTCGGGCTCGGGCTTCAGGTGAAAATTTTATTTATTCAAGAAATTGGAAAAAGGGGGTGGGGTGGTATTTTATAAACAAAAATGTAATCTAAGTTACTTAAAGTGTTTTACAATCCTTTAAAAATCGGTTTGAAAGGGAATTGAATTGTTATTGATTCGATATAAAGAGAAATATTCTATTTGATTCTTAAGCCTTTAAACAGACAGTGTTAGTAACATAAAGAAGACGTGGGATATCCCCTATCTATCCTCGCTTTCAATTTAAAGTCCTTTTTCTCGAATTTGAAGAAAACAGAACTCATGTCTTTCTGCCATAGTTGTACAATGATATTTTAAAATGAAAAAGAAATGATGACTTTTGCAGGTTTCTGCCGTTAGTTGGGTATGAATAACAAATTTTCTATTTTAAACAGATTTTCGGGGACACTAAATTACGAAACGTCGTCATGAGGGAGTATTTAGGATTAATACTACTATGTAAAAAGAGATTTTTAAACAAAAAATTAATCTTGAAACAATTTTAAAATGTTATTAACAATTTTCTACTGTGTATTTTTGGTATCGGGTTCGGTTTCTGATGACACAAAATGTTTCTCTCGGGGCCGGATTTCAAATCGTCAAGTTTGGGCTACGAAGAAATGAGCCCGAACTTAACTTTACAAGGGTTAACAGCCTTTGTGCTATTATGGACGCAACAAACACACATATTTATTGTATGTGTATAAGAGTACACAGTGCATAAATATATATACACAATTTTACCTATGAATGGATGTATAGATGCACATTATATGTATACTTGCGAAAAAAAAATTGAAGAACAAAGTGTGACAAATTTTTATTTTAACTGCCAAGCCTACAAAAAATTAAACAATGTCCAAAAGTATCTTTATCGGTGAAAGTGCTTTATCAATATTTTGTTCGCAGCAGGTATATATTACTTATAATATATAAAGCCTTGTACCAGATAGATATAGAACCTGTATTTCATCCAGAATCTATGCTTACTATCCACGAATGCAAAATAGGCATTTCATAAAAAATTATAGAAGATTCATGAGCGCAAGATAAGGGGTCGGTGGGCGCAAATGTTCCTGCGCGTGTGTTTAGCGCCCCCTGGTCTACTGCATTCCCCACTAGTGTAGTGGGGCTATACTCAGGAATTTTTCTAGACGCGCAAATTACCCCTTTTTCTCAAGTAAAACTGCTCTCTAGCGTATACTTTTTTTTTTTTTTTTACGACTGAAAAATGCATAAAGCATACACGATTAAAAAAAAAATAAAAAATAAAAAATAAAAAAGGAACATTTTAGTTTAGGACTTTCCATCCTTACAACAAAAACCGGATGGGCTATCACGATCGAGTTGGCGGGAGAATAACTTCCAAACAGACAAAAAAATAACAGAGGCAGTGAAACGGTGCACTACGATTTACCGTGAAGTCATAATACACCTGCTACCTAATGCTGAACGGTTACGTGGAGTCAGCTGCTCCCGGCACCTTCCGTTGCATGCACCTGCCCGCGATTTTCTATCTCTGCATCCAAGGATGGAAACAAATCTCCATGTAGAGAGAAGTGCAACCTGATGAAATGCACGGAAATCGTGACATATCATGTGAAGTAAGCAAATATGCCTATCGAAAATAACACGACTGTTCTAAAATAACTAGAACAAAAGTCATCAGTTAGACGCTGAAATGAAAAAAAAAAAAATTAGTTTCCCCAAACAACTGCCGACAGCAAACATTTTAAATTAACAGAAACTACGACATAAGCTTCATCATAAGTCCTCCATTACATTTAAACACAAGCGTACAAACACCATATGTGATGGGATTTTCACAAGATGAGATTTCTGTTCATTTTAGTGTGTCTATTCATTTGATTAAGGGAGTCAAACTAATTCTTCTCGAATTTATAGCCATGTTTTTTTTTTTTCTCTTGATATGAAATTTTAATAAAAATGATTATGCTATACATATTTTTTCCTCTTCATTATCTAGATTCCCCAGCAAACTACGAGCGAGAACATAAATTTACAGATATCTGTCTGCCTGTAAATATACTTTCACCTTGAAGAGAGTATTGTTGTTGAGGAAACCGTCTGCCTGTAAATGTAATTTTCCCTTCAAGAGAGTCGTTGTAGAGGAGGAAATTAATAGTCTGTGTGTAAACGTAATTTCACTTTTAAGAGAGTGTTGTTTTTGAGAAAACTTTTTGCCTGTAAATGTAATTTCACCTTCAAGAGGGTCTTGTTGAAGAGGAGGAAACTGTCTGCCTTTAAATGTAATTTCCCCTTCAAGGGAGTCTTGTTGTAGAGGAGGAAACTAACAGTCTGTGTGTAAACGTAATTTCACTTTTAAGAGAGTGTTGTTTTTGAGAACACTTTTTGCCTGTAAATGTAATTTCACCTTCAAGAGAGTCTTCTTGTAGAGGAGAAAACTGTCTGTAAACGTAATTTCACTTTTAAGAGAGTGTTGTTTTTGAGGAAACTTGCCAGCCTGTAAATGTAATTTCACCTTTAAGAGAATGTTGTTGAGGAGGAAATTGTCTGAAATTTCATCTTCAAGAGTTTGGTGTTGATGGAAAAACTGCCTGCCTGTAAATTAACTTTCACCTTCAAGAGAGTGTTGTGGTAGGGGAAACATTTTCTTGATTCTAGTGAACTGTTGAACGATCGAAAAATACTAATGAACGAAAAGAAATATTTCCATTGGCTATGTCAATATGGTGAGCAACAAACTAAAACAGAATAATTTGGAAATTGTACGTCAAACGTGACAAATGAGGTGCTTTCGTACTATAACTAGTTTTATAAATATTCAGATCTTGGTGCAATAACTGTTATACTCTTATGCAAAAATGCATGAATACAAAATTCATTTTATGTGCAGATTTTCATATTATAGTTATTCATTTTATTTTATGAAATTAAATTTCAATACACTTTTACAAAAAATTAATTACAATTCTGTTGCATTAAAATTTTACTATAAATTTTACTACAAATATCCAATAAAAGACAATGTAAAAAAAATCATCGTTATTATTTCAGTGAAAAGAATTATATTGTCTGTTATTATGATATGATTAATTTCCGTAATAAAACAAGTACATTTTAAGAAGGCAACATTTTATCTTTTGGTGACATTTACTGAAAATTTCAATGGAAAACTTAAACCGAGCCCCGAAAATTTAGGAACTTGAAATTCATATTTAGACTCTTTTCCCATTTAATATCTATTTCTCCGGAAACAACTATCCAAATAACTGTCGGTAGATTATAGGATTGCTATAATTAAACAATTTCAGTATACAAATTCGGTTTTTAGATTCAGTAATACGGAAATGATATGCTCCATCTTAAATATAACGTAATTGTCATGGTAACCTAGAATCATTACCTATCATGGGATATCGTTGAATTAATTAAGTATCATAGGATTTAATAGAATTGAAAAACTTTTATTAATATATTTTTAAGTTTTGATTCGATTTTCATAAAATTTGAAACGACTCGACAAAATTATGCAACGATTATATATATTAAATTTCAAACAATTCGGTTGGGTGGTTTTTGCGCTATTATATGCGGACAGACGGGCGGACCAGACGACGACTATAGGTGCTACGTATTTATATAATTACGAATGCATCTAAAAAAAAAGAGGATTTATAAAATAACATTAAAAGGAAATACAAAAGAAACGGAAAAGATTGAAAAAGAAAATAATGATGTCAGCATATCTATTACTATTAGGTTACGAATGTCAATACCAATATACACTGCAAAAAATAATTGTTGATTTTACAGTATAAAACTGGCACCCCAGCTGCCAGTATTATACCGTAAAATTAACAGTATTAAACAGTAAAATAAGCAGTAATACGCAGCCGCTCAAGCCGTAATACGCTACCGCGCATGCGCGGCAGCATATTACGGCTTGAGCGGCAGCGTATTACTGCTTATTTTACTGTTTAATACTGTTAATTTTACGGTATAATACTGGCAGCTGGGGTGCCAGTTTTATACTGTAAAATCAACAATTATTTTTTGCAGTGTACTTTATTCGTGTGATTTTTTAGTCATTTAACAATCTAACTAAACAGGTTATCTTACTGACTATAAACAAATATGTTTAGTTAATTCTACGACCCTTTCCGAACCTGGAAGAGTATTTTGTATAACAATATCCCGTATAACCCAGAGGACATAGCTGTTTTTGCCAAACTCTTGTAGGATATAAACATAAAATAAGCTAAATAAGCATTTTTTGTCAGAACACACCGTGAAAGACAATTTTTAAACATATCAACATAAAAATAAGCACAGAAATATATCAATTAAAAATGATCGGCTTCTATCGGCTTTTTACACTCTTTTGGGGGTTCCGTACTTAAAAAGTAAAAACGGAACCGTTATAAGATCACTCTTGTGTCTGTCTGTCTGTCTGTCAGAGCCCTTTTTCTTATAAACTATGATACGTGGAAAGTTCAAACATGGGAGTGTTATAGAGCCTTTTGACCCACATATTTTCAGGTTATTAGCCATTCACAAATATGTTTAGGAAAAATTTAGGGGGCTAATTAAGTTACTTGAAAAAATGAGTTTTATTTTTGTATATCGTATGAAAAATCCCGTAATACCGAACTCAAAAATATATTTTTTTAAATTTTAGGTATTATATTTTGAGAGATCTCGTCGAAAATGCACTGAAAAAAATATGCCCCCCCCCCCCCACTCTATTTCCGAATCTATTGAAACTAAAATTATGAAAAAATTAGGGGTAGTTAGAAGTTTATTTAAACCTTGCAGCAAAACTACAGAGATTTTCCTAGGTAACATAATTTTGAGAAAAACGCAATTTTCCGTTCCACACAAACTTTACTTTTCGGACGATCAGAGTTGACGGGCGCTCGAGGTATCCATCGACGCTGAGTCATCCAAGGATAGTTGATAATGATTTTCGAAAACAATTGTCGGTAATTAGCCAAGATAGCAATTAAGTTACTTGAAAAAAAAATATTTTTATATATCGTGTAGGGTATCGTTCGAAAAATCTAGTAACATCGAACTCAAAAATATATTTGTTTTAATTTTAAGTGTTATATTTTCAAAGATATCGCCGAAAGTACTGTAAAAATATACTTCCCTTCCTATTTCCGAATCTACTAAAACTAAAATTATGAAAAAATTAGGGATAGTAGGAGTTTATTAATTAATAAATAGTAATTAATAAATTCAATGTAGGAACCCTTTGAGCGCGAGTTGTACTCGCACTTGACTGATATATTTAAACTTAATTTACTTCATGTATGTAAAGGTGGAATTTGTAAGAATTTTAGATTTTTTTACTCATTTCCTGATGTGCTAGAATTATAAAATACACTGCTGTGTCTCCGATGACAATACAACATTTCAATACTTCTAGAACTAAATTATAAATTAATTTAAAGGTATTTTTTCGCTAATAAGTATTTTTTTTTTTTTTAAATACACTTTAATTTAAAATGGAGAATTGAAACAATTTATTCTGTTTTTCGTCATGGGCTCTGGATCATTTAAGACCATTTTTAAACACGAGTGTAAAACGAAAATCTTAAATAAAATGTTTCCTATGGAGCAACTTCACGCTCTATAAAGAAAAACCATTTGTGTTTAATTATTTTGGTCTCTCGAAAAGAATAAATTTTATTATATTTTCAAAATCACCAGAAAAAAAAAGAAAAGAAAAAATAGTTAATTAAATTTGAAAATCCAGGAAGGGGCAATGGCTTCCCACTTCCTCTGATAGCGCCTATGTTCCTCCATAATGTTTAACAAATATTTTGGTTCAAGAACGATTTAATTAAGTATTGTTATGTACGAAAAACTGAAAACAGAGCTGTTAAAAATCTATTAAGACTAATCGTGCTGAAGTAAAAACTTTAACGATCCCGTTTATCACAAGTTATATTTCATGATTGACCACTAATCTGCTATTTCTGAAATATTCGGTGATTTTTTTCTCAATGTATCTCACGGATCTTATCTTTTTCTCTTTTTTATTACTCTACAAAAGTTTTCCAAAATGGCCCTTAAAATGATTTTGCAAAGATAATTTTCTTTTTTATGTAAGCAATGGAACATGTTTGTTACAGTTAGAATGTCTGTTTTATAAAAGATTATGATATATCCATAAAAATTATGAAAATCTGAAAATGTAGCTAATTTATATGAAATTTAATAAGCTTACAAATATGAAATCTGACTTCAATCGTTAAACGGAATAAAACTACTGTAAAAAGTTCTTCAAAACGGAACTTACAATGATTTTGGAAAGATATCCTTCTTTTTTATGTAAGTAATGGAACATGTTTGTTACAGTTAGAATGTCTGTTTTATAAAAGATTATGATATATCCATAAAAATTATGAAAATCAGAAAATGTAGCTAATTCATATGAAATTTAATAAGCTTTCAAATATGAAATCTGACTTTAATCGTTAACCGGAATAAAATTACTGTTAAAAGTTCTTCAAAACGGAATTTACAATGATTTTGTAAAGATATCTTTTTTTTTTTTTTTTTTTTAATGTAAGTAATGGAACAGGTTTGTTACAGTTAGAATGTCTGTTTTATAAAAGATTATGATATATCCATAAAAATTATGAAAATCAGAAAATGTAGCTAATTCATATTAAATTTAATAAGCTTACAAATATGAAATCTGACTTTAACCGTTAACCGGAATAAAACTACAGTAAAAAGTTCTTCAAAACGGAACTTACAATGATTTTGCAAATATTATCTTTCGTTTTTATGTAAGTAATGGAACATGTTTGTTACAGTTAGAATGTGTGTTTTATAAAAGAGTATGATATATCCATACAAATTATGAAAATCAGAAAATGTAGCTAATTCCTATGAAATTTAATAAGCTTAGAAATATGAAATATGACTTCAATCGTTAACCGGAATAAAACTATTGTATAAAAAGTTCTTCAAAACGGAACTTACAATGATTTTGCAATCTGTTTTATGTAAGTAATGGAACACGTTTGTTACAGTTAGAATGTCTGTTTTATAAAAGATTGTGATATATCCATAAAAATGTGATAAATGGTTCTACGAAAATCGGAAAATGTAGTCCATTGATATGAAACTTACAAGCTACAAATATGAAATCGGATTGACTTAATCGGAAAACTACTGTAAAAAGTCCTTCAAAATGGACCTTAAAATGGTTTCGCAAAGATAATTTTAATTTTTATGTGTGTAACGCAACATGTTTGTTACAGTTAGAATGTCTGTTTTATAAAACAAAATTGGAAAAATGCTTCTAAGAAAACCGGAAAAATATAACTAATGAGATAAAACCCCTAAAACAATTCAGTAAAGTTACAAATATGCAATCGCAATTAGATCATTAATCGTAATAAAAATATTGTTTAAAATTACAAAAGACATACGACCCATTTTTAGCTCACAACATAGTTATCTTTTTCCTTCTTTTTCTAAGATTTTGTCATTGTTTTCATAAAATTTAAAATTTAAATTTACTGGTTATATGATGCATTTAGGTTTGAAAATTGTTTAAATGTAGCTATTATACAAAATCTGAAATACAGTACTTAGCAAATTTTAATGTAATTAATGTTGACATTAAAAAATATCTTTTTTTTTTTTCGATAAGGGTTCAGAACATTAGTACGTTTTTTATACATGTTGCTAAATAACCAGCTCTTGTATAATATACTAGCAGGCTTTTTCCGCAATGCTGGTTGGTTTTTGCAAAAGAACCTTGAATCAAACGGAATATATCAGTGACTTTGACTTTGTGTTTTAAAGCAATATATATGGACCTTTACCTGAAATATCCTTCCGCATTGCTGAAACAATACGAACGCCATTGCGCTATTATATTATCTAATGAGTCAGACAACATTTGGGTTGTTAAGAACTAACTCTTTTAGTTGATCATTTACAGTAGGATTTGGTAAAGAACGATAGAGCGATATTCAATATACTAAAACCATCTCTTAAAAATTATCAAACAATGCAAGTCTCATCAAAATCAGTTCAGCAAAACTTTCTAAAATGGCTCATCTTTCACAATCGGGTTCACCTGATTATAGATCTTTCTCCCGTAGATCTATAACTAAGCAACGTAGAACAATGTGTTATATATTAAAACCTTCCCTGAAAAATTATCTAACAAATATTTCAAGTCCAATCGAAATCTATTCAGTAGAACTGAAGTTATAAGCGGCCGGAAGGAAATTTCCATTTGCATTTTATATATAGTAGATTTAAATTAGTCTTCAGACATAAAAAGAAAAAAGAAAAACAGATTTAATACCAGTAAATTTAGATTCTAAATTTAGTGAAAATAATCGGAACATCTTAGAAGGGGAAAAAAAAAATTATACTGCCTGGGGGGAAGAATGTGCTTTATCCATCCATCTCTCTCTCTCTCTCTCTCTCTCTCTCTCTCTCTCTCTCTCTCTCTCTCTATCTATCTTCTTTTTTCTTATGTGAAACTAAATGTGTAAATCTTGTATCTGAATGCTTCGTTCGACGCTTAAAATACATAAAAACTAAACACGAACATTATCGTAAATAACCGTGCGGTATTCTTTATACGCGATATATTTACTTTAGTCTTAAGGTATTTTGTATTATCATTTACCCGTTTATGGTAATTATGCCTAATTAATGCAACAAATTATAACAAAAACGGACAGATTTTCGCACTTCTGACTCCGGCGAAAATGTTTACTTATAAGGTAATGAGCCGAAAACAGGTTTATATGTTAACGCATCAAAATGGGATGCATTAAGAAATGTAAATTAAAACTTCAGAACTTGCTTAAGTAGTTTCGCAAGCAGTAATCCATCTTTTATAAATATTTTAGATTCAGCCAAAAGGGACAGTCAAAATAATATCTCTGATTCTTATAACCTCTGGTGTATTTGCGAGATTGACTGCGGTAGAAGATGAACGAATGTTTCATGACTGATATGTATTATTATGTAGCCCATAAAATGGTAATTTAAAATAAATTGTTTAACAAACAGGTATGGAATGACAAATAATAATGATAGTATGAATAAAAAAAAGTTCTGCATTTCAGTCGCCTTTCAAATGAAACAAAAAGAATGTATATATTGGCATTTACATTGAGGCATTATTTATAACGTGCGTTCGTAATTATATAAATACGTAGAACCTATAATCGTCGTCTGGCTAGTAATTTGCAATAACAACTGCATCTCTTATTTTGCCAATACATTTCACTGTAATATTCTGTCTTCTTTTTTCGTAGCAAGAAGTTGTTCAAAACATCATTAAATTTTCGATTCCTAAAGCTTTTTAATGACGATCACTACATTTGTGCCACCTAAAATAACTTTCACCAATGAAGTTGAAATCCGAATTATTTTTCTCTTTTCCCAAGTAAGATGAAATAGAAATAACACAGTTCTTCCCGAAATGCGTGGGTTGTATAAGCTTTACGAAGATATTTCTTATTTTTAGTGCTCCTATAATGACGACAATTGTTGTACACAAATTATTATTTATTATTATTAGATTTTCACTCGTAAACTACCAAAATAGGATTCATTAACAATTTCGATTTTATTTTCTTTTTTAATAGTTTTAGGGGAAAACTACTTTATGTTAAAAAAATAAATAAAAGTAGCTACGTAAGGACTGAAACCTAACTATATAGGCTAAGGAAGAAATAATTTTTTAAGAGATTTGGAAAATGTCATGTTACAACAGAATTAAATAAATATAACAACTTTCCATTTAAAAAAAAAATCAAATGATTGGTTTGAACAAATAGTAAAGCCCCTATTTTTAAATGCAAAAAAAAAAAAAAAAAAAAAAAAAAAAAAAAAAAAAAAAAAGTCCTTCCGGCCTGTACCGGGAGGAAAAGGTAGCTTTCCTATATCTTCGTTTTAAAATTTTAGTTAATGTTACACGAAAACAGCAAGTTAAAATGCAAAGAAAACGTTTACAAAGGATTCGTTAATACTGAATCTGAATAAGAAATTCGCCAAATTATTGAGCAATAGCCAAATTGGCTTCATTTATGAAGACTTATTTTGGTCGCCAAATTTGGCGATATTTCACCAAATGTCGCCAATTTTGGCGAGAATTTGGCGCTAACGGATATGAATATATAGTTTTATGCGTATGATTGGTAAAATTAATACAACAATGAAAATTTTTGTAATGTGCTGTCTTGTTTCAAAATGTCAGCCACCCTAGAATTTCAAACTGCTCTATCTCAGCCATTTTTTAAGATAGAGGTAAACCCAAAAATGCTCTGGAACACTCGCATCAAGGCCTAACACTTAATTAAAAAATAAATTTTAATTTTTAACTTTTTTGTATATTTATTTTAGTTTTAAATTTTTAAATGGCCGCCATCTTGAAACAAAATGGCGGACCAAGCTGGCCAACGAGCTCGGTCGAGACATTGGTGAGCTTAATACACACAATTAGTTTCATCAAAATTGATTTATAAATACGAGCGTTATCGTATGACATAGGTCATATATATATATATATATATATATATATATATATATATATATATATATATATATATATATATATAAATCAACATTTGAACGCAGGGTGGTTTTGGGGTCATGATCGGTGAAAATATATCGAAATTTTCCGGAACTGCTTTCCTCCGAACGGCTGCAATAGGTAGCTTTATACTTTTTTGTATTGAAAGCTACCTAAAACATTTCAAATAAAAAACGACAGTGTAGCTTTAAGCTATTTCTCTATTTTTTACTAAATACATTGCTTTCAACTGCTATGATTTTTTTTTTACCCATATTTCTAAACAGTAATCTTAGCCTCATTAAATCAAAGATTTATGAGATTAAATAAGTCGATGATTACTACTCGAAAACAGTGGTGCCAAAAAAATGGAAGCACTTGGC
Source organism: Maratus michaelseni (assembly GCA_963931845.1). Classification (NCBI taxonomy): domain Eukaryota; kingdom Metazoa; phylum Arthropoda; class Arachnida; order Araneae; family Salticidae; genus Maratus; species Maratus michaelseni. The sequence goes on from OZ007595.1 coordinate 125,164,678, forward strand.
AGCTATGTAAATGCTGAAGCATAAATGAAGTCATAATAATAAATGTAAAGACATATACTACAATTACTACATGCAAATAATAACAAAAGTACTTCTGAAAACAAAATAATAGTAAATATAAAGACAATGTTCTATTATTAGGACGCTGTAATGTGGAATCACATATAAATACATTTTTTTTAAAACTTTCCTTATTTATTAGCTGGTTAAATTTTTCTGCTAAATATAACTCAATTAGAAAAATGTCAATTCGTATCATATCTTTACCAATCAGTATGATTGAGTTAAAAATAATAAAAGTGTATTTTTAGTTTAGTTTTACGCGTTCCAGCAACATTCATTATTAACGTCCGGCTTGGCATTTTGGATAAAAATACAACGGGCTGGTAGCCCATTTGAACTTTGAAAGTCTGTAGATATAAAAGCCTAACTGATATTCCGCATAACTCAAGTGCTTTGACGTTATTCGCTAATTGCGCCCCCCCCCCCCCCCCCCCGAAGATTAAACGGCAGTTTTCGAACATTTTCATTTTTCAGTTCCTTTACCTTTTGATTGTTCTGCGATCTGTATGTGAAAACAGATTTCTCGGATGTCATACGTAGATATCTTGCCTGGATACTTCGCTGGTTGTGAACTGTATACAGTAATACTCAAGAATACTTAATTAAATTTTACTAATGAAAAATCTATCATCTCGTTATTAGAAAATTTGAACCTGTGGATTATTTATATTTCAATGCAGGAAGAATTTGTGAATTTCATGGTTTGCAACGTAATAAATCTTTTCTATGTATTTAAGACACGAAAAGCTTAAAAATCGGCATATCATGCATAACAAATGGCTTACAGAAAAAAAAAAGCAAGAAAAAAAACTATTTTTACTAAAATTTGAATTATTGACTAGAAAAGCAATAAAAGACAAGCAGTGAAAATGAAATCTTGCTCATATCATTGGAGTTCTCTTATACAAGCGGTCAAGTGAATAAAGCAAATTCACGGGTGCTCCATTATAATGACATACAGGCTCAACTAAGGCAATTATACAGTACAATATCCAGAAAATGCCTTGCAAAAAGAAACATAAAAAGGTCCACATTCCATAAGTATAATCCTTATTCATGTAAAATCTCGGCTCAACTTCCCCCCCCCCCCCACCTTAACTGCAAAAAAAAAAAATCATTTTAAGGATATTTTGGAAACGGCGGGATGGAACAAAGCCGAGCGCAAACATGGTAGGTTCAGATAAGAAATTCCTAAACAAAATAAAGGAAAACAGAATGACGAAAAAAAAAATTGCAAAATAGGAAAATTACCCCATAGAAAAATGTGTGAATAAGAGAGATCACTAGCATAGTAATCCGGGTTACGTCACAGCATTCCGACATCCCTCACGTGACAGCGCGCAGGGATGTCACGACCCCGAATCTTCCGACCGAAACACTGCACGTGCGCGCTTCCAACAGCTTTTTTTAGCATCACCAGTTTTGTTTTGTTTTTTGGTTCACTTCGCTTTTCTTTCAGTCTCCCTCTCTCCACAGCATCCATGATAAAAAAAAAAGTGCAATTGACCTTCGCCAGCGACTTCGTGAGAAGCGCTTTTTTTCCTCACGACTAAGTAATCTTTCAGATCCTGATCACCCTCTCTCTTTTACTTTTCTTTCATCCCCATGCTCTACATACTAAACTTCTCTCTTCATGGATATTCTACTCACCGCATAAGAAACAAACAATGATGCTGGAGGTTTTTAAAATAACTTAACTAAGAGCAGAACGTCCGCTTGCAGGTCAATGCAATTTCAAATTTCTCTATTCAGTGTTAAACTTATGGACACGGACAGGGCCTGATTACCGCAGGGGCAAATGGGGCAGCTGCCCCGGGACCCCATCTCAAGGGGGCCCCCAAATGACAAATTTTCGTAGCCCAATGTTTATGTTCCTGTATATAAGAAAAAATGAAAAAAAATAGAAAAAAAAACTTTTTCATTCTCTTTATATAAGATCTATGATTTTCGAGATCTACAATCAGCTGATCAACCATTGTACTTAAACTGGAGGTCAGGGTAGTTCTACCAATCAGAACTGCCTATTTGTTATGTGTGACCTCCAGCATGACGACGTCAATTGCAACTGCCCTATTCGCGATTCTAGCCCCAGAGTTTATTCTCGAAGTGCTCTAATATGCTACCTGGTGGCAGATGTTCTAAATATTTATTCCAGTTACAGTGAGCTAATCAGAATGCATTCAGCGAAGGTAAAGAAACTGTTCAGCGAATCATAATAAGGTAAATTATGCACCATTATTATTAATTTCAGCGCCCCCTTGCAGGGGATTTGAAACCCGTACTACGTAGAAAATACTACGTAGAAACCTTTCCCTCTCTCTCTCTGTCGCTACGTAAATCACTTCTTTTCTCCATCGATTTTCCCTCATTCACTAACCGCCACGGTAATTTAACTGCAACTGTGCCGTGTTTATGTGTTTACATTTTGTTGTTATCTAACCTGTGTATCTAACGCACGTGTATTACCTCGTTTGGTGCTCTAGCTGCAAAGGAATACAGATTTTATGAAGTTTTTTTATCTTTTTATCGTACATTAATCAATGCTAAATTCCTATATGTGCATACATCATGCAGCGAAATTACTTGTCCGGTGCAGCAAAAAGAAAATCGAAAAGATCTCATGAAGAACAAGCTAAGAAAATGAAAAAGATGATGCTAGAATACACGAAGAAAAATTCCGGTGAAAAAGAAATGGATAAAAGCAGTGATAAACTACCTGAAGAAATAGATAATTCGAAAAATATCAGTGGTGATAAAGATTATTTTCAAGAAGAGGTGATGAAAACAATAGAAAATGTAATGACAACCGATGATTCATTGAGTGTGAGTTCAGGTTACAATTCTGATCCAGTATCATGGAACATGGTTTCACCGAACATGATTGAACATTTTATTAACAATCTGCCGCAGCAAAATATGGAACTGTTGAGTAAAACTGAAAAAATTATTTCTGGTTGTAAAAAATTATTTCTGGTTTATATACTGTCTTGTTACCTGGTGTGAAGAATAAAACGACTGATTTTTAATATTTAAATTATACTTTTTAATACAATATTTTTCTGAATAGAATATTTATGAGAGAGTAATCAGTTTTTCTGTGTTAATACTGAAAATAGCTGACAAGTAAGTGAAGTATATGTGTGTTTGCAGGTGTCGATGCAGGGTTTTTTTCCTTTTTATTTTGTGAAAAGTAAAGGTTACTTTTATGAAAAATAACATTTTATACCAAAAGTTGAAATCCAGTTACTCAAATTTGAAATAAGCATTTATTAACAAAAACTTTTTAAAATCCTTTTGCTGCAGCTTTCATCTCTGGTGAACTTGTTTGTTTAAAAAATACACATTTTAAAACATCACAAAAAGTAAATTGTGAGTTTTTATGGAATATAATTTTGTGAAAGGGCCTATTTTATTAAAAGGAATTTTGTGAAGAAGTTCCAAATTTTGCCTGGATCAACCTTTGATTTGTAAACATTGGTAAAGTCATTCGTGCTTTGGTAAAAGAAGACAAAATGCCTGAATAGTTTTTTTTTATTGCTATCTAAAATGGTTTCTTGCAAATGACTAAAATATTAACGATGAATTTTTGTGTCTTATGTAGCATAATCTTATTTGATTGGGAAAGTTTCAGCCCAATCCAACTAGTAGAAGCCAAGATATCAAATCAGAATGTATAGTTTTAAATTTGTTCTATAATTTCAAAAATTATAATGTATAAAAACACTTTATATGTGCAATGGGTACTTTTTCATTAGCCGGGCGCCAGTTAAAGGGCAAAACTGGGAAATTTCATTAGTGGCCAGTAGTAGCAGTTTTATAAGTGGCCACTTAAAGTTCTAAACACTAAACTTTTATTAAAATTTCAATTAGTATTAATCTAAAAGTAAATAGCCAAAATAAAAAATGTGTTATAAACATATTTCAACCAGCAAAAATAAAATCTTTGATGAAATGCAAACAAATTTTTACTCTTTCCTTGTAAGAAAGTGGCCCGTAGCTGGTGGCTAGTGCTAATTTTGTCCTTTAACACCAGTGATATATATACATATATTTATATGTAATATACACATGTGTATATATATGTATGTATATGTATATATATCACTGGTGCTCCGCTAATGGAAAAATACTGTGTAATGTTATCGTAGCAAAAATATTGCATATGAAAATTTTGCTATGGGGGCCCCCAAAAATTGAAGTCTGCCCCGGGCCCCAAATGAGCTTAGTCGGGCCCTGGACACGGAATGCATTCGTAATTTTTCAAATTCCTCATTCAAAAATTAAAATTTCCTTTTTTTTTTGTATACTCTTCTTCTTCTTATTATTATTTTTTCTTTTTTTTTTCTCTATCTAATTAGGAAAATATCTCTGAAATGTGGATTTAGCATTAGATAGTAGGATTTAAAATTTGACTGATAGTGAGCATTCAATCTGCAAGTCATTCAGACTTCTGATTTCCATTCTTTATTACTAAGTCTTGCATCGGATTGGGTAACCAAATTTTACATTGATTACGGATCCGATATACTTTTTTGGGATTAGAAACAGTCAGTTTTGGGTTGAATTTTGGTTCTCGTGGATTGGGTTCGGATGTACCTGATTTTTTAAAAGAAAGTCCAAATTCAGAATATTTTTTCGGTTCTCTTTTCTTTCAGTATTCAGTCCCTCTGTCTCTCCTCAGAATCCATGATAAAAAAAAAGTGCAATTGACCGTCGCCTGCGACTTCGTGAGATGCGCTTTTTTTCCTCCCGACTAAGTAATCTTTCAGATCTTGATCACCCTCTCTCTTTTACTGCTCTTTCATCCCCATGCTCTACATACTAAACTTCTCTCTTCATGGATATTCTACTCACTGCATAAGAAACAAACAAACAATGATGCAGGAGGTTTTTTTAAATAACTAAGAGCAGAACGTACGCTTGCAGATGAATGCAATTTCAAATTCCCCTATTCAGGGTTAAAATTATGGACACGGAATGCATAATGCATTCCTTATTTTTCAAATTCCTCATTCAAAAATTAAATTTTCCATTTTTTTTCTACATACTCTTTTTTTTTTTTGGCTATCTAATTAACAATCTATCTCTAAAATGTGGATTTAGCATTAGATAGTGCGATTTAAAATTTGACTGATGGTGAGCATTCAGTCTGCAAGTCTAGACTTCTGATTTCCATTATTTATTACAGAGTCCTGCATCGGATTGGGTAACAAAATTTTACATTGATTATGGATCCGATATATTTTTTGGAAGGTGGGGGGGGGGGATAAGGGTCAGTTTTGGGGGGTTCGGGATCTGCTGTACCTGATTTTTTAAAAGAAAGTCCAAATCCAGAATATTATATTTTGCTTCTCTTTTCTTCCAGTATCCACTGCGCAGCATCCGTGATAAAAAACCTTCGCCTGCAACTTCGTGAGAAGTGCTTTTTTTCCCTCCCGACTAAATCTTTCAGATCCTGATCACCCTCTCTCTCTTTCACTTCTCTTTCATCCCACGTACTAAATTTCTCTCTCTTCATGGATATTCTATTCACTGTACAAGAAACAAACAACGATACAGGAGGTTTTTAAATAACTAAGAGCAGAATTTTGAAATGGACTTGCAGGACAATGAGATTTCAAATCTCTCTACGCAGTGTTAAACTTATAGACACGGAGTGCATTCGTAATTTTCAAATTTCTCCATTCAAAAATTTAAAAAAATTTCATTTCCTTTAGACTCTTCTTAAAGTAATTTTTTTCCCTATCTAATTAACGAAATATCCTTAAAATAGGGATTTAACATTGGATATAAGGATTTTAAATTTGACTAATGGTGAGCATTCAGTCTGCAAGTCATTCAGATTTCCATGCTTCATTACAAAGCCCTGAATCGGATTGGGTAACCAAATCTTACGTTAATTTCGGATCGGGTAATTTATTATTATTATTATTATTATTATTATTATTATTATTTAACTATATGTAATTTTTGGTTGAAATTTGGTTCTCGCGGTCGGGTTAGAGTGTACCCAATTTTTAAAAGGAAAGTCTAAGTCCAGAATATTATTTCGCTTCTCTTTTCTTCCAGTCCTTCCCTCTCGCCGCAGCATCGATGATTTAAAAAAAAAAAAAAAAGTGCAATGGGGAAGTTGCACTCACTTTAGATTATGCATTCTTTTATGTTTAATTGATGAAGTCAACTCTACCTACCTCAAAACTTAACTCGGAATCGCAAAAATAATTAAAACTATGTAGTTATTGGAGTTTTAAACTCCGCTAAAAGCAAAACAAAACCACGTGATCGGAAAACGCGACGGGATTGGTTTGACGTCACTACACATGAAACGGGGAATTCTGCTTAGAGCCGTGTGCTCGCAGGCTGTTTTATATTGCTTTCTATGTACTATAAACATCTTTTAAAGACTCGTTTACACAAAAACAAAAACAAAAATTAAAGACAAAATATTATTTTATCATATCTAAATATAATGCACTATTAATTTATACATTTGCATTAATTTTCATTTACAAAAGTGTTGAAGTTGGTCGGATTCGAAAAATACAAAATTATGTCTTTCGGAAATAGTTTTTTAATTTTTAAATTCGAATTTGCTTTTAGGACAGAAAAACTGCATTTCATGTGGGTAAAAATACAGGAAGCTAAAGCTAAAAGGCACGTATATTGTTCACTTACTCTGATTTATTTAAATGAAATAAGAACTTCTTTAATTGAAATAAGATACTTTTATTACACTGATTTACTGAATAAAAATTTTAATTAAATACTGACAATAATAATTGTGTTTTCACTCTTCAGAAAAAAAAAAATTACTGCAGCATACGTGAGTAAATTTATCACTATTGCCTTTTATTTTCTCTTTTTATGTACTTACTTAAAAATAAGTATTAAATTAAATAAATTTTTTAAATATACATCTTTTATAAGCATCCAATGTTTATTTTGATAATCACGCCTCCTTTTATGATTGGAATTCGTGATTTTTCAAAAAATGCCCAATATAATACTATAATTTGGCGTGGACACCGAAGCTTAATGGGATTTTTTTTTTTTTTTTTTTTTTTTTACGCTTGGTAGAAAATGAGAGCTAATAAACTTATTAAAATAAATGTATAATCTTTGCTTTTCTTCTGTTTTAAGGTATGGAAAGAGGAAAGAAAAAAAAAACATTATTTAAACTATCTTTTTAGGATTGCTAAATTGATTTCTCAACGTATAATCATAATTCAATTAATATAGAAAAGTGTAAAAATAATTTAATTATCGTTTTATTATTATTTGCTTACGTTTAATTTTTGAATGTATGCAGTACTTTTTGTTTGTTTGAAATATAATTTATCAGAATGTCCTATTTTTAGATTTATCAGGTTCTAAAAATTTTATATCTTTATTTTTCTCAATGTTCTAACTTTCGTAAAAAATAAAAATAATGACAATATTTAAAAATCTTGTTAAAGAAAGCAGAATCTTAATTTTGAAAATAAGCATTATACTGCACAAAGCTTTTTTAAAACAGAGTGAGATGTGCTGAGAATTTGAATATGTTGTTGAAGTAGAGCCCACTTTTTTCACTTTTGAAAACAGCCATCTCATTACACATAAATTTTTTATAGTGACATATAAAGAAATCAAGATATATTATCATACAAGGTTTATTCTTTGTTTGAACAATGCATTAGTATCATAAGGGCAGGGCATTTTGTTGAGAGATATGCTATAACATCACAATGGTTTTTAAATTCAATTCACAGGTAAGGCATGAATTTGCATGATTAATTTTTTTAATTATTTGGAAGGTATGTATTATATATTAATTTAGCAACAAAAATTTAACATAGAACAAAAGAATAAAGAAAAACATTTATAGATCATGAACGGAAATTCAAACATACTACCATTCTTTTAATGTTTAAAATGTTAATAACAGCAATAAAATTTAAATATAGATAACATTTCTTCAAATATATTTAGAATTATTATATTTCTGCATAATATTTATCTTTTGGCGTTTTTAATTTCCGTAGAAATATTGTTAATTTATAACAAAAATAAAACAGATAATTTTTAAACTAAACATAATCTCTATTCTGCAAAGTTCTATAAAGCATAAAACCTTCAATCCCACATTCTGAAAATATCGCAAAACTGACAGTATTTAAAATAATTACTTGATTGTTTTGCCTGTGTGTAGTGTAGGCCAGATATCTGTTTAGGAAAAAATTGAGTCCTTTAAAGGACCCTTCACAAAATTTTTCATATTAAAACAGGAACCTTCACAATACATTCCACCTTAAAACAAGACCCTTCACAAAATTTTTTGTCTTAAAAATAGACCTTTCACGATTTTTTTCCATCTCCAAACTAAACCTTTTACAAATTTAATTATTTAAAAGAAAAATCTGACCTGACACAAAACAACTGAATCCGTTAAAGAATCTATTTATGTAGCTTTTACATATATAAAGGATCTTGTCAAAAATTCATAAACAAGAAACTGAATATAACAGTTATTTCAAATTCACAAAATTATAATTAGTTTTTACACAAATATGAAATACTTTTCACAATTTCACACAAAAAGAACCCTGTGAGAAAAATCTGGATAGGTCCCTGGAAACATTTTTTGAAAAATTATTAAACTTTTCTCGTGTATATTTATATAAAAATTCTGTAAGCCTGTCTTAAAGCTATCTTAGCACATTTCGCTCTTTCTAATAACTTTAGCTGTTTTTCAAATATTCAAAACAGTTTATTTAATAATTAAAGAGATAAAACATATAGTGAAACCAAGCAAAATTCATAATTTAAGTATAAAATATAAATACAAAAACCCTTTTATAAGTTGACTCCACCCTCCCTAATGAAATAAGTCCTAGTAATTTGTTATACTAATCATTTTTAAGAAAAAAACGAAATAGTCCAGCGTAAAGCAAGCCGTCCCCATAGGAAATAACAGGGAGAAATACAGCGAGGGTTTGTTTACATGTGTAGTGACGTCAGAACAGCTTTCGTCACGTGACGTGGCTTTTTCCCGCCACGGTAAAAACTGCGTTTTAAAAGTTAATTTAATGAATTATACAAGTTTCAAATATATGTAAAAATGGTATCAAAATGTTCGTATTTTTACACTCTATCAGATGCAAGTTAAATTGAAAAACGTGCAATTTCCCCTTCGTCACCTTCGTCTGCGACTTTGTGAGAAGCACGTTTTCCCTTCAAATAACACTAATTGAATCTAGGTCTGTTTCGAAAATATATAATTAATCTATATTAATAAACATTGTATTTACATTACTATTCGAAGATATAATCATCTGCAGACTTTTAGAATTGAATTGAAACATCCAAATCTGGCAATTCAAGGATTTAGTTCAAAAGTAAACAAATATTATAAATTAAATCCGAAAAGAAAATTTCTACACACTAAATCCTTGCTTATCTCCCAGTATGGGAATCTACCAGCGCAAAGTAAGTAAACAGGCTTCTGTAGCCTTGTATCCACTGCCAAGATAAGTGTGCCCCAAGATTAGTTCCTGATCACTCTCTCTCTCTCTTTTACCCCATACTCAGTATATTTCTCGCTTCGCAGATATTCTGTCGAGTACAAGAAACAACGAAGGAGTAGGCTCTTTAAATAAGTAAGAGCAGAGCAGAGCTTCGAAATTTTAAGGTAGCATGTTATACAGATTTCTGGATTTCCATACTTCATATTAGAGTTCTGCATCGTATCGGGTAACTCAACTTCATCTAAACCTGACCAGACCATTGGGTCATGGTAACTCATTTTTTCGGTTGTGGGTAGGTTTTGGGTTGAATTCCGATTCTTGTAGGTCATCTTTGAGTATAAACGATTTTTAAAAAGAAAGTTCAGAATATTGCTTCACATAAAATGTATGTATTGTATTATTTCCTAAGCAATTTGGTCATATACAGTGAACTGCCGTTAGAGCGGACTTCCAAGGTCGGCCATTTTTCGTTGGCAATAACCGAAGTCCGTATTAAGCGATGTAAACATTTCAATGTTAAAAAATAAATCCCTTGCGTTCAATTTATTGAATTCAGTTTTTGAAAGAAATGAAATAGTTTACAATTTTATACTAAAAGAAGCAATATTTTCTTTAATTTAGTTCCTTTTAATAAAAGATGCATGCTTTAATTAAAGAAAAACTAATTACTCAGGGCAAACAAAATATGCAAATAAATTGCCAAACTTACATAATTTAACATTAAGTATACCAACAACCGGTCAATTTGACTGGTCACCAAATGAAAATAGGGCGATTCGAACCAGGAATTTCTTCATAAAATAAATATAATATAAATTACACAGAAAGAAGTTAAATAATTTTAAATAAAAATTGTGGTGTAAAATGAATTTTTTTTTTTTTTTTTTTTTTTTTTTTTTTTTATGAAACTTGAATAAAATTCCTAGTGTATTTGTGTTAAAGTAATAAATGACTTTTCTTTAAATAAGTGATCTTTCGACCTCATCCATTTCTAATTTTGCAACACACTCAAAAATGTGTTCTATTACATCACATTTTGATCGATAATATAATAAATATAATTACAAAATATGTAATTAATCGATAAATAGCCGACTGCATTGTTTGAACCTCTCATATTGTTAGATAGTGGAATGCTATTTTTCTCTTCATCAGTGTCACTAACATTTTTTTTTTTTCATCTCCCAATAAAAGATGTAGCCCCAAAGTTGCTTTTGAAAAAAATATATATGTTGTACAAAAAACAGAGTGTCTGATTCTGCCCAGCAGATTTGTGAAAAATTTGTCCACATTATCCGATATCTTATATAGTACGCATTAAGCTAAGTCCTTAACATTAAGTACAAATAGAAAATGGTGGTGGAATAAGAAACCCGTCATGAGAAAATTAAAGGTGTCCGCAAACAAGTAGATGATTTTAAAGATAAATCCGAAGTAAATTGTTATGTAGATTCAAATTTAAAAAACGGAAACAGAAGTTGAGAAAAAATAAACCTTATAATAGAAAAAAAAATTTTTAGAAGAAAGTAAAAATAGGTTTGACATTTATTCCGAAGATGAAACAGACTATAACAATCATGACGATTTTGACAAATACTATATCGATCCTGACAAATCCTTTAATTGTGAAGAAGCTCCGATATCCCGAAGAAATGGAATAATTTAAGCTATTTGTAATTATGGAATGTGATGAAAAAATGAAAGAAAAATGGAGAAAAGAAAAAAAGAGAAAAAGAAAAAAAAAGAGACACGATTTTTAGGACGGTAAAGCTGTAACGACGAATTTTGTGGATTTTTTTTTTCTTGACTCTAACGACGAATTTTGGGTGTTTTGAATTCTTGACTCTTAAGACGTAGTTTAAAAGTGTTTATTTTGAATATGTTTTCGAAAATAATTGTTGCATTTGTGAATAATCATTGGTCGATTACATAACGAACTGCCTCCTGAAACTGAAACAGAAAATGATTATAAACTGTGTTTGAATTATTTTGTTTAAAAATATATATATATACATATATATTGCTGCTAGTTGTTTTTGTTATCTTTTCAGATTACCAGTCTTTAAATCCCTTGCCAGCGGCTGGCTGAGGCTAAGGCTCCTATTATAGGAGCTCTAGCTGACGCCAGCCGAATTATCATGATGAAGAAAAAGGTTGGAGAGAGCCTTACAGTCTTCTCTGTAGATGGCAGCACTACGGCTTCCGAGAGGGGTCCCTATCTTGACACGTCACGACCATAGTAATAGAATATCTCAGGTAGGGGAACGCCGTGTTACGGTTTTCATTCCAAAATGAAGTTTGGTGATGCCCAGTAATCAAGTACTGGCCGGAACGCCATCTATTGTCTGTATTTTAAATTAAAATCGAGCACCTTTTTTTCAGTATCACTTTTTTAAAGCTGTATTTAAAAAGAAATGCTGCGTTGTTTTTTTATCGAGTTTTTTTAATTAAAAAATAAACACAAAACATGAACTATTTTAAGAATTTGTGAAATATTTATAATAAGTTTTACAAACTGCAAATAATATATTTTTTTCCAACTGTATTATTAAAAAAGGCGCAAAAAATATTAATTCTTATTTAAGACAAGCCTAAAACACACTTAATGTTTTTTCTTTTAAATTTTATTGTACTCAGATAATTTAAAGTAATTAAGACAGTATCTAGATAAAAATTGTGGACACGATTTATTTAGTTATATAGATTATTCAGTTTAATTTTCATAAATATTTCATGGATTAACTTTTTTTCTAATTAAAATAAATCCTGCAATGTTTCTATATGCGTTTTTTAAAAATTATTATTTAAAAAAAATAAAAGCATGAAAAAAAGAATTATTCAGTTTAAGTATTTGATAAATATTCATAATAAATTTTACAAACTACAAAAAACTAAAAATTATTTTTTTTTCCCCCAGCTGTACGAGAAAAAAAATAATTTCTATTCAAGACAAATCCTGAAGCAAAGTTTATTTTATTTTATTTTATTCTATTTTATTTTATTTTTAAGTTTACTGCACTGAGCAAACTAGTTAATGTCTACTTATATCTCCCTGGTCATGACGAGAAAAAGACGCAAGATGGAATCGGCCGGTTTAAGATGATTATTCTCAAGATGAATCGTTATTCTTGTACATAAACCTGATCTGTAAATAATCATTCTTTTCAATGTATTATTTAATTAATATGTGTGAAGCCTTAATATTCTTTGCCGTGCCTGTATACCTGTGTGTGTTTGTGTTTGAAAATTTGCAACCAGACTGTCCGTCAAATTGGAATTTTAATAGTGGTTTTGATGTTTTGGAATGAAATTTGTTTTTACGGATGATATCCTTTTACAGAAGAGCGAAGTTCAGAGACAGTTTAATTTACTTTTACTGATAACGTGAGTAAGGACCCAGTTTTCTAGGAATATATAAATCTTGTTAAAATGATCCCTGATTACGATCACCAAAATATCACTTCTATTCTGTGGGCAAATTTGAGAGTGTGCTTTAAATGATACAGAATAGTGAAAATTGATTTTATAACGATTTTAGACAAACTCTCCCTGCAACGATAAAAATTACTCAACATTTTTTTTTTTTTTTTTTTTTTTTATGATATTATTGCTCACGTAATGTGTAGGAAGACGCAATAGAAAAAGAAAAGAACAGCGTTATTTGGAGAAGAACTCGTTTCATTAGAATTCATTCGTATGACTCAGCCACAACGGGGAGTAAATTACTTTTGTATCGTAGAATCAAAACCACGAGAAAGAAATAGAGGAGAAAGAATGAAGAAACACATGGTATAAACTGTCGTGAATGCATCGAGGAGGAGTTTAGAGGTTTTATGTGTCATGGTAATACGTGCCGCGTCGGAGAGGAAAAAAAAAACTCTCAGTCAGACGATTTTAAATTGGGCGTCTGAATGATCTTTCTTTCAGTGTTATTTCAGTTCTTTTATTATTGCAATCACGCTGTGAATATTACGTTTAAGAAACAGTTTTTAGCAACGTCTGATTTTCTTGTCATTTTTTTCGTATTTTTTTATGACAGAAAATAGTAACGAAGAAAAGATACTACTTCAATTCTCCTTTTACTTACCCATCATACGTAGTCTAGGGTAAGTCTTGTAATCGTTTTGAAAATCGAAAAATTTTTTTTGACGGATTTACACGTTTCAGACACTGGAGATTCCGAAAAACATATTTTTAGAAAAAAAAATTTTGCCGTCCGTCTGTGTGTCTGTGTGTCTGTAAACGCTCTATCTCCCGAAAAAATTGAGATAGAGACTTGCAATTTGGTATGTACGTAGTATGTAATAATGGGAAGAAGCCTATTTCATTTCAATAACCTCAATTAACCGGAACATTTTTTTTCGGACTCTCGAAATATTCGTTCTGATGAAAGGTATATAAAAATTTTCGAAATTGTTTATTTTAAGAAATAAATATAAAATACAATAAAAAAACATAAATTTTGCATAAAGCATGAAGTCGATCGGATAATTAGTTGCCGAGATATTTGTAATCCTATTTTCCACACTCTTCGATTTTTCATGACCCTGTATTTCATCCAAATTTCACTTCAAAGATATATTTTAATTGGAAATTTGACGCTTAATCAGATGCAATAAACCGCTAGTTAATAGGATTATTATTTTTGGAGTTATAAGGATGTTTTTTTCAAGCAATTCAGTAATCGAGCCTTTAAAGTCTGTGACGTCATCAAGACATGATTTTATTTGAATTGCAATGCACTTTATAAGTAGTTTACACATTTTTATTTTAATACTTTACATTATGCATATCCATGATGGGTAAGTATTACGGTGACCCCCAACGACTAGTTTCTAAAGTAGTTATAAAAGTCATTTGGTCCTTCTTTTCGTCTGCTTCTTTTCTATGCCTCAATATTTTAAAACTGATAATTCGGTATGTTTATTAACACAAAACCTTATATCAGTTAATAAAAAGTGGAGTTTGGCTAGTTAACGTGTATTTGATAAATTGATCAAGTACTGAATATTATACCGAGTACTTTTTAAACTTCTATCACTCAGGCCTGCAACAGAAATATTTTAATACTTATGAGTGCATATATTTAAAATAAGTATTGATCGTGTTCATCCTTAAAAATAAATATATAAAGTTTATCTATCACTTTTGAAGCTTGACACAGAAACTTGAAACTAAGTCATTCAACTAAATTGTATTTAATTTTAACGCAGTGTAGGAAAAATGTTCCATGATTTATGCATAATACATAATATTTCATGTTATTTGAACTTTCAGTTTTTACATCACACTACGAATTCTGTGAAGAAAATATGTTTTTCCCAAAACTAGATATTCAATACACAAATAAAAGAATCTCCTTACAAATAAACTTTTCTGATTAGAATGATTGAATAACTCTTTTTTTTCCTTGCAATTTTTCTTCTTTTTTCTTTGACCACCGTTATCACTGTGTTAGACGATGCCTAGCATCCAATTTCACTTCTAAACACCCGACTCGCCTGGCGTTATGCGATATGCAAGAACTGTAGGTTCTCAACGATAACGATTCAACAGGTTTATTTAAAAATAAACATTGGAATAGATTTTGGAGTATCTTTGGAGTCGTATCCAATTCACACATGAAACATGATTTAAGTAACAGAACGTCTTCAGAATAATAAATAATGTTTTAACTTTTACATCTGATTTTCCACACCGATTGGTACACATGTTGTACCAAAGTAAGCGAACTACCTTATTGGTAGATTTTATTATTTACTTGCAGTAAACCCGTTCTTCGCACTGAGATAATGAAAAGAGAATACTCATTAATCCTAAACGTAGAAGGATGTAACACACTTCCATCGATGAATATGACACACATAAAAGTATATCGACAATTTCATCCTTGAAAATATTACAATGATTGTTTAAAGGAGATACACTTTTCATTTTTATTTTTGTCCTATATTATGATTAAAGTCTCACATCACAAAGATAAATTATTTTAATTTTCATGGATAAATCAATTAATGAAACTATTAAAAAGGCTAAACGTAAAAAATACGTCGCTGAAACTAGTGACGGACATAATGAATGATTTGTCATTCGAATGAATTATTTGGGCATGCGCAAACGCATAGTTGCCAACCTTCGTATTTTTTTAATCGATTATCACCAGAAATTTTGTAATATATATATATATATATATATATATATATTGACCTCTACAGGGAGTTCAGAGGGCCAAAAAGCCCTACTTGCGAAACATTCTTCATTCTCTTAGTGTTTACTAATAAGTCATTTAATAAAAAATACATTTTACAACTTTTTTCAAAATCTTTAGAGGAAAATAAAATTTAGTTAATTAAATTTCAATATACAGGGAGGGGCAATGACCCCCCCCCCCCCCCTCCTGCATTTCCTTGCTTCACATATCCCATTACTGCAGGTAAGCAATATGGTAATATGATTACATTTCTTCATAAACCCCCGCAAAGTTAACTGGTACAGAAAACAATATCTCTACTTTAAAAATGACAGAATGCCCGGGCAAGAAGTCAATCCCCTTAAAACCACCCGTCGGGCAGTTTCTGTCGGCAAACGGGCGATTTCATGTTCCGAGCCATTTATTTCGTCACAAGAATGAATTCAATTACTAGAATAACAACATAAAAGCCCATTAAAACCTGAAGGGGTAGCCATCATAATGGGAGTTGTGCAGCAGCTAAAGCCATTCGATAACGACAAAAGTATGGAGTAAGCATGCTTATCGCGAGTTCCATGTAAGCACAAGGATGCGCTTAAGATGAGCTTAAGATGTCTGATGATTCACAGAAAGCGATGTCGACGATCTGCGGTTAATTTTTGTGCTATATCGTGAGGATAAGGAAGAGCAAAAATAAAAATTGGTTGAGAATAAAAGGTAAATACTAAAAATAAGCGAAAGGGCTTTAAATCCGAAGTGGTGATAAACTACATTGAGCGAAAGCTGATTAAAAAAAAAATGTGCTTGGTTGTTGCAAATATTTATTTAATATGAGAACCACATTTGCCAATTTAGTGCGGTTTTTTTAATTACAAAAACGATCAGAATTTCCGAATAATAGTCTTAGGTTTATTTATTTATAAAGATTTCGTGATAAAATAAAGCAAAGATTACTCTATTCGAGAATTCGAGTATATATATATATATATATATATATATATATATAACCATTAAGGAAACATCCCCGATACACCAACAAAAACTTTGAAATTATGAATTATTCCATATACATAGTTTAAAAATAAAGGAGAAATTGAATTGCAAAATTTGAAAAAATGAAATTTGTGGAATTTAGACAGAATCTTCAGGTTACAAATGCCGTAATTACCACAAATAAAATGTGTGGTTTCATCATCATATTAGCCATAACATTGTTAAAGAATATGATTTTGGGACAACCACAGCAATAAAATAGAGAAATAAACTGTGAAATAATCATTAAGTTCAAAATAAAAAAGAATTAAAAAGGATAGAGGAAAAAGAAAACGGCAAATTACCAGATAGAATTCATGATACAAACATGATTCAACACAAAACTCAAGCATTGCATTGGAGAAAATCAGCACATGTTGCCAATATAAGTTTTAAAAGATCATTGAATAAGGTGATTGCCCAAGGATCATCATTGTACAGCAAAACAAAGCACAAACCCCAATATATAGAACCAGCGCCCTCTATAGAAAATTTAAAATAGAACTCCAAACATGTATTCAAATGAATCAATGAGGTGCTGTCATCTATTGAAAAATTTGTGAATATACTATTGTATAATAAAAAGAATTTATTACTTTTATTAGATAAAGTTTAAAACAAATACTGTCTAGAAACAGATAACTGATAATTAAATAATAAATAAATAAAATTATATTGATAAAAATTTAATTGTATATTTAAAAAAAAGAGTAATTGATGTATTAAAGAAAAATTATATGTAAAAAATGATATGTAAAGTGGTGAAATTGATAATTATTGATTAATGTTTCATATAATTATTTGTACCTAGCAATGACATAACAACTTTAAAATTCCTGTGACAGCAATGCATCATCACTTAAATTAATTTAAAATTAAAGTTAAATAATAATAAAAAAAAGATTAGAATTAAGATGCTAAGGATTTAACCCTTTAACGGATAAAGCACTTCAATTGCTAAAATGTTGAAATAAATGATTGACACCGGAAATTATGAACAAATTTATCTGAAATAACAAAAAAGCGATACTTCGCATACATAATAAATGGAAAACATTTCTATTAAAATTCTGCTGTCATTGTTGAATTTCGTAATTAAAATTTTGTGGTTTCGTAGGGAAACCAATGTCCGTTAAAGGGTTAATATTAATAGTAATTAAATAATGAAATTCATTAGTTACATTTAATGTTTCTACAACTTTCTTAAAAATTAAATACACATTATTTAAGGGGAGAGGTTAGAACAATTAATAAAAATTAAAAATTAATACATTCATTATATTCACATTTAAGAAAGTATACATTGTATTAGAAGTTAATATGTTATTGTCCACAGTAGGCTATAATTTAAATAAATTAATCGTTAACATTATTAAATATTAATGAATATGAATTCATTTAAAATGAATTAATAAATATGTAAATATAACTATAATAATTTGCATATAAAAGTATCAAACCATAGTCCATTATAAAATGTGTATCAGCAACCTAATTCTAAATCAAAATTGCCCCCCCCCCTTTTTTTTTAAATTACTTAACCATGCGTATTTTCTAGACAACTCCACCACGCCTGCGTAATCTGACATCTACCCACCCATCCCGTCCTATTATAATTTTATATGTATAATTATTTTCTTATTTTATTTTTATTTTTTATAATTTTTTTACGCATGTGTTAATTTGGTTTTTAAGATCATTTAAGTACTAATTATATATTAAAAAATATATGAGTTTTTTGGAAAACCATGTTTTAATGCATCATAAACTAGTTTTTGTAATGTTGTTATTAATTAGTTGAGAAGAACAGAAACACTTTATTCTATATATATGATTAAGAAGTATATTACGATACTCAGAATTATGAAGACAAGATTTAAAATTAGTAAATGTATTAACTTTAAATTTAAATTTTTTACGTTTGTTATATAGATCAATTATTGTTTTTTTTTTTTTCCTTTAAGTGTAATTTTAAGATCTAAAAAGTTAATTGTATTGTTAGATAGAAGGTTTTCCATTAATTCTAAATTAGTAGGATAATCAACTGGAAATTGAGAAATATTAGTTTGATCAGTGGCATATAAAATTATGTCATCAATATAACGATATAAATGTATACTACTATTGATAAATGTACGTTCATAGTGATATAAAAGTGCTGAATCGGCAACACTAATTACAAACTATTTCCTAAAAATTATTCCTTTAGTACTCAAATTTTCACTTTCAGTTTAAAAAAAAAAAAAAAAAAAAAAAAAAAAAAATTAGAATGGTAATCGCCCAAAAATATGGTTGAGAAATTTTTGTTAGAATGTAGTTGACATCGTTATATTATGACAAATACATATCATATGTAAAAACAAAATGAACATTTTGTATATAACAGACGGTAATTAAAATATGTTTGTGAGTCTAACTTAAAATTTCATGGCTATAAAAAATCTTCCGGAAACTACCAGTACTTCAGAAACTTTAGATGGCATTTCGACGCCATTAACTAGAGAACATTTTTATTAGAAAGAAAAGGAAAAATTCTTTTTTTCAAAAAAGCAGACGATTACAATAGTGTTCAGTTCATTTGTCTGATTAATACAATTATTTCACGCGTTATTTAAAATTAAGACGACTTTTTTTCTACCTTCAGGATTTTTCTATCTCCTCAAGGAAACTCGGCGTCCTTTGAACTATTTTTTTTTCTTTATTTGAGTATTTTATATTTCTTTGACATATTATTAAATGGTTTTATGAAGGAAAGTAATTTTATGAAGAAAAAATTCAATTATTGCGGTAAATTTGAAAAAATTAATTTTATATATAAAAAAGAGAATTTTTTAAAACTTCACTTCCTTTACAATTTTTGAACTTTTTTAAACTTTCTTTTATCATACTTTTCTTACAAGTATTCCCTATAACTGTAAAGAACCAATTTAAAAAAAGGTAATTAGTTAAAAAAAAAAAATGTCATGACATATGTTAAATACTACATTAAAAAGTGACTGCTATTTACTTAACGTTTTTATTTAAAAATAAATAAAATATTTATGTTACTGAAAATTCTATCCTACTTCATAATTTTCCTCTAAAATAAGTAAAAATATCTAAAAAATAAAAAAAAATAAGTTTACGAATTCCAGTTTTATTAATTTAAGTAATTATTTTTACGAATCAATTCTGATATAAAAGTGTTAAGACTTTCTTGATATAGAATGATTTTCATTGTTCGAATTCTCGAAGTCCTCAATTATGCACATTTGTGGATTTTCCCTAAAAGCATTTCCTAAAATATATTGTTTCAAAATCTAATGTGTACAAAAGTTTCTTTTCAAAAATGTATACTCTGCAAAAAAAGAATAAAATAAAATAAAATAAAATAAAAGTTGATTTTACGGTATAATACTAGAAGCTGGGATGCCAGTATTATACCGTAAAATCAACAATCTCTTTGTGTAGTGTAACAATAATAGAACAATTCGTATTACTTTTTTTTTTTTTGTCCCACATTTCATATTAACTCATATTTTCAAATAATTGGTAATTGGAAAATCTAATATACAAGAAGGCCTGAATATTATAAATAATTTAAAGGACTAAAATCTCTGGTGTTCCATTAAAAAAGATCCATTACAGACAAGGATATAAAAAAATAACAGTTTTTTTGTTTTTGTTTTTTTACTTCAGACTAACTGAACAGACTTCAAGCATCTTCCGTCATGGAAGGAAAAGAAAAAAAATGTCAGCTAGAGAAAGCGATGCATTGTGGGCCTCTAATCAAACCTGTTTCATGGCCTCATTGTAGACCAAATTCTTTTTTATTGCCTTTTTATCCTGTTTTTACTTTCATCTTTATTGCTGATTTATTTTACTTCACTTTCAACCGTAACCCCAACGCCTTCGGTCAGCGATGACGTAACGCCACTTGTTGAAGCTGACTTTTTATGGAATTAATAAGAAGAGTTCATGGGCTGATGAGTGGCGATAACGGCTTTTATGTGAATCATAGGGTTTAATGAAGATAAGTTTCCTTACTTATGTAACATATCTTACTGTTTTGTATAACAAGCTGGAGAAATACATATTCATAATGGAATCATGCAGAAAATGATTTTTAAAATCATGAATTAATTAATTTGTGGAAGAATAACGTAATCTGAAAAAAAAAAATAATAATAAATAAATAAATAATAAAATAAAAAATACGATTTTATAGCCTGGAAATATTTTGCATTTAATTAAAATAGAAGTCATAAGCGGTATTTAGAAAAAAAAAATGCTTATGAGCACACGATTAAAAGTGATCCATTAATTAAATCAATAGGGGGAGGATTTCCATACAGTGTGAGTGTGAGCGTGTGTGTGGGAAAGGGGGGGGGGGGTGGATTAAGCTCACCCCTTAAGCTAGGGCAAAATAATGATAAAAATATCGAATTTCAGATTTTTATCCTAAAATGAACATTAAGATCTCTAAAACATAGTGCTAAATTTCTTGATGATATTAAATAGGACATAGGGTTAATTTCACGTATCTCTCTTTAATATATTTTTTTTTTTTTTTTTTTTTTTTTTGTATATGAAATATTTAAATTCATTTATCTCAATTCATATATTTTCACATTCTCTATGTAATCAAAATGCTAAAACTTCCACAATAATTGAGTAAATTGTCTGTTTTTTTTTTAAATGTATTTTTAGATTCTGAAAGAGATAACTAACTATAATTTTTTTGATATATTCGAGATTTCTGCTTTAAAAAAATATGAACTTAAATATATGCGATTTTCATAGGTTTATTCCATACATACCCAATTATTATTATTTTTTTCGTCTGATCTAATCTTTGCATCACAAATTCGATAGTTAGGTTTGTAGAACAAAATATATTAATTGGCAAAATAGAATCAAATAAAGAATTTTTTTTTTTAAATGTGAATAAGTTCTGAAAAAAAAAAAGTCAAAACACAAATAATAAGTTACACAGAAAATTTTAATCGTTCAATAACACCATTGAGAGAGTCACCAAAAAAAGAGGAAAAAAATAAAATCTTGCAATTTGGCGATTTCAATATTTCGTTTTCTCGCCAAATGAAACATTTTGTTGCGGTTTGGCACATTGGTTATCGGCAACGTGAACCCTGATTGCAATAATCAAAATTAGCTCTAAATAACAATTGCAAAAAATGTCACAAAAAGCCACAAAATTTAAAGGATGACACTTTATTTGAAATTTATAGCTGAGTAATTTTTTATATTTACTTTAGATAAATTGAGCTTAATGACAACTGAATAGTTATTTCTAAAAGGTTCTTTTTCAGAGTGAAATCTTTAAATTGAATTTCATAATTAAAATTCCCCAGTGAAATAAGACATTTTTAAGCTTAAACGACTTAGTCACGCTTAAGCATTAACGTAACAAATACAGTTAACATTCCAAAATCGACAAAAAAAAAAATCAAAATTCCTTTGTTTTAATTGCCATGACTACAGACATTTTTGAAAATAGAAGTATTTGAAATAATCCATCTTCTGCACAGACGATTTTTATTCACAGACTGGCAGGAAGCCAGAAGCCTTAAAAAATATTTAGGTTATGAGGTTAAACAGAATATTAACATTACTTACGGAAATCAATGAACATAAATTATTCCATATATATATCCACATTTTATTTTTTCTTCCAAACGAAAATACAGCGACATTTTTCTTACCTAAAAATAAAAAAGAGGAAAAATCAGTTTCAGAGTATAAATGTAATAAAATATATAAAGCTAATAATATTCTTTAACAATATAAAAAATGAATCAGTCAGAGAATAAATAAAAAAAGAACTGATACTTTTCCCAATCTAAAAAATTGAATTAGACTAAATTGGCAAACTTTTGAAAATACTATCTCTTTGGAATATAATTTGATTTAGCCAGAATTCGGAAAGCTTTTTTAAGCAGTAAAAGAGCGGGAAAGCAAATCAAATGTTGAATACCAGTGAAAACGAGGTAATCACTTGGAAAAAAGTTTTTTTCTTTCCCAAAAATATTTGATTTTCCTTCAAAGTTTTTTCTCCGCTTTAGAGAAGAAGGAAAGTATATTGATGTAAGTCAATTTTTGCTATATTGTCACGGGATAACTTGATATAGGACATTTTAAGCGGAAAGGACATTAATTTTTCTTACACTAATAAAATGAGCATTTAAATTAATTTTAAAATGGATTCGTGATTTTTTGTTAAATTTAGTTTTGGCATGCCAAAGTTTTATTCAGAGTCTATTTTATTATTATTTTATTATTATTATTGAATCTTAGCACAGGCTTATTTTATCTGGAATTTACCACATAAATTGAGACGTGCTTCTCCCCGCCCCCCCCCCCCCTGTTTTAGATACGTAGGCAATGTAAATTGCAAAAGTGTCCAAAATAAGGTAGATATTAAGATTATGTGATAAAATAATCCTGCCATTAATTTTTTTAATTATATTTTAAAAAATTTTATACGGTAGCTTGATAATAAGTTATATATAGAAAAAACTTTCTCCGTGCCCTTACAAATAAAACAGTAAACATTGCATTGTTCCACAAACAAAACTCATCGATTTACGATACATTGAATTTGATAAAATTACGGAGCTTTCCGGCACTAAAAAAAGTTGGTTTATTTTTAGCGCCAGAAAGTCCCGAAATTTCATAAAATTCGATGCATCATAAACCCGGCGAGTTTTCATCGTAGAAGAACGCATTTTTACTTGTCAAGGGATTGAGAAAATATTTGTAAATATAACTTTTAGGAGCAAGGTACCATATAAAAATTTTAAAAATGTAAATTTTGGAAAAGTAGTGACTATCAATAACAATACAATTGATCTGTAAACTAAAAAAAAAATTAAACACTTTAATTAACTTAGACTACATTTTTGTTTCTTAAGTAGCAAGTTTATTTTCCTTTTTTCAATTTGTGAATAAGCAAAATTTTCACTTTGAGCCCCAGCTCGAAAACTGGTTAAAAACCTAAGCCCGAACCCGTCTCATCACTAGTATACGTGGCATTTAATCTGAACGAAACCCTTCAATTTGAACACCAGTATTTTGGGTACAGAAATTTTTACCTTGTCTAATCACAGATTTTAAATTATTAAATAAGGCGTAATTTACAATTTTTAAAAACGGGTGCCGAAGAATTAAAAAAGTGTAAAAGACGTTCGTTGCGAACGTGTTAACTGAGCAGAAAACAAGCATATACTGCAAATTAAAATTGTTGATTTTACGGTATAATACTGGCATCTGGCTTGCCAGTATTATACCGTAAAATCAACAATTTTTTTTTCAGTGTAGTAAGTCAAAGACTCCATAAAATGTTAGACAATCCTATGAAATGTTCCCCTTTTTAGTTGCTGGGACTATTTTACAAATGAAATTCAGCAGGCAGAATATTATTTGTAATAGGAGTGCTCAACCTGTGGCCTGCAAGCCACCAAGCTACCCTCACTTTAGAATATAATAATTTGCCTTATTTAATAACAGAAACTTTGAGATTAAATAAGGCGAAGACTACCTTTCGGATAAAAGTTGTGCAGCCCTAATTTACAACTTTAAAATAAATCTTGAATTGAAGCATATAATTGATTTCAATTCTATATTCAGAAACTCTCGAGCATTTCTTTATTAAGTTTTTTTTTATTTTATATTAAATTAAAATTATTTCCAAAAATAAAAACAATTTGTAAAACATCACTTATTTTTTATCTCTACGGCCTTCTCAAATCTTGCCCTGGAAACACACCAAACGTAACGTGAATATTAATATACTATTCATACTAAAATAACAGATGGTATTAAAGTCAATGAAACAGCCAACGAAAAATGCACCAGAAAAAAACCATAAATGGCAGCAAAACTTTCATCTAGTTGCAAATGACACAGCGATTGATAAAAAATGTGTTTCGGGCGTGTTGCTAACAGCTGTTTAAACTTTCATAAAGCGCTAATACACGTCTCTTTCCAATCGATTTTGTTTAATCCTCAGACATACAGTATGTGACCTGCTTACAAACGACAAACAGTTTTCAACGCGAAAATATTTTCTATGTTTTAAAGAATTTTAAAACTAAACTAAAACAAGTGGGTAAGTGTGATCGAAGATCGCACAAAGGGTTTCGTTTAATATTGCTTTCAAAACACTTTATCCTTCCTTTAATAAATCCAAATAAATTTCATTTAAAAAAAAAAATCATGTTTTTTATAAAGTAAAAATTATAGCGGACGAAGCCCGCTATTATACTCTGTCATAATAATATCTGTCATGTGGACTAAATGCGATATTAAAAAAAATCAATTTCAAAATTAAACATGTTGTATAGAGACCTTCAAAATATTAAAATATGCCAATATTTCCATAATCGGGTTTTTATCATGATTCAATACGTTCCTTAAACTCATATGACGTTATAATCACTTGCTGACGTCCTATCTACTTGTTTTCTCTATTACTCATAATGATACTTTCTTTGTATTATTTTCAAACATTTGAAAAAGTTCGTTAAACTTCCAATACGACGTCAGATTAATTTTCTTTTTTAATTCTCTAATGACATCATATTAACCTGCTTTCTGTACTTACACATACTAATACTCCTTGTAATATTGAGAAATATTTGAAAATTTCCGTTTTATTGACGTCCTATTAATTTTTCTCAATTGGTGAAACTTTTTATTTCATTTTCATTTTTCACGTGGAATTTAAAGAATTTAATTAGTTTAAAATAAAAGTTTCAAAATTTCAACAAAGTATAGAGTAAACTTTCAAGAGAATTTTTTTAAAGCATAAATATAGTGATAATAATAAAGGCAAAGACATATATTATCATTACTACATGCAGACAGCAACAAAAGTAATTGTAAAGACCCGAAGAGGTTAATATAGTATTCATGCTAAAATAACAGATGGCATTTGTGTGTGTCACTGAAATAGCTAAGAAAAATATACACCAAAACTAACCATAAATGGCAGTAAGACTGACGAAAATGGGTTACGCGTGTGCCGCTAACCGTTTAAACTTTCATACAGCGTCCTTTCAAACACGTCTCTTTCCAATCGATTTTGCTTAAACCTCAGACATACAGTATGTGACCTACTTTCTATGGGAAAATAATTATTATGCATTACTCAATTTACAAATTAAACAAAAAAAAAAAAAAAGAAGAAGAAGAAGAGGCTGCATTAATCAATTTTAACAACAAAGTAGAATATTGTTTACCAACAAACGTCTCATTTTTCAACTTTTCATAATTTTAAAAGAGGGTCAAAGAAGCAACCAAAAATATGTATGTCAGATTCCACTTCTAGACAATTAATAAGCACAAAATCCCAAATTTGCCACGGAAGGGACATTTCAATGCTCCAGGGGGAAACGCACCCCCCCCCCCCCCCCCTGCATCCTTCGTTTCAATTAGAATTAGCATCAGAAAATGCTTTTTCGAAAGAGGGCGCATTAGTTTCCCAGTTTTCTTAAAATGACTTTATTATAATTTTTTCTCCAAATTTTATATTTAGTTTTATTTAAATGAGTATTTAATACCTAAATTTTTTTAAATGTTATTTCCACTTTTGTGCCAGCTGTTTATGGTAATAATAGCACATTTCGTGTATTAACAAAACAAACACACTTACACATTAAGTTCTTAAAAGAAATTAACTTTGTCTTACATATCTTGCTAAATAAATCGCGAACAATTTTATAAGAACAAAAGTTGAAAGTTGATTACCTTGTAATAACCAGAAGATTTAAACTGTTTAATTCAAAAATATGTTACACCATAATGACATGTTTAACTAAAATGTATTTATTTATTTATTGCATATTAAACTTTGCCTCACGACATAGTATTTCTAATTATTAAAAGGCAGAAAACCAACGTTAAAATTGCACAAACGTTTTTTTGTGTATTTGTGCATTTTTAACGTTCGTTTTCTACCTTTTAATATTCTTACACAAAGGTTTTATTTACTGTTTTTAGAGTATTTCTAAGTCAAAATAGACAAATATTTCAAGAGTTTTTTTTACAAACATATAGAAGAATGACGTCGAAAATTTTAATATTCGTATTTTCTAACTTTCTATCTATCAAGAATATAAATACACACTTGCTGCAAAATTTTTGTAATTGTTTAAGTATATATGTATTTTATGTATCTAAACACATTTAAATTTTTGAAATTTAAAGTTTAATTTGATAAATTGTATATCAATGGGAAAATAATTTTATAGAGAATTTAAAATAACATTATTGTAAATGCTGTACATTTTAAAAAGAAAAAAAAAACTGTACAACTAATATATGCTTTTTTAATTAATTCTAGTAAAATTAATACAAATAAATTTTATATTAAAAGGAGATAATAAAACGAAATTACAAAATATCAAACATTAATTTAGCATTTTAACATTTATTTATTTATTTAACATTTTATAGAAGAATTACTCTACAGTTGCTTACTGGTTTAATCTTTCTTTTTTTCTTTTATTATTTTTTTTCGTTCTTACGTCGCAAATTTTCAAATGAAGCTGTTATTTTAAAAAACGACAAAAGTTTTAAATTCTAGGGGAATAAATTCAAAGGAATGGATAGATTATTACAATCTATTTTTTAATTAAAAAAAATCTTTAAATTGATGCATAATTTATAACTATCCATTTTTTAATTAAAAAAAAAAATCTTTAAAATGATACATGATTTATTACAATTTATTTTTTTTTTTATTAAAAAAAAATCTTTAAAACGAAGCATAATTTATTACAATCTATTTTTTAATTCAAAAAAATCTTTAAAATGATGCATAATTTATTACAATATATTTTTAATTAAAAAATCTTTTAATTTATTTATAATTTATTACACCACTCCCATCTTTAAAAAAAAAACTTACTCTATATATCGCACCTTAATCCTAAAGTGACACAACTAAACAAAAATGTATTGTGCTGTCCTCTAAAAAAAAAAAAACCCACAGTGAAATGTTTCTTAAAAAAAAAACCCCACCCTAGTACTTCATCAAATATTTCCACTAAGGTAATTTTTTTTTGTTTTGTTCTGTTTTAATGCACCATTTAGAATAATAAAAATAGTTAAAAATACCTAAGGAGTGCTTATTTAGTTTAAAAATAATTTTAATTAACAATTGCAGAATTCAAGCAAAATATTAGCTTCATTTTTACAGATTTTCTTTTTATAATAGAATTTTAGAATGATCTACATAAATTTATATATATATATATATATATTATGTTAAACCATTAATATGTAATAAAATGCTTCATTTTCAGCTGATTATGTCAGGTGTGGGGGTTTATTTTCAAGTAACATGGGTCATTTTTTTTGGAAAGATGGTTTTTGTTTAGGGTTTTGTTCATCTCACGAAACCCTATTACCCCTGCTCCGTTGTCTGATGCCAAAGATTTAAAATCCACAATGAAATTCTTTCTACAATAATTACTCTTCTATCAGACGATTTTCACGTGAAAAATGAAAATGAAATAAAAAGTTTCACCAATTGGAAAAAAAAGATAAATATGAAATAAAATTGATTGACGTCATAGTCGTAATAAAACGGAAAATGTCTTAAGATTTCTCAATAATACAAAGAGTATGAGTATGTGTAAGTGGACAAAGCAGATTAATATCACGTCATTAGAGAATTAAAAAGAAAATCTGACGTCATATAGGAAGTTTAACTCATTTTTCAAATGTTTGAGAATAATACAAAGCGAGCATCAATATAAATAATAGAGAATAGTAAATATATGAGTTTGAGAAACATATTGGATCGTGATAAAAATCCGATTATGGAAATATTCGCATATTTTAACATTTTGAAGGTGTACAATTTGTTTAATTTTGAAATTATTTTTTTAAATATTGCATTTAGTCCGTATGACGGATATTATTATGACAGAATATAACAGCGGGCTTGGACCGCTATCCGGCTGGTTTAGATATTCGAAAAAAGGAAAAAATAGACCGGTAAATTTTTACTTTATAAAAAACATGAATTTTTTTTGTTGTTGTTGCTAAATGAAATTTGTTTGAATTTATTAAAGAAAGGATAAAGTGTTTTGAAAGAAATATTATACGAAATCCTTTGAGCGATCTTCGATCACACTTACCCACTTGTTTTTCAAGTTCTTGCGTAATTGGCTACCATTTTGTAACAAAGTGATAAAGTGAAAATGCTCAACATTAAAATCTTAGTCAGAACAAACTGTAATCATTTAGCCATGTTTAATTTTTATAAATTCTTTATTAGACTTTATATAGCGAAAATTTCAAATAATGGTTTTTTTTTTTTAGAGGACAGTACAATAGTTTCTCAGAATAGGGCAAAAATGTTTTCAAGCATTATATAAAACAAATTGCTTTTTAAAAATTTTTAAATGAATTGGGAAGAATGAATTATCTCTATATCTATAATCAAAACCAGCTTATTTACTTTAATATAAGCTACATCGTATCCAATTATCTGAAGATTTGTGTACAGTATGCGGTTGTTTAATGTCACAAGAGAAAAAAAAAATTAAAGCTATTCTAATCGATCATTTTCAAAGATATTAAAACATACTTTTTTAATGGCAGATGGAGATATATGTTTGTGATTCACTGATATTAATTTTTAGCAAAATCACGTATTTAAATTGAGTCAATTTAAGAATAAGTGTGCGGTATGTACAAAAAACTGAAATTCCAATAATAGAAACTGTAAACTATTTGTGCTCGGAATCAACATTGCACATATGAATGAATTTAAAATGTGCACATTTTTAATATGAAGTACACTGATTTACCGGAATGTGGACAGCTTCTTAATACCAAACATCAGATGAGTTTCTCCTAAGAAAGTAGAATGAGAGGAAAACTTTTTATTAAACACGCCTGTTCTGAGTTTGACGCGAGGAAAATTAAATGCCGTCTGTTTGCGTACGTGCCTAGGCTGAGAATGAGCGAATTCTTATTACGGAATATTTTTGAATAAATGCACGTCTATTTGTAGATATGACGTAACTCACCTGTCAAATAATATTAATTGGAATACTTTCAAGAAGTTTGGCACTTCAACGTATAATTTTATTATGTCATATAGGAAAATAGTTTTCATTCATCAATTAAGTTGAGAAATTTCTTAGCAGAAGTAGGTTATTAATACCAATGATTAACAGACTAAGCTATTGAAAATACCAGACATAAGTTTTTAAACATCCTGCATGTTAATGATTTTTCCTTTTTATTTATACACGGATTAGTAATAAAGGCATTTATTACATAACTTTGTAAGTTGAGTAGTATTATTTACCAATGACTTTATTATAGCTTTTTATTTACAGTTCTATCAATAGTATGACCTATTTATCCAAAAATATTAATATGAATAAAATATTTTAAGAAAAAGTTATTCAATGTGCTAAAATAAAGTCATTGGTAAATAATAAGACTCAACTTACAAAGTTTTAAAACACCCTGCATGTTAATAATTATAGACGGATATAGACGGTTTATAGACGGATTAGTAATAAAGACATTCATTTCATAACTTTGTAAGTTGAGTCTTATTATTTACCAATGACTTTATTTTAGCACATTGAATAACTTTCTCTTAAAATGTTTTATTCATATTAATACTTTATGATAAATATGTCATACTATTGATCGAACTGTAAAGAAAAACTTAAGCTTTATTGCCGAAACGTCAGTTGAGGCTCACTGTGGAGACCCGAAAAGTTTTTGGTTTCTGTCTGTCTGTCTGTCTGTCTGTTTGTCTGTCTGTCTGTTCCGCGATAACTGCCGTAAAAATGATCCGATTAGTTTGATTTTTGGTAGGTATATTGGTGAGATACCCTAAATTAGCTGTATAGTTTTTAGTTACATTTGGTTCATTCGTTCGGAAAATATAGAACATTTCTTTTTTGATCATAATGCTTTCCTATGGGATTTCAGACGATTTTGAAATTTTTCAGTCGTTGAAAATAAAATGTCGCATTTGATTAATGTATTTAAACGGTAAGTTATGAAGGCTAAAATTTATCAAGTCAGGTGTTAAATTATTCAAATTAATTTGAAATTTTGTTTATACATTCGTCAGATTTTTTAAATGAGGTGTATAATTTTTGGTGCAATTTTATACATCTGTTCTAATAATA
The DNA here is from genome assembly GCA_963931845.1 of Maratus michaelseni. NCBI lineage: Eukaryota > Metazoa > Arthropoda > Arachnida > Araneae > Salticidae > Maratus > Maratus michaelseni. Next base: position 125,195,640 of record OZ007595.1, read on the forward strand.
TAATACTTTTATTTTATCATTTTTTGCAAATATTAAAATGCATTCATTTTTATTTTCCTTTTCAATTTAACCGTAACCTAGCAACCATGTTTAAAGAATATCAAAATGATAAAATTCAAGTAACTCAGACGATTTTGCTACAATATTTTATTCGCAAAATAAAATATTATTGGGTGATTTTATATTTTATTGAAATAAATGAGAATTTATTTTGGTACAAGTTACCTTTTAACTACTATAGAATGATAGCCGAAACATTTTTATATGAGATATTATTAATTTTCTGGAAGAGATGCGGATTTTTCGTGGTTGAAAATTAGTATTATTTTAAAAATATAATGTAATATCTCATACAACGAGGTAGTTAATCTAAAGAAATTAGCATAGTAAAACGAATCCATACAGCCTGAAATAGCACAATTATTGGTAACTGAGATCATAAAAAGTTATCACAAAAATACTTTATAGCGCCAAATCAAGATTGCTATTTAGTGAATTGGCAGTGGGCACGATTATGAAGGATTACACAATAAAAGTTTTCAGGTTTAAAAGTTTCCAAATAAGCCTATTTTGGGGAGATTTTAGTATGCTATTGCCATCGAATTAAATCAGGATGTACTACGGTCAAATAAATATTGTACAATGACCATCAAAACTGTTTTTCCGAAACAAAAATTGTAATAATACTAGATTTCTGAAATAGATAAGTGAATATATAGTAGATTCAGTTTACATTTCCATAAGTTGATTTTGTACACGAGATATTATTCAACTTATCTATCAGATGCGAGTGCTTCGTGGTTGGAAGGTAAGTAAATATTGCTATTTAGGTATTACATGAAATTATTTTCGAAATTTTTGCTTTTCATAATAAAACCAATGTGTAGAACGAAATCCAACATGTACTAGAATCATTCACACAAACAATAGGAAACCACGAATATAAATTTAATAAGATTACGGGGGGTTCAGGGGGGCAGAGCCCCCCTGAAGAAATGTATTTTTTTACCTAAAAAATAAAATAAGAAGTTCATAAGAATGTCAGAATATTATTGCATAAACCGTGTTTAATTTAATGTTCCTAATTTCTGAAACCTTCGAATTATTTTATATGCGTATAAATATACATGTAATAATTTAAAAAATTTAATTTGCGTATTATAAGATGTTAAATATTATGAGAAATGAGATTAAAAAACATTGACTTTCATATAGCTGACGTTGAGGCTCCTGATCTGTAGATTTACTAGTTAGTTTAATTGCCGAAACGTCAGTTGAGGCTCACTGTGCAGACCCGAAAAGTTCTTGGTTTCTGTCTGTCTGTCTGTCTGTTCCACGATAACTGACGCAAAAATGATCCGACTAGTTTGATTTTTGCTAGGGACGTTGGTGAGATACCCGAAATTAGCTGTATAGTTTTTAGTTACATTTGGTTCATTCGTTCGGAAAATATAGAACATTTCTTTTTAGGTCATAATGCTTTCCTATGGGAATTCAGACAATTTTGAAATTTTTCATTCGTTGAAAATAAAATGGCACATTTGATTAATGTATTTAAACGGTAGGTTATGAAGGCTAAAATTTATCAACTCAGGTCTTAAACTAGTCAAATTAATTTGAAATTTTGTTAATACATTCGTCAGATTTTTTTAATGAGGTGTATAAGTTTTGGTGAAATTTTATAATCTGTTCTATTAATATAATACATTTTTTAAACATTTTTTGCAAATAATAAAATGCATTCATTTTCATTTTCCTTTTCAATTTAACCGTAACCTAGCAACCATATTTCAAAGAATATCAAAATGATAAAATTCAAGTAACTCACGATTTTGCTACAATATTTTATTCGCAAAATAAAATATTTTTGGGTGATTTTAATATTTTATTGAAATAAATGAGAATTTATTTTGGTACAAGTTACCTTTTAACTACTATAGAATGATAGTCGAAGCATTTTTATATGAGATATTATTAATTTTCTGGAAGCGATGTTGATTTTTCGTGTGGTTTAGTATTATTTTTAAAATAGAATATAATATCTCGTACAACGAGATAGTTAATCGAAAGAAATTAGCGTAGTAAAACGCATCCATACAGCCTGAAATAGCACAATTACTGGAAACTGAGATCATAAAAAGTTATCACAAAAAATACTTTATAGCGCCAAATCAAGATTGCTATTTAGTGAATTGGCAGTGGGCACGATTATGAATGATTACACAATAGGTTTAAAAGTTTCCAAATAAGCCTATTTTGGGGAGATTCTAGTATGCTACTACCATCGAATTAGATCAGGATGTACTTAGGTCAAATAAATATTGTACAATGACCATCAAAACTGTTTTTCCGAAACAAAAATTGTAATAATACTAGATTTCTGAAATAGATAAGTGAAATATATAGTAGATTCAGTTTACATTTCCATAAGTTACTTTTGTACAAGAGATATTATTCAGCTTATCAATCAGATACGAGTGTTTCGTGGTTGGCAGGTAAGTAAATATTGCTATTTAGGTATTAGGATAACATGAAACTATTTTCAAAAATTTTGCTTATCGTAATAAAACCACTGTGCGGAACGAAATGGAAGATATATTAGAATCATTCACACAAATAATAGGAAATCACGAATATAAATTTAATAAGATTACGGAGGGTTCAGCGGGGCAGAGCCCCCCCCCCCCCCCCCTCTCCCTGAAGAAATGTATTTTTTTAATCTAAAAAATAGAATAAGAAGTTCATAAGAATGTCAGAATATTATTGCATAAACCGTGTTTAATTTAACGTTTCTAAGTTCTGAAACCTTCGAATTATTTTATATGCATATAAATATATATGTAGTAATTTAAATAATTTAATTTGCGGATTGTAAGATGTTAAATATTATGAAAAGTGAGATAAAAAACATTGACTTTCAGAGCTGACGTTGAAGCTCCTGATCTGTAGATTTACTAGTAAATATAAAATGGTGCAAAAACGTGTCATCGGCAGTAATTATCTAAAAAAAAAAAAAAAAAAAAAATGTAAATCAAACTCTAAAAAAAAACATTTCAAATTGACAGACAAAAAACTGTCCATTTTGGCGCCAGTGGAAAACCGTTTAATTTACAGAAAATATCTGTATATTTTCATTAAAACAGTTTTTTTTGTAAAAATTAGAAAAATTACATTTTTTTTACAGAAAAAACTGTTTTTCTTTAAAACAGTTTTTTTCTATAAAAAATACAATATTTTCTGTCAAAATTGCAGTTTTTTTTTTATAGTTACTGGTAGTTTTACTAATAAAAGAAAAAAAAATGTATGGTTTACATGATTTTTTTCTAACATAAAAAAAAAAAAATCATGGCAATTCAAGTTTTAATTATTTATAAAATATTTCTAAGCACACAACATGTACAGTCACGTTACATTTTTTTTCAGAGGGTCAAAACTGTAATTTTACATTTTTAAAATATTATAAAAATACAAATGGCAACTACAAAAAAAAAAAAAAAAAAAAAAAAAGAAAGAAAGAAAGAAAGAAAGAAAAAGAAACATTTATTAGCTAAAACAAATATTCTGCTTTTCGAAAAAATATACTGTTGTTGAAACAAACATATATTTTTATTTAAAAAAAAGAAAGAAAGAAAATGGTGCGCTTGCCCACTATCACCAAAGATAGGGTTAAGTCGGCCGCACACACACACACACACACAAAGAGCAAAAAGCGGGGGAAGAACACCCGATGCATTTTAATCACCAAATTGTCTCAAAAAAAAAAAAAAAAAACACGAAAATAGCCTTGTCTTCTTTCAATTTATGTTAAAATACAAAATAAACTTAAGCGTTGGTCTTCATGCTGAAATTGTACCAAACTCTAAAATTTTCAATACGAACACTTATTTTTGGCAGCATGTTTGATTTTTTTTTCCCCAGTAAATTTTTTTCTTAGGATACCAAACTGCAAGTCATTCGGTCAAATAGTTCAGGCATTACGAAGATTAAAGCTATGAACTTCTAATGTTAAATTCCTTATAAACCGATCCGCGCAGGACTATCTCGCACCACACACAGAGGAACAGAAAAATAAAAATAAAGTGAAAGATTGTATTTTCTTCATTTTTGTGCGTTTACTTTTAAAGATATAAACTCTACGATCACAAACTAATGTAGCGAAAGGTTTTAACCCCTTAAGCGTCGCTACTTTTTTAAAAATTCAAATTGTTTGATTGCCACTACTTTTTTGAAGTAGAAATATTCACCTAATTTAATAGCTGATAAAATGATGCGAGAATAAAGCCAGTTTCACTATTTTAAGAAAACTGGTGGGAATCAAACAATGTGAATAAAAAAAAGTAGAATATCACGGGAGCGAGAAATAAGGGGTTAATTATTTTAATCGTAGCTTCTAATTAATGATGAACTGTAGAAGTGGGCTATATTATGAGAAATATTTGACCCAATATTTGAAGAAAAACTTTCAATACATCCCGAGGTAAGAAAATGATAGCAAACAAGCGATGACGCATTGCATTTAAAATCCAATCATTAACCTTTAATGGAACTCGGGAGTCACGGAAAGCGAATTATAAAATCAAAAGCATAATTAACAGATCACTTTTCATTCAATTGTCGGTTTCGCTATTCACCCCGCGGTTTCGTTCCCGTTTGACCCGCACACACATGCTAATTACGATCCGATTTCAAAGACAAAGGTAATTTTGTCTCAAAATAGATATGTTTTCACCTGTCAAAAAGGAGTATTATGGAATTTGTTACGTAAGCAAAGAATGATCGCAGACATGTACGGGGAGGCAGAATGTGGGTTTCTCGGATTTTCGTCGAATCTGGAAGTTAATTTTGTACCAGACTGCAAAACTTAAGAAATTTTAATTAAAACTTTATGCAGTAAAACCTGCTAGGGCGGAATCACAAGCGACCGGAAAGAAATTCGGCTTAGATTTCCATCTTAGGATCAGAAGGTATACGTCTATTGTAATTATACAATAAAACCTGAGAAAATGGAAGCTGTTTATAACGAATTATTGTCTTAAAGGAAAAAAAATAATGGTCCTGGAAAAAGATTGGAATAAAATTACAATAGGAAGTGTACCTACTAAGACAAAAACCTGTCCAAAACAGAATTTTCTTCAGGTCTTTTGCGATTCCGCCATAACAGGTTTGACTTTATAAGAGACGATGTACATGCTAAGAAGGAAATCTCACTAAACCGGCATTTTTCCTAGATCTCTTGCAATTTCGTCTTAGCAGGTTTTTGTGTATAATGGGCAATGTACCTGCTAATAAAGAAACTTGACTGAAACAGAATTTTTCTCACATCTATTGCGGTTTCGTCTTAGCAGGTTTTACTGTATAACGGATAATGTACTTGCTAATAAGAAAACCTGACTGAAACAGAATTTTTCCCAGGTCTCTTGCAATTTCGTCTTAGCAGGTTTTTGTGTATAACGGGCAATATACCTGCTAATAAAAAAAACCTGACTGAAACAGAATTTTTCTCACATTTCTTGAGATTTCTTCTTAGCAGGTTTTACTATATAACGGACAATGTACCTGCTAATAAGAAAACCTCACTGAAACATGATTTTACCCAGGTCTTTTGCGATTCCATTTCAGCAGGTTTTAAAGTATAAGAAACGACGTCCTTGCTAAAAAAAACCCTGTCTAAAATGATTTTTTTTTTTTTTTCATATTCCTTGTCGTTCCGTCTTAGTGGGTTTTACAGCATTTAAAAAACTATATAATATATTTTAGCAGGCATGTATACTGCCAGCAAGAAAGTAATATAAGCAAATGATGGCACGGCATTTCAAATCCAATCATTAATCTTAATTGAGATTGGAGTCACGGGAAACTCATTTTAAAATCAAAAGCATAATTAATAGATCACTTTTCGTTCAATTCTTGGTTTCGCTATTCAGCCCGCGGTTTCGTTCCCGTTTGACCCGCAAACACATGGTAATTACGATCCGATTCGAAAGACACAGGTAATTTGGCGCTCGACAAACTCAAAATAGAGAGGCTTTCATTTGTCAAAAAGGAGATTTGTTGCGCTGACTTGAATTACTGCTATGGAATCCGTCACGTAATTTAGTAAAGAATGATCACAGAGTTTCAAGAGAATTAAATTATGCATTTCTCGGGTTGGTTGATTCTGAAAGTATAACAAAAGTAGATATGATAATAAAAATACGATCCTAAAAAGTTTTTTAATTTCAATTAAATTTTTATAGTATTTCAGTTGAGTCTTTTAGTACGCATGTATAACGCCAACATAAAATATAAATATACTTTGAAAGAAAAATTAGTTCATTGATAATTAGACAGTAGAGTCTAGCGAGGATAGGGTTATACCCGATTCGAACTCGAAATACTTAAACCCGAATCGGGTTATACCCGACCCGAAACGAAAATTTTAATTCAATTCAACCCGACTCTAAAAAATAAATAAATAAATAAAAACCGCATTGACACGTCTTCCTTTGACTCGTATCATTCTTTGAGTGTTTGTGATTCAAAATGGCCACTTTTGCTACTGCTGCTAAACCTTCCTTGAATTTAATGGATTTACATCCAGACATTTTGCTGAAAATTTTAAAAGACGTCGGTCTTTATCTGCACTTTTAATGATGTTTCACTGATTTATTAATTATTTCGTTAATTAAAATAACAAGTGTTTGAACGGCGACGCCATGATATTAAAACAGAAAAAGCTTTGCAAAAATGTTGTGGTGCATATTTAAAATGGCAACAATCTTCCATTTGTTTATTGGGCGATAATTTGGCTTGGAGATAGTTTATTATTTAAGGATAGTGCTCGACGGGATAATGAAGAAGTACCTAAAAAAGTTACAGCGTAACAGACTAAAATATTTTTTGTTGTTATTGTTTAAAGAAAACAAACATTGCAAACAAGGAGAGAGAGAGTTTAATTATGAGATGGAGAACAACTCAGATTTTATTCTCAACAATCATTGAATATCTAGAGCGCTTTCTGTTAGCAGGGTCGGAGACCTCGTAGTCTGGTAATTCAGCAATAATTTCATTAGCGATATTACGGATATTTTAGTAAAACTTTTTGGGATAAATAGTTCATTCTCTTGTTAAGAGACGTGGTGAAGAGATCTCTGCGAATTGTTGAATTTCTTAAGTATACGTATTGCCATTTCTAATTATACGAAGATGCTTATTATGGGTACAGTAAATATATTTAAGATTATTGTTGCTAGCAAATCCCCAGATCGGACAAGCGTATGAAAGGATGGAACGAATGCACTGGGTATGCTCACACTCACTTTTATGCCTCAGTTATACCATGAACTTGCCTCCCCTTTTTTACCATACTATAATAAATCGCAATCTTTTGCGACGACCCTTTTAAAGAGAAAACGGATATAACGAGACCTTTGAGTGAGGGATATTATGCACGTGGCCCTCTCTCGATATATGAATGAACATGGGCGCAGAGAACGATGTGCAGATGGAGGCAAAGGAATTTTTCAGCATTCTCTTGCCGAAAAGGGAGAACTGTGTTACTGATGAGATACTACGTGGGGGGAAACCAACTCGTAAATTTAATTCTGGCCATAACGATGAAATAACTCAATTCAAAGTGTGCCGAGAAGGACATTTATGATAGCGTAAGGAATTTTTTTAAACAATAAAACCTTCTCAAAGAGATATTTTGCACGTTGCTTAAATTCTTCTTTGTGTAAAATATCTTCTAAGACGTGTTTTTTGCACGCTTTTTATTTTCATCATATTTTTAACACTTTCCAACACAGTTGAAAATTTTTTATGAATTCGGTCTGTCTGTCTGGCCACAGGAGTGGGGAATTTTCAGAAAAACTTTATTAGCCAAGGATTTATTTTACCAGCCAGCATGATGCAACATACAGTTGAAAATTGTTATGATAAAATGCATGGGAGTATAAAAAGATTTTATTACTATTATTACAATGCATTAAATTTTTTTTTCCTATTAAATTAAAAAATATATACACAATAGAGAAAGATTTAGTATATAATAGAAAACTTCATGGTAATTTGGAAAGTTTCAAAATATAACAAACTAGAAAAAATAAATTAAGTTTTTAGCATATCTTCTATAGCTTCTAGTTTTCTAAGACTACCTAAACAATCACTTGCCCTGTCAGAAAATCCACTCGCCAGTGGTGAAATCATGTATTTCTCCACTCCTGTCTGGCCGTTTTGTAACTTTTGTAAATATACTCTGGATGCCATAACTTTTATATGTTATTGATGTTTATCATAAAATATTCGGTATTGGAAATGAAATGTGCAGCATTTATAGTTTGTTTACAGGAATACACAAAATAATTCCGTTACATTATGGTCTATATGGTAAAAATCGTTTTCGATGCATTTAGTGATGTTACAATACTTCAAACATAATGAAAATGATATGCATCACTGAGGTGGGCAAAAACATGCTTTATCAGGGGTATAAAATGAGTAGCATTTATAGTTTGTTTACAGGAACGCACAAAAGAATTTCATTAAGTAATGATCTATCGGGAAAAATTGTTTGTGATGCATTTCAATGATGTTATGAATCTTCAAACATAATGAAATTAAAAAGGATCATTGAGCTGCATTTCAATGATGTTATGACTCTTCAAACATAATGAAATTAAAAAGAATCATTGAGGTGCATTTCAATGATGTTATGACTCTTCAAACATAATGAAATTAAAAAGGATCATTGAGGTGCATATAAATGATGTTATGACTCTTCAAACTTAATGAAATTAAAAATGATCATTGAGGTGCATTGCAACATGTTTTCTTATAGATAGGTGGAGATTTACGGAGACGCACAAAAGAATTCTTTTACAGGGTGAAATATGAGCAATTTCATTGCATTATAAAACGAAATTTCCTAATTTTCTCTTAGTGTTGGAAAGTGTTTCATAATCTATGCCTAATGCATGATTTTCCGCTCTTTTATTGGGGGGAGGGGTCTATGAATAATGCAGATACTATAAACGGAAAGCATGTCCGTTCCGAGGATATGACCCAGAACCCGACCCGCCGATTGGGTCAGGTTTGGATAAAATCGGGTTACCCGATGCAGGACTAATTGTGACCCTGCTTTCCTATACAAAAGTTGTTTGTCTCGACGCATATTTTCACTTGCTTCACTTTCCTGCTGCATTAATTACCGTAATTTTCGGTGTATGTGTGAACTTTTTAAACCCTCAAAACGCAAAGAAATTTCAGGGGTCGACTTATACATCAGATATAAAATAAGACATACTACGATCGCTGTTGCTGCGTGTAGCGATAGTTTTGAGAGTTGATAGAGTTGATAGATTTTTTTCGTACTTTTATGACCCACAAAATTTATTATTTGTAGCATATTTTCACAATAATTAAAATTATTATTGTTGTTTTCTATAGTTATTACTATAAAAACATTCATTTCTTTTCTTAAAAATGTTGGCAGATAAAAATTTATATTTATGCAAGGAAAATGGAAAGTACATAATTGTATTTTGAAATATTTTACGCAAAAAATATCAACATAAAGAAGGATATATTTCTAACATACCATTGATCTTGGAAATTATTTATTTGGAAAATCTAAATGTTCCGGGAAATCTTCTACATTTACCGAATCGCTGTATGGATCCCAATCTTCAACGAGAAAAATACTAGTGGAAAATAATAACTCAGTTTCAGAAAAATAGTTGCATTTGCTTTTTTATAACTTATCTCCCCAACACTTTTATTTTATAAAAGAAAAAGGGGAAAAAAAAGTATCGTTTTTTGTGAATCTATTAAGGGGTGGACTTATATACACTGCAAAACAATAAAATAAATAAATAAATAAAATAAATAAATAAATAAATAAATAAATAAATAAATAAATAAATAAATTATTATTATTTATTTATTTATTTTTATTTTTTTGCAGTGCACCAAATACCCCATTTACTTAGAATACCCATTTCGATAGAATACTCCATTAGAAATACTTGAATACCCCACTTAGAATACCCCATTTCGGCGTAAAAAAGCATGGTCTGTCGACTACATACGATCGACTGACTTGTACTCCGGAAAATACGGTAAATGGTCCGAAAATAATACATTTTTATGAAAGTACAAATTCTAAACGTCTAACCTTGAGCATAAATGGGTTAACTACATGACCTTCAGCAAAATAAGTCTTCAAATTCTCAAAAACATTTGGAAACTAGGTGAGCAAAAAGAAAAAAGAAAAAAATGTGCAGCGAAAACAAGGTGAGTGACACATCTGCTGACTCAAAATAGTAATCCAATCATAGATGAAATGACCATGTGACTTTAAAATCCTATTTGTTCGTTTCTCATACTACCGACAGTCAGCAATAAAAACATGTTTTCTATATAAATCCGCTACATACGCTTAAACTGTTAACTGTAAGCAGAATGCTACCATTTTCATGTGTCCTGGTATTAAACTTTCTACAAAATGAAGAAGTAACACTGCAATAAAACAAGAGAAGTACGACTTTAGTTTTGATAGCCACTAATTTATACACTGAAAAAAAAAAAAAAAAAATGCAGTAAATTTAGATCCTTCCCACGTGGAAGAGAACGTGCACAAATGTATTTTTGCATGTATTAAATAATAAAATTATACAGACTAACGAAATAGCAAAATCTGATACCGGAGATACAGAACAAAATGCACGGTATATAGTGAACCTAAGCGAAAATAATTCTTTTAGTGTAAACCGTAATGTAATGGATTTTTTTTTTTTTTTTTTGTTACATTTAATTTATATATTTATAGATTGCCCTTTAAAAATACAAAAAAAAAAAAAAAAAAATCATTTTTATATGAAAAATATCAATTATATGTTCAAATAAAGTTCTAAAATTTACTAAAAATGGTATTGTCTTATTAGCCGCATCCCGTTGGTTAATAGCCAAAAAACCTCGCTAAATATTTCACCATTTATAGCAATCTCTTTTTGATTCTGATTATTTCAGTGATTAAATGTGTGGTTCGATTACATATCTATTAAACTTGTATTTTTATTATTATTATTTACCTATTTTTAGTGAAGTTTTATTTTGTTAGGAATATTAGCAGGAAACAAGTGTTGCATTTATATGTTTTAAGTTCAAACGGGTTAGTATTCCATAACCGGCCTGTATGCGATTTTTTTTCTTTTCTAATAGGGTTGAAAATAATTTAAAAAACCATAAAATATCAGTAAATTGAGATACCGTTTTCAAATGAATTCCATTCGAAACATCCATTAATTTTTTTTCTTCTTCGATATTCGACGGTATAAAAATTGAAATTGTGTTTAGCCTATTAGTTATTTATATTGTTAAGCACAAACAGATTAATCTTTCGTACGCGATAGTAGATAGATTTAAAAATATATATATGCCTGAAAATTATACATACATAATTTTAGATGTTTAGATTTAGAAATTAATAAATTTGCAAAAAAAAAAAAAAAAAAAAAAAAAAAAGCGAAATTTGTTATTTAGGCTATTGTCATAGTCAATCTGACGTCAGCATTGTTCACCAACATATTTTTGCTTCATAATCTAGCTATAGTCTAAAATGAAAAAAGTTATAATGAAACGCACTGCAGTTGGAGGGACCACATAGTCAAACAAACAAACTATTAATATCATGAAAACTATTTACAGCGGTCTTAAATATGTGATGGAATATTTAAATTGATTTATTAATGCAGTAAAACAAAAAACTATGAAAATGGAACGCATTTTTAACGGATTCTTTTCTTAACGAAACAGTCCTTACACTGCGAAAAACATTTGTTGATTTTACGGTATACGCATGCGCGGAAGCGTATTACTGCTTATTTTACTGTTAATTTTACGGTATAATACTAGCAGCTTGACGGTGGCAACGACCTAACCAATAAATTTAGTTTTTACTGCATTTCTTTTAACTTCTAAACATCACACAATTCAAATTTTTTCACCCACCCACCCACACAAAAGTACTTTCAAATGAAATTTGCTTGAAAACTATATTTCAATTTACCGATTTTTTATGTTTTTTAAAATAATTTTTAGGCATAATTAAAAAAAATCTATCTACTATCGCGTACGAAAGATTAACCCGTTTGCACTTAACAATATACATAGTTCAGTATTTGTTTCTGACTAATACTTTATAACGAAATCAAAAATTCATCAATAAATAAATTAAACAAAATAAATAAAACACAAATTTAACTTATATGTGAAACTAAGCGCTTTTTCATATAAAAATGCTTGTTGGTGTTGTTAGTGCAAAATCTAAAAAATATATTAAATGTAAATATTGGAGTTTTCAAATAAAAATTATTTTTATCTATGCACTGTACACCGGGCAGTATGTTTGTAATCCGGGAAGATCGGGGTGGATCTTCTGGTCTTTTTAATATATATTTAAAGAAGACACTATTCCTAATCGAATGACAATTTTTCTTTTTTCCTCTGCAATAATTGGTGATCAGTAACATGAGGCGTTCTGTTTTTATTTTCTTCATTTAAAATTTATTTGCGCATTTGATTCCGTTATAATATACTAACTTATATGGTTTTATAAAATATTGGACACTTTTAAGGAAATTTGTTGATGTTGAAATGTTCATGCCGCAAATTGTTATTTAAATTCAACCTATCAATCGAATTTCCTTGCTTAACCCTTAATTGCATAGTGATGTAAATTTCTATCACTTTTTATTTAACTTTTAATAAATAAATCAACTTCTTCGCCACCACTATATTTATATAGAAATATTAATCCAGTAAATTTCCCGTGAACTATGTTGCTGAACAAAGTTAAAAATCTATCTTAAAATTTCTGGTGTCTAATATTTAATATATGTATAAAAAAACACAATTGTAAAAGAAAAACTCATGCAAAGAAGGGTTAACCCTCTAATGCCCATAGTAGCATATATGCTACCACCACTGTTTCCAATTAAGTAAAATTTTTAATTCAGATATTCCATATTCATTCCAGAAATTTAAAATAGTAATATTTACTTCACTTATAAACAAACATTCCGTCATTAAATAAAGCTAAATTTATTATTGAAATTTTCTGGTATGAATTCAGATTTTCTGAATTACAAAATTTCTAGTATGGGAATTAGAAGGTTAAAGAGAAATAAAAACAAGATTTTAAAAATTAAAGTTGTTAGCTAAAAAACTATTTTAAAAGTCTTTTTTTTCTCTTCATATGATATTTATGTTACACACTTCATTTGTGTTTTTGATTCCGTTATAATAAATTTGTATGTTTTTCATAAAATATTGAGAACTTTCTTAGGGAAATTCAGTTTATCTTGAAATGTTCCCGGGTACAATTATTATTTGAACTTTAACCAACATCCAAATTTCCTTGCTTAAAAAAAAGTTTAAAAATTAAATTGCTTGCTAAAAAAAAAAAAAATTATCTTAAAAACCATGTTTTCTTTTTCATACGACATCTATTTTACACACATCACTTCATCTATATTCTAATATTTCTCAACACATAATACATACTCTATTCGCTCTTACTCATAAAAAAGGCCTGGGGAAATCTAGTCAATTGTATAATGCGGTATTTTGCACGTGACCTACACTTTTCCTCGTCTAAATAACTTGATACACCTACTCCTCCATAGAAGTAAAGGAATGAGCCTTCATAAAGATTTTTTTTTCCATCTATCCCGATAAAAAAAAAGTATCAGATGCTTCACCCCCCCCCCCCCCCCCCCCGTGCTTTCTTATTGTGAATCATCGTAAAGGAATGCCTGCCCTCGTTTAGAGAATATTGTTTACGTTCGCAAACGAGGCGGTTAGCAAGGGATCACAGGGTACTGGATAAAAAGAATGCCGAAAAAAAAAAAACAAGAGGAGGAAATCGAATATTTTCTGAGATCAGAGCTAAATGAGAAACACAAATCCATCTTGTACATAGCGGAAAAGAAATGAAATATGTTCGCTCTTAGAAAGATTCAAATAATGGAGGTTCTAAAACTGCGTTGTAACGGGATGTGAAGCGTCGAAACTACAGTGAGTTTATAAGGCTTAAGCACGATAATTTATTATTTTATTATTAAGGCACACACATACACATATACTAGCAGACCCGCCCAGCGTTGTCCGGGATAACAACGCTAAATATATCTAAAATTATATTGCCGTTTCCTGGATTACTTTAAATATATCTCGCTACCCCAATCGATCTTTCAAACGAACCTCTTTCAAAGCGCCGAATAATAATAATAATAATAATAATAATAATAATAATATAATATAATATAATAATAATAATAATAATAATAATAATAAACATCCCAACCACGAGGTCACGTGCGTCGTCATAGAAACGGTTTTTGGCGATAAAGGAGTTACTTAGAAAACCTACGCTGGAACTTTCCCTCTTTTTCTTTGTTGTGTTCCAGAAAAAAAAATCGATGACCTTAATTTCTTTAATAATTAATTTAAAAAGAAAGCTTCATGTTTTTTTTTTTTTTTTTTTTCTTTTTAACCATTAACGAAACTTTTCTCTTCACAAATGGGCACTTCTTTAAACAATTTTTTGTTTTCATAAAAAAAGTTAATTAAAATAATTAATCCCCTCCCCCTCCTAAAAATAAAGTTGATTTCTACATTTAAAACAAGAACGAAAAATCATGCGTCAAGCATAGCTTATGTAACACTTTCCAACGCTTCCAAAATAATTTTACAAATCATACCGTTTAATAAGCTGAAAGATAACATCTAAGTAAACAATTTGTCAAACGCATAACATATTTAAAAACGTAATTTCAGGAATTTCCAACATATACAATATTCGGAAAAATATCCGAATACTTTTATTCAGCCCTGTATAGGATCTATAGATTTGTATATATACTACATAGGATGCTAAATTTTAGTTCAGTTAGGAAATGCGTAGCACAGTTTAAAACTCTCCGTCTGGAGTTTCTGTCAATAAACGGAAATGTGTTCGCGAACTTTTGTGCTTCCCTGTATAGGATCTACAGAATTTATACACGCCACGTAATGGACAAAAAGCGAGTTAAAATTAAAATCGCGTTCAGTAACTTAAGACGCACTTCCAGGAATTATTGTTAACAGACAGTAGAGAATTCTTTATTGTGTCCCTGTAAATGAACGATGACTGCTATACACACAATATTCTGTAGCAAGCCTCTTGCAATTCACCTTAGTGATATATATAAATTTCAATGCGTTTAAAATAGTGAAACATTATTTAAATAAGCCGCAGACGATTTTTCTCCATAGACGTAATGTAACGGAATTCTTTTGACTGTCCCTGTAAAGTAACTATAAGTGCTATGCACACCCTATTCCATATTAAGCTTTTTGTAATGCACCTTAGTGATATATATCAATTTCAATGCGTTTAAAATAGTGAAACAGTATTTAAATAAACCGCAAATGATTTTTCTCCATAGACCGCAATGTAACGGAATTCTTTTGAGCGTCCCTGTAAAAAAACTATAAGTGCTACACACTTCCGTTGAAATAGGGAACATCCTATAGATAACGACAATAACATATAAAAATTGCAGAGCAATCCGAGCATATTTACGGGAGTTAGAGCACGGACAGACGGACAGACGGCAGACGGCCAGACAAACCGAAGTCATAAACACTTTTCAACTAGGTTGGAAAGTGTTAAAAATTGTTGATTTTACGATATAAAACTGACAGCTGGGGTGCTAGTATTATACCGTAAAATCACCAATTTTTTTGTAGTGTATGATTAAAAAATTTAATTATTTAAAAGAAGAACAATATTTGCGAAAACTAAAAAAAAAAAAAAAAAAAAAAAAAAAATTAAATCTTAAATAACTTTTTGTTGAAGTATAAAATTATATCATATCATTATATAAAATTATATCGATTGCATTTGCAACGAAGCCGCTTCTTTTGAATTAGCTAAAATTTGGCACGCGATGATCGATATATTGAAAAAGCAATAGAAATAAAAACAAATAATAATTATCACGTTTCGCAGTTTGGCCAATTTAAGCACCTGCTAGCCTTGGACATGCTATCTCGTGGTTTATGTTTACCATTTTCAAAAATATGCGAGAATATTGTATTTATCATTTAGATCTAAAGATGTCACCGATAGTGTGAAACGAAACATATGTAATCTACATTAAAAAGGTATTTTAAATATTCCGTGTTTATGTTTTTATCACTTTAAGCATTATTAGACTTTAATTTAATGTTAACAAGTGATTGTATTATATTGTGTATAAAATTATGTTATGAATGTAATAAGTACAATGTAACGTTCATCAATATTTTATTAATAAGATTAAAACAAATTCTAATTAAATACATATATTAACGATTTTAATAATTTATACATCCTTCTCTTTTCAAAATATACTTAAAATATCCCAAACATTCGTTATAGAGATATTTGATTTGTTGCAAGAAGAAACAGAGTAAAAGATCATTGCGGAAAACAAGTGACAACAACAAAAAAAAATAATAAAAAATAAGGAAGTTGAGAGAAACGGGATGTTAGGATGTTACCTAACCTGCCATTCACAAAACTGGGAGCGTCATCCGATTTAATTGTTTTTTTCCCTATTATATCAGCGAAAATAGCACTATTAACACCTGTATTTTCTTATTATCACACATCAGACGGGGAAAAATACGTCAGTTTCCACGAATTTTGCAGGTGAATATAATAATGAGATGTCATCATACACCTTGCTGGCACAATCGACTCTTAAAATGTTTCGTGAAAATAATATTGAAGCAAAACAGATTTTAAGTTTTTTTGTGTTATGAGAATTGGATATTTTATAGCAGGGATCGTGAACCCCGCCATCGCGTGAGCACTATCGCCCAAAAAGCCTCTATAAATGTACACAAATTTACTATATATATATATATATATATATATATAGGACTTTACAAATAGTAAAAAATTCTCGTCGTCAGTAAAATGTAATACCCGCCCCCCTCCCAAGTCACTAATTTTCAAAAGCACAAAATTTTTATATCAATTAATTGAGAAAAATTAATAAGCATATTGTAGGATTTTTAATTACATAGTTTAGAATAGTTACATCATTTAGAAAGATAATATAAACAAAGTTTTCTAATGAAATTTAACAAAATTATTTATCTATGAAAAAAAAAAAATGTAAAGGCTGCATTAACCGGCATGTTCGAGAAATGCTGATTGCCGAAGGCTTCAAATGTCTGGATAATTGAGTGCTACAAAATCTATATATGTGATGAGGATGAAACAATGAAGCAGGAAAACAATTTTGCCTATTTTCGTGTCGAAGTCAGTTAAAGAATTCTGATTACTTTAAAATTTGCATTTGGTAAACTTATTTTTACCAAAATTAAAAATGCCGAAAAAGTGAAACAAGTTGGAAATTGTACGTCAAACGTGACAAACGAGGTGCGTTCGTACTGTAGCTAGTTATATAAATATTCAGATCTTGATGATTTTTAATTCTGTGAAATGAATTATATCGTCTGCAGATTAATTTCTGTCATATCTCGGTCGCTTAACGATTAAACTTCGGAAGCTCCTATAACAAAAAGCACCGATTTAAAAAAAAAAATTCAAATTCCTTAATAAATATTTTTATTAATATCTCCTAAAGTTTTGATTCGATTTTAATAAAATTTGAAATGTCTCGACAAAATTCTGCAAAGATAATATATCTTAAATCTCAAACCATTCGGTTGGGTAGTTTTTGCGTTGTTACATGCGGACGGACGGACAAACAGACGGACGGACGGACGGACAGACGAACGGACGGACAGACGGACGGACGGACGGACAGACAGACGGACGGACGGACAAACAGACGGACGGACCAAGCGACGACAATAGGTGCTACGTATTTATATAATTACGAACGCACCTAAAAATGCAGTTTATGCTCATTTCTTAGGTCAATTTTTGTACAAAAAATTATAATAAGGTATATAAAAGCATCAAATTAAATAACTTGGTGGCCAGATAGAAAAACTTTGTAACCAGTGGCAACCTGGCGATCGCATTTGTCAAGCACTGTATATATATATATACAGTTAGGTAATTTTTGGATGAACGTTTTCGTATATAGCACATCGCTTTACGTTTCTTAGTTATAGAGCTATAGGAGATAGTTCTATAATTAGGTGAATCCGATTATGAAAGATTGGCTTTTTAAATGTCTTACCGAACGTATTTTGATGGAAGTTGCACTGTTAGATAATTTTCAGGGATGGTTTTAGTATATTACGCATAATTTTATATTGGTTTGTTCTATAGAGAGCTATGGGGGAAAAGCTCTATAATTTGGTGAACACAATTATGAAAGTTGGCTTTTTTAAAAAGTTCTACCAAACGGATTTTGACAGGAAATAAAATAATGTAAAACTTAGTAACTTACTTCAAATTCAAAACATAAATGTCAATGTAAAAGAAAAAAAATCATTCACATTTTTAAAAGTAATATTAAAAGTTGCTGGCAAAACTTACATTCTACGTGAGAGGACCCGCGAGCAAAAGCTATAGAAAAAAAATATTTTACACTTATAATAGTAAAAGTTTTTAAAGTGATCCAGAACACATTATTTTTTTTATTTTTTTTTCATTTTTTACTCATTCCCCTCAACCTTTTTGAAATGGATATTTATTAATATATTAATTTTCGAATGTAATTTCTAATTTAATCTAAATTTAATAGATAAATATATTTAGTAACAAATATTTTAATTTTAATTTAATAAATAATGAGTCTAATTTGAAATATATATATATATATATATATATATATATATTAAAAATTAACATTTTAGTAAAGTTTAAAATTTGATATTATCTTCTAAAACAATAATTATTTTCGCAAACATTTTTCAATTTTGAAGAAAAAGAATAAATATTATATTTTGTTTTCGAAATTTACAAATATATTTATTTAAAAAAATTAATAATTCTTAAAAGAAAGGTTATTATTATTATTTTTTTAATGAGAACTTCATACTTCGAGAATGATATTTTCAAAATTTTCTCTCATAATTAAAAATCCCGAAGACACTTTAAAAAACATTAACTGAAAAACATTGTACAAAGTGTCGCGACTTCATCCTTCACAGAATTTTATATACATCAATTTAAATATGACAAATCACATATATATGCATTTATATATAGGACTTCGTACGTTTATGCTATGCACACTTTATACATGCAATATAAGTAAATATATGTAGGGGAAGGAACGCTGATGCGTCCGTAATAGCGCAGAGGTTGACCCCTATTTTATGGCGACGTAAAATCTAAAGATGCGCCAATTCATCACACTGAAAAACACTTATAGATCACATAGCATATTAACTTCACGTTTACCATGTATAAAGAAAAAAACATATTATAACCTTCTTAACTGAAATATGGTTTGATTTAATTTATTAGCGTAAAATATCGTATACATAAAAAAAAAGTTTATTTTGATCTCTGTATGGAGCACCTAATAAGTTCTGGGTATTGGCCAGTCCGGTCTAAAATTGCTCTCGCTAATATCAAACCTATGGTCGTGGAATGCATTCTTATTTTTAAAACATCTCATCAGAAAATGAATATTTTTTAACTATCTTTTTCTGTGTACTCTTCTTAAAGGATGTCTATTTATTTTGTAATTGACAAAATATTTCTATCCGAGATTTTCGCTCCTTTTAGATGGTCGCGGTTGCAGGCCGAAAGTACATGGAGGGTTTTTAAACATCTTTTAACATCTATTTGTGTTTTTTAAATGTCACCTGTTAAGTAACAGTGGTATCTATTGAATCTCATATTGATATTTTATACTATATATATAATAGTTATCGATCGTTCGGTTTCGAGTGTAACACCCTATATTTTTAAATGAAAAAATGGATTGTGACCGTAGTTTCCTGTACAAAAATTGTTTGTTGTAGACCATCATGCACTACCATATGCACTATGCACTACCATCCCTTAAAATTTGTCTTTTTAGAATCAACCTCTATCTATAGGATGGAAAGATGCATATCGATGTACTGGCGACAAATTCTGTTACAATTCGAGCAAAGAAAGTGAACGTGATCACGTTATATGCGAATAGAGAAAAGCATCCGGGGTTGGTGACAGAGACCTAGATGGTGTGAAACGTGACCTAAATTACATGATCTGCCGAGACCTTGTCACACAGCCGAGAGGAAGTGGACGCTTGTACAGTGACACACGGAGAGTGCATTGTTTGAGAGAGAGAGAATAAAGGAAAGGAAAATTCCACCTGACATTGTACTATAGATGCTTCGATAAAAGCTAAAATAACTTAAAAGCCGCTTTTATGCTTTGACAAAAGCAAGGTCCATTGAAAAAGAGGGAAGGTAAAATTTAGAACGTATTTTCAAAAAAGTTACATTTCTTTACAATCTTTATTGCATATAGCGCATATATATATATATATATATATAATATCGTTACGAGAAATAAAGAAATTGGATACTATCTCAGTGAGTACAGAGGGAAATATTATTTTTTAAAGTATATATAAGTATTTCTAAAATCTTGGAAACTTCTAAACTAATAAGTAGTGCGGATTTGCGAGAGTAACTATAGGTATAAAATTAATTAAAGGCGCCAATTGCCTATACACTAAAAAAAAAAAATGAATGTTGATTTTATGGTATAATACTGGCACCCTAGCTGCCAGTATTATACCATAAAATTAACAGTAATAAACAGTAAAATAATCAGTAATGCATTGCCACACATTATTTTACTGTTTATTACTGTTAATTTTACGGTATAATACTAGCAGGTGGGGTGCCAGTATTATACCATAAAATCAACAATTTTTTTTTTAAGTGTAGTCCATTAATTATAGTAAATTTTAGATTTTTTAATAATAATAATAAAAAAACGAGTTGCATCACATATTAAAATAGTACTTAAAATTAATAAATAATTGTAATCTTTGCATAATGCATGAGTTTCTTCACATGCGAAAACTATCAAAAAATGGAAAATCCGATCGGATATTTTAAGTCAAAATAACTTTAAAGCAAATTAAACAATTTGAAAATGATATATTACCACAAAATACTACTAATAGATTAGCTACAGATCTGATATGGCTGAGAAAAAATTTGATAAATTACGCCCTTAATTTTAAACTCCGGCAATTTCTTTCACTTTAATTTCTGTGTGATTATTCTCAAGTATTTTTCATTACGCATGCTTTTTAAAATCCTGGTTATATTATATTTTCAGTAGTTTTCGCGCTAAAATGTCTTTAAGGGGTTAATAAGTTTCCGCTAACTCCAGAGATCCGAATTTTAACAACTATCGTACTTTGACTGTAAAACAAGTTACCCTGCCGAGTGCTACGATCGCAGGGGAAACATTCGTTGCGTACGGTTTATTTACCTACTCCTTCCGCTTGCTCATATTGATCTTATGCTGATTGTAGCAACAACTGAAGATAGCAGAAATCATATAGGTTGCTACGATCAGAGGAAAACACCTACTTTTCTTACAACAAATATTTACTGGAAATGTGATGATTAAATTCATCAGAATATTTAAAACTAGCGTAACAACTCATTGTGTTGGATTTAAATTGCATGATGGGGAGAAAAAAAAAACAACAATGTATTTTTATTATACGTACATTTCACGTTTCTACACTACAAAAAAAAAAAAAAAAAAAAAAAAAAAACTGTCGATTTTACAGTATAATCCTATGCGCGGTAAAATTTCGAAGTTTTTAGAAACCGTTCTCAGAGAGAGAGATAGAAAAAGAAAAAGAAAAACTTAGTAGAGAAAAAGTAGATCTTAAAAGAAACCACCATGCGAATTTTTAAGTTTTTAGCCCCAGCAGTGTCACAAAAATCGCAATTTTAGAGCCTTTTTTGTTCCTGCATCCTTTTAAATTTCAAATTTTTTAGAAATTGTTCTGTTGGGAGACGTCATAAAAGTAACAGTCATGTCAAGTTTTAACAGCTCCAAATTAATCGTAATATAGAACCTTTTTAGAACATTTTCCACTCATTTTACCCTTTTGAATTTCGATTTTTTTTAGAAACCATTCACATTGAGTATTTACACCTTAAAAGTATAGCTACTACACCGAATTTCAAGTTTCTAGCCCCAATAATATCACAGCTATCGCAATTTTAGAACGCTCATTGCTCCTGCACCCCCTTGGGGAGTGTTGTACCGATATAAAATATAGCCTCTGTGGGAGCAGAGATGGTCACCAGTATTTAGCCACAGTTATTTTTTAAATCGGTTTAATAGTTCCAGAGATTACTCCTACAAACAAACATTACTTCAAATATAATAAAATCACTTGTTAACTTTAAATTAAAGTGTAATTACTGCTTAAAGTGATAAAAACATGGCACAAAAGGCTTAAAAATACCTTTTAATATATAGATGGCATATGTTTCATCCGCTCTAACGGCGACTTCTTCAAGATCAAAGTGACAAATAAACTATTTTCGCAAAATTTTTGAAAAAAAAAATGGATGAAACATATGCCATCTATATATTAAAAGGTATTTTTAAACCTTTTGTGCCATGTTTTTATCACTTTAAGCAGTAATTACACTTTAATTTAAACATTACTTCTTTAAAATTTTAATATAGATATGCAGCGTAGTCTTTTCCATTCTTTAGTATAAAACATACATGATATTTTAGAAAAGCATGAATCCTGTTATCCAACTTTTAGTTATTCATGCATGTATAATAATATATATAGTAAAATACTACATTGTCATTACTTCTGATATTATTTTCCATGTATCAATTGTTACAGTTCGTCAGAAACAGCACAAATCTTAATTTCGCAATTGTTACAGCAGTATTTAAAAAAATATATGTACTACATTTATTGTTTTTGAAAAAAAAAAAAAATCAAGTGCATTAATAGCAAAAATACCCAAAGTTAATATAAAACTTTAAACTGATTTCAACAGAAAAAAAATAATTTTGATGAATTGATTAAAATACAAATATCTTCTTGGGTAAATATGCTATACTGTTTCAAGGGACAAAAAGTTTCATCTAAGTCATCTTCTGATGCTAAGTTCGTTTAGTTCTATGGCACTCGGAAGAAGGGAGAGAGAAAACCAAAAAAATCCATCACCACCCCCTATATCTATTTCAGAACCACAACCAAGGGTGTGGAGATACAGGGATCTGACCCATTTTAGGGAGAAGGAGGAGGAAAAAAAATATTAGATTCCCACACCCAAGGGGTCAGGGGCTAGGGAGAAAGCAATGAATGACATTCTCCGGCTGACTTTCTCGAACGTCAGACGATATTTATTCTGGCCTTCTCCTCCCAAGATATAAATAAAAGCATTCCTTATCGAAGAAAGCGGGGAGGTCTCTTTTATCCCGAGATTAATCTTCTCCGAAATGGAATACGCCCTCGATTTTGATGCGATTGCCATGAAAATTATGTCTTATCGGGAAGAAATCTGGACAGAATATAGTCGATATGAACACCCAACTTCGCAAAATCTCGCTCTATTAGGTGGAGAGTGAAGTAAGTTCGAAAGCAAGTTTCTACCAGTATTTTTCAAAATGTAGAATCGAAACAGTACTTTCTTTTATTAGTCAGAAGGATTGCCCTCACTGAACCGCCCGTTTAACACTCCAGCCGCGGGCAACGCTCCTATCGCGTTTCACTTATTATTTTATACAATTCCGCGGGGTACGCTATTTTGACGTTGCCTACAATTTTTATAGTACTTAAGCATCGGGAGACTCTATTTCTTCGTTGAATCTATCTTCTTTTATTTAGAAACAGAGAGATTCATTAATAAATTATAATACATATATAATTTCATATATTAGGTCATTCGGAAAGTTCTGCGGTTTTTGAAATATTTTGAATCCATAAATGCCACATTCCCACCGGAATTTTGAAATAAAACTTTGTTTTTATAATGTACACGAAGAAACTGCTTTTCCTTATTTGGAGATAAATTTGTTTGCAAATTCCGGTGACATTCAATCCTTATAACTTTTATAAGTGACGAATAAAAATAGACCGCGGTTTTATATAAGAAAATGTTAACATCGCCCGTGGCGTGAGGGTTAAGGCTGTTAGTCAGAACGCTCCCAAATTTCTCTCGCTAATGTTAAACCAATGGGCATAGAATGCATTCGTATATTTAAAATATCTCCTCAGGAAATTAATATTTTTAACTTATTTTTTCCGTGTACTCTTCTTTTTAAAGGATCTCTCTCTCTCTCTTTTTTCCTTAGTTGTCAAAATATTTCTAAAGTATATACTTAATTTTATTTGAAGTGTTAAACTCTTACTCACAGCTCGCCAGCTTTTAACACATAAGATATTAAATTGAGCATATATTTTTGAAATATTTTGACAACTAAGGGGGGGAAAGGGCTATCCTTGAAGAAGAGTACAAAGAAAAAAGAAGTTAAAAATATTAATTTCCTAAAAGAGATATTTTAAATATACGAATGCATTTCGTGCCAACATGTTTAACATTAGCGAGGGAAAGTGGGGAGTTGACTGACTAACTGCATTAAGATACATTTTCAACATATGAATGTAAAAAGAAAAGCGGCACTAAAAATTTACTTTCAGGGGAGGCGAAAAATTTTTGGTTCCTCTTTCTCTTTGTGTTTAATTATTTTAAGTCATTTAGGAAGAGTCAATTTTACTTTTTATTTTCTTCAAAGTCATCAGCGATAAAGAAAATTAAGTTAGTTAAATTTTAAAATCCTTTGAAGAACGACGGTTCTCTCCCCCCCCCCCTTGCGGTGCTTACGAAGACCAATCATTTTCTTTTTTTTTTACTCGCTGAAAGTAAGTACTCATTAAATCCGAGCTCGCTGTAAACAACTTGGATTGTATAGGCATTTCTTATCGAATAAAAGGGGCAGGTATGCTATATCCCGAGATTAATCTCTCCTGAAACAAGCCCTCGGTATTTGCGTGATTGCTACGGGAATTATTGATAATAAATCTGTACAAATTAGTCGACATACACTCTCAATTTTACCTCTGGCTTTATTAGGTGGCGAGAAAAGAAATAACAAAGCTCACCCGATTGCTCATTTTACAATTATTATTACATTATTAAAACCGAAAAGTTTTCTAAATAAGCTTCCTTACGCAACAAGCATGCCTCAATTTTGAAAATTAACTAAATTTTCTTTTTCTCGGATATTTTTTGAAAGAAAAAAAATAAATTTTTCTTTTCCAAACCGATTTAAAATTATTAAGCACTAACAGAAAAATAAACTACGAATATTTCGTCAGAGGAGCTCTTCGAGCCTCCCGCAAAAAAATAAATTTTAAAGAAAAGTTTTCGCGGACCCACCATAATTTAAGGCTCAAATTACTAATATTGTTTAGAATATCAAGTACAGGATATATAGATAAAAGAGATTATAAACTAATTAGACTGCATTTTTCTAACATTAATCTCAAATTTTTCTTTCATTTTAATCACAAGATGTCTAATATCCTGTACCAGTGAAAAATTTTACGCTGAAAGCGGGACCTTCTCAGATCCGCTGGAGACGCAATGAGGACCCCTTGGAGTCCTCTGCTGTAAACGATTTCGATTATAATGGCAAAGATTCCATATCGAAAAAGATGGGGAGGTGTTCTCTATCCCGAGATTAATCTCCTTCGAAACGGAATACGCCCTCAATTTTGATGTGATTGCTACGAGAATTAAGTCTTATCGGGAAGAAATTTGGACAGAATATAGTCTCTATATCGATAGATACAGTAGAATCTGGGTACAACGAATGTTACTTTAATGAATCTTTCAGTTTAACGAACATTTTTTGGATTATTAAAAAACGTCCAATGCTTTCACATTATAAAATTATTCACTTTAACAAATTTTTCAAATTAACGAATTTGTTGTAAGCTTAAAAAGAATAGTTAATTCAGTTTTACGAATGTTAAGTTGACAAGAAAAAAATATCTTTATTGGAAAACTAGAATTTAGAAGAAAACTGTCGTCGGAAACTCAATGAAGGAGAACCAGACAACAGTGAAAATTAAACTGATGATGATTGTCCATCAAGTACGGAAGATAGTATTGTACGATCAAAAGGGAGTCTATAGAACATTAAAACTCTTCAAAAGTAATTATCCCAGCAAAATAATGTTCCGAAAATATTTTATACAATTTATTTTGAAAAACACACTGTCACCTTCAGTGAAAAAAAAAAAAAACTTCTGATTATTTTGTAAAGAAATAAAATTATGTTAACAGCATATGTCAGTATGATTTTTTAATCCATCAGGTATCTAATATAAATTATAATTATTTTATAATAGTTACGATTAAATTCTTGAACTTTAATGAATTTAATAACTATCCTATTTCTTTCACAATTTATTAATACTGTATATTTATTATTTACTGATATGTATGGCTGTTAAACGAATTAAAAAGAAACTGTAGTAACAATATATATATTTTTTTCATTTAATATGCATGCAAATTTCCTTTTTTTAAAAACGCCATATTTGAATTTTACATTAACGAATTTTTCAGTATAATGAATTTAATCGATGGACTCCAGAAATTCGTTATAACGAGATTTTACTGTACTTGGAACTTTACAAAATTACGCTCTCTTAGGTCGGGAGCGCTGATAGGACGATCTTCTTGAACTTTATGTGACTTAACTTTATTCAACTTGTAATAAGTATTCTCAAAAGGTGAGTGTTCGACAGATCACTATCTCCTTGCCATATTTTGGTGATGCCATGTTTTCCGATATTTATTTTAAGAATAGCATGATGTTTGATATTTTCAAAATATAATTGTGCATGATATTTTTGACTGTGTCATTCTGTAGACAAAGTGACTTTTCCTTTGGAAATGATTTTTTTTTAATTAAAAGTGAATATAAAAAAAGACCTATTTCAAGTTTTACAGTTGAAGCTGGATTTTTAGATGTAGAGTCAATATTTATGTAGGACAATGTTAACTTAGAACAACCATTAACCCCTTGGGGAGGAGCGACACGTAACGTGACGCATAAGATGCTCAGAATCCTCCATTATTCCCACCAGTTATTTTTTAGTGTAAGCTTTGCCTTATTTAATGGTAGCAGTTCTGCGATTTTTATAGCCGCAAATTTCTGTTTTAAAAAACCGGTGGTAAAAGATTAAAAATTCCGTAAAGAACGCTCGTCGCGAAGGGGTTAAAAGATTAACTGCCTAATTTAGATAACCAGTTATTTACAGTTTCATTTAAAGAACTTTTTCTGGTTTAGGTTTAGTTCAGTTTAAACTGTACAATAGGTAAAGGAATGAAAAATCAGACAAGCTTATATTTGTGTTCAATAATAATAATAATAACAATAATAATAATAATAATAATAATTGTATTTAAAATTTTGTTATATAAAGCAAAATTTTCTTGATACTTGATACTGAATCCTATAGCTTGTTTTTTTTTTTTTTTTTTTTTTTGTTTATGAGTGTAAAAAGCAGACTGTTTAACTCTTTAGAAAATTATCTCTTCCGTTTTGTTATAAGTAAAAGAGGAAGAAACAGAAAAAGAAAAAAGAAAAGGGAATTTAGTATATTGCTTTATTAAGTTTCAATGCTAAGTGTAATATGTTTTAGTTTTTAATGAACAGTAAGTCTGAAAATACTTATAACTAGCGGTAAGTAGACTATTTTGAAAATTTCGGATATATGTAAAAAATATCGAATATGATGGGGTATTACTCTACGGGGATAACAATATAAATTCAAAATTACACAATATTAGTAAAATGAAATAATATCTAACGACTTTATTCGCTGTCGAACAATTTTGAAACTAGGCATATCATTGTTCAGCTTAAAATAAACTGGGCAGAAATTAAATTTAATATTCATATTAAATTTTCAAATGCATCCCCTCCTCCTCTACTATGGCGTCATAAACATATGATATTGTTATAGAAAAGAAAATTTTTAATTGCTTTATTTCTCCGTTTTTATTCATACTTTTTCTTTGCTAGTTATGTAAAGAAAGCAAAAACTTTTAAAATACATATTAATTATCAAAATGCTTTTATTAAATTTATGATATGAATATATTCCTAACAAAATAAATTAAGAAAAATATGTGACAAGAGTACTAACAAACAAAAGAAAAGTTTTCTATAAAAAAAAAAAAAGCAAAATAAAAAAATAACGGAGTCCAATTTAAATACTTTTTAGATTGAAAAAAAAAAAGAAAGAAAGACAGAAAAAATGGTGTTGAAAGTGATGAAATTTATTAAAATACACAATTATGTAGTTAATAAAAGACTTTAAACAAGAACATTTATTTATCTAGCAAAATGGAGGGGAAAAAAAAGAATAATTGAGAAACGAATAGGAATGAATCAAGTTTAAAGTTCACATTGAATTTGCAAATAGGGAAAGAAATGTTCTTATTAGTGCCACATACATGTGATTTTCATAGAGGATTAAAACTTCAAATAATATATTTCACCATTTTCATTTATAATTTATCTTTTTTCATCTACATAAAAAAGTAAAATCTTTAAAAAGTGAAAAATAATTATCAAATTAAATTTGTTAAATTTCTGATATGAATATATCACTAATAAAAAAACAAAAAACAAAATTAAATTAAACGGAAAATTGCCATACAGGCACTGAAAAACAAAAATATTTTCCTGAAAGAAATTGAAAAAGTAATCAATGATGCTTAATTTGAATAATTTTTAGATTGAAAAAGCAATATTCGAAATTTTAATAAGGAAATGAAACTACAAACAAATCTTTATTAAAATATATAATTGTTTTGTTAATAAAGTGACTGTTAACAAGAAAATTTTTCATTTACCTAGTAAAATGAGAAAGAGAAAGAACCAGAGATTCAAACTTAACAAAAAAGGTTTTCAGAAAAAAAAAAAAAAAAAAAAAAAAAAAAAAAAAAAGAATTTCAATAGAAAAAGTATTTTGCTCGTAAAAATGTAAATATAAAAAGGTATGATTAAAACTTCTGGCTATTAATATTTATGTTTCTTTGCGGCATCGGCATGATTAGATGCCATATGATTAGAAAGAACTTCAAATTATTTCTCGGATATTTTTAATAATTCATTGTTTTTATTATACAAAGAAAGCAAAAAATTTTTAAAAATTAGACATTAATTATTAAAATAATTAAATTAAAAACTTTTATGGTATGAAGCTATCCCTAACATAATCAAATAAGAAAAAATAAGATACAAAAGTAACATTTTCGTATAAGATAAACTTAGAGAAGAAATAACAGAACATAATTTAAATATTTCCTAGAATGAAAAAATACACAAAACAACAACGATACAGTAATGAAATTGCAAATGATAAACTTTATTAAAATATGTAAGTACGTTGTAAATAAAATGACTTTTAATGCGATTTTTTTTTTTCATTTACCGTTATTTATAATTTATTAATTAAAAAAAAAAAATCAGCAATACAAATTTTAAAAACAGGTTTTCGAAATAAAAAAAATCAATAAAATATTTTCCTTATTAAAATGTAAATAAAAAATAGTATAATTAAAACGTCTCGTTATTAATATTTATCTTTTCTAAATGGCATATACGATACATACATTTAATGTTGCCATATAAAAAAAAAGAAGTTAAAATAATTTATTTTCTAATATTGTTGATATTTTATCGTCTTTTGTGTTATACAAAGAAAACAAATAATAATAATAATAAAAAGATATTAATTATAAAAATTGTATTATTAGATTTGTGATATGAATATATTCCTAACAAAGTCAAATAAGAAAAAATGAGATGCAAAAGAAATTGGGAAAGAAATATCAGAACACATTTAAATATTTTTTAGATTAAAAAAATGCGCAAAAAAATAATTAAAATGAAATCAAAATGCACGTGATAAGACAAACTTTAATAAAATAGATAATTACGTCGTTAATAAAATAATTTTAACAGGAAAAAAATAAAATTTTAAAAACAAGAAATAACAATAAAATCTTTTCCTCATTAGAATGTAAATAGAAAAAAGGGTATCTTTAGAACTTCTCGTGATTAATATTTATCTTTTAAAAATGGCATATAACGATTCATATGTTGATATCTAATTTCGAAATGAAACGCAAAAAGTAAATTGAAATCACGAAAACATCATTAAAAATGTAATTACAACTACATCTGTCTCAAAACATGCTAATTCGAAATTCTGCAATTTTAAAAATCAATTTTCATAAGGTATTTTTACTGTGAAAAATAATCTTTTCTTATAACACAGATACAATGGGCTGCTATTTTAAACGGAGGAGCAATTTCAATCGTTAATATAATAAGGACGAAAAATCATGCGTCAAGCATAGATTATGAAACACTTTCCAGCATATTCAGAATATTGTAACAAAAGTTCAGTATTTAATAAGGTGAAAAATTATGTTTTAAATCTATTTTAATACTTGGAAATTTTTCCACAGAAAATTTCTCACGCCTTGCATTCACAATATTTCAAATTTTAATTGCTTAAAAGGCGTATAGCCAACATAGCAAAAAAGTATCCAAGTGTAACATAGTGAAAAGTATGTTGGCTATACGCCTTTTAAGCAATTAAAATTTGAAATATTATGAATGCAAGGCGTGAGAAATTTTCTGTGGAAAAATTTCCAAGTATTAAAATAGACTTGTTCAATCATCGATGCTGGATTCTCTTTAGTTTCGTGTTTGCCCCAGGGTTGGTGGCTCACGGAAAAATATTCCATCTTGTGCTGCGTTTGTAGCCTTGCCAACATGTGATAATGAGAAGTACCAGGCTGGATATCTTTCCAAGTTGTTCAGTTGGTAGAACCTCAGTGCGCTATACTGATGACTCGGTTCGAGTCCCGGCTTGGATACTTTTTCACTATGTTCTCTATATGCCTTTTAAGTAAGTAAAATTTGAAAGATTATGTCTAAATAACGAATCTGGAAAACACATAACACATTTCAAAGCTCAATTTTAGAAATTTAAATGTATAGACATAACAAATCCGAATTCTTTTGTGCAGCCTTGTATATGATCTATAGATTTGTATATATATTACATAAAATGAAAAAAAATACTAATTCAGTTAGGAGACGCATAACACAGTCAAAAATTCCCTTTCTGAAATTCCCGTCAATAGGCGGCTAATTCCTTTGTGTAGCCCTATATATGATCTATAGTATTTATACACACCAAATTAAAAAAAAAAAAAAAAAAGTTAAATTTGAAAACGCACGTCCATCAATTATCGTTCATAGAGAGTACTGTAACCGAATTATGTTGTGTCCCTGTAAATGAATGATAAATGCTATGCAGACTATATTTTACAGTAAGCATGCTGTAGTTGTACCTCAGTGATGTGTACCAATTTTATTATGTTTGAAATAGTAACATCAATGAAATACACCCCAAATTATTTTTTCCCATAGACCATAATATAATGGGATTTTTTCAGTGTCTCTGTATACGAGTTATAAATACCTCACACCCCAATTTCAATATCAAACATTTCATGGTAAACTTCAATAACATACATCAATGAGTAATAACATGGACATACTGCAGACAGACGGCAGACAGGAAAACTGAATTCATAGACACTTTTCAACTACGTAGGAAAGTGTTAAAAATGGAATAGCAGGCTTTTTCTTCAGGGTAGATGCAGGGGTTCGCACACTCCTAAACATTATTTAAATATTTGGGGGTTTACTACTGAAAAAAGCAAAAAAAAAAAAAAAAAAAAAAAAAAAGTTTGTGTCACTTTAATATGGAAGTAGCCCCAAGAATTTTAATTATTTTACCAATTTGTTTTTTGGTATTGACAATACCAAATAAAACTGTATCTCAAAATAGTCGACTTTTAGCAGTTTAGTTTTCTTAATATTACTTGTGACGAAACAAGTGATGTTTACCCCCTCCCCGCCCCTTTAGAATTTTACACGTAGAAAGATGCACAGATGAAACAAATATATATAATACTTTTTTCAGCATATAAAACATTATAGAAAGGTTGAGAACACCATAAGGATTAAGGAATTACGAACATTATAAGATGGTGATTTAAGAGAGAGATAATTTGCATATCTGAGAACAGTGAAGCGGTGGTTTTCGCAAGATTCTAATGAAACTACGGGAAAAACACGATTTCCATTTATAAAGCTAGATAAGTTTTAGATACGCTTTTCGGCAGCCAACTTTGATGTCTGAGTTTATTGGACGGTTGCTAACCCCGCGTTCTCTTTATTTATTTATTTTTTTCTCTTTCAGATCCCACAATTTCGCCGTCATGCTGCATTAAGAACGTGGGTACGTACGGGTCGATCTTGACAGATATATTGACTGATTACAGCAGCGTTGAAGCATCTATATTATTCAGATGTGAATAACAGAGAAATGGACGGCGACCTTGTCAAACAACGAAAATTGAAAATGCAGCTTTGGCTACAAAATTAAATTTTTGAACCATGAAACGTTGAAATACAGAGAATGGGCCGGTACATATATAACTTTATGACTTTAGGGGGGGGGGGGAGGGGAGGGGTCTGGCACTTGATATCGTAAGATATCTCTAGGGGGAGAGGGGGGGTTGTCTTTTGATATCGTTATCATTTTTTATCAGACCAATATTTTTTTTACGTCAAAATAATTCGTTATTTATTTTTTTTTAAGTCTTATCTATTTTTAAAAAATATATAAAGTTATTATTAAAACCATTAAATGATTATAAAATCAATTCATTCTAAAATATGAAATACCTCAACATTCGGCATTCCCGTTCTTCTTCCATGTGCGCATATAATTCGGTGTCGGAGTAACCAGGTGCGAAATATGTTTGAAATGATACTGGTTGTGTTTATTAGTTTAGTAAAGAAAAAAAAAGTATGTTGTCCACTTGTTTTGTTGATAAGAAGTTCTGATTTCACCTCCTCCGTGAAGGAGGCATATGCAAAAAGATAACATTACTGTTGAATGCATTAATTATGTGACATTAAGCTATTATTAAATACTTTTAAATAGCAACTATCACTTTTAGATGTTATTTGATATAAAGTTGTTTCATATGTAAAATAGTAATATTTTATTGACTTTTTCTCTTCATTTGAATCCGTAACGTATACGAATAATAAATGTGTAACAATATCAGTATATCACTGCAAAAAATTTAAAAATAAGAATTTAGAAATTGATAACGATATCATTAAGGGTGGGTGAGGGGGGGTTCGAGGAATGATAACGTATGATATCGTAAAGGGGGAGGGGGTCCGAAATTACCAAAATGTTGTTAACGTTATATATGTACATCCCCGAATAATAATGTTTGTTTGCACATAAAAAAAAGTATTACAATTTTTAGAAAAGTATTAAGACTCAACTGACTATAAATGAGAAATTCAAAAATATTTATCAGTATGTGTACATACTTCATCACTAACTAATACACAGTTTGAAATAATAAACTTAAAAAACAGGTGGGGTGAAAAAAAGGTTAACATTCTGCATGCAAATTAAAAAATACTAAACTATGTAAATAATTTTATAACTGTATGCGCGTTTAAACTAGTATGTAATAACAACTTTCATTTTAATTATTCCTGAATCTATTCAATTCCATTATAATCCATATATTTAAAGCTGTTTGCTAAAAATGTCAAATAATTCCATCGAATTTCGACCGTATACGCATGCGTCAAAAAAGGACCGGCCAATGAGGCCGAGGGTCTATTCCTGTCTCCAAACGTATTTGGGATCAAGATCAACTCCTGTTGTTTTGATGGCTTTTTCCGCGTTGCGTTAAACCTAGGAAGATATTTATATAAAAAACTGTGGAGTGTTTTGAAGGTATTTATTTTATTTATTGTTGTATTTATTGTAATTTGAATGAATACTTAGGTATCCATTTCGGATTTACTGTGTAACATGAATTTAGGTTCATTTAACGTTCGCGAAATCAAATCATTTTGTTTATATAGTACAGAAAATAATTCTTCAATCGTAAATAAAAATATAGTAGAACATGTAATACAAAATTGGACCACTTATATTCCGTTTATGATCGGATATGAATCTTATGGTGTTCCGATTGCTAATGAAAACGATTATGTAAATATAATGTCAAAAGACAGTACGCACGGCAGTAATATTTTTATTATTATTTGTTCGAAAAAAGCGCATCTGAGCGTCTGAATATAAATTATAAAATATTATTTCTGTATTTAGCAACTAAATATTTAATAAATATGCAGGAATGTGACTAGCTTTATGTGAATGTATAATATATATAAGTCTGAACTTTAGCATTATTTTTTAACAGAAATATACTATCTCTATTCGATTTAAAAGTTTTGTCATTATATAAGTGTGCTATTTTATTTGTAAAGAGTATGTATGCATTATATTGTTTGTATGTATACAAATCTTTAGAATCTCTTAATATTTGAATAATGTTTACATTATATTTGTTTGTATGTATACAAACAATATATGTATACAAAGAAGTATGTATACAAACAATGTATCATGTAACAATATTAATATTTACATTGTATTGTTTGTATGTATACAAATCTTGAATGTTTTAATTTATTACATTTATTTTTTACCAGTTTGCATGTCCGTTCATGGGCGATTCATATGAAACTCATAATTTGTCACAAATTGGTGATTTTATTGATTTAGTGCTTTGCCCAAGAATGTGGAAAAAAAAACTTTTTGACATCGGGTGAAATGAATGAGGTTATTTCGGTTTTTCTTTTGTATATAAAAAATGTTATATGTAAAAAAATCCTGGCCATTAATCACATTGTTTTTTGTATATTTAAAGACGATTACTTATTCTTTGTAATTATTTTTTTGTTGGGGGTTTTTGAGCAAAATAATATTACTTCATAGCTGGAACCAGTTCCGCTAATCATTAATATTTACTTATTTACTTAATCCATTGACCGCTGAGCAAATGGGCAAATTTGTAATGTTTTTTCTGTTATTTTTTTTAAATGTCAAAAAAAGATAAATTTTCAAACTTGGTATAAAAAACTTAGGTACTTCTCTATTATCCCATCGTCCACTTTTCATAACAAAATACTATCGCCAAACTGTATGATTAAATGCCAAAAATGCAGTCCCATTTACTTGATGTCGGAAGCATTATGCGTGTTTGTTATGTCATCAAGTGGTTTTTAATTCAACATTTGCGCGTATTAATGACAACGTTCTCCCGTTTATTTGGCGTTACAGTTTGGCGATAGTTTTTTGTGATGAAAAGTAGTCGATGAGATAATAGAGAAGTACCAAAACTTAATTACGTATATGAGTAGATTCCTTGACAGTATTAATCATTACTCAATATTTTAAAACTGCATCATATTTGTAGAATTATATTAATTTAAACAATGCTTCTATTGAAGTGTGAAGAAGCACATACTTCTATGAAGAACCATATATTTACATAATCGTTTGCATTAGCAATCGGAACACCATAAGATTCATCCCCGATAAAAAACGGACTATAAGTGGTCCAATTTTGTATTACGTGTTCTACGATATTTTTACGTACATTTGAATAATTATTTTCTGTACTATATAAACAAAATGATAGAGATCTAAAACCACAATTTCCATCGGGATTGATTTCGCGAATGTTAAATGAGCCTAAATTCATTTTTAAACAGTAAATCCGAAATGGACACCTAAGTATTCATACAAATCAAGCAGGGCGGTCGCTCTGCCAAGCCAAGCTTAAAAAAAAAAACGCCACACAAACAACGCCAAGAACTGGAATAAAGACCGCTAATGCTTATATACAGAAAGCAACTTCGCAATGTTAAATCGACAAAACATGCCAGATTAAAATATCAGATATCAAACAAACCAAACGTCGTAGAAAAAAAAACGAAAACTAGAAGAATCTAAGGAAGAATGTCTTCAATTTAAGACCAAACTCATCTTCATAAGTGATTTATAAACAGAGATATAGCTTTTTTTTAAAAACGTCGAGTTACTTAAAATGATCACTATTTTCTTCGTCAAACTTTTTTTTTCAAACAAGCTACAGGCCTTAATATTGGGCAGAATAAAAAAAGGATTGCATTTTTGGACAAGTAATTACGTAATCTATGTGCTTTTATAAAATTCAGTGTAAAAAAAAAATATTTTCTATCCTTAATTAGCAAAAAACTGTTAATTAACTTGGCGATTAAAAAATTATGCCAAAACAGAGATAAAACCCGCCAACGACCATGTACCATCTGTATTAAAATAGCACAAATCAGTTAAATGTTATAATATAACCACATCAAATATCATCTGCAAGTCAGCCATTTTCTTCTGAAGATATTTTTTTTAAAAATAAAACTTCACAATTATAAGAACACATATTTTATCAAATAATTAAATATGACTGCAAACTGTGGCAGATGATTGTTTCTAACATGAATAAGTATGAGAAATTGCCGGTTGCGGATATGGATCTGGGTAGCTCAGTCGCAGAGCGTCGGCATGGTACGCATAAGGTCCCAGGTTCGAGTCCAGGCCCAGGTCAATTTTTCACTCATGTTTGTTTAGTGTATTTAATTGTCTGATAAAATGCGTGTTCTTATAAATATTGTAAAATAAAGTAATCAGACGTAGTGTTTATGCTTTAAAAATATTTTAAATATATAATTTACGTTTTTAGAAAGATCTTTAAAAATAAATTAGTTTTTGAGGGAAGATCTATCTTCTAAAATGTATACATTAAGAGTTATCGCCATTTAAAATTTCTTTCCAAACGTAAAAAAATTTTTTGAAATGAATTAAATGTGATTCATTTATTTCTAAAAATAAAAAAACACGGTAAAGGACAGGCATTTCGTTCGCAGGAATACCTTTCACGTCATCTACTATATATACGAGGCTAGCTATATATATAAAACACAAACGGAAATTTCGTTCCGTTCCTTTATAACTCGAGATCTGCTGAATGAATTTGATGGAACTTGCACTGTTCGAGAGATAATTTTTCAGGGAAGGTTTTAGTATGTAACACAACGTTCTACGTATAATAGCTATCGAATTATGATAGAAAGTTCTGTTATTTTGGCCGAAAAGGTTACCATTGCTAATTTTTTGGTGATCATTACTGTTGCAGAAAGAAATGAAAAGGCTATACATCTCGAAAAATAAAAGAAAAACTGTTACTAAATTTATTTAAAAAAAAAAAAAAGAAAGAAAGAAAAAAAAAGAGTTTTGATGAGAGAATATTATAAAACGAAAATATTTAATTTAAACATGATTAGAAATGTTCATAATGCTTAAAACATTATTCAAGGGGCAAGATTTCTATTGAAACAAATTTGGCGATTTATCTTTTGTTTTGGGGGACTTTGATTTTACTTTTGACCCCAAACAATTTGATTTTAAGCCAAAAAGTGTCTTTTTTTGTTGCAGAAAAAATTGAAATGGCTATACATCTGGAAAAATAAAAGAAAAAACTGTTACTAATTTTATTTTTTTAAAAAGAAAGAAAAGAAAAAAAAGAAAAACAGTTTTGATGAGAGATTTTAGGCCAAAAAGTGTTTTTTTTTTTTCAAGTGTACGACTGCATTTTCGCAGTATTTTTTTTTTTTTTTTGGTACTTTTTGGTTAGCCGGGCGCCAGTGATATATATATATATATACACACACATATATACACATATATCTACACAAATACATGTATATTCATACATATATATATATATATATATATATATATATATATATATATATATATATAAACTTATTGCAAAAATCAACCATTGAAACAGAAATAACTGACCAAATGCAATGAAATTATTATCCCAAATAGCTATGTCAAATTACACATTATAAAACATAGTCCTAACAAATGAAGTATTTATTCAAAAAGTGAAACATAAGTAAAAAAACACAAATGTAAGCTTATAATGTAATTTACTTTTTCAAAGGCTGGGAAACCACATTATAAGCAACGAATGATTGTTTTCTGTAATTGTCATAAGCTTAAAGCCAAAATTTTGTGACAATTCCAAGCCCTAACAATCATTGGAAAGAAATTGGAAAAAAAAAAAAAAAGGATACCTTTGAAAATAGAACACTACAAATCAAACGGAAGAAAATAAATCCATTTATAAACAAATAAATACAAAGGAAGACAAAGAAAATCTATACATTACAACATAAATTTGTCCAGAATCCGAAGCCAAAAATGTATTGTGCTAAGCACATGGTAAAGTGAATAAGTGAATTCAAACGTACAAGTTAAAATTACAGTTAATTTTCTAAAAGTAGCAGTTATTAATTTAACCATTGTGATTTTAACTATTTCTAATTTAAAATATAAAAATACAAATAAATAATATAAAAACTATAAATTCATTTACTAAAAATATTTTTTAACTTAAATAATTTTAATATATATATTATATTATATATATATATGTGTGTGTGTGTGAGTGTTCATATATCACTGGTGCCCGGCTAACCGAAAAGTACCTTTTTTTATTCAAACGCAAACTATATTAATGGCAATATACTTCTATTTACTTCTACATATATGAAATTTCGTTCCGGCTGCTTATAACTCGAGTTCTGCTGAATGCATTTTCGTAGAACTTAAACTAAGATAATTTTTAAGGGAAGGTTTTAATGTATAACATATCGTTCTACGTAGCTTAGTTATATAATTATTCTGGGAAGTTCTATAATCAGATCAATCCTATTATGAAAGATTAGCCTTTTTAAAAGATTTTGCCGAATGTATTTCGATGGAACCTATACTGTTAAATAATTTTCTAGGGAACGTTTTATTATATAACGTTGCTTAGTTCTAGAATTATAGGGGGAAATTCGAAAATCGGGTGACCATTTTTTTTATCAAATATTAGCCTTTTCAATATTTGATTCCGATTATGAAAGATTAGCCTTCTAAAAAAGTTCTACTGAACGGATTTTGATGAGAATTGTATTGTTAGTTAGATGCTATTTCAGAAATGGTGTTAATGTACTATATATTGTCCTACGTTGCTTAGTCCAACAGTTATGTGTGAAGGTTATATAGTCAAGTGAACCCGATTCCGAAATATTAGCCTTTTTGATAGTTTTTACTGGGCGTATTTTTTGCGACTTGCATTGTTAAGTAGATAATTTGTAAGGATTGTTTTAGTATATTTTATATCGTTTTGTTGTTTTAGAATTATGTGGAAAAGTTCAATAATCAGATTATCAAAGATTAGCCTTTATAAAAACTTCTTCTGAATGGATTTTGTTAGTTAATTTGTTTGCATTGTTATTTCGATAATTTTTAGTGATGGTTTTAGTGTATTGCATATAGTTTTATCATTCTTTAGCAAACCCTAACTGTAAATGACCAAATAAACGAGTTGGTCCTTAACAGCTAAAATTTTGACTGCACATTAGAAAATATAATAGCGCAATCGCGTCATTTTTCAGTAATGTGGAAGGATATTCCACGTAAATATACAGATTGCTTTCAAATACAAGGTCAAATTAAACGATATATTTCGTTTGATTCAGGGTTCATTTGTAGAAACCGACCAGCGCAGCGGGCGCAGCGGGCGTAGCTTGCTAGTTTTCCTATAAATTAATGAAATCCAGTTGTTAAATTATTTTTGTTTTAGAAGTGAAGTTTCCATTTAAATTTATTGTAACAGTACAATGTTTAATTGAATAAAATAAGGTAAATCTAAGAAATTGCTAAGAAATTCCAAACATGCACAGGGCAACGCAAAAAAAATAAAATAATAATAAACAAAAAATAAAAAATAGATAAATAAATAAATAAATAAATAAAAATCAGCTTTCAGAAATTCTAAAAATTGTTCCGCTATTCATATTATGTATCTTCGGGGTCCATCCTCCCACTTTCAGCCCTCCCACCCAAAGGGGGCACTTTTCTAAATTTTGCCGACACCTCTCATGTGATATATCGTTGGAAAAGTCTGTGAACGCTTAATCATAATATGCAGGGTGGGGGGGGGGGGTATTTTCTAAATTTTGCACATACCCCTCATGTGATACATCGTTGGAAAGGCCTGTGTCCGCTTAATCCTATTATGCATCTCCGGTGTTCATCCCCCCTTTTGCCCCCCAAGCGCGATTAGCTTTCACCACCAGGGGACTCTTTATATATCTGTTCCTACGAGTCGGATCACGACGGGGTATGGCTCATTCGACTCGACACCAATAGAGCTTTCCGATTTTAGTTCGTTTTTTCACCACCAGGGGGCACTTTTCTATCTCTGGTTCTATGGGCTAGATCACGACGGGGTACAGTTCATTCGACTCGACATCTATAGCCTTAACGATTTCAGTGCCCGAGGTTCATACAGAACAGATTGCGCTACCTGGTGGTGGAAGATGGAACTTGAGCGTGCGCAGCACGACTGCTATACGGTGCCGAAGGCAGCGGGGACCCGTGTCGGAAGTTAGTTTGGTTAGAGGTTTATACTATTCGATGTGCAAATTAAGGGATTATCCGGTGCCGAAGGCAGCGGAGAACCAGGTCGGAGGTTCGTTCGGTTCGAGGTTTTACAAGATTCGAGGCCCCGATATAAATTAGGGGTCCGCTAGCGGGTGAAGCCAGCTAGTGCTAATAATAAAAGAGCGTGATATCACGTTTGATTTCAAATGCAGCGCTGACACGCTATGTACGTATTGCATTTTTATTCATTTCATCGATAAGTCAGTGATATTTTTTAACTGGGGATAACAAGTATTATAACAAGCCACATTTAGTATGTTGTTATTAGTTTAATTTAAAAATCTACTGGTATTTCTAGTTAACCTTTTAAACAATGACTGAAAGTAAAATGTAATTTTAAATTATTTCTCATGTTTAGATTATTTAAATTATGTTTATTCTGTTTTAAAAAAAAGAAATGATATCTACAAAAACAACTTTTCAAAAGTAAAAAAAAAGCCAAGCGTAAAAAAAAAAAAGTTGTGGCTAAAAAATGGTGTGATATCAAATTTCCAAGCTATTATATTACTTTTTTAACTTTTTTCCATTAAATAAGTTATTATATATATAAGTCGAGTGCCTACGTATATGTTAATAGAAATCGTTTTCTCCTGTACTAAATACATCCTAACGAGTTTCTGAAAATTCAATTTTTTTCAAATTATGCATGATGGGCTTGGCGGCCATCTTTTCATATTTCTAAGCACCCAAATTTCTAAAGTAAAAGCGTAATATGTTTGCAATGTAATATGTTTATAACAATTTCGAACTTCAGATTTTAACTATGGACAGATAAATTAGATAAGACTGATATTTTGAGAAATTGATTTTTACTAGTTTGAAATTATTAATTACTGTAAAAAATAAATCATAAGATGAATCTTTAAGATAAGTCATCATTATCTTAAGACACAATTTTCAGATCATACAAATCTATAAATGAAACGCTTAAAATATTTGCTTAAATAACAATTTTGAACTTCGTATTTTAACTACGGATTTGGATGCTTAGAATTTTGTGAATAATATGCAAAGATGGCCGCCAAGCCCATCATGCATAATTTGAAAAAAATTGAATTTTCAGAAACTCGTTAGGATGTATTTAGTACAGGAGAAAACGATTTCTATTAACATATACGTAGGCACTCGACTTATATATATGATAACTTATTTAATGGAAAAAAGTTAAAAAAGTAATATAATAGCTTGGAAATTTGATATCACACCATTTTTCAGCCACAACTTTTTTTTTTTTTACGCTTGGCTTTTTTTTTTTACTTTTGAAAAGTTGTTTTTGTAGATTATAATAAATAAAATAAATACCTTCTGAACACTCCACAGTGAGTTCTATATAAATATCTTCCTAGGTTTAATGCAACGTGCAAGAAAAAAAAACAGGAGATGATCCCAAACACGTTTCTAGAGACAGTAATAGACCCTCATTTTAATGGCCGGTGTTTTTTTTTACGCATGCGTATTGGGTCGAATATTGTTGAAAAATGATTTTGAAGAAAAAATCGGTAAATTCACAAAATGGTTTCGGGAAAAACTTCACCAAATGGTTTCAAAATTCTTTGAGTGACAGCGGGAAAAAAAATTTCATTTTACATTCAATCATCGCAATTGGCGAGTGTGACTATTAAGTTTAGCCAGTACTGGATACTACTAGATATAATGATTATGAACCATGATTTTTCTGTTATTGGGCGAGATTCATGTTTTTTCAGCAATTCTTTGACGAAATTCGTGTTTTTTCAGCGATCCTTTGAAGAATTTCGCATTTTTCTCGCGATCCTTAACGAAATTCGCATTTTCCAGCGATTCTTTGATAAAATACATTTTATTCCGCAATTTTTAGACGAAATTTAGTAAAAAAGCATGATCTTTTGGTAAAATTTCCTTTTTTGCGATTCTTTGACAAAATTTGCTTATCTTTCACGATCCTTTTGCATAATTCACGTTTTTTCTGTGGTCTTTTAATGAAAGTCATGTTTTCCCATGATCCTTTGATGAAATTAGTGTTTTTTTCTCAATCATTTGACGAAATCTGTGATTTTTTCAAAACGCGAAGATTGGTTAGATGTTTTTAGTCTGCAGGTGCCCTAAAAAGTCTGACGCCCGTTGCTGCATCGCACACATTCTTCCATGGGGCATCGAACGAAGGAAATTCATCCTAAAGAATCATTGTTTCATTCCTGACATTTCTAGAAAGAAACAACGTTCAATTTATTGGCTGAATTGTAAAGGGCGAAATGGTGTCAGACATTAGCGGAAATAAAGTGCGCAATTTGTTCTTTTATGGAAAAAATTGTGAAATTCGTTAATCGATAAATTGCGAAATTTGTCAATCGATAGAGGAAAAATCACAAAATTCATTAATCGACAGAAAATTCATCAACTGTTTTGAAATTTGTCGAGCGACAGCAGAGAAAAAAATCTTTTTCCATTCAGTCATTGCAATTGGTGAGTGTGACTATTATGTTTGACCAGTGGTGGCAATAAAGTCCATTGCAAAATTTTCAATATTACTCGCTGTTTGGCAAGTGCTAATTTTGTCCTATACTTCAAAACCCTTTTGATCATCACATCAGTGTGCAGGACAGTTTTTTTAGGTAGACCATTTGATGAATTTCGTGATTTTTCCGTTATCAATTGACCAATTTTGCTGCTATTGATTGTTGAATTTTATAATTTATCAACTATTGATTAGCGAATTTCATTATTTTTTCCATAAACGTTTGACGAATTACGCAAAAAAATTAAGAATATCGTTAAATTGTCTTGGGTAAAAAAAATTTACTATTGTCAAATGCCTTCGAGAAAAAAGTTGCAAGTTGAAACGCCTGTGACCTCTTTTTCATGTTATGCATTTCTGGGAGTCCATCCCCCCACCCCCCCAAGGGGGACACTTTTCTAAATTTTGTTGACACCCCTCATGTCATATATTGTTGGAAAGGTCTGTGACTGCTTAATCATATTATGCATCTCTGATGTCCATCTCCCCACTTTGCCCCCCCTCCCTCAAAGGGTACTTTCTAAATTTTGCGCACAACCCTCATGTTATATATCATTGGAAAGGTCTGTGACCACTTAATCATATTGTGCATCTCCGATATGTCCATCTCCCCACTTGCCCCCCCCTCCCCCCAAGGGGTACTTTCTAAATTTTGCACACAACCCTCATGTTATATATCATTGGAAAGGTCTGTGGCCACTTAATCATATTATGCATCTCCGATGTCCATCTTCCCACTTGCCCCCCCCCCCCCCCCAAGGGGTACTTTCTAAATTTTGCTCACAACCCTCATGTTATATATCATTGGAAAGGTCTGTGACCACTTAATCATATTATGCATCTCCGATGTCCATCTCCCCACTTTGCCCCCCTCCCCCCAAGGGATACTTTCTGAATTTTGTTGACACCCCTCATGTCGTATATTGTTGGAAAGGTCCGTGACTGCTTAATCATATTATGCATCTCCGATGTTCATCTCCCCACTTTGCCCCCCCCCCCCCCCCCAACGTACTTTCTAAATTTTACACACAACCCTCATATTACATATCATTTGAAAGGTCTGTGACCACTTAATCATATTATGCATCTCCAATGTCAATCTGCCCACTTTGCCCCCCCCCCCCA
Organism: Maratus michaelseni; assembly: GCA_963931845.1. Taxonomy (NCBI): domain Eukaryota; kingdom Metazoa; phylum Arthropoda; class Arachnida; order Araneae; family Salticidae; genus Maratus; species Maratus michaelseni. The sequence continues at coordinate 125,239,806 of OZ007595.1, forward strand.
AGGGATACTTTCTAAATTTTGTTGACACCCCTCATGTCACATATTGTTGGAAAGGTCTGTTACTGCTTAATCATATTATGCATCTCCGATGTCCATCTCCCCACTTTGCCCCCCCCCCCACAAGGCGTACTTTTCTAAATTTTGTTGACACCCCTCATGTCATATTGTTGGAAAGGTCTGTGACTGCTTAATCATATGCATCTTCGGGGTCCATCCCGCCACTCCCCCACCTTAAGGGGGGCACTTTTCTAAATTTTGGACACAACCCTCATGTGATATATCGATGGAAAGATCTGTGACCACTTAATCATATTATGCATCTCCAATGCCCCTCCCCCCAAGAGGTACTTTCTAAATTTTTGCACACAACCTCATGTGATATATCGATGGAAAGGTCTGTGATCGCTTAATCATATTATGCTCCCCACTATGAAATTTATCAAGTTAAAGCAACTATAAAATGTAATTTTATGGTACTATCAAGTTGTTTGCCGTCAAATTTTGACGGGTTCCATCTAGTAGTACTTATAAAGCGAAATTCAAAATTAATACAATTCATTTAAACCAATATTTCGTAAAATTATTAATGCAGCGATCAATATTTATTCCCTTATTGCGTTTATTAGATATTAAGGTAAAGCTAGGAGAGATGTCGCGGTCGGAGAGATTGCGCCCATAGAGGTTCGGGGGGAAGGAGTAGAGTGAGGGAGCAGCGACTCCAGGTAGTTGTACAACAGCAGTAGTGGCGTGTCTATTTGAAAGTGCACGTTGATTGTTTTGAGCGTCTAAGATTAGCATTGCTATTTTGTTTTGTTGTCCCAAAGTAAGTGTTTGAATTTTCATAGCTATTCATCAGAATTTCTATACAATGTCAGTAGTACAAAATATCTTAAACGATTAATAATTTAAACGATTTCTCATAAGCTACTAGTATAGACTAACAATGTGAACATCAACGGTTCGTTTTAGTAGCGGCCATGTTTAAATAAAAGGTCGCGCAATCTCTCCTACCGAAACTGGAGAGTTTGCGCATCTGCTACTTAGGAGAGATGGCGCATTGTTCCCATTTGTTTCCATGCTAGGAGAGATTACGCAGCTTATTGGTAAATTTGCATAAAAAATGAAAAATGAAAATGGACTAATTTTAAGTTAAACGTGTTTTCAAGTAACTTAATGTTATTTTGTAATCTTATCTGGACTTGCTTTTTCTGATTCTTTAATTTTTTTCCCTTTAATTAAAATTTTTTAATCGTTTTTTAAAATTATTTCCTTTTTCTGATTCTTTAATTATTAGGTTATATTCACTCCTAAAATAATAATATTTGTTCACAAAAACCTTACAACAATGTCATTTAAGTGTAATTATTATTGTTAACAGTTTAATTGTAGTTATTATTAGTAACAATCTCTCCCACCCATGTGCGCAATCACACCAACCCTGTAAGGACAGATTGCGCAAAATAACTTTCTTGGTTTTATTACAACTGTTCTATTAAATTACAACATAACAACAAAATAGCAATGGAAATACATAAAAAAAACAAATGAAGTAAAAATTATTCATGGCTAGTTTAGAAAAAAATTAATATTTAGATTTTTTATTGTTATTCTTTTGAATTGTGCGCAAACTCTCCTAGCTTTACCTTATGTATTTTCTATCACCCACAAAAAGTTGCGTTTTGTACTATCCATCACATTTCTATTGCGTATATCAAAAATTTAAAGTTGCTAGATTAGTATTATACAGTTCTTACACTGCAAAAAATAACTGTTGATTTTACAGTATGAAACTGGCACCCCAGCTGCCAGTATTATACCGTAAAATTAGCAGCTGGGGTGCCAGTTTTATACTGTAAAATCAACAGTTATTTTTTGCAGTGTACCAGGGCCTAGATGAGTACTATAGAGTTCTACTTGGGCCTAGATGAGTACCATAGAGTTCTACTTGGGCCTAGATGAGTACTATAGAGTTCTACTTGGGCCTAGATGAGTACTATAGAGTTCTACTTGGGCCTAGATGAGTACTATAGAGTTCTACTTGGGCCTAGATGAGTACTATAGAGTTCTACTTGGGCCTAGATGAGTACTATAGAGTTCTACTTGGTATACACATATAATATCAAGATAATAACAATAATAATTTCCAAATTAAAAAGTAAATAGATGCCAAGAAATATTTCGTTCATCATAATTTTACAAGCACACGTTAATATTTGACACACAATTCAATTTAACTTTCGAATTTTACAGAGCACGCTTTAGCATGTTAGCATAGTGTTGTCAGAAAAATCAAGATGAGACAATTGGTGGCGCACATAGATCTTGCCGCATTATACATCCTTTACTCGTTCGTTACATTATTTTATTTATTTATTTTGCTTTAATTGTATTTTTCTCTATCAAAACAAAACAAAACATATCTGGAGCAATTTCATTTGTTTTTCCGAACACTTTGTAGAATACTATGCTTTTAAATAAGTAGCAATATAAAAATAAATAGAAACTTTCATCATAATTTTACAAAGGTGAAATGTTTTCACTGGTGACCTCTTGTTCTAAATAAATCGTACGCTTTCACTCATATCGTTTTCTAAAATGATAACACAATTTTCAACGAAATTTTATTCCGACCATGCTGAGAAGTTCTGTAAATTAAAACAAATATTGAAATTGAATTTACATAGTCATTCTAATAAAAGAAGTTTTTTTAAATGTAGATATTTCACCATTTTTCTCAACAAAATGCAATACTTACATTTTCATATGCTTTTATAAGACTAATAAATTTATTCGGTAAGGTTTTTTTTTTTTTTAAGTCTTTTTATGGAAAAAAAAAGTTTTCTTAAATTCAATCACGTACTGATGAAACAAAATTGATGAACAATAAAAATATTTAATTAAATAATAGAGTTAAAGATTTATAGAGTTAAATTAGAGTATAATTAGAGAATAATAGAGTTAAATTATTCTATTTAAATACCAAACCCGGAGTCAAATATGTTCAAAAATATATACAGTTCTTGCGGTTGTGGGCTATAATATACTTCTCAAATCAGAGTTCAATCGAAAACACTGTTGGAATGGGATATTATCATGTTCACTCTCCCGCACACACATATACTTTATGATTACAATACTTTCCTTAAACTATATTGTGACCAGATAGTAACAAGTGTTATTCTGTCGCTTTTATCTTTGTTCCATTAAATAAGATAAACAAAGACATTTTATTTGATATACGTGTAATATACCTTATATATATATATATATATATATATATATATATATATATATATTCCAGAACAGATTTATTTTGTCCTTGTACATTAAATATTAAAAAACTCCATTAACAGTATAAAATGTTTTTGCATGCATTTTGAGCTACATCATTAATATAATTGTTATACAAACATAATGAAAATTTTAATTATGCTCTATAATTGACTTAGTTTTTACATTACAAAAGTGGTATATCTTCGGATTTTAGTTCATTGTTAATTGATTTGTACATTTTTAGTTTCGACGTTTAAAAAAATTGTATTTAAAACCTAAATTTCGGATGTGTTTTATAAAAAATATTGTTAGGAGTAAATGGAAAACTCTTGATGGAATTTAAATTAGAATAACTTGTATGCATGTTGCATGTATGAATGAAAAACCTTTAGTGATTGTTACTCACATTAACAAGATTATTATATAAGCGGAACCTTAACACGAATTACTCTAATATGGGACATATGCAGCTTACAAAGTGTATCAAAATTATGCGCATTCAAAATGAAACAGTCATAGTCAAATCCCACTGACAGCAATACTCAGGCTGGATTCACTAAAGTGAAAGGATGTCATTGCCTCTATCTTTTGTTATGCAGACTATGACAATAGGTTGTGTTCCACAGACCGAGCGAACGCCTTTCCACGCTACGCTACTTCTGTGGTACGCCGTAGTGTTGTACCAAACCAAGCCCTGCGCCCCCTGTGTATCGGTGGTTCGATTCCCAGCCAACCAAGCTGAAATCCTTCTTCTCTCTCCTCTCTTATTCTAAGCACGTTAAAACGGCCGTCGCACCCCCGCAGAAAGAGAAAGAAGTTTCTAATGTGTGTCAAATATGTATCACATCTCACGTTTTATTTCTTCCTAAAAAAGGTTCTTAAACGTTAATTGGGAAATTTTATAATTTTTTTGAACTGCTAAAAAATTATTTTTAACAGACTCGAGACTGGAGTCCTGCAACGGATCGGGTAACTAGATTTTACCCGAACCCGCGGTTCGATTTGATTCGAGCTAATGCTAATTTTTTTCATTGGGGGTCGGGTTCGGATCACGTTAACTGTAAATGTTTCGGGTTTGGGTCAATTTCCGGTTAATCTTTTTGTTTTTTCGGGACGAGTTCCGGCTCACTCGATATTGCAAAAGAAAGTTCTTATTTTTTAAATGAAAAAAACTATAAATTTGAATATTAATGAGTGTATATCTGTTTCTTTTTATGCAAAAAAATGTAAAATTGATGTTAGAGAAATAACTGTACACTTCTTTTCCATAATTGTATTAAAATAAGGATTAATTTTCTTTTACTTCGAGCTCAAGCCGGGTTCGAATATTTCAAATTCGGATTGGTTTAGGATTGAAGTGTGCCAGGTTTCGGATCGACTTTAAACAGAATTGTCGGGTTTGGGTCGGATACAACACGACCCGTGCAGGACTCTAATCGGTACCCTTTGAACTTTTTTCTTTTAATTTGAGTATTTTTTTAGTACTCTTTTTTGACACATTATGAAATGATTTTATGAAGAAAAGGGATTTAACCATGATTACAAACAATTCTAATATAATAAAACTTTTAATTTTTAATTTTAAAACAAATTAAAACCACATTTCTACAATTATGAGATTTTTACAACATTTTCTTTTATACTATTTTTACAAGTGTGCCCTATAATCCTAAGAAACAGATTTCCAAAATGTTAACTAATTTAACAGAGAAAAATAAATAAAATGTCATACGTAAAAATAGAGCAAAAGTTTACTTAACATTTAAAAAAAAAAAAAACTACTTATGTTATTGCAAATCCGATACTTAATTTTATTTTTATGGATTATTATTTTTATATTTTTTCTTTATGGTGTATACAGAAAAAAATATAAAAATAATCCATAAAAATAAAATAATAATCTACAAAATTAAAATAATGATCAATAAAAATAAAATAATAATCAATAAAAATATGTACCGAGTAAATTGAGAAATATATGTTGACGTTTTGTCACCTTGATCATATGATATAATGAAAAAAAAAAAAAAAAAAAAAAAAAAACACAAACACAAACTGAGAAAAAAATTATTTAAAGATTGTAATTCTGAATAATTGAAAGGGAAATGGAAGCAGTAAAAAGTATTTTTCAGATATTTATAATCATCGTATTTTTACGCAAATTCGCCAGAAAATATACCAGGGACGTGTAAATACATTTTAAGCAATAAATTTGAAAATTGATATTTTCGTCATTTTTGGAAAAATGAAGGTTAACGATTCTCTTTTAAGCAACAACTGATGTGGAGGGAAGTAGATCATTGCCTCGGATAGAACAACCAGATTTTATCTGGGGTTATTTTTTTTTCTTTTCTTTCTTTTTCTTTTTCTTCTTCTTCTTTTTCCTTTTTTACAAGCAGGTACTCGAATTTTCAAAAAATGTCCAGAATATTATTTGACATAATGATCTCCGAAAAAAGAAAATATTAAAAACCACAGAGGATTTCTGCACTCAAATTCAAACCAGAACCAGCAGAGTTAGACTTTATGAACTTTTAACTTTTACACGCCTAATTCATTTTTTTACTCTAGTTAGTGTAATTAGAGTCGTGCATCGGGTCGGGTTACCCAATTTTATTCCAATCCGACCTGATCTGCGGTTTGGTTCGGATTGAGTTTTAATTCTTTCGGGTCGGGTTAACCCGACTTTTCAAAAGAAAGCCTTGAATATTTTATTTTAATGACAAAAACTTTAATAAGTGAAAAATAAGTTTAAAACATTAATAAGTGATATTTGAATATTGATGAATATATCCGTGCATTTTTTAAAGAAAAGGTAAAATGGGCATTAAGATAAAATTGTAGACAACTTTACGATAATTGTATTAAAATATGGATTCATTTTCACTCATTTCGGGTTCGGGTTTGAATATTTCCGGTGCAGGTTCCGGGTTGAATTTTTTTTTCAGCTTCGGGTCAGGTTGTAGCGTATCAGACACGTGTAGATGTCTAGTGTAGTCTAGGCTTAGTGTAGATGAATTTTTTTCATATGTAACACGCTTTAATTTAAGCTATAAAGCTGTACATAAAGTATCTCTTACTAATCTAACCAATTTTATATAGCGTAAATATAAAACATAAAATGAAACATGACAGGATTGTCTGCATTATTCGTGTACGTGGGTAAGTGATTACTTTCTTTACTTAAATATCCGAGAATGTTTAACTGATTTTTAATTAATTTAAATACAATATTAAACAATACAAGAGTTTCAGATTAAAAATTATACTTTTGAATCAGAATAAGTACTAATTATGGGTTATTTAAACATGCAGCTTCCTGCTTGGATGCCTCATAGTTATTTGAAATTACTAAAGGGTGCGGCAATCTTTTTTGAAAGAACTGATTCAACGTCTAAAAGATGTGCTTGAATTCAGTTTTGGGCGTCATTTAATTAAGGTTTGACTCAAACGATTACATCCTAAGTTGCTAATTTTCCATGACTCTTAATGCAATTCGTTTTGCAGACATTTTGCTGCATCAATCACAGCTTTTTCACGGTTATTTGAAGTTGCCAAACGGCGAGTCAGACTTTGTTAAAGAGTTCATTTAAAAGCTAAAAAGAGATACTTGAACTATATTTTGGGCGTCATTTAATTAAGATTTGACTTAAACAAGTACATTTCAAGTTGTTAATTTTCTGAGACATTTAACACAATTCGTTTTGTAGTATTTTCGCTATAAAAAGCAGGCATAGCACGTATACAATTAGAAATTATCACATGTATGCGTCCAAAAATTTATTATATCGTATGCGCATGCGTGAACCACTCACATGAATGAATTTACTTTCAGTGCATGAATAACTTTATTTTGTAAAATTATTCATGCACCGTTTATCATTGTTAAAAAATAAATAAATAAAAGTCCACTGATAGGAGAAATTTATAAGTATTTGTCGGCTGACTGAAAATTAGAAAAATCTCTTACTCCTTCGCGAAGAGCGATACCTATACATGTCGTGTAAAGTGCGCAAAATCCTTGAATTTGAACACCACTATTTCTGAAGAATAATTTTCGCTTTATATAATCACACAATTTCAAAGCTTAGATAACGCAAAAATTACTATTGGAAAAACTTGTGACTCAAAATTTAAAAGAAGTGCTCGCTGCGATGGTATTTAAAATTACCTCTTTGGACGAAATGCCTATCAATTATCTAACAAAAATTAGTATTCTGTAGCCATCACAAAAATTTACTTTATATTATTCTAATATAGATTTAAATAGAGCTGTTACACACCAACAATTACAAAGTATGTTGTATTTATTTAAATTTAACTTGAAATGTTATCAGCGAATAATAAAAAAAAAAGCACAGTTCAGCAGCTGCCCTTGTTGGGAATTCAGATACAAAATTTAAAAAATATAAATACTTTTAATTAATAACTTTAAATATGAAATTTGGTACATTTCTACCCAATAGAAACTGAGATACAATTACACTATCCACCGCAAAAAAAAAACATTGTAGGGTCTTTATTGAATGAACAACGCCAAAATTGAATTAACATACTTTTAATAAATATTTTACATAAGTTTGGTGAAATTCTATCCCATAGATGGCTATTGCAGAAACCGTGAAAAATGCAACATAAAAGTGCTCCCTGTTGAGTAAACAAAACCAAAGTAGAATCAACATAATTTTGAATAAATATCTTGCATAACATTAAATTTGGTGAAATTCCATCTCACAGATGGTATCACAGAAACCTTGGAAAGAACAGCAGCGCCACTTGTTGAGCAAGATGCATCCAAACCTAATCAGTACTTTTTTATTTCAAGATCTAACTGAATATAAAGTTTAGTCAATAGATGCCGATATATAACTATCACTGAAATCATTAATAACGGAGCCTATAACATCGCCATCTGTTGGGCTATATACACCAACAACTTATGAGCACCTCTATGTACCAAGGTCTAGTTTAATGAAATATCATTCCATAGATGCCGAACTATAGCTATAGCGGAAATTGCGAAAATTGCAGTATAGCAGCGCCTCCTTTTGACGATACACATCTAAACTTAATCAGCACTAGATTTTGTCAAGGTCTAACAGAAGTTTTATGAAATTCCGTGCATTAGTTCTTGAGAATGAGTGCGCACAAAATTTGTATCATATACATACACAGATAAAAACAAACATTTTCCAAAAACAGTCAAAGCGTGTTCAAGATATCCTAAAACGCGCAAATCCATCAATAAGCAGAAGTGGAAATTTTTCACGATTCCAATACTTTCTTTTCAGTTCTTATGTAGATAGACGAAAGTATAAGTAACATTAATCTTATGATTACCTAGTAATATTCTGATTTTATTCTAGTAACTAAAAGTTAATAAAAGATCATTTTATTTGTTTGTTTGTTTTTAATTTTCTGGAATTCGGAAATTTTTATGCTTTAAGGGAATTTCGATGTTTGAGTGTTCATCTGTCGTATTCTGCACAGAAAAAAATAAAACCCAATTTGGGTTGAAAGATTCTTAGGTATGTGTCCAAATTGGGCCATGCCTGTTTTGGTTACCACTGTGTATCCATTTTGGGCACTGTTAAATACCCATTTTAATTTTTTTTTTTTTTTTTTTTTTTTTTTTTTTTTTTTTTTGAAAATGGGTATTTAACAGTGCCCAAAATGGATACACAGTGGTAACCAAAACAGGCATGGCACAATATGGGCACATACCTAAGAATCTTTCAACCCAAATTGGGTTTTATTTTTTTCCGTGTGGAGACGAAACTCCAGGTAACTGGATAAAAACAGTCCATTTTATCTCTCAAAAAGTCCGCCATTCAGACTAAGAAAAATACCACAGTGAATAACATTCTCATACTGGGTGCATCTTACGAACTGGTTTAATGATATAAGATACGACAAGCTTGGACGAATATCCTTTTTATGCGATGCTCGTTATTTTAAAGCCCGCTGAACGCTCGTTTTCCGTCGTTACCGCGTTATTTTATTCGTAAAAGTTTTGAAAAGAAGAAATCTTTTGAAACGACCGTCAGACAAAAGCTGTGTGGTGGATTCCGTAGAGCTTATGCTGGTGTAGCATGGTCCTTTGGACTTTGTAGCAATAATACCCTCTTCAGACCTGAGGTATACACAAATGTGAACCTCTATTCTTTTCCACATAAAAACGTAAACTGTTTGATTATTTTTTTACATTTTTACTTTACCTCTATATAGCTTAGTGATGGGCATAACGATTATTTTGATTATTCGAATGAATCATTTTTTTTTTCAAAATTTCTGGTAGTAATTGAATAAAAAAAATTTTGAAGTTTGACAGATATGCTTCTGCACATACCCGAATGATTCATTCGAATAATCAAAATAATCGTTATGCCCATCACTAATATAGCTAAATGTTTTTTGCTTTGAAACAAAATGAATAAATGGCAGCACTGATGCTTATATCTTCATAAAATAAATGTTATTTTCATGTGAGTTTTGCCAAAATGCCTTCAAGACAGCGTAGCCAAGAAAGTAAGAAATGTTCATAATAATTTAACTTAATTTAATTTAACTTAACTTTACACACACACACACACAAAAAAAAGAGGACTTGTATATTATTCACTTGTTTATCTCATTCGCTGCCAACCGCGAGTATACTCGTGGTTTTTCAATCTAAAATTACGAATTCGTACCGGAAATTTCGAAACAAGAATTTTTATTTTATGTAATCATGAAATATCTGTAATTAAATAAAATAAATATTGCTATCAGTATTTTCTGGTATGAATTCGAAAATCCTAAATAAAATAAAAATTCTGGTAATTTTAACCCGACAGTGAACGTGTTAAAGTCCTTAAATTTGCTACTGGGTAAATTTAGCTTATTTATATTCTAAGGGGGCAAGGTAATTTTAGATTAATATTTGTGAACCTAAATTACCAGTCCCCTAAAGTATCAATTTCAGAAAAAGGGCTCTTTCTGTTCTCTATGGTGTCATTTTGATTGTACAAAAGCAATGAATGTGCATTTGTAGTATTATTTTAACCTTGGGTCTCAAGAAGATAATAATTAAAACACACAATCAACCAACCATAGAGGTTATGTGCCACGTTTCAAGTGTCTTTTTAGGTGCTTTCGTAATTATATAAATACGTAGCACCTATAGTCGTCGTCTGGTCCGTCCGTCTGTCTGTCCTTCCGCATATAACAGCGCAAAAACTACCCAACCGAATGGTTTGAAATTTAATAAATATAATCGTTTCAGAATTTTGTCGAGTCATTTCAAATTTTATGAAAAAAAAAATAACTTAACAAAACTTAAAAAGATAATAATAAAAGTTTTCCTCATTCTATTAACTCCTATCATACGTAATCTTTATAGTAAAGGCGCAAGTCATGTGACTGAGGAAAACAAATACGGGTTAACCACCTCTTTTTCCATGTGCCAAGCGGTCATTTTTATTAAAAATTATTTTTTCGAATAAAATTGCGTAAAAGTTATATTTTTAGAAAGATCTTTCAAAAAATTGTTTGCTTGAGAGATGAGTTACATTTAAAAATGTATAGATTTTGAGATAACTTCAGTGAAAATTAGGTTAACAGCCCAATATTTCAATCCATTAAAGTAAATAAACAAGGGATTCATTCATAGTGAGTCATAGAATTTACATTAGAACATTACCTCCATGGTATTAAACCATGGAGGTAATCATTCGCGAAGCAAGATCTCCATGGTAAATTTTACAGCGCTGTCTGGTGTCGAAAAAAAATTGCATCCGTAAACATGGCATACGTAATAATAATAATAATAATAATAAAGGTATCCTCTGTAAAACTAGTTATAGCACGAAACGAACGTACCTCATTTGTCGCGTTTAACGTACAATTTCCAACTTGTAATTTTTTGGAATTTCATTGCTGAGTTCTTCTGCATAAAAAGTGGTGTCTGTTTTTACAGACTCATCAGTTTGAGATCTGATCAATTCCCTGTTATTTAAAATAATATATGTATGCTAAAAGTGGTTACAGTACATTTAATGGCTTGTAAAACCTTTTAATAAAGAGATCTACTAGTTTCGTATCATCAGTCGGCGACATTCTCAAGATAAAAGAATGATAAGATAAACTATTTTCGTGAATTGTAACAAAAAATCATGAGATCACATGTATCATGAAAGAAGGTATCTTAATAAATATTGTCATCTGTAAACGTTAATTATTTTATCTCATTGTTTTTAATTTATAGAGTATCTGGAACCAAATTCTAGTTAACTCAAATTAGGCTGATTCTTTGCATATGTTCTCACTCGCATACAGATTTCTATTGATTCTCGCATAATAGATGGGGAATAAAATCTTGATGAATAAATTATTTTACTATTTTTAAAATTGATCTATAAAGGCTTTATGTTATGTAGTCTGGTTAAATCTGTAGTTCTCTTGTTGTTTTTGATATCTGTTGTATGTTGTTTCATCCTCAAAATTTAAATTTTTTATTTGTCATTCCTACATAATATTGCAATGTTCCGTCTGCTTTGGTGAATGGAATTTCATATACACCTGACCAAGGGTAGCCAGGATTTGATATGACCTGGTCAGGTCATAGTTGACAAAAAAAGTGCCCCTTGCGTAATAAAATTAATATTTCGTAACTGTTAAATATTTTTAATGCTTTTAATGCTGATATGTTCAAAAATTGCCTTTTGAATGGAAAGAGTTTTCACATTTTTCTTTTTTTTAGATCAGTCTATTCCATGCTTATATTTTGCATTTTGAGAAATGCAGATCTAAGTTTGTAAGTTATCCTCACTTTGACAACCGTAATTTCCTGGTAGTTTCAGCTTGGCGATCGATTTCAGAAACGCCGTTTTGGCACTGTTACCAAGGGAATAAAAAAGTGACATCTGTATCAAAATCTAGCAGCTCCCTGTATTTGGTTCTGCCGCAGCTCACGCCATAATGAATGCATCTTCAGGGCTGGGTAATGATATACTATACGACAAGCTTGGGCGAATGTCCTTTTTATGTGATACTCTTTCTTTAAAGCTCGCTGAGCGCTCGTTTTTCGTTGTTACCGCGTTTTTTTACCCGTAAAAGTTTTGAAAAGAACGGGTGTTTCGGAACGACCGTCAAACAATGCTGTGTGGTGAATTCCGTTGAGGATATGCGCCATGTTTCAAGTGTCCCTCTTTTTTGCAATTTCTTGGAAATTCATTGGTGAGTTCCTCTGCATAAAAAAGGCATATTTCAAAAGCTATCTTTGTTCCGCAGAAGAGTGCTGGTTGTTTTTGCAGAGTCATCATTTCTCATCAGTTTCAGATCTTATCAATCTCTTTTAGTTATTTCATGTTATTAATCCCGAGAGCAGAAAATGTGATACGGTAAAAAACGCACAAAGAACAGTGGAGCGAAAGGCTAAATTTGTTTTATCATATATATTGTTGCGACTTGAATCTTATTGTAGCCTTAACGCTAACATATATTTAAGATGATCTTATAATTGACTTAAGTTGTTTTCTAAATTTTTTGGTGGTATTATATATATATATATGCGTGTGTGTGTGTGTGTATATATAATGAAAATACGCCTATCAACTTTAACCGCTTTGCGACGAGCGTCGAGTATACGATATTATAAAAGATATACTAGCCGGCATCACCCGCTATACTGGTCGGTTTCTTCAAACGAATACTGAATCAAATAAATACATATCGGTAAAAATTTGATCTTTTAAAAGCATTTTGGACATATACTGAAAATATCCTTCCGCACTGCTAAAAACGATCCGAACGCCATTGCACTGCTACATTTTCTAATTTGACAGACGAAATTTAAACTGGTACGGACTTTAATTGATCATTTACAGTAGGATTTGGTAAAGAACAATAAAACGAAATGCAATATACTAAAACCCTCCCTGAAAAATGAACAATGCAATTATCATCAAATCCGTAGAAGTTTTTTAAGACGCTGGGCTAAGATCTGGGTACAACCAGTTGCAACCCTCTAAAAATGTCCAAAAATAGCCTTACTTTTTGTAGGGTTGCCACTAGTTTTACCCAGATTTTAGCAGGAAACCCAATGTTTTTTTTAATGGAAAATTGTAAGATATTCATTTTAGCACTGGTTTCATTTTTTAATTAATAAACTACGCAAATGACCAAAAATAGCCCTAAATTTTGATTGCATCACGATTTCAGCAGGCAACCTTACATACTTTATTAGAGATTTTTAAGTCCTACGTAGCGTTGGTTTCAGCTTTTAATTAATAAACTACGTAGTTGCCCAAAATACGCTTTAATTTTGGTGGGTAGCCCTAATCGCGATTTCACTGGGCAATCCTATATATTCACAATAGAGATAAAAAAGCTCTACATTTTAGCTTTGATTTCATATTTGAATTAATAAACTAAGGAAATGTCCAAAAGCCGCCCTAGGAGTCAGGAGGGTTGTCACAGATTTTAGAAGACAACCCTATGTTTGTTTGTTTTTAAATAGAGAATTGTAAGATCTTTATTTTAGCGCTGATTTCCTCTTTTAATTAAGAAACTGATGGAAATTCATAACGAAAGTGAGCTTATATCTATTCTCTGTACTCGCTTTAATTTAGGTAACCCTGTCACTTTTGATTTGCCATGATAAATACTATCTTTTTAAAAATATTCAGCTTTTAATAAACGAGCTATAGGTTTTTTTTTGTTTTTTTGCAGCCGCCGTTGAGGTTAAAATAATTTTTCATCAAAGTCTTTTAATAACTTCAAACTAACTGAAAATGTCACTCGTTGAAATTCTTTTTAACACTTTCCAACATTAGTTGAAAAGTGTTCATGAATTCGGTTTATCTGGCCGTCTGTCTGTCTGACCGCTCTCTCTCTCACTCGCGTAAATATACTCGGATTGCCACATGCAATTTATCTATATTACTGAGGTTTACTATGACATGTTCGGATTGAAAATGAAGTGTGTGGCGTTAATAGTTCGTTTACAAGGGCACTCAAAAGAATTTCCGTTACAGTATGGTCTATAAGGAAAAATCGTTTCCAAAATATTTTAAAGATCATGATGAATAGAGAAAAGTATATTCAACTAGGTAAATTATATCCAATGGTTGGAGTATCATAGTTGAGATTTTTTCCAACAGAGCGAAATTATGTCGGGACCAGGACTCGAACCTGTGTACTTTGGTTTGCCGTACCAACGCTCTCCCTACTGAGCTATCCCGACGATATCCTGGCTTGGCATATTTCACTTCAGTTCGCAGCCTTGTCCAACAAATAAGAGTGCAATATGCCAGTCCAGGATATCGTCGGGATAGCTCAGTAGGGAGAGCGTTGGTAAGGCAAACCAAAGTACTCAGGTTCGAGTCCTGGTCCCAGCATATTTTCGCTCTGTTGAAAAAAATCTTAACTATGATATTCCAAGCTTTGGATATTTTAAAGATGTTACACTATTTCAAACATATTGAAATTGATATACATCAATGAGGTGCACTACAAGATGCTCACTATAGAATAAGATGTGCATAGGATTTATCGTTCATTTACAGGGACGCACAAAATATTTAGGTTACAGAGCTGTCTATGAGTGATAATTGCTGGAAGTGCGATTCAGTTGTGGTTTGCGTTTTTAAATGTAACTAATTTCTTTGCATATTACTTGGTGTCTATAAATTATATAGATTTATTGATGAAATTGATGAAAGGGATTTTTCAGCTGTATTATGCGTTTCGTAACTGAACTAAATTTCAGCATAATACATACAACTATATAGATCATATACAGGGCTTCACAAATAATTTGATTTATTTTCTGACTATAGATGGTAATTGTTGATATGGGATTCCCAAATGTGTTATGCGTTTTCCAAATTATTTACTTAGATATCATTTTTCACCTTATAACGCGGATGTTTTTTTACAGAATTCTGAATGTTTCATAATTTATGTTTAAAGCAATTTTTTTTTCTTGTTTTATTTTTAATGGAGGCTTTTTGAGCGATAAAACAGAATTTTTCTCCAGTTACTGGAGTTTGTCTCCAGTGATTTACTGCAAAAAGGCTTGTAAATCGAATTACTTCAATCAAGAGTTAGAGCAAATTAGCATATTTAGGATGTTCAAGCCAAATCTTAATTAAATGACGCCCAAAACTCAGCTCAAGTTACATCTTTTGTAGACTTTGAAAGATCTTTTTAGAAAAGGCTGGCTCACCCTTTGGCAAATTGAAATAATTCAAATATTCATGCAGGAAGTAGCGGCAGAAAATAACACATAATATGTTCATTACAAATTCAATTAACTTGACTACAACTGATCACTTCAGTTTCCTGCAATAATATTTAACACAATCTTCTCAAAGTTCTTGATATATGTATATATGTAACATCACTGTAAAAACAAGTTTAATTTTTATATTTTTATGGTTGAGAAAAAAAAAAACTTACAAACTTTCTTGATAAGTTTCCTTTATTAAACATTTCAACAGCAAAAATTAAGATGAGGGTGTTTAGAAGTACTCGAAGCTTGCAGTCCAGTCGTCATACTTTTAAGTTAATTTTACTTTAACAGTCTGACCGAAGGGAAAAAATAATTACGCACTGACACTCTGTCTGAATGAAGATCAATATTTGACACGGGTTAACAATGAAAAAAAAAGGAAGCCAAAAGAGAGGAAAATGACATTGAATTTGGCATTTTAGGTGCGTTCGTAATTATATATAAATACGTAGCAACCTATAGTCGCCGTCTGGTCCGTCCGTCTGTCTGTCCTTCCGCATACAACAGCGCAAAAACTACCCAACCGAATGGTTTGAAATTTAAAATATATAATCGTTGCAGAAATTTGTCGAGTCATTTCAAATTTTAAGAAAATCGATTCAAAACTTAAAAAGATATTGACAAAAGTTTTCCTTATTCGATTAACTCCTATCATACATAATCTATATAATAAAAGCGCAAGTCATGTGACTGAGGAAAAAAATACGGGCTGACCATTTCTTTTTCATATGCCAGGCGGTCATTTTTATTCAAAATTATTTTTTTGAATAAAATTGCACAAAAGTTACATTTTTAGAAAGATCGTTCAGAAAAATTGTTTGCTTGAGAGATGAGTTACATTAGAAAATGTATAGATTCTGAGCTAACTTCAGTTAAAATTAGGTTAACAGACCAATATTTATCCCAATATCCATTAAAGTAAATAAACACAAGAGATTTTTTCACAGAAATATTAAACCATGGAGGCAGTGGCGTAGCCAGGGAGGGGGTCCAAATGCTCTGGATACCAGTAATATTGTAAAGTTTTCTTCTCCTTGATTATCGCATAAAGTTCTCCGATTAGCTAAGACAAAGAAAACTTTACAATATAAGTGGTATCCAGAGCATCTGGACCCCATACCCTGGCTACGCCACTGCATGGGGGTAACCATTCGCAAAGCAAGATCTCCATGGTGAATTTTGCAGCGCTATCTGCTATCGAAAAAAAATTCGCATGTGTAAACGTGGCATACATAATAAGAGAAAAGAAAGGCATGCTCATTTCATTCCTAACAGACGATATAATCCATTTAACTGAAATAATAACGAAGATTTTTTTACATTGTAAAACTTTTTAGAGTAAGAACGCACCTCATTTGTCACGTTTAACGTACAATTTTCAACTTGTTATATTCAGCCGTCATGTGAAAGTTTATGCATATTTTTTTTTGCATGTGTTTGAAGAATGCTGAAACTTTGTACACATCGGTCTACAAATAATTTAGCTTGTGACTCTCAAACTGAGCCCTGGACATGTACAATGGAGGTTATATTTTGTAATGACTATAAATAGGCCGTTGTTATTGTGGTTTATAGCTCTCTTAGGATTCAATCTAACTCGAATGTTAGACTGAAGCAGATATAGCAATTAATTTAGCGACTAAGCGAAAAATATATTCATTAAATAGTTTCAGGAAAAAGTAGTAATAAAATGCTTTTTAACCCTTTCCGGCGCGGAATAAATCTGTTTGTAAAATAATGAAATAATGGACTGACATCAGATTTTACAAACGATTTCCTTAGAAAAGAATAACTTGCTTATTTTCCCTTACTTTATAAAATGAAAATTTTAATTAAATATTCTTGGTGCCGTTTGTCAGTTTTGGAATTAAAATTAGGTGTCCTTTTTTGTGACCACCGCCCGCTAAAGGGTTAAAATAGATAAGAAAATTGAATGCGATTGGGAGTGAATTTAGTATAACATTTTATCAATTTTGTAATATACATGTAAAATACCTTTGAAATCAAAAATTACCTGACAAGTTCGTTATATACCAAATTGATTAGAGAATAAAATTGCAAATAAACTTCAACATTGAAAAAACACTAACTTTTAACGAAGATTTAATTTTTTTTTAATATTAAATTTATGTATTCTTTTAAAATTTTAAAATTTTGATAGCATGCAACAATTTTAAGAAGTTTAATTTAATTTTTTTAATTTCTTTTTTTAAATATTCGTATGTTACCATGCATGTAAGTATGACAACTTACAGATTTAATCTCGGAGTAACATCTTTTTTCAACAACTTTTCCCTTCTCAAGAGCGAAAAATTATTGAACTGAATTAAATTTTCATTTTTCAAATTAAATTTCAATCTTTAAAAGCTATTGGGATATCTATCACATAGCAAATTTGTATATTTAGATTTATAATAATTATATAAATAAAATTTTACTTTTCAGTTAAGTTTTATAAATTGCAATCCCTAAAACCTGTAGGAAAATCGTATACTTCGAGAAAAATTACATTAATATATGGTCATTTATCTTAACACATAGATACATTATTTACATTTAAAAAAAAAATGCAGTATACTCAATTTATTACTATATTTCAAAATTAATCGAGAATCTCGCTTAAGTATATGCCGATACATTTTTCATTCTTTTGAATATTTTAGCATTTCTTACTTCCTATTTCCCTCTTTCAAAATCTTGTGTATTTCGAAACAATTTTCGAGCAGGTGGATGGTTGGTTATATTAATAGTATAAAAAGTTTTCCTTTTAACCTTGGGAAGAGTGAAACAGGAAAGCAGGTGTTGCCTGCGCTAAAACAACTAGCATACCTATTTTTTTTACTAAGAATTTTAAAAAAGGTCCTTGAAAAATAGGTCACAAGTGTTACAGTAAGATAAAAATACTTTTCACAGCAGCATATTAAAATTTTAAATTAAAATTTAGAGGAAAACATGTCAGACATAAATGTTTGTGTTCGATATTTTCAAATGAAAAATGTATAGTATTACAAAAAAACTATTTATTTTTAAACTGAAATAATATCATATTTAATAAATCAATTAAAAAATGTCATAATCTAACCAAAATAGAGAAACCTTTTTTATCATCGCTCCAAAAAGAAATGAAGTATTCCGGTCTCCGGTGTAAAGTAAAACAACCTAACTAACAAAATGCAAGTGTCGATATATTCAAGATTCAAGTTATCTGAAGAAAACTTATAAACAAAACTATTGGGAATGTTTCTTCTAAAACAGCTGATTTTATTACGACTGGACCTTCAATTATCTTACGGGCAACATTAATAATTTATTTTATTGGACTTATCTGCAAAGTGTCTTTGTTATTAAAATTCATATATAACATTTATTTATTCTTGACTATTGTGGCATATAGTGAGTAAAAAAATAAACCTTGTGCTATGTATACCGTGTGCTATGTATATCTATGTATACCGTGTGCTATGTATACCTATGTATACCGTGTGCTATGTATACTTGTATACCGTATTTTTCAGGTTGTTAGGATGAAGTTAAACAATTTTACATAAAAATAAAAAAAAAACATTCAAAAATGTTAGTTACCATGTGTTACAATCGAGCCCTTTATTTAAAAAAAATGTTTGTCTCGACATCACCAGGGCCGTATTTATATATGCAGGCGTTTCACGCTGTAGCATGGGTCCCGAGAATTTCGGTTCCCTGAATACTAATTGAATAGACAGCATGTAACAATATCCTAACTGCATTTAGGTATTAGGCGAAAATTAGTATTATGAAATAGTGGGAGGAAAAAAATAACATTGCACGCACCTTATACGTCACGTCACGCATACGCGACACTCGTCTCGAAGGTGTTAATAGAATATGTCTAGAAAGTAGATTACTCGATATATTTAGTACGTTGCAGCGCCTTTTCCCAAGTATGCCGTGTTATTTTCCGGCTGAACTATACCATAAAACAATGTAAATAAAAAAATAGTTGCAATTATTGTGCATAGGGAGTTATTTGAATTATTTTCTTCGGGAATAAAATTCTTTAAAATAAAAACAAATTTCAGGTGGTAGAACATTATTACCAAAATCAAAACAGTAAACAGAAAATAATGAAATAGAAAATACAGAGTGAAAAAAAGATTTTTAAAATAGCTGAGCACACACATTATTTGCAGATAAAAAGGACTCGATTCCGAGAATGGGGCATGGGGGCGCACGCACTTATCTTAGCAGGGCTTCTCACTCAATCAGGGGCGAAAGCTTTCCCTTATCGGATGGAAATTTTAAGGGCTTCTGCATGGATGAGGGACATTTGAGATCATCGTTTTCGCAGAATCGAAACGGCGGACAGATCCCGAAATGAATAGTTTAAAAAAAATAAAAAATAGCTAGGGCTGAATGAGGATTTGGGGGGGGGGGGGCAACTCGTACCATAAGGTTTATATAACGATCTCTAGTTATAAAGGTTAGATGCCGAATACGCATTAGAAAATAAATCTCTTTTTTTTTTTTTAATGAAAAAATAATCCTGCTTTTATGAAAGACTGTTTTTAACACTTTCCAACATAGTTGAAAACTGTTTATGAATTCGGTTTGTCTGTCTGTATTCTAACTCTCGTAAATATACTCGGATTGCCATTTAATTTTTATATGTTTTTTATGTTTTCTATAGAATGTTCGGTATTGAAAATAAAGTGCTAGCCTGTTTACAGCGACATACAAAAGTTTTCCTTTACATTATGGTCTATAGGAAAAAAACCTTTGCGCTGCATTTTATTGATGTTATGATATTTGAAATAAAATAAGATTGATAACCATCACTGAGGTAGATTAGAGCATGCTTTCTCAAGAGTAAAGAATAAGTAGCATTTATAGTTCGTTTGTAGCGACTCACAAAAGAATTCCATTACATTATGATCTATGGGAAAAAATTGGTGCCGTTTAATGATGTTATGATACTTCTGACATAAGGAAATTAAAAAGGATCACTGAGGATTCACTGAGATTTTTTTTTCGATAGATTATGGAGTGCATAGCATTTATCGTTCATTTACAGAGACACACAAAAAAATTCGGTTACAGGAGAGACTATAGGATCGATATGACTGGAAGTGCGGGATTTTTCGTTGCGGTATGCATTTTTAAACTTATTTAATTTTTAGTGTATTACGTGGTGTGTATAGATAATATACAGTGCTGCACGAAAGAATTTGCACACATAACCGGATAAGGACAGCATTTGCTAAAAATGGATTTTTACTGAATTGTGCGTTTTTGAAATTGTTAATTTAGATATATCATATCAATGTATGAAAAAATGAAATTTCTTAATAATATTTTACGAATGCTGGAAAGTGTTTTATATTTCCTGATGCATGATTTTTTGTTCTTGTTAGGCTATGTAATTAAAATTATTTTAATAATTAAAATATTACCTAAATTAATTTAAGTTACGTTTTATAATTTATGTGTATGAAAATGCAGTCCCGAGCAAAATTCATTCATAAACTATATAATATTTCTAATTTTATTGCAAAACCTGAAAAAAAAAACAACTATTTAAGTTACACAGACTTATTATAATGAGAAATTTACTGGAGTCCACCCCATTATACTAAATTATAATAAAGATCTGGATATTTTAAAAGCTAACTTAAAAAGCAATCATTAATAAATTTATTATTAAATGTTTATTATTAAAAAAGTTAATATACATCCAAGTCGAATGTATTTCAATTACGCCACAATAAGTCGAAAACAAGTAACATTTTTGATTTTTTACAGCATTAACAAAACTCATTACTTTTATGTTACGGCGCGGCGATTCGTTTAAAAGCCTATTATTTTTTGTTTGCTATATAACAAATAAATCATTTTAAATTACAGGTTTTTAATTAAATATTAATTAAAAGTTTAAATTAAAACTGCCACAGTCATACCGCATTTCAAACACTGTTACACAAAACTAAGATACGGACTATGTTGTTGTAACACATTATTTAAAGAAATGTCTATTATATCTTAAGAAAAACAAACAGGATATTTGAAGAGATCCATCATTCACAAAAGCTATTAGACAAATAATGATATTACAGCTTAGAATCGATGTGAAAACCTGTTTTTATAATAAGATTTAAAGGAACAGGAATTTCCTTAATAGGAGAAAAACTACAAATGATTAAAATAGAAGCAAATAATAGTTATTACTTTTAGTTATTGACAGGTTACGTATGAGAAATGTTGTCTTAACTGGCATCAGACAGACATGAAGTGAAAGCATGTCAATGAATCACTGTTCAATCATATCACATTATCTTCTAGAAAACAGATTAGTTAACCTTCGTGTTTTCTTTTACATCACATGTCACATTTAAATATCCAAGACACAAAGCCTTACCTGAAAAAGAAAAAACGAATATGAGTATTAATGCAGAATAAACATATCAAAACTTTTCTACAGACATACTAAGCAAACAATGAAAGTTTTCTCAGAGCTGACATTTTGAGCTTAAGGAAATTAGTGGAAAGAGGAATCTTTGGCTGAGAGGTAATTATTAAGGACATCTAATCAGTAATAGTTATATCCAAAATTCAAAATTATGACTGAAATCCGAACAACTACAGAAGCTTTACGTAGGAAAGGGGAGAGGGATGATCATTCTTACTTTTAAGTAACTTTGAGAAAATGTAAATCTAAAATTATAAATTAATATTTTATTTTGTAATATTTAACTTTTCAAAAATTAATTTTTTTTTCGCTTTCTAGAAAAAAATTTACAGATGTATTTTCGCAAAATATTAAATCCCCCCCCCCCCCCCCCCCCCAAAAAAAAAAAAAAAAAAAAAAAATCTTAATTAAACCCCGATTTTAAGATCGAAGAAGTCTATATCTTTATGTTTGAACCCAAGTCAAAATTCATGCTGGTATTTGTTTGCTAGACTAGCATTAAATGCTGTATTCAAGCAATAAAATAGCATAAACTAACATAAACATTTGCTGGTTCCACCAGAATTACCAGCAAGCCATGGTGTGTATTGAACAACTTGATTGTGGCTAGCATTATAAAGAATATAATAGCAATAACTAGCCTTTTTTTTTTTTTTTTTTTTGCTGGTACTAGCATAAACATTTGCTGGTTCCACCAGAATTACCCAGCAAGTCATGGCGTGTATTGACCCAGTTGATGCTGGCTAGCATTATAAAGCATATAATAGCATGTAAATCTAGCATACAAAGCAATACATAGCAATAACTAGCCTATTTTTTTATACTGGTACTAGCATGAATTTCGACCTGGGAACTTTCGCCAAGTTTATGAGATGGTTCGGTGTGATATGCGAAGCTGTTCAAAGTAAAAGCACAGAAAAATCATGCAATACGCGTAGATTAATACAAATATGCACAGATTAGAATTACCCACGTTACATTGTGTCAAATTGCTTACTTGTTTCCATTTGAAATAGGTATTTTAAACCATTTTTCAGCCTAAACACATAAAAAAACAAACTAATACCTAGCATGAATGTGTAAAGTTTGTCATCCCAAACTACTTTTAACATTTGCGTATGAAGCCGAAATTTCTATCGACCTTTAATTTTCCAGTATCGAATGAGTTCGGCCAGAAAATCTTTAAAGAATGTTAAATCGGCAAACATAATATTGGACTGTGGTCGACTAGACGATTTTCAACGAAGACTTTGAAGATGTTAAATATCTAGCATGAATGTGAAAAGTTTGCTGCCAAACTATTTTTAACATTGCGTATGAAACCGAAATTTTTATCGATCTTTAGTTTTCCAATATCGAATGAGCTCGGCCAGAAAAACTGTTTTTAGAAGGTTAAACAATCAAATATAATATTGGACTGTGGTCAAGTAGACGATATTTAAATGAAGACTTCGGAGATATTAGAGTGCTTTTAGTGCGCATATGACTTTTAAAAGTGATGGTCGAGTTCAAATGTTAAAGAAGTTATTCTACTTTCTAACTACTATGTTATTGAGAAGCTTTATAAAATCCTTCAAAGTGTCTGGTTTTCCACTAAGACCCTCACTTAGGGCGTTCCCCTCCAAAGTTTGAGGGATACCCCCAAAATAATTTTCTGGTTACTTATATATGATTTTTGAAGACGTAACAGTTAATAAACGGAATGCATAAACAAGTTGTGTAAAGGTGCCCCAATAATGTGTGTGTATTACAACAAATCAGGCTCTGATCATTCATTTATTTTAAGATTAAAGTTGTTATTTTTTTTTAAATGTTTTAAGGGGAAGAAGTCCATGTGAAATTTAGTTTTAAAAGTAAATTGGACAGATCATAACGGACTTTGGAAACAAGAAGTTTTGATATTTACCAAGTCACAGGATATCGCATTGTTTTAAGAATGAAATAAACTTTGATTTAACTATAAGTTATCGTGTCATCACCGTCTAAAATTACACAGTGAACAAATTAGAAGATCTCAGAAGAATTACACTGTAAATAAACAAAACTTTGACCGATAGTAGCCTTGAAATTTCATTTGTATCGATTTGATAAAAGGTTACATGACTTCTAATAAAGGTTACGCGGGGGTCAAAACGCTTATTTGGCGCCTCAGATGTTATCTTTATCAATCTTGTTTTTAAACAATTTTTCTACAATGTTTCAAGTAGATTAGATTGATTTACTGAACATGTTTACAAATAAAAGAAAAATATATCACTAGTTCATTATGTTGTCTTTGAGTAACATTCTTCAGGGTAGAAGTCTGCATGGGCCCGGACCGACTTTTACAACAAACTTTTTGGCCCGGCCCGGTATAAAAATTAGAAGTTCTGCCAGAGCCTGGGAAGGCCCGACTACATTTCTGCAAAACATGCCGCTATTTATGAAGCAACTTTATCCTACAATTAAAATTATTCAAAAAGCACACTGTCCTACCGTAATATGCCTTCTGTGTTAACGGGCTTTTCTTTCCCCATATTGCCAGTTGATCGCTGCGTGTAAACTGATCTTAAATTTTTAAATGTAATGTCATAATGTATACTACTTATATACTGTGTATAAAGCCTGGACTACAGTCATAAGAAATTTACTGCAGGGGAAGGCATTTGCTTCTGCGATGTCCGTTTGGGATATTATTAGTTTGGTGATAGTATCTCGCTTATATATTTAAAATATTTTTTAAGTTAAATGCTTGACAACTAGTTTTAGATATAGGCTTAAGTAGTTTCATGCATAAAAAATTATTCATGTAACATATTGCACAGTCAGTTTCATTGAAACACAAGTCTCATTCAATGAAAATATAATAAAATTCTAAAACACAACTATAACCAGAATAATTATAAACATTTTAAATATAGAAAAGGTGTTTAAATATCATTTAACTTTCGTCATACAATTATTCCGGTTGTTCTCCTATTTTGAAATTTTCTATAGCAACTTTTAGAAACTTCAATAGAAAATGTATTTTTTCATTATCTTAAAAAAAGCTTATGTGTTACTTTTATTTTTAATCTATAACAAAACGTTTACAAAAGATACAAAAAGGGACATAAATGAACTGACGAGAAAAAATTTAATACCACATCCTAAATTGCCCCGTGTGAGGCATACACCCCACGTTGGTAAACAGTGGTCAAAATGCATAACCTTTTTAAAATGCTCCATGCGTTTTAATTTTTGTTAAAAATTGTCAATGTATCTTAAGGGACAATCTTGATACTACAACATATCTGTGCATCCGTTTTGGAATATTTGTTTATTAAGGATCCTTAAATTATGAACGAAGTCTAATAAATAACATAAGAATTTTTACTGAAAATATCAGTTTCGCGCCAATTCTTTTTAATAACTGTCTCCCAGACTTAAAAAAAATGTATGCAAATTTTTTTAAATAAAGTCCGTTTAAATAATAAAAGGAAATAAATTAAGAAATTTTTTGAAAATTGGAAGTCTTAGAGCATTTTAGAATTTATTTATTTATTTATTTATTTAAACCTAATTAAGAGATTTAAAAATCTTTACATGTTCAGTATTTTTTTCCTTCTGAAATCGTGATACAGACCACTTCTTTGAAGAATGAAAATTTATATGGAATAACATAAAAAACGAAAAAAAAAATCTAAGGTTCCCTTAATAACTGTAAATATTAACTTTTATCAATAGATTAAAAATTAAAAACATAAAAACACTAAAAATGAATCACAATTTATTGTTTACTAAAATAGGTGTAAAATGAAATGTAGGTTCTAAAACATTAAAATCATGCTCAGATGTTAAAACATTCGTCGGAGTCCATTTTAGAACCTATATTTCATTTTACATCTATTTTAGTAAAAAATAAATTGTGATACATTTTTAATGTTTTCATGTTTTTAATTGGTATAATAAGGTGAA
Source organism: Maratus michaelseni (assembly GCA_963931845.1). Taxonomy (NCBI): domain Eukaryota; kingdom Metazoa; phylum Arthropoda; class Arachnida; order Araneae; family Salticidae; genus Maratus; species Maratus michaelseni. Next base: position 125,265,731 of record OZ007595.1, read on the forward strand.
TTTATGTTCCAATATTACAATTCTTCTATATATTTATCAACAGATTTTAATTTTAGTCACGCTTCGAGATCAAAATTGATTCTAATTAAATTTTGAAGAGAAGAGACCACATCACTCTTACAATTTATGCCTTCTCCAGCATTTGTGGTAATTAAAGTTACTATCCTCCAACTATCACTTCTCCAAGAAAATACCTTTTCTGTTTCCAATCTGTTCAATGAACTATACCAAGAATTAAAATATTTTCTCTCTGTATGTGAGAGATGCTTCAAGAATTTCGTCACTGGCTGGCATATTGCCAAGAAAGCTTTCCGCGCTCTCTCATCTTTTTACCGTTCTTTTTCTATTTTATTTTGAAGGATGCTCATAAGGATTGCGCCGGGAGGGTAAAAGAGTAAAAGGTATTAATAAACTTCATTTTCGGGCCATTTATGAATGAAATATATATTCTAGAGTGTCTTAATTAGCAATTAAGCAGTACATCAATAATTCACGCCGGAATGATTCTTTTTAAAGTTAGGGATCGCTTTCCTGTTAAATTGAATGCTCATTTTTAATGATTGCTTTTTTTTTTTTTATCCATTTTTTTTTCTTTTTCTTTTTTTTTAAAGTAAAGAAAAATGCAGCCGCTGAAATTTTTAGGGTATTTGTAATAAATGAATTGCTATTTTTCTTTTCTCTTCAAAACAAATAAGATAACAATGCAATTTAAAATGTTTTTCAAAAATTATTTTTTAAAAAGGTATATTCGAGGTAGTGATGGGCATAACGATTATTTTGATTATTCGAATGAATCATTCGGGCATGCGCAGAAGCATGTCTGTCAAACTTCAAAATTTTTTTTTATTCTAATACTACCAGAAATTTTGAAAAAAAAAAAAAAAAAGTTTCTGCAGAAACTTTTTTTTTTTTTTTTCAAAATTTCTGGTAGTAATTGAATAAAAATTTTTTTGAAGTTTGACAGATATGCTTCTGCGCATGCCCGAATGATTCATTCGAATAATCAAAATAATCATTATGCCCATCACTAATTCGAGGCTTTTTAGATTTTTCTTTTCCCAAAGAGTAGGGAAGATTAAATAAAGTAAAGACTTAAGTTTGTTGATCAGTCAGGTCTTAAATTCCCTTCGTTATTGTTAAACTTATGGTTGTGGAATGCCTTCTTATTTAAAAAATATCTGACATGGAAATTAATATTTTTAAATTCTTTTTTTCCTGTGTGCTCTTCTTAAAAGGAAGTTTATTTCTCTTTTAATTGTCAAAATATTTCTAAAATATATATTTGAGGGGATCGGGGTAAGAATGTGCCAAGCCACATTTTTGGTGAAATAAATCTAACACTGTATTCTGTTGCTTAATATTGTAAATTATAATATCCAACATATAATTTGTTTCTAATGTCACTTGGTGGCAGCATATGTGACAGGTTTCGTTTTAGCCCCAGATGTTTTTGCCCCCAATGAAGATAGCTCATTTACAAAAAAACGTAATAGTAATATCATTAAAGTAATGCCATATTGTTACTCAGAATATCTCAAATGTTACTAAGACATTAGCGGAAAAATTTTAGGTTATATATCTTGATTTGAGTATTTGATCAAATTTTCAAATGGAAATATCTCAGAAGTTCAAAAATGTGGCTCGCCCCGACCCTCTGAATTTAATTTAATTTCAACACTAGAATTACCGAAGCCGGTAAGACAGGATTTTTCGCTCCAATTACTGTAGTTTTTCAAAATAAAACTTTTCTTAAATATTTAGTTTCAAATCATTCTATTAATTATAAAACCTTATTGTGTGTCTGTATCTCCCATACAAAAGAAGAATAACATTATTTATGTCCATGAGTCAACTATGACCCATCCCCGTAGTTCTGGGTGAGAGAGAACCCTTAAGCACATGCGACATGATTCTGGAACAGTTTTATTAAATGCATACTATATTTGAGGGGGGTCGGGGCAAGAAAGTGCTAAGCCACATTTTTGAACTTCTGAGATATTTCAATTCGAAAATTTGATCAAATACTCAATTCAAGATATATAACAAAGTTTTTTCGCCAGTGTCTTACTAACATTTGAGATACCGTCACCTGATCAATGTTCTAAATTATAATACCAATTAATTTCTCTTCCTTAATGTTTGCTTTTGTTTTTAAATCTGTCAATTCAACAAAGTTAAATAGAAACCTTGAACCGGCAAACAAAGATAACTGTAGTAGTGATGGGCATAACGATTATTTTGATTATTCGAATGAATCATTCGGGCATGCGCAGAAGCATATCTGTCAAACTTCAATTTTTTTTTTTATTCAATTACTACCAGAAATTTTGAAAAAAAAAAAAAGTTTTAATCAAAATAATCGTTATGCCTATCACTAAATTGTAGCAAACCACTAGAGAGCAAGCACTGCAGCGATGCCAACTAAACTACAGTCAGGTGGATCACAGCCATGCTGTGATCAGGCGATTTCCGCCCTGCTACCAGGTACTAACTCGTCAAGCTAGGCACTCATGCCGGGCAGATAGGGGCCTGGTTAGCGGTATAAAAAAAAACATTTGAGATATTCTGAGTAACAATATGGCATTACTTTAATGATATTACTATTACGTTTTTTTATAAATTAGCTATCATCATTGGGGGCATAAACATCTGAGGCAAAAACGAAACCTGGGACATAGGCTGCCACCAAGTGACATTAGAAACAAATTATATGCAGGATATTATAATATTACAATATTACGCAACAGATTACACTGTTAGATTTATTTCACTAAAAATGTGGCTTGGCACTTTCTTGTCCCGAACCTCTCATTTCATGTCTGCATTTTGATTCTTTTTATTTACATGCTAATAGTATGTATTCATTAATAAAAATATAATTTCAACGGAATTATTTGTTGAACCAATGCAACGTTGTATTTGTAGTCTATATATATTTAAAAAAAAAATCTTTTATTGGACATGTTAATTGACATACATGAATGTATTTAAAAAACGTATATATTTTTTTATTATTGTTTTGGGGGGGTTATCCGTTAATTACGCGCCGTTCAGAGACTTTTGATTGCACCCTCCGTTTTTATCCCATTCGAATGATACTTCATCCCATGTTGTGACGTCAAAATTTTTAATTATTCTTTGAGGGTCATCTATTAATTACGTCGCGTAAATTTCAAAGACTGACTCCATCCTCCTCCCCTTTTACTCATGTTGTGACGTCACATTTTTTACAATTGTTACTTTAGATCCAATTTTGTTGAAACAGCATTGCAACACAGTCTTAAGTTTTATGGATATTCAACATAAAATATATCTCAATTACTTCATAATATTTTCGTGCATTAGAGAATAAATTTTTCTTGAGATAAAAATTATGTACTCTGTGATTTAATCACTTTTATGCATTAATTACTCTTTTCAAACCGTCAGCATAGTGTTTTTTGTTGTTGTTGTTCCGCATTTTTTTTTTTTTTTTTTTTTTTTTTTGTCATTACTACGGTGTTAAAAGTAAGGGGTGAGAAAAATGCAGTACAATTTGCTTATACAGAGCTCAGATATAACGAAAACCCGAATTTAACGAGCAAAAAGAAATAAGGTGCTTGTTCGAACATAAAAAATACATTACGAAACCCTCAGTTATAGCAAGGGAAACTCGGATTTAAAGAGCAAGCATAATTTGCAAGCCCGTAAAAAATTACCAATTTTTCTGACTTTTCCTGAATAAACTGTGCTTTCCTCATGGGTGTTCTACACTTTTAATGAAAAAGGATTAAATGTATAGCAGAGATCATCATTTATGCATTCATTCCCTTATGACTTCGTTTCTGATCAACAAACATATAAATTGTAACGTTTTTTCCCCTTTCTAAATTATTGAATTAATTAGAAAACAAAATAATACATCATGCGTGAATGTGGCCAACGAAAAATTAAAAAAAAAAAAAACTTTTAAATTAATAAATAAATGGAAAGCCTTATATCTTCAATAACTTTTATACAACTTTTCTTATTTATGAATCCAGAATTGAAAAAGTATTAAAATAAATGTCAAGTTATCATTACTAATATAATTTAGTTCCGCTCTTTCATAAATGTAAAAATGCCCCGATGTGTAATCATTCTTATAAATTTTATTAAATAAAATAAAATTTTGCACATCTTTAGACAGGTGAAATCGTTAAATTTGGTTATTGTTAGAACTATATTATAACGAGCAAAAGTTGCTACCTCTTCATTCTCGTTATAAACGAATTTGACTGTATTTACATTCATTTTTCTCAAAGGAAGCAAACAATCAGTATTGCCAATTTAGCTCGGATTTTTATTACAAAAATCTACCAGAATTTCCGATTACTAACCTTGCACTTAAAGCAATGTAAATAATTCAGCATTTGTTTGTCTCCGTGTAATATTCCGTAACTAAATTGCCAAACGAAATTAAAGCTTCGCAAATATGTAAATAACATACGAATTTAACAGGCATGTAATGGAACTAAGAGCTTAAAACAATCAAAATCAAAAAGCTTACTATGAATAGTGAAATATTTCGCGATTAATCAAAAGTACCAAAAATACGAAAGTACTATACATTTTTTTTTGCTGTAGTGTGAAGGCAATTTAAGAATATATACAAAATGTAAAAGATCTATTAGAGCTTTCAACTAAAAACGTATATTAGGCATCTTTAATACCGTAAGCCTGGGTTAGATCGCCTGGTTTAAATAATACGTATACAATCTGAATAGTTTTCCTAGTACAGATATTTCTGCTATTCTCCAACCCATACCTGCGCACAACAATAAAAACAACTCTTGCGACAGGTAAAATTCTAAACGCATCTGAGTTTATCTTAATGACCCATTACTATCCATCCTCTCTTCCTTTCATCGTCAAGAAAAAGGTCATTTTTCGTTTCTCTCTCTCGCTTCTTCTTTACCTGATCTCCATCCTCCGTTATGGACTGGCAGACGCAAGAGATAGGAAGAAAGTAGGGAGGGTGAAAACTTCTCTTGGCAATCCGCCAAAACTTTTAAAAGGCTCTTCCGGCTTTCTTACCTAGTCGGCTGGTCTGCTGGCTAGTTCGGCAGACGATAATAATGATTGGATTCCATTTAGATGAACGACCGGAATCTTTTTAAATAGAACATTTTGGTTTCCTCACGAACATGGAGTAACCACTAATGGAAGGACAGCGTTAGTTCTTTTTTCAGTGCTTTTAAAAAACACTGTTATTTTTTAAACAATACAGATTTGTAGAAAAAAAAAGTGTTTTAATGGTACCCTTTGCAGCCAAACAAATCAAAGAACGTAATTGTTATCTTTTAATATTTTACGTATATTATATATTATAAAAAATATATACTTGTTAAAGAAATAAAAAATATTTTCAAACCATAAAAACTTAAAAAACGCTATACATTTTAAAGGAATATATCATTCTGCTTTGTTTAAAGAATGAGCTTTTGGGGTTAGCTTTACTATAAAACGAAAATTAGCTTTAAATTGTTGGCATTCTTTATTTTTCGCAGTTTCAGGACACTTTACAATTATTTTAGTAGAGACATAAAAATATTTTTTTTTTTTTTTTTTTTTTTTTAAATACAAATATCCATATTTATTATAAACCACTAACTCTTTAACAGTTTCGCTTTTTTTTCTTTGACACAATAAACTAAAAATAAGGACAAAACACCACCTTTTCTGTACTAAAACATTTGCCTTATGTATTCGGAAAATGCCTACCAATTAATAAAGCGAAGATTACAATTAAAAATTAGTGGTATCCAAAAGCTTTTAGTAACGAAGCAAGCAAACTCTTCTTGGGCGAGCGGCGTTCGGGCAAAACTGTTAAGTGGTTAATATAGTTTGATCAGTTGCATAAATTTGTTATTGCTTATTTTGGCATTCGGTATTATTTATCCCTGTTAAAAAGATTTTAAATGAAATCTACTGAAAACATCTACGTTTATAAGTTAACGCGTTAACGTTTAGCGTGTTAGTGAAGTTTAGCGTGTTAACAAATGAACCCGCCACATTTATTTTGATAATCAGCAAGTCTGATCCGATATTAGAGTCCTGCATCAGGTCGGATAACTTGATTTCACACGAACCTGACCCGAAGTTTGAGTCTGGTTGACGGCACTTTTTTTCATTGCGGGTCGGGTTGACTTTAAATATTTCTAGTTGAGGTTTGGACTTTTTCCGGTCGAGTTCGATTTAACACGATTTTACAAAAGGAAATCCTGGATATTAATGAATGTATATGTGTTTATTTTTATACAAAAAAGATAAGATTGATAGAAGAAATATAATTGTAGACCATTTTTCCAAAATTCTAGTAAAATAAGGATTAATTTTCTTTCATTTCGGGTTGTAATGTATCGGGTTCGGGTTGATAGTTAGTTTTATGAAGTTGGTTTTCAACTAGTTATGAAGTTGGTTTTCAACTAGTTTCAACTAGTTGATTTCCAGTAGTTAAAATGTTGGTTTTATATAGAAATATCCACATTTATATTCGATTGCATACTTTTTCATCTAAAACAATATTTTAGACCTTATATTAATCCTATGAACATGTACCCGACCCACAACGAAAAAAATTAGCACCAACCGACCCATTCGAGGTCGGGTTCAGGTAAATTCGGGTATTACCAAAACTAATGCGGAGCTTTTAATCTAAAGCATCAACCTTCTTTTGCTCATGTAGTATAGAAGGAAAAGTCCTTTCTTTTAAAAGACTTAAACATCTATTAAACTTATTTGCACAGTTCTAAGCCTTAAAATTAAACAACAAAAGTGTTATTAAACTATTGTTATATTGGTTAGGCCATAAAGGTATCAGTTGTGAAATTAAGAGTAATAAACAGTAAAATAAGCAGTAATACACTGTCGCGCATGCGTGGTAGCGTATTACTGCTTATTTTACTTTTATTACTGTTAATTTTACGATGTAACACTGGGAGCTGGGATGCCAGTATTATACTGTAAAATCAAAAACATTTTGTTTGCAGTGTACATTTTTATCACCAGAAAAAATATTCTGGATTTTCTTTTGAAAAATCAGGTCAACCCGAACCTGACCCGCAAATTCCAAAACCCAAACACAAACATAATCCGAGCCCCAATGAAATAAATTAGGGCCAACCCGACCCCAATTACGGGTGGGGTCAGTTTCGGGTAATATCGGGTTACCGAACCAATGCATGATTCTACTCCGAACATGGCATGATACCTTAATTCATATGTTTAAAACGAACATCTAAATACGGGCCCAATGCTATGTTTATGAATATTTTTTTACAGCAGTTACAAGCAGAAAAAAAAAATCTGATATTCACAAAACTGTTAGCATTTCTTTGTAGAACGTAAATTCTTATGGGTGTTAAATACGAAGAATCCTTCTAAAATTCCACGAAAAATCTCTTAACGTGTCTTGCCATCCGAAATTTCGAGAGGAAAGGGAAACTTATAGTTGCACATTCCAGTGAAAGGTTCCCAAAAATAGCAAACTATCCCCCTGATAAATATGTCGAAGAGAGTTAAGAGCTGATCCAAAATAAACTCTCCGTTTCTTAAAATCAGATGGCTAGGATGGATCTTGAGACACGTTTGCTTTAATCATCAATTCTCTCTCTCTATGGATTTTTGAGCTCTAAAAGAAAGAAAACGCTTTCAGAACCAAAAACATTCCGCTAATGTTTTTTTTCGCCCGACTATTGTTAGATATTACTAGATATTTAGCTGAATGAATTAAGGATAATAATATATGTATATATATATATGTAATGTGTTTTTAAAATATATTTAACCCGAAATCTATCCATATCCATCATTTTCCTCATAGGATCCTGTTTTTGAGAAATTGTGAAGTTTCTCTTATATTTGTGAAAATTATAATCATAATTTTCTGAATTTGAAATTACCGTTCTATTCAGATTCTATCCTTTAAATATTAAAAAGCTAATTAATATGTTCTTTGAACTATTCAGCAGTTTTGTTACAGGTCAGAATTTATTTTTCAATGATTAAATTTTTGAAAGTTTCAATTTGAAGGTGGCAAAATTCTGTGAAAGGCCTATCTATAAGACAAAGAATTTTGTGAAGGCCGTGTTTTGGGACAAAATGTTTCGTGAAGGGTTTGTTTTGGGATTTAAAAAAAAAAAATGTGAAGGGTCCTGTTAGAAGTTTTAAAAATTTTTGATGCGTCCTTTAAAGGACCTAAAATTTTCCTAAACAGACAAAGAATTCTATCTCTTATTAATTCCTTGTCTTATAGAAAAATCTGTAAAACAAAGAATTTTGTGAAGGGTTCTGTTTTGGGATAAAACGTTTTGTGAAGGGTGCTTTCCTGGGATAAAATGTTTTGTGAAAGGTCCTGTTTAAATATTTAAAAAAATGTGAAGGGTCCTTTAAAGGACTTAAAATGTTATTAAATAGATCCCTTAATTAACGAAAAATATTAATTTATATTATATTAACAGAATCATACAGGACAATTTGCAACCGCGTGTACAAACTTTGAGGCGTGATACAGCTCCTTAATACAAAACAAGAACGAAATACCATGCGTCAAGCATAGATTATGTAACACTTTCCAACGCTTCCAAAATAATTTTACAAATCATTACCGTTTAATAAGCTGAAAGATAACATCTAAGTAAACAATTTGGAAAACGCATAACATATTTAAAAACGTAATTTCTGGAATTTCCAACATATACAATATTCGGAAAATTATCCGAATACTTTTATTCAGCCCTGTATAGGATCTATAGATTTGTATATATACTACATAGAATGCTAAATTTTAGTTTAGTTAGGAAACGCGTAATACAGTTTAAAATTCTCCTTCTGGAGTTTCTGTCCATAAACGGAAATGTCTTCGCGAACTTTTGTGCTGCCCTGTATAGGATCTAGAGAATTTATAAACACCAAGTAATGGACAAAAATTGAGTTGAATTTAAAATCGCGTTCAGCAACTTAAAGCGCACTTCCAGGAATTAATTTGTTAACAGACAGTAGAGAATTCTTTTGTGTATCCCTGTCAATGAACGATGACTGCTATACACACAATATTCTGTAGTAAGCCTCTTGTAATGCACCTTAGTGATCTATATAAATTTCAATGCGTTTAAAATAGTGAAACATTATTTAATTAAACCGCAAACGATTTTTCTCCATAGACGTAATGCAAGGGAATTTTTTGACTGTCCCTGTAAAGCAACTATAAGTGCTATGCACACCCTTTTCCATATTAAGCTTCCTGTAATGCACCTTAGTGATATATATCAATTACAATGTGTTTGAAATTGTGTAACATCATTAAATTAAACCGCAAATGATTTTCCCCCATAGACCATAATGTAACGGAATTCTTTTGAGTGTCCCTGTAAAAAAACTATAAGTGCTACACACTTCAGTTGAAATAGGAAACATGTTATAGATAACGGCAATAACATATAAAAATTGCAGGACAATCCGAGCCTATTTACGGGAGTTAGAGCACGGACAGACGGCAGAGGGCCAGACAAACCGAAGTCATAAACACTTTTCAACTAGGTTGGAAAGGTGTTAAAAACAAACAAACAAAAAAATTGTATGGGAAAGCTGGGTTCTCCTCCTCCCTTTTGGCCCCCTAAACAAAAAATCAGTGTTGAATTCAGACACTTTTCTCCGGGAGGGATTTCTGTGGCTCCGGGGGGGACATTATAGAGTTCCGGGGGGGGGAAATTCCACTTTTTGACCATTAAAATCATAATATCTCAAATCTTCCGGGGGGGACATTCCCCCCCGGGCCACCCCCTGGATTCAACACTGCAAAAAATTCTTAGTTTATTTTTATCTTAATGTTTAATATATGTGAGTCAATTGGGAAGAATAAATTTTACTACATTATTCAAAATCAACAGACAAAAGGAAACATTAGCTAATTAAATATCAGAATCCAGGGAGGAGCAATTGCCCACCCCATGACCTCTCCTCGGCATGAATGATGAATGTAGATATGAATGTAGATGATTTATCTGGAAAATTCTGATAAGTGATAATTTCTTTATCATGAGCAATCTGCGAAATTCTAACGACATCACCATTCGTCAAAAGACTGATATACGTTGCACCATTAAGCCGGAAGCAAGTTTTTTACCGGGAAAGCTGGCTGTTACCTACACACCTCCATTTGAAACTTCGAGTGGGCGAATGTAAACACATTTCTCAACGGCAAGAAAAGGCTTCGGTAGTAAATCCTCGCTCTCGCTCTTCGAATCAAGGACGATTGCTACACTACCTTCCATTCAAGAATTCAAACTTAGAATTGCAAATGTTCCTGAACATTTGCGACCTCTGGTGTGACTCGACGACGCCTTTTGACAGCAGTGGAAAAGGATTGAAAGAAACAAACAAAAAACTGCAAGAAAGCTGCTGCATTTCGGTTAAGCGCGGTTTTAACTTGTCATGGCGTCACATGTTATTTGTGAAGAGCTGTTTTTATCGGTAACTTTACAAGAGTGGCTTCAGTTTTTTTTTTTCTTTGAGCGAAATTTAAATAAAATGATAGCAAAGACGTTATTGAAAAGTCTTTAAATCAGTGTTGAATTCAGGGGTTGGCCCGGGGGTGGGGGATATTCCCCCCGGTGCATTGAAATCCCCCCCCCACCCGGTGGTTGGAATTGAAGTAAAAAAAGTAAGATTTGATATTTTATACTTTTAATGGTTAAAAAGTGCAATCCCCCCCCCCCGGAACTCTACAATGTTTCCCCCGGAACCACAGAAATCCCTCCCAGAGAAAAGTCTCTGAATTCAACACGGCTTTAAATTCAAAAACATTAAACAAGATATAAAAAATATGTAAAATTGTTTTTTAGCCCACTACATATCAGAGTTTCAAATTACCACTAATGGAAGCATGTTTGAAGCAATATCCATTATCATTATCCTATGCCATAACTCTAAAAACATAGCTATTTACTAGACGGGAGTAAATAAAGATGAAAGGACATTCGGAATCCGATATGACTAAAGTTGTTAATTATATTCGGGAATAAAATAATAATTTAAAAAAAAATCAAACGTATAAATGACGCATTCGTCTTATTTTCATTCACAATAATGGTATAGACCCGCTCTTCCATCTCTAAAGACACTTCACAAAGCCTAAAACAGCTTTCAATCCAGATTTCGCTTACTCTTAAAAGTATAAAGTTTAAATGCTCAGTTAGAAGAATCTTGGTAGATGAGCCACAGGTACAAGGCGAACTTTTATGATGAATTGGTACCATAAAAATCTATCTTCCTTTTTTCTTTATTAACATTCTAAAACTCTGAAATGATATTCTAAAAATATGACAGTAAAAAATACAAACAATATCGAAGCATAATCAACTTTAGAACTATGTTACCATGTGCAGATTTGCGCATGAAGCTGCAAGAACTCAATTCTTATGGCATACGAGATGTTCTGTTAAACTGAATTGTTGCAGAGAATACAGAATAGTTTCAATAGATTAGGGAAATCAGCAAACAGAAGCCAATGAAATAATCAAAATTAGGTTAAATACTGTGTTTATCCACATTACCAATTCACTAGTAAATTGCTGATGATGCAATTCTTATCCAAATATGGAAATCTCAAAATCCTTTATTCATCCTTAACCTAGTGCCACAAAGCCCAAAAAACAATAGTGAAAGAACAATGCTCTACAAACTTAAAAGTTCTTCTTACTTAAATAGTGTGATAAATTCATTAAAAATGAATTTCGAACGTTTGTTGTGATGATAAAAACTAGAGATTTAGAGGGAAAGAGAACATTTTGAATACTGATGAGAAGTATACTCAATCACTTCTGAATAGCTATAAAAATTAAACTTAGAAAGTGTCTTACTTAAAACTTGTTTTGTGAGTTCAAGATAGCTCTGCTGACTGATTGAAGAATTCGAGAGGTTCGATATTATATTCACTTATTCACTTATTTTACTTTTCAGGCTTTCGGAATATTGCTGCCGTACAAATAAATTGAAACATATTTCAGAATGTTCATAAGATTAAAAAAACATTTAAAAAATTACTTTTCGTCAAGACAACCACTGGTTACTGATTGAAAGATGTGTTTTGTGAATTTAGACGTATTTTTGCAATAGAAACAAAACACAAATAGACAAATCACAAGGATACCTCTCCTATGATAGCAAGGCGAGTGACCTAAAAGCTATAGAAAAAGAAAGAGCTATCATAATATAAGAAGCGAAGAAAACATATTATTTAATGAAAATGTAATATAGGAAGTTAAGAAAACGTGTTATTTAATGAAAATATCATATAGGAAGTGAAGAAAACGTGTTATTTAATGAAAATATCCTATAGGAAGCGAAGAAAACGCGTTATTTAATGAAAATATCATATAGGAAGCGAAGAAAACGTGTTATTTAATGAAAATATAGTATAGAAATGAAGAAAACGCGTTATTCAATGAAATACTAGGTTCTACTATTATGGTTGCCACCGTAATCAAATTCGCCTAAAGCTGCATAAGTCACAGGCCATCAAATCATAGTTGAATAGTAACAGCAGCAAATTGAAAGAAAAATCGACAAATACTGGTTTATGATTACACTGACATACCTTCTTTGTTTGGTCATACCAATTTTTACTATATAGACAGACATAAATAGCATTGGCTTAGTTCCCAAACATCTCATCATCTTGAGGTTCAGAAGTGACGTAAGCTGTATCATAATGGAAGATAAAGTCCTATTTCATTCATAAAATATTTCTGTCGTAATCGCCTGAATGGAAAATTATTGCGGTATGTTTTGTTTTTACTTGACAAATTAACGGATACCCCTCGAATATACATATAAACATATAGATAGTCTTCCTAATTGATTCCTGTCTCCTCCCGATCACTGGAGACAGATACATAATTACCGTATATTTTGGCGTGTAACGTGCACTTTTGGTACAGGAAAATTTATCAAAATTTACATATGCGCGTTATACGCCGAGTATAAAATGAAAGATTAAAAATCAAGAATAGATGAGCATTAGAATTGAGATTTCTACATTAATTAGCACTGGACGTATCATTCGTTCTCGCTTCGCATTTGTTCTTTTTAATTTTCTTTGTGAAGATTTTTACATTAATAGGCATTGTACATATCACATGTTCTCGCTTTGCATTTGCTTATTTTTTTCCTTTTAGAGATTTTTACATTAATGAACATTGTACGCATCGAATGTTCTCGCTTTGGATTTGTTCATTTTTATGGAGATTTCTACGTTAATGAACATTGTACGTATCAAGCGTTCTCGCTTTTCATTTGCTTATTTTTTTATGGAGATTTTTACGTTAATGAACCTTGTACGTATCACGTGTTCTCGCTTTGCATTTGCTCATTCTTTTTTTTCTTTATGGAGATTTATACATCCACGAACAGTATTGTACGTGTCAAGCGTTCTCGCTTTTGAATTTTGCTCATTTTTTCTTCTTTATGTTAGTACTATTTATTATAAATTTGAATACACTTTTTCTATTTTCATGATATGTACGTGTGTTTTCTTTGCAAAAAAGAGGATGCGCGTAATGTGGAGAATATACCTAAAAATAGATAAATGTAGTCTCAAATTTTTAGGTCGCATTATACGGCAGAATATACGATAACTATAGTTAGTTGTGTTCGCTTGGCACATTAAATTTGTTTCATGATTTCAGATTTACATTGTTTTCTGAGTGATAGAAAGATTAAGCGTGTTTAGATATTACATTTATTTTATCTCCAAAGGCTGCAGTTTTTACTTTTCAAGTTTTCGAAATATTATCGACGCTCAAAGAAGGACAGTGATAGTTTGCAATTACCTTTTTAAACACGCCATTTTTCCAACAATTCAAACACACGTTTTTAACTGCACTGACATTGTCTGCTAACCCGGAGTCAAAAACATTTTTACCATTGACACACATATAAGACATGGAGAAAACATTGGCAGAATTCCCATGCTTCCCATCATCTGAAAGTTTAGAAGTTGTAACATATTGAACGGGTAATGTATCTTTTTTCATTCACAGAATACTTTTGTGGTAATCGTCTGAAGGGATGATAATCGTGGTATGTGTTTGTTTTCGCTTGACAAATTAATGAAAGCTCTTAGAACAAAGTTTTATTTCTTCCTCTTTCCAATCACTTGGAGGCGGACCATAATTAACTAAAATCACTGTTATTAACTAAACTATAATTAACTAAATATGTTTGAATAAAGTCGATAGGCACGACTGAGTGAAATAGCTTCTTTTCAACTTTTCTTACCAAATTCTATTCAGCACTGCTTGCCTTGAGTTTATCACTGCTTTACAATATTTAAATACTAGAAATTTATTGAAGGCATGCTAGCAGCAGACGAACTATTTCACGAGCTTAACTCGAGCTGGTCTGGAACTGAGCAAAGATATTGAAGCTCAACTATCTTTAAATACTTACCAACCAGCGAGAAAGTTCAATTTGCATACGCATACTTCTTCACTCTTAAAATCTTTAACCCTGCAAGACTGACCTACATCAAGTGATGCATGGTCAGCAAATAATTGCAGTAATAAGGAGGTAGTAAGTATTGCATTAAGTATTGGCGGTAAGTATTGCATTAAGTATTGGCGGTAAGTATTGCAGTAAGTATTGCAGTAAGTATTAGACTGTAGTAAGTATTGTCAATAAGTATTGAAATAATGAGTAGGGACATACGAGGGTCAGCGTTGCAGGGTTAATACCTATACCAAATATGCCTCTCGAAAGTAACCGATGGGAGGTAAGTCCGCATTCACTTTTGATGATAATGTTAAAAAAACTCGCGCATTTTCAAAAAGTTTGTATTTCTCTACCTTCCAACTTCCGCCCTTCCTATCTTCTCGAAATTGGGAAGTTGCTTTTTATTTCGCTTTCAGTAATTTTACTGCCAGAAGTTTTACTATAATGAACGGTAAAGTATCATATTTCATTCATAAAATATTTCTGTCGTAATCGCCTGAATAGATAATTACTATAATGGTATGTTGTTGTTCCTCTTTGACAAATTAATGAATGCCCCTAGAACATAGACTTCCTTACTTCTTCCCTTCCAATCGCTGGAGACAGGTCCATCCATAATTAACTAAAATCACTTGTGTTCGCTTGGCAAAAGAATAAATGAAGCAGCAATCGAAAAACCACCGCACCGTAAATGTGTCGGAATAAGTCGACGGGCGCCAGAACGAGGTTGTCGCAAGGACGTTGAGCAGCGATCGATTGAGTGCGGAAGAACACCTTTCGGGTGAGAAAATAAATGGATATGTCATGTTTCATTTGCTGGAACAATTTAAGAAAAGAGAAAGAAATCATTTAGACGCCTGTTTTTTCTCCTCCCTCAATCCCCCTTATTTTTACATTCTTAATTTCTAACTTTTGGAATGGCTTCTGCAGAAAGATTACCAGGTATCACTTTCTTCCTCGTCGTTAGTTGAATTTCTTTTTTGCAATGTTTATTGAGCTAAAAGTTTAAAAAGTTAAATTTCCGCGGGAGTTATTAAAATCATATACTGGGTTTAATGTTGTATGTTTATTCAGAGGTGATTTAGTATACTTATCTTCTAAATCACCCTTGTTTGGCGCAGCGTGTTCTTCTTTGAAGTTTGTGCCAATAAAAAACTCCCAACCTCCAAAATCACCAGTTCCCTTCATCTCAACAAACGTCCAAAACATCTGTTTAATCAATTTATCAGTCATCACAGTGTTTAAGTTGTGCTAAATGTAAAAAAAAAAACTTTTTAAAGTTCGTGGAACATTGTTTCCACTGTTATACCTTTTGTTCGATAAAAGTAAAATTAACAAGAGTCTGCTACGTTTGGGATGGGTGCTCAATTTTCAGATCTTTACACTCGAACAACAGTTAGAGTCCTGCATCAGGTCGGGTAACCTGATTTTGGCCGAACCCGACCCGATCTCGTTTCGAGTTTACGCTAATTTCTATCGTTGCAGGTTGGGTTGACTTTAATTGTTTCGGGTCGGATTTTGAGACTATTTCGGGTCGGTTTGCAGAATTGTAATAAAATACGGATTTTTGTTTTTTCCATTTATGTTCGGATCTAAATATTTCGATATTGATCGGTTGTGTTGCGGGTCGATGAAAGATTTTTTTTCGGGTTCGAGTCAGGTTGCGGACCAACGGAATTTCTTTTGTCGGGTTACCGGTTGACTTGAATAAGAATTTCTGGGTTAAGATCTGGTACAACCGGGCGTCCGAAATGGCAATGTGTGCTCTTTTTACTAAAAAGATGCGCCCAGGACCCTAGTAAGAGTGAAGAGTCTCATCATCAGAGGTTTTAAGTGAATTGGTAATTGTTGATGACATAATTTTTGACCCAGTTTTACTTATTTCATTAGCTTCTGTTTGCTGATTCTCTTAATCTGTTGTCTGAACGTCCTGCAGATGCGGATACTAAAACAAAAATTTTAGTATCCCGCCTTTTGTCGTAAAAATTCAAAAGTTCTCTTCCTGCAGCTTCGTATGTAAAAGTGGACATAATATATCAACATTTAATTTACACCAAAAGTAATGGGAATTTGAAATCTGGTGAAACGTTTTCTTTTGCTGTTATCTTTTCTTTTTACATAAAGTAAAACTGAGAGGAATCTGCAACACTAGAATAAGGATGGATATGGAGAGACAATTTTATGATCTCGATATTTGGGTAAGAATCACAAGGACGTCGGGACGCGATCGATTAAATGCAGAGGAACATGTTTCGAGTGAAAGAATAAAGATATATGTCAGGTTTTATTTGCTAGAACAATTTAAGGAAAAGGGAAAAAATTATTTAGACGCCTAATTTTTTCTTTCCTCCAAACCCGCCTTTTTCAAATTCTTAATTTCTAACTTTTGCAATGGCTTCTGCAAAAGGATTACTAGGGATCACTTGCTTCCACATCGTTAATTGAATTTTATTGTAATGAGTGTTAAATTAGAAGTTGAAATATTGAAGTCACCATAGAAGTTAGTAATAAAAAGAGGAGCTTACTAAAATTTTTTTTAGTAATAATGGCTGAAATAAATAAACTTATTCCTTTATTTAGTTATTTATTGCCTCGCGAACGCAAATGATTTTAGGTAATACCCGTCTTTAGCGACGGGGGGGGGGGGAATACAGAAAGCGATAAGAAAGACTATATTCTAGACGTAACCATTAATTCTGAAGAAACATATCACAATAATTTTACATTCAGGTGATTTTACTCTTAGCGTTTACAGCACATCGTATGAATGGATTTTACATTATCAGAGATAACAAAAATTTGGTTAGTTAAATTTTAAAATCCAAGAAGAAATTTCAAAATTCATGCCCTCCATTTATGATTGAACTTTGCGACCACTGCGTTTTGAAGAATTTGCTGTTAATGAGAATGTACTTATCCTTAACATATACCAAAATGAAGAAAATAGTTGCTTGAGAGAAGAAATTTAAGACATATTGTCAACACATACTGCTAAAATATTTCGCGTAAGTGATCCGTGCTTGGGAGGGGTAGGGGGATTTGATGCTACACAGCTTCTTTCTCATGGGGCCATCCAGAGGGGAAAAACCCCAAAAGCTCTTGACAAGAACAAAGAACCGCTTTGGAGAGGAAGTACTCGAGAACCTCGACTATCCTCTTCCCTAAACATGTAAAATAAAGAAGATAGTTTAAAAAAAAAAAAAAAAAACACTTAGGAAGAAGAAATCCTTGAAAATTATCCAGAATGTAATTTATGAGTTTTAAAAATGACGAAAGTATGCATTAGTTACTCAACAACTGTAGTCGTATAGAAGTAAGTATACAGTTTAGGCTTGTACAATTAATGTATACGAAATCCGGGTGATACTTGCTTGCACGAGTTTGCTTAGCCGAGTAAACTAACACTATTGGCTATAATATCACTGAAAAAAATGAAATACTCAAAAATGAGTAAGTTCATGTACTCATTTCGAAATGAGTATTGGATCAAAAATGAACATGTGCATTCTCAAAAATGAGTAAGTTCATGGACTCATATCGAAATGAGTATTTTTGGATCAAAAATGAACATGTGCATTCTCAAAAATGAGTAAATTCATGGACTCATATCGAAATGAGTATTTTTGGATCAAAAATGAACATGTGCATTCTCAAAAATGTGTAAGTTCATGTACTGATATCGAAATGAGTATTTTTGGATCAAAAATGAACATATGATCAAACCCAACATACTTGTATATTTCAGAATGTGTAATGACGAAATTTTGGAGCCTAAAAAGCTATTATTTGAAGGAAAAACGAAGAATAAGAGAAATGAAAAGTGGATCTGGTTGTTCGGGATTTTCATCAAAGTGGATCCGCTACAACACATTTACTACTCTTTTTTATTTCTCACATTTTACACATCTACCTTTTTTTCTTTTTTTTTTTTTTTTTATAGTATTTCAAAATTATGATTTTTTCCCACTAATTTTTTTAAAAATTATTTTAACTTTTTTAACGTGAGACAATATTGTGTTATTTAAAAGTTTCATAACATAATATCTTTGCAAATTATAGCTATGCAAATTGGTATTAAACTAAACTGATTTGGCTTACAAATTTATGAATTACGCTAAAATTTATTATTTTAAAAATTATAATTTTACAAAGTTTATAATTTTTTTCTTAAATTTATAAAATTAGTTAATATTTTTTCTTTACTTTTATGAAAATAAGGTTTTTAACTTTATAACGTTTTTAATTTATTTCTTTAGCTTATATTTTTATAAATTAAACTAATTTAATTTAAATTAAATCAATAAGTCCAGATTTAAACCTACCTATCCCAAGGTCATTAATTTCAAATTTGTCTCTAAAAATCATTTTTTTAATCTATTTAGTTTAACAGAACCGTACGCAAAAGCTCTCAGCATAGCTGAAATGTAATAATTTAATTTATTATAAAAAATTTTATTTACATATATATTTTTTAATAAAACATTAAAAAATATGTTTCAATAGCATGTAATAAACACGTCTGATTAAGATAATTGTTGTTTTTATTGGAATTGATAAATAGATAATCAGGCAAATAATTTTAAAAAAGTATATGTTCGAATAAAGAAAATGTTGATACTGTTGCAAAAAGAAGCAATCAGTATTCTTAATACAATGTTTTACGCATATAATACATAATAAATTAAAATTTATCTGTTATAAAGCACCAAATAATACAGCAAAATATTGAAAATTATGAAAAGAAAATATTAAAAAAATTGGAACTGAAAAAATCCATCTACAGATGAAACCTCAAGTTTTTGCATCATAAAATAACTAACAACATTTGAGAAGGAGGCGTGACCACTCATGGCGCGTTGGTCTGAGTCGTCAGGTTAGTATACAGGAGATCACGGGTTCGATTCCTCTCATGGCAAGGGTTGGTTAATTACTATAAACTCACGCAGGAATGAAAAAAATTAGCAGAAATGTATGTATCCCTTATAAGGTTGTCCTCGCGAAGTAACTTTTTTTTTTTTTTTAATCCTATAAATTTTATTTTAACGACATAAAAATTTCTAAATTTGAATACATCCATGGGATCAAAAATGAGTACATAGCAGTTCATATTTGAATGCATGCATGGGATCAAAAATGAGTACATGTGTTTCTCAATTTTGAGTACATTTGGATCGGAGCTGTTTTGAGTATGTGACACGTATTCAAAATTGAGTACCCATTTTTTTCAGTGATCCAGTTTACCATGTCTGTATCTGTCCGAAATTCTC
This sequence comes from Maratus michaelseni, assembly GCA_963931845.1. Lineage (NCBI taxonomy): Eukaryota > Metazoa > Arthropoda > Arachnida > Araneae > Salticidae > Maratus > Maratus michaelseni. The sequence goes on from OZ007595.1 coordinate 125,285,509, forward strand.
TCGACCAATGGAAGTATTGTCAGTATGTCGCCACTCTGATACTAATTTATCTAAATACCGCAATTTCTGTCGTATAATCCTTAGATCAAAATAACAACATTTGAACTGGAAATTTTACTTAATAAATTTAGTACAATAGGAAAAAGTTACATTTTATTAAATAAAATTTACTTCTAAGTAAGTTTATTCGATCCGAGGATTATACTCTGTAAATTACGGTATATGTTACTTTATAATAAGATCAAAACGACAACAAAAATATTTAAATTAGCTATTCGTTATTGAAACATTCGTCGTTCATTATATATATATATTTATACTATTACCCTAAATAAAATTTTATAATGTACTAACTTAATAATGCACACATCATGTAACAGTAGATTTTAAACAAGTTAAAAAACGAATCTTACATTTTCTTTCAGGAGATTTAATATATTTGCGATAAACAGGAAATCTCGCCTATTGGCTCCCTGAATACTAAGCCTACGCGTTGACACAAAAATGGCGGCTGTCGAAGGCGGATTTTTCAGCATTTGTACGGTTTCTTGAATTTGAATACCAATAATTTCTAAAAGTATTCTCCCCTTATATTTTTGAGATTAAATAAGTAAAAGAAAACTTGTAGTTAAAACACTGGTTTTTAAATTCAAGGAACCGTAGAAACGCTGAAAAAAAATGCATGTAACGACAGTCGCAATTTTTGTGTCAGTGCGTAGGGCTAATATTCAGGGGACTGTGACCGCGAGAAAAGTGACACAACTCCAAAAAATTCATTTTGCGTATTAGTCCACTAATGACTTAGGTGCGTCTTGCTACAGAAAAAGTGTCATAAATGTAGTTATCCTGAAGAACGCTAGATTATGCTATGTGTCACTTTGCACCACATAACAGGTGCAAAGGGGTCAGGGGATAAATTTACCTAATCCTCTCTATCTCTTCTACGTCTTGATTCTTAAGGGATATATTAGTACTCTTTTACGTACGCTTTTACAGCTGCATACAGAGCTATATGCTATAGTTTTATGTTACAGTTAAACAAAATGCTAATCTTATTTTGCCTCTCCTGTGAAATAGAGTATTTTTGAATTGTGTCACTTTTCTTGCGATTGAACTATATTTATTACCTCTTCAACGTATTAAAACTTGAAAGAATGCTCGATACGTATTGATATCCAAACAGTTTTAACACGTAATCCTCGTCATTGGATCCCAGGCACAGGAATTCTTACGCCTATACTTTTCAAATAACAAAAAATTTAACGACGCGATTTACTGGTTCAGGATACTAAGAAAAATTTTAAACAAAAATTAACAATATATTTTATATCACTGCACCCACGTTTTGAGAATATATTTCGTATTTAAAAATAATAAAATGTCATCAGAATTATAGTAGCATACCTGAATTAGAAGGTTTAATAACTTAAAGTTTATGTTTTAAATAGTTCACGGCAAAAAATATATATATATATATATATTGAACACAAAATATTATATAATTAACTAAATGTAACGTGTCAGCTTAGCCTAACTTAATAGTTTGAACTGAGACGTGTGCGGTCGCTGAGTACCGCTGTTTTAAGTATTTACTAATATAATATCAAGTTACCGAAACTACCCATAATTATTTTCTAAATTGTATTTTTGTCGTTAATTTTTTAAAGCATTTATACCCAACCGTGTTATAGCTAGATAATGCCAATATCACTTACAATCAGCCATAAGAGTAAGTAATTGTAAGTTTGTATTATAGTTTATAATAATACAGCACGCGGTAATGGCTATTAACCAAGCATAATTTGAATAGGGGATCTGAAAGGTATATGCAGACTAAACGCCAAACAAACGCTAGGGAACACATAATAATCAAAAGGGTTCGCTAACGTTTGTTCGGTTGTTATCGGTAAAAGCATACGCACGAAAGGAGTCACACACACTGCAAAAAATAATTGTTGATTTTACAGTATAAAACTGGCACCCTGGGCGGCAGCGTATTACTGCTTGCACGGCAGCGTATTACTGCTTGCACGGCAGCGTATTACTGCTTGCACGGCAGCGTATTACTGCTTATTTTACTGTTTAATACTGTTAATTTTACGGTATAATACTGGCAGCTGGGGTGCCAGTTTTATACTGTAAAATCAACAATTATTTTTTGCAGTGCAGTTAATGGCTTTATCCCTTTATCCGATTCCTCTACAACTTGTAAATCGAAAATACGGGCGAGTCTTTCACGCGATGATGTTTTGCACAGTGATAACTCAATACGCCTTTAAAATCATAATGTTAGCTTTACATTTCAATAGTTTGCTTTTACAAAATGATCAAAGCAGTATGAAACACGTAAATATATAGTTAGAATTTGCAATAGAGAGCAGAAACGTGCACATAGAAAAAAAAAATTGCAAAAACTAGGAGGAATTAGAAAAAGCACAAATAGCGTCAAAACAATGTCAGCCTTTTTTGTTTTCAATTAACCTACCCCGAATTGATTTAATAATGTATTTCATTCGATTCGGACCAGAAATTTTTCGATAAAGTATAAGTTAAATAAAAGGTGCTGAACAGTGAAGTAGCATTGAGGGGCTACCTTGTTGCAGTCAACTTAACGCTCAGTCTATGGATTGAATGTTTTGTAAAAAAAAAAATGAACCTTGGATAAAAGTATAGCTCTTAAATAGTTTAAAATAAAAATTCTGGCGTGAAATGTTTTTATCAAGGTTGGGTAAAATTTCTACGGGGAAGGAAGGTTAAAAACTATTTTCACCTTTTACCGTACACCGGTCAGCATATAAGGCATCTTTTAATCCTTGTACGATTGACTGATTATTTTAAATATTCAATACAGATTAATGCATAGAACGTAAATTTAAGTTAACTAGGAAATTCAACTTAGGCTTCCTGGGTTACAGAATGTCGGTGAACCATTTTATTATTAATGAAAACTAATAGATTGTTTGCATTTATTTTTTTAGATTGTTCACTAACAACACCAAAAAGCATTTTAATATGAAAAATACCAATTATGTATTCAAATAAAGTTTTGAAGTTTATTACTAGTGATATTTCCGTATTAGCCGCATACTAGACGTTAATAACAACAAAAAATAGTAATAATAATAATAATCGAAATAGATTTCGCTATTTACGGCAGCCTTTTTGATTTTGATAATTTCAGTGGTTGGATCGCGTAGTTCGATTACATGTCTGTTAAATTTATGTTTCTGGTGTCTTATTTTATTTGTTTCTCGATAAAGTTTTAATTTTGTTATTAAATATAAGTCGGGAACAAATGCTGAACTATTCGTATTGTTTTATGTGCAAACGGATAAATATTATGTAAACGATGAGCTGGCATGCCATAGAGAAAGATTTAAAAGAAAATAATGTTTGCAAATTATTTTAAAAACCATAAAAAATCAGTAAATTGAGATACAGTTTTCTAAAAGGCATATGAAGGAACAATTTTTTTCCCCTATTCGACGTTATAAAAATTGAAATTGTGCAATGTTTAGAAGATAAAAAAATTGCAGAGAAATCAAAATACAGTAAAACCCCTGTTATCCGAAAAGCATGGGACTAAAGGATTTTCGGTTAACCGGGATTCCGTAGGAATTTTCAGATAACCGGGAGGCTTCCTATATTTATTCTACCAGATGGCACTACTCACCTTCTCACTTCTGCACAGTCAGGTAATACGTCCGTGCCTGTAGATGCAGCTAGAGTTCCTATAATACCCTTATAGGATCCTTAGATGCAGTAACAGTACGAGTCCGTATTCTGTGCGATTTTCCCGTCCTGTTTACACGTGTTTTAATTTCCTCCAAACTTTATTTATGATGAGTAATACTTTAACCTTTTGACTACAGGGTTGGGACATATGTCGTCCTAGAGACAATTTCTTTATTCTATTCTCACCATACTGAAAACTACTACAAAGAAGTTCTTTTGTAAATTGAATATAAAAACAGTCGCCAGTCCAAGCCCATAATCAAAAGGTTAAAGCGTAAACGGGATTTTATAAGCATGAAGATCTCCACGTGTTGAAAAGAGTTGATAATGGCATTTTAATATATTGAAGTGTAGGAAGATGCAACAACAGCATCAGATGTGTTGTTGTTTAAAAGGTAGCGTGATGAGGCAGCATTGAAGCAATGCAAGGGTGAAAAACAAAACACAATTTATTTTGTAAAGAAATGAAGTGTTGTATGTGTCTATGCAATAAAATGCCTGCATTTAAGCAATGTCCATATAAGTAAGTTGACTCTTTAATTATTTCATAAACAACATGCTTGTATAAAAATAAAAATTTTCTTTAAGAAAAAAAAAAGTAAAGAGGTTTAAGGTGTTTCGGTTAAGCCGATTTTCGGATAATCGGGGTTCTACTGTATATTGGTCAGGTTCAGGTATTGATACTGTCAATATGGCGTTAGCGTTTTTCACGGACATGTTTTTGCTTTATAATATAGATTTGTGCATTATGAAAAATTGGTTCTTGTGACATCTATCGAAAGTAGGGATACCTAGTAACTCTGGCTGCGGCTGAAAAGAATTCATGGGATTCTATGCAAGCGGATTCGGAAACTTGCAACATTATTTATCGAATTCTCGAATAAGATAGACATTTCCGATAGCGGAAATGCTCTGTTGAGAAATACATCGGCATTACAGAAGAGCAAAATTATCTTGTGTTTCATGAAACAAGGATTCAGCAATAGATAGAAGGAATTATTTGAGATATAAATACTTAAGATGCACACGGTAGCAGGTAAGTGCGAAACAATTTATCAACGTGTTATATTTACAATGGAATCCGGCATCGATTTTATTCCAAAGGTGAAACCGATATGATAAATGGAATGATTACTTTCAGGCGGTCCTGCCCAACCTTTCAAAAAGCAGGGGTGGACCTCAGCTGTTGGCAAACAACGACGGGCGCTATTACACTGAAAAAAATGTTGATTTTACAGTACACTGTTAAAAATTTGCAGCAAACTGTCCAGTCATTTGACCGTTTTTATAGAAAACGGTTACATAACCGTAATTTAGCTCTATTCTGACCATATTATTCCCCATATAATGGTCAGAATACAGTTAAATTACGACTATGTAACCGTTTTTTTACAAAAACGGTCAAATGACTGGACAGTTTGCTGCAAATTTTTAACAGTGTATAATACTGGCACCCCAGCTGCCACAGTATAATACCGTAAAATTAACAGTAATAAGCAGTAATATGCTACCGCGGCAGTGTATTACTGCTTATTTTACTGTTTATTACTGTTAATTTTATGGTATAATACTGTGGCAGCTGGGGTACCAGTATTATACCGTAAAATCATCATTTTTTTTTTTTTTTCAGTGTATTCACATGACTCAAAACATGTAAAAATATTATCTCAATGTTACACAATTAAAATTTTTGAGCTGGTTTACACATGATAAAATTGTATTTAACTGCGATAGCTGCCAATGAAACAATATGAAACACATCTCTTTAATCCTTTTTTTATGAATTTAATTAGGGATTACGACCATGAGAACGACCAAGTAAAAAGACTGAAGCATTGTGTTGCCGCTAATCTGTCTGCATAAGCAGTGAATCATTATTTTAATAAGCTTTATGTAGTCACTTACAAGCAAGATTAATTGTAATGCGTTATTCCATCCCTCTGTGAGAATATTTTAGTGAAAAAAATTCCAGAGGTAGACTGTTATAATACGGTCGTCTTAAATCACAATCCCGGAAATGATACTCGAATGTCATTATAAATACTTGCTCGTATCTTTTACGCAAATTAAAGTTACAGGTATTTAATACTGTTAAACATGATTGCGAAAGCGTCTGTTACACTGAAAAAAAAAAGTGTTGATTTTACGGTATAATACTAGCACCCCAGCTCCGTATTATACTGTAAAATTAACACTTTTTTTTTTTTTGCAGTGTAGAAGTTGTGTTATAAAAAATTTTCAGTAGTGTTTTGGCTATAAAAAATATCAGATAAACTTAAATTTCCGTGAAGTTTCTTTTCAATATTAATGATATTAATAATTATAGCATACAGAATATTTTTTAGATTATTTTGGGAAAAAAAATATTTTCTGATTCTATATGTACGCCAGTTTAGTATGATTAATGAATACTTTTTACTTTTAAAGTACCGTATTTTAAGTATTCTTCAAAATTCGTTCTTTGTGGGACAAAAGGTATTATCTCTACAAAAGGTCTCTACAAAACATTACAAAAGGTATCTCTAATTCCAATTTTTTATAACTTTAGGGCTAGTGATTGATTCTGGGCATTAGGAGCCTAGTCTGTAACACGAAGACACTAGCCAGCGCTAATGTTTACCCGGAAAAGTCGCGCATACCCCGGGTATGAATAGCTTTTACTAGCTAGTCACCAATAAATACAAATAATAATTGTAACCTTATTTAGTCGGAGACAATTCTTGCAAATTCTGCGATAAAGTAAGTTGAACATTACTTTTAGAAAAAGAGTGGTGACAATTGTAAAAAGCATACGCACCCTGGGTATGTCATATACCCGGCGCGATTGCTCCCGGGTTAAAACAATGGCAACGGTCCTTTTCAAATATCTTGTTTACATTTCCATATTTTTTAAGGATTTCTTTTAAAGATATATTTGAGTTCGATGTCTAACTGGGTATGTTCCTACTTTCTTGATTTTTAGTTGCAGTTTTTCTTTTTCTTTCTTTTTTTTTTTTTGCCGAGGAAACTTAATTTTGACTACCGTATAGTATTGACTTTGGATAGCTGTGAAAAATAGTTTACACAAATCGTGGCAGTCAAATGTTATCCAAAATTCTGTAAAAAAATATTGATGAATCCCTTTCTGGTAGATAAAATTGAGTCAGATACGTTCTTAGAGTTTTTTGAAAATTTTAATTAAAAAGTAATAGAAATGCAGGATAAAATAGGAATGTGGATGGTACCTTAATACCCGTACGAAAAGTCCATAACCTACATGTTTGCAGGTAGGTGGTTCGAGAGGGAATACCGAAACTCATACGCCGCAATTTCTTCGTTTTCATTTTCTGGCATCATAAATTTGGCGAAAGTACATAAATCATAAGATATCCGTTAATGAGAACATATATGGGGGACTTTTGAATTTATAGATAAACTAACTAATTTAGCAAGACTGATCTTTTATTTTATTTATCTGATTTAAGTGATTGATATCACCTGAAGACTAAAAATGAGAATTTGCGTGGGAGAATTTAACGGCAGAAAAGCTTACTTATTTCTTTTATTTCTTTGTTATAGAAACACTTAGGGTTTAAATAAAATTTAGTACAACTTAAATCAATGAATTATATATAAAAAGGGATATTTGATAAAGTAAAAGCGGCTAATTTAAAACTATATGCGATTTTACACCACATATATCTCCCCTTTCACCGGAAAAAAAAAAAATGTAGAACAAGGGAGTGAACACGATCATGTGCTCTCGCCAATATATCTTGCATAATAAATTGTAACTCAAAATACAAATTTGCACAATACAAAAAGTAATAATAGATAACTAATACATAACCACGAAAACTTGGCACACACTCACGAAATAAATAATACACAAATTAGCTACTATTGTAATAAATTCACAAAATTCACTGAAAATATCCTCATATTAATAATAATAAAACTGCAACCAAAATCGAAAAAAGTACGAAGATGCCCGGAGAAGCACCGATCTCAGGTATCCTATGCAAAACAATCTTTAAAAAATATTGAAATGCAAGCGATAAATTTGAAAAGAACATTTGCATTGGCTTAACATTAGCTTGCGAGTGTCTTCACGTTGCTAACGTAGGCTCTAAATTTGTCTGTCATTGTAGGTATTACCTGACAAATATAGCCATAATTCTATAACCAAATATTCTATAAAAATCTCAACAGACTAAAAACCTTCGTCGTAAAACAACCTAATTAACAGTGCAAGTACTTTTGAAATCTTTGCAGTAGAAGTTATAAAATTTATGTCCCTTTTCGTGATCGAAATTTCAATACGTATAGTTTGATATAACAACCTTTTTATGTGCGAAAGTAATAGTGGTTAATGAGCATTTTTCCATAATCTTAATTTACAACACAACAAACACTACAACAATAGTTTATTTCCATGATCAGAATGCTTTTATCCGGCTACTGAAAGCAATAAACAAGTATGCCTCTTAAAGATAATCCGAAAAATTACAAAATTAATATAGATATAAAATAAAGTGCAATTAGTGATGAAAATAAGTTTTTTAAATATAGTTGTTATAATGTTACTTAGCACAAAAACATTCACTTTCGATAAAAATTAGGTATAATCCCAAGATGTTTCTAACAAATCGATAGCGTCGTTATGATAAACAAACTGTACCATTAGTGATGGGCATAACGATTATTTCGATTATTCGAATGAATCATTCGGGCATGTGCAGAAGCATATCTGTCAAACTTCAAAAAAAAGTTTTATTCAATTACTACCAGAAATTTCGATTTTTTTTTTTTTTGAAGTTTGACAGATATGCTTCTGCGCATGCCCGAATGATTCATTCGAATAATCAAAATAATCGTTATGCCCATCACTATGTACCATACAAATAGCTTGATTTTCTAAAAATACATTGATAATCTAGAAATACTTTTATTTTTTCGATAACATTGTGACATTAATAAAAAAGCATTGTATTCTCGCTAATCTGCCTGCTTAAGCAATGAATCATTATTTTAATCAGCTTTATGTAGTCACTTACAAGTAAGATTAATTATAATGTGTTATTTCATCCCTCTGTGAAAATATTTTAACGGAAAAATATTCCAAAAGTACGCTGTTATAATAATGTCGTCTTAAATCACAATCCCGGAAGTAATACTACTCGAATGTCATTGTACTTGTCCTTATCTTTTTACGCAAATGAAAATCACAGGTATTTAATACTGTTAAACATGATTACGGAAGCATCGGTGAAACCTTGGAGAATGTCATAGGAATTTTTTGGCCGTGCTTTGTCATGAAAAAAGGGTATGGTAAGAGATAAACTTAAATTTCCGTGAGATTTCGTTTTCGCATTAATGTTTATTGATTATTTCTGATATACTATTGCATTCAACGACAGATATAGACATAATATAAATGTTCTTTGAAAGATTGAAATATAAACTTTGCAAATTCAATGTATGTCTTATCACAAAACCATCCATAAAATTAAAAAGCGTAGTTTGTAAGAAAATAGACCCAGAGCCATATCAACTATCAGGTTTTTATGAAATCCCGTTCACCAGAGCAGATGGAGCATTACAATATTAAGGAATGATCACTAGAAAGTTTAAAACAAGATTAAAAGAGCGTATGACAGAAGTACTACAGCACTGGCAAGACTGCATAGAATCGAGACTTAAAAAATTGTAAAATAATTTATCCATCAAGGCTTTATTTCCCATCTATTATCCATGAATCAATAGAAATCTATATGCTTAACGTGAATATTTGCAATGAATACGCTTCATTTGAATTATCTAAAATTTGGCACGAGGTACTTTTCAGTTTTAAAAAAGCAATATGGAAATATTAATTTTCACGTTTACAGTTGACTATTTTGAGCACCTGCTTTTTTACATATATGATCTCGTGATTTATGTTTTTTCGAGTTTATTTTCAAAAATTTGCGAGAATATTTTGTTTATCGTTGTATAGCTTGAAAATGACGCCGTAGGAGCTCTGAAACATATATGTCGATTATTAAAAGGTCTTTATAAGCCTTTTGTGTTTCTCTTTGTATCACTTAAGCATTTTATCTATATTTTAATTTAGTCTATAATAATTTAAGATAATTTTTCAACATATTCACATATTGTTGCGCGAGACAGAAATTTCACTTTTTGGTTGAAAAAAAAGATTAATCGTTTTAAGGGGACGCAAGTACCTCTCATTTTGAGGACAAAAATGTCGAATTTCATATTTTTATCCTAAAATTAACATTTCTGGAACATTCTGCCTAAATTTCTTGACCATCTGATAAATAGTAAAGAAGAAATGGTTAATTTTACATATCTACTTATCTTGAAAATGTTTTAGCCTTCTCTGAAAACTTCTTTTTTTGAGCTATGTCATTTTACGAATAGGCATAAGAAATTCGAATACCTTCTTTTTTTTTAGAAATACATTGAGAAGTGTTTATAATAACTTTTATCCCCTTTATAATTAGGAATTATCCATAAATTACGTTACACATGAAGAGGATGGCTGGGTGTGACAGGAGAATGAGGGTCGGGGGGGGGGGGGCTACATCAAGACGAGACTGGCGTAAAAGACAGGCTGCCGCACTCTGCGTTACATGTGACCAATTGAGTCACGTGATGCTCGTCGACGCAGGGTGCTGGAAAAACACGATTACAGATGCACGAAAATAGCATCACGCGACTCAAGCGTTCAGAAGTGAAACGAACTCAAAACGTTGCGCGGCAACCTATCTTTTTCGTCAGCCTCAGTTGTAACGGCACACATCAAATAAGAAAACAATTGGATAGACATTGTTTGAATGCAGCATAAATTAATTTCATAAAAAATTTACTGAGGTAGTATTAGGTATAATTATCCTTTAAATTTCAAAATCTTGAAGGTTTTATAGTATTTATTTTAGTAGATAATAAATGAGATAGTATACAAAAAAGTAACAATTGCAATGTTGCTTTAATCAAAATTGGCTCAAAATGTGACGTCACAACGGGGAATGGGAGGGGGACAATCTGAAACATACAGGGAGGGATGAATCCAAAAACCATGAAATTAGCGATGTTATTAATGGATGACTCCTTACCGGATTTTGATATTTGTGAAGTCGTGTCAAAGAGATATTGAGCTTTCTCTGATACATGTATTCAGGGTTCTCGTTCCTGATCGCCATTGCGCCAAATCGCGACAAAATGTTTCATTTGGCGAGAAAACAAGAGGTTGAAATCGCCAAATTAAGAGAGATGAAATTTTTTTTTTCTTTCGGCGACACTCTCATTGATGTTGTTCAACGATTGAAAGTTTTCTGTGTAACTTATTATTTGTGTTTTGATATTTTTATGAACTCATTAGCCTTTTTTTTTTTTTTATATATATTTTGTATTTCACTAACATGCTATCTCGACATCTTAGCACATCTTACATCTTATCATCCTATCGCATTATCTTGATTAGAGTTTTGTTACAAAAAACTATGTAGGATAAAAAATGGGCTATATATTTTTTTCTCGACTTTTCAAAGCATCGCTTGAAATCGAATAAAACAAGCATACGCTTGTTTTATTAGTTTCTATAACCGATAGTTCAATTTAAAATCAATAACTGCTCTAGAAACAATTACAAAAAATTGGAACACATATTGTAAAGAAAAAAAGAAGGTACGTTAGGGAGTCTGAAAAACGATTTTAGAATCGGCGTTTCACGACGAACCTATTGCTAACGTTATTTTAATTTGGCTATAGTTTTCCTTTTATCATTACCCAAATTGCTATGGTTAATCAAAACTCAAAAACCAGTGCGAACTCTGCATGTATTACACATCTCAAGATTTCCAGTCCATTAAAATTCCCCTCCTATAATTTTTTCCCATTTCGATTACACAGAGTATATTTCAATTGGAATTGTACGTTATTTCCTCGTTGTACGTGTATTTATTTGTCTGAGAATTGCAGAATATTGTGCTGAATCACAAACGACAGAAGAGTCAACGACATATTGCAGCTGAATAAAGACGGGTGAATCGATATGTCAAATAACAGATGGTATAGGAGATTCTTATACGAAAATAGAAAATAATTCGAATACCTTGAAAGGGATATTTACCATTCGTTTGTAACATTGCTTTTTCATTTTTAATGTCAACGTTATTTGAGGATTTCTCTCAACAACCCGTCTTCATTCGGGGTCCTCGCTAAGGGACGGAAATAGGAAGGAGAGTCCCCACCCTAAAATATTTATATATATATATATATAAATTTCTTTAGACTTGTTAAAAACACAAGGCATAGATTCCAAACTTGTGAAAAAAAATTCCAAACCATATATAATAAAACCTATGAAAATGGAATCACTAGGGAAAAAATAACCCATAGTGTTTCAGACTTAGCAGATATGGTACTCCTTTAGTCAAACTGTAAAATATTTCCGTTTTCAAAGAACTTGGTAATTTGGATCCAGTCCTCGCCTCATCCCTATAGTAAGTCATAGTGATAGATCCTTCTCACATTTGGTCAAAAAGTTTTAATCTAAATATATAGCTTCCAAACTATTTGGCAAAAAATGATGGCTGATACGATAGTTTTGTCTTTATTTATTCAGGGCGTGTTTGTAATCATATTAAAAAAAATAAAATCCTGAAATTACGTGAAAGAAAGAAAATAAAAAGCTGCGATCTCGTTAAAAATTTTATGCTTAACTTTGATTGTAACCAACGATTACGCTAAACTCTGTCGTAAATATTAAAAATAGCATTAAATTAATAATAAAAGGAAAACTTTGTAAATTCGATTATATAGTAGATTTCGTAAAGCAAACGGTGAAAAATAATTCAAAAATTCCTGAAATAAGGGAACCCATTAGATAGAAAAAAATACCGAAAGACGATGCGATGATACTGTGATGGCAGTTGACAAATATCTAATACTTGAAATAAAAATACAATGTATAAAAATATAATTAATCTTGTAACCTATAAAAAAAAGTAAAAACTTTTATACGCGTTCAATGCTTATCTTAAAACTCACGCTTAATTTCATGATTACAATATGTTAATTTAGTGTGGGCCACCATTACTGAAAATTCGCCGCTTTTATTTACACTTGAATAGAAAGTGCGAGTTAAGGAATTTAATTAAAAAATATATAATTTTTGCCCTATTTCTTTTTTAAGTTATAAAAACAGGAACGGGGAAAAAAAGAGCATTATTTAAACTATCTATTTAGGGTTAGTTCTATAAAATATTCCATAAAGTTTATTCAATAAAACGTAGTCAATAATTTGATTTCATACATTCTTTTTTAAACGTGTACTCATAATTTAATTAATATTAAACTAATTACACTCTTTATTTTTTATATACAGTAAAACCTCTCTGTAAGGGCCACCTACCGTTCCATTGAAAATTGACCCATATGAGGGGTGGCCCTTGAATAGGGGTGACAAAAAAAAACTAAAATAAGGAAATCAAAACCTATATAGGGGAAAAAACTGTTTATTAACATTTTAAAACTCTATACATGATTGAAAAATTTTTCTATTGAAGTTTGTTTACTTTTCATAATTTTTTCATAGACAATTTTAGTTTCTAACGATTATTTTACTTTATGGAACAAATTACTTAAATTTGCATCATTTATTAATACCCTAGAATGAGATATTAGTTTAATTATTTTTGTTAGCATTTTCTGACAGGATATATTCACAGCTGCAGACTCATCAGACTCATTATCATTATCTGAATTAGAATAAACTCCTAAAATAAAAAAAAATAAAAAAAAATTAAAAGTTTAAAAAAAAAAAAAAAAAAAAAAAAAAACACTTTTATAAAGTTTATTTATTTATTTATTTATTTTTATAATTTTACCTGTATCTATCTATTTCATCTATAATTATTTTCTCCCAATCTTCTGATAAATCCTCATAGCATTGAACCACATTTTCATATTTATCTGATTCTGGATCCTATTCAATTTCAGCAGCTTTCGAAAGCTGAACCTGTTTAGGATTTAAGGCACATGTGAAAAAAAAATGGCCTTTATGAGAGGTGGGTGCGGCCCCTAATAGGAGTAACATTAACATTATGACTATGGGGAAAATTTTCGTTCCTAATAATAATGGCGCTTAATAGAGGTGGCCCTTGAATAGGGGTGGCCTTTAAAAGCATTGTATCCAATTTTATTTAGCATTGTGTTTTTAGCATTGTATCCAATTTTAGATGCCACAGAAGCTGGATTGACACTATTTCTTACTATTTTATTGACGTCTCCCATCACATTCTAATCAATCACGTGGCATGGTAGCGGGCTAGAATGGCAAATAATGGCGTTTTCTGTGGCATGCGATGGAAAATGTCTTTTAAACATTGTTCTTCCATTCAAAGTACGAGAGAAGAGGAAGATGACTGCTTGCCGCGCACGAGTAGGGGGTTGGGGGAGAGAGAAAAAATGCTCATTACTTAGGACAATATTTGTACAAAAAAAAAAAAAAAAAAAAAAAAAAAAAATGTCAGATTAAATAACTTGGTCGGCGACCTGGCGACCGCATACGTCAAGCCCTGGTTATAACCATAAAAAGTATTTTACGATTTATCCTCTGCGCCCGGATAACGAAAAAATGTCTTAATTCGATTTATTAATTTATAATTAAATTCTAAAAATATTGAAACGTTGTATTACCATTGGAAACAATTCTAGAATATAAGGAAGTATGTGAAATATAGATTACTAAAATCCCTATTTACATGCATCAACCAAGGTGAGTTAGTACTGAATAATAAATATACCAAAATATTGACATAAAACTGTGGAAGGGGTAAAAAAAACAGATAAAATCACATGTACAAGAATTTTGCCATTCCATCATTGGAATGTTTGCAAATGCACGAGTGGAAACATACCTCGTCTTTCGAAAGACCGGATCGGGTAGATTTAAGCACCGCAGGATATTTTTCAAACGCTGGTTGAAAATAATATATTAAAAAAAAAAGGTGAAAGTAAATAGAGAAACACAACACGGCCATAAAAGTGAAGAGAACACGTGAGAATGCCGGTGAAACGATCTGAGGTAAAATAAAAGCTCTAAAAGACATCAGTTCTCTTTAAAATACGGCATGAAAACATCTGTAACGACTTGCACATCAGATGTATGATGGATGTACAAGTATGTAGGGTGTCCACAAAAGATTGAAATGCACTTTTAATTTTTTAACTGTTTGAGATATGTAGTCAAAGCAAATTGCAAAGGTGTTCAAAATAAGGTAGGAATTGAGATTATGTTGATGAAACAGTCCTGCCACTACTTTTCAAAGAGTTACACACTTTTTAATTTTTATTTTATACAGTCTCTGGGTGCTATAAATTATATTTAAAATAAGTTTCTCTAGGCTCTGACACGTAAAACAGTAAAAATGCCATGCAGCTATGACCAAAACTCACCTAATTATAATACTTTAAATTTTATGAAATTTGGGAGCTTTCCGGCACTAAGAAATCATCTGTCCGTTTTTAATGCCGGAAATCTCCGAAAGTTTATAAAGTTCAACGTATTATAACTTCATGAGTTTTGGTGGTGCACTGAAAAAAAAAAAAAAATTGATTTTACGGTATAATACTAGCAGCTGGGGTGCTAGTATTATACCGTAAAATTAACAATTACTACTGGATAACTAGATTGCGATAAATATGCATGGTGATTACTACTGGATAACTTGATTGCGATAAATATCTTGTATTATTGCTTGTTACTGTTAATTTACGGAATAACGCTGGCATCTCGGGTGCCAGTATTGCACCGTAAAATCAACTTTTTTTTTTTTCAGTGTAAAACAATGATATTTTACTGTTTTACCTGTCAGAGCATGCAGAAAAGGAAAATTCTTTTAAATATAATTTATAAGGCCGAGGGAATGTATAATTTTTTTAAAAAATAACTTTAAGAAAATTAATGGCAGTATTTTTTCATCGTCATAATGTTAATTCCTACCTAATTCTGCACACTTTTGCAATTTCTATTACATATGCTCCACCAGGTAAAATAATTACAGCGCGTTTCAGTCTTTTTCAGATACCCTGTATAATTTTATTTTTTCAATACCGCGAATCTTAAACAAATATACTTAGATGTAATACGTTCTGGACAGTAGGGAAATTTACGGGTCCCAGAGAACGAACTAAAGTAAAATCTCGTTATAAAGAATTTCTGAAGACCACCTATTAAATTCGTTATACTGAAAAATCCGTTAATGTGAAATTCCAATATAGCGATTTTTAAAAACGGATTAAAAAACCTCACTGACATCTGCCGTTAATGTAACTTTATTTCCTTACAAAAAAATCAGAAGGGTTTATTTTGTTGTTGATGTTTCTGTGCTGAAGTTGACATTACATTTTTCAAAACAAATTGTATAAACTGTTTTCGGAACATTATTTTGCTGGGATAATTACTTTTTAAGTGTTTTAATGTTCTATAGAGCCCCTTATGATCCTACAACACAATCTTCGGTGCTTGATGGACAATCTTCACCAGCTTCAGTTTCATCGTCGTCTGCCTCTCCTTCATTGAGTTTCCGACGAAAGTTTTCTTCCAAATTCTAGTTTTTCAATAAATATTTTTTTTTTCCTTGCCAACTCAACATTCGTAAAACTGAAATGACTATTCTTTTTAAGGCCTTCAGTAAATTAGTTAATTTTAAAATTTCGTTAATAGTAATATTTTGATAATGTGAAAGCATACACTGAGAGAAATGACACTTTCAAATCTGAGTAAATCGATGTCTTAATTTTGTTATGAAACTTTTTGTTTCAATTATGACGTCCCAATGCTTTCAATTCTGAAATACCAGAAATACTCAGAATATTGAAACATGGACATACTCAAAACTGAGCACATAGAGGTCAGTTCATACTCATTTTTGAAACATGGACATACTAAAAATGATTAGGATCAGTTCAAACCCATTTTTGAAACATGGACATACTCAAATAATGAGCACATGATGTTTTATTCTTGAGTGTGTGCATGTTTTCAGAAATGAATATATACATGTTTCAAACTTGAGTCATTGTGATTCGGAGCCATTTTGACTATGCGACATACTCAGATGAGTATTTTTTGCTCAGTTTTGAAAATGTCGTTTTTAGAGTGTAGGATGTTTTTTAACAATTTAAAAAATATTCGTTCAATTAAAAAAATTCGTTGTAACGAGATTCTACTGTATTGCTGGCCGTTTAATAATAGTAATAAAACATTAGGGCGCAAATTTAAAAAAAAATGATTTTAGGTCCCAGGTTCCATTCTAAAGTTAGGGCTGGGTCCTAGTACTATAACCCTATGCATCCTCGTGTCGCAAGAAGACTCGCAGCCAGTTTTCTTACTTTATATCAGCTAAACATTACCGACGAACAGATGCATCGCTTCTGAAAATTTCACAATAGTTTCTCAGATTTAGTATTAAATATAATAAATAAATAAATAAACTTATGTTTACAATTACTACTGGATAACTAGATTGCGATAAAAATGCATGGTGGAAGTATTTTTCAAAGAGTGCAAGATGGTTCGTGAGTACGATTTTTAGAAAAAAGAAAAATCTGGCGCGAATTTGTGTAGTGTAAGCTTCTGAAGAAAAACGTTAAAAAAATCTTCAGCCGCTGGTGTCTAATCTGGCACGAGAGATGAGCGACATTTCCCAGCCATTTGAAGCAGCATTTTACAGTGCCTCAGAATTTTATAAATAAACGAGTTTCTGAAATGTTTGTCCAAAATTCGTGGGGATATTTAACGAATTGCTCCGTACTTCATGTGTCAAATTCTCGAACAATCAAAAGATGATTAAAACAAAAATAAAAAAGTATATGCTAAAAGTGATTAGAATAAACATAAAGGCTTAAATAATCTTTTAATAAACAGACCCACCTACTAGTTCGGTACACACCAAACGGTGACATTCTCCAGGTCCAGTGAAAATAAACTATTTTCGCAAAAAAAATTTAAAAATGTACTTGATAAACAAACTTTATGAGATATCTGGTATTACGAAAGCATGTGCTTTAATAAAAATAATCATTTGTAAACGCGATTTCTTATTTTTTAATTTATGAAGCATCTCACGCCAAATTCTAGATAACTCAAACGAGGTTGATTCATTGCAGCATATTGCTCTCTCTGCGCATATGCTCTCTAATATTTTCTAATATAATTAATTCTAAAAGACGATTAGCCGCAAGATTATTTTTGAAAAAGAAAAATGTCGCATTTGAACAAAATTTGAAAGTAGACGGTAAAATAAAGCAAGCTGGAAATTGTACGTAAAAACACAGATTTTTTTTTTTTTTTTTTTTTTTATAAATATTTTTATTAATATCTTCTAAAGTTTTGATTCGATTTTCATAAAATTTGAAATGTCTCGACAAAAGTCTGCAAAGATAATATATCTTAAATTTCAAACCATTCGGTTGGGCAGTTTTTTCGTTGTTATATGCGAACGGACGGACCAGACGACGACAATAGGTGCTAAATATTTATATAATTACAAAAACACATAAAAATGAAGCTAATGAAAAAAAAAATACTATTTTCAAGCCTACTAAAGACAAGAAAAATACATATACCACTCAACACACTCAACATATCACTATTTGTGATTTCGAAAGTTGTGTGTCTTTGATTCCAAAACCGTGTCAGCTGAAAAGACCAATACAATCAACGTATTTAGTCAGGCTTCATAGAAATGCAAAACAGCAATAGAGCATACGCATACACTAGCAGTGACAAACACAAACCGCAAGCGAAGCAAAATTCGAGACCAAGAATTGTGCATAGTCATCGCCACACGCTCTTAACTTTATTAGGTTGATGACAAATGACGTCGACACAAGAGACTGTGGTAGAATAAAACTGCGACCACAAACATGCAATCTTTTCGCGACGTGTCAGACATATATTTAGGAATAAAATTAAGTCCACCCCAACGGAAATCATGCATTTAGATGTCCTTTTTAGGCTTCCAACTCCATTTAAAACGCGATTTAAATTCAGTTAACAAGCCTAAAAAGGGGAAATTACCAGCATGCAAACAAGCTATTAAAAGAGGAAAGTGGCTAAAATCTGCATTTGAATTAATGAGATAAAACCTACAATTTTAGTTCAACTAAAAGCTTCACTACAAATTGTGGTCATGCCTCTCTTAAAACTCCCATATTTCTTAAAATATCTTCTTAATGAAATTAAATTAATACAGGGTCTCTTCCAGTGCGCGAAGGCACTTCGCAAACTAAATTAATCCATGGCAGCTTTCTTTACAAATACCTCGTTTGCATTTCAATATATTTATTTTGTTTAATTAATTTATTTTTTGCATGGGATAAGTCGATGTCTAACCAGATATATTTTTACTTTTCGATGATTGTTAGTTTTTTCCCCTCTCCCTGGGGACATTTTAAATTTCGAAACTGGTTACGAAACTGGAAATAAGACAAAAAACGAATAGCAAACATCATTTCTGAGTCAACTCTTTGAAATCATTTATAAAACAGAACACCTTCAAAAGCCTTATACCAAACAAGCTATTTCGAAACAACAGGAATCGTTTGAAATACGGACTATTCCAAGGTAAGATACTATCCATTCCTCTTTCACAAACCTTATCTGAATATAACCACACGAAAACATGATATAAAAAGGAGGAGAGGTCACCAGCCCAACTCTTCTATACTCTCTAATCTGCTACCGGTTGCATACACGTAAAATTAATTACAATCTTTTACGAAATTATAGATCACGAAAGCGAGATTTTTAATTGTTATTTAAGCAAGAAAAATCGTGTCGTGATGGGGGGTTCACGGCAAACTCCGGGAATGACCCGATGTTGTTACGAATTCGTGCGAATAGTAATTACTCTTAAACCTGAGTTAACCAGATGTTCTGTTGTTAGATATTTTGTTTTGAATGCTAAAGACATAGACACATAGGGTATATATACGACGAGATTTAAGATAACTGGTTATGAAAACACGAATTTAAAATACATTTGCGAGTTGGCATCGTTTATTTACTCATACTTCCTAAGTTGAGTGGGAATCTTCTATCTTAGACATGATTTACACA
The DNA here is from genome assembly GCA_963931845.1 of Maratus michaelseni. Taxonomy (NCBI): domain Eukaryota; kingdom Metazoa; phylum Arthropoda; class Arachnida; order Araneae; family Salticidae; genus Maratus; species Maratus michaelseni. The sequence continues at coordinate 125,305,358 of OZ007595.1, forward strand.
TACCTGATGATACATAATATTCAAATTGCACGATTACGGGCTAACACGGTTGAAGAAAAAATAATTAACAGGGAGTAGTTGCGCCGGTTATGATATACCCAGGGTGCGCACGGTTTTTACAATTGTCATCGTCATCACTATTTTTCGAAAAGTAATCTTCAACTTACTTTATCGCAGAGTTTGTAACAATTGTCTTGTCTCCGACTAAATAAGGTAACGATTATTATTTGTATTTATTGGTGATAAAGTAAAAACCATTCATACCCTGGGTATGCGAGATTTCTACCAGGTTAACATACAAACAACACTTGTTTGCATGGTACTTGCGCTAGCCCCTGTTACCATGGTCAAATAAATCAAAAAGAAAATTAAATTACTCTTGCCCATTCCTCCAACATTATAATAGTTTAAAAAAAAAAAATCACTTTTCAAAGTAGAATTTTAGTTTTAAAAAGAAAGAAAATCATGCCTCAAGCATAGATTATGAAACACTTTTCAACACATTCAGAATACTGTAACAAAACTTCACAGTATAATAGGGTGAAAAATGATGTATAAGTAAACAATTTGGAAAACGCACAAAACATTTCAAAACCCAATGCCAGCAATTACCATGAACTGAACAGTCCGAATTCTTTTGTGCTGCTCTGTATAGGATCTATAGATATTTGTATATATCCTACATAGTATTTTAAATTTTACTTCAGTTAGAATTAAGAAACGCATCGCACAGTTGAAAATTACCCGACAGCAAATTCCGCTAATAAATGGAAAGGTACTAGAGATCTTTTGTACAGCCCTGTATAAGAATCTATAGAATTTATATAGACCAAGTAATGTGCAAAAAATGAGCTAAATTTAAAAGCATGCGCCACAACTGAACACGCACTTCCTTCAATTAATTATTGATATACAAGTACTGTAATCGAATACTTTTGTGTGTCCTTGTAAATGAACTATGAATGCTATGAACACCTTATTCTATAGTAAAAATCTTGTAGTGCACCTAAGTGATATATATCAATTTCAGTGTTTGAAATTGTGTAACTTTTTTAAAGTACACTGCATACGATTTTTACACATAGACCGTAATGTAAAGGAATTCTTTTGCGTGTCCCTGTAAATTAACTATACACGATACACACTTCATTTTCAATAAAGAACAAGCCAAAATAAACCTCAACAACATATATCAATAGCATGGCAGTCCGAGTATATTTATGCGAGTTAGAACACGGGCAAGACAGACAAATTGAATTCATAAACACTTTTCAACTGTGTCGGAAAATGTTAAAAAAAAAAGTTGAAGAAGCTAAATTGCAAGAAATTATATACCAGATGGTAACACTGTTAATATGCAGTGTATCAATAGAAACTATAGTATAGGTAATAGCAAATAACTTCATATATACACGGTGGCTCAAAAGTTACAAAGCGATAAAAATGAATAAATTAAGTATTTTTTCTTCTTTTCGTTTTTTTTTTTATTAGAATCTGGACACTTTACCATGCAATGAATGAAGAACTATTATAAAAAGTGTTTGAAACAAAATTTTATTTCAGATTTATGCATTTTGTATTATGTGCTCAAGTTATAACTTTGAATTTCTTTCAGTTAGAAATTAACTCATCCAATATACTCATCTTCTTAATAAAACCGTTTTTATAGAAGATTAGTTGGCTTTATATACTGAATTATTCTCGACAAAGGAAGTATTAAAGGTTATTTGAAAGCACGTGTCCTCCAGTCCCCTCTCAAGGCCTCCGCGTTTTTTGACTCTGTGTCTTCCTGCTCGGAAAGACCTTGCTCAAGGATTTTTTTTTTCCCGCCTTTAGTAGCACCTGTTCGTATATTTCACTTAAAATTCAAAATGCATATATCAAGAAATTCCTTTACCTACATTATTATTTAAAATAGATAAATTAAAATCTGATCCTAGTGTAGTGATGGCTGAAGAATTGAACACAGAAGAAAATTTTTATTAAAAATATGTGCCTTCTACATTTATTTATATGACACAGATGAGTCTAAAAGCTTTGCCACTTTTATAAATTATTTAAAGTTTATTTTTTAAACTTGTAAAATCCCACTACTATACATAAGGCATGGTTTAGAATTAGACCCCTTTAGAGAACCATATAGGTACAAACTATTACAACAATCTGAAATCAAATTAATATTGGAGTTGGAATTATTCATATTTTTCAAACGATGTCCGTGTAAAATGTTTACAAGGTCATTTTCAAAAAATAATCTTAATTTTGCAAGAGCCAGCCAACTTTGTAATAAAAATGCTCATTTTGATAAGATTATTACGCTAAAATTCAAATCTAAAGTTTGCGGGTTCTATGCAGTGCAGTTCAAGGAAGGTGGCATTATAAGGTTATTTATACAACTAACCAAAATCTGAATCATTTTACTATAGATATGCTTTCTAGAGCAGTGGTTCCCAACCTGGGATACGCAGTGGAGTAGTCGGGGTTCATGAAAATGAGTTGATAAAGGCGGAAAGTACAAAAATAAATAAATAGTTTAAAATTAAAACAAAAATACCAAGCTCCATGAAATAAGCTCAAAGATTGTATTGAAATAATTCAAAGTCATGTTCGAACACGTACATATCAAGAGGAATAATTTATGTTAACTTTCAGCATACGCTAATACGATTAAAATTGCCATATTTAAGATGATATTTGTTTTAATTGTAGACTACGTAATAAATATTAAACGGAAACAAAATAAAAGACTCTAAATATATTAATTTCAGTCGTTTGATTCTGTATCTAACGTAAGAATATTACTAACTATGACATAATAAACATTTCTACTTGGATATATAGGTGATGTAGGGCGGGTTTATCACAGATGGGGATACTTCTAAAAGAAAAACATCAGCAAGTGTTACGGGACAGCGAAAAGTTTGGGAACCGCTGCTCTGGAGAAATGTATTTTTGAAGTCAAATAGCCAAATGATTTATATCTGTTTAGAAAATTACACTTCTTAATAATAATATAGAGTACTTCATACTCATTTACGGTAGCCACAAGCCACGGTGACAAACTGCGATCAAAAATTTAATAATACTTAGCAAAACTAGAGTCATTTAAATTCAACAGCAATCAAATACCCTCGAATCCATTTAGTTCTATCAAAAAGCTGGCAGCGCATATCAAATTCTGGATTTTTGCCATTCATTTGCTATTTCCTAACAATTCATCAAGTTGCCAAGTTGCATGACGAAAGACTAGCAGCAAAAATTATTAATGCATCGCGTTCTAGCCTACTCGACAGCCAAACATGACAGCCATTCGGACAACTTTGTAAGCCCGTCGGATGTAAACACAAAAACGACATGTTACGTATACTTTAGCTATGTCGTAGTCACGAAATAAAAGCGATAGAATAACTGAGAAATGTGCGAAAACATCGATTGCGACAGAGTTAAAATATAGAGCGTACCAGGAATTTGTTTCATTTCATATTATAATCACAATCTGGCAGTAGTATTTTCAGCCATATTTGCAGAAGTCAGAAAAAATATTTGCATAAAAGATGCTTTGTATGCTTTTAAAGATAAATAAATACTTTATAAGCGACAGATTTGTTTAATATTTTCAATCGCTGAAGAAACGTTCTGTTTATTTAGGATAAAATCATTCCGACCATGGAAAGAAATCATGTTGCAGAGATTGCCTTGTGAAGATGAAAATTCCTTACTACTCTTCCTTACTTCAATTGTTGAGAAAAATGCTTGTTAAATTTACTATATGTATGAAACTCCGATCATGGAATAAGGACATAGCTTATAACTTAATTTCTACAGAATAATTTTAAAGGCAATTATGGTAAAGGTACCATATATAAACGCGCACCCTTTTTATCATTCTCTTTCAACGATAACTTTTAGTCAAAATCATACATATTGTTTGTAAATTACCATTAACGTACTTTATTCGGTCTCCCACATATCAAAGGAAATGAAATTATACAAGGCATAAAATGTTTCCTTTCTCATGGTAAGTTTTGACTTCATAATGAATCCAGATGTTAATCCCGTCATACTGACGCCTTATAACATATTTCTAAAATATCTTTCCTGCATTTTCTCAAAACAACTAACCGTCACAATTCTATTTCACTCTCTTTTTTTGCCAAAGTGCAATCTTCGCCAATAAAGATTTCCCTGCCACTGACGTCAAGTATGAAGTTGATTTGATGTATATGTAACGGTTACAATTCCCACGCAAAAATACAATACTCTTGGCTCTAAAAATGTAAATGGTTTGGCGTATTTTCAACGCACGCTGTCATTATCAAAAAAGTCACTTTCCTCTCTGACCGCAGCCAATGTAACATCTAAAGAATCTGGCCCCTTGGCCACCCTTATGGTATTTTCCCAAAACACTTTCCCACTTTTTTAAAATTCGGATATGCAGCCTAAGTTCTCGATATTCTTACTTCGCTCCTCTGTCAAAAATTTGGATTGTCACCCCATCATACAAGATGTGATTCCTTATACCCGTGGATTATTAACTGTGGAATAACTTTATGGATATGTCTTCTTTTCATCTTTTTAAAATAAAGAAAAGATGTTTGTCAAATTCTTCTTGATTCTTCCTCGTCGAAACAAAACTTTTCCAGTTCTCAACAGGATGTCGTCAACTTGAGTTATCGCGGAACAACATACAAAAAATCACTATACGTCACTCGGGACCTAAGTGCCTATGTACCACCGAAAACATTTTTCCCATCGTTTTTCTGTGCTACTACAATCTTCGACTATTCCCATACTCCAAACCATTCTTGATTCTACTCCGAAGTTTCTCTATTCTTTTCGATAGCAATTCTACTGTTAATTTCGTAATTTTGGAGGAAGGTTTCAGTATGTTGTACATCTTTATAGGATGCTTGGTTATAGAGTTATAGCGATATTTATGAGACAAATTATGAAAAAATTATACAATTAAAAATTCAAAAATTGATAATGATGGACATATAACGCCCAGCCTGATCTATCTACACTAATAAAAGAGATATGTTTGTCTGTGTACGTGTGCGTGTGCAGGATGGCTAGAGAAATCCACCGCACGTAGATGTCTGAAAATGTGCGTGGTGATAGACCAAGGCAAGTCCGAATGCTAATGGGGCTCAGATTTTTCATTTTTTGACAATTAGCTGAGATATCGATTAAAATCCATAATGAAGAGGGCCCCACGAATAAGAGTCTGGCGTTCTGAAGCTTTCGTAGCAGGGAAGATACGATGAGGAGGGAGGCTGTCTTTTCGCGTTTTTTCGAACGCGCGTCAGCTCAACTATTCGAAGTATGAAAAAACCAAAAACACCAAACCACATCTATGACAATAGGTTTGTTTGGAAAGATTTTCGCTTAAGAATATAGATTCATACAAAACCGGGTTATTATACAAATTTGAGGTTTATTGCACGGGCCGGGTCAGCTAGTTAGGAAAAAAATATTGACATTTGGAAGATAGGTACATTTTTTATACGTAAATAACCCCAATGGAATGATTTAGAAAAACATTTAAAATAAGGAGAATTTAAAAATTAAAAAGTCCAAACCCATTTTGACTCGCCAAAAAGAATCTGCCAAAAAGGCAGTTTTGTTTTTTTTCTTAAAACGAAAATCTCTTTCCCAACTTCCTCTAATAAAAAATTGAAAAGTGGTGTTGTGTAACAATTTTTTATAAAAATTGTTACATTATAAGGACCAATATTTATCGGTCATTTATATCCATGGGCGACGGGGAACTAGTTTGAATACTTGCGAATGCATTCTATCGATGTTGTTCAGAGCTGAAGTCAAACATTCCTCCTTATAAAGTGAAATACAATCTTGAAGCCGTATGCAGAGAGGAAACTATTCACGACATTTGCGTGGTGTGTGAGTTCTCTTTCATCTTTCTCACAAAGAGAACCTTTCAACCAACCATTTACAAACAGAGTAAATTAAATAAACACTTCAGGTGACGTCAGCCGTGTGGCCTTCGAGCAAGATATAGGTCACTCATGACTCATTCATTAATCCCTTCTTTTCAAAATTGCTCAAACTTGTGATGTCACTTTACACAGAAGAAGTGCTACTGTTGAGAAGTAGAAAGATGTCATTGTAAAAAAAACGTCAAAAAATAAGTAGACTAGAATGATGGATCGTATGTATGAGAATATGCTGTGATGAAAGTATATGACCAAAAGGAGTAAATTTTTTTTTTCTATTATAGTTGAAAAAAGTAAGTAGACTAACTTAACTTGGAATAATAATAAAAAAAGAACATACAAGATGTTCTTAAAAGGCTTAAATTATATGATAGTAGTTTCGGAATAAATTAAAAACTTCCTTCATCAGGCAGAATAAAGCATGCTGTATCTACAGGGAAATAACCATATAAGTAGTAAAAGCCAGCGTATAAAGAACGAAACTGTTATAGATCTATCAGTACACATATAGACTACTTCGTGGGCGTAGGATAAGAGGGTGAATTCCACAGTCAGGCAAAGGGGGAAAAGGAGGGGGGGGAGGTTGTAAAATTCCATAAAAATAAATACTCCCATTCATTCATTATCTCCATTGAACAATGTAAATCCTTCCTGAATCTTAAAACATATATATATATATATATATATATATATATATATATATATATATATATATATATATATATATATATATATATATATATATATGATTTCAGTTTGAACACTTCACTTCATCAAATGAACTAACTACTATTATTATCCATGGTTAGACACTTCACTTCATCAAATGAACTAACTACTATTATTATCCATGGTTAGACATGCGCGAGTTGTAAATAGTTTGAATCGCGAGATTTGGCTAAGAGCCAGTCTTCTAATTTTTGTTATGAAGCAAGATATATAAAATGGATATAGCCGGTAAAGGTGCTATTAGGCCTAGTTGGATTATTGTAAGGTAAATTTGTTATATAGTTTTAACCAAAAGTGTATTAGTTGAAATTAAAGTTCATATTTGTTGTTCATCGATTATTGGTTCAGTAAAGCGACTATTTACATATCATCTACTTACACACACACACATATATATATACCTCCAGAAAAGGGAAAAAAAGAGGACCTGTAAAAATTACAGCTAATACTCCCAAAAAATGAAACAATGCTCATCAAAAGATCAAGATTTTATATGAGAATCTTTAATATATATATATACAGGATGACTTATTTGATTTCAATAAAAGAAAAAAAAAGCCTTCAAAATCTAAATGACTTTATTTAAACTGAAGACCGTTAGAAGGTATAAAACAGGCATGTTAACAAGACAAGGTCAAGTGCACGCAATTGTCTAGTGTAAAAATTCATCTTATTTTTAGGAAGAGGGGGGTGGATAGCGTCAAGTGTGATTTATAAATAACTACCTCCTCTGTAAACAAAAAAGTCGTAAATTTATGTACAACGAATCTTTTTTAAATTCTTACATTATCTTTCGAGTGTTTAGTTTGTATCTCTTTTGTATCACTATCAAGAACTGTTTTAGATTACGTTCTCGACTTCCGATGTCAAATTCAAACAGAGAATAAAAGAAGCGCGCAGTTTCAGAGCTGTGTGTAACAAAAACACATTTTAGACGGCCAATTTTACAAACATAAAATTATTCTGCTAGACAAACTTAAAAGTTTAAACAAACGTATATCAATTTTCCCTCAGAAATTTAGAACACAACAAAATAAGTAGGAGAAATATTTGTGACCGAATTCTCTTCTTTCAATCGTAATATATGCCATATGCGTGATACGTGAATTTTCATCATTTCGCACGCTATTTTTTTAAGGACAGATAGAGTCTTGCGAATGATTATTATGCGAAAATTCTATTTGATTTTGATGTCAATCCAAAACTCGACAACAAAATTTTCGTCGATCCGCAACTCGACCCGAATCTAATAAACTTCAACCCGAACCGACAATGAAAGAAAGCTATTCCATATTTTAATGCAATTATTAAAAAGTATTCTACAATTGTATCTTTTAAATCAATTTTATCTTTTATGAAGAAAAGGGAACATTTATGTACTCATTCACATTAAAAAATTAGTTTTTCATCTGAAGCAATATACTGGGATTTCTTTTGGAAAAATCCGATCAACCTGAATCCTACCAGCAATAGTCAAAACATAACACCGGTACAACTGAAACATTTGTCTAGTGTTGTTAAGTTGTCCCGATTTACGCAAGGCGTTCTGATTTTCAGGGACTCAAAGACTTGTCCCGCGTAACCACTACGCGGGACACCAAAAGTCCCGATTTGTCATGATGTGCAAATTCTTTTAAATTTCTTTTAGTACCGTGCTTTTCGATAGTCTGCATCAAAAGGAACTAAAAACAGTAAGACCTGTGAAGATAGAACCTGTCTATAACGGGAAACTTTAATAATCCTTTTGAAAGGAATGCCTTACAAATCTACCTGCCTGTACGGAAGACCGTCTAAAACGGAATTTTTTGCGGTACATAGCGATTCTGTTTTCACAGATTTTACAGCACTTTGTTCAGTAAATCATGGGAAATCGAACCTGTTTGTAACGGAATTCTATTTTAAAAGTAAAAATTTCATTGTCGCAGCGATTCTGCTTTTACAGGTTTTACTGCATAAGATTGTTGTATTTGTTTAGTATAGTAAAACCTGCTAAGACGGAATAATAAAAAAAGATAAATTTTGTTTTAAACAGATTTTTGTCTTAATAGGTATAATAGTATGGTAGTCTTACCTAAGGACAATTAATTTTTTATGTTTAAAGCAAGATTCCGTTATAAACAGGTTCCGTTTTTATACGGTTTACTGTACTTTTATGTCCCAATTTAGAGTTCGTTGTAACGTTTTTTGTGATACTGGACCTGACAACATTATGCTTGTCCCACTCTATGCACGCCCCTGTTACATTCTCTTAAACGAGGAGATATTTTAAACTTTTGATTTTTACACAAATATTGTACTTAATAATAATAATAAAAAAAGTTTGTCAATTGTTATATAGCATCAGCTAAATCCATTTTCAGGATAAAAAACTCCGAAGTGACATCAAGAAGTTTCCCAAAATAATTACCGATGGAGACAGCGGAGACAGCGTTCTTTCAAGATCTATTCAAGAACACACAACTTGAGACAAATGTACAGCTAATTCCTTCAATAATCCTTAACTTTCTGAAACGTTGCGGTTATTTGCATATTCACCGCCATTGTCAAGTGTGAGGAGACACGAGATCTCTGGGCAGTATGCCAAAGTGGTTTCACATTTATTTAACTAACAGCTTCTTCGTAGGGTTTTAAATTTAAAAAATAATAACGTTTTCTGAAATTAAGATTATACGGAAGAGTTATATATAGAGAGAGTTATATATTTTAATGCAATTATTAAAAAGTATTTTACAATTGTTTCTTTTATATCAATTTTATCTTTTATGAAGAAAAATAAACATTTATGTACTTATTCACATTAAATGTTATGATTCACTTATGCGTTTATGACCGCCGCAGAATTCGCGGCGCGCGGCGTTTCGCCTGATGGGGAAGCCAGGTAGAAAGGGGGGAAAATGCCAAAATTGAAACCGGACAAATTTAAAAGGAAAAATGAACAAATTAAACACCTCGAAATACGGGAAGGTTTGAGCCCGGGCTCTGAAGCCTTGCGGCTTCGAGCTCTATGTTCTTATCTTTTAACCATAAACCTGATAAACCCAGGTAAGTGGTCTTTCAAATGCAATTTAAAAATTGAAGTTGACTTAAATAGATAATTACAGATGGACACGGACTACAACTCTTTGAAATGAATTAAAGAACACGTAACGCGAGCAAAGATATGCAGGCAACTAATTCCTCCAGTTATCCGTAACTTTCTGATACTGATGTACTTAAAAATCCAATTTTTTCCCCATATATCTTCTACTTTTTATTATTATGATTATTATTATTATTTGTAATATCGCATTAAATCTACTTTTTTATCCGTTATCATAAAACACCCACAAAACTTATCTTGATGAAGAAAATTCGTCAGCGCAATTAGGCGATTTTCGAAAAGAATTACAGACTAGCAACTCTCTCAATATCAAATAAAGAACACGCAACGCAGGACAAATGTTAAGAATATAACTAATTCTTTCAATACTCTTAAATTTCTGAAATGTTACGTTTCTGTTATTTCAATATTCAACGACCTTGTCAAGTGAGGCGAGATCTTTGGGCCGTCTTCCAAAGTGACATCCACAAATTTTATATTAAAAAACATTATTAGATCTTCATTGGTACCAACTACTGACATACAACATACGCCAGATTTTTCCTTTACGATGAAAAGTCCGCAAGTGACATGAAGCAAGCTTCTGGAAATAATTACAGATGGACATGGACTACAATGGGCTCTTTGAAATGAAAGAACACGTAAAGCGAACGAATGTTAAGATATGCAGGAAGCTAATTCCTCCAACAGTCCTTAACTTTCTGACATTAATGTCGGTACTTAAAAGTCCAACCTTTTTCCACAAACTATATAGTTATTATTATTATTATTATTTAATATCCCTCAAAAATTTACCGGGTTCCATTATGCGGTTTTAATCGGACTGGCGTTAAAAATTCACAATTCCTCCCTGACGTAATCCCATTCACTTAATACTAATGGATAAAAACCACATGTGTCTCCTCGCTGTATTGTATCGCCAGAATAGATATTTTTGGCTAATTTTATTGCTATTGTTTCGCCAATGCTTCATACGAGCTGAGAAAGTTGTAACAGCTCTCGAGAGAGATTCAGCTCTTGCCCTGTGTAAGAAGAAGATGTAAAATTGATTTGCCTCCTCTCTAGCTATCGGCGATTGTTAGCCGGCCTTGTATTGCGATCTCCAACGGATCTGGATGTAATGAAAGATGTATCTGTATGCAACTGTGGACTCCTTTCATCTGGTAGTATATAGTAAATTCACGGCTCTAATTATTTCTGATTTCCTATTTTTAAATTCTCAACGAAGTATAATTCCTGGGAGAACAAAATAACCATCATATAAATTGCATTCTAAATATATGAAGTTAAATCTCCTTCATAATCGCATTAAATTTACTTTTTTAACAGTTATCATAAAACATCAGCAAAACTTATCTCCATGATGAAAATTTTCGTCAATGAAATTAACCAGTTTTGGCAAATAATTCCAGACTGGCCAAATCTCTTTCAAGATCAATTAAAAAACACGCAACGTCGGACAAATGTTAAGACATACGGCTAATTCCTTCAATTGCCGTTAACTTTCTGAAAAGTTGCCATTATTTCAATATTCAGCACCCTTGACAATAGTGACGAGATCTTTGTGTCGTCTTCCAAAGTGACATCAGCATATTTTATATTAAAAAACAACATTGGATGTTCATTGGTATATACCAACAACTGACATACACAACATACGAAAAATTTTCCTTCAAGATGAAAGTCTGTAAGTGACATAAAACAAGTTTTTGTAAATGATTACAGATGGACATAGGCTACCAACTCTCTTTAAAGTTACAGAAAACGTATGGTGAACAAATCTTAAGATATGCAGACAGCTAATTCATCCAAAAGTCCTTAATTTTCTGGCATTAATGTCGGTACTTAAAAATCCAACTTTTTTCCATAAACTATATATATATGTGTGTGTGTGTATATATATATATATTTTTTTTTTTAACCTGCGAGAAGGTGCGTATAAATAGGGTATGATTGGTTTTTACTATGTCACTAATAAATACAATAATAATCGTCATATTATTCTGTCGGAGACAATTTCTACAAATTCTGCGATGAAATAAGTGGAATGCTACTTTTAGAAAAATAGTGGTGACAGTTGTAAAAACCGTACGAACTCTGGGTATGTCGTACCCGGCGCGACTGCTCCCGGGTAAATAAACATTAAATCTACCTTTTTATCAGCTATCATAAAACATCAGCAAAACGTATATCCATGATGAAAAATTTCGTCAGTGAAATTAGGCAGTTTTTGCAAATAATTACAGATTGGCCAACTCGCTTTCAAGATCAATTAAAGAACACGTAACGCGAACAAATGTTAAGATATACAGACCAAAGCTCCCAAATGATCCGCCAACTGAATATCAATATTTTTTAATAGAAAATTTCATAGTAGGTTTTTACAATATTATCGCAAAAATTTACATCCGAAGGTGGTTTCTGGAAAATATGCAAGAAAAATTAAAAAATATTTTTTTCCTTAGAAAATACCGGTATTCAAAAAGCAGACCATTTTGGGAGCCGTGACAGACAGCTAATTCCTCCAATAGTCACCGATTCTGACACCGATCTAGGTATTTAAAAATGCAACATACTTTGATAAATTTTATACTTTCTATACTTTTTTTTTTAATTCAATATTAAATCTACCTTTTAATCACCTATCATAAAACATCATTAAAACTTATCTTCCATGATGAAAATGCTTAAGCGAAATTAGACAGTTTCCGAAAATAATTACTGATCGACAGAGTCTGGCAACTTTCTTTCAAGATCAATTAAAGAACACGCAATGTGAGACGAATGTTAAAGTATACATACAGCTAATTCCTTCAATAGCCTTTAACATTCTGAAGCGTTGCAGTTATTTCAATATTCAGCACTTTTGTCAAGTGCGATGAGACACGAGATCTCTGGGCAGTCTTCCAAAGTGGTTTCAGGTTCACTTAACTAACAGCTTGAGGAAACAAGCTTATAATGAGAGAAGACAGGATTGCACATTATTTTTCAAGAATGACCTTTTAAAGGGTTTTAAGTGAAGTTTAATGCGACTGGTTGGATATTACAGAATGACGGAATAATAATGAAATCTGATCGAATTTCTATTTAGCGACTGAGGTTGACTCACAGTTCAGATATTGTGCTTTACCTCTATTCAAAAACTACATTGATGCATAAAGAAAACGTTACTTTATGCCTCTAGTTCATACACTGTTTTTATGCTTTAAACTGCTAAAAACACCTGTGTAGTATAAAATGGTAATGAAAAATGAAGAGTATTTACTAATAGTAATAGGAGGTTGTAGTTATTAACACTATACGGTTCGGGCTGTATCTGCGAAAGATTTTGCGTGTAGCCGGCAATTTTGTGTGAAATCTGGGTTTTAAAATAGTAAGAAACTCCTCCTTCGTAAAAGTCATTCGTAAATTGTCTCCAAGATCGGTTTCTCAAGTTTATGCATTAGTAAATATCTTTTAATGCACGGCTATAGCTATAATTTAAAATGTCTTACAATCCCAAAAAAGTATGGATAACGTTAAATAATTGCATTCTCTGTAGGGTAGAAGAATTCACGCCCTTAACTCATGCCTAGAATATCACATTTGCAACACTTTTTATTTAACTTTTAATAAATAAATCAAGTTCTTCGCAACCACTATATTTATACCGAAATATTACTCCTGTAAAAATAACATAATATGCTACTAAATAAAGTTAAAAACATATCTTAAAATTTCTGGTGTCAAATCCTTAATATAAGTTAAAAAAACACAATTCTAAAAGAAAAATTTATGAATTGAAGGGTTAAGACACCACAAATTTTAAGATATATTTTTTACTTTATTTGTTACAGGATTAATATTTCGATATAAATATAGTGGTTGCGAAGAACTTGATTTATTTAGTAAAATAAAAAGTGTTGCAAATTTTGATACTCTAGGCATTTAAGGATCAATGATGTTTGGTTAAATAAACACGAGAATTTGTAATGTGTTACGATGCTATTTTATTATGTTCTGTTTACTAGGAATTTTCTATGTAGTTACTTACGATGTAATGTCTGTACTTTACTTTATATCGCATAACATATATATGTTGTAATACATATGTATAGGTCGCCGGCATTTACTGAATTTTATATGTCTCAAGCCTTTCAGAAGCAGTCAAGAAAAAAACATGTTTTTATGTCTTCGGACAGTAATGTGTTAATTGTTTACTAGTTTTTAAGTAGCATCAAAAATCTGTGTATTGTGAAGTAAATTAACATGGAAAAAATTTTTTTTTTTTGAAAAATTGATTAAATGTATTATTTAGTGGTAAATAAAATCATAGTTTCTAAATCTTCCAATTTTTAAGTACCACTATTTCCTAATAGTAAACTTCGTCTTGTATAATCACTAATTTCTGTCACAAAATAAAGAGAATATATTTATTAAATAGTGGAAATAGTGGTACTCAAAGATCAGAAGGTTTGGCAGCTGTGTAAAATAAAATGAATATGCAACTTTAATCATAACGATAGAAATTTTCCAAAGGAAAATCCAGCGTTGATTTTCACTGTCCATGTCCATTATCGAGTAAATCATACACAAATATAAATATTATAAACGCGTAAACGTTTCTAGGTACTAGAAACAATTTTGCTATAACAGATAAGCCTAGAATAGGGATGGTGAACCTTGTCACATCCGCGTGACAAATTTTTCAAAAAATATTTTATGCGATTATAACGTGCAAACAACCAAGAAATTCAGTGTATCAAATAATAATGTACCAAAACTATTTAAAATTTTGTTTTTTGGATTAAAAAAATATGGGTAACAAGAGGTGTGATATTTTAGAAAGTAATTAAAATAAAATTGTGATTTTTGTTGTCGCATGTTAGAGGCGAAATGCTTACTATCAAGTTAATATACTTAGTTATTTTTAAGAGTATACAAGCTGACCTGGAGTCTACTTGATTTTTTCACGTTATTTATTTCCGAAAATAATGACTCGCAGCAAAAATTGTCAAAATGGGAAATGCCAGTGTCTGGAATTGAATTCCAAGTTGTCATAATTTTATCATCCGGATTTCTGCACAACAATGTCTGTTATATATCCTACTTTTCGATAGTCTCCAAATAATCTCTAATGTAAAAAAATGTTCGGCCTATATCGAACTACATTGGAATTCATTAAGGGGTTATACCTACATGCAAGGTCGAATAAAGCGTGTATTTTTGGGAATTGTTTTTACAGGAAAATGAAACAAGATATGTGAAAATTGTCAAAATGACAAGCGTCAGTGTCTGGAATTGAAAAACAAGCTGTCATAATTTTATCATCCGGATTTTTGCTTACAATTCTGGTCCTTTTCGATAGTCTCCAAATCTTCTCTAATGTCAAAAAATTTTCTGCCGATATCGAACTATATTGGAATTCATTAATGGGTTATATTTATCTGCAAGGTGAAATAAAACGTGCATTTTGGGGAATTGTTTTTCAGGAAAATGAAACAAGATATGTGAAAATTGTCAAATTGGGAAGCGCCAGTGTCTAGAATTGAATTCCAAGTTGTTATAATTTTATCATCCGGATTTTGGTTTATAATGTCTGGTATCTTTCCTTTTCGATAGTCTCCAAATCTTCTCTTTTTGTATTTTGTTTATTACACTTTAAAGAAAATAAATAGATCTTCGTAATGACAAAATAAGGTTGGATGTCCCCAACAGATCCGCACCCCGGAGCTAGTGTCATTCTGGTAGCCACTCACGATGATCACAGTAACTCTGTCAAATCAAATTGACTAGAAAATGTAACTGATTATTCTTTACTAATTGTACTTTCAGAAAATGCAATAATAATAAAAAAGATGAATTAGAAAAAAAAAGTTTGCAGGTAAATATATCCCCTTAAGTTCCCCCATTTCAGTTTCTTTAATTTCGAACCAATTGAATTTTGACAAAATCAGCTAGCCTAAATTCGTGTATTTTGTGCAATTTTGATTCCGAATCTCAATAAATGCCGTGCCGAAAATACTCTGCAGCGCGCCATAGGTTCGCCGTTTCTAGCCTAGAATCATTATTATTATTTTTTTTTTTTTCAAAAATTTGCATCTTTTCCTATTTTAGAATCGGCTGATAAAGCGAAAATGGCAAAAGAAACTAAAACATCTTTCTCCGAATAACTCAACTCATCTTTGCACAGTCAAACAAACTAAGCTTTAGCCATAATTCAAACATATTTTTAGAACCTCTATTTATGAGAATATCATCATTATTTTAAGAAGTTGTAAGTTTTAGAGAAGAACCGAAAAAAATCCGCCTCCGCTGACAGACAAACTGCAATTCCACTACATCCGCTGTCTAGCATCGGCCTTCGAAAGCCGTCAATGAATTTTAGAGCGACAAACATACAACTAGGGCCCCGCTCTAGACTCTGGCACGATGCCAGAAGGATTTTCACTTATCCTAAGAAGAGACAGTTGTATCATTTCTGTTATTTAATGTGTAGAGTAGAAATAAATGTCTTCTGTATTCTTTGTTTTAATGTAAGATATATAGCGTCTTCATCTTGTACAAGGTCATAGTATAACACTATCTCAAGAAAACAGCAAAGGATTAATTATACCATTATTTTTAGTAGTTTAACAGAAAAAAAAAGTAGTGAAGTGTTAGATTTTTTTTTCTCAAGTGAATGACAGATCACGTGACAAAATCACTGCTCACAGCTTTTCTTCTTCTCAACAAAGTAAAATAACTCTTTTTTTAAAATAGACACTACCATTTATTTTTATTTTTTGTAAAGGAATCTAACATTTAAGATAAGTGTGGACTATATAATTAACTCGTTTTTTTTTTTGTTTTTTTTTGTTTTTTTCTTTTTCTACAAAACTTTTGAATCAATGTCTTTATATTTACAAAATTTATATTAAAAATACGATTAAAAATGTACAAATTATTTATGAATATGTTTTGTTATTGAGTGTTTGAAAAAATTTGAAAGGTTTTTTTGTTTTTTTTCAACTAGATTTTAGAAAAGAAAATAAAAAAATAAAAAAAACCAACATTAAAAACGAGAATGAAAAATTCGCCTGCATAATTTTGAAGCTTATAATTGAAGAATTCTATGGACATGTAATTACTAGCTTTCATTTTTTTTCTGTTTTGTTTTGTCTTATCTTGTTTACAGTGCAAGATGATTTTACAGTGCAAGATTAAATTGACATAAATCAGTGAAAATGACTTTATCTCGATTAACTGTCGAAGAAATTGTATTGAATTATAAATTTATGTTTCTGTCTCTAAAAATCAAACATATTAAGAATCTCTATTTACGAGAATATAATTCTTATCTTAATAAATTGTAACTTTTAGACAAAAACAGATAAAATCCGCCTTTGCTGACCGACAAACTGCAATTCTACTACATCCGACGTCCAACATCGGCCTTCGAGAGCGGTCAATGAATTTTACAGTGACAACACAACTAGGCACTTTGTAGACTCTGGAGCAGTAACAGAATGATTTCATTTATCCTAAAGAGACAGTTGTTAATGCTGTTATTTAATGTTGAAGAGTCGAGGTCTTCTGTATTCTTTCGTTTTAATTAAAGACAGTGGTCGAAAATAGTGTGCTACAAGTAGCGAAACTACAAAAATCGCTACTTTATACAGTAGTTTGTAGTGTTAGCGCGCTACGTTTTGAACAATTGTAATTTAGCGCGTAGCACTATACAAAAAATTAGTAGTTTGTAGCGAAAACTGCCGCTACTTTTAACTCTACTTCAGAAGGATTAAAGGGAAAAAAAATGCCATTCTACAAATCACGCAATCGTAATTTGCTTCTTTTGTTCAAAATGTGTTTTACTCAACAATTTGCGAATCTCAGAAGCAAATTTCAGCTGCAGTGTTTAGCAACGCATCGCAAGAAGTCTATTGACATTTGCTAGTAAAATCTTCTCAATGTCCCTAGTAATTTGCACACAACTGTACAATAAATGTAATGCATTTATTTGAACTGCGAAAAAAATTAGGAAATGATTAGAGTACTGACAAACTAAAAAAAAAAAAAAAAAAAAAAAAAAGTCATTGCACTTTTTTTTTTCCAACACTAAGCAGCAACGTATATACTTAATTCAACGTTGTAGTTAAAGTTAATATAATTTTAATTTATACTTTTGAAGTTATAGCCTCTTTATTTCCAAACTTCCTTTACAGTTTTAAAGACAATTTTGCCCATTAAACCCTTCGTGGCGGGATAGGAGGTGCCCCAGAATCCTCGATTGTTCCTACCGCTAATTTTGAATAGAAAACTTTGTCTTATCCATTCATAGCATTTCTGCAATTAAATTAAGCAAAAATTTATTTTCTGAATTACCGGTGACAAATTAAAAAAACAGTAAAGGATTGAGATATGTGTTGTTTAATTTCAGATATAATGTAATTAAACAACAGACAACAATAATAATAATAATAATAATAATAATAATAATAATAATAATAATAAAAGATTTTTTTGCAACTTTTTATTTTTACTATCCACATGATGTATAATGAAAGCTGATGTAATAATAGAATATTATAAAATGGACTAAATGCTTGTTTTGAGTGGTCTAAAATGAAATTTTCAGGTCTCAAATGCGGTGGCTCTGAATAGTGAAAAGACATTTTAGTGTGTTCCGCAAAATTGAACAATTTACGAGATGAGTCAATAGATGAGTTTTTGAAATGTGACCGAAAGCAGTGAAAATGGCTCCATGCGCCATCACCATTAATCTTTTGATTACGAGGTTGGGAAACCGTACGTCACAGCGATTATGTTTTTTATTCTATTTGTACAGATTTTTGAAAATAATCTCTGCTATACACTTATACTAGGATATTTTCAACAGATATCTACCATATTAAATTTCTTTTGTAAATTGTAGTACGAATGAATATATAATCGCCAGTTCAGGTTCTTAATCAAGAGATTAACTATTGAGCAAATCGTATTAAATTAAAAAATGGTCAGACACCAAAATTCAAATATATTTTAAGAATTTCTATTTACAAGAATATCATCTTAAGAAGTTTTTTCGAGGGAAAAAAAAAATCCGCCTCCGTTGACAGACAAATTTTATTTCCAATACATCCAACATCTAACATCGGCCTTCGAAAACCGCCAATGAATTTTACAGCGAAAAACACAAGTAGGGCCCATTCTAGACTTTGGCACGATGCCAGAAGGATTTCACTTATCCTAAAAGAAGAGACAGTTGTATCATTGCTGTTATTTAATGTCGAAGAGTCGAGATGTCTTTTGGTATTCTTTGTTTTTATTTAAGATATATAGCATCTTCATCTTGTACAAGGTCATGGTATATATAACACTATCTCAAGAAAACACCAAAGGATTACATCATTATTTTTAGTAGTTTAAGAGAAACGAGAGAAAAAGATGATGATGTGGAATGAGATCCCCCCCCCCCTCTCCCGCCCTGTGACTAGCCAGATAGGATCATATGACATAAAAACACCGCTTGTGACTTTCTCTTCGCAATAAAGTAAAATGATTCTTTAAAATGGACACTATCAAATTTTTATTCTCTCTACAAGAAATATAATATTTAAGACTCGAGGGATATACCCCTTTTTTTTTCCTCGGCTTCCTCATAATGCATGAAATATACAGTTAAATGTTTGATCATTTGCTACTTGTCAGCTGATTTTTTTTTTTTTTTTTTTTTTTTTTTTAATGATATGAGTAAGGGAGGGCTTGCTAAGAATACAATTTGAAAGTGGTTGATACGGGTCATTATTTTCTTCCAAAAATATCAATAAATACACAACGACAATTTTTTTCTATTTTTAAGACATTAAATTTGTTTTCAAAATTTATAAAAAAATTTATTGGTTACTGGAAGAAAAATTATCTTAGCTACACCGATAATCTAAATGAGAAACTAATGTTTCAGATATGGTATATTTAACGGAAATTTAAGGAATCATTAATTACGAACGGAAATTTTGTGGTTTTTTTTAATTTCTCCCTTTATCTGTGTCGTAGGTTGTGGCACTCGAGTGATACCCTTCCCCCAGTTGTAATGTGCCCACCCCCCTTTTTTTTTACAATTATTAATTTAAAGCTAATTTTATGGGAGGAGGGGAAGGGAGGGGGTTTATGATCTATTGCCTAATGCTGATTGATGATCTATTGCCTAATGCTGATTGATAATCTATTGCCTACTTTGGTAGTACGGCTGAAAAACGGCCGCACTAACCGAAGTCCCTAATAAACGATGTAGACATGTTGATGGTGTAAAAAAAATCCCTTGCCTTGAATTCAGCTATTGATAGAAATGAAATAGGTTATCAATTTTAAGCTTTTTTTTTTTAATTTAGTAATTTGAGTAAAAAAGAAGGTTAATGAAAATTTGTTTATAGGGGAAAAAATAATTCTGAATACAAGCAAAATACGGAAAGAATTTTCCGTTCTTACATAATTTAACTTTAATGAGAGTAAAATATCATTATTCTTAGCGGTAGTTGAATGCATGATGTTTCTACCAAACCATTATTCAAATTTTGCGACATTCGAAAATTCGCGATGTTACGTCTCATTTTGATTCGTAATACAGGTGAACAGTCTTAACCCTTCATGATTTTGGTGGTGGAATGTTTTATTTTTCTTCATCACTATCTCTGACAATTTCTTGACCTTCCAATAACCAAACATAACACCAAAGTTGCTTTTGAAGAAATACCAGATTCGATTCTGCCCGGCCAATTTGTGAAAAAATAAATCACATTTTCCGATAAGTAGTATGCATTAATAAAAACTACTGTTAATATTGACGCTGTCCTCATTAAAGGGAGATTACGTCTCAGGTGGAGACGGATTAACGCGAGTCGTCTGTACTATAAAACCGTTGAAACAGACTTAAATAGATGTAATCTCCCCAACTGAGCGAAAAAGTCCGGGCCAGGATTCGAACCCGGGATCCCTTGGCTGAAGCTGCCAATGCTCTACCAACTGAGCAATCCCGGACGAATACGGCTGGACTAATTCACCCAGTTAACCTTAATGATCATAGCATCTGGTCTGCTATCTGAATCAGCACAACAGAATAAATCACAGATAATGGGACCTCCAGTAAAAGCTGGAAACGTGATTACACACAAGATTAATTTTGACACTATTATTCAAATTGGTAAAGAAATCATATCAGATGTAATCTTCCCAACTGAGCGAAAAAGTCCGGGCCAGGATTCGAACCTGGGATCCCTTGGCTAAAGCTGAAGTTTTTTGCTCAGTTGGGAAGATTACATCTGATATGATTTCTTTATCAATTTGAATAATTGTGTCAAAATGAATCTAGTGCCTACTTAAGAATTTTACTTCAAACTATTGCAATTCAAAGAAAGGGAAAAATATACCTAATACTAGCAGAGTGAAAATGCATATACAGTAGACTCTCGTTAGTGCGTCTCCGCTTAAGACGTATTTCTGGTTAATGAGGACAATTTCGTTTTCGCCATTATTTCCTATTCATAATTAATGTTAAAGACATCGCTAAAAGCGAACTACTCATCGGATAGTGCGGAATATTTTTTTTTCCACACAAACTGACATAGCAGAGTCGAAACTGCTTTTGTACACAATTTTTTTCAAAAGCAACATTGATGTAACTTTGATCATTGAGAGATCAAGAAATTGTCAGTGACAAATAATGAAGAGAAAGAAAACTTTCTACCAAACTCACCGAACAGAATTGAAGCTGCTTTTGTACATATTTTTTTTTTCAAAAGCAACATTGATGTAACTTTGTTTATTGAGAGATCAAAAAAATTGTCAGTGTGACAAATAATGAAGAGAAAGAAAACTTTCCGCCACCAAAAATGTGAAAGGTTTTAAAAATGGCTAATGTTCACTGTACGTCGATATTACAAATCAGACATAACAGACTAACTTTCTGAGTGTGTTGCAAACCTGGAAAATGATGTTGGTATAAAGATCATTTTGTTCAAATAAATTAAAGATAAGTGTGATATTACTTTAATTAAAATTAAATTATGTATTTGCGGTAATTTCTTAGAAAATTTTGTTTGTCCAATCTTTTGGTTCAATAAATTGTCACTAACTTGCTTTTTAACTAAGCAACTTTATGCATGACCTTATGCAAATCAGTACATTGTACATCCTACTCCTTATACATATCAAGAGTTGGAAAAAATAATGAAAATACAACAAATTATATCAAATACTAATAGTTCTCTCAAGTAATTACTTCTTGAATCCAGTTACAGTTGATCATCAGTGACATTTCTAAACACTACCTTTAGATACATTTTTCTAGGAAATTAGGGTCTGCTCTGAAACATTAGTAAAAAGTTTAAAAAAAAATCTAGAACAGAATAAAAAAAATATTTTATCGCCCGGCACACTGTAGTAAACAAGCTTTAAAGAGCACATTCCTCTCTACTGATGAAGAAGTAAGTGTGCTACAAAAGGTTTCTGAACAACTACAGCAGCTTGCTCTGTCATTTGCAGTAAAAGCAACTTAACTTCAATTTTGAGTCACACATGTAACACTGATTAGCAATTCCCACAAGAACAAAGAACCCAACACAAGAACAAGAGCAACATCTGCAACTGCTTTTTGGCATTCTTCCAAGCATCTTTAGTTTCTCAAAGGAAGAGCGAGAAGATGACGACGACAAAAGTGCTGCATGATTAATTGAGAAGATGAAGTTACTGGAGCTTTATCACTCACTCGTTTGACAGCGTCGGCTTGAGGATTTAATACGAAATATTTACATAGTTAAATAATATTTTCATTTGAACTACCCGCCTGGAGTTTTCAATGCTTTTAAAATTATTATTCAAACTTTCCAAAAGGAATTTCCTTTACAAAATTAAGTTAATATTCTCGGTTCATCATTACAAAGAACACACATGTCTTAAGTACTGAATTGTTATTTAATATACTCTATGCCGCATTCATAGAATAATGTTCATTTATTTATACGCAAATTTTAGATAATGATATCCAAATACGAACCAAATGATTTGATTTTATATGTAATTTTAAAATGTTGAAAGAAATATGATTATGAATTTAATTCAGAATGCGTTTTACAGAAAATTCACTATAGATAATAAATAAAAAATCCTAACAGGTAAATGCTTTAAAATTTCAATAAGTCAAACGACTGACAAGTGTAACACTGCCAATTGAGAGCTGTAGCCTGACGTTCTGATATGAAAAGTTTTTGCCTTGTATTTTAGGAGATATAAACTAGTGATGGGCATAACGATTATTTTGATTTTTCGAATGAATCACTCGGGCATGTGCAGAAGCATATCTGTCAAACTTCAATTTTTTTTTTTATTCAATTAATACCAGAAATTTTGAAAAAAAAAGTTCTGGAGAAACTTTTATTTTATTTTTATTTTTTTCAAAATTTCTGGTAGCAATTGAATAAAAAAAATTTGAAGTTTGACAGATATGCTTCTGCGCATGCCCGAATGATTCATTCGAATAATCAAAATAATCGTTATGCCCATCACTAATATAAACCCTTTTAATATGGGGGGGGGGGGGGTGGACTGAAAAACGATATTTTTGTGAAGTTTTAATAGTTTCTCTTTAGCTTTGCATATCGAATCAAAACAAAGCAAGACTTCACAGTATATTTTAAAACTATAATATTAACACCACATAAAGCATTGCATCGTCATAGGTACATCAAGCACAACTTCGATTATCAGTTTGGAAGAATTTTTAAATACTTCATTTGTTAAAAAGCATTTGAAATTTCAGACCATAATATCTCATGCCAGTTACCGTATTTTCCGGTACTACCAAAATAGAGTGAAAATTCAAGAGTCGACATATAAAATCAGACATCAGAAGATCGCGGTTGATGTCTGTAGCTACGTGATGAGCATAAATGTTGATCTTTTCTTTTCCTAACTAATATGACTCACAAAATTTATCATTTGCGACATATTTTTCACAATAAATTATTTTCATTTTTCATAATTATTATTATAAAAAACATTAATTTATTTTTAGACAAAAGTTAATATTTGACCTGGAGGAAAATTTATACCTATGAAAGGACAAAGAAAAGTATATATTATTGTATTTTGAAATATTTTAACCCTTTCGGAGTCAGATTTTTTTTTTTTTTTGAGGGGTGGGGGGGGGGGGGGGAATACTTTTACATTGATAATATTAAAAGTAGCTATCCAAATCACAAAAGTTAAAGTTTTCTGAAATTTAACAAATACGTCATTTACAGAAATCCGATGCTAACGAAAAAGACAGGCTACCGCGGTGCATTCCACTTATCTTTTTTTACAGACCGCTAGAGTGATGTATTACTCTTTTCGTACACCTGTATTGGTGCATTCGAGCATCACGTGACTCCCGCGGTCTGTAAAAAAATATTTGCGTAAAGCACCGCGGTAGCCTTTCTTTTTCGTTAGCCTCGCAGAAATCTAACGAATATAGTTATTTTGCGTACTATTCTTAAGACAATAGGCTACGGAAGCATTTATGAAGACGAAAATTGAAAATCGAAAATGCATTGTTACAAGAAGATTAAGGAGGCATAACAATTTTCTAGTACTTTTTATGTTTTATCACAAATCATTCATTTGGAAAAGTAGCCCCTATTTTAAATTTAAAGACTGAAACACATGTTTTAAATAAAAGAATCACGAACAGTGTAAAGAGAATTAAGCATTTATTTTATTTTATTTATGATTACGAAATGCTGAAGTATAAATGAATTCATAAAAAAATGTATAGTCATATACTATCATTAATTAATATATGCAGATAATAAAATAATATTTGTTAAGACAAAATAACACTGAATGAAAAGGCATGTTCTTTTAACAGGATACCTGTTAATGAGTGCTAGACCCCGAATGGGTTAAGTAAAATAAATAAATAAATAAAGAAGAATAATAATATTACAAAGAAGGGTTTGATCTAAATGTTCATCATCACTGTTCGATTCACAAAGTTCTCGGAAATCTAAATTCTCAGAATCATCGTGTGGATTCCAATCTTCAACGGGAAAGAGTGAATGGGAAATAATGACTCACTCACAGAAAAATCATTGCAGTATTTGCTTTTCTTTTGGTGATTTTTTATACGTGACTTTTTCTCCAACACTTTTATTTTCTCAAAGAAGAAGAAGAAGAAAAAAAAAAGCATCATTTCTTTCGTGAGTGAGTTAAGAGGTTGACACGTAATGCATTCAAAATACTCCATTTCATGATTAAAACAATAGGATCAACTTATAAAACGGAAAATACGGTATTGTATCAAATAGGTGGATAAAACAACGTTTTAAGCACCAGAATTTTTAAAGTAATCGCAGACTAGTTCGGTAGCATTCAGTGTATCCTCATCAGTGCAAATAATAATGGTATTTAATTACCTCTAATTCTATTGGTCGATAAACCTATTTCTTGAATCCGCTTCTCCTCCATATATAAGGGCGAAATTCCACCATTCTTTACACCATGACCGTACGCTTGCATGCTGCCAAAACTAGTCTGCAATTACTTAAAAAGTTCTGGTACTTAAAACGTAGTTTTATCGACATGATTACGCTATCGTATTTTCCGTTGTATAAGTCGATCCTATTGTTTTAATCCTGAAATGTCGTATTTTGGGAACATTCGGTGTCGACCTCCTATTTCACTCACGAAAGAAATTATGCTTATTTTTTGTTTCTTTCTTTTCTTTTCTTTTCTTTCTTTCTTTCTTTTTTTTTTTTTTTTTTTTTTTTTTGAG
Source organism: Maratus michaelseni (assembly GCA_963931845.1). Classification (NCBI taxonomy): domain Eukaryota; kingdom Metazoa; phylum Arthropoda; class Arachnida; order Araneae; family Salticidae; genus Maratus; species Maratus michaelseni. The sequence goes on from OZ007595.1 coordinate 125,330,910, forward strand.
AAAATAAAAGTTTTTGAGAAAAGTTACGTGTAAAATAAATCATCAAAAGAAAAGAAAATGCTGCAGTGATTTTTCTAGGAGTGAGTCATCATTTCCCTTTCTTAAAATATTTCAAAATACAATAATTTATACAGTCCTTTATCCTTTCATAGATCTAAATTTTTCTATAAATCAAATATTAATTTTCGTCTAAAAAGAAAATTAATGTTTCTATAATAATAATTATAGAAAATAAAATTAACGTTGTTTTATCTACCTATATTGTACTCCGTTAAGTATCATCTTAACTGTCACGGTATTGAAAGGTAAATTTTGTAGATAAATTATTTGATTTCATTTAAAGCTATTTATAAAAGAAATAAATATAACTCCACTCCAGAATATATATGTAAAATTTCGCTTTTTGGTTTTATTAACTGATTGGATCTGTTTTTGCTATCTAAGCAGCAATAACAAAACATTTTAGGGAAATACAACAGATAGTACAGTAAAAATTCAGAATACGGTAAAAATTCAAAGTCATTTCCCCCAAATTTAAAATTTGCACATTCATAGCACAAGGGGAATAACATTAAATTTTTTCGAGAGTTGCAATGTATTTTTGTAGTTTTAAATGTAATATAACTGTACTTAAAATTTAATATAAAACATTGAAACTTTTTGTTATTTTAATTGTAGTATATGTTAATTTTTTTTTCAAATGTTTTAGAAGTTAAAAAATGCTCGAAACTTAAAAAATATATCTCACAGGAATATCTCAAAATAGAAATTCATATTTTATCGTGCATTTTTTTAAAAACCTAAAACAAAATAATTCGATTTTTTAAATTTATTAATCTATAATACAACTTGATTGCAGTTACATATAATTTTACTGAATTCAAAAAAACCTTGCAATAATTTAAAAAAAAAAAAAAAAAAAAAAAAAAAAAACCATGGAAAGTATTTTATAACATTTTAAAAAAAATCACAGTTTGTTTTATAAAGATAGTTTTAGAATTAATGCATTATAACAAATAGGCATTATTTTTCAAATTAGAAAAAAATATAGTTTCTTTCAAATTGGGGAAAACAACAAACAAGCAAAAACAAGACTATGTAAACAACTTTAAATGAGCCAACAACGGACTCTGTGGGGATAATAATAATAATAAAACAAGAACGAAAAATCATGCGTCTAGCATAGATTATGTAACACTTTCCAACGCTTCCAAAATAATTTTACAAATCATTACCGTTTAATAAGCTGAAAGATAACATCTAAGTAAACAATTTGGAAAACGCATAACATGTTTAAAAACGTAATTTCAGGAATTCCAACATATACAATATTCGGAAAAATATCCGAATACTTTTATTCAGTCCTGTATAGGATCTATAGATTTGTATATATACTACATAGGATGATAAATTTTAGTTTAGTTAGGAAACGCGAAGCACAGTTTAAAATTCTCCTTCTGGAGTTTCTGTCAATAAACGGAAATGTGTTCGCGAACTTTTGTGCTGTCCTGTATATGAAATACAGAATTTATACAATTCAATTTAAAATCACGTTCAGCAACTTATAACGCACTTCCAGGAATTATTGTTAACAGACAGTAGAGAATTCTTTTGTGTGTCCCTGTAAATGAACGATGACTGCTATACACACAATATTCTGTAGTAAGCTTCTTGTAATGCACCTTAGTGATATATATAAATTTCAATGCGTTTAAAATAGTGAAACATTATTTAAATAAACCGCAGACGATTTTTCTCCATAGACGTAATGTAACGGAATTCTTTTGACTGCCCCTATAAAGTAACTATAAGTGCTATGAACACCCTATTCCATATTAAACTTCTTCTAATGCACCTTAGTGATATATATAAATTTCAATGCGTTTCAAATAGTGAAACATTATTTAAATAAACCGCAAATGATTTTTACCCATAGACCGCAATGTAACGGAATTCTTTTGAGTGTCCCTGTAAAAAAACTATAAGTGCTACACACTTCCGTTGAAATAGGGAACATGCTATAGATAACGACAATAACATATAAAAATTGCAGAGCAATCCGAGCATATTTACGGGAGTTAGAGCACGGACAGACGGCAGACGGCCATACGGCCAGGCGGCAGACAAACCGAAGTCAAACATTTTTCAACTAGGTTGGAAAGTGTTAAAAAGGCTGAAATATTTCGAAAGTTTTATTTATTTTTTTATATTTGGAGTAATGTAAAATTTACCTTAAAATGGTTTTTTATGTAATACAACCAACTGTTAAATCATTTTCTTACTTCTATACAATTATCCACAGAGAAAATATAATTACCTGAAAAGAAAGAAAGAAAAAAACATTTAAGATATTTTGAATAAACAACTGAATATTACAATGAATATTTTAATTTGGTTATACACAATAACTCTTTTAATGAATCAAAATGGAGATTTAAAAAAAAAAAAAAGTACATTTGAATTTTTAAGCCATATAGTACACGAATTGTAAAAAAATGTTGCTTTTGTAATTATAAAACATTTAAAAGATAATGAAATATCGTTATTAATATTGTAACGTTTAAAGGCGATTTTAATTCCGAAATGCCACAATGACACTCGAATTTTGGAATAAAATTTTGCTTTTATAATATACGTAATATAATATACGTAATATACGTAATATAATATCAGTACAAAAACCCTTAACGGGTTAAAAGTTGTGACGCAGCACTTTGTTTTGGCTCTATAAATTTTAAATATGGGTCTTAAAAGTAATGATATCAAATTTAAGTGACGCTATGTTAATAATTTTTTTTTAATCATAATTTTCTTTTTAGTTTTATATATATTCACAGGTGCAATTATTATCTTAATATGAAAAAAATATATAGAACTTATTCGCTGATGCTTTTTCATTCACATCTCTCATGAATTCAAAATATGGGTTTTAAAAGAAATGATATCAAAATTTGAGTGACACCTTGACGTGAATTTAATAGGACTCTTTTAAAATTCAATTTAAATTATTTTTGGTTTGTCTTCTAAAGTATATTTACACATACAAACAATACTTTTAATTTTTCAATACACTTTTAAATATATTACTTTCACTGAGCCTATATTATGTATTGAAATGTATTTATTTCAATAAATTGATTTATCTTCTGTGCCACGCTATCCAAAATCATAAGTAAAATTTATGTAAATGATTATTTTGCGTCATATTATCCACTTGCATACATTTCCCTTTGTTTGGATACTATGACGCAAAATAATCATTTACATAAATTTTACTTATGATTTTGGATAGCGTGGCACAGAAGATAAATCAATTTATTGAAATAAATACATTTCAATACATAATATAGGCTCAGTGAAAGTAATATATTTAAAAGTGTATTGAAAAATTAAAAGTATTGTTTGTATGTGTAAATATACTTTAGAAGACAAACCAAAAATAATTTAAATTGAATTTTAAAAGAGTCCTATTAAATTCACGTCAAGGTGTCACTCAAATTTTGATATCATTTCTTTTAAAACCCATATTTTGAATTCATGAGAGATGTGAATGAAAAAGCATCAGCGAATAAGTTCTATATATTTTTTTCATATTAAGATAATAATTGCACCTGTGAATATATATAAAACTAAAAAGAAAATTATGATTAAAAAAAAATTATTAACATAGCGTCACTTAAATTTGATATCATTACTTTTAAGACCCATATTTAAAATTTATAGAGCCAAAACAAAGTGCTGCGTCACAACTTTTAACCCGTTAAGGGTTTTTGTACTGATATCATTACTTTTTTAAGGTTATTGATGAAAATGTCAATTAGTCAAAATTAAGCATAGGGTATAAATTAATCATTAGAATAAAATTTTAAAGAAATGCTAAAAAAGACCCTTTGGACCCCAATAAAAATATGAGGGTGGTGGCCCAGGGAGAGGAATCCAAAACTCAACTTTTAAATTATACAGCGAGAGAGTAACACAATTAGAAGTATGAAAATGCATGGCAAAACCCGATTGTTCCATCTTCCACCGCCAGGGGGGGGGCACTCTGTTCTATACAAACATAGCTGAAATCTTTGAGGCTGTCGATTTGGAGTCGAATGAGCCATACCTCGTCGTGATCGGTCCCATAGAACCCGATAGGAAAGCGCCCCCTGGTGGTGAAACTTGAACTAAAATCGATATATCCTGTCGATGTCGAGTCGATGAATCAAACTACATTGTGATGGGACCTATAGAAATAGAGTTAGCTACAAAATCTGTTAGTTCCACCTTCCACCACTAGAGGGCGCACTCTGTTCTATACAAACATAGCTCAAATGTTTGAGGCTGTCGATTTCAAGTCGAATAAGCCATACCTCGTCGTGATCGGGCCCATAGAATCCGAGATAGGAAAGCGCCCCCTGGTGGTGAAATTTGAAATTAAAATCGATATATCCTGTCGATGCCGAGTCGAATAAATTAAACTGTATTGTGATGGGGCACATAGCTACAAAATCCGTTAGTTCCATCTTCCACCGCCAGGGGGCGCACTCTGTTCTATACAAACATAGCTGAAATCTTTGAGGCTGTCGATTTGGAGTCGAATGAGCCATACCTCGTCGTGATCGGTCCCATAGAACCCGATAGGAAAGCGCCCCCTGGTGGTGAAACTTGGAACTAAAATCGATATATCCTGTCGATGTCGAGTCGATGAATCAAACTACATTGTGATGGGACCTATAGAAATAGAGTTAGCTACAAAATCTGTTAGTTCCACCTTCCACCACTAGAGGGCACACTCTGTTCTATACAAACATAGCTCAAATGTTTGAGGCTGTCGATTTCGAGTCGAATAAGACATACCTCGTCGTGATCGGGCCCATAGAATCCGAGATAGGAAAGCGCCCCCTGGTGGTGAAATTTGGAATTAAAATCGATATATCCTGTCGATGCCGAGTTGAATAAATTAAACTGCATTGTGATGTGACCCATAGCTACAAAAATCGTTAGTTCCATCTTCCACCACCAGGGGACGCACTCTGTTCTATACAAACATAGCTGAAATCTTTGAGGCTGTCGATTTAGAGTCGAATGAGCCATACCTCGTCGTGATTGAGCCCATAGTACCCAAGAAAGGAAAGTGCCCACTGGTGGTGAATTTTGGAACTAAAATCGATAAATCCTGTCGATGAATCAAACTACATTGTGATCGGACCCATAGAACTCGAGTTAGCTGCAAAATCCGTTAGTTCCATCTTCCACCATCAGGGGGCGCACTCTGTACTATGCAGACATAGCTGAAATCTTTGAGGCTGTGGATTTCAAGTCGAATAAGCCATACTGCGTGGTGATTGGGCACATAGAACCCAAGAGAGGAAAGCGGCCCCTGGTGGTGAATTTTGAAACTAAAATCAATATATCCTGTCGATGTCGAGTCGAATAAATTAAACTGTATTAGATACCAATTAATCTCGGAAAAAATTGCAAATTTTGTCATTTGGCAGCGTAAAAATCATGAATTTCATCGATCAGCACAGAAAAAACATGAATTTTCTCGATAGGAGGAGAAAAGATCATAAATTTCGTCGAACAAGCAGGTAAAAATCATGAATTTCATTTATAAGCACATGAAAATCGCAAATTTCATCAAACGGTCGCATGAAAATCAAAAAATTCTTTGATCGGGTATGAAAAAATCATTAATTCCGTAAAGTTTGCACGTAAATATCACAAATTTTTTCAAACGGGTGCATAAAAATTAAGAATTTTGGCAATCGGGTGATAAAATTTTTTTTGTCAATCCGGCCCGTAAAAAGTATGAATTTTGTCGATGAGGTGCATAAAAATTGTCAAGTCGAATGAATTAAACTGCATTAGATACCAATTAGTCTGAAAAAATTGCAAATTTCGTCATTTTGCAGCATAAAAATCAGGAATTTCGTACATCAATGTGCAAAAATCATGAATTTCATCGATCGGCACAGAAAAAACATGAATTTTCTCGATAGGGGGAGAAAATATTATAAATTTCATCAAACAGGCCGGTAAAAATCATGAATTTCATTTATTAGCAAATGAAAAACGCAAATTTCATCAAACGCTTGCAGAAAAAAAAAAAATTCGTTGATCGGGCATGAAAAAACATTAATTTCGTTAAGTTTGCACGTAAAAAACCCAAATTTCATCAAACGGGTGCATAAAAATCAAGAATTTTGTCTATCGGGCGATAAAAAAATGTATTGTCAATCCGGTACATAAAAAGTATTAATTTTGTCGATGAGGTTAAAAATAAAGGTAATATGAGTCAAGGGGTCTAACCTTATGAGTCTCCTTATTTTCTTTCTTGTTCGGATGCAAACAATTCATATTTTTAATCTGCATTTGGTCGAAAAATGAATTATCTTTAATTTTAAAAACGAGAAATTCGTAATTACATGTATAAAATTAGATTGGTATTTATTATTGGTATTTATGATTTCAAAATTTTTAATAAGAAATTGTTTTTTTGCTAGTATACAGTGGGCAAAGTCTCTAGCCATGCCAACCAACCAATCGGTTGCTTATGGATCTGCTTATGCTTATATCACTTATTCATATAGTTTAGCTTTGGCTTGCCTCTTATTAGTTTGTCTTGACTGCTAAATTTTTATATTTCACATTTCATAATTTTTATTGCAATACTTCAGGTAAGAATGCTTTTTAACTTGATTATTTCCTGTATTTATAATTTTTTGTTACTAACATTCTTATGTTTTAATGGGTGCAAAATTTAAGATTGGCGAAAAAGCTACTAAAAGGTTCTTTATTTCAATAAATTGTTTTATCTTTTGTGCCATGCTGTCGAAAATTGAAAGAAAAATTTATGTAAAGGTTTATTTTGCATCATAGTATCCAAACTAAGTGAAATGTATGCAAATGGATAGTATGATGCAAAAAAAACCATTTACATAAATTTTTCTTCGAATTTTCGACAGCATGGCACAAAAGATAAATCAATTTATTGAAATAAATACATTTCAATGCATAATACAGGCTTATTGCAAGTGATATATTTAATGATGATTGTACTGAATTTTGTATTGAAAATGGAACATTTTAGTACATATTAATGGTTTAGCATAAAAAATAATTTATGTAGGTCATTCTAAAATTCTTATATAACAAAATCTGTAAAAATGAAGCTCTGTTTTGTCAGAATTCTGCAATTGTTAATTTGTTTTAAAACTAAATAAGCACTCCTTAGGTATTTTTAACTGTTTTTATTATTGGAAATGGTGCGGAAAAACAGAACAAAACAAACTTTAGTAAAATATTTTATGTAGTAATAGGGTGGGTTTTTTTAGGAAACATTTATTTAACTGCGTTTATTTTTTTTTTTTTAAGAGGACAGCCAAGGGTCGATGCATGCTTTACACTCACGCTAAAAAAAAAAAAAATTAATCGGTTAAAAAAAAGAAAACAGTCTCCAAACTTCGGGGACTGTTTTTTCTTTTATGGCAACCTGGCTATTAAGCTTGTATTTAGTAGCTTGGCGCAGTCTTGGAAATCGTGCCATCCAAACAGTCGCCAATCTTTTGTTTACATTTTAGCGTGAGTGTAACACATCTGTTCAGTTATTTTTCTTGGGGCCCATTTTGTGAAAAGTAAAGGTTACTTCGGGAGCATTTCCGTTCTCTGTTCCCCCCGCCAACTTGGATATTTTTTTCGCCAGTCTTGGCGAAAGCAGGGTGCTGTTGAGAGCTGGCGCCATCTAGTGTTTTTATTGCAAAATACGACATTTTTGGTTTGCGATTTTTTTTTCTTGTCGTAATGCATGCATGAACACTGGAACATGAATGAAAATAGATGATTTTTACCTATTTTCTTCCAAAAGTTCCAGAAATCATGCATGCATTACGGCGAAATAAAAAATCGTAAACCAAAAACATCGTTTTATCAATAAAAATAGTTTATCTAGCGCGAGGGTCTCTACGCACCTCTACCTACTTTTTAATAAAAAAATCAACAAACCGTTTGATTTTCTTCCACAGCTGAAAAAAAAAAAAAAAAAAAAAAAAAAAAATAATCTTATTTCATAAGGTCGGAGAAAACTCGACCTGCTATGAAATAATAATAAGAAAAAAATCATTTTCGTCACCGACCCAATTTAATATTAGGAATAAGAGTTGTTTTTTTTGTTTTGTTTTTTTCTAAAATAATAATATAGTTTTGAAATGTATGTGCTTTAAATTTAGAAAATAAAAATTTAAGAAATGTATGCTAATACTATATTAATAAAATAGATTAGCAGTTTCACACAGCTTTTTCGCCAATCTTAAATTTTGCACGCATTAAAACATAAGAATGTTAGTAACAAAAAATTATTATAAATACAGGAAATAATCAAGTTAAAAAGCATTCTTACCTGAAGTATTGATATAAAAATTATAAAATGTGAAATTTTAGCTGTCGAGACAAACTAATAAATAAGAGCCAAGCCAAAGACAAACTAATAAATAAGAGCCAAGCCAAAGACAAACTAATAATAAGTAATAACAGCTAAGCCAAAGCTAAACTACTGTGGCTAAACTATCAGTCAGATAATCAACGGATTGGTTGGTTGGCATGGCTAGAGACTTTGCCCACTGTATACTAGCAAAAAAACAATTTCTTATTAAAAATTTTGAAATCATAAATACCAATAATAAATACAATCTAATTTTATACATGTAATTACGAATTTCTTGTTTTTAAAATTAAAGATAATTCATTTTTCTACCAAATGCAGATTAAAAATATGAATTATTTGCATCCGAACAAGAAAGAAAAAAAAATTAACCATAATTTAATTTAATACATATTTTGGAATGTATAATAAACTGTTTTCATATTAAAAAAAAAAAAAAAATCTAAATAGTTCTTCAGCCACATATGATTGCGAAATCGCCTTTAACTATAACCGTGATACCCATGAACATCCTGACCGCGCAGGAATAAAAAAGGGTGAAAAGGCCGAATATCTTTAATGTTAGTCTACCAGAAAAAGCATAAGAAAAGAGTCCGATTTTGAAGCTGGATTATATAAAAAACAAGAGTTTTCCTACGTTAGCTCAAAATCTTACTCTCTTCATCTAAAAGCGATTAATATAATATATTAATTTAAAAAAAATCGTTCGATCCATTTTCGAGATAACACCTCTGTGCCCATTACACCATTACATTTTCCATTTTCGCTTAAAAATTGGTTTCCAGATCTCAAAATCTACTGCATGTAGAAATCTATAAATTTCAGGATAGAGTTAGGCCATAGATATAAGACTAATGTGAAAAAATCGAAACGGTATGCCTCATATTTACTGAGATATTAAATGTCGGCGTTTCGATTTTCCTTTGATGTCCTGCTAGCTGTATATATGAGAGTGACGGAATCTTCGGTTTTGGGCTTACGGTTTTCGGTTTTTCGCTGCGTCACTCAAGAGACTACCGTCTCTTATGATAATAACGTAATATAATATTACGTAATATACGTAATATAATATACGTTATAATATATATTTTTTAATAAGTTTGTTCGGAAATCCTGGTGTTATTCAATCATTTCAACATTTTAGAAACAGAAGTACACTGAAAAAAATATAAATAAATAAATAAATAAATAAATAATAAAAAATAAATTGTTGATTTTACAGTATAATACTGAGATCCTAACTGCCAGTATTATACCGTAAAATTAACAGTAATAAACAGTAAAATAAGCAGTAATACACTATTGCGTATGCGCTGCAGTGTATTACTGCTTATTTTATTGTTTATTACTGTTAATTTTACGGTATAATACTGGCAGCTGGGGTGCTAGTATTATACTGTAAAATCAACACAATTTTTTTTTTCAGTGTATTAATACTTTGCTGCTGAAAGGGTTAAACGGCTCATTATTTATTTATTTATTTATTTGCAAAATCCGTGACAATAATGGTTGAAGAAATATATAAGCGTTAAATAAATCATTCCAATTATGGTAACTTTGTTATTAGAATTTTAATCCGACTCACTAAAATGTAATTCCGTTATAAATTTTATCAAAATATTCGGAAAATAACTAAATTTAGAAATTTCGCCACCAAGTAATTTGTAGCCAGTATTACACACGAATCCAGACAATAGACAATATAGCGGTAACTGCGAATATAAATAAGAACATAAAACCACCGATTGCAAAAATACCAAAATCAAAACTGCGTAATGCGATTTCAACCACCTAAGTGGCGCGACACTGAAGAATTCGCGCTGACCATAAACGGAGAAGATTCGCGTTTCACAAGTAGAACTAGATAATTCCTTTACGCAAATGGCTACTACTTTTTTTACTTTTTTTTTTTTTTTTTTTTTTTTGGCAATGTCCGTGACAATAATGGTTAAAGAAATATTTATTTATTCGTCATAAGCGAATTATTCGAGGGAGTGACTCGGCTGTCTGTTACGAAACGATTGCGGCCTTCAGAAAAGGACTTCCTGTTCACGTGCGCGCCCTTGACATCGGAATCTGAATCGAATGCTATCGATAATCTCGAAGCACGTGCTAATGTTTACATTTGAAAATGCTGCTGATCTATCTGGAGATTTTCAAAACTTATACAACCGAATAAAGGAGGCTAATGTAAAACCACAGTTAAATTGAGTGAAAATGAAAAACATATACAGGGGTGATTCAAAACAAAAATTCAATAATTTACAAGGAGGTAGATCACATAACAAACGGTCTTTGAATAGGAAACTAGGGTCAAACTTCATTTATTCAGTCAAAAATACAGGGTGTCAATTTAAGCTAAATATTAAGAGAGAACTGTACTAATTAAATAGATTGAGCAAAAACAGAACTCAAGGCTTTTAAAAGTAGAAAAGTTGAACACAATTTGGAGGGATATTTAATAGAGCTACTTAGCAATTTTATAACATGTATATAGTGTATCTTTTAATTATTTTCAAACTGTTTGTTGTTTAATGCCTTGTAAGTAGTTTTATCTATTTTCATTTTACTTTTATTCTGGAATCCAAAATATTTTATATTTCATTTTTATTGCTTTTTTTTTTTTTTTTGACATTGTTATCGTACTTTGTCACCTGGTCAAAGTCTCCCACACACGAATGACAAATTGAGCCATTTACAGGCTTTTCAAAAAACAAACGCAGCACTTTGGTTCATTAATATAGAAAAGCAAGTGTTTTATATTTTGTAGCGAAGAAAACATATTGATCACATTTCTCTATATTGGTTACAGACGAAAATATAGTTAGTTTAAAAAAAGTAGTTCAACTGTTCTGGTCTCCTCCTACCGGATAAAGGGAAAAAACACTCTTAAGAAAAATACATTAGTGTTTTTAAGTTTACCAACCATTCACGGAACATGAATCAAATCCATTTAGCAATAAGGAAAATTGGAATATCTTGAAGTGCAATTAAATCCCCCATTCCTCTTTAATGTATGCAGTTCTGCCATTGCAAAAATTACAAATTTAGATAGGCAAAAGTCAGTTGTTCTATTTACTATCTTGTAGGCTGGAAGTTGATAAAAAATATCATTCATCTGCATGCACAGTTTAATAAATACCAGAAAACTTCAGGAAGTAAATAAAACTAGACTAAAAATAATAAACCTTTAGTTTATTAATAAACTAAAACTAAGGAAATCTTCCCAGAACTAAATATCCATCATGCATTTTACATTTTGTAGCCGAAGTAACCATATTTTCTTTACAAATTTATCCAATTTCTCTACGTTGATTACAGATAAAAATATTGTCAGTTTTATAAAAAGTGGTTCAACTGTCCTGGTCTCCCCCTTCCCCCCATGAAGTAAAACACATTCTCAAGAAAATAATGTTTTTCAGTTTACATTCATGGAACAATTATGTCAATTTTGTTTTTATCAAATACATTTTGAAATATGGAAACTTGAAATATCTTGAAGTGCAATTATATATACCCCCTCCTCTCTATGTAAGCAGTTCTGTCATTGCAAAAATTACAAACTTAGATAGTAGATACAATAACTGACATTTGTTTATCTTATAGGCTGGAAGTTCATAACAATATCTTTTATCTGCATGTAAAGTTTAACAAATGCCAGAACGTTTTAAGAAGTAAATAAAAACACAAAGGTTAATAAACAAAAACTAAGAAAATCTTCCATATAAGGAACTAGTTAATTCCAGTCGCATAGCATTTCTTTTATTCACGATCACTGCTAGTTGATTATTACAAAACAAACCAATCCAAGGTCCGATGACCCTGGATACACACCAAGACCACTTTTTTCGTGTCACAATAATATCGGGCGATGCAAACGCACAACTAAGTGCTATTGTCCGCCAACTATGCACCGTATGCGGTAAAATTCTTAAAAACAAAGCAACAGAAGGCGCGCGGGTTTGAAAGACAATTGGACATTTCGACATGACAGTATTGCGTACATTTTCCCGCCATTGCAAGGGTCCTACTGTAAACGTACATTGTTACGCTACAATCATATCTTGCCCCCGCACCTCGCAGTGTCTTTAATATGGAAATAAATAAGTTAATAAATAAGAGACACTGGCTGTCATTGACAAAGCGTAAAAAGACCGTGTTGACATGCTGTTGACAATGGCCACTAGCTGATGGAACGCATGTTTTTTTTCTCCGTATATGTGTGTATTTATTTATTTTTTATTTTCTCGCATAGTAATAAAGATGAAGAATTCTCACGGGATTTTATGCAACTTCCGCCATGGTATAGTGGAAATGACATTTTGATCGATTCAATATTTTATTGTTTACCTTGAGTGAAATATTTGTGATGCAAGGTTTTTTTTTTTTTTTTTTTTTTTTTTTTTGGAAGGGAAAGCAAGTCTATACTTTCAAGGTCATAATATTACACGGAAGTTATTTTTAATTCTTTAAAACAAATCCCGAATAACACTTAACACATCTCAATAACATTAAGTTCTTATAAATTTCTTAGCACAAGCCCATAAACCAATCTGTATGTCTGCCTGTCCAAGTTCTCCTTGCAGTTTTACCCTTCAAAAATGACCGTTTGCAATTTTAAAACAATAGGATAGATTAATAAATTTCATTTAAATTAGTATTAACGAGTTATGCATGGCAAAGTTATCTCAACTACTTAGAAAACTCTAAATCAGAAGCTATAATTTCAGGAATCATATTTTTGCAAGCATATTCATTTTATTTTCGTTTTTTTACTTTATTTTTCTTTAAATAATGCATAGAAGAGAAGAAAGAAAAATCATGCGTCACACGTAGATTATGAAACATTTTCCAACACGTTCAGAATACTGTAACAAAACTTCATCGTTCAATAAGGTAAAATATGATGTCGAAATAAACAAGGTCAAGATCAAACCGGGCGGTGAGGTCCCTTTTGGCTTAATCTCGACTAGCTCCGCCCATGTCGAAGTACACAATTTGGAAAATGCATAACACATTTGAAAACCCTACCTTAGCAATAACCATCTATAGACGGGAAAATATCCGATTTTTTTTGTGCAGCCCTCTATATGATCTATATATTTGCATATATACTACATAGCATGTTAAAATTCAGTTCTGTTATGAAATGCATAACACAGTTAAAAAGTCACCTGCAGCAATTTCCGTCAATAAGTGAGAATGTAGTAGAATTAATTTGTGCAGCTCTGTATATGATTATAGAATTCATACACATCAAATAATATGCAAAAAATTAGTTAAATTTAAAAACGCATACCACAATTGAAGAACGCACTTCCAGCAATTATTGTTCATAGTCAGTACTGTAACCTAATTTTTCTGTGTGCCCCTGTAAATGAACGATAAATGTACACCCTATTCTATATTAAGCATCTTGCAGTGCACCTCAGTGATGTATATCAGTTTCAATATGTTTGAGGTAGAGTAACATCATTAACATACACGCTGCAAACGATTTCCCCATAAACCATAATGTATTTTGAGTACCCCTGTAAACGAACTATAAATGCTAGACATTTCATTTTCAAATTTCTTACATTTCATTTGGTAAAGAAGAATAACATATCTTACTTACATGGCAATACGACTATATTTGCGCTAGTTGGAGCACGGCCAGATAGATAGACGGAGACAGCTAAACAGACAGACAGACAAACCGAATTAATATGCACTTTTCAACTATCTTGTGTATATGTCCAAATGATGGCTGTCTGTGAACACCGATTCCTTTCGTACCCCCTACACTGCAAAAAATAATTGTTGATTTTACAGTATAATACTGACATCCCAGCTGTCAGTATTATACCGTAAAATTAACAGTATTAAACAGTAAAATAAGCAGTAATACGCTGCCGCGTATTTTACTGTTTAATACTGTTAATTTTACGGTATAATACTGGCAGCTGGGATGCCAGTATTATACTGTAAAATCAACAATTATTTTTTGCAGTGTAGAAGTTCTTCAGTTCTTCACATACTCTCAAGGGGTATGTGCTTTCGCACCACACTTTAGAAAACCTCGAGTTAACTGAAGTGAGTTCGCAAAAATCATATCTAGATATATGAATTTGCTACCATAAAATGTTGGAGTAAGTGACTACCTATTATTTTTTACTTTCAGCACATTTGAACCGAAAGACATAGGCCTATGGATGAGACATGTAAATTTTTAGAGAAGTTTGGCCGACTACGAAAGCACCATATAAAACTAACGGAAATTTGAAGGGGCAAAAAAAAATCTAGCACGAGTTAAATGTTTGATCCTAAGCAGAAGAACTTGTGAATAGAAATTATGTATTATATAAACTACTTAAATATAGCATAGGATATAGATATCTCCAGACCCACGAGGTATATAGTTGCTCGAGCCAATTAGTCATATCCGTCGCGTGGGGTGTATCTGTGCATCTATACAAAAATGATAATGACAAAAATGATAAGGATACATTTATATTACGGTATTATTTAAATAAGCAGTCTTTATGTATGAACGGAATCTTAATCAATTTCAACAACAATTGCACATACTATGTTGTTAACAACAACACAAATGAAATATCCTGCATTGCATATGTTTTCTTCTACGTAAATATACGTTATATTTTTACTTTCTTCTATCTTTACAAGAAGAAAGTATTGTATTCATGAAAATTTTCGACTTCCGGTTTTCGACGGATTTATACGTTTTAGAAGGTCCTGAACACGATTTGACTGTTTTTAGAAAATGTCTGTCTGTGAGTATGTGACACAAATTTTGTGGGCACTCTATCTCAAGAACTAATGCTCTAAATTTAATAAAACTTTAGATTCAGTTAGTCCCTGATATAAATTGGTGCTGATTAGTTTTTGGTAAAAATAGCCCGGCAGGTGGCGCTGCTATGCAGCATTTTTCGCGATTTCCGCAATTGCTCTATCTCAAGAACTAATGCTCGGAATTTAATAAAACTTTAGATTCAGTTAGTCCCTGATATAAATTGGTGCTGATTAGTTTTTGGTAAAGATCGCCCAGCAGGTGCCGCTGCTATGCAGCATTTTGCAGGATTTACACGATTTTAGCAATAGTCCTATCTCAAAAACTAATGCACGGAATTTAATAAAACTTGAGTTTCAGTTAGACCTTGATATAAATTTGTGCTGATTCTTTTTAGTGTATGCGAAACCTGTGTGAGATAGAAGAAAGTTTTGGGATTGATACATCCGACTAGTTTTCTTATTCGCGTAGTAATAAATCTGCAAAAATTCTCATGGATTTTTCTACGTAACTTCCGCCATGCCTGTGCAAAAGACATTTTGATCGATTAAATGATCAATTGTTCACCTTGAATGACAAAATTTTTGTCAGGTTGCCTTAAAGAGAAAGCAAGTCCATACTACCAAGGCCATATAGCATTACGCGGAAGTTATTTGAGATCTATTATAAAGAGTTAAAAATAACACTTAACACATTCCAACAAACAAATGCTTACGACTTCTTTACTCCATGTGCCAATCTGTATGACTGACAGTTTTCTCCCCCTATGTTTTAACCTTCAGAAATGGTCGTACGGCGATGCAATTTTAACACACTGACGGACAGTAGGAACAAGTGAAGTTCGAAAATTCACACTATATGTTTTTTGTAATTTTTAGAATATTAGAAGTATAGTTTTACTCTTTCTGCTTAAATAAACTTAATTTTGATTAATTCAGCACCTTTAATTAGGTTGCACTACTCCCTTCACAACCACGTCAGGGTGGCCAGTGGTCAGGGAAAAATACAGTCAAAAAAAGTGATAAACACCAGTATATTCTTATACAAAAATTTATGTTGATTATTCGATCAAATAATCAATTTGAATTTTTCTATAAGAATATACTGATAATTATAATTTTTTTACTGTATTTTTCCCTGACCACTAGCCACCTTGCACGTGCATACTGAAGCTGCAACTCGTATAACAGGTGGAAAACGAACTTCAACCTAAAAAATTGTTTCCAAAACATGACACTGGGCTTCTACTTGTACGCCGGTAAATGCACATTTGTGCTGCTAGCCGCAGTGTCTAAAAACGACCGTTTCGTTTTGGGCGGCTATCGCCGTCATGCCACATAGTGAACTTCGCTTTGACGGCTATAGCCGCAAGTGTCCGTCAACGTGTTAAAATGCAGTAAAACTTGGTAAGACAAACTTATGAATCCGGAGAAAACTTCCGTTTTCGATAGGTTTCCGTCTTAGCCGGTATATTATCTCTTTTAATTCCATTATATTATTTTCACCACTACCATAATTTTTTCCGTCTAAGGGTTACACTCCGTCATGCTCATGCTTTAGAAAAAATATATATATGTTTTCATTATATATTTTTTTCATTAAGCAATTAATTATTTTTAACTGTTTTTATTTTAATGTACAATACTTAAAGATAATTTTGATATATAATTAATTGTGTTTTAATTTATTGTGATGTATTTATGATTTAATTGTGTGTGCCTTTCAGTTTGACAGACTACGGAAATACCATACAATAAGACTATAGGAAATTTGAAAAAAAAAAAAAAAAAAAAGCTAGCGTATGAATTAAATGTTCGAGCCTAGCAGAAAAGCTGCAAAGATTCTAAGGAAAAGTTTATATTGTGACCTTAATTTGATAAGCAGTCATTATATAATGCACGTAATCTTATCCAATTTCTGAAATAATTGAACATATTATGTAATTAACAGCGAAATACCAGCAGAAGTTTGATAAAATGATGAATGAAATCTAGTACGTTTCTTTTCTTCTCCTTAAATATGCATTATATTTTCTTACTTACATAGAATCATCACAGCACCATAAAATAGTCCCTTTTCAATTAATAAAGCCTTTAAAATGTCAACTTGGAAGAAATCGGTTTTTCGAATTTTTTGACTAGGTCAACTTGGAAGAAATCGTTTTTCGAATTTTTTGACTAGGTGTAACTCCGTAAGACAGGATTCCGACATATATAGGTTCCGCTTTCATATATATTACTGTATTATGGGTGTTACCTCGTCGATATCGGTGTTTGGTAAATTAAATAACATTTTAACAAAATGACATTGAAATATTAGTATGTGTCAGTATTATCTACAATCTTCCGATTTCTTATAAAGCATACGCATGCACATCAGGGCTTGTAGGAGGCCCATGAGTGTAATCTTTACCGGGCTGCACAATTTGACACCACTCACCTTTCTACGATAATGCACTATCGGTTTACAAACACGGACCGATTTCTTATAAAGTATATGCATGCACATCAGGGCTTGTAGGAGGCCCATGAATATAATCTTTACCGAGCTTCACAATTTGACAGCATGCATCTTTCAACAATAATGCACTATAAGCTTACAATCAGGGACCAATTTCTTATAAAGTATATATGATGAAGATCATATACATATTTTCAGTATTATTTAAAATTTATAGTTCCCTTATGTTTCCTAAAGATTAATTAAATTTTTATTTAAACCCTTTCTATTTTAAAGATTAAAAGCAATTATATTTCATCAAATACATTAGCGTTTCTTTTCTATCATTTTTATGTCTGGCTTCTAACCACAAAAATGATCTTCCTTTTCTGCAAAAATGCAGCTGCAAAATTATTCAATATGTACGTTAGATATTTTCATTATTATCCTTTCAAACTTTGCTTTCTGTCTGGAAAACTTAATGATAAATTCAAAACGTTTTTACATTTACGCTTTTGACCAAGCAGAATATTAACTTCCTGGTTTCAATGTAAATGCTGTCTTTAATTAATTCCCAACTGCCAAAATTCTATACGCTCATCAAATAATTCATATACAGAAAGCCACATCTGACTTCTTTCTCATAACATTCATTAGATTGCTGCTCCAAAAATTACGAAAATAGCAATAAGTAGCCAGGCATGGCACTCCTTTGATTCATTCCCCCCTGTAAATTAATATGCCAGATGCCTAACTGTCCGAAATTCTTTCTGGCGAAAAATGTGCGATACACATGTATATTTGGTGCGGAAAACAAAGCATCGGCGAATGTATTGTAAAAATTAGAGCAGATCCTTTTTATCTCGGGTACGACGAAGATCTAAACTTTCATGATGTGAACTGCGTTCTGAGTGCCGAGGGGGCCACCTCAAACTTTCAACTCTCTTTCTCTTAGAATAAAAAAACATTCCATGTAAATCATCTGTTTATTTATTATTCTTGCCATGCATCTTTACACGGGAGGAGAACTATGGGTCATCGGCAAAAAAACGACGCAATGGTATTATGCTTATTTCCTTCCGAAACGGCCAGAAGACACTTGGACTCGAAACAACGCCATAGTATATGTATGCACCATCAGGGCTTGTAGGAGGCCCATGTGCGTAATCTTTACCGGGCTTCGCAATTTGACAGCACGCACCTTTCTACAATAGTGCACTATAAGGTTATGATTCAGGTCGGGTTGACTTCAGATAGAATCTTCAGGTTCGAGTCGGGTGTAACCAGACACGTGCAGGACTCTAAACAGAGGGCATTAAAAAATTAAGAAAGTTTATATTATACAGCTAAATATTTCGTATTTCATTCCTGAACGTTAGTTTATATGCATAGTACAAATCTCAAAATAACGATAGAAAATTAAACTTAAAATCGTAATAGACTAAAAAATTAAAATTATAAATCGGTTAAAATTGTAATAGACTTAAAATCGTACGTCTTCGATCGTATTTAAAATATGCTGTTAAGGTAAAATTTGTTTTTTCGGGAGACGTGATATAAGAGGGATATAACTAGGGGTTACCATATTTTGAGCAGAATTTTTCGCATTTGAAATATTATTAGTCTTTTTAACACTTTCTAACTTAGTTGAAAAGTGTTTATAACTTCGGTTTGGCTGCCGTCTGTCCGTGCTCTAACTCGCGTAAATATACTCGGATTCCCTGAAATTTTTGTATGTTATTGTCATTTACTATAGCATGCTCCCTATTGAAACTGAAGTGTGTAGCACTTATAGTTATTTTTACAGGGATAGTCAACAATATTCCGTTACGTTAGAGTCAATGGGATACAATCGCTTCAAGTGCATTTTAATGGTGCTACGCCATTTGAAACATGATGAAATGGATATACAATTATGAAGCGCATTGAAACATGCTCTTTGTAGAATATGAGGTGCAAAGCATTTATTATTCATTTACAGGGTCAAACAAACGAATTCTGTTACACATTGTTCTATGGGGAAAAATTGTTTGCAGTGTAATTTAACGATGTTTCATTATTTCAAACATAATGAAAATTATATGCATTACTGAGGTGCACTATAAAATGCCCGCTTAAAAGTATGGTGTACATTGCTTTTATCCTTAATTTACAGGGACTCACACAAGATATCGGTTACAGTACATGTGCGATAATTACAGTCTATGTGTGATAAGTGCGTTTTCAACTTTGGGTTGCGTTTTTAAGCTAATTTTTTCATAGTACGTGGGTGTGTATAAACTTGGTTGATCATATACAAGGCTACACAAGGGAATTCGTAAGTATTACAGATTATGGGAGAGAATTGCTTAAGGGTAGTTTTTAATTGTGATACGCATTTTCCTGCTGAACTATATTTAGTAGACTAATAGATGTTTATAGAATATAAATAAATTTTTATACAGGGCTACGCAAAGAAAAAGATACATTGTCGTTTTATGGTTGATTATTGCTGGAAGTGAGTTTTAAGTTGCCTTTTGCGTTTTTTACTTTTTAGCTTAATATGTGGTGTGTACAAAAGTCTTCAGAAGATATACAGGGCTGTACAAAAGATTTCGAGTGCATTTCCATCGATTGACGAAAATTGCTAAATGTGAATATTTTAAGTGCACTAAATTTTATCCTGCTATATATATATATATATATATATATATATATATATATATATATATATATACAAATCTATTGATCATATACAGAGCTGCAGAAAATAATTCGACTATTTTTTTGACAATGGAAGGTAATTTCGAAAACTGTTTTTTCAAGGTAGTTTTATGTTTTCTAAACTGTTTACTTACATATCTTCTTTCACCTTATTTAATGGTGAAGTTTCATCACAGTTTTCTGGCTGTGTTGGAAAGTGTTGCATAATCTATCCTTGATGCATGATTTTTTGTTCTCGATTTTATTGTTTACGATTGCCATGTGGCATCATCGCAGAAATATGCGTATTCATGATGCTTATATTTATCGAGATTTCCCATCCATTTTCTTACATCATCAGAAAAAAAGGTACCCCAAGCTCCAATGACCACACAATCTTTCTGACTTTTACAACAACGTAAAATAAAATACCTATTTCCCAATTCTATCTCTTTCCTACAACAGAACATAGAATCTCTAGTAGAATTCAAACGACACATTTCGTGTTTTTGACAGCGGTTATATGTGCTTATAACCGACGAAACTCTACCTTGTTTATTTATCAACATTAAGATCGTGATATAGGAGAGGGGATAAAAAAAAGTACATTATATAAAGAGCTATAAAGAGGGGGTGGTGGAAGGTGAAGGAATAAGCTTTATACATTTATCTCCGATTCTTTAATATTCAGAATGTCAAACGACATTTTTTATGAGAACCTTGAAACTCGTGACGCGTCCTTGAGTCAGGGTGATCATCTCAGGTATGCGAGGCTCGTTTATTTTATTTTTCTTAGTTTCAGATTTTTTTCACCCTCCTGTAGGTCGCTGAGTAGAGAAAGTGGAGATTTTTTTTTTCCCCCTTTTTAAATCTTTGATTATAGGTTATCTACTTTGGGAGAAGAAAAACGAGTGGAGGTGGGAGATTGGCGCGGCGAGTTGTGTTTTAGACTTCTTTTCTGTCTCATTTGAACAGCTTTGCTGTTTTGGATTTGAGAACTCATTCGAACAGCTTTGCTGTTTTGTATATGAGAAAATGTAATACATAGGTGTGGAGTGCACAGCCGGTGAAAGAGTGAAGCACATGGGGCAACTGCCCTGAAAGCTCGGTCTGCATGCACTTTTTTCTCTTACAAAATCATGAAACAAACCCTACTTCAGTATACTTTTGTCTGAAAATGTACTGAAGGAAGCTGACAATGGATAACAATTATCAGAAAATTCAACTTTCTTTTCGATAAAATCAGATTTCACTATTTGTCATTAACTGTCCATTCTCTAATAGTACACCCAGTTG
Organism: Maratus michaelseni; assembly: GCA_963931845.1. NCBI lineage: Eukaryota > Metazoa > Arthropoda > Arachnida > Araneae > Salticidae > Maratus > Maratus michaelseni. The sequence goes on from OZ007595.1 coordinate 125,352,545, forward strand.
TCACCAATGGTTATAAGTGTGAGTGTCATAATCACAATAGTGGCCAAAATGTGAGATTTTCCGTCACATCAAATCGTCAGATTATGGCTTTGTGGTAGGAAGACCATGCGTTTAGTCTGCTCAAACGCCTGTAAATTGGCTCTGGGGCAGTGTGCAAGTATTTACTACACTGAAGCGCCAGTGAATTAGAAATACAGTGTTGTGGAAAAATTCTGGTACTGCCGTCTCATTCTTGAGCATGTCGGAAGCTGTCATGTGATATATGTAGCTGGACGTCCATAAAATAAACAACTGTTAAAAATTACATGGTATGAAAAACTCACGATTTAGTCAAATAATGGGTGTTTACTAGATAGGTCATTCAATTTCAGAAATAGCCCGACAATGCAGTTTTCTCGTTCCACAGCATCAAGAGTAGAGCGAGAGTATACGGATAGCAGAAATGGAAGTAGAAATTGGGTGAACCAAAAACGATAGGCAGGTTTGAACAAACGTGACATTCCAAGATTCAGATGAATTGTATGCAATCATCGGCAACAAATTTTAGCTTATGTGGCCACTTAGCTGATTGACGGATCCATACAGATAATCAATACACAAGTTGTGAAGTGTTCGCTGGGCAGAAGACAGGCTAGGTTAGCACTGCCAAATGCACGCCACCGAGCTCAACGTCTATGGGCCACAGAATACAGTAGGTGAATTTACATTATGGCGTTATCGTCGTGGGTGTTGGTGTTCCTGGCATTAAGATATAAGACCCAACCAATCCGGTTGTCATTGGTTGTTTACGCCACAACTGATTTGTTGGGTCTTGTGATTTAGCGCCAGGAACGCCAATGCATAGGATGATGACGTTACATGTAAGTGTACCTTGATTGGACCATTGGCGGCTAGAACCGAATAGCATGGAATGATGAGTCTCGATTCCGACTGCGTCATGCTAATTTTAGGCTACAAAAATGGCGTCAGACACATGGAGCATGCCAGGTTGGAAGTGCATAAAGTTGTAGTGATTTAGCGATTGCCGGGAAAGTTTTCCTTGGTCTTGTTTGGAACATTTGGTGCTTGTATAAAGCACCCTCTCTACCTCTAAATCCATAGATTGTTATCTAGGAAATACTTTCAGCTTTTTATGCTGTTTTTCCACTGGAATGAATGAAGTTACAAATAGAATAACTTCCTATCAATGTCTCACTGTACCAATCACTTGGCTCGAGAGGAATTACAGTGGTGTATGCTAGCTAGAAGAACCTTCCTTGTGAGAACCAAAAAGTTCATTTTAGTCATATTATGCTCTTTTATTTCAAGAAAGGTAAAAATGCTAGTCAGACTGCTCGTAAAATGTGTGCTGTATACGGACAAAGTGCTGTTTCAGGTGACACAGTTCGAAGGTGGTTTGAGAAGTTTAAGCATGGGAATTTTAGCTTCGAAGAGGATGCTCGCTTTGGACGACCATCCTCATCTGTAAAGGAGGACCTTTTAAAAGGAGCTATCAAATGATCAGACACTGTACTTTTTGGCATATTTTGTCTGTGTGACAGCTCCTGAACTGTGAAAAGTGGATTTTCAGCGATGGCTTCTTTTAAGGGGTCCTCTTTCAAATATGATGGTCGTCCAAAACGGCATCATCTTCGCGGCTGAAATTTTCGCTCTTAAAACTTTTCAAACCACCTTCAAACTGTGTCAACCGAAACAGCACTTTATCCATATACAGCACAAATTTTACGAACTGTCTGACTAGCATTTTTACCTTTCTTGAAATGAAACACAATAATTGAAAAAAAAATTAACTTTTTAGTTCTCCATTCTTAGCACTGCACTGAAGCAAAAATTAAGCCACAAAACAATAAAAAATTATCGAATGTAAGCAGAAAAGACTGAATTTACATATCTGGATCATTCAAGATTACTCTTTATCAGCAGTAGAAAAATAACTAGACAAAACAGCGGTTCACTTTGAAAAACCGCAGAAAGGTCCGGATGACCCAATAATTTTCTTATTGGTCTCTTCAGGGAGAATCAAATAGATCCGTCGCTCTATTAGAGATGCCAGAAAGCCGCTCCTTACTTCTAACGGCGTTTTAAGCTATTCTGGATCTAATTACATGAAAAATGAGATCTCAAACTTCTATCTAAGATACTGTTGCCCATAATGGTTGTATTGCGTGAGATTGTGCCACAAAGGAGACGTTTAGAATATGTTCAGATTTCACTTCGTATAAGTGGTGACGAACATTAACGGATAATCGAAAGAACATGTTATTTTGTACCCTCTCTGTAATTTTTCACTTTTATTACAGTCATTATGTTTTTCATATATGATTAAAAAAGCGTTGATACCTTTAGTTTTTCGTGAATCCATAGTTATGTTCCAAACTCCAGATTAAAAAAATTATAATGTAAAATGCCCTGTCGCAAAAATTATCTTAATAAAAGAAAAAAAAATCTTTTTGCTAATTGAGGGGAGCAGATTTAAAAAAAAAAAAAGTTATTTCGTAAAACGTTATTTTAATTGCCCATAAAAACGGAGGAATAACAGTAAATTCTCTTATCTTTTTTCTAAAACCAAAACAAGTTTTTTTGCTGCAAAAAATCATAGAAGATGTGTATACAAATATATTATATATTTAATGGTGAGTATTGATTCGACAATTGCTAATACAGCTGCTGATATCATTGGCCAAATATTATGCAGATTTCCAAAGCGGAGATCGGCATTTTCTTTTTTGATCCAATTTCTCACCAACGTGGAGGTGTTACATAAATATATTGTTATATTTTTTCAAAAACTCAGCTTTTGACTAATATTTCAGTATATTTTAAAGTACTCATTAAAAAAAAAGATAAATATAGATAAATCCGCGACAATTACATGATCTAATAGAGAAAAGTGTGTAGAAATTCAAATCTTTTAATATTTTTTGATAAAAAAGTATGATTTTATAAAGCTTGTAATTTTGCTAAAGCGTGCAAAATTTCGATTTTCGCCTCTTTCTAATTAAAAAGTTTTTTGGTATATACAGGGTGATTTTTTTTAAAGTTGTGAAAGTAAAACCCTATAATAAAAGAACCACTGATCCAAATGACCTGAAATTTCACCAGTATACTCCCAAAGCAATGGGAATTTTTTTGGCGTGGTTAAAAAAAACTTAAAATCGCACCGACAGATGGCGCTGTAAGTTAGCAGAAACAAAGAATACCGTCAGTGGGAGGAAAACAATGGACGGTACTTTGAGAAACCATCTTCCGTAATTCCTCTGTCATCATTGGACCTTTTCTTAAATTCTTAAGTGTCCTAAATCTTCTAAGAGCAGTTGCTGCGCTGTCGTTATTCTGATAATACAGTTTCACTAACAACGCACGGTACGTCAATGGCGCAGTCATTGCGAGGTTATCCGTAGAATAATGAACACGAGGTGTGCGTACTTCACGTTTTATCCCCAATGTGCGTGTGTCGGGCGCAAGTTTGTCTTCTGACTTTACTGCATGTACAGCGCCATCTGTCGGTGCGATTTTAAGTTTTTTAACCACGCCTAAAATATTCCCATTGCTTTGGGAGCATACTGGTGAAATTTCAGGTCATTTGGATCACTGGTTCTTTTGTTATAGGGTTTTACTTTCACAACTTTAAAAAAAATCACCCTGTATATATATTTTACAAATGGATTTAATATATTTTCTATTTAGGTTTACCACCTAAAAAACGTGCGAAAAATTAGAAATGGTGTTGCAACCCGTGTTTGAAGAAATTTTGTGGAATGACCCACCAGATTTGAGAGGAGTCTTAGAGCAGCCAACCTCAACCTGCAGCCCGCGGGCCGCATATGGCCCGGTGAGTTTTTATGTGCAGCCCGAGACACATAATCATTAATCCAAATTAATTGAGATGTGCACAAAATGTATTTAACACCTTCATTATTGTTTTATATTTTTTCACAGGACGTCAAAATATGTCTTGTTATTTATAATTAATTTAAAATTATGTTAAAAACATCTTAAATTTCGTTTTCTACATGTAGTCCTATTTGTTCTATAGTGTTGTATATATTTCCTAATTTCAAACATGATTCCAAATTAATTAAATTTGCACTATATATTTCTAAAATTAAAAAATATAATAAAACGTTTTTACCATGAGCAAAAGACTGATTTATAAGAGAAAATAACCTGATTTTTTTTCTTTAGACTTTGAAATTCTGCATTGTTATACTATTACGTTTTATACTTATTACACAACTAATAAGCCCTAATACTGCTTCGTTAGGGTTGAACATTTGTCATGGGAAAAATTGGCAACAAAATTTCTTTACACCACTATTTCCAAACAATAAAACTTCGCAACATATCTCTACAACATTTGCAACAAAAATCTTCCACGAAGATTACTGATAGGAAATAGTGGTACTAAAACTTTTTTCTAACATTTTTCCGTGACAAACGTACAACTTTACTGATAATAGTGATAATTGCTTTGTTATACTATTTATGTTATCTTACTATTTTAATTGCACTTTTTTTAACCCTTTTATAAGTGTGTTGCGATCCGGCTAACGTCACAAACATGTGTTTGCGGCCCGCGAGAAGAAAAGGTTGGGTATGGATCTACTGCAAAAACAAATTAATGATTTTGCGGTATAATACTGCACCCCAGCTGCCAGCATTATACCGTAATTGTACTTACAGCTTGAAGTCTTGTGAACTGTACTTACTATTATCCTCTCCCCTCCGCCTGTACATTAGCCATTATCGAGCAACTATATGGCGCAAAACCGTATCCAGAAAAATATTTCGGAGAGGTATTTGTAGGTTCAAAATTATATTCTTATCTTATGTTACATTTCTTTTAAAATACTTTAATAGAGGTGGACTTTGTTAAAAGTTAGTTATTGTGGTTTCGAATAACTCATACTTATTACAAAAGAAAATTGAATATTTAAGTCTTTGTTCATTGCAAAGAAATTTATAATCTTGTTTGTGTTGATGTTGATTCTATTTTGCCGATTTATCAATGTTGTTGTCAACCAAATTAAAGATTTCTGAACCTTTTTACATATATTTTCAAATGTTTTTTTTTTTTTTTTTGTCAAAAATGTCTTCCCAGAAGCATATGTCAAAACGGTTATACATTTGCCTTAGACACTCATCGTATTCTCAAAGAGTTGCAGCTAAACAAGTTGTAGAATCTATTTAAAATATTCCAGCCATTTTGTTAGGTAGCATGAAAATCTTGCTTTTACAGAGTTCCATTCCCAAAAATTGTATAAATTTTAAGACTTTTTAGCTCACAGGCTATCAAAGCCTGAGAGCTTATGTGCCCGCCGGTTCTGTATGTATGTACGTATGTACGTAACGCGATAACTCTTCATAGAAATATCCGTTTTCCTTCAAATTTTGTTTATAGGTTCACTGTGTTAAGGCGCTTCCCTGATTAGTTTTTGGGATTGATTGGTTAAGTATAAAGAGGGGAACGGGGGGGTCTAATCTCGCCCTAATTTATATAAATGGGTTTTTCTTGCAGAATTATTCCGTTTTCCTTCAAATTTTGTTTATAGGTTCACTGTGTTAAGACGCTTCCCTGATTAGTTTTCGGGATTGATTGGTTTAGTATAAAGGGGGGGAACGGGGGGGCTAATCCCCCCCTTAATTTATATAAATGGGTTTTTCATGCAGAATTATCCCATTTGCTTCAAAATTTGTTTATAGGTTCATTGGGTTAAAACGCTTCCCTGATTAGTTTTCGGGATTGATTGGTTAAGTATAAGGGGGAGGGGGGGGAAGGGGGGGTAATCCCCCCTTAATTTATATAAATGGGTTTTTCAAGCAGAATTATCCCATTTGCTTCAAAATTTGTATATAGGTTCATTGTGATAATGCGCTTCTCTGAATAGTTTTGGAGGTTCATTGGTTAAGTATAAAGGGGGAAGGGGTGGGGCTAATCCCCCCTTAATTTAGATAAATTGCAGCATTATCCGATTTTCTTCAAATTTTGTATATATATATTCATTGTAATAAGAGGCTTCCCTGATTAGTTTAAGGGGTTCATTAGTTAACTATGAGGGGGTAACGGGGGGATGACCCTCCTTAATATATTGTCGATTTCTTTATTTTTCTAGGGGCTTATTTCAAATTCTTTGAAATACGAGTATAATATGCAATTAGTGTGAATAGCCTGTGAGCTCAATGCCCTCAGTTTAACTGGGCAGTTTTCTTTTTATTAGAAGTTGCATTCATCTTTTCAACATGCTGACGGAATCAAAGAAAAGAAGAATTTCGGACGGGAATCAAACCTTGGTGATCCACCCCACCCCCCGCAATTGACTACGGCCTTGGTATGGCAGAAAAAGAAATGATCAAGCATTTAGACATAGAGCCAGAAGTAAATATGAAACATCTTAATTATCTTTGTACCTCTGTGCATCTTTTACAAAGTTCATGCACACTTTCAGCTTCAGTTCAACAGAGGATGGATCTGTCATTCTGCAAACAAGATAAATGGTCATAGTTGTACAAATTATGCTCATGGTAATGGATTAGCGACGCTTCGTTACGACGCGTTCGCGTCCGCTAATAGGCCTCACTTGACCAGTCCAGCGTGTCTGTGCTAAAGATCTTTCTATCAAAAACCTGGCCGTGTACGAATCTAGCAAAAAGATGTCGTTCACCATAAACCCGTATGAAAAGCTAGTAATTATTCAATAGGCACGGGCTGTACACCTGAAATTTCTGCTTAAACCCGAACCCAACAAAAAAATTTCGTCAACCCGAAACCGAAATATTTAAACTCGAACCCGAAGTGAAAGAAATGAAAAATATTCAACAATTATATCGCTAATATTAATTATATCTTTTTATATAAAAATGAACACATATTAACACTGATTGAACACTGAATATTGAAATATATAGTTTTATTAATTAAAAAAAAATAAGGACTTTCTTTTGAAGAATTGAGTCAACCAGAACCCGACCCAAAAGAGTCAAACCTAACACAGAACCGAAACATTTAAAGTCAAGCCGACCCGCAACGAAAAAATTTAGTGTCATTCCGACCCGATGACACTAAACTCCAGTTCGGAATACTGTTGCCAGTTGTTTTGATTTACGCTGGACGTCCTGATTTTGTTAGAATACGTGACCTTTTTTTAATTATCAAACTTATTGTATTCCTTACTCTATGTGGAAATTTTTAAATCCTGAACATTTCAAGAAAAATAAATAAAAATCTTTAACTTTTATACCGTATAATACTGGCAGCTGGGGTGCCAGTAATATACCGTAAAAATCAATAATTTTTTTGTGTGTATATTAAAAAAAAAGTATAGATTCTGATATAACTTCAGTTGAAATTAGGTGAACAATTTTAGGTGAAACTAGGGGAATTTAGTTGAAATTAGGTGAACCAATATTTATCCCAGTATCCATTAAATTAAATAAACACAAGAGATTCGTTCATCGTGAATCATAGAAATATTAAACCATGAAGGTAATCAATCAGCAAGCAAGATCTCCATGGTAAATTTTGCAGCGCTATCTGGTGTCGAAAAACTAATTCGCATCTGTAAACGTGCATACGTAATAAGAGAAAACAACTGCATGCTCATTTCGCTCATAGCACACGATATAATTCATTTCACTGAAATAATAACTATAATTTTTTTTTACGTTGTAAAACTAGCTATAGTAAAAACGCACATCATTTGTCACATTTAACGTACAATTTCCAACTTGTTGTATGTTGGTATGTTTAAAAATCGTGTTATACATGGGGTTCTGAGAAATAGTTGTTCGTTTAGTTTATTTCCTGTTTATATTTTTCATTCCAAAAACGAAAAAAAGAAAGAAAAAAAAAAGCAACTTTGGCAGCGGACCACCCATTTGTACCACAATCTTGCACATCCCTGGATTTTGTTTTGCGGGCGCTCATGGGCCCTTTAATTTATGTTTTAATGAAAATTAACTATTTTAAACAATTTAAATAGCATAAAAGCACATCATAAAGATGATGTCTGAATTATGATTGACTTAACTGGATGACTTCCCTGCTTCCTCTCGCTCCGTTCGAAACACGCGTCCGTTTTCTGGCACAAGTTATCAGTCGCGTGGCAGGTGCATCCGCCGGAATTCGCCACGCTGTCTCTTTTTTTTTCCCAAAAAAAGAAACACAAAGTGAAAAAGAAATAGAACCAGGAAAAAGAGAAGAGAGAGAGAGCAACCGAACGTAAGCGGTCTGAGGAAGTTAGTTATCTGGACTGACAGGCATTTTTCGCTAACGAGACAGCAGTTACATCGCTTGCTTTACTCAACACCTACCTACGGGGATGGGCCAGGAGGTACAAGCTTGGGAGAGCAGGAAGATGAGATTCAATCGTTAGGAGGATTGTCAGAGAAATAAAATAATTGTGATATAGGGCAGCGTTTCTTAAATTTTTTTAACCTCAAGGCGCATTTAAAGTAAACCCATGGAAAAACTACTACGGCGAAGTTACGATGATGGAAAAGTTTAATTTATTTACTATCGAGAGCAAAATGCAAAAAAGTAAACAAAATAAATAAATCAAAATTCTAATTTTAAAAAAAGGAACATGCGCGGCAGTGTATTACTGCTTATTTTACTGTTTATTACTGTTAATTTTACGGTATAATACTGGCAGCTGGGATGCCAGTATTATACTGTAAAATCAACAATTTTTTTATTGCAGTGTATCTTTATAACCAAATACTCTATAAAAATGTTCAGCATACTGAAACCTTTCTCACAAAATTACCTAACTAGCAATGAAATAAGCGCATTTGAAATCCGTTAAATAGAATTTATAAGTTATATCCCTTTCCCATGATCGAAATTCAGAACATATACAACAAATGTGACAATGTTTTTTTTTTTTTTTTTTTTTTTTTTTGACAAATGAAAGTAATAATGAGGTAACTAATTTATGAAAGTTCTATAATCGTAATCCACAACACCACAATTGCTGACACACACAACAAAACAACAATTTCTTTCTGCGATCGTAAATTATCATAAATGATACATATTTTTCTAGCGATCGAAAGCAATAAGCAACTCTTTTGTTTTGCTTAAATGAAAGTAATAATGAGGACTAATAATGAGGTAACTAATTAATGAACGTTCTATAATCGTAATCCACAACACCACAATTGCTGACACACACAACAAAACAACAATTTCTTTCTGCGATCGTAAATTATCATAAATGATACATATTTTTCTAGCGATCGAAATCAATAAGCAACTCTTTTCTTTCGCTTAAATGAAAGTAATAATGTGGACTAATAATGAGGTAACTAATAATGAACGTTCTATAATCGTAATTCACAATACCACAATCGTTGACACACACCACAAAACAACAATTTCTGTCTGTGATCGTAAATTATCACAAATGATGCATATTCTTCTAGCGATCGAAAGCAATAAGCAACTCTTTTCTTTCGCCTAAATGAAAGTAATAATGAGGATTAACAATGAGGCAACTAATAATGTACGTTCTATAATCGTAATCCACAACACTACAGTCGCTGACACAGACAACAATACAACAAATTCTTTCAGCGATCGTAAATTATCATAAATGATACATATTTTCCTAGCGATCGAAAGCAATAAGCAACTCTTTTCTTTCGCTTAAAGAAATGAAAAAAGAAACTTGACGTTTATGGCTTTTCTCCAAAAAATATGCCGAAGTAACCTTGTATCTCATGTAAATAGAGGTATTTGTCCCCCTTTTTTTTCTAACGATTAAATCATTAAATCCACAATTTAAAAAAAAAAGTTTTATTAATAATTTAGATTACTCTAAATGCGTCAAAAACAATTACTTGATGCCTTCACTAATGCTTTTTTGAAAATCACGAAATACTTTTTCCTTTCCCAAACGAAAAAATGAAAAAACTTTCAAGAACATATCAAATCAATACTTTGCGAATTTCATGGAAGCCTTCAAAAGTTTATGCTTGTAAACGGAGGATAATAAAAATTCTAACAATAGTATTTACTCGTTCAGAAATTTCTCCGAAATTTCCTATTGTTATTTTCAGAAAGAAAATGAGAACTAAAGTACTCAAAAATTCTTTCTGAAGAGTCACGGTACATAACTTTTACTGAAGTAACGAACAAGCTTTGAGAAAAAAAGCTAACACAACAAAAGACGAGACGAATATTATTTTTGCAGTGTTTCAGAAGGAAATACACTGTGTCTGTTTTATTTCGATTTTGAAGAAAATGGTTTTGTAACATCAATTTAAAATTTAGTTTGTTGAATTGCTAAAAGAAGTAATATTTGTAATATAAAGTCATTCTACAGTTTTATCGTTTTATAGTTACAAAGTATTTTCATTCATTTTTTTTATTATTTTTTTTCAAAATCATGCACCATATAAGAAAACTTCAAATTGTTAAAATATTTATTCGATCGTTGTTCTCACATGCAGTATTTACGAAGTAATTTCATAGTCATATAATGGTATTTTTAAATCTAATTTTATATGTAGGCAACTCGTTGCTTAAAAAAAAAAGTTCTGAAAGAACGTGACGTTTATGGCTTATTTCCAACATATATGAGGTAACAACCTCTTATTTCACACGTGTTTTTTTTTCTTTCTTTTTTTAAAAAAGACGATTAAGTCATTAAATCGAAAAGGAAATATTCGCATTTTCTTAAAACTAACAAGAATTTCATAATTTCTGACCTTTCAATTAAATGCGCCAAAAAATTGCTTTGCTGTTTCAAAAATGCAATCTTGGGGGGGGGGGGGGGGGTGACAAACAAAAAAAAAACCTAAATATTTTTTTACTTTCCCAAGCGTTTAAAAATCTTTTAAAAACATCAAATCAATTTTTTGCGAATTTCATGGAAGTCTTAAAAAGTATATGCTTGTAAACGGAAGACAATAAAAATTCTAATAATAGTATTTACTCATTCTGAAATTTCTCTGAAATTCTCCATTGTTATTTTCAGAAAGAAAATGAGAACTAAAGCACTCAAACATTCTTTCTGAAGAGTCACGGTACATAACTTTTACTGAAATCACGAACCAGCTTTGAGAAAAACGCTAGCACCACAAAAGACGAGACGAATATTATTTTTGTAGTGCTTCAAAAGAAAATATACTGTATCTGTTTTATTTCAATTTTGAAGAAAATGGTTTTGTAACATCAATTTAAAATTTAGTTTGTTAAATTTCTAAAAGAAGTAATACTTGTAATATAAAATCATTCCACAATTTTAGGTTAACGTATTTTCACTCTGTTCTTTTTCAAAATATGCACCATATAAGATAACTTCAAATCGTATAATATTTATTCGATCATTGCTCTTACATGCGGTTTCTACGAAGTAATTTCATAGACACATAATAGTATAGTATATTTAAATCAAATTGTATATATAGGCAACCCTTTACTTAAAAAAAATGTTCTGAAGAAACGGGACGTTTATGGCTTCTTTCCAACAAATATGAGGTAACAACCTCATATTTCACGACTCCTCTTATTTCGTGAGTTTTTTAAAGACGATTAAGTCATTAAGTCGACAAGAAAATATTAATATTTTCTTGAAACTAACAAGTTTTCATAAGTTCCTATCCCTCCAAAGAAATAGTTTGATTTCTCTAATAGTATATTATTTCAGAAAGAAAGAAAAAAAAAAGAAATACTTTTTACTTTTACAAGCGTAAAAAACACTTTCAAAAACATCAAATCAATTTTTTGCGATTTTCATGGGAGCCTTTGGAAAGTCTAGGCATGAAAACGGAGGATAATAAAAATACCAACAATAGTATTTACTCGTTCTGAAATTTTTCTGAAATTCCCTATTGTTATTTCCAGAACGAAAACTAGAAATAAAGCACTCAAAAACTCTTTTTGAAGAGTCACGGTACATAAGTTTTACTCGAGTAGTTGACTTTTTTTTGAAGAAAAGAAAAAAGCCCACAAAGAAAAATAAAATAAAGTATAGTTTTATATTTCAATAAAAAATACTGTGTTATTTCATTTTTGAGAATACTTTTCATAACATTAACTAAAAATTTAGTTCGTTTATTGCTATAACTTCTTTAAAGAGAAGCAATAATATGTGAAATAAAGTAATTCCGCTGCTTTTTGATAACGCATTTCTACTCTGTTAGTTTTCAAAACTATGCACCATATATATAATAGCTTCAAACTTTATAATGTTTATTCGACTAATGTTCTTACATGCAATTTAATTTTAGAAGACTAATGAAAAAAGAAAGAAAAAGAAACATGTAAACGACAAATCGTATAACAATGCAATTTAGCAAATTCTGAGATTTCACCAAAATTGTTTTACTCAAGCAGTCGATCAGGTTGTGGAGAAAAGAAAAGAAAAAAAGACAATATTTTTATATTTCATAAAAATATACTAAGTCTGTTTTTATTTCCTTTTTCAGAAAAAAATTTCAAAGCATCAGCTTAAAGTTTAATTTGTTTATTGCTAACTTCTTTAAAAAGAAGTAATAATATGTGTAATAAAGTCACACACATACCGCTGCTTTTTGACAATGCATTTCTATTCTCTTTCTTTTTCATAAGTATGCACCATACATAACAGCTTCATACATTATAATATTATTCGATAAATGTTCTTATATGCAATTTAATTTAAGCAATTTAATTTTAAAAGAATAATGAAAAAAGAAAGAAAAAAATGCAAACAATAAATTGTATAACAGTGCAATTTAGCAAGCTCTGAGGCTTCTTTGAAATTCTCTATTGTTGTTTTCAGAAATAAAATGAAAGAAATACGGCACTCAAAAACTCTTTTTTGAAGAATCAAGGCACGTAAGTTTTGCGGGGCTTTTTAGAGAATAAGAGGGGGGGGGGGGGGGAGAAAGTCAACACAGGCAAAAAACGAAAAGAACATTATTTTTACATTTCAGAAAATTATTCTACAACATCAATTTAAAATTCAGTTTCTTTGTTAAATTGCTAAAAGAAATAATAATACCTATATCATTAAGTCTTAATTTAAGGTTTATTTTAATACATATTTTTTATTCTGTACTTTATCAAAATTATGCACAATATATGAAAACTTCAAAACTTCGATTCATATCGTTGTTCTTCTTACAGTGAAAGAATTGGCAAAACCAATTGCCCAAGCCTCAGAATCAGTAGAAGATTATCTTCATCAAGATCGAATATTACAGGCAATGAAATATGAAAATAGTGCTCTCATCCAGTAGAACATGCTAATATTTTTAATAAACTATTTTTTATTAACTAATATTTTTAATTAATTACATTTTTAAATAAAATTACCGTTTAATACTTGTGTACTTTTTGTGATTTCTATGCAAAAAACTATTAAGATAATAAGATGCTCATGTACACTGCAAAAAATAAAAAAATAATAATAATAAAATAATAATAATAATTTAAAAAAATGTTGATTTTACGGTATAATACTGGCAGCTGGAATGCCAGTATTATACCGTAAAATCAACATTATTTATTTATTTATTTTGCAGTGTAATCGTATGTTTCTGTTATGAGCAATAGAAGCAAATTGGGTGTATAATTTTCTACAACAACTTAGACAAAGGTATTGCATATGTATTATGGACGTTGTATTATTTTTACACGGAATGTTTCCTTGAAAGACCGATAAAAAGCACGAACCTTAACACCTTGGAGGGAAGTGGAATATTTTTATACCACTTAATTTTAATCATCAAATACCAAAATGACACAAGAATTTTGGAATAAAAATTTCCTTTTTATTATGTGCGTGAAAAAAAGCTTTAATTACTTTCGAATAAATTCGTTCGTAAATTCTGGTGTCATTCAATCATTTAAACATTTTAGTTATAAAAGTATACGTTGACCCTGAAACGGTTAAAGCAAATTAATTTAAATCTTAATAAAATTATAAACTTGTAGTTTTGAGCAGTGTATTTTTTCAATCCTGATCTACACAAAAACATTATTTAAAATTCTTAAGTTTAAAAAAAAAATTTCCCATATATTTGTATAAAACTTATAATAGCGGGACCCGGGACCCCTTTCTTTTCAGAGACCTTAGGAATTTTTCATCACCTATCCTTACCCCTCTCTGCGCCACTGCATAAAATTCAGCATCAGATGCTCTGAAGCATTTTAACAGTAACAGCAACCAAAAAACGTGGCGTATCTCATTCTATCCTCAGAGAAATATACATTTCAGCGAAAGGCTTGGCGAAATTCGAATCGACTTTCATGAGCAGGTTAGTAGTATCCGAATATATTTTCATTTCGAACAACAGCTGTGGCGAAGTAAAAATCTTTCGGTTGTGGGAATAAGAATGTATTACTTAGTGATGGGCATAACGATTAATTTGATTATTCGAATGAATCATTCGGGCATGCGCAGAAGCATATCTGCCAAACTTCAAAATTTTTTTTATTCAATTACTAGCAGAAATTTTGAAAAAAAAAAAGTTTCTGCAGAAACCACCTTTTTTTTTTTTTTCAAAATTTCTGGTAGTAATTTAATGATTTTTTTTTTTTTTTTTTTTTTTTTTTTTTTTGAAATTTGACAGATATGCTTCTGCGCATGCCCGAATGATTCATTCGAATAATCAAATTAATCGTTTACCGTTATTAATCTCTTCTTCGGATCGTCCTTCTTCTTTCTTTATTTTGTTTATCTTAAAAAAGGAGAAAGAGATTTCGGCCAATTTTCGTATATTAATCTCGCCGAGGTTAATCATTAAAGATATTGAGAAAATATTACTCTCATGCAAAAAAAAAAAATGTTGAAGGCCGGGAGATTAAAAAACGAAGACGATAATAACAAGGCTGGATTTATCTATGTAAACGTGTTTAGCGTAATGACATGAACGGATATGAGCAATTTTTTTGCATGATGGGTACCCCGATTTCTGTCGCCAATTAAAAAATTTCAGATATCGTTGTTAAAGGAGTAGTACAGAAATTTGGATTTCAAGTGCTTGATAATCTTCTTTATAATCTAGATTTTGCTCCAACTGACTGTTATAATGTTCATGATTGATGAATTTCAAACCTGAGTGTCACAGAACGATGGTTTATACAATGGAGAGGTGAATATCATTTTATGGAATATTTCTCTAACAGATCTCCAAACTATTTTTCATGAGGTCGAACTTCCATGTAAAAGATGCAAAAAGCGTTTTGAAAAACAAAGGGACTATAATATAAAATAAATTCAATTTCTCTTTCAGTTTTAGAAGTATTGTAGGCTTGAAACTTTTGAGTCTATTACATACTTTTTCAATTTGAGTTTCAATGCTATTATTTTCCCCGCTACTGCCTTAAGGTTTTCATATATGAAAAGGTAAAGAAAAAGTGAAAAAAAGAAAACATTAAACACTTCCCTAAAGTGAGCCATAATATTTAGAGTCACGTGCTCTGAAGCATTTTAACAGTAGACAACAATTAACAGACCACCAATTTCATCCTCAAAGCAAGATACATTTCAACTTCAACGATGGTTTAAGAGAAATTCGAATCAACTTTGGTGAGCAGGATAGTATTGCAGTAAATTTTCTTTTCGGACCACTTACAACAGGTGCAATGAGTTTCAGCTGTTGGAATGTATGTTACTCTTTTCTTCGGATCATCTCTCTTTCATTTTATTTTATTTATTCATCTTAGAGGGGGAAAAAAAAGATTTCAGCAAATTTCTGAAGTTTTGTAGTCGATTATTCTCATCAAGGTTAACCATCAAGATTAAATAAGCATTGTCGATTTTCTTACTAAATAAGCATTTATAATTTTCTTATACTAAATATGTACATTTTAGATTAATAGAGTGGAATTTCTTTTATCATTAGGTACAAATGTTTTATTATCTTTATTGTGTTCATATTAATGGTCCACGTGATTTCAAATTATGAATTTAGAGGCCCTTGAAGTCCGAAAGGTTGGCGTCCACTATTCTAGACATTCGGACCTTTTAACCAATCAAAACTCATTGTCACATTCAGGTGACACGTCTTTGAAAGGAGCTCTAGGCTTAGATTTTAAGTGAATGTGTACTGGAGCCTTTATTGGGACCCAGAAGAGTTTACCTAATCACAGAAAAAAGTCTCATGTGTTATTTACCGATATGATACTATCTATAATCTTCCAAAATAGTGTACCTCCTCCAAATAAGCAAGCACTGGAGTTGACCGTATTTTTGGGGATAAAAATGTCAAAATAGTAGTAAGTCCTGTATTTATTTTTTCAGTGAATGTTAAAGCTAACTAAATTTTGAATTTATATTTATAGGATTTCGAATGTTTGATTAATTCTAGTTGCTGTGATGCGATCTTTAATTTGTGTGTCACTTACTTGATAACATGTACTTTTTGATAAAAAAATTTGTTTTTTATTAATCTTTTCAGTGAAAACAATGCAATACAACATATGAATTTAAATATACACATATAGGTTTACTTCTGGAGTTGGAGGGTTAAGGTAGTTTAGTGTTTCACCATTTCGGCCTCGTGTTTTGATTTCTGAAGCTAACATTTTTGACTTGAAATTTTGACAAGGTTTTTCACGTAAAAAATACAAAGAGAGAAAAAAAATAATTGAAAATCTCACTGAAGTGAGTTCTTTATAGTATCACATATTTTAAAGTATTTTATCAGCAACTAAAAACCGCGACGTATCCCATTCCATCCTGAAAGAAATATAAATTTCAAAGAAGGATTTGAAGAAATTCGAATCGACTATCAGGTATTATTGCAGTATCCGAATATTTCTCCTTCTTAGACAACCTCCTACAGCTGTGACGAGGTAAAAATCTTTTGGTTGTGGGAATAAGAATGTGTTATTTTCTCCAGATCATCCTTCGTCCTTTTTTCATTTTGTTTATTTATTTATCTTAAAAAAGAGATTTCGGCCAATTTTCGAAGGTTGAGCAGGCATTGTTAGCTAAAGGAAGTGCGCCAGACAGCGCACACCTAAAAATAACGAAAAAGATGTTCTTGAATTTTGCGTAGGTTTGAGGCAAAGTAAGTCATACTTTGTTTTTCTACTTTTTATTTGATTTTGATTTTGTATGTAGAAAGTGAAGAAGAACGGAAAAAATGTACGGACAGCTGTTGATTTTAGAACAATTCACCTTTTACGTACTTATGCACATGAACTATGGACTTGGCAAAACGTTTTTTGAGAATTCGGACTAAATAAGCCTAACTGGACAAAAAAAAAAAAAAAAAAAAAAAAAAAAAAAAGAAAGAAAGAAAGAAAAAAAGAAGGAAAAAAGGAAAAAAAGAAAGAAAAGTAACAGGACAAGTGCGAGTAGGACTCACACCCTGAGTGTTCCGTACCGTTAGTAAGTACCTAGTTTCTTTACAAATAAACAGAGCAAAAATAATATATATTTTTAATACATTCTCTAGTTCGCGCTTTGTACTAAGCGTAGATCAAAGCGGTGAATTTTTCATGATCGGGACCCACACACAAAATTATGCTAATGGGGACGTGGACCTTATTATTTAATAATTAATTTCAACATGATGCCTTTAGAAGTCCCTGAAAAAAAAAATCGTACTTGACAGACAGATGGTCAGACAAGTTTTCCAGGTAATAAATCGACATTGAATTATAAATTAATGTTTTTCATATTTTTCCTTTACATTTGTTATAAAACCTTCCTTTGTGTCAAATTTCAAGATTTTAGGACAATGGGGACTACCCTATAGGTTTTAAAAGCGAGGTTGTATGAAAAACGTTTTTTGAGAGCCGTAACTTTTTATGGCATTAAGTTAGACAGCCATAATCAACATACGGCCCGCGGGCCACATGTGGCTCGGCGACCTTTTATGTGTGGCCCGAGACACATTATCATTAATCTATATTTATAAAATTAATTGAGATGTGCATGAAGAGTATTTTAGACCTTCCTTATATTTTCATAGGAAGACAAAATCTGTCCTATTATTTAAAATTAACTTAAAATTTTGTTAAAACATTGTAAATGCATTTTTTTTCTTATTCAAAAGTTCTTTTTGGATGTTATATTTGTTTTATAGTGGTGTATATCTTTATTAACCCGTTGGGGACGAGCGACACGTATACGTGACGCATAAGATGCTCAGAATCCTCGATTATTCCCACCAGTTACTTTTTATTGTAAGCTTTGCCTTATTTAATGACAGCATTTCTGCGATTCAATTAGGTGAAAATTTCTGTTTTGAAAAACCGGTGGTAAAAGATTAAAAATTCTGTAAAGGACGCTCGTCGCGAAGGGGTTAATCTCCAACACTAATCATACATGATTCTACATTTATTAAATTTGCACTGTATATTTCTACAATTAAAAATAAAGTTTTTCTTCTGGGTAAAAGAATTGATTTATTAGAGAAATTCTCCTGATTATTTTTCTTTATAACTTGGAAATTCTGCATTGTTATATTATTACGTTTTATATTTATTATATAACTAATACTGCTTTTTAGGGACTTTTTACACCACTATTTCCAAACAACAAAATTTCACGGCATATTTGTACAATGTTTGCAATAGGAATGTACCACGAAGATTATTGTTTGGAAATAGGGGGGTTAAATTTTTCTTGTAACATTTATTCCGCGACAAATGTTCAATGCTGTTGATAATATTAATTTTCTGATCTTACATTGTTATACTATTTATGTTATCTCACTATTTTAATTGTTCTTTTTTTTATCCTTTTATAAATGTATTGCGGCCCGGTTGACGTCGTAAACACATGTTTGCGGCCCGCGAGAAAAAAACGGTTGAGTATAGCTGAGTTAGAATCTCGAAAGTTGAGGAGAACAATGAAGCTACGAGCCTTATTATTTGATATAAATTTTAAATTGATACTTTGAGCCATTGCTGTTAAAAAATAAAAAATAATAAAAAAATAGACAGACAGACGGACAGCAAAATGATCCTATAAGGGTTCCATTTTTTTTCCTTCTGAGATACAGAACCTTAAAAACACCCAAAATTGCTGGAAAACCAAATTGTTTTCCCCTAAGAATCATTCTCTTAAACTCTAGAATTTTAAGGCTATTGCCACCAAAGCATTTTGTGCTATAGGTGTTTGGCATATAGACACAAAATTTGATTCAATATGCACCATCAGGTGTGTAATGCATTTCCTTTCCAAAAACATCGTACGGATTATGCTTAGAAATTTGTGTCACGTGTCATAAACAGAAAACTTTCAGCGGAAATAGATTCTTGTTGAATGAAGTTTCTGCCAATTGTATGTTGACATTAATCGCATCAGTTTTCAAGCCAAAACTCAAAGAGGAGTAATCTGCATTCTAACGGAATATGTCGAATTGTCTAGCCTAGCGAAATCAGCTAATTACTTTTGACTCTATTCTGAAGATTATCTCAGATTTTATTTTTGGGAGACTAATTAAGAATTGTAATGAAAAGTGACTTTTTTTCAGAAATGCAAATTTTATAAATAAGACTGTGCATCCGTCTAACCTCAAATGAAAAGCAATCACATCACAAGTGCAAGAAACTAAACTGTTTCCACCCATGCATTTAACAGATACAGGTGGGTGTAAAGTATGGGTGGGCATTTATGTGAATGAAATTCTTGACGTGCAAGTACAAATTTTGACTCGACTACACACATGAAGTATGCAATGCATTTCCGTTCCAAACAGATTAATCGCATCCTACATGTAATGCAAGGAATTTAAATTGCGTCTAGTAAATAGAAAACTAGCAGCGGAAATAAGATCGCATTTAAATGAGTTTTCAGTCGAAGGTATGCTGATATTACTTACCCTTCATACGTAGTATAGGGTAAATCTTGCAATCGTTTTAAAAATCGAAAAACATTTTTTTGACGGATTTACAACGTTTTAGACACAACGTTTAGATTCCGAAAAACATATTTTTAGAAAAAAAAAATCCTTCCGTCTGTCAGTGTGTGTGTCTGTGTGTCTGTAAACGCTCTATCTCCCAAACAAATTGAGATAGAGACTTAAAGTTTGGTATGTACTTAGTATGTATAATAATGGGAAGAAGCTTATTGAATTTCAGTAACCTCGATTATCCGGAACTATTTTTTTCGGGCTCTTGAAATATTCGTTCTCATAAAAGGTATATAAAAATTTTCGAAATTGTTTATTTTAAGGAGTGAATATAGAAAACGATAAAAAAAAAACAAATTTTGCATAAAGAATGAAGTCGGTCGAATAATTAGTTGCCGAGATATGTAGAATTATATTTTCCACACTCTTCGATTTTTCGTGACCCTTATTTCATTCAAATTTCAATTGAAATATATATTTTAATTGGAAATGAGACGCTTCATCCGACGCAGTAAACTGTTAGTTAATAGGATTATCATTTTTAGAGTTATAAGAATGTTTCTGTTACACAATTCAGTAATATAGCATTTAAAGTTCATGACGTCATCAAGCCACGATTTTATTCGAATTGCAATGCATTTTATAAATAGTTTACACATGTTTTATTTTCATATTTTGTATTATGCATATCCATGATGGGGAAGAATTACGGTGCCCCCCCCCCAACGACTAGTTTTAATTGTATTAGTTTTCAAGCCAAAGACCAAACACGTCTATAATCGACAAACACTTAATATGCCATTATTTGTCAACCTGTATAGAAAAAGCAGATAATTATTTCCCCCTTGATAGTAAAGATAATCTCAGGTTTTGCTTTTAAAAAAGTCATTAAAAGTTTACGAACAAATCTTACCGCTATTGGCGGTAAAACATTTTGCGAACGAGATGCTTCACATACAAAATTTGACTTAATTACATACACATATCGGGTGTGTAATATACGCACTTCTTTTCCAAAAACATCGTACGTGTAATGATTGTTTAGGAATTTGTATAAGTATCATTAACCGAAAACTTACGGAGTTAATAGGGGCATTTTAAATGAAGTTTCAGTCGAAGGTACAATTTGATATTAATTATATCTCTTTCTAGCCAAAGCCCAAAAAGGAGTAATCAATAATCATCTAACCAAATACATCGAAATCAGCAAATTATTTTCGTCCTACCTCTTAAGATAATCAATGGTTTTATTTTTGAATAAAAAGAAAAGTGCCCAGCTAAACTGATGGCATTGAGCTCAGAGGCTATTCACACTAATTGTATATTATACTCTTATTTAAAAAAATAATGACCCTCGAAAAATAAAGAAGTCGACTATAAATTAAGGAGGGGGATAACTCCCCGTTCCCCCCTTTATTTTTAACCAATGAATCCCAAAACTAATTAGGGAAGCGCCTTCTTACGATGAACCTATATACAAAAGTTGAAGTAAATCGGATAATTCTGCATGAAATACCCATTTATCTAAATTAAGGGGGAGATTAGCCCCGTTATCCCCTTTATACTTAACCAATGAACCCCCAAAACTAATCAGGGAAGCGCCTTATCACAATGAACCTACATACAAAATTTGAATCAAATCGGATAATTCTGCATAAAAAAACCCATTTATTTAAATTAAGGGGTGATTAGGCCCCGTCCCCCCCCCTTTATATTTAACCAAAGAACCCCCAAATCTAATCAGGGAAGCGCCTTATCAGAATAAACCTATATACAAAATTTGAAGCAAATCGGACATTTCTATCAAGAGTTATCGCGTTACGTACGTACATACAGAACCTGCGGATACATTATCTCTCAGGCTTTGATAACCTGTGAGCTAAAAAGTAATCAACACATATATTTCCCGGGGCGACATACCACACGAAGTCACCAATGTTTTCATTGAAAACAATTTATTGATATGAAACGAGACTATTGATAATAATTCATTACCATGTATTTAAAAAATGATATAAAATTGACAAGCATTGCCGCGATTGGGAATTGGGAACAAACTCGATAAACACTGAAAACATGTTTTGTCAATGTCTGCCAAAAAAGCCACTTCGTCGCAATCATTGGCGGTTAGTGTGTTAAAAGTGTTACAATAAGAAGTTACTTTTTTTAGAAATGTCAATTTAATAAACAATTCTTTATTCGACTAACAAATGGAAAAATACCTAAAGCCGCGTGATGAACTTCCGCTCCAAGGCATTTTTTCGCTATTGGTGTCAAAGCATATTTGTGAATGAAATTCTTGACATACAAATTTTGTATGGATAACACACATTGGGAGGGTAATGCACTTCCTTTCCAAACAAATTAATTGCATCGTGTATGTAATCTAAGGAATTTACATCATGTTCTGTAAATACAAAAACTGCAAACGAAATAAGATAATATTAATGGCATCACATTCAAGTTAAAGGCCAGAAAAAAATTGACAAAATTTGTCAGACTGTATCAGAAAATCAATTAATCACTTTCGTCCTGATTGTGAAGATAATTTCTCGATTTGTTTTGGGAGAGAAATAAAAAGGTTAAATGAAAAGTGATTGCTTTAGAATGTAAATAAATAAATCTTTAATACGGCCAATATTTGCGTATTTGCTTAACTTCAAATTAAAAACACTAGCAACTGCAGATTTTAACTTCTTTCATAAAAAACATACAAATTGAAAAATAATATTACTAAAATATATAGAGAAGATTTAATTTTTTATTCTACTTCTAAAAATATCTCTTTCAAGCAGTTCTGGAAAGTTTCTGAGATGAGTAAAACGCTCTAAAAATACAAATGTTAAACGATTACAGAATTAAATGTGTTCTAGTTCAGAATATTTTATTCATGAATAAATTATTAATAATAAAACTATTAATAAAGATGAATGTGCAGAAAAATATTTTTCTGAACCGAAAATTTAGTTAAGGAAATTTGGCTTAAAAAAACAAACAAACAAAAACTTATGTAATAACATGAATAATACAAATACTGAAGTTATTTAATTATTTCGTTAATAAAACTTTTAATCATTCGAATGAAACTAATCATTAAAGAATAACCTGAAGCCACTTAATAGCACTGATCTCTAACAGCTATTGACTCTTTCGACATTTTACCTAAGGATAAAATCAAATCTCATTACCTTTCATTACTCTTACTACTTATTTGGATAATGAAATTAATTAACGTTAGATTGAATGTGATTTTTTAACGAATAATTTAATTGTGTATTTTCTAAGTATTTTATTCTTATTTTATTTTAAACTTCTTTTCCAATAATTTCCATTCGAACTATTCTTATCTAATAAACAATGGAGTTAAATAACGTCAGAATGAATGGGATTTTCTAATTATTGACTTTTACAACGTGTTTTTCTAATTATTTAAGTTTAGTCATAAACAGATTTTTCTTAACATCTAAGAAATATTCACGTGCTTGAAACTAAAGGTTGTTGGTCAGTGATATCTCAAATTCCTCTCGCTAATGTTAAACCCATGGGAGTGAAATGTATTCTTATTTATCGCGCATGCGCGGTAGCGTATTACTGCTTATTTTACTGTTTATTACTGTCAATTTTACGGTATAATAGTAACAGCTGGGTTGCCAGTATCATACTGTAAAATCAATATATATATATATATACAGGGTGTCCATAATTAAACGACCCTACATTAAAGTTGTCTATAGGCGAAACTATTGCTCAGAAAGTTGTGAAAATTTGTGAAGGACATAATGAAGGAATGGGAATTTGTTTAAGCCAAAAAACAATTAGTTCAAAATTTCGCCACCAAATGTCGTTTTTAATGAATTACACATTTAACATACATTTACGATCGTTTACATATTTTATTGCAACAAAACATGTTACACATGACGGCCATCATTTTCAGCTGCCATCTGGAATCGTAAGATAGCATGTTGCACAGTTGACCGCAGTGTGTTCTGGGAAATACTAAAAACATGTAGCGAAAAAAGTTTTTTTGAACATCTTTTGTTGTCTTAAAATTTGTAAACTATCGCAAATGTATGCTAAATGTGTAATTCATTTAAAACGCCATCTGGTGGCGAAATTGTGAACTAATTTTTTTTTGGCTCAAACAAATTCCCATTCCTCATTATGTCCTACACAAAATTTCACAACTTTATGACCAATAGTTTCGCCTGTAGACAACTTTAAAGTAGGGTCGTTTAATTATGGACACCCTGTATAAATATATATATATATATATATATTTTTTTTTTTTTTGCAGTGTACAAATGTGCTGTACAAATGTGCTGATTGATTTTGCAGTATGATACTGGCAACCCAGCTGTTACTATTATACCGTAAAATTGACAAATCCTCCCATTTTCATTAGCCGTAATTACATTATGTTCATGCTGCCTCCCATTGACTTATTTCAGACTTTTGATATTGGAGTGCCATGCCACACACTTTCACATTTTAGATGTAATGTCACAGCGCGTTACCCACTCCCTCTCTGTCTGTCACACTGTGTCACACATTGTGGACCTCCTACTCCTACTAAAGTCCTGTGCGGGTCGAGTATACTTAATCCGAAACCGAAAATTATATTTTATGTCAACCCGAAACCCGACCCGATCACGGCAACTCAGTGTTAAATTCAAAGATGCATTATATACAGTGTGTGCACAAAGTCTCTCTACAATTTCAAGTTTTTATTACAAACACAAAGATACTTGCATAGAAAGTTGTACAATATTAAGATTATACAATGAAGTTTTTTTTCTTTTTCTTTCTTTCTTTTTCTTTCTTTCTTTCTTTTTTTTTTTTCTTTTTTTTTTTTTTTTGCATCAATTCATAAACTTGTATATGTGCACCATTGGTTGCACGAAGCACACCAAGGCGATAATCATCGACGTTAAGAAATCGCCATTGGCACGAATTCGATATTTATCATACATGCATCGAAAATAATGCTCAAAATGATCGCCGTACGATAGCAAGTAAAACCAAATTCGTGTCATTTTCATAGTATTACGTGCCAGCAATATCGGAATCCTTCCTATTTGTACTGAAATCGTATCGGATTTATCGTCGATCATCGTCTTTGTGTCACATTACTGGCACCAAATCTCTAATTCGTCCACGTATCGGCTAAAGATTTCAGATGAACGGATAAAATCGACACAATTAGGTTAAGATTTGCTGTTATCAGAATAAAACCTCTATACTAGTATTTGACGATAGGTATATATATTTTTTTTATATCCATCTGTTAGGTCTGTGTTGCCTCTGATGCTCTTTTTCGTCCACCCCTTGCTTTATCATGATTTTTTTTTTGTGCCATTCACGTGTTTCGTGTGCTCACGTTTAATGATGCACACATAGAAGTTTATTAATTGATTGGGGAAAAAAAACTTCAATATATACTACTTGCATTTCTACAGCAACAAGGTACAGGTGGGATCAAGCGGTAAGATCCTTTGAAGGTGAAGTCGAGGTAATTTCTATAGAAGTGTTGGATCATAATATGTTAGAGGGGGAAAAGTAAGACTCCTTGAGAAGGGAGAAAAATAAGACCCCCTTGAGAGGGGAGAGAAATAAACGTAATTTGTATAGAAGGGTTGGACATCCAACGAAATTGGTAGGAAGATAATAGGAAACTGGGTATCCAGTCAGAAAAGTTTATGATATGAAAAGAAGGAGAATCGGTGTCCTCGCGTTGGCTAAGAAAGAATTTTGAATGAAAATGGGGGTTACGAATATTAAGTAGTAAGGCAAAAAAAATACGGTCCGAAAAAAGTTCAAGAGATACAGATGGATAATTTTAGCTATGATGGAGTAACAATACTTTGGAGAGTGAAGTGATTGCGGAAAGCCAAGAGTTTGGATAGTGAGAGTGCTTGAAAAAAAAGACTTGAACCTTTTAGCATGGAGTGTCCTATGACTGTTATATGGGGTAAGCAAATCTTTACCATAATCTTTGAGCTAATAATTAAAGGCATCTTTGTAACGAAGTGTTTAAAATTGATACACATTTAAATTCAAACTGAGTTGTGTAATTCTAAAATATAATAAATTGTATTTAAGTAAAATGATATTTGTAATTTCATCTATTACTTTATTAAATATATTTAAACTTATTTAAGAGTTTTATTTGAGTAAATCTTGTTGTTTACTTCTAAAGTTTGGACTACAGGAAATTGCCTGGGTTATATTCACTAACGACACGGGAAATGGAAAATAAATCAAAGGGGTTTGTGAACGGAATTTATTATCGTTAAATATAATTTATCCAAAATAGAGATTAGTTCGGATTACAATAATAGTATAGAAGAGAACTTCAAGTAATTTAAAGGTATGCAACCCAGTAGTCCAGCAATTTGTGTTTGTAATAAAAGTGTGAAATTGTAAAGAGATTTTGTGGACACTTTGTACTTCCTATTCATAACTTTTGGCGCGTATCTGAGTCATTTAAATGAATATATGAGAATGATACAGAAGACGGTTTTGTGATGGCTTCAGCATGCTAGTTTCACTTTTGTTGTGTTTGACACCAGTATTGAACTTATTTCACTACATTCATATCAGCTGTAACAAGTGGGTGATTAGCATAAACTTATATTTAAACCGAAACACTTGCCAGATGATAAAATCTAAACATATATATCAAATTGCAAACGAGAGCACAGATGTTTAGCATGCTTTGATGACTCATCATTTAACGTTATCCGGAGTATCAAAGCTTTCCATTGTATGAGGAAACAACTTGCGATAAAGAGTCTAAATATAAAAGAGAATATGAAGCTGAAAAAGAAATCAGAGCTGCATTCCATTTGGGAGGGAAAAAATGCATGTCAACAACTTCCCGAAACGTTAATCATTTTTTCACTGAGTAGCATCTCGCAATCATCGCACTATTCTATTACTGATAACTGATATTAATCGAGAATACATTTATTTAAAAAAATAAAATAAATAAAAACAGAATCAACATTTTTTAAACAGCTGGCACTAATATGAACCTATTGGAATTGGCAACCTTCCCATGTTTGGAATTTTTAATTTTATTGCTCATTTACTAAATTTTTAAAGTGTTCATAGACATCAGTAAAATGTAAAGCTTTAGACGCACAAATTAGATCGTGTATTAAACATTACTTCCATAACGCACTGATGAAATTAATCTAGATTTAAAAATAGAAACAGAAGCAAATATTTAAAAAATAAATAAATAAAACAAGTGGTCTCTGATATAATTATGGGAAATCAAGTTTTAAATTATTTTTAAAAGAGTCATTAATCCATATCTATCAAAATGGCAGACGTGCGTAATAAATGGAAAACATTTAATAGAAAACATTTAATGGAAAAACTTTTAATGGAACATTAATATTATTTAAAATGGAACATTATTAAATGGGACTATTATTAAATGGAAACATTATTTATTAGGAACATTATTTAATGGGAACATCATCTGATGGAAAATTATTTAATGGAACATTTGATGAAAAATTAAAGGGAAAACATTCAATAAAAAACTTTTAATGGATAAACATACCCATTTAATGAAAACAAACATTTAATTAAAAAACTTTTAATGGAACATTATTTAACGGAAAATATTTTAAAATGAAACATTATTTAATGGGACATTATTTAAAAATGAAACAGTATTTAAAATGGAACATTATGTTAAATGTAACGTTGTTTTAAATATAACATTATTCTAAATTAATTAAATTTTCATTATACTTTTTTTTACATTTTGAAAATATAAAAAGTTTCTGCACAGAAAAAGTCCTCATTTATTAAAGCTATTCTCATATATATTTTTTTTTATCTTTAGAATTTGGAAATTCTGCATTAATACATTATTGTGTTTTATTCTTATTGTATAGGTAATACTGATTTATACTAATATTGCTTTGTTATACCACATTTGTCCTCTTATAATTTAAATCGCATTTTCTTTACAATATTATATATATATATAGTGTGCAGCGGCCCATCTAACGTAACAAATATGCCTTTGCGGCCCGAGAGGAGAAAAAAAGTTTTAGTATGGCTCACTTAGGGAATTTAATACTAAAACAGCCCATGTACTCTAAAGTACATCTCAGCAAAATTGCAGTATCCGATCTTTATTAGAACGTGAATTAAAGCTGTTTATAAAAACACCTGTTCAGTTGAAAAATTTAAAAACTGTTCACATATGTGTCATACCGCTATCAATCATTAGACAAATATACGTGCATTGCGTCTGATATTAGCATCGTATATAACAAATTGACAGTGCTACATTCCATGACTGATTGAAAAACAATTGATCTGGATTTCATAAGAGGAGCAGAAACATGAGTTCTGTAAAACGGTGCATGGAATTAACAACAAGTTGAAACTTATGGAGATATTTTTCCTGTAATACAATTGATTTTAAGTTGACCCAGCCTCTAAAAAATATATAAATTTGTAAAAAATATCGATTTTGAAAGCACACAATCTAAAAAGCACATCTCGGCGAAATTGTAGAATATTACACATATTGGAACATATATGAACAACAGTTTGTGTTAAATCTCAGTTTATATCAAATCTACAAATGTTAGTGTTTTGTGAAATATTTACGAAATTGTTGGACCTTTCCTCCCCTCCTTGTTGAACATTATTATCAAATAGACAGATAGATAGATATACATATAGGTATAGAGAGTGCGTGTTAAAAGTAAGCTACAAATATCGTTCAGCATTATTTCAATAAATTGAACATTAACTTCGATTTTTCCATTCATGCCTATGCGTATACTAACGCATGACTTAAACCCTTTCCGGCACAGTGGTCCCACTTCGGGAACACCTAATTTTAATTCCAAACTTGTATACGGCACCAAGAATATTTTAATAAACTTTTGTTTCTACAATGAAAGCTTAAAATAAAGAGTTCTAATTTACTAAAAAAGTCGTTTGTAAATTCCGGTGTCAGTCAGTAATTTCTCATTTTACGAACAGAATTTGTCTGTGCCGGAAAGGGTTAAAGAACACTTTAAAAGTAACAAGAATATATTGTTATTGTCACTTAGAAACGGAAAAAAAAAGGGAAGAAGGATGAGAACAGAGATTATAATAAGGGCATAAATCCAAGAAAAACACTGCTGTAATTAAAGAACATATAGAAGAGAGAAAAGTAAAAGAAAAAAAAAACTAGAAGTCAAGCTAGAGAAGGATGGCTGCAGACACAAGACAGACAAGAAACAACACGTGCGAAATTATTTTTTCATTTTCTTTTAGCATTTAAGCGAAAGAACAAAAAATAAAAACTTCCTAGCTGTACAAAGAAATGAAATGAATAATGGTGTTTTATTAATAAAAAAAAACGGCCAATGTATAAATTGAGCAATGGATTTAGAAATAATTAATATATAACCTTCTTTCTGAAACAGCAACTGAGAAAAAAAATGTAGGAGTGACATATCATATATATATTCTAATACGAGCAAATCTTGTGTGTGGTTATATATATAAATATATATATATGCAAATTTTATCTTGAAAACGGCTCTAACGATTTTGACGAAATTTTATATCCTACCGTTTTGGGGCACCAGAAAACCATTGGGCTAGGTCACATGGTCGAGAAAATTCGATTAGTGGGTCATTTTGGGTCATTGTGGGTCATGGTCAAGCTAATTATATCTAAAAAACGGTTCAAACGATTTTGACGAAATTTTGTATCCGACTATTTTCGGGCACGAAAAGACTATTGGGCTGGTCACATGTTCGAGAACTTTCGATTAGTGGGTAATTTTGGGGTCAACGCAGGTCAAATTAATTTTATCTAAAAAACGGCTCTAACGATTTTGATTAAATTTTGTGTGCTACGAGTTTCGAGCAGGATAAAATCATTGGGCTAGGTCACATGTCCGAGAAAATTCGATTAGTGGGTCATTTCTGGGTCATTGTGGGTCAAGATCTAAAAAGCGGCTCAATTTACACTAAATTTTGCATCCAATGGTTTTCGGGCACGAGAAGACTGTTGGGCTAGCTCACATGTTCGAGAAAATTCAATTAGTGGGTCATTTTGGGTCATGGTCAAGCTAATTGTATCTAAAAAACGGTTCAAACGATTTTGACGAAATTTTGTATCCGACTATTTTCGGGCACGAAAAGACTATTGGGCTGGGTCACATGTTCGAGAACTTTCGATTAGTGGGTCATTTTTGGCTCAAATTAATTTTATCTAAAAAACGGCTCTAACGATTTTGATTAAATTTTGTATCCTACGAGTTTCGGGCACGCGAAAATCATTGGGCTAGGTCGCATGTTCTAGAAAATTCGATTAGTGGGTCATTTCTGGGTCATTGTGGGTCAAGATCTAAAAAGCGGCTCAATTTACACTAAATTTTGCATCCAACGGTTTTCGAGCACGAAAAGACTGTTGGGCTAGCTCACATGTTCGATAAAATTCAATTAGTGGGTCATTTTGGGTCATGGTCAAGCTAACTGTACCTAAAAAACGGTTCAAACAATTTTGACGAAATTTTGTATCCGACTATTTTCGGGCACGAAAAGACTATTGGGCTGGGTCACATGTTCGAGAACTTTCGATTAGTGGGTCATTTTTGGCTCAAATTAATTTTATCTAAAAAACGGCTCTAACGATTTTGATTAAATTTTGTATCCTACGAGTTTCGGGCACGCGAAAATCATTGGGCTAGGTCGCATGTTCTAGAAAATTCGATTAGTGGGTCATTTCTGGGTCATTGTGGGTCAAGATCTAAAAAGCGGCTCAATTTACACTAAATTTTGCATCCAACGGTTTTCGAGCACGAGAAGACTGTTGGGCTAGCTCACATGTTCGAGAAAATTCAATTAGTGGGTCATTTTGGTCATGGGTCATTATGGGTCAAGCTATTTTATCTTAAAAACGGTTCAGAGGATTTGAAATACATTTTGCACCCTACAGGTTTAGGGAACAAGAAGACTATTAAGCTAGGTCACATGTTCGAGAAATTTCTATTAGTGGGTCATTTTAGTCATGGGTCATTATGAGTCAAGCTATTTTATCTTAAAAACGGCTCAGACTATTTACACTAAATTTGGCATTCTATGGTTTTCGGGCACGAGAAGACTGTTGGGCTATGTCACATGTTCGAGAAAATTCAATTAGTTGGTCATTTTGGTCATGGGTCATGATATTTGAACTCAAATTTAATTTTGACCGAGCATAGCTCGGTCTTCCCTGCTCGTTTAATTTTATAATTCTTAGAAATAAAAACAGACAAAAAACTTCCTAGCTGTACAAAAAAAAATGAAATGAATAAAGGTGTTTTTATTAATAAAACAAACAGCTAAGGTATAAATTGAACACACACACACACACACACAATGAATTTAGAAAATTATGAAAATGATATTGTTTTGATTCTTTAATAAAATATCAATTTGTTATTTTACTTGTTTAATTTACAGTAAATTAAAGTACAGTAAATTTGTATTCATTTCATATTTTGTAATACAATAAAAAATTAATAAAGAATAAAAAAATGTCAATGTGATTTTTATTGATAAGACATTAAATTTATGAAAAGCAGCTATTTTTCAGTGTTAAGACATTAAACATGTCCGTGAGAAGAGTTGGGCAGTATCGAAAATACATGTATTTGAAATACATTTTAAAAATACAATTGTATTTTGTATTTTAGATTGATAAAACTAAAGTATTTTAGTAATGTATTTTGTAATGCTTTTTTCAAGTATTTTGTATTTTCAAAACATTCAAAGTACATTTTTACAAATTTCATACTCTTGTGTTTGAATAGTAGTTCAGAGATTCAAAACAATTGTTTTTTTAAGAGGGGGAAGAGTAAAGTATTACCAACAGTTTTTACTATCAAAACTAAACAGCGGACTTATTTCCTCTAGTAAGATGGATTCATCTATTCATATCTTTATGTGTCTACATACATCTGTAAGCGTAATATCATCCTTTTATCTTTTATTTTGCCATTTATGAAATGTCTGCACTAGACATGGGCATTATTATGTAACGGAAGTCTTTTGAGTGTCCCTGTAAACAAACTATAAATGTTGCACACTTCATTTCTAATACCAAACATGCCATAGTAAATCTCAATAATATATATCAGTCGCATGGAAATCCTAGTATTTTTATGCGAGTTAGAGCACGGACAGGCAGACAGAGAAACCAAATTCATAACTTTCCAACTTTGTTGAAAAGTGTAAAAAATAGGACTGCATTAAATATATTCAATTTTTCAAAGGGTACGCAATGCATAAAAGTTTAAGAACCAACAATTTAAATGAAAGAAAAAAAATACGCTGAAAAAAAAATTATAATGTTTAAAATTTATAAAGCGCATGGTAAGAGAGACTTGAGAGTTTACAAATACGCGAATTCAGGAAAAAAATATTTAAACGAAAGAAACCCCCTATATGTAATCATGACATATATAAATTTTTTGAAGACGTGCTACTCCATTCCCCTGCTGCTTGTAAAAATTGCTGGCATAATATTATAAAAATATTTCCATAAGCTTTAAACCAATGTATACCACGTGAATGCGCCCGTGAGTTATTTTGCGGAATCACTCGGCGTGATTGGAGTGGTCAAGATCAATAAAAATCGGACATCATCGATTCTGGCGCGCCCTGGTGACGTCACACTTGACTCACATTGACGGTGACTCAGCTGCGGACCAAAATAGACACGACACAATGTATAATAAAAACGAATATTGCATTGTATAGCCATAAAGTTATGTGAAAGGGAAATTTCAAATACTATTTTCATGGCTGTCTGAGAGCGGTTATCCATCTAAGAATAGAGAAAAGCTTTTTCCGGGGAACGTTTCATGGCATTTAGGGGTACGCTCCGTCTGCACTTAGCGGATTGAGTCAGGAGATATTGTGGGAGACGATCTTATAAGAATGGGGGGACTGGGGATTTTTGTACACTGGACTGAAAAAAAAAAAAAAAAGAGTCATGTATAGGCTTAAAAAATTTGCATTCCAGAACATTCTTAAGAATTGTATCTTTGAAGAATTGTTTGTAGAATTGTTATATGAAGTTGTTCACTTGTATTCGCTATCCCTCCCCCCCCCCCCCCTTCAAAAAAATCTTATGAATGATACTGCATTTCGATAGTTACTATACTCCCACGTTTTATCTGATTAATGCTTTTCAAATTCTTTCCCAGTGAATCATTTGGAAATAGTTTTAAAGCCTTCTATAAATAAGAAAGAATAGTCACTTTGCACAAAACTATGACGCATACTTTCTAATGCTACATATCACTTATCGTTGTTCCCATAGTAATATTAAAATGTAGCGAAGTTTTTTTTCCTCTGTATGAAAGAAATTTGGAACTGTATACACATCCTAAACCATTGAGAAATTCCATAAAATATTGTTACATCTTGCACAAAAGCTGATTGCGACTATCATAATACCATCAGTTCAGTCGTTTGATGACTTTGGTTGATCACAGAATCTGAGATGTCCTTTGAGCAAATATATACCAGTAGACTCGTCCAAGTGTTTTTCACTTTGAAATTATTTACTGATACATTTTTTCATCATTTTTAAATTAACTTCAATTTTTTTTTTAAATCAAACAGCGGGTTTTAATGAAAAGTGAGTGTTTTACGTCAAAAGGCTATTCAAAAACATTTCGAATAATCTGGCGGCGCAGCTCAGTTTTATCTCATTCATTGCTGTGTGTTTGATATGTGCATAGAAGAGAAAAAAAAAAGATGTTGACATCAGAAATAATCTATGATAATTGCATTAAATGGATTCGCATTTCTCCAGTTTACATTTTGTACGTTTTAAGAATAAAGTTACTTTTATTTTATTTTAACAACGATCTCAATAATAGGATACAAAGTATTTTAAGACAAATACTATGTTTTATATTTAGTAGAATAATTTAGTACTTGTAAAAGGGAAAATAAGCGGAAATTACGTCAATTTATTTCTATCATAATAGCAGTATTAAGTTTTATTAATTTAAATTCTATTTGGTTTTAATATTTATTTCTTTTTGCATTTAACCCTTAATTGCATAGTGATGTAAATTTCCATCACTGTTTATTTAACTTTTAATAAATAAATCAACTTCTTCGCCACCACTATATTTATATAGAAATATTAATCCAGTAAATTTCCCGTGAACTATGTTGCTGAACAAAGTTAAAAATCTGTCTTAAAATTTCTGGTGTCTAATATTTAATATATGTATAAAAAAACGCAATTGTAAAAGAAAAACTCATGCAAAGAAACGGTTAAAAATCATACGTTAAAAGGCTGCTAAGTCAAGCGAAAAAAAGTCAACCCGCACGCTCATTTTCAGCACCTTTTTAAGCATGTTTTTAGTGAATATTTTATCAGTATCCATAATGCATTTAAATAAAATTTTGAAGTTTATTATAAGAGATACTTTTGTTTTAGAGTTCAGACCAGAGTTTAATAGACGAAGAAATCGCCTAAGATTTTGATACTTTAGCCTAACTACAATAGCATTTTTGATTCAGGTTATTTCAGTGTTTAAGCAAGTAGTTCGATTACATATGTTAAACATGTGTTTTATTTATATCATTCTATTTATTTATTTATTTACTTATTGATGAAGTGTTAATTTCGTTATGGAATATTAGCCGGAAACAAACGCTGATCTATTTATATTGTTTTAAGTGAAAACAGGTTTATCTCCTGTAAACGAACTACACGAGATATAAATAAAAAATATATATCTATCGTGCTTCAAGATTATTTTAAAAAACATTAAAAAAAAATCCGTAAATTGAGATACAATTATCAAACAAATTGCATTTGAAAGTACCCTTTTTTAAAATTATTATTCAATGGTGTAAAAATTTAAATTGCGCGATGTTCAGAAGTTAAGAAAATTGGAACAAAAGAGAAATTTAATGATTAAGTCGTTGCCATCGTCATCGTCAATATGATGCCAGCGTTACTCACAAAGATGTTTTTACTTTGTTTTACTAGATTTTAATGATAGTTAAAAGGTAGCTCCAGGGCCGTGCGAAACGGGGGGCGAAGGAAGCCTTCGCCCCGGGCGCGGAAATTGAGGGCGCGCCAAATTTATACTACCAACCACGGTTTAATTTATTTATTTATTCATTTTTTGATCATCGATCATTTTCTGGGGAATTTCTTTTTCTCTCTTCAACATTCTTTTTTTTTCCTGTCGCAAAATATCACGTACTCTCCACTAAACAAATGCAATTTTCTCTTATGCTATTTAGTTGTTTGCAATTTCTGAATTAAAATTAAACCTTTTAAAGTTCCAAAATAAACTCGAAATGTTTATTAAATAGAATTTATTTCTGTTTCTGTACTTTATCAGTTTTGTGTTACCTGTCACAAAAAGAAGGGGGGGGGGCGGGGGCGCCAAATTGAAGCTTTGCCCCAGGCGCAGTTTTCTCTTCGCACGGTCCTGGGTAGCTCGACATACGCATACACGAAACTTCATCAAAATCTGACAAATCTTTCTTGTGTTCATTGTGACAATGTACTCAAAATCGATGCAAACTCCGTGAAAACGGGCCACAGGCCAAAGTTATTGATGAAAAAAAATATTTGTGGGGGAGATAGAATTTGAATTTAAAATCTTTTTTTGTATTAAGTCATAATAATCTTTTAAAAATTAGCGTGAACTCCATTTTTCAACTCTAATATATTTCTTTTTCCTTTTCCTCAAGGAAAAACATATTTAAACATTAATAAGTTATTAAACAATATAGTTCAACAGCGACATTAAAAAGTAATTATGAGAAATCGACTAACGATGACTTATTTTTTTTTTCCTACTACAAAAATAAAAAAATAAAATAAAGTATTCAATCTGGATATTCCGTTGCAAATTGATTTACCTTTGGGGAAACTGATTTAAAATTAATTACATTCTCGGATAATCTGTGCTTTTAATTTGTTTAGTCAAAAAGCGATAAGAAAAAGAAAACAATTTTTCAAGCAAAGTTTTTCACCACTGTTTAGGAAAAGTCGAAAAAAAAAAAAATTGCACTGTTCAAATGACCTTATGACACCTTAGGGTAACATCACGTTGAAGCCCTGAAATTTAAGGCTTTTTCGGTAATTGCTTTTAAAGAAATGCGGATATTATGCATATATTAAAGTAGAAAACAGTATTTTTGTTTAGTTTATATATTAGAAAATGGCGGCTTGGCAACTGGTGAGCGGGAGCACTTCGGAAAATAAAAAGAGTGTCAAAGCTGTGGACATGTTATCTCACCCTAGACTTGATATAAAACAATATAACAGAATAATAATTTTTTTAAGTCCAAAAGCTAATAAAATACGTAACTGTTTTTAAAAATATGCATTTTTAGTGAAATGGCAGCGATTGAAAGTAATATGCAAGTTTTTAACCATAAATTTCGTAACTTAATGTTACACAGAACAGCGAGATATCAAAAAATCTTCACAAAAAAATATGTGACAATTTAAAAACTTAGTATTTTTAGTCATCACAAAACTGTCTTGTATATAAATCAAATCAATTAAATTATTTACTCAAGAAATTACATCAATTTAGTAAATAGGTTTTTTTTACACAATGTATTCCGATATGCAGGATGCTAAGCGTGAAATTTCGTTCAACTCTGTGCATTTAAAACGGTGATATATACATCGCATATTTCGAAGAAATCATCAAATCTCGGCACTCCCTCTTAGATAGCCGCAACAAAACTTGACTGACAATCTATTCCTACCATAAGGATTCTAAATTTGGCGTATCGTTGAGTTCTGTGCACATAAATTTGAGATATAAACATCACATAAATCGAACAAATAAACCATCGATTTGCAGAAACCCCTCTTTGGGGGGAAATTGCCCAAAAACTAATCAGCACCAGTATAGATAAGGATAGACTTTCAGATGAAATTTCATCCTATTCTACACAGTAGTTCGTGAGTTAGAGCGCCTACAAAATTTGTGTCACATACAGACCGACACACACATAGACAGTCTCACGGACAGACATTTTCTAAAAACAGTCAAATCTTGTTCAGGACCTTCTAAAACGTATAAATCCGTCGAAAGCCGGAAGTCAAAATTTTTCACAGATCGAATAATAATTTCTTCTTTATATAGATAGAAGAAAGAAAGTAAAAAAAGAAAAAAAAAAGAAGAAGAAGAAGAAGAAAATTTTGATTGGCTGTAAATTAACGGGGATAAAGTGCGCATACCGATTTTGAAAATTCTATTCTGGAAAAAGAAAAAAACAAATTAGAAATTGTACGTTAAGCGTGACAAATGAGGTACGTTCGTACTATAACTAGTTTTACAATGTAAAAAAATCATCGTTATTATTTCAGTGAAATAAATTATATCGTTTGTTGTGAGCGAAATGTGCATGCCTTTTTTTTTTTCTTATTACGTAAGCCACGTTTACAGATGCGAAATTTTTTTCGACACCAGACAGTGCTGCAAAATTCACCATGGAGATCTTGCTTTGTGAATGATTACCTCCATGGTTAAATATTTTTATGACTCACGATGTACGAATCTCTTGTGTTTATTTACTCTAATGGATTGAGATATTGGACTGTCAACCTAATTTCAGCTGCAGTTATCTCAGAATCTATACATATTTGAATGTAACTCATCTCTCAAACAAACAATTTATTTGAACGATCTTTCTAAAAATATAACTTTTATGACAATTGTATTCGAAAAAATAATTTTGAATAAAAATGGCCTCCTGTTATATGAAAAAAGAAGTGGTCAGCCCGTATTTGTTTTCCTCGGTCACATAACTTCCTTATGTGACTGAAGAATATTTACTTATTACATAGATTACGTATGATATAGGATTTAATAGAATGAAGAAAACTTTTATTAATATCTTTTTTAAGTCTTGATTCAATTTTTATAAAATTTGAAATGACTTGACAAAATTCTGCAATGATTATATATATATATATATTAAATTTAGGTTTTGCGCTGTTATATGCGGACGGGTGAACAGACGTACGGACGTACCAGGCGACGACTATAGGTGCTACGTATTTATATAATTACAAACGTACCTAAACACGCGCTTAAAATTTTTGTTACTCTCTTTGTGGCACGTTCGTACTTCTATAGCTCCAAAATTACACTTTCACTTTCCGTATCGATTTCTAACTAATGAAATAGAATTTTCGTGCGCATAAACTGTACTTAGCGACAAAAGGGGGAAAAATTGAAATTTTGAACTAGACAAAGTGATGCCACCACTTAAAGAAGGAAAAAACTAATGAAATCCCACTTATATTAATAATGAAACGCCCGTGTTAAACCGAAGAATTATTTTTAAAAAATTTCTTTTAATTGGAAGATTTATTTTTTTTAATTTTTATTCTAGATTGTGTATAGGTATAAAAGAATATTTTAGACCACATATGAAGTCTTAATGTTTACTAGGTGTCGGTCAAAATAAAATTTAGTCGAAAACCTATTTTAAAACATTGTTTTTTATAAGTTATGTTTGTAGACTCACATGAGGTCCACGTGAAAGAGAGTTAATTGTAGTCCTGATACAAAATTTTACTTTATTTATAGAGTTTTTTTATTAATTTATTTTCATGAAATGTGTATTCATACATAATCATTTTCAAATGTAAATTCTTCTTAAAAAATGTAATTTTTAAAAATTGAAAATTTAAATTTTTTGCTTTTTTTAAACTTCGATATATAAATTTTTAATACTTTTTTCATTTTTGAGAACAGAAAATAATATTAACTTGTTTTCAAGATTTACAAAAATATATATTTTAGAAAATTAATTAATTTTTAAAACCAAGTCTTTTATTCTATTTATATATTTTCGAGTACTTTTCATTAAGAGAATCGTACTTTCAATTTTTTTTTTCTCTCAAAAATAAATGCCTCGAAGACTAATTTAAAGAATATACAATCGAGAATGCGCAAAAATTTATAACTATCTTTTAAAGAAATTTATATCTATCAATTTAAGTATAACAAATCTTGAAAAAAAAAATGCATTATGAGATAAATTAATTTAAATACTGCAAAAGGCTGCAGCAATAACAGACAGTACGATATAAAAAGCGTCATATCTCAATTTAAAAAAATTCAAAGTGAGTTACCTTGAGCAAGAAAAAATATCTCTCTTCTTAAAATTTTCATGAAAATTAAATCAATATGCAAGTCAAATTGAGTTTACCTAAAATAAAAAATAAATAAACATAAGTAACAAGTAATAATACACAATTAAAAAATTAAGACATTAAAAACAAAAATTTGAGTAACATAACATTTAAAAAGAACTTTTAAAATTTAAACTACAGGTATAAAACAATACAATGAAGACGCTTGCTCGCGTTTGTTTTTTATAAATATTTTAACTTCTAGGAGTAACTAATCGCATTGTGTTAACTAGTCATTTTTAAAAGTTTTAAATATCAAAATGTTAGATTTTGTAAGATTTTATCAATCAGTAATTTTTTCTGTAATTACACTTTTCTAGATTTTTATGTATATGATCAATTTTAATAAGGCTTAAACAATTCCCGTGATTTTAGTTGTATTTTAAACTATCAAGCTCCAATCCTGCCTTTTATTTTCTTTGACAAATCTTTCTGGAGAGTTCCTCCACGTGTCTGTATTTTTAAACATAAAATGTAACCTATTATACAAAAACAGTAACTTCATAATTTCCTACAACGCTAATAAAGTACATTTATATTTTCTTTCAAAATGTAAAATAAAATAAAAATAAAAATAAAAATAAATAAATAAATAGCATTCTGAATACAAGCAATCTTTCTTTTTTTATGCAAAACATTAAAGTACGCATACAAAATTTTATTTATGCAATTATAGTGGTACATAATATATATATATATATATATATATATGTATATTCAATCTTGTTTCAACGATTGTTCGGGCAGGATATGACATGATTTTTGACATTAAGCTGGTGTCATATACAGAAAACAATCGTTCTATGCTTATAAATGTAATTTCGTTGCTCTTGAACAAGTGAATTACATTATAAGCTTTCATTTGTGTTTATACTCTTGTTGTTTTTAATTTTCCTTTTTTTTTTCATTTGAATTAATAATGTTACATTTATTAGGACTACATTATTTAATTTGTAATTTGACACGGCTCTTTGGTATTGCGATTTCATTGTGTATGGTCAGTTTCTTATATATATATATATATAACGTCCCAAACGATCAATTAAGAAGAATCCCACTTCAATAATTTTATCCGTTTAATATGTGAAGCTACAATGGAAAAATATAATAATAATAATAATATGAAATTTCGAAATGCAGTGAACTCCCGTACACGATGTAAACATGTGAGTGGTATAAAAATAATAAGTTGCTTTGAATAAATTTAATTAAGTTTTTTTTGTTGAAGTAGCTTACAAAGAAGAAGTAGCTTACCTTTTGTAGAAATAGCTGACAAACTTTATGGTAAAACTAGTCGTTGGGGGCCACCGTAATACTTATTCATAATGGATATGCATAATATAAAATATGAAAATAAAACATGTGTAAACTATTTATAAAATGCATTGCAATTCGAATGAAATCGTGGCTTGACGACGTCCTAAACTTTAAATGCTCTATTACTGAATTGCGTAAAAGAAACAACCTTATAACACAAAAATTGATAATCCTATTAACTAACGGTTTATTGTGTCGGATTAAGCGTCTCATTTCCAATTAAAATATATCTTTGAATTGAAATTTGAATGAAATACAGGGTCATGAAAAATCGAAGACTGTGGAAATACGATTACAAATATCTCGGCAACTCATTATCCGATCAACTTCATTCTTTATGCAAAATTTGTTTTTTTATTGTCTTTTATATTCACCCCTTAAAATAAACAATTTCGAAAATTTTTATATACCTTTTATCAGAACGAAAAAAAATTGTTCCGTGTAATCGAGGTTACTGAAATTCAATAAGCTTTTTCCCATTATTATATACTAAGTACATACCAAATTTAAAGTCTCTATCTCAATTTGTTCGGGAGATAGAGCGTTTAAAGACACACAGACAGACGGACGACAAAATTTTTTTTCTAAAAATATGTTTTTCGGAATCTCCAGTGTCTGAAACGAGTTAATCCGTCAATTTTTTTTTCTATTTTTAAAACGATTACAAGACTTACCCTATACTACGTATGATGAGTAAGTAATAAATTTTATGTCAAAATTTCTTTAATTGGCTTTAATGTCCCGTCTAAAAAAAATCCATCATCTTCAGATATCGGATCTAAATTCTGCTTGCTGATACATGATATAATTAATAGTTTATTCGATTCTGTACTGTATCGTCATCGTAATAGTAATGTTAATACGAAATCTTAGAAGAATAATAAAACATTCATAGCTTTAAAATAAATAATCAATCGTTGAACCTAGAGCTCTTCCGATTTAGTTAAAGTATAAAATAAGTATTAGAATCGATGCGAGGGAAGCCTTACTATGTACGCTAAATCAAGGTTATTGCTCTTATTTGACAATGCAGAATTTGCACATGTCAATATAAGTAAACAAAACACGATGCTTAAAGTTATGAGTTTTGAAAAGGTAAACAATACACGAAGGGATGTTTACCTTTTTTGAGTCCTGGTAAAGTCGGGTTACAGATACCCGACCGGATGGAGGATTTTAATCTGAGCAGTTTTGATTAATATTACCCTGTATAACACGTTTCATTGCGCAGCTCGGATTTTCTCCTTTCTCGACTTTTTTAAGGTGGAAAAGGCGAGATCCTCTCCCTGTAAAACTGGTTTCACTGGCGGGTGTCGACTTGGTAGATAGGGGCTGTACATATATAACGTTAACAACATTTTGGTACTTTCAGACCCCTTCCCCCCCTTACGATATCATACGTTATTATTCCTTGACCCCCCCCCCCCCCTTAATGATATCGTTATCCATTTCTAAATTCTTATTTTTACTTTTTTTTCGTTTGCAGTGATATACTGATATGGTAATACATTTATTATTCGCATACTTTACGGATACAGATGAAGAGAATAAGTCAATAAAATATTACTATTATACATATGAAATAACTTTATATCAAATGACATTTAAAAGTGGTAGTTGCTATTTAAAAGTATTTAATAATAGCTTAATGTCACATAATTAATGCATTCAACAGTAATGTTGTCTTTCTGCATGCGCCTCCTTCACGGAGAAGGTGAAATCGGAACTTCTTATCAATAAAACAAGTGGACAACATACTTTTTCTTTCTTTACTAAACTAGTAAACACAACAAGTATCATTTCAAACATATTTCGCACCTGGTTTCTCCAACAGCGAATTATATGCGCATATGGCATAAGAACAGGAATGCCACATTTTAGAATGAATTGATTTTATAATCATTTAATGGCTTTAATAATAACTTTATATTTTCATAAAAATAGATAAGACTTAAAATAAATAAATAAATAAATAACAAGTTATTTCGATGTAAAAAAAAAAAAGTTGGATAAAAAATTATAACGATATCAAAAGACAATCCCCCCCCCTTCCCCAACAGATATCTAACCATATCAAGTGCCAAACCCCTCCCCACTCCCCCCCTAAAGTGATAACGTTATATATGTACAGCCCCATTATTTAGCGATACTAGGGAATCCAATGCAGGTTTTCCAGGTTACAGAATATAGGTGACGTCCCCCGTCCCCACCCCCTTTTAGGTAGATTTCGTTCTTTTTTTTTTTAATTGAAAACTAACAGATTTTTTTAGATTTAATACATATATTGTTTAGACTGCCCACTAACACCACCAAAAAACATTTTTATATGAAAAATATCAATAATGTTATTCAAATAAAGTTTAAAAATGTATTAAAAGTGATACTTTTTTATTAGCCGCATTCCAGAAGTTAATACCCGAAGAAATTGACAAATATTTCGCTACTCACAGCAATCTTTTCGATTTACATGATTTCAGTCTTATAAGCGCGTAGTTCGATTACTTGTCTGTTAAATTTATGTTTCAACATTATTCTATTATTGTATTTATTTATTTATCAAGTTTTAATTCCGTTATGGAATATTAGGCAGAAACAAATACTGAACAATTTATATTGTTTTAAGTGCAAACGGGTTAATCATTCGTTTAATCGACCTGCACGCAATCGAGATAGATTTTTTTTTTTTTTAAATCATTCTTAATTTTTTTTTTTTTTTAAGCCATAAAAATTGAGATACAGTTTTAAAACAAATTACATTTGAAAGAATATTTTTTCCCTATAGATAACCTGTTATGGAGTCACATCTAAAATATGAAAATAATCATGTTTCATGTAATGTAGCATAATTACTTCATAATATTGTCCATAAAGAAGATTAATTGTATGCCATACCTGTGATAAATAATATCGAAGACTGGTGTGAAAATCTGTGAACTCAATATTGTGGGTAATAAAAATGTCAAAATGTTTTTAAAAGTTTATTTTAATTTATTACACATTCCTAAAAGATTTAATTAAAGTAAATTGCAACACTGTCGAAATTAGTTCTAAATTAAACATTGCACTAACTGTGACGTTACAACAGGGAAGACGGTTTCATATGGGTGTGAAACCTGTGATAACAAGGGGGTGTTAAAAAAGGAGGTCTAATTAATAGATGATCCTTTATTGTAGTTATAATAAAAGTAAATCACGCTTGCAATAAAAATTACTATACATTTAAAATTTTAAAATGTGTGTTCAGAAAAAAAAAATCTCGATTACACAAAGACTTATACATTTAAAAGAGGAATCTTTCATTATCAGACTCTTATAATTTTTGGTAATAATGTTTTTTCAACAAACAAAAATAATACTAAAATAATAACTCTATCGCTAATTACATAAATATTTTTTTCATTTAATGAGGTATTTATGAACTTATTTTAGGTTCTCTATTAAATTACTACACAGTGATAAAGGGGAACAAGTTGGAAATTGGACGTCAAACGTGACAAATGAGGTGCGTTCGTACTGTTATTATTTCAGTGAGATGAATTATATCGTCCGTTATTATGATATGATTCATTTCCGTAATAAAATAAGTACATTTTAATTTGGCAACATTTTATCTTTTGTTGACATTTACTGAAAATTCCAATGGTAAACTTAAGCCTAGGTTTGAAAATTTCGGAACTTGAAATCCACATTTAAACTCTTTTTCCATTTAATATCTATTTCTCCAGAAACATTTATCCAAAAAACTGCCGGTAGATTAGAGGATTGAACAATTTTAGTTTACAAATTCGGTTTTTAAATTCAGTAATACGGAAATAATATGACTCCATCTTAAATAGGACGTAATCACCATTGCAACGTAGTATCATTACCCATCATGGGATATCATTTAATTATTTGTGTATGATAGGATTTAATAGAATGACCAATGTGACTATAACTTAGTCAAAGATGTTATAAATGTCACATATAACTACACTGCAAAAAATAATTGTTGATTTTACAGTATAAAACTGGCAACCCAGCTGCCAGTATTATACCGTAAAATTAACAGTATTAAACAGTAAAATAAGCAGT
This sequence comes from Maratus michaelseni, assembly GCA_963931845.1. Lineage (NCBI taxonomy): Eukaryota > Metazoa > Arthropoda > Arachnida > Araneae > Salticidae > Maratus > Maratus michaelseni. The sequence goes on from OZ007595.1 coordinate 125,396,973, forward strand.
AATACGCTGCCGCGCAAGCAGTAATACGCTACCGCGCATCAACAATTATTTAGCATATTACTGCTTGCGCGGCAGCGTATTACTGCTTATTTTACTGTTTAATACTGTTAATTTTACGGTATAATACTGGCAGCTGGGATGCCAGTTTTATACTGTAAAATCAACAATTATTTTTTGCAGTGTATAACGTCATACATGTCAGATAACTTGGCAATACATCTCGGTCGCTTGACGGTTAATCCTCGGAAACTGCTATAACAAGGAAGTACCGATTTTTCAATTATTCAAATTAATAAATTTTTTCATTAATATCTTTTTTAACTTTTGATTCGAGTTTCACAAAATTTGAAATGACTCGACAAAATTCTGCAACGATTATATATATTAAATTTCAAACCATTCGGTTGGGTAGTTTTTGCGCTGTTATATGCGGACAGACGCAGACGGACAGACAGGCGAACAGACCAGACAACAACTACAGGGGCTACGTATTTATATAATTACGAAACGAACCTAAAAAAGGAGTGCAGCTGACTCAACTAATATGTAAAATACATTTAAAATGATTCTTCCACAATCGGAGAGTCCTATAATCTTTACTAATTATGCTTCTTAAATAATAATAATAATAATAATAATAATAATAATAATAATAATAATAGCTACTCAATCATTAGCAACAAATTTTATTAACATAAGGAAAGGATTCTAATTTTATAAATTCGAAACCAACGTTTATAAAAAAAAATAACATTTAATATATTCGAATTATTTTATGCGGAAGCGAACCTTAAGCGCATTAACTCGGCGAGACAGAGAGAGATGGGAGAGGGGGGGGGGGAAACTCAGGTGTGAAGAATTGATACATTAATCTGTTTTGATAGCTTTGATGTGTAATAATATAATAAAGCCTAACAGAAAAATATTTATAATTAAGAAGCAAAAAGAATTAAAAATCATCTTTCACGGCAAGAATAAATTTTACTTGAAAGATATATATATATATATATATATATATATATATATCAGAGGGAAAACAAATTCTTTAAATTTCCATATCCGCAGGAGGGCAATGGCCCGCTCCTTGCCTGCGCCCATGTTTATAACCATTTAAGACAACTTTAATTGTATTTACACGGCGAGAGAGAAAGTCGGGTGTGAAGAATTAATATGTTAATCCGTCTCTTAAAAAAAAAATATTTCATTCCTATTTATGCGATTAAATCATCGCTGATGTTATTGACACCTTTGATCTGTAACAACATAATCTTCTAAGAGAGAAAGGTGAGAAAATGCTATCATGAGAAAAAAATAAAAGTGACCCAGACCACAGTGTAAATCCGATTCTTCCAAACCTTACGATCGCCAAACTTGGGAAGCTCCAAAAGTTCAGAAACACGTTCTACGCGAGAGGAACAGGTAGAGAGCACGGAGAGAAGTTGCATCTTCTGAAGAAGATCGATCCGGTGAATGACCGAGTGAGCGGCAGACGACTATTGATCGGCTGCACCATCCCTCCAAAGGTCAGGCGGCGTCTCGCACTGCCAACCCGAAATTGGGCTAGCAGTCCTTCGAAAAAGGATTGAATGTGGAGCATGGGGTGGTGGAGTGACCGGAAACGTTCGATTAGTAAGGCAGTGATGGTTTAGATTGGAATGGATGTTCGTGAAATGGAAGCTTAATGAGAGAATTTTTTAGTATCGCGTCACTGGATTTCAGAAGCTCGCATTTGCCCATCGGCGTGGCTGTGAAATATCAGTTAGTGTAACCATTTTTCTTTAAATGATTGACGTGGATAAATTATATCATCTGTAAACAGGACTAGCATCACTTGAAAATGAGAGCAAAGAAATTTTTGGGACTCTAAATTTTTTTTTGCAAAGGCATTTTTAAAGTCTTGTTTGTAGGAAGGATGGTATATGTAAGAGCGAGAACCGGGTGTGGACTTTTTACTCCTTGATGCACCTTTTTGCAACGGCTTAAAAAGAGGGTCTTCTGCTTTCATTCGTGGTCTTTGCGTATGCTTTGGTACATAGCACACGCTTCACCCCCTCCGACCCTTACCGCAGGACCTGTTTGTGAATACCATGTGAAATCGTGAAACATTTTCATATTAAGGCATCTTTGCTTCTATTTTAAATCATATTTTAATTATGATTTAACTGTCATTCCTCTTGAAGATACTACTCTTGGAGGAGTTTCCACATGTAAATTAACTTTTAAAAGTTATCAAAATGTACTATATAATGATGCACGCCCGTGGAATGAAATTTCGCTAATGATACCTAGGAACAAACTAAGCCAAGGAATCTTTAAAAAAAGAAAAAGCACTAATTTTGTTACTGAAAAGATTCCGTGTTGTTATAGAAGAATTCTTTCCAACAAGGTTACGGCCGCAACACCACGAATCTACTGTCCACGATTGATCTGGAGGCACGGCAGTGCCTCCGCCAAGTCGAGAGAGGACAGCCGTAAGCATACTTTTCTGGAAGCAACTCGGGGCACTTTTGACCCCCCCCATATCAGTGGCGCAGCCAGAATTCGGTTCTAGGGGGGGTTTTGAGTTTATAATAAAGATAGTCGCCGGTTATATGAATCATCGGTTAATGGAATCAGTCTTTTAAATGAATGAAATCATAATGCTTTTCGCCGCAATTACGTTGGTTATGATTCATTTAAACAGCGTTTACAATATTAGAGTTACAAACTATAAAATGCACCAATGAAATAACACAAAACTAGGTTAGATTTATTTATAAAGTGTTTAAAAATGATGAGGGGAAAACTTAAAGATGGAAGAGCACAGTACAGCAAATAATTTTTACATAGAAAATAATAGAGTTGGAATCCATTTGTTCAATCAAAAATACACAAGGTTTCATTACAAGAGAATCACGAATTCTTATCCCTAACGTTAATAATAATGAAGCAATTTTAACAAAATTTTCAATAGACTTACTTACCTTGCTTTTTGCCAAATGTAACAAGTCATTTAAAACTTTTAGGGCTAGAGTCTTGAAATTTTATATGGATGTTACTTAAAAGACGTAAATGCTCCCCAGAATTTATTTTTTCAATTCGAAATTTAAAAGAATGTAAGAGTAAGAAGCATTCTAAAATTGCGATTTATGTGACACAATTGGTATGAAAACTTGAAATTTGGCATGATGATTACTTTTATGTAGTAAATGCTTCCTTATAACATTTTTAAAAACATTTAAAAATTTAAAAGGACGAAATGAGCTGAAAACTTTCTAAAAGTGTTCTAAATTATGATTTAGCTGAAACTGTTACTGTTAGAAACTTGAAATTTAGTATAGATATTACTTTTAAGATGGAAATGCTTGGCATAAAGAATTTATTATAAATCGGAAATTTAAAGGTGTGAAACAGCTGAAAGTATTCTAAATTACGATTTATTTAGACCTCACGTCATATCGGGCCTTTCGAAGACGATCTTTTTTCTATGCTAAAAGTAACTAATCTATTAAAAGCGTCTTGGAAGATCAAAATTACAGCGCCTACAAAAATTCGGAAACGCTCTGATGAAGAAAAGATCTGATTTTAAAAAATCGGAGAATTTTTCGATGACAATGCAAAAAGAAAGTTGGGCATTTTGGCATGGGTATGCTCGGCGTCGGTTCATGTTTTCAGTATTAAATGTGACTTAGTCTTTTTTGACGTGACTGTGTTCTCTTCGACTTTAGTCAAAGACTGAGACTTTTTTCAAGGAATTTTAAAGAGGGGTTGGATACAGTTATATTTACAAGCGAATAAAATTTCAGAGAGTTCGGACAGTAACTTTTTTGTTTGTTATTTTAAAGGACACGTCGCAAAAAAAAAAAAAAGTCGCGAGAAGAAAGCATTTTTTTTACAGCTAGATATCAATATTTTTCCACGGTCTGCAAAACCATTATATTTATAACCATGGCTTTACAAATTTGATAAATTCTGGTAGCCAGTAAAAAATTCTAGTTACCAGTAAAAAAATATAACCTGCTCCCCTCCGAAGTCACTAATTTTCAAAAGCACAAAAGTTTTTTATCAATTAATTGAGAAAAATAATAAGCCTATTGTAGGATTATTAGTTACATAGTTTAGAACAGCTACATCATTTAAAAAGATGGTATAAACAAAGTTTTCTAATGAAATTTATCAAAATTATTTATCTATGAAAAAAAATGTAAAGGCTGCATTAACCGGTATGTTCAGGAAATGCTGATTGCCGAAGGTTTCAAATGTCTGGATAAGTGAGTGCTGCAAAATCTATATCTGATGAGGGGGGCATGGATGAAACAGTAAAGCAGGAAAACAATTTCTGCCTATTTTCGTGTCGAAGTCAGTTAAATAATTATTTTTTATTAATTTAAAATTTGCATTTGTTAAACTTATTTTTACCTAATTAAAAATGCCGAAAATGAGAAAAAATGCCATTTATGGTCATTTCTCAGGACAATTTTTGTACAAAAAATTATAATAATAAAAAAAAAAAATCGGGTTAAATAACTTGGTGGCTAGATAGAAAAACTAGGTCACCAGTGGCGACCTGGCGACTGCATTTGTCAAGACCTGTTTATAACTGATGAAAAATTTCTAGAATTCAGACAACTGGGGTTATTTTTTTTAAAACTATGAAACGAGAGACCCTTACGAGGAAAAGAAACAAACAAACAAACAAACAAAAAACCAACCAAACAAGGTGTCTTTTAAAAATGCTTTTCTGTCAAATAATCAATATTTTTTAGTGAAAATTTCATTTAAAAATATAAAATTGATATAAGATATATAATCATACAAATTTGAGGTAATTATCATGAGCCCAGGCACCGCCGGACGGGTCAGCTAGTATAATTTTAATGACATGCAGATAGCATTCGTTAAAATGTAATAAATGTAAATCAATGCATAACTAATATATTGCTGATCAATTTAAATTAATGCATGGTTAGCGTAAAATTGTGTGTAATTATAGATAGTATTTTTCTAAAAAAAAAATGCATTTAACGCACATTTAACGCCCTTTTTTTTTTTTAAATCCATACTCACAGGCAGGGCTTAAATTCTAGGAAAAAAGAGTACCGGAGCTCATACATATACGCTATAAGCAAGAACCCGAAGGCTCTCATCCTGTGAAGGAACATACCGGAGACTTGAGGCTTCCATGGAAAAAAATATTTTATTTGAAGAAAGATAATTGAAAAAATGAGGCGGTCCCCCAGCACTCAGAACGTCTATATCTTCACATCGTGAAAACTCAAAATCGAATGCCTTTTTTTGAGATGCTACAAATTTATCCGCGTCGACCCATAGGGTACAGAAGAAAATTCGTTAGGGAGAAACACATTCTAATTTTTTTGAACGCAAACCGCCAAACCAGATTACCATATCAGCATCTTTATAACAACAGAAAAAGTAACTGTCCGAACTTAACATTTGCAGGAATTTTAGCATGCAGATATATCGAGAAATAGACGTTGCATTTTATCTTTCTTTATTTATTCTGTGATCCAAAATGTATGCATTAGGAAGGCACGCAGATGCCAAACTGAAAATGATTTCATTTCTCATATGAAAACCGCCAACACATACGAAAGAAAGAATTTAGACATGTACATTAATTGAAAAAGGATCACTTCAAGCTGCGATAAAAGAGTTTAAGAATTATTGAATTTTAAATAGAAAGGAAAGAGATTTACTTTTCACAGAAGCGCGATAGAATTAAAAATAGCTAAAAGGGGAACCACAACTAATTTATAAAATTTTAACGATAAATATACGAATCTCCATCATAAGCAAGACGTCGTTGCTACATTACCAACAAATGAAATATAGTCTTTAAATTTGTGTACAGAGCCCCTACGAAACAAATGATTCAAAAGAAACACCGATTGCAAAAATCTGCTCATAAACGAAAAATAGCTTTTTATAACTTTAAGTACTTTTTTTAAATTCTTATTTTTGCAAAGATTTTTTTCCTGGGTACGCACATAGCTTGGTATTAGATATAACTGAGAGCAAAAAAGCTTGAAACTGAGAGAGACTTACAAAGTGTATGTTTTTTTTTCTCTGGAATTCGATGATCTGTTATTGTTTCGAACGTGGAACAAAGACAGAAATGCAATTAAGAAACAGACCACTGTATACTATATAACTCAAAGCGTCTGTGTAAGAGTATATGACCCATCTTTTACTATAAGACGTCTCGACAAAGTGACGCAGTCCAAAAATCAAGTTTTGACATAACCTATGCGTGTAATATGCGCTTTCACAGTTTTAAGTAGAATTTTCGCCGTTTAATTGAATCGCATTGTTGAATAGAATTTGATTTAAGAAAGCGGTGGATTCTGTAAAGGCGGAAAGGCCAAAAAACTTAATTTTAACTTTAGTAGTTTTGATTCATATAAGCGGCAATTATAGTAATTTTTTTAGCTCTGGGGGGTGTTTTAACCCCCAAACCCCCCCCTTGGCTGCGCCACTGCCCCATATCTCCGCGCTGGAGTATCCCAAAAATTTTAAACTTCAATTATAGAGAGTATTTGGCCCACAGGACCAAAATTTAAAATTACAACTTTCTGTCTTTTCTAGTTCAGGCGATATATGAACTCAAACATTCGATTTTTTGTCACTTCTTACTCACTCGTTCACGCGTCATCAAAAAGATTGGGTAGATCCCGTAGCTCCAGAAACTTGACATTTGGAAAAAAGGTAGTGTTTAGGATACAAAGAAAGGAAAAATTATAAAATCCAGAAAATTCGAAAAAAAAACATTCGAAAATTCAACAAATTCCATCAAAATTGAAAATTGAAAATAATACGATCTTGTAGTCTTGGAAACTTAAGATTTGGTGTGAAGGTAGTGTTTAACATCCAGAAAAAGAAAACATCAAAAACACCAAAAAAATCGAAAGCAAAATTGAAAAAATCGAAGAAATTGAAAAAAATCGAAAATTTGAAGACAATCCGATTTTGTTGCGCTAGAAAATTCAAATTAGGAATAAAGGTAGTATTTAGGATACAGAAAAAGGAAAATTTAAAAAATCCAGAAAATTCGAAAAAAAAATAAAAAAATTCGTAAAAAATTGAAAAAATGAAAATAATTTGATACGATAACGCTCGTATTTATAAATTAATTTGGATGAAACTAATTGTGTGTATTAAGCTCACCAATGCCTCGACCGAGTTCGTTGGCCAGCTTGGTCCGCCATCTTGTTTCAAGATGGCGGCCACGGAAAATTTTAAAACTAAAATAAATATACAAAAAGTTAAAAAATCAAGTTTATTTTTTAATTAGGTGTTAGGACTTGATACAAGGATTCCAGAGCATTTTTTGTTTTACCTCTATCTTAAAAATTGGCTGAGATAGAGCAGTTTGAAATTCTAGGGTGGCTGACATTTTGAAACAAAACAGCACATTACAAAAAACCAACGATAAATTTATGGTCAATAATGGTCAAGCAGGTGCAATCCCGAATGAATACTCCGTGTTATTATAACTGTAACTTTGACTTCGAAATTTTGATACGTTGCATTTTCTATTTGTTGATATTTTTGAACTATGATTTACACTAAGTGAAATGTTGTTGTCGAAGAGGGATTTTCCATGTAAATCCGAAACGTCCAATTTTAATATGTTTTTAATGTTTTATGAAAGTGTATTGTAATGTCTGTAATTTTAATGATTTTAATATAAATTTATAAGTTTTAGTGAACACGATTTCTCGCAAATTATTTTCTTTCATTGTTGTAATCATTTTCCCAATCATACGCATAAAACTATATATTCATATCCATTAGCGCCAAATTCTCGCCAAACTTGGCGACAATTGGCGAAATCTCGCCAAATTTGGCGACAAAAATAAGTCTTCATAAATGAAGCCAACTTGACGACAATTGGCGAAATCTCGCCAAATTTGGCGATAAAAATAAGTCTTCATAAATGAAGCCAACTTGGCTATAGCTCAATAATTTGGCGAATTTCTTATTCAAATTCAGTGTAAACGAATCTTTTGTAAACGGTTTCTTTGCATTTTAACTTGCTGTTTTCGAGTAACATTAGCTAAAATTTTAAAATGAAGATATAGGAAAGCTACCTTTTCCTGCCGGTACAGGCCGGAGGACTTTTTTATGAGTTGTCGGATGCAATCTATGTTTTGCATTAAATAAAGTAAAACATTGAAAAACAAATCCCACAGGATGGGGATAGTTTGTTTTAGATCTGGAGGCACGGCAGTCCCTCCGCCAAGTCGAGACAGGACAGCCGTAAGCATACTTTTCTGGAAGCAACTCAATGCACTTTTGACCCCCTCATATCTCCGCGCTGGAGTATCCCAAAAATTTGAAACTTCGTTTTTCTAGAGTATTTGGCACACAGGACCAAAATTTAAAATTAAAACTTTCTATCTTTTCTAGTTCAGACGATATATTAACTCAAACATTCGATTTTTTGTCACTCGCTCACTCACTCGTTCACGCGTCATCAAAAGGATTAGGTAGATCCCGTAGCCCTAGAAACTTGACATTTGGAAAAAAGGTAGTGTCTAGGATACAAAGAAAGGAAAAATTATAAAATCCGGAAAATTCGAAAAAAAAAACATTCGAAAATTCAACAAATTCCATCAAAATTGAAAATTGAAAATAATACGATCTTGTAGTCTTAGGAACTTAAGATTCGGTGTGAAGGTAGTGTTTATCATCCAGAAAAAGAAAACATCAAAAACACCAAAAAAATCGAAAGCAAAATTGAAAAAATCGAAAATCGAAAAAAATCGAAAAATTTCAAATAATCCGATTTTGTTGCGCTAGAAACTTGGAATTCGGAATAAAGGTAGTATTTAGGATGCAAAATAAGGAAAAATTAAAAATTCCGGAAAATTCGAAAAAAAATTCAAAAATTCGAAAAAAAATCGAAAAAATTAAAATAATTTGATCTTTTAGCCTTAGAAACTTAAAATTCGCAGTAAAGATAGTGTTTAGGATTCAGAATAAGTTAAAATAAAAAACCAAATAAAATTCGAAAATAAAACAAAAAAATCGAAAAAATCGGAAAAATCGAAAAATAAGGAAAATTTGAAAATAATTCGATTTCATAGCGCTAGAAACTTGAAATTTGGAATAAAGGTAATATTTAAGATACTAAATAAGGAAAAATTCAAAAATATGGATAATTCAAAAATACCCATAAATTAGTGCAGACGATATATGAACTCAAAGTTTCGATTTTTTGTCACTCACACACTCACTCACTCTCGCGTCATCAAAAAGATTGGGTATATCCCACAGCCACAGAAACTGAAAATTTGGAATAAAGCTAGCATTTCGGATACAAAGAAAGGATAAAATATAAAATCCGGAAAATTAAAAAAAAAAACATTCGAAAATTCAAAAAAATCGAACAAAATTGAAATTTGAAAATAACACGATCTTGTAGTCTTACAAACTTAAAATTTGGTGTGAAGGTAGTGTTTAGAATTCAGAAAAAGAAAACATCAAAAACACACAAAAAAAATTGAAAATAAAATCGAAAAATCGAAAAAAATCGAAAAATTTCAAATAATCCAATTTTGTTGCGCTAGAAACTTGGAATTCGGAATAAAGGTAGTATTTAGGATGCAAAATAAGGAAAAATTAAAAAATCCAGAAAACTCGAAAAAAAATCAAAAATTCGAAAAATTCGAAAAAATTTGAAAAAATTTTAAATAATTTGATCCCTTAGAAACTTAAAATTCGCGGTAAAGATAGTGTTTGGGATTCAGAATAAGTTAAAATAAAAACGCAATAAAATTCGAAAACAAAATAAAAAAATCGAAAAAGATCGGAAATTTTAAAATAATTCGATTTTGTAGGTCTAGAAACTTAAAATTTGTAATAACGGATACAAAATAAGAAAAAATTATAAAATCCAGAAAATTATAAAAAAAAAATGCGAAAAAATCAAAAATTGAAAATATTTTTATCTTGTAGTCTTAGAAACTTAAAACTTGGTGTAAAGGTAGTATTTACTATTCAATAAAAGGAACAATTAAAAAATTCGAAAATAAAATCGAAAAATTGAAATATGTTTAAGAAATCGAAAATTCGAAAACAATTTGATTTTGTACTGCTAGAAACATTAGTTATAAGATAATTGTCCTATTAACTAGTACAACGCCCCTAATTGTTTTATGTTATTTCCCCCGGATTATGGTTTTCTTTTCTTTCGTTTACGAATTTCGTTATAGAAAAGTTCCGCTATAGACTGGCTACGATATAGACGATTTCTTTATAGACAGGTTTGTTTTCTTTCACATGTTGTACTCTATTTACTTCACATATGAAATATGGATTGTTAAATGATGTTAGCCCCACAAAAATTTTCACGGCTCTCCCTACCCTCCCGACATTACTGGCTGGTTATGGCTTGATGGTCCTTTCTAAATAAAATCATGGTGACTCGAAGATTCACTTGATTTATCTCTAAATTGAACCTAAATGATCCTAAGAAGACGGATCAAATAATTACTATATTAGCATGACAATCAGGTAACTTAGAATTAAAATCGAAAAATCAATAAATTCATAAAAAGTCGAAAATTTGAAAATAATTCGATTTTGTAGTCCTAGAAGATTGACATTTGGCAGAAAGGCAGGGTTTTGTACACAAAGTAAGGAAAAATTAAAAAATCCGTAAATAATAAAAAAAAGTCTAAAAAAAACGAAAAAAAAAACCATCGAAAAAAGGAATATAGTTTGATTTATTGGAAATTTCCGGAAATTTTAATTTTGGCTTTCTTTTTATACTAAAAAGTTCTTTTATGTTAAATATCAAGTATCTAGGGCTGCGAGTTATATCTGAGATGCATAGCGCCTATCCTGGAAGCAATTGAGAGTACTTTTGACACTCCCCCTCCCATAATTTAGTGCTTGCCTAGGAACCTGAAATCTCTTTTTATCTACAGTACTTTGCAAACGAAACTAAAGCTTCAATTTTTTGATACCTGTAAATAATAGGGACAGAGTGTGGGCTTAGCGAAAATCAGTGGATGATCTCCAAAAAGAACCCAAAATCAAGAAAAGGAGGGTTACTTACAAAAAGAAGTGAAATCTCATCAAAAAGTCACCTGTAAAAAATGCAGCCAAGTCTCGTAACTCATTTACCGTAAAAAGTACTGAGATCGTATAAAGCCAAGTTTAACTATCTTATTAACTCTGAAATTTTCATTCACAAAATCACTCCTAGTCTCTACATCTTTAGTTAATTATTATTTTGTGACTTGGCAATTACGCAGCACAGGGAAGTTATTACACCTTACTATGTTATGGGATGGGATGGGATAATTTAACTAAGGCAAATTATATACGCACAGGGAAGTTATTACACCTTAATATGTTATAGTATTATTTGATTAAGACTAACTATATACATCACATTCTCGTGCTAAGTAATTGCCAAGTCACAAAATAATAATTAACTAAAGATGTAGAGACTAGGAGTGATTTTGTGAATGAAAATTTCAGAGTTAATAAGATAGTTAAACTTGGCTTTATACGATCTCAGTACTTTTTACGGTAAATGAGTTACGAGACTTGGCTGCATTTTTTACAGGTGACTTTTTGATGAGATTTGACATTTTCCCTTACTATCCTGCTACATTTATGTAGTTTATACTACAGTTTATACTATAGTTTATACTATAGTTAACTATAGTTTATATAAAATAGCTTAGTTTGCCGTAAAGCCTTAAGGCTGGTTGTTAATTATTAAATTATGAATAATGGTCCAAAACTCTTCCGTTTGTAATATTTTTAGTAATTTAAAAAGATGAGCCACAAGACTAAATATAGCTCTGGAAAAGCGAGATTATATTTTCCTCACAGAGTAACTTGTGTACAAACCAAGAAGGAATGAAAAAAAGCCTATTCTGGGATGATCAAATTCGCTCTTTTGCAGCCCAAAATTAAATAGGTTTCTTAAAGTATAAAATTTTATTTATTTATTTACTTATTTATTTATTTATTTATTTGACTACGAATTTATGTTCATCCGCATAAAAAATCGTATAACGATTCTACAAAATAATGACGAAAAGATGTATAATCAAGCTATTTTGACAAGATAAATTTTTCTATAGGCAGAATATTTCACAAATCGTTTCACATTGTTAATTTTTTTTTTTAAAGGATAATGAAAAATATTAAAGTACAGTTTATAATCTAAAACATGTTAAATACAATCTGTAAATTTAATCATTTAAGTTTATGAAGGCATAGTTTGAAATTTTTTATTATTATTAATTTTGTAAGAACAATATTAAAATAAAGATAGAAAAGATAATGATAAATATCGAGATTGTCTAAAAGAAGGAGAGGGCATAAATACATAAGAAACCCGAGAGTAATAAAAAAAACGGATCAAAAGCGAGGAAAAAAGAACAGAAGAGAAAACAAAAAATGTGGGGTAATACAAAATAAGCAAAATATTTTCTTTAAGGACATTTTTATCCAAAAATTGGTTTCCCATTACTGATGTACAAAAATGTATTAAGAGTTAATCCAATATGCTAATATTATAGAATAAATCAAAACATTTTTCTACTTCCAGGCGTTTTATGAGATGATGCGCATACGAGTGTCTATGTGAATCCCAATTTCCTATATCCCCCATTACATAAAGTACGACATTTCAAGCTGAAGATTTACCTTGATTGCCGTAAGTACATAACCTATCAATAAATCAACCAAAAACACATTGATTACTACTGCACCGCTGATTTTACGTGCAGATCTGTGGCAGTTACATTAGCCAACAGTAGCTCAATATCCCCACGAGGTCATTCTCCCGAGTTCTGATCACGTCCCACGCTGCTCTAAGTTCTATGTTCTGGTGAGAATCGGTGGAAAATTATTGTATGCCCGTTGGCTCGGTTAATTTAGATTTGATTTAAATTTAGCTTTGAATAAATAATGATATTTATCGGTTATCTCGCCACTCGTAAGAGCTAGTGTTAAAATAAAGATTGATCAAAATGTTAAAAAAAAATGCAAAATAAAACCAATAGTGATGAGAAAATTGCTGGATAATAATAATGCAAACGAACAAACAAAAAATGCAGGAAATCTCAAATACGCAAAATATTCTTCTTAAACATTTTTTTATGATTTTCCCATTCAAAAAGAACAAAAAGGTATTAAGAGTTAATTTAATATTGTAATATTATGCAATAAATAAATCAAAGCACTCTTCTACGCATAAATAAAATGGAAAGTATTTTGTTTTTCTCCAGGCGTTTTACGAGCAACCTTCTCTAAGAGATGATGCACACACGAGTGGTCACGTGAATCCCAATTCCCTATATCCCCCATTAAAGAAAGTACGACATTTCAAGCTGAAGATTGCCTCGATTGCCGCGTGTATATAAAGTAATCACCGAATCAGCCAAAAACAAAGCCGCCGTATTTCAGTATGCGCCAGTGACAAGAATGCAAGCGGGCGGCGAAGCGTAAGAAATTCCCAAATAACTTCGGGAGAGAGAAATATTTTGCGGCAAAAGATAACGATAAAAATGCCCCGAGGTATTCCAAATCTCTACTGAAAGAGTTTTAAAGAGAGAGTTCTCTTTCCATTTTTAATTTTTAGAGAAACACGGTAATGAAACGTAAAAAGGAAAATTAAATGAAACCAGATAAAATCTAGACTTCTTGGATTTTTAAATTTAATTAACTAAATCTTCCTTTTTTATAAGATATTTTGGAAAAAAAAGTAGCAAAATTAATTTGGTAAAGAATTAATTTTGCTACTAAAAATAATTTAATAATAAGAGAATGAGGAATTAAGAATTTTTCGTCAGAGGCGGAAATCCCCTCCTCCTGAATTCCGCGTGGAAATCAACTTTTTTTTTTTTTTTTTTTTTTCCCCATTTTTAACAAAATGCCGGACTCTGAAATTTAAAAGTATCAAATTTCAGTATTTAAAAAAAAAAAAAAAAAAAAAAAAAAAAATCAGATTTTTTTTTTTGTTTATAAAACAGAGCTAACTAAAGCGTCAGTCAAGGACTAGAGAAATAGATAAGCTTTCATAAAAAATAATAATAACTTCATTCGATGTCGAGATAATTTCGACGGAGGCTTAAAAAAAAAGTGAGAAAATCGCATTTGAAGTATTGCTATAAGTACTGCTCACTGCTCGTTCATATATTGTACAGGAATTCGCTATAACTTATATATTTAAATTGAGACAGAACATTTATAAAACGTCAGCTATTCTCAAAAAAAAAAAAAAAAAAAAAAAAAAAAAAAAAAAAGTTAAAAGAAAAAGAAAAAGAAAAAGAAAAAAAGGTAAAAGAAAAAGAAGAAAAAAGGGTAGCCGATATATATATATATATTATAACCCTTTACGCAGGATATAACGATTTCAAATCATTAAAAATGATAATCAGATTCATGGTTTCCCTTTCCCCCCTAATTTGCTTATTTCCCCCATAATAATTGAAGATTATTTAAAAGTAAAAGTGAGATTTTCAGCACGGAAATGAATACAAATAGTTATTTCGTGCCTCAACAAAATAGGTTAACCTCAATGAAGATGACTGAAAAAGGTCAAAAGTAGTGATGGGCATAACGATTATTTTGATTATTCGAAAGAATCATTCGGGCAGGCGCAGAAGCCTATCTGTCAAACTTCAAATTTTTTTTAATTCAATTACTACCAGAAATTAAAAAAAAAAAAAAAGTTTCTGCAGAAACTTTTCTTTTCCAAAATTTCTGGTAGTAATTGAAAAAAAAAAAATTTGAAGTTTGACAGATATGCTTCTGCACATGCCTGAATGATTCATTCGAATAATTAAAATAATCGTTATGCCCATCACTAGTCAAAAGGTTGTTCATGCATTTCCTATTCATTTGAACACTACTGAAACGTTCTTACTGCTTTATATTTTTATTATATTTATTTTTCTAAATTATTATTATTTTTTTTAAAATAAAGAATCAAGCGAAATTAAGCATAAAACTACTGACATAAATATCTTTTAATATTTCAATCCGATCGCATAAATAAATAAATATAAATTACCACAAACCAATGTTTTACGAGTGCATGAATGAAAAATGAAACGACAGAAAAGTATGTACTTAAAAATATCTACTGTAATTTTGAATAAGGCACGGATCAATGGTGCCGTGGACCTGGCCCTCTCATTTCGAGAACCAAAAATTTGGTATGCATGTGCTGATTTTTTTTTTCCATTTTTTTACCCTCTACCGAGTATAATGGATATTTTGTATTTTTTGAGTATTATAATATTAAAGACAAAAGATATATTTTGTCTAATATATATTATATAATTACACAAGTATATTCTAATGTATAGAAAGTTTTTAATTTTTGTGACAAGAAATAGAAAGGAGGCCCCGAAAAAACACCAACATTTGAGTTTCGTTTTGGAAAACAGAAGAGGACTTTGGAAATAGAGAGTTCCGCAGTAGAAGTTTATATACCAGCATATGACCATAATGTCGCGAAAGATTCTCTTTAAATATCAAACAATTGTGCCAACATTTTTTTGTAATAATTTTGTTACTCACGCCAATAAAAGTGTATATTTGTTGAGGTGATACAGCCAATGATAATTTCTTTCTATAGTAATACCATAGGGCTATAGTGGAGGGTATATACGGTGATATACGGCGTATACATTCTGAATTTAAGAAACTTTGTGTAACGCCTGTTTCTCAAGTAAAGCTAAATATTCTGTAGCGTATACTCTCTAGGTTCTTTACAACTATACACCACTGGTAATAACTCTGCAGTCTTAGTCATTCCGTTAAATCATTGAACAACCTATTAGACATTCCAAAAATATAAGTTTAATTAAAATTCTGAACACCTCGACAGACGAATCTGTTCTATTTTCATGTTATATATTCCTTTCGCTGTCGGTGGTACAGGAATACCTTAATAAAAATGCATTTCATTAAAACATTCTATCTACGAAAGTAATTTGTAGGGTTGGAGTTCAAGGAAGAAAATTAATCTGATAGAGTAGATGCCACTTAATGTGATCACCTTGGAATCGAAGAAGTTAAACGACTCTAATACAGTACATGCCGATTAATGTGATCACTTTGGAATTGGAGGAAAATGAATCTAATACAGTGGATAGCGCTTAGTGTGATCACCTTGGAATTGAAAGATAAAAATGTATCTAATACAGTAGATGCCTCGTAATGTAATCACCTAGGAATTGAAGGAGAAAATGAATCTAATACAGTATATGCCGCTTAATGTGATTACTATGCGAACACGTGTGTCATTGTATTTCTTTGTAAACTTCTTGGAAAATTTCAGTTTCTGTGACATTAGCAAATATACGAATGTCGTTGTCGATCGCAATCAAGACCTCATACTCCTTTTTCGTCATATTTTCGGGGTGCTTTCTAAAATTTCTAAAGTTTACATTTCGCTGTTTTTTTTTTTTTTAACAAGTTAACACAGAATCGTGCACTAGCTTTTCACAGTATCGTGTACTAGAAATATTTTTTAATCTTAGCAGATATATTCGATACCTTGCACACTTCTCAGGAGCTGGTCTGCTGAAAAGGCGATAACGAAAAACTGATTATACAAAGCGATTGATTTTAGAATAGAATTAAATGCAATGTGGTCGGTTCCAACTGATTTCGATAGCATTAAGCTATTAACAACAAGAACGTGATCACAATAAGCAGGATCTACTGTATTATTAAAACTTTCTTTTTCCGTTTGCCTTTTACAAATGCGACCCTACGTAAGATGTCCAAGATGCCTGAGTGACGGTTATTGAATGAGGCAAACAATTTCTCATGATTACAGCTGAGCAGGAAATTCTTCGTTCAGCAATGATTTTTTCTTTTTTTCTTTTTTTTTTTTTTTTTTTTTGTGAGGAAAATGTTTATTACACTTTTAATGGTGTGATAAAAAACACAGCGAAGTCTATAGCAGAATTAAAGGTGCGGTGATCATAAAGACGTTATTCTCACAATATCAGCTGCGACAATACCATAAATGAACGCGTTAGTTTAATCTAAACTTTGGATATAGTGTTTCTAAATATTCACCAGTTCACATTTTCATTTGTATCAAATTAAATAACATTCATTAAAAGCAATTATTTGGGAAATTACGACTTGTTTAATCAATAAAAATGAACATATCCCAGCATAAATAAAAATTCCTCGCAGTTTTTATTTAACTGTATGTTTATATAATAGCGTCTGGCGCTAAATGTCAGGATATCCCTGTAACATAGAACAGTCCTATTATTATTATTACTCATGCCAGCAAAATGTATATTTGGTGAGGGGGTACAGCCAACACCAATTTTCTTCAAAAGTAACAAAGCCACGGCTTTAGTCATTCAGTTAATCGTGGAAAAACCTATTAGACACCCCGAAATTTTAGGCAGGAATCAAAATTCTGAACACCCCCCTCAGACAAATCTCTTATTATGTTCATTTTATAAGTCCCCCTTCCATGGCACGCGAATACCTGAATAAATAAACGTCGTTCATTAAGACATTCTGTCTCCGAAAGTAATTTGCGGGGTTGGGGTTGAAGGGGGGGGGGAAAGAATAACAATATCGTTAAAACGATTAGTAGAGTAAGTGAGGGTGGAGCAGAGAATTTCGATCGTCTGCTAGAGCGACAGTAAGTCGGTAAAGGCCTGTCGAACAGTGCCATATGGCCAGGAGAGAAAGATGTGATGTTGAGCTGAAAGAGAGCGCTTCGAACACCCACTAAAGCTAATTGTTTTCTCGATTTATAGGTGCCCGTGTAAATATGATTTGATTTGCTATTTTATCGACAGTTTGGCGAGAAGAATAACTTGATTAGAACCAGCGTCAGGAGACGGCTATTGATTTCAGGGGATTGTAATGAAAGGAAAATATTCTACTCCAAATAAGACTATATAAAACGAGTTTTAGTTGAATTCGAACTTAAGTTTATTCGCTCTGAATAGTATATACACTATAAAAACAAGAACGAAAAATCATGCGTGAAGCATAGATTATGTAGCACTTTCCAACGCTTCTAAAATAATTTTACAAATCATTACCGTTTAATAAGCTGAAAGATGACATCTAAGTAAACAATTTGGAAAACGCATAACATATTTAAAAACATAATTTCAGGAATTTTCAATATATACAATATTCGGAAAAATATCCGAATACTTTTATGTAGCCCTGTATATGATCTATAGATTTGTATATATACATAGGATGCTAAATTTTAGTTTAGTTAGGAAACGCGTAGCACCGTTTAAATTCTCCTTCTGGAGTTTCTGTCAATAAACGGAAATGTGTTCGCGAACTTTTGTGCTGCCCTGTATAGGATCTACAGAATTTATACACACCACGTAATAGACAAAAAGCTAGTTAAGATTAAAATCGCGTTTAGTAACTTAAAACGCACTTCCAGGAATTATTGTTAACAGACAGTAGAGAATTCTTTTGTGTGTCCCTGTAAATGAACGATGACTGCTATACACACACTATTCTGTAGTAAGCCTCTTGTAATGCAACTTAGTAATATATATAAACTTCAATGCGTTTAAAATAGTGGAACATTATTTAAATAAGCCGCAGACGATTTTTCTCCATAGACGTAATGTAACGGAATTATTTTGACTGTCCCTGTAAAGTAACTCTAAGTGCTATACACCTACTATTCCATATTAAGCTTCTTCTAATGCATCTTAGTGATCTATATAAA
This sequence comes from Maratus michaelseni, assembly GCA_963931845.1. Lineage (NCBI taxonomy): Eukaryota > Metazoa > Arthropoda > Arachnida > Araneae > Salticidae > Maratus > Maratus michaelseni. Next base: position 125,415,700 of record OZ007595.1, read on the forward strand.
TTTAAATGCGTTTACAATAGTGAAACATTTTTAAAATAAACCGCAAATGATTTTTCCCCATAGACCGCAATGTAACGGAATTCTTTTGAGTGTCCCTGTAAGAAAACTATAAGTGCTACACACTTCAGTTGAAATAGGGAACGTGCCATAGATAACGACAATAACATATAAAAATTGCAGAGCAATCCGAGCATATTTACGGGAGTTAGAGCACGGACAGACGGCCAGACGGCCATACGGCCAGACAAACCGAAGTCATAAGCACTTTTCAACTAGGTTGGAAAGTGCTAAAAAGACAAATGTTTCTTAATCTAGGAAAATATAATACACCCACGAACAAAAGTATACAATAACTTCCGCCCTCTTAGCCCTTTCCGGCACAGTGGTCCCACTCCGGGCACACCTAATTTTAATTCCAAACTTGCATACGGCACCAAGAATATTTTAATAAAATTTTGTTTGTATAATGAAAGCTTAAAATAAGAAGTTCATATTTTCTAAAAAAGTCGTTTGTAAATTCCGGTGTCAGTCAGCAATTTCTCATTTTACGAACAGACTTTGTCTGTACCGGAAAGGATTAACCACGATTTCGGAACGAGTTCTCCAACTTTAGAAATCTCAGAATATAATATATTTTTGAGATTTAAAGAGGCATTTATAAAAACATATCTTTTGCTACCATTGATTTTCAGAAGCGTTTCTGAGTAGTTTTTATAGTGTATTTATCAATTTGCTCAAACCAGAATATCAGTTTTTAGGATGCTATACATTCTCAAGTAAACATTTTCATGTTGAACAAAGACAGAAAAACAACATTAACATTAACATTTAAATTATTTTGTTACTCTTTCATGTATAAATTGAATAATGCAATTTAACACATTTGTAAAGAATTCATACAAATAGTAATTTTCTCATCTGAGCGAAAATGTGTCCAGGCTGGTATTCGAACCCAGAACTTTTGTCTTCAGTTCCCAATGCTCTTCCAATTGAGCTAGCTGGACGACATCCCAGCTAACACAAGAGCATTGGCAATTGAAGCCAAAGATTCTGGGTTCGAGTCCCAGACTGGACACATTTTCACTCAGATGGAAAAATTACTAATCGTATGAAACGACACTTTGTTTTTATAAATGATTCTTTAAAACTTGAAAATACCGTTTATGCATTTTCTAAAAATAAAGAACGCTCTTCGGAATCATGAGTAACTGGGAAGAGATTATTGTATATTTTCACATAATATTTTCGTAAATTCAATTCAATTATCGTGAGTTGTATAAGATAACCGTGAGCAAATAAAGTTTTATTTGTTGACTTCCATGACTAAAACAATAATGCATTTTTAAAAATATATAAACGTGTTCTTTTTTTTTAACGCAAATAATAATTTAAAAATATATAAATTAAAAAAAAATTAGGTTTCATCCTTGTGTAATATACTCCTGTATTTCGATGCAATGCTTTTATTTTTATGATTATCATATTTGGATCATATACGACGCGACTGTCTATAAGTGAAAATTTCGATGGTATATGACAACTTTGATTTAAATTCCATACACAAAGAACTGTTTCTAGAAGTTGGCGCATGCCAATTTGAAAAATTTTCTGCGAGTCATTATTTTTGGAAATCAAAAATATGACTTAAGCAGAAACCTCTTGTCAGATGACTTGAATTAAACTTCCATTCTCTTAAAAATAACCAAATACGAAACTGATATAAATTATTTGGCATCTAAGATGCAGCAATACGAATAGCATTTTTTTAATTACTTTTTAAGGTATAACCCCAAATGGTTATCCATATATATATTTTTATCCTACAAAAAAAATTTAAGTAAATTTGATTAATTATTACTTGATTCATTAAATGTTTTGATTCTTGACACGTCATGATCACGTAAAATATTTTTGTAGAAAAGTTTGGCACGCGGATGTGAAAAGATTCGCTGCCCTTGATGTAAGATAATATATAAATTGATTATGATGAAAAGTTAGACACGTCAAATCAAACCAAATGGGTAAAGTGGCATAAAATAATGATGTGAGCGGCATACATCTCTTCTCTGCTATCCACTGAAGCTGAAAAAAAAAAAAGAAGATCTTGTCAAACTTGAATCCTGTTTCCTTCACTAATTCGACATTCAAAATTATCCAGTTTCTCACATATTACAAATACCGAGATACCGATAGTACAAATTCCCCTTTTATGCAAAGAGAAAATGCTATGCGATCTCAATAACCCCAAACCAAAGTCGCTAAGTTGTAGCACCTTATGGTAAATTACCCTATCTTGGTGTCACGGATGACTGCTGAATGCAAAAAGAACCTTGATCGTGCAGCCGATATGCACCTCTGCCTCTCAGGCGAGTTGTTTGCACCCACTGTTGTTGTTCTTGGCAAAGAAGATCGGATAACTCTTTCGAAGATTGTGATGGAAGATAGAAAAGGAGTGATGCCTTTGGAATGCTAAACGTGCAAAGCAAAAGCACGCACAGGAAAGTTTAAAGGGATTTATAATGCAGAATTTTGAAATAATCTTCAAAATAAGGTGATTTTTCGAGTACAACAGTGTAAACATACACTGTTAAAAATTTGCAGCACACTGTCCGGTCATTTGACCGTTTTTGTAAAATACGGTTACATAACCGTAATTTAATTCTATTCTGACCATATTAAAGGGGGAAATAGGGTCAGAATAGCGCTAAATTACGGTTATGTAATCGTTTTCTATAAAAGCGGTCAAATGACTGGACAGTTTGCTGCAAATTTTTAACAGTGTACTAGACAAACGTTTCTCAAAATGTAGTCCTCGAGGTCTGCATTAGTGTTCCTGATAGATTTACAAAAAAGATAGAAAAAATAAAATTCAAATGAACCGCGTATTATACACTACAGCGGGAAATCTCAGAGTAATAAAATAGTATAAAAGTAGTTTATAATTGGTCCCCAGAGTATTCAAAATGTAAAGGTGATCCCTACTTGAAAAAAAGTTTCAGAAATGTTGTACTAGACGAATGCCCGTCAAGGAGGATGGCATAAATATATAATATAACAAATAACTTAAAATATTATCATAAATGAGGTATTTTAGTCATCTAGTAAAGCTGGGGAAAAATAGATGATCTTAAGAATATGAATCCCGTTTCTTTCGTAGATTCAACAACAAAAGTATTCATGCTCTTGCATATTACAAATACAAAATACTGACAAATACCTCAAATGCAATACTATCTCAGTAACCCCAAACCAAATGATAATGAAAAAGACAGGCTGCCGCACTACGTTTCACCTTCGTATCCCTTCGGATCGCTAGAGTCACGGGATGCTCTTTTCTTGCACTTGCATTCGCGTTTTTTTTTTTATCACCTACGTCACAAAAATAGTATCACGTGACTCAAGCGGTCCAACAAAAGATGAACGTGCGGCACTGAGTGGTACGAAAGGCGTGTTTTCGTGTATATGGATGTAGAACTCGTAATCGTAATGCCTTGATATTCGGTTCCTTTATGATTTAAAGATGGGGGGATGAGAATCTGAATTCAGAATTGAGAAATTTCTTCGACAAAAGGGAGAAAATCGAGAATATTATGATTAAACATAGTATTTTCAAAATTAGACTATAAAATCAACTTCCAACGTTTTAAGGACGTCTACACATGATTGCGGACCGACGTAACCTGGGCGGATCGTGACGGATGTGATTATGATGAGTTTCTCTCATCCAATATCGAAGGAAAAAGAGATTCAAGGGATTCAATTTTCCGGAACAATTCGGAACTTTTTTTTTTTTGAATCGCTGTATTTCTAAAAGTTACGTTTAAAAACACGTATTTTTATTTAAAAAAAAGGGAGAAAAAGCTACAACATACACGTTTTAGAACTAAGTTATATTTGGTTGAACTGCCAGCTCCAACTAAACAGTTTGGCAAAATCTCAAAATTGTACAAAATTTCATAAATTGGAGAGGTTTATTGAAGATAAATGTTGAATTTTTGACCCTGTTCACTGACTTCTCATAAACTCTGGAATGTATAGAACACGTTCATTTAGTTTTTTGAGTCATATATATATATATATATATATATATATATATATATAATGAATGGTATCCAAAACAAAGTAAAATAAAGTCAAAAAGAGTCTTGAGATTTAAATAATAACTTCTTCTTAAATTCAAACTAATACTGTTTTAATATTTCTTGATTAAATAAAAATGATATCTATACAATGATATTAAACACTTTAAGTAACATTAGTTTAAAAAGCATTAGAGCTGCCTAGCTTAGTTATGGAGTTAGCATATCGCGATCCGTCTGACCGCGTCAAAAACCGAGGGCCATCTGCCCCGTTTTCAGAGAAATATATGGGTATTACATCATCAATAAAAGAATCGCTCTTTGATTATCACTTCAAGAGCCTCAAAATTGTGGAATCTGCATATTCAAAGGTTGAAAGTCTATTTATGACTCGTGAGAGCAAACTCACTTTCCCACATATATATATATATATATATATATATATATATATATATATATATACAACGAAACCTTCCAATGCGACCACCTCCATTAAGCGATCATTTTTTCATGGAACGAAATTTATTCCTGTTTTACCTCCATTCAGAGACCATTCTCAGTGGAACTCCCTTCATGAGCGACCAATTTACGCATTATTCATCAAATTTCTGAACCAAGTATGTATAAATTTAATCTTATCTTTTTAGATATATTTTTAATTCTGGTAACCTTTAACTGTTTAAACCCCTTTTGTGCCCTTCCAGGCAATGAATCCAATGCCGGATAGTAAACTCCCTGCCCTTTGACGAAAAATTTTTGCATTTAATCACAGAACTTCGAAAGGTTTTAGAAATAAAAGTAAAAAAATATAAAATTGTAAAATCAAAGCAAAAATCAATTTCTACATTTTTTTAAATCCTTGTAGTAGTTAACTTATGAATTTAAATTAAAGTTTAATTAATTATTTATTTTTTTCCTACTGTGAAAGATAAACTTTCATGACACTACTTGTTACATTAATTTGGATAATCAAGAGCTAGATTTAAACGTGACCACCTCTCCGAGCAACCAATTTTTAATGGAATGCAGCGTGGTCGTTTTAGGGAAGTTTTACTGTATATGGGCACAAATGTCATATACGCACCACGTTGGCGCGATTCCCCCCCCCCCCCTCACCCCGCCAATTTGGCGAAAACTTTGTTATGTAAATTGTGGTTTATTTACTTTTATTTTTATTTTAATTCTATAAATTATTTTTATTATGTATGTCAATATTTATTTATATCAAACTATCATTTATTTATTTTTATTTCCTTGTTTAAAATAATAGAAGCTATTTCATTTATTACGTTATTTTATTTTTATATTGAAATAACAAATCACGTGCTATTATTGCATGCTAGTTGTAACTAATATTCAAAAACAAAGTTTTCGCCAAATTGGCGCGGGAAAAAAATCGAGCCAACGTGGTTCGTATATGACATCTGTGCCTGTATATGTACATTAAATTTTGGCCAATGTCGCGTGTTTTGGCCATTTGTTCCACTGTGTTGCTAGCCTGTCTTTTTCGCTAGTCTCGACCCAAACCCAAACAACTAGTAGCTGTAGTACCTTATGGTAAATCATACCATCTTTGTGTCACGGATCGCTGCTGAATGCAAAAAAGAACCTTGATCTTCAAGCCGATATGCACCTTTGCCTTTCAGGTGAGATGTTTGCACTCATGATTCACTCAATGCTGTTCTCGGCAAAGCAGATCGAATACCTCTTTCGAAGATGGTGATGGAAGATAGAAAAAGGAAGATGCCTTTGGAATGCTAAATGGACAAAGGAAAAGAACGCGTAGGAAATGTTGAAATATTTCAGTATTTATGATCGAGAACTTCGAAGTTGTAATATCATATCACATATTCTACAAATCTTGTGTGTGGTTATATGCACATTTTATCTTAAAAACATCTCTAACGATTTTGACGAAATTTTGTATCCTACCGTTTTGGGACACCAGAAAACCATTGGGCTAAATCACATGTTCGAGAAAATTCCATTAGTGGGACAGTTTGGGTCACCATGGGTCAGGGTCAAGCTAATTGTATCTAAAAAACGGTTCAAACGATTTTGACTAAATATTGCATCCTACCATTTTCGGGCACGAGAAGACTATTGGGCTTGGTCACATGTTCGAGAACTTTCGATTAGTGGGTCATTTTTGGGTGAACGCTGGTCAAGTTAATTTTATCTAAAAAACGGCTCTAACAATTTTGATTAAATTTTGTATCATACGAGTTTCGGGCACGAGAAAATCATTGGGATAGGTCACATGTCCGAGAAAATTTGATTAGTGGCTCCTTTTTGGGTCACTGGGGGTCAAGCTAATTTTATCTAAAAAACGGTTCAGACTATTTAGACTAAATTTTGCATCTAATAGTTTTCGGGCACCAGAAGACTGTTGGGCTAGATCATATGTTCGAGAAAATTCGATTAGTGGGTCATTTTGGTCATGGATCATTATGGGCCAAGCTATTTGTATCTTAAAAACGGCTCAGACGATTTGAACTAAATTTTGTATCCTACGGTTTTTGGGAACGAGAAAATCATTGGGTTAGGTCAGCTTGAGAAAATCCGATTAGTGGGTCATTTTTAGGTCACTGTGGGTCAAGCGAATTTTATCTAAAAAACGGCTCAAACTTTTTTGACTAAATTTTATATCCTACGGGTTTCGGGCACGAGAAGACAATTGGGCTTGGTCACATGTTCGAGAAAATTCGATTAGTGGGTCATTTTGGTCATGGGTCATTATGAGTCAAGCTATTTGTATCTTAAAAACGGCTCAGACGATTTGAACTAAATTTTGTATCCTTCGGTTTTTGGGAACGAGAAAATCATTCGGTTAGGTCACACGCTTGAGAAAATCCGATTAGTGGGTCATTTTTAGGTCACTGTGGGACAAGCGAATTTTATCTAAAAAAAGGCTCAAACTATTTTGACTAAATTTTATATTTTACGGGTTTCGGGCACGAGAAGACAATTGGGCTTGGTCACATGTTCGAGAAAATTTTATTAGTGGGTAATTTTGATTATGAGTCATTATGGGTCAAGCTATTTTTATAAAATAAAAGACATTATAGTAATAATACACATTATAGTAATAATACAGAGAGAAAAATATATCGAGTTGAACTCAAAGCTAATTTTATTATAATGATATATTTTTCAATTAGAAAAATATAAACGCACTACAAACATGATGCGGAAAACAATCATTTAAAAATAAGATATATAATTTTTTTTAATATAATTTTTGTTAAAATTATTAATATTAGAGTTGTATTGGTTTTAACTTTCTGTTTTTGTCAAAACCAATTTTGACCAGCTTTAGACGGTTTAAACTAGTTTTGTCCAGTCTTAAACGGTTAAAATTAGTTTTGACCACTGTCCTGGTTAAAATTAGTTTTGCTCTGATTATATATGCTTCTGATGATATTATCCGGCGTCTGCAGTAGTGTATGTGGAGAGTATATGAGTGCACGTGATGCGTGTGTGCGCACATGTATATTGTATTTACATTTGTTGTGGATAAATATGAGTTTGTGTAAGTATATTTGTATATATATACAAATATGTGTGTAAGCCGAATACAAGCATCTACAAAAATCTGAGATAATTGGTATGTACCGTAAGATGTTTAACAATGTAATTTGACATTCATAGACATTTTCTGACATATAGTAAAAGTACGGTATATAAGCTAAAAAATTCCAATATTGTTTCATAATCAGTGAACTCAACAATATTTTATAATGAAATAAATGTAAATTTCGAAAACGAAATTTCAAAATTTTTACCTTATGCTCCGATATACAAGGTGTCAAAAAATTCCTAAGGCGTGCGGTTTACATCATAAGACTTGCCAAAGTATCTGATTTATTTTATTTTACTTTATTTTATTTTATTTATTTTATGGCAATCTAAAAAAGAAGACTCCTAAATAAATTAAGAATCGAAAAAAAAATAAGAAAATCTAAAAAAGTTGTATCGTGCAGTGGTTTACACCATAAAACTTATCAAACAGAGGATTTTCTGTAGAAAAACGTAAAATAATAATAATAATAATAATAATAATAATAATAATAATAATAAATAACATAGCCATAAGTCCGTTGGCACTTCAAAAACTCGTAAAAAAATATCAAGTTGTCGTATCGGAATATAGTTTGAGCTATAAGACTTGGTACCATAACAATTTGTTTTAACAAAAAATACTTCAAAGGAAATTTGAACTATTTTTCTTTTCTTTTTTCATAAAAAAATTCGACACTTTTGACAAGTTCTATGGTGAAAACTGCACTTCGATATGATAATTTGTTAATATTTTATGAGTTTTGAAATATAAACAGGCTTATGCAACACCTTGTACTATAAAACAGGATATCCTCCTACTTTTACTTTAACCTGAAATGTCTCTAAAGTGAAATGAAACCAAAGTGTAAGTAAGACTAAAAAAACCTTATCTAGATTCGAATTCGATCGCAATGTAATCTTTGAGCAGACTGAAATAGTTTTTAATCGAATAAAAACGAGAAATATATCAATAGTTTTGTAATTTTATAAATTTTTATCAGCTGTTGCAAGTTGAAATGTAGATTAAACTGTCATGACTCAAAATTCGAGAGAGAAAAAACTTAGATGCGTATCGTATGACTCACAATGCGGATTTATCTTTAAAACTTTTGAGAAATATATTGATTTTTTTTATTATTACCATTATTTTACTTATCATTTAACTGATTTGATTGCAATGAACAATTGCAAATGTCATTGCCACCTGTTTAGTTCATGTTAAAAGCCTAGTCACGCAACTGGCAAGCTAATGTTAAACCTGTGAAGAAAAAAAAAATTTTCTTTTTGCATACGTTATCTGAGGTTGAGATCTAATGTTGTACGTTTGCACTTTTTCGATTTTGGTTGCAGTTTTTTCTTTCTTTTAATGAGGACCTTTTTACTTTCCAAACCGGGTCTGAAAAAAAAAAAAATAATAAATTGCTACCAAAATTAGAAAAAATACAAACGTACAACGTTAATCCTTGACCTCAGATATTCTATGAAAAAAAATCCTTTAAAAATATTGAAATGCAATTGAGAAATTTGAAAAGAACGTTTCCGTAGCGTTAACATTAGCTTGTCAGTGTCTTCGCGTGATTTACACGCGAAGAAATTATAACGCTAATGATAGGAGTTTGAACTGATCCTAATCATTTTTGAGTATGTCCATGTTTCAAAAATGAGTATGAACTGACCTCTATGTGCTCAGTTTTGAGTATGTCCAAGTTTCACTATTCTGAGTATTTCTGGTATTTCAGAATTGAAAGCATTGGGTGGTCATATTTGAAACAAAAAGTTTCATAATAAAATGAAAACATCGATTTACTCAGATTTGAAAGTGTCATTTTTCTCAGTGATGTCGCTTTCTTTTTTAGTTCACAAAATATATCTTAAAATATATGCTTAATTTAATATTTTATGGTTAATATCTTAGCGAAGCTGACCAGTTATGAATATGATTTCAACGCTTCAAATAAAATTAAGCATCTATTTTAGGAATATTTTGTCAACTAAAAAAAGAAAGAGACATGCTTCAAGTAGAGTATACATAAAGAAAGAAATTAAAGTATAAATTTTCTGAAGCAGAATTTTAAAAATACGAATGCTTTCTATGAACAAAGGTTTTAACACTGGAGAGGGCAATTTGAGATCTCTCTGACCAACGACTTTAAAAATTAAAATATTTTAATATTAAAATTTTACAATAACAAATGAAGTAATCTTACAATTTAATATATGAAAAACAAAAAAAAAAACAAGTAAACTACGAGATATGTTTGCAGTATTAAGACTTCTAAAATAAATTGGAGGGTGTGGAGGGGAGTGAAATCCATATTAAAAAGATTTCATTACAATATTCACTGAAACTTTAAATTTTGATATATTAGAAAATAAACAAGGAAATTTAACTTTTTTCCTTATTGTATATTTTGTTGACAATTTATTATGATTTATTTATAACATTTATATTTTATATGTACTTGAGAGACTACCTAGAGTAAAATAAATAAATAAATATATAAATAAGGAACGGGGAGGGAAAGAGTGCAAATTTCACAGTTCAATCGTTTTTAATAAAATGAATTGATTTTAAATTTAAAGAGTTTAAAATTGAAATTTAAAGAGTTTTATTTCCCTATTTTATATCAAATTGTTTTGAAAAAGGATAAAATATAGTCAATTTATTAATTTTAATATATTTTCTAAGATTATATATTATATAGTCTTCTTAAGATTATATATTATATATATAAAAGTATATAATCTTAATATATTAAAATTCTAGAAGGTTTAGGGAACCTCTTCTGACCCTATATGAAATTCAGTAAAATAATATTTAAATTCCTTCAGCATTCCTAAAAAGTGGATAAAACAGTTTCGGAAATGGGCACTCATCAGTGAAACCAGTTTTACAGAGTGAGGAATACACCTTTTTCGTCAAGTAGTTCATGAAAGGAGAAAAGTGGAAGCTCTGCAACGAAACTTGTTTTACAGGGGGATAATTGATCAAAACTTTTTAAAGGTTGTTGTCAATTTTTTAGTTTTGCTTACCTGGGAGCATCATTTTGAATTATCATTCATCCCTACATGCATGAAAGTTTAAGGAACTCTCACTCGTTTCAAAGAAGCAAATGTTTCTCTTTTTTTTTTTTTTTTTTTTTTTTTAATAAATGCAAATGTTTTTAGGATATCATATCTTTTTACAATATTTTTAGAAACACACGCACACACATATATATGTATATATTACTGTTCTGGCATTTGGCATTTGATTTAGAATATCAGAAGTATTTGCGCACATGAGGATAAAGGAGATAGTTGGATTTCTTTAATAGGATTAATTTCTTTTTTCATTTTTCTAAGATGCTTTGATTGTTTTAATCCAACTTAGGATCTATATTCACAGCCAGTTTGATGGATTTTTGTATAAAGATTGCTTGAATGTGTATACACGATTGGAAACGTGTGTTTATTTAACACATTTTAATGCATTTTAATTATATCAGTTTGATTTATTCTTTTTTTATGAAGCGCTGATAACACCATTGTAGTTACACGAATTCGATTATAAATCATTTCAATAATCATACCTGCAAGTATCATACTTTTACGTTTAATAATGAGTCATAAAATGTGTCGGAAAGTTTCGCGTTGTTCAGCGAGGGAAAATATTTTTTTTTTCAGAACTGCATTTAAAAAAAATTATCACATGTCGCGGTGTGTATATATTCTGTAGCTCATATACAGGGCTACACAAAAAAGTCGTAAGCATTAGTGTCTATGGACGTAATTTGCTTAGGGTTTTTTTTTATTATTGTGTTATGTATTTTCCGTCTTAACCCCATTTACTACCTTAAAATATTTGCCCTCTTCAAAAAAAAAATAAAATAAAATAAATAAAAGAAAAAAAAGAAAAGAAAAGAAAAGAAAAAAAAAACACATTTTTTGAAATTTTCTTTATATAAAGTATAATAAAGAATTAAAAAAAAAAAATTAAACTTGGCTAAATTTTTACAGCTTGTTCTGACTAAGATTTTAATGTTGAACATTTTTCATTTTATCACTTTATTACAAAATGGCAGCCAATTAAGCGAGAATTTGAAAAAAAAAAATCCACTTTTCTAAAAATTAACCCAATTATATATATATATATATATATATATATATATATATATATATATATATATATATATATATATATTATAATAATAATAATAAAACACTTGACGTAATTAGCTGAAAATTATGAATTTTATTACCTATTAATGGTTTAACATAAAAACAATTAAAAATTTATGTAGATATTCTAAAATTTTATTATAACAAGAAAATTTGTAAATATGAAGCTTATGTTTCGCCAGAATTCTGCAATTGTTAGTTTAAATTATTTTAAAATTAAATAAGCACTTCTTACGTATTTTTAACTATTTTTACCATATATTCTAATACGAGCAAATCTTGTGTGTGGTTATATATATATATATACAAATTTTATCTTAATAACGGCTCAAACGATTTCGACGAAAATTCGTATCCTACTGTTTTGGGGCACCAGAAAACCATTGGGCTAGGTCACATGTTCGAGAAAATTCGATTAGTGGGTCATTTTGGGTCATGGTCTAGCTAATTGTATCTAAAAAACGGTTCAAACGATTTTGACGAAATTTTGTATCCGACCCTTTTCGGGCACGAGAAGACTATTGGGCTGGGTCACATGTTTGAGAACTTTCGATTAGTGGGTCATTTTTGGGTCAACGCGGGTCAAATTAATTTTATCTCAAAAACGGCTCTAACGATTTTGATTAAATTTTGTGTCCTACGAGTTTCGAGCACGATAAAATCATTGGGCTAGGTCACATGTCCGAGAAAATTCTATTAGTGGGTCATTTCTGGGTCATTGTGGATCAAGATCTAAAAAGCGGCTCAATTTACACTAAATTTTGCATCCAATGGTTTTCGGGCACGAGAAGACTGTTGGGCTAGGTCACATGTTCGAGAAAATTCAATCAGTGGGTCATTTTGGGTCATGGTCAAGCTAATTGTATCTAAAAAACGGTTCAAACGATTTTGACGAAATTTTGTATCCAACTATTTTCGGGCACGAGAAGACTATTGGGCTGGGTCACATGTTCGAGAACCTTCAATTAGTGGGTCATTTTTGGGTCAAAGTGGGTCAAATTAATTTTATCTAAAAAATGGCTCTAACGATTTTGATTAAATTTTGTATCCTACGAGTTTTGGACACGCGAAAATCATTGGGCTAGGTCACATGTTCGAGATAATTCGATTAGTGGGTCATTTCTGGGTCATTGTGGGTCAAGATCTAAAAAGCGGCTCAATTTACACTAAATTTTGCATCCAATGGTTTTCGGGCACGAGAAGACTGTTGGGTTAGGTCACATGTTCGAGAAAATTCAATTAGTGGGTCATTTTGGTCATGGATCATGATATTTGAACTCAAATTTAATTTTGACCGAGCATAGCTCGGTCTTCCCTGCTCGTTACTCTAAATGGTGCAGAAAAACAAAACAAAAAAAAAATACTTTAGTGAAATATTTAATGTAGCACTAGGATGTTTTTTTTTTTTTTTTTTTTTTTAGGAAACATTCCACAGTGGGTTTTTTTTAGAGGACAGCACAGTATGTGTGTAGAATATCGTAAATTCATATCGTAATTTAACTCGAATATTAATGCGGTCGTAATAAAGTAAAAACTACGATGGTGTTATGAGTGCTTCGTGTCATGCAAAAATAAATACAAAACAAAACTGAAATAACTTAATTTTACGATATTTAAAAAAAAAAAAAAACCATCCCTACATATCTTCCATCGTAAGACAGGCACTTATTTTCTGCATATGCTTTTCAGTTCTTATGCACATGTAGCCAGCAAGAAGAATTCTATACACTCCACACTTCAATTAAACCTGGCCAGCTGATTACACGTCTGTGTTAGCCGAATGAGTAATTCACCTCGGAAAGAGATTATTAATACTGCAAAATGGAAACGGCACTTCAAAGTTATGTTTCTGCCCTGACGATAATAGAATTCCCATCTGTTTTAAGTCCACAAAGCTAAAACCCGACAGGCGAAGAATGGAATAGCATGTTAATTCAGCAGTGGGAATTGCGAAATTCAGAGTTAGTTGGAGAAGCATGGGAGTTGAGAGAGTGAAATAGAAATTTGAGTGGACTGAATTTTGTAAAACTGATACAGTTCTACTGAACAGATTAAAAAAAAAAAAAAAAAAAAAAAAAAATGTGTTGGCTAAAATACGGCAACACTGCTTAGAAATTCATGCGTGTTCGACTGAACAGATTAAAAAAAAATTGTGTTGGGTAAAATATGGCAACACTGCTTAGAATCCATGCGTGTTCTACTGACCAGATTAAAAAAAAATTGTGTTGGCTAAAATACGGCAACACTGCTTAGAATCCATGTGTGTTCTACTGAACAGATTAAAAAAAAAAATGTGTTGGCTAAAATACGGCAACACTGCTTAGAATCCATGCGTATCCACAATTAAAAATACAATCTAACCCGATACCATACAACACAACCACTACACTGCAAAAATAAATATATAAATAAAAATTGCTGATTTTACGGTATAATACTAGCAGCTGGAATGCCAGTATTATACCGTAAAATCAACATTATTTATTTATTTATTTGCAGTGTAATATCCATTTTTCTAAAACAAAACAAATAATCTACACAATAAAGTACGCTTAAACAATGCAATACAAGTAAGTTCTAACTTGACACCAATAATCAATACGATACAATACAAGATAGAATTCAATCGGATATTATGCGAACATTTAAATACAGGCACATCCATGTAAACTTGGTTAATCAATCACTAAATGAATAACATAGCTGCGACCAAGCCAAATAATCATATTTGAGCAAAAAATTTTATTTCATAAATTAAATTAAATTAAAATCAAGTGACATTCAATAAAATACATTTTCTGATTCAAAACATTTTTTTTTATTTGATTTGAAAAACGGGAAGGTTGGCAGGTATAGAATAATAAAGATTTGATAGTTTATATATGTATTTTTTTTTACTTTATTTTATTAAACTGGAATTATGATTTAAAATTTAAAGAAAATTTTTTAGCCTGAAATTCTTTAGTCTATCTGATGAAATAACTTTTTAAGGAGGTTGGTTCGCAAACAAACATTTCCCTCAGCTCAACAACACGAAACTTTCCCACTCATTGTCAGACTCATTCTTAAACGTACCTGCAGAAAAAAAAAAAAAAAAAAAAAAAAAAATGCCGATTATGCGGGCTATTACTGCTTTTTTTTTTACTGTTTATTACTGTTAATTTTACGGTATAATACTGGCCGCTGGTATGCCAGTAATATGCCGCAAAATCAATTTTTTTTTTCCAGTGTATCAGCATGACACGCGCACGCATGATTGTTAAAGTGATTTGTAATAAAACGTGTTTTTTTTTTTTTTTTTTTTTTTTTTTTCCCTAATACATATGAAAACTCGGTTTAGGACGTTAGGTGTCGCCATCCGAAAAATCTACAAGAAACTATATATCTTATTGAGTTATAATCAATTATTATCTCATAGTAGCAGTTAGTTCTTTTTCCGCGCTGTCGCATCTAGAAATTCGGTTCAAAGCATCAACTTTGACGGAATTTTCTGAAAGATTTTCCCCATTTACCGAAAAATGAAAAAAAAAAAAACTTTTTCGCATTTGCCAATTTTATGCGTTTACTAACAAGAATGGGTTAAAAAATGTGATAGAAAGTAGTCAATTTGGATCTCAGAACAGCCTTTAAAAAAAAGGCAAGATAAAAAATCGCACCGAACTAATACAGCTATAACGAAAATAGTTTTCTTTTGCCCTGCCTTATTTCGTTCTAAGTACGGCACTGGTCGGTTTGCTGAACTCTAAAATGACTCACCACCCAGTGTCGCCTGATCGTCTGCGCCAAAGAAAAATACTCGGTCAGACGATTTTCACATTTCCCACTGAGCGTTTTTTAGGATTTTCCCACTTTTGGATTCGTTTGCATCGATCACTCTGTTTGTTTGTCTGTCTGGACGAAGTAGGGAGAGGGTGCACAAAAGGTCGATGACCACACCGCTAAAGAGAATTCTGTGGTTGAATGAAATAAGAAAAATGAATAAATGTAGAATTTTATAATCAAAATAAAGTTAAGGAAAGCAGTTTTGTTGGATATTCGAGAGGCATGAATTTAACCTGCAGGGGGATTGACCAGGGCTGTATTAGACATCTGCGCCGCCGATTAAATTTATCACACCGCCGACTTCAAACCGGGCCCGCCTGGCCGCGACATAATAAATTGAAAAGAAGACAACTTTTCGTAGTTTTCATTTTGTATATTATTTTTAACACTGACAGAAAATGAGAAGCGTAAACAATTCCATATTTGCTTTTATTTTTTAATTCTTTCCATTTATATCAATGGGTTATAAATATTCTTGTTATCCCTTTTGGCGATCGCACACATTCTTTTATCAATCTCTGAAACTAGTAAATTTTTAAAAAGAAATCTAGAGTTACAAGGATTTTTTTATTTCAAGAAAGTTTCTTAATTGTAGATTTTATCCACTTTAGTAGAAAATTTAGTTGTGTATGATTGCTTTATAATATAATATCTTTCGTTGAAAAATATTTTAAGTGTCTTTATTAAATATTCCAAGTGTCTAAGTGTAGATTTTATCTACTTTATTGCAAAATTTAGTTGTGTACATTTGCTTTGTAATATCTTTCGCCGGAAAAATATTCTAAGTGTCCTTATTTGCATTTTTCTATTTTATATAAATTATAAATTGAAGATTCATCTTTTTCATACTAAAAAAATAGAATTGTACATGACGATGTATATAATTTTTTGTAGAAATATTTTACGTACATTTCTTTACGGTTTTCTAAGCAAGTGAATATAACTTCTTACTTTTACTTACCCATCATACGTAGTATAGGGTAAGTCTCGTAATCGTTTTGAAAATCGAAAAACAATTTTTACGGATTTACACGTTTCAGACACTGGAGATTCCGAAAAATATATTTTTAGAAAAAACAATGTTGCCGTCCGTCTGTGTGTCTGTAAACGCTCTATCTCTCGAACAAATTGAGATAGAGACTTGAAATTTGGTATGTACTTAGTATGTAATAATGGGAAGAAGCCTATTTCATTTCAATAACCTCGATTAACCGGAACAATTTTTTTTTTTTTTTTTTTTTTTTTTTTTTTACTTTCAACGTATTCGTTCTGATAAAAGCTATAAAAAATTTTTCGAAATTGTTTATTTTAAGGAGTGAATATAAAAGGCAATAAAAAAGCATAAATTTTGCATAAAACATGAAGTCGATCGGATAATGAGTTGCCGAGATATTTGGAATCCCATTTTCCACACTCTTCGATTTTTCATGACCCTGTATTTCATCCAAATTTCACTTCAAAGATATATTTTAATTGGAAATTTGACGCTTAATCAGATGCAATAAACCGCTAGTTAATAGGATTATTGTTTTTGGAGTTATAAGGATGTTTCTTTCAAGCAATTCAGTAATCGAGCCTTCGAAGTTTATGACGTCATCAAGCCACGATTTTATTTGAATTGCAATGCATTTTATAAGTAGATTACACATTTTTTATTTTCATATGTTACATTATGCATATCCATGATGGGTAAGTATTACGGTGGCCCCCAACGACTAGTTTCCCTAGTATACAATTTTGCAAATCTTTCTGTTTATATCGGCTTAGCGAACGTGAGTGAAGCGAATAGCATACTCGTAAAAAGAGAAAAATTAAGAAAAATACGCATCTTTTAAAAATTTAATTTAATTGCTTTTAATAAAATATTGCGTAATAATTTTTTTTTCTCCAGATATATAAGATATATTTTTTTCGCAAAGTATCATTTAACTGTTCAGAATACAAAAACTACAAAATCAAAAAAGAAAAAAAAAAATATATATATATATATATGCTGAGATACGTCAAATATAATACACAGAAAGCTGCTCAAAACTGCTGAATTTTATGAAAATACTACGAAATATTAATGATGCAATTGTACAGTACACCCAATAATAATTAAAACAAAGAAAATTAAATAAAAAAAAAAAAAAAATTGAACGTCTTGGTGCATATAAAGGTCGTCAAACAAGCAACACCGGTCTCAATTGCGCCTACATACAAAGTATCATTTAACTGTTCAGAATACAGAAATTGCGAAATCGAAAATAAAAAATATATATTAATGGGAAATATGCTGAGATACATCAAATATAATACACAGAAAGTACCCCTCTTTTCTTTCTTTCATTTTTTTTTTTCCATTCGAAAAAAACTTTAAAAAATTGTGTATAAATATACATTTTGTGCTCGTTTAATATTACTTTAGATTTTATTAAAAAGGAAGAAAAAAATTCTTAATCTGTACAGATTCATCATAAAATGAAATCTGTTATATTGAAATAATCATTTGCTCAGATGAAAAATGAAAATACTTTTAGGCATTATTTCATTCTTTGTATTCTTAGTAATTAAAAAAGAAGCTTTGTAGCCCTAATAAAATTTTCGTGAATTTATGTATCGAATATCCATCCAAAATCTATATACGTGTATCAGATTATGCTTATGCAACGTGCACGTTACACCACACAGGCATATAAATATGTGCGTGAAGGAGGGAGAGGGGGCACTCACGAAGATAGTTAAAAAGTTCAAATGCATCCGTGGTTGTAAAAAGGTTAATGACTTCTAATGTACATTTAAATGGTAGCGAAATATGGTTTTTACTTAAAAAACATATTTATATCACCAGAAAAAAATAAGTGCTTGGATGCTAATTAGTAAAATTCAACTAATTTGTATATGCCTAATTTTTTTTTTTTTTTTGAAGATTTGCAGAAATCAAAGGAGGCACGTTCACTCAAAATTAATTGCGAGGAAAAGTTCAATACCTTTTCCAAAATCTCAAAGTTGTCTTACCTCATTAATAACCAATTTCTGGTGTTTCTCATTTTTTTTTAATCTCACACTTCACTTCCACGATTATACTTCCGCGGCAAACAAACACAAAAACTTTGCAATTGAAAGAAAAACAACATATCTGTCTTTCTTTCAATTATTACAATTAATTCTTTTCATTGCAATTATCTGCTATTTGTTTTATTTCTGTTAAATTTTTCTCAAAAATAATACACATTGCACGTAAAACAGACATTTCTTTTCGAATATAGAGATATTGTGTTAAGCACTCGTGGGTTGATGTATTCTTCAAAATTTGTGTGTATAAATATAAAGTTTGTACTTTTTTTTTTTCAATAAATTTTTCATCGGGTTTACACTTTATCACTTCGAATTACTGAATTTTCTATTGTAAATTTAAACTTTTCCACTCAAAAAGCATTCTTTTTATCCAAATATGCTATATCTTAATACTATTTATTATTACTTTAAGTAATTTTATCAGTAGCACACTGAAAAAAAAAAAAAAAAAAAAAAAAAAAGCTGATTTTATGGTAAAATCCTGGCACCCCAGCTGCCACTATTATACCGTAAAATTAACAGTAATGAACAGTAAAATAAGCAATAATACGTTACCGCGCATGTTTGTTACTGTTAATTTTACGATATAATACAATACTAGCAGCTGGGGTGTGCGCAGTAGCGTATCATCGCTTATTTTACTGTTTATTACTGTTAATTTTACGGTATAATATTGACAGCTGGGGTGCCAGTATTATACAGTAAAATCCGCATTTTTTTCCTGCAGTGCATTAGTACGCAAAACTGATTTCTGCAGTGCATTAGTAGACAAAACTGATTTCTGGATCTTCTGCCCTTTTCTTCACTATACACTGCCAAAAAAAAAAAAAAAAAAAAAAAAAAAAAATGTGGATTTTATTTATTTTTTATTATTTATTTATTTATTTATTTATTATTATTATTATTATTATTATTATTATTATTATTATTATTATTTTATTTTTTATTTTATTTTTTTGCAGTGTACACAAACAAAAATAGAGAGAGCTAAGATGACCCTGAATTTGGCTCTTTATACTCAGCTGTCATGTAAAAGTTTATGCGTACTTTTGCTAGCATGTGTTTGAGGAATACCGAAACTTTGAACACATGTCTATAAAGAATTTAGCTTGTGATTCTCAAACTGAGCAATTCAGCACCGAATACATACAAAACAGACAATATTTGGTAATGTCTAATTAGGCCGTCATTATCGTGGTTTACAACTCTCCTGGGATTTAATCTAAGTGGAATGTTAATTAGGGCTAGAAGTTAGGCGATAAAGCATAGCAATTAAGCTGAAGACTAAACGAAAAATATACTAATTAAATAGTTGAAGTAAAAACGGAACCAACGGCTTTTTAAAAATAGAAAAGAAAATTGAACGCAATTGGGAGTGAATTTAGCAGAGCTTCTTAGTGATTTTATAATAGATACGAGGGTTATTTTTAAAGTAAGGTCCGTTACCAAATATCTATATAAATCTCGCGCGGTTGCAGCCAAACGTAGCGCAGAACTCCTGCATCCCTTGCATTACAACAAACGCCAGTTGAGTACTTACGGTGTCTGCATGTTGCTTCAGAGTGAGAGATAAACATGTTCAAGTCATTTGATCGTCTCGCTGACTGGGAAATACTGTCAATAATGCAGTTTTTGACAGCAAGAAATATAACAGCAGCGGATATTCATTGCCAGATCTGTGACGTGTATGGCCCCCAATGCAATGAGTGATAGCAAAGTGCGTAAGTGGATAGACTATTCAATGAAGGGAGGACGGACGTCCATGATGACCAATTTGAGCACCCTCCATACAGTCCTGACCGTGCACCGAGTGACTATCATCACATCCGAGACCCGAAATCGTTTTTCGGCGGTCTGCTATTCAATACTGACGAAGAGAAAACGGCGATTATGGTGTGGCTTTCCTCACAAGCATCGGTCAGCGTTCTACGAGGAAGGGTTACAAAAACTCATGGGGCATTTACGACAAATGTTTCAATAGACATGGAAGTTATGTAGAAGAGAAGAAAAAAGTATGAAGAATATAGTAAAAACCTAAATTTTCTAAATGTACTTAGTATTTTCTTTCTTTCTTTTCTTTTCTTTTTTTTTTCCAAAACGGAACTTATTTTAAAAATGACCCTGGTATAAAATCCCTTTCATCACATGGCTGCAACATGCCGCTTCTAAAACCAGATTGATGTTTTTTTTTTCCCCCAAAGCTTACATCACCTGACGTTTCAACCCTTTCTTTGCAAAAGCATTTAGCTAATCGCATTTTGATAATAATAGGAACACAATTACAAATGTAAAATTAAAATAATACAATATGTTAAAGCAATAGCAGTATTATGCGGTAATACCTAAAATTTTTCCATTTATAACATACCGAGGTGTCTTTCAAAGTGAAATCATATTACATGAAATCGAGTCAGAGACTATGGATATTATCTTCCTAATTAGTCTTTAATCTAGCTATTATAATTAATTCCCTGACCTCTTTTAAAGTAGCAATTCAAACAATGAAACAAATGTAACAAGAAAAATGTCGCCCAAGAAAAACCTTTTGGCAATGTCAGACGATAGAAAAAAAAAAAAAAAAAAAAAAAAAAAAAAAGGAGAGCAGGCGATGAAATTTACGATATTGGAGAAGAATGGGGAAAAGCCATCTTAGTTTCAGTTCTTAAGTGAGTCACAAGCGCATCATCCCGTTTCGCTGTACCTTAATTCACCTGCCAGGGTAAAGTCAGCGTCAGGTACAGCACAGGTGCTACAGACGCAGACGAGTGTGTGTCACTCATACAATGGGTTATAGAGTGCTGTGGTAATGGTAAGTTCCAAGGAGGATTGACACAGTGCAGCGGGATATAAAAAACATGTGCACATCGAGTTCATGAACGCACGGCAGGAAAAAGGGAAAGGGGGGAATTGTCACTACCTAAGATCTTCATTTATTTCATTTCGGTATTCAGTTCGAACGGGGTTCAGTTAAAAAAGGTTTTAAAATTTTTAAAAAAGATGGAGGAAAATCTTTTTACAGGTAGATAATGGAAAATGTTAGGTTAAGAATTTACGTTAAATGCAATAACACACATATTTAACTGCATTAGATAATGTATAATATGATAAAAGATAAAATAACACTTAAAAAAAAAAAGAAAAAAGAAAAAAAAAACTTTTTTAAACTTGTGAAATCCATAAAAATCGATTAAATTCGAGAAATTTATGACGACCACTTCTTCAGGCAAAGCATAACCGCGGCTACAAAATGCAAAAATATCCAATTTCAAGAGTAGCAATTTTAAAGAGACTTAGTATACTTGAGATTCTCAAAAATTGGAATGCGGGATTGCATACGTAACGTATGTTATTTGATTAAAGATAAGGATCTTAAGGATGGAAACTAGTCGCACTTTATACATTTCTGGAGCCTCAAGAGATTTTACAATCATATGAATGTATGCTTTGCTTTACAAAAACATAGCACAGAAAGACACAGAAATCTCTATAAATACATGCATCGAGTACCAGCAGTATGCTAACTAGAACAAGAACCGAAGAGATTAAATAAAAAAAAAAAAAACTGACTGCGTAAAAAGCGAACTAAAAATCCAGATACATAGATAGACTTTAATTAGGTACTTATAAATTAATTATTTCTCATCAATGTGAAACTATTTTTTATATTACTTATCAATTGCTTATTTACTTGTATTGATGACTTTTAAGTTGTGTTTAATTGTTAGTTCCTATCTATAAACACTGTTTTGATGAGGTCTATAGATGTCTATGAAGGTTAGAGTTACAGTTACGCTAGAGATCCTACCTACACAACTTTCAGGTTGTGTAATATTTAAACCGAGCTTCTGACTGTAAAATAGTCTGGTAAACATTGTCTTCATTTTGGAAGACTTGTCCAATGATATGCCACTAGGTGCGTAAAATTTTGTCTCTACCGCCATTTTGTATTTTATGGCCACCATTTTGAATTTATGAAAACAAAACCTAGCCTATAACCATCGGACGGTTACGACGAATCGATACAGACCTCATTCATTAAAATCTATCCAGTCGTTGAGATGTTTCAAGGGTATAAAGAAATCCACATACCCACCTACATACATACATACCCAGATACGTGTCAAATCCATAACCCTTCTCGGCAGTCGGGTAAAAATAATCGCTTATAGGCAATAATTCTTTTAAAATATTCATTGCATGTCCACGCCAAAGTGCTTATTTTAGAATTCTTATCATCCAAGAAGAGTTTTGTGGAAACTATTTGAATGTTAAATAAATGTTTCATTGTGTTTGAAAAAGGAAAAAATTCATTAATATGCAATTCAAGTATAAAAACTATCAACACATGGTATGGCCGGCGTTCTAATTTCTTAATTCGATCTGAACTAAATTTTATTACAGTTACGATTAATGTTGAATTCAGGGGGTGGCCGGAGAGCGGGACACCTTACCATGCGTAAATCCAGACATTTGTGAATTAATAAGTATAATGTACTGGCCAGCACAGAAAATAAAATAAAATTTTATTTCTCCACAAGTAATTGTGTACTGAAAGCATTATAAAATTAACTAATTCTCCAAATATTTATTGGAATGTGTTACAAGTTCGCTAAAATTGTAGACAATAATAAGAACTCTCGGAATGGTTTAATATTCGTTTGGTGTTCATTTTAGCATGCCTATTGCAAACTAATATCATCACAAAAAGATATGAACACATACGATAATGACATCTAATTATGTTTAATTTCACGCTATGCCAAATCGTTGAGACAAGCGACATTTGAAATCTGTTCCAATCCGAGAACGATCTCTTGGCCTTGAAATCGGCTCTTTTCCCCAAACATCGACCTTAAACTTCAGTTGATCAGGCTTTTTATAGCAAAAAAGATCCACTACTATACTACTACAACTACTCACTACAATCTAGATAGATTAAAACGGAAAGATAGCGGCATGCTCTTGAGTTTAATTCAATAAATCATGCAATGCATTCAACTTCCCTTATCTCTGCTACAGATGAAAGACGACCGCGCTACACTCGAATAAATATCAAATTAACATTTTTCCTTTTTATCATCAGTTCGCGTTTCAGTAAAGATGTTTTTAATGAAAGAGAAAGAAAAAAGTGATAATATTCTATAACAGCTGACAATAGGCGAGTTAGAAGATACGCTAAGAAATGGGTCAGAATTTAGAACGGAAGTATGGCTACGCGAGCAGAGTTTAAATTCATCTTCAGTTGGTTATAAAGTAATATTTATATTACGAAACTGTGGAATACTATATTAAAAGTAGCGAACTGATACTTAACACAATTTCTTTTAGGGTAAAAAGTGTACAGGTTATACAATTGAAAGAATGTTATATTAAAAAAAAATATATTCATTATAAACTCTTGCATAAAAACACCTCTTTATCTCTCTAATATTTAAAAAAAAAATCTTGTACATAAAAATACAAAAACTTTTAGTATTATAGAGAAATTTATAATAAACACAAACAGTTTTGAAAACGAAGAATTATTTTAAGCGCTATTTCATGTTGAAGTGTGTCAAAATAGTTCGGTTAAAAAAGTTTTAGGATAAAAAACTATGCAAAGCAATTTTATCATCTTTTGCAGGCACATACTGGACTAGATTGAGGTGTGCAATGTCTAATCATTTTTGTAATTTGTCAAATGTTTTTAGTTTTCTTTCAAAATTTTTATTCAAATTTTCATTATTTTAATAGAAATTCAATTCATATTTTGAAATTTCCCATTTTTACCTATTGTTGCCACTTTAAAAAAAAGCACAAATAAGATTGTTTACAAACACTAGCTAGATAAAAATATAATTACACGTGAATATTAAAATAGAAAGAAAACCTTAAAATAATTAAATTATTACACGCGAAAAGCATTTAATGTTAAATGCAAAATTACGTCATATTTTCAAATTTCTCATTTTTACCTATTGTTGTTAATTAAAAAAGAAGACCAAATAAAATTATTTACAAACACTTGCAAGAGAAAAATATAATTATTAAAAAAGAAAAAAAACCTTAAAATAATAAAATTATTACACGCGAAAAGCATTTAATATTAAATGCAAAATTACGTCATACATTAAAACGATGCATTTCAAACGATTTTCCTATGCACAATACTCATGTAACGTCACAGTGGGAATCTCGTGGCTTAAAAGCAGCGGCTAGCTCATTTGTAATTCCCCTGTAAAACAGATTTCGTTGCGCAGCTTCGCGTTTTCTCCTTTCGTGAACCCTTTTGATGACGGAACGTGTGTATTCCTCTCCCTGTAGAACTGGTTTCACTGCGAAACGTCCATTTTAAAAATTGTTTTAGTCTATTTTTAGAAATACTACAGGAAATTTAGAATTATTTTACTAGTTTTCTTCAGAAAGCATTCCCTCACACTTTCTAAGAACTTTATTTATTTATTAAAATATTATTATTAGGTGCGCTCGTAATTATGTAAATACGTAGCAGCACTTATAGTCGTCGTCAGGTTCGTCCGTCCGTCCGTCCGCATATAACAGCGCAAAAATTACCCAACCGAATGATTTGAAATTTAATATATATAATCGTTGCAGAATTTTGTCGGGTCATTTCAAATTTTATGAAAATCGAATCAAAACTTAAAAAATAAGTTGTTTATTAATGAAAGTTTCCTTTATTATGTTAAATCCTATCATACGTAATCTATATAATAAAAGCGCAAGACATGTGACTGAGGAAAACAAATATGGACTAATCACATCTTTTTTCATGTACCAAGCGGCCATTTTTATTCAAAATTATTTTTTCGAATAAAATTGGATAAAAGTTAAATTTTTGAAAGATCGTTCAAAAAAATTGTTTGCTTGAGAGATGAGTTACATTCAACAATGTATAGATTCTGAGATAACTTCAGTCGAAATTAGGTTAACCGAATAGCTCAATCCATTAGAGTAAATAAACACAGGAGATTCGTTCATTATCAGTCATAAAAATATTAAACCATGGAGGTAATCATTCGCAAAGCAAAATCTCCATGGTGAAAAAAAAAAGAGGCATGCTCATATTGCTTCTAGCAGAGGACATAATTCATTTCACAAAAATAATGACGATTTTTTTTTTTTTTGGCATTGTGAAACTAGTTATAACACGAACGTACCTCATATGTCACGTTTAACGTACAATTTCCATGCTAAATAAATTGTCAAATATCAGAACAATTTAAAAAAATTACATAAAATTAATGCTTGTTTTTAAAACAGAAATTATTATTCTAGTGGATATTTTAAACACATTTTTCCGGACTTGAGAAGAATGGGGGAACCAACCAACCATTAGAAACCAACTACAATCTAATTTCCAAGGTATATTACATTTCTCGGAAAATAAGGAGAACCGTTCATTGCTTTGGAACCTTTGTGCTAGCACATTAAAATATCATCCATGTAGTGATAAAAGATTATTGAAACTCGTGCTGTCAAGTAATGAAAACAAAACAGCATTAACCCCTTCGTATTGGGCGTCATAATAATATTAGGTTATTTTAATTGTACATTATCGTATATTTACAATTTTTCAGCATTTAATCATAAAATCTAAATTTCGTTTAAAGCTTTATACACTATTTCAAACTTTTATTTCAAACACGTATTTCATTCATTAAATTTAAAAATAGTGATTACTTGTCCGAACCGCTAAATTATGATTAAGGAAGAACAGATACTTCAAAATCATGTGTATTTAAATCCTGTTTCAGTAATAACACGGCATTTTTCAAACATCTTTAAAAAATCGTTCATAACTTATTACATTAATGGTACGCAAAATAACCTTTGAAGTATTCATTAATTTCAGCAAACATTAACCGTTGCAAATGGGATAGCTATTTTTAATTTTTTTAATTTTTTAAACTAAAATACTCTTTTATCAAAATGGAAAATAAATAAATAAATAAATAAATCTGCCCCCGAACGGGTTAAAAACAAAACTTTGATTACCCCCCCCCCCCCCTCCTCCCTTTTAAAACAAGTTTTACAACTGCTTAACAACAAAACGTAGCTCGGATTTTCTCTCTTTCCGTACACATCTAGCTTCTAAAAAGGAGTGTTCTTCTCCCTGGAAAACTGATTTCACCGCCGAATATCAAATTTCGAAATAGGGCGTACTTTTAGAAATCCTAAAGAAAATCATCAAATCATTTAGGATTGAAATGACATTGTTAGTATTTTCGTTGATTCAGCTTTATTAGAAGAGAAATTTATTTTCCCTCTTTCATCCTTATTACGTTTCTGCATAATACAATACGTATTTATGTTTCGATTGTATCCCTTCGGGATATGAGGTTTGATACTTTGTTAATGATATCCTAATATTGCCGTGTTCGCAGGTGTAAAAGCGAGAATTCGTTACTGTATTTCCTCTTGTTTTATTTTTATTAGTGTGATAATACAGGTGGCGAGTGGTCAGGGAATTTTTTTTTAATATGTAAATACTCTTTTATTTTATTTTTTTTTGCATGTAAATATTCGTTTTATTTAATTGATTAAATAAGGCAATTAAAAATGCGAATATTTCTATACGGAAGAAGTGGTATTTAAGTATAGAAAAACTCCGTGACCAATCGCCACCATGTAATAGTAATAACATGTAATTAATTGTTTCTCAAGAATCAGGTATCATTTTAGACTTAGAATATATATTTTTTTCCCTTAAATCTTGACATAAAGTAATGAAACAGAACTCTTTAAAAAAATAATGAGGACAATTAATTTTAGTTATTAAAAATGATTGTATTGAGAAATTATTTATTTAATTCTCATTTATCAACAAAATATACAAAAAATAAATAAATAAATAAATAAATAAATAAAAAGAAAAGAAAAGAAAAGAAAAAGAGACTTTCTAGTTGATTTTCTTTAAAAATTTTTAAGTTTATTTAAAATGAATTTTGTGATGCAACTGTTTTATTATGGAATTACCCCTTTCCCCAGAACTTACTAGGAAGTGCCGCAAACATGTAACGCAGTTTTCTTTCTTTCTTTCTTTCTTTCTTTTAATATAGAAAATCTTAAATTTGTTGTACTTGTTATAGTAAAATTTTAATACTGAAATACTTCTCTTTAGTTGCTAAACTGCAAGTAATACTTTCCATGAAAAATTAAATTACATTTGCCGCAGGTAGAGTATGGCTTAACGTGAAATACACAGGTGGCAATGACATTTGCAATCATTCATGGTAATCCAATCAGTTAAATGATAGGTTAAAAAAAATCAATATTTCTCAAAAGTTTTAAAGATAAATCTGCATTATGAGTCATACGATATGCATTTCTCTCTCTCTCTCTCTCTTTGGAATTTTGAGTCATGACAGTTTAATCTAAATTTCAGCTTGCAACAGCTGATAAAAATTTATACAATTACCAAACTATCGATTTATTTCTAGTATTTATTCGATTAAAAAAAAACTATTTCAGTCTGCTCAAAGATTACATTGCCATCGAATTCGAATCCAGATAAATTTTTTGCTAGTTTCACTTACATTTGAAAACATTACTGGTAAAAATAAAACGATACACACGGATGTGTTTTAATAAATGAATAATAAATTTCCCTCAAGTAAAATGTTCAAATTTTAACATCCTCTTAAAAATACCTGACATTTAAGGAGACATTTTTTATAAAAACGTACTTAGTCGGCATTGGACGTTTATTTTCTAATATTAAAAAAAAAAAAAAAAAAAAAAAAAGTATTGATTTTACAGTATAATACTGACACCCCAGCTGCTAGTATTATACCGTAAAATTAACAGTAATAAGCAGTAAAATAAGCAGAGCTGGGATGCCAGTATTATACTAAAAAATCAACACTTTTTTTTTCAGAGTATTTTGATAATTGAGTCGTTATTTTTGGAAGTGGGAAGGTTCATTTTGTGATAAAAATTAGTTGAAAGCTAAATCTTTATTACAAATTAGCATAACATTTATACTTCTAACCAATTCACAATAAATACCTTTTAATAGCAGTATAAATGTGTTACTAGTAATTTATTAGATCAACGATATTTCAAGTGCGTTGATTTTTGAAAGTGAGGCAAGACCACTTTGAATAGAGTTATTTTTTATTTGCATCATATTAACAAGACCAATCAGTATTTCATCTCATGAATACTTTAAAAATCTTTACTATCTAAATTAAGAAATATAATTACATGTATACAACTTATTGAATATGTATATATTTTTATTATTTTTTCCTAACATTAACTATTTTTTTATTGTAATTTTTCTAAAGAAGAATGAAATATTGAAATAAAATAACTAAGTAACTAAAATAAAACATTTAATTTTTTTTATTATTATCATTATATTCCATTCAAATAAAATTAACGTTTTCAACAAATCATTGCTTTTGAAAGTGAAACAAGTCCATTGGCGCATATCAAAACCAAAATTTCTTTCACCTAACAGGGACAAGCATTATAGTATACTAAATTTACATAAAAACAAGTTGGAAATTGTACGTCAAACGTTACAAACGAGGTGCGTTCGTACGCACGTTTTAGAATTAAATTCATGATATCCCGTGCGTAGAACGGGTTAAACAGCTAGTTAAGTATATATTTTATGACACTGTTCATACAAATATATTAACTAGTTATATAAATATTCAGATATATATGTATCAGCTAGTTATATAAATATTCAGATCTTGATGATTTTTAATTCTGTGAAATGAATTATATCGTCTGCAGATTAATTTCTGTCATAAAATAAGTATCTCGGTCGCTTGACGATTTAACATCCATCAGAAGCTCATATAACAAAAAAGCACCGATTTAAAAAAAAAATCAAATTTCTTAATAAATATTTTTATTAATATCTCCTAAAGTTTTGATTCGATTTTGATAAAATTTGAAATGTCTCGACAAATTTATGCAAAGATAATATATTTCAAATTGCAAACCATTTGGTTGGGTAGTTTTTGCGTTGTTATATGCGGACGGACAGACAGACGGACGGACAGACAGACAGACGGACGGACAGACGGACGGACCAAACGACGACTATAGGTGCTACGTATTTATATAATTACGAACGCACCTAAAAAAGGCCACGAAAAATATAAAATAAGCCAAACCCATTGAAATGCAAACCATTAAATATCTACTGATGACATAAAATGCTTTCATATAAGCAACAGCTCAATTTTATTAGGTAATGAAATCTAAAAGGTGGATTAAAACTTTGTGCCGTTATATTAAAAATAAATTTTTCGGAAGGTGCGATAATTCAGAAATGCTCATCAATTTACGACCTAAATTTCTGGGAAGCTTATTACATATGGAAAAATTCGAGCAGCTTGGTTAATGATTTGTCCAGTACACCAAATTTTTCAAATGTCTGGCTACCTTTCATTTAATTCATCCTCATTGCCCCCCCCCCCCTTTTCTGGTTTTTTCTCTGCCGTACAAAGCGTTTCAAACGTCTGGCTGCGTTTCGCTTAGTTCATTCTCTTCGTCCCCCCTCCTTTATTCGCCTCCACACTTAAACTTTCCCGGTCGGCGGAGTGTTCCTATTGGTCTCTCTGTCACGTGTGTTTCCTCGTCTCCGCTGTTGTTTTGAAAAATTCAACGCCATTTCATCTGGCCGCGGGGCGAGAGATGGCAGGCAAGCGGTCATGGCTTAGGAGTTTTTAATTCGTTTTTACCTTTTGAGTTGGCACTGAAGATGGAACTTAAGGGCTTTGAAACAGCTGTTTGCCATTAGAAATGATTTTAATTTGTGCTAATTTAACGTTGCATATTTATGTTTAATGAATAATCACTTACATAATTTTCCCTAAATGTTAACATATATTTTCGCAATAGGCGAGAATGGACAACCTGTATCGATGAACCTTCTCCTTAATAATAGTTTTTTGGTTTGCGCAAAAAGTTAGAGATTTTCATTTATCAACTCAATCCCAAAAATAAACGGCATAATTTATAAATAATTTAGTTAATCTTTTATTTCCAACGGATATTAATTATTTCAGCGTTTTAATAAAGCAATCATAAATAAAAATAAAATGAATACAAGTTAAAGTGCGATATATTGCATATATATATCGAGAAATTGTACAATTTATAGATTACATATAAACATTTAAGCTGGATATATAATTCAAAAGAAAATTAAGAGAGAAGCAGCAGTTTTAAACGTTAGTCTCAGGAGCCAATTTCCATTACAATAAAAATAAACAGCTCCAGTTATTTTCATAGATAATCCTGTTAGATGCCACTGTAATAAATGTTTTCTCATTTTATCAATATAATGAATGACTGGCAGATTAAAATTTATTAAGAATAGATTTTTGATTTATCCAAAACTTCCTAGAGACAGACATTTATTCGCTCAATCCCAAGAAACAATCTTTATCATTATAAATCACTGAACTGCTTTTCTATTTCTTTTAAATACGTTTATTTATTCACTTTATGCATATTTGCTTTGTCAGTTCAAGTTCAGTTTCATATAAAACGAACCACAAATAAAAATGAATTTCCCATCTCAATTTAGCATTCAGACTTCCGCGTTTCAAAAATGTCTCATCTAAACATTGAAAAATTTAAGCACCGCAGACACAACTAGATATCATTTATCAACATTTATCTCCCACCGGAGAAATCTAATAAAAATCATTTCTCTATAACAACAATGCCAACGGAAAACATTTCTTTTCAAACATTTACACCAAGGAGCACTTGATCCCCCAACTTCAATTCAAGACCAAAATATTCCATTTATCTACATTCGTCTAAAAAGAAAAATAAGTTTCATTGGATAACATTGTAGCACACATGATGCAAGCGACGGGAGAGGGGGATCCAATTCATCTTGGCAAGCTTCCAAAAGGGACGTTTCCATGACAACAGTCTCTCTCCAGGGTTTGATTCCTAATTTGTTTTCTTTGAGATAAAGAGAGTTTCTTGAGTAAATTTAACGTTGAACACTTCGTTTAATAATGTTAAACATTGCTCATATAAAGAATAGACTGAGAAAATGAGGGGGAAAAAAAAAAAGATTAAATACGATAAAAATTTCGCTTTTAACGTATTCTCCCTCAAGAAATAGAACAATGAATGAATCCTGTACGCTCCGCTTTCGCGCTCCTTTTAAAACAGCACGTAGATACAGCCCTTACCTTTATCTACTCCGTTTAAAACGAGTCGATACACATTTTATCAGCAATAAAAATACCTTATACTTTTTCAAAACAATTGTTTTTATCGCCGAATGTCATATATAAAAATGCTGATTTTAAAGCTTAGATACAGCCCTTACCTTTATCTATTCCTTTTTATATAAGTCGATACACATTTTTAAAGGCAATAAAAATACCTATCTTTTTTCAAAACAATTGTTTTTATAACTGAATGTGATACATAAAAAATTTACTTTTAAAACCTCGATACAGCTTCTATATTTATATACTCCGTTTAAAACGAGTCGATACACATTTTATCAGCAATAAAAATACCTTATACTTTTCCGAAACAATTGTTTTTATCAATGAATGTCGTATATAAAATTTTTCACTTTTAAATTCTAGATACAGCACTTACCTTTATATATTCCTTTTTATATGAATCGATGCACATTTTAACAGCAATAAAAAAATACCTATCTTTTTTTCAAAACAATTGTTTTTATAACTGAATGTGATACATAAAAAAATTACTTATAAAACCTAGATACAGCTTATCTACTCCGTTTAAAACGAGTCGATACACATTTTATCAGCAATAAAAATACCTGATACTTTTTCAAAACAATTGTTTTTATCACTAAAAGTCATATATAAAATTTTTCACTTTTAAAGCCTAGATACAGACCTTACCTTTATCTATTCCTTTTTATATGAGTCGATACACATTTTAACAGCAATAAAAAATACCTATCTTTTAACAAAACAATTGTTTTTATCACTAAATGTCATATATAAAAATTTTTACTTTAAAAACATAGATACAGCCCTTACCTTTAGCTAAACAATTGTTTTTATAACTGAATGTGATACATAAAAATTTTACTTTTAAAGCCTAGATACAGCCCTTGTACTCCATTTAAAATTAGTTGATATACATTTCATCAGCAATAAAAATACCTTAAACTTTTTCAAAGCAATTCTTTTTAATCACTGAATGTCATATAAAAAATTTTACTTTTAAAACTTAGATACAACATTTACATATATAGTCCATTTAAAATGAATTGATGCGCATTTTATCAGCTGTAAAAACATCTTATTTTTTTCGAAACCATTGTTCTATTACCGAATCTTAACCCTTTCGCAACGAGCAATTTTTTTACACAATTTTTAATCTTTCAGCTCCAGTACTTAAAAAGAGAAAAATACTTACTTTAAAAGTTGTGATTAAAGAAGATGAAATTTACTATTAAAAATTACTAATAGTTAAAATTGAAGACTGTACGCACTCTATACACGTCACGTATATGCGATGTTCCTCGCGAAGAGGTTAAATAAACTTTAGTCAACTTACTGCGAGTTTAAAATCAATGAATAAAACGACGCATAAGATATTTTTTATTGCTTCGAAAGTAACTTATATTTTCACAGAAAATATAAACGATTAATACTTGAAATGTGTTAGAGAAAGATTTTTCTACTTTCTTCTTTATAATTTATTTTTAATCTCAGTTAAATGGATTGTTTTAACACTTTATGCCCCAAATTAGGAATCAAGAAATTGTTGCACCTCAATAATTATTTCTCTTAATGTCTGAAGATATATTAGAAAATTAATATACTAATAATATGAAATTTAGATAAGTTTTTTCATTAAAACTGATTTAAAAAATCGGTAGGTCTAGCTCTTTTTGTAAAATATTTATAAGACATAATTAACAAAACATACTGTTATGGAAATCTCGCAATTCTGATTTAAAAAAAAAAAAAAAAAAAAAAAAAAAAAAATGTAACTAAATGCATTGCGATCCTAACCTGCAAATAGGAAGGTTTTACGGCTGCGAATTTTTCATATAACATTTGGTACTTTTGAGTTATAGCGGCCCCAGAGGATGAATCACCAAACGACCTAGATTTATCGCTAAACTATAAAGCTTATATGACATCATAATAATATATGATTTATAAAACATTTTGTGACGCATATGGCCCAGTTATAGTCATACATGACATATATATATATATGACATGTGTAGGAGATGTATATGAGATATATATGCACTGAAATTTTTTTTTTTGATTTTATGGTATAATACTGGTCAGTATTATACCGTAAAATTAACAGTAATAAACAGTAAAATAAGCAGTAATACGCTACCGCGTATACGCGGCAGTGTATTACTGCTTATTTTACTGTTAATTTTACGGTATAATACTAGAAGCTGGGGTACCAGCATTTATAGAGTAAAATCAACATTTTTTTTTTTTCAGTGTATATATGACATATAGGATGTAAATAATATGTATATAATGACGTATATGACACATCGTTTGGAATATATATACGTATGCGTATATGAGGCGTTTAGAGCTAAAGTGGACCAAGTCCATAAATTATAATGTGATATAATCAAGTTTAAAGTTTATTAACACTAGTTGAATCCTAAAATGATTTAGAGGATAATTTTATTTTTATTGTAGCAGTATGAAGACTAACTTAAATATGGGTTATGTTATAATTTGAAAATTCAAAAACAATAATTAAGTTGGCAATTTAATTTTAAATCAGAATTTACTGGACTTGATCCACATTGGCCCTGAAATGTTTTTTTTTTACATAAGGTCGGTCAAATGAATACGAAACAGTGAAAATGGGACTTTATTAAATAAAGCTCTGAAAATAAATACCATTAACAAGTACCAACAGACATTTTTTTTTATACTTTTGGACTTGATCCACTTT
Source organism: Maratus michaelseni (assembly GCA_963931845.1). Lineage (NCBI taxonomy): Eukaryota > Metazoa > Arthropoda > Arachnida > Araneae > Salticidae > Maratus > Maratus michaelseni. Next base: position 125,450,313 of record OZ007595.1, read on the forward strand.
GGCTCTGGACGCTCCATATATGATACATATGTATGCTTTGAGATGATTTTGGCGAAATCGTAACTGCAATCTGGGTATAATCGTAATTGTGGGAGCAGGTATAACTAAAAGTACCTAACATTGTTTTAATAAAAGAAAAATTACACCTTTGTAAATGGTTCAGACAATAACCCTTTAAGAAATATTTATCTTCGACTGTTTCGCTGTGCTCTGAAATGTGATTAAAAGCATTTTGTAAGAAAATTAAATTCTACTTTTATTAATAGGCGGATTAAACTATTTTTTATCTTAAAGAGGTCCGGGACACAAAAATCTTCAAATTTTTGAAAAATATTTTATGGCCTTAAAAAAAATTCCCTGTTTTTTTCGCTTAAAACGACGTTTAAATCCTGTTTCTATCTTAATTAGAACAATATATATTAATTTTTTGTTTTCAAAAACTAGCTTTCAAGTAATGGTTGTCACGGAAACGCTTTTGCGTTTTTCTGCATGACGGCTTTTTTCATCAATTCTCATCTTTAAATTGTTATAAGTTAAGAACCGTTAAAGGTAAATGGTTCAAACTTGTAACATGTCTTCTTCAATCACTTTATTTTAATTTTGATTCAGCAAATTAGAAAAAAAATTACTTTTGAAAATATGTTTTTTTTTTAATAAGTTACATTTTTTTTCACTTTAAATATTTTTAATTTTTTCAAAATTAATATTTAAAAAAATGCTTAATTATAATTAAAGCTTATATATTTCTGTTTAATTAAATGAAAAAAAAAATTGAAATTTATCGAATAATATTTCGAGTTATAATACTTTTAAATTACCCCACTTTTTTTAAAATTAATTTTTTTCTTAAAAACTTTGTAAGAAGTTTTATGATTTGATTTTGTTTACAAATTATATGGTCAACCATCACAAAAAAACTCAAAATTCTAATTTAATAAATGAAAATGTTTTTAAAATGTGTCCTTAAATTTTATTTAATGGTAATTAAAAGCAGCATCGGAGCATAAAGGGTTAAAGAATGTTTAATTGCCTCGTAATGAATTCGCCTTTTTAACAATGCGGGAAATTTTCAATATATTTTTAAAAGTATTTTCAAAAAATGCATGATCGTTTTCAGTGTCAAAATACTTATGAACAACATTAAAAATTCAAGCAGCCATTCTTAAAGTTAATAATTTTCATAAAAAATAACTTTGCGATGAAATAAGTATGTTTAATTGCCTCATAATGAATTCGCCTTTTTAACAATGCGGGAAATTTGCAATATATTTTTTAAAGTATTTTTAAAAAAATACATGATTGTTTCCAGTGTCAAAATACTTATGAACAACATTGAAAAATTCAAGCAGCCATTCTTAAATTTAATGATGTTCATAAAAAATAACATTGCAACGAATTAATTATGATATATTTTAAACTTTATCATACTTATTTATGAAACATGTGTAATAAAAAAAACAAACATGATATGCATGTTCAAAATACTGTTATAAAATTCCTTTATGAAATAAAAATATTTATTCTTCAAGTTCAGTTCATGTTTTAATGCGAACTTTAAATTTAGGACAATCTGCTTTGCCTTATTAAAAAAAAACGAACCGAATTAAATAGAGCCATAAAAACATTATGAAATTCAAAATTTGAGATTTAATTGGAAGAGAAGCTTAAAATTTGTTTACGTTAAAGGGGAAAAAAGGAAATTTCTTTACATTAAGCGTTTTTATGAAAGCTCTTTAAAAATGCTACCGGTATTCTCTCAATAACTTAGTTTCCAGAATTTTTCGCTTTGTTAAAAAACTATCTAAAATTTTTTTGAAACTGCAAACTTTATTTAGAATTAATTATTTATTAAGTATTTTTTATATTACACCGTTTTAAAAATAGTTATATCTTTTGTTACCCGAATTTCCTCCTGAAAATATTAGAAGAAATGTGTATCTTAAAAGTTTAGTATAGTTTCGATTTTTTTTTATATAACCCTTAATAAAGGATAATAAAAAAGCAAAACATACGCGAATAAGTATAGCAAAGAAAAAAGATGTTTCTGAAACTTTTTTCATATTATAGAAGAATACAAGTTTTGTTTCAATTGTAGGTCATTTAATTAGACATTATTTGTTTAAATATTAAGGGTACATACCGTGCGTTATGCGAGTGATATCCTGTACTCAATGCATTAATTTTGGGGGAAATATACATTTACTAACGACTTAAAAATAACAACATATTTAATTTTTTCAAAAACAAAATTTAAATCAGTAAAATATTTGTATTGTTTAAATATTTCTTTGAAGTTTTGTTAAATTGTTCTAATATTTTTAAGATAAGCTAAAAAACTTCTGACAGTTTCTGTTGTCGGATAAAAGGAGGAAAAAAAGGTGAATCACTAGTAACTAAAGAAATCTATCATTAAGTAAATTATTCAAATAGTGAAAGAAAAAAGACCAAGTTCTATCGATCAAAGGCCTATGTTATTCTACCGATAATAAACCATCAGAATACATAAAATAAATTTTTCAGATTTTTTTTAATTTTTTTAAGGCTTTTTTAGATTGATGACAGCGACATTTCCAAACTTCCAGTTTGTAGCTTATTTATTCTACACAATGGTGCCATAAACGTATCATAAACTAGTGATGGGCATATAATGAATGATTTTTTTCATTCGATTGAATCATTCGGGGATGTGCAAAAGCATAAATGCCAGCCTTCGTATTCTTTTAATTAATTCCCTGCAGAAATTGTGTTAAAAAAAAAAAAAAGAAGAGGAGGAATAAGTTTCCTATTTTTACGCAGTTCTTAATTTAATTCTAATTAAAATAAAAAATTCTCTTTGTTTACAAAATTTCTGGTAGTAATTGATTTAGAAAAAATTCGAAAGTTGGCAACTATGTGTTTTGGAATCATTCATTCGAAAATCAAAATTCTTCATTCTGCCTACCACTACCATAAACCCCAAATTAAGAGAATTCTCCTTGATTCAGAAAAGAGAATTTTTTGAAGACGAACAAAGCCTACTGGAAATGATTATAGCGCTTTCATCACGACTCCTTCCCAGAAAAATGAATACAAATGAATATTTAAAATAACACTTATTTTTCGCACCTACTACTTTTGACCCCGCATAAATAATTAAAAAGAGCGAGCAAGTGTGGAATTAAATATCGCAGGACTCAAAAAGAAAGACTGTTCATTTAACAAAATAATCTGTTCTCCTCCTTCATTGGATAAATTGTCAAAATACGAATTGCCATAAACTAAACAAATCCACGCAAACATTATTCAGACTAAATTAACTGCACTCTACCGGTCAAAGATCTGTGCAATTCTTAATCTTATAGTAATAAAAATAGCACAAGATATATATAAAAAAAAAAGTCTTTCTTCGCTCATGACAGTGACTCTCAGTTTGTAGCTAATTTACTACACACATAATGGCAACAAGAAACCTCCAAATTACATAAACGAAATCTATGCAAATTTACTCAAATAATAAAAAGACTGCATTCTATCAAATGGCGTGTAGGTCAAAGACCCCAGGCTGCTTGTGTAATAACAAACCACCAGACATACATAAAATGAAATGTTCAATAGAAATTTCAAAAAAGGGTTTTCTAAACTGATGACAGCAACTTTTACAAACTTCCAGTTTGTAGCTTATTTAATCTACTTTACACAATGGCATCAGAAAACATGAAATTAAGTGGATGCTCTTCGATTCGTCAGAGAGTATTTTTTGAAAACAAAACAAAACATGCTTGAAATGATTATAGCACTTTCACCACGACTTCCATACAAATCGTTTGAAACTACACGCTCCAGTGATTCGTTCACGCTGAGTCACTCACAATAGAGAATCGGCTATAATATATCTATTCCACGCTCAAATAAAAACGAACTTTAAAAAGATTATTGTAATCGCCCTCCCTCCGAAGACAAAATAAAATAACAGAGGAGAAAAAGGAATAGGCTGGCTCCCTCACTAAGTAGATTTTTCGAAAACTGCTCGTTAATTCCAGAAGGAGAAAGTTCAGCCACTGGAAACCCAGAAATGGCTGTTCTTCCAACGCATTTCAAGATGTTAACGAGCCGTGAAATGTTTTAAAAAGTCGAAGGACGAACTAAGTAATGTTATGTCCAGTTTCGATGACCTACAACACTAAAGTAAAAATAGGTCATCGGGAAAATATAGATAATTACGATGTGGAAAAGTATTACATTATATAATATTACATCGCAAATCAAGGCTAGAGGGACATAATTAAATCATTAAGTAAATCATTTGGTGCGATTTTGTCTTAATAACACAGACCTGCAGCAAAGGGTTTTTTTTTTTTTTTTAAACCCTTTTCAACATAGTTTTATGTTTATGAATTCGATTTGTCTGTTCGTCCGAGCTCCAACTCCAAGTAAATATACTCGGATTGCAATGTAATTGATATATGTTATTGAAGTTTACTATGGCATGTTCGATAATGAAAATAAAATGTGTAGGATTTATAAATACGGTTTACAAAAATGGGAAAAAAACATTTTATGGGAAAAAACATTTGCAGTGTAGTTTAATGATATTGCGCTATTTCAAACATATTGTAATTGATATACATCACTGAGGTGCACTACAGTGCTTACTATAGAATATCGTCTGCATAGCATTTATCATTCATTTACAGAAACACACAAAATAATCGGGTACAGTACTGTCTATGAGCCATAATTGCTGGAAGTGTGTTTTTAATTGTGGTATGCATTTAACAATTTTTTTGTATATTACTTGGTGTGTATAAATTCCATACACAAAGCTGCACAAAGGAATTCCGAGTACACTTCCGTTTATTGACAGAAATCGATGAAGGGAAATTTTCAACTGTGTTAAGTGTTTCATACATGAATTAAATTTTGGCTGCATAAAATAATTTGAATATTTTTCCGGCTGTAGGTAATAATTGCTGAAATTCGGTCTTTCAATTGAGTTTTCCAATTTGTTTACGTAGACAACATATTTTGCCATTTTAAACAGTGAAGTTTCGTTACAGACTCTGAATGCGTTGGAAAATGCTTGATAATCTGTGCTTCTACTTTCTTTCCTTTATTTATTTATTTTTTTTTTCACATGAAGGAATATGTTAAAAGCATTTTTCCATTGTGATTTCGAGAAATACACTCAAAAATTCAATCATTTACAACAAATCTGTGGAAAATATCTTAAATACATAATCACTTTAAAATATTTGTAGATTTGGTGATCTTTGATAGATCTGATATGACAAAAAAAAAAAAAAAAAAAAAAAAAAAAACGAAATTCAGAAACATTATTCTAGTACATTATTAAACTAAAATGGACGAAAGCGCACGATTTCTTCTATACTAAGACAAATACTACAAGAAAGAAAGATCATGCGTCAAGCATAGGTTATGAAACACTTTACACCAACAACTGGTTTTCGACTGGTTTTTATCCTCTGATGATGGCTAATGTTTAGCCAAAAGCGCTTAGGTAATTTGACATCTGATTTTAAATCATATATAGTTTTAATGCTTTAAAACTGTGTTTTTAGTATTTGCAACCTATTACAGTAACAAATAAATTTTATCAATGTGTTTGCGTTGTGTTTTAGAAAATCAGATTTTACCAAAATATTTTCGAGTACCCACTCATTATTTTTCAACAGCTGGCGCCACTTATCAGTGATATAATATCAATTTCAATATGTTTCAAATAGTGTAACTATATTAAAGTACACCGCAAATGACTTTTCCCCATAGACCGTAATGTAACGGAATTCTTTTGAGTGTCCCTGTAAACGAACTATAAATGCTACACACTTCATTTTCAATAACGAACAAGCCATAGTAAACCTCAATAACATATATCAGTTGTATAGCAATCCGAGTATATTTACGGGAGTTAGAGCATGGACAGACAGACAGACAAACCGAATTCATAAACACTTTTCAACTATATGTTGGAAAGTGTTAAAAAATAGCATTGCATCACTCTACACAAGCATCCAGCAAAACAAAACAGTTCAAATTTTTAATTTCTATTCCATACGTGACTGCATGCTAAAAAATGCTTAGACTAAAGCTAACATGAATTCAAAATATTTAAAAATACTTTACTTCGCAATCATTTCCGTGAAGTTTCACGCGTTCGTGAGGCGACTTTATCTACATAATTACAGCATTCTCTTTTGTTATATGCAGGAAGTCTTTAAAATATATTTTTGATTATTGACCATTTACAGAATTGTGTCAAGGCACAAAGCATCTTAAACATGCAGATAAATATAATGGAAAATGAAACTTTATGTAACCTCTTCGGCTAAAATCCTTATTTGAATAACAATATAGAAAACATAACATCGTGCATATAGGTATTTGTTTATAACTAGAAAATTGATGATTATTATTTACATAGATGTTACGAAAGATGCAAAAAAGAAATAAACCTATTAAAGGGTCGGGTACCTTGTATAAAACTTTAAAAAGAATATTTAAATAGCCCTAATCTTATGAATTTTTGCTTTTGAAGACATTAAATATATTCCATTGTTATGAATATTAAGTAATGCATAGACTCATACATTTTATAAGAATCGATTCACTGCGCGTAATCAGCCGTACAATCTAATATTTTTCCAATGTTTACACAACAGTGTCTAAATAAAATTTCCTGCTATCGAAACAAATGTAACATTATTCTTCCAATCTTGTCAATATATAAATATTTTAACACTATTTACTGAAATATTAAAATAGGTAATTTCATATGTGTAATGTGGAGGTGGGAGATAAAAATATGAATCTTTATCAAATGATATATATAAATTACGAATTGTCATTACATGGTTGTTATAAAATATCTATATCTATGTATAAAAAGATTCTGACATCGTAAGAAAAAGTTCACCATGTTACACACACAACAAAGTAATTTTTATCAAACATAGTTCATTAGATATCATTTAATGTGATCCCAAGCGTATCCCACCCCCTTTATCTTTACGATTACAGCACCGATGACTAACTAATTATTTTCTTCATATTTTAGATACGATGTCACAGCTTGCTGAGCCCAACTTGATCTCCTCTGTCACACTGTCTCACTCTAGAAGTGTGACGTAATTAAACATATTACAATGTTCATAAGATACTAGCAGTAGTAAATTTTGCTTATTTTAACTGACACTTACATAACGTTATTTACAGAGTAGCCTAAAACCCATACCTACCAAGAGATCATCCACCACCCCCTGAATACTAGGCCTGAGCGCTGACACAAAATGGCGGAATACTAGGCCTGAGCGTTGACACAAAAATGGCGGTTGTCGTAGGCGAATTTTTTTAAGTGTTTGTACAGTCCCTTAATTTACACATCAGTAATTTCTAAAAGTTTTCTTTGACTTATTTGATCTAAAAAAAATTAAGGCTAAGAAAACTTTTAGAAATTACTGATGTGTTTAAATTCGACCGTACGAACGATGAAAAAAAATCCGCCTACGACAGCCGCCATTTTTGTGTCAGCGCACAGGCCTTATTCAGGAAGCGGTGGGTGATCCCTTAGTAAGTGGGTTTTGGGCTACCCTGTAAATAACTTTATGTAACTATCAATTACAATAAGCATGATTTACTACCGCTAATGTTTTATGGACATTGAAATATACGTATAAACTAAAGGTTTGGAGAGAGATATAAAACATTTACTGGTAAGTTAATATTTCTTGTTTTTAAAAAGGCTGTCAATTATATCACGCTCCCCCCCCCCCCCCTTCTCGCCTCCTCTCTCTCTACATCCCTAGATATTCTCCCCGACATTCTCATTTCATTTATCGGATATAGCAAGCAGATAATGGAGAAGAAAAACATTACAAATCAAGTATTACACATTACGTAGAACTTCAAATACTAAAGAAAAATTGTCAATACAAGTTAAAAATTTATTAAAAAATTCTACTCGACTTAATAAAATAATTTTCCGTAATAAAATAAATGTCCACAGCTGAGTATTTCCTACATAATTTTATAAACATGATATGCAAATTTTCTTATTCGTAGAGTCTTTTACCTCCACCAAAATTTCTAGAAACATCCGAAATGGATTTCTTTTAATTCGTTATACGGTTAATATTCTCATAATGTTGGTAAAACCTCCCGAAGAATATCGAATAATCAAAGATAACCTAAATCTAACCTTTCAAGTAAAAACTTTCAAGTACGTTTCAATGCGCCTCTAGCATATTCTCAGAAATAGTTTCGGATTCATTAATTTATCTATAAATAGAACAATCTCTTCTTTTACGCAGTTACAGTTATCTCATATCGTCTGTGTCTGAAAACTTCAAACGATATTAAAATAATATCTACGAATGAAGAATATTGTCGTGATGAATTATTGATGAGTCATTCGCAAAATAAAGGGAACTTTTTTTTTTTCTTTGTTGCAACATAAAGCTGTTCATATTTATCATTTTGACATTTTTATGTAAAGTGTTATGTACATTGGTATGCTAAGTGTGCAATGTAATTTTATCAATTTTCTATTATAACTAATATAGATATAATAAAGAAATTTCCTCTTTGTACTTATAAATATGATTTTTTTAATATGCTCATCGTTAAGACTAGATTTGAATTCATATATTTTTCTCCAGGAGAGATTTATGCAGCTAGAAAGGGGGAGGGGGAAGAAGCATTATGGGGTTCCGAGGAAGGGCGGTTGTATTTGTACTAGAGATTTGACGGGCTCATCCCGAGACAGTGAGCCATTACCGGGGTCCATCGCTGGCTCGGGCTCGATTTTTATGCCAGTCTTCGGCTCGGGCGAGTTTGGACTCAAAGCAAAAATTTAATTTAAATACAAATTGAAAAAAAAAAATGAAAAAATACTTGCTATTTCAGACACAAGAATGTAGTCTAAATTTCTTAAAGTGTTTTACAATACTTTAGAAATCCCTTTAAAAGAGAACTGAATTATTATTGAAGGTAGATAGAATATTCTGAAGTCTTTGCACGACCAGTGTTAGTAACATAAAGAAGCCGTGAGATATCCTTTGTTTATCCTGGCTTTCTATTTGAAGTGAATTTCCAGAATTAATGGAAAACCAAACTCATGTCCTTCTGCCACAGTTGTACAATGCTATTTTAAAACGACTTTTGCAGATTTCAGAGAGTGGTTGGGTATAAATAATAAATTTGTTATTTTAAATAGATTTCCAGGAACATGAAAATCACGAAACTTTGTCATGAGGGAGTATTTAAGGCGATTAATGCGTATTTCTACGTAATAAGATATTTTTAAATGAGAAAATTAATCGTAAAAAACTATTTTAAAATGCTATTAACAATTTTCTACTGCGTACTTTCGACATCGGGATTGGCCGTCGGACTATGTTTTCAAATCGTCAAGCTCGGGCTCCGGGAAAAAGCACCATAACTCATCCCTAATTTGTATTTTCAAACCATGAATAAGTAGACTTTATGGAAACTTCCCGGGGCAGAGCCATAACAGTTTCTTTTTACGCTGCTTAGATAGTATAAAATATATCGTATGTAAGATAAAGATAGAATAAATGACGTAGTAAAGGGCTAAATTAAATTAGTGCATCAACAATTGTATTTCAGTGTTGCACCTTTCACAGTTACGCACGAATTCAGAATGAAAATTATTTTTTGCACATTTTATCTCCTTTTTCTTTCAAGATTTCTTTTTTTTCTTTTTTTTTTTTTTTTTTTGAAACTTAAGTTAAAATTTACTTAAACTTAAGTTACTTAACTTAACGTTTAACTTAAGTTTTATTTTTTAACTTAACTTAAATTAGTGCATCAATAATTGTATATCTGTGATGCACTTTTCACAGTTACGTACTAATTCAGAATGAAACCCTGCATTATTTTCTGCACATTTTATCTCGCCTTTCTCTTTCAAGTTTCTTTTTTTTAACTTAAGTTAAAACTTACTTAAGTTACTTAACTTAAAGTTTAACTTAAGATTTTTTTAAAACTTAAATTAAATTAGTGCATCAATAATTGTATATCTGTGATGCATTTTTCACAGTTACGTACTAATTCAGAATGAAACCCTGCATTATTTTTTGCACATTTTATCTCGCCTTTCTCTTTCAAGTTTCTTTTTTTAACTTAAGTTAAAACTTACTTAAGTTACTTAACTTAAAGTTTAACTTAAGATTTTTTTAAAACTTAAATTAAATTAGTGCATCAATAATTGTATATCTGTGATGCATTTTTCACAGTTACGTACTAATTCAGAATGAAACCCTGCATTATTTTTTGCACATTTTATCTCGCCTTTCTCTTTTAAGTTTCTTTTTTTTAACTTAAGTTACTTAACTTAAAGTTTAACTTAAGATTTTTTTAAAACTTAAATTAAATTAGTGCATCAATAATTGTATATCTGTGATGCATTTTTCACAGTTACGTACGAATTCAGAATGACACCCTGCATTGTTTTCACCCCATTTTATAGCGCCTTTCTCTTTCTTTTTTTCTTTTTTCTTTTCAACTTAAGCTATCAATATTTTTATGAAAATTTCATTTCGGATACATATATTTTACAGCTAGACATTTTCGTACTAACTGAAAAAAGAGAAAAGCCTCTTATTTCATTTTCTACATTGTATTCCACGAATCTCATAAATGCGTAAAATATTCAGAGACTTATTCCTGAACATCAGATGTTCAGTTTTATTCATTTTGAATGTAAAGTATTGTGAACAGCAGAATAAAAAATAGCACTTTAAAAATTGGATAGATGCCAGAGATCTTACACATTATTGCTGCTTGTAAAACATGTTTTCTTTCTTGAAAGGTTTTTATTTATGAAAAACCAAATGCTAATGTATTAGCATCAAAATAAACAGTCTGAAAAACTTAACAAAAGAAAAACTATGAAATATTCCCACACACATCATTTTTAAAGGAAGAAATCTACGTTTTTAACATTAAAAAAAGTATTTGAAAAATCTTTAAAAGTAGAATGATAAAATTACGTGCACATATAAATATCTGATTTTCTTTGATTAAACTCTAGCCGGGGGCTTCACTTTTTTTCCCCTGCAGACTCGGGCCGGATCAGTAACTCATTCCTATCGTGCCTAATCTGCCTGACAATTTTTAATTTTTAATTTAATTTATTTTTTGTGGAAATAATGATGCATTGTTCATTTGTTTAGCGGAATCTTTAAACATTTATTTTGATTAAATAAAGTAGAGAAATATATATATATATATATTAATTTACTTACTTCAGTATTATTAAAAATTTAAAGACAACTTAATTTTCATTAGAAGTTTTAGATTTTATTTTATTTTATTTTATTATTATTATTATTATTATTATTATTGTAATTTGAATCAGTAAAACAAATATCAAAATACAATAACAGGATATTGTTGTTCGATAGGGGGTTAACTTACTTTAGAATAGTGGTTCACAACCTTTTATACCTCACGGCCACACTTAAACGCATGATTAAACTTTTGCGAGTGGCACACTAAAATTTTGATAACAAAAATAAATAAATAAAACAGGGAAAAAATTACAGTCAATCCTGTTTTTGTGCGGTGAATAGAAACGCATAAAAAAATAATAAAATAAAATAAATAAATAAACGCACACAAAAAGTATATATATTCCGAAACTTCATAAACAGCTATAACAAATAATTTTTCCCAACACACACATATATATATATTTTTTTTTTCATGCGCGGGATAGAAATCACATAAAAAAAGTCTCATATAGAAAATAATGTCAAAACCCCACGATGTAACTAGAAATTACTTTCCATAAGAAGATAAAAAATTAATTTACACATGAGAAAATTTTTAACTTATTTTAGACAAGCAAAAGTTTTCACAATGTATATCTATCTCTATAAAAGAGTAAGTGTCTGTCTGCCTGCCTGCCCGCGGATTTCTCCGTAATTATAACACCTAGGACTCAGAAATTTTTGTCATGTGTAGATGTTGTCACCGGACAGTATACCTCGCGGCCGGATTTTTAAATTTTAATTTAGATTAAAACAAAAAATTAAAACGTGTATATGGAATTTTGGGTTCGAGGCTATTTCAAGCTCCTCCCATGAAATAGCCTCGGCAACGCCATCCGTGGCAACGAAGCAGCTTGCCAATGAGAGCAGTGTAACGACCGAAGAAATCTATGGCCTAGCCTGACTCGTTGCTGGCCTAGAGTTGTCCAGTTTTTGTCCATGGTTTTGTCGCCTAGCTTCGGAGGTTGACTGCCATGTAAGCCGTGTAATCGAATCGAAAGGACAGTTTTCGATATGCAAAGAGACTGCAAGAGATGTTAGTTGGCAGGTCAAAAAGAAGTGAACCGAGCTAAGCTAAGAGAGATGCAGAGAGAGTTGAACAGACGATGGTGAGCGGAAAATGATGTGTGCGCGTGAACAGTATATGATGGTTGTGTACGCTGGGGTTTTGATGGCAGAGTGTAATGTTTTTTAATTGTTCATCTTATTTTAACTTGTGTATCAACGATGCCTAATAAAAAGTGCTGGATGTTAATCATCACCTTGGATCACTGGAGTTCATTAAGTCATTACAGTATGGCTCTTTCCACCCGACATCAATAGAGCTTACTGATTTTAGTTCGGATTTTCACTACAGGGGGCGCTTTCGTATCTTTGGTTCTATGGGCTGGATCATGACGGGGTATGCCTCATTCGACTCGACATCGATAACCTTAATGAATTCAGTTATGTTCGTATAGAACATATTGTGCCCCCTGGCGGTGGAAGGTGTAACTAAAGGATTTTGCAGCTAACTCGGGTTCTATGGGTCACATCACGACACGGTTTGGCTCATTCGACACAACATCAATAGAGCTTACCTATTTTAGTTCTGAATTTCACCACCAAAGGGTGCTTTCCTATCTCTGTTTCTATGGGCTGGATCACAATGGGGTATGGCTCTTTCCACTTGTTATCGATAGAGCTGACTGATTTTAGTTCGGATTTTCACCACAAGGGGTGCTTTCCTATATCTGGTTCTATAGGCTAGATCACGACGGGGTATGGCTCATTCGACTCTACATAGATAGAGCTTTTCGATTTTCACCACCAGGGGTGCTTTTCTATCTCTGGTTCTATGGGCTGGATCATGAAGGGGTATGGCTCTTTCGACTCGACTTACGGTAATATATGGGAGTGTGTATGGCACGCACAGTGTTTGCTGTCTAAGGTAGTGGAGCCCCCAACATTAGATTTGTTTAAAAATAAAAAAAATGTTCAACACTGATTTCAGGTACATTTAAGTTGTTGGCACGGGCAACGCCGGGCGGGTAAGCTAGTATTTATATATTATTCGTCGTAGTTAACGCGCATTTTCTTGTAATGAACTTGTTCAAAGTCGCTTTCGTCACTTGAAGATACTAGAGTTGATTTTTCAATAATCCTATCTTTATTAAACGTAATTTTTTTTTCTGTACTGTCTTTATTAAATGTAAAAAACGAAAAAGAGTTTATTCACATAGCTTCGTAACCTGACTTACAATATTTTACCATTGCGCAGAGGAGTACTCATATTAAGTAATTTCACGGTCCCTTTTTTTTCCACATATCGTCGGTACCATGTCAAACTATCGAATTTGAAAATAGCTACTTTTCAGGAAGGCAAAAAAACTGTTTTAATTATGGATTTAAAATCAGCGCTTGGCGGAAGTAACTAATTGTTATATATTTCTTGTGCTGTTTAATATCCTATTTAAGCTTGCTATCGAGAAAAATCATTTGGCTAATTTTATTCGCCAAAAAATCACATTCGATAGTTTGAAATGCTATGTTTATTTGTACTTTTCTCAGTTTTTGCAAAATGTTGCAACTCAAACTAGCGAATTTGCCGTATTCGATAGTTTGATTTGTAAAATTTTGTACTTTTCTCAGTTTTTGCAAAATGTTACAACTCAAAGTAGCGAATTTGCCGTATTCGATAGTTTGATTTGTAAAATTTTGTACTTTTCTCAGTTTTTTGCAAAATTTTACAAGTCAAAGTAGCGAATATACCATATTTGTATCAATATGGTTGTCAACCTAGATAGTCACTTATCAACCTAGTTGAAAAGTGTTTATGACTTATGTTTGTCCGTCTGCCGTCTGTCACTCTGTCCGTGCTCTATCTCTAGTAAATGTACTTGGATTGCCCTGAAAATTTTGTACGTTATTGTCGCTTACTATAGCATGATCTCTATTGAAAATTAAGTATGTATAATAGTTTTTTTTTTTTTTTTTACAGTGACAGTCAACATTATTCCATTACATCACAGTCAATGGGAAAAAATCGTTTCAAGTGCATTTTGATGATGCTACGTCATTTAAAACATGATGAAATTGATATACAATTGTGAAGTGCACTAAAACATACTTTTTCTAGAATATGGAGTGCAAAGCATTTATTATAATTCATTTACAGGGTCAAACAAAAGAATTCTGTTACACATCGTTCTAAGGGGAAAAATCGTTTGCAGTGTAATTTAGTGATATTTCACTATTTCAAACATAATGAAAATTATATGCATTACTGAGGTGCACTATAAATAGCTCTCTTGCGTGCATTGCGTTTATTTACAGGGACACACAAAATATATTACTTACAGTACATGTGCGATATTTACAGTCTATGTGTGATAAGTGCGTTTTCAACTTTGGTTTGCGTTTTTAAGTTTAACTAATTTTTTTCATAGTACGTGTGTGTTTATAAACTGAGTTGTTCATATACAGGGCTACACAAGGGAATCCGTAATCATTACAGACTATGGGAGTGAAGTGCTTAAGGGTAGTTTTTAATTGTGTTACGCATTTTTCTGCTGAACTATATTTAGTAGACTAATAGAAATTTGTGGAATATAAATAAATTCATATACAGGGCTACGCAAAGGAAAATATACATTGTCATTTACGGTTGGTAAGTGCTGCGAGTGAGTTTTAAGTTGCATTTTAGCTTAATGTGTGGTGTGTACAAAAGACTTCAGATAATATACAGGGCTGCACAAAATATTTCGAGTGATTTCAATCGATTCGCGAAAATTGCTAAATGTGAATTTTCTAACTGAACTATATTTCATCCTCCATGTATTAAATATCCACATCTATAAATCATATACAGGGCTGCACAAAAAAATTCGATTACCTTTTTGACAATGGAAGGTATTTTTGAACACTGGATATTTCAATGTGTTAAATGTGTTCTAAACTGTTCAATTACGTATCTTCTTTCACCTTATTTAACGGCGAAGTTTCGTTAACGTTTTCTGGATGTGTTGTAAAACGTTTCATAATGTATGCTTGACGAATTATTTTTTGTTCTTGTTAGTTGATTTACAGGGGAAATGAAAGGAATTCTATTACATTACGCTCAATGGGGAAAAAGAAGTTTGCGGTGTATTTTAATGATGTTACACTATTTCAACTATAATGAAATTGATATGCACTTATAAAGTGCATTAAAATATTTTTTATGTAGAATATGCTGTGCAAATCATTTATCATTTATTTACAGGATCACTCAAAAAAATCAGTTTACATAATAATATACGGTGCAAAATTGTTTGAAGCGTATATTTATAATGTTACACTATTTGAAACATGATGAAATTATACGCATTACTGAAGTTCACTACAAAATGCTAACTGTGCAATATGACAAGGCATGACAGTTATCGTTTATTTACTGGTATACACGAGAGATATACACTGTTAAAAATTTGCAGCAAACTGTCCAGTCATTTGACCGTTTTTAGAGAAAACGGTTAGATAACCGTAATTTAAGTCTATTCTGACCATATTATTGCCTATATTATGGTCAGAATGGAATTAATTTACGGTTATGTAACCGTTTTCTATAAAAACGGTCAAATGACTGGACAGTTTGCTGCAAATTTTTAACAGTGTAGATTATAGTGCTCTATATTAGCGGTAATTGCTGGAAGTGCGTTTTAAGTTATGGTATGCGTTTTTAAGTTGACCTATTTGCATACTACGTGGCTTATAGCAATTCTGTGGATCATATACAGGGCTACACAAAAGAATTTGTAAGCATTACTCTGTATGGGTGGGTATGCCTTAAAAGTATTTTTTAGTTAAGTTATGCTATTTCGGGCCAAATTATATTTAGTAATTCGTAGTATATAAATAAATTCATAATATACAGCGCTACGCAAAGAACTGGATATATTGTCGGCTATAAATGGTAATTTTTGGAAGTGTGTTTTTAATAGTGTTAAGCGTCTTTCACCTGAATTAAATTTTGCCTTAGTACAGTACAGTAAGCTACATGATGTGTACTGTACATAAAGTTGCAGATAATAAACAAGTCTCTACAAAATAATTTGAGTACACTTCCGTTTAATTATAGAAATTGGTGAAGGTAAATTTTTGACTGTGCTATGCATTTTGTAACTAAGCTACATATCTATTGATCGCGTGTAAGGATAATCAAAAGATTTCGAATACTTTTCCGGATATGGACATTAATTTCCGAAATCGCGGTTTCACTTTGATATCTTCTTTTGCCTTTTTTAAATAGTGTTCCTTACAGTGTTCTGGATGCGTTAGAAAGCGTTTCATAGTCTGTTGTTGACGTATGTTTTTTCTTTATTTTTTGACAGAGCAGCATTTTTAAACTCAATTCACTGTACATAAAGTTGTACATTTGCACCAATTTCCGATCAATCAGTTTGATGTTTTTTTGAAAATTAATCATCAATAATTATATCAATTAACATGACTAATTGTATAATCAATTAATATAACAATATAATATATATAACAATTTAAATTTTATAGTGAAATGCGACACTACTATGTCAAACTATCGAATAAGAATATTAAAACTTTTGTGTGGAGAGCGAGAAAATGTTTTTATTGTGGATTCAACATCAGTGGAATGCTGAAGTTCTTGATTGTTATAGTTTTCCTAATCTGTACTATTTAATATTGATACCGAAATTTACAATTTCATTGTTTTAATCGACAAAGAATACATTCGTTAGTTGAATCACTAAGCTGTTATGTACTTTTTCAAGGTTCCCTGCATCAAAGTAGCGATTGTGCCATACAAGATAGTTTGAATTGTTTTTTTAGTATTTTATTTATATTTACATATTCACTATCAAACGCATAACAGTTTTCCTTAGTGAATTATTTGTAAGTAAATACTAATTTAATAGAACGAAATAATTTATTTTCAAACGTTACATAAGTTTTATAAAATGTAGCAAAAATTAATATTAACTTGAATTGTGAGATTCAATTCTATCTTCAGTTCTATCAATTAAATTAATCTTAATCAATTTCTTCTTCAATGTCACTCCAATCAGGTTCCGCTAAATTATCGCGTGCAGTGGAAGAAGTTGGTAGTAAATTGTAGAAATCGTGATAGGATCTTGGTATTAAATTGTGGGTGCATAACAGCAAAAGATCTTTTTAGGTGCGTTCGTAATTATATAAATACGTAGCACCTATAGTCGTCGCTTGGTCCGTCCGTTTGTCCGTCCGTCTGTCTGTCCGTCCGTCTGTCTGTCTGTCCGCATATAACAACGCAAAAACTACCCAACCAAATGGTTTGCAATTTAAAATATATTATCTTTGCAGAATTTTGTCGACACATTTCAAATTTTATTAAAATCGAATTAAAACTTTAGGAGATATTAATAAAAATATTTATTAAGAAATTTGATTTTTTTTTTTAAATCGGTGCTTTTTTGTTATAGGAGCTTCCGATGGATGTTAAATCGTCAAGCGACCGAGATACTTATTTTATGACAGAAATTAATCTGCAGACGATATAATTCATTTCACAGAATTAAAAATCATCAAGATCTGAATATTTATATAACTAGCTGATACATACATATCTGAATATTTATATAACTAGTTAAGATATTTGTATGAACAGTGTCATAAAATATATACTTAACTAGCTGTTTAACCCGTTCTACGCACGGGATATCATGAATTTAATTCTAAAACGTGCGTACGAACGCACCTCGTTTGTAACGTTTGACGTACAATTTCCAACTTGTTTCTTTTCGTTTGAAATTGATAGACGTTGCTGGTATGGTTTGACTGGTTTGCTATTTAATTTCCTTTTCGTTTTTTAATGTATAATTCAATGAAATTTTCATCTTGTATTCGTGTTTTCATAAATATTTTGTTTTCGTTGCTTTTTCGGTACTGAAACCAAACAGCGTCACTAAATTTATATGTCTGCTCATTTTCTCTGTGATTGTTTATTTCTTTTTCCTCATTACTGTCTCCATTTTTTTTGGACTTTTTTTTATGTTGCTTTTCTATTTCAAATTTTGCCTCATGTGAATTAAAATTGAGAAAGTCATCATGAAGTAATCTAATAACATTATAAGGACTAGGTTTCGTGCGAGCCATTCTCACAAGCTGTGCCCATTCTTCAGGTGTATATATAGGAGTATTTTTTGCTTTTTTTTCTATTTTTGAGTGAATGGAATCGCATTCCATGTACGAGTGCCCGGGCTCAAAATAAACGTGATCTATGGTGGATAACGTTGGGTGTACTTTGACAGCATGAAGACACATAGCAGAAAAATGGAAATTTTTTTGCTGGCCACTACAGCTGTCCGACATCATTTTTACGTGCTCTATTTCTGGATGGGCCATAATGTAATTGAATATGCAAGATGAAATTTCAATGCTGCCTCTTCTTCCTTCGGTTTCATCCCACATATAGCATTGAACACTCGAATCTTCCAAATTATAAATAGTTAAATTATAGATGGCCAATTTTCGAACATAGAAAAAAGGTCCTGCAGCTCCTTTTGGAGTTGATAAAACTGACTGCAGATCAAAATTGAAAGCCAGTACTTTTTCACTTCCTAAAACGGAGAGTTTGTCTTCGTTCCTTTTCATTCTTGCGGCTTCTTTTCTTTCTTGATGTCGATCAAATTCTTCTCTGTTTGTATTTTTCTCCGCCTCTGAGCTCGCCTCAAAAGTGGCACATACTTTACATAAATCTTTTTTGGGCTGGTGGAATTTTAATTTGAAGGATTTAAATGTTTTCCTATATGATTCATAACATCGTTCTTTTTTGCCTTCTGCTTTACATTTTACCTTATACAGTCGATACATGATATTTATATTTAAATTTGCATCTAAAAATCTAAAATCAGTTGATTTGCGGCAATAATGTGACTCCACAGCAGGAAATGAAAGGATGTGCTGTTTCACATAATCTTCACCATCATTCAAGTTGATCCGTGGGTTACTTCCTGGATTTTTTTTTCTTCTGCACCCCCCTCTATTATCAGACTCTATGACACCAGTCTTGTTAATTTTTTTAAATGCTCCCTTAATTAGTCCCTCACTAATACCAAGGGTATCTAGAAAAAAGGCTCTACAAACAATGTGTTTCTCGTTGCCATAAGTAAATGTGTATGTTTTGTGAATTCTTTTCTAGATATTTCACTACTATGTCTTTTCGTTTTTTTCCGAGTGATGTGCCTAACAAAGAATTCTCTTTGCTTGTGTAATGAGTCAAGGGAATGAAAATTATCAAATATAATCTTTCTTTTCTCTTCTGGAAATTTTGCACAACATTGATGTTTTCTATTATTTATGCAAGTAGGTCTTCTCATTGGTTTGGCAGGAATTATTTTATGGTTTTCAGTTTCATATGCTGCAGCTTTTAATCTTTTGGCTTTATTTACATTTTTTCTCCATTTATGGGGATTGGACTTGTACCGTTTCACAGGCTCGATAATTTCATCTAACGTAGAATCATGTGAACTACAGCTATTTGTAGCAGGACAGCATTCCTTGTTATTTTTGTTGGCGGAAGAGCTAAAAGTATGTTCTAAACCAATGTTTTTCACACATTTTGCAGCCTGGAAATGGTCTAGTTCTGAACGGAAATGAACTTTTTTTTTACTTATAACCTTCGTGGGTTTCTTTTTCTTATGAATTGTGATTTTAGATTTTCCAGCTCCTAAAAAAACATAAAAATTAATAATTATAATAATGAAAACAACAATCATTTACAGGGTGTTTCAAAAGTTTCTTGGCATTTTCCTTCAAAGTGCGTTTAATAAAGAACTTGTTAGTACAAATAAGAAGTACAAGGTATAATCAATACATTTCAATGTGGTTGCCCTGTAAGTCTAAGCCTAGGCTCCATCTTTCATGGGTGACGCGAAAAGCATCTGCTAGCATATGTGGTGTTATTTGTGCTGCTGCGTCAGTTATTCGTTAATTTATTTTTTCAATTGTGTGGATCTTCACTGCGTACACTTCGACTCTATGAACTCCCACACAAAAAAGTCTAAGGGATGTTAAGTCAGGAGACCGCGGCGCCCACAACCGCGACCTATCCACCTATCGGGGAATTGTTCATCCAGGTTGTCTTGAACAATTCATGCGAAATGGGATGGTGCAGTGTCTTGCTTGAAAACAATACCATCACTTTCTAATTGTGGCTGAAAAAAAAAATTGCAGCATATCAAGGTCGATGTTTCCTGTAACTGTTGGCTCCGAGAAAATAAAAGGTCCATAGATCTTTGTTTTAGTTATTCCCATCCACACATTCAACTTAGGAATGTACCTTTATACATTTCTTAAATAACCTGAGAAACAAAGGAATCATTATAAAACGTTTTTAAATGAAAATGTCAAGACACTTTTGAAACATACTGTAGAGTATTTAATATTATACATAAAGAAAACGAGAAAAGAGATTAAGCCGAACTCGAATTTTCGTTTGAACATTAAGAAAATTTTATATTATAGAGCAAAAATATATCCGTGAGTAACACTGGCGTCATATTGACAGTGGCAACAACGGATCAATAAATGCTGATTTTACTACTTTTTTTTTAACTTCTAGGCACAGAACAATTTCAATTTTTATAACGTCGAATAGGCGAAAAAATATTCTTTTAACTACAATTTATTTGAAAACTGTATCTAAAACTGTGTCTGAAAACTCTCTCCATTTTTTATGGCTCTAAAAATAATGTCTAATGTAAGTAGTCTAAGTAAGTAGGTCTAAGTAGTCTAATTAATGTCTAATGTAACATTTGGTGATTTATTTGGCTATTAAATTCGGGCATGCGGCTAATACGAAAGTATCAGTTTTAATAAATTACAAAAATTTCTTTGAATACATAATTAATATTCTTTATATAAAAATGTATTTTCGTATTGTGTATGTAATATATATATAAGGTAAAGCCAGGAGTGATGACGCAGTCGGAGAGATTGCGCACATAGAGGTTCGGGTTGAAGGGGTAGAGTGAGCGCGCAGCGACTCCAGGTAGTTGTACAACACCAGTAGTGGAGTGTCTACTTGAAAGTGCACGTTGATTGTTTTGAGCGTCTAAGATAAGGCATTGCTATTTTGTTTTCTTTTCCCAAAGTAAGTGCTTGAATTTTCATAGCTATTCATCAGAATTTCCATACAATGTCAGTAGTACAAAATATTTTAAACTTAAACGATTTCTCATAAGCTACTAATCTAGACTAAAAATGTGAACATCAACGGTTCGTTTTAGAAGAGGTCATGTTTAAATAAAAGGCCGCGTAATCTCTCCTACCGAAATTGGAGAGTTTGCGCATCTGCTACTTAGGAGAGATGGCGCGGTGATTCCCATTAGTTTCAATGCTAGGAGAGATTACGCAGCTTATTGGTAAATTTGCATAAAAAAATAAAAAATGGAAAATGGAGTAATTTTAAGTTAAACGTGTTATCAAGTAACATAATTTTATTTTGTAATCTTATCTGGACTTGCTTTTTCATATTCTTTAATTTTTTTTTCCTTTAATTAAAATTTTTTAATCGTTTTTTAAATTATTTTCTTTTTCTGATTCTTTAATCATTAGGGTGAAATATTCACTCCTAATACAATAATATTTGTTCACAAAAACCTTACAGCAATGTCATTTAAGTGTAATTATTATTGTTAACAATTTAATTGTAGTTATTATTAGTAACAATCTCTCCTACCCATGTGCGCAATCACACCAACCCTGTAAGGACAGATTGCGCAAAATAACTTTCTTGGTTTTATTACAACTGTTCTATTAAATTGCAACATAAAAACAAAATAGCAATGGAAATGCATAAAAAACAAATGAAGTAAATAATATTCATGAATGGTTTAGCAAAAAATTAATATTTAGATGTTTTATTGCTATTCTTTTGAATTGTGCGCAGACTATCCTAGCTTTACCTTATGTATAATATATAAATTAAATATAAAAAAATCTACTAGAGTTAAAAACAAAAATGATTTTCACCTATGTTAAGGTAAAGACAGGAGAGATGTCGCAGTCGGAGAGATTGCGCACATAAAGGTTCGGGGGGAAGGAGTAGAGTGAGAGCGCAGAGACTCCAGGTATTTGTAGAACAACAGTAGTGGAGTGTCTATTTGAAAGCGCACGTTGATTGCTTTGAGCGTCTAAGATAAAGTATTGCTATTTTGTTTTGTTTTCCCAAAGTAAGTGCTTGAATTTTCATAGCTGTTCATCAGAATTTCTATACAATGTCAATAGTACAAAATATTTTAAACTTAAACGATTTCTCATTAGCTACTATTCTAGACTAACAATGTGAACATCAACGGTTCGTTTTAGTAGCGGCCATGTTTAAATAAAAGGCCGCGCAATCTCTCCTACCAAAATTGGAGGGTTTGCGTATCTGCTACTTAGGAGAGATGGCGCATTGTTCCCATTAGTTTAAATGCTAGGAGAGATTACGCAGCTTATTGGTAAATTTGCATAAAAATTGAAAAATAAAAATTGACTAATTTTAAGTTAAACGTGTTATTAAGTTACATAATTTTATTTTGTAATCTTATCTGGACTTGCTTTTTCAGATTCTTTATTTTTTTTCCTTTAATTAAAATTTTTTAATCATTTTTAAAATTATTTCCTTTTTCTGAATCTTTAAGCATTAGGTTGAAATATTCGCTACCAATACAATAAACTTTGTTCACAAAAACCTTACAGCAATGTCATTTAAGTGTAATTATTATTGTTAACAATTTAATTGTAGTTATTATTAGTAACAATCTCTCGTACCCATGTGCGCAATCACACCAACCCTGTAAGGACAGATTGCGCAAAATAACTTTCTTGGTTTTATTACAACTGTTCTATTAAATTGCAACATAACAACAAAATAGCAATGGAAATGCATAAAAAACAAATGAAGTAAAAATTATTCATGAATAGTTTAGCAAAAAATTAATATTTAGATTTTTTATTGCTATTCTTTTGAATTGCGCGCAGACTCTCCTAGCTTTACCTTATGTAATGCGGGAAGCCCGGAATACATCCCCTATTTAATATACTGTACCGAAGGTATAAACGGACGGGATATTTTTGTCCTGTGAGCATTGTGATAAAATTACAAGTCAAAATAGAATCTTATTAATCAAGCAGGACGGTCGTTCTGTCAAGCCAAGCTAACAAAAAATAGTAAGCCAGCCATACAAATAAATGCCAAGAACAAGACAACAGACCGGTTCTGTTTTCTTACAGGAAACAAATTTTGAATGTTAAATCGACCAAACATGCCAGATTAAAATATCACATATAAAAAAAAAACCCGAAAATTAGAAGAATATGATGAAATCTGATGAAGAAATTCTTCAATTTGAGATCAAACTCATCATCATGAGTGATATATAAACAGAGATATATATATTTTAAAATAATGTCGAATTACTTATAATGATCACTTTTTTCTTCGTCAATTTTTTTTCCAAACAACCTACAGCTGAACTAATGCACAGAAAAAAAGTAAAGATTGCATTTTTGGACAGGTAATTGCTTAATCTACGTGCTTTTATGAAATTCAGTGTCAAAAAAATAAAACGTCTATCATTAATTATTTTTATTTCCCAAAAACCATGGTAAAGGACAGGCATTTCGTTTGCAGGCAGAGAATCAAATCAGAAAATACCTTTGTCGTCATTTTAATATAAATTAATGAAATTCTGTTGTTAAATTGTTTTTGTTTTAGAAGTCAAGTTTTCATTTAAATGTATTGTAAGAGTGTGTTTAATTAAGCGTTTAATTGTGTGTTTAATTGAGCCAAGAAATAGTAGAAAAATTCTAATTTAACAATTTACAACGACCATTGGGAAAATACAGAGGGATAGCGGGGCAGTGTTCAGTCTCTACCCTAACCGTTACCTCGTACTATAAGACATTTAAAAATTTTATTAATTTAGCCCTCCTAAAATACCCCCCCCCTTCCCGTCTTATAGCAGACTATTCGCCCCACCCTACTATAACATAGCTTCCCCACGCTAGCTATTCTAACGACCTACTATAGTATGATCTCGGCAGAAGGCGGTATTACCGCCACCATCGCCTGCTGCTGACGCAGAAATCCCATTTCCTATCTACTGACTTCCCGTTTGGTATCCGAAGGTCGAATAAACCGAAATATTGAAATAGGATGCCAATTTTAGGTGTTAGCATTGACATTTTTAAAGTTTGGTACAATTTCTATTTGTAGACCATCCCCTAAGAAAAATTTAAGTATTGCTTTAACTGTTGTTTAGAATGATATCTGAGCTAAAAGTATTTTGAGGAAATTAAAGTTGAAGACCACATTTTTTACTTCATAAGACGATTTCTCATTCGACGTCAATTTTTGAATTCGGCTTTTTTTCATATCTGATAATTTGCATCTATCCTTTTTGTAACTTTAAAATTTTTGTAACGATTTTATGCATTTCTATTGACTATTCAGAGAAAAATTCATCTAAAGTTATAGAATTTCGTTAAAAACGCTTAAAAAATTCTTCTAAAATTACACAATTTCGTTAAAAACGCTTAAAAAATTCTTCTAAAGTTACAGAATTTCATTAAAAACGGTTTAAAGAGTTAAGTGCGTACATCATTTGGTCCATTCTCGACCGAAAGTATCAACCCTTTTCCCAATGGTTAATAAAACCTAGCAATAATAAAAAGATTACTGTCTGAGCCATAAAAAACAATATACAATTAAAATTAATTAAATAATACCTTGGTCGATATAGCTGCCATCTGATTCAGTGGTGTGACTTGGAGAAAATGTTGGGTCTAAATCAGTGTTATCAGATGAGGTTGGATATAAATCTAACAGAAAAAAATGATAAAATGGAGAAAAACGCGTTAAATTTATAAATAAACATTTGTCTGGTTTAATGAGCCACTTACCATTATGCAAAGAAAAGTTTGAAGCCTGTTGATCTGTAAAATTTTTTTCAGCTGCTTTAAAAGTAACATCAAAACTATTAATATTTCTGTACTTTTCTCCAACGTTAGATAATTTGCAGTTTTCAATACCTAAAATAAACGTAAAATATTATTAGTATTCGAAGAATACAAAACATAGCAAGATAAATAAATAAAGGAATTGTTTACTTTTTTCATTCTCCGCATTGGATATCAGTGTTGAAGGGGATGGTCTAATCAAATTTAAATCGAGTACAGGGTGAATATTCCAATCTAAATAAAGAAGACACACACAATATACAAAATTAAAACAACATTCGAATTCAAATTAATTACGCTGAATAGCAGAATATTAAAAATAGAATAAATACCTGTGTTAAAGAGGATATCGTTTTTATCTCGGAGTCGAGATGACGACGGCGAACTCGATATACAGACGTCTTTAATTCCAATGTTAATTTCTTCTTGATATTTTTTTAATAAAATCCGTTTTGCCATTTTCGTTACATTACAGAGGATAGAAATGATTGGAATAAAATTTAACTAACTCAACCAGATTTAAGAAATAAGTTACTAACTACCGCAGACGATTTTAAATTTGATGAAATACAAGTGTATTCTAGAATTAAAGTTTCTTAAAACAAAAACCAGCAGAAAAAAAATTAAATTACCGAGTTGTCACGATTAAAGAAATCGTACTAAAAATGTAAATAAGAAAAAAAAAAACATCATGCGTCAATCATAGATTATGAACCATTTTCCAACGCTTCCAGATTACTCTAACGAAACTTCAACATTTAATATGGTGAGAGAAGATATTTAAGTAAATAATTTAGTAAAAGGCATTATTATAAAATGATAACCGTCTAGCAATTACCGTCTATAGACGGAAAAATAATCGAATTCGTTTGTGAAGCCCTGTATATGATCTGTAGATTTGTATATCTTCTAGATAGTGTTTGAAAATTTAGTTTAATTTTAAAACGCATAACACAGTTCAGAAATTTCCGTCAATAGACGAAAGTTTACTCTAATTCTTTTGTACAGTCTTGTATATTATCTGCAGATTTTTATACGCGTCACATAATATGATAAAATTTAATTCAGGCAAAAATCACATAACACTGTTTAAAACACACATTCTAAAATTATCATACATAGCCCGCAATGCATCCAGTACTTTGTGTAGCCCTTACTTTGCGTATATTATGAATTTATTTATATTCTACAAACATCTCTTAGAAAAATAAAATTCCGCTCAAAATTCCGAAAAAGAATTAAAAACCTCGTTTATGTAATTTAGCACGCATACGAATTAATGCTTACAAATTCTTTTGAGTAGCCCTGTATAGTACTATCTGTGGAACTTTTACACACCACATAGTATGCGAAGAGTTAAACTTAAGGAAGCATACCATAATTAAAAACGGTTTCCATCAATTATCGCTAATACAAAACATTGTAACCGAGTTACTTTGTGTGCCCCTGTAAATTAACGATGAGAAGCATGTATGTCATATTCTACAGTAAGCATCTTGTAGTGCACCTCAATTACGTATATCAATTTCATTTTGTTTGAAATAGTATTGTAACATTATTAAATTACGCTTCAAACATTTTCCCTTACGCCATTACGTAACCGAGTTACTTTGTGTGCCCCTGTAAATTAACGATTAGAAGCATGCACGTCATATTCTACAGTAAGCATCTTGTAGTGTACCTCAATTACGTATATCAATTTCATTTTGTTTGAAATAGTATTGTAACATTATTAAATTACGCTTCAAACATTTTCCTGTACGCCATTACGTAACCGAATTCTTTTGAGTGGCCCTGTAAATAAATGATAAATGATTTGCATACTATCTTCTAAATGAAAAATGTTTTAATGCACTTTAATGCAATTTCTATATTGTTGAAATAGATTAACATCATTAAAATACACCGCGAACGTTTTTTCCCCAATTGAGGGTAATGTAAAAGTATTATTTTGAGTGTCCCTGTAGATGAACTATTAATGCTACACATTCCATTTTTAGTAGAAAACATTCTATACTAACATAAAAAACATGCGTCAATTCTGTTAATTTTGAATCCATAATTAAAAGTTTTAGATCTTTGCCTTCCTACAAAGTGACTATTTTCAAATTCGATAGTTTGACATGGTACAAATGGTTAAAAAAGTAAAAAAAATACAAAAATTTACGGCGAAGTATCGAATTTGCCGTATTCGACACTTTGACATGGTAATTTTTTGAAAAAATGTGCAAATTCGATAGTTTGAAATTTGCATTTTCTAAGTTTCAAGTAAGTTCTAATTAAGCTAGAAAAGTGACGATTTGGCAACGTACGCGTCATACACAATATAAAAGATTGGCATAAAATATGAAAAATGCATTTTTTCACATTCGATAGTTCGGAATGGTACCGACGATATAACCGCATAAAAAAAAATCCCTGACGGCTCGGCCTACAGGCACAGGTAGATTTCGAAGACTCAGACCGTGGGGCACCTGTTTGTCGGGAATTGCGGAAGAAATGACCTTTTTGCGATGATGCGGCAGTTGAAACCGTCTACTTTGAAACCTAACTTGTTTGCAGGCGGAGCCAACAGGAATTTTTTTTTAATTTTTTTAAAAACTTTTTTTTAATTTTTTTTTTTTTAATTTTTTGCTATAAGAGTTGGTCCTATAAAAAACTTGTCAGTATAAAAGTTTTAGATAATATTAAGAGGATTTATAATAAATTAAAGCGGATTTGAAATTTTGGAATTGACGAAGTTATGAATTTTTTTCTTCTAAACCCCCCCCCCCCCCCCTTGGGGCCATTTTTAATTATATCAAAAATCTGTCATACATACATTTTCGGCCCTTTTCCTAGAAGTAATAATAACTTTAAACGGATTCGATACGTATAATAATTAAGAAATTATGGGGAGTTTTCTGTTTTCACAAAAAGCCATCCCATCCCCCCCCCCCTGGTTCGATTTTGCCCATTAACGAACTTGACCGAGATTTTATGTCCCTTGATTTTATGTATCAGTTTGGAAGAGATTTATGCAGAATTTTTCCAGTTATCGTGGTCATAAAAAAGTGACATAGATAGATAGATAGATAGTTAGATAAAGTTTTGAACTGGGGGTGGTTTAGGGTTCTGGGAGTCATGATCGGCGTAAATCTGCAAAAATTTTTCAAAATTTCCAACTTAGGTGAGAATGTAATAGGTAGTATTTCTTACGAAATCTATCTAAAATCGCAAAAAAAGAAGCACACACGGAAAAACACCCCACATAAACAGATTTGAGTGCATATGTAATTTTTAATTTATTTACTAACAGAAACCCCATCCGAGGGCCGGGGGGGGGGATGAAAATAATTTATTACAATTTTTAATAACAAGAAGATTAAAATTCTTATAAACTTATTTTCTTATATATTTTTTTTTCTTTAATACTAATATATGTTAGCAATTAAAGGAATATCCGAGCTTGCCCTTTTCTTAATTAGAATATTTCAACTGTAAGATACAATTTTCGGACAGGCCCTGAATTTGTTTTATGCACATATTATTCCACCTTTCTCCTTTATGTTTGATGAATGCTCTACTCATCACTCTGTTTTCAAGGCTATCAATATTTTTTGAAATTTTTGTTTCGGCTACGTACATTTTACGGCTAGACATTTTCGTATGAAGTGCATTTTATTCCACGAATCTCATAAATGTGTTAAATATTCAGATACTTATTCCTGAACATCAGATGTTCAGTTTTATCCGCATTGAATATAAAGCGTTTGAACAGCAGGATAAAAAAATAACACTTTAAAAAAATTGGAAGAACGCCAGAGATCTATGCATTATTGCTGCTTGTAAAACAGTTTTCTTGAAAGGTTTTCATTTATGAAAAAAGAAATGTCAATATCTTTTCAACAAAATAAAAATACTCAGATACCTAAAAGAAAACCTATAAAATATTTTCACACATAGAGGTAAGTAAGTATATAATTGAGAAAATAATTTATGCAAGTATTAAAAAGGGAGATAATGTATTAACCCTTTCAGGCACAAAAGTACTTATGTTTCTAAAATGTTGAAATTACTGAATGACACCAGGATTCACGAACAAGTAAACATAAGTTTAAAAAAAAAAAATACTTCCAGTGCATAATAAATGAGAAAATAAATTCCAAAATTCTGGTGGAATTGTAGAATTTGCGGATCAATATTAAGTGGGACAGAATTTAACCCACCATGCCGGAAAGGGTTAAAAAGAGAGTATTCAGCATGGAGGTTAAAAATTAAAAAGTGTTTGTATAAAAATTAATTAAATTATTTATTAAAAATAATAATACATATATGTAAAATATAACATAAGTAATAAATATATATTTCTCTTTATATATTAATATATATTAATTATAATAAAAATAATAAAACTTAAAATATTAAAAATTAAATTTTATTTTCACATTTTAAATTATTATAATTAAAAATTATTATTAAATTTAAATCATTTAAAAATTAAAAAAAGTGTTTATTACTTAGTAAAAAGTACATAACTATTCTGACGCGGAAATAAAAATTGCCAATAAGGCAGGATTCTTCGATATTTTCCCCCGTAAATTATTTTCAACTCAAAATAGAGGGGGCTTAGATTCCATTGGTTACGCTTCATTAAAAAGGTATGCTTCATAAAACAGTGTGGGTATGTTTGGGGAATGTTGGAAGGGGGTGTCATCAATGGTTCACAGAAGGATGATTTAAGAAATGAGAATTTACCTTACAAGTTACAGTGAGTTATCAGCATTTTCCGCCTGTTTTAATGAGTTAAAATATATTCCTCCAATACTAAACATCACAAAATCAATATTAGCATTTACCTGAAAGGAAAAGAAACATATCTATAAATCAGGTGTTGCAAAATATTTCTTTTACTATATAAGTTCAAGGAATATAAATTTTAATTATTATTAATTCACAAGTATAAATCATATATATAATTCATAAAAATAATACATTAATAAATGTAAGATATAAGAATTAAAGAGAATTTAATATATAAAAATGGATTAAAGGAAATATAAATTTTAATTTTCTTCAATTCACTAGTACAAAAATTTAACTAATAAAAATTGTACTTTAATGTATAGAAATGAATTACAGAAAATATAAAATTTATATTATCTTTAATTCTTATAAAAATTTATAATTCGTGAAAATTATATTTCAATTTTTAATATGCACTGAGCAAAATTATCATCACATGAAAAAAAGTCATTAGCAATGAAATTGTAAACATTTATAAAAGCAAACCTAATTTTATTTATCACTAAGTATATTTTACTTATAATACACTTCGAGTTATTAAAGTAAAACAAATTTAAAGACATGCCTATATTCAGTTGTACGAAAAAATTATATTCAATTAATGTAAGTTTCATTATTTAAAATTGCAAATTCGGCGAAGGAGGAAAAATAGCGCACTTTCTACCTAATGCCATATCAAGTTGTAAAACAAGCTTCACTGGAGAACATGACGAAACTGTAGAAAAATAGAATCGACATGTGATTTTATTTTATTTGTTGTTATATTGTGCAACTGTAGATGCCATTAATGATCTAGAAAATATAAAAATACATCAGTGTGAATTTTAATTTTATGTGTTTGATACATTGAATTTTATAAAAATTTTCCATGTTGCCACAAAATTTTAACACATTATCAAAGTTGAATAAAGCTTTTTTATAAAGTGGGATAATGTAACAAAATAATAGATATTGAAATAAGAAAGAAAAATTCTATTTTGGTGAATTAAAATAATATAGAATTTTTAGAATTTTTTAAATAACAATTCTTAAAAATTACATATTTTCAAGCGAAAAAAAGAAAACACCAATGGTTTCTTTCAAAAGAAGACGATAGCCATGAAATCAATTAGCTTTACGTAAGTTTGTATATTTAAATTACATCAACATTTATGGCACACTGAATTCAAAATAAAATAAATACGAAATGATACTAATATATGCAAGTATTATTGCTGAAAAATATTTGCAATAATAATACAATAAAATCTCTAATTAAAGGACGCTTCGAGTCTGTCGAATTTGTCCATTATTCAGAGATGTCCGCTATTATGAGTTAAAAAATATGCAAAAACATTTGTGTTGGGAATTGAATAAAGTGTTTGCTAAATAGAGGTGCACGCTGTTCGGGAGTGTCCGTTATGGGGTCTTTACTGTATTTTAACGATACCATTAAAAGCAGATTTAACATTTCAAAACAGACAAAACTTCATACAGACTAAATCCCGACTGAGGCCACTTTCAAAGAATCAGTCACTACGTCAAAAGACTTGGTCAAGGTAAAGAAGAACCATTCAAAAAACAATTTTAATTCCTCATAATCTAGAGAAAGCAGAAAAGGGACATAATATGTAAAATTTCCTGCACGAGTAATAAAAAACAAAACTGGAGTCACTGATTTAAACAATGGCTCCTTTCAAAAGCAGACGATAACCATGAAATCAAATAGTTTTACGTAAATTTGTATATTTAAATTACGTCAACATTTATGCCACATTGAATTCAAAATAAAATAAATAAAAAATGATACTAACATATGCAAGTATTATTTCTCAAAAATATTTTTAATAATAAAACAATAAAATCTCTAAATAACGAACACTTCGGGACTGCCGAATTTATCCATTATTTAGAGATGCCCACTAATAAGAGGTAAAAAATATGCAAAAATATTTGTGTTGGGAATTGAAAAAAGTGTTCGTTAAATAGAGGTGTACGCTATTCGGGAATGTACGTTATGGAGGCTTTACTGTAGTTTAACCATACCATTATAAGCAGATTTCACATTTCAAAACAGAACTGCTAAATCCCTATAGAGGTAAGTTTCAAAAGAATCAACCACTACCTCAAAAGACCAGGTCAAGGTAAAGAAGAACCATTCAAAAAACAATTTGAATTCCTCATAATCAAGAGAAGGCAGAAAAAGGACGTAATATGTAAAATTTCCTGCACGAGGAATAAAAAACAAAACTGAAGTCACTGATTTAAACAATGGTTTCTTTCAAAAGCAGACGATAACCATGAAATCGAATAACTTTACGGAAATTTGGATATTTAAATTACGTCAACATTTATAGCTCATTGTTTAGACAAAACACACGCGAAGATGAATCACTCAGTTTTCAAACATTCTGCGATCATCTCATCGCAGTTATTTATGATTATTTTCCTAAATCGAAATAGAAAAACGAGTAAGATGCGTTACTGACAGATTATGACGCTTTTTTCGGACATAAATTTTACAGCATGCAATCTCAATTCATTCCTAATTAATTTTTTCAATCAAAATAGAATAATAAAGCTATGTGTAATTTTTTTAAAAGAATAATCAGGAAATAATATATATATATATATATATATATATATATATATATATATATATATATATTATATATATATATATATATATATATATATATATATATATATATATATATATATATATATATATATATATATATATATATATATATTAAGAGAATTTCCGAAATTTTTTTAAAAAGTTCTTTGTATATTGCTGGATATGAAATCTTTATAGCTATCCTCGCCGATCGCAAAATCCCATGCTGACTTATAGGGAAATATAAACACAGGATAACTGTAATAATGTACTTTAAGAATAATTATCAATAGAATAATTATATAGATAAAAACAAAACTTTCCTCTTTTTAATGCATGTGTAACTTTTCAAGATCATTTGTTTTCTTCCCCTAAAACGAATCTAAGAATTAGAATTCTGGGCGACATGCACTTTAGATTCCCATAGAAATTTATTTCTTGCAAGATAAATTGCGAAGGTCAAGGGGATACGTGCATGCATACATGCATTTCAAGATCGTTATGCACCCACACTTAATGGAGTGCCAGAGAATGGAGTACTGATAAAAGAGGTATATTAATGCAGCTACTGATATGTATGT
Organism: Maratus michaelseni; assembly: GCA_963931845.1. Taxonomy (NCBI): domain Eukaryota; kingdom Metazoa; phylum Arthropoda; class Arachnida; order Araneae; family Salticidae; genus Maratus; species Maratus michaelseni. The sequence continues at coordinate 125,483,549 of OZ007595.1, forward strand.
TCCTTGTTTAGTTTCTCAGATACATACGAGATATCAATTCCCTTATCGAAACGAGGTGATGACGTTTGGATTTCTCTTTGGTAGAGATTCGAATGCAAAGGTCTAGCTAGATCAAGGGAACTGATCCTGATCTTCAAAAATCAAGTTCAACATAGATTTAACTGCGAATAACTTAACAGGCAGGACATGGGAATTTTACAGTTACGATTTTATTTTCTCTGAAAGTCAGGCATTGTTTATACGCTGGCATAAAAATGATTAAAAAAAAGTGGAACATTTTTTTTTCGCTATACAGTGATAAATTCTTATAATTCAGTCACATTTTAACATATATTAAAATATATATATACATATATATATATATATATATATATATATATATATATATATATAATGTAAGATTATTTTGTATTTTTTTCTTAATTTATAAAATATTAAAAATGAAAATAAAATTTAAACTAATAATGAGTGATGTAAATCATTTAATAAAAAGACAATGGAAGACAGTTTGTTAAAGGCCAAAAATTTCATACAGACTAAATCCCTACAGAGGTAAGTTAAGAATCAACCACTACCTCAAAAGACCAGGTCAAGGTAAAGAAGAACCATTCAAAAACAATTTAAATTTCTCATAATCAAGAGAAGACAGAAAAAGGATGTAATATACAAAATTTCCTGCACGAGGAATAAAAAACAAAACTGAAGTCGCTGATTTAAACAATGATTTCTTTCAAAAGCAGACGATAACCATGAAATCAAATCGCTTTACGTAAGTTTGTATATTTAAATTACGTCAACATTTATAGAACACTGAATTCAAAATAAAATAAATAAGAAATGATACTAACATATGCAAGTATTATTTCTCAAAAATATTTGTAATAATAATCCTAACATAGTTGATGAATTTATGTAAAATAGGGTAATAAATCTTTTATCGCAAATGTTATTGGGTTGTCCAGAAAATTCGTGCCGTTTGGAAAAATTAATTTGTACCGGATAATTGTCTAATAATTAGCGGGCAGAATTTTCCGGTACGAATTGAATTTCACAAATGGCACAAATTTTCCGGACAACCCAATATTTTGGATTTTTTTGTGTTCAGATTTTCTCTGTCTGTTTAGGAATTATATATATATATATATTTAATTATGCTAAGTATTTCCATGTAAATTTTGTCTTTGTCCCCGCAATACATCTTCGCTACACTGAAACAATATGATAACAAGTATTTAGATATGAATGGGTCGAAATATATTCCAAAAAAAGAATTTTATCCAAACTTTATTCCTTTTAAGTCAGACATTTTAAACAATTTCATTCATGTGATTTTCAAAAGTTCATACCGTAACATGATCTTTCAAGAAAGAATAGAAACAAACTCGAAAGGTCTGAATAGATAAAATATTTCGGATTTAAATTTCTCAGATGCAATATTTATAACAATATTTATAAACAGCTTAACTTCAGAGTACGTTTTACGTAACTTTACTAAGATTTAAAGTAACTTTAGACTAATAATAATTTTGAAAATTGACTAACGATTTTCAAATTTGGTAAGTTTGTTGGCTAATGGTCCAAATTCCTTAGTGCAACCTTTGAGTCTATTTGCCAGTTTTACAGTATAAAATGGTTCTTATTAAAGTAACATAAAATCATGTTATTATTGTATCGCGAGTGAGTTTCGAGTGTAATCTGTAAAAGAAAAAAAAATGGAATGAAAAATAATTTGACCCAACATTTGAAATAATATAATATTGTTACTGTTTTTACTCCGCATATGTTTTTAATATAAATTGTTGTAAATATTTATTTGTAACTTAGTTTCTTTAAAAGCGTGTGACAACCCCCTCTCCCATTTTCTGTTTATTTACTTTATTATGTGCAAGATTTACTAAATTAATTTATTTGAAATCGTCCTTTTCTACACATGTTCATCATCACCATGCGCGATTTCTTGTTTCACGAGATTTCTACTAAACTTTCTTGCTAAAGTAAAATTAAATGGTTCTAAGGTTTTAAAATGTAATAAGATTCCTTTACGAAATGGATATTTTTCACTTTGTTACCTCTTTGTGACGAACATCCTGTACAGAACTTGTAATCTATTACCACTGGTTTTTAAAAGAAGAAATATTTGTGTAAATTAATGGCAAAACTGCTTTGGTTAAACAAGGCTAAATTTCTTTTTTAAATTACTGGTGGGAATAATAAAGGATTTTGAGTACTTTATGCGTTCCGTATATGTGATACTCGCGAAGAGTTTTAAACTGATTTAATTTCTACACACTTTTTTTTTCTTTTTATCGGGAGGTATGCTGATTTATTATTGTATATTTAAAAAATGTCTTAATATTTTCAAAGTGGCAACTTGGCCCTCAACTTTTAACCGAAATATAATAGATAAAAATTATGTTCAGCATTCATATCAAAGTGAAACAAAGAAAATAAGCTGAAAAGAAGTATTATTTTTAAAAACAATTCTCTCCCTATCTCTCTCCTTTTTTTTTTTTTTTTTTCCCTTACATTTGAAATGTTGATAGGAAGAGGAAAGTCCATACAAAAATAGCAATTGTTGAATTATATTAACATTTTGAATATAATGTGGGAACTTTCGTCAGCGAATTCTATTATATACTTTTATTCCTATTTTGGGGAAAAAAATAGTCTGTTCGTTATGCACTTACAACATGCTCCGCTATTCTTTTAAGCCTCTTTTTTAAATTTCAAGATAAAAAGCATAAATGACATAAAATTAATCTTGTTACACATATCTTTCTCGTATCTTCGGTATTTTTATTTCTGTTTTGAGATAATTATTTATCATTTAGTATCTTCTTCTTCTTCTTCTTTTTTAATCGAACATCTTAACTGGAAAGAATTTAAAAAATCATTAAAATCTCACTTTGACATGTTTCTTTTCGCTGTTCTCATATCTTTGAGTCATGCTTTCTTATTTATCAGCGAACCCATGATACAAAAATCTCCCTTTTCTCTAAGCTCCTTGTAGCACTTTATCTCCGAGTGCGAGACGACACAACTTATCCAAATCAAAAACTTCACCTTTTCCAACCCAACACCCACGCCTGGATCTTTCTTGGCAGAATGCCAACGAGGGCGTTGCCATGACGACAAATTTTATTGTTTCTTTGTTTCTTTTTCTTTACTTTTTGTTAGTTCTTAGACTTTTTTTTTCTTACTTTGTCTCTTCGTTGTTTCTGAAGTAATTTTGGATAGTTGTTTCCTTTCCCCCCCATCCCTCTTGAAAGCCATCTGGAGTTTTTTGACTGGCGGTCACGTGAAACACCATTTTTACGATTTGAACGCTAGTCTCTGTTTTTTCCTCGCATGTGTAAATTAAATACGGGTAAAAGGGGGCATTAAACGTCTATATCTTAGAATATATTAACGGAGAACAATTATTTTATGTAAATTCGCGGAGAGTAGTTTTCTGTTTTCTTCGGGATGAATCCGAAAGTGGTTTAAGCATTTTGAATTAGCAGCTGATTTGAACCGAATGAAACAGTATCTTTAGAATTTCGTTGCGCGGCCATGGAGACTAATAAAAGCATAAATGAGAGGTGGGAAAGGAATGAGGTACCGTATTTATTCGCATATTTTACGTCTCTGCATTTTTTGTTTCGCCCTCCCTACTTTTTAAAGAAAATTTTCGTAAAATCAAGGATTCGCGAAATACGCTCGAATAATGATATAATTTTAGCCAATGAAATCGCATTCCAAATTAATTATATTAATCGTAATAGCAATCGTATGTGGCCTGACAATATTTATATCACAATCTATTTTAAAGCCATGTTTTAGTTCGGTTCAATATATTGCAAGGAACAAATACATTACTTAGTTTTTCAGCATCCCCCTTCTCCCTCCCTATTGATCAACTTCAAGAGTGCAGATAATTTTCTAATCATTAATGCTATTACCATCAAATGTGCGACATATGATTTCTGTCGAAAATGAATTAGTCTAAATTAATATTTACCTGTATTTAATTGTATTGGCCATACATAAGAACAATTTTAAGAGTTTGCAACTATTGTAAAGTTTGACCGCTAAAAATAACTTTTGCGTAAATGGAGAATTTATTCGATAATGATAACGGGTCATTCCATGTCAATTCAACCAATTTTTTTATGGTTTGTAACCCGACCGACACGGATTTGGGGGAAACTTTGTGTGCATACTACCCCTACCTAGATATGAACCCATTAAAATTTTTTCTTTCCTAGACCTCATAGTTTTTGAGATATGGGGGATCAAAATTTTGGATTTTTCTGAAATCGTACATTTCTAAGTCTGTATTTTTAGACTTCAGTTCATCTTCAAAAAACTGTTTCTCTGGATCTAAAATCCAAATGAGCTTAAAAATATCACTGTAAGTACGTCAAAATATGCAGATTCTAATAAAAAATATTTAAAAATTTATTTATAATTTTTAGAGCCAAAAAATTGAGCCAAAATGTAAAATTATGATTATTTTGGTCATTTTACGAAAAATGCTCTATACAAAAAGGCAATGGAAAATTCCAATTTCTTTTTGTTTTGAATAACAGTTTACACATTGGGGTTTCTAGTTATGAAATAAAAATGATGTCTTTCCCATTGCTTATGTAAAAATTTTGCCCTATTCTGGGATGATGTACCAATCATGAGATAAAAATCAGAATGCCCAATTTTAGCTGCGGTACCGAAATAATTACTGTGATTGCTATGGATTTACTATTGAGATTATTATTTATTAAGTGTTTATTTTTTTTATTTGCAGTATAAAGTTTGTTCTTTAATTTTCCTGAGTAAAAAAAAAAAAAAAAAAAAAAAAAAAAATCTGACTGCAATAATTTTCTCTATTAAATTTATTGCTCCTTATTATTTAATCCTAAGTTTCATTATTTATTTTTCTAATTGTAAGCAATATTTTAAATTTAAACAAATCTCTTAATTTTGTCCTCAATAATGTAATTGTAAATAGAAAGTCTTTTATGGGTATAGAATAAGAAAATGAAAGAATGGCATTTTGCCCCTCACATTTTCAATATATCTTTTTTCTGTATGTGTTTGAATAAATATTTTAATTATTTATATTTAAAAAAAACGTTCAAAACCTTTTATTTTATTTCCTTGGATAATTTTAAACAATTTAAATATGCTTTTGATAAATTTAAATACATTTAACTATACTTAGCAAGGCTATGCTTATTTCTACAGGATGAAGCATATTCACCTGCCTTTTATAAACACACTCTGACAAAGGCAGGGTAAAGTTCTTTCATAAAGGCAGGTGTTTTGGAATCTGTTAATCAAATTCTCAGTCTGTTGTTTTTCATCATAGAAGGGTGATCACTTTTTTCTTGTGCTGCAAAATGCATTCTGATTTTCTAAAATTTTATACTTTATAATATATATGCATACTGGCATTCCATGTCACCTGATATTACCAGTTTGGAATATAAATGCTTTGTGATTATATATATATATTTTGCTTTATTGTCTTAGTATGGAACTTGATATTGAATCTTCTACTAGCATTCAGGCTTATAGTATTGGGATATTGACTGGTTTAGAGTGTCACAAAACTAGCTATACAAAACACAGAAAACTAAACTATACTCATAATCTCTGTGATTCAGAGAAAGAACTTTTATTACTTAGGACTACTGCATTTATAAAAAGAAAAATAAGTGATAACTTTCTCATTAATATATGTGAACATCACAGAATTTGGTTTTTAACAAAATATGAATGTTATCAATATAAATGTGCAGATCCATTTCAGAAGCATAAAAAGCCAGTGAAAAAAGCAATTAGGGCTGTCAGTAGTATCCAACAGATTGTTTAGTTTTAATATCTTAGTAGCACCTGGACAGAAACTGTATTATTCTTGTACAAAACTTTCAGAAAAGAGTGCAAATACAGATGAAGTGAATGAGCCAGGGGTAATAAGGGATAATGATAGTGCTGATGTTGAGTATGATACATCAATCAACAAAGATGAAGCTCTTAACAGTCTCGATTACTCACTTCGTGAATTAGGGGAATCTCCACTTACACTTCATGGGATTCCCTCATACAGCAAAAAATCATCTGCTAAAAGAAAAGTTAAGGCTGCATATGATACTCTGAAAAGTAAAGTGCAGAAAGTAACTGATGTGGATATTTCTCCCGAAAGAGCATGTAGTGATATAAAAGAAATTAAACAAAAGGCTGAAGATTTTGACAAACTGATGGATATGTTAAAAGAAAAAGTAAAAGTAAAACTTGTCAGAAATAGAAGGGAGCAATTGCAGCTTTTGACTTTGGTTCCTAATTCTTGGAGCAAAAGGAAAATAACAGATAAATTTGAAGTTCAAGTTACTGATTATGCTGTAAGACAGTTACGACAACTTCTGAGAGAAAAGGTTATCTTGGCAATGCCAGACATAAGAAAAGGCAAACCCACAAGCCCAGAAACAATTGAACTTATTAATAAGTTTTATGAGAATGATGAATAGTCCCGAATCATGCCTGGGAAAAAAAGATGTAGTTAGCATTGCTAAAAATGTACATGCACAAAAGAGATTGATATTGTGTAATCTTCGTGAGATGTATTCTCTTTTTAAACAAGAATTTCCTGAAGTAAATATAAAATTGTCTAAATTCTGTTCTTTGAGGCCCAAATGGTGTGTATTGGCTGGTTCTCCAGGTACACATTCTGTATGTGTTTCTATGAAGCATCAAAATACCATTCTCATGCTTCATGCTGCACATATTACAGAAAATTATCATGAGTTGATAAAACAACTGGTATGCTCTGCAGATAATAGAGATTGCATGTTGCGCCACTGCACTAATTGCCCAAATAATGAATATTTACAAAAATTTGAAGATTTTAACTCAAATGATTCAATCCAGTACCGGCAGTGGGTTAGTACCGACAGAACAGAAATGGTGACATGCACTGTTTCTTTTGGATGAATTTGTGACAAACTTAATAAAATGTTTGGAAAATCTTATTCCACATTATTTTATAACAAAAGCCCAAACTAATTTCCTGAAAGAAACTAAAGCAAATCTTGTGTTGTTGGGGGGGGGGGGGGGTAACCACTGATTTTAAAATATAAAGACTATTGTGTTGTAGATATTAAATTATAAAGATCCACTGATATACTGGTGTTTTGTTACATTTAAATATATATTTAAAAGGTTCACAATATTACTTACATTGGATAAAGAAAGCATCTTGCAAAGTAAGTGATACTGCAAAAATATATTATTTATTTCCATATTTATTTATACATAGCCAATTATATTTTTTAATTTCAGCACTCTAAATATAATCTTTATTCTGACTTTTTGGTTTAAAAAAAATTGCATACAATTTTAACAAAATCTTAATTTGTAATATAAAAATTCTATATTTGTTAAAGGTTAATGATTAATTTCATTTAATGTAGTTTTTCATATTTGATTAATGTTTATTTCAATATTGATGTATACAACTATTATGAAAATATTTATAGAAAAATGCCATTGAATCCAATGATAGATGTACATTTACATGACAAACATGTGATACAATTGAAAATTAATTACAATTGATTAATTCCAGATAATGTGTGATATGTACTAGGACTGTCAATTACAAATTTTCTACTATAATAAAAATAAATATATCAGTGTCATTTTAAGGACTCAGATTTATTAATTAATTCAAAACCATTAATAAATTTAATTAAAATTATAAAGTACAGCAATTATTTAGATACCATAAGCAAAGTTAGAGATTTTTATCTCGTGATTGGTACATCATCCCAGAATAGGGCAAAATTTTTACATAAGCAATGGGAAAGACATCATTTTTATTTCATAACTAGAAACCCCAATGTGTAAACTGTTATTTAAAACAAAAAGAAATTGGAATTTTCCATTGCCTTTTTGTGGAGAGCATTTTTCGTAAAATGGCCAAAATAATCATAACTTTACATTTTGGCTCAATTTTTTGGCTCTAAAAATTATAAATAAATTTTTAAATATTTTTTATTAGAATCTGCATATTTTGACGTACTTACAGTGATATTTTTAAGCTCATTCGGATTTTAGATCCAGAGAAACAATTTTTTGAAGATGAACTGAAGTCTAAAAATACAGACTTAGAAATGTACGATTTCAGAAAAATCCAAAATTTTGACGCCCCATATCTCAAAAACTATGAGGTCTAGGAAAGAAAAATTTTTAATGGGTTCATATCTAGGTAGGGGTAGTATGTACACAAAGTTTCACCCAAATCCCTGTCGGGCGGGTTACAAGGTCTGGTTGAATTGACATGGAATGACCCTAACCCGAAATATAAAGTAACCAAAGCAAGCTCAAATAATGGTTCTAAATCTAATCTAGGAAATACCCTCAAATAGCGCAGAGTTTACGGAGGATAGTAATTTGATAATTGCTCATCATCTGAAATAGTACTAATATGCATATCAAACGTTTCTTTTTTAAGTTCCTAAGATTTTTCCTCTGCGAAAAATTATTCGCGCGGAAGAAATGGCAATAAAAAAGATAAATTAAAAAAAAGTGCGAAAAATACGCGAGTAAATACGGTACATGTTGTTTGATGAACTAAGGGTCACTGCTCCTTTTTTTAATTCAGCACAATCTTTGATATCGTGACTTCATTTCGAAATGACCACTGGGTATTGCGAAAATACCCTTAGTTCTATGCCGAGGTTTTTGTTCTCAGACGTAATTCCAGCAATTGGCTTAGAGGATTTTCCGGAAACTAATCCTGTTCCTGATTCCTCTCCCACGTACAGGCTCAGAAAGGATGAAGTCTCTCTCGAAATCTCATTCCAAGAGAGAAGAGCTCTGCTAGGATTATACACTAATATATTTTTAGCAGGAAAGCAAAGATTCCTTTGATTGCGCGAACGAAAAGCTCCAGTTAAAATTGAATCACTATACAGCAGTTTGGCTCTCTAATATATTTGAAGCATCTGAAATGATTTTTCTCGGAATTGAAAGCCTTTTTTATTTTCTAAGTATATTTTTAGTTTATTTAAAAGGTTTTTCCCCCGCTGAACGCGTGCTTTCACAAGATTCTGCAATATATTTCAACGATTTCTTAGAAAATATTATTCTAGTGATGGGCATAACGATTATTTTGATTATTCGAATGAATCATTCGGGCATGTGCAGAAGCATATCTGTCAAACTTCAATTTTTTTTTATTCAATTGCTACCAGAAATTTTGAAAAAAAAAAAAAAAAAAGTTTCTGCAGAAACTTCTTTTTTTTTTTCAAAATTTCTGGTAGTAATTGAATAAAAAAAATTTGAAGTTTGACAGATATGCTTCTGCACATGCCCGAATGATTCATTCGAATAATCAAAATAATCGTTATGCCCATCACTAATTTACATAAACTGAAATTTCTAAAATATTTGGTAAAATAATTTCACATTTTCTTTTCCCCTTTTAAGTAAATCTTATTTTTATACATTTTATATTTTCAGTTACCTTGTACTTCTTTCTTTTAGTACTATAAAATAAAAAATTAAATATAGAGAATAAAATTAACATTTTCATTCATTATAACTCAACAAGTCGGAAATTGTACGTCAAACGTGACAAATGAGGTGCGTTCGTACTATAACTAGTTTTATAAATATTCAGATCTTGGTGCAATAGCTGTTGCATTCTTGTGCAAAAATGCATGAATACAAAATTTATTTTATGTGCTGATTTTCATATTATAGATATTAATTTTATTTTACGTAATTAAGTTTCAATACACTTTTACAAACAATTAATTACAATTCTGTTACATTAAAATTATACTATGCGCAAATATCCAATACAAGACAATGTAAAAAAAAAATCATCGTTATTATTTCAGTAAAATGAATTATATCGTCTGTTATTATGATATGACTAATTTCCGTAATAAAATAAGTACATTTTAAATTGACAACATGCTATCTATTGCTGTGACATTTATTGAAAAATTCCAATGGGAAACTTAAGCCTAGCTTTTAAAATTTCAGAACCTGAAATCAATATTTAGACTCTTTTACCATTCAATATCTATTTTTTCGGAAACATCTATCCAAAAAACTGTTAGTAGGTTAGATGATTGCTATATAATTAAACAATTTTTGTACACAAATTCGGTTTTTAAATTCAGTAATAAGGAAATAATGGGACTCCATCTTAAGTATGAAGTAATCACCATGGCAACTTAGAATCATTACCTATCATGGGATATCATTGAATTAATTACTTATGATAGGATTTAATAGAATGAAGAAAACTTTTATAAATATATTTTTAAGTTTTGATTCGATTTTCATAAAATTTGAAACAACTCAATAAAATTCTGCAAAGATTGTATATATTAAATTTAAAATCATTCGGTTGGATGGTTTTTGCGCTGTTATATGCAGACAGACGGACGGACCAGACGGCGACTATAGGTGCTAAATATTTACATTGTAATTACAAACGCACCTAAAAAATACAGTTTAAAAAAAAAGTAAATACAAAGAAAAGAAAGAGAGAGAGAGATTGAACAGTGCATACATTTTAGAAGCCAAATTGTCCCAGAAAAATACGGGAATAGCCATTCGACTGGAAATTATGTTTTCTTTAAATGTATGTTAAAAAATTAAGTTTAAGGTGGTGCCTTCATATAGAAACTGTGCCGAACTTTGAAATTTTCAATACGAACACTTAATTTTGACATCATATTTAGATTTTTCGGTAAATTTTATCTTACACTGGGGGGAAAAAAAGATGTTAATTTTACACTATAATACTGGCATTCATCCCAGCTGCTAGTATTATATCGTAAAATTAACAGTAATAAACAGTAAAATAAGCAATAATACGCTGCTGTAATTTTGGGATTCGAATATTTGAAGTTTCTGGAAATCGTTTCTGTTTAAATTTTTATAGGTTTCATTTCATAGTTTTTTTTTTTTTTCGAAAATTTTAAAATATATGTATCTTGAAACTAATATTCGGAAAAGAAATATATATATACATATATATATATGAAACAGGTTTGTTATTTATATTTGTTCTGACCCTAGTGAATTTACTAACGCATTATGCATGCGAGAATTTAAACACGTCGGAATTCACTTAGTAGCAAAACAATAGCTTCAACAATAAATATAATATACAACTACAAGTTTGATTATGAAAAAAAAGATCGTGAAGGAATTTACATAAGCACAATTTCATTGATTTTCACGCCCTCCCTGCCCCCAATGCCGTACTAAAGTTTAAAGAAAAAAAAGAAAATTACAGCACACCCCAACACTACACTACACTACACACACACACACACACACACACACACACACACACACATCTGAAAATATTGTGGAAGACGAAAATGGAAATTTATACTGCGAAACAATATTACACAATATAAGTAATTGATTTTTGTTTGAGCAAAATAAGTCGTGAAGCATAAATCACTTTACTCAAATTGCCCGATTAACTACGATATCACAAGTGAAAGAATTTGAATTGAGGATGGATAAATTGTGAAAATCAAAACAGGAGAGATGCCATAGCAATTACAATTAAACATTAAGAACTCACATGCTATTGTATTGTAATGAACAGATTTCAAACGAATACAAAAAATAATAGAGAAACTGCAAAAAACATTGCAATGTCATCCTCATGACCAGAGGTGTAAAACTGGGTGGCAGTGGGCCAATTGCCACCACTAAATTTTTAGTATTATTCGCCTAATAAAATTTACTTATAAAATTTAGGCGAAGAGAACTAATAAAATTTAGTAGTAACAATCGGCCCATTGGAGACCAGTCTTTACACCCCTGCTCATGACATGTTTCAACGATTTTGACAATTATATTCCGTTACAATAGAATATTATGAAAAACATTTTCAATATGCAATATATATTTTTTTTAATAAACTGGAATATAAGTAATTTAGAAATCTCTAAAATATATCAATACTTTATTCAGAATTTCTGAACCTTAAAAAGAAGGGAGGGGGGGGGGGATCTATTTAAGCCCTTTAGCATTCGCACTTCGTCAGTCTGAAGTTTTCACTTTTTTTATTATTTAAAGTTTTTTTTAATGGAAATCAATATAACGCCTTACAAAGAAGAGTAATAATTTAGAAGTGTAGGAATTTTGATTGCGTGATGCCACCAGTATTCATAAATAAAAAGAAAAAAAAAAAGGAAGTGGCAATTTTCACACATAACCCGACGTGAGTTCACACATTTCGTTAATGGCTTTTCCAGAAACGAAAACGCCAGCACAAAGCTTACGCAGACTTCTCCAGGATAAATAGCCCTAAGAATTAGGGCGTCGCGCCGGGCCCTAACTTGTTGATGCCCCTCTCCGCCCCCATGGCATTCGTCTTCTGCCTCTTTCCACAATAAAAACGGCCTAGACACAAATTAGATCAGCCGGCGCTAGGGTGGAAGAAGTATACCCTATCGATCGTGGAATTCCACAGACAACAGACAGCCAGACGGACAGACTGCTTCCTCATCGGTTGCCATAGCGACCGAAAAGATGCGGGAGAAAATGCTCCCTCTGAAGCAACCCTAGACTTCTTTTCTTCAAGTCATTGACCGTGGGTAGAAAAAGTTTTGAACTTTGAAATCGAAGAAAAACTTTTATAATTTATTTTCTGTGTTTAACGATGACATCTACGAAACTTCTCATATGATTTCGACAAATATAATGCGTTTTTATTCTGTTCCAGTTCATTTCTATCTTTTTTTTTTCAAAGCTTAGTTTTAAAGAAGTTTTTAAGTGTTTGGTGTCTAATAAAATAAACAATTGATGGAAGAAAAATGGTCTATCATTAAATTTGATATATTTTAGATTGTTATTATCCTATATGGCAATCTTTCGAGGTTTTTTCCCAGAGTCAAATAAATTCAGGAATTATATTTAATAAAATGTGTCTTGTTTTTACGCGGTATTTATTTGCTACAAAATTTCTTGTTAAATGGTCAGTCATTAAGTTAATATCGTATATGGCAATCTTCTAGGGCTTTTTCCCCCCCAAGTCAAATAAATTCAGGAATTATATTTAATAAAATGTGTCTTGTTTTTACGCGGTATTTATTTAATACAAAATTCTTGTTAAAAGGTCAATCATTAAATTTTATATATTTTAGATTGCTAATATCATATATGGCAATCTTCTGGGGTCCCCCCCCCCCCCTACCAAGTCAAATAAATTCAGGAATTATATTTAATAAAATGTGTCTTGTTTTTACGCGGTATTTATTTTCTGTAAAATCATTTTCAAAAATTCGAAAATCTTGCTTAAAAAAAAAAAAAAGATAATTCATTTCGTGCTTTGCGCACTAATCGAGGGAGCATCTACAAGAAAGGCTACCGCATTAACTGAAAATCGCATTAACTGAAACCGCACTAAGCGAAGGATACCTGTAATTTACAATAGACGGTATTCTTGTTAAGACGGAAACCCGTCTAAAACAAACTTCTCTCTGGTCGCTTGCCAGTCTGTCTTAGCAGTTGTTACTGTATTTTTCATGCTGCAAGAAAATTTGTGAAAATGGACTTTTATCTAATTGAATCCTGCCTGAAAATGGAAAATTCCATGATCCTAATAAAAAAGAACAGGAGAATAACGTCCGAAAAAATACAAGTAAAAATGCTCCGTCTCTAAAGCATGCTTTAAAACTGCAGTCCTTTATTCTTGAAGTCACTGACCGTAGACAGAAAACTTTTGCACTTTGAAATTGAAGAAAAACGTGTATAATTTATTTTTCTACAAAACTTCTCTTATGATTTTAACGAATACTATGTATATTCTATTCCGGTTCATTGCTTGTTTTTTTTCCTCTGTCAATGTTCAGTTTCGTGCTAGAAGTTTTTGAGTGTTGATGTATTAAAATAAGAATATGACAAAGAAAAATAAAATCTATCATTAAATTTAATATATTGTAGACGGTGAATATGCATAAATTAAATGTATGCATAGCCTAAAATTGGACAAAATAATTTGCAGAATAATATACACGTCTGTAGGGTTTATCATCGAAGTTTAACCACGGCTCGGTGTTCATAAAGTGGCACAATGTGATAAAACTTAATAAATTGCTGCCATGTTACATAATTGAATTTTATTAATATTATTGTTCTCTTATCATTCAGAAAATTAGTATACAATAAAACCTGACAAAAAGCAAACGAGGAACTGGAAAAATATTCCGTTTTAGACAGATGTCTGTATCATAAGGTACACCGTTCCATATACAGGGAACTTCCGTTAATGCGGGCTTTCAAGGCAGTCCATTTTTCATCCGCATTAAACTATGTAAACATTTGAGTGGTATAAAAATAATCTCTTCTGCTGTATTAATTGAATTCAGTTTTTTAAAGAAATTAAATAGGTTAGAACTTTATGCTAAAATAAATAACGTTCTTTTAATTTAGTATTTTCAGTAAAAATAAATAAATAAAAATAAAAATAAATTTGCAAATTATTTAACAATATTGTTAATACAAAAAAAAAAAAAAAAAAAAAAAAAAAATACTCACCACTAACAAACTATACAAATAAGCTGCTGAGCTTACACAATTCAAATTTATTTGAATTGTTAAGACGCCTTTTTTTGCGATAGTGGTACAAGTGATCTTTTTACATTAAACATTTCTAATTTTGCAAAAAAAAAAAAAAAAAAAAAAAAAAAAAAATATTCACCACTAACAAAATGTACAAATAAAGTTAAACTGCTGTGCTTACACAATTCAAATTTATTTAAATTATTAAGTTGCCCCTTTTTTTTACGATAGTGGTACAAGTGATTTTTTTACATTGAACACATTTTACATTTAGGCAGGTATACAAATTTTTCGCAAGTTAAAAGTTTCTTTGCATTGTTTTTAAGTATTGGGCGAACAGAGTTCGGGCTTCACGGAATTGAAACACAGATTTTTCTCTTGCCTGAACTCAGTTCGGGTATTCCAAAATTGGTGCATTTACGTCAGTTCGGGCGACACAGGCAAGAGGTTAGAGAAAAAAAATATTCCATTTTTGTCACGTTTTTCTCAACTATATTCAACAGGCAAGGGGTTAAATTATAACTTGTAAATAAGTTTGAAAAGCGCATACCGGGTGATTCTAAATATAGGTAATGGCGACAAAAATTTAATTCCGGAAAATATTGAAAATCCATAAAATTAGTATCACAATTCGGTAAATTTTTGTTATAAAAGAATAGGATTTTTTAAAATGTCCTTCTTAGATGCACTGCAGGACAACATTTTTCTGAATATAAGTTACAGGAAAAGGGGACCACATAACTATTTCGTATTTTGATATGTATACAGTCCCTGATAAAACGTCATACATAAGCGCTATACTTTATTGTAATTGGAAAGAGATAATCCGCTTTATCTCTATTCTGTATTACCTGGTATATTAACAAATGCATTACAATCATATACCGATATAACGAACATAGAAATACCAATGTATGTTCACTACAACGACATTTCGCCATAACGGATTTTTTTAATTTTACACTTTTTTTCCCGAGAATTAATTGAATGGAACGTGCTATCTCTAAATAACATTAGACTTACACCAGTAATCTGTTAAAATAAATGTAATCTGTAAAAAAAAAAAAATATATATATATATATCATGACTCCACCGAAAAGAATACTAGCTCTCCCACCCCCTACCTCTCCTTCTCTCTCAAGCAACCCTACTTTTCGTCATGTCATTGACCGTGTATAGAGAAATTTTGAAGTTGAACAAATTCGAAGAAAAACTTTTATAATTTATTTTCTGTTTAACGAAGACGACATCCGCGCAATGCCTCTTATGATTTTGACAAATACATACTATTACTTTTTCTCTATCCCGATTCAAACTCTCTCTACCGAAGTTCCATTCTGAGTTAAGTGTATGTGTCTGTCACGATGAAAAATTGCTAAGAATTTTTTTAAAAAGTCGTTTATCGTTAAACTTAATACACTGTTAGTTTGTGAATATGCATAAGCGAAAATTGGGGAAATTAATTTGCAGAATAACACATGACAGTAATGCAGTAGGCTGCATCAAAGTTTAACGATGTCATAAAATGTCACGACGAACGATGTTAAATTGTGATGGAAAGTATTAAACTGATTAAAGTGCTGTCATATATAATTAATATTATTCACTTTGTTGCTCTCTGACCATTCCGAAAATTGAAATATTAATTATACAGGTGACTCCGTATTATAATTTATAAATACGTTTGAAAGTATTACGCAACAGCCAATTACCAATGCAATAAAAGCAATGCTTTAATGTATAATAACACTAATATAGTCAATTAATAATTTCATTTATTAAATTTAGTCTATTGGGAATACTTTAGTTTTGACTGCATTTATGAGATTCGCGATATATGCTAATAGTTTTTAAATTTAGAATTTGTGCCAACGTTTTTCAATATTTTATGTATACACTTTATTATTTTTTACTCAAACTGATTGGTAAGGATATCATATGAATTGAAAAGTATCTGGGTGAAAAAAGTGTCCATGCCGGGAGTCGAACCCAAGATCTTCGGCTTAAGTTGCCAGCAGCCTATTGAGCTATTTGGACCGACAGGTAGGACCAACAGGCGGTCCAGGTAGATATGACTATCGTCCAAGCAGCTCAATAGGTAGAGATTTGGCAATTTAAGCCAAATAGTCTAGACACTTGAAAAATTTTCAATTCGTATTGTGTACATAAAATGTTTTAAGTTTGGAGACAAAGTAGGGATCATCCGCGTTGAAACATGATTCAGTACCATAAGTATCTGAAACTTTGTTGAAATTTTAAAATTAATTTAAAAAAATATTGTTCGATTTGATTAATACAAGTCTTCGTCAATTTACAAAATAAAAAAATCCCTGACGGCTCGGCCTACAGGCACAGGTAGATTTCGAAGATGCAGACCGTAGGGCACCTGTTTGTCGTAAATTGCGGAAGAAATGACCTTTTTGCGATGATGCTGCAGTTGGAACCGCATACTTCGAAACCAAACTTGTTTGCAAGCGGAGCCAGCAAGGATTTTTTTTTTTTTTTTTTTTTTTTTTTGCTATAAGAGTTGGTCCTATAAAAAACATGTCAATATAAAAGTTTTAGATAATATTAAGAGGATTTATAATAAATTTAAGCGGATTTGAAATTTTGGGAATTGACGAAGTTATGAATTTTTTTCTTCTAAAACCCCCCTCCCCCCCCCTTAAGACAATTTTTAATTATATCAAAAATCTGTCATACATAAATTTTCGGCCCTTCTCCTAGAAGTAATAATAACTTCAAACGGATTCGATATGTATCATAATTAAGAAATTGTTTTTTTTCTGTTTTCACAAAAAGCCCCCCCCCCAATCCCCCCCCTCCTTGGTTCGATTTTGCCCATTAAGGAACTTGACCGAGATTTTATGCCCCTTGATTTTATGTATCAGTTTCGAAAAGATGCGGGAGTTGGAACCGCCTACTTCGAAAAATAACTTGTTTGCAGGCGGAGCCGGCAGGGATTTTTTTTATTTTTAATTTTTTTTTGCTATAACGGTTGGTCCTATAAAAAACTTGTCAATATAAAAGTTTTAGATAATACTAAGAGGATTAATAATAAATTTACGCGGATTTGATATCTTGTGAATTGACGAAGCTATGATTTTTTTTTTCTGCTAACCCCCCCCCCTTTTTCCCCCCCCTTGGGGCCATTTTTAATTATATCAAAAATCTGTCATATATAAATTTTCGGCCCTTTTCCTAGAAGTAATAATAACTTTAAACGGATTCGATACGTATAATAATAAAGAAATTATGAGGGTTTTTCTGTTTTCACAAAAAGCCCCCCCCCCCCCCCCTTGGTTCGATTTTGCCCATTACCGAACTTGACCGAGATTTTATGACCCTTGATTTTATGTATCAGTTTGGAAGAGATTTATGCAGAATTTTTCCAGTTATCGTGGTCAGAAAAAAGTGACATAGATAGATAGATAGATAGATAGATAGATAGATAAAGTTTTGGGTTCTGGGAGTCATGATCGGCGTAGATCTGCAAAAATTTTTCAAAATTTCCAACTTAGGTGAGAATGTAATAGGTAGTATTTCTTACGAAATCTACCTAAAAGGCGGCAGTCAGTATGTGTAAATAATAAAATAGGCTTATTCTGACTGCAGACTATTTGGCACCTCGCAGGAGGTCCATGGATATAGGAAGTATCGTTGTACTGGGACCTGACTAAAGGCGATAATGCGAGGCCCCTTAGAAAAATTTTATATACAACCTTGGATCTTGGGCACATGGGTGGAAATTGCGGGTTAAGAGCCCCCATAAATAGCTCTTAACTCTATTTTTTTCCTGGTTTTAATCGATTAAAAAGAATACCAAGGTTGGCAGCTATGTTTTTGCGCACGTCCGAAGGATTCATTCGAATATCGAAATCACCGTGCCCATCACTACTATCTACAAATTAGGTGCGTCGCAAAAGAAATTGGAACTTTCTGGTAAGTTGTGTAACAATAAAGTTTGGGAACCGCTGAAATAAATAATTTTTCGCGCAAATCATTTTCTATGCACGAGCGGAAGAATAGACAACAGCTATTTTTCGGCATTTCTAAATCTTTTTTTAAGACCCAAAGACGAGATTCCTATAATATCCCACAAACAATGCACTGTAAATCATTAGGAAAACCCGTTTAAACCTAGTGGTTCATTAACCAGATGTATAGTGTACAAAAAAGGCGAACACAAACCCAACTAAATGAAATATTCTAGCGGAACGCCTTTAAAAGTGGCTATAAAATAAGCACGGCACTTTACCAAGGCAGACAGTTTTGACATTTATAACCCTGGAATAAGCCAGCCATAAGAAATCAAGCCTAATGACTGGGTAGGAGCGGGGTGGTACTGGAAAACCCATACTTAATATAAGGGAAGATGTCTGGTAAAAGGGATTTTCCACTCTTTCACCAGCCCATATAGCAAAACAGTAATACATAGCAAATACTGCAGAAAAAGGGGGGAAGTCCTGCAGATGATGCAACAACAGTACAGAGTATTCCAGCAGACAACTCTTTTGAATGAAGTAAAAATACATTAATGCGGCAGATAATTAAATGAAAAATGAGAAATCACAAAAAGGCGATCCCGTGTTATTAAGAGTAAACTTTCATCTTTCTTCTCAAAAGTAACAATTTAACTAAATAATTTTTTGCCTGTAATAGAGTTAAAATTTTTGATTGCTTTTTACTTTTTAATACTTTGCAATATAGTAGTAAAGTGTTCATATATTCGGATTGTCTGTCTTTCCGTGCTCCACATACTCTAAAAACATTTTCAAAACTGAACAAAAAATACTGAAGTCTGAGTATGTCGCATAGTCAAAATGGCTATGAATCAAAATTACTCAAGTTTGGAACATGTATATACTCATTTCTGAAAACATGCACACATTCAAGAATCATGTGTTCCTATTTGAGTATGTCCATGTTTCAAAAATGAGTTTGAACTGATTCTAATCATTTTTGAGTATTTTCATGTTTTAATATTCTGAGTATTTCTGATATTTCAGAATTGAAAGCATTGGGTGGTCATATTTGAAACAAAAAGTTTCATAACAAAATGAAAACATCGATCTACTCAGATTTGAAAGTGTCATTTTTCTCAGTGCAACTGTAGTAGATATACTCCAATACCCATGAAATTTTTATGCGTTATTCGTGTTTATTATAGAATGTTCGCTATTGATAAGGAAGTGTTCGTTGACGTTTATAGTTCGTTTACAGGGACACAAAAAAATTCCGGTACATTATGGCCTATGGGGAATAATAGCTTTAGATGCATTTTAATGATGTTAAAATACATCAAACATAACGAAATTGATACGCTTCACTGAGATGGATCAAAACATGCTTCCCCAGGAGTATAAAATAAGTACCATTTATAGTTTGTTTACAAGGACGCAAAAAATAAATCCATTACTCTATAATCTACGGATAAAATCGTTTGCGATACATTTTAATGATGTTATGATACTTCTAATACTAAAATTTAAAAGGATCACTGAGGTACACTACAACACGTTTTCTATAGGCTATAGAGTGAGTAGAATTTATCGGTCATTTACAGAGACGCACAAAAGAATTCGGTTGCAGGACAGATTATGATTGATTTTATTGCATGTATAGAAAATGTAATTTCGTAATAATATTCTGTTGGTGTTGGAATGTGTTTCATAATCTATGCCTGATGCAGGATTTTTCTTTCTTGTTAAATTAAAAAAAAACATAAGATAAGATGAGAAATCAGGAGGACTCTCTAAAGTTTACAATTTAAGACCAATTTAACCTGCTACACTGCAAAAAAAAGTGTTGATTTTACAGTATAATATTGTGCGCATGCGCGGCAGCGTATTACTGCTTATTTACTGTTTATTACTGTTAATTTTACGGTATTGCGCGGTAGCGTATTACTGCTTATTTTACTGTTTATTTTACGGTATAATACTGGCAGCTGGAGTGCCAGTATTATACTGTAAAATAAACTTTTTTTTTTTTTTTTTTTTTTTTTTTTTTGGCAGCGTATGGTCTTAAGCTACCTTTCAGCTATGGCATATACACTAAAACTTTAAAGTTCATCTTCTGACATGGATAATTATCTATATATATATTTGTCTTACGTGGCGCAGAAATAGGGCTGAATTTCTACCTTATCGTTGGCAACAAGCGTAGTTTCCAGAGCTCAGACCAATGAACAGACGAGATTGTGTTAGTCCCGCCTCTAATATGGCGGTCAGTGTCAGAGCAGTGAAACTGAAGCTAGCAATTATTAAAAATAAAATAATATGAACATAATCCAAAGCGTCTGAGATGATTCCTCATTTTAACTATGAGTAATATTGTTAATTTCAAATAAATTCATTTTTTCAAATGAATTCATTTAGAATTTATTTACGAATTTCACTCAAACAAAAAATCGGAGATAATAAAATACAAACTTTCTAGAATGCCCTGCTGCCATCTGTTGCCGTTTTATTAAAGTAAAAATAATATCTTTTGCAGAAATCTATAATCAATTGGAATAATAAAATGTCGAACAAAATTTAAACAATCATTGATGATAAACTATTTTCCTACCACGTAGTGTTTTTTTTTTTTTTTTTTTTAATGAATTGAAGTCGTGTTGTACAATATTATAGGTGCTAATTATGTTTCCAAGATCCTTTTTTCATAGTATTTAAATTATTTATATGTCCATTAATAGCATCAACTAAATGCATTTTTAGTTGTGTTTTCAACGGAGTTTTCAATTACTTTTTTACATCAAAAAAATTGTCAATTTCATATGTTCAAATGATTTATTGTAGTACTTATTCCGGCTAGAATTACTAGAAAAATAAAAAGGGGCGAGCGAGCAAAGCGATCTGTGACCGCGTAGCAGTCTCAGTGTGAATTGCTTTGCAATTCACCGGGGGGTTGACGAGCGTTAGCGAGTAGGGGGCTGAGCCCCCTAGTATTTTAAATTAATATACCCTCTCTTCCACACACACCCTCCTAAAAAGAAACAGCAGCAATTTTTCATTCATCTATTTTTGCCTCAAACGGTCTGTTTATCTTTCTAACCGAATTTGTTTTTCCAGAATAGCATACGTAAACTGTTATGCAGGAAGAAAAGAGAAATACTTTTAATGCTTCACATTTTATCTTTATTTACTCGCAGATACAATACTTGCGAGATGATTTTCCTCGAGTGCCTTCAAACTTTCTATCTTCCGTATTATCGCCCGTTGAAAATCGCTATCGGCTTAATAAACTATGATTTAGAATACAGTGATTTTTTTCACCGTGTGGAATCCAGTGGAAAAATAAATCCGTTAATGCCGACTACACTGCAAAAAATAATTGTTGATTTTGCAGTATAAAACTGGCACCCAGCTGCCAGTATTATACAGTAAAATTAACAGTATTACTGCTTGCGCGGCAGCGTATTACTGCTTATTTTACTGTTTAATACTGTTAATTTTACGGTATAATACTGGCAGCTGGGTGCCAGTTTTATACTGTAAAATCAACAATTATTTTTTGCAGTGTATGAACTTAGAAGTCGTGTTCGTTTATCACAAATTTCTCATTCAAACACAAACGCAAATGACCAACCGTATTTAAAATTTTCAATATGGATATTCACTAAAATACACATCGTAACTATCTTTACTCACTATTCATTTATTACTAAAAAAGGTGCAATTGTAATATAAAAGTTTTAAAACATTAAAACAATCAAGATGTTACAAAAAACACAGATGTGAAATATTCTAAGTGCTTTCTCAGTTAAACACTAGCAGTGATGCAAGCGCTGCGCCAGAAATGGCCGTGTCACCACTAAATTTTAATAGTATTTACTACCTTATTTAGTGAAAGATTTTATGAAGCTTAATAAGAGGAAGAATATTATTAAAATTTAGTGGTGAGAATTGACTATTTGTGGCGCAGCGCTTGCATCCCTGCACTAGCCATCATCAGGGGAGTTAAAATGAGAAGAAACTGTAGCTCTAAAGATGTACACTGGTTAAGTAGTAAGGTTCGAAACCAAATACAATAACTTGGAGGGAGGGAAGGAAAGGGAGGGGATGCCGCTGAAAGTAAGAAGGGGGGGGGGGCGTGAATCAAAACCAAATGCACCAGTGATGCCAAGTAAATTAAATATATATAGTATATGATATGACAAGTCATCATTACATCGTTTTTTGTAACATCTTGATGGCTTTAATGTTTTAAAACTTTTATATTATATTTGCCCTTATTAGTAATAAATGAATTGTGTGTCAATGTATTTACGTTGTGTATTTTAACTTATTACGGTGAATATGACGTTCAATATATAGAATTTTCTATATATATTTAATTGGATATTAACTTTTGATCGTAGAATAAATGTTTTCTAAATGTAAACCTTTAAAACTACCAAACATCCAAAGTTTTTTAATTCATTCATTAAAATTGTGAAATATTTAACAAAAAAAAAAAAAAAAAAAAAAAAAAAAAAAAAAAAAAAACGTATTTATAATTTTGCGTTCGAACGAAAGTTATAAAAAATAAACCCGAGCTCATTTCGGGTGCGGGCTTAGGCTCACTCAGACCGTCTCATCTCTAGAGTGAGACTCTCTTATCTAACTCCCCTAGTTAATTATGGCAATGTAATTCTACAATTCTTAAGAAAATGTGCATCTACTTATGCTTTAAAACTAAAAATATACATAAAAATAAATAAACATTCATTTAAAATTTAAATGAGTAGAATTGTTTAAAAATTTCTTAAAAATTCTGCAGTACATTAAACTTGTGTCTAATATATTTTTTAAACAGCCAGCTTTCAAATTTGCGACAGTAATCGATCACCAAAACTTTAAAAGTAATTTTCATGTAAATATCTTTAATGAGTGACGAAATATAACATTAAACCAGTGGACCCGTTTGAATATTTCGCACTGCAATCTAATATTTTTTACGAACATCTAATATTTTTTTAGATGCAGGTTTAAACTTATAAAGGAAAATTAAGGACTAAAAATATCTACAAAAAATATTAATCAAGCCAGATTATCATCTAATTTATTCCACCAAAGTTACACTAAAAACTGATCGAATATATAGCAAAGGCATCAAATAATTATCAATTGAATTTTAATTGCATTAGATGATGATATCATCTGTTTCGAAAAAAAAAAAAAAAAAAAAAAAAAAAAAAAAAAAGATGGGATACAGAAAAATAAATTACGTATTTGAATTTTGCTTTTTAATCACAAATATAAAATAAACCCGTGCAGCAACAGTGTTCCGCTTTATCTTTATTGTACTATTTATTTTTTTATAATCATTGTTGAGCACGATACAATGCGGAATTTCATTTTTGTGGCAACACTGATTTGAGAAAACCTTTCATTTCATTTATGAAAACAATGCCGATTTAATTTTTAATTAACAGCAATTTTTAATCAAAAAACATATTTAAACGAAATGTGAGTGTACTATGTCAGAAGCCTATTCAAAATCATTTCATGTGGTATCTCATTTATCGTTCTGCGTTTTGTGTTTGCTTAGGAAAGGGGATGTTGACAACAGAAATAATATATATGATGATAAAGAAAATTTGAACTACAACGAGAAAAAACTTTTTTTTAACTAATGAAATTTCATATGAATCTATCTCTCTTGTCTCAAACATTTCTTTTAAGAACTTTTGAGATTGCGTCTAACAAGAAAAAACAGTGCAAAATTTATAAATCCAAATACAGAACGAAACATAAGCTTAAAATATAAATCTGGAATACATTTCATCCGTCTTTTAGCTTACATCTTATTTTATCGCAAAAGCTTGGCTTATATTTTATTCCTTTTAAATATCCATGTCAGTAGAGTGTTCTGGGACTTAATCGTATGTAGAAACGTCAGATTCTGTCATTTTAAGCGCGGAAAATCAGTTACCACCAATGCCTCTATAGATGAAACCTTATAATTCCCTCTTAAAGAGTGTGGGGGTTTCATAAACCCCGCCTTAAATCGATAAGTTTTGCTAAACCGTTAGTATGATGAAGTGATGTTTTAATACCAACCAAGGCTGCTTCAGAAAATTTTGTAAAGAGTGCAATGTATTTACAAAAAGTTTTGAAAAAGGTTTTAATTTGTTACCTTTAAAAAATTAGTATCCACTACTTTTAATATCAAGGATGTTACTGCACAAACAATATTTCAATAGAACCTCACCTGAAACAAGAAAAAAAAAATAGTATGAAAGATAAAATTTAAATAATATAAAGCATGAATAATATCAGCATATCAAGTAATTTTTAAATGTAATTAAAAAATAAAGTACAAAGCAGGTGAACTTAACTGTATTAAATTATGCAAATTTGTGATATAATGTCAGTTAGATATACAACATTTATACATTTTATATCCCAAGACCTGGGCATTACTTTAAGATACAAGGGGCGTGCCATAAAAACATTAAAAAATAAATAAATATAAGTATAGCAAAAATTCCTTCCCACGGAACATTAAATGCTCTCTTAGTTCAGTCCATATATCAAAGTAAGTTGCAAAGTATTTTGTGGGAGCTACTTCACGTAATCCAACACTACTGAAATAACGTGGACGTCTGTATTAAATTTTCTGCCACGGGGCTAGTGTTTAAACAACACAGCTTCAGAAACAAATATTTTAATTAGACAAACTTGTAAATACAAATGTTTTGGTGAAATGATTTTCGGATAGTACTATGAAGGAGAACCTTCGTAGGGAAAAAACAAATTAATTCAAGGCTATTTCAGTGGCGTAGGTAGATTTTTTTCCATAAATTAATTTAAGCAAAATGGTTCAACATTTCCTTTGAAAGATTGAATGAACGGGGGGGGGGGGGCGTTACCTTCCATTTCTATCCTTGTACACATATTTTTATATTTTTTTATGCCTTAAGTCTTAGTTTTTAAGGAATACTTCTTATACAAAGCAAAATATTTGCATGCAAAACTGTTTTCTGATAATTGACAGCGTAGAAAATAATCAAGCTAGGAAAATGAAATTTAACCAAGCTTTTAGGTAAAACATAAACTCTCCCATTTTCTTATAAACCTTGGATTAGTTTATTTTAAAAATGAAATTAAAAAATTTTTTTCGCACTTTTATCTGCGCGACAATCACTGAAAATAAATCAATTATTCATATAAATTTATTAAAATAGGTCTGTGTGTGTGTGTGTGTGGGGGGGGGGGTATATTTCTATATTTACACTGCAACAATTGGTATATATATATGCGACACATTTTAATAAAATCTACAAAAAAGTAACAATTAAATTTGAACACAATAATTATTAACAATTACGTTTTCAAATGTGTTATAATTGAATTAATTCATTTTGCTGAAATTTTAAACATAAGTTTTTTTTTATATATACATAACTTAATTACTTATCAAATAAAACTCCCTACTTCCCAGAATTTTGAATGTTTCAGTTAAAAATAAATAGGAAAATAAAACATCTCAAATTCCACCGTTGCCAAGTGCTCCTGATTTAAAACTCCAAAATTATAATAAAAAGGAACCGCGTTCTTATTAAGCCTCAAAGTAAATAAACATTTTAGCAGGCGAAAAGTAAACTTCCTGCAGGTTCGGCAGGAATTAAAGAGAAACTGATTAATTAAATAAATCTGCGACCGTAATTTGATACACTCCAGGAGAAAAAGAGTATTTCGCAACAGAAAAATCATTTTTGCTTTCAATGCTCGGAGGCATACGTATAAAACAAATAAAAGAGCTTTCACCTTTTTCGTGATGAAAAGAGCAAAAAGGAACGAAACAACGAAGGAAAGAAATTTGACATATCGTCTGCAGATTTCCACACATTTTTGATTTGATTCAAAATTTTTTTTTCAGAGGACAGTACACATTTAAAATATGGGGAAAAAATGCCTTCTTTGGATCATGAAGAAAAAAATGCCTTTTTACATCCTTTTACTTTGAACATTTTGATACCAAATTTATGTTTCGGTGCTTTTATTATTTCAAAGATATCACACAAAGAAAGAACACATTTCTACAATTTATTTTTAATTCAAACACTTTCTTTAAACACACTTTATTCAGAGATACAAATTAAATTCTGTGCACAGGATTTAAAAAAAACTTTTTTTTTTTTTTTTTTTTTTTTAAATCGAAATTTTAGCTTGTCCATGTGCTTGAAAATCTCTGTAAAATAGCAAATTACTACAACTGTTATTCTTTTGAAATATCACTGTACAACTACGGCAGAAAGACATGAGTTCTTTTTTCAGTAATGCTGAAAATAACTTCAAATAGAAAGAGAAAGAAGACAAGGGGTACCCCACGGCTTCTTTATGCTATTTTATGACCATGCCAAGCTTTATATCACATCAATAACAATTCAATTACCTTTCAAAGTGATTTTTAAAAGATTATGAAATATTTTAAGAAACTTGGACTACATTCTTGTTTCTTAAATAGCAAGTTTTTGTTTCCTTTTTTCAATTTCTGAATAAATAAAATTTTTACTTTGATCCCGAACCTAAAGATTGGTATACAAAAAATCGAGTCTGTCTCATCTCTACCAGGATAGCTTAAGTATAAGAAACTGTAATATAAATGGATTTCTAAAATTTCAAAACAGAATATCAAAATTATTATTCCGAAATTAATTAAACTTTTGAAAAAAAATAAAACAATATGGAAATAAGTTCCTTCTTTGATTGATAACATTGAAGTACAACATCACTAAAACATAAATTTGGTATCAAAATTTTCTGAACTAAAATTACTTTAATTTAAAACATGCGTTGAAAAGATGATTTTTTGATGCATTAAAAGGGGTACTGTCTCCTTAGGCTATAATTCTTGGATAGAAATTTAAAAGGGGACTAAATTAACATTTTCTGCACACAAATTATATTTATCTCATCAAAATAAATAAGAATACAATTTAATTTACAGATGTTTTAAAGGTTTAACCATTTGTTTGACAACTAAAATAGACTTCTAAATGTGCTATTCGCACGACAATATATAGAATATTTTCTGTCACGTTACGATACTTAGATATTAATTTCTTTATTATCGGAAAATTCCTTTTTGTTTTTTTTAAGTTATTTTTCCATACAAAAGTAGCAAAAACGAGGAAGAAAAATCTTGCAATTATGTACTCTATACTTACATTTTCAAAAACGATCAGATAAAAATAAATTTCTTTACATGCGATTTCCGATTAAGTTTAAATCAAAATTTTCATTTACTATTAATTTAAAAACTAAGCAAATTGCAAAAACGAAATTTCAAAAATTTCGAACAATTTTACCCATTACAAGCTCAAATGCACGCTATTACTTAACTTTAAAAAAAAAAAAAAAAAAAAAAAAAAAAAAAAAAAAACCACTTCAATTATAAATAAAACAAGCACCCAAAACTCATCGTTGCCAAGTGATCTTGATTTAAAACCCAAAAATAAAACTAGAAGCTACCGCGTGCTTACTAGAGCAAGAAGATAAACAAAATCTCGTCCGAAAAGAAAACCTCACGAATTCATTAAGAATTACAGATAAAAGCTGATTAAATAAAAGAAATTATGAGTGTAGCTTAACTTATTATGTAAGAAAGCATGCCGAAAAATTTATTTTACTGTCATTTTTAGAATTTTTTTTAATTCTTTCCGGAAATGTTCATAAATAACCGTTCTTCGATTTCCTAAAAATTAATATGACCACCAGCACTACAATTTTAGGAACCATAAAAATTATTAGTTTAAAAAAAATTGTTACGAAAACAAATTAGTGTTCTGAATGATTTAATGGAATATGTAAATCGTTTATTTATAGCGTTTTTGAAGATGAATGACATTTATAATTAAACAGTAGTAATAACTTAATCTATATAATAAAAGCACAAGTCATGTGACCGAGGAAAACAAATACGGGCTAACCACTTCTTTTTTCATATGCCAAGCGGCACGTTTTATTCAAAATTATTTTTTCGAATAAAATTGCATAAAAGTTACATTTTTAGAAAGATCGTTCAAAAAAATTATTCCCTTCAGAGATGAGTTACATTAAAAAATGTATAGATTTTGAGATAGCTTCAGTGAAAATTAGGTTAACAGCCGAATATCTCAATCCATTAAAGAAAATAAACACAAGAGATTCATTCATCGTGAGTCATAGAAATATTAAACCATGGAGGTAATCATTCACAAAACCAAGATTTCCATGGTGAATTTTGCAGCGCTGTCTGGTGTCGAAAAAAAATTCGTATCTGTAAACGTGGGATACGTAATAAGAAAAAAAAGGCATGCTCATTTTGCTCAAAACAGACGATATAATGCATTTCACTGAAATAATGATGATGATTGTTTTACATTGTAAAACTAGTTACAGTACGAACGCACCTCATTTGTCACGTTTAACGTACAGTTTCCGATTTGTTTACATTTTATGTGTGTGTGTGTGGAATGTACATTTTTTTTATTGAATAAAACCCTTATTTAGATGAAACAAATTTATAAAAGTGAAAATAAAGTAAAAACTCTGAAAACGCTGACTTCCTATTTATGAGTATGTCAAAGCTAATATCGTCTTTCTACATTCTTCTGTAAAAAATGATGATTCATCTTTTATCGAGA
Source organism: Maratus michaelseni (assembly GCA_963931845.1). Classification (NCBI taxonomy): domain Eukaryota; kingdom Metazoa; phylum Arthropoda; class Arachnida; order Araneae; family Salticidae; genus Maratus; species Maratus michaelseni. The sequence goes on from OZ007595.1 coordinate 125,512,756, forward strand.
ACGAATGATCGGTTATAAATGATGAGTGGAAATGACTAACGGAAACGATAAGAGAAAGCTTGATATCGGTTTGGAGAAAATTGCACCGGACATACTTTTTATACGGAAATACTGAGGTAGATACTTTTTAAATATAAACAAAAAAAAAAAGCTGAAAGGAACATTCCGAACTGTATAGGGGAAATATATCCTTAAAAATATTGCATCACATGCTGTCCAAAAATTAAGGGACAGTGACCGGACGCTTCCGCTTTTTACATGGTTTGTCGAATATGTACTGAAATTCTTGGCGAATTGTTCTCGAAATTCGAGGATGTAAAGCACATGTTTGACTTCAAGAACAGTAGAAAGAGTATACTGCAATTAAAAAATTAATATATTGAATACTTGATGAGATACGGGCATTTGTACGCAATAATTTATAACTGCGCATGCGCGAACTATACCAAAGAATTTTTTTCATGATTTGGTAATCAATTCCATAGAGTAACTCATATAAAAAAAAATCAGTCAAATATCATGAAAACTCGGAAAAATACCAGCAATACAGTGATATCTAATTGTCAAATTCGGAGGGAAATCATTTGTTAATCACTTGTCATTAAAAAAAATATATATACCAATATAGATAAATAATTTTAGGGTAAATGCAAAACTTTGTAATTTAAGAAATATGAATAAAAAATTGTCTTCAGATGACGAAAATTTGTAGAAATTTATAAAATTCATACAAATTTCTGTTTTAGTTGATAAAATGGTACTATAATAATCATTTAAAGCACAAACCGACATCGATTTTAAAAGTAGTCTGTGACTTCAATGATCATTAATTGCTCATTAATGGGATAGGTCACTTTTATGCAGAAAATGACTAAGAATAACATAAAAATTGCAAAATAAAATTGCCATATATATTATATATTGGAATCGGCCACATTATTGAATCAAATTTTGACGGTCGGGTGTAAATGAATGCAATTCAGGCGGCAAAATGTAAATAATTCTTCCAAAAAATACTTCTATTATTTAATATTTACGAAGTTTAATTCGATCTCAATATACTGAAACTGAAATTAAAGAAAAAAAAATACACATAGATCCTGTCACATTTTTATTAATATGGACGAATGAATGAAACAAAAAAAATTAGTTACAGAAAAATAATGTGTTTTCATAAAGTATGTAAAACAGTTTTCTAAAATTAAATTGTATCTTGTTGGAACAAAAAGAAAAGAAAAGAAAGGAAAAATCCATTTTATATACAGTGTCTCACAAAAGTGATGGGACACTTGTGCTTTATAAAAAGAAACTGCAATAAAATAAATAAACAAACATGTGCAAAAATTTTTTGGGTGTGTTTCATATTTAAAGTTAGTAACAATTATTACATAACATACATTTTGTCAAAATATTAAAATATTAATTTAGTAAAAATACAATTGTTCAGAACGGAGCAAAAAATGGCTCACATAAGTGATGGGACACTTACTTTTCCATCAAATATTTATCCAAAAATTTTACTTTTTAAAAGGTTTTAATGTTTTGTTGGATTTACTTTTACTTTTAAAACATGATTTAATCTTTTTGGATGGATTCGACTAATTTTTTTGTGATTTCTGGAGTGATTTTACCCCATTCTTCTTGAAGCACCGATTTTAGTTGTTGTTTTGAAGAAATGGTGTGTTTGCGAATTCTTGATTCCAATTCTTGCCAAATATTCTCTATGGGATTTAAGTCTGGAGATTGTGGTGGTGTTTTTATTATTTCAGGACAGTTATATAGCAGCCAGAGTCTAACGTTCAGAGCAGTGTGCTTGGGGTCATTGTCCTGGTAGAATTTAAAATCGTTATGAAGGTTCAATTTTCGTGCTGAAGATTTCAAATTTTGCTTTAAAATATCAATATACTTGTACTGATCCATTATACTGTCAATAAAAACAAGATTACCAACTCCAGCGGACGACATACAGTGTCTCACAAAAGTGATGGGACACTTGTGCTTTATAAAAAGAAACTGCAATAAAATAAATAAACAAACATGTGCAAAAATTTTTTGGGTGTGTTTCATATTTAAAGTTAGTAACAATTATTACATAACATACATTTTGTCAAAATATTAAAATATTAATTTAGTAAAAATACAATTGTTCAGAACGGAGCAAAAAATGGCTCACATAAGTGATGGGACACTTACTTTTCCATCAAATATTTATCCACAAATTTTACTTTTTAAAAGGTTTTAATATTTTGTTGGATTTCCTTTTACTTTTAAAACATGATTTAATCTTTTTGGGATGGATTCGACTATTTTTTTTGTGATTTCTGGAGTGATTTTACCCCATTCTTCTTGAAGCACCGATTTTAGTTGTTGTTTTGAAGAAATGGTGTGTTTGCGAATTCTTGATTCCAATTCTTGCCAAATATTCTCTATGGGATTTAAGTCTGGAGATTGTGGTGGTGTTTTTATTATTTCAGGACAGTTATATAGCAGCCAGAGTCTAACGTTCAGAGCAGTGTGCTTGGGGTCATTGTCCTGGTAGAATTTAAAATCGTTATGAAGGTTCAATTTTCGTGCTGAAGATTTCAAATTTTGCTTTAAAATATCAATATACTTGTACTGATCCATTATACTGTCAATAAAAACAAAATTACCAACTCCAGCGGACGACATACACCCCCATACCATAACTCCTCCTCCACCATGTTTTACTGTTGGTACCAAGTTCTGTTTGCGAAGTTCTTCCCTGGGTTTTCTCCACACCAAGATTCTACCGTCAGAACCAAATATATTAAATTTACTCTCATCAGCAAATATAACTTTATTCCAGTAATCAGAATTCTTATTTATGTTGGATTTTGCGAAAGCTAGTCTGAGTTTTCTATTCTTTTCACTTACGAAGAATTTTTTCCTGGCTACTCTACCGTGATATCCAGCAGATCGAATTACCCTTCTAATAGTTTCAGGATTAACAATTATTCCATATAATGCTTGTAAATCAGCAGCAACTTTTGAAGCACTAATTCTTGGATTTTTTTTAATATTTCGAACGATAATTCGCTTTATTCCATTGGATAGCTTTGATGGTCAGCCAGGTCTTCTTTTATCCTGAATCATATGATTCTTTTTATATCGTTTAATGATATTGAAAACTGTTGAACGACTCAAGTTAACTGTTTCAGCAGTTTTTCTAATAGATTTTCCACGTTCAATATGCAAATTAATAACTAATTTTCGAATTTCAGGCGAAGTTTCTTTTCGTTTAACATTCATGACTACACAGAGCTAAAAAACACAAAAATTCCAAAACAAACTGGAGAGAAATACTGCAGACGATTTTATAAATTATTGCGAATTGCTTTTAAGTAAAAATAAAACCCCAAAAAATATTTTTATTGCTTTTTTCAGGCGATTTTTGTTGCATATATAATGGTGTCCCATCACTTATGTGAGCTATTTTTTGCTCCGTTCTAAACATTTGTATTTTTATTAAATTAATATTTTAATATTTTGACAAAATGTATGTTATGTAATAATCTTTACTAAATTTAAGTATGAAACACACCCACAAAAAAAATGTGTACATGTTTTTTTAATTTATTTGATTAGTTTCCTTTTGTAAAGCACAAGTGTCCCATCACTTATGTGAGACACTGTACACCCCCATACCATAACTCCTCCTCCACCATGTTTTACTGTTGGTACCAAGTTCTGTTTGCGAAATTCTTCCCTGGGTTTTCTCCACACCAAGATTCTACCGTCAAAACCAAATATATTAAATTTACTCTCATCAGCAAATATAACTTTATTCCAGTAATCAGAATTCTTATTTATGTTGGATTTTGCGAAAGCTAGTCTGAGTTTTCTATTCTTTTCACTTACGAAGAATTTTTTCCTGGCTACTCTACCGTGATATCCAGCAGATCGAATTACCCTTCTAATAGTCTCAGGATTAACAATTATTCCATATAATGCTTGTAAATCAGCAGCAACTTTTGAAGCACTAATTCTTGGATTTTTTTTAATATTTCGAACGATAATTCGCTTTATTCCATTGGATAGCTTTGATGGTCGGCCAGGTCTTCTTTTATCCTGAATCATATGATTCTTTTTATATCGTTTAATGATATTGAAAACTGTTGAACGACTCAAGTTAACTGTTTCAGCAGTTTTTCTAATAGATTTTCCACGTTCAATATGCAAATTAATAACTAATTTTCGAATTTCAGGCGAAGTTTCTTTTCGTTTAGCATTCATGGCTACACAGAGCAAAAAAACACAAAAATTCCAAAACAAACTGGAGAGAAATACTGCAGACGATTTTATAAGTTATTGCCAATTGCTTTTAAGTAAAAATAAAACCCCCAAAAATATTTTTATTGCTTATTTCAGACGATTTTTGTTGCATATATAATGGTGTCCCATCACTTATGTGAGCTATTTTTTGCTCCGTTCTAAACATTTGTATTTTTATTAAATTAATATTTTAATATTTTGACAAAATGTATGTTATGCAATAATCTTTACTAAATTTAAGTATGAAACACACCCACAAAAAAATGTGTACATGTTTTTTTAATTTATTTGATTAGTTTCCTTTTGTAAAGCACAAGTGTCCCATCACTTATGTGAGACACTGTATACAGGGATTTGATAATTCTACCATGATTTCACATTTATTTCAATAATTTCAATTTTCTCTATTTTTTCTATATTGGAAATTGTGTGGATACTTTTCATAATAGGTTTGAGTTTTATATTTAAGTTTTATGATTTTTAATTTTTTGTGTATGATGAATTCTATGCTGTCTTTATTACTGTTGTATATATGTTTCATATAATTTAAAATAAATAACATACATAATTACTCCTATCATTTACTAAATATTTAATTCACTTCTATTTATTTAACTATCACAAACATTAAACTATTTTTTACTGAATCATTAATTTATAAGACTAATAAGACTACCTAATAATAAGACTACCTAATAATAAGACTACCTAATAATAAGACTACCTAACCTAAATCAGCAAAAACGCAGACAACATTAACTTTGAATATTTCATCCTATAAATTAAAAAAAGAGAGAGAGAGAGATCTAATTGACTTATGGAAATTGTTGTTTGTAGAAAATATTTTGCAGTTCATGAAGCGAAAAGCACAATGAGCAATTCCAATGAATCAGCAGACATTTTTTTTTTTTCCACGCAGACGAAACAAATCGAATAAGTCGGATTACCCTTAATCAAAACATGAAAAATATTTTACACGAAAATGTGCGATATTTTTAATTAATGAAATATTACGAACATGAATAGAACTTTTTTTTTACCGAGTCATTGATTTAACCTAAATTCTGAAAATAAATCATTATCAGCAAATGCGGGCAATATTTACATAGAATATTTCAATTATATATGGAAATTGTTGGAAAACCAATTTTGGCAGTTCATGAAGCGACAGGTGCAATGAGCATTGAATAACATTAAAATTTTCACGCAGTCTAAACAAATCGAATGAATCGGATTACTCTTAATCAAAACGTGGAAAATATTTTACTCGATAAGTCACGATTAATTCACGTAATAAACAGCTGTTTACTACTGTCGTGGGAAAATCATGTACGAATGATTCATAAAAATTAATGAGTCATTTAAAAAAGGGGAAATAATCATCACGGCTGGCTATTGGTCTAGAAATATGCAAAATCCACTAGTTTTTTGTAATTAAAATTAAAAAATTTCATATGGTAAAATGAACTATTTTATTGTAACAAAATGTCGTCCATATAGAACTTTAGTTTTTCGACCAAACGAAAAAAATTTTTAAGCTAATGATGTTTGAATGCTTGTGTAAATATTGACATAAAATGTTCGAGTTATGCGCGCGTATCTATATGTAAATCGGTGATGAATTCAGGGGGTGGCCCGGGAGCCCTCCCCCAAAATGTATCAGGATGTATGTTTACTAATGATTAAAAAAATGAAATATGGTAGAAAGAATTCAGTAGTAAGCGTTAAACAATACCACTAATGATTTTCAAAGTTATAACTGGAATAAGTGAAACAGAAATTTTCAAAATTTCAAATTGAATTTTCGATACTTGAATTAAGAAAAAAATTAGCTTAAATATATTTCATAACTTGCACTCAAAAATGATAATATACATATAAAGATAAATAAAGAATTATTTTTAATGTCTGTAGCGTACCCATTTCTTTTTATGTACAATAATTAGCCTAAAGTTTGGCCGGTAATTAATATATATTTATTTAATCATCTTGCAATATTTTCCGATATGAAAATAAAAACGTTGATTGTATATTACTTTTATGTGAATTAAGCTCTCATTTGATTACTTTTAGATATTTTAAAATATATTCCAAATATTTCGATAAAAATACATTCCATGTAACTTCTTGATATTAATTTACACGACATAGCAAAATACGCCTCGTATCACATGACTCAAGCTATACATAACAGAAATGACGGCAAAATCTAAAAAGAGGGAAGAAGGCAATAAAAAAAGCCGACATAAAAAAAGTATGTGAAGGAAAATTAAAAGAAGAAAAAAAAATAGAAAGGAAAATATTTAGCCCAGATTCCTCACGAATTAAGTGTAGCACGATTGTTGAGTTTAAGTGTTTTCAGAAAGGGTCTATTCTTTTTAAAAAAAATAAGTGTCAAAGGGTCAATATAAAAATGACTCAGTGATGCTTTCTTTCTCTTTCTCCAATTTTTTTTATTATTCTCAAACATGCGATTGCTGCAGATCTTCATTCATGTAATGTTTGCAAAGCAGACGATCTCGGAAATTTAATCTAGAGCCATTTATTTTATTTTATTTTTTGTTTCACTTTGCATTTGAGTGGCAATTCTCTAGTTAAGATTTATGAGCAAAAACAGGCTTAATAGAATAAAAAGACTTATTTGTAAAATTCTCGAAGATGCATTAAGCAAATTGAATTAGATTTTAAAAGTGAATGGTGAATTTATGAAAATAAATTGATGCTTGACTTCTATTTGCAGATTTAATAATATACAATGCAATGCAACTTTTACTTATAGACGAAATGCTGGTGGAGAAATTTATTAAAATATTTATGTAGGTTAAAACATTTGGAATTTTTTTTTCTTGCTTACCTGAAATAGGTATGGATGACCTGGCAGGTTGCCAGTGGGTGTAAAAGCAAACTTAGCTATACATCGCACGGCCCGCTGCAAAGCAAAATGAATTGTGTCCAGATTAAGAATGAATGCCACAGTAGTCGGGGTAACATCCGGATCCAGATACTATTAATTTAGCTTTGCATCTGGCCGCACAATGTTGCTAAATGCTCGTTTAAACTGCTGGTGGCTTTCACATAAATAAGAAAATTAAATTTTTAAACTTTTCAGTCTTGATTCCTTTCTCAAATAATTAAATTATTTCACCAGCTCTCGATATAGTATTTCAAAAAGTTAGACATCTATATAATGCATTGAAAATTTCAGTTATCTGAAATATCAACCCGAAAATATTACATTTAAGGGAGAAAAAAAGGGAAGCAAAAAATGAGTAGAAAACTTATCTGAAGAGTTGAGTAAAAAGTAAAAATTTCTTCGGAAATAAATAAATAAATAAATAGTCCACGCGTCTTAATCCCCAAAGCTGAAATAAAATAAACTTATAAATCACTTAATAATGATTATTAAAATTACTGATGTAAAGAATTCCCGACAGATACGATGCCGTATACGGCGGGTGCTGAAGTTATTTTAACTAGTAATGGGCATAACGATTATTTTGATTATTTGAATGAATCATTCAAGTATGCGCAGAAGCATATCTGTCAAACTTCAATTTTATTTTTTATTCAATTACTACCAGAAATTTTGAAAAAAAAAAGTTTATGCAGAAACTTTTTTTTTTTTTCAAAATTTCTGGTAGTAATTGAATTAAAAAAAAATTGAAGTTTGACAGATATGCTTCTGCACATGCCCGAATGATTCATTCGAATAATCAAAATAATCGTTATGCCCATCACTACTTTTAACCATAACTTTTGTTCCAAAGCAATATTTTAAATGCGGTTTTGTTTAAATATTATAAATATTTAAATATTATAAATAAACTACATTTTCATAAGTGAATAATAATAAAAAAAATTATTTATTGGTCAATTTAAAGATACCTAACCTGAAATTCGTCTTTTGCAGGATTGTACTATGCGGTGGTATATGCCATATATGGTGGTATATGCCTTTTTTAACACTTTCCAACCTAGTTGAAAAGTGTTTATGACTTCGGTTTGTCTGGCCGTATGGCCGTCTGCCGTCTGGCCGTCTGCCGTCTGTCCGTGCTCTAACTCCCGTAAATATGCTCGGATTGCTCTGCAATTTTTATATGTTATAGTCGTTATCTGTAGCTTGTTCCCTATTTCAACGGAAGTGTGTAGCACTTATAGTTTTTTTACAGGGACACTCAAAAGAATTCCGTTACATTGCGGTCTATGGGGAAAAATCATTGACGGTTTATTTAAATAATGTTTCACTATTTTAAACGCATTGAAATTTATATATATCACTAAGGTGCATTAGAAGAAGCTTAATATGGAATAGGGTGTGCATAGCACTTATAGTTACTTTACAGGGACAGTCAAAAGAATTCTGTTACATTACGTCTATGGAGAAAAATCGTCTGCGGTTTATTTAAATAATGTTTCCCAATTTTAAACGCATTGAAATTTATATATATCACTAAGGTGTATTTCAAGAGTCTTACTACAGAATAGTGTGTGTACAGCAGTCATCGTTCATTTACAGGGACCCACAAAAGAATTCTCTACTGTAAGTTAACAATAATTCCTGGAAATGCGTTTTAAGTTACTGATCGCGATTTTAATTTTAACTCGCTTTTTGTCTATTATGTGGTGTGTATAAATTCTGTATATCCTATACAGGGAAGCACAAAAGTTCGCGAACACATTTCCGTATTATTTAACTCCAGACGGAGAATTTTAAACTGTGCTACGCGTTTCCTAACTGAACTAAAATTTAACATCCTATGTAGTATATATACAAATCTATAGATCCTATACAGGGCTGAATAAAAGTATTCGGATTACTTAGATGTTATCTTTTAGCTTATTAAACGGTATGATTTGTAAAATTATTTTGGAAGCGTTGGAAAGTGTTACATAATCTATGCTTGACGCATGATTTTTCGTTCTTGTTTTAATATTCTCTCAGTTTTGTAAGTAAAGCTATAGCGTGGTGTATACTCTCTGACTATATATACCCTGGTTTTTTTTTTTTACGACTCCAGCACTGGTCTTTGTAAACTAGATATGTGATAGAATATACACCTGCAACTTTTACTAAAGACTCCTTTCCATTAAACAGAAAGCTGATTTTAATTATTTTTTATTATGGTAGATTACATGTTTTGAGTAAAATTTACGTATCATTCATTGGTCGAAAATACATATGAAGATTTTGAAGCTTATTGAGATGCATAGTGACAGGGCTTGGAATGACACCTGTAAAATCCACTTTACGGCACAGCTCTGAGTTTTAAGGATTACTACTTTCCCTGTAAATCAAGTTTTACCGCAGAGCTTTAATTTTTTCTTCTCGTGAAATGTTTCTGAGCACGTTTCTTAGCAAAGTCCATAATTATTCTTCATTTATGTAGATTATAACAGCACTCCTTTTTTTATTATTACTAGGGAATCAAATCCGTGCTTCCCAGGTTACAGAACGTCGCTGAAAAATATTTTTTTAAATTTAAAATTCTAACAGATTTTTTACATTTAACACATTACATATATATATATATATATATATATATATATATATATATATATATATATATATATATATATATATATATATATATATATATATATATACTAAAAAGAAATGGCGCATCTAGTATTTGTCGAGAATTGAATAAAAATTGTGCACTCGTGACATAATTCAGTTGCATATTTTAACAGAAGGCTACTATAATTTGTCTCGTGCTATAACCAGTATATCATTATCTTTTTACGCATGAATGTTTCGCTATGGTACTCCATTGTGAAATTTGGTAATTTTTGGAATTCAATATTTGAAAAACGGCATAATCATAAGATTTGAAATTTATATCAAGAAAAATACAATTTTTTACCTTTCTAACGCAGTTTGTCTAACAATTTTGTGACAAATACTTTTCGAGCTATTAATTTTTTCAGTAGCTTCAACTGTTTCATTTTCCGAGATTAATCTGTGGTAACGATTAGCAAAAAAACCAGTCATCAGCAACACATAGCTTTTTATTAAGCTATTAAGCTATTAAGCTATTATGCTTTTTTTTTTTTACTTTGTTAATTCGGCATCAGAAATGAAATATCCCCTAAAACTTAAGGGTCCTCACCCCTCACGCGAAGACACCCGCTCTCCAATGTTAATCCTATGGGGACAGTTATTTTCTAATATCTCGTTTGCATTTTAATATTTGTAAACGATTATTATTTTTTTGTGTGTGTGGGTGGGGAGGGGGGGCTTTGGATAGTCGAGATCGATCTATACATCCGCCATTTTTACTTTTGATTTTCTTTGCGGATTTTTTTATACGAAGATACTTTCACTTTCGAAAAGTAAAAAACGGCGGTTGTAGCGATCGATCTCGGCTATCTAATGCAAATAAATAAATAAATAAATAAATAAAAATCATTTAACCATTAACGTTAAATTATTAACGCCATTCTTTTTGTAACTCGTAAACAGTTATAACCACAAAAGATATATTTGGCAATTTATTGCATGCAGCCAAATAACAGAAAAATTCCTTAAATTTAATTTATTAATTAAATTCTGAAAATATTAAAATGTTGTATTGTGTTTATTATATTATTGCACACACGTGTGCATAATTTCTATAATTCTAGCACATCAGGAAGTGAGTGGTAAATCGATTACAAAATTCGATATTTACAGACAAAAGGGCATATGTAAGAAATTTTTTCAAAAGAGTTCTGAGTCTCCTTAATCAAATTGCACGTTTCAGAAGAGACCAGTTACCTTGATAGTTATAAATCCTTTACTTTCAACTTATTGTATATGAGTACGGATTACTAAAAAAAAAAATTCTTGGTCGAGAAAACGATGAAATCAGACACTCTTCTTCTGTATATTGATTTTTTTTTCTAAAGAGTGAAAAAAAAAATTGACCGACCGTTACAGAAAACGGCCTTTTGTTTATCTCATTCAAATGTATTCATGTGACCCCGATGTGTGTGACGTCATGGGGCCGAAAACAAAAGCGTCCGTCTCGGGAAATGAAACAAACAAGTAAATAGGTGCGTTTAAGAAGGAAACCGAAGCCCGCTCCTTATTCATGGGCCGGAATTTAATACGATATCACGCCAGGAACTGAATCTGGCCCTTCTTTTTGAATCACTTAGAAAGAGAGAGCTGTGTGAATGGTCTCTTTAAAATGATTTTTATGCATACATTTCATTCACGTGATTTATTTTATACAGTGATTCTTGAAAGGAATTTCTAATCCCTTCTCGATTACAATTTGCACTTGTGCAGATAATTGAAACAGTAATTGCGTGGTGTGAACTCGTGACGGTTCTCAAAGAAATATTTTTCGGCTCTCAACAACGCGAAACTTTTGACACATTTTCGGATTTATTTTTAACACTTTATAACATAGTTGAAAGTATTTATGCATTCAGATTGTCTGGCAGTCTGTCTGTCCATGCTCTAACTCGCGTAAATGTACTCGGATTGCCATGTAATCGATATATATTATTGAGGTTTACCATGACATGTTCGCTATTAAAAATGAAGAGTGTAGCATTTATAGTTCGTTTACAGAGGCATTCAAAAGAATGCCATTACATTATGGTCTGGGGGGGGGGGAATCTTTTACAGTGTATTTTAATGATGTTACACTATTTCAAACATTCAGAACTTTTCCAGGTAAGTACTGAAATATTATTTTCAAACGTGTTATAGGTTTTCTAAAATGTTTACTTAGGTATCTTATTTACCTCATTAAACAGCAAAATTTTGTTAAAGTAATCTGGAAGTGTTGGAAAGTGTTTCACAATCTATGCTTGATGCATGATTTTTCTTTCTTGTTAGAAATAAAAGCATGATACTTGCAGGCATGATTATTGAAGCGTGAGTGAAGATTGCGTGTAAAAATATTAAGTGGTTCGAGACAAATCTTAAACGCTATTTAAAAAAGTATGATTTCCACATTTTGAAATAAACGACTTTAAAGTATTCTTTTAAGCATCATCGTTTACATAGGGATCATTTGATATGATTCTAGTTGTAACTAGTGTAATTATAGAAATATTTTTATGTGGTTTGTTTAAAAAAGTCCGAAAATATTGCTCTTTCATATATGTCTTTCGAAAAATCAATTTTTTTGAAGATTTAAGAGTAGCGTCAATAGTAGCTGGCTTATTCAGTCATCGTTTATATCGTGTTGATGCAAAAATACGTAAAGCATTTTGTTTGTAATATATATTTTTAATTATTGACATGAATTCCGTACAGAAATTAATCCATTCTCTCCAGGGCCATGGCATATCTTCTTAAAGGAGTTTTGGTGCACTTCAAAAAATTCTACGGTATAACACTGGCATTCCAGCTGCCGGCATTATACCGTAAAATCAATATTTATTTTTTTTTCAGTGTGGAAGAAACATTTTTAAGACCTTAATTTTTTTTTTCTTTTTTGAAAGATTACAAATATTTCGAGTATAGTAATTTTGGTTTCCAATACAGTAATAAATTCATTTGAAAATATTCAATCATTTAAATTAAAGCTTAGAATCTATTTCTCCAATTCGAAAACTCATTTTCACAAAATGATAAAAACTGATGATGACCCCCCCCCCCCCCTATCTTTTAAAAAGAAAAATCCTGACACAAATTTGTTTATGATGAAATCTGAAACGTGTTCATAATTTTGATAAAAGTTCATGTAAAAGGAAAAGGTACACTTTTATACCAGTTCATTTTTATTTTTATTTTTATTTTTAATAAAAGCAACTTATTTCGGAATTATTTTCACAACTTTACTTAAGGCTATTTTCAAATAATCCAAAAGTGCGTCTTCCGGACACATTTCTGAATTTTATTTTTGTTCGGAAACGCATGAAATTGGCAGCTGTTCTTATTACGAAACTATCTAATCGAATGATGTTTTAATTTTTTGGTAAAGGCAGAATATCTTTACGGAAATACCATCAAATTTGGCGTTTTGAACTGAATTTCCGGACGCGATGGCGCGGGAAAGAAGAAAAACATGAAGTCACGTGACATGAATCACTTATAACTCTATAAGTAATTAATTCAATTTTTGTAAAATGGAAAACAACATTAGATTCCAAATCGCTCCAATAGTCAGGTCTGCAAGTGCCATGCTTTTGCGTTTAAAAATGAGTTCATAAATGTGAAATGTGTCAGAAAGTTTCGCATTTTTGAGCGGGATATAATGCTTTTTTTTTTTTTTTTTTTGAGAACTCTCTTATTTAAAACTTGGGACCTATTTCTCCAATTTGAAAACTGATTCTCACAAAATTCTAAAAAAAAAAAAAAGACAATACTTTCTATCTTAAAAAAAAAAAGACATAAAATTGTTTATGATAAAATCTGAAATGTGTTTATAATTTTGATAAAAATGTATGTGAAAGGTATACTTTTGTATCAGTTTTTTTCTTTTAATGTTCAATAAAATAAACTTCTTTCTGAATTATTCTCAAACCTTTACTTAAGAGTAGCAACTTTCTTTCCTTTCAATTTTCCTCCTTCCCTTCCCCCTACTTTAAAAAGAAAAGAAAAAAAGATTGTTCAAAAGCAATACACGAAACTATAACCACGACCGCCCAAACATTCTCAGTTTTTACGATTTCACTCATTTTTCTACGAAACTGGCAACACTGAAACCGCGTCGAAACATTCGAATTGTATCAGCTCATCAAATAGGGAAAATTTAAACCCAAAATAGTCGTTTTGTTCTCTAAATTGATATTTTCGAGTCAATTTTCTCCCCCTCTTCATGAAGCCATATCATTTTCCAGGCTTATTTATGCCCCGAACAGCTGCAGAACGACTGCCAGAGTTGTATGTTAAGGGAAAGAAATTTGCCATTTTAAAACTTCAGTAATGGTGATATTTCTGTATACCCCCCCCCCCTTTCCACTAGCAAGCCCCTTCCGTGATTACGCATACGTCATTAGGTGAGAAGAGGGGATGGCAGGTGGTGTTCGAAAGCGATTTAGAACGCTGAGCACAGCAATGTTGATGTTCAGAAAAACAGCTTTTTTTCAAAAAATGGAATTTGCTGTGATTTCAAAAATGTTGCCGCTAGAGAATATATATATATATATATATATACAAAATATTAAATTGCACAGTAGTATGTGAGCAACCCCCCCCCCCTCCCCTCCTCATATTTCGAATATTGAATTATCTAGTGAACGTATTACAGGTTTCGAAAATCAATTTGTTCAGTTTAATAAGTACCGCTAACTGTTGCGATTTTCATGCTAAAATTCAGGAATGAAATTTTCCGCGTATCCGCAATTTTGTTCTTTTGTTCTTTAGTTTTTTTTTGTTTTTTGTTTACTAATATTATAATATTAATAGCATAAATGTAAACATAGAATAGAATAAAAATACGTTATATAGGTAAAATGGGTAAATAGGTAATAAAATAAGTAAAAAGGTAGTTTAATTTTTAATATGTAATTTAATTTAATTTATTATTTCTTTTTGTTTTGTTTTGTTTTGAGATTCATGTTTTTTATTTATTTTTTTCGAATTTTAATTTCAAAATATATTATATGGAATTAATATTCGAAAAAAAAATATAAATTGTACCCTAAGAGGTTTTAAATAAAAATTCATTTCTAGAAGCTTCAAGTATGCGAATCCAAAATTACAGCTCATTTCATCAAGTAGTTAGAATTTTTCTTAAAAACCTACTCTCAATCTGTTTTGCAACGATTTTAAAAATGAATTTATCATGAGGAGTGTGACACTTTAAATCTACAAAATTCTTAAATTACTTGACTGAATTACTCCCTTTTTGGTATAAGAATGTAAAATTTAGTAGAGAATTCAAATATAATGTCAAAATACTTATTGAAAATTTTAAAGTTTGATATAATTTCAATATGTAGATAACTCCTTAAGAAAATCGCTATAATAAGATTGTAGAAAATAAATTTTGAGCTTTGGCGCACACAGATTTTTTCTGCGAATTTAAGAACTGAAATAATGACCATCATCGTTCAGTTTTTTTTTCTACGTACTGTACATGAAAATGATAAACTAATTGTTTACTTCAATTAGTAGTTTTTAAATAAGGTTTGCTTGTTTTTTTTTTAAAATATTCCGAACTTTCGACATTTATTATTATTATTATTATTATTATTATTTTGTTATATAAAAATACAAGTATTGTTGGATATAGAAGGTTATTTTAAGTAGATACTAGTTGTCTGTGTAATTAATATATATATATATCATATGACTGAGATGTGTGAATGTTATCCTCCGCGACCGCGTAGTCCAAAAAATATGTATCTGTTGCTTAGAAAAACGAAGTACATTTAATTTAAAAAAAATCGACAATCAAAACAGTAATATGGTTGAATTATTTCTTTAACGAAGTCAGCTAATGTTTATTAAGATAACAGCTTTTAAAATTACGCTTTTTCACATTTCAAAATTACCCGACCCCTTACGGGAATAGGTTGTCCCGAAAATATTTCAATTTTTTTCATTTTTAGGGTTTCGTTCATCTCACGAAACCCTATTGCTCCCGCTTCGTTGTCTGTTTGTCACAGAGCCATTCTCGAAAACTATGTAACTTACAGAGTTGAAACTTTGTGTATAAATCAGAATATCAGCTGTAAAGAGCTGAAAATATTAAAATTTGAAAAATTCGTATTATTTTAATAAATAGAGATAAAAAACCAAAATTCTAACAGCCTTTTCCTATTAAATTTAAACATTTTTCATTATAGCCGATGCCAAAAATTAAAAATCAATGATGAAAATCTTTCTACAATAATTATTTTTCTATCACACGATTTCCACGTGAAAAATGAAATAAAAAGTTTCACCAATTGAAAAAAAGATTAATATGAAATAAAATTGATTGACGTCATAGTGGTAATAAAACATAAAACGGAAAGATTTCTCAATAATACAAGGAGTATGAGTATGTGTATGTGCACAAAACAGATTAATATCACGTCATTAGAGAATTAAAAAGAAAATCTGACGTCATATCTTAAGTTTTCGGGTTTTTCAAATGTTTCAGAATAACACAAAGCGTGTATCAATATGAGTAATAGAGAATAGTAAATAGATGAGTTTGATAAACATATTGAATCATGATGAAAATCCAATTATGGAAAAATTCGCATATTTTAACATTTTGAAGGTGTACAACATGTTTAATTTTGAAATTATTTTTTTTTAAATATCGCATTTATTCCGCATGACAGATATTACAGTGAGAGAATATAATAGCGGGCTTAGACCGCTATATCGGAATGGTTTAGATATTCGAAAAAAAGAAAAAAATAGACCGGTAAATTTTTACTTTATAAAAAAACATGACTTTTTTTTTTTTTTTTTTTTTTTTGCTAAATGAAATTTGTTTGAATTTATTAAAGAAAGGATAAAGTGTTTTTTAAAAGGAATATTAAACGAAACCCTTTGAGCGATCTTCGATCACACTTACCCACTTGTTTAATTTTTAAGGTGTCTAGAATAAGCCCTGAAAACAGATGTTTGTTCCATCCAGTTTAACTGGCCGGTCAAATAAAACTTTTTTAGATTAAAAAAAAAAAAAAAAAAAACTTTAAAAGCTTATTTTAAAAAAAAGTTTTTTACTTAAAAAAAAATGGTGTAGGTTCTCTCTTGTTTAAACCTCTTTAGCAATCAACGTTTGATTTTTGCAAATTAAATTATACAATTTTAATAGGGAAGCAAAATTTTTTAATAATTTTGATTTTTAAACAGCTTTGAAAATGAAAAATTAACCTCGAATTTCAAATTGCCGCCACTTTGTGAAATTTTGATTTATCTTATCAATTTTATGTTTGGCCTCCAACTAATTTAATATATTTTAAGAACAAATGCGAATTTTTTTTGTTACAGATGATTATTAAAAGCGCAATCATATTTTTATGTGACAATAATCACATACTTTGACGAAAGTACAATAAATTCAACTGTAAAATGTTGTTTTTTTTCTATGTGCATTATTGAAAAAACAGCAAAAAAAGAAAAAAAAATCTAAAACAAGTTGGAAATTGTACGTCAAACGTTACAAACGAGGTGCGTTCGTACGCACGTTTTAGAATTAAATTCATGATCTCCCGTGCGTAGAACGGGTTAAACAGCTAGTTAAGTATATTTTTTATGACACTGTTCATACAAATATCTTAACTAGTTATATAAATATTCAGATATATATGTATCAGCTAGTTATATAAATATTCAGATCTTGATGATTTTTAATTCTGTGAAATGAATTATATCGTCTGCAGATTAATTTCTGTCATAAAATAAGTATCTCGGTCGCTTGACGATTAAACCTCGGAAGCTCCTATAACAAGAAAGCACCGATTTAAAAAAAAAAATTCAAATTTCTTAATAAAAATTTTTATTAATATCTCCTAAAGTTTTGATTCGATTTTAATAAAATTTGAAATGTCTCGACAAAATTCTGCAAAGATAATATATTTTAAATTGCAAACCATTTGGTTGGGTAGTTTTTGCGTTTTTATATGCGGACAGACAGACAGACAGACGGACGGACAGACAGACAGACAGACAGACGGACGGACAGACGGACGGACCAAACGACGACTATAGGTGCTACGTATTTATATAATTACGAACGCACCTAAAAATGCCTTAAAAATCAAGCTTTAAGGGGAGAACTTCTCTTTTAAGACACTTTCATTATAAAGGCTTAAGAAACGAAAAAATTGATTGACTTTCAGTTTTAGCGCATACCATACACTGCAAAAAAAAAAAAAAAAAAAAAATGAATGTTGATTTTACGATATGATACTTGGTTGCTAGTATTATACCGTAAAATCAGCAATTTTTTTTGCAGTGTAACTGCAAATTGAATTTTTTTTTGCACTGAAAACACTATAATTGATAGATGTATCAATCCCACAGTCTCATAGTTAGTATTTTCAGATTGCATTTGTGCGTGAGTGAATTTGCCAGTCATGTTTTATTCACTGATGCTGTGTCACCATCTTCATATTTTTATACTTTTTTAGGCTGGGAAGGGGGTGGGTCTTGTCTGTATATCTACCTGCAAAAGGAATGGTGATTCACCCAGTATCATAAAAAAACGGGGTCACAACCCAATCTTCCGGAATGGAAAAATGAAAAATGCAAGACGAACGTGCATGGATTAGATTAAGTCTACTTTTACAATTATAACAAAATCTATTGTAGTACCAGTCTAAACATCCATTCCTCTTAAACAGTAATACATTTATCAAAATTTTTAATGTTGTTCTATCAAAATACTGTGTAAAAGCTATAATAGCACATTTTTGTAAGGAATATAATGTTCCAAGAAGTCGTATATATCGTTGTTTTATATTATATAGTATCTTAACTAATGTTTGATTTATTAGCAAGCAGTTCCTCTTGTTAATGTTTGATTCAACATGTTCAACTTTTGGAGCGATCAGAATACTTTTACAGTAGTAAAAAAGACCTTTTTATTTGTACTTTTGTGCACGTACACTGAAAAAAAAAAAAAAAAAAAACTGGCACTCCAGCTGCTAGTATTATACCGTAAAATCAATAATCTTTTTTTGCAGTGTAGTTTTTTTACAATGCAACAATTGATCATTGAGCAAAAGTTTATATTTGTCTTATCAATCATTTTTTCTTTCTTTTGTTTTTGCTTGCGTGTGTGTGCGCGCGTATTCAAAAGATGATTTTGTAAAATTGGTGTTGACAAAACTAAATGTAATGATGAGAAGCCAAACTTTTTTAACGTGTAAGTTTCGTGAAAAGTCAATCTCTGCTATCTGTATTAACCTGTTAACGGGGTATGACGAAATATTTCGTCATACACGAACTACTATCATAATATTTTGAACGCTTACTTCCACCAGCAAAATTTTAATAGAAATTTTCGTCTTATTAAAACGCCCTATTCATGCAAAATTAATGCCATGAATAAGCAAAAAATTTCCTTTTTTTTTTTTTCTTTTACTGGTGGAAGTGTGCCCCGTTACTAATCAGGCATATCAGTTGCACAAAAGTTTATTCCTCGGTTAACAGGTTAATAAAACAAAACGTTTGTGAGGCTGTCTGTATACGCTTTTATACGAGAACTCCTCGAAGAGATTTTTTTCAAAATTCGATTTAGACTTTTTAAAATTAATTTTTAAGGTATTTTTTTACTGGATTTTTGCATTAGGTATTTTCTTTCACCATTCAGATTTTTGTTCCAACATATCGAATATTTTCAGTCTTTACAGCACCGACTAGAACAAAAATGCGCTTTTAGATAAAGTTTATCTCAAAACAGCAAAATAATTAATAATTTTTAATAATTAATTAAAAAATTAAACACGTAATTTTTTGCGTTTAATTTCAATAAATGTCACACTGCAAATTTTTCTTTTTATTATTTCTCTATTTTTAGATGCGTTCGTAATTATATAAATACGTTGCACCTATAGTTGTCGTCTGTTCCGTCCATCTGTCCGCGTATAACAGCGCAAAAACTACGCAACCGAATGGTTTGAAATTTAATCTATATAATCGTTACAGAATTTTGTCGAGTCAATTCACATTTAATAAAAATTGAATCAAAACTTATTGCAGAAAAGTTACCTTTTTAGAAAGATCGTTCAAAAAATTGTTTGCTTGAGAGAGGAGTTACGTTAAAAAAATTATAGATTCTGATCTGATATAGATTATATAGATTCTGAGATTCTATAATAGATTCTGATATTGATACTAGAACTTCAGTGGAAATTAGGTTAAGAGCCGAATATCTCAATCCATTAAAGTAAATAAACACAAGAAATTCGTTCATCGTGAGTCATGGAAATATTAAACGATGGAGGTAATCATTAGCAAAGCAAGATCTCCATGGTGAATTTTGCAGCGCTGTTTGGTATCGAAAAAAAAATTCGCATTTGTAAATATGGCATACGTAATAATAATAATAATAAAATGGCATGCTCATTTCGCTCATAACAGACGATATAATTCATTTCAGTGAAATAATAACAATGATTTTTTTTTTACATTGTAAAACTAGTTTAGTACAAACGCACCTCATTTGTCACGTTTAACGTACAATTTCCAACTTGTTTTTTTTTTTTTGCACAACACTGAGACACTAATGATATGTTGTTGCCCCCCCTCCCCCTAAATTTGTGTGTGTGGGGGGGGATGCCAAGCTATACATGCACTGTTTTGATTCTTCTAGTAAGAATTCTGAAACTTAAGAGAAAATGACTCATTTTCGCTCAGTCGCATGTAAAATGCTTCAAATTCATATATGAAAATGACTCAGTTTCAATGACGGATTTTTGTCATTTAGCACCTTTAATGGTTTCACTGCTTGGTACTTGGTTTATACGTGAAAATTAAAATAATTTACCTATGTGACGTAGGATTTTAATTTTAGTCTACGCTGCAAATAAAACTGAAAGATTAATCTTTTTTACACAATCATTGTAATATGATTCATTTGTATGGATGGAAATTGCCAATATACTTTTACATTTATAATATTAAACGATAAGAAGCGCTATGTCTTTTTATGTTTAGGGTTGATGCGTACTTTTTTTTTCATTCTCTCAGTGCAAAGAGTAGATTTACTGCTAGTAGTAAAAAAAAAATCCAATTTTACCCATTTTCACTCTTTGATGTTGGCTCACCATCTTCATTTCCAACTCTTTTTACCCATCCATCTGTAAGCAAAAAGATGAGTCACCCTGTATCTGGGCATGAGATTTGAATGAAAATCGGGGTCACAACCCAAACAACGGTATCGGATGGACAAACTTAGCTCAATGTTTCTTCCGGAACAGAAAAAGTGAAAAATACAAGACGAACGCGCGCGAGTAGATTTCAGATCTGTAATATCATCGTTTCCGGGACAAAAATGAAAACGTATCAGTTGTTGCCAAAGGAAAGTAAATAATAAAGTTTGAAAAACTCTAGAGGGCGAGAAGAATGAGATAGGCCAAGGCTTCCGTGTCAGGATCAGAGAGTAGAAAGAAAAATTCGTTCTTTATGGTATAGGACCTGATTACCGCAGTGGCTTGTGCCAAAGGCCTACGTTTTCAGGGGGGCCACAAAATACATTTTATGCACGCTCTGAAAACATTGGCTTGAGGAATAATTCATGAGCAGTTTCTTTTTTTCTTTCAAATTTAAAAATTTTGCCAATAAAATGCATTGACAAAATGTTTTATATTATTTTAAAGAGCATTTTTTGCTCTAAAAATGAGTGTATTTTTATTTATATTTTAATTTTTATTGATTTTTGTGTATTTTTAGATTATTAAAATCGAATGTAAAGTGAAAAAAAAAATTAGCACTTTTCGACACCTTTTGCTTTTTGAATTCTCCGTACGCTCCAGATTTGACTCCATCAGATTTTCATCTGTTTCGTCCGCTTTCGAACGCTTTGCGCGGCGTGTCGTTAAATCAATTGAGGGCTTGGTTGAACGAACTCTTTGAGACAAAACCGGGAGATTTCTATCACCGGAGCATAAAAAAACTTATTGAACGATGGAAAAAATGCTTTTGTTGCAAACAATTTTGAAAAAAAAAAGTTCATGAATTATTCATCAACCCAATACAAATTTCCATTTATAGTTCACCGAAAAAATAATTTTTTTCTAAATCTTGTAAGCTAATTTATTTTGGTAATTTAAACAATCCAAGAAAAACAGATATTTCATCAAGCATGTTTCAATTAATTCTTTAGTTTTATGGTTTTACTCACTCTAAATAACATATAATGCAGCAGATTTCACCTTGCAATAACTTTTTGAATGCATTTTTACATGTATCTATATCTACAATATTATTTTATGGTTTACTTAAACTGCACAAAAAGCTATTCGTTACGTTTAAAATGTATGGATTTTCTTGAAGAGGAGCCCCCAACATGGCTCGTATGCTCCGGGCCCCACTTAGAATTGATCAGGCCTTGCTTTCTGGTGTAGTTTATAAATTATTTTCAATATTTCATGGAGTCCTAAATTATTATGACCACGAAACTCTTATGAATTCGATAATTTGCTAAGGAATTCGAACTTTCAATTTTATAATAGCTGACAGCCTTATTGTGTCTGAAGCATGCGGTCTCTTAGAAGCTTTCTTGAAACGCTTAGGTTCCACGGAATATGATTTGAAAATCCCTCATTTCATACTTTGTCTCAGAAAAATATGCATACATTTTTAACACGCTACCTAAAAATCTTACGATAGCTGTAATTGAAATTCCAAACATGTTTCGAAAAACGCTACTCTAATAATATTTATAATAATAATAATAATAGAAAAAAAAAACATTTTTTTTTTTTAATCTTACGAAATTTTACATTTTTAATCTCTTCCATTTAGCACTATTATGTAATGATGACAAGAAATAGAAATTCCAATTTTGAAATACAAACTTTTGTAAAAAATTATAATAGGTTTTCAAATGTTTTTCTTCTTAAGCTACATTTTTCAAATTTTTTACAGTTTCTAATTCGGTAAATAAATATCTCTAAATTAATGAAACGTTATTTGCTAGGCCGAAAAATATTGTTTAAATTAATTTTAGCACACACATTTAACTGTTAAAAAATTTCAAATAACGTGGAGAGTCGAAATACGTCCATTAAAATTAACTTTTAAAATATACACTAAAACACTTTTTATTTTGCTTAAAAGACGTCAGCATATCAATATAAACATTAAAGATGCTAAAATTTTAAATTTACATGTTTCGATTTGTTCCTAACGAACAAATCGAAACATGTAAATTTTAAATTTTAACATCTTTAATGTTTATATTGATATGTTGACGTATTTTAAGCAAAATAAAAAGTGTTTTAGTGTATATTTTAAAAAGTACATAATTCAAAAAAAAAAAAAAAAAAAAAAAAAAAATCCGAATATAAAAAAAGACTGAAAAAAAATTAAATATTTCAATTAAAAAAAAAAAAAATATTTCTTAACAATTTTAGGAGATTATTTTCGAGGGAAGGTTTAATTTATTCTTCAAGAATATTAATATTTCAATACTTTTAAATTTTACTCCTAATTTAAACAAAATGAAGCCTTGTGCAGCAGACATTGAAACAAGGAAGAAAAGTCAAACCAAAACTAGCATCTTATTTACCTCTCCCATTCATTATAATTTAGAAGCGTCTTCGTTTCAAGGTTTTAATATTTAGTTACCACAAATAACTAAAAAAAAAAAAAAAGAAGCACACGGAAAACAGTTGCAGTGAATAATAACGGAAATTGTTTATCTAATTTCAAATTGAAAATGCAAGCGCGGCTCCAGGAATCTTCTGTTGCGGTTTTACCATACCTGGTAAAAATGGAGCGAAATTTCCATAACTAGAACCTCAGGTGAGAATGAATTTCTCAAATTGAAAATTATTTCAGCCATTCAAGATATCGTATTTAGTAATATCTTCGATACGAAAAGTAGACAACGTTACCGAATTGTTATCAGTAGAGTCAGATTTTGTGATAATAAACAAGTAATATAAAAAAAAATATATTTTTAAAGTCAATTCCTACTTAGATAAAAAAGAAAATTTTTTCCAGCGATCTACACGCTTCGTCACAAACGGTATTTATTCCTAAATTTATATCCTGCTAAATATCTTATATAAGAGAATTTTTTGAAATGTATTAAAAATTAAAAGAAAAATAAATAGCTAAAATACCAAAAAATTAATAACTCGAAAAGTATTTCTCACAATATTGTTAGACAAACTGCGTTAGAAAGGTAAAAAAATGTATTTTTTGATATAAATCTCAAATCTAACGATTATGCCGTTTTTCAAATATTGAATTTCAAAAATTACCAAACTTCACAATGAAGTACCATAGCGAAAACTTCACGCATAAAAAGATAATGGGGCTGTTCACGGACGACGATCAGGCGGCGCGCGGACGAAGGAGACTAAAATATGGAGTGAGTTTTGAACAGAAATGAAATGGAGTGAGTCTATACTTTTGAACAGAAATGAAATATAAAACTAAAATTAATTAATTTAATTTAATTAATGAATTAATATTTGAAAAAACTGTATTAACATCAAGTGTCATCCTCTACAAGTTTAAAAAAATGTATTTGCACTTGAGTGGATGAATAAAAAGTATTTTATTAACGTTTCAAATTTTGAACGAGATATATAAATCTATAGAGGGTACGAGCTAATAGTAGGAATTAAAAAAAATAATAATAACACCTTAGATGATGATTGTTGATTTAATCTAATCTTATTGGATTAAATTGGGTAAGCTTTATTAATTTCGGAAATGGAAAAGAAAGCTGAAAATAATGTACTAAGGGGAGATAAGACTCAAACTTTCAAAGAATTAAATTTTTGGAAATATAATATACAAGGTGATCCCGAATTCATGGTACACAATTTCACGGTTGGTACAGGTAACTATAACAAATAATTTTTGTATAGGAAACCAGAGTCCGAAATCCATTTATATAATCAAAAATACAGGGCATCTCACTTCAATCTGATGTCCCGTTTTCGTTTATAACTTTAGCAGTAGCGAAGATATTTTAACAACAGACTCATCTTTGTAGGAATTGTAAGCATATTGTAAGGATTTCGTTAAATTATCATCACTACTAATTAAAGTTAAGAACGTAAACGCGACTTCAGATTGGAGTGAGACGCCCTGTATTTTTGAGTGTATAAATGAATTTCGGACCCTGGTTTCCTATGCAAAAAATGTTTGTTACAGTGTCCAGTACCAACCCTTAAACTTTGTACCATGAATTCTGGATCACCCTGTATATATAAATTTAAATTTCGTAACGTTGACAAAAATAACTATAACTATAATGGAATTTTTGTCACAAAAATTGAAACATTTTGACAAGTTTTACGGTAAAACCGCACTGCAAGACCACACTTTGCTAAAAATTTTTTATGATTTTTTGAAATATGAACGAATCTATAAAACTCCGATTTTATTATTATTATTTATTTATTTATTTATTTATTTATTTATTTTATTTATTTATTTTTTTTTTTTTTGCCACAAGATATACGACTATTTGACAAGTCTTATGGTGTAAAACGCACTTCGATACGACATTTTTTTTCCCTTTTAATTATGATTGTTTGAAGTGTGAACGGAATTATGGGACACCCTGTATTTGTAGTAAAGTAAAAGTGGCTCTGAAAAATGTAGTTCATGTAAGGATTATATGCACTTTTTAAAAAAAGAAAGAAAGTGGTGTTATTTTGCAATACCCACTCATTTTCAAGTAGTCACTTCAAAACAAATCAGTGTCAAACATTTCGAAAAGCTTTCCTGAAGTTTACTTTAAACATAAGGACCTCCGGTATATTGCTTTGCTCTTAATTAGCTCTTTGACCTTTAATGAAGTACATCCACTAAACTTTTCTCACGCTCCATTGATAAAAACAGTGACATTTTGCTTTTCCGAATTAAGAGTTTTCTGTTTGATTTTGATTCTAAAGCAACTTGTCGTCCCGCATGATTACTCTTCCGATTGTGCAAGGTCAAGTTCTATAAGCTTTCTAATAATCCACCCGTGTGAGGGAAAAAGAAAGTAATAATGATAAAAGTTCGTAATGGCATCTAAGAGTTTTACTTGGTGAGATATAGCTAATTAAAAAGCAACATAAATATTGTAATCCCTTATGATTAATGCCATTAATGTCAACCTGAAGTTAACCCGAACCCGAAACCCGAAGTGAAAGAAAATTAATGTATATTTTAATATAATTATGGAAAATATATATATATATATATATTTTTTAATATAGAAATGAACACATAATCACATTTATATTCAGATATAGTTTTTTTTTTCTTCATTTGAAAATATTCAAGATTTTCTTTTGAAAAATCGAGTCAAATAAAACCCGACCCGATAGAGTAATAACTAGTAATAAACAGTAAAATAAGCAGTAATACACTACCGTGCATGCGCGGCATTGTATTACTGCTTATTTTACTGTTTATTACTGTTAATTTTACGGTATAATACTGGCAGCTGGGATGCTAGTATTATACTGTAAAATCAACACTTTTTTTTTTGCAGTGTATAAATATTATAATACTGTTTTCAACATCAGAAAGTAGACGTTAGATGCTCATGATGTGCGTTTTTAAAAAATGTCTCCTGGAATTTTAAGTCTTTAAAAAATCGCTATAAATTTTGATATTTCCATTTGATGAATTTTTATTCTCTCTTCCTAAAATTACTTAAAATTTATGGAGACAATTTTTAAAAACGCACATCATCGGGATCTCATTTCTACTTTCTGACATTGAAAACACTATTTTAATCATTACACTAGGTAATGAGTCATCGCGCTTTTAAGTTTTCCCATAGGTTAACATGGGATTTCAAGATCAGAAAATTTCAATAAAACGGCAAAAAGGATTAAATATATATATATATATATATATATATATATATATATATATATATATATATATATATATACATATATATATATATATATATATATATATAAGGAGCGAAAACTTGTTTTATTTTCCTATTCAGTACAAACCAAGCTGATAAAACCCTGATACAAAAACATGAACACCAATCAGAAAAATAAACCTTTCAAATCCGATTTTTTTTTATTTATTTTTTATTTTATTTTTTTTTAAAGTGTTTGGGAAAATTTACTTTTACGTTAATAATATTAAAAGTAGCTGTCCAAATCACAAAAGTTAAAATTTACTGAAATTTAACGAATATGTCATTTACTGAAATCTAACAAAAAATAAAAATATTTTACGTACTATTCATGTGACAATAGGCTAAGAAAGAAATTTTGAACACGCCTGGAAAAAAGTATTACAACAGTATTAAACAGGCATAACATTTTTCTAATATTTTTATATTTCATCACAAATTATCCGTTCGGAAAAGTAGCCGCAATTTTAAATTTAAAGAGTGAAACGTATGGTTGAAATAAAAGAATCGCCAACGGTGCAAAGAGAATTAAGCAAACTTTCATCATTATTATTATTATTATTATTATTATTATTATTATTATTATTATTGAATGCTGAAACATAAAATAAGTCATAATAATAAACGTATAGACATATATTGTACTATCCTCTAAAATAAAAAAAAAAAAAAAAAAAAACAGTGAAATGTTTTCTAAAAAAAAAATCTACCCTAGTACTACATCAAATATTTCACTATTTTATGCACCATTTTTATGCATTTTTATTATTCACCGTTTTTATGTACCATTTAGCATAACAAAAATGTTAAAAAATACCTAAGGACAGATAATAAACATATAGACATATATCGTACTGTCCTCTAAAAAAAACCCACAGTGAAATATTTCCTTTAAAAAAAAAAAAAAAAAAAAAAAAAAAAAAAAACTACCCCAGTACTATACATCAAATATTTCACTAAACTCAATTTTTTTCTGTTTTATGTACCATTTAGAATAATAAAAATAGTTTTAAAAAATACCTAAGGAGTGCTTATTAGTTTTAAAATGATTTAAACAAACAGCTGCAGAATTCTGGCAAAACATGAGCTTCATTTTTACATATTTTCTTGTTATAACAGAATTTTAGAATGATCTACATAAATTTTTTAATTGGTTTTATGTTAAATCATTAATTATGAAATAAAACGCTTTTTTCAGTTGATTATGTCAGGTGTGAGTTTTTATTAGGTAACATATGGGTTATTTTTTGGAATAATGGGCTTTTTTTTTTTTTTTTTTTCAAATTCTCGTTTAATCGGCTGCCACTTTGTAATAAAATGATAAAATGAAAAATTAAAAATGCTCAACATTAAAATCTTAGTCCGAACAAGCTGTAAAAATTTAGCCATATTTATTTTTTTTTAATTCTTTATTAGATTTTATATAGATAAATTTCAAAAAATGCCCTTTTTTTTTAAAGAGGAATGCACAATACTATTATTATTACAGACAGATAATAACGAAAATAAATGTTAAAACAAAATAATACTTAATGAAAAGCCATGCCCTATTAATAGTACGCCAGACCCAAAAAGGTTAGAATGCAGCGCCACACCTCTGATAAACAAAATTCGATTTTATTATTATTGTTATTCTCTTACTTTTAACATCTTGCTACCTTTAGGCAGTTTCATAGGCCAATTATTTATAACCAGAAAAAAAAACTTTATAAACTAAAAAGAAAAAAAAAATGTTGCTACTTTTGGTAGTTTTATAGGCCAATTACTTATAACCAGAAAAAAAAAAAAAAAAAAAGTTGGACTGCAGTAATGGATAAACAAAATTTGGAAATATTTTTATCAATTACAAAACTCAGTTAGCGTTTACTGCCTTACTTCTTTTTTTCAGTTTAATCATACTAATTATTTATAACTGGAAAAAACTTTACAAATTAATATTTTTGAAGAACAGTAGCTAAATAAGCTATTTTCATTGAATATCTGATTTTATATTCTTTAGCAGCCTACTAATAATCTAAGTGCGAAAACTAGAAGTTAAAAAAAAAATAATCATAATCATAAAAGAGTTACGTAACGGCATCCAACAATTTTGTGAAATGAGTTTTTAGGCTGGCTAATTAAAAGTCGTGTAGAATATTGTAATCCCCGATGACTAATGCGATTAATTAAACCTTGTTAAGAGTGTT
Organism: Maratus michaelseni; assembly: GCA_963931845.1. Taxonomy (NCBI): domain Eukaryota; kingdom Metazoa; phylum Arthropoda; class Arachnida; order Araneae; family Salticidae; genus Maratus; species Maratus michaelseni. Next base: position 125,541,689 of record OZ007595.1, read on the forward strand.
AAAACTTAAAACATTACACTTTTTTGTTTATTTTTCTTAGTGATTTTATACATGCATATGAAAACATGAAAATGAATTATTAAATTAGAATGGAAAGAGAAATAAATTAAAAAAATATATATATATATTCTACGAGTAATTCTGCACTGCAGTACTGATAAACAGGATTTGAAAATTTAGTTGATTACAAAATTGTTGGTGTTTATTAACGTATTACTTGTTTTGGGAGTTTTATAGACTAATTATACAAATCTGGTAAATAACGTTTCTTTTTTTTTTTTTTTTTTTTTTTTTTTTTTTTTTTTTTTTTTGCGCTCTTTTAACCTTTCCTGATTTTTTTTTTTTTTTGGGGGGGGGCGGGGGGGGAATTACTGTTATGCTAACAAAATTAAAAATAGCTATCGGAATCACAGAAGTTAGGGTTTAATGAAAGTTAACGAATGCGTTCTTTACCAAAACCTCACAAATGTAGTTATTTTGCGTGTTTTTCATATAATAATAGTCTAAGGGAGAATTTTTGAAGACGTTTGGAAAATGTCGTATTACAACTAAATTAAACAAGCATAAAAATTTAGTAATATTTTTTATCTCTTATCACAAATTTCCAATTCGGAAAAGGATTCCCAAATTTTAATTTAAAGAGTGAAACATATGTTTTAATTAAAAGAAATGCCAACGGCTTGCTAATAATTATGAAAATTGTTATTATTATTGTTATTACAAAATGCTAAACATACGCGAAGTCATAATAGGAAATGTAGAGATTCATACTATCACTATTAGGTGCTGGAATTAATAAAAATAATGTTTAAGACAAAATAATACTCTATAAAAGATATGTCCTATTAGTAGGACGTCAGGGCCGAGTTAAGTTTTGTTTTTCAATACACCAAGTTCAGAAATGCCGAATATTTTCTCTTAAGTTCCAGTGAAGTAGAAATTTTAAAAGGTGATAAACATTTTTGGAGAAAGAAAACAAAAAGTAAGGAAGAAAAAAAAGCAATCGCATATGATTATATATATGAATGTAAAAATTGCGCAGTTACTAGAAAGTATTATCCCCTACAAACTTAAGATGCTACATAAGACGGAGATCGGACATTGACGAAATATCCCCCATTCTTTGTTCAAAAACCGATAGATCGCAATGCATTTTCATCAGCGTCTAACACTTTTTATTCCATTAAAATCTTGGAAAATTAGTTTTATATGCCTTCAGGCAGTCATGCAAAACTTAAATGCATTTTTACTTTAGTGAAAAAGAATTCTTAGGAAAATTTGAATTTTCTGAGAAATCTATAAAACTAATTTTCCATGATTTTTTAATAGAATAAAAAGCTTTAGACGCTGTTGAAAATATGTTGCGTTCTACGGCAATCCATCAGTTTTTGAACAAAAATGACGGACACTTCCTCAATGTCACAATCTCTCTTTTATGTACAGGATCACTATAAACGTGATGAAGTCCCACATATGTTCCACGTCATTAAAATTTTTAGCAAATAAAATAACTGCTCTGTAAATGAAGACTAAATTGAGAAAATAACTTCCCAAGTGCATTTTCACTTTAGTGAATAAGAAAGAATTCTTAGGAAATTTTCCATTTTCTGAGAAACCTATAAAATAAATGTTCCATGATTTTAATAGAATAAAAAGCGTTAGACACCGTTGAAAATATATTGCGTTTTACAACAATCCATCTGTTTTTGAACAAAGGTGGCGGACACTTCGTCAATGTCCAATCTCTCTTTTATGTACTAGGATCTCTACTATAAACGTGCTGAAGTCACACACATGTTCTACGTCATTAAAATTTTTAGGAAGTATAATAAATGCTCTGGAAATGAAGACTAAATTGAGAAAATTACTTTCCAAGTGCATTTTTACTTAGTGAATAATTCTTAGGAAAATTTTCATTTTCTGAGAAACCTATAAAACAAATTTTCCATGATTTTTTAATAGAATAAAAAGCTTTAGACACTGATGAAAATATGTTGCGTTCTACGGCTATCCACCTGTTTTTGAACAAAAATGGCGGACACTTCGTCAATGTCTCAATCTCTCTTTTATGTACAAGATCTCTACTATAAACGTGATGAAGTCACACATATGTTCCACGTCATTAAAATGTTTAGCAAGTAAAATAAATGCTCTGTAAATAAAGACTAAATTGAGAAAATTACTTCCCGTCGTGAAAATTTTACACAAAAATAAGTCAGTCATGATCGATACATAATAATAGAATATGTTTTTAACATGTGTTCCTATACACACAATTATTTTAACAATTTTTTGATGCATTGCTTAAACTTACAGCTAACAATACAAATTATCTATATTTTCATCCTTAACTTATTTTTTCTCCTAACTCCTAATATACGAAATAAAACAATTTTCTGTTTGATTCAGCCGATTGTTTACATAAATTTCTTTTTCGAGTGGGCATAGTTCACATGAGAACAGAAGATAATCGTACTACATCAGCACACACAATTAATGAAATTGACAGCAGACCAGAGACATTAAGCACGATTAATGATTAAAAGTAACTATCTCTAAGTGTTCTTAAGGGGGATCTTCTGGTAAGAATAGTACACGGGTGACTAATTGGCGAAGAGGAAGTCAGCTTTGTTTTTTTTTTGTTCTACTCTGAACTTAATCATTCTTGATGAATGTCAGACTGTTTTTTTTTTTCTTGTGATGCATTTGTACGTACTCTTAAACTTTTATATATTAGAGATGAGTTTTAGCACATTTCTAACTCTTTATTGCATTTTCTATTATACAGAAGCTGATCCCGCGCAGAGCATCTGCGCTCTCGTGTCTACTTTTTGAAATATATGTATAAATACTATGCATAAAAACTTTTCCACGTAGGATTGGGTACCATAATTTCCGGCGTATAATCCGCAGATCAAACAATTATGTTTACACCCAGAAAATGTATTTAATTATTAAAGTCAAATATTTACAGCGATCTAGTAAGTTACTTTTTATAAAATAAAATTTCTGGGTCGAAACATGATTGTTTAATCCGCGGATTATACGCCGGAAATTACGGTACTTTGAAAATACGTCATAAGACGTGGACACCATTTAGAAATATGAAAACAGAGATATTTTCCCCTCATCATGCAAATAAAAACCTTTGCATGCATACAATAGTTATTGGATACTCTTTAAAGTTAAAACAGTGTATACATATTATATTGAAAATATCTACACCATTCACAATTATGAAAATATGTCGCATCACAACACGTCGTTATATCAACAAAATCCTTGTAACATCATCAAAAAATCATCATATCAAAACATTGTAATTATAAGTAATTCATGTTTGGCGAGAAATACCACAACAAATAACGAAGCCGGCTAAAGTTAAGTTCAGCAGGTTTGACTGTCTAAACAAACCACTCGTTACGTTTGTAATTGTATTCAGTTTTCGGGTTTTAAACAATATCGGGGTGTTGTATTGCCCCAAACGTAAATAGTATTCCATAATACCCGAAGTTTCTCTATATATTTTAGGAATTATCTGTTAAATAGAAAAGAAAAACATCCTTAAAAAAAAAAAAAAGCATACAGAGAAAGAAAAAAAAAGTAACAAATTTTAATTTTTTGATGAAGAATTTGATAAATACGGATATATTCCAAAACCATGTAGTGATGGGCATAACGATTATTCTGATTATTCGAATGAATCATTCGGGCATGCGCAGAAGCATATCTGTCAAACTTAAAAAAAAAAAAAAAAATTATACTACCAGAAATTTTGAAAAAAAAAAAAAAAAAAAGATTCTCAGAAACTTTTCTTTTTCTAAATTTCTGGTAGTAATTGAATAAAAAAAAATTTGAAGTTTGACACATATGCTTCTGCACATGCCCGAATGATTCATTCGAATAATCAAAATAATCGTTATGCCCATCACTAAACCATAGGTTTAACATTAGAGAAGGGTAGTTGAGATCTGACTGATGAGGAGCCTTAAGATTTCTTTTTCGTGTCTGGGCATAGTCTCGTGCGAACAAAAGATATCTACCTACATCAGCTCAGACATTTACTGGAACTGACAGCAGAATTAAGTACAATTAATGAATAAGTAACTATCTTTAAGTGTTTTTAAGCAGAATCTTCTTGGTAAGAATAGTACATGAGTGACTAACAAGCGAAAAGGAAGTCAGCCTTTCTTTTTTTCTCAGCTCTCTGAACTAATCATTCTTGATAAAAGTCAGGCTTTTCTAACTGGTTTGTTTTTCTTGGGATGCATTTGAACATATTCTTAAAATTTCTCAATGTTACAGAGATGAGTTTTAGGACATTTTAAAGAATCAATTCTGCTCAGGTTCGAAGATTTTGTCTTAAGGTATCCATGCACTTTTTAATTTAATCATTTTATTTATTTATTTATATTTGTTTAGGTTAAAATGTAGTCATTTCAAAATTTTTGTATTATAGTTAAAATTTAAAAAAAAAAAAAAATTAGCTATCACCATATTTAGTTGAAGGAATGTTCACTTTTAAAATCATGGTTATTTTGCAACTTGCGTACGTGATTTCGCAAAAACAGTTAGCAAGATTTTTATTAATTTTTAATATCTCGTATAATAATGAAATGACATACAATTTTCATCTTTTTGGGATTTTTTCGCATTCCCGACCAGTGAAATTGTTACTTTAATTATTGGGAGAATAAAAGATTTCTTTCGGTAGTAGTTAATTTTAAACACTATTTGTCCCACAGTATTAAAAAAGAAAGAAAGAAAGAAAGAAAAAGAAAGAAAAAAAGAAGAAAAAGCTTATACGACTTTATTATGTATGTATTATCATGCACGCGGTGCATCAATTCTTGAAAAAATATGAATTTGTTAATGATTTATCAATGAAAATTAAATGTATGTAATTTCATTAAAGTAAAAAGGCAAAAGAGTAAGATTGTTTAAATATTACTTTAAAGTTCTGGCGAAATAGGTCTAATAGTTTAATGGTATTTGCCTGAAAAATTTGAGGAAAATACTGTAATACGTCTATTATTATTTCAACGAAATTAAGAAAAACTACAACTTTAAACTTAATATGCAATGTGTTAAATTATTAATTAATCAAATATTCTGCAAGATATTAATTTTTATCTTCTTATCATTTTATATTAATGTATATATTTCTCTAAGTTAAAAATAATACCAAATATTTTTAGTGAGACTTTTTTTTTTTTTTTAAATAAATATATAGATTGTCACTTCATTAGTAATAGGTAAAATATTGAAACACACTATTAAGGGAAAATATGCCTTTATAAATACGACATTGATGTTACCAAATTTCACGGAAAGTATTCATTTGTACTAAAGTCGCTTGAATATTGAATTATGATTATGATTTAAACACAAAAAAAAAAAAAAACAATTCTCAGCAGTTTACGACAAAATAATTATATATACAATAATATACATAAATAGTTTCTCACGGTTTACATTTCCGACCAAGATAATATTTTATTTTACTCTTTCCTTTTTTATCTTTTCTTCCTTTAGGTGAAAAAGATTTTTACAGTAATTATTATATGCTTGAAAATATTCATGACGTTCTTTCAGCTTACATAGCAAACAGTTTTTAGCAGTCCAACATATGGACTGCCATTAGTCGGCTGTATTTATATAGGGAACAGTTGGCACAGAATCGAAAATTATAAATATTTAACTTGTATTGGATGCATATTTTACGGTGTGGTTTATGTTTGCGAATTCTCTTGTATATAAATATAGATTGCTGGTCATTTACTGAAGTAAAATGAATGGTGTGAGAACATAAATATGTTATAATGATAAATTATTCTCTGCAGCACATAACTTTTATAAACCTGTGAAACATGCCTCATTGAATTTAAATGTAAACAAAGAATTTTCTATGGGTGTTTTATGGCTATATTCTTTTCTGCTGCAACGAGATTTTGTAAAACTAAAGAAGTACAGTCTATATTGCAAAATAACACCCACTATGTTTTAAGAAGTATGTGATCTACAGTTTTTGTTTTTGTTTTTGTTTTTTAGAATGCGTTTTACTTTATAAAAATAAATATATATTGTTATTAATTAGCAAATCAAACAAATGTACTGTAAACTACGAATTTCCACTGTTTTCAATTTTCAATCGAGCGTGCAAAATGTTATATTTTTCATTAAAGGTCAAAGAGTTAATTAAAAGCAAAACATTAATGCCATGCGACCATGAAAAAAACTTTGTGCTGAAAAAAAAAAAAAAAATTGTTGATTTTACAGAATTTACAAATTTTACAGATTATTTTACAGATTTTATAGATAGAAGACAGTTTTGGAATTGACACATCCGACTAGTTTTTTAAGGGATACATAATAGTATGTGAATTGCAACTTTCTTTTCTAAAAAAAGTCTCACTTTATAGAAATAAAAAGATTATATTAGGACTTATATTTGCAGTAAAATCTGACAACGATTTGTTTTGAAGGGAGTTCTTAAAAATAGACATGTACTGCGCCCTTTCTTCTTTGTTTAATAAACGTATACGTCATTCATTTAGGACTACATTTTTGCTTTATTCTATCCATACAGTAAGAAAGTATTGGATTCGTAAAAAAAATTCTACTTTCAGTTTTCAACTGTTTTATACATTTTAATAGGTCTTGAATACGATTTGGCTCTTTTCAGAAAACGTCTGTCGGTGAATCTGTGTGTCTGTCTGTATATCTCACAAATTTTGTGGACGCTCTAACTCACGAACTACTGCGTAGAATACGATGAAATTTCATATGAAGTTCTATTCTTATGTGAACTGCACTGCAAAAAAAATGTTGATTTTACAGTATAATATGGGATGCCAGCTGCCAGTATTATACCGTAAAATTAACAGTAAAAAATAGTAAAATAAGCAATAATACACTACCGCGCATGCGCGGGGAAAGTTTAAAGTTATCAAGTAAAATAAAATCTAAATGAAATTAAAGTAAAATTAAAACAAAAAAAAATCAAGTAAAATTTCTTTTTTCAAGCATATTATTTTTTTGTTCAAAAATATATTTAAATATAAATAAAGTTTCCTCAGCGAAAAGGAAAGTAAAACTACTGTTGACTAGTTCATTCGCTTTAAAGAAATTAGAGTGACAAAATCCTTCCTCTAACAGTGATTAATTACCCTCCCCCCCCCCAAAAAAAAAAAAGAAAAAAAGAAAGGGGATAAAAAGACTAAGCAATTAAATAAAGGCATTAAATGAGGTTTTTAAAGAATATTTTTTAATATTATATTTCGATCTGGAATTTTAATATAAATTTAAAAATACCTTGAAAAATTCAATGTCCGAAACTAATCTTAACTGGCGATCGTAAGTTTATGTAAAGTAAAAGTGTGTTGTCAGTAAATTATGTATAAAAGACTTCGCGCAGTAGTAATTAAAAAAAAAAAAAAAGAAAAAAAAAAAAAGGAAATAAGAGAGATTGAAAGAGAGAGGGGATTTTAGAACTTCCACTTAAAAAATAAAGCTGGTATTAAAAAAAGTTATAGAAAAGTATTTTGACATCTTGACATTTCGAACTAGAAATTCAATATAATTTTTAAAATACTTAGGAGGAAAAAAAAAAAAAAAAAAAAAACACTTAATTCTTAAATACCGAAATAAGAACGTTTTTTTTTTTTTTTTTTTTTTTTTTTTGGGCCAAGAAAATAAGTCTGTTGCTTTTAAATTATCAACAAAAACCCTTATACAGTAGAAAGACGAACGGTAAAGCATTGAGATGATGATGATAATAAGAAAGAAACGCACCCCTCCATCCTACAGGTCTGAGGTTATTCTTACGAAAATGAGATAATTTAAAAATTATAAGAAAATAAAAAAACAATAAAGTTAAAAATATATTATGAAATAAATAAAAATATCGTCTGCAATGCAAGAATTGATTATTAGGGAGATTTTTTATCGGAACGCTCGATTTACAGCAAACTTAAACCGAAGCCATTATCCTCCGTGTTGTTTCTATTATCATTCTGAACAATCGAAGGTCGATCCGACAAACTCGCATGAAGCATATTTTTATTATTTATTTATTATTATTCTACTCCCTGCGCATTCGTCCGTGCGTAACGCATAGTATACTATACGAAGGTTGGCAACACAACGTTCACGCACAGGGGAGCTCGCTTACTACGAAAAATGAAGTCTGATAAACCTGTTTGAAAAGCAGTTGTTGGCGGGATTATAAAAAATCGAAATAAAATGGCGGGAAAAGAATAAAGAAGAATGAATGTTGAGTGGATTTATTGGAGGGTTTTTATTTTATTTTATTTTATTTTCTTTTTCCGCGGCAGGTTTGAAAAATGCGGCACATTGAAAGATACGCGTGCGGAAAAATAAAAATCCCAAAAGTTAGGTATGTAATATGCACTTGCACAGCGAAAGTGGGGATTTTGGTGTTGAAAATTACCCCTTATTTTTTAACCTTACCCCCATATTTTTTATATTGCCCCTCCAATGGCATTTAAAAACTGATAAAATGCATACAAAACCCCTTGTGTTAAGGGTCTTGTCGCCTCACGCGAAAACACCCGCACGCTAATGTAAATCGTATGATACAGTTATTTTACAATATATCTCGTTTGCATTTCAATATTTTAAATTTTATTATTATTATTGGATAGCTGAGATCGATCTCTACAGCGTCGATTTTTCGATTTTCTTTGCGGATTCTTTTTACGAAGATACTTTCACTTTTGAAACCGGTTCCGAAAGTTAAAAGTATCTTCGTTAAACAAATCGAAAAAATAAAAAGAAGGTGCTGTAGAGATCGATCTCAGCTATCCAATGGAAAAAAATCGTTTAAAAATATTGAAATGCAAACGAGATATTGTAAAATAACTGGCCCATAGTATTAACATCAGCGAGCGAGTGTTTTCGCGTGAGGGGACAGGACCCTTAACACCTTCCGGACCGGCGGTTTTTACCCAAATTTTATTCGTTTGGCACCACTTTAAAAAAAAAAAAAAACTACCTTTACTTAAACTATCACATAAATGCTCTAAATTACAGAAAGCAAATATTACTTTCATTTTTTACTGGTGCCTAAAATAAATTCTGTATGCTCTTTTTGAGGGTGCATATATGCACCCATGGTCCCGAATGGGTTAAGATAAATATATGATATGTAAAACCAAAGTAAAGAAAAATATAAACAGCTTAACATTTTTATCATATACAACTGTTTCGAGGCTTCATAATAGAAGTCTCTATTTCAAAAAAAAAAATTAATGAAAGAAAAAGTTAGGAGCAATTAGCAGCAAAATAGTACGTATGTTACTGCTACTGCACTGTCTCTTCTTTTTTTTTCCCCTCTGAAGATTGATGGAGGGACTCTTTTATGAAACCTTTAAACACATAAATGCTAATATTATTACATTTGCTTATACTTTTCATTACTTTTTTTTTTTGTGTGTGTGTGTCGCGTACTTACGAAACACTATCTTATGGATATTTAACACAACGAAATCGTTCATTATATGAGTAACAATAGTTCCTAAATGAAGATCCTGGCTGCGCCGCTGCATGGGCGCTAAACTGTTGTGCCGCTTCTTAGCTATATCTTAGAATAGCATTCTTTACTTTATTTAACCACTGAAATAGTGCGATTAAACAGGCTGCTCCGTGCATGTTATAAGTTTTGCAATTAAATAAGGCGAAGATAACAGAAAAATGGTGCTTAGAAGCGGACTTGTTATTGGTAAAAATGATAATAAAAGAATTATGGAAAATATTAGAATAAAATTTACGTATTAATAACCAACTTACTGCTTAATAACGCTGTATTTGCGAAAGAATAAATGTTATTAAAATAAAGAAATAATAGAATAGACTTTATTTTTTTCCGGCACGTGACGGACTGACATTTCTTTTACAAAAATAATAGTGATATTATACATTTGTTTAACGTAATATGTTTTTTAACTTAATAAATTACAGGAAAATACTTTTAAAGAAACTCCCTCTTTTTCAGAACTTTAATATTAGGATGTTCTTTAACCATTTAATTTCTTTCATTCTAAACTACATTCATTATTTTTAATGAGTCTCCATTTACATACGTAATTTTCTAAAATGGTGGTTCTCAAGCGGTGTGCCGTGACACACTGGTGCGCCATGAGAGGTCCTCAGATGGGCCAGACTTGTATAAAACCAAAAACTTTCTGCGCACATAAATATCGAGTCAAAAACTTTCTGCAAATTAATTTGATGTTTAATAAAATTACGTGTTATATTATTTTGACGATATGAATTGAAAACAATAGTTAAAAATAATTACCATTTAAATTTAAAATTAATTAATATTAATTACAGAATAATTATTTTGGTTTAAAAAAATAATAAAGCTAAAAATCTATGATAGTAAGAGCTGAAGTCTTATCAAATATTTTGCCAATGCATTTAGAAACAGTCCAATTCTTAATATTTTTGCAAGCGTCTGTAATGTCACAACAAAGTTTTGCATCTTTAAACTGATTGCATCTTTAACTATCTGGATGCTTTTTGTGCGCAAACAGTAAATAAATCATACATAAAATTGGGGGATATTTTTCTTTTATTTTTTAATATCTAAAAAAAACAAAAAAATATTTTTTTTCCCTGCAATGTTCCGAATTTTGCAGAAAATTTTCCGCGCACGGCGTGCGTCTATATTATACAACTCTGAGATGGCCACGAAATTTTTCAGTGAAGTTATATCAAGATTCTACGAACTATATAACATATGTGCTTTATATTGAAACATTCTAAGTTCTGCAGTTTAATATGTAATAAAGTTTAGTGTCATAAAGTTGTATTTTCTTCCACATTTGTTTTAGTGTTTGAATATTTTCAATAAAAAACGTCAGAGAACTGTAATGAAAAGAACTTTAAAAAAAGTATTATAATCTACTGTCCTCACTCCTCAATTGCAATTTTTCAATTATTACAAAAAATATCATCTCAATGTTATGTTTATGATAAATAAGCTTTTCTAATAATGTTCAAAACGAAAATAAATTTCTGTTAGGTTCTCAGAAGAAGATTTACTAGTATGCCTAACCCAAAAAACCTAACTTGAAAAGAAGAAATAATACTATTACTAATAATAAAAACTTTATTTCAAATATTAACAAAATATTTTATTTTATTTTTGATTGGAACATTTGTCTGCGTTAAAAAAAAAAAAAAAAAAAAAAAAAAAAAAAAAAAAAAAAAAATGTTCATTTAATATATAATTCCTTATATCATAATCATCATAAATGGGGAAGGGTGGGGGGTGGGGGGGAGGCGAGAAGGTCATTACCCTTGCCTGGAATTTTGAAATTTAACTAACTAAATTTTCTTTTCTCTGATGATTTTGAAAGAAATACAACGTATACTAATTTTATAATAAATTTTATTATACTAATTTTATTATAAATTTAATTATATTAATTTTATAACTACTAATATTTATTCTTCACAAGTGACTTAAAATAATTATACATAAGAGAAGGAGGAATTAAGAATTATTTTTTGTCAGGGAGGCTCAGCCCTCTGAATCCTCCGTGGACGCAAATTTAAAGTGTTTTAAATTCATCTTAAAAACTCAATCTGTGTGTGTGTGTGGAGGGGGGGGGGGATTCTGAGTCCTGCTATATAAACAGAAATTCACCGTTTCAATTCTCCTTTTTAAAATACTATGTTGGTAGAAAATTATTTTTTCTTTTTATGTTTAATATTTTTCAATTCTTAAATTTCTTTCTACTTTTTATGTCGATATGCATTTAAAAAAAAAATGTCTTGTATAACAAATAAATTAGGTTTGTCAAGTGGTAGAATCTTACTGAATACATACAGCTTCTTCAAAGAGAAAGAAGAATCATAATGAAAGCAAATTAAAAACAGGCTCTTTCTCACAAGCTTAAAAACTTGGCGAAGTTAAGTGGTCACCCAATCCTCCCAAGCCATTATTGGCACAGAAGAGGGAGAGAGAAAGAGAGAGAGAGGATTTCAGATGTTAACTGGGGTAGTCGTTCTCCGAGCGAAGCGATGATGAAACAGGAAGCCCACGCCACTTGAGAACTAGCCCTCGGCCGACCCCAAACACAATTTGGCAGCGATCCAACAGACGGACAAAGGCAAAGGGAGACCAGTCAAACGTGACAAAAGCGCAAGTGTTAATGCACACGCTTTCAACATAACCATATTGCCGGATTAAAACACATGTAAACAACTTTCCGGGAATAGTCGATGGAAATTCAATTACATGCATTGGCTGGCTTTTCAAAAGGTTTTATTAGTTCATCACGAGAACATGAAAAACAGCTTGTGAATTTGGATTCCCTCCTCTTTCCCTCTCCAATAAGAGCTCTGAAAGAATGGGGAGAAAATGACATTAAATTAAGATGCGTCTGTATACATTGGCAACTTTAAATTTAAAAAAAAGTATTTTTGGTCATATTTTATTTATGAGTCAGAATGGACGAAGATTAATAAACACTCGCTGGGGTGTCAAAGTCTGCTAATTATAAATTAAGATGCGTTTATATACATTGACAACTTAACTTTAAATTAAAAAATTGTCTTTTTGGTCATATTTTATTTATGTGCCAGAATGGACGAAGATTAATAAACATTCGTTGGTGAATCAAGGAAGCTAATTTAAAATTAAGATGAGTTTATATACATTGGCAACTTTAAATTAAAAAACTGTCTTTTTTTTTGGTCAGATTGTATTTATAAGCCAGAATGGACGAAGATTAGTAAACACTCGGTGGTGCGTCGAAGTCGGCTAATTTTAAATTAAGATGCGTTTATATACATTGACAACTTTAAATTAAATCACAATCTTTTTGGTCAGATTCTATTTATGAGCCAGAATGAACGAAGATTAAACACTCACTGGTGCGTCAAAGTCGGCTAATTTTAAATTAAGATGCGTTTATATACATTGGCAACTTTAAATTAAAACACAATCTTTTTGGTCAGATTTTATTTATGAACCAGAATGGACGAAGATTAAACACTCGCTGGTGCGTCAAAGTCGGCTAATTTTAAATTAAGATGCGTTTATATACATTGACAACTTTAAATTAAAACACAATCTTTTTGGTCAGATTTTATTTATGAACCAGAATGGACGAAGATTAAACACTCACTGGTGCGTCAAAGTCGGCTAATTTTAAATTAAGATGCGTTTATATATATTGACAACTTTAAATTAAAAAACTATCTTTTTGGTCATATTTTATTTATCAGCCAGAATGGACGAAGATTAAACACTCGCTGGTGCGTCAAAGTCGGCTAATTTTAAATTAAGATGCGTTTATATACATTGACAACTTTAAATTAAAACACAATCTTTTTGGTCAGATTTTATTTATGAACCAGAATGGACGAAGATTAAACACTCACTGGTGCGGCAAAGTCGGCTAATTTTAAATTAAGATGCGTTTATATATATTGACAACTTTAAATTAAAAAACTATCTCTTTGGTCATATTTTATTTATCAGCCAGAATGGACGAAGTTTAATAAACACTCGCGGGTGCGCGGTCTGCATATAAAATTGATTTTTAATATTTTCAATTGAGAATATTCTTTGTAATTTTTCTTCGTCCCCTCCACTTTGACGAGGTGATTGTTCTTTTTATCCATGATCAGAGTTCCTTTCCGTTCTGTGGAGTGGTAAACAAAACATAGTATCTTTAAGGGTGTATTCAAATCCAAACTGCTTATTTTGAGACACATTTTTAAATTCATTTTTGCTCTAAAATGCATCCAATTGGCAGGTTCTCTTATTCAGAAACTTTATAATGTCCGTATTGTCTCGATTTCTTGATGAAGGCAGAATATATTTCAACAAATGCTGTCAAAGTGGACATTTTGAACCGAATTTCCCGAAGCGATAGCGCTGGAAACGAAACGAAAAAAATTATCGTGCTGTGAAAATAATTGTTTGTAAATCAATTTCTAATTAATTGAATGAAAAATAAAAACATGTGTCCCTTACAAAACTCTTCATAAATCACGCCGCCAAGTATCATGTTTTTAATTTTAAAAATGATAATGTGTCTCAATGATAATGTGTCCCCTCTGATAATGTGTCTCAAAATTTTGAGTTGTTGAGCGTGGAAAAATATATTTTTTTAATACCGCCTTAAATAAATATATATGTGATGTAAATACAGGAAACTTATAGTATATCTTACTGAAAATTGCACTTTTAACTCAAAAGTTTAATCCATTGTGCGTGGGTTAGCTTGTATATTTTAAAAATCACCATTCAAATAAAATTTTATCAGTATTTAAACTGAAGAATCTGAATAATCAATCTGAATTTTACCATAATCGACGTGTCTTATATACCTTTTTTGTAACAATGCTTTATCAACAGACTAAAATACCTGCTCCGTCAATTGAATAATTGCTTCATCAGAAATCTAACGCTATTTCTGGCGATTAAAAATAATAGCTACATTGTTGCATAAATAAAAAAAAAAGTGCCAAATAGTTCAGTAACTTGTCCTTTGACCACTGAAATGATCCAACTTTATAATTTCAAGACACATTTGTAGAAAAAAAAAATCATAAGAATTGTTATATATCCCAGATTGCCTAAGATTACATTTTATAGTTTTACAAAAAATTTATTAAAAGGCAATTATTTCAGATGTCTGTCAAACATTTGCTGGCGCGTTAGGAAAATAAAAGTATTGATATTAGGGATCATCCATTAATTATGTGCATAAATTTCGTGGGATTGTTATATATATATATATTTTTTACATCTCTTTTTCCCAATGTGAGAGGCTGTCACACTCGAATGATATATAGCTAGAGCTTTCTCCTGTTGTGACGTAACGTTTTCAGCCTCTATCAATTTAGAGCTAATTTTATGCAATAAATAAATTAATTAATTAATAAAAATGTTACATAGGACTATTTAATGCTACAGACATATATACCATGAAATCAGTGAGATCTTGTGTACTTTTACTTCAAGTTATTGCAATTCAAATAAAAGGGGGAAATGTACCATATACTGCTTGAGTATTGGGTACATTTTTCCTTTACATACCTTCCCTGCGTACATATATTTTTTAAAAGAACCGCTGCTGGCAAATAATGCATACCTTATTGCTTTCATATTCTAGATCTAGATGTGAAGTCACAATATGGTAATCCTCTCCCCCTCCTCCCTCTCCCACCCCACTGTGTCACACTCCCCTCACTAAAATGAACGACGCATTAGCAAAGCGGGTTTACGAGTACGACGCGGCGCCTGTAAAACACATTTCACTACTGAAATCCTTGATGTGCTGAGAAAGTAGATTCACATACCAAATACGGTAGCTTACAGAAATGAACGGGTACTTACAGAATCCAGAATTATCGAGAAATAAAAGCTTTAAATGAACTTATAATAATTTCTACTGTTGCAATAAATCGTTCGCATCTGTTACGAATCGTTACGAATTTTTAAACATACATGAAAGTTCTGCGAGACGTCTAAAGGGTTTTAATGGACGACGCCTTACGACACCAAGAGCAAGGCGGAGTAGTTCGACGCGGCGCGGCGCCTGTAAAACACATTTCACTACTGAAAACGTTGATGCGCTGGAAAGTAGATTTACATTCCCAAATACTGTAGCCTACAAAAATGAACGTGTATTTACAAAATCATCCAGAAATAAAAGCATGAAATGAACTTATAATTTCTGCTGTTGTAATGAATAGTTCACATCTTTGCTTTTATATATTATGTATTTTTGGGGAGAATAAAAAAGAAATTTTATCCATTACTAATTTGTTTGAAATAGGTAGAAAAGCATGTCAATAAAAGTCAGCGAACGTAAATTAAGTTTACTTGCGTTTTTTTTTTTTTTTTTTTTTTTTTTTAGAAAAAACTTTTTTGCTTGAGTTTTTAAGCAAAATATCTGTTTTGAATGTTAATTAAATGACTTCGTTACAATGATTATAAACAAACTAGAGATAACTCCAAATTTTATTTTTTTAGAGTTTCAGATGGTGAGGGAGGTATTGGAAAAACTCGCGTCTCAAATTCATAGGCTTTTCGAAAGGTTTTTTCTTCAAACGTTCTAGAGACCTGCACAGGCACGAACCTGCCCGGACAGTGGGCCGGGATCGGGCCCATTTTTTATCATTTCACTTTGACCAGGCCGGGACTTTCTTTCTTTCTTTCTGTTTTTTTCCAAGCAAACTCGGGTTGTGTCTGGATTTTATAGTGTTCTGGTCGTAACGGGTCGACAATTATTTTTTTCAAAATACTATTCATATGCTATTACATTTGTTTAACGGTATCTTTGGAGAATTATCGTGGTTTAATAAATTACAGAGAAATATAAATATTTTTTAATTTACTCATTTTTTTATTATTTATATAACTTCAGCATTTCGATTATTGTAATTACCTTTTTTTTATTCTAAAAACATAAATTATTTTAATGAAAATATTTTTTAAAGAAAGTAGTGAACGCATAAATTGTTTAACAACTATAATTGAAAAAAATAATAATAATCAGTGGAATAAAAGACCAAATCAGCGTCAAGTTTCCTTTTGTTTCTTTTTTAAAAGACATTAATGAAAGAAAAGTCAGAAGCAATTATTTTATATGTTAAATTTGTTTATTAAAGTACATAAATTAAGAATACCTTCAAGTGTTTGTTAAATAATTAGGAAATAAGGGTGTTTTTCAGTTATATTTACATTTTGAGCAGCAGAGTAGCTGCACAGGGCACTACGTCTATGGAAGATTTTTGAATGTTTTAGTTAATCTGAATATTTTTAATACAAACTAATGAACAATTTATTAACATTTTGAATAACTGTTTTTCATTTAAGATACATCAGGGTTTTCTTAAAATTACGTCATAATGAATGAATGATATGAATCATCCTCCACTGCAATCAGCCCCTCCCCCCCTTTTTTTTTTCTTTAAATAAAAGCTATATTTCATTTATGAAAAACTAATTTTACAGCGTATTAGATACATTCCCTATCATATATATTAAGCTAAGAATATTTAGAATTACTTTAACCGGTGTTAAAAATTAATTTACTTTACACGAATCATCACCGACTGCGATTTTGATGCTACCCCCCAACCCCTCTTTTTCTCTTTAAAGAAATGCTACATCATTTTGGAAAAAACTAATTTTACAGCTTATTACACACATTTCTTATCATATTAAATTAAGAATATTTAAAATTACTTTAACCGATGATAAAAATGAATTTGATTTTACACGAATCATCACAGACTGCATATTTTGATGCTATCTCCCTCCCTCCACCTCTTTAAAAAAAATGTTATATCATTTGTGAAAAATTAATTCACAGCTTGTTACATACATCCCATATCATAAATAATATTTAAAATTACTTTAACCGATGTTAAAAGTTAATTTACTTTTACACGCAGGGTTTGATGATATCTCCCCCCCCCCCCCCTCGCCTCTTTTCATCTCCTTTAAATAGACGTTATAACATTTTATGAAAAATTCATTTTACGGCTTATTACAAATATTTTACATCATATTAAGCTAATAGAGTTTAAAATTACTCTAACTGATACTTAAAATTTATTTACTTTCACATTTTTACGAATAGTCTCCGAGACTGCAATTAACAGACTGTGCAATGCAAATTCTTTTTTTGATTTCTTTAAACCTTTAATCCTTAACGAAACGAAATACTTTAATGTACCGACACCAGAAAAAAAAGAGGGGGATTCGCTACAACTGAACGTTCCCCCAGAATTCGGTGTCTAACATGCAAATCCCAGTGCCAACGAGTCCATTAAAGGCGTATCGACCCGACTACAAGCTTAATCTTTAACACGGGCTCTCCACAGGAAAAGTTATGCTGAAGTTGCATCGTTTTTAGTTTTTATTTATTTATTTATTCCTCTTTTTTTTATTGGTGTTTCATTTCCTCTACGGTCTCTGGAACGGCCTTGGAATCGGCTAATGCTTTAAAGCAGTGAAAGCATTAACATGAGCAGTGGCGGTCAAACACCCCCATCTCGCTCAACGAACATTCTGGGAAACGAAAGAAATGTTCACCAATTTTCAAATTTTCGTCAAAACATATGTGAACATTTTTGATTATATTTGCCCTTACGTTATTACATGGGCGCCCGTAAAAGGTAGAGGGTAGTGATGTGCATAACGATTATTTTGATTATTCGAATGATTCATTCGAATAATCAAAATAATCGTTATGCCCATCACTAGTAGAGAGGGTGCTGGGGAAAGTAATTGCCCCTCTCTGGATTTCAAAATTTAATTACTAAACTTTTTCGCATGATTTTTTAAAAAATAATAATGTTTATTCTTCTCAAATGATTTTAAAAATTAAACACTGAGATGAAAATAAAGTAAAGATTTTTCGTCAGGAAAGCCTTGCCCCTAACTCCCAGTGGAAGACAATTTTTAGATCTGTTTTTCCTTTTTACATCCATGTCTTAAGAAGTTATCTGAATTGGGGGAGGGGGGGGGGGGGCTAGAAAGCTGTTTAAATTCTTCATTTTAAAAAACGCGGGTAGAAGTTTTTTTTTTTTTTTTAATATGTTTATTTGTTGCATTTCTGTATTATTATATTTTTTTTTATGTTGATACGTTTAAAAATTATCGTTGTGAGTTCTGAAAAATATTTGCCTACTTTCTTTCATGTGTACGTATATCTTCAACCCTCCCCCCCACACACCCTCCTGGAAAAAAAGCAGCAACGAACTACAGGCGTATCAAAATTTTACTCCTCTCTGAATTTTGTCCTACGGGCGCTCATGCATTACTGCTTCTTTGAGATAAGAAAAAAAAAACAATAACTTTAATTGTATAGGCAAATCCTTTAAATTTTGAAGTACATTATTGTTTTTTTAGTCTATTCGGGACCAACGTCGAATATTTCCGTTTTTAAAGGATACGTATCAGCCTTATTTTTCAATACTACTATTTCCGAAAAGTAATCTTTGCTTTAGTTAATCACTGAATGTCTGCGATTAAATAAGGTGAAGATAGCTATTCGGAAATAGTGGTGATCGAAAATAAAAATGCATATACGGGATAGTGTTCCCGAAAAATTTAAGTCAGTTTCTATTGTAATGCATGCCTTTTGAACAAAATGTAATGGTCTATTTATGCTATTTTTTTATTTGCATAAAAATGTCGTTATATGAATGAAACTTCGCACAGTAAAATAAGCAGAAATACACTACCGCACATGCGGCAGTGTATTACTGCTTATTTCACTGTTTATTACTGTTGATTTTACGGTATAATACTAGCAGCTGGGATGCCAGTATTACACGGTAAAATCAACAATTTTCTTTTTGCAGTGTACTCATGAAAACAAAGAAATCAACCTAATTTTCTGAATGAGTCGGAAAGACTTGTTTAAAATGCAAATTCCTCATATTTATATATTTCTATTGTAGAGCCGAAATTTGTTTGATTTCACCAGTTTGTCTTTCCTTAATATAAATAACTAATAACTTTTTGAAAAGGAATCGGTATAAAGATTTCTGTAAAACGAAATCATTAATTAATTTAGTTCGAATTGGTTCAGTATTTCGAAATTTATCGCGATAATAAGTTTTGTATTATATATAAGGATGTGAGTTTCAAAACTCAAAAAAATCAAATTCGAAGAAATCGCGAAAAACCTCTGACTTCTTCCATTGCTTTTCATTCTAAACCAATATTTTAGAACGCCAGAAATACATGCTAAAACTAGTTTTTCTAAGGATTGTAGTTTTTTTGCAGTGAAGATTTACCAATAAAATAGATTGATAGAGAAAACACGATTTTTTAAATTTTGGGTAAGGTGAGTTTTGAAACTCACGTTCTCATATGATAGGTATGTAAACGAAGTGATTGTATATTTTCAAAGAAATCAACCTAAAATCAGTCGTATAAATTTTGGATTTTGGGTATTTTTATCATTTTCATTACGAAAAAGGAAGATTTATTTTGAAAACATAATTGTTAAATTGCTAATTCATTATTAGTAGTTAAATGAAATATTTCAATAAAAAAGGGATTTATTTTTTTATATATAAAGACTCATCTAATAAGCCTATTTATATTTTGTATTAACTTAGCACAACTTACATGGTAAATTAATTTATACTGAAGAAAAATGTAACTAACAAAAAATATGCAAAATCAACCACTTTTATACGTAATAATTTCAGTAAGTAGGACAAAATTGAAATGAAAATTATTCTCAAGTAAGACAGGAAAAAAATTTCTCTTTCAATTGCACAGCGAAATGCATTTCTTAAGCACTCATTTCCTGGCTTATGTATGTAGGCCTCCTGCAGTTGCACTTACGACCCGAGTTGAGGTGCACCCTTCCTCCTCCGCACAGCCCGTGGTATCGCTAGAGTTGATCAGTATGCCATTGGAGTTGCTGAGATTCGTGTAGTAAGTTGGGAAACATCCAATTACGGATTCAGAGTCTCTAGGGCAAGAGAAATTCTGACATAATGAACTACCTGCATCTACTGGCATGAACTGGTTATCGGGTTTTTATCGATCAGTTTTTGTCCCGGAGTTATTAAGTTTTCGCAACTGAAGCACGCTGAGGACGTAGATACAATCATTACACCTTAAAACAATACAACAATGATTCTATACCAGGAATTAGCACCTTTTTAACACAAGAAGAGTACAATCTAAAATTATACTTGAGTTGTGGATCTCTCTTACAAAATTTTTGTGGTCGAACTTTAAATATTCACAGCTGAATAAATCAGGTGACCATAGAATGCGTTTTTGTCCCGCAGTTATTAAGTTTTCGCAACTGAAGCACGCTGAGGATGTAGGTACAATCATTACACCTTAAAACAATACAGCAATCATCCTACACCAAGAATTACCAACTTTTTAACACAAGAAGAGTACATTCCAAAATTATACTTGAGTTGTGGACCTTTCTTACAAATGTTTGTGGCCGAAATTTAAATATTCACCGCTGAAGAAAGCAGCTGCGCATAGAAAGCCTACACGAAGAAATTTTCATTTTAGACAGATTTTTAGGTGCTTCGTAATTATATAAATACATAGCACCTTTAGTCGTCGCCTGGTCCGTCCGTCTGTCCACATGTAACAGCTCAAAAACTACCAAACCGAATCATTTGTAATTTAATATATATAATCGTTGTAGAATTTTGTAGAGTCATTTCAAATTTTATGAAAATCGAATCAAAACTTAAAAAGATATTAATAAAAGTTTTCTTCATTCTATTAAATCTTATCGTACGTAATTAATTCAATGATATCCCATGATAGGTAATGATTCTAGGTTGCCATGGTGGTTACGTCCTATTTAAGATGGAGTCATATTATTTCCATATTACTGAATTTAAAACCCGAATTTGTATACTAAAATTGCTTAGTTAAAGCAATCCTATAATCTACCGACAGTTTTTTGAATAGATATTTCCAGAGAAATAGATATTAAATGGAAAAAGAGTCTAAATATGGATTTCAAGTTCTGAAATTTTCAAGTTTCCCATTGGAATTTTCAGTAAATGTCAACAAAAGATAAAATGTTGCCAACTTAAAATGTACTTATTTTATTACGGAAATTAATCATATCATAATAACAGGCGATATGATTCATTTTTTCAGCGAAATAACAACAGTGATTTTTTTACATTGTCTTGCATTGGATATTTGCGCAGAGGATAATTTTTATGTAACAGAATTGTAATTAATTGTTTGTAAAAGTGCATTAAAACTTAATTTCACAAAATAAAATTAATATCTATAATATGAAAATCTGCACATAAAATAAATTTTGCATTCATGCATTTTTTATAAGAGTGCAACAGCTATTGCACCAATATCTGAATATTTTTAAAACTAGTTATAGTACGAACGCACCTCATTTTTCAAGTTTGAGATACAATTTCGAACTTGTTATATTAGCAGGTACAGTGTCCATTATAGTTGTATTCTTTTCACCCGGCCCATGGAATTTTCCGTTTAACGCATATTGCCAAAAAACATAAATTTCATTTCATACGTTTTATTATTATTGTATGAAGATTTTAATAAATATATTTAGATTATAAAAAAAAATAATAATTACCTCTGTTATAATTGATATTTTCAAATTGAATAGTGAAAACTAATATAATTCTACGCTCCTTACCAGTTATTATTATTTTTTTTAATAATACACACTATAATCTGTACATTATATTTAATATTCTACTTCTGTAGTACCTGACTAATATTTTTTTCGTAACTTATATTCTTATAGAATTCTGACATTTAGCTTAATCAAGGAAGAAGATCCCAAAACACTAAAAGTTGAAATGGATAAACTGTTTGTTTAAAAAAAGAATTTCCACATTATTGTTCAGGGGTCAATGCAGGGGTTCCCACCCCACTTCCCTTGGGTACCCATTTTGCCGAAAAAGAGGAAAAGGGGGGATACTTTGGTATAATCTACTATATTTTTGAGAAAATAAATAAATAAAAATTTTGTAACGGAAAATCAAATACATATTGCATGCTGGTATCCTAAATCTTTATTAAAACTAGCTTTTTTTTTCAGTCTTCTGCTAAAGTTTTCCTTTCCCATGAGCCTGTTTGTTTGCAAATTACACATTATGAGTTCTCATAAAATAAAAACATATATATGAAGGGTTCGCTTTTATGGAATGGAATTTTGTGAAAGGTTCCATTGTGAAATAAAATTTTGTAAAGAAGACCCAATTTTTTCTGGATCGTCCCTTGTTATTTAATCTCATACCTTACAAAAATACGGAGATATCATGCAAAATACGATAACATGTGTGTAATATATGTACACACACATGTATACATAAAAGTATATATGTATACAAGTGTGATATATATATATAAGTGTGATATGTATATAAGTATACTTATACAAAATACTTATATTGTATATAAGTATATTGTTATACTTATACAATACACTTATATTGTATAAGTATTGTATTTACTTATACAATAAAACAAGAGTGGCCAATATACGAAAAGAGATGCTCTAACACTCGATAATGAATTCAAAGGAAGAAGACATTATGGCCTTGAGGTTATACATAAAAAAAATATGAATGTATCTTCATCTACGTCAAAATGACGTCACGGCTATGACTGATTAACGAGTTGTAAATGTCATTTTTTCTTTCCGCGTCGCTGTAACAAACCGGGCGTCTATTTGACGCCTCTGGCTAACAACCATCAGGGGCGATTTAATTTTTCCTGTCGCAAGTACCATCTATGAGTGTCCTCTAGAGGGCGTTCTGGAAAAGGATTTGGCCTGACCTACATTTTTTTATTTTCTAATTGAGAAAACATAGAAGATCCTCGTTTACCACAATGTATCACACGAGGCTTACAGATGTAAGTATATAAACAACGATTTATGAATTAAAAATAACTGAAGTAAAAATAATAAAACTGGAGAGCAAAACTAACATTTAAAACAAGAGAAGAAAGAATAAATAATATTACAAAGCTGAATAAAAGCAGATTGAAGTAGAGTCCTTGCACGGTCGAGTTGTGGACCCGACTAAATAACTACACAGAAAAAAAATAAAACCCAATTTGGGTAGAAAGATTCTTAGGTATGTGCCCAAATTGGGCCATGCCTGTTTTGGTTACCACTGTGTATCCATTTTGGGCACTGTTAAATACCCATTTTCAAAACTTTTTTTTTTACTGTTAAATACCCATTTTCAATATATATATATATATATATATATATATATATTAAATGGGTATTTAACAGTGCGCAAAATGGATACACAGTGGTAACCAAAACAGGCATGGTCCAATTTGGGCACATACCTAAGAATCTTTCAATCCAAATTGGGTTTTATTTTTCTGTGTAAGTCGGGTCTAAGTTGTTACTAAGTTTGATATTTCGCCTAACGAAATATTAGAAAATAAGCAATACTTTATTTATCTCTTAAGAAATACGAAATGATTATTCTAATAGGAGTAGTTCTACATTAGGAAGTGAAAATTAAGAGTCCTGCACGGGTCAAGTACCACCCGACTCGGATCCGAAATATTTCTGCTTTAAATCAAGCCGTACCGAACCATATACAATTCAACCTGATCGGCCCGATACTAAGTAAAAGAAAATTAATTCCTATTTTAATACAATTATGGAAAAATTGTCTACAATTATATTTCTAACATCAATTTTATCTTTTTTGCATAAAAATGAACACAATTACGATAAATTAATATTCAAATTTAATTTTTTTTTTTTTTTTAAAGATTTAGGGCTTTTTTTTTTTAAAAATCCGGTCAAAGCGAAACCGACCACCACTACTACTAACAACAACAACAAATAGCGTCAGCCTGACTCAAACCGAACAGCGGGTCGGGTCGGGTTCGGGTGAAATCGGGATACCCGAGAGATGTTTAGAAGTAGGAAGCATCTTTTTAAGGCAACACTTTTCTTCTTGAGATCTGAACAAACAAAGATTATGTGTTCACATACTGTACATTACCCACATTTGGGTATAAAAAGTGATTGTAGATTCTATAATCCCAACAATATTGTTGGGAAATTTTCTGGGATAACACTTTTGCGTAATTTGACAAGTAGGCTCGTCATGCGATACAGAAAAAACAACGTAGCTGAAATTGGATTATAAAACTGACGCAAATGGTGTTAAAACTAGTTGTCCACAAGAATGCATTCGGAAACTTAAAATCTGTTCAGGAGTCGTGTCCTATTAAGCCAAATAGATACCTAAGACCTAGTATTCATTCGTCGAACCCCCTTCCTATACTGTAACAAAATATTGAGCATTTTCGATGCCCTAGAACAAACACATAGTCAGTTTATGGCACAACTACAGTTTATTTTTGCTAAGGTGCTGATTGACGTTCTAAATCATGATAGAATAAAAATACACAAAATACACAAATTTACACACACACACACACACAAAAAAAAAGGGGGGGAAATGCAATTTAATGAATTCCAATCTATTTCAAGATGGGATCAATTATTTATCAAATTAAGAGATTGCGAGAGTATCGAAACGAAGGATTATCATATATTATAAAACAAATGTCACTGAGAATATTACACTGCAAAAAATAATTGTTGATTTTACAGTATAAAACTGGCACCCAGCTGCCAGTTTTATACTGCAAAATCAACAATTATTTTTTGCAGTGTATGGCGGCTTGGAATGAACAATTTTCCAACTGCGAGTCGTCATTATTTTCGGAAATGAATGATATGAAAAAAAAAAAAAAATCAATTCGAATCCACTTGCCATCTTACTCCTGTCCAGCTTGTATTCCGTTAAAAGTAATCAGGTATGAACCGGATATTAATTATTTCGTATCCAAGGTGCAATAACAGAAATTGCATTTACTTTTTTATTATTACTTTCTAAAATATAAGTTTTACTATAATTATCACAATGTAATACCCACATGTATATTACTCATATTTTTTAATCCCTATAAACAAAAATTTAAGCAGTTTTGATTATTTTTTTATCCACTTATTTATTATTATTTTTTTAATTGTTGGTACATTACGGTTATGTAAAATATTTTTTGAAATAGAAAAAAAAATGTTACGCGGATGTGAAAAGGTTCGCCATTCCTGCATTAGAATACATCCTCTGGGCACTAGAATGTATAAATACATATTTAGATATATATTTTTTCTTATTCCACTTTAAAAGTGCAAAATGTTGATTATAATCAACACACAATCAAAACAGATTAAAATATCCGCTTTGAGATAAGTGCAAAATATTGATTATAATCACTACAAATTCAAAACAGATCCGCTTGGAGAAAATTGCAAACCAAATTTGGAGAAGGGGGGAGGGGATAAAACCAGGAGATCCCTGGGTCTTGGCCCATGCTTTTAATCAGGTCCTGTTCATGAGATTTCTGTTAAATCTTACTTTGGCTTTTACTCTGTCTTTAATTATTTAAATCAAAATGAAAATCCCCTTCTCACATAAAAATCGCCATTCTAATAAAAGATAAATCAAAGAAAAGAATTTACTAAAAAATGAAACAAAAACATTTTTCTGTAAGAATTTATCTGCGTAAAAAAATACTGTAGCAGAACGATTTCACGATAGATCAAATCCAGCCATAAAATTTTTCTCAAATTCCGAATCTGTCGATCTATTATTTTAAAAATTCAGCTGCTTCAGCTGTGGAATAATACTAAGATTTCTAACTAGTAAAGGCAAAGTCAACGGATATCCACACTAAAAAATAAAATAATATTTTTCTGTAACAATTTATCTACGTAAAAAATCACTGCTACGGCGAGATTTCGCTGTAGATCAAATCCAACTATAACATTTTTCTCAAAGAAGAAATCAGCCAATCTCTTATTTTAAAAATGAAGCTGTTTCAGCTGTGGAATAATTCCAAGATTTCTAACTAGTAAAAGAGAAGTCAACGGAAAGACTTCCTTCATTATACAAGATCGTGACAAAACATTAGAAATAGAAGCATCCGGTTTTTTCCTAAGCACACAAAAGCGTGATCTACCATCACTTTGGCCTTATCCAAGATCTTAAACATCAGCAGTTAGTTCTTCCATAGACATCTGGAATTCAGCAACTCAAAGAAAAAAGAATTCATAATCATCGTTCTTTGCCGTTCTCGATTTTGTTTGGAACACAATACTGATCAAAAACGAACTTTTTTTTTTGCTTGTGTTTTTTTTTTTTTAAAGCAATCCAAATTAAGTTGAATACCTAAACAAATGTTGCGAAAGAACAACTTAATTTCTTGCAACATTTTCAGAACTTACATACTTAAAATAAAATTTAAACATTTTTCTTTGAGAATTTATCTACGTAAAAAATCACAGCAAGATTTTGGCAAGATCTTCGTCCTCCCGAAACCGAAATGAAAAAAAAAAAATTAATCCATATTTTAATAGAATTATAAAATGTACTATGCAATTATATCTCTAATTTCAATTTTCTTTTATATAGAAATAAAAACATATAGTATATATATACTCATTAATATTCAAATACTGTAAAACATTTAAATAACGGACACCTCGGTTGCCATCGAATTTATCTCTTACTCGGAGGAGTGCGTAAAAATATGCAAATATTTGTATTGGGGACTGTCTCCGCTCATCAGTAGTGACAGTACGGAGGTCTTACTGTGCATGCTATTACTTCTGAATTTGCGGATAAACTCGACGGCTCCACGGTGTCCGTAATTCGGAGGTTTTACTAAATAAATGATTTTAAAAGTATTCCCTACATAAAGCTTTCCACTATTTGGGACTGTCCGTTATGAAATTTTTACTGCATATAGATTTTATCTGAAAAAATATTTTAGACATTCTTTTAAAAAATCGGGTCAACCCGAACACGACACGCAAGAGTGAAAAAACCCAACCCGATAATGTAAGTCAACCCGACTCGCAGGGAAAATGTAGAAATCAACCCGACCCAAACCCTACCCGTAGTAAACAAGTAGGAGTAAACCCACCCCAAACCCGACCCGTAGCAAAAAATAGAAGTAAATCTGACCCACAATTAAAAAAAAATTAGGCCCGACCCGACCAAGATTGCGGGTCGGATATTAAACTCCAAATTTCTGATATCGCACCCCCCCCCCCCCCCCGGCCTTGAAGACTCTCTAGATCCGCCCTTGGATTTTGCATGGAATTTTTCTCAATTAGCAGAATTAGACAAATTTCTTTTTTTTTAAGGTGCGTTCGTAATCATATATAAATACGCAGCACCTGTAGTCGTCGTTTGATCCGTCTGTCTGTCTGTCTGTCCGTCCGTCTGCATATAACAGCGCAAAAACTACCCAACCGAATGGTTGGAAATTTAATATATATAACTGTTGAAGAGTTTTGTCGAGTCATTTCAAATTTTATGAAAATCGAATCAAAACTTAAAAAGATACTAATAAAAGTTTTCTTTATTATATTAAATCCTATCGTACGTAATCTATATAATAAAAGCGGATGTCATGTGACTGAGGAAAACAAAATATACAGCCTAACCACCTCTTTTTCCATATACCAAGCGGCCATTTTTATTCAAAATTAGTTTTTCGAATAAAATTGCATAAAAGTTACATTTTTAGAGAGATCGTTCAAAAAAATTGTTTGCTTGAGAAATGAGTTACATTAAAAAATGTATAGATTCTGAGATAACTTCAGTGAAAATTAGGTTAACAGCCGAATATCTCAATCCATTAAAGTAAATAAACAAAATATTCATTCATCGTGAGTCATAGAAATATTAACCATGGAAGTAATCATTCGCAAAAGAAGATCTCCATGGTAAATTTACAGAGCTGTCTGGAGTCGAAAAAAAAAAATAGCATCTGTAAACATGGCATACGTAATAAGAAAAAGAAAAGCATCCTCATTTCGTTCATAACAGGCATATAATTAATTTCACTGAAATAATATACATTGTAAAACTATCATTCATTTTTATAGCACGAAACGAACGCACCTCATTTGTCACGTTTAACGTACAATTTCCAACTTGTTTAATTAAGCTGCTTCAGCTGTAAAATAATTCCAAGATTAATTCCAACTAGTAAAAAAGGAGTCAACGGATAGACTTCCTTCATTATACAAGATCGTGACAAAACATTAAGAACAGAAGCATACGTCTTTTTCCTAAAGCACACAAAAGCGTGATCTACCATCACTTTGGCCTTATCCAAGATCTCAAACATCAGCATTTAGTTCTTCCAGAGACATCAGGAATTAAGACCACAAACAAGAAATAATTTATAATCATCATTCTTTGACATTACCATTTTTGTTTGGAACACGAAAACATGATGCTGCAAGATGATAATATGATCAAATGCACTCAAGAATCAAAATCTTTTCAATAACCATGCCTAAAAACAAATTTCAATATGATCAAATGCACTCAAGAATCAAAATATTTTTAATAACCATCACTAAAAACAAATTTCAATATGATCAAATGCACTCAAGAATCAAAATATTTTGAATAACCATCACTAAAAACAAATTTCAATATGATCAAATGCACTTAAGAATCAAAATCTTTTTAATAACCATCACTAAAAACAAATTTCAATATGATCAAATGCACTCAAGAATCAAAATATTTTGAATAACCATCACTAAAACCAAATTTCAATATGATCAAATGCACTCAAGAATCAAAATCTTTTTAATAACCATCACTAAAAACAAATTTCAATATGATCAAATGCACTCAAGAATCAAAATATTTTGAATAACCATCACTAAAAACAAATTTCAATATGATCAAATGCACTCAAGAATAAAAATCTTTTTAATAACCATCACTAAAAACAAATTTCAATATGATCAAATGCACTCAAGAATCAAAATATTTTGAATAACCATCACTAAAAACAAATTTCAATATGATCAAATGCACTTAAGAATCAAAATAGTTTCAATAACCATCACTAGAAACAAATTTCATTGTAGTTCTGAAGACTTTACAGAATGTCGACGAATTAATTAATAAATTAAATTACAAATTAACAACAGATTTACAACAGATATCCCAATGGATAATGAAAACAGTTTCTGTAAAAAGTAGTGTGAATTTAGTTGCATGCATTTCATCTATGCAGCCTAAAGGATATTTTGAATAACATTCCATTTCAAGGTTCATTTAACTTTAAAATTCCTTTTTTCTCAATAAGGAACTTCGCAGGCATAACGAAATTCAATAACACCATTAATTTTCAGAGAATATCTAATAGTATACAAAGACAAAAACCGATAAGTGCCACTTTTTTCTCTCCAACTTACTCGGAAATTCGTCTAGAAATAATAAATTCTGCTATCAACCGATAAAAATTTTACTAAGAACTCTCAACAGTTGAAATAAATACTCAACTGCTTCCTTATTTGAACACAATTGCATAAGTAAAAAAAAACTGACCTCTCATCTAATAAGAAAACGTGTTATCAAAGACCTCCCACCCCCCCTTTCCCTCCTGCCCAATTTCTCAGGATCTCGTGATTTTGCGATTTCTCTACCATTGCCTTTTTGTAACGGCTTCAAAAAACGTGAACAAAACAGTGGCCACTATGAGAGATGGGGTTGTGTTGTTTTTTTCCCTGCTTCTTTCTGATTTATTTATTTAATGCTGTGCATCTGCCTCCCGCATACTAGACAGGTTACTCACTGTCAGTTCAGGAGTCAGGGAACTTTTGGCGAACACACTTATTATTATCGTAATTTGACCAGGTACAGTTTCTTTTTTTTTTTCTTTTTTTTTCTTTTTTTGAACAGAATAAGAAAAACGCCCGAGCTTCCTTCCGCCTTTTTAATGCAATATTTGATTAAAATTCGTTCAATTCGAATGCCACTTCTTGAAAAGTATTTCTAGATGAAATATGAAGAAAGGGGGAAAAAATCGATGGTAGATCTTGTAGCTCTAAGTATAAAGTTTAAAATTTGTAAAAGAAAAAGAAAACTTAACTTGATATTAATTTTGTTTTCGATATAAAATAAAAATCAGCATTTTAATTCAGCGCCAAACAGCGGCTCTGTTTCAGGTTTATGATTATCTTATGGTTAATCTGATTTTGTTTAATTTTTTCTTTTATCGATCTTGTTTAACTTTTCTACCCTTATGTTTAATTTTCTTTTTAATTTGCGCTGGGCAATGAATTGCCAAATATGCTAAGTCTGCAGCAGTTACTTTACATTACTGCAGAAAACCGTTCATTATATATATTTTTTAATCACACTTGAAAATTAAAAAAAATTGCTGCATTGAGCTACAGTTTTCAAACAAATTTCATTCAAGAGTACACTTTTTTTTGTATTCGATGGTGTAAAAATTTTAATTATGCAATATTTAGAAAAAATATAGAAACCGGTTTTTGGCACCTATCCAAAAGTAGATAATAGATGTCGGACAAAAAAAAAAGTCCGTTGTTTGAAAAAAAAAAAAAAAAAACAGAATTTTGTGGCTAACAAGTTTTAGTTATTAATGTTTGCAAAAATTCTAGTAGTCGTTTGTGCAAAAATTTACTAATGTAAAAAAAGTTTTTTTTTTCTTAACAAAAATTAATAAGGTTAATAGGGGGGGGGGGGGAATAACATGATTTATGCAGAATATTGTAGAATAAAATAAGTTATTATATCAGGGGGTATTTCTCTATTTTTAATGCAATATTTAATTGAAAGGCGTACAGTTTGAATTCCTTTTTACAACAGTATTTCTAAATGATTTACGAAGGCCAGATTTAAGAAGTTAATGTTTACAAACATTCTAAAAGTCTTTACTGATATGTAAAAATATTTTTATTTATCAAAAATTATAAGGTTAATTAAAAAATATATATAGCATTATTTATGCTGAATATTGTAAAGTAAAATAAGTTATTGTATCAGAGATATTTAAATATATTTATTTTATTTTTGCAAAAGCATGAAAGCAAAGTACAAAGTAAGATTAATAATATTCTTTTAATGCAATTTTCAATTAAAACTCGTTCATTTTAATGATATTTCTACAAAGGTATTCCTAGATGTTTTGCGAAGACAAAATATATTTTACAGTGTTGAAAAAAATAATTTCCTAACAGTTATTTGTCCAAAAATTTATCAATGCATACAAAATTTATTTAATTAGTAAAAACGATAAAGCTAAATGGGAAGAAATCCCATCATTGGTGTAAAGTGATTGCAGAATAAAAGAAGTTACAATACAGTTGAACTCCGTTATAACGAAAGCAACGGGAA
The DNA here is from genome assembly GCA_963931845.1 of Maratus michaelseni. Classification (NCBI taxonomy): domain Eukaryota; kingdom Metazoa; phylum Arthropoda; class Arachnida; order Araneae; family Salticidae; genus Maratus; species Maratus michaelseni. The sequence goes on from OZ007595.1 coordinate 125,573,480, forward strand.
CACAGCATTTTTACTCCTTATAACAGAGTTCTCGTAGTAACTAAGTTTGATGTTTCGCCTAACGAAACATTAGAAAATAAGCAATAGTTAAGTTATATTATTTAATAAATACGAAATGGTTATTCTAATAAGAGCTGTATTACATTTCTAAATTAGCAAATGTGAAATTAAATTAACAATGGTAACTTCACATCTACTTTAATAATATTTCAGCTCTGAAATCATTAAATAGGAAATAATTATATGAAAGGACGATGATTAAAAAAAAAAAAACATATCATTTATTTATTAAATAGGTTTAAAAGAGGTGTTCTGTTTTACTACTAAATAATTTATTGATAAAAGGTGTTAAATAAAACAGTAAAAAAGCTTTATATACAAACTGTCTACATGTTTCGGTTTCACCGAAGCCATTTTTAAGGCAAATGATAATATTCTACAGATGCACGATTGCGTAAGGATTTAAAACGCCATCATTCACGTTTTTTCATTTTCTCTCTCTAATTACTCACGCTATTTTATTTTATTTTTATTTGTTATTTATTTCGATACTCGTAACCATATAGTAACTTACCAAAATAGCATTATATTTTTCTGATTTGTAGGGGGTGGGGTATCTAAAACAATTGCAGGGGAGGAAGCTAAAAAAATTAATGACGCTTACAATAATATATTTTTTAAAAAACATGCATATATTAATGATTTTAAGACAAAGTATCTTTTTAAAATGGATTTTCTTTAAAAAAAAAAAAAAAAAAAAAAAAAAAAAAAAAAAAAAGGGCATGTAACCGAAAACATTTTGAGGCCGCCAAGAGAAACCTCAAAGGGCGGCACTTTGGATCGCCTGGTATAAAAAATATACATAAATTAATAATTTTTTCTTAGGAAAAATGGAGGAAGGGGGGACTGAAAATGTTTTTTTTTTATGAGCTTTCAAAATTTTTGCTCACTATTTCCGAATTTCTCTCTTTACAACCCAGTTTCTGCAATGTATTTTTATATTGGACCGACCGTCTCCTGTCTGTCCAATCATTAAGGCGGTTCTCAAATAATCGGCTGAACAATGCGAAACTTTCTGACGCAATTCCTGACTGATTTTTAAACGCAATGGCCAATTGGCAGGCCTGACTCATTGAAGCGATTTGGAATCGAAATTAATTTTCCAATCTTTGATAAATAAATTCCTTATCGAGTTATAAGCGATTCGTGTCACGTGACAGCACGTTTTTCTTCTTTCTAGCGCTGAAGCATCGGGAATTCGGTTCAAAATGCCACTTTTGAAAGTGTTTTCTGAAAGATCTTCTGCCTTTACCAAAAAATGGAAAATGTGTTTCGATTACAAAGTTTCTGAATAACAATTCCTGCCCATTTGATACATTTCTGAACAAAATAATAATAATAATAAATGTGTCTAAAAGTAGCCCCTTTGGATTTCAGAACAGCCTTAAAACAGAATTCTCGTTAATAAACTGAGGTCGCTATAAACGCGTTCGACTGTATTAGACGTAAATAAATATAATATGTTATTTTTGCAAAAGTATGAAAATAAAATATGTAATAGCGATTTGAAGTAATAACAACATTTTAATGAGCATTCGATTGAAATATGTTTATTTTTAATGCCTAAATGTTTTACGAAGGTAACATTTAAATTTCACTGTAAGAAAAATACTTCACTGACAGCGTTTTGTCTAAAAACCACTGATGCATAAAGACAACATTTATTTAAAATAAGATAAGGTTAATCGGGGAAAAAAATCACATGATTGATGATGAATGCTGAAGAATAAAATAAGTGATTGTATAAGAGAAATAGTTAAACTTCATTGAAAAATTCTTCTAATTCCTGATTCTATAATGTTTCAGGATGTTTTGCATTCGGTTATCAAATGTTATTCGAGCAAAATTCTGCAAGATTTTTTTTACTTTTCTCGAATTCGAATTTTGTTTACTTTTTACATTTTTCAAATAATACCTTAAGTTTTAACACCCGACCCGACTTCACGGTTCAGATCGCGTCGGGTTGACACTTGTTATTTTTTTTCATTGGGGGTCCTGTTGTCTCTTTTTCGGATTGATCCGATTTCTCAAGCGTAGAATATTTTTTCAGATAAATAAACTATCTATCTATCTACAGTGGAACTTCCATTTAACGAAGTCTCATCGTTACACTTAAAAACTTCGTTATGAAGAAAATTCGTTAAACAGAAATTAACTTAAATTCATGAAATTTTTTCTTGAGAAATGACAAACAGGTATTGGATTCAGAAGCATTTGATTCAGTTTTAATTATGAAGCCGCCTTTTACAAAACAATTGTGTACGGTCGATGAAATCACGTTACATTCCCAAGCTTTGGCCCAAGCTTTCATCAGCTCTGATACACAGAATCTCAAACTAATGTTTTCACTACATCGGCTTTTTTCTGTCTTTTTCGATAATGCACTTCAAGATTTTTTTATTATTCCTTAGACTAATGATTGAAGTTAAGCTGTATTGGCAGGAATAAAAATAACTTTGATGTTCTTCGATTTGTATTTTGAAGCACGTTCTTTTGGATGTACAAAGCAATTGGCTATCAGCAATGGAAGGTCAGAATGGTACCTGTCTGACTCTAATAGATATTTTTTGTTTCAATGTATCTGACGCCATTACGACACCTTATCTTCTATATCATTGAAGGTAAAAAGAGGATTTTGACTTCCCCCATCTCTCAGCGCTGGAGTCTCGGAGTGGGAGAATAGCGAAAACAAGTGTTTTTCTTAGTGTGAAAAAAAATTGTTTTATTTAACACCAAGCAGAATGGAAATTATTTAAATGTGTTCATTTTCATACAATCGAATCCGCTGAAATAAATTTGCATATCCTTCGAACAGCAATCGCTTAATTTGAATTCTGTACACGTACAAAAATTGAATAAACTTCGTTATATAGAATATATTTTTCGTAATGTGGAGATTAATTTACATGCTAATGGTGTTCAAAGTCAAAGTTCTGCAGAAAATTTCGTTAAGTAGAAAACTTCGTTAAATAGGGACTTCGTTAAAGGGAAGTTTCACTGTATATTATAAAGGACAAACGTGTCCGTGCGTAACGTTGACGTCATTTTGCGAATGGCAACACTTGACGATGAAATTTCGGTTTTGCGATTTTTGCTACTGCAATTTTTTTAATTTCTAAACATCGCACATTTTAAATTTTTACACCGTTTAAAATGGAAAAAATCTACTTTCAAATGCAATTTGTTTGAAAACTGCATCTTAATTGATTGATTTATTGTAGCTGTTAAATTAAATTTCAAGCATGATTTTTTTTTTTTAATCTATCTTTATCGCTTGCAGATGATTACAAAATATTAATCCTTTTGCACAACATAAAAAGTTCAACATTTGTTTCCAGCTAATATTCAATACTAAAATTAAAAATTCATTAAGCAATAAATAAAATAGTATAAATAAAACACAAATTTAGAAGACATGTAATCGAAATAAGCGTTTAAAACCGCTGAAATTATCAGAATAATAATTTTAAAAAACTACTGTAGTTAACAAAATTTTTAGCGATTTCTTCGTCTATTAACTTCTGGCACGATGTCAGTACGAAATTACTTTTAATAAATTTTAAAATGTTATTTGAATATATAACTGACATACTTCATATAAAAATGCTCTTTGTTGTTGTTACGGGGCAATCTAACAAATATTATAAAATGTAAAAAATCTATTAGTTTTCAATAAATAAAAATAAAAATGGTTTTCACATATATTCTCTATCCCGGGAATCCCGGGTTGTATGCCCTAGTATATTTGTAAGTTAATGAGTATTATTTGAGTATAATGAGTATTATAATGTATGTGCATGTGTGTGAGTTGAACAGAATAGCAAAGCAACCAAATGATGCTTTCGATTGAGCTCCTATTTGGCAAATGTGTGACATTCCACTGCCACAAGAATTGCATTTTCGAACAAATCGGACAATGGGTTTTGTATACAAACCCTTTTGTGACTAGAGAAAACCGATAAGCATTTCTTTTCTTTCTTTCTTTTTTTTTTTTTACTTAAAAAAAGAGAAAAACTCAAATATTCAATTAAATATTAATAGAATAAAGGGGGCGAAAATAAATGCTTATCTACCCATCTGCTTTCTGAAAATAAATGTTTACTTATTATTAGAAAACTTTCTAATTTGCGAAAGCACAAATAAAAGGAGATCAGTTAAGCTAGACAATTGGCAAAGTATTTTTTATAATATGCACCATTCAAATATTAAAAATAAATAGATAATAAATAAATAAAATAAATATGTCTAGATTTTGGAAAATTTAATCAAGAGCAACAGAAAGTTAACGACGCTATTCTACTAAAGAAAAAAAAAAAATAATGCCCACTTCGAATATTTTCTTTACATAAAGGTTTTTAATTAAAATACTCTAAACGGCTACCCGGTATTTTTCCGTTTATCTTTTATTTTAAATATCGCAAATTAATCAAATTTTAATACGAGTGAATAAAATGTTCGATTTTTTGGTCGATATAAAGGTACATCGACTCCCAAATGAAGAGAAATTTCCTGTTATCGCAACCGGTAACAAGCTTGAAAAATTAAAAAAAATAAAAAAAAGAAAAAAAAAAAAAGAAAAAAAGAAAGAAAAATAAAAATAAAGGTGAGGCACGGGTAAAAAAATTTGAATTGTTCAGAAAGTTAGAAGAAACCAATATTAATGATGATGATAATAATAATAATAATGATAACCAAAATAAAATAAAAACTACGGATGCTTGTGTTAAAATTTGTAGGTCAGAATATGAAAATGATTTAAATAACAAAATCGCTCAAAAAAGAAAAGAAAAATCAATTTAGCTTAACTTGATATTAATTTTATGTTCAACATAGAATGAAAATCTGTCTCTTCGTTGGCAGATTTTAGATTAGCTCCAAAGTGCTCTTATGTTTAATCTGCTTTATATTATTTTTAACCTGCTCTGGTCAATCAATTGCGAACTGTGTTAACACTTCTACATTATTTTACACTGTTATTACTACACTATTTTACACTGAAAAAAAAATTGAAAATGGATATTTAACAGCGCCCAAAATGGATACACAATGGTAACCAAAACAGACATGACCCAATTTGGGCACATACCTAAGAATCTTTCGGCCCAAATTGGGTTTTATTTTTTTTCTGTGTACGAGTGAAATATCGATTACAAAATTCCAGCATCTCGCATAAGGATTGATCGAATACCGAATAGTCGATTCGGTATTCGGTGATTCGGCATGTAAACCAAATATTCGAATACTTTTAAGTATTCGGTCGAATTTTCCAAATAATTTATTTGTGAAAAATAATAGGTAAAGTATTACTAGTTGTAAAAAATACATCATGACCAATGCTCATTTGATGCTATTTTAATATGCTTCAGTTATAAGTGATCATTTATAAAAAAAGATACATTATTAAACTTTGACTATGTGTAATCAAAATTTAACATGGGTAAATTAAGGTGTAAAAATAAGAGTTTTTCGGCATTATCTGGTTGTGCAATTGTGTGTGTTTTTTTTCTGTTCATAAATCTGTCTGAATTAAATTATTAAAAATTTAATTAAACTTTATTACAAAAGCTAATATATGCAAAAATATTTGTTAAAAATGTTTCAGTATTTGGTTACCGAATATTCGGTATACATCTTGACCGAATATTCCGTATTCGGTATTCGGCGAAATTCCTGCTTCGGTTAAAATCCCTAATCTTACATACAAAAAATCAAGTTAAGTTAAATAGAAGAATATAAAAGAAAAAAAGAAGAAAAGAAAGAAAGAAAGAAAAGAAAGAAAACTGAAGAAAGAAAACTTTTCTTAAAAGAAAGAAAGAAAGAAAGAAAACTATTTTTGATACTCGTCCAAGAACGGACTACAAATTTCTGAAAGATTCCGCAGTGAAAGCAATAGTACTTTGTCGCTAAAAAGGAAAAGACAAAAGAAATCAAATTAAAGAGAAAAAAAATCAATTCAACATAATTTTTTTAATATAGTATTATATATAAAAGTTTCTGTCTAGCCAATTTCATGTTCGTAGGTCAAAAGGTTTGTAACGCCTCGCCGCACACACACACACAAATGGCTTATTTTATCACAACAGATTAATTTTTATTTCTATTTATTTTTTCGAGAGGAGAGCCCTCGAGGCATTTTGCAGATCCACTACTGTTTCAACTGATTCAGTTAGCTCAGTAATGAATCAAAAATCTTTCGTTCCGTGTTTACTTTTTGTTATTCAATTAACCTCAAAAACCTGAAATAGATTTTTTTACTTCGTATTTTTATTTTTATTTATTTTTTTACTTTTCCTTTCTTTTATTTTCTTTACTTTTTTTTTAAACTTTTTTTGTTTACTTTCTTTTCTTTTCTTTTTTTTTTTTTTTTTTACTTTATTATTTTCAGTGCAAATTTTTTTTTCCAGAATTCCCTGCAACGAAGTTATAATACTCAAGATGTTTCTTGTACTACGAAAAAATTATCTTATTAGCTCAAAAGAAATGTTTTACGCAAATATGTGTGTTTATAGTTAAATTAAAGTAAAATTCATGTATCCGAAATTTATCAGCAAAACTATTTTACCTTCATATCAATCGTATATTCATCGAGTTTCAACGATTTGATACACACATACATGCACAATGTATTTTTATCTATATATGTACCGCGGCATTGTTACGGAGCACGTTGCATAAAAATTCACACACCCACACAAGGGGAGGAGGGCTTACATTATTATTACTATAGATATAATTTTATTTATTGTTCGAGATAAACATAAGTCCTGCAGCCATATGCAGTCATATGTCAGTTACTGTTTCAACAGTGGCGCAGTCGGGAAAATGTACTTTATTAAGGAGATTTTACAACGGTTTTTAGTTGTTTTTATGTCGTTGTATATATAAATGTACTAAGTTTTTTCATACTAAGTTTTGTCATAAGTTTTTTAAAGTTTTTTCATTCTCCTTAAAACTAAAAATTGCGATAAATATTTTAAAATTTGAGATATGAAAGGATATATATTCCCCACCACCCCACCCCTTAGTTTTAGACCCCAAAACATTGTATTTATCATTATTACGACATAGATCGCTTGCAATTCTGAACTTATAGTGTCTATTAAATCCAAATATATATATATATATATATATATTCAGGAATTCAAAAAGTTAAGTTTATTTTTTTCTTCTTATGATTCAAGATTTTCATGGACAGGATTAGAAATTGTTATCTGAGAGACGTTTTATCTGCTTCAAAAGAGTAAAAACTTATACAGTTAACAAAATTTATGTAAATTAGAAATTTTCCAATATAAAGTTTTGGACCCTCTTCGAAAATAAATGTTGGCTACGTCACTGTGTTTCAATTGAATCCGTCAGTTTGTTAATGAATCAAAAATTTTCCATCGTATGTTTATGCTTTGTTATTTGATTTATTTAACCTCATGAACTTGAAATGGAATAGTTTATTTTATTCTTCATTTAATTTTTACGAATGTTTTCAGAAATAGATGCAACGAAATTAAGTTATACCAGAGAATTGCTTTTTCTTGGAAATATATCTTAGAAACTTATGCCGTCCAAGAAACAAATATTTTGCGTAATAAATATACACGTGCGTAAAGGAAAGAGATTAGATAAAGTCAACTTCACCAGTAAAACTGATGACTAAACTCCCAAGCATCATAGATCTACTATTTCAAACGAAAACAGATTGTTAGTGCATCAAAAATATTTAATTTAATGTTTGCTTTTATTATTTTATTTAGTTAACTTCAAGAACTTATCATAGAATCTTTATTGCATTCTTCAGTTATTTTTGGTGATTTATTTTTTCAGGAATCCTTCCAATAAAGTCTAGTAATAAACAAGATTTTTTTTTTGGTTTTGTTTTGTTCTTATCTCGAAAAACATCTTAGAAACATGCAATCTAGGGGGGGGGGGAACCCCCGCAAATTTACCTGTGCATAAAAAAGGAGGAAATAATATCAGTTGTCTTGCAGCAGCAAAACTTAATTTCTATGATAAATAAATAAATAAATAAATAAATAAAATTTAATAAATTAAATAAAATAAAAATTATCGGACTCGGAAGGTTTATTACTAATTTTCGCCATTTGATTTGTTACTTTTATTTATTATTTTGTAACAAAAAAGTATTTTCTCCTAAAATTTAACCAGTGGCTGAGAGGTTCTGCTCTCAAAGCTGGTAGACGGGAGGTGCTGGGTTCAAACCCCCTGTCGCGCGCGTCGACCCAACCGTTCGGAGTTTTCCGTGGTTTTCTTCGAACCTTGCCGTAAATACGGATTAGGATCCCTTAGAAAGACCCCCCACGGAGAGCACTCCCCCTAGGGCCTATATCCCTCGTGTAGATAATCGGGCGTCATAAAATCAACCAACCAACCAACCTTTAAAAAAATCGAACTGGAAAGGTTTTTAACCTCAAGAACATGAAATAGAATCTTTTATTTATTTTATTCTTTAGAGTATTTTTTTTTTTCTGAATTACGTGTAACGAAGTTAGGTCATACTAAAGGATTTTTTATGTTGGAAAAACATTATCTTAGAAACTTATTCTCTCTAAGGAAACAAATATTTTACGCAAATATACATGAGCGCAAAAAAGGGGGTGGGACAATAAGATCAGTTAACTTGCAGCAGTAAAACTGATGACTAAACTCCGCGCACAGGGATCGTACTAATGACTCTTCAAAAACGTGAAGTGGGGTCGATTAGTGGGGGAGACATGATTTTTATGAGAATAAAATCGCGCAATGTCAGCAGTGTATTAATCATTGACGTAGAAAAGGACCCAGGGGTATTTATTAATGATATTTAGAATAATCGATAAGTCAGTAATCAGCAATAACTTTTGACAGATTTGAAAGGGAGTGGGAAAAGTTTTTAGTGGTTACTTTTTTTTAAAAGACGATTTAACTGCTAATCGTGTATTTCCGCATTTCTAATAACTGATATCGGGTAAGTAAAATTGAAATCTATATAATAATTTAGAATTGAAAAGAATAAATAATAAAAATATGAGGATATAACAGATTTAGATAAAAATATAAAGGTATCCAATAAAAAATTATTATTGGAAGGAATATTTCCTAAATTTGACGGAACAAAAATATATACGCAATGGAACTAAGTTAAATATTGTTTTTTAGAAAAGAACTAAATTATTTCAACGATTTCACAACTAAGAAAAATGTCTTTGGTAAGTGTCTACAGAATTTTTTTACTTTTGAGCATGGTTAAAGCCAAATCTATTATTCAGTCATCAGTACATTGATCTATCTATATTACAATGTTAAAAAAAAAAAAAAAAAAAAAAAAGTTGATTATTTTACGATTTTTTTTTTTCTCCGATGAAATAATGTTTTGAATGTGTCAGAAATTAGCGAATATGGATTTATGAATAACCTCCACAGATAATAGCACTAAGAGGCTAGTTAATTTGTAGTTTTCGCTAAGGCTTTAATTTTTTTTTTTTTACTCTCTAAAAAGAATTCTTGCACTTTGACAGTACAGTTTCTGTATTTTTACGGATTTTTTTCTTTTTGCTGAGTAATAATAAAAATAAATCCCACAACGTTAAAGAAAACGAAAATTTAGTATTACCTGTCAAAGATATTCTCAAATCCACACTTTTTGACACATACACGAAATCATTTTCATTAGAAACATTTTCTTCGTAAAAAATACGGAAATTGTACTGGCAAAAAAAAAAAACATCCTTGACAGATAATAGTGCTAAAAGTCTAGCTTATTTGTAGTTTTCGCTAAGGATTTGGTATTTTTACATTTTTACACTCTAAAATGAATTTCCGTATTTTGCTAGAGAACCATTTCCGTAGTCTTAGGATTTTTCGTTTGTGGTGTATTAATAAAAATAAATCCCACAACTTTAGAGAAAATAACAATTTAGCATTATCTGTCAAAGATATTCTCCAATCCATGATTTTCGACACATTCACAAATTCATTTCTATCGGAAATTTTTTTCCGTAAAAATACGAAAATTGTACTGTCTAAAGAATATCGTTGACACATATAATCTTGCTAAAAGGCTAGCTATAATTTATAGTTTTCGCTAAGGTTTTGGGATTTTTATATTTTTACACTCTAAAATGAATTTTTGTTTTTTGCTAGAACAATTTCCGCATTTTTACTTTTTTTTTTTTTTTTTTTTTTTTTTTTTTTCAGAGTAATGATAAAAATAAATTCTACAGCCTTAGAGAAAATGAAAGCTTAGCATTATCTGTCAAAGACATATTTAAATCCATACTTTTTGACACATTCACGAAATCACTTACATCGGGGGGGGGGGGGGGGGGAATCCGTTAAATTACGGAAATTCTACTGGTAATAAGCTGTTTTTAAATACAGTACTGCCGATTAAACGTATAGTACTGACGACATTGGTAAAACAGCTGTTTTACTAATACGTAAATACGTACTTAAATCTCATCAAAAATTAACGGAGACTTTTCACATGCATATCAAATGTGTACACATGTGTTTTTGTTAAAAATAAATGTACAACGTGAAATAGCACGAATTAAAAATATGTAAATTGGTAAACAGCTGTTTCGGAGCCCCTAAAGTTCCATCATAAGTGCCAATTCAAAAGATTAAAACCGATTTAAAATCCTAAGCCATGTCAATTGAAAGATGAAATTTCATCTTGGCGCGTGCGAAAGACGCAAGCGAATTGACATGGCTTAGGATTTTAAATCGGTTTTAATCTTTTGAATTGGCACTGATGATGGAGCTTTAGGGTCTTCGAAACAGCTGTTTGCCAATTTATATTTTTTTAATTTGTGCTATTTCACGTTGTACATTTATTTTTAATATAACGGCACAAAGTTTAATCTACCTTTTAGATGTGTGTTTGTGTTTGCACGGTCTTCACAAGTTAAGAAAGAAAAAAGATAATTTACTTCTTCTGCATTAGGTCATTCTCTCAATGATTCATTTTTTAATAAAAACAATTAAAAAAAAAGTTTTTTTCCCCCTTTAAATCACAATTTCCATCTTCAGTAGTTAGAGTGCACGTTAGCGATTGTTTCGTCTGGGAGCTTCTGCTTTTCCTACAAGGTCGTCTGACTGTATGAACAAATGCCACATTCGCAAATAAAAAGTGCTTTTTATTTGTAAAAATGACAGGAAATATTTTGTGAGTTAGAAAGTACTCTTTACGTTCCAACCAGCCCACTAGTTATAAATTTTATTTTGAGCATGACCAGGGTGTGAAAAAAACATTAAAAAAAATCAAAATAATCCGATTTTGTTTTATTAAAATCAGATTTTTTTTTATCGGATTTTTATTTTTATTTTCTATGTTATTACATGATACTGACTGACAGCCAAGAGTGGAATATTATACTTCATCTATTCTTGTAAAATTCTTGCTAAAATTATGTGTACTTTTTTTTAATGATATTTAAAATAAATCTGTCATAATAAGGACAGATAATGGAACATAGTTATTTTTTGAGTTGGCGGGAGTTTAAAAATTAACGGAGACTTTTAACATGCATATTAAATGTGTACACATGTGTGTTTGTGTTTGTATGTGTTTCACAAGTTAAGAAAGAAAAATATAATTTATTTCTTCTGCATTAGGTTATTCTCTCAATGATTCATTTTTTTAATAAAAACAATTTTTAAAAAAAAGTTTTTCCCCCCTTTAAATCACAATTTCCATCTTCAGTAGTTAGAGTGCACGTTAACGATTGTTTCGTCTGGGAGCTTCTGCTTTTCCTACAAGGTCGTCTGACTGTATGAACAAATGCCACATTCGCAAATAAAAAGTGCTTTTTATTCGCAAAAATGACAGGGAATATTTTGTGAGTTAGAAAGTGCTCTTTACGTTCCAACCAACCCACTGGTTATAAATTTTATTTTGAGCATGATCAGGGTGTGAAAAAAAATATAAAAGAAATCGAAACAGTCCGATTTTGTTTTATTAAAATCAGATTTTTTTTTTATCGGATTTTTATTTTTATTTTTATTTTATGTTATTACATGATACTGAATGACAACCAAGAATGGAATATTATACTTCATCTATTCTTGTAAAATTCTTGCTAAAATTATGTGTACTTTCTTAAAAAATGTTATTTAAAATGAATCTGTCATAATGAAGACAAATAATGGAACATAATTATTTTTTGAGTTGGCGGGAGTAGTTTGGTAATACATAGATCATTTTAAAGTAAACTAAGACAATATTCTGATGAAAAGTATTTACTAGAAAAATTAGTTTGGGAAAACAGGAAATTATTTTCAGTTTCAAAAGCAATTTTCTCAATTTTACTCACACATAAAAAGTTCTTCTTTCAGATTTTTCGGATATATTTTTTTTAATATATATATACATATATAACTCAAATAGTATAAATAAAATTTACTTTTTCTGCCAGCTGGTATCTAAAGGTAACACATTTTGTGTATACAAGAAACTATAAGTTTTCTTTTTTTTTTTTTTTTTTTCCCATTTTGAGACAAGAGTCTTTCTAAATTTACCTGTATACCTTAACTTTTGTTTTAAAAAATTTCCAATCAATATATATGTAACAAAATCAATTACAAAAAAAAATATTATCTATTTGTCACCAGAAGAAATAACATTTTTGTTCACGAGAAAAACATTCAAATTTTTTTCATAAATTGATCAGCTATAAACACCTGTAGATTCATAGATATTTTATCGAGATGTTTTAATAAATTTATAATCAACATATGTGTAATAAAATCAATTGCAAAAGAAATATTATCTATTTGTTACAGAAGAATTAACACATTTTTGTTCACGAGACATTCAATTTTTTTTCAAAAATTGATCAGCTATAAACATCTGTAGACTCATAGTATTTTATCAAGATGTTTTAATAAATTTATAATCAATATATATGTAATAAAATCAATTACATGAGAAATATTATGTATTTGCTACCAAAATAATTACTTTTTTTTTTTTTTTTCAATTTTTACATTGAAAATTCTTTCAAAAATTGATCAACTGTAAACATCTGTAGACTCATAGCCTTCTTCATTATCTTTATTCTGTTTTTCTGTGTTTTTATAGATTGTGACAGACACAAACATGGATAAAACAGTTGCGAGATTAAAAATAAATAAAAATATTAATTTATCAAGCAAATTATAACGATGTCATATTATATAGTACTTAAGTGATGCATATAATGGTAATAATTGCATTCGTAATAAGGCCATATAAAGGCCAAATACATTTTGGACCACTTTAGCTCAGGAAATGCCATCAGAGATATCTTTTCTACAACCGTTATCTCTTTAGTTAGTGCTTGCTCTCAAGAAGAAGAAGAAAAATACATACAGATACTTATAATTGGGAAATTAAAAAAGAGGCATTCTTAGGCACTTGGGTTATTCTCTCTTTTTGTTTATTTGATTTAAATAGCATGTGAGTTGTTTAAATATTATTATATTCTAAATCAAGGCAAAACTTCAGCTTCCAAAAGAATAAAATATCAATATTGATTTAAATCAATGATTTAAAAAATTCAGAGTGATTTAAATTGTGATTTTTATCAACCTGGTTTAAATCGGCGTACTCTGAGCATGATACTGAACAAAATAATGGAATCTTTCCAATTGTTTAATACAGTCATTTTAAACAGTAAAAGGAAAAAAAAAGAGAGTGAGAGAGAGATAAAAGATTTTGATAATTGGAAAGCATGGAGCATTTTAAAGTTTGAATTCTTTGTACAGAACACCAATTTGAAGAACTTCCTGCATGAATAACAAAAATAATTTTTACAGTCCACCGTCTCCCTTTCGCTTTTCGCGACGCGCATACGTGACGTGAAATATAAGATGATCAGAATCCTTGATTATTCCTAGCAGTAAATTTGAATAGTAAGTTTTGCGTTAATTAATCACAAAATATCTGCAATTAAATTGGGCAAAACAAAAAATCTGTTTGGGAATACTGATGATATAAAAGATTAAAAATTCTGTAAAGGACGTTCGTCGCGAAGGGCTTAAATGAATATTAAAACAAACCTACTTTTTGGCGTTTGCTTTTTAAGAAATTACATATATTAAAGACGATCTTATAAAGAAATACAAAAGAAAGAAAAACAGAGCTCTAATTATACCCGTATTTTATTTTCAGCTTTTTAAAGTCAGATTCTTATTTCTAAGCACTTTGGACGTGACGTAGAGTGTTCAGAATTCTTAATTATTCTTACCGGTAATTTTGAACAGAAGATTTCGCTTTATTTAATCACACGATTTCTGCAATTCAGTTGGGTAAAAATTTCTGTTTCAAAATTCTGGTGGCAAAAGATTAAATATTTTGTATAGGACAAGCGTCGTAAATGGATTATTAATAATTTACGTACTTTTACAAAAATGCAAAGTTTACGACGTGAGAAAGTAAAATGTACTTTTTTTTAATTCAATGTTGTAGAAATTTGGAAATACGATGCAGTTGGGCAAACATTTCTGTTTCAAAATTCTGGTGGCAAAAGATTAAATATTCTGTAAAGGACAAGCGTCGTAAATAGATTAATAATAATTTACATACTTTCACAAAAATGTAAAGTTTACGCCGTGAGAAAGTGAAATGTACTTTTTTTAAATTCAATGTTCTAGAAATTTGGAAATACGATTTCTTACAAAGTACAAAATGAAAAGATTTTGGATATTGTTGTTATTCGTTTGATAATTTTTATCATTTTCTGTTTTTAAAGATAAATCACTTTAATATGAAAACAGTTTGATTAATTTTAGCCACACAAGTCAAAATACAGGATGTTCCATAGCTCCTTTCTCATTTCAAAAGTTCATAAAAAAATTAAATTGTGTCGAAGTGCGGTTTGCCCCATAAGCTTGTCAAAGAATCTTTGTGTGTGTGTGGAAACAAACAAAAAAATAGTTCAAAGACCCATAAAAAAGTTTAGATTTCAAAAATTAATATAAAAAAAAATAATAAATTGCCATATCAGAGTGCGGTTAACACTTTACTTACAAAAAAAATGTGAGCTTTCGTGGTGAAAGGAAATAAGTTGTTTAAAGTGTACCACCGTAAGTTCGTCCATATATTAAAAGCTCATTAAAAAAAAAAAAAAAAAAAAAAAAAAATTGTTTGCATCACAACATTTGGTAAATAGATGGAATTTTTGTAACAAGAAACAAAAACTTATGGTGTTTTATGGTATAAATCTCAAAATCAAAAACTCATAAAAAATTAAATAGTTTGTACCATAAGCCTTGACAAATGGTCGGAATTTTTGTAGCAAAAAAATCCGGTACTTTGACAAGTTTTATGGTGCAAATCGCAAAATCAAAAACTCATTAAAAAAATAAAAATCTCATTAAAAAATGTAAATAAAAAAACCCATTAAAAATCATGATAATAAACTCTACAAAAATCAAAATTTAAAAAAAAATACCCATTTAAAAAATCAAAAACTCATAAAAAATCAAAATCTCAATTAAATTGTTTGCATAACAAGACTTAACAAATGGTCGAAATTTTTTATGCAAAAAATCCGTCCCTTGACAAATCTTCTTGTGCAAACTGTACTCTAAATACGACAATTTGTTATTTTTTAACTTAACTTTTGAAATATGAATGCATGGACTTCTGAGACACCATGTATATTGCTTTATCAATGTAACTATACTTATGTTTTCCAGTATCCGGCCTTGAAGCCAATGACTTAAAAGATTGCTCCTTAAAAAAAAAAAAAAAAAAAAAAAAAGACTCAATATTCACATTGCTTTTTTCACAGTCTGGTACACAGACAACTTCAGCCTCTGAAACATTTTAGCTTTCACATGGGCTATCGATCTCAGCAAACATCGCGCAATGCTTGAAGTGTCATGCATAAGATAAGTAATCTAGAGATTACGATGTCACCGAAGTCATATGCTTGCGGTTACGGGGTTACATCTAGTCATTAATTTCGAAAAATCGATTTTTTATTTTAGAGGCTTTATCGACTGAAGTGGTACTACTTTATGGTGTTGGATAAATAAAAAAATAAGTAATGTACTGTAATTATAACACAAAACTTTAAGCTCGTTATCCTTAAATCAAAATTATCTTTAAATATTGTTTTATAAAATAAAAATACAGACAAAAAAAATTATTTGTTTAATGAATTTTTTTTTTCTAATTCTTTTATTTTGGAAGAACAGATCAAATTGACTAGATTTTAGCGATTTGGTCTTATTTTATATTTGTTTTTTTAATAGTTTGTTTTTGAATTAACCTACATTGTTCCATATATATATAAAATTGTAAAAATTTGCCTTTACAGACAAATGACACAGCAAACAAATATAAAATACTTACTAAAACTTCATTTTTTTTTTTTAACAAATTGCCCACACATAATTTGCAATTACTGAGCAATATATTGCTCAGTAACATAATTTTTTAATTAGCAGAACATAATTTTTTAATTAACAGAAAAAAAACATAGCAACCAAAATTTCGGTTTTTAGAAAATGAAATAAAACCAGATTATTTAAAAATTGCACCAGAATTTTTCTTTTCTCCTTAAATTAATTAATAGACACATACATCCAAGAAACATTCCATTTAAACTATTTTTCTGGTTCAAATTATGTTTATTTGACTTTGAAAAAAACGAAAAGTTTGCAGCTATGGGAAAATTCTGTTTTATCATAACATATTTCAGACGCTATCATATTATAAACTTAAATAAGTGGAACCGTGCGAACTTTTCGCAATGCAATCTTTGAGATTTACCGATGGGATTTTTCATTAATGTTTAATTAACTGCGATTTTTAATCAAACACCGCATTTTAACTAAATGCCAGTATTGCTGTGTCAAAAACCTTTCGTCTGATACTCCATTCATCGTTATGTGCATTTAGCATAGGCATAGAAAAAAAAGGACACCAGAAATAATACATATGATTTTGTATATATTTTAGCAAAATTTCTATATTTAAAATAAAGTTGAATGGATTGAGGGTCATAGGCGTAGCGTGATTGGAAATTTTTGGGGGGGGGGGGGCACAAATGTTTATTAAACACTCACTCACGCACGCACACATATCCATATATATACAGTGGTATCTTAGTTAAAAACGGCAAATTTACCACATTGGGTAAAAAAAATTCCGATCTTCTAGCCCAATATAATAAATTTTGTCTTCGTTTCAAAAAAGTTTATTAAAAAGTTTCTCTTTCTTAAACATTCGGAAATTGTAGAGAATTTTTTGAAGTTTTCGCGAAATGTTTATCGGATTTTTAGAGTTTTTTCGCGTTTTGCAACATTTTCTTAACATTTGTGTTAGGAATTAAGTTTTGATATTATAACAATATATAGTAAATTTTGTTCTTTGCCTTTATTTAAATTTTCGCGAAATTTGTATGTGATTTTTAGCGTTTTTTAGCTTTCCGCGGCGATTTTTTAAACATTCGTACGAGAAATCTGGTTTCAATTTTTCAGCAGATGTAGTACATTTTCTATTCTGCTATTTTAAAATTTTTTGCAAATTTATTATGCGATATTTCGTGTTTCGTGGCGATTTTTTTTCACATTTGTAAACTGTATCCAACTTCAATCTTTTAGTCCAATATAGCAAATTTTGTGATCTGCGATTTTTAGATTTTTCACGAATTTTCTATGTGATTTTAAGCGTTCTTTAGCGTTCCACAACGATTTTCTTAAACATTCGTAAATAGATCTGGTCTCAATCCTACAGCCCGATATAGTAAATTTTGTCCTCAGCGATTTTGAAATTTTTCGCAGTATTTTTATGCGATTTTTAGTGTTTTTCTGCGGCAATTTTTTAACATTTGTGATACGAATCTGGTTTTAACCTTTTAACCCATTATAGTAAAATTTGTCCTTTTAACCCATTATAGTAAAATTTGTCCTTTTAACACATTATAGTAAAATTTTGCCGTTTTTTCGCGTTCCGCTGCGTTTTTTAAACATTCGTAAAATAAATCCAGTTGTAATCTTTCAGTCCATTATACTAAATTTTGTACGCTGCGATTTTTGAATTTTTCATGCAACTTTTGGCCTTTTTTTTCCCCTTGCGCTTTGTTTCAGTTCTGAACATCTGTAACAGGAAGCCGGCTACAATCTTTTAGCCCAATATAGTAAATCTTGGACTCTTTTCAATAACGTTTATTCGGAATTCGTATAGCGACTTTTGAAAATTTCTCGAATTTGTTATGCGGTTTTTAGCGTTTTTTCACGCTTCGAGGCAATTTTTTGACATTCGTAAAATGAATCCAGCTACAATCTTTTAACTCAATGTAATAAATTTTGTTGTCTGCAATTTGTAATTTTTCGTGATTTTTCCCCCCACTTTTTACGAGTTTAGCAGTGATTTTTTGACATTCGTAAAAAGTTTTTTAACGCAATAAAATAAATTTCGTTTCTTGCGATTTTTAAGTTGTTCGCGATTATTTTTTGCAATTTTTACGTTTTTACAAATTTTGCGACGATTTTTCTAGCATTGGTAAAGTAAATCTGGTTTTAATCTTTGAACAAAATATAGTAAATTTTGTCTTCTGCGATTTTTTAATTTTTAGTGGATTTTTTTAGAGACATTTTTTTTCACGTTTCGTGGAGATATTTTCACATTCGTAAAAAAAAGTGGTTTCAATCTTTTATATGTTCTTTTATATTTCTTTAATCTGATATAGTAATTTTTTTTTTCTCTTTTCAATAAAGTTTATTCGGTATCCATACAATGATTTTAATTTTCCATGTGATTGTAACGGTTTTTTTTTTGTTTTTTTTTTCGAGTTTTGCAGCAATTTTTTAACATTTGTTACAGGAGTCGAGTTTCAACCTTTTAGCCCAAAATAGTAAATTTTGTCCCCTGCGATATATATATTTAATAATAATAATAAAAAAATGAGAGAGAGAGAGATAAATTTGTAGCGTTTTTTCACAAGGAATTCCGGTTTCAATATTTCAGCCCAAATACAGTAAATTTTGTCCTCTGAGATTTTTAAATTTCTCGCGATTTAAATTGCATAAAAAATTTTATGCGATTTTCTGCAGTTTTTCGCAGTTAGCGGCAATTTTTTAACACGTGTAAAATGAATTCGTTTACAATCTTTTTTTAGACCAATATAGTAAATTTTGTCCTCTGCGAGTTTTGAATTGTTCATGAATTTTTTAGTGTTTTTTTGCCTTTTGTGACAAATGTTTTACATTTTTTTTCCGAAACGGAAAGAACCAACTCACTGTTAAATTTTGCTCTGCTGTGATTAAATTAAAGTTGGAAGCATACAAAATCGTCGTAACGTGAGAGAACTACGAAGCTCAAAATATTAAACTAATCTGGATCGAAATAAAAAATCACAAAAATTCAAGGTTAGTTTTATTCGAGACCAGAGCAGACGTAGCCTGTACGGGTGTGCACTGTTGACGGCAGTTGAGCCTAGAGTTCTGCACGGTTCGGGTTGTACCCGACACGAACCCGCAAATTTCATTTGAAGACAACCCGCAACCTGACCCGAACCCGTCAAAAAAATTTCCTTGACCCGCAACCCGACCCGAACCCGCAAAAATAATTTTTGGCGACCCGCAAACTTACCCGCAACCGACTTATTTAAATCCACACCCGACCCGAACCCGAAATACTTCAACCCACAATGAAAGGACAATAAATCATATTTTAATGCTTATTATGAAATGTAATGTACAATTATATCTTTAACACCAATTTTATATTTTATGTAGAAAAATGAACACTTCTATATTCTTTAATATTCAAATATAGTGAAACCTCTGAATAGCAGACACCTCGAGATCGTTGAATAGAATCCTGCATTGGGTCGGGTTGTTTTTATTTTATTTATTTATTTGTTTATTTTATTTATTTATTTATTTATTTATTTATTTATTTATTTATTTATTTTTGTGGAGGGGGGGGGGGGGGTCAGGATGATCCTAATTTTCTTTTTGCGTGTCCGGTTCACCCTAGAAAAAGTCCTCCGGGTCATATATAAATTTTTTGCAAGTCGGATTGTTGGGATTTTCACAAAAGATTTCAACAGTTATGTTTTAGATGGAAAGAAATACGTATTTGAATATGAATGAGTACATACATATTCAATTTACTGCATGAGAAAAAAAATGTATATAAGAAATGTAATCATAGACTTTTCTTTCTTTACGGTGCAAGAACCATTTTTTCTTTTCTCAGAATATGAACCACATTAAAAACATTTCATTTATGATACACACAAAAACACATGTATCGTATTTGTGATAGTTTATGCACACATACACCATACACCTGCTACATGTGCTTAGATTTAGAGATGCCCACTATTCCAAGGTATAAGCGTACAAATATATAAGTGTCAGGAATTGAAAAAGTGTTCGTTAAATAGAGGTTTCCGCTTTTCGGGAGTGTCCATTATGTAGGCCTTATTGTATATATGAAATAATAAAAAATAAACCTTTTTAAAATTCAAAATTAAAAGTAAAGGTTTAAAATTTAATGTGCCCAAAATTTATCTCTAATTTTTAAATACTGTACTTAAGTCTAAATAGCCCCTGTTATTGGTTTCCTTAGCTTCACATTTATCACTCTCGTCCTTCCAAAGCCTATGTTCTTTAAAAGTGAAACTGCTGATTTTGGGCTTCTTGCAGTCGTTTGTGGTTTTGATGCAAATAGGTTTGCAGAACTTGGTGTCCTCAAAGAACAAAGTCATCATGCTAAAGCTAAATAACCAATAAGATGGTTTTTACCCTCCCATGTCTCAGTGGCGCAATATATATTTAATGTAAATAAATATTGGATATTATTTTGAAAAAGCGGGTCAACCCGAACCCGACCCGAGCCCGAAAAAATGAATGTCAACCCGACCCGAACACGAAACGCAACGAAAAAATAGAGCGCCAACCCGACCCGACCCGAACCGCGGGCCGGGTGCGGGTAAACTGACCCGATGCAGGACTCCAGTTGGGCCCCACTACCAGGTTCATTTAATTCGAGGTTCTCTTGGGAAAAAAAAAACGACAAAGGAAATGAAGAAAGCTCCGCTGGTTCATTTTATTGAAGTTAATATTTTTGTAACAAATATAATAAATAAAAGACATTTATCGAATTTTTAAGACATTTCAAATAAGTATTAATCATCAATTTTAAGAAGTACTAATCCTATAAGGTATGTGCGCCTGGAAAATTGCATGGAGGATTGCATCTTGGATAGTAACGGTATTTCTGGAACGAATTACCATCGTTTACCAAGGTACGGTTGTATATTAGCGTAAAACATCTCACATCTCATTCAAGAAGGTTCACACTTTGAAAAAAACAAAATCACAATCATTGCATCTCAAAAATACGAAGGTATAGTAGAAGATTAAGTGCCGTCAATAAAATAAATAAGAAAGAGGAACGTATTGAATTATGCACAAGACATATTTTGGCTGTACTGCCAATTTTTGAAGGAAAATGTCCTGATTTTCATTAACGTACAAGTCAATTCTGAAAAAAATTGTCATCCCATTTTTCCCAGCTTAGTTTTGAACCGGCAATTTTTGGTACCAAACTCATTACTTCAAAGACAAAGATCTGTGCTATCTACTGATCCGATATTTGAGTAAGTAAAAAAAAAAGAAAAAAGAAGAAATATAAAATTTAAATAAAAGTAGTTTTTTCATTTCCATTTTTGGGCGAATACAAGACAAGTCTTAAATGACTGTATCACATTTTAGAAATTAATCTTCAGGAAATTGGGGGGGCACGTGCCCCCTCGTGCCCCCCCCCCCCGAGGCTACGCCTATGTTGAGGGTATATATGAAAGAAAACTTGTCTTTGAAACCATAAACAAATTTAGGTTCAGTTTTAAAAATTCTATAGTTTTAAAAATTCATGCGAAAATATTAAATTACTCTAAACGCATCTTCCGCGCAATTAAAAAAAAAAAAGAAAACAAAAAAAAAAAGTACATTTTTACGTAAATCACTTTTTTTTTTTTTTTTTTTTTTTATCGTTGTTTACAGAAAATATTTGATATACTTTTAGTCATAATTTTTATTTATTTATTTATTTATTTATTTTAATGCTTAGAAAAATATATTTTGCATACATTTTCATAAAATCGAATTATTGGAAGGTTTTAGCAGTCCTATGCTAATATTTTTAGATTATCACATTATTATTTTTGGCACAGAAGAAATTCGTTTAAACATTTTTAAAGGCAGAAAGGATGTTAAATGTAAACAACGGAAAACGTATATAGTGAAAAAATATAAAAGCAGGGAAGTTGGATGTATAAGCATACTTTGTCGCATACAGAATATAAATCTAACTTAAAAGATATATAAAATACCCTAATTTCAATAAGGAATTTAGGAGGATGTATATTTTGTTGAAAATTTTTACACTGAAAAAAAAAAAAACTGTTGATTTTACTTGTACGCAGCTGTGGTACCAGTATTATACCGTAAAATCAACATTTTTTATTTTTTTTTCAGTGTAGGGGGTTGACTTAAATTTTACGGTATCTTTAATTGCAAAAGTTTTTTTTTTCTTTCATGTTTTATAGGTTTTTTTTTTTTTTTTTTCAGATTTATTCGATAAAAACTTTCTTCGGAAATTATCATTTACAGTCTAATTATTATACTCCAAGATAATTTTTTACATCAATGGTAAAAAATTTATTCATGACACGGAAAACATTCACCATTAATTAAAAATAATTGTTAAGCGCAACCTTTCAGCTACAAAACTTAATTATTAGTTTCACTTTTCAGTTTCCATTAATGTAAATGCATTATATATAAACCTAGACCTAAAGGTTTTAGATTATATGAAAAATATTTTAAAATGGAGAAGAATATATAATATAATATATTAAAATATAGAATATCATCGCATTCAAAACTACAATCTATTCACAACAAATAAAATTTACATAACATATTTTACAAAATAATACGTCTAGGTTTGTATCTAATGTATTTATATTAATGAAAACACAAAACTTGAACTAAAATTTTATATTTTTGCGCGTAACAATTGTATTGAAATTATTATTTTTATAATAAACGATGAATATTTTTCGTGTCACAAATACAATTTTTATTACAAAAAAAATTATCTACATTAAACAAACAAATCGATTTAATGTAAAAGCAGAATAGTTTAATGTAGAATGAGCATAAGTCCGAGACTGTTTATACTCGCAATTTACCAGAAGTACATAAAAAAAAAATCTCGTAATATACATTTGATGAACCCCAAATACCATCCTATCATTGGAAAAGTAGTCATAAAGACAACATAAGAGAACCATTGTTTTATTTAAGAATTAAAACGAATTCCCGGAATCCACTGAATTTATTTTTGATTATTTATTCATGGAAGATTTAAATTTTTCTTAAGGCTCAAAATTTAGTAATTCGATTTCTTGAGGTTTGTTTGCCTTAGCAATAATTTGGATCGTTTAAATATGACAAAAAGCTTATAAAAATGTGGAATTTTTTTAATAAAATCTTGTATACCTTTTTCCGTTAATTAAAGATGCACGATTAAAAAAAATAGATATATTTTTGAGAAAAATTAGAAATGAATTCAGAAAATCTTAGAAATGGATAATTTAAGAAAACTAACTGCAAATAAAAGCGTTAATTAACCAGTTAATCTTTCCTTTTTTTCTCACATATTTTCTGTAAGATGCTTTAAGGTTTTCTCCAAGTACTTTAAGGTTAGGAAAACATACTAGAGCATCCACCTGCACCAACATCTCTTTAAAAAATTTTTAAATCATAAAATGTAACAGAAAAATATCATGAAATCAATATAAATAATAGTGATCGGCTCAAAAGATTATATCCAAAAATGTCGAAGCTCTTCCTATAGAAAATTACAATAAATGGATAATTTGAGGCAAAAGTTTTTTTTTTTTTTTTTTTTTTTTTTACCGCATGACTTTCTGGACTGTTAAACTAAATAATTAAAATATCCTCTATGAAATATTTTACTGAATTCTTTATCAATTTTCATCCCAGTGTACCATCGCATCCCAAAGATGAGGAAGATAAAGCTAGGGGTCAGTGCATCCCTTGGATAAGGAGGATGAAGAAAAGGTCAGAGGGGGGTGCCTTAAGGGGTTCGGAGTACACAAGAGAAGTACTAGTGATGGGCATAACGATTATTTTGACTATTCGAATGAATCATTCGGGCATGTGCAGAAGCATATCTGTCAAACTTCAAATTTTTTTTTATTCAATTACTACCAGAAATTTTGAAAAAAAAAAAGTTTCTGCAGAAACTTTTTTTTTTTTTTTTAATTTCTGGTAGTAATTGAATAAAAAAAAAAAAAAAAAAAAAAATGAAGTTTGACAGATATGCTTCTGCACATGCCCGAATGATTCATTCGAATAATCAAAATAATCGTTATGCCCATCACTAAGAAGTACAGTACAAGAATTTCCAAGTACGGTACCTGCTGCCATCTGTCCTCGAGCGAAAGCTGTGCGTCGTAATACCCGGTTTCGTGGACGGACTTCAGTTCGCTAAATATGCTGTCGCTCGGGTAGATATCCATAATAGCGCGGGATCGGTAAGTTAGTCCAACATCGTGCACCGGCCGACCAAGAGCAAAACACACTAAAGCACAACTTACAAGACCGAGTAACCGACTGAAAACTGGGAAAACTGACTGAAGCCGGTGCAACGAGCCGTTGGACGCGCCGCCGCTCTCGAACGGAGGGTTGCCGCCGGATGTAAAGAATGCGCGCCAAGCTTGGCAAGATAGGAGTTGCAACGACTGTGAAAGAGCGCGGTTTGGCTTAGTTCCAATCACGCAAAATTTTGAAAAATGTTCAGTATCAAATTAATATAAACATTAGAGAGGAAAAAATACAGTAGTTCCCGATATCCCTTTGAAAGGCGATGGTATATTATTTATACCATTTAATTTTAATCAAAATAATAATAATAATAAAAAAAAATGCATTCTTTCTTTCTTTCTTTTTTTTTTTTTTTTTTTTCAGATCAAATTGTATGTCAATTCTGGTGAGTTTTCAGTATTGTAGAAATATAATTACTTGCCCTTGAAAGAGATATATCGGGCATACAGGGATACGTGAAAAAGAAAAAAAAACATATCATACGTGGTAAATTATTTATGACACTTAATTTTAATTCCAAACTGCCAACTCGCACTCCGGAATTTTTAATAAAATTTTCCTTTTATAATTGATTTATAATAATTTTTATAAATAATATAAATTAAATTTTTTTATTATTTATATATATATTTATTTATTTATTTATTTACAAATGAATAGTTTTAAAGCAATAAAAATTATTAAAAAGTCAAAATTAAAAATTTCTATCTTTTTATTAATGAATTAATTTATTTGAGTATTCATTTAATTTTCTGCCTTAAACGATTTTTTGTTTGATAGCAACGCATTTAACACATTTAATGAGCGGAATTTTAAATGCACAAGACAATAAATGTATAGTAACTCGGAAATAAAATTATCCACTTTTTATCATAAATAAAACTATCATTAATAATAATAATAATATCACTAATAATAATATCATTAATAATATCATTAATAATAAAATTTTTCAAAACTTTTCAGTTAGCCCAAATGTCGCTTATTAGCCCAGTTTTATTTTTTTTTTAATCTTTGGTTAGAAATCTGTTTGGGCCATTTTTTTTTTCTTTTTTCTTTTACATTGGATTTGGGCAAGCCAGGACTTTTTTATTTTGGGGCCCTTATCAACCTCGCATTATTTTTACCTGAAAATAATAGTGATAGTGTACAATTTTTGAATGGTATCGTTGGAAATTTATTTTGAATTCATATTTTATATAAAGAAATAATTTAATAAATCTACTTTTTCGTTATAGAGGTTCAAATTTATAATTTTTTAAACTGTGTTTTTTTCCCCATTGTAAACTGCAATATATATATATTATTCAAATGTATATTATATATATATTATTTAAATATATTATATATATATTATTTAAATATAACATTTACTAATCTTAAAATGTTTTTATTCCATATTTCATAGTTTTCGGACATAACAAAATATTGCACTTTACATTTTTTGAATAACTATATATAAAATATTTTTTAAAAATAAATATAATTCTAGGATAATGTTGATTAAGAAATATCATCGACTTTTTTAGAAATTCAGTTAGGCTTGATTTCATTAATTTTTGCCCGGGCCAAGACATGAACTAAAAAATAATAATAATAAGTCAGTGCAGGGCGAGCCCGGTACAAACATTTACACTGCTAAAAAAAACAAAAAAAAACAGATATTTTTATTATATTATTATTATTTAGGAAAATATAATATAATCACGAACGAAAATATCTAATAACCTCTTCCCAGTTACCACGATTACGAAAAGCGTTCTTTATCTTTTGAAGACGTCAGAAACTAATATATTTTCGAGATTTAAAAAAGCATTTATAAAAACAAAGTTTCTTTTGCTGCCATTGATTTTTGGAAATGTTTTCGAGTAATTTTTATAGCCTATTAATCAGTTTTCTCAACCCGAAATACATGTTTTTCGTATGCTATCAATTCTCCAGTAAACAACTTCATGTTCAACTGATTGATAGCAGATATTGAAAATTGACAGCATCCCGAAAATCGATAATCCAGTTTGAGAAAAATGATTAATATACTATAAAAACTACTTGGAAACGTTTCCGACTATCAGTGGCAGCGAAATAAAATTTTGTTTTTAGAAATGCATTTTTAACCCCTTCGCGACGAGCGTCCTTTACGGAATTTTTAATCTTTTACCACCGGTTTTTTAAAACAGAAATTTTCGCCTAATTGAATCGCAGAAATGCTACCATTAAATTAAGCAAAGCTTACACTAAAAAATAACTGGTGGGAATAATCGGGGATTCTGAGCATCTTATGCGTCACGTATACGTGTCGCTCGTTCCCAAGGGGTTAAATCTTGAAAAATGTTTATGTCGTAATCATTGGCAACTCGGAAGAGATTTAGCAGCCCAAGGGAGACTGTCAAAACCAAGAAAATGATAGGGCATAATGTCAACCCAATAATGTCCCCCGGTATGCAGGGGCTCGCATATTCCAGCCCACTGTCGAGGTCCTCAAGCTTAAAAATGACAGCAACCCCGGACGCTTATTTGCAAAATTAGAAGAATGTGTTATATACTAGAATCAGAAGACCCGGGCCACCATAAGCGCAAGCAATGGGAGGCCAGATAGGAAAATAATGGAGAAGGGAAAATAAATAAATATAATCCGCCACAAACACGAGCAAGATACGGGCGTGAGTAACAACAAACATTAAGATTAAAATGGAGAAATCCCAAAACGCAGGGTGAGAAAATATATCTAAAAATGAGCATTTGAGCAGAATGAAATAAATCAGAAGCGTCCTAAAATTAACTATAAGAGAATAAATTTTATAAATAGACTTTAGAAATAAATCTGAAGAAAAGCATAAGGAACCTACTCTGAGCATAGAAGGCTTTCAATACTGGTGAACACCGGTTGGATGATCTAAAACATTAGTTACATAAATAGATTATCTATTATTATTATACTCTTGTTGGCATCGTTCTTCTGTATGAAATGATTTTGGAAGAAAATATTTCAGCGAATTGAAGTAGTAGATATACCATGGATTGTTACGTCACTGTTAAAATTTTGGCTGGTTTTTGAAGTTGGTATAGGATTAGATGCTAACGTTGCTTCCGCACTTGAGAGAACTATAGCTTCCCCATTTTCTGTGGCTGCTACTTCTAATGATGACTTTCTTCCCAGAGTAATTTTTTGAAAAATATTAGCCATTTCATTTATTTGAACACAGTATCATTCATTGTAAATCATCAACATTTACAAGTGTAGCGACTCGAAGACACTTATGATATTTTAAAGAAACTGCATCATCTGTATTAGTTGTTGTTATTTTTGAAGACTTAGATATACAGAAGGAAGATTCTCCTGTAAAAGCCATTGATTCAGTTGTTGAATTTGAATAGCCCAAAGACGAACACTCTGATGATTAGGCTGAGGTAAAGAGACACCTTATTAAATCATTCGAAGAGTCTGATATATCTGACAAATAGTCAGGTAAGACCCATAGCTAAGGAGTTGTTCGCTCTCTTCCATGGATTGCATATTTAAAGTTTGCAGAAGATTTAACTGATTTAAATCTGATGTCGATGTGTGCAGTTGTTTTTTCTAGCATTAAATTGGAATTAGAAAACGATTTAATTTAGCTTTAGCTTAGTGAGAATCATTTTGAAAGCAAAATAAGTTTTTGAGAGGACATTTCTAAGAGGTTATAAAATCAACAGAGGAAATTCCCAAACCTGTCGGGAAATAGACCAATCAAATGAATGAGAATCCTCCATGAAAGAAAGATTAGTTAGAGGATAGGTAACTGACAAAAAATTTAAAAAAAAAAAAAAAAAAAAAAAAACATAAGCTGAGACTTTTAGAAATGGCTAAACGAAAAATCAAGAGCCAGAAATGAGAAGAAGATTGAGAAAAAAATTAAGGGGAGAAAGGGTGCAAAAACAAAAAGAGGGAGAAGGTGCAGACTAATCAACAAACGTGTGAAAAGAATTTTTAAAAGCAAATATACCGAAACTGGTTGTGATACATTAGATACTATAAGATTAAAGGCAGACATTTTCATGCTCAAACCGATCAGTCGACTCAAAAACCCAGAAGATGCTTAGTAATATGCCAGTTCCAGAATATTCGAGCCAGATTATCAAAAACACTCACCTTTACCCTCATAGTCTTGTTCGCCTTCACATTTACATGCTTACTCACCTTTCTATTTAGGGACGTCCACCTTCGCATTCATGAATATACCCACCTTCCTATTTAGGGACGCTCACCTTAGCATTCATGAATATACTCACCTTCACATTCATGAACCAACGCACCATCACATTCATGGTATACACACCTGCACTCACATATATTATTATCATTTAAGAAAGGGGCACCTTCATCTTCAAGTTTATTATAAAGAAGTTAATGTTGGAGGAAAGAGGCAGCTTCACATTCATGCACTAGAACTAGAGTCGGGGAGTGGGGAAACAGACAGAGAAGGTAGTAAACAGCTTATACTTTAAATGTTGGGGGAAATGGCATCTTCACATTTGTGCCCTAAATTGTGTTCGAGGGGGGGGGGGGGGGGGGAGGACAACATTAATAGAGAATAATTTAATAATTAAGTAGGGATAGAGGATTCCACACTCTAAAGAAAAGATGAGCATCTCCATTAATTAAAATATAAGTAAATAGATTTTCGTTCTTGGTTACATTATATTTTCTTAAATTAAGAAACACTTTTTTTTTTTTTTTTTTTTTTTTTTTTTTTTTCAGCGTAGCTTTTACACCGGGCCGGACCCAGGAATACAAATTTTGGCTCATGTAGACGTCTAAAGACTACTAAAGATAATAGTCTCTAATTTTCCAATCTTTAGTCGTCATTCTTTATCGTAAATAATAATAATAATAATAAGTAAACCTTTATCTAAATAAATAAACAAAGGTAATTTCATCAAAATATCACATAATTGGGGGAAAATAGTAACAATTACACAGCGAAGCAAATTGAAAAAAAAAAAATAAGAAGAAAACTGTTTTACGCAATGATATTAAATGAAAAAAAAAAAAAGTCATCTGAAAGAAAAAACAAAAACAACTTCAAATAATTATATCTTAGCTTGTTGCACTGATATTTACTTATTACACCCCAGTGTTTATATTTTAGCCACAATGGTTTACCCAGTGGGGTTTTTCTGTTAATCCTTTGCTGTTATCTATACTCACTTTAAATTGCTTTGTTATCACTATCACTCATTTTGATGCGGGGTAGACAATCATGTTCTAAATTTTATGAAGTGCCCCTGTAAATCTATAATAATAAGGAAAGACGTTTGTGTGTGAGTGTATCTATTGACTGTATTCTGAAGAGACCGCTGAACGCAGAACGACAAAATTTGTTAGGAAGGTACCTCTATGTATGTGGTTATGCATCTCGAAACCCGATTTTGGATTTTTTTGAATTTATTTTTATGCTATTTTTAACGCTTTTTCACGTTTTGCGTCGATTTTTCTCCATTAATAAAAGTAAGAAGGTTTTATTCTTTTAAACCAATATAGTAAATTTTGCCTGCTTTTTAATAATGTTTATTTCGAATCCGTACAGCGATTTTTGAATCTTTCTCGAAATTTTTATATGACTTTTAGATTTTTTTGCGTTTTGAGATGATTTTTTCCCATTAGTAAAAGGAATTCTGTTTTAAACCTTTTTCCTGATATAGTAAATTTGTACTCCTCGATTTTTGAATTTTTAGAGATACTATTGAAAGTTTTATTGGGATTTTTATCAATTTTTATCGATTTTTCGCGTTTTGCGCGAATTTTTGACATTTGTAAAAGAATTCCGCTCACAATGGCTTAGTTCACTATAGTAAATTTTGTCTCGTGCGAATTTTGAATTTTTAGAGATTTTGAATGCAATTTTTGGCATTTTCTCGCCTTTTGCGGAAATTTTTGACATTGGTGAAAGAGAATTCCGGTTATTAGTCCACTATAGTAAATTTTGTCTTCGTTTCAATAAACTTTATTCGAAATTCGTATAGCGATTTTTGAAATTTTTGCGACTTTTTTATGCCATTTTTAGAGATTTTTCGCGTTTTGCATTAGTAAAACTGAATTTGGTTTCAAACTTTTAACCTAATATAATAAATTTTATCTACCTCCATTTTTTTATTTTTCGCGATTCTACGGTGATTTTTTGACATTCGTGAAAGAATTCTTGTTATACTATTTTAGTCCATTTTAGTAAAATTTGTCCTCTGCAATTTTTGAATTTTTAGCGATGTTTAATCTTTTTTTTTTTTTTTGCGCTTTTTGAATACAGTACATTTAGTCTTCCGCGATTTTCAAAACGATTTTTATCGCTTTATCACGAATTTTGTCATCTGCGATTTTTGAAATTTTAGCAATATTTTTATGCGATTTTAAAAGTTTCTTCGTGTTTTGCAGCGATTTTTTGACATTCACAAATGTAATCCTGTTTTAACCTTTTAACCCAATAGAGTAAACTTTGTCCTCTGTGACTTTTGAAATAAATTTTCGTGACTTTTAGCATTTGCTTGCGATTCGGTGCAATTTTTCCACATTATTAAAAGGAATCCGGTTTCAATCTCCTAGCCCAAAATATAGTAAATTTTCATCTCTTTGCAATAAAGTTTATTCAAAATTCGTAAAGCGATTTTTAGAATTTTTTCGCGTTTCGTGTTATTTTTTGACGGGACTGGACAACGCCTAGCGGATCAGCTAGTAAAAGTAAATAAATAAATTTTAAAACTGTATGCGATACGACGACAATTTTAAAAACATAAAGTAGTACCTGTACACTTTAACAACATATTAGAACTTTCAGCGATTGGCCATTTTTTACGAAAGTTACAGCCTAAGAAAATCTAACAAAGTTAAGAAAATGGACAAGCAGACAAACATACCTCTTTTGGTTTCTGATAAACGTTATAATATAACCACTACAAAAACAGCTCTTTCCAACAACAAAAGAATTATCGAAATCGCAGCATTCGTTCAAAAGTTATGTGTGGCGATACATTAAAAGAAAAAAAATGGAATGACTCCACTCAGCTCTCTGAACACTGATGTACGAGTCCAAGGAAAAAAAAATAGAACGGAAAATTATGCTTCAAGCATAGATTATGAAAGACTTTCCAACACTTCCAGAATGACGTAAAAAAAAAAAAAAAAAAAAAAAAAAAATCGTTTAATAAGATGAAATATGATGTTTAAGTAAACAAATTGGAAAACGCATAATATATTTGAAAATTTAATTTCAGCAATTGACATCAATCTAGTCGTAAAAACATCCGAATTATTTTGTGCAGCCCTGTATATGATCAATAGATTTGAATATATGCTACATAATGTACTAAAATTTAGCTCAGTTAGGAAACGCACAGCAAAGTTTAAAAATTTCATTTCGATTTCGGTCAGTGAAAGATAATGTACTCGACATCTTTTGTGCAGCCCTGTATATCATCTATAGAATTTTATCATCTATAGAATTAATTAAATTTAAAAACGCGTACCACAACTGAAAGAGCACTTCCAACAATATATTTTTCATAGACAGTACTGTAATCGAATTATTTTGTGTGTCCCAGTAAATGAACGATGAATGTTTAGCACACTCTATAGTAAGCGCCTTTTAGTACACCTCAGTGATGTATATCAATTTCAATATGTTTGAAATAGTGTAACATAATTAAAATTCACCAAAAACGATTTTTTGAATGTAACGGATTTATTTCGAGTATTCCTGTAAACGAACTATAAATGCTAGGCTGACAGACAGGCAGTGAGACAGATGGCTGATACACAAAACGAATTCATAAGTTCTATCCAACTATGTTGGAAAGTGGTAAAAAGGAAATAAAACAGTTATGAATTTCTGACACAATAGAATCTGCTAAATTCGAACGCGGGACTTCCAGTTTTGAAACCGGAGACGTTACCTCTGCACATATAATGTTTGATTACATCGCAGAAGTATTTATCACGCATATACTCTGCCACATTTCCTTGATGATTTTTCCTATAGTGATCGTAAGTCGGTTTGAAAATGGTTTAAAAATAGATTAAATAACAAATTCGTCTGCCGATTTTTACGAAAATTTATACAGTTCTTGCGATAGTGGTTCATAATATATTCGCCAAACATTAGCTCAATGGAAAGTATCGTACAGAAATTACAGTGTTCACCATGCGCACACACGCACAGTCACAAATCATGATTTTAATACCTTTCTTACAGTAAGTGTTCGGAAAATTAAAAAAAAAAAAAAAATGTATAATCCCTTATTTTTAAAGTCAGTTAAAAATATAAGTAAATAAATAACAAAATTACCGTTAGCCTGTAATTCAGCTGAAAAGAAAAAAAAAAGGAAAAAGTTTTTTTTTTTTTTCAAAATTTATAGTGTTGTTACTCTAACCCTCTGAGCGTCTGAGAGCTTTCCTGCATTTTCATAAAAATGTTCATAAAACTAATGTTAATTTAAATTTTCTTTCCCTGTTTGTTTCTAAAATACACTTCATATCTCTTTACTTTTGACATATTTTTATATTAAATTCTGTTAAAAACATTTCTGCCTATACGGCCCATTTAAGCTGTTTTGGGGAAACGGAAAAATATGGGCAAAAATCTTAGAGGGTTTTTAAACATTCCCATAATGATCATTGTCGAAGAATTTTAGTAATTAGGAGATGTATATGTTATATATATATATGTATATAATATTGCTTCAATTCGTGCTTTTATTTTAGCTATAATGGAAGTAATACATGTAGTTCCAATTAAAGAAATAGCTACCTAAATATTTATCTTTGATGTGATTTAAAAATAGTTTTATTTTTAATTATTATATTATTTAATTTCTTAATGATAGCATCTCATTTTTATTATTGTCAGAAGTTATTATTAAATCTATCTTCTCAGCAATATCGCTCCGAGCTCCGACTAATCCCTTTGAGAAATTACTTTTTCACATGCGTTTTTCTCCCTTCCTGCTTCTTCTTTTTTTTTTTCTTTTTTTTTCCTTTCCTTTTCTTTCCTTTTCTTTTTTTTATTTGTTTATTCATTTATCTATTTATTTTTGTCATATCACAGTATAATAAACTAGTCGTTGGGGGCCACCGTAATACTTACCCATCATGTATATGTATAATGTAAAATATTAAAATAAAAATGTGTAAACTACTTATAAAATACATTGATATTCAAATAAAATCGTGGCTTGATGACGTCATAAAAAGGCTCGATTACTGAATTGCTTGAAAGAGGTTTTTCCTTATAACTCCAAAAATAATACTCCTATTAACTAGCGGTTTATTGCATCTGATTAAGCGTCGAATTTCCAATTAAAATATATATTTGAAGTGAAATTTGGATGAAATACAGGGTCATGAAAAATCGAAGAGTGTGGAAAATAGGATTACAAATATCTCGGCAACTCATTATCCGATCGACTTCATGTTTTATGCAAAATTTATGTTTTTTTATTGTCTTTTATATTCATTTCTTAAAATATACAATTTCGAAAATTTTTATATACCTTTCATCAGAACGAATATTTCGAGAGTCCGAAAAAAATTGTTCCGGTTAATCGAGGTTATTGAAATGAAATAGGCTTCTTCCCATTACTACATACTAAGTACATACCAAATGGCAAGTCTCTATCTCAATTTGTTCGGGAGATAGAGCGTTTACAGACACACACACAGACACACAGACACACAGACACACAGACGGACGGCAAATTTTTTTTCTAAAAATATGTTTTTCGGAATGTCCAGTGTCTGAAACGTGTAAATCCGTCAAACAAAAAATTTCGATTTTCAAAACGATTACAAGACTTACCCTATACTACGTATGATGGGTAAGTAAAATTACAGTTTTCGTCAAAATACATCAATGTTCAAATATAATTGAACGTGACAAAGCATTTAATTTTTTTCTTTCTTTCTTCTTCTTCTTCTTTTTTTTTTTTTTTTTTTTTTTTTTTTGTATCATAGAAATAACAGTCCTATACTTGAATGGCAATTATTCGCCAGGGATGACGATGAATGACCGTAGATAATATCCAACCCAACAATCATTTATCTGAATTGATTCTGTCTTGTTCCAACAGTAGATTCTCTGCTCCTACCAACCGAAGACATCGACAGACAATCGAATTATTAAAATTTGTATGTGGTATTTTGTAATTCTATCATTTAATTTGCTCATTTTCATCTTTTGAATTGATACCCTTATTTAATTACTTAATGATAGCATCTCATTTTCATTATTGTCAGAAGTTATTATTAAATCTATCTTCTCAGCAATATCGCTCAGACTAATCCCTTTGAGAAAAGTCCTAGTTTTAATTTTTCAACTTTGAAGCATTTTGTATTAAATGAGTAGCAGTTTCTTTTCTTGGGGGAATGACAATTAATCGTCCACGGTAAGTATAAACGACTGTAGATAGCACGTTAGCAGGCAACAATCGATTATATCGATAGATTAGATTTTATTCCAACAATCAATTTCCCAAAATTTGTAATTTGAAGTTTAATTTTTCAACTTTGAATTATTTTGTTATAAATAAATAGCAGTTCCTTGAAAGAATGATAATTATTCGCTCGGAATATAGATAGACAACAGTAGATAGTACTCAGATTCGACACAAGGGTGGCGCGGGCGGTGCCCCCGCATCAAGCACCGTCAGTTAGGATAGGTGTCATAGAAGTGTAAGTTCGATTGCGCGTTATCTCAAAAAATTGGTTTCTCAGAAAGTAAATAACTATTGAGACTTATCAACAATTGAGAAAGGAAAATGGAATTGTCCTACCTTTTCTTTCGACGATCAACATACTTGTATAATCCATGTTAAATCATGATATCCATTAGGGTTCGTTCACAATGTGCTGCAAATCCTTCGTAATTAGATTTCTATAAAAGAGCTTTTTTATGATATTAGTATTGACTCAAATAATAAGTCATTTTTTGTGTATAAGCAAAAGATATATATTATGTAATTTTACAGTTAGTTAAATTTAAATTTTAGATTCAATTTAGTAAGTTACAAAAATATATTCATATTTTAGAAATTACAAGAGCCATTCGCTCTTTTTAAATGTGTTGACCGGATTAGTTTTGTAGACAGATTAACTTAAATGTTTTTCAGTCCAAAAGAAAGATAGTGTTCTTGTTTTTTGTCCTTTAACTGTTTTTAGAGTCATGAGATTCTCTTTAATTGGAGTTTTCTAGCATATTTCACAAATAGACGAGCACACATCACAAACACATATAATACACCACTAATTAGCTGTGATTTCTTACTTTTGTTGCACCAATTATACAAGTTCTTTTAAATGATGTTTTCACTTGGTTCATTATTTGATGATATAAAATAAAATAGTCATTAAATGATTCACTATCCCTTTTAAGGATAAGTTGGGTACTGAATTTGAAGATAATTGGATATAATAGTCAACAAGATATTTATGTTCGCGGATCTGTTCATGAGATATTGCACTAAGCAGAAGAAAAAGCTTCTGCTGCATTTTCCTTTTTTTTTTTAATAGCTGTGTTTTCGAGTAGTTGCAGAGATCCTAATCTAATCCAATATGAGGAATTATTTCTAACAAGGTGCTCACAGGCTTCATCGGCGCCGACACTTATTACTACTGGTGGGTCGAAGAACACTTTCATGGTTTTTATGATTTTCTGCCAACCCGATAGAAATAGAGTTATGAACAAAATAACTGCTCTTATAAAGCCTTGCTGTTAATCACCAAGATCGAGGTGTCCACTGAAGTCTTCTTGATAAAACAACCACATAGAAGCAAGTCCCATTCGACACCATTGGGACACTTTGGAAAATGGATTGCAAGTTATGTCATTCCACATTAGTGTCTTTCACTGATTTATGAGAATTTCTAGCAAATGCTTGGCATGCCGTATCTTCAAACCAATTCTCCAGACTTTCTGAATCCATGTTTCCATGTTGCAATCCTTATCAAGTTCATAGAAGCAACAACTCGTTACTAATCAGGTTTTTCTTAATTCAGTAGCACTTCAGCGTATAGAAATTTTTCATCTGAAACAATGCTATGGACATTTTAATCAAAAATTTTGTTAACTCGAATCCGAACCACAAGATTGAAAAACTACTCGAAACGAACCCGAAACCGGCACAGTTGGATTTAATCCGATCCGAATCTTCATGCAGCAAAACATTTATCTGCAACCCGACCTGACCCGGTACAGGACTTTTATCTGCAGTGTGGTAGCTCATATTCACTATATTGTAATTAGGAAACTTTTCGGGAGACACAGAAAAAGAGCGATACATCCGAATGAGCGATATAAAGAGGCACGTCATATCGCGAGTCTATTGTATATTTAATTTCCTGCCGTTCTTTCAAATTTCCGTGCGAATAAATAACTAGAAATGAAATATAACACAATTTCGAATTAATAGGAACATTATCAACATCGTTCTCACTGCCCACTGGTCAGTCAAAAGTGTCGACAGCGCTGCAGTAGTCCCATCAACTGATTGATTTGCGCGTTGCGCTGTAATGAATTATGCATTATGAATTATGTAGAGATAGATTAGCGTGAGCGTTGTAGCAAATGGATTACAAAGATCAGTTCTATTCGTCCGTGCTTGATATAAACAATTTATTCAGACCATAGTGAAACTCCAGTTATCTGGACTTTTGAATATTCTGGATTTACGAGTTCTCGGCGCAGTCCAGACATGCATGTATCCGAGTAATTGGGGCAATCATCAAAGTAAATATATCCTATTTATATAAAATCCTAAAGAAATGATTGTATGAACGACTAATATATGAATTCGAATATATGAAATGAATACATGAATCGAATTAATGATATGCTTAAATTTGCGGTTTGTAGTATAATTTTGATAGACTGATAGAAGGACAAACGGGCAGGGAGACAGACAGACACACAGACGGGGAGAGACGATAGTGAGACAGATAGACGGATAAGAGACAGACAGAGGGGTAGAGAGACATGCAGACAGGTAGAGAGACATAAAGACGTGTAGGTGTAGAGAGCCAGATAGAGAAGATAATATTAATTGTAGATATATTGTAGATAATATTATAGATAATATTAGTTGTAGATAATATTAATATTATGGATATTTTTCTGTTTTCACCCCCCCCCCTTCTTTGGTTCGATTTTGCCCATTAACGAACTTGACCGAGAGTTTATGACACTTGATTTTATGTATCAGTTTGGAAGAGATTTTTGCAGAATTATTGAAGTTATCGTATCCATAAAAAAGTGACCTAGAGACGTGTAGGTGTAGAGAGCCAGATAGAGAAGATAATATTAATTGTAGGTATATTGTAGATAATAATATTTAAAGATAAATCTAGTAATTTCTCTAGTATCTAGTATCTAGTATCTAGTTCTCTAGTATTTCTCCAAATCTAGTAATAAATCTAGAAATTTTAGTAGATAAATCTGTCTAATCTTTAATAATAGATAGATAGATAGAGAGATAGATAAATAGATAGATAAATTTTGGAACTGGGGGGGGGGGTGGTTTTGGGTTCTGGGAGTCATGATCGGCGTAGATCTGCAAAAATTTTTCAAAAATTCCAACTTAGGGGAGAATGTAATAGGTAGTATTATTTCTTACGAAATCTACCTAAAAACGGTTGAGATATAGCTATATGAAATTCTATGGAATATGGATGCTACCTTTTCCTCCTAGTACAGGCTGGAAGGACTTTTTTTTAATAGTGCATAAGCGAAATAGATTGTATTCAACTTTCCATATATTGAAACATTTATACTATAACCAATGCATACCATTCATCTATTTCCTTCTTTAGCCAGATTGCCTTCTGACACGAATACATACTTATTTATTAAATCAGAATCAATGTTGTCAATTTATCAGATTTATTTTATTTAAAACAACTACAAGAATTTCCAAATAGTAATTTTTGTTTTATTTAATGATAATAATCTTTAATAATAATCTTTATTCGTGTATTAAATAAGCGAAAATTTACATTCCAAAATTCTGGTAGATATTAAATATAATAAACAGTTGGAATAAAATAAATCCGCTAAATTATCAACATCGATCTGAACCTTAAACGCTGTGAAGCGTTTAAAAGTTCCGGAAAATAAATCGCCATCATTATCATTTAGTATTCAAATTAGTTGAATTTTCATCACATAATATTTATTCAGACGTAGGTGAAATCGTACGTGCCTCATTCACAATGCATAATTCATTTCGCAGAAATCAATCAAAATTGATGTGTTCTATTGCAGCACAGTCGACTCAACGTTTCTCAACGGCTGGACACGAATACGATCTTGACGATACTCAGAACTAGGACTGGGCGATATATCGATACAATCTATAAAACCGATATAAAACACATATCGTGATACCGATATCAAAAAATCCTACCCAACGGTATATCGCAAATATCATGAAACTGACTAAAACCATGAAAACCACGATATTAAAAGCGCTTCCTCGTGTTCGAGTATTCAAGAATGCTAATTGTGTGAATTCCCCCAGCTTAAACCATGATATACCGTATTCATGAATACTAAAGGTGCAAATTCTCCCAGCTGAAAAGGTTTTTGAAAAGAGGAAAGGATGATTTTTTCGGTATTTATGCCTTATGCGACGAGCGATAAATATCGTATATTCTTGTTTACGGTTTTCGCCAGCGACCACTGACAGTAGATGATATATTGTTTTTATGGTATTGACGGTGCAAGCTTAAACTCTGAGCGCATGCGTTGAATTTCGCATATACTTTCATTCCATTATGATATTTAGATTTTGGCGGTGTGGATGAATATTTGCTCTTTGTTGCTGAATAGTGTGTGAATTAGGGTGATAAAGAAAGGAAGTATTTTACTTGTAACAATGGATTTAATGGGGCACATGAATAAAGAATAATTTAGACATGTTTTTATTTGTTCTTTATAATTATTATTTTATGAAAAAAATTATTAATTCCTTAGTAGTATTCATTAATATATATTTTAGGGCAAAAAAGGATTTTTAAAAATGCAGATATTTTTACTTCTATACCGCGAATTTTTTCTTTCCAGAATTTATTTTTTAAATCGCGTTCGCGTGATATATGTGAGTATTTGGTATTTGACAGTCTCTGTATATATGACCATTGGTCACTGCCTAAAAATGTTTGGTGGTAATTTTGCATTGAAATTTTTAAAACCATTAATCATTATTATATTTTAATTGAAAACGGTGGAAAGGAATATTATGCAAAGTCTTCAATTTAATAAAATAAAATATGTTGAAATGTTTCTTCCCTATTTTTATCCGATTTACACCCCGCCCCCACTTCTCCTCTTTTGCAAATGAGATATTAAAAAAAAGTTTACGCGATGGCGTGGCAAACAAGAAAAAAATAAGATATATTTATTTCTTCATAATTATAGGTTGTAAAATATTAATGTACTGTCGGATAAAAAACAATTGAACATGCTGATTATTCATTTTTTAATTATTTTACATCCATCCATTTTTAAGATTTTCTTCGTGCTTTTTTCCATTATCTTGAAACATGTGTTTGATGACTATTTAATACTCTAATCACTCTTGAATTCAGACATTTTTCTCTGGGAGGTATTTCGGAGGTACGGGATGGCGAGAGGGGCATTATCATGGGCATCGGCAAAGGAGGACAATTGCCCCTCCCTGAATTTTGAAATTTAAATCTGTTCTGAAATTTAAATCTTTAAATC
Source organism: Maratus michaelseni (assembly GCA_963931845.1). Lineage (NCBI taxonomy): Eukaryota > Metazoa > Arthropoda > Arachnida > Araneae > Salticidae > Maratus > Maratus michaelseni. The sequence goes on from OZ007595.1 coordinate 125,613,916, forward strand.
TGTAAATTTTTATGTTAAAAAAATATAATTTACTTATGCCCAAGTAGCATGATTAATTATGCACTAACAGAAGAGAGAACTATGAAATTTTGGCCTCGGGAGATCTGCCCCGCTGAAACTCCTATGGAGCAAAGTGTTTATTTTTTAAATTTTGAGTTTAAGTGTTGAAAAATTATCTCCTCTGACGAAAAAGAAATGTAACTATATATATATATATATACATATTTGTTAAATTTCTGTATTGCACTTTGAGGACTAGCAGAATAACTGTTTTAATATCTTATACCTCGCTGTGTTTCGTCGGCGTTCATGGCATTCATAGAAGAAGGACTTATTAGTATCTAATAATTCCTTCTTCTATGATGGCATTATAGCATTAAGAGTGTGTATGCTGGGGGGGGGGGGGTGCACTTTCGGGACATTAAATAACCGAAAATGTGGAAACTCTAGGGACTCAGTGTCACCCCTGAATTCATCACTGACTGTAATGCTAAAGTAAAACAAATTCAATTCTGTTTAAATATTTTACGTGATAGATAACGTTTCTCTGAAGTGTTTATTTCAGTTATTTGGTATTTTGAATACATCAGTACAGTAAATCGGTGATTGTTTTAATGTAATATATACTGTTAACTTTATTATATTATAAATTGAGTGTAACAGGGTGGGAAGCGAACCAATAATTACAACAAGCAAACCAAAAATATTTGTTTGAATTGTTTTAATAATCAGTCGCGTTACTTTGTTAGAGATTTCGCAAGAAGCTAAAATTTCATAAAACGCAAATTGGCAAATACTTTAAGTAAAACTTATTTTATATTATTTATGGAATTTTTTCATGCAAGTAACACTTTCTAAAAGATGTTACATATAGTAATTGTTCTCATAATGGAATATGGTGGAATTTAAAATTTCCATTTTTGGAGCCAGATGCGGTTTTACTAGCCCTGGTCGATCCCTTGAAGGCGAAATTTTTATTCATTGCCACGAATGATATCTTTTAAATACATCTAAGTTTTAACAAAATACTATTTCAAGTCAATTTAATTTTAGTGACTCAAGCGATCGCCCTAATTCGCTTTCGTCTAAAGCCAGCCATATTGTGGAAATACGAGTAAAACTGATTTTTTATTCTTTCTTTCTTCTTCTCAAAATATTCTGCATATTTATTCTGCATATTTAGTTTTAATATAACGGTATATCGTCATATCGCGATATTTAGCAGACGATATATCACGATATTGAAATTGAGATATCGCCTAGGCCTACTCAGAACTACACTGCGTTTCAAACTGATACGAACACACAGTTAGTAATTTTGTGATATCATGGTAGAAACCCATAAATAATTGTATCTGGGGACAAGTACGGTAGCCTTTCATAATACATAACTACAAATTGAAAATGAAATTTTAAATTTAATAAATTAGCTAAAAGAAATGGTCTTGAAAAATTGTATGAACACTAACCGAGATTACCATTAAACGGGCATCTAAACTGTACAGGAGTATCCAATGCCACTTCTAAAAGAAGAAACCAAAATATTCAAATTGGTTTAGTGTATAAAAATGCTTAGCAGGTTTTGAAATTTTCAAGAATTTTGAAATTTTACCCAAAAAGAATATGGGTCGTAAAAGCGCTTTAACCCTTTCAGGGGCAATGTCTTCTATGGCTGAAATGTTGAAATGATTGAATGACACCAGAATTTACGAACAAATTTATTTGAAAATAAGTAAAAGCTTTTCTTCACGTACATAATAAAAGGAATTTTTTATTCAAAAATTCTGGAAATAAGTAAAAGCTTTTCTTCGCGTACATAATAAAAGGAATTTTTTATTCCAAAATTCTGGAAATAAGTAAAAGCTTTTCTTCACGTACATAATAAAAGGAATTTTTCATTCCAAAATTCTGATGTCATTGAAGCATTTGGAGATTAAAATTAAGTGGTATAAAAATGTACCACCGCCCTTCAAGGGGATAAACGGGTTTGAGAAAGGAAATATTATGGCATTTAACGATCAAGGACTTTCAGAAAGAGCTATCGTAAAAATATTTTGAAAAGATCTCGAATTGTAATATTGAATATGTTTCTATTACAAGAGGATTATGGAACGAATAAATCTCCGGAACGTCCGCCAAAGCTGTTAAAAGTAATCATTATACAGAGACTGGGGAATAGGAAAACAACTTTAGGCGAATTGGCAAGAGATCCACTGATAATAGCGTCAAAAAGTACTTTGTCAAGAGTAGCCAGCTAAGACAACCCCATACTACTATACCACAGATAACTAAAAAGCGCCAGAAAAATCGCCTGGATTTGGCGAAGTATCACATATCCTGGAAGTTCGAATATGAAAGAGTAATATTTTCAGATGGAAAAAAAATCAATTTGGATGTTCCTGAAGGTTGGCCTTATTATAGGCACGATTTGCGCAAGGTATAAGAAATATTTTCAAAACTGTAGCAGGGTGGAGGCTCACACATAGTTTGGGCTGCATTTGGATTTGGTGATAAGTCAGCGTTGTGTTTTTCTCTGGCCGAATGTATTCATTAAGCTACCAAGACCTACGTGAAGATAACATTTTGCCTTTTGCTGAGACAATTGCTTGACCTTTCTGGGTGTTCCAGCAGGACAATGCATCCATCCACACAGCAAATAGCAGCTGGGGATGGGATCCTGAATAATGGTGTGCATGTGATGTGATTGCCAATCTGTTTCTTCTGATTTAAACCCAGTGGTAAACGCGTGGAGTCTGCTGGTTAGAGCAATTTATTCAAATGGAAAACCATATGCCGCAAATTTAGAATTAAAAATTGCTATCATCTCCAACTAGAAATAAATCAACCAAAATTCATTAACAGACTTGGTCCGCTCCATGCCTGATCGTGTTTATGCATTAATTAAACAATCTGGTGCATACACTGACTATTATGTTGTATTTTTGGCCAGTGTTCATATCATTATACAACACCTCAAAATGGAGAAATTCAATTTCTTTCATCTAAATATGATTGTTTCAATTACAGTTTACATAGCCATTTGTATTATTCCCGAGTCTTAAGTTCCTTTTATAGCATTCCCCCCCCCCCCTAAACATGTTTGAAAAACTGCGTGTTCATATAATTTTGAAACGCAATGTATTTAAACGTATCGAAGGCTCTTTATCATTAAGAAGGTTAATTAATAATATAGGGCTCCCTATTATACCATTAAATTAGACGCCCGATAGAATGAGGAGTTCATATTATATCTCCGTGGCCTGAGGTATAAGATCACCGAGTAGCCTACCTTTGATCTTATATATAATATATTTTAGGATATATATATAAGGGCTAATTTAGATACTGACGTTGTAGTAAACCAGTATTGGTTATAAATGATTATACTGCCACCCAGTATTGCGCCAATACTGCATTTATCGAAAACACTTGAAATGAAATATCAATATTAATTATAGAAGTATCGGTTTTATATTAAAAATTATTGTAATGCCCTGCCAATATTGCAGTAATAGTGGAGTATAATATTGGTTTAAACTGAAAATACTGACAATGAAATGTCAAAATATTTCTTACCAATTAATTTCAATATTGGCAAAAATGTAAACACCAAAGCATCTCAGTGTTGGGACAATATTTCTCGCCAATACTGTCAATATTAGCTATAATATAACCAAGATAGGCAATAGAAACAAATGCAGGGCAAATATTGTTTTCTTATTAAATATAATATTTCTTTCTTACACCCACACATCTTTCTGACACGAACACATTTTTAATCATTAAATGAGAACGGAACTTTCGAACTCTTTGATGGGCATTAAAAATTCTGGGGAATAAATCTCTCTCCTCGTCATCCCATATTCAAACTAATGGAATTTTCATCGCATAATAATCTGTTTACCCAGTACGTAGGCGAAATCGTACGTGACTCATTCACGATGCATAATCCATTTCGCGGAAATCAATCAAAATTGATAATGCGGCGGCACCGTCGACGCTTCTGAGCGGCTGGACACGAATGCGATCTCAACATACTCAGATCAGTTTCAAACACATCGAAGGTTCTGTATCATTAAGACGATCCGATACGATGCGATGAATTAATATTATAATAATATACTCCCTATTATAGTCTTTAATCCGAACTCTCAGAAACCGAGAAAAAAGTTCGAATTATCCGATACCAAAAAAGACAATAAAAAAAGTTTGCATCAAGCACAGATTATGAAACACTTTCGAATACTTTCAGAATACTTCGCTGGTTAATAAGGTAAATAAGATAATAAGTAAGGTATATAAGTAAACATTTTAGAAAACGCTTAACACATTTGAAAACAGATTTCGTCAATTACCGACTATAGAGTATATATATATATATATATATATATATATATATATATATATATATATATATATATATATATATACCTACTATATCTGGAATAGTACTCCAATTCTTTTGTGAAGCCCTGTATATGATCTATACATTTGTATGTGTTCTACATAGTAGGCTAAAATTTAGTTTAGTAAGAAAATGTATAATACAGTTGAAAGTTTACCTTCAGCAATTTCTACCAATAGATAGAAACGTACTTTAATTCTTTTGTACAGCCCTGTATATGATCTATACATTTGTGTGTGTTCTACATTGTATGCTGAAATTTAGTTTAGTAAAAAAATGTATAACACAGTTGAAAATTCACCTTTATCAATTTCTACCAATAGATGGAAACGTATTTTAATTCTTTTGTACAGTCCTGTATACACCTACGTATTTTTATACACGCCACATATATTGAGCTAAAATTTAATTCAGGCAAAAACACACTTATCCATAGGCGGTCATGTTTATGATTTTATTTATATTCTGCAAAATGTTTTGTATACTAAAAATACGTAGTTCAGCTTGAAAATGCATATAATTCACAATCTGCGCTCATACTCAATAATCTGTAAGAATTCTTTTGTGTAATCCTGTATATGAGCTATAGAATTTATACACGCTATGTAGTATTCAAAAATTTAGTTACACTTAAAAAAGCATTCCATAACTGAAAACGCACTTCCAGCAATTATCCCTAATAGACGGATACAGTACTGCATCTGAAATATTTTATGTGTCCCTGTAGATGAAAGATAAATTCTATTCACATCATATTCTACAGCAAGTATCTGATAGTAAACCTTAGCAATGTGTACCAATTTTATTATATATGAAATAGTGTAACATAATTATCGGGTTGTTCTGAAAGTTCATTTCGTTTGGGAAAACCAATAGGTACCGGAAAATTCTGCCCATCAATTATTAGACATTATGTGTCGGAATTAGTGTCTAATAATTAAATGATAGAATTTTCTTGTTCGAATCAACTTTTCCAAACGGAAAGAACTTTCCAAACAACCCAATAAAATACTCTGCAAACAGTTTCGTCCCCTTTGACCATTATGTAACCTAATTCTTTTCTGTGACCCTGTAAATGAATGATAAATGTTTTACATTCCATATTCAACGGAAAGCATGTTTTAGTGTATCATAGCAATTGATATCAATTTCATTATGTTTGAAATAGTGGAACATTATTAAAATACACCGCAAACGATTTTTCTCCATGAACCATAACAGAACGGAATTCTTTTGAGTTTTCCTGTAAACGTGTAAACGAACTTTAAGTGCTTACGCATACCATATTCTATAGTAAGCATCTGGTAGTGCACTTCTGTGATGTGTGTCAATTTCAATATGTTTGAAATAGTGTAACATCATTAAAATACACTGCAAAGGAAATTTTCTCTTTTTCAGAACAGAAATCAATTTGTCAAAAAGGGATTTTCTAAATGAATATTCGCTAGTGCTTCTGCAACCTATTTCTGTATTTCACAAGCAATTTTGAACTTTATATGTGATACAGGAACAAAGATAACAAATGAATAATTCGCCGAGGGTCATTTTTAAATACAACCTCATATGAGGCTAAAGTTAGACATATTAAATTACAAAAATTATAAAAATGACGATATTATAAAAATTATCTACATATTACAACTTAAAAATTAAATTATTAGAAGTATCATGTTTTTACATACCAGCCAAACATGTCTATTTTTAAAATTTTACAATTTTTTTACAATCAAATCAAATCAACTCTGGTGCTTTGGAAGAGTTCCGACGGTGGGTCGCTACCCCGGATGACCTCCATCGAAAGTGGAAAAAAACAAAGTTAAATTTTACTTAACAATGCACGACCAAGTAAAATATCAGAATTTGAAAACTCTGGTGGTGCACAAGCATTCCAGAGTTGAAAGAACACCGGAGCTTAAATATAACTTCAATGGTGTCGCAACGACTATCTAATAGGAATTAATTAATCATCACTCCGTTGACAAACCAACGTAAGGACGAGGCAGAAAGAGGAGATTTTTTTTTTATGATATATGGGTTATCAAGAAAATTAGTTCCGCTGCCTAATTACGAAAATACGAAATGTAGCGGAGCTAAATATTTTATTGAATCCTGAAGTACATACTTTTGACTATGTTTCAACATAATTGCCACGCCTGTTGAAACATTCATTTTATTGAAATATCATAGCTTGTATCTCCATATCAAAGAGCAATGTGCCACTTTACACGATACCCAAGTGCAAGTGGTAACAGATTGTGCAACAGTATCGGCAACTTGAAATCTTTGGCCAGCAAGAAATGCTCCTCACTCAGGTGCAAAATGATTCATCGCTTCCATAACATGGATCGAGTGTCATCAGAGATGAGAAATCGATGCCCACTGCGCTCGTCATCAAGCAGACTGTTCAACCCTTAGATAAAATATCACACCAGAGTTCGTACCATTGAGTCACACATGATTTGCATACTAAACACTCTTTACAAGTTTTATGTTGGATTTCAACTGCTGGCACATTCAGTGTATTCAAAAACTACATGAATGAGCACGCTTCGCATGCGGCGTGCGTTTCGATTTTCATGAACATTACCACAAACTCTTACCAAGCGTTTGCAGTGTTATCTTCTGTTACACTCGCGTTTCTGATTAAGTAATCTCCATTTTCAATTTATCCTGCAGTCGAGACGCATTGGCAAGGTTCCTGGCCTAAGCCTCAATGTCTCTGATAGTTTTGAAAAAATAAAATATAAAAAATAATTCTTCACAAGTTATTTAGAAAATATATAGTTATTTTTTAAAAAAATAGACAAAAAATAATTTACTGTTTCAATCGTCCTTTTTTGAAAAATGCAAGCAGAAATTTATTTTTGACCGTCAAATTTATATATTTTTTTATTGTTAAATTTCTGTATTGCTTCTTATGTTGATATCTTTAAAATAATGCCTTGCATGGGGGCGGGGAGTTTTGACAAAACAACAAAAATAGTTTATTTATGTTTATATTCCCCAGTTTAAAAAGCGAGACCAAGACTTCGGACGACAGGCACATCTGTTCTAAAATCTTGCTTTTCTCTGATTTTTTTATCGACGTCCATGTGCTTTTATTCATTAAATGAGAACTTGAGAACTCTTTGATGGAAATATCTTTTATGACATCGAAAATACTTCCAATGAAATTTCAATGATTATAGAACTATCAGTTTTATGTTAAAAATTTACAATGAAAAGTCAATATTGAAGTAATATTGGCTGACACTGGAAATATTGACAACGAAACGTCAAAATATTTCTTACCAGTATAGATTCTATATTGGCTAAATGTAAACACCAAAACATCTGAATGTTGGGGACAATATTTATCGCCAATATTGTCAATATTGGCTATGATATAACCAATATAGTCAACACAAACAGATACAGGCCTAATATTGTTTTGCTATTAGGGCTAATATGTCATTCTTACTTTACACATATTTTTGACACAAACACGCTCTTATTCATTAAATGAGAGCTTGAGAACTCTTAGATGGGCATTAAAAATTCTAGGAAGTAAATCATTCTCCTCGTCATCCCATATTCAAACTAGTTGAATTTTCATCACTTAATAATCTACTTATTCAGTACCCAAGGCGAAATCATGCGTGCCTCATTCACGATGCATAATTCATTTCGCGGAAATCAATCAAAAGTGATCTGCACTATTGCTGCACAGATGACACTTTTGAACGGTTGGACACGAATGCGATTTTGAGGGTACTCGCAGAACTATCTTAATGCATTCGGAAGCCCTAGGCCCGTCTGATTTTGAGGCCACCCTTATAAATTAACCTACATTAATTTCTAAAAATATTCATAAGTGGAAAGGTTTAACTATTTCATGTTAAAAAAAAAAAAAGAGTACCAACGTTATAAATGCACAAATAATAATAATAATAATAATAATAATAATAATAATAATAAACAGCAAGTAGCTATTTTGAATCTACTAACGAGATTCTTCTTCAGTGCGACAAAGAGCTAAACTAGTCGTTGGGGGCCACCGTAATACTTACCCATCATGGATATGCATAATGTAAAATATTAAAATAAAAATGTGTAAACTACTTATAAAATGCATTGCAATTCAAATAAAATCGTGGCTTGATGACGTCACAAACTTTAAACGCTTGATTACTGAATTGCTTGAAAGAGGTTTTTCCTTATAACTCCAAAAATAATAATCCTATTAACTAGCGGTTTATTGCATCTGATTAAGCGTCAAATTTTCAATTAAAATATATCTTTGAAGTAAAATTTGGATGAAATACAGGGTCATGAAAAATCGAAGAGTGTGGAAAAAAGGAATCCAAATATCTCGTCAACTCATTATCCGATCGACTTCATGCTTTATGCAAAATTTATGTTTTTTTATTGTCTTTTATATTCATTTCTTAAAATAAACAATTTCGAAAATTTTTATATACCTTTTATCAGAACGAATATTTCGAGAGTCCGAAAAAAATAGTTCCGGTTAATCGAGGTTATTGAAATGAAATAGGCTTCTTCCCATTATTACATACTGAGTACATACCAAATTGCAAGTCTCTATCTCAAGTTTTTCGGGAGATAGAGCGTTTACAGACACACAGACACACACACAGACACACAGACACACAGACGGACGGCAAAATTTTTTTTCTAAAAATATGTTTTTCGGAATCTCCAGTGTCTGAAACGTGTAAATCCGTCAAAAAAAATTTTTCGATTTTCAAAACGATTACAAGACTTACCCTATACTACGTATGATGGGTAAGTAAAAAGCAGGGCAGGACTAAATAGCTAATATTTGCGGGTTTTCTGTGTATTACTTGTGCATTTATAACGTTGGTTCTCTTCCTTTTAATATTATTGCACAAAGGTTTTATTTGATATTTTTTACTATCTCTTTTTTCTTGTCGATCATCTGTAAAATTATTGCCATACACTGCGCACAATTTTTAGTTAATAATTTCGCAAACTACCTGTTGATTTCAGGTTGGTTTCGCGTTTGGATTTCTTGCAGGTCTGGTAGGGTTGACCAGATTTTTCAAATAAGTCTCGAATATTTTTTTAGATGAAAAAAAAACGTATATTTGAACATTAATGAGTCCTTACATGTTCATTTATCTACATAAAAGATAAAAAAAGAAATAGTTTAGAGAGATTCATAAGTAAATTTAACAGATTAACAAATTAACCGTAAAATCAACAGTTTTTATTTGCAGTGTACTGGAGTGCAGTTTGCATTATAAGTCTTGTCAAGGTGTAAAATTTTTTGCGGAAAAAAATTATAACAGAGATAACAGAGATCGTAGACTATTTTTCCATTATTTTATTAAAATATGGATTAATTTTCTTCTAATTCGGATTGACGAAATTTTTTCGTGTCGGGATAGGGGTCGACTTCAGACAGAATTTTCGGATTCAGGTCTGGTTATACCCAATCCGCATAGGATTCTAATACTATAGATATATTTTAAATTAGCAAATCCCGCGGCTTTTTGAGCGTGATTGTTAAACTGGGGCAAATGGTATTTGTGTGTACAAACGTGATGAGTCTTAATTTTTTATGAATTTTTGACACGTGAATGGACTTATTGGAATCTCTGAACTATTTTTTTTTCCTTTTCCGCAAAGCAGTGTACACCTTGATACATTTTCTTGTTCAACAAACATGTTTTACAGACAAACATGATAAATTAACAGCATCGACATTAACATTAAAATTAATATTATTTGGTTACTCTTGTAAGTTAAATTTAGTTACGCAGCTGAAAATGTTTAATTTGGAATAAATAGTATTCTAAAAACCGATATTCCGGTTTGAGAAAACTGATTAAAATACTCGGTAACATTTCCGAAAATCGTTGGCAGCAAAAAAACCTTTGTTTTTACACTGTAAAAAAAATCTGTGAAAATACAAGAGATTTTCCGTAAAATTTTACGGAGAGGTTTCATTTTTCCAAAACTTCAGTACAATTTCCGTAAATGACATTAGTTCCGTTAAAGATATTTCAAATCAATGAATATGCAGAAAGTTTTTCGTAAATTTAATGGATTTTTTCCGTTTTTTTTTTTTTTTTTTTTTCAAAACAGTACAATGTCCGTATTTCTTTCAAAACAGTGCAATTTCTGTAAATGACGTTTAAAGGTTGAGTACAGAAATCGCCTTCTTTGAAATGTGAATTAAGATTATTGTATTAGAGTTCTCCTAGGATACAGGCCTGGCCCGGCTCGACCCACTGGCCCATTCTAACCGAGGCCATGGTCCTTTTATTGTGAAAAGAATAGTAATACTATTTATATTTTTTAATGAAATATTTAGAAATTTAATTTATTTTTATAAATTACAGAAATATATATATATATATATAGATTGACAGGGCTCTTTGGTATCGGGATTTCAGTGTATGTGGTCAGTTTCTTATGTTTCAATGGTTAAATTTTACTTAAAGTTTTATATATATATATATATATTTCTTGATAGTACTTCAAAATTATGATTTTTTTTTCACTAATTAAAACATTTATTTTAACTTTTTTAACGTGAGGCAATATTGTGTTATTTAAAGGTTTCATAACATATAATATCTCTGCAAATTATAGGTATGCAAATTGGTATTAAATTAAACTGACTTGGCTTATAAATTTATGAATTACGCTAAAATTTATTATTTTATAAATTATAATTTTACAAAATTTACAATTTTTTCCTTAAATTTATAAAATTTGTTAATATTTTTTCTTTACTTTTATAAAAATGAAGTTTTTAATTTAATTCGTATGTTCATATATTTATAAATTAACCTAATTTAATTTAAATTAAATCAATAAGTCCAGATTTAAACTTACCTATCCCAAGGTCATTAATTTCAAATTTTTCTCTAAAAATAATATTTTTTTGTTTGTTTTAATATTTTAAAAACTATTCAGTTTAACAGAACCGTACGCAAAAGCACTCAGCATAGCTGAAATATAATAATTTATTATAAAATTGTTTATTTACATAAGTTTTTTAAAATAAGAGATTTAAAAAAATTATTTTAATAGCATGTAATAAACACGTTTCATTAAGATAATTGTTGGTTTTATTGGAATTGATAAATAGATAATCAGGCAAATAATTTTAAAAAGTACATGTTCGAAAAAAAATGCTGGTACCAGTGTTTAATTCAGGGGGTAGCACGGAGGAGCCACCCCCCCCCCCTTCCCGGAAGATTTGAGATTTTATACTTTTAATAGTCAAAAAGTACAATTCTCCCCCCAGAACTCTATAATGCCCCCCCCCCCCCCGAAGCCACAGAAATCCCTCCCGGAAAAGTCTGAATTCAACACTGATTGGTACTGTTGCAAAAAGAAGCAATCATTACTCTTAATACATAATAAATTAAAATTTATCTGTTATAAGGCATCATATAATACAGCAAAATATTGAAAATTATGAAAAGAAAATATTAAAAACATTGTAACTCTAAAAAAATCCATGTACAGATTAAACCTCAAGTTTTTGCATCATAAAAAGTGACTCAAATAAGTAACAACATTTGAGAAGGACTCGTGACCAGTGATAGCGCAGTGGTCTAGGTCGTCAGTTTAGTAAACGGGAGATTACGGGTTCGATTCCGATCGTGGCAAGGGTTGGTTAATTACTGTAAACTCACTCAGGAATGAAGAAAAGAAGCAGAAATGTATCTATCCCTTATAAGGTTGTCCTCGCGAAGTAACATGTTTTTTCTTTTTTGGTCCTATAAATTTTATTTTAACGACATAATTTTTTTAAAAAAATACGGAAGATATCTGTTATAAAACGGAAATTTAAAAACGAACATTTCAGAATTCACGGAAAATTTCTTGGAATTTATGGAATTTTTTTTCCGTTGAAATACGGAAATAGTACTGGCGTCTCGATTGCCAGTACAATTTCCGTTTTTTTTTTTTTCAGGAATTTTTTTTACAGCGTATAAATGCTTTAAATGTCGAAGATATATTTATTTTTTGATGTTTCTAAAGATAAAGCAAGATTTCTGGGGTCGTGGGTAACTCGGATATTGGATTATTTTATATTTTTGTACATGGCTATATTATATTTGCATAAATTAAGAAATATTTGTCTATTTTTTACAGTGTGTTGCAATATCTCTTTATGTAAAAGTTAGGCACGCTACAATGTTCATAGCTATTGTTTCTTAATTTTTTTTTTTTTTTTTTTTTTTTTACACGAACGTAAAAGATTTGCTACCTTTGTACTAGACTGATCTTTATCAATCGCTAATGTTTTTCTTTGAGCTGATAAAGCAGCCCTAAAATTAACTCATAGAAGAAAAAATTAATTTAATCCTCGTAAAGAAAAATTCCACACCCCGTAAATAAAACATAATAGATTAGCTTGCTAAAAGCTTTGTTTAAGTTTTCCATAAAACTGTCTGCAGCGTCAGCCTCGTAAAGGCGAATAATTATCTCTAACCAAGGACGGAGCATTAACGCTATGGCTGTGTTAAATTGTTTTTATCGCAGTAAGTGTCTTTCGGCCGAGAAAATCGTTTTAAAGGCTAAAATAGGAGGAGGTTATAAGAGAGCTGGCGGCTTCCCAAATTTTGCAGAGCCTATAACCAGAAAAATTCATACCTTGCAAATCATATAGTACATTTAATTAGAATAAAATATTAGATGTGGTAGCTTGAGACGAATGTATTTTGTCTGTGTTTAACCCATCGACAGGCGCGCAGACCACAGGTGCAGCAAATGAATACAAGCGACGTTCTGCAGTACAAATCGCTAAGCATTAATAAAAAAACTAAATATTACATAAAGTTAGAACTATAAAAGAAAAATCCACATTTCTTTGAAAAGAGAGAAAAAAAAATCACAAAAATGTAACAGGATTAGGCGCGTGGACTACAGATGTAGAATTTTGTTAGAGTGATATTCGAGATTGATAGCATTTTTATAGTATTATTAAAAGCCTACACTAGTCACACGACGACACTCTCAAGCTAATATTAAACCTATGGTAGCGTTCTTCGTTTCTTGTTTGCATTTCAATATATTTAGATTTTTTGGGGGTGGAGGGGGGGGGGTTCTTAAACTCTTGGTTATCACGGACCGCTTTTCGTTTTTGCTGTGTTTTCGCGGACCCGTACGATTCATTAATATATCCAGGCCAGGGTATATACGAACCTTATTTTTGAGCGCCACTGTTTCCGTATAGTAATATTCACCTTATTTAATCACAAAATTTGTAACTATTTTCTGAGACTAAATAAGGTAAAAAATTACTAATCGAAAATAGTGGTTCTAAAAAGTCAAGACCTTACTCACCCTGTATATCAAATACAAAATATATAAAATAATTGAAATAAGTAATAAATATTTAAAAAAAAAATTGCAGAATGAATATAGAAATATGCAAAAATATTGGTATTAATAATTGCTTTGCTTTTTCCTAAAATACAGCTGGTGATTTAAACTATTGAGTTGTTCATAAAGCTATTTATAAATATCCATCCATATCAATCTTTTTAAGGATGTTTTCAATATATTTAACCCAGAATTTGATTTCATTGTTGTAATTTTCGAGATTTTATCATGTTCTGTGTCAGAATCATAATCTAAATTGGATGGGTCTTTCTTGTTTTCGTCATTTTTTTTTTAATAATCTGTAGTCCACAAATGGGAACGTGAGATTAATAGTTCACATAATTTTTAAATGAAAAATTCTGTCTGAAAATTCCATTCTAAACTAATTTTACGATTTTTTTAAAATCAAATTCTTCTTCATCTCACTTCGGCCAGTAGATAAACAACCAACAGGAAAACCGTCAATATTTCTAGATTAAAAAGGCGTTGAAAAAATTTAAATTCATTAAAATTATCGTTAAATACAGAAAATCTATCGTTAAAAAAAGTATCATTCAACATAAAAAATAAATATAGGTAAATCTGTATCATGAAAAGTTATCGTTAAATTGAGAAAATCGTTAAATCGGGATTATAATGTATATATTTATTTTAACTACTCTTGCCTAAATTTAATATGTCAATATATTTTTCCATTCTTGTTTTTCTTTTCTTTTTTTTAAAGTTTATATATCATGCTTAACATTAATTCAATGCAGAGAAATTTCATTAGCTTTTTTCTTTTCAATCTACAACCTGTATAAAAATATTGTATAATTCTGGGGGGGGGGGGGGGGGGGAATGATCCCCTCTCATCAACTCTTTCCTAATATCATCATATAAAAGTGTACTGGTACTAACCGTTTATAACGTCTACTAATTAATGCTATACTTAAAATTTTGCTTAGGGGTCGTCTACCTATAGAAATTGTAACAAACTTTAGAATTTTCAATACTAACATCTAGTTTTGACAGCATTATTTGGATTTTTCAACAAATTTTACCTTAGGATATCAAATGGGAAATCATTCAGTCAAGTAATTTATAAAATATGCAGGTTCAAAGCTTGGAACTTCCAATGTTAAATTCGTTTTGAATCAAGCTTGCAAGACAAATTGTAATGTGGGTAGTTTTATAAGCATAACTCAAAAACTACTTGACGGCATGAACTGTAATTTTTTTAACGTATATAAATCGAATTTTGTTAAAAAATTAATAGGTTGTAATTCCTATTTATCATTGCCTTGGAGTTTTTGGGATAATATTCAGAATATCAAACTTTAATCTGTATAATTCCACACTATTTGACTTCCCGTTTTGTATCTGAAGATAAAATTTACCAAATAATTCAAATATGATCTCAAAAATATGTGTTAGTATTGGAATTTTTAACGTTTGTTACAATTTCTATATGTAGACAAACCCTAAGCAAAATTTTAAGGAATGCCGCCATATTCGCGACAACCAGTTTTAATTGTCAAAAGGAATTGTTTCCAATTCTTATTGTTTTGGCACCACTTTTTTCCGAGAAACATTTTTTTGTATTATTTAATTGCTAAAATTTTGAAATTTGATGAGGTGAAACTTTCAGAGCAAATATACTGGTGTCCAATTGGAAACAACACAAAAAAAAAAAAAAAAAAAAAAAATGGTTCCCGCTAATATGGCGGCAATCGTTCGTTAGGGGTTAATAACCGTTATTACTAGTCGATTGGTACAATACGCATTTTTATACGATGAGTTAGTGGGAGGTGATCACTTTTTTTTTTCCAGAACTGTACAGGGGCTTCTTAAAAGCTTTGCTTAAAATTCCCATAAAATTGTCTGTAGCGTATAAATTATCTCGTACGCGTGAATAAATTATCTCTACCCAAGGACGGAGCATTAACGTTATGAGTGTGTAATTGTTTTTATGGTAGGAAGCGTCTTTCGGCCGAGAAAACCGTTTTACAGACTAAAGTAGGATGTTGTAAGATTGCTGGCGACCTCCCAAATTTTGCGGAGCGAACTGCCGGGAAAATCATATCTTCTAAATCATATGGTAGATTTAATTAGAATAAAATATTAGAATTTCACACGATATGAATGTTGTTAGTCTATGTTTTAGACTGCTATTTTCTGTTTGTAATTAATGTAAGGAAAAATTGACTAAATTATAAGTGATACGATTTTGGTAAAAATTCCTTGACACACTGTTTCTTAATCTACGAAAATATAACCATGTACGAAAATATACAATAACATCTTCTGACTTACCCATGCTTACGAAAATCATGCTTTAGCAAGCCTCAGAAACCAATATATTTTCGAGATTTAAAGAAACGTTTATAAATTCAACATGTTCCTTTTGCTGACTCGATTTATCTATTGACTCTGTGATTTTCGGAAACGTTTCCGAGTAGTTTTTAGGTGTATTCGTAATTACATAAATACGTAGCACTTATAGTCGTCGTCTGGATTGTCCGTCCGTCTGCCATGTCCGTCCAACCTGACTTGTTTTTTTTCGGTTCTCGCTACAAACGGCTGATTTTTTATATCGCGCTGCTCGCTACACTACATTATTCAAAATGTAGCGCGCTACACTACAAACTACTGTAAAAAGTAGCGACTACAGTAGTTTCGCTACTTGTAGCGCGCTACTTCCGACCCCTGAATTAGTGTGAATAGCCTGTGAGCTCAATGCCATCAGTTTAACTGGGTACTTTTCTTATTTCTTTTTATATAACTCAACCTGGTTTTTGTTTGTAAAGAGGGAGTTTTATAAACGTTTTTTAACTCAATTCCTGATATGTTAGAGTTATAAAAATTACATTTACAGGTACGTTTCTGATGACAATAGAAAATTTTTATAACTTAATTATAAATTAATACGTTAATTTTAAGGCATTTTTCGGTTAGCCCGCCACAGGCAATAAAGCGTCAAATATTCTATAACTCGTACATACTTGAATACGAATTAAAATAACAATGAATTTAATTACGTGACAATAAATGCTCGTCAAAATAAGCCAAACAGCTATAAAACTGGAACAATGAAACATTTTAAAGGTTAAAAAGTAGAAAATAAATTATAATTAAAAAAATGAAGATTGTAATATTTAAAAAAAATACGCTTTTATCCATTCATAGTTTAATATTTGTTAATTTTATACGTTGAGAAATTCATTTAAAAATCCTAAAAATATAGTTTAAATAAGGTTTATTTTTTTTTCAGCTGCCCTATCTTAAAAAAGAAACAGAGCAAAAATTATACATTTTTTTATAAATTCACTTGCTTGCGCTTTCTAACAAGCGTAAAAGAAACAGTGAATTTTTCATAATCGGGTTCGGTGCCCGCGCCAAACTAATGTATTGTAATGTAACAATGTAATTACAGTATTGTAGCGGAAATTTTTGGGAAAAACATGAATTGTAGTAAAAAAAAATTAGGCGTGATTTTCAAGATAAATATTGAATGCTTATATAAAATAATAATAATAATCTAATATTTTTACTTTTACACTTATTTATTTTTCAAATTTAAAAATCCACGCAGTAAAAAAACACATTGGTAAAATGTTTTATGTTATGTTCCACAGCTTCACGATAACGTTTTTTGATTTTTTTAATTTTAATGACTTTTGCGTATCTTCAGATCATTAAAATAAAATGGAAAGGGGGCAAAGCTGAACATATTCGACACCATTTTTTTTTCTTTGCATTAAATCGAAGTGTAAATCGGCCGCTGAAGTTGCTCGCGAGATTTGTGCGGCTTATGGAGAAGAAGCCATGCCTCAAAGTACTGCCCTTCCCCTCCCCTGGGTTTTCGTGCTTTAAAAATAGAAATTTTGAATTTAAGGGACTCTGTACTAAAAAAAAAATTATTCCTTTAAAAAAAGCAATATCATTAAAGATAATAAAAGGCCTTAAATTGTTAACCAATTAATAATTTAAGGCCTTTTATCACCATAATTGAAAAAAAAATTAATTTAAAAATTGTTAAATTAAAAAAAATGTTTTCTTTTAAATTAATTAATTAATATACATATTTTTTAATTGATTTTTTTTAAATTTAACAATTTTTAAATTTCTTATTCTTTTGCAATTTTGGTATTTCAAACTAGATTTTTTTTTAAATCTTATATTCAGGATACTTTGTGTCACAAACCTTA
This sequence comes from Maratus michaelseni, assembly GCA_963931845.1. Classification (NCBI taxonomy): domain Eukaryota; kingdom Metazoa; phylum Arthropoda; class Arachnida; order Araneae; family Salticidae; genus Maratus; species Maratus michaelseni. The sequence goes on from OZ007595.1 coordinate 125,631,883, forward strand.
AGTATAAGATTTTTGATACAAAGTTTAGATCAGAATAAAAAAATAATAATAATTGGATGTTATATGGAATAAACCTATGAAAATCGTATATATTAATCGTTCAGATTCATTCTCAAAAAAAAAAAAAAAAAATTCAACAATATCAAAAAGTCAATACTTCGTTACCTCTCACAAAATATAAAAATACATTAAAAAAAAAAAAAAAAAAAAAAGAGAGAGAGAGAGAGAGAAAATTTGCTCAATTATTGTGGAAGTCTGAGTATCTTGATTACATAGAGAATATGAAAAAAGTAAAAATACGAACTGAGAAAAATGAGTTTCAACATTTCATTTACATAAAAAAATATTGAGACAGATATGTAAAATTAACCATATCTCCTTTTACTATTTACTAGATCGTCAGGAAATTTGTTCACAATGTTCTAGACATGTTAAAGTTCATTTTAGGATAAAAAACTGAAATTCGATATCTTTCTCAAAATTTTCCCGTGACAGATCATCCACCGGTAAACCAATTGATATACCTTCTTCATGAAAACCTATCTTAAACGACTACAGAATTAGAGGAACAGATAGATTGTAATTTAAAAAAAAAAAAAAAAAAAAAAAAAACTTTGGTGAATTACTTCTACTTAATATGGGCAAGGTTTAGAATTAAAAGAAAAATAATTATTCCTCATATGCTCAGGAATTATTCTTCAATCCAATACATAAAATATAACAAATCAATTTGTTAAAATCTTTGTTTAAATTTTCTATAAAACTATCTGCAACGCCAGCCTTGTAAACGGGAACAATATCTCTAACCAAGGACGGAGAATTAACGCTATGACTGTAAAATCGTTTTTATTACTGTAAGCGTCTTTCGGCCGAGAAAACTGTTTTAAAGACTCGATTACTACGTTATAAGAGTTCCGGCTGTCTCTCAATTTTCGCAGAACGTACTGCCGAGAAAATATATTTTGTAATCATATAATAGATTTAATTAGAATAAAACATTAGACGTCTGACGGTAATTGTACGTGTTTCTGCATGTTTTAAATTGTTTTCTTTTTATAACTTAAAACAAGGAATTGCATCGTAAGTGGTGTGATTTTGACAAAAATAAATAAATATACAACATTTATATATTAATTTAATTCTCACATACATGTGTATATATTGATGTTAGAGATGTATTAAATATTTGTTTCTGGGGATGTATTTTATGTATCTTTTGTTTGTAATTGGATAGATTTAAGCCTTAAATTTTACTAGTGTATTTCAAAGATCTTAACTATATTTGTAATTCCAATTGAGCTAATGTATAGAATAAAATTTTATGTTATTACTATATTGATATTTATTGATTTATAAGCAATATTAAATGTTGTTTCTGCAGACAGATTTATTTTATGCTTCTTTTATTTGCAATGGAATAACATTACAAAGCTAATCTCATAAATCATACCAGTGTGTTTCTAAAATCTTTCCTAAATTGATAATTTACAATAAGGTAATAATGAATTAGCTTTTTAGGTTACAAGTAATTTTTTATTATTTTTCAATTAAGTTTGTAAAATTAAATTTATTTGTATTTTGTGTAATTATTTTTATTTTAATCATTATATATTAATTGGCTAAATATATAACAAATCACAACACCCATATATAATAAACGTCATTAATTGCTGTAAGATGTTAAATAAAAACTATAAAAGTAGTAAACAAGAACGAAAAATCATACGTCAAGCATAGATTATGTAACACTTTCCAACACTTCCAAAATAATTTTACAAATATTTACCATTTAATAAGGTGAAAGATGATATCTAAGTAAACAATTTGGAAAACGCATAACACTTTTAAAAACCCAATTTCAGAAATTACCAACAATATTCGAAAAATATCCGAATTCTTTTGTACAGACCTGTATATGATCTACAGATTTGTATATAAACTACACAGAATGCTAAATTTTAGTTCAGTTAGGAAACACGCAGCACCGTTTAAAATTCCCCTTATGGAATTTCCGCCAATAAACGGAAATGTACTCGAAGACCTTTGTTCTGCCCTGTATATGATCTATAGAATTTATACACACCACGTTATAGACAAAAAAAAGGAGTTAAATTTAAAAACACGTTCAGCAATTGAAAACACACTTCCAGCAATTATTGTTAACAGACAGTACCGAATTATTTTGTATGTCCCTGTAAATGAATGGTGAATGCTATACACATAATATTATATAGTAAGCCTTTTGTAATGCACCTTAGTGCATTATCAATCATCAATATAAATTTCAATGTGTTGGAAATAGCAAAACATTATTAAAATAAACCGTAAACGATTTTTTTTTTTTTGTAGACAGCACTTTAACGGAATTCTTTTCAGTGTTTCTGTAAAGGTTCTTTTGAGTGTTTCTGTATAAGTGCTATGCATACCATATTCTGTAGGAAGTCTCTTGTAATGCACCTCAGTGATATATATTAATTCCAATGTGTTTCAAATTGTGTAACATCTTTAAAATAAATAGAAAATTATTTTTCCCCATAGACCATAAAGTAACGGAATTCTTTTTAGTGTGCCTGTAAAAAATCTATAAGTGCTACACTCTTCATTTTCAATACCGAACATTCCCTAGTAAACCTCGATAACATATATCAATTGCATGACAATCTGAATATATTTACGCGAATTAGAGCATGGACAGAAAGACAGACATGCAGACAAACTGAATTCATAAACACTTTCCAACTATATTGGAAAGTGTTAAAAAAGGTTTTAATAAACTGTTTTCATATTTCATTTGCAACACGTAAAAAATCAATATGTAACTATGTGCATCATCATTTAAATTGCCAAAATTATGGGTTGAGTTGCACCGTGGTTACGAATATGGAAATAAACATCCAAGTAAAACTAAAGTAAAATAAAATAACGTGCGTAATTTGAGAGAAGACGGGAAAATTGAATGATGGCGTTTTAAAACATTACATTATAGATCTTGAAACTATGAAATATTCTTATTTGCTTTGACAATGACTTTGGTGGAGCCGGAACATGTAAAATTTTATGAAAACCTTTTGTACTATTTGTAGAATTTTTATACCTTTGGAGTCCACGACATAAAAAATCTTCAAATTTTTGAAAAACAGTTTATTGTATTACCAAATTCTCCATCTTCTCCCGTATAAAGGGACATTTTACTCATGTTTCTATCTTAATTAGAACAGGATATATTAATTTTTTGTTTTCAAATCTAGCTTTCAAGTAGTGATTGTCATGGAAACTTTTTTGCGTATTTCTTGAGAATTTTCGTTTTTGCGTATTCGTTTTTACGTTTTTGCGTATTTCTGCATGACGGGCTTTTTCAACAATTCTCCTGTTTACATTGTTATAAGTCAAGAACCGTTACAGATAAATGGTTCAAACTTGAAACATGTCTTTTTCAATTATTTTACTTTATTTTTGATTCAGAAAATTAAAAAATATATATATTTACTTTTGAAAATATGATTTTTTAAACATAAGTTACACAATTTTTTTAAAATAATTTTTTACTTTAATATTTTTAATTTTTCATAAATTAATATTTAAAAAATGCTAAATCCTAATTAAAACTTATATATTTCTGTTTAATTAGAAGAAAATTTTTTGCAACTTTGCGAATAATATTACAAGCTATAACGATTTTAAATTACTCTAATTTTTAAAAAAAAAATTGTAAATTTTTAAAAAAATTTATGAGAAGTTTTATTATTTGATTTTTTTTTTTTTTTTTTACAAATTGTATGGTTAACCATCAGAGAAAAAAAAACTTAAAATTCTAATTCAGTAAATAAAAATGTTTTTAAACGTGTCCCAGATCCCATACCCCTTAACCAATAAATTAAGTATATTATTGATTGTCTTTTATTGATAATATTTTCAAAATACTTATTTTAAAAATTACTAAATGCTTCCATATTTTTAACTGTTTTTTTTTTCTTCTGTAATCTTTAATCGTAACTTGTTAACCATCAATTTTAGTTCATTACATTATATGGTGTTTTTATGGCAAGTAACAAGTGCTTTTTTCTTTTTTATGTTATGGTCTGTATTTTCATTTAACTTTATATCTCTGCTATTTTTTGTTTTATATATTGGTTTAGACAAGTATTAGTGTTCAACTGTAAAAATTGTTTATTGCGGAAGCATTTTTCCACAGTACAGAAAATACTTGTCACATTTTATTTACCTGTAAAGTGTAGATGGTAACCACTGAAGATTTGTTTTACTTTACACGTTTTATTTTCACTTCATTTGATATCCCTGAAATATTATATTCTTATATTTTCTCTTTTTTATTTGATTTTAATTTTTTTCTCCTTTTATTTTGTATTTTTGGTTTGATTTCTGGATATTTTGCAAAAATCATATTATACATATATAGATATAGATATATATCTTGCTTAAAAATTAGGTTAATTTCAAATTTATAAGAAAAATGCATATTTTAAAATAATTTCATGCATTTCAATGTATTTTACTTGAAATTTGCGAAAGTAATACATCGACGTTTCTTTTTTCAATACTTTTTTTTTTGTTTAATTGCTAACCATATATTTTTTAATTTTATTTAACAAAAAAGCCGAAAACTTTTTCCAAATTAATAAGTATTTACGACTAACATTTGAAATCGTACCATTATGATTTAGAAGAGGTTAAAAACTTCTAAAAAGTAAATGTAGTAAAATAAATAAAATTTAGTGATTATTCATGTATTTGTATATTTATTATAATAAATATAAATTAGATATAATAATAAAATTATGTGAAAACGGAATCGCTAGGGACTGTAAAAAAGCTCCGTTATAGACAGGTTTTCCGTCTTTGCATGTATAATCGTATGATATTCTTTTATCGAGACCATGGACATTTTCAGTTTAGGACAGAATACCGTCCTAGATAGGTTCCGTTTTCAAAAGTTTTAATGTAATAATAATAATAATAATAATAACGAGATGGAACTTGACGAAATAAAAAAGCCCTAATAAGGAATTTTTAGACTGAACTTATAATAAACCTAGAAAAATAATTAACATAAAAAATCCCTGTTACATTGACTAGTCTATAAAAAGAATTATTATTTTGAACTACAGTTACCAAAAAAGCATTTTCATCAATTTTAAGAAACAAAAATGAATTTAGAAGTGGTTCAGGAAGTACCCAGTTTGAATTTGAGAACAGCCAAGGTAACTATGTGAGCAGAAGAAATAGAAGAAAAGAAAGAAAAAAAACCCTTCCAAATATTACCATAAATAAATTTAATGGTGAAAATTTTAAATGAATTGCTGCATTTTCAGCATCATTATCCTATTATAATTATTTCTAACTGGGTAATAAGATTGTATAGATAATAATAAGTATACGAAGTACAATAAAACATGGAAAAACGGAATCGCTTGGGGAAGGGAAAAAATTCCGTTTTAGACAGGTTTCCAACTTTGCATGTATAATTGAACAGTAATGATTCCGTCGGTACTATAAAATGTTTCCGGTTAAGATTGCTCTCAAATCCAAACTGGCTACTTTAATGTTAATGTCAATGCTGTTAATTTATCATGTTTGTCTGAAATAAAACATGTTTGTTGAACAGAAAAAAGGTTACTTTAGGATGGATAGCATCCGAAAAGCCGATATTTCGAGTTGAGAAAACTGATTAATACACTACAAAAAACAGTTCCGAAGATAAGTGTTAGCAAAAGAAGCTATGTTTTTATATATAAATACTTCTTTAAATCTCATTAATTTACTGGTTTCTATATTTTCTAAAGATAAATAATGCTTTTCGGAATCGTGTGTTACTCGGAATAGGTTATTGTGTATTTTCGTTAGTGATTATATTATATTTTCCTACATTAAGAAATATCTGTCTTATTTTATTAGGCCTAATTTATCACATTTAAAACATACAGCTTTGTTTTACAATTATCCCCTTGCTTTTTTTTCTTCATGGATTAAACAATAAAACATTAATTTAATTTTACCAGTACGGGCATTAACTATGTATAAAAATTATAAAATTGAAAACAATATTAAAGAGGAAGGGTGTGGATTGCTAAAAAATATATTAAAACTTACTTTAAAAAAATAATAACAAAAAAATCATAAAATAACAAAATCCCCCCCACCCCCCAAATATATATATATATATATGTATATATATATATAATAAAAATACCATTAAGGAGGAATGTGGCGGGACTGCTAGGAAAAGATACAAAATTTATTTAAAAAAAAACGGTTTATGCATTTAATCAGTTCATTTACATAACAAAATCATTTTTACAACATAAATAATACACTCTTCATTTTACTCACACAATGTCTCATCATACATTGCTAATTATTGTACTTGCCTTCCCATTTCATCTTTATTATATTTAAATTTTATTTACTTCTTTTAGTTTCCTCACATTTCAAATATTAGTCAAAACGTTTTCTCATTTGATTCTATTTTATCTTTATTCATAATAGATGGCAGTACTAGATTTATTATTTAATGCTACTTATATTTTTCTGTGATAGATGGAAGCACTAAACAATTTATTTCCTATTATCATTTTCTTTCAAAGCAGTAATTTTGAGTTAATGATGACTGGCTCTTTGTCAAGTACTTATAATCTTGTTCAATCTGCAGTAACATTAGTCTTTTTTGGTGAGTCTTGCACATTATTTTATGATCTAATTTCTATTTAAGTTGTATAATTGTTTATTTATCTTATTTCTATTTAAGTTGAATATTTATTTATTTATTTTGTTATTTGAACTCATGTAGTTTTTTAACTGTCTTATTTCCTTTACATATATTATTAGGGGCATAAAATTGTCAATTTTAGACATAATGCTGACAATATTTGATGAAATAACATATATTTACTATGAATATTCTTATAAAGACCTTCTGAGGGTTCTATAAGATATTCATAGTTTTTCAATTTTTGCTTTTTCATCCTATTAAGTAACTATATTTCCTGCAGTGTCCAATCCATTGTTTTTTATAATATCTTATCCTTTGTTTTTTACACGTGTTTTCACACACACGCATATATTATATATATATATATATATATATATATATATATATATATATATATATATATATATATATATATATATATATATATATAATTATAATATCTATGAATTTCAAAAAACATATCAAGTTCTATTATCATTCTACTTAAATCTCCTAAGAGATAATTAATGATATTGTGTATACAGAATACCACATAGCTAATAATTAACATGTGCAAACATAATATTACCATAGCTTGTGCTTCAATGGTAATTGGCCAAATTTTACTCATACCTAAAGAATATTGAAAAAAGAAAAAAGAAATAGAGAGAAAGGGGAAAAAAAATTATAAATTGGAGTTGCAATTAAGTAAATACAAATGGATTAATAAATTAAATATGAACCATATACAATGGAAAATTGGACCACATGAGAATTAAATATGAATTGGATATGAAAAAACACATGCACATGTACTCATCAGCCTGGATGCACCCACATGTGTTTTAAATAATAATTCAGTGTTTCATAATTCTACTGGCATAATGCTAAGATCAGCAGAATCATCCAGGTACACTGAATTATTACCAGACAACAATTGGAAATATTAAAATTTGGAAATATTTAAATAGGAAATAAAAAACCATTAAGAATATACAATATATTTCACTCACATCGATTATCCCAAAAACTGTATTTAACACCTCACGAAATTACCACGAGATAACAGTTTTGAAATAATAAAATTGGAAATATGAACGCGTAAAGTGTAGATAAAATATTTTACTCACAATAATTATACAGAATCCTTAAAATGTCACAACTTCTGCATAATATTCACATCCACATCATACATGTTGACTAAGTCGAGTTGAGAGAAATGATTTGAAAGACAAGTTGAGAGCACACTTTTTTTAAAACCCAACCCCATCGATGACACCCAAACACAAAATGATTCAAAAACACACAAAATAATTCTGGTTTTAATACACTTATAACAAAATTATATCCGTGAATATATATTACTCCATACAATTTTAATTCCTGAAAGTAAAATTAATATACAATCAATAGCTCCCTCTATAGTTAAATTAAATATAATATTATCAACAACTACCTGAAAGGTAAAGTGTCGCCATCTATTGGTATTATAATAATTCCTAATTAATATTTAGTTAGATATCCACTTTATTAGTTACATACTCGCTTCATTAGATTTAATTATATAAATAAACTTAAAAAAACAATACTAACTTGTAGTTTTACTTTAAATTCAAATAAAATATAATACTACTATATGAATAAATCTACACAGAATTAATTCAACTTGCACAGCATTTCAGATATTCTTAACAAGAATATATTATGTAAAAGAGATATTATTTTAATTCAAATTGTTTTTGCTGCCAGCTGTGTTAATCCACTGATATTATAGACATATTATTAAATAATTAAAGTTTTATTTTTACTACTACTTAAATATAAATTAGACTTGTTATTAAATAATTAATGTTTAATTTATACTACATTGTAAATATATTTTATATTTCATAGATTAATTTAAATATCTAATTAAATAATTCATAAACAATTCAAAATATCTCAAAATTTATAAAATTGATAATTAATAGTATTACTACTGTTTTTCAATCAAATTAATGCAATGCAGTAATTAAAATACTTGTTAAATTTAATTATTCATAGACAAAAATAAAAACTATATATATTTATATTTATATATATTGCAAATAGATATGTTTATGAGTTATAATCACCGATGTTATCCATGTATAATTTAATTTGTTATTGTATAAGTTAATTTATAAATGTATGAAAACTGCACATCAATAACAATTTAAACAGAGGTGATCGGCAACGCACAATCACAACTATACAAAGTGTATATAATGTTCAATCAAATATTAAATTTCCTAATATGTTATAATTGTAATTATGTATGTTATAATTGTAATTTTCTATATAAAGTGTATATAATGTTCAAAAAAATATTAAATGTTAAATTTCCTAATATGTTATAATTGTAATAATGTATGTTATAATTATTATTTTCTATATCTTTTGTTATATGTTATCGCACACTAAAACAATAATTTATTACATACCATGTTTATATTTAAATTATATAATAAATGTTATTTAAAAGAGTTGATGATTGAATTTATCATAAAAATTGGATAACCATATATTTTTGCTTGATCTCGAATATATCTAATATTTTTGTTTTTATTTATATCTGAGCATAAGTATTTTATACGATGTAAATAATTGACAATTATATTTTTATAAACAGATTTATGTAAACATGAAGCAAAATTGGTAAAAATATTTACTTTAAATGGGAAATCAAATCTCTTATCATAAATATCAAAAATTAATTTATAATTATTAGTAATATTAATTTTTAAGTCGAGAAAGTTTATATTATTATTAATTAAATCATTTTCGCTTAATTTAAGCTGAGTAGGATAAAAATTGAGTGGTGATGTACAATTTTTTTTTATAAAATATGATAATGTCATCAATATAGCGATAAAATACATAATCATTGTTCGGACTTATATTTCTTTCATAATAATATAAGTAAAGGTCAGAGAGAATACTAGATGCGGTTACGCCCTGCGGAATTCCCTGGCATTGTTTATAGATAATATTGTCATATATAATGTAATTATTATGCAATGTAAAATTTAGTAAAGTTTAAAAAAAAATTACTGAAATATGTTCTTTTAGTTTTAATTGAGATTTAAATTCTTTAAATAATATACACATTGTTTTATGTAAGTCTTTTATATCAATGTTATTAAATAAATCATTAAAATCCAATGCTTTTATGAATTTTACCGGATTGATATTATGTATTTTATTAATGAGTTGAAAACTATTTTTTAGGCAATGTTGGTTATTATGTTTTAACGTTATATCATATATCTGCTTTAAAATATTAAGTAGTAAATTGCTTGCATTTTTATTATATGTGTTACAACCGATGGTAACAGTGCGAAATTTAATAGGATTTTTATGAAATTTTGGAATTATAACAAGATAAGGATAATTAAAATTATTACATTTGATTTTTAGTAATTTGTGATAATTTAATAATTTTCTGTTATTTATTTCAATATTTAATTTAGTTTTATTAAAAATATTACTTGTGTTGATTGCATTGTGAATTAACACTTTATAGTATTCTTTACAAATGATAGCATAATTATTTGGAGATTTATCTACATAAGTAATTATAAATTTGTTTTGTAATTCTGATATATGTTTATTTATGTTTTTAAAACCTGCATGTGTAATATGATGATAATTTTTTATAATTTCATTTTTTAATTTATCAATTACAGAAAATCTCCATTCACTGAAATATTCGATTGGTTTATTGTAATCAACAGTAATTTTATATATAAACAAATCAATATCTTGAATAAACTGCAATATTATGGATTTGATATTACACTTATATGGAAGACGAAATTTTGTGCCATTATGCATTAAGTTTTGTAAAATAGGTTGTTCTACAATATTAAGATCACCAGTAATGATATGACCATGTGTTGTATTTATATACTTTTGATATTTTGGGTCATTACAATAACATGGGTAATTCTTTGAAGAGACCAAATTTTTTGCAAAAGAATTGTAATTAAAAATTTTACGTCCAAGTGTGCGATTATATTTATATGTCTTGTGAATGGTAAAATTTTTTATTGGAAAATTATTATTAATGTTGTTTATTATATTGTGTAAATTTATATTATTAAATACATGATTGGAAAAATTTATAATTAATTGTGTATTATTAGTTTTATATTTAGGTTTATTAGAAAGACTTGTATTTAATAGGTTTGCTCTATAATGTAGAATATCATAAAAGATATCACAAAAATGTGGAGAATATTGATTCTTTTTAAATACCTAGAAATATTGGTTTATATATTTCTTTTTTATACTAAAAACATGTTTTCTTATAGCAAGCCAACAATAATCATTACAAAATTGTGCCTCAAGATTATCAAGCTCCTGTTGAATCACAATATCATCAGTGTATTTTTTGTTATTATGTTTACCTCTACCAGATCTTGAAGTTTTTTTTAAGTTTGAAAAATTTAATCCGGAATAAAGATTTTTATAATTTTCATATTTAGTTAAATCTGAAAATACAGGATGTGATTTTTTGTATACTAATTGATTTAATCCATAAGGATATGTAGTATTAAAATGTCTTATATATTTAGATTCTAGAAAAAGTCGTTCAGTAAAATTTTTTTGTATTTTAAGTATTTTAATAGTAATATTTTTAAAATCATGATATTTGAAATGAGTATATTCAATATTATGAGTTGTTTGAAATTTAGAATTTTTATATTTATCAATATGAGAACGATGTAAATTTAGCCGCTTATGTAATTTTTGACAAGACTGTCCTATATATTCCATGTTACACGAATTGCATTTCAATGAATAGATTACATTGTTTGCTTTGCAAAATTTTACCAAATTAAGATTGTTATTATTTGAAATCTGTGACTTATCAGCTAATGGACATGTAAGACAACGCTTAGATTCACACTCTCGAAAACATAGTACAGGCTTGGGACAATAGAATAGGTTATCTGATAACGATCCAGGAAGATCCCTAATAATCTTCCTGTACCGAGCATTAGTCCTGGATCCACCAAGGCCTAAATTGCCAGTATCTAACATTTTACTAATAACTGCCATATTTGTTTGATAGCAATAAAAATTGCAAGAAATACATATTAAATATATCTATAACATATTTAAAAAAATTTTTATGAATCAATCTTATTATTACTTGAATATCCATAAAAAAAAAAAAAAAAAAAAAAAAAAAAATATTAAGATTGACTGTTTAATACTTGATTAAATATAATAAAGCTATGTAATAAAACTATTTACATATATACATAAAGTCCCATTAAGCAAACTAACATCAAAAGACAACAATATAAAAACCCCTAGCAGTCATAAGTCAGTACAAAATTAATGTTGGTAAAAAAAAAAAAAAAAAAAAATCAATAGAACCTGAATAAGATTTTATAAAGATGCCTTTGAAAATTCAATAGATAAACAAATGATACCAAGAAATAATAGTAATACTAAAATATTATTATTATTAAATAATTATTAAATACACCATTAAAAGCGCAATGCAGCTATAATAACTATGTATTTCAAACAGAAGTTAATCAAAGTGATTTGTGAGCCAATTAGGCTAAATTATGGTATCATATAAAAATCAATATTTTAACATATATATATATATATATATATATATATATATATATATATATATATATGTAAATGTTGGAATAATAATTATCATTTTTCAGCATTTATAAAAAAAATTACACTGAAACAATACTGCAATTTTGCCCTTTTGTTGGAGAGTCAAAAGATAAAATTAGTTTGAGAAGTTAATTATTCTCACAAATATTTGATTAATTATTGATAATCCCGTTTGCTTCATTTATTTGAAAATGACTATTTCAGCGCCTCCCATAATTTTTAATTACTCCACGACTCTCCTCAATCAAGAAATTTATTCAATTTCCCACATCATTGTCGATCGAAATCGTCTCTGAAAATAGTAGTAATCATTTATTAAGAAAAATAATTCAACATGCCGATTTGAGAGAGACGAAAGAGTTTATCTTCCAAAATAGCAATCCTTATGTGTAATCCCAAATGCCAGCACTTTTATTATTTTGCCGAAAGATTATGATGAATTACGATACTTTTATGGATGTCAAATCTTGGTTTTTCTTTTACGGTTTGCGCTAAAAATAGATAAAGTGCAACAACATATCTTTTCATTGCCACTCGTTACTGTGTTGCAATAATCTGGAAGAAAAAATATTTGTGATTTTATTATGCCATATGGTGTATATACATAATTATTTTTATATTCATCTAATGGATACCGGCAGAAAAAAATCTAGGGAGGGAAAATTTTGGACGAGTTTTTTATTCAAGAAAATTTTTAAATATATTAACGTAAAAAGCAATATAGAACAATTAAGATTTATTAAATATTCAACCATAAATTTTTTCCAGCAATTTTTAAATGGGCACGTTACTGTGTTGCAATAATCTGGAAGAAAATGTATTTGTGATTTTATTATGTCATATGGTGTATACATAATTATTTTTATATTCATCTAATGGGTACCGGCAGAAAAAAATCTAGGGAGGGAAAAGATTTTGGAACGGATATGCGACTTCTTCTTCTTCTACTTCTTTTTTTTTTTTTTTATTAAAATTATAAATAAGCTGAATTAAGAATATTTTGGACGAATTTTTTATTCAAGAAAAATTTTAAATATATCAACGTAAAAAGCAATATAGAACAATTAAGATTTATTAAATATTCAACCATAAATTTTTACCAGCAATTTTTAAATGGAGAATTGAAACTTTCCATTTCTTTATTCGTTAGGGGAGAGAGAACGCTCTCATTTATAATAATTTTATAATTTTGGTGAAACAGCTGTTGTAAAATTGCATTTCCTTATTTTCAAATAATTTTTTTGAAAAATCCTAGTGTGGATTCAACATTACAGAAATGCAATTACTTGCTCCCGAAAGGGTTAATATATTTAACCCTTTAACCAATTCGAAATTTCGATATTTTCTATTTTTATTATTCCGAACTATAAATGATATACTGGACAAATTGGTTGAGTTTTCAAAGATTCGGTAGAAACAGGTTTCGAAAACAATACTCATGAAGACTAAAAATTTGTTCTTAGGGATAGCGCATAGTAAATAAATAAATACACAAATAAAAATCTATATAAAAGCTACATAAAAAGTTATAACAGATATCAATTTGATATGTTATTGAACTTAACAATAACGAATTACTGGAACTTTGATTTGGCGGGAAGGATAAAAAGCTTAATTTATTTTTATTTTTTTAAGGTGTCTCACAGTCACACCTATAGAAAATCATACAGTGATTCTTTTGGTTATTATTAAAGAAAATTTGATTGGTTGTTCATGTTTGTTATACACAGGGAAAGCTGAGACCATTAAAATTGTTTTTATTTTCCTTTATTAGCGTGGATGTTATTTGGATATTCAAATTGAAAATAAACACAATTTATTTCTTTTGCAGAAAAAATAGCTAAGAGTGAGCGATTTGTCAGAGTATTTTATGCAGTTTTTGTTAGTTTTAAATACAGTAAAACTTGTGGGAAAAAAACTGTCTATATCGGAATCCTTTATTAACTGATTCTCTGCTGCAATAACTTTTTACTAAAATTTTTGCCTCATGATAGAATTTCAAGTTAACTAGGTCATTACTAGTGAAGGACATAATGAATAATTTCCATATTCAAATGAATTATTCGGGCACGAGCAAAAGCATAATTGCCAACTTTCGTATTACTTTTAATCAATTAAAACCGGAAATTTTTTGGGAAAAAAATAAACAAATAAAATAAAGAGCTACAAGTTCTGTTATAGGCGCAAAAATTATTCATTTAAATGGGTAAAAATATAGAATATTTAAAAATATGTTATATGTATATTTAGGAAAAAATCATATGGAAGAGATAACAAAGCTTCTTTCTGATCAAGATCACAAAGAATGAAACCAATGATCAAAATTATTGTATTTTTCTGCGCAAATAAGGCTTTCAATATTTTATTCACAGCAGATTCTACTTTCAGGAAAAATGCACCTTCTACTTTTTTCCATCAAAACCAATATTTACTATCCATTAATGCAAAATATGTGTATTTGCTTATAAAAGGTTAAAGGTTTTGTGGACGCAATAAAAAAAAGCGGTCGATTTGCACAATTGCGCACGCGAGTGTGTGGCTGAAGACCCTTCCTTGAACTAGAGTCTTGTACGGGTCAAGTTGTACCCGACCCGAGCCCGACGAAAAAATTCGTCAACTTGAAACCCGACTCGAACCCGAAATATTTAAACTCGAACACCACCCGAAATCGAAATGAAAGAAAATTAATCCATATTTTTAATACAATGATGGAAAGTAATCTACTACTATATTTCTGATACCAATTTTATCTGTATAAAAAATGAACACATAAACACTCATTAATATTCAAATACAAAGTTTTTTCATTAAAAAAAAAAAAAAAAAAAAAAATCCGGAATTTCTTTTGAAATGTCTGGTTAACCCGAACCCGTCCCGAAATAATCAAAATTCAATCTGTAACCAACCCGAACCCAAAACGTTTAAAGTCAACCCGACCAAAAACAAAATAACGTTTGAACAATTGCGCGATTCGACCGAGTCTGGTTCGTGTAAAATCAGGTAGACTCTGAACCACAGCATGAAAGTTGTAGTAATCACTAAGGCAGGGACGCAGGGACGCAATATTTTGAAGATCTACGCTACGCCACTGGGCACAATTACAAATTTCCTTTTATAAATAAATGGGACTTTTAGACATTTATGATCCAGGAGCCAAAATCGAACAATTTTTTCTATTTTCCAATAAATGTAAAATAATTTATTACAGTCTGTTTTGTTAATGAGCACTGTTTACTGATTTTCTTTTCCCAGAAATTGAATCAAAACACCAACTTTAACACAATTACTTGAAAAGTGTTTTACTTTAACTAGGAAATTTTTAAAACTTATTTGATTTTTTGGAACCTGAAATTTGTATACATACACTGTTAAAAAAAAAATCTGTAATTTTGAAAGAAAAATATTGTAATTTTTTTTTTTCAGAAAAATCTGTTTTAAAGAAAAGCAGATTTTTCCTGTAAAAAAATGTGAATTTTGTATTTTTTACAGAAAAAAAAAAAAAAAACCTATATTCTTTTACAGAAAAAACTGTTTTAAAACTGTTTTAATGAAAGTATACAGATATTTTCTGTAAATTAAACGGTTTTCCACTGGCGCCAAAATTGACAGTTTTTTCTGTCAATTTGAGAGCTTTTTTTTTTTTTTTTTTTTTTTTACAGTGTTATAGATATGAAAATGAGTTCGTAGTTGTATTAGAAAATAAGTTTGTATTTGAGAACAACATTAAGTAACAGTTTCAGTTTCTATTCTCTGTACACGTGTTTCTAGTTTCTTTTTGTGGGCATTGATAATGTTTTTCCGGTTCTTAGAGCAGAGGTCAAAATTGTACTCTCATTAAATCATGCAAGTGGATAAAGCATCTTGCTGCGATTAAATGCCTGAGCTGGTGTTGCATGTGCACAAAATTTCGAAGAGGAAGTTGTCTTTCCGCACTGTGAGCCTGATTGCAATATTTATATCAGTTTATTCCAAGTAATCAATTCTTGTGCTTCGTAAGTTTAGTTTTTAAATGCACATCTACTATTATATATACAGGGTGATTATAATTATAGTTGCACTTTCAAAAGGCTGTAAAAAAATAACCACTGGCCAGAATGACCTGATATTTCATCTGAGTATGCGTGAAGCACTAAGAATTTGTTTTCCGAAAGAAAAAGTTCAAAAGTGGACCGATAGATGGCGCTGTACTCGTCATAAGATGCTAATAGAAACTTTTATTCGTGACGTCAGTCATGACGTTTTGCTTGGAAACTGACTCCAAACTAACGGTTGCTATGTAGTATTTTCTTTTTTGTTTGTATATTATAGCTACATCTTATAGCTATATCTCACAGCTAAATGTTTTAGTACTTTATATGAAGTGGTAACATTTTCTACGATTTATATGTAATAAGAAATGAAATCTAGCAACCGTTTGTTTGGAGTCAGTATCCAAACAAAACGTCATGACTGACGTCATACTGAAATCGTCTATTAAATGACGCGACATGCGCGCACCGCACGTTACTAAGGCTGCTGTATAAATGAGCTGGCGCATCGTCCGACATTATTATTCCCAAGTGGGAAAACTTTGGACCTATTTGGCGCATTTATCGCCGTCTTCGTTGCTTTGTTCAATTTATAATAAAGTACGATATTGAATGAAAATTTCGAATAAAATACGTACTTTTTATCATTGTTTTTCATCGCAAATTGCAGCATGGATGTATTTTATTGTTCAATTTCAAATTTTAACATTAGTAATAAATCTATTTACTTTAGTGAATACATAAATTAATTTTTATGTTCATAAATTCTTTGTTGAAAGGAATCACTAGCGTAGCAATTCAAAAACGAATTAAAGGGTGGCGGGGCTAAAGAACTCATTTTCAAATAAATTGATATCTTAGAATTATTAAAATAAATAATAAAATATCTATAAAAAATTAATTGCTTTAATTAATTATTAATGAAATCATCAAAGAATATATATATATATATATATATATATATATATATATACGGATTTTATGTTTAATTGAAGTCTAGAAGTGCACCTCCCCCTTTCGGAACTTCAGCCCCCCCCCCCCCCCCCCCTACCCGGAGAAAAATCTCTGAACCATCGAATAAAAGACATCGCAAGTTTTGCAATTCGGAATGTAAATTTTACATATAATATATATTTTTTTATTTTTTTTTTTTTGCATAATTTATCTAATTAATAGTGAAACTGATCAAAATCAGTTTAGTAGAACTTTTTAATTTGTATTCTTACATATTTTCAAAAGTTTTATTTTATTTGTCCATGAAAAAAGAATTTTTTATTTTTTTCTCAGTATATCAGCAGAAATTTCTTACCCTAGTGTAACAATTAAAATTTATTCTTCAAGTGTAGTTTTTTTCAAAAAAAATATTTTAATGATTTTTTTTTTTTTTTTTTTTTTTTTTTTTTTGAGTGTATGTGGCATTTCTGAGTGTTCTTCCCTTAACAGTGTAATGAAAAAAATATTATAATTAATTTCTGATGTAAAAGTATAATTGAACAAAAGTAATATTAAAAAGTCCTTCCGGCCTGTACCGGGAGGAAAAGATAGCTTTCCTATATCTTCGTTTTAAAATTTTTGCTAATGTTACACGAAACCAGCAAGGTAAAATGCAAAGAAACGTTTACAAAAGATTCGTTAATACTGAATTTGAATAAGAAATTCGCCAAATTATTGAGCAATAGCCAAATTGGCTTCATTTATGAAGACTTATTTTGGTTGCCAAATTTGGCGATATTTCGCCAAATGTCACCAATTTTGGCGAGAATTTGGCGCTAACGGATATGAATATATAGTTTTATGCGTATGATTGGGAAAATTATTACAACAATGAAAGAAAATAATTTGCGAGTAATCGCGTTAATGTGCTGTTTTGTTTCAAAATGTCAGCCACCCTAGAATTTCAAACTGCTCTATCTCAGCCATTTTTTAAGATAGAGGTAAACCAAAAAATGCTCTGGAATCCTTGTATCAAGGCCTAACACTAATTAAAAAATAAATTTGAATTTTTAACTTTTTTGTATATTTATTTTAGTTTTAAATTTTTAAATGGCCGCCATCTTGAAACAAAATGGCGGACCAAGCTGGCCAACGAACTCGGTCGAGACATTGGTGAGCTTAATACACACAATTAGTTTAATCAAAATTGATTTATAAATACGAGCGTTATCGTATGACATAGGTCAGATATATATATATATATATATATATATATATATATATATATATATATATATATATATATATATATATATATATATATATATATGGATATATCTATATATATATAAATCAACATTTGAACGGAGGGTGGTTTTGGGGTCTGGGGGTCATGATCGGTGAAAATATATCGAAATTTTCCGAAACTGCTTTCCTCCGAACGGCTGCAATAGGTAGCTTTATACTTTTTTGTATTGAAAGCTACCTAACATATAATTTCATCTTTTACTTTGTGAAAAAATATTAAAAAACTTCTATTTAAAGTAATTTTTTAAAAGTTTTCATGTGTAGCAAGTTTTCATTACTTTATATGAAAACTGTTCTTTCCAAGAGTAAAATGTAATGATCCTTCATAATATCCAGATATCCTTCTTTATCTTAACCAAATTTATATCTTAAAGTTATAATAAAAATATACTTCATTTCTTAATAATATTTAATTATGAAAATTCTTTAAAATATTTATTTATAAATATTTTTTAATGTAACTGTATTTTGATGAAATATTAATAATACAATTAATTATCTTTAAGCAAATTTAAGGTTTTTTTTTTTTTGGAAATTCAAAATTGAACCCATTTTTTTTGGTGAAAATGAGTATGTAAAAAAAAAAAGAAAGAAAAAAAAAAGAAATCTGTACTTTTTAAAATAAATTTCGTTTAAAATATTCTATTTTTATATTATAGTTCTTTCGAAAACTCTCATAAATTTTAATTATATATTAATATTCTTAAGTTTTCCATAAAATTTCAGTTTAATTTTGTGCAGTGGAAAAAAAAAAAAAAAAAAAGTCGAAATAAACATCGTTTTCCCGAAAAAGAACTAGATGGCGCTACGCCCTTGAAATCGCCGTTTTCGCCAAACTGGCGAACAAAAAATTTCGGAAAGGATAAAATCTACGATTAATATTTAAATTTGGCAATTTTTCATGTTTACGAGGAAACTGAAGCATGCAGGGATACTTTCTTGGATGATTCGTACAATTAATAGCAGAACAACTACCCATAATTAAACCTTTAAAGTTAAAAAATAGACAGAAACTAATTCAACGCCATTGAAACACATTACGTGAACCAGTCCAGCGGGAATAGAAATGCCTGACGAGTCAGCCTATATATTTAGTAGCTCTACACATTGCACATGCGGTAAAAAAGCGAAGAACCTGCAGTTTCTGATTCTGCGTCTGAGAAGATAGTCATGATTCTATCATTGAAGGATCGGGCTCTGCTTGTGAAGCTTTTTTAGAAAAACAGTGACTGTGCGGCAATTGAATTGAAAAAATTCCGGTCACTAAAGGGTTTAAGAAGCGGCTCTGCAAAGAGTGGCACAACAGCATGTCACGTTTTTCAATTAGCATCTTATGACGAGTACAGCGCCAGCTATCAGTCAACTTTTGAACTTTTTTTTTTCTTTCGCAAAACAAATCCCCATTGCTTCACGTATACTCCGATGAAATATCAAGTCATTCTGACCAGTGGTTCTTTTTTTAAAGCCTTTTGAAAGTGCAACTTTAATTATAATTACCCTGCATATAAATTGCAAATTAGAATTTCGTTCCGGTCGCTTATAACTTGAGTTCTGCTGAATGGATTTTGATGGTACTTTCACTGTTAGTTGGATAATTTTTACGGAAAAGTTTTAGTACATAAGTTATATTTATATTTATTATGTATATATTAAATATAAATATATAATTATATATATATATATATATATATATATATATATATATATATATATATTTATATTTATACTTATACTTAGTTATAGAATTATGGGGTAAAGTTCTATAATCAGGTGAACCCGATCATGGAAGATTAACCTTTTTAAAAAGTTCTACTGCGTGGATTTTGATGGAACTTGTATACGATAAGTTAAATAGTTTTCCAGGGAAGGTTCTAGCATATAACACATCGTTCAACGTTGCATTTATATAGAATTATGGGGGGGGGGGGAGTTCTAGAATCAGGCGAACCCAATTATGAAATATTAGACTTTTTAAAAATTTCTAAAGGGTGGATTTTAATGAAACTTGCACTGTTAGTTAAATAGTTTACAGGGAACGTTTTAGTATGTAACACATCGCTCTACGTGGCTTAGTTCTATAAATATTGGGGAATGTTCTATAATCAGGTGAGCCTGATTTAGCATTTTTAAAAAGTTCTACCGGATAGAATTTGATGAGACTTGTTAGTTAAATATTTTTTCAGGGTTTTGTTCAGGGTTGGTTTTAGAATATTACAAATCGTTCTTTACCAAATCCTACTGTAAATGATCAACTCAATGAGTTGGTCATTAACAGCCCAAATTTTGTCTGCCTTAACAGCTCAATTTTTTTGTAATACGCTAGCGTGCATGCGCGGCAGTGTATTACTGCTTACTTTACTGTTTATTACTGTTAATTTTACAGTATAATATTGACAGCTGGGTTGTCAGTATTATATAGTAAAAACAGCATTTTTTTTTTTTTAAGTGTGTATCTTATAAAGAATTTAATTTCCACTATTTTAAAAAAAGAAACATGTAAATCCGTTAAGTTGTTCAAAAAATATCGCGCTAAAACCGCTAAAAAACACAGTGTTTCGAGATAACTGGGCTTAAAGGTTTGCCCTTAGCAATTATTGCCGCACTGCATGTAGCAAAAAAAAAAAAATTGCTTAGTCTACGAAAATATTATATAACAGCGGCCAAAAATGTACAGTAATCGCTTTAGAATGAGTTACCTGATTCCAAAAAGCATTCTTCATCTTTAGAAACTTCAAGAAAATATATTTTCACGGCTTACGGAATTATTTATAAAAACAAAGTTTCTTTTGCTGCCACTGACTTTAAGAAACGTTTCCGACTAGATTTTGTAGAATATTAATCAATTTTTCCCAAACCGGTGTAAAAACTCCGGCGGGATTTATAAAATTCGAACTGGTAGCTGTGGCTAACCGGAGTAATTACTCAAGTTGATTTGTAGAAAGAAAAGTTTCTTTATTCGAAACTCGAAGTACAGAGCATTCCTTCTACAGGTTTCATTATTTAAATAAAATAGAACAAAATAAAATAAGATGAAATGCGTGGGTGCAGGTGATTATAAACGAGTTCCATAAAGTCCTCTAATTTTTCCTTAGGTCTCTACACCAGACAGTCTCGTTCCAAACTTAATTTCCGTTCTCTGTATTCGGTGATACAAATTAAACAGGACAGGGTGTCCTTGGGTGATCGAGACGGATCGCTCCTCCGTTTCACTTCGCTCTCGCTTCACTGCCAGACTCTGCCTTTTCAGGGTCACGTCCTACCCTTTTGCCTCCGAAGAACCCATCTCCATCTCGTCTTCTCTTCTTCCTCTCGCCTCAGAAAAAAGGGGGGTGGGGGGCAGGTTCATCCCGGCCTCTTAAACTTACGGCAGCCTATCGTTGTCGATATCTGGTTCCCATTCGCAGATTTTAAAGGACTTCCCTTGGCGTCCGATGGTCTCTGGGAACCCTCTCCATCTGCGACCTCACAAGTAGAATCAATAATTCGTTACCGTCGGGTAGGTGCCAGCCAGTCTCCAGTATTGTTTCCCTAATGTCCAAACCATTCAGCGTAGGAGATGGATCGCTTCCTTAGGTTCGGCCCGACAACTCCTGCGGTCCATAGTAAAGTAACTCAGCTGGGATATGGGAAAATGTCACAGCATTACCCCCTCCAGCAGTTGAGATTTTTCAAGCATTTGGAAAATCTTACATCATTACTGGTGCGCTAGCCTTCCATCCATACCCAACACATGTTAATTCTCAATAGAGGCTTACCTTAAACATTATTATTCACAAGTTTACAATACACTCTACAGACTCACATCGTTAAATTAAATTTCAATATTCATTGTATGATTCAAATACACAATTATTTCAATTACAAAATTAAAAAAACTATATACAAAATTACTGAGTGGAATGTTATTTATTCCATTCTACTTAAACAGTCTACATGTGGAATTTGGCTGCCTGGGCGGTAACCTAAGGATCTGCGAATATCCTGCCTTTTTCCACAATCTCTAATTAGTCGGTAATCATTTCCGGCGTCGTTTTTCGGCTGTTTAACCTCGCTGCCTTTTATTTCGTTATGCGGCGATATGTATCCTGGGGTTTCTAAACAATCAGAACTGAAAACCGTTTTTCGCTTCCTTCCTAACGCACAATAACTGTTTACCCCTTTTGTTGTTTTCTGTCCCGAAGATTTAAACCTAAAATTTTCCTTTCGTTTTAAGACTGTGTCTTTATTTTTTTTTCCCATGCTTACTTTCCCGGATTTCATTCCTTAAATAAAACACCCTCGCTCTTTCTTTATAACCCTCTTCCTTCATCCTTGCTTTGGGTGTCACGCGGATCGGGGTCGTCGCGAATTTCGTTTTAATGGAAGATTCACAATGAGTTACTCCTGCACGTTGGCTAAGGGGAAAGGGAACAAAGCCTTTCTTTTCCTTCCTGTCCGGTTTTCTCACTTCATTCTTTTGATAAGCCGAAACTAAGCGGTTCGTGGGGTTGGGGGGAATTGGGCGGTCACTCCTGTGCCTTTTTTTCGGTGCTGCACTCCCAAAGCTAACAGGCGGTTTCGGTTTCATTCTGTCTAGCAAATTTTGTGTCCTGCTTCCCAATAAATAATAATCCATTTCTATGTCTGCATCGACAATACCTGCGTAAGTCCTAACTCTTTTTCCTAAATCACACAGATTAAGCTCTATTTCTGCGAGGGGTAGACATTTTAAATCATTTTGTAACGGTTGCTTTACCCACACGACTCTCCCTGTGTATTGTTCTCGGGTCACCTGGTTGGCACTAATTAAATCTAGCGACGTAGCAGTGTCTCTAAAAATTTTCATTTCTTTCCCATTTATAATCCCTTTTGTTAAATAGGGCTGGAACATTTCGTTTAACTCATCGAGGTCAGCCAACCGATTAACCACTTCAGGTACTTCACTACTCCATTTTAGTTTGGGGCAAAATTTGCGGATATGAGAAAAACTACCACAATGGAAACAAGACCTGTCTTTTCGCTTATCAAAAATTACATCTCTATCCTTTTTATCTTCCCTCTCCCTCCAATTTCTTTTCATTTCCGCGTTTTGGGGTTCTGTCTCTGGTCTATCAACCAATCTGTTTCCCTCAACCTGTTTGCCGTTATTTGGACATCTAGGCGGGGACTGCTTCATCTCTGTTCTTCTAACCGCCTCATAATGATCTAGTTTTTGGGTTAATTCCCCGGGCGTAATTAAATCACTCCAGGAATCTATGAAATGTTGTCTAATTTCAGAGGGCACTTTCCGTTTGATCTGGTCAGTAATTATCAGGTCCCTAAGTTGACTAAATTCAGACACCTGAATACCGCTTAACCATTGGTCGAAATAATTCGTAATTTCATACGAAAAATCTTTCCAATTTTTTTCTTCGGACCGTGGTGTTGTTACGAATTTGATTCTGAAGTCTTCTGCACTAATTTTAAACCTTTCGAGTAATTTCCCCTTCACAAAATCAAAATTGTCCGTTTCGTCTGGTGGTTCTCTAAGAATAACTTCTGTCAATTCTATAGGAAGTAAACCTAGCAAATTTGTTACCCATTGCGACTTATCTAATTGCGCTTTTAATGCCTGTCTCTCAAATAAGTTGAGATATAAGGAAATCTCCGATTTTCCCATTTCAAATTTAGGTAACACATTTTTTAACAGAATTTTAGGTTCCCTTTCTATTTGACTAGATGATAACGTTAAAGTATCATTTTCCCGTTCGGCCCTAATTCTCGCGAGCTCATGTTCTTTCTCAATTTTATCTTTTTCCAATTTCGATCTCTCTACACGGTCTTCTTCAATCAACTTTAATTGGTTTAACGCCATAGTCTCATCATAATCGGGGGCCTCCGTTATCTTTTTAACCAATTTAGGAATTGTATCATTTGACAAAACCTCTACTTCAAATTCTATCGCAAGGGTTTGCAGATCGCATTTTCGAAATCCCGATATGCCTGCCATAATCACTAATTTTAAATTCTAACACAATTTAATTCCAATTTCCCGCACATAAATGCAATAAAAAAAATACACAATTTTTTTCACCCCCAAAACAACATAAAAATAAATACAGTAGTTTCTGCTCGACACAAAATACAATCAATATTCATGAAATTTTGAATTACAAGCAAACCAATTCCACATATAGGCTACAATTTGCCAAAAAAACATATATCTTACTTTAACTTAACTGAATTACTAACAGACTTCACCTTAATCTTACAACTTCTTTAAATTCAAAATTTAATTCCTTAGCAATCTTCAAAATAAGAGAGCACATTGAAAATTTCGGCCGAAAAATACAATTAACATAATTTGCTTTTCACCAAACAAAAAAATTTTTAATTAAAAAGATTAAAAGAATTTTTCAATTACTAGAAACAAGATGAATTTAAAGTTTGTTACACTTTTAATTTACCTTCAACACACAAAAACATCTGTTGGTAATTAATATTTAAAATTTTTACTTATATTACCGAACACAAATAATTAAAGAAAAATTGCTTCCTGTCCAAAATTAAAAATATACACACTAAGCCTCCACTGAGAATAAAACAAGTGCTCACCTGGGTATAGCTCTGCGATTCTCGGCGGTGATTCTGCTTTCTTTTCTCTCCACACTGTCAGCAAAGTTCGGATGCTTCTGGTTGCTGGTTCAGCGGATGCAGTTTCAGATCAGCTCGGGTCTCTGCCTTGGTTTTGGCGGGTCACTTTGGGGTCGGTGGATCTTCCTCGATTCAGCGGAATCTGTCTCTCTATCACAGGATTCTGTACGAATTCGGCGAGTTGTCCTGCTCTGCCCCGATTCGGTATGTAGATTCAGGTTCCCAACGGCTGGTGTAGATTCTGAAGAAATTCGGCGAGTTGTCCTACTCTGCCCCGAATTCATAAAACTTTGTCACGCACGTTTCTTTCACCACTTTAAATCCCTTGAAGCTGCCACCATCTGTAAAAACTCCGGCGGGATTTATAAAATTCGAACTGGTAGCTGTGGCTAACCGGAGTAATTACTCAAGTTGATTTGTAGAAAGAAAAGTTTCTTTATTCGAAACTCGAAGTACAGAGCATTCCTTCTACAGGTTTCATTATTTAAATAAAATAGAACAAAATAAAATAAGATGAAATGCGTGGGTGCAGGTGATTATAAACGAGTTCCATAAAGTCCTCTAATTTCTCCTTAGGTCTCTACACCAGACAGTCTCGTTCCAAACTTAATTTCCGTTCTCTGTATTCGGTGATACAAATTAAACAGGACAGGGTGTCCTTGGGTGATCGAGACGGATCGCTCCTCCGTTTCACTTCGCTCTCGCTTCACTGCCAGACTCTGCCTTTTCAGGGTCACGTCCTACCCTTTTGCCTCCGAAGAACCCATCTCCATCTCGTCTTCTCTTCTTCCTCTCGCCTCAGAAAAAAGGGGGGCGGGGGGCAGGTTCATCCCGGCCTCTTAAACTTACGGCAGCCTATCGTTGTCGATATCTGGTTCCCATTCGCAGATTTTAAAGGACTTCCCTTGGCGTCCGATGGTCTCTGGGAACCCTCTCCATCTGCGACCTCACAAGTAGAATCAATAATTCGTTACCGTCGGGTAGGTGCCAGCCAGTCTCCAGTATTGTTTCCCTAATGTCCAAACCATTCAGCGTAGGAGATGGATCGCTTCCTTAGGTTCGGCCCGACAACTCCTGCGGTCCATAGTAAAGTAACTCAGCTGGGATATGGGAAAATGTCACACCGGAATATCAATTTTTACGATTCTATTAATTTTCAATTAAACATTTTCAGCTGTATAATTGAATTTATACATTCAAGAGTAACAAGATAATATTAATTTTAATGTTAATAGTAATGCTGTTAATTGAGAATGGATATCCTCCAAAGAAAACCTAATAATCGGGGTTGAGAAAACTGAAAGATTTTTTTTTTTTAAATGCTTCTTTAAATCCAAAAATAGACTGGTTTCTGAGGTTTCTAAAGATAAAGAACGCTTTTTGGAATCATGTGTAACTTGGAGGAGGTTATTGCAATATTTTCGTTCGTGGTTATATTATATTTTCGTACATTAACAAACATTCGACTTTGTTTACTGTATGCCGGTTCGCGGTTTAACGTTTACGGCTAATACTACCGTAATTTTAGAATTTTACCTATCGGACCAATTGTATGACATTCTAAAATGTTCAACCATTATATATAAAATAATAATAAAAATAACAAAAAAAAATTTTTTTCGTAATTTTGAACCTTTTTGTCCCATTTAATAAATAGCATTGCTTCTTTGAATTTCACATAAATGAAGTCTTAGGTAACAGCTAGTATAAAATAAGTAATTACACTGTATGATTTTGCGTTTTAAACTATACACACACACTGCTAGTTCTTAACTAAAAACACTTAACTAAAACTAATGGACTGTATAAAAGCGGATTTATTCACACACAAATATAAGCGAGCCATCACACGGCTTATTCTATAACATCATATTTTCACATTCCAAAAAACAAGAAGCAAAACAGAACACTGAGTGTTGCCAAACGCGGAAAATAAAAAAAAGAAACTTACATGAATTCGGAGGACATGAAACCAAGGAACATGCAGCTTTAGCTGGCTGCAGACGATACTTACACAAACATTCTGGCCCCCGTTGAAATCCCCTGGGATTTCAACAAGTGGTTAGTTGCTTACAATTTCTTACAATAATGAAAAAACAATTAATAACACAAACAAATTAATGCAAAAAAAAAAAAAAGAAAAATATTAAACAGTTTTCAGTTCACAGTTTTTAGTTTCTATAGGAAGAAGACACAGTTCCACTATTAAACGACAAAAATTTGCAAATTTCTTTATTCTGCTTGCACTGCAAAAGATATTTGTTAATTTCTTTTTCTGCATCTTTGAAGTTGGTTCCACAGTCACTAAAAATCTCAAAAGGTTTCCCTCTTCTTGCCATAAATCGTTTTAATGCACTTAAGAATGCCGTTGTTGAAAGATCTTCGACGACTTCAAGATGGACTGCTTTGATAACGAAGCAGACAAATACACACACATATGATTTAAATGATTTTACTCCGCGTCCTGCACGATATTTAATCATGAATGGTCCTGAAAAATCTGTTCCAACTCGATCAAATGGTCGTGATTGTATTACTCTGGATGCTGGAAGATCAGCCATTATTTGTTTTGCAGTTTGAGCTTTATATTTGCACACGTGACACAAGCTCTTACCATTTTCCGAATAACAGATCTAGCAGTAATGATCCAAAATTGCTGTCTAGTTAAAGAAAGAAGAAGTTCTGGACCTGCATGTAAGTAGTTTTCATGATAATGTTTAATTATGATCTTAGTCACATGGTGCTTTGATGGTAATAAGATTGGGTGCTTTTCATTCTCCGACAGCTGTGCGTTTTTCAATCTTCCTCCTACTCTTAATATTTTGTTATCATCTAAAATTGGACACAATCACATGAGACTGTTATTTGCAGGTAGCTCTTTTCCAGCTTCTAAATACTGAATTTCCTTACTGAAGTTCACTTGTTGAACTATCCGAATAATGCATCATGTTGCGGCTTGAATTTCACTGCTTGATAAAAAGGATGTATTTCTTTCTACACGTGTTACCTTTGAATTGGAGATGAATCTCAATATCCAAGCAAATATGCGTTGCAATTTGGAAAACGAAGATATTTTTGATATAACATTAAGTTCTTTTACAGTTTCAGAAACTACAAATGATAAGGTTTTACGTGCTTCTGGTAATTCTTCTTCATTTATGCGAATAGGTTCATGCACGGGAACCAGTGATGCTTCTTAACCATAGTGGGCGTTCCATCACAAGTCATGGGACAGTAGTTCTGCAGGAAGTAACCCACGTGATGCACAATCAGCAGGATTTTCTTTTCCGTCCACATGGTTCCAATTCTCAGCTGGTAAAATGGATTGGATTTCAGATACTCAATTGGCTACAACGACTTGCCATCTTTTAGGATTTGATCTTAGCCATGACAGTACAATTTGTGAATCACTCCATGCGTGCACAGAATCAGGTTTTGTATGTAATGCAGCTCTGACTGCCTGTATAAAGTGTGCCAGTAATACTGCAGAACATAATTCCAGTCTTGGAATCGTGACAGGTTTTAGTGGTGCTACGCGAGTTTTAGCTGTTAAAAGTTTCACATCAATGTTAGAGCTATCACAAGTTTTAACGTAAATAACTGCTGAATAACCCTTTTCTGACGCATCACAAAATCCGTGAAGTTTACATCGAGAATAATTGGGCAAGATTACTTTTCTAGGTATATATATGGAATTTAAGAGTTTGATTTCTTGGCACAAAATTTTCCACTTTTGGTCAATATTTTCTGGTACTGGGTCATCCCATGATAATTGTAATTTCCACAGTTCTTGAAGGATCATTTTAGTTAGAATCACAAAAGGTGCAATCCACCCCAATGGATCAAACAGCGTTGAGACAAATGACAGAATAATTCGTTTAGTAGGGACACCTTGATAATTTATATCACTGAAACTACATTTGAACATATCATTATCAGGATGCCATTCCACTCCTAAAATTTTTGTGGCCTTATTGCCCACTACACTATGTATATTATCGTTAATTGTGTTTGCTAACCCAGCATTTTTCAATAGTGATGGCTCATTTGTGTACCATTTATGTAGCTCAAATCCACCTTTTTTTAGCATTTTTTGCAAATCAGATATCAATTCAGTACCTTCCTGACTATTCTCAACACCAGTTAAAACATCGTCGACATAAAAATCTCTTAAAACTATAGACTTTGCTTTTGGGAAATTAAGACCCTCATCAATTGCTAACTGACTCAAAGCTTTAGTTGCAAGATATGGAGCAGCAGCAGTTCCATACGTGACAGTATTTAAGCGAAAGACTTGTATTTGTTTATCTGGACTATCTCTCCATAATATTCTCTGAAAATCCCTATCTTTGTCATGAATTTTTACCTGCCTATACATCATTCTTATATCAGCTGTTATGGCAATATTATGAAATCTAAACCTTAATAAAATGCAAATTAAATCATCTTGTATTTTGGGACCTACCATTAGAGTGTCGTTTAAAGAAACGCCTGTTGTTGTTTTAGCACTCGCATCAAAAACTACTCTTAATTTGGTAGTTAAACTAGAATTGTTTAATACGAAGTGGTGTGGGATGTAATAGTGTTTAGTTTCTAAT
Organism: Maratus michaelseni; assembly: GCA_963931845.1. Classification (NCBI taxonomy): domain Eukaryota; kingdom Metazoa; phylum Arthropoda; class Arachnida; order Araneae; family Salticidae; genus Maratus; species Maratus michaelseni. Next base: position 125,661,741 of record OZ007595.1, read on the forward strand.
TCACGATCTGTATTCGAAACAAAGTCCATGTGGCCCAGAGATAAATATTCTTTCATAAATTGCACATATTGGTTGTAAATTTCTGGCATGGATATTAGTCTTTTCTCAAGATAAAGAAATCTTCTGTGCGCCATTTGGCGTGAATCACCTAAAATATCTCGATCCTGTTTGAATAGTAATGCGACTGAATAGCGGCCTGATTTTTCTCTAAAATGAGAACTCTCAAAATGTTTTTTACAATGTTTTTCTTCAACTGTTAAAGGTTGCACATTTGGATTTTTTTCTAATTCCCAGAATGAATTTACTAACACGTCAGTTTTTGTCCTTAAATGATTTACATGTACTGGATCAGTTGCCAGCGTTTCAAAATTTGTAGTACCCGAAATTATCCACCCAAGTCTCGAATTTAAGGCAAATGGAAGGTTAGGTTCACGTTTGACAATTTCCCCAGTCATTAAATGCATAAATACATTTACACCAAATAAAATATCAATTTTTTGTGACTTGTAAAACAATGGATCAGCTAACATTAAATCACTGAAATTATCGCAAATGACTGAAGGTAAAGACACATAGGGAATATTATCTGTCACTTTATCCATTACGAATGCTGATGTTGATACTCTAAGATCACTTTTGAAGTGAGAAGTGAATAATAAATCGACTTCCCCATCACTCACAGTATTAAATGTTCCCAAACATGACACAGAAATAGAATTATCTTTTACCTTTAATCCTAATTTGCTTACACATTCTCTAGAAATAAATTACTTCTGAGAGCCTGTATCACATAAACATCTGCATTTTACAAATTCTTGTTGACAATTTTGAACTTTTATTAATGCGGTACACAACAAAATATGACTCTTTTGATTACTCTTTGCGTTTGATTCATAATGAGAGGCACAGACTGTAGACGAAACATTATCACTCGATGACTCAACTTTTTTAGGGATAAATTCTTGTGCGTGTGGGGACATACTATTCGCCTGAGTCTTATTCCTTGAATTATTTACCATGTGCAAAATACTATGATGTTTCTTAAAGCAATGATGTCACGTATTTAGACTCTTACATTTATTGAGAAAATGCATATTAGATAGGCAATTGAAGCAATAGTGATTATGTTTTACGAAATCTACTTGTTGTTGAACAGGCAAATTAAGAAATTTCGAGCATTTAGCTAAACTATGTTCTTCTTTACAGTAACCACAACCCAAAGTAGCTACAAAAGCATTACTCTTATTTGGAAATACAGATTTAGGAACCTTATTTACCACTAACTTGCTATTTTGAAGAGTTCTTGCGCATTTCTTAAGAAATTCAATTAAGTTCATAAGTTTCGGAATTTCATTGCTTTTAAGCTGACGTTCCCACCACAATTTTGTAGAAGGATCCAATTTTTGCAAAATTAAATAAGTCATTAATGTATCCCCAAATTTGTCAATGGTTTGGTTCAATACTTCTAACGAGCAAATGACTTCATTAATGTTATCAACTAGATTTAAAATAGCAATAGCTGATTCTGTTTGAATTGTTGGTAAACTTAAAAATCGTTTAATATATGCAACAATTTGTTCTCTCTTATTTGAATATCTTTCGTCTAGTAGATTCCATACAATTTCAAAATTAGAATCCGATACGCTTCACCTTTCAATGAAGCCTTCAAATACTGCAATTTTTGAGCATTAGATATAGTCGTATTACTGTTTACGCATGCATTGAAAAGATCTTTAAAAGCTATCCATTCAGTTATATTGCCACCAAAAGTAGGTAATAATAACCTAGGTAATTTAATATTCCCAAAAATGTTTTCTGAAATTACACTATTAGATTTATTTTCACTCTTACTTAACTTAGCATTTTCGATTTTCAATACTTTCTCACCTTTAAATTTCCACAAATCAATTTTATCTGCGATTTCCTGTGCGCTATCTATTTCACTCTCTAATTGTTTAGATTCTGTAATTAAACTTTCGATTTCCCTATCAAGTTTTTTTAGTTCCGTTTCTTTCAGTTTTAACAGTTCAATATTTTCTTCTAATTCTGTTAAATTAATCTCACCATCTACGATTATACTTTCGATTTTCTTAATATAATTCATTACACTTCTCCGTAGAGCAGTTCTTTTCGTTTTAAAAGTTGTTAGTTCACTCATTTTTACTTAAATCAAACCCAAAACTAGTTCTAAAATATGTTAATACGAAATTTAGTTTAAATCTAAACTATATCCTCATCACAATTCCACAGTTTTAAATAGCAAATTATTTTTACACACGAAATATAATGTTCAAAGTTAGCTTACCTCACAAGCTGAGGTAATCTTTCGTCACAACCGACATCACGGCAGTTGAGAAAAATGTTCGATTCTACACTTTTTTTTTTCACTAGCGCTCCGGCTAGACTTGTACCAAGAATGTTTTTGCGTTTTAAAGTATACACACACACTGCTGGTTCTTAACTAAAAACACTTAACTAAAACTAATGGACTGTATAAAAGCGGATTTATTCACACACAAATATAAGCGAGCCATCACACGGCTTATTCTATAACATCATATTTTCACATTCCAAAAAACAAGAAGCAAAACAGAACACTGAGTGTTGCCAAACGCGGAAAGTAAGAAAAAGAAACTTACATGAATTCGGAGGACATGAAAACAAGGAACATGCAGCTTTAGCTGGCTGCAGACGATACTTACACAAACACTGTATGTATACAGAATCTATATCTGGAGGAACTGGAACACAGCCGTAAGCATCCTTATCTGGAAGCAACTCAGGGCACATTTGACCCCCCCCCCCCCCCCACCATATCGCTGCGCTGGAGTATCCCAAAAATTTGAAACTTTGTTTATATAGAGTATGTGGCAAATAGAACCAAAATTTGAAATTTCTCGATTCTGTCTTTTCTAGTGCAGACGATATATGAACTCAGAGTTTCGATTTTTTGTCACTCACTCACTCTCGCGTCATCAAAAAGATTGAGTAGATCCCGCAGCCATAGAAACTTAAAATTTGGAATAAAGCTAGTGTTTCGGATGCAAAGAGAGAAAAAATTATAAAATCTGGAAAATTCCAAAAAAAAAAAAAAAACATTCAAAAATTTAACAAATTCGAACAAAATTGAAAATTGAAAATAACACGATCTTGTAGTCTTAAAAACTTAAAATTTGGTGTGAAGGTAGTCTTTAGAATTCAGAAAAAGAAAACATCAAAAACACACACAAAAAAAAAAAAAATCGAAAAAAATCGAAAAGTTTCAAATAATCTGATTTTGTTGCGCTAGACACTTGGAATTCGGAATAAAGGTAGTATTTAGGATGCAAAATAAAAAAAATTATAAAATCCGGAAAATTCGAAAAAAAAATTCAAAAATTCGAAAACTTCAAAAAATATTGAAAAAATTATAATTGATCTTTTAGCCTTAGAAACTTAAAATTCGCGGTAAAGATAGTGTTTAGGATTCAGAATAAGTTAAAATAAAAAACGCAATAAAATTCGAAAATAAAATCCAAAAATCGAAAAAAATCGGAAAAATCGAAAAATAAGGAATATTTGAAAATAATTCCATTTCATAGCGCTAGAAACTAAAATTTGTAATAAAGGTAATATTTGAGATACTAAATAAGGAAAAAATTTAAATTATGGATAATTCGAAAAAAAATCGAAATTTTCAAAAATTAAAAAAAAAAAAAAAAAAGAAAGAAAGAAAGAAAAGAAAAGGAAAAAGAAAAAGTGAGAAATTGAAAATAATATGATCTCGTAGTCTTAGAAACTGAAGATTTGGTGTAAAGGTAGTGTTTAGGATTCAGAAAAAGAAAAAATTAAAAACACAACAGAAATCGAAAATAAAACCAGAAAATCGAAAAAAACGAAAATTTGAAAATAATTCGATTTTGTAGAGCTAGAAACTTGAAATTTTGAATAAAGGTAGTATTTACGATACAAAAAAAAAAAAAAAAAAAAAGAAAGAAAAGAAAAAGAAAAAATCTGTAAAATTCGAAAAAAAATTCGAAAATTCGGAAAATTAAAAAAAAAAATGCGATTGTGTAGCTTTAGAACTTAAAATTCGGCGTAAACTTATTGTTTAGGATACGGAAAAAGGAAAAATTAAAACACAATAAATTCGAAAATAGAATAAAAAAAACTCGAAAAATATCGGAAATTTCAAAATAATTTGATTTTGAAGCGCTAGAAACTTGAAATTTGTAATAAAGGATACAAAAAAAGAAAAAATTAAAAAATCCAGAAAATTCGAAAAAATCAAAAATTGAAATTAATTTGATCTTATAGTCTTAGAAACTTAAAATTTGGTGTAAAGGTAGTATTTACTCTTCAATAAAAGCAACAATTAAAAAAATTGTTAAATTCGGAAATAAAATCGAAAAATCGAAATATCTTTAAAAAATCGAAAATTCGAAAACAATTTGATTTTGTAATGCTAGAAACATTAGTTTTAAGATAATTGTCCTATTAGCTAGTACACCGCCCCTAATTGCTTTATATTATTTCGCCCGGATTATGGTTTTCTTTTCTTTCGTTTACGAATTTCGTTATAGAAAAGTTCCGCTATAGACTGGCTACGTTATAAGCGATTTCTTTATAGACAGGTTTGTTTTCTTTCACAGGTTATACTCTATTTAACAGAGCCGTCCTTAGGGGTGTGCGACAGGTACGGCCGCACAGGGCCTCGCGCCTAAAAAGGCCTCGCGTTCGGAAAAAATAATATCTTTTATTTAATATTTAAAAAATATATAGTGTTTGCATAAATGTTAAAATAATTCGCAATTATTGAGAATTCATACTATTTCGCATGAAAAGTTTTGACAGTTAAGTGTATTATATTGTGTGTGTTAATTTCTAAACTTAACACCGAAAAGATAAGTTGCTTTTGCTCTTTTCTCAGCCATACTATACTCATTTAAAATGCAACAAGTTACAAGTGGGATACTTTTCAGGAATGAAACTGAACTAGTTCATGCCTCTATACTCAAGACAACCAATCAAAGCTATAGGTCTACACAAAGCTATAGGTCTACACAAAGCTAAGCCGAAATTTCCAGACCTAGGCCAGTCCGACCGTGTGAAAACCTTATTGGTCCGGTCCATGCAAAAAATCAATCAAATCGGGCATTACATGCAATGAAATCACGGGAAAAACATTATCTGAAAATTAAAAGTATTTTAATAGTACTGTAAAAAAAAATAATAAATTATATCATTTTTCAGGTTATATGATCGCAAGTCATGAAATATGGAATAATAATGCGAATCGTTGGAAAAAGAAAGAATGAATTATCTCCGAAATGTCTCACTTTGAGAGAGCTTAGAGGTAATTGTTCGACTGGAATTGTGTCTACTTTCCAAATATGAATGAAATTTTTTAATAGGGATCATCTACATATTAAAAATATACCACTTTTGATTTTGTAACTGTAACAGTCACTTTTGATACTTTATTTGAGTTCATTGGATCAAAGCAGCCCGAAAAAAGATACAGTTTATGCACTTTTTTCTTAAATTTTCATAGTTATGAAAAAACAATTATTAGGTTTTTTTTCATATATAAATTTCAAAAAATAAAACTAAGATTTTACAAGGAAAAGTACTGCGAACATTCAGTTAGTTAAAAGACAAAATATTTTTAAATTCTAAACATAAAATAAACTTACTTTGATTAAAAGAAAATTTTACAATTTTTTTCGGGTTGCTTCCTGATTTTCTTTTCTGTGGATGCCAACGAATGCAGGAGATGATTCCCTCAGACCGTTGAAAAGTAAAATTTCTGCATATCTCGAAAACTAATTATACGAAGGAGCTTTAAAAGCACATAGCGATGTTTTCAACGACACTAATTCTTCTTATGAAAAACGTTAATGCACATCATAATTCATAAAAAATTTAAATATAAATTTATTAATAATTTTCACAAATAAAAATATGTTTTTGAATCTAAAAAAATGCCTGAAACTTGTTTGAGTCTGTTAATTGTACCTTACTAAAAGAGAAATATTCGAATTGGATGATTTTTTGGAAATATATAAATTAAATTTTTCACGCTCATTTAACATAAGCATCTTCAAATTTTGACCTCTTCTAACTCTGTAAAGATTTAAGAAAAAATATATAAATATATAAACTAACCCTTTTCTGGGCTGCTTTGGTCCAAGGAAATCAAAAAAAGCGGCAAAAGTGGATGCTAACATATGAGAAATGAAAGTTGGTACAATTTTTAATATGCAGACGACCCCTATTTTAAAAATTGCATTTATATTCCAAATATATACACGATTTTCAGTTGCGTGGTACCTGTCATATTTCTTTGAAACAATTTGGTGATAAAATATACGTGGGCTGGTGCGAATTTTTTTTTCAACGACTGTACAAAAATAATAATAATGTGATTTAGAATGAAAGAAAAATATAATTAAATCATAATTTTAAAGCTTTCTGCAAGGGAAAAAAGTACATTTTTAAAACTATTTCTTAGTAATTTGTTAAATCAAATTAAATTTCTAAAGATTTCGCTAAACGAAAGTACAATTTCACTATTACTTAAAAATAAAATACGCTAACCGTCATGGGCAGTTTGCTTTCCAGGAAAGAAGTCCAGGCACTTAATCAGCACAGATAAAATGAAGTCCATGCCTAACCCGGTCAGAGTCAGAGGGGAAAAGTGCGGCCAGAGTCTGCAGAAAAATATAATCCAGTGTTTGGCCAGGGCTTGGGTTTCGTATGTAGGTGATCCATGGGTTCTTCATAGGACCCATGAAGAACTTTAAGATATCCTGCTGAGATATCAAACTAAGCTCCTGCTAAACTATGATACTGCTGGGTATAACCAATACTATACCCAGTACACTTGTGATTAATTTTATTATTTTGAAGTTATAATATCAACTGCTAAATAGTCAGTGCTGTTGATGATTTTATATAAATTGTAACTATTATTTAATGATTATTTGTAATGTATGTGTGTGTGGAGGGAAGGATTAACCAGTTTGGAAGGAAAGGGCCTCGCAAAAATTCTTGCACCGGGCCTCGCGTTCACTAAGGACGGCTCTGCTATTTAATTTGCATATGAAATATGGATTGTTAAATGATGTTAACCGCACAAAAATTTTCACAGATCACGCTCCCCTCCCGACATTACTGGCTGGTTATGGCTTGATAGTCCTTTCTAAATAAAATCATGATGACTCTAAGATTCACTTGTTTCATCACTAAATTGAACCTAAATGATCCTAAGAAGACGGATCAAAGAAATACTATATTGGCATGACAATCAGGTAACTTAGAATTAAAATTGAAAAATCAATAAATTTATAACAAGTCGAAAGTTTGAAAATAATTCGATTTTGTAGTCCTAGAAGCTTGACATTTGGCAGAAAGGTAGGGTTAGTATACAAAGTAAGGAAATATTAAAAAATCCGTAAATGAAAAAAAAAAAAAAAAAAAAACATTGAAAAAATGAATATATAGTTTGATTTATTGGAAATTTTCGGAAATTTTAATTTTGGCTTTCCTTTTATACTAAAAAGTACTTTTATGCTAAATATCAAGTATCTAGGGCTGCGAGTAATATCTCAGATGGATAGCACCTTTCCTGGAAGCAATTGAGAGTACTTTTGACTTCCCCTCTCCCATAACTTAGTACTTGACTAGGAACCTGAAATTTCTTTTTATCTACAGTACTTTGCAAACGAAACTAAAGCTTCAATTTTTTTATACCTGTAAATAATAGGGACGGAGTGTGGGCTTAGCGAAAATCAGTGGATGATCTCCAAAAAGAACCCAAAATCAAGAAAAGGAGGATTACTTACAAAAAGAAGTGAAATCTCTTCAAAAACGTCACCTGTAAAAAATGCAGCCAAGTCTCGTGACTCCTTTTCCGTAAAAAGTTCTGAGGTCGTGTAAAGCCAAGTTTAGCTATCTTATTAACTCTGAACATTTCATTCACAAATCACTCCTAGTCTCTACATCTTTAGTTAAATATTATTTTGTGACTTGGCAATTACGTAGCACGAGAATGTGATGTATATAATTAGACTTAATCAAATAATACCATGCCATCCCATAACATATTAAGGTGTAATAACTTCCCTGTGCGTATATAATTAGCCTTAATCATATTATCTCATCCCATCCCATAACATAGTAAGGTGTAATAACTTCCCTGTGCTGCGTATTTGCAAAGTCACAAAATAATAATTAACTAAAGATTTAGAGACTAGGAGTGATTTGTGAATGAAAATTTCAGAGTTAATAAGATAGCTAAACTTGGCTTTACACGATCTCAGAACTTTTTACGGAAAAAGAGTCACGAGACTTGGCTGCATTTTTTACAGGTGACGTTTTTGATAAGATATATATTACGCTATCGTACGTGGCACAAAAATCGCGATTATTTGTCAATTGCTTAATGGCAACGCCCGAATGAAACGCATCTCATTGGTTGGTGCTGCCATCTACAGGAATAAAAGCGAAACAAACAATGATTTATTGATTATAGTGCAAACAAATTGTAATTATAATTTGTCAACATTAACAATTAAATAGATATATTTTTATACATTTTCATTTGAAATATTGATTTTTGTATATATATAAGCATCTAATATTTATAATTTAAAAAATACAAGTAGCAATATAAAATTTAAAAGGGGTTTCTAATAAAAAGGGAAAAGTAACTGTAATAATTTTTCCTGACCGTTTCATTTTTTAAACGTAACTGTTATACTTTTGAAATTTTAGCTCTTATTTAATTTTTATACAAGATTTTAGTATAAATAAATATTATTCAGTCTTTTTTTTTTATGAAGTTCACTCTACTGTTATATTGTTCATGACAGTCTGCCCGGGCAACGCCGGGCGGTCCGCTAGTATGTTATATTTGGTCGGAGAACTCAAACGCATCACGCGAGTTGATCTATAGGAGCATAGCTGAAGCCAGCGACCTCATCTATCCACAGGATCAAAATATCAGCTCGTAAAACATGGATGCATGTAAATAGTCGTGTAAGAAGCACTTGACTGAAATTATTCTGAAGGGATTAAAGGAATTTATAGGGATTCATTGTGAAGAATTAAAGAGTTCATTGCTTGTTAGCTTACATCTCAAGAATAGATGAGAAAATTATTCATATGCAGTGACCTCACGCTTTACATGCATTTGAAAGCACCGATTCAGAACCCGTGCATAACTCAGAACAATGATTAAGTGAGAAGCTTGCATTTTTATCATTATTATTATTTATTATTATTACTCTCCATACACTACTACACTTTATAAGAGATGGAATGTTTTTAGAATGTAATAATATTATACTTTAAAAAAAGTATGTTATAAAGATTGTAACAGTACAAGGATGCCTCGAATAACAAATGTTTTGGTTAACACAGACTTTTTGGGCTGCTTTTATGTCTCGACTAACGAAAGTTTTATTGGATGATCGCGGTGCAATTGCAAAGCTTTTTCTCTTTTCACTCCATTCTTTAAGGTACTCTTCCATACTTTCACATCTTAACTTGATTGAACTCTCAACCTAACTCTTAGATATACTTTTAGGTAGATTTCGTAAGAAATACTACCTATTACATTCTCCCCTAGGTTGGAATTTCTGGAAAATTTTTGCAGATCTACACCGATCATGACTCCCAGAACCCAAAACCACCCCCCAGTTTAAAACTTTCTATATATATATACAGTGGCGGACAAAAAAACTGCATCACCTGCAAAAAAGTGGAAAACGCTGCAAATAATGTTTTTCAAGTACAGGTGTTATGGAAGGATGATTTTTTTACAATAAAATACAGTTGGAGGATTAATCTAAATTAAATTTTATTGGGATTTATAAATTATTTACGCATAATTATTTTGAAAAATGGAAAAAGTTAAAAACGCAACATATAAAAAAAAACTTGGAACAAAGTAATAGATGCACAAATTCTGTAGTTAATGTAAATTTTACATAACTGCAGTCATATTATATATACTTAGATGTGTATACATGCATAAGGATCACTTCAGTATTTAGTAGATCCTCCAAGAGCTGCGATGACAGCCTTGCAGTGTCCGGCATAGAATATATCAAATTCTGAATGTAATCCTAGCCAATTTCATGCAACCAGACCCTAATAATGCTTTCCAGCAGTTTTATTTCAGTAGCAGGCTTCTGAGCAACAATTTTTGTCCCATTATATGCCAACAATTTTCAATGGGATTCAGATCAGGACTATTCCCAGGCCATTCCAAAACTTTAATGCCAGATTTTTTCAGGTAGGCCGTCACCTAAAGGGAGGAAACTGGGTGAAAGTTACTTTTCCAATATCCTTAATGTTATGAAGATTAACACTTGTAAATTAGGCAACAAAATAATTCATGAATAAGTTAGATTGGATTTAACAATTTAGCTGTATGGCAGGTTGCAGAGTCCTGTTGAAAAATACAATTTCTAGCACCTTTAAAATCATCATTAATAACTGGTTTTAAACACTCCTCTAAAATCTCAGTATAAAAGGGTGCATTCACAGTTCCAATAATAAGTTTCAGACATCCAACACCTTTGCTGGATATACATCCCCAGACCATTTGGCTTACTGGGGATTTTACAGTAGGCGATACGCAGTCATGATGATAAGCTTCACTTTTACGTCTTCGAACATACCGCTTACCGTCTGATCTATGTAGGTTGAACTTAGGTTCGTCCGAAAACATTACTGAATCCCACTGAGCCTTTGTCCATGAGACATGCTCTTTCGCCCAAGAAAATCGTTTCTGCATCATTTTTTTTTAAGTAAAGGCTTTTTATTTGGGCGATACGCATGCAAACCGCATTTCACAAGTCGTCTTTGGATAGTTCTTGCGCTTAAATTAACACCACACACTTCCTCAAATTCGACTTTTAAGTCAGGAACACTTGTATGACGATTACTCAGATACATCCGTTTCAGATATCGATCATCAGAATTTAGGGTCACCCTCTTTCGGCCCGATCCAGCTTTTCTCTCAACATTACCAGTTTCACGATCTAATTTAATCGTCCTCCAAACTGTCGATTGATTGCAACCAATTTTTTTAGCGATACACGTGTCGAATATCCTTCTTTAACTAAAGCAAGTATCACACATTTTTTTCTTGCGTCAATTGAACATACGAAGCCATCATTTGACCACTTAAAGAACAAGACAAATGACCGTTTTTCCCTTTTGCCGCACTATTTTTAAAAATTTGATGACGCAATACTTCAAAAGGGGTATATTATCCAATGGAAATATAGAATGATATCTTATCTTGCTTTGCAGCAACTAAGATTAATTTATTTGAACGAAATAAATCATTAGCATTACAAAATGTTCATTTTTCTAGGTGATGCAGTTTTTTTGTCCGCCACTGTATGTATGTATAACTTTCCATTTAAAGTAAATATTTTTACCAATTTTGCTTCATGTTTACATAAATCAGTTTATAACAATATAATTATCAATTATCTTCATCGTATAAAATATCTATGCTCAGATATAAATAAAAACAAAAATATTAGATTTATACGAAATCAAGCAAAACTATGTGGTTATCCTATTTTTTTTGATAAATTCAATTATCAACTCTTTTAAATAACATTTATTACATCATAAAATGATATAGCAAATAATACAATTAAAACATATATAAGGACAATTATTAAGCTGGTTGAACATTGTTTACACTTTATATAGTCAATGTGAATGTGCGTTTAGCCGGTCACCTTTGTATTAAGTGATACTAATGATCAGTTATAAAAAGTCTAAAAAATATGCATTGTATTAAAATAACTGTAAAAATAACTTATACAAAAACACATAAAATTATACATGGATAACATTGTTGATTATAAATCACAAACATAAATATATGCAATATATATATATATATATATGTATATATAATATGTTATTTGAATGTTTAATTTCAATAAAGTCTTTTAAATAATGCATTGCATTAAAAATGATTGAAACACATAAGTAATCTAATTATTATTAATTAAATATTTTAATTTTTTTTAAAGTTTGAGAAATTTTAACTTGTTTATGTTATATTAAATTTGATAATTAAATAAATCTCTATCTTTTTCCATCTTTCTATATATATATATACATATACATACATACATTACATACACACATATATATATATATATATATATATATATATATATTTATTTATTTATTTTATTTTTTTATGATGATATTAATTCATTAACTAATAAGTAGAAGCATCAAATCTTAATTATTTTCGGTAAATACTATTTGATATATAAGTAGATAGAAGGCAGCAATATGTATTATATAAGAATTCATTAACTAATTAGTAGAAGTATAAAAGCTTAATTATTTTCTGTAAATTCTATAATATATATATAAGTTGATTACCATAGATGGCAGAACCAGCACTATGTATTATAAGAAATATCTTCTTTTTTTAACATAATATTTACTCTTGGTAAGAGTCTTTTAAATACTATGTAAGATAAATTTAATTCTGGATAAATTTAATTCTGGATAAATTTAATTCATATAGTGGGATTTTGTCTGATGTTAATGTAAAACTACAATGATATTATATTTTTTTACTACTTATATATATTATTAAAGCTAATATAATAAATATATAAATCAAACTTAATTTTAAATAATTATTATTCCTATAGAGGGCAGCACATTTCTTGTCAAATAAATGTTAATAATATTTTTAATTTACTTATTGAGGGCGCTTATCGCTTATGTATTTAAATTTTACTTTTAAAGATTAAAATTAAATGGAAAATTTGTATATTCACAAATATAAAGTTTTTTGAGTGTATTTATTTGTTATTATCACAAAAATAAATTTGTGTGTTTTAAATCAATTTGTGTTAAGGTGTAATAGTTCAGGTGTTATTTCAAAATATGTTCTCTCAACTTAACTATCAAAATATGTTCTCTCAACTTGACTATATCATCAAGATTATGATATTCCATGATGTGCGCCATGTGGTCGTATTGGTATAAATGTAGACCTTGTGTTGTTTACGGATTTTTGGATAATTATTGTGAGTAAAATATTTTATCTATTCTTTACAAGTTTTTTTATTTCCAAATCTACTATTTCCAATTGTTTTCTGGTAATAATTCAGTATACCTGAATGATTATACTGATCTTAGCATATATGCCAGTATAATTATGAAATACTGAATTATTTTTAAAACACGTGTGGATACATACAGGCTGATGATTATATCTACACGTGTTTTTTCATATCCAATTCTAATTTAAATCTCTTGTTATCCAATTTTCCATTATATTTAGTTCATATTTCATTTCTAAATCCATTTGTATTCACTTGATATCAACTTCAAATTATTAACATTTTATGGTTTATTATATAATTTTTTTTCTCTCTCTCTTCTTAAATATTCTTCATATTTTCGGTATTTTTGGCCAATTACCATTGAAGCAAATGCTATGGTAAAATTATATTTGCACTTGTTAATTTATTAACTATGTGGTATTCTGTCTACACTTTATTACTAATTATCTCTTAGGAGATTTAATTAGAATATACAAGAACTTGATATGTTTTTTGAAATTCAAAGATATTATAATTATATATATAAATGTGTGTGTGTCACTTTTTATGGACACGATAACTTCGAAAATTCCGCATAAATCTCTTCCAAACTGATACATAAAATTAAGGGGCATAAAATCTCGGTCAAGTTCGTTAATGGGCAAAATTGAACCAAGGAGGGGGGGGGGGGGAATAGGGGAGCTTTTTCTGAAAACTGAAAAATCCCCATATCTTCTTAATTATGATACGTTTCAAGTTATTATTACTTTTAGGAAAAGGGCCGAAAATTTATGTATGACAGATTTTTGATATAATTAAAAATGGCCTGAAGGGGGGGGGGGGTTATAGGTATTTCAGATGAAAAAAATTCATGACTTTGTCAATTCACAAGATATCAAATCCGCTTAAATTTATATTTGTTATAAATCCTCTTAATATTATCTACAACTTTTATATTGACAAGTCTTTTTATTGGACCAACCCTTACAGCAAAAAAAAAAAAAAAAAAAAAAAAAAAAAAAGAATTCTGCCTGCTCCGCCTACTTGAGACAGGTAGATTTCGAAGTGGGCGGTTACAACTGCCGCATCATGGCAAAAAGGTCATTTCTTCTGCAATTCCCAATAAAATGGTGCCCTACGGTCCACGTCCTCGAAATCTACCTGTGCCTGTAGGCCGAGCCGTCAGGGATTTTTTAAAATATTGTATGTACACTTTTAGACATTCCACGCACTTGCTCTGAACTTTATACACATGTGTACTTTTTAAAACATGGATCACGTAATTATCAAAAGTTAAAGCACCAATAATATTATTCGATATTCATTACGTAACCGGTTATACAATTTGTCCTACATGCGCGCCACCTATAATTCTATCAATTTGAATGAAACGTGACAATCATATTATTCTGTGTACTGCATTAGTTGTGTGAAGGCGTTGACTCCTGTCCAGTATTTTATTCGTTTATATTAGTATTTATTTGTGTTAAAATGTCTAGTTTTCAAGATATGCATTATACTTTGTTAAGTGATGATACACTACTCAACTTGAATCTCCAAGTCTTGTCATTAGGATTTAATGATTAACCTTTTGATTACGGGATAGGATTGGCGACTATTTTTATATTCACTCGTGCCACAATTTACAAAAATATTTCTTTGTGGTAGATTTCTTTTGAAAGTATCCTAGTATAAGTAGATGGCAGAGATTATTTTTCAAAAAGTGCGTAGGTTAGAAAAGTGCGAATAGAATAAACAAAGAGTTGCTGGGACGGCATATGTCCCAATCCTGTAATCAAAGGGTTAAGAAATGAAACCTACATTTTTATCCATAGAAGTACCTGTTTCGTATAATGAAATAAATCCTCTTCATCTGGACAGGATGATCAAAAGTTACCTTTTATTTGTGCTACTTGCTGCAAAGTCATTTCCTGAAAAAGTGTGTTAATTAGACACGTAAAATTTCATTCAGCGAAAAGAACATTTTAGCTGTAACTTTTGTGAAAAATGATTTGTTCAAAAGAGTGATTTACGACAACATATCGCAATTCATTCAAAAATGCATATCAGACAATTTATTTTTACCAGTGCAGCGAAGTGTTTTCGCGAAAGTATCATTCATTAAAACACAGGAAGATTCATAAGCCAACCAGGCAACATAAATATGACCAGCGTAGGGAAGTATTCTACCGCAGGTATGATTTCTTACGTCATGTGTACTTTTCACAATGCTATACATAAACAAAGTGAATCTTCTTTAAAAATGCGTTGTATGAAAAAGGGAAGCATTTTAATACACAAAATGTCCTTAATATATTTTCTAAAACTATAATCGTCTCTAATGAGAATAATGATAAAGACTTTCACATATTGTTGAATAGTATAACATCAGACGTTTTGAATGATTTAAATTATCAGATGGAAGAAATAAAAGAAAGTTAAATGGTATGCAACTGTGCAAGTTGTTGTAAGCTTTGTAACACGAGATTTGTACACTATTACCGTCTATTTCCATTCAAAAACTATGCTTGAATTGACTAATTATAAATTATCTGTAAATATTGAGGGTGCCTTTGCGAAAATTATTAAAGTTTTGAGAATTTCACTCAACGTGTATCTGGTTGGATATTAGAAAGAATATTGAATTTAGAACTGTCTACTACAAAATATACCATAATAGGAAATATTTGTTCTTTTTTTTTTAATATATACTCATGTTTTCGCTACTGAAACTATTTAAAATGATAAATAAATAATATGTAAGTGAAAAACTTTAAAAGTAACATTTTTGCATTTAAATATATTATTAACATATTAACTATCTTGCATAAATTACATTTATCATATTGTCTATGTTACATAAGTTACTTCTTACCATTTTGAATATGTTTCATAAATTTCTCTAAGCTAAACTGTGAATAAACTTATAAATTTTTCATGTTTTGCATTTTATAAATAACCTATATAGACAATTTTCTTTATGTTGAAATGAATACAATGTAATTTTTTAATATAAGTTACTTTTTACTTAAACTGCAAATTAAAAAAATATTTTAGCTTTCAAATTTGAATTATATAAAACAAGAAATTATCTAGCAACTTTTATGAAAAATAAGTTTATTTTATAAAAGTTGGCAACACAATTAGAAAATAATTTTTATTAAAACATATTGTATGAATTACTGAAACAACCACTTTACTAATTGTTTTCTAAAGTGTTCTAATTTCTTTCACTCAGCATTTTTTGAGGTACGGCTAAATGGTATAAACTTATCAATTCTTAAGAGTGTTCAAAGTAATTCCCACCAAGATCATTCCACTTTTGTAGGCGAATTTTCCTAAGATTTACGGTAATCCTGGTTGAATAAGAAGATGCATTGTCAGGGTGAAGGTGAAGGATGTGTCCAACATTTACTTCTTGAAAAAATTCTGGAAGACACTTAGCACATGCGCGGTAGCGTATTACTGCTTATTTTACTGTTTATTAGTGTTAATTTTGCGGTATAATACTGGCAGAAGGGGTGCCAGTATTATACTGTAAAATCAACACTTTTTTTTTTTTTTTTTTTTTTTTTTTTTTTTCAGTGTAGGTTCCTTTTGCAACCATGAATAATGAATTTAACATTAGGAGTTCAAAACTTTAAATGTGCATAATTTCCAAAACTTCTTCACCAAATTACTTCCTGTGTGGTATCCGAAGATAAAATTTATCGATGAATCCAAATATGATTATCAAAATTAGGTGGTTGTATTAAAATTTTCAGAGTTTGTTACAATTTCAGTATGTTGATGGTCCGTGTAAAGCTTATTTTACTATAAAATATAAATTGAAAGAAGACATGATTTCCAGTCGAATGTTTTTTTTTTTTTTCATTTTGTTTTCTTTTTTTTTTCCTTTTTTTTTTGGAGTGGGGGGAAGGAGGAGAGTGTAATTCATTCTATAAATGTTCAGGAAATTTATGAATATCTTCTGATAACTTTTTTAAGATAACTTCTTTACGATAACTTCATAGATAACATTACGATAACTACATTACGACAAATCATAGTATAAAAATAAAGTTTAACGAATCATTTTGTTACAATTTTAGTATATTGACGATCCCTTAAGCTTATTTTATTTTAAACATAAATTGAAAGAAGACATAATTTCCCGTCGAATGGGGTTTTTTTTCTTTTTTTTTCTTTTTTTCCTTTTTTGGAAAGAGAGGTCTTTAAATGTACAGGGAATTTCTGAATATTTTCTGATAACTTTTTTACGATAACTTCATAGATAACATTACGATAACTACATTACGATAAATCATAGTATACAAATAAAGTTTGAATAAGCTCAAAAAATTGTTATGACAACTTAGGAAAAAAAATTACAGTTTACATTTATCAAGATTTACGAAAAACGAACGAAACAATAACCTCTCAATCATGCAATGGCATTGATTTTTTTTATTATTATTACTATTATTCAGATGTTTGTTTTTTAGTCATAAGTTTGTAACGCTTTGTGTTCATAGCCGTTTCCTAAACGGCAAAGAAGAAAAAAGGCGAACGTTTTTCAGTTTTTAAGAATATTATGCATTTAGATTTTTCCTATTTCCGACTGTTAAGCTACGAATTTTATGTTTTCGAAAAAGAAAAAAAAAGATCACGTGATTGCAACGTCCTTCGCACTCGCACATATCGAAGTGAAGTAACCGTTTGAATGGGATTCTGTTATGACAGCTTGACACGCGAACACGTAGAATTCTTTGTTGACAAAAACTCGACGCTTCCGCCATGTTGATATCAACCAGATATTGTTATGTTTCGAGAGTAGGATGAAAAATGACATTTTTATATTATGAATGAACTAAGGCAGTTCAAAAGTTATTTTGAGCAACTAACATAAAATAATATTTATCCATCCGTTCTTAAAGAAAGTTATCTACTCTAATTTAGATAACAAGACGAAATTAGAATTTAATTTATATCTTATAATTTACATATAAAAGTAATAGCTTTAACAACAACAAGATAAAAGGTGCTCTTAAATAAAACGTTAAAAAAATAACAGAAATTTTACCTATTCATTTTATTTATCTATTCATTAGTGTAACCCCTCACTTAATAGTAAATAATAAAATGTTATTTTTAACCAATCAACCAGTTGGCATGTTTCTCCAGTCTCTTTTTGACAATATTTGAGTATGTGAATAGTTCCACTGAATTATCTATACTAATGAAATAAAGTTTCGCTCTGTGTGTCTGTGTGTGTGTGTCTGTTGGCGATGGCTAGGAAAATCTAGCCCACCTAGAAGTCTGAAAATTTAGGTGTGGATAGTCCAAGGTCTGACCATGTGCACCTGAGTCTCAGAATTTTAATATTTTGATAATTACTCAAGATGCCATCTTTTAAATCAAAATGGCTAAAGAAAAGAACTGCTGTTTTGGATTTGCAAGTGGAAATGAACGAATTCGAAATTATTTTACTAATTAACGAATTTTAAGAAAACTAATTAAGATATCAATTTGAAAATTTCTGAGCATATGTAAAAAAAAATTCTGCAGTCGACTATGTGATTTTTGAAAAATTCGGCCGGTAATTTTTCCTATTTTATGCAAAAATCTGCCGGCGCCAGTGAAAAAAATCCGAGAAAGTTTTAGACAGGGATCTGCTTTCATTTAAAACTGAACTACAAAGAGATCTGTTTTTCTGGCCGATCCCTTCATTTAGTTTGCGAAAATGAAAGGAAATAATTGCCAATTTTTACTAATGAACAAAAATTTAGATAACTAATTAAGATATAGATCTGAAATTGAGGATGGGAAGTGTTGTCATCTGCCGGGTATTTTAGCGTAGCGCCTTCGTTATGTTCTAATTATCAGAAAAATTAAATTATTTTTTTAATGATCGCGTAAATGTGGGTGAAGGTGGTTTTCTTGAACAAATTATTCGTTATATTTGCGGGTATGAGGAGGGAGGGGGTTAACGCCTTGCTCTGAGATTGTTATTATCTCGGGCCAGGGCAACGCCGGGTGGGTAGCTAGTTTTAAATAAAGATTTAAAAAATAGCCTATAATTTGATGCTGAGTGGCTTTTTCAGATTTCAACTTTCTATTACTCTCAGAAACTGACTTGTCTCACCATTGATTTTTAACATCTTCGAACATAGTTGAAAGTGTTTATAAATTCGGTTTATCTGGCCGTCTGTCTATCCATAGTCTAACTCGCATAAACATACTCGGAATGCCATGTGATTGCTATACGTTAATGATATTTACCATGGCATATCCAGTATTGGAAATGAAGTGTGTAGCATTTATAGTGGTTTTCGATGCATTTTAATGATGTCACACAATTTCAAACATATTGAAATTGATATACTCACTCACTGAGGAGAACTGCAAGATGGTTTCTATAGAACAGGGTGTGCATGTGCATAACATTTATCGTTCATTTAATGGGACACACAAAAGAATTCGGTTACGGTAATGCCTATGAGCAATAGTTGCTTCAGTATCGTTCAAAGTGTCGTTTTCGCTTTGATCGATCAACTGGGGGCACTTGTATCGTGCTTGGGTAAAGATTCCTAATCTTGTCCACAACAAATTGGTGCGATTTGACGAGCGCGTTTTTTTTTTTTTTAAACTATGGGCACGTTCACGGACCGTAGCCTGAATTACGTAGGGGTAACACATGGGTAACCCGAAGCGTTCAGAGACGGATATCACGTGACTTTTTACATGTTACTCGTAGCGTTCAGAGCCGGAAATTACCCAGACTTCTGGTAACCAACATTATCTACAGAATTTTATTTGGGTAAAGTGATCACGTGGTTAGGTAACTTTGTTTGTTCGCACCATAGCTAACTGCAACTGTTAACTGTTCTTCTTTATGACTCCTATTGTTACACTTTAGTTCTGACCATTTGATTGGTCTACGTTTAACAGGTCTATTATGTAATTGGAAAACGTCGGCTAGGACGATTCATGCAATGATCACTATGATAAAAATGTAGTGGTTGATTGGTTGATGGAAGTGTTTGTTTGTAAACATGCCTACAACTGTATCCAAATTCGTTCACAGCCGTTTTAACCCAACTTCACCCAGAGAAACTCATATGACGTCATTGCCCAGTTATACGAGTAACCCTTCGTTCCGGTCTCTGAATGCGTCCTTAGTAAAAAAAAAAAAAAAAAAAAAAAAAAAAAAACTGTTGAGCAGATGATTTTTTAAGAATAAACATAAATTTGAGTCGTCTAAAGGATGTTTTAGTTACTATTTACTTTAAATAATGTAAGGGAGAAACGGTACGACGAACAGACGATTTATGATCAAAGCAATTTCTTGTAATTTCGTGTACTCTTTAAATCATTTAATTGATTTGATTTATATAGAAAAAAGTTTTGGGAGGACCACAACATAAGTTTTTAAATATAATTCTACAACTATGCGAGAAAGACATAAGTTCAATGGCCATGACAATATTTCCCGTTATATTCCATCAATAACAATTCAATTCCCTTTCAAAATCATTTATAAGGATTGAAAAATACTTTAAGAATATAATATGTTTCTCAAACAGCAAGTTTTTTTTTTCTGCTTTTCGATTTGTGAATAAATAAAGTTTTTATTCTGATTTCGAATCCAACCAAGCCCGAAGGTTTGTATAAAAATAAATATCAGCCCGAACTCCGCGCTCAGGCTGGTCCGTCTCATGTCTAATGCCGATGTCACGATTTACGATTCTCGGTTTCGATCTTTAGAGGAGGGATTACTAATATCTGCTCTAAGGTTCCGATCATCTGCAACAAATGAGTAGACACTTCTGCTGTGGAAGCAGGTACATTGTACCGATGTATGTGCGATTCAAGATGTTGCTTAAAAATCCCCTTAACATTTATAGTTGGAATATGCTATATTACCTGAGGCATTTGTAAATGTGATCATTTTTTATTTATTCTCCTAACACCACCCTGATTTTTGTAAAACTCGTATATAATTATGTTTCATATACAGGATGATTATAAAAAAACTATCCCGATATATGAGTCCTTAACTATCATGCCGTTCACAGAAAACTGACTGAAATTTTGGTTTTAATTGTTTTGAGGTATGCGCTCAAGAATCGTATGAAAAACAACAGTTAAACTCTAACAGTTACGGTTACAGTGACAAAATTTCGAAAATTTCAAATGGCAACACCTACATTTTTTTTATTGGAATGTGATCTTCATAGTGAAAAACCATAAAAAGCGTTGAAACGGTACCTGTAGCACGAAAATTGCCGGCGCTAGAGAGACTAAGAAGAAAAGGGAAAACAACCAATAAAGGACATAGAAGCAACAGAAAGTTAAACATTTTATTTATTATTCAGTGCTATCCACCATCTGCCGCATGCAACGTGTCTTCGTGTGTGACGTGGAAAATTTGTGAAACACAATAAAATGTTTTGTTTTCTGTTGATTCTCTGTCTTTGTTGTTTTCACTTTTCTTCTTAGTCTGTCTAGCGCCGGCGATTTTCGTGCTACAGGTACCGTTCCAACTCTTTTTATGGTTTTTCACTATGAAGATCACATTCCAATAAAAAAAAAGTAGGTGTTGCTATTTGAAATTTTCGAAATTTTGTCACTGTAACCGTAATTCTTAGAGTTTAACTGTTGTTTTTCATACGATTCTTGAGCGCATACCTCAAAATACTTAAAACCAAAATTTCAGTCAGTTTCTGTGAACGGTATGATAGTTAAGGACTCATATATCGCGATAGTTTTTTTTATAATCACCCTGTACTTGCAGTCAAATTTCCATCGATGATTGCATTCCACATTCTACATGATAATTGCGTAATTTCTAATGATGTATCTGCGTGTAAAATTTAATAGATGTTGGAAATACACAACATTTAATAAATGAGTTTGGTTGGTCATACAGTGGCACCTTTTCCCATAGTTGAAGGTCGATTTCATTGTTTTTTAAATACTGAGGTCTAAGGTCGGCCTTCAATTTTTAAAAACAAAGAAGGAAAAATTTTGCAACCATAATGCAAAGACAACGTCTGTTATTAAAAGAGTGAAAATTACCATTACTTAGCTAATAAATAAAGAACACCTTGGCTTCTATATGGAGGACAATCACCACTGAGACCATTACTGTATTCCGTTTCAGAATACAAGTGTTTACATCATCATTGGGTTAATCCTCTTTTATAATGCAATATATCATGATTTGCATTTTAAATTTCTAAATGCAACCTTTCGGAACTTTAAACAGAGATAGTGTGTGACGTGTTCCGTGTTCTGTGTAACCGTTCTGTTTAATATTAAGACGTAATATATCAACTATTAACTGTGTTAAGTTTTCGAATATATTTGATCAATGCCGAATACCGTTATATGAGTTATATCGAGTTAACTTGGTTATACATAATTAAACCCACTTAAATTACTCATATCGTCAAACCATAGAGAGAACTGTTTTTTATTTACCAGGAATTACTTCGTAATGTGTGGTTGCAGCTATTTAAATGACTTTCTCAATAATTTGTTGTGTTAATCAGAAAAATACAAAACTTTTCGAAAAATATTTTTTGTGCCTTGTTGCGCTAATCTAAAACGCACACTACAAAAAATAAATAATTTTAGCAAGGATAAAAAAAAAAAGAAAAGAAAGAAAAAAAAAGTATTAGTTAATTGATTAAATAAACAAGGAGATCAAACTCTGACTTGGAAAAATATTTCTTATGCCTTGTTGCGCTAATCTAAAACGCACACTACAAAAATAAATAATTTTAGCAACGAAAAAAAAAAAAAAAAACAGAAAAAAAAAGGAAAAGAAAAAGTATTAGTTGATTTAATAAACAAGGAGATCAAACTCTGGTTTGGAAAAATATTTTTTATGCCTTGTTGCGCTAATCTAAAACGCACACTACAAAAATAAATAATTTTAGCAACGAAAAAAACACAGAAAAAAAGGAAAAGAAAAAGTATTAGTTAAATGATTTAATAAACAAGGAGATCAAACTCTGGCTTGGAAAAATATTTTTTATGCCTTGTTGCGCTAATCTAAAACGCACACTACAAAAATAAATAATTTTAGCAAGGATAAAAAAAAAGAAAAGAAAGGGGGAAAAAAAGGATTAGTTAATTGATTAAATAAACAAGGAGTTCAAACTCTGACTTGGAAAAATATTTCTTATGCCTTGTTGCGCTAATCTAAAACGCACACTACAGAAATAAATAATTTTAGCAACGAAAAAAAAACAGAAAAAAAAAAGAAAAGAAAAAGTATTAGTTAATTGATTTAATAAACAAGGAGATCAAACTCTGGCTTGGAAAAATATTTTTTATGCCTTGTTGCGCTAATCTAAAACGCACACTACAAAAATAAATAATTTTAGCAAGGATAAAAAAAAAGAAAAGAAAGGGGAAAAAAAGGATTAGTTAATTGATTAAATAAACAAGGAGTTCAAACTCTGACTTGGAAAAATATTTCTTATGCCTTGTTGCGCTAATCTAAAACGCACACTACAAAAATAAATAATTTTAGCAACGAAAAAAAAACAGAAAAAAAAGAAAAGAAAAAGTATTAGTTAATTGATTTAATAAACAAGGAGATCAAACTCTGGCTTGGAAAAATATTTTTTATGCCTTGTTGCGCTAATCTAAAACGCACACTACAAAAATAAATAATTTTAGCAAGGATAAAAAAAAAGAAAAGAAAGGGGAAAAAAGGATTAGTTAATTGATTAAATAAACAAGGAGTTCAAACTCTGACTTGGAAAAATATTTCTTATGCCTTGTTGCGCTAATCTAAAACGCACACTACAAAAGTAAATAATTTTAGCAACGAAAAAAAACAGAAAAGAAAAAGAAAAGAAAAGGTATTAGTTAATTGATTTAATAAACAAGGAGATCAAACTCTGGCTTGGAAAAATATTTTCTATGCCTTGTTGCGCTAATCTAAAACGCACACTACAAAAATAAATAATTTTAGCAAGTAAAATAAATTGAAACTGGTGTGAAACACTAAGAACTAAAATAACTTCTTAAAACACCATAAAAACTTTAAAATGCGCTAGGCCTTTCGAAAGATCTGAGTCTTTCTTCGTCAGGCGCAAAAAGACGTGCGTCTACTATGAAAGCAGCAGCAAGACTGAAATGAGAGGTAAGGGAGAGGAAACAAGCTGATGCAACAGCCAATAGGAAAGTAGAAAACAACAGCCAATAGGAAAACAGAAGACAACAGCCAATCACAGAAGAGTAAAAACAAAACAATAGAAATAGAAGGGGAATAAGGAAGTGAAAAAATAAATAAATAAATAAAAAATAAATAAATAAAATAGAATAAATAAATAAATAAAATAAAATGAATAAATAAATAAATAAATAAATAAAACTTAATGGGGGAAAAATAATAAATAAATAAATAAATAAATAATAAATAAAATAAAAATAAAAAAAGCACACAAATACATTTAAAAAAAATGGAAACACATGAAAATTAAGAATTAAATAAGTAACCAAAATATATAAATATATATAAAAACAGACGAAAATTAATTAATACAAAATAAATTATATGGAAGTACTGAAGAGGTTTTTCCAAGCAGCAGAGAGCATTGTGGAATCGGATTTATCATTAACAATAACTTCACGATTAAGATAAATAGCTAAATTTTCCAGAAAGTCCAATTCAGAGATACTAATAGCATTAAAGATAATTTTAGCATTTTTAAAATTAAAATGGGATTCCGGCCATTCTTTTAATTTTAAAAATGCTAAAATTATCTTTAATGCTAATAGTATCTCTGAATTGGACTTTCTGGAAAATTTAGCTATTTATCTTAATCGTGAAGTTATTGTTAATGATAAATCCGATTCCACAATGCTCTCTGCTGCTTGGAAAAACCTCTTCAGTACTTCCATATAATTTATTTTGTATTAATTAATTTTAGTCTGTTTTTTATATATATTTATATATTTTGGTTACTTATTTAATTCTTAATTTTCATGTGTTTCAATTTTTTTAAATGTATTTGTGTGCTTTATTTATTTTTATTTTATTTATTTATTTTTTATTTATTTATTTATTTATTCATTTATTTATTTATTTATTTATTTATTTTTCCATTAAGTTTTATTTATTTATTTATTTATTATTTATTCATTTTATTTTATTTATTTATTTATTCTATTTTTTTTTTCACTTCCTTATTCCCCTTCTATTTTGTATTCTCTATTGTTTTGTTTTTACTCTTCTGTGATTGGCTGTTGTCTTCTGTTTTCCTATTGGCTGTTGTTTTCTACTTTTCTTTTGGCTGTTGCATCAGCTTGTTTCCTCTCCCTTACCTCTCATTTCAGTCTTGCTGCTGCTTTCATAGTAGACGCACGTCTTTTTGCGCCTGACGAAGAAAGACTCAGATCTTTCGAAAGGCCTAGCGCATTTTAAAGTTTTTATGGTGTATTAAGAAGTTATTTGAGTTCTTAATTTTAGCAAGGATTAAAAAAAAGAAAAGAAAGGAAAAAAAAGTATTAGTTAATTGATTAAATAAACAAGGAGATCAGACTCTGACTTGGAAAATTATTTTTTATGCCTTGTTGCGCTAATCTAAAACGCACACTACAAAAATAAATAATTTTAGCAAGGAAAAAAAAACAGAAAAAAAGAAAAAAAGTATTAGTTAATTGATTAAATAAACAAGGAGATCAAACTCTGGCTTGGAAAAATATTTGTTTGCCTTGTTGCGCTCATCTAAAACGCACACTACAAAAATAAATAATTTCAGCAAGAAAAAAGAAAAGAAAAGAAAAAGTATTAGTTAATTGATTAAATAAACAAGGAGATCAAACGCTGCTTCCCTATGAACAAAACATAAGGTGAAAACCATTTTTAATTTAAAACTCTGAGAGATGGTTTTACATTTAATATATTTTTTTAGTTGCCCATTAATAACACTAAAAGATTTTTTATATTAAAAATACCAATCATTCAAATAAAATTTAGAAATTTATTAAAAGCGACACTTTCGTGTTAGCCTCATGCAAGGGGTTAGTAGCCGAAGAAATCGCCAAAGATTTCATTATTTGCAACACATTTTCATTCTGATAATTTCAGTGGTTTAAGCGCGTATTTCGATTACATGTCTGTTACATTTTTGCCACTTTTGGATTAGTTTATTATTTTATTTAGCTATGGATGACCGTCTCTCGACCCACCTGTCTGTCTCTCTACCCATCTGTTTGGTTACTCTACCTGTCTCACTACCCGTCTTTCTACCCGTGTCTGTCTCTCTATCCATTTGTCTATTTCTCTACCCATCTGTCTATCTGTCTGTTTTTCTCTTTCTCTCCCGCTCTCTACTCATCTGTATGTATATCTATCTGTCTCTCTACCCATCTGTCTGGTCACTCTACATGTCTCACTACCCGTCTTGCTACCCGTGTCTGTCTCTCTACCCATTTGTCTATTTCTCTACCCGTCTGTCTATCTGTCTGTTTTTCTCTTTCTCTCCCTCTCGCTACCCATCTGTATGTATCTCTATCTGTCTCGCTACCCATCTGTCTGGTCACTCTACCTGTCTCACTACCCGTCTTCCTACCCGTGTCTGTATTTCTACCCATTTGTTTGTTTCTCTACCCATCTGTTTATCTGTCTATCTGTCTTTCTTTTTCTCTCCCTCTTTCTATCCATCTGTATGTATCTTTGTCTGTCTCTCTACCTGTCTCACTATCCGTCTTTCTACCCGTGTCTGCCACTCTACCCATTTGTCTGTATCTCTATCTGTCTATTTGTCTCTCTACCCATCTGTTTGGTCACTCTACCTGTCTCACTACCCGTCTTTCTATCCGTGTCTGTCTCTCTACCCATTTGTCTGTTTCTCTACCCATCTGTCTATCTGTCTGTTTTTCCCTTTCTCTCCCTCTTTCTACCCGTCTCTATGTATCTCTTCCTGCCTCACTACCCATCTGTCTGGTCACTCTACCTGTCTCACTACCCGTCTTTCTATCCGTGTCTGTCTCTCTACCCATTTGTCTGTTTCTCTACGCATCTGTCTATCTGTCTGTTTTTCCCTTTCTCTCCCTCTTTCTACCCGTCTGTATGTATTTCTATCTGTCTCACTGCCCATCTGTCTGGTCACTCTACCTTTCTCACTACCCGTCTTGCTACCCGTGTCTGCCTCTCTACCCATTTGTCTGTTTCTCTACCCATCTGTCTATCTGTTTTTCTTTTTCTCTCCCTCTCTCTCTTTCTCTCTATCTATCTATCAAAACTACGTATTACAAACTACTACTGTACTACAAACAGCGCTTCATTTTCATTATAGCCTCATTTCATATATTCGATTCATATATTAGTCGTTTGTATAGGGTAGATTTATTTATTATATACATTATCCAAATAGGATGAAAAAATTTTCAACACAATTATTTAGCCCACCATAGAGCTACAATACTTAATTGGTTTCATAGCATAAAGAAATAAAACATAAAATATATAAAATATATGGCCTGAGGCATAAAACATTTAAAAAAAGATATAAAATATATGGCCTGAGGCATAAAACATTTAAACTATATAAGGAGACGGCTGTCTTATTTTGACTTGAAATCCACAACAAAATACGAAAATATATGGCGAATAAAATGTTTTAATAAAAACAAATAAATAAATAAATAAAACAGTAGTCAGTAATAAACATGATGATGCCATTTTCCGAAAACAAAAAGCACCATAAAGAAGGTGTTACCAAATTTCAACATTATTTCTTTTGAAAAATGACTAAATAACTTGGCGAAACGAATAAAAACTATTCGCCAAGGGCAGCAATATCTCCGACGCCAGGCACGTTTCCATGAGCTAACTATTCTGAAACGAGATGCGGAAATAGCATATCTCTAGCCTCCCACGTTAACCAAAAAAGTCCCGTGTTAGTTAACCTTGTGTATGTAACACGGATGGTGCAATCCCTTGTTTATTCCGCAGGAAAGAAAGCGCTTATGTCATTCTTGTATGAATCACTATGAGGTAATACTGGCTGGAAAAATGTTAGTTTTAAGTATTTCATGTATGTTATTCATTCTCCACGAATACTAATGGTTTAGTTATTTAGAAAGAATGAGTTTCCGTTGATAGTTTAAATATTTTAAAAAGAATAACTAACGCAAATATCTA
Source organism: Maratus michaelseni (assembly GCA_963931845.1). Taxonomy (NCBI): domain Eukaryota; kingdom Metazoa; phylum Arthropoda; class Arachnida; order Araneae; family Salticidae; genus Maratus; species Maratus michaelseni. Next base: position 125,689,983 of record OZ007595.1, read on the forward strand.
CAACATGGGTGCCAGCTAGGAGGAGGGATAGGTTAGGGCAGGGGTCGGCAAGTAATTTTAAGTAGGGTCCGCATACTTTTGAAAATTTTTATCGAGGTCCAGAGAAAAAACACTTAAGTAATATTAGTACTTATTAATTTTAAAATGTTATTTTTACACATACATACATACACTATAGAATAGAAAAATCAGGTATTTGTTATGAAAAATTACTATATATACAAGTATACGTTCTGAAAAAATTTATATACGCATTATAAAATAGAAAAAGCAGATAATTGTTGAATAATTATAGATAATTGAAGATAATATGTGAGATAATTGTTTTAATGAACTATATATTCAAATTGAAAAATTTTGGCGGTCCACGATTTGACCTTCCACGGTCCGGATGTGGACCGCGATCCGCCAGTTGCCGACCGTTGGGTTAGGGCCATCCCTAGATTTTGAAATTTAATAAACTAAATTGTTTTTCTCTAATGATTTTTCCGAAAATAGTATTTTTTTCCTCCCTAGAGACTTAAAATAATTAAACACTAAGAGAAAAAAAAAGGATTATTGGCCAGTGGGATTCTGCCAACTGAACAGGGCCCTATTATTGCAAGGGCAAACGGAGCATCTGTCCAGGGCCTCCACCTCTAAGGTGGAGGGGGAGGGGGGGGAGGTAAAGCTAAAAATCAGGCATTTTTTCTTAAAATGAATAAAAATTGAAGCTATAAAAATGTTTCGGTGACGATCAACTGGATCTTTGCCCCAGGAACCCCATATAAGTAGTTTAGTCGAGCCCTGCCACTGAAGCCCCGTGAACAACAATATTGAGTTCTGTTTTCCTATAACATTCATGTGTATAAAAATTATCTTAAATTAATTAATATTAATTAGCTTTTCAGGGGAACCTTCGTCAGGATAATAAACAAGAAGGAAAAATCATGCATCCAGCATAGATTATGTAACACTTTCCAACACTTCCAAAAGTTGAAAGTTGATACCTAAGATGAAAGTTGATATCTAAGTAAACAATTTGGAAAACGCATAACATATTTAAAAACACAATTTCAGGAATTATCAACAATATTCCAAAAAATATCCGAAATAGTTTATGAAGCCTGTATATGATCTATAGATTTGTATATACGCTACATAGAATTCTAAATTTTAGTTCAGTTAGGAAAAGCGCAGCACAGTTTTAAATTCCCCTTATGGAATTTCTGTCAATAAACGGGAATGTACTCGAAGACCTTTGTTATGCCATGTATATGATCTATAGAATTTATACACGCCAAGTAATAGACAAAAAATGAATTACATTTAATAAAAACTCTTTCAGCAACTGAAAACGCACATGTCCCTGTAAATGAACGATGAATGCTATACATAAAATATTTTATAATAAGACTCTTGCAATGCACTTTAGTGATATACTGTATCAATTTCAATATGTTTGAAATACTGAAACATTATTAAAATTAACCTTAATTTTTCTCCATATACTGTAATGTAACGGAATTCTTTTGAGTGTCCCTGTAAATTAATGATACGTGCTATGCACGCAATATTCTATATTAAGCCTTTTTTTTAGCACACCTCAGTGATATATATGAATTACAGTATGTTTGAAATTGTGTAACAGCATTAAAATAAACCGCAAATGATTTTTTACCATAGACCGTAATGTAATGGAAATATTTTGAGTGTTCCTGTAAAAACCTGTAAGTGCTTACACACTTCATTTTCAATACCAAACATGTCATAATAAACCTCAATAACATATATCAGTTGCATGAGAATAGCGAATCGGAGTACAGTTACGCGATTTAGAGCACGGGCAGACAGACAGACAGACAAACCGAATTCATAAACAGTTTTCAACTATGTTGGAAAGTGTTAAAAAAGAAAAAAAAACTGTTTAAATTTTCCATTAAAATAAAAAAAGGCCGGTACAAGCTTACTTTTGTATTTTTAATTTTTTCTTATTTTTTTCTTTATTTCTTTTTCTTTTCTTTTTTTTTCCCTGCCTGACCCATAAATAAAATGTTCAAATAGGGCTGTAAATACTAATTAACCTTGTGTATGCAACACCGATGATGTAGTTCCTTGTTTATTACACAGGGAAACACTTATGTCATTCTTGTATGAATCACTATGGGGTGATACTGACTGGAAAATTATTGCTCCCAAGTATTTCATGTTATTCATGTGTGATCATAAGACTATCGGTTTCTTTTTCACTTAAAAAGTGTGTGTTTTCGGTAATAGCTTAAATATACAAGGAAGACATAATTAAGACAAATATTAATTACAAATATTTTATTATATGTTATTCACATCTCTGGTTAATAGTTTCGTTTTTATTTTCATGATTGGTTTGTTGGCGGTCTCTACGGTCATATTTTGCACATGAAGGTTAACCAGATCGGGACCTCCGTTTAAAGGGGAATCTCAGGGAACTCGATTGGGACACCCTTTGCCCAGTAGCCAGCGCCCTAACCACTAGACAAGTTGGCGGACTTAAAACGAATATGTTTCTAATGCTAGTGTAAATGTATAACAGTCATAAGTATTCAGGGAAAAAATGACGAGCATAAAAAAAAAAACAAAAGAAAAATCTAGCTTATCAGTAGATTTTATTTATGAATAATAATTTAAAATTTTATTTGAAAAATTGTTTTTTGCCCCACTCAGGGCGCTACAAATGAAAAAAATCTGGTAACCAGTAAAAATTTCTAGTCGTCATTAAAAATAACTACACCCCCTTCCCTCTCCCCCCCGTTGTGAGTTTCCCCCAGTTTTTTTAATTTAATCGTTGATTTTCTAAAAACATAACATTTGTTTATGACTTGATTGAAAAATAATAACCATGATCATAGTTATAGTATATCTTTAATATTGGCACAACTCTTCAATTCAGTTTAATAGATTAATTTAGAAGGGTAATATAAATTTAGTTTCTCAACGAAACTTATCAAAATTGTAGAACCGTAAAATTACAAAGTTTGAATAAATAAAGGATGAATATCATGAAAAATAATGGGTCTTTAATAAAATCATTATTATAACTTTTATTTTCAAGAATTTTTTTTGAAAGAACTTACTTAGACAAATCACTGACCTTAAAGTATCTTATATCTTATAGTAGTAAAAGACCTTATATATATATATATATATATATATATATATATATATATATATATATATATATATATATATATATATATATATATATATACACTGCTCAAAACAATTAAAGGATATTGCAGTTTTAGGTGGATTTTGTATCTGGGAAACTTTTTAGCTGATTTATACATGGTCGACAGACATAGTAGGTTATATGAGAATAAATTACACATGTTTGGCAGAAAAAAATGCATTTTATTGCGCATTTGTGTACAAAAGGAAAAAAACACAATTTGTGCATATGAGAAAAAAAGAATAAGAAAAGGTGTTTTCTTCAAAGAAAATCATTTTCAGTAGGGGCTATGGTTTCCACGGGCGGCCAGCAACGTTGGACACCTTTGAGGCATCGACTCAATGAGGCTATTAATGACGAGTTGGGGTATTCTGCCCCACTCTTCCAGAAGAGCTCTTTCCAGTTATTGGAGAGTTTGTGGGGGTTGTTGGCGGCCAGAAACTCGTCTTCCTAGAGCGTCCCAAACGTGCTCGATTGGATTCATGTCTGGAGAACACGCTGGCCATTCCATTCGAACGATTCCTTCCTCGAAAAGGAAATCCTCCACCAGGTTTGCACGATGTGGCCTGCAGTTATCGTCCATTAAAATGAAGTTATCTCCGATTGCTGCAGCGTAAGGGACTACAATAGGTCTGAGGATCTCATCCCTATGTCGGCGACCAGTCAGAGCTCCATCTCGAATGATGTAGAGGTCAGTGCGCCCGTCAATGGAGATGCCACCATACACCAACACTCCTCCACCGGCAAATCTGACACTTTCGTGCACGAACGCAGGATTATTCCTACTGCCACGGTCCCTCCAGATGAAAATACGCCTATTATCCGGATGCACAGAAAAACGGGACTCGTCAGAAAACAGAATATTGCTCCATTCATTTCTCCTCCAGTTGACATGCTCGGTTGCCCACTCCCTGCGGTCGCGACGATTCCTTGATGTTAATCTAACACATACCATCGGTCGGCGAGCATACAGACCTACAGCATGGAGCCGGTTTCGGACAGTCTGAGTTGAAATCGTGGTGCCTGTAGCCGAGCGAAGGTGTTGTTGGAGAAGAGTAGCGTTCATGTTTCGGTGTCTCCGAGCTGTTAACGCTAAATACCGATCTTCATTGGGCGTTGTTGCCCGTCTACGACCTTGCCCTGGTCTTCGGCCTGCACATCCACTCTACAAAAAACGGTTCCAGATCCTGGAAATGACACTTTGTGACACTCCAATGGCTTGCGCTACTTCGGCTTGAGTTTGGCCCCCTTCTAACCTACCAACAATTCTCCAAGCTTCTGAATCTGTCAAATGACTTCGCTGAGACATCGTACTCATCGAAACAAAGCAATCACTGAATGCCGATCATCCTTGTCTTCATTCTCTTTTATCCAGTTGAAAGTCAAATTTCATTCGCTGCTGCTGAAGCGACGTTTTTGACGTCGAACTCAAAATTTGCATACTCCACAGTTTGAAAACCAGAAAAATTTGCATTTGTGATTTTCTTCTTCTATTTTCGGCAAAAAAAATTTCGTTTATATCTTTATTTTATATAAAACTTCAAATATCCTTTAATTGTTTTGAGCAGTGTATATGTCCTTAAAGTATCAGCGAAATGGCACTTAACCTCATATAAGAATTTGCAAATACCTTTTCTGACACGGTTCCTCTTTATTCCTGCCGTAGAGACCATGGATTTTTACATTTAAAAGAAGATTTCGGTATAGACAAATTTTGTCTTAATAGGGTTTACTATATTTTTATGTTTCGATTTAAATCCGTTGTCCCGCTTTTTGTAGCAGTGGACCTGTGACAAACAAGATGTCCATGTTACGTGTTTGAAATCCAAGGAATAGAATATGTGCTTTAATTTTGCCCACAAAATGAATCCTCATAGAGTCATAGAATCCAAGCTTCTTAGAACAGTCATTTCAGACTGACATTCCTGGCCACTTAGTCTCAATACTCTTTTAACAACAGATTATTGTGGGCTTTTTTTGTCGTTTTATTTCAAATATCTCTTTTCTGTAACTTGTTCCATTTATAAAGAAATGTATTTATTACTTACCCATCTTATGTAGTATAGAGTAAGTCTTGTAATCGTTTAGAAAATCGAAAAAAAAAAACCAAATTTGACGGATTTACACGATTTACACGTGTACATGTTTCGACTCACCCTGAATCATTTTCAAAAACAAATGAGAATATTCCATAATTGCACGGACTTTGAAGTTATTATTTAAAATGCTATCATTTAATTTCATGTATTTTTTTTTTTTTAAATTACGCACGTTATCTTTTATTTTTACTTGGTTGTGTATTTTCATATCTGTGACCGTGGAGTAACTCGAACCCCAATTTCGATAAGTTAAAAGATGCCGCATCGTTACATATTGCATTTTTGCGTGTCTATGGTTTCTCTTATTATGGATGGATAGTATAGACTGGAGGGAAAAATTATTTTACTTTCATTGAAATTTATTTGGATGGTTTCTTCTTGATATAATCTTGCCAGGGCTGTAGTTTTTCTATTATACTTAATATCAGCTATATGCTTCTTTTTCTGTAACTAAATTTCCTGCTGGTCATGCCAATATAGTAATTCTTGGATCCGTCTTCTTAATAAAAGGTATTTCATATACTCCTGAATAATTCTGAAAATTAATTGGGTCAAATAATATTCTTTAATTTCTGAGGGGGTTTGGCTATCAAGCAGATATTGAAACGTTTAAGACTGTGTTTTATTTTTTCAAAAAAGCTTGGATAATATTGAAGAGTATAAAGTTTGTATTTTTGCGAATCAACTTTCTTTTCTGGTTTCTTATTATTGGCGATATTCATGATTAATTTATTAATATGGTGTACTTTAAAACCAGTATTACAATCAGTTTTACGAATATTATCTAATTCATTATTCAATTTATTTTCAGTACATACTATAAAGGCCCGACTTATGAAAAATCTGTAGATCTAATAATAACTTCAAAGCCCGTGCAATTATGGAATATTCGCATTTGTTTTTGAAAGTGACTCCGAGTGAGTCGAAACATGTCAAACAACCTAATAAAAGTTATTTTAATTTGTATTATGATGTTAATTTACACGTTTTAGCATTTAAAAGAAATATATTATTACAAGGTGTTATAATTTATTATATATGTATTTCGATGTTTGTTCCAAGGCTATAATTATGTCACATGCGAGTAAGTTGGAGGTGGATATATCTTCTAATGCCTGCAGACTACATAGACTATCAGAGTTGATTGCGTAGCTTTGAAAAATATTAGAATTAGCCCAATCTATTGCATCGTGTATTGCTGGTAGCTCTGCTTGGTAGACACTACTTTTTTGTGTAAACGAAGGGTACCCAGTGTTCCCAGTGACACTGAATGCACTATAAGCACAGAAAGCATATGCAGTGCCATATGATGTTTTTGATAGGTCGGTGGATATATCAATTTCGATTGTCCTCTCATTTTCTGTTTTCCACTTAAAAATATTCAATGTACGGAGGTATTTTGCGTTTAGTTGATTTCGGTTGATAATTCATCGGGTTATTTTTATCCACCGGGACCCCAAGTCGAAGTACCCTTCCGAGAGTGGATATTTTCTTAAGGCTGCTCTTCAGTAAACTTCCCGATTCTCCTCGCTAATGTTATTCCTATGGGCGTAGAATGCATTCGTATTTTTAAAATATCTCCTCAGAAAATTAATATTTTTAACTTCTGTTTTCTTTGTATTGTTCTTAAGGAATGTCTCTTTTTTTCTTAGTTATCAAAATATTTCTAAATTATGTGCTTAATTTACATTTTTTTGTTTTAAAATCTCAGCGAAACTGAATAAGATTTTAACGTTTCATATAAAATTAAGTATATATTTTAGAAAAAAATTGACAACTAAGGAAAAAAGAGACATTCTTTAAGAATAGTACAAAGAAAACAGAAGTTTAAAATATTAACTTTCCGAGGAGATATTTTAAAAATACGAATGCATCCTACGCCCATAGGAATAACATTAGCGAGGGGAATCGGGATGTTTACTGAAGAGCAGCCTTAAGCTGCAATGCAAGAGGGGAAAGTCTCCCGACAGTATACAAAGAGCTGCAGTTGGAGATTTTTATAGGCTCCTGTGACTAGGAGTAGGCATTGAGCCTGAATCGAGGAAATAAGCCTTTGACCATATGTCTTTTGAATTCGAGCAAACCATATCGATGCAGCATAGGTGATTTTTTTCTCTAAAATATTATTATTCCATACTTTGAGAATCTCTCTAGAAATCCCACCTGATGATGATGCAAATTTTAAAAGGTTGTATGTTACTTGTGTTATTTCTAATCTTTTGTTGCGGAGATGGAGGAGAAAGGAGAGTGTTGGATCTAGGGTGATACCCAAATACAGCAAAGTATTGCTTTTTGACAGAGAATAATTTTCCAATTTATAAATAGGTGCACGTTTTAAATATCTGGGTCTTCGAATTAGAACTTTTCACTTTTCTTATGCGATATTTAATTTGTTTTTCTTTGCCCAGTCACTGATGAGATCCAAGGTCAACTTGCCCATCATCTCCAGAAGTTTTCTTGTGAGATCATGTATAATGAGTAGTAGGCCATCAGCATAGGCAATTGCTATTATACCGAGTCTTCGGAGAATCTTCATCAAACCATTCATAAATATTCTTCATAGGAAAGGGCCGAGGCACGAACTCTGTGGACATCCGCGAGAAAACCAGTGTATTTTTTCGGATTGCCAGTTGGGATAAGCACCACGGCTCGTTAAAAATGAAAAGATAATATTTTGGTATGATTGGTCTATGGACAAATTCTGCAACTCTTGTTGAGTAGTTGCCCAAGGAAGGTTGTCGAATATACGTTTAAGAAGTACCTTTTCGTATACTTTTCGAAGATTGGCGAGAGAGTAATCAATCTGTATCAGGGATATTCTGTTGGAGGTTTATTATCCTTTAAAAAAGTAATTTCTCTTATCTACCATGAGTCTGGAGAGTAGTTCAGCTTCAGTAACGAATTGTACATATCAAGTAAGTGGTTACTTTCTTTCTTAAATAGGTTCCATAGGATGTAATAGTCTATATCGTCATTTCCCGATGCCTTGTCTTTCTGAAAAGAATATATCGCTAATCTCAATTCTTGGAGTGTAAATTTAGGAGCTATTGGGGCTGGAGTGAAATGTTGAAGATCTGGTTTATTTGAGGGATCAAATATTTGTTCTGTTAATTCTTTATAGAAGATTTGTTTTACTTGAGTTGTTGAAAGGGAGTTTGAGACTAACAAGGAGACCGCCAAACATGGTGCGCACAGATTTTGATGATTTTAAGGTATGTTATAGAGGTCAAACCCCTAACTATCCTGGTCAAAGGTTTCCTTCAAATGGCCCTTAGTTTTTGAGAAATTCGGGGTTAAAGTTCAGCATACGTTTGAAATACCCAATACTGAGGATGAGCTACTTCGAACGAGGTCTCTGTGGTGCAGCGCTAGCATGCGGGATTCCTGAACGCAATGCAAGGGTTCTGTCCCATCCTATGCCTTTTTTTTTTTTTTAAATTTTTGGCGCATTGTACGTTTTAAGCAGAAGTGGGAATTCTGCATCTTTGAACTTTTTTATAATTTCATAATAAATTATATTTGCATTTTCGAATGTTTCATAAAAATTTATAGTTTTTCTGCAATTATTAAACTAATATTTGTGTCGACGAAAATCCAAGATAATTAAAGTCTAGAAGTCCCGTCTTTTTTTTTAACTTACTATTATTGTTGGCATTTATGTTTATTTATTTATTTATTTATTTATCATAGTTATAAAATAATACATACTTTTTTTTACTTGCATTTTCTATTTTTTTTTTTAAAGTAATTGATGAGGAAAACATTTACAAAATAATATATCCTTTTAATATTATTTGATTCGTTCTAAACATCTTGCAACATCTTAACTGATGAGATACAAAAATGTTTATCATTACCGTCAGTGACATTTTTAATTAAATAAATATAGAATTAATTGGGTGATACATATCGCAAAAGTATTCAAAACATTAAATGGCTTAAAAATCGCCATAAAAAGAATTTCTTAAGATGAAATTTTTTTAACAATGTTGGAAGAATGCCTTAATTAACATAATATATATTTTTTAAATACTCTACTTTTATATATATTAAAAAATTCGTTAAAAGTTGGAAAAGAAATGCTAATTATCACCCGTATAAGTCCAAATAAATACACATTTAATAAAGGATACTTATTGTAAAAACCTTTAAAACATAAAATGACATTAAAAACAGCACAGTTTATAAAAAGCGACTTTTTTGCATGATCATGAATGTTTTTAACATTGTTGGAGAAAAGCATAAATAAATTTAATATATATGTATATATTAGTACTTGATTTACGATAAATACATTAAAAAAGGGTAAATGAATATAGTATGTATGCTTTTTAAAACTTAATTTGCGGTAAATACGTCAAAAATACGTTAAAAGATGAGAAACAAAAATGCTTAATCATCACTAGTAAATACACAGTTAGTTGGATGATACTTATCGTAAAAACATTCAAAACATAAAATTACATTACAAACAGCACAATTTATAAAAGCAACTTTTTTACACGAACATGATTTTTTTAACAATGTTGTTGGAAAGCATAAATCGTTTAGATTTATGAAAATTTCTCTGCCATCTATTAATTTTGATGCAGACCATGCGTATCTTATAATAGGGCGGAAGTGAGGGGAGCTAAATTGATGTAATATAATTGAATGTATTTTTATAATATCTTCTCGTGAAGATATTTCCCTCTGGTTTTCTAGCAAACTTGTTGCATTTTGTAACCTTTTCATCAAATTTTTTACTTGGCGAAATAAATAGACATCACATGGCTGGCAAACAGGGGTACATTTTGGTGGAATTATTTTTTTTATGCATGATACCTCCCCATTTTCATTTTCGAAAATCTCATCATAGATTGTCGAATCTGTCTGACCTCCCCACGAATCAATTATCAAAAGAAAAGTATTTTTCTTAACGTAGGGAAGAAGACAAGTTTTTAAATATTCTGCATAGGTTTGCTTTGTCAACTTACCGGATTTTGAACACGTAACGATTACGTTCTTAAACGTGGCGCTCAATTCACTTACCTTCTTTTGAACAATTGGAGCAGTTGTTCCAGATTGTTCACGTAAGCAAATGAACACGAATGGTAAAACAATTCCAGATGCTGTAAGAGAGTACTGTGCTGTGTAAGAATGCGTTAATTTATTCAATTTTTTTTTTGACAAACACTGATTTAGCTTCTCGCTCAGCAAGTGATCTGTTGTAGGTTGTTTGGTACTGGCATCCAATTTGATCCGTATTAATTACGTAATCCAAGTCAAATTTACTAATTAGCACTTTTGTTTGTACATGGAATCTTTCAGCCGCTTCCATTATTTCTTCAATCGTTGTAATTTCTTTGTGACTGGCAAATTTCGTCACTTTACGTTGTCTTATCCGATGGTTCTTTTTAAATCTTTCTACCCATCTGGGACTTGCAAGGAAATGGAAATCATCCGACTGAAAACAAGCAGCCGCACTCATTGCCCAGTGTTGTAAAGTCCGTGTCGTGACCTGTATATTAGTAATAAAAAATGAGTTAATAAATTAATATAATAGTTTTCAATTTTTTTTGCAGTTACATCAGTAATTGAAAAATTTCGTTTTGTTTTACCTGTTCCATATTATTTCGAGCTTCAACAAATCTTTCATACGTTTCATAATCGATGCTTTTCAATTTGTCAAAATAAGTACCTCCACGATTTACAATGAAATTTAATCTTTCCATCTACGTAAGAGATGCTTTTTTTTTTAAGCGACTTGCTCCATTAGCTTGCAATGATTTTAAACTCCATTTTGGATGGGCTTCAGCTAAAGCAACCGCATTCTTTTTGTACCACAATGGGATATAGTCACGTGGTTCGGGTGAAAATTCCTCAGCCACAAAATTCGCTTCATCTTCGTGAAATCCCGGACACTACATAAATAAATAATTAAAATTAAATTATTTGATTTCGATTTTTTTTTATTGAACAATAAATATAATGAATATTTTTGGTAAAGTAACAAAACATACCTCTGTAAATTCGTTATGTTCACCTTCTTCATTCATCATTATCAATTCATCTGAATAAATAATTTGCTGACTGTCCAATATGTCTAAAATTGAGCTATGGAATTCTTCAGCCATTGCTATAGAAGCACTAGAAATATTAACAGATGGCGAATGTGTAAAGAGATTATCATTTTCTAACAATGTCTCGCAATATTTTAGAGCATTCGTTACTTCATATTTTAGTTTTTCTTCCAAGCCAGAATTGTCCATATCAGTGCTTGTTCCTTCCATTATATTACAATCTAGAGAATTTTCCTATATACAGCATTACTCCAAACATTGCAACTGGCTGCAAAAAAAGCTTATGCCAAGGAAAATAATTTCATTCTGATATTTCCATGAAAGTCGCAGCAGACGATTTAAAAAAAAAATATTTTTTTTTGTATGTATTGCAAATTTTATCTCTCATTTACAGACGATTTTTGCTTTTCCAGTTAAATTTTTATGCGTGATATTGGCAGTGTTTTTACTTGTTAGATTGAAAACAAATCTGAAATGTAATCTGTCATTTTTTTGTGCGACTGAAAAATGATATTGAGTTTGAACTTTAATGATAAATGTATTTAGAGTGCACTAAATATTTATACAACTGGAAAAAACTTAAATATAAGTGTTACTGCTTTAAAATTTTATTATTTCTTTGAAAATATCTAATCTCACATACGTTTGGGAGATTCGAAGTGAATATTTATTTTGTATAAGTTATATAAAATAAAATTGTATAACATTAAAAAAAAGAAAAGAAAAGAAAAGAAAAGAAAAAAAAAAGTATTTTTTCAGAACTGTGCTTAAAATATAAAAAAGTAAATAATAATAAATAAATAAATAAATCTATACATTAATTAGCTTGGAGTTTCGTAAATAGAATATTAGTTTAATAATTGCAGAAAAGCTATAAGATTTTATGAAACATTCTATAATTTATTAGGAAAAATAAAAAAATAAATAAAAATAAATATATAATATATATAAAAAAGTTCAACGTAGAATTCCCACTTCTGCTTGAAACGTACAATGCGCCAAAAAAAAAAAAAAAAAAAAAAAAAGGCAGGGACAGAACCCTTGCATTGCGTTCAGAAATCCCGCATGCTAGCGCTGCACCACAGAGACCTCGTTCGAAGTAGCAATCTATTGGGTATTATAAACGTATACTGAACTTTAACCCCGAATTTCTCAAAAACTAAGGGCCATTTGAAGGAAACCTTTGACCAGGATAGTTAGGGGTTTGACCTCTATAACATACCTTAAAATCATCAAAATCTGTGCGCACCATGTTTGGCGGTCTCCTTGTAAGTAGCATTCTTGTTTGAAAAATTCTCCAAATGCAATTTTCTCCAGTTTTCCGTATAGTTCTCTTGCTCTACTGCAGAATTTTAACCATGCCTCCCTTTTTGTGGCTTGGATCTTTTTCCTGTAGATTGCTCTTTCAATTTTATATTTACTATGGTAGTCTTGCGTTGAGTCTTGGATCTTCAACCTGCGTCTCAGAACTCGAACATAGTTACGTTGTTTACGGGGATCATTGGAACACCATGTAAGTTTTGGCGAATAGATACTGTTTCATTTTTTGAAGTATTTTTTGCGTAGGTCTTCTATTAATTTCATAAAGAGATCATAGCGGTTATCAAAGTCCTCTGTGGGGTTTATCTGTTTAAAATGAAAGTCATATTCTTCTATTTTCTTGAAGAATTCTACGTTAAACTTCTGAAACAAGACGTCCTTCGTTCTGTATCTTCGTTGTGGTATTTTAGGAATGGATTTCGAGATCGTTAATGTTATTAGACGGTGATTTCCATAATCCAAGTCATCGTCAACTACCCATGTTGAAATTAAAGAAAATAGTTGTGCGATGATATAGAAACGTCCGGCCAACCCTTTAGATGTGTTGTTTCAAAAGTAGGAGAACAGTATGAATCATTTACAATTATAAGATGTTTTGCGCTCATGTGACTTATTAAATGTTCACTTCTATCATCGTCAGTGAGATAGCCCCACAATGGACTGTGGGCATTTAGGTCACCCAATAACAGGAATTTCGTGGTCATACCTCTTCTGTCAGCCCAGGCAGTAAAATCATCCTGTAAGTCTGTTGAAAGAGGTGTGTATTTCGTACCTATTGCTATTTGTCCATCTGAAGTTAGGATATTGACGAATACTGAATGGGTATGGGTTTAACTCTTATATGTTGGATATTCGGGTCTAATATTATTTTGAAGCAGTTCTTGGGTATTGATGAGTAACAAGGAGTCAAATATGGTAGTCCATGTGGTTGTGTTGTTGGTTAATGCGCAGTCCTGTAGACACATTATTGAATGTTGTTGTAGAAAGATAGTAGTAAAGAGCGAAGCAGACGCTGATTGAACTGCAGATTTATCTGAGCTATTTTAAAAGATCCATTGAAGGAGAATTTTGACCAATTTGTAAAGATACGTTTATTGACGGGAAGACGAAAAACTATTATTTAATAAGGATTTCTGTAGGAGTAGAAGTCTTGAAAAACATAACATTGAGTAGAGCCTGTACTGTGGTTATAATAGCAACGTTTTCAAAAGGATCTGTTGAATTATAACAATTTATGCATTTATGAAGCTTTGTATTATTTTTATGGATACAGGAGGATGAATTGGGATTTTCCATACAAAATGAACAAATCTCTCTTCTACGACATCTGTCCTTGCTATAACCAAATAATTGGCAACGTTCACACCTTATTAGTGGTGCATAGGATGCAATTTTGCATGACAAGAAACCGATCAACAGACGATTTTGATTTAATAATTTAAGTTCTATGGGTTCTTCCAACTCCAAGACTAATCTATGTATTTTTTGTGTATCCTTCGATAAGATTTTGTGAATATTTTGAGAAATGTCATGGTTCAATTCAGTGCTGATTTTCTTTAAGATTTTTTCCTGTGGTATATCTTTTGGAATACCCAGAATTATGATCTTCTTTCTCTTTTCTACTACCAGTTTTGATTCTATTAAATCTTGAATAATTCGTATTTTCATCGATCTTATCGAGTATTAAATCGACTTCTCTGCCAGTGTCAGATCGTACGATTAAGGTGTTTCTGTCACGGGAAAGAGTACAGTAGATTTTGGGCAAATCATTTGTAAGCGCATAATTCTCTGTTTAATATATCTCGGATTTTAAGCATAAGGATTTTTGTAGAAAGTTTTCTTTGAATTAGAATATCATTTGGAGTTGTGCTTGATTTGCTACAATTTTAGCATAGGAATGAATAGGTCGAAAATCCGAGTAGGTTGGACTAATTTTTGATCTACTGTGTGTGATTCTATTTTGTCTCTTGGGATTATTAAGTTTTCTCTTATTGTTTTGTACATTTCCAGAATATTATTTCATTATATATTCAATTTGCGGTTATTTCATTATATATTCAAATTGCGGTTAATTCATTTTATATTCGGTTACTGCGTAACCGAATTCTTTTGTGTGTCTCTGTAAATGAATGATAAATGTTATGCACACTATATTCTATAATAAGCATCTTGTAGTGCACGTCAGTGATGTATAGTATCAATTTCAATGTGTTTGAAATAGTGTAACATCATTATAATTCACCGCAAACGATTTTGTCCCATAGACCGTAATGTAACGGAATTCTTTTGAGTGTCCCTGTAAACGAACTATAAATTCTATGCACTTGATTTTCAATACCGAACATGCTATAGAAAACCTCAATAACACATACCAATTACATGACAATCCAAGTATATTTACGCGAATTAGAGCGCGGACAGCCAGACGAGCAAGCAAATTGAATTCATCAACACTTTTCAACTATGTTGTTAAGTATATTTATTTTAAATGCTGAAAAGTGTAAATTAACAACATAATATTACAGTAAAATAAATTTATTAGGTTGTTTGACATTTTCAAAAACAAATTAGAATATTCCATAATTGGACGGTCTTTGAAGTTATTATTTAAACTGCTATCATTTAATTTTCATGTACTTTTTAAAAATTACGCACGTTATTTTTTATTTTTACTTGGTTGTTTATTTTCATATCTGTAACAATGGAGTAACTCAAGCCACAATTTCGGTAAATTAAAAGATGCTGCATCGGTACATATTGTATTTTTGCGTGTTAGTATCTCTATGGTTTCTCTTATTATGGATGGATTAGACTGGAGGGAAAAATTATTTTACTTTCATTGAAATTTATTTGGATGGTTTCTTCTTGATATAATCTTGCCAGGGCTGTGGTTTTCCTATTATACTTAATATCAGACATATGCTCCTTTTCCTGTAACTAAATTTCCTGCTGGTCATGCCACTATAGTAATTCTTAGATCCGCCTTCTTTAATAAAATGTATTTCATTTTTATGTTATGTTGTAAAGTGTCAAAAAATTGAATTAATCTTTATAAAAGCTTTGTATACAGTACCTATCGCTGTCGACTAACTTCCTTGCATTGAATAAAAAAAATAAAAAAATAAAAAAAATAAAAAAAACCCTAACTAATCACAACTGTTTTTATTTGTAGTGTTTCACTAAAACTTATTGAAAAGGGATATCTGTTCGAAAGTAATACGAATCAAGGCAGCCTACATTTACTTTGTAAGTTAGAGAGTCAAGAGAAAACGTTATCCGCCTAACCAGCTGTTGTATAGCAAATACTGTTTTAAAAGGCCTGTTTAAGTCTTCTTCTCTTGTGAGGGTTCAGTATTCTCCTAACAGCTGTTTTGAGTCATAATGCGTTACTTCTATTTATAGCTCGGCTGAAAAGCTCTTCTCATTATTTTAGGATAGAGATTTCTCTTCGTGTTTAATCACAAACTATTAAACGTACGTTTGTTGTCTTTCCTTTCCGTAATTCATTCAGAAAGTTCAATGCTATCTCGTTAAAGAGCTGTGTTTGAAGCTTTTTGCAAACATTGGTATTTATGTATTATCCGGGCCAGAAAGACACACCATCAACAATGATACATATTTAAAGAAATAATTGAGTTGTTTCCCTTTAATAACTTAACACATTTACTTTCATATGAAGGGTGGACATGCGAAATTCACACTCTCCATTTAACCTAGTTTTTAGAAAAATGCAGAAAACTGATTATTATTAATAAACATGATATATCGGCACAATTGCTTTTTTTTTTTTTTTTTTTTTTTTTTTTAGGTAGCTTTCAATACAAAAAAGTATAAAGCTACCTATTGCAGCCGTTCGGAGGAAAGCAGTTCCGGAACATTTCGATATATTTTCACCGATCATGACCCCCAGACACCAAAACCACCCTCCGTTCAAATGTTGATTTATATATATATATATATATATATCTGACCTATGTCATACGATAACGCTCGTATTTATAAATCAATTTTGATGAAACTAATTGTGCGTATTAAGCTAACCAATGTCTCGACCGAGTTCGTTGGCCAGCTTGGTCCGCCAGTTTGTTTCAAGATGGCGGCCATTTAAAAATTTAAAACTAAAATAAATATACAAAAAAATTAAAAATTAAATTTATTTTTTAATTACGTTTTAGGCCGTGATACAAGGATTCCAGAGCATTTTTTGAATTACCTCTATCTTAAAAAATGGCTGAGATAGAGCAGTTTGAAATTCTAGGGTGGCTGACATTTTGAAACAAAACAGCACATTAACACGATTACTCGCAAATTATTTTCTTTCATTGTTGTAATAATTTTCCCAATCATACGCATAAAACTATATATTCATATCCGTTAGCGCCAAAATTGGCGATATTGGCGACAAAATTGGCAAAATTGGCGACACTTGGCGAAATATCGCCAAATTTGGCGACCAAAATAAGTCTTCATATATGAAGCCAATTTGGCTATTGCTCAATAATTTGGCGAATTTCTTATTCAAATTCAGTATTAACGAATCTTTTGTAAACGTTTCTTTGCATTTTAACTTGCTGTTTTCGTGTAACATTAGCTAAAATTTTAAAACGAAGATATAGGAAAGCTACCTTTTCCTCCCGGTACAGGCCGGAAGGACTTTTTTTTTGGTGATATATTTGTTGCTATAACAACTAGTTATTTTTTAACAATATTAGGTAGCTTTCAATACAAAAAAGTATAAAGCTACCTATTGCAGCCGTTTGGAGGAAAGCAATTCCGGAAAATTTCGATATGTTTTCAAATTTTCACCGATCATGACCCCCCAGACCCCTAAACCACCCTCCGTTCAAATGTTAATTTATATATATATCTGATCTATGTCATACGATAACGCTCGTATTTATAATTTAATTTGGATGAAACTAATTGTGTGTATTAAGCTCACCAATGCCTCGACCGAGTTCGTTGGCCCGCTTGATCCGCCATTTTGTTTCAAGATAGCGGCCATTTAAAAATTTTAAACTAAAATAAATATACAAAAAAGTTAAAAATTCAAATTTATTTTTTAATTAAGTGTTAGGCCTTGATACAAGGATTCCGGAGTATTTTTTGTTTTACCTCTATCGTAAAAAACGGCTGAGATACAGCAGTTTGAAATTTTAGGGTGGCTGACATATTGAAACAAGACAGCACATTACAAAAAAGTCCTTCCGGTCTGTACCGGGAGGAAAAGGTAGATTTCCTATATCTTCGTTTTAAAATTTTAGCTAATGTTACATGAAAACAGCAAGTTAAAATGCAAAGAAACGTTTACAAAAGATTCGTTAATATTGAATTTGAATAAGAATTTCGCCAAATTATTGAGCAATAGCCAAATTGGCTTCATTTATAAAGACTTATTTTGGTCGCCAAATTTGGCGCTATTTCGCCAAATGTCACAAATTTTGCTAGTTTTCTCGCCAATTGGCGCTAACGTATATGAATATATAGTTTTATGCGTATGATTGGGAAAATTATTACAACAATCAAAGAAAATAATTTGCGAGTAATCGCGTTAATGTGCTGTTTTGTTTCAAAATGTCAGCCACCCTAGAATTTCAAACTGCTCTATCTCAGCCATTTTTTAAGATAGAGGTAAACCAAAAAATGCTCTGGAATCCTTGTATCAAGGCCTAAAACGTAATTACAAAATAAATTTAATTTTTAATTTTTTTGTATATTTATTTTAGTTTTAAATTTTTAAATGACCGCCATCTTGAAACAAAATGGCGGACCAAGCTGGCCAACGAACTCGGTCGAGACATTGGTGACCTTAATACACATAATTAGTTTCATCAAAATCGATTTATAAATACGAGCGTTATCGTATGACATAGATCAGATATATATATATATAAATCAACATTTGAACGGAGGGTGGTTTTGGGGTCTGGGGGTCATGATCGGTGAAAATATATCGAAATTTTCCGGAACTGCTTTCCTCCGAACGGCTGCAATAGGTAGCTTTATACATTTTTGTATTGAAAGCTACCTAAAACCAACGATTAATTTATGAGTTTTAGTGAACGCGATTTCTCGCAAATTATTAGGTAGCTTTCAATACAAAAATGTATAAAGCTACCTATTGCAGCCGTTCGGAGGAAAGCAGTTCCGGAAAATTTCGATATATTTTCACCGATCATGACCCCCAGACCCCAAAACCACCCTCCGTTCAAATGTTGATTTATATATATATAGATATATTCATATATATATCTGACCTATGTCATACGATAACGCTCGTATTTATAAATCGATTTTGATGAAACTAATTGTGTGTATTAAGCTCACCAATGTCTCGACCGAGTTCGTTGGCCAGCTTGGTCCGCCATTTTGTTTCAAGATGGCGGCCATTTAAAAATTTAAAACTAAAATAAATATACAAAAAAATTAAAAATTAAAATTTATTTTTTAATTACGTGTTAGGCCTTGATACAAGGATTCCAGAGCATTTTTTGGTTTACCTCTATCTTAAAAAATGGCTGAGATAGAGCAGTTTGAAATTCTAGGTTGGCTGACATTTTGAAACAAAACAGCACATTAACGCGATTACTCGCAAATTATTTTCTTTCATTGTTGTAATAATTTTCTCAATCATACGCATAAAACTATATATTCATATACGTTAGCGCCAAAATTGGCGACATTGGCGACAAAATTAGCAAAATTTGTGACATTTGGCGAAATATCGCCAAATTTGGCGACCAAAATAAGTCTTTATAAATGAAGCCAATTTGGCTATTGCTCAATAATTTGGCGAAATTCTTATTCAAATTCAGTATTAACGAATCTTTTGTAAACGTTTCTTTGCATTTTAACTTGCTGTTTTCGTGTAACATTAGCTAAAATTTTAAAACGAAGATATAGGAAAGCTACCTTTTCCTCCCGGTACAGGCCGGAAGGACTTTTTTTTTCATTGTTGTAATCATTTTCCGAATCATACGCATAAAACTATATATTCATTTCCGTTAGCACCAAATTCTCGCCAAACGTGGCGACAATTGGCGAAATATCGCCAAATTTGGCGACCAAAATAAGTCTTCATAAATGAAGCCAACTTGGCTATAGCTCCATAATTTGGCGAATTTCTTATTCAAATTCAGTAATCACGAATCTTTTGTAAACGGTTTATTTGCATTTTAGCTTGCTGTTTTCGAGTAACATTAGCTAAAATTTTAAAACGAAGATATAGGAAAGCTACCTTTTCCTCCCGGTACAGGCTGGAAGGAATTTTTTTTTAACAACAGCACATAGTCCTAAACCTGTAACAATTGTGTTAAAGCTAGAATTTAAATTTAAATATGGTAAATGTGAGTTTTGCAGCAAACTTTTATGGGTAATGTTATTTATAAACCAAAATAATTATAAATTTAAAACAAGAACCAAAAAAAAAAATAATAAATTTGAACATTAGTTTTCATTATGTTATTTTGGAGGGTAATAAACAACAAAAATCAAAACGCAAAAAACATTAATAAAAATAATTTGTGCAAAAATTTTACTATTAGATATGGTTCAACTTCTTTACTGCCATTAAACTAGTGGAACATTTTACACTACTTCTAACTTCTTTACCTCCCTTATTGGTTGAATTGGAGAGTGTGAGTTTTTCTGAAAAACAGTTGTTGGATAATGTGATTTATGCATCCAAACTTGATTCTCAGCATTTTTTTCAACCTTAATATGTTTTTTATGGTCCAAATCATTATTACAGTCTGATTCGCCTTAAAAAGACGAACACGTTGATATGAATAACTCAATACCTTAAAAAAAGTGGATAATGTGACTTTTGCTTCAGCATCTTTCATATATACATACACAAACATATCTTACATCTAACCGTCCTTCCTGCTTACATACCTTTCCCTACACATATTCAGTATAAAAATAGTTTAAAAAGTTTAAAAAAAAAATAAAAACAAAAACAAAAAAACAAAACAAGAAAACAAGAAAGAAAAATCATGCGTCAAGCATAGATAGTGAAACACTTTCCAATACTTTCAGAATACTTTTAAAAAGCATTGTTGTCCGATAAAATAAATAAGATGCCAAAGTAAACATTTTAGAAAACGCATAACACATTTAAAAACCAGATTTCAGCGGTTACTATCCATGGCCGAAAATGTACTCGAATTCTTTTGTGCATCCTTGTATTTGATTTATAGATTTGTATATATTCTACATGGTATAAAATTTAGTTTATTAAGAAAATACATAATAGGTTTAAAATTCACCTTCATAAATTTCTACCAATCGACGGAAACATATTTCAATTGATTTGTAAAGCCCTGTATTTTACCTATTACCTTTTTATACACACCACATATTAAGCTAAAATTTAATTCAGACTAAAATACGCTTATAGATACCGAAGTTACGCTTCTAGAAATTATCATCCATAGGCGGTCATGTATTCAGTTCTTTGCGTGGCCCTGTATATAATTTTATTTATATTCTATAAATATCGCTTAGTATACTAAATATAATTCAGCTTGAAAATGCATAACTCAATTAAATACCTTTACGCAATTTAAGCTCATACTTAGTAATGCTTCCGAATTCTTTTGTAAAGCCGTGTACATTATCTGCATAATATTTCATATTCTAGCATTAAATTTTTATAAGTTATTTATACATTTATAAGAATATAAAATTTATCGAAAGTTCCGGAAATTTTAGAAGTATCGCACTAAACACAATGTTATGCAATGATAGGATAAACTATTTATTACTGCCTTTTTTCAGAGTAACAATACATTACTTCAGGGGGGCTCCAGCCACCCCGAATCCCACGTTGACTATTTAATTTTATATTCTCAATTTCCAGCAATTGTACTATTTCATTTCTTGAGTATATGTCTGAATGTATTTACTATTTTAATTTCATTAGAATAACCATAACTTTGTACAAGAGATTTTATCCTATCCTTAAAAGAATACTTTTCAACCGCTAAACATCCTATGTTACTGAAATTGAATAAAATTTCGTGTATAAAATATACTTATACAAATGTAAATTCCTCTTATGTGACCTATATTCAATTTACACATTCAACGTTTTAATAATATTTGATGTAAAGATTTGGTAATCTTTCTTTAATTGTTAAAATAAATTTTCATCTATTTCATTAAAAAAAGCATATTAAAAACTTAAATCACCCGAAAATTAGCTATTTTGTTAATAAGATTTCGCGTCAAAATAATGCGATTCGCTTGAATTTTCCTTTGGTGATAGTCTTTGAAATATAGTTGCTTAGCAACCATTTAATGAAAGCAAAAAAAAATGCATTGGAATTTTTTGTAAAAAATGAGAAATTAAAATGTTTCATATCTTTCAAATTAATGCATAAAATTTCCCAATAATTTATGCAATTAATTTCGAAATTCTAATAAATATATTGGCAAATTTTCAAAGCGATTGGATTAAATTAAGATCTGCATTTCGTAAATTTAGCATCCATAATTTAGCATTTACAATTATCCCAATGCGACATTTTCTTTTCGGTGAATGTTAAAATTAAAAAAAATCGTCTGACTTCCCATTGAAAAGCATTATGACCTAAAAAGAAATATTCTATGTTTTTCGAACGAATGAGCCAAATGTAACTAAAAACTATACAGCTAATTTCGGGTACCTCGCCAACATACCTACCAAAAATCAACCTAATCGGATCATTTTTGCGGCAGTTATCGCGGAACAGACAGACAGACGGAAACCAAAAACTTTTCGGGTCTCCACAGTGAGCCTTAACTGACGTTTCGGCAATAACTGAAAACGATTTTCAAAAATTGTTGCTAATAGACCGTACTTCCAATATAGTAATGTAACCTTTTGTGAGTCCGCATGCGCGGTAGTGTATTACTGCTTGTTTTACTGTTTATTACTGTTAATTTTACGGTATAATACTAGCAGCTGGGATGCCAGTATTATATCGTAAAATCAACATTTTTTTTTTTTTTTTTGCAGTGTAACTTTTATTCAAATTTAAAAGGAACTCACCTTTAACAGTTATTCGAAACAACCAATCTCTAACGAAATCGTGATATAATATATTCATAACTGATGACTTTCCACTCTTGTTTTTATCGGCATAATCAGACAATTAGTTTTAATAAAGGATTGCGAAGCAAAAAAGGAAGTTATGATTTATGGTAATGTGACTATTTTTAAGTATTACTTAACTTTTATTTAATTAAGAAAACATAGCTCCCAGTCACTGACAGTTATCTCCGAACATGACTTTTTTCAACACGATTCATTATCTCAGAAGTGCAAATTAACGAAGATAAATTGCACTTTCTACCGAATTCCAGTTCATGGCTGTTTTCTCGTTAACACTTCGTGAGCGTGTAGTAAGAGCGAGTTCTATAATGAAACTTACCTTTCTCTGAACAGTGTCAGTAGGCTAATGTTGCCATCACGAGAATAATCAGTAAAAGTCTTTAAAAAAAAGGGGTGAGGGGAGGGAGGGGAGTATGAAAGTTAAAAAAGTTTAAAAAAAAAATACACTCTTTTATAAGCATTTAATGTTTATCTTAAAAATCACGCATCATTTCATGACTACAATTCATGTTTTATTTCCCAAAAATTTCCGTTACAATACATTAAATTGCGTGGCCGCAGAACTCAGTTAAAGAAAATTCATTGTTTTTTTAGGTAGATTTCGTAAGAAATACTACTTTTATTACATTCTCCCCTAAGTTGGAATTTTTGAAGAAAAAAATTGCAGATCTTACGCCAATCATGACTTCCAGAACCCAAAACCACCCCCAGTTCAAAAATTTATCTATCTATCTATCTATCTATCTATATCTATGTCACTTTTTAATGGACACGATAACTGCAATAATTCTGCACAAATCTCTTCCAAACTGATACGTAAAATCAATCGGCATAAATTCTCGGTCAAGTTCGTTAATAGTAGGTAAAATCGAACAAGAGAGGGGGGGGGGGGAGGTGTTTGTGAAAACAGAAAAAACCGCGAACTTCTTAAATTATGATACGTATCGAATCCGTTTAAAGTTATTATTACTTATAGGAAAAGGGCCAAAAATTTATGTATGGCAGATTTTTGATTTCATTAAAACCGCCTCCAAGGGGGGGGGGAAATGAGGGTTTAAGAAGAAAATAATTCGTAACTTCGTCAATTCACAAGATATCAAATCCGCTTAAATTTATTATAAATCTTCTTAATATTATCTACAACTTTTATCTTGACCTGTTTTCTATAGGACCAACTCTTATAAAAAAATAAATAAATAAACAAGAGGGGAAAATTCTGCTATAAGGCAGAATATAGATTGCCACACACGGCTTTTATTTAAAAAATAAATAAACTCAGAATAAAAACGCAATGACAACAAACAATTTTAAAATATCTAAATAACAAATAAAAATTCCCCTGTTAAAGTGTTTAGTTGTTCAATAACCATTCGATTTAGAAAAATATTTTTCTATCACTCAGCAATTTTTTTTAATGAAATTTAATTCATGTTGCTATGGCAGCAGACGATAAAACGATATCTTTGGAATAAGGGAATAAACAGAAGAAAAAAATTTGTTGATGTTTGTGATAAAATGTTTTTCGTTATTTTTTAAAAATGTATATACAGTGTCTCACAAAAGTGATGGGACACTTGTGCTTTATAAAAAGAAACTTCAATAAAATAAATAAACAAACATGTGCAAAAATTTTTTGGGTGTGTTTCATATTTAGAGTTAGTAACAATTATTGCATAACATACATTTTGTCAAAATATTAAAATATTAATTTAGTAAAAATACAATTGTTCAGAACGGAGCAAAAAATGGCTCCCATAAGTGATGGGACACTTACTTTTCCATCAAATATTTATCCAAAAATTTTACTTTTTAAAAGGTTTTAATATTTTGTTGGGTTTCCTTTTACTTTTAAAACATGATTTAATCTTTTTGGGATGGATTCGACTAATTTTTTTGTGATTTCTGGAGTGATTTTACCCCATTCTTCTTGAAGCACCGATTTTAGTTGTTGTTTTGAAGAAATGGTGTGTTTGCGAATTCTTGATTCCAATTCTTGCCAAATATTCTCTATGGGATTTAAGTCTGGAGATTGTGGTGGTGTTTTTATTATTTCAGGACAGTTATATAGCAGCCAGAGTCTAACGTTCAGAGCAGTGTGCTTGGGGTCATTGTCCTGGTAGAATTTAAAATCGTTATGAAGGTTCAATTTTCGTGCTGAAGATTTCAAATTTTGCTTTAAAATATCAATATACTTGTACTGATCCATTATACTGTCAATAAAAACAAGATTACCAACTCCAGCGGACGACATACACCCCCATACCATAACTCCTCCTCCACCATGTTTTACTGTTGGTACCAAGTTCTGTTTGCGAAATTCTTCCCTGGGTTTTCTCCACACCAAGATTCTACCGTCAGAACCAAATATATTAAATTTACTCTCATCAGCAAATATAACTTTATTCCAGTAATCAGAATTCTTATTTATGTTGGATTTTGCGAAAGCTAGTCTGAGTTTTCTATTCTTTTCACTTACGAAGAATTTTTTCCTGGCTACTCTACCGTGATATCCAGCAGATCGAATTACCCTTCTAATAGTCTCAGGATTAACAATTATTCCATATAATGCTTGTAAATCAGCAGCAACTTTTGAAGCACTAATTCTTGGATTTTTTTTAATATTTCGAACGATAATTCGCTTTATTCCATTGGATAGCTTTGATGGTCGGCCAGGTCTTCTTTTATCCTGAATCATATGATTCTTTTTATATCGTTTAATGATATTGAAAACTGTTGAACGACTCAAGTTAACTGTTTCAGCAGTTTTTCTAATAGATTTTCCACGTTCAATATGCAAATGAATAACTAATTTTCGAATTTCAGGCGAAGTTTCTTTTCGTTTAGCATTCATGGCTACACAGAGCTAAAAAACACAAAAATTCCAAAACAAACTGGAGAGAAATACTGCAGACGATTTTATCAATTATTGCCAATTGCTTTTAAGTAAAAATAAAACCCCAAAAAATATTTTTATTGCTTATTTCAGGCGATTTTTGTTGCATATATAATGGTGTCCCATCACTTATGTGAGCTATTTTTTGCTCCGTTCTAAACATTTGTATTTTTATTAAATTAATATTTTAATATTTTGACAAAATGTATGTCATGTAATAATCTTTACTAAATTTAAGTATGAAACACACCCACAAAAAAATGTGTACATGTTTTTTTAATTTATTTGATTAGTTTCCTTTTGTAAAGCACAAGTGTCCCATCACTTATGTGAGACACTGTATATAATTCACTTTTATATTTTAACAGAATCATAAGTTTACTATAATTCGTTACTCATGCTATGGCCAGTATACACGATACACGTCGAGCCACAATGTCTTTATCATTATCTTTTGACGCGTAAAAGTTTCGCTACGGTACTCCATTGTGAAGTTTTGTAATTTTTGAAATCTAATATTTGAAAAACGACATAATCATTAGATTTGAAATTTATATCAAGAAAAATACAATTTTTTACCATTCTAACGCAGTTTGTAAAACAATTTTGTGACAAATACTTTTCGAGTTATTAATTTTTTAAGTAACTTCAAATGTTTCATTTTCCGAGATTAATCTGTGGCAACGATGGATTGCTGTGACTTTTCATAAACATGAAAAATGATAGAGATTGAAAGAATAAGCCACCCTGTGTGTGGCTAATAAAAAATAAATAAATAAATCCCTGTTGGCTCCACCTACAGGTACAGGTATATTTCGAAGTGAGCGGTCCCAACTGCCGCATCATGGCAAATAGGTATTTCTTCTGCAATTCCCAATAAACAGGTGCCTCACTGTCTTCGTCTTCGAAAGCTACCTGTGCCTTATAGGCCGAGCCGTCAGGGATTTTTATTTTTTTTACGCTTGGTAGAAAGGCGAGCTAGTGAAGTTATTAAAAAAAAATTATGGTTTTTGCTCTGTTTCTTTTTTAATACATGGCAAAAGGAGGAAAGAAAAAAAAAAGAAGAAGCATTATTTAAGTTATCTTTTTAGGATTTCTAAATTGATTTCTCAATGTATAATCGTAATTTAATTAACATTAAACTATTAATTGATTAGCGTATATTTTAAAAATATATATATTGTACTCTTTATGTTTTATTTATATTTTCTACCTTATACTTACTGTTTAAAATATTTTGTTGTTGCAACTTCCCAGCTACTTGGCTTTCGGCAAGGGTCATTTTGCGTCTCATTAAATCCATTATTATTATTTATTTATTTTTCTTTTATGATGTAGTAGGACTCTCCAATGGTCCGCTTTTGAATACCAGTATTGTCTAAGAAAATTACAGTATTGGCTGCATTTTTATGCATTCATGAAAATTACAATACTGTAATTTCGAAAACTGTATTTTTCAATGTGGTATATGTTTTCTAAACTGTTTACTTCTTTTACCTTATTTAACCTTGAAGTTTCGTTACAGTTTTCTTGATGTGTTGGAAAGTGCTTCATAATATATGCTTATAACGCATGATTTTTCGTTCTTGTTTGTTTGTTTGTTTTGTTTTTTTATAAGAACAGAGTGATTTTATCCTTATTTCATTAACAAAATTTAAATTGTGCAACCAATTGCAATGAAATCAATGTGCATTTTTAATTTCTTATATTAATCTATTCATGCGTGAATATAGTAAAATGAGAGATGTTTAGTTCAAACAATGAAAGCACGGGGCGAAAAATTGAAAAAAAAAAAATAATGAAATTTAGGTAGATATGGTTTTTTACACTTCAACATAGTAGAAAAGTGTTTATGACTTCCGTCGCTTGTCCGCCCTCTAACTCTCCTAAATATATTTCGATTTCTACGTAATTGATGTATGTTATTGAGATTTACCATGGCATGCTCCTTATTGAAAACGAAGTATGTAGAATTTATAGTTCGGTTACAGAGGCACTCAAAATAATTCAGTTACATTATATGATCTACGGTGGAAAATCCATTGCACATAATGAAATTGATATAAATTTATGAGGTACAGTAAAACATGCTTTCTGTAAAATATGGAATGCAAAGCATATATGATGCATTTATAGGGTCACGCAAAAGAATTCAATTACATAATGGACTACGGGAAAAAATCTTTTCAGTGTATTTTAATGATGTTACACTATTTTAAACATAATGAAATTTATACACATTACTGAGGTGCATTACAAGATGCTTACTTTAAAGTATAGAGTGCGTAGAATTTATATGTTCATTTACAGGACACACAAAAGAATTTGATTACGGTTCTATCTATAAAAATGAAATTCCTGGAAATGCGTTTTCAACTCTGGTTTGCATTTTTAAAACGTAATTAAAATTTGTATACATTGCATGATGTGTATAAATTTTATAGATTATATACCGGGTGGTTATAAAATATGTACCCCTATTTGGAGCTGTCTGTAGCTTGAAGGAATAACCCGAATAAAACCAAAATTGGTACACATACTATTTGAGAAGGTGGAAGAAGAATGGAAGAATAAAAATAATAATTGCAATAATCGCCGACAGATGGCGCTTTTGAGTGTGAAATGTAATGTGCAATACAGTTTGTGCAATGGACAAAGAATTAAGGCACAAAACCAGATGGCATACCTAATTTATTGGAAAATGTCACAGTGAATGTGGTTAAGATTTCGCATAGCGGTGCCGATCAAGTTCAGGTTCCACATGACCATTGTGCTGGAAGACACAATCCAGGCGGTGGATGATGTGCTCAACTGCGGAATGTAACGCATTTGCGACATCTCCACGGTACACAATAGATTTTAAGTACCCCCAAATCCAAAAATTACATGGCGTCAGATCAGGGAATCGAGGAGGCCACGTTATACGAAAATACCGGCTTATTTTTCTATCATCTGTGAAATGTTGTCGTAAGAACTGTTGTACTGCTCGCCCAATGGGGCGGGGCTCCATCTTAAATAAAAATTGTTTCAGAAAGGCACTGTCTTTGCTGCAGCTGAGGAACTACGAAAGTTTGTAACATGCGCAGGTATCTTTGTGCAGTAACCGAACACGTTACAGGGCCTGTTGGCCGTAACACCTAAAAAAAATAAGAACCAAGAATGAAACTTGCAATAAAGCCACACCACACAGTGATTTTTGGAGAGTGGAGGGGTATTTCGTGAATAACAGTTCGTGGCTCCAAAGCCCATATTCTGCAGTTCTGCGTATTGACTGTCCCATTCATATGAAAATGGCCTTAATATCCCCATAAAATCGTCCATGAAAAGGCATCATCCACCTTCATTCGTGCTAAAAACGCTAAAGCAAAATCCAGTCTCTGCTGCACGTCACCTGGTAACAATTGTTGATGACAACTAATTTTATACGGATAAAATTGGATTACCTTTCTTAGGACTTTTCGAACAGTAGCATATGGAATATCCAAATTTCGGGCAACTCCACGTGCACTAGGACCGGCTTCCGGAGTCCCTGATACACAATCGCAGTGGCAATTTCTTCTTGCATGCGGAGAGGTACTGGGTTCCTCTCTCTTCCACATTTTACAGTAAACGATCCAGTCTCCTCGAATTTTTTTTACCATTCTTCTCACTGCACACGGTGTCAAAGGACCTTTTCCTTTACGCATTCTTTCACATGCCTAAATTCACGTAAAACAGCTACATTGTTTGAGCTGTTAACGTAGTATTGAATCGCGAAAAAAATTGAAGCGCGATCTGGTACACTCAGAGCCATGTCATACAACGTTAATTTCAGAAATGACCACGTTTTGATTTTACTAATGATTACAATGGCGCTTGCACCGACAGGCCCCGTAGCGCCATCTGTTGCCGATTATTGTAACTATTTTTTGTTCCACTCTTCTTCCTCCTTCTCGAATAGTATGTGTACAGATTTTGGTTTCATTCGGGTTATTCCTTCAAATTACAGACAGCTCCAAATAGGGATACTTATTTTATAACCACCCAGTATATTATTATCAGCAAATATTACTTTCAGCATGAAAATAATACATAATGATACATAAAATTTATTCACCTATGTTTTTTCATTCACAATATGGGTTCACAGTCAATAATAAATTCAAAATATCGGTTTTAAAATAAGTGTTATAACAATTTGAGGGACATCTTTATGTGACATTAAAGGATTTATTTCATATGTTATAAGTAATTTATGTTTATAATAAGCTTCTTGTAAACTTTAAATGTTTAACTAGAAAACTAAAATGTGAGATAGTTTGAAAACATCTGAAAATATTAATTGTAAAATTCATAATGTAATATTTCATAAAACGTTTTCAAGAGCAAGGCAATATATATATATATATATATATATATATATATATATATATATATATATTTGAAAGTATTACTGCCTATGTGTATGAATTGTGGAATCGAAGGAGCGAAGGAGGTTTTTAATTGTGTAATGCATTTTCCAGCTGAATTATATTTAATAATACATTAAAGTATGTTTGAGACAATAAATAATTTCATATACAGTGCTACTCTAAAAACTGGTTATACTGCCGTCTATAGATGTGGTAATTGTTCGAAGTGTTCTTAGTTCTATGGATTTTTTAACTGAATTTTAGCTTAATATGTGTTGTGTATAAAAATCTGTATATAATATACAGGTTTGTACGGAACTTGCTGAAGCTGAATTTTGACAATGTTATGCGTTTTCTAACTGAACTAAATTTTAGTATACTATTGTAGTCATACAAAACTATAGATAATATACAGGGCTGCACAAAAGAATTTGGATATTTTACCGCTTATTGACAGGAATTACTGAAAGGGAATTTTCTCTGATATGCGTTATCCTAACTGAACTAATTTTTTGAATATTATGTAGTATATATACAAATTTATAGATCATATACAGGGCTTCACAAAAAAAATTCAAATATCTCTCCAATTATGGACAATAATCGCTGAAATTCGGTTTTCAAATGCGTTATGAGTTTTCTAAATTATTCATTTAAGATAATTTATTTCAACTTATTTAACGGTAAGGTTTCGTTACGATATTGGGGAACTATTGGAGTTTGTTTCGAAATCTATGCTTGACGCATGATATTTCTTTCTTGTTATTATTTTGGTTTTTTGCTATAAAATATATTACACTTTAAACCTCACGCATTTAGTTAGTAATATTTTTTCCCATGAAATGGAGAATAAGAGAGAACAAATACAGTGTCTCACATAAGTGATGGGACACTTGTGCTTTGCAAAAGGAAACTAATCAAATAAATTAAAAAAACATGTACACATTTTTTTGTGGGTGTGTTTCATACTTAAATTTAGTAAAGATTATTACATAACATACATTTTGTCAAAATATTAAAATATTAATTTAATAAAAATACAAATGTTTAGAACGGAGCAAAAAATAGCTCACATAAGTGATGGGACACCATTATATATGCAACAAAAATCGTCTGAAATAAGCAATAAAAATATTTTTTGGGATTTTATTTTTACTTAAAAGCAATTGGCAATAATTTATAAAATCGTCTGCAGTATTTCTCTCCAGTTTGTTTTGGAATTTTTGTGTTTTTTAGCTCTGTGTAGCCATGAATGCTAAACGAAAAGAAACTTCGCCTGAAATTCGAAAATTAGTTATTAATTTGCATATTGAACGTGGAAAATCTATTAGAAAAACTGCTGAAACAGTTAACTTGAGTCGTTCAACAGTTTTCAATATCATTAAACGATATAAAAAGAATCATATGATTCAGGATAAAAGAAGACCTGGCCGACCATCAAAGCTATCCAATGGAATAAAGCGAATTATCGTTCGAAATATTAAAAAAAATCCAAGAATTAGTGCTTCAAAAGTTGCTGCTGATTTACAAGCATTATATGGAATAATTGTTAATCCTGAGACTATTAGAAGGGTAATTCGATCTGCTGGATATCACGGTAGAGTAGCCAGGAAAAAATTCTTAAGTGAAAAGAATAGAAAACTCAGACTAGCTTTCGCAAAATCCAACATAAATAAGAATTCTGATTACTGGAATAAAGTTATATTTGCTGATGAGAGTAAATTTAATATATTTGGTTCTGACGGTAGAATCTTGGTGTGGAGAAAACTCAGGGAAGAATTTCGCAAACAGAACTTGGTACCAACAGTAAAACATGGTGGAGGAGGAGTTATGGTATGGGGGTGTATGTCGTCCGCTGGAGTTGGTAATCTTGTTTTTATTGACAGTATAATGGATCAGTACAAGTATATTGATATTTTAAAGCAAAATTTGAAATCTTCAGCACGAAAATTGAACCTTCATAACGATTTTAAATTCTACCAGGACAATGACCCCAAGCACACTGCTCTGAACGTTAGACTCTGGCTGCTATATAACTGTCCTGAAATAATAAAAACACCACCACAATCTCCAGACTTAAATCCCATAGAGAATATTTGGCAAGAATTGGAATCAAGAATTCGCAAACACACCATTTCTTCAAAACAACAACTAAAATCGGTGCTTCAAGAAGAATGGGGTAAAATCACTCCAGAAATCACAAAAAAATTAGTCGAATCCATCCCAAAAATATTAAATCATGTTTTAAAAGTAAAAGGAAATCCAACAAAATATTAAAACCTTTTAAAAAGTAAAATTTTTGGATAAATATTTGATGGAAAAGTAAGTGTCCCATCACTTATGTGAGCCATTTTTTGCTCCGTTCTGAACAATTGTATTTTTACTAAATTAATATTTTAATATTTTGACAAAATGTATGTTATGTAATAATTGTTACTAACTTTAAATATGAAACACACCCAAAAATTTTTTGCACATGTTTGTTTATTTATTTTATTGCAGTTTCTTTTTATAAAGCACAAGTGTCCCATCACTTTTGTGAGACACTGTAGTAATTTCAAAAATTGAAACATGGCGAATGAAATCACGTGAGCCCATGTCTCAGGCTTGAAGAAGGCTTTGACAGTGTCAATAGGTTAATGTTGCCATCACGAAAATAATGTGTATAAACTCTCTAAAATATAAAAAGAGCATCTCTGGGAGTTTTTGCAATTTTTTTTTTTTTTTTAGATAAAGAACTACGATAATATTTTTCATTCATTGTGTAATGGTCTTGTCTTGACAGATTAAGCTGAAATCTGAAAGGCAGAAAAGCTCTTAAAATTCTAAATCTGGTTTTCGTGAATCAGTTTCGAAAGAAATAAAATTCTCAAGAACACTTGGTCGCCTAAGAACACCTCATAGGAAATCTGTCCTCTTCTATCGTTTTCTGCTACTTCTTGTGAAAGCGATTTTGATATTGATTTATC
Organism: Maratus michaelseni; assembly: GCA_963931845.1. NCBI lineage: Eukaryota > Metazoa > Arthropoda > Arachnida > Araneae > Salticidae > Maratus > Maratus michaelseni. Next base: position 125,723,003 of record OZ007595.1, read on the forward strand.
GTCTGCTGTTTGTTCTTTGGATTATAAATTTAAGCGAATACAACTAAACATAGAAAAAGAAATTTTTGTACTACGTATTGATCATGCAGATTTTTTTCTACGAATTCATGTGAGTATCTGGAGTATTTACAAAAGTGAAACTCTAGGAATAGAAGGAAATATCAATTTGTAGAAATGCACAAATCTACCCTAGATATATAAAATCCTAGTATAACGATTTTATGAAACGACTGATTTTATAAAACGAATATATGTTGAATGTTAGGGCTTATAGCGAGCTGACAGTAATGTAATTTTAGTATGTTATTGCAGTCACCAACAACCTTTTCTTGAAGAGGATCTATATAACATTTACAGGACCGCACAAGAAATACAAATATATGTACTAACGGTTTTATGAAAAGAATATATGTTAAACGAGGGCTTTGTAGAATGCGGATGGTAATGTAATTTTAGTATGTTGCAGCATGTTTTTTTTCTTGAAGAGGCTGTATACCATCTATAGTTAATACCATATATAGTATACCATTTATAGTTATTGTACAAGGACGCACAAAAGAATTCTATTGCACTATCATCTGGGCAGTAATTACTCAAAATGCATTTTAGTACCGTTATGTTATTTGAAACTTTATGAAATTTCTATATGTTACTAAGGCTTACTGTGGCATGCATCTTCACAATACGTACTCGGCTCAGATCCACCGCTTTTCTGATTGGCTCGTCAGATTCCAGACCGTACTGACTTTTAATGTCTTGGAAGCGGTGATCGACTGTGATCCCGTAATCCATATTTTTGATGCATGCAAATTAATTACGACACAATTTAATGAGGATTCTGAATAATTTAAAATATACGTACATAAATAATTTACGCACATTTATCAAATATTTTGTTCAATTTATAGAAATGCAATAAAGCAAATTGAACTTTATATAATGTGAGTATTGTTTGTGCAAGGGTTTGTAAATTGTGTAAATTAGTACTTTTCAAATCATGTACCTTCTCTAATTCCTGTATGAGCGCTTCATGCACATAAAACAACAAAAAAAAAAAAAAAAAAAAAAAAAATTACTGGGTGCATCAATTTCGTCCTGTAGCAATCTCAAAATTATATGAAATTCGTTAAAGCCGCGATCATTAACGCATGTATGCGCACTTCGTGCACATGAAAAAAAAATCACTGGATGCAGGAAACTCGCTGTGTAGCAATCTCAAAAATGCTTGAAATTTGTTAAAGCCGATATCACTATAAAGCTTATATGAGTGATTCGCGTCCATTGGAAAAAAAAAAAAGGTGAAATTCGCTAAATCGTTGCATTGGAATCTCTAAATCTGAAAAATTCATTAAAACCGCAATCAATATCACGAATATTAAATAAATTCGCATCATATAAAACGCTAATATTGTTTCAAATTATTTTTTATACTTAAATAATTATTAAAAAATATAAACGGATAAATACAAACTTTCTATTTTTTCCTTCAAATAATTTTTTTATAATTTAAAAATAAAATTTGAAAAATAAAATTTTTCAACTTTTTAAATTTTTTCTCTCTGGGACTTGAGATTTCGACGCAAACGACAAAGAACTACACTGCGACGCAGTCCTTCCAAAACAGATTAGAAAATAATTTTAATTCACCGCTTCCAAGACACTGAAAATCATTATTGTCTGGATTTCTGTGCGAGCCAATCAGAACGGCGGCGGCGCTTGATTTGAACCGAGTAGGTATTGTGAATATGCCTGCGGCATGTTTTCTTTGATAATATGGATGTAGCATTTATAGTTATTTTACAGGACAACACAAAAAATCAGATGCATTACACACTTTATCACCAATTACTCTTGGAAGAGCTATTTATTTAACCTATGATGCTTCGTGTATCGCTATGTGTATAACTGTGCCTTCAACTAACTTTTCAAACACATCTTAAGCTCACTTCCCAAGAACAAATTTCTTTCAAATCTTCAAAAAATGCTTCTGCTATTGTCATACAATACGAATAAAATTTTCTTAGTTGTTGTTGTTGTTGTTTTTACGCTGGTAGCACCTCTGGTGGAAAAATACATAACTAAAATTTTTAAATCGTAGCCTACGATCATCATCGTAAGCTACGTTAAAATGGAATTTTTTAAGTGTTTTTTTCATATAGCAACCATACTCCAAGTTAAAATTAGGTAAAACAGATTCTACAAAATTTTCGTTTGCATTTATAGCGCCCATGGGAGGAAATATAGTAAACAAATTTAAGTAAAAGTGATTTTTTATGTTTTATTATATGAAAGCTATAATGATGTTTAAAAAGTAGCACAGATTCAACACAATTTTCTTTTGCGTTTATAGCGTCCCCTGACGGGAAATATGTAACTAAATTTAAATAAATTTGATTTTTTATGGGATTTTTTTTCTTTTGTTAATTTTCAGAATATACTCCTGACACGACCAAATTTAGATTTTCATAACAATTTTCACATGATAGGTTATTATTATTATTATTATTATTATTATTATTTTACGCTGCTAGAAAGAACCTTTCGTTGGAAATTGTATATCTAAAACTTTAAAATGGATTTTCTTTATGTTTTCTCATACGGGAATCATACTCCAACTTAAAATTATGGAATGCAGTTTCAACAAATCTTTCTTCTGCATTTATAGCGCTACTTTAGGAGAAAATCGGGTAACCACATTTAAATCAAATTGATTTTTTTAATTTTTATTTTTTAAATAAATATTTGGAATAAGCTTTTGCCTCGATCAAGTTTATGTTTTAATAAAAATGTCCACTTGATAATTTTTTACGCTGATAGCATTCCTCGTGGGAAATTGCATAACTAAAACTTGAAAATGAAAAAAAAAAGTTCTTTCTTTTTTATTTTTTTTCTTTTTTTTTTATTTTTGTATTTTTTTTTTTTTTTTGGCATGTAGAAACCTTACTACAAATTAAAATTAGATACGATAATTTACACTTTGTTGATAAATATATTAACAAAATTTAAATAAAAGTGGGTTTTTTTTATGTTTTACTGTATGATGGTTGTACTCAAGATAAAAATACTCTGTTGTACTAATTCAACACTACTTTTTTTTTGCGTTTGTATCAACCACTGAAATACGCTATTTACACTTAAATAAAATTGCTTTTTTATGTTTTACTGTATGAATATATTGATGGTGATTACTTTGAATTTAAACTCATTTTATAATGCAAACAAATTTTTAAATTATGAATATAGAAATTTATACAAATTAGCTATTGATTACTGATACTAAAGTATGAACTAAGTTGTTTCATAAAACACCCAAACGCAAGGTATAAAACTAGAAAGCGCCACCGGCGCCCACGGGGGCGCCGAGCGAACACTCCTCCTCGTCGTGCCCAAGTTCTGTGGAACTTATAACGCAGCAGCCGCTTTGTCTCACCGCGGCGCTACGACCGATTCAGAGGGTCGCAATCCAGCGAGACCTCTCAATCATTTTACCCGAGTAGATTGCTCGCAGAGACGACATAGGTCGCTGCGATTCGGCGGAAGCTCCAACTCTTAGAGGAGACTTCCCCACGTGACACTCGATGAACCGTAGCGACTGCCGAACGGCTTTGTCGCCGAAAACCCATGAGGGAATCGGGGACTCCACCATATGTTTGACATCTCTACGGTCCTTGCTTTCCCGCAGAGTCTGATCGTAGACATGCATGGAAGGGCAAGCTACTGGGCTCATATTCCGTGGGCGACACTACGTGTGCCGGTAGGCGCCTCTGTCCGACCCAAGACCACGAGGAAACTCGGTCTTGTCTCATAGACGAGACTCGGATAGGTTGCCCTCGTCGAACGGTATTACCCGCGAGCCTGAACCCCCCCTAGGCAGAACTAGGCGGTAGGCCAACGACCTCCGTCGACGAGTAAGGCGACATAGATATTACAGACACATATCACATATAAAACAACAACAAATTAAACATTTAAAAACGCAACAAGGAAGAATCCTAAGAAGCCGCTATCGGACTCTAGAGGTCGCGGAAAGCTTCTCTAAGCGCGTCAAAGAGACGGGCCCGATCGAAGTTATTGTTTGGGTGAAACTCAGGAGACGAACCACTCATCCACCTGCCAGACGTGGTAATTCCTGGCTGCACGAGAGACGTGCCGGACTAGGTTTCCGCCCATGATTTTATTTCGAGCTCAGACACCGTCGTTTCACCGACGAGCCACCAGTCCGCACTTCGTGGCCTTCGCTCGAGAAAGATCACAACCCCTCCCAGAGACAACGCAAGACACGTATCGCAGGCTGAGTGCCGTACCCCCATGTCATCGCGCTTTCTGGTTCGAACGGGCATTCTTGATCCAGGCTTCGAAGGCTACTCCCAACTGATCCAGCCACAGAGGACTCGCAAGGCAACCTACGGGGTCCCAACCCGCTACGGTCGCTACGTTCTTCACTGGGAACCATGCGAGACGTGTTCATCAGATCCTGCCTGAGCCTTCGTCTCCTCATAGACAAGTTTTGCAGCCGTCCGATCCGATTTAGTTAACTTTTGCCCTCGCGTCACCCCCCGGCAGCTCAGTGCTCCGGGCACGAGGGATTTGTCTACGCAGTGTCTTTTCACCACCTTTGTCATCCCGAAGGTCCCGCGGAGCAAACATCCCGTGAACCTGACGCCTCTCGGCGACTACGAAACGGGGAGCTCTGCATTGAGGACCCTCAAGAGACGGCATCGGCCATCCTCATGGAACACGAAAACTGCACCAATATGGAAGAGGGTGAGATTTCTCCGGCTAGACAGACACCGCTTTTCAGCCGCCCCACCACGACAAGAAGATCGGATTCGTCGACTGCTACTCCCCTCGTGTCGACTTCAGCTTCATGCGTCGGGCACCCGGTCATCTTCCCGACTGAACAAGATTCGGTCAACAAGGACTGAACAAGATTCGGAGAAACCCAACGAAGCTTCCGCGCAATGCTCGGCTTCCGGATGCAATTAATCCCGTCCTGCCCATCCATATACAATTTAAATTTCTTAAAATGCTCTTTATTCCAAGAAATTTTAATTGCTTATTATAGTAGATTACAATCTGTTTCCACCAACTGATGAATTAGGGACAAATTTGCCACGCGTATTAAAAGTCCGGGGTTTGGCGCACAAAGCGCGCATGGGAAGAGCACCCAGTTAAGAGATGAAAACAAAATAGAATACACTTAAGTAGATATACGCTTATAAATGTAAAGACACTTTAAAAGTGTATATACAGGATGATTCTAAAATATCTGGCGAAAAAGAAAATGCATGCCAGGAGTATGGAAACAAGAAAAATTAACATAGGATCATAGAGTCTCATCTCACATATTTAGTGAAAAATACAGGACATTTCACTCCAAGCCAAACCTTGTGATGAGCTCTTCTTCATGACTAATTACCGTGAACCAAAGTCCTGCATTAGGTCGGGTGATCTCATTTTACACAAATCCAACCCGATCGGCGGTTCTGGTTGGCGCTATTTTTAGCTGCGGACCGGGCTCCAGCCAAGTTGATTCTATATGCTTTGTATTCTCGTCAGTTTGAATTATAATATTTTGACTCTTTCTGGCTGGGGTTGGATTAAACAGATTTTTTGAGAAAGTACGAATCTGTTTTAATCTCAAAATTACATGAAATTCTTTCGCGATCATGAACGCATGTATGCGCACTTCGTGCCCATGAAAATAAATCACTAGATGTAGGAACCTCGCTGTGTAGCAATTTCAGCAATTTCTCTTCTTCATGACTAATTAGCGTAAACCAGAGTTCTGCGTTAGGTCGGGTGATCTCATTTTACTCAAATCCAACCCGATCCGCGGTTCGGGTTGGCGCTATTTTTGAATGCGGACCGGGTTCCAGCCAGGTTGATTCTATATGCTTTGTATTCTCGTCAGTTTGAATTATATTTTGATTCTTTCTGGCTGGTGTTCGGTTAAACCGATTTTTCAAAAAAAGTGCTCAGAATATTGTTTTCAGATGAAAGAAACGTGATAATATTTTTCATTCACCGTGTAGCGGTCTTCTCTTGACAGATTAAACTAAAATCTGGAAAGACAGAAAATCTCTTTAAAATTCTAAATCTGGTTTTCCGTGAATCGGTTTTTGTAAAGATTATAATATTCTCAAGAACTTATCTGTCGCTTATAAGAACACTTCATGGGAAATCTGTCCTCTTCAAACGATTTCCGCTACTTCTTGTTATTGCGATTCTGATATTGATTTTATCGTCTGGTATTTGTTCTTGGGATTATTAATTTATGTGAATGAAAGGGAGGGGAAATTTCGTACTATAAGTTCACCATGGAGTTGTTTCCACGAATATATTTGAGCATCTTCAAAAAATGAAAGTCTTGTGATAAAGGGAGTTAAATTTTGTAAATATATGCACAGGTAAAGATATATAAACATGACAGAATGAATTAAAAAAAAAACATATATGCACGTTCGTTTCAGTACCAAAATTACAAACTTTAATAGGTGGTAGAGCATACTATTCAACAAACAATTTCTGTATAAAAAAAAATTACATGTGCGTTTTTTTTTAGTACCAAAATTACAATATACAGTGAAACTTCTTTTAAAGACCACCCCTATTCAAGGGCCACCTCTATTAAGGGCCAATATTATTAGGAACGAAAATTTTCCCCATAGTCATAATGTTAATGTTACTCCTATTAGGGGCCGCTCAATCTAATTCAGATAATGATAATGAGTCTGATGAGTCTGCAGCTGTGAATATATCCTGTCAGAAAATGCTAACAAAAATAATTAAACTAATATCTCATTCTAGGGTATTAATAAATGATGCAAATTTGAGTAATTTGTTCCATAAAGTAAAATAATCGTTAGAAACTAAAATTGTCTATGAAAAAATTATGAAAAGTAAACAAACTTCGCCCCACCAGTGGCTGAGAGGTTGTGCTTTCGAAGCTGGTAGACGGGAGGTGCTGGGTTCGATCCCAATCGCGCCCGTCGGCCTAATCGTTCGGAGTTTTCGTGGTTTTCTTCGAGCCGTGGATTTATCCATGCGTAAATACGGGTTAGGTTCCCTTAGAAAGACCCCCACGGAGGGCACTCCTCCCGGGCCTTTATCCCTAGTGTAGATAATTGGCCGTCAATAATCAACCCAACCCAAGTAAACAAACTTCAGTAGAAAAATTTTTCAATCATGTATAGCGTTTTAAAATGTTAATAAACAGTTTTTCCCCCTATATATGTTTTGATTTCCTTATTTTAGTTTTTTTTGTCAACCCTATTCAAGGGCCACCCCTCATAAGGGCCAATTTTCAATGGAACGGCAGGTGGCGCTTACAGAGAGGTTTTACTGTGTGTATATATATATATATATATATAAGAGAAAAATGGATATACATGTTTGTTTCAGTACCAATATTTACAAACAATTTTTTTATAAGAACAAACGTATATGCATGTTTGTTTCAGTGCCATGTTTAGTCCAGTATTTTGTATAAGAGAAAAAGTATACGTATACACATTTATTTCAATACCGAGATTACAAACTTTAAGAGGGGGTTAGAGCATACTACAACAAACACTTTTCCTATAAGAAAAACTCATACACACGTTTGTTTCAGTACCAAGATTACAAACAAATTTTGAATAAGAAAAAAAGTATATACACGTTTGTTTCAGTACCAAGATTACAAATAATTTTTGTATTAAAAATAATATATGCACGTTTGTTTCAGGACCAAGTTTAGTCCAGAAATTTTATATAACAGAAAAAGTATACGTACATTTGTTTCAGTACCAAAATTACAGACTTTAAGACGTGGTTAGAGCATACTACAACAAACAATTTTTCTCAAAACAAAATTCATATACACATTTGTTTCAGTACCGAGATTGCAAACAAATTTTATATTAGAAGAAAAAGTATATGCACGTTTGTTTCAGTATCAAGATCAAAAACAGTTTTTCCATTTAAAAAAAAAAAAAGCATATACACGTTTGTTTCAATCAAGATTATAAACTTTAAGAAGTAGTAGAGCATGCTACAACAAACAATTTTTGTATAGGAAAGTAGGTCGCAATGCATTTATTCATTCAAAAATACAGGTGTCTCTCTCCAATCCCAACCCAGGATTTTGTTCATAATTTTAACAACAAATGAATATAATTTAACGAAAGTTGCAACAGATTTATCTTGATTTGTATGAAATGTAACAATATTATGAAAAAGAGTTTAAATGGTCACTATCCGCATCCAAACAGCTCTGAACTAGACATTCTATACTTTGTAATGTAGTTGACATTGCATACGTCTGTCAAAATCTCACGAAAATAACTTCATTATTGTTAACATTTAAAGACACGGGCGACATACTGAGTGCGGCGCTCAGTGAAAGAACAGTTGTGAATTCCAAAATAATTATGTAATTAACACTTGAGTTTCATTTGTCCTCTTCCCAAAGATCCTTGGGAAGAGGATAAATGGATCCGGAAAGATACTTCTTTTCGGAAGATCCTTCCGAAAAGAAGGATCTTTCAGGAAATTCTTCTCTGTTCAACCAATGATTAAAATTGAAGTCAGAATTTTTTTCTGATCTCTTTCATTATTTTTGTTGGCAAGTTACCACTAGCATCTGGAATACACCGTCCATGTATTTGAGTAATTTATTATATTTATTTTCTTAATTATTATAGTTATTTTCTTAATTATTATATTTATTTTCTTATTTTTTTATATATATATAAATGTGATGTCTATTAATTTTAAATTATTACTAGACATTGGGCACTATTCTTCCTTAGCATCAAATATTGATATTTAGGTTTTAAAAGGCGTTGGCGCATATGGAGTACGCTGCCCGTGTCTTTAATGTTACTGCAAAAACCTTCCGTGTTATACAGGGTGTTTCAAAAGAACCACCCGATTTGAAATGCGTATATTACGGAAAATATTGAACATAGACACTTAAGATTAATTTTATATTACATGGCGAAATCACTCGAGAACTTTTGTGCTGCCCTGCATATGATTTATAGTTTTGTTTATACACTGAAAAAAATGAAGTACTCAAAAATGAGTAAGTCCATGTACTCATCTCGAAATGAGTATTTTTGGATCAAAAATGAACATGTGCATTCTCAAAAATGAGTAAGTTCATGTACTCATTTCGAAATGAGTATTTTTGGATCAAAAATGAACATATGATCAAACCCAACATACTTGTATATTTCAGAATGTGTAATGACGAAATTTCGGAGCCTAAAAAGCTATTATTTGAAGGAAAAACGAAGAATAAGAGAAATGAAAAGTGCATCTGGTTGTTCGGGATTTTCATCAAAGTGGATCCACTACAACACATTTACTCTTTTTTTTTCCCCTCACATTTTACACATCTACTTTTTTTTTTCTTGATAGTACTTCAAAATTATGATTTTTTTTCCCCACTAATTTTTTTAAAATTTATTTTAACTTTTTTAACGTGAGGCAATACATATTGTGTTATTTAAAAGTTTCATAACATAATATCTTTGCAAATTATAGCTATGCAAATTGGTATTAAACTAAGCTGATTTGGCTTACAACTTTATGAATTACGCTAAAATTTATTATTTTATAAATTATAATTTTACAAAGTTTATAATTTTTTCCTTAAATTTATAAAATTAGTTAATATTTTTCTTTACTTTTATAAAAATAAAGTTTTTAACTTATTAACGTTTTTAATTTATTTCTTTAGCTTATATTATTATAAATTAAACTAATTTAATTTAAATAAAATAAATAAGTCCAGATTTAAACCTACCTATCCCAAGGTCATTAATTTCAAATTTGTCTCTAAAAATCATTTTTTTAAACTATTTAGTTTAACCGAACCGTACGCAAAAGCTCTCAGCATAGCTGAAATATAATAATTTAGATTATTATAAAAAAAAAATATTTACATAATTTTTTTAAATAAGACATTAAAAATAATAATAATAATAATAATAATAATAATAATAATATGTAATAAACACGTCTGATTAAGATAATTGTTGTTTTTATTAGAATTAATAAATATATAATCAGGCAAATAATTTAAAAAAAAGCATATGTTCGAATAAAGAAATTGTTGGTACTGTTGCAAAAAGAAGCAATCAGTATTCTTAATGCAATGTTTTACGCATATAATACATAATAAATTGAAATTTATCTGTTATAAGGCACCAAATTATACAGCAAAATATTGAAAATTATGAAAAGAAAATATTAAAAACATTGGAACTGAAAAAATCCATCTACAGCTGAAACCTCAAGTTTTTGCAAGTTTTGCAAAATAACAAACAACATTTGAGAAGAAGGCGTGGCAATCATGGTGCGTTGGTCTGAGTCGTCAGGTTAGTACATGGGACATCTCGGGTTCGATTCCTCTCCTGGGCAAGGGTTGGTTAATTACTGTAAACTCACGCAGGAATGAAAAAAGTGAGCAGAAATGTATGTGTCCCTTATAAGGTTGTCCTGGCAAAATAACTTTTTTTTTTAATCCTATAAATTTTATTTTAACGACATATATATATTTTTTAATTTGAATACATACATGGGATCAAAAATGAGTACATAGCAGTTCATATTTGAATACATCCATGGGATCAAAAATGAGTACATAGCAGTTCATATTTGAATACATCCATGGGATCAAAAATGAGTACATAGCAGTTCATATTTGAATACATCCATGGGATCAAAAATGAGTACATGTGTTTCTCAATTTTGAGTACATTTGGATCGGAGCTATTTTGAGTATGTAACGTAGTCAAAATTGAGTACTTTTTACTCAATTTTGAGTACCCATTTTTTTCAGTGTATAGTACATATAGAATGGCAAATTTTAGTTCAGTTAGGAAACGAGTAGCACGGTTTAAATTTCTCTTTCTTGAATTTCCGTGCATAAACGGAAATGTACTCGAGAACTTTTGTTCTGCCCTGTATATGATCTATAGAATTTATACACACAAAATTATAGGAAAATAATTAGACAAATTTAAAGACGTGTTCAGCAGCTGAAAACGCACTTCCAGCAATTATTGTTAACAGACAGTACCAAATTATTTTGTGTGTCCCTGTAAATGAACGACGAATGCTATACACACAATATTCTATATAGTATTGTAATGCACCTTAGTGATGTATATCAATTTCGATGTGTTTGAAATAGTACAACATTATTAAAATACACCGCAAATGATTTTTCCCCACAGACCGTAATGTAACGGAATTCTTTTGAGTGTCCTGTTAATGAACTATAAACGCTACATACTTCATCTTCCATACCGAACACACTGTAGTAAACCTCATTAACATATATAAATTGCATGGAAGTCCGAGTATATTTACACAAGTTAGAGAAAGGACAAACTAACCGAATTCATAAACACTTTTCAACTATGTTGGAAAGTGTTAAAAAGTCATCAAATCAACACATTTTCTCGTATGAAAAAGCATTTTAATATTTAATTAAGGATTCATTACGAAATGTGACGTCGTCTCCTCAAAAATTGAGAGCTCGATTTGACACTAAATTTGGATAAAAATACGAAAAGAAATAAAATACTATATAGAAATTTGAAATCTTGTTTTTTCGTTGACAGATTTCAATATAGCGCCAAAGTGCCGTATTTTATGGTTAATCTGATCTTGTGATTAAGCTTCCGAAATCGGGTTCATACCCAAGTGAAGTATTTGAATAAATGTGATTTGACGCAAAAGTGTTGTTTAAAATCTTTAGCGTGTTCCATTTAAGGATCAAATTCCATTTTAAATGACATTGTAGGCTTGTAGACATGATAGCAACGCTTCGATGTAGACGGAAGATAAATGTAAAAAAAAAAAAGAAAAGAAAAGAAAAGGAGTAAAAAGGTTTTTTTTAATTTTCTCTGGGCAATCAATTGTCAATTATGGTAACTCATGTGTTACGAGCTGTACTTTTCATTATTGGAGCAAACAAATGTTCATTGTTCAGATAGATTTAAAAAAAAAAATCATCTTCTAAAATAAAAGCGTAAGTCATGTGACTGTCATCAACAGTTCCGGGATGGCCGTTTCACTTTTTCATATGCCAGGCGGCCATTTTTATTAAAAATTATTTTTTCGAATAAAACTGCATAAAAGTTACATTTTAAGAAAGATCGCTCAAAATAAATTAATATTTGAGAGATGACTTATGTTCAATTATGTATATATTCTGCAATAACTCCAGTCGAAATTAGGTTCACAGTTCAAATTCTCTATTCATGAAAGTAAACAAAAAAAAAGATTGATTCGTCGTGAACATTTAAAATATTAAATCATGGAGGTAATCATTCGCAAAGCAAGTTCTCCGCGAATGAATTTTTCGACCGCTGCCTCGCGTCAAAAAAATAATTCGCACCAGTGAGACAGTCAAAGTTTACCATAATTATGTGCTATACAACTCAACTTCCATCCGGACCTTTTCTTGATGTAAATTGAACTCATGTAATAATATTTAATGAATCAAATTTTTAGCATTTTTAAAATCGCTAATACAGCTTTTATTTATCGCGTGTACAAATTAGAAACGATACTTTGATTTTGAAATCAAATGTTTTGATTTATAATATTATTTTTTATTTATTTATTTATTTTCTATTTAAATGAAAAGTGTGAAGTATTTTTAATTTATGTAATATAAGCATTATAGATTAAAGTTAAGTATTTTAAATGTGACAGGTTTATAATTTAAAATTAAATTAATGTAGTATGAATGATGGTGAATGGGAACAATATTTGGCGATTTATCATCTGCTCCCGGCTAACAAAAATACTCATAATTAAAAAAGGAAATAAAAATAAATAAATGATAGTTTGATGTAAATAAATATTGATATACATATCACAAATAATTTACAGAACTAAAAAAAATAAAAGTAAATAAACAACAATTTCCATAAACAAAATTTCGCCAAATTGGCGGGGGGGAAAATCGCGCCAACGTGCGTATGTGACACCTGTGCCCAAAAAATATGCGAAATGCTACCATGATCGCAAAAGTTCATGATTTCTCTATTAGAATCTTCCGATTTGGCGAAGGATTAAAGAAAAATTAAATTATGAATAAATGTAACGTGTTGCAATTTTTAGCATACATTTAAGGGAGATCAAACTGGTCGCCAGTGGCGGCTAGTTTCTGAAAATAGTTACTCGTTTTTGGAAGTCGTCTAAAAGTGATCTACGATTTTTTTGAAGACTACTAAAAAGCTTATAGTAAAAGAAAATTTGTCATTCGTCAGCTTTCGAAAAAATATTTTCACCCGCTCAACAACGAAAAACTTTCTGACACATTTACAGATATACTTTTAAACGTAGAAGCACTACACTTTCAGGCATTATTATTAAATTCCTACTATTAGCTCACACTCTCTCTATATATATCTTGTTGGAATTTTCAATCGTTAATAAAATATTTTCTATTCATCCATTCAAGTTCAAATAATTTTTTTTAAACTTGTACTGGATGACAATTGATGTTAATACAGTTTTTTCAAATATTAATTCATTAATTAAATTTAATTAATTAATTTTAATTTTTATATGGGAGAAAAAAAATTTCTCCCATTGTTTTCATAAATGAAATGAAAGATTTATCTCAAATGAGTGATGCCAACAAAAAATAAAATACCGCAACGATGATTATAAAATAATTTTCAATAACGATAACGTAGGACATTAATGCTGCACGGCTTTATTTTATATATTTATGATTAAAAAGTAGAAATTGACTTATTTTTTTTTTTTATATTACTTGTTATTAAAGTGATTTATAATTGAATAAAAAGAAAACTGCCCAGTTAAACTGAGGGCATTGAGCTCACAGGCTATTCACACTAATTGTATATTATACTCTTATTTCAAAGAATTTGAAATAAGCCCTCGAAAAATAAAGAAATCAACAATATATTAAGGGGGTCATCCCCCCGTTACCCCCCTCATAGTTAACTAATGAACCCCTTAAACTAATCAGGGAGGTCTCTAATTACAATGAATATATATACAAAATTTGAAGAAAATCCGATAATTCTGCATGAAAAACCCATGTATCTAAATTGAGGGGGATTAGCCCCCCTTTCCCCCTTTATACTTAACCAATGAACCCCCAAAACTCTTCAGAGAAGCGCATTATCACAATGAACCTATATACAAAATTTGAAGAAAATCGGATAATTCTGCATGAAAAACTCATTTATCTATATTAGAGGGGGGTTATCCCCCCTTTTCCCCTTTATACTTAACCAATGAACCCCCAAAACTATTGACAGAAGAGCATTATCAAAATGAACCTATATACAAAATTTGAAGAAAATGGGATAATTCTGCATGAAAGATTCATTTATCTAAATTAGGGGGGGGGGTATCCCCCCTTTCCCCTTTTATACTAAACCAATGAACCCCCAAAACTATTGACAGAAGCGCATTATCAAAATGAACCTATATACAAAATTTGAAGAAAATGGGATAATTCTGCATGAAAAACCTATTTATCTAAATTATGGGGGGTTAGCCCCCCGTTTCCCCCCTTTATGCTTAACCAATGAACCTCCAAAACTAATCAGGGAAGCGCCTTATCACAAGGAACCTATAAACAAAATTTAAAGTAAAACGGTTAGTTCTATCAAGAGTTATCGCGTTACGTACATACGTACGTACATACATACAGAACCGGCGGGCACATAAGCTCTCAGGTTTTGATAGCCTGTGAGCTAAAAAGTTATTTTTATTTTTCGACAAATGAATTACATCTTAAGTTATAAGCAATTGTTAACTCATGACGGCAGTTTTCTTTTTCTTTCCCGTGCTGTCGTTCCCGGACATTTGGACCTTTTACCGCGCTTTCTAAAAAGATATTTTTTTGCCGCTAGCGAAAAATGGGGAAAAAAATGTTCGGATACAATTAGTTTCTGAATAAAAGCATCTACCAAATTCTTCATACGTTTGCGAACAAAAATAAATTCAGAAATATGTCAGAATTGTTCCGAATCACAGCCAGTTTTGGATGTGAGAAAAATCTTAATAATTCAATGAGCATCAAAAGCATGTGAGAATGACTGAAGAATTAAAAACTTCTTTTGCCTTCACTCTAAAGATGAAAATGACTTTCACTAATGCAATAAAGGAAATTACTTTCACTAATTAAGTCTGAAAATTACGTTGCAAGTTTAATTTCTCAGCTGCATTAATCAGCTCACAATTCGATTATCTTCTGCCTTTCTCAGATGCCCGTAGCAAGTGTCAAAAAGCGAGTTTGTTTAAACCCATTAGAAAGCTTTTTTAACAATTTCTAACATAGTTGAGGAGTGTTTATGAATTCGATTTGTCTTTTTGTCTGTCCGTGCTCTGTAACTCGCGAAAATATACTAGGATTGCCATGCATTTTATATATGTTATTGAGGTTTACTATGGCATGTTCGGTATTGAAAATGAAGTGTATTGCACTTTTTTTACAGGGACACTCAAAAGAATTCCGTGACATTAAGGGGTATGGGGAAAAATATTTGCGGTTTATTTTAATGATGTTACAATACTTCAAACATAACCAAATTCATATGCGTCACTGAGATGGACTAAAACATGCTTTCTCAGGAATATAGAATAACTAGCATTTATAGTTTCGTTTACAAGGATGCACAAAATAATTCTATTAGATTATAATATATGGGGGAAAATTGTTTTGCGATGCATTTTAATGGTGTCATGATACTCCAAAAGTAATTAAATTAAAAAGGATCACTGAGGTACACTACAGCATGTTTTCTATAGATTAAGGAGCGCGTAGCATTTATCTTCATTTACAGAGACTCACAAAAACATGCTAATAAACATGCATTTATTAAGATACTTTCACTTTAGGAACCGGTTTCGAAAGTGAAAGTATCCTCAATAAAAGAAGAAAAATGCTACCAAAATCGAAAACGTAAAAAAGGGCTTGCATAGAGATTGATCTCAGCTATCCTACACAATTTTCCTTTAGAAAGTTTTTTTTTTTTTTTTTAATGCAGAATATATTAAACATAAAAGACGATAATCTAGAAAGTTTTTGCTAACACCCTATTCACACCATGCAAGACAACCTTTAACCCCTTCGTGGCAAGCAACATTTATATGCTACATTTATACGCTACACATAAGGTGCTCAGAATCATTGAGCACCAGTAATTTTTTACCCGCTGGTTAATGTTAATCCTATGGAGGAAATAATTTACGATATCTCGTGCGCATTTCAATATTTTTAAAGAATTTTTTTTTTTTTTTTTTTTTTTTTTTTTTTGCATGGGATAGCTGAGGTCAATCTCTATGCACGCTCCTTTGTACTTTTAGGATTTTGATTGCAAGTTTTTTTTTTTTATTAAGATACTTTCACTTTAGGAACCGGTTTCGAAAGTGAAAGTATCCTCAATAAAAGAAGAAAAATGCTACCAAAATCGAAAACGTAAAAAAGGGCTTGCATAGAGATTGATCTCAGCTATCCTATACAAAAAAAAAAAAAAAAAAAAAAAATATATATATATATATATATATATTGAAATGCGAACGAGATATCGTAAATTATGTCCCCCATAGGATTAACATTAGCGAGCGGGTGTTTTCGCCTGAGTGCAGTAGCCTCTTAATCAAACAGAGCGTTTCTGTGATTAAACTAAGCAAAAATTTCTATTTTGGAAAACCGGTGACAAAAGATTAAAAATTCTGTAAAAGACGCTCGTCTCGAAGTGGTTAAAACAAATCAGTCTAAAAAAAAATACAGAAATTTAGCAATTTAAAATATTAAATATTCAATAAATATTTTTTTACTAGCATGTTTTAAAAAGGAGAAAAGAAGCAGTAATTTATTTTTTCTTCAGGGGGACTCCACCTCCCTCATTTAAGTTAAATTTTAAATACATGAAAGTAAAAAGAAAAACAGATCTGAAAATTAATTTCCGAGGGGGAAGAGGGGTGGATGGTCAGACAGACAACCCCCCCTCCCCCCCCTAATAATTTAATCGGAAAATTACGTTCGAAGTTTAGTTTCTCAATCACATCAATCAGCTTACAATTCAATTATCGTCTGCCTTTCTCCGATGCTCCAAGGAAATGTCAAAAAGCGAATTTGTTTCATCTCTTTAGAAAGCTTTTTCTTCTTCATTTTCCTTTTAAAACTTTTCTTACCTTAACCAGAATAATCAGCTCTGACATGTTCATGAATAAGTGTCAGTGGGTTAACTTTTATGTACTTATTCAGACAGACAACCCACCCCCCTCCCTCACAAAAAAAAAAAAAAAAAAAAAAAAAAATGTCGTAAATAATAAATTTTATTATTTTTGTTTTTTCAAAATAATCAGAGAAAAATAAAATTTTCTGAATTAAATTTCAAAGTCCAGGAAGAGACAACGGCCCTTCCTGCCTTTCTTTGGCGACGCCTATATTTAAAGATACATTCAATAATTTAATCGGAAAATTACGTTCGAAGTTTAGTTTCCTTATCACATTAATCAGCTTACAATTCAATTATCGTCTGCCTTTCTCCGATGTTCCAAGGAAATGTCAAAAAGCGAATTTGTTTAATCTCTTTAGAAAGCTTTTTCTTCTTCATTTTCCTTTTAAAACTTTTCTTATCTTAACCAGAATAATCAGCTCTGGCATGTTCATGAATAAGTGTCAGTGGGTTAACATTATGTACCTATTTATTTAACTTTTTGCTGCAGAAATTAGCATAATGTTTGCTCTGGAGTCAGAAAGGGAGAAAGGCTGTCGTAATTAATCGTAACCAAGATGACTGAATTTTTTCATAGCTTTAAAATGTGCGTATTTAACTAACATTGGAAAGATAATTGTGTAGAGCATGTTCTTTTTGCGAAAACTTCAATACCTTATCTTATTGAATTATGTGTTTCTTGGGCCTTTATTGGGATCTAGAAGCGTTTACCTAATCATAGAAAAAAATCGCACATCTCTCGGATTTTCTGATATGATACTATAACCTTCAAAAGTTTTGTACTTCATCCAAACAAGCAAAGACTTGAGTTGATCTTTTTAGGGATAAAAATGTTTAAAAAGCAGTAAGTCTTATATATATATATATATATATATATATATATATATATATATATATTATTTAATTAATATTTTTGGCAATGTTAAAGTTAATTAAATGTTGAATTGTTAGTTGTAAGATTTCGAGTGTTTCTTTAATTTTTGTTCCTGTGATGCGATCTTGAATTTGTGTGCCACTTACTTGATAAGACGTACTTTTTGATAAAATTTATTTTTTATTAATCTTTTTTAGTTAATACAATACAACCTATGAATTTGAAAATATATATATAAGCTTACTTATGGGCGCTGGAGAATTAAGTAAGTTGGGAAGAATAATTTTTACTATTCTTGCTTTTTCGAAATAATCAGAGAAAAAGAAAATTTTGTGAATTAAATATCAAACTTCAGAGAGGGAATAATGACCTTTCTCTGCCTTCTTTTGCACTTAAAGTTACATTCAATAATTTAATCGAAAATTACGTTGCAAATTTAATTTCTCAATCACATTAATCAGCTTACAATTCAATTATCGTCTGCCTTTCTCCGATGCTCCAAGGAAATGTCAAAAAGTGAATTTGTTTAATCTCTTAAGAAATCCTTTTCTTTTTCTTTTTCCTTTTAAAACTTCTCTTACCTTAACCAGAATAATCAACTCTGGCATGTTCATGAAAAAGTGTCAGTAGGTTAGCATTATATACCTCTATTTATTTAACTTTTTGCTGCAGAAATTAGCATAATGTTTGCTCTGGAGTCAGAAAGGAGAAATGCTGTCGTAATTAATCGTAACCAAGATGATGGAATTTTTTCATAGTTTTGGAATGCCAGTATATTTAACTAACATTTGAAAGATGTTTGTGTAGATCATGTTCTTTTTGCGAAATCTTCAATGCCTTATTTCATTGAATATGTATTTATTACACTCTTTTTTTTTTTTTTTTTTTTTTTTCATTTGGTGAATTATAAAAATTATGTTTCAGTTAACAATACAGCATTTTAATATTTTCAGAAGTTAGTTATAAACTAATAAATCAATTTTAAAGCAATTTTTTATTATCTAGCCGCAGGTGATAAATCGCCAAACTTTTTCTTTTAATGGCTATATTAGTTTACGAGTTGCAAAAGCATTGGAGTTCATTATACGCCAAACCACGCTCACCAAAGTATGTCAACTCGCTGTGAAACTGTAACAACAAAATATTTTAAAAATTAAAAAAGTGGGAAATATAAATAAAAAATAAAGAGTTTAATATCTTTAAAAAAACTGTTTTATTATTTAATATTTTAATATTAACTAAATTATTACTGTTCGTTGAGAAAACAATTTAGAAATCCTGATAGACAATTTAAATGATGCTTTTTTTTCCCTTTCTTGTTGACACATCTTAAAAAGAAACTAAGCAAAAATTATAATTTCTTTAATAAATTCATTAATCCGTGCTTTCTATCAAGCCTTAACCAAAGCGGTGCATTTTCAATAATCGGGCTTATGCCAAATTATGCCAATTAATTATAAGAGGAATTTTTCTGAATTATATGAATTGCAATCATGAAGTTAGGCGTGATTGTTAAGATAAACATTGAATACCTATAAAAGACTGTTAAAAAACAAAACAAAAAATAACTATTTTTACTTTTATGTTTATTTATTGACATTTGTAATTCTAGAAAATACCACCAGATTCCAGACGTATAAGAAAGAAAGAAAGACTACCGTAATTGTAATGACTAGTTATTTGGTTCTAATTAACAAAAAACTTTTCAAAAAAAAATTTTTTTTTTTTTTTGAAAATGTGTATTTAACAGTGCCCAAAATGGATACACAGTGGTAAATAAAACAGGCATGGTCCAATTTGGGCACATGCACATACCTAAGAATCTTTCGATCCAAATTGGGTTTTATTTTTTTCTGTGCAGCACTGTCTAGAAGCAATAATTGCTGGAAATTCGTTCTCAATTGTGATATGAGTTTTTAAATTGAACAATTTTTCGGATATTACTTGATACGTATAAATTCTATAGATGACATACAGGGTTTCACAAAACAATTCGAGTACATTTCCATTCATAGACGAAAATTGCGGAAGGAGAAATTGCAACTGTTATACGTTTCCTAACTCAACTAAATTTTTGCATACTATGTGCATTTTGGAATAATGAGTGTTTTAGAGGCTTTGACTTTAGTACTGTGCTTTTGTCGAAAAAAATTATCCTTCTAAAGTAAAATGACATTCACAAAAGTTAGTCTGAGTATTTAATGTTAACTTCCTTTGATATTATGATGTTATTAAGTTAATTTCAGCATTTAGAAAATTAGAGTAATAATTAACCTTCTCACAGTGCCGTGAACTGATATATACGTTCACTAAGTTGTAGGTTTCAATGCAACAGAAGCATTATTCAAATTAATATAATTCAACAGATATAATGCAGTTTTAAAATAATTAATACTCTCAAGAATTATACTCATATACGCAATTAAGTTCGTTATGTCACGTTGAAAAAATTAACTTTTTTTTTAGAATTTTTAAAAAATTAGTAACACACAGAGTAAACAACATTACAATTGAGAGGGTCGGGGCAAGAAAGTGCCAGGGCACATTTTTGGTGAAATAAATCTAGCACCGTAGTCTATTGCTTAATATTGTAAATTATAATATCCAACATATAATTTGTTTCTAATGTCACTTGGTGGCAGCATATGTCCCAGGTATCGTTTTTACCCCAGATGTTTATGCCCCCAATAAAAATAGCTAATTTACAAAAAAAAAAAAAAGAAAAGTAATAGTAATATCATTAAAGTAATGCCATATTGTTACTCAGAATATCTCAAATGTTACTGAGACTTTGGCGAAAAAACTTTAGGTTATTTATCTTGATTCGATTATTGGATCAAATTTTCAAATTGAAATATCTCAGAAGTTCAAATATGTGGCTTGGCACTCTCTTGCCCCGACCCCCTCACTTTTTGTCCTTTTGCTGGGAGGTTAGAGGGTTAATAGTAGTAATTAGTTTGATTATGAGTGTATTTTTAAGATTTTTATTCCCTTCACGGGTATTACGAAAAACGCTTAATACAAGGACTTTTATAATTCCATTACTTCTCGTATTAACCGAGTTCGACTGGTAATTTCTCAGTTCAAAAGGTACCTGGCCCCCTGAGGTTAGATTTCTTTTTTTTTTCCTTTTTCGCATTATAGGTTTTCCCTTCTATGTATCATTGCTTCGGTCCCGCCAAAACTGAAAAAAAAACAAGGTTGTACTATATGAATAAGATAATCAAGAAATAAACAGCTAGACTTAATCAAATTGGCCTTCTGATGATATTAAGGCTTTTTTTCCCTCTCCCTTAAGTGTAGTATTAGTTGTAATTAAACGTAATGAGCACGGGAAGTAAAGTTGTATCATCATCACTAAGTTTAGGATTATGGAACATCTCCATATAATTGCAGCAGTAAGAGTTACTTTTGCGGTAGAGTTACTTTTGTGGTTAATTATTTTCTGTGAAATCTTGTAAGATATTCTGAAGTTTTTAATACTTTGGAATCATTTTAATGATTCGGAACAGGTAAAAAAAAAAAAGAAACGATTCTGCACGCATGTTCTTTAGTGTGTCTGCTACACTTGAAAAAAAAAATAATAATGTTACAAAATTAGAAAATTTAGTATTACATCTAAAAGTCTGAAATATAATCTTTATTACTGAATATATTTTAATTCAAATATAGTTTCTCTTTAGTCGTAATTAAAAAATCCGAAAAAAAGTTAGATAATAGTCTACACTGTAACATGTGGATATTTAAGGGAACGTTGAACTTTGAAAAGAGTCAAAATATAAATTCTGGTTTTTGGGATAAAATTTTAATATTCATTATTATTTGATTATAATCCTTATTTGATTAATAATAATTACATTTTAAACTTTACGCATATCTAACTTTGTTTGTGTTATTAAAAAACGTTTTGAACTGTACCTTTACGACAATATAATAATACCAGTGGACAGGTGCGAAGATTTCGCAATGCAGTCTAATATTTTTTAACAATGCCTTTTTTAGATGTAGGTTTAATTTTCTGAAGGAAAATTAAGGACTAAAAATATCTGCAAACAACATTAGTCAATCCAGAATATCATATAATTAATTCGATCAAAGTTACACAAAAAACTAATCAAAAATAGCAAAAAAAAAAAAAAAAAAAAAAAAAGTGGGTAAGTGTGATTAAAGATCGCACAAAGGGTTTCGTTTAAAATTCCTTTCAAAACACTTTATCCTTTCTTTAATAAATCCAAATAAATGTCGTTAAAAAATCATGTTTTTTATAAAGTAAAAATTTACTGGTCTATTTTTCTCATTTATTCGAATATCTGAACCGGCCCGCTATTATACTCTCTCATAATAATATCTGTCATGTGAACTATGTTGTATAGAGACATTCAAAATGCTACAATATGCCAGTATTTCCATAATAGGGTTTTTATTATGACTTAATAC
This sequence comes from Maratus michaelseni, assembly GCA_963931845.1. NCBI lineage: Eukaryota > Metazoa > Arthropoda > Arachnida > Araneae > Salticidae > Maratus > Maratus michaelseni. The sequence goes on from OZ007595.1 coordinate 125,745,554, forward strand.
GTTCCTCAAACTCATCTGACGTTATAATCACTTGCTGACGTATTATCTACTTGCTTTCTCTATTACTCATATTGATACTCTCTTTGTATTATTCTCAAACATTTGAAAAAGTCCGTTAAACTTCCAATATGACGTCAGACTAATTTTCTTTTTAATTCTCTAATGATGTCATATTAACCTGCATTCTGTACTTACACATACTCATATTCCTTGTATTATTGAGGAATGTTTGAAAATTTCCGTTTTATTACCAATATGACGTCTTATTAATCTTTTTTCAATTGGTGAAACTTTTTATTTCATTTTCATTTTTCACGTGGAAATTTTTCAATAGAAAACTAATTATTGTGGAAAGAATTTTATTGTGGATTTTTAATTGTTGGCAACTACTATACGAAAAATGTTTAAATTTAATAGGAAAAGGCTGTTAGATTTTTGGCTTTTTATCTCTCTATATTAAAATAATACGATTTTTTTAAATTTTCAACTTCATAGGAAGTATTTAGCTATAAGTACACAACATTTCAGGTCTGTAATTTATATAGTTTCTGAGAACCGGCTCTGTGACGGACAGACAATGTAACAGTAATACGAATAGGGTTTCGTGAGATGAACGAACCCTAAAAAATTACCAATCGTATTTTAACTGCATTAGAGGATGACATCATCTGTTTCGAAAAAGAAAAAAAAAAGAAACATAGGACAAAGAAAAATAAATTGAACATTTGAATTTCAGTTTTGCTTTTTAATCCTAAATATAAAATAAACCCGTGCAGCAACAATCTCCCACATTATTATTATTTTTTTTTTTTTTGTACTATTTATTTTATTTATATATAAACAATGTTGAGCATCGTATGATGCGGTATTTTATTTTTTTGGCAACGCTGTTTTGAGGAAAACCTTTCATTTCATTTATGAAAACAATGCCGATTTATTTTTTAATTAACAGCAAGTATTAATCAGAAAACATGTTTTACCGATGTGTATGTACCATGTCAGAAGTTGTATACTATGTCAGAAGCCTGTTTTAAATCCTTTCATATGGTATCTCATTTATCGTTCTGCGTTTTGTATTTGCTTAGAAAAAGGGATGTTGACTACAGAAATAATATATAGGATGATTTTTCGTCATGTTCTTAAATAAAAAATTATGACGTAAGGAAACCTCCACAATAATTTATCGACATCCTGTACTGCAAGTATGCGTAAGTTTGCCACGAAAGTTTCACCGTGCATTCAAATGTACCCTGAGACAAAAATGGTTTAAAAACACTGGACTACTATACCGAAGAACTATAACTGAACGATACTGCTCTTTCATTTTATCCGAATCGAAAGAAAGAAAAGCAGCTCTGCTTTGCTCTCCTGCCATAGCTTTTTTACAGTTGCCAAGAAACAACATTGCCAGGAAAGGGTGAAATTGAAAGGATTGCAATACGTGTTACGATGGGCAACTAATGCGGTTTTAAAATGAAAAATAAAAATGAAATGAAAGCAAAGATTAGATCCCCACGAATCTTTAATTCTTTAAATACCTGATTGCAAAAAACGAAAGTGAAATACAATGTTAAGACTTTTCTAGAATGCAGGCTAATTCGGCATTAAAACTTTTCGACACACATATTAATAAACTAAATAAAAATCAGATATTAACATTTATTTATTGATTATTTAATAATGAAAAAAGTGGAATTAAAATATTTTTTTTAATTAATTATTTTTTATACGATGGCTGGGCGACGAGAATAGTTTTGTTTTTAACCGATTGTAAAGAAGAAAAAAATAACGCAATGAATAACAGTAAGTTTCAATTACTAACTCAATGACACTATTAGTCAAAATTCGTTTAAGGCAAACGGGCCAAAAATGAACACCCTCCTTAAAGAATTTCTACAATTTTTTTAATTAAAAGTTATAATTATTATATTTCAGTTATTTTAATATTATATTAATCTATCAAAAATATTTAAACAATCTCTTAGTCACATTTTCCATTGTCAATCAAAATTTAATTGTAATATATAATAATAAAGATGTTTATCTGTGTTCTGAAGAGAACCGCTGCACGCAGAGCTAAAAGTTTGCAGGAAAGTACCTCTATGTCTGTAATTATGCGCTTCGAAGTCAGTTTTTGGATTTTTTTTTAATCAGATTTTTCTTTTATATAATTCTTATGTGATAACGTTTTTTCGCAAATCCGGTTTCGATCTTTTTGTCCAAAAATAGTAAATTTTGCTCTTTTTCCAATAAAGTTTATTCGGAATTCGTACAGTATTTTTTTAATTTTACGTGATTTTTTTTATTATCTGATTTTTAGTTTTCTCGCGTTTTGCGGCGATTTTTGGACATTAGTAAAAATAATTCTATTTCAAACTTTCAGCTTAATATACTAATTTTTATCCTCCGCAATTTTTGAATTTTTAGAGATTTTTCTCGTTTAGCGGTGATTTTCTGACATTCATGAATGAATTCTGGTTAGAATGTTTTTGCCTATAATTTTAAATTTTGTTCTCTGAGATTTTTGCTTTTTTAGCGATTTTTTTATGCGACTTGGGTTATTTTTCTGTTTTTTTTTTTTTTTTTTTTTTTTTTGCGTTTTGTGACGATTTGTTCACATTAATAAAAGGATGCCGGTATCAATCTTTCAGCTTAATACAGAAAATTTTGTCCTATTTTTAATCCAGTTTATTCAGAATTTGTACAACGATTTTTGAAATTTTCTCAAATTCTTTTTTTGCGATTTTGAGAGTTTTGTTGCTTTTTGTGGCGATTTTTTGAAATTCGTAAAAGGAAGTCGGTTTCGAACTTTTAACCAATTTTATTAAATTTCATCCTCTGTGATTTTCGTATTTTTAGCGATTTTCAATGCGATTTTTTGTGATTTTTAGTGATTTTTCGTGTTCTGCGGCGATTTTTTCACATTTTCCGGTTACGATGTTTTAGCTTACTATAGTATATTTTGTCTTCTATGATTTTTTAATTTTTTAGTGGGTTTTTTCTTTGCGTTGTGCAGCAATTTTTCCACATTGTTAAATAGGAACCAGTTTCAATATTTTAACCCAATACAGTAAATTTTGTCCTCTTTTCAATAAAGTTTATTCAGAATTCGTACAGCAATTTTTGAAATTTTCCCGAATTTTCTATGCAAGTTTTAGAGTTTTTCCGAGTTTTGCGGCGATTTTTTTATATTCGTAAAAGGAATTCAGTTGCAAAATTTTAGCCAAATATAATAAATTTTGGCCTTCATGAAATTTGAATTTTTTGCAATGTTTAATGTGATTTTAAAAACGACTTTTCGCGTTCTGGGGCTATTATTTGACATTCGTGAGCGAATTCCTGTTACAATGTTTTAGCCCACTATGGTAAATTTTGTCCCCTATAATGTTTTGAACTCTTAGTAATGCTTTGTGCGATTTTAGCAGGTTTTTTTGCATTTCGCGGCGTTTTTCCAAATTAGTAAAAATAATCCGGTTTCATTCTTTTAACCCAATATAGTAAATGTAGTCATCTTTTCAATAAAGTTCATTTGGAATTCGAACGGCGATATTTGAAATTTTAGAGAGTTTTTTTATGCGACTTTTTGAGTTTTTTACGTTTTGTGGCGATTTTTCGTAAAAAGAATTCCGTTTTAAGCTTTTAGTCCTATATAGTAAATTCTGTCCTCTGAGATTTTTGAAATTTTGACGATTTGTTATGCGAATTTTCGCGTTTTGCTGTGAGTTATTCACATTAGTAAAATAAATCCGGCTTCAATTTCTTAGCCCAATATAGTAAATTTTGTCTTCTTTTTAATAAAATTTATTTCGGAATTCGTGGACCGATTTTTAGAGTTTTTTCATGTTTCGCGCGGAACGTATTATTATGTATAGAGTTCTTTTATCAGATGAGTAATCGGGCATTGAAAACAGAAAGTAGCAGATTTTTAACAACTCATGTGACTTACAAAATTGTCTTTATTTGAATGGGAATGGTTTGAGCCCCTACTTTTTCTATGCTTTTAAGCATTATTCCCTGCTTCCTGAGTGGTTTGTTGATTGCCAGATTATAAAATATCCAAAGCAGAGTTATAAAAGAATATGTGGTTTAATATTAAAAATTTTAATCGAGCACATAAAATGAATTAAATGCGTCCTATTTGCGCGATTTAAAAATAAAATACGATTACTTGGGTTTTCAGTTAAATCAAAAAAAAGTATTTTATGCACTATGATCATTAGTGAAATTGCACTTTAGTAATGACCTCAAGGGGTGTCTCTTACTGGAAATTAACTAATTAAGCATTCCAGTAATGGACACTGTTCTTAAAACCATAAAAAATAAATGAGTTTTTATAAATGACCATCTACATACAAAAAATTCAAAGTTTTTTATTACTATCAAAACAAAAACATACAATATTTGCAACAGAATAAAGAAGATATAAATTAGTTCAGTAAACCCAGCTCTTAGCTTGCATTTGCTCAGTAAAATTTTCACTGAAAGACAGTGAAATTCTGAAAAATTGTTTTCTGTTTCCTAACTGGTTTTATTAAGATTGTCAACAACAACCCAGATTATAAAACATACAAGGAAGAAGTATGAAAAAAAAAAGCCTGCATTTTTATTCGTTATTTTTTATAAACCAAAACTTTGAACAGTATATATTTGGATTATTAAATGTTCCTTCAAAGAAAAAATCTGAATACAAAGCAGATAAAAAATGTAGTTCGAAAATTTAATTTTTTTCGTGTTATTGAAACTGAACCACTGTGAGACGCTTTTCTGGAAATTGAATGCAATATCAACTATGTCGCTTAAAAAAGTAGTGGAGGGGGGAAAAATGACTTTATGTCGATTAACTTTTCACGACAGCATAAAAGTACAAACCTGAAGGAGTAAGAGAAAAACAAACATATTCTTTGGAAATTTGAGTATAAGTTTGAAAGAAACAACATTTTTCTTGCTTGTTATTTTCAAATTTCAATTTTACTTCATTTATTCTGGAATAGGGTGAGATTTAGATCTAACTTTTAAATCTACAACTTCTCCACAGATCGGAAATTGCAGTGTAATTATTAACGCGATTAAAAACTCATGAAGTGCGATACTTCACGGTTAGTTTCGAATTTCAAATTAACTTCTCGTTTAACTGAACAGCTTCCGCTTCTGGCATCTTCCCCCTTGATCGGGGGGGGGGGGGGGAAGCAGGGTGCTATATGACCAGCCATGTTTAAACAGCTATTAAAAGTTAAGAGCCATTATCAGATATTGCTTTATTAATAGTCTATTTATCGCTGCGATCGCGGGGCGGAAATCCCAGAGGGTCGCTGTAATCACTATCCAATAGGGTTGTTTCCTATTTGGTGTAGAGCTCTTCAAACAACTCTTCCCAACATGACTCTACAAATGGGTTTTTTATAAGAGAAGGGGTGCGTTGATTTAGGGTTATGCATAATAGGAAAATGTAGATTTACATGAGCAGTAAAGCAAAGGAAGCGTTAGTCACTTCTGAATCTTTGATCTCTTATTCTAACAATCACTGGCTGTTAAAATGAATAAGGAAAATTAAGATTTCATCTTGTATTATATCACTCTTTCCAACATTACGTACACGACTTACAAATTTACTCTCTTATTCAACTCGGAAACCTAAACAGGGCTTTCCGTTTCCGGGTTACAGAACATGCTGTGCAGTGTATAGAATGTAGGGGAAAATAACTTTTTATTGAAGACTCTAATAGAATTTTTATATTTAATACATATTTTATAGATTTCCCAACAATTAGATAATATACACACTACTGGCAAGCTGGCAATGTGCGTTTTCCACGATGCCGCCAAACATCATGATGCTGCATACAGAGCCTGGATTCATCAAAGACGACATGAAACGCCATTCCTGCGTCATATACAGCATCATGATGCCAGCATTCATGTTTGGCGGCATCGTGGAAAACGCACATTGCCAGCTTGCATTCGAATCGTCATACTGTCATATCACCTGGAGTGACGGTATGAAGTGTCATTGGATACACGTCTCGGTAACCTCTTGTTCGCATTGCCGACAATTTCATTTCTGATGTGTTACGGCCCATGGTTCCGCCTTATCTTTGATGCCTCTGCAACTCTACTTTTTAGCAGGACAATGCACGACCGCATGTTGCTCGTACTATCCTGACCTTCTTTGATACAGAACATGTTCGACTGTTGCTCTGGCCGGCACGTTCTCTTGATTTTTCACCAATTGAAAATGTCCTGTCAATGGCTTCTGAGCGACTGGCCCGCCACCACTCGCCCGTCACTACGGTTGATGAACTGTGGCATAGTGTTGAAGCTGCATGGACTGATGTACCCGTACATGACATCCGATCTCTGTTCGACTCAATGGCTAAGCAGATAAAAGCTGTTACTGCGGTCAGAGGTGGGTGCTTTGGGTAGTGTTTTCTCAGGATCTATATCTCCTAATTTTCTGAAAATGTAATCACCTGTCCTTCCCATTATAATGTATTTGTCCAATAAATATCATTCTGTTATTTGCTTTTCTTCATGGTGTAGCATTTTGGATGGCCAGTAATATATATATATATATTTATATTTATTTATTTATGTAAAATATCAACTACTATGCATTTAAATAATGAAGTTTTTAAATTTACTAATACCTGTATTATTTTCGTTTTAGCCGCATGCCAGCAGTTAAATGGTCAAGGAAATCGCCAAACATTTCACTATTAAACTCGGGAGCAGTCGTACTGGGGATGACATATCCATTATGAGTACGGTTTTTAGAATTGTCACCACTATTTTTCGAAAGGTAATCTTCAACTTACTTTTTCGCAGAATTTGTAACAATTATCTCCGACTAAGTATAAAGTGATGATTAGTATTTGTATTTATTAGTGACAAAGTAAACACTATTCATCCCTGGGTATGGGCGACGTCCCCTGGGTTAAAGTAAACTTTTTTTCTTCTGATTATTTCAGTGTTTAAGCGCGTAGTTAGATTACATTTTTTTTTAAACTTGTGTTTTATTTATTTATATTTTAATAAAGTGTTTTTTTTTTTTTTTTTTTGTGGAATATTAGCCGGAAACACACAAATGCTGAACTATTTACATCATTTCAAGAACAAACGTGGCAATTGTGTTAATTTAATTGGATGAATTAAAAAAAGACCGTGCTTGAAAATTATTTTAACAAGAGCGAAAAGTCATGCGTCAAGTATTGATTATGCGACATTTTCGAACACTTCTAAAATATTTTTACAAATCTTTACCGTTTAATAAGGTGAAAGATTATATCTAAGTAAACAATTTGGAAAACGCATAACCATGGGTGCCATTTGGGGGAGGCTCCCCCACCCCCTCAAGGAATTTGAAATGTCAGAAAATTTATCGGTCATCACAGGTCAGACTCTAAAAAAAATTAAAAAATTGCTCAAAAGCCAAATTAACTGGTCAGGTTTTATTACAATAAAACATAAGCATTTAATAAACACTTCAAGCACTGAAACTAATAATTATCAAAAATGTTTTCTATAACCTTGTTATTTCGACATTCTATAAGTGAGACATTTATCATTAATGGGTATTTTGGCTAACTTAAAAAATATATGTGAGAAAAAACTTCAGCTGTGTACAGCATGATCAAAAGGAAAATCATCACTCCCAGGACTAGAATTTTAGAGGCGAATTTCTCCCTTTAACCCAAAATTTAAAGAGAATTTTTCGTTTTTTTTTTTTTTTTTTTTTTTTTTTCTTGGGGGAGTGGGGAGGTAATTCAAGTTTTTAATTATTTTATTTTTCAATATTGCATTATTAGTGTCACATTATATGTACTGCAATCATTACAATGCTATTAAATCATTTGTTTTATTCAATCATATTATATATATAGTATGATTTGAATAATCTCCACAGCCTGACACTAGAGTCCTGCGCAGATCGGGATGTACCCGACATGAATCCGACAAAAGTCGTCAATCCGAAACCCGACAGATTTCAACCCAAACCCGAAGTGAAAGAAAATGATTTTTTATAATTTAATACGTTTATGGAAAAGTAGTCTAAAATTTTATCGCTTATATACAAAAATATACACACATATACACCCATTAATATTCAAATATACAGTTTTTAAATTTTAAAAATATTCAGAACTTCCTTTTAAAAAATCGTTTTTCCTCGAATTCGACCCAAAAGAGAGGCAAAGCATAACCCGAAACGCTTCAAGTTAACCCTACCCGCAACGGATAAAGTAGCACCAATTCGACCTCACACGCGTTTTGGGTAGACGATGTAGGAATATAATTTCCAGTCAACACGAAACCCGGTAACAAAATTTCATTGACTGCAAATTGTATGGAACTTAGATCGTAGTCTGAAAAGAAATGCAGAAAATGATTAAGGGAAGTTTTTACTGATGGAAAATCATTAATGAAAATTTTCATATGGATCACAAAATTTGCAAATTTCATGACATATGGATGATGTTTGTGTTCTGGATACCGTGATCAATTGAATTCCACGATTTCTTTCCGCTACCACAGGACGAAATTAGCGATTTTTTTCCGTGATCGTTTTATGAAATACTCTTTTTTTTTCCACGATCATTTTCCGAAATTCGTGATTTTTTTCTGCGAAACATTGACGAAATAGATATTTTTCCCGCGAACATTTGTGGAAATTCACGAGGTTTCATTGCGACCGATTGACGAAATTCGCTATTTGTTTTCGCGATTTTTTTCTACGATAGTTTGTTGAAATTCGGAAAGTTTTTTTCGAAATCGACTGACGAAATTCACGAATTTTTTGATAGAATTTGCAATTTTTTTTCGCGATTTATGGACAAATTTGTTTTTTTTTACTGGAACCAAATGTTGAAATCTGCGATTTTTTTCTCGCTTTTGATCAACGAAAATAACTTTTTATTGCCGCGAACTTTGGTGAAATTCGCAGTATTTTTCCATGGTCATTAATGATTTTTTCGGCGACCAATTTCCCCAAATTAACTACTTTTTCAAAGTCCACATCACAGCGATGTGCGCATTCCTGCACGCTATTTCAAACCCTGTCCCTCAAATAAAACTTTGACCCCTCCCAAGAAACTCTTGAAGTGGCGTCCCTGCAGTAAAACCTACAAAGAAGGAGTCAAAAGGGTCTGGAAAAAAATCTCCATTTTAAACAGATCTCTGTCTTAGCAAGTATAATTGTATGATGTTTTTTCCGTCGAAACTTGATTTTTTTTTACGTCTGAGAAATTTTTTGTTATAGACAGGTTTTGTTTAGACTCGTTTTACTGAAATACACCTATGCTCTTCAGATGTGTATTATAGAAAGAAAGTTTTAACAGTCTTAGAGAATATCTGTAAAAATTGAACCTGTCTATAACGCAAAACTTTCATAGTCAATATCTTAAAAATATGCTTGGTAAGACGAAAATCTGTCTAAAACGAAATTTTTAATCGATATTTTAAGATTTCTTATTCTAAGATTTTACTGTTTTTGTATCCATGATTCAGTAAACGTTTCTCATTCAAAGGGGAAGGGGGTACATACCCCAAAAATCCACGCCTGGAAATGCACTACCCCAAAAATAACTTTGCCCCCCCCCCCCCCCCCCATACACACACACAAAAAAAAAGAAAAAAATTCTGAAATGGGCCCCTGCGCATAACATATTTAAAAACCCAATTTCAGGCATTACCAAATGTATTCGGAAAAAACATCCGAACTCTTTTGTGCAGCACCTGTATATCATCTGTAGATTTGTATATATACTACACAGAATTCTAAATTTTAGCCTAAACAAATTATGTTTCTTTCCATTTCTAACTCCAGGATTTCGTTAATCATCCGGAAGTTTTGGTAATAATGATATAGGAGGAAATCTTTCAGGGAAAACTTTTAAAAGGTGACCCTAAATATCGTTTTCGTATGGGGAAACCCAAAAATAACGCTATTTTCCGCGTTATTGTTAAAACCTATCTGTTATATTAAATAACTATGTAAATATGTAACAATGAAAAGCGCCTTTTTAACACTTTCCAACATAGTTGAAAAGTGTTTATGAATTCGGTTTGTCTGTCTGTCTGTCCGTGTTCTAACTCGCATAAGTATACTCAAATTGTCATGTAATTGTTATATGTTATTGAGGTTTACTATAGCATGTTCGGTATTGAAAATGAAGCGTATACCGCTTATAGTTCCTTTACAGGAACACTCAAAAGAATTCCATTCCATTACGGTCTATCGGGAAAAATCGTTTGCGATTTATTTGAATGATGTTACACTATTTCAAACATATTGAAAATGATATATTTCACTGAGATGCCCTACAAGAGTAATACTATTTAATATGCATATAGCATTCATCGTTCATTTACAACAGGGACACACACAAAAGTATTAAAGTACTGTCTGTTAATAATAATTGCTGAAAGTTCGTTTTCAGTTTCAGTGCGCATTTTTAACTTTAACTATTTTTTTGTATATTACTTGGTGCGTATAAATTCTATACAGGGCTGTATAAAAGTTCTCAAGTACATTTCGGTTTATTGGCGGAAATTGCTGAAGGGGAATTTTCAACTGTGCTATGCGTTTCCTATAACTGAACTAAATTTTAGCATTCTATGTAGTATATATACAAATCTAGAGATCATATACAGGGATTCACAAAATAATTCGGATATTTTACCGAGTATTGTTGGTTTAAGTGTGTTATGTGTTTTCCAAATTGTTTACTTAGATATCAGACATTATATTAAACGGTAAAAATTTCTAAAAGTATTTTGAAAGTGTTGGAAAGTTTTACATAATCTATGTTTGACGCATGATTTTTCGTTCTTGTTTTTATGTCTGTGTGGCTTTTTGCGCCACCTTTTCACTAGACTCCCGCTAACCCAACATCGTCTAAACTAGTACTTAACTTAACTTGTTCTTTTTATCATTTTTTAGTCCAAATTCTGAATTATTTTTATAGTTATTTTTCTTTAATTAATCGTTTTACATTAAATATTCTAATTTTTTTCCGTGATTAAATACATAAAAGTAACTGCTTAAAATAAAGTGGTGACAATCGAATCAAATTCATGTATGGGACTCCGGTCCCGATGGAGTTAAAGTTTGTCTCTAATGGTGATTTCCGTTTGAAATTAAGTTGTAAATTATTTCTCCCCAAAAAAACCTATTAAAAGTATCGCAATTTAACTGGTTCATTGGCCCGAAAAATAGGTGAACTTCAGTAATTTTTTATCTTTTTCATATAAAAAATAAAGCAACACACACAGACTAAATTTACCCAGTTATTATTTATAGTTTTTACTATAAAAACAATATTTTTATTGTAGAATAATTATGAAAATTGATGGAGATATTGTTAGTTGCATATATTGGGTATGATGTGTGCGCATCACCCTGCGAAAAGGAAGTGCACAGCTTGTCAAAGCCATTTGAAACAAAAGAAATCAAAATTTTCAGAAAATATTGAATTTGTGTGTGTGTGGGGGGGGGGGGGGAGCATGAACCTATTTTTAGTGAAATCGAAGGAAATTTGGTAAAATAGCAATCATTTGAAAAACGTTTTATTTTTTCGCCGTTTTTACTCTAATTTCAGCGCGGCTTAAAAATTATTATTATTATTATCATTATTTTACATATGAAAAGTTCATGGTACCACAAAATAAATAATCTTTAATTTCCAAAAAGAAAAAAAAGTTGTTTATCTGATCCTTTTAAATGCTACTTTACAGGGAGCGATGAAAAATATCGTTTCAATAAAAAGCGTGCTTAAGGTTCTATTAAAGAAAAATAATTTAAAAATTTATAGTTATTCGTTATATTTTGCAACTTACAGTTAGTCTGCTATTCCTGGATTTATACCTAAGACGAAAATAATTCAGCACGCCGTGCAGCTGTGTGTTCCGCCTTGTCCCGTATACTTTTTTCAGCCAGTCTGCGCTCATTTTCAAGTGACTACAACTTCTTAAACATTTCGAAATTCATCTATTCTACATACTAAAGGGATTCGAAAAATGCAAAATAAAAAAAAAAGATATTTTTTTTTTCCATGAACGGTAACTTCTTCTTAAGAACAGGATAAATGCTTCAAAATAACCAGAAAATTATGATCCACAACGCCTACATAACAGTGATTTTATGTTTCTATGCAGTTTACACATTATAAAACCTTGCAATCTGAAGTACCTTTTTTCGAGTAAACTCTATACATCCTTCCCCTACTGTGATAACACGCAGTTTTGTAAGTAACATCCACACAACTTTTATTTTTTTTTTTTGCTTAACTCAAGATTTGCCGTGGGGAGAAAAAAAAGTGTCGAAAGTTTTTCATTTGAAAAAGTGCTGCAGAGGATTTCCCCGGCATTTTCTTTTTCTTATTTATTTTTTACGCGCTTGCAGACGATTTTTATGGATTTGAATCTCTTTCCCTCTTCCCAAATTTTATTTTTATTTGTTATTTACCAGTCCCTTACTGTATGTTTTGAAAAAAAAAAAAAAAAGAAAGAAAGAAAAAGAGACTGCCAGCTTCTTCAAGCATGCAGTCTTCTGGAGACACAGAAACGTTTCTTTTATCTTTGTAAGCAGGTTTTGTTTATATATTTATATTCAGTGCATAAAAATCAAAAGCAATTTCGTAAATGAAATAGAGGTGCAGAAAAATATGAAAAACTAAAACAAATCCTCTTTTAACCTTCCCCCTTCTTCTCTCTCCTTCCTCTTTTCTTTATTTTACAGCAGTAAAATGTGCAAAACTATTTTAAATCAGAATTCCGTCGACTACATATTCAATTTTATAAAATACTTTTCTCCAATTTTTTAGCGAGCCCAGTATTATATTCTTTTGTAAATTGTGTTATGATTTAAAGAAAAAAAAAATGAAATTTAACAAATTACAACAATTATTGGGAAACTGTTCCGAAAGCTTAAAAAATATTATAATGTCATACATGCTTTATAATTTGGCGATAAATCTTGGCGATTCATCCTTGGGGGCCGCTATAACACGAAAGTATCAAATTTACAATGTATTAATGAAAACAGAAACAAAAATATTTTATCGGGTCCTTCCTACAATAACTTTAACTCTTGTTTAGATTGATGTCTGAGCTAAAGGTATTTTGAGGAAATTAAAGTTGAAGACCACGTTTTTTGCTTTATAAGACAATTTCTCATCCGACGTCCATTTTTGAATTCGGCTTTTTTTTCATATCTGATGGTTTGCATCTATCCTTTTTGTAACTTAAAAATTTTTGTAACGATTTTATGCATTTCTATTGCCTATTCAAAGAAAAATTGTTCTAAAGTTACAGAATTTCGTAAAAAAACGCTTTAAAACATTCTTCTAAAGTTACAGAATTTCGTTAAAAACAGTTAAAATAATAAAGTGCGAGCATCAAGAGGTCCATTCTCGACCGAAAACAACAACCATTTTCCCAATGGTTAAAAAAAAAAGAACACTGGTGCATTAATATGGAGAAAGTAATGATTAGAAAACGAGAAAGGTGTTAATGTAATTTCATAATTTTAATGAATATTTTATAATGAAAATTAATTTAATTTAAATAATTAAACATTAGAAATGGCAACTGTTAAAAATTTATGCATAAAACATAGGATATGTACAAAGTCATATAGAATCTCGTGCACAAACTAAAGTGAAATGAGACCCAAGCAGTCCGTGACTAAATGAATGGCAGTCCAATCAAATATGTGAATGGGGGATCAGGGACATCTTTACTATAAGGCCAGGGTGTGTTATCATACCACTTTCATTAAATAGTAAACGTCTTGTTTAAAGCGATTCTCGAAAAAATAAAAAAAAATTGCCGCTCAACAAGACGAAAGTTTCTAACATATTTACGGGCTCATTTTTAAACGTAAAATCACGACACTTGCAGGTAATATTACTAAGGTGATTTATAATCGAACACTTTTTTTTCATTTTTTGATAAATGTGTTACATCTTGAGTTATAAGCAATTGTTGTTTCATGACAGTAGTTTTCTTTCATTTCTCACATTATCGCGTCCATAAATTCGGTTCAAAATGCCAACTTTGAAAACATTTTCTGAAAGGTCTTCTGCCTTTACTGAATAATGGGGAAAAATTGATTACATAAGCTACAGCCAATTTCATGCATTTGCGAACAAAAATTAATTCAGAAATGTGACAGAAAGTTGCCAATTTGGATTTGTGAACAGTCTTATTCACGATTTTCGATGAATAAGGCAAAACTCACTGTTAAAAAATTAATTAATTAAATGTTTTTGTATTAAAAAAGTGGTATGATGGCACTCCCTAGCTTCAGCCTATGGGCACCTCTGCGTGGGGTATTTTGCATGCTGTGAGGATCGATATATCTAAACCAGTGGTTCCGAAAGTGGGGCGTACGCCACACAGTGATAATGGGGCAAGTTGAGTTTTTAGGGGGAACAATTCCAGATTTGTTATTAACCCATTCCTTGTTAGTTATTGTTTTTGGAAAAGTAATGTTGTAGACTAAAATTAAAAGTAATAACATGCAGATTTAAAAAGGAAATGAAAAAGTAAGTTTTCTATTTAATTTTTCAAAAAGTTACCATACAAAAGTTCAAAATACAATCATAACCGGAATAATTGCATAAGAAAGGTTCTGCCATATTTAGGAGCTGTTGTTCTAGTTAAAAAACTTTTATAATTTTTCTGCTTATAATTCTATTTTAGAATTTTGCACACCATTTTTGACTAGTATTTGTTGGATCAGACCTGTATTTCTATTCGCTCGGCAATAGGTCGCACAAAGAAATTTTTACACATGAAATTACTTAAAGCGATATCTAAAACTGACTGTTTTGAACACATTTAAGATAAACAAGTTGGAAATTGTACGTCAAACGTTACAAACGAGGTGCGTTCGTACGCACGTTTTAGAATTAAATTCATGATATCCCGTGCGTAGAACGGGTTAAACAGCTAGTTAAGTATATATTTTATGATACTGTTCATACAAATATCTTAACTAGTTATATAAATATTCAGATATATATGTATCAGCTAGTTATATAAATATTCAGATCTTGATGATTTTTAATTCTGTGAAATGAATTATATCGTCTGCAGATTAATTTCTGTCATAAAATAAGTATCTCGGTCGCTTGACGATTTAACATCCATCGGAAGCTCCTATAACAAAAAAGCACCGATTTAAAAAAAAAAAATCAAATTTCTTAATAAATATTTTTATTAATATCTCCTAAAGTTTTGATACGATTTTAATAAAATTTGAAATGTCTCGACAAAATTCTGCAAAGATAATATATTTTAAATTGCAAACCATTTGGTTGGGTAGTTTTTGCGTTGTTATATGCGGACAGACAGACAGACGGACGGACAGACAGACGGACAGACAGACAGACAGACGGACGGACCAAACGACGAATATAGGTGCTACGTATTTATATAATTACGAACGCACCTAAAAATATTTGAAATATCTCAACGAGGTATTACCAATCTTATAAAATCAATAAATTCCCAAACGGGCATCAGAGATGGAAACTGGTAATAGTAAATTTTTTATGGCTCTCGTGAAAGGCTCATACACAGTTTATAAATATACAGTATAACATAAATATTGATGAAAAATATTTGTGTATAATCTAAATAATCGACAGTTGTAGGGATCTCTTATTTCTCAAAATAAAAATATACTTTAATAAATAAAGGTAAGGAAGTTTCTACTTCCAGGTTAGTATCCAAATGGCTGTATTTATCCATAGTGCACGTATTCACACTGCTTAGTTTGAAAAGAAATTATTATATGATTAATTTCATGTAAAACTACTTTAGGTAGTCATTTTTACACTACAAAGGTTTTAATTTAACTTAAGAATTTACAAAATACATTTAGGCTTAAATTTAGTATTATATAGTAATGTGAACATTTTTGCCCCGTTCTATTTAAGAGATTAGCAAGCGTAACATAAGACATATTATTTATACCATAATTAAAGTTCTTACATTATTTATGGAACGAAACGTTCATTATATATACAGTGTGGTTCCAAATTCATGGTACTAACTTTAAGGGTTGGTACAGAACAATTTTTGTATAGGAAAGCAGAGTCAAAAATCCATTTATATAATCAAAAATACAGGGCGCCTCACTCCAATCCGAAGTCGTGTTTTCGTTCATAACTTTAACAGTAGGGA
The DNA here is from genome assembly GCA_963931845.1 of Maratus michaelseni. NCBI lineage: Eukaryota > Metazoa > Arthropoda > Arachnida > Araneae > Salticidae > Maratus > Maratus michaelseni. The sequence goes on from OZ007595.1 coordinate 125,761,742, forward strand.
AGATATGTTAACAAAATTCGCAACAGACTCATCTTTGTATGAATTGTACACTGCAAAAAATAATTGTTGATTTTACAGTATAAAACTGGCATCCTAGCTGCCAGTATTTTACCGTAAAATTAACAGTATTAAACAGTAAAATAAGCAGTAATACGCTGCCGTGCAAGCAGTAATACGCTACCGCGCATGCGCGGTAGCGTATTACTGCTTGCACGGCAGCGTATTACTGCTTATTTTACTGTTTAATACTGTTAATTTTACGGTAAAATACTGGCAGCTAGGATGCCAGTTTTATACTGTAAAATCAACAATTATTTTTTGCAGTGTAAGCATATTGTAAAGATTTCGTTAAAATATCTTCCCTACTGTTAAAGTTATGAACGAAAACGCGACTTCGGATTGGAGTGAGGCGCCCTGTATTTTTGACTATATAAATGGATTTCCGACTCTGATTTCCTATACAAAAATTGTTTGTTAAAGTGTCCTGTACCAACCCTTAAAGTTTGTACTACGAATTTTGAATCACACTGAAAAAAATGGGTACTCAAAATTGAGTAAAAAGTACTCAATTTTGAATACGTCACATACTCAAAATAGCTCCGATCTAAATGTACTCAAAATTGAGAAACACGTGTACTTATTTTTGATCCCATGGATGTATTCAAATATGAAATGTTATGTACTCATTTTTTATCCCCACTGTAAAAGAAAAATTCATGAAAAAAACGAAAATTGTACTGGCAATCGAAACGCCAGTACTATTTCCGTATTTTAACGAAAAAAAAATTCCGTAAATTCCAGGAAATTTTCCGTGATTTCTGAAATTTCCGTTTTATAACAGATATCTTCCGTATTTTTTAGAAATTTTTATGTCGTTAAAATAAAATTTATAGGATTAAAAAAAAAGTTACTTCGCGAGTACAACCTTATAAGGGATACATACATTTCTGCTGATTTTTTTCATTCCTGCGGGAGTTTATAGCAATTAACCAACCCTTGCCATGAGCGGAATCGAACCCGTGCTCTCCCGTATACTAACCTGACGACTTAGACCAACGCGCCATGAGTGGTCAGCCTCCTTCTCAAATGTTGTTAATTATTTTATGATGGAAAAACTTGAGGTTTCATCTGTAAATGGATTTTTTCAGTTCCAATGTTTTTAACATTTTCTTTCCATAATTTTGAATATTTTACTGTATTATTTGGTGCCTTATAACAGATAAATTCAATTTATTTTGTATTATTTGCGTAAAACATTGTATTAAGAATACTGATTGCTTCTTTTTGCAACAGTGCCAACACTTTCTTTATTCGAACATATACTTTTTTTAAATTATTTGCCTGATTATCTATTTATCAATTTCAATAAAAACAACAATTATCTTAATCAGACGTGTTTATTACATGCTATTAAAATATTGTTTTTTAATGTCTTATTTAAAAAAAATTATGTAAATAAAAATATGTATAACAAATTAAATTATTATATTTCAGCTATGCTGAGAGCTTTTGCGTACGGTTCTGTTAAACTAAATAGTTAAAAAAAATGATTTTTAGAAACAAATTTGAAATTAATGACCTTGGGATAGGTAGGTTTAAATCTGGACTTATTGATTTAATTTAAGTTCAATTAGTTTAATTAAGCTAACGAAATAAATTAAAAACGTTATAAAGTTAAAAGCTTTATTTTTATAAAAGTAAAGAAAAAATATTAACTAATTTTATAAATTTAAGGAACAAATTATAAACTTTGTAAAATTATAATTTATAAAATAATAAATTTTAGTGTAATACATAAATTTGTAAGCCAAATCAGTTTAGTTTAATACCAATTTGCATAGCTATAATTTGCAAAGATATTATGTTATGAAACTTTTAAATAACACAATATTGCCTCACGTTAAAAAAGTTAAATTAAATTAAAAAAAAAATTAGCGGAAAAAAAATCATAATTTTGAAGTACTATCAAGAAAAAAAAAAAGTAGATGTGTAAAATGTGAGAAAAAATAAAGAGTAGTAAATGTGTGGTAGTGGATCCACTTTGATGAAAATCCCGAACAACCAGATCCACTTTTCATTTCTCTTATTCTTCGTTTTTTCTTCAAATAATAGCTTTTTAGGCTCCGAAATTTCTTCATTACACATTCTGAAATATACAAGTATGTTGGGTTTGATCAAATGTTCATTTTTGATCCAAAAATACTCATTTCGAAATGAGTACATGAACTTACTCATTTTTGAGAATACATCTGTTCATTTTTGATCTAAAAATACTCATTTCGATATGAGTACATGGACTTACTCATTTTTGAGTATTTCATTTTTTTCAGTGCAGCTTGTATAATCATAGTTCTTTATTACTGTCTATAGTTTATTATGGATAATCCCGATGAATGTTGTACTTAATATCACCAGAGTAGGTAATTACGTTGTTGTATGAGTTGTAATTTTTCAACTGGACGAAAAAAATGTCCAAGCCAGAATTCGAGCCTGGGATATCTTGGCTGAAGCTGCCATGCTCTACCAACTGAGCCATCCCGGTCGAATCTAGATGACCTAATTCATCCAGTTAACCTTATTTATCATAGCATCTGGTCTGATATCTGAATCAGCTCAACAGAATAAATCGCAGGTAATTTGGAACTCCAGTAAACGCTGTATACCTTTTTACACAAGAATAATTTTAACTCAATTATTCAAATTGGTAAAGAAATCATTTGAGTTGTAATTTTCCAACTGGACGAAAAAAAACGTCCGGGCCAGGATTCGAACCTGGAATATCTTAGCTGAAGCTGCCATGCTCTACCAACAATATTTTTCGTCCAGTTGGAAAATTACATGATTTCTTTACCATTTTGAATAATTGTGTTAAAATTAATCTTGTGAATTACGTTGTTGCTTTGAGTGGGTGAAAGATATAGATGAAAGAGATGTTTTTCCTTGTTTACGTAATCGTCCTTGATTCATCTATTTGATTAATGGGTTATTTATTACTTGACATTAGAGTTTTAGAGAACACATATTCCAACAAATATTTTAAAATCAGCATACGCACGGCGCGGCGGTCAACTGGTGATAATGGGGAAGGGACCGCCACCTGAAGTGTATTCTGGTGGGATAGAAAAATGGCTACTTAAGATTGATAAGGATAAAGATTCAGAAATGCTTCTTGTAAATTGTGTTATTCATAGAGTGGTCTTAGTGTCGAAAAATCCCCCCCCCCCTCCTGTTTTTAATGAAGTACTGAAATCAGTTATGAAATGTACCAATGCTAATGCTTTCCAAATTTAATGTCAAATATGATGAGAGTCACTTCAAGAAATTTTGTCAAGTGAAGATAAAGATTGAGATCACTAACACTTTTGTTTCACTCTGAGGTGAGTTGACAAAAAACATCAAAACTTGTCTAAATGTAAAGGTGAAGATGCTTGACTTCATTTCATATATAGAGTGTTGTTAAATTATATTTTTGATAAAAATTTTACCTGTTTGGTAAGGTTATACAATGAATTGACTTTATAATGTCAATTCTTTTTCAGACTTCCTCCGTGTGAATAAGAATTCATTTTTTAAATAATAAAGTTATATATAATAGAAAGAAGTGGGGGGGGGGGGGAGTGATATCCACGATTTTATTAAATCTTAGGTAGGGCGTGGCGTAATAAAAATTGGGAATCACTGTTCTCAATGTTGAATTCAGGGGTGGCCGACGGGGATATTCCCAGGAGCATGGAAATGCCCCCAAGAAAGATTTGAAATTTTAAGCTTTTAATGGTCAAAAAGTGCAATTTACCCCCCGGAACTGTATAATGTCTCCCCGGAGCCACAGGAATCCCTCCTGGAGAAAAATGTCTGAATTCAACACTGACTATTCTAAACTCTCTTGTGAAAAGTTTCTAAATTTGATTAATGTCATCAGTTCTTTCACGAACACACATTCCTTTTTGAAGATAATACCTCTAATGTAACTTTGTTTTAAATCTGCAGTCTCTAGAACTTATAAATTTTATTTCTTCAAGTCTGCTGAAAATCAAGAAGTATAATAAAAAAATGCTATGTACAAAACAGATTTACAAAGCTGTTTTTATTTTGATATTGTTTTTTAAAAAAAAGTAGATTTTTAAAGTACAAATTTAGATTTTACCACAGAGTTAATACCAACTGGAGAGTTAAAAAATGCCAAAATGACTGCTACAAACTAGTTCACATGAAAAGAAATTATATCGTTATAAAGAGGTTTGTATTTGTCTTACAGTCAAACCCGGTTATAACGAGAAAAAAGGGACCAATGTCTTTGCTCGTTATAACCAGGTTCTCGCAATAAACGAGTTCGAGCTATATTCATTTATTCACTATGGAATTAAGATGATATATGAAAGTTTAATTACATCAGTAAAAACAGCTAGATTATCACTAAATTCAATGCCAGCTAAACATTGAAGGTTGCCAAAGCAACGATCGTTTCTTTGCATAAAAAATAATACAGTTTGTCTTTGTTGAAATAAATGTTTAATTTGTGTGATTAATGTATCAACTAAATGTAATTGTTATTTTAATTAGTGAACTTTTAAACATTAAATATTTGTCAAAAAAATTTTGGCGGGGGAAAAAACAAATTATTTATTAATTTATATTTATAAAATCGTCAAATAAGCGGAAAAAGCGCAAAATTGAAACTCCTTGGTGTTAATTAGTAAACCTTATATTTGCTCATATTCTCTCTTAATTATTTTTAATGAGCTTTAGCTGCGAGGCAATTCGTTGCGTTGCATTTACATTTTATAAAATCTTTCGAGTGTTTTTTTTTTTTTTTTTTTTTTTTTTTTTTTTTTTTTTTTGGTGGTGGTGGGGGGGGATAAAGGGGGGGGGGATAAATCTAATTGCATTCTGGATTTAAAAAATATTTATATAACATTAATTTCATAATTTTTTTTTTTTTTTAGTTATGTAATGGAGATTGATGTAAATTATGTAGGTTGTATGGAGTTATAATAATGTAGGTTAATTCCACTTTAGGAAAAAAATTGCATTTTTGATTTTTTGCATATTTGATTTTTTTTTTTTTTTTTTTTTTTTTTTTTTTTTTTTTTGTAATTTATTGGATTTCAAAAATTACGTATTTTTATGCAGTTACAGTAGAGCTTGCCACTATATCTTGAGCTTGGCGAGCCTGCAATTATTGTTAAGCTAATATTCTTTTACTGGTCTATCTCGTCGATGCGAATAGCGTACAATAGCTCCGTGTTTTATAAGATGCCATTCATATTCCATACGAATTAATAACTTTGCAATCTTTCAGTTTTTTGGAAATAAGTAGGTAAATGTGGAGGTAAATTGAATAAATATTTTCTAATTTTCTACAATACATTTTTTAAATTGAAGTTAAAGTAAAAAAATCATTAAATTTATTTATAGAAAAAAAAAGAAACAATGTTTACCAGTTTATATACACGATAATCGTAATTAATTTCTTATAAAATGTATTAAAATTTTTAGTTTTTATTTATATTTTACTTTCTACTTTTTAGTGTTTAAAATATTTGGTGAGAGTAATTTGGCGAGAGTAATTTGGCGCCTCATTAAATCCATTGTTGTTGTAACTCGCATACAATTGTAGCAATAAAAAATATTTGGCAATTTATCACCTTCGCACGGCTAAGGGGGGAAAGCTTTAAATATAATGTATTAATTTATAATTAAGTTCTAAAAATATTCTAATGTTGTATTGTCATCGGAAATACCTTTATACATAGTTTTTATAATTCTAGCCTATCAAGAAGTGAATGAAAAATCGATTTTAACATTTTATCTTTACATACAAAAAACGAGTTAAGTTAAATAAATATAAAAGCAAGTTTAGTTTAAAAAAAATAATAAAATAAAATAAAATACAATACATTAATTTGATACGTGCCCTGTTTACGAAAAATTCCCTGCTTTGATTTATACCTGGCAGAAGGAGCAAACTAGTGAATTTATTTAAAATTATAATTTTTTGCTGTGCTTCTGTTTTTAGATGTGGAAACAGGTAAAAAAAAAAAAAAAAAAAAAAAAAAACATTATTTAAGCTAATTAATCAGGATTTCTAAATTAACATATAATCACCTCTCAACATTTCTCAACATATAATCATAATTTAATTAATACTAAACAAATAATTGGTAAAAGTGTATTTTTTTTAATTATTTTTACACTTTTTATTATTATTATTATTTTTTTTTTAGTATTTAATATATTTCATTGTTGCATTTTTGAATCCAATTGGCCTATTTTTATGAGCGGGGCTGGACGAATCATTTACTCCATTGTAGTTTTAATCACTGCCTCCTTAATATTAGTATTAATGAGGCAGTGTTTTAACTAAGAGCTCTAGTTGTAACCATAAACAATGTTTGACGATTTATTACTTGCACCTGATTAACGTAAAAATTAATTATTAATGTATAAATATATGTAACAATGTATATTAGATTTATAATAAAGTTTTAAAAATATCAAAATGTTGTATTGTCATAAGAAACCACCTTGTCCTTGTGTACATGAATTTTATAAGGTTACCTGGGGCCAGGCCCTTATTATCGCATGGGCAAATCGGGACTTTGCCCAGGGGCCCCAGACCTCAAGGGGCCCCCAAATCCATATATTAATTTATACAATATTTACTTTTTTTATTCCTCCAATTCCAACTCTGAAAATTTTCAAATACAAAATACAAATTTCATCTTTAAAAGATTCTACTAAACTTTCTGAAAAACAAATTTCATTTTGAACTCACAGAGCTCAGTGTTTTCGCAAAGCTAACCCTAACCACCAGTAGTAAAGCACCACTCCGCTTTGGCTGCAAGCACAGAGCATAGAACATCCTATATGCTTTATTAGCTAAATTGTGATCTTTGTAGATTTATTGAAAAAACACTTTCGACTTGTGAAGTAGAATCTATTTGATTTGATATTATGTTGTGCGTAGTACAACTTAAACAGATGTAAAAAAAAAGTAACTTCATTAATTTATATATACATGTTAGAGTATTTGACACTCTTCCATAAGTTGAAGTTATTAAATTCACCTTAAAGTAATATAACAAGTGGCTAAAGTTTTATAAAAGAATTTTGTTCTGTACTAAGAAAAAATAAACAATTGGATAAGTGTGATCGAAGATCGCTCAAAGAGTTTCGTTTGATATTCCTTTCAAAACACTTTATCCTTTCTTTAATAAATCCAAATAAATTTCATTTAGCAACCATAGAAAAAAAAAAAAAAAAAAAAAAAAAAAATTTGTTTTTTACAAAGTAAAAATTTACCGGTCTATTTTTTCGTTTTTTTTTTTTTCGAGTATCCAAACCAGCTCGATAGCGGGCGAAGCCGACTATTATATTCTGTAATAATAATACCTGTCACGCGGACTAAATGCGATATAAAAAAATAATTTCAAAATTAAACATGTTGTACACCTTCAAAATGTTAAAATATGCAAATATTTGCATAATAGGATTTTTATCATGATTCAATATGTTTCTCAAACTCATATATTTACTATTCTCTATTACTCATATTGATACTAGCTTTGTATTATTCTCGAACATCTGAAAAATTCGTTAAACTTGCAATATGACGTCAAATTTTCTTTTTAATTCTCTAATGACGTGATATTAATCTGTTTTGTGCACATACACATACTCATACCCCTTGTATTATTGAGAAATCTTTGAAAATTTCCGTTTTATTACCAATATGCGTCAATCATTTTTATTTCATATTAATCTTTTTTTCAATGGGTGAAACTTTTTATTTCATTTTCATTTTTCACGTGCAAATCTTTTAATAGAAAATCAATTATTGTAGAAAGAATTTCATCATGGATTTTTTATTTTTGGCATCTGCTATAACGAAAAATGTTTAAATTTAATAGGAAAAGGCTGTTAGAAATTTTTTTTCTCTATTTATTAAAATAATACGAATTTTTTTAATTTTAATATTTTGAGCTCTTTATAGCTGAAATTCAGCTATATACACAAAGTTTCAACTCTGTATAAGTGACATATTTTCTGAGAATAGCTCTGTGACAGACAGACAACGGAGCGGGAGTAATAGGGTTTCGTGAAATGAACGAAACCATAAAAAAGGGTATTTTTATTAATTAAGGTACTTAATTTAGAATTGACGAAGCTAAGAATTTTCTTCTATTTAAAATCCAAGGGGCGAAAATATTGCATCAGCATTACAAGACTGACCATCAGTTCTATTTGAATAATGTTGCAACGATTCGAATGGGGCAACCTAATTTATCTTTGCCCAGGGCCCCAATCAGTCATGATCGGGGCCTGCCTGGGGCAACTGGGCAGGGTTTAATTTTATCCTCCTAATGTTTCACATGTATCAGTACATAAATAAGAAAAACATGCTATGAAAATAAATCACTCTTAACATGTATTCATTTTTAGCAAGTCGAAAAAAGTAATCTTACTCTACATTTTTTAGAATAATTTTCATCAGATGCTGACACTTTTTATCTAATTAAGCTCATCGCATGGAAAATATTAAAGTACTGGTAACACTGAATATTTTAAACTAAAATTACTAATAAATAAATAAATAATAAATAAATAAATAATACGTAATAAAATAATACGTAGAAAAAAAAATGTCAGATGTTAGTATTGGAATAAAATAGTTTTTTTTTTTTTTTTTTCATAATTTTATAACTTCTAAGAAATTTAACATTTTATTGTAGTAGAAATTAATTTATAAAATAAGGAGTGCTAATATCGCTTAAAATTATACAGAAAAAAAACTTTATGAATTTTTCTGCAATTAGTGATTTTAATGAATTTTAAAAGCGTTTTATTTTAATAAAGAAACATTCAGAAATATTTCTAATTAGTATATCTTGTTTTTAGAAAAAAAAAAATCAGAGCTTATTTTTTGAAATATAAAGCGCTTTAGGGAAAAACAAAAAGCAGAAACAACTGAAGTCCGAATTTTCAATTATTTTTTTAACTGATTACTGAAACAAATAATTTAAAAAATATTGCATGGTCTAAGTACTTTTCCCTCTATTTTATAGAGCTCTACTGTTTTAATACTGTTAGCGCCATCTCTGAACAGCAAATAAAAGTTCAATTTTAATATTTTCAAGGCAAGAAACTTTTTAGCTTTCCTTATGAACAACAAATGTAATATCCATATATTTTGGAAAAGGAACAAAATGATGATTAAGATGAAGTTTAAAAAAAAGAAACAGATGTTCCATTCGCCCGCAGTCAGCCGTCTTGGTTTTTGAATCAAAAAACATTTGTTTTGTTTCTCATTTCCAAAATAATTTTCATCCATATCTACCCTATATATATAAAATCCTAATGAAACAAATTTGTGAAACGATTTTATGAAACGAATTTATTAAACGATTTTATGAAACGACTGATTAAACGACTGATTATGTTTCAGGGCTATTTTTAATAAAATATTAAACGCTTGATGGTGAAATTAATACCAATTGTCCATAAAAATCCGCGGATGTCAAAACTGGTGATAGAATTTTGAAATTGGAATTAGTTTTCGAGATATTAATTTTTTTCTAATTTTAATGACATTTCTGTAATGATGGCAACTAATTACTCAGTTTTTTTGTGACAAAAAAGGGAAAAAAATTGAAAAGGATCCCGATAGGGATTATTGATTTCTTTTGATTCGTCATTTTCAAATTGAAATTGAATTTATCCTTTATTTCAAACGATAACGAAGACAAGATTGTGATTAAATTATGTTTTTCAGGAAAATTTGAAAAAAAAAATCACATTTCTATCGTCAGGATTCAATCGTATGTCAGCATTTAATTTAATTTATAAACTGAAAATATTTTGAATAAATTCGTCCAAATGACGTCATTTATGTAAACGGAAAAGAAAGGAGCAAAAAAAAAATATTTATACAATTTGTTTAGCATAAAATGTCATTTATCCTATTTTATATATAATCAGAAGTAATTTGTATAGAAAAAACAATAATAATATACGTATAATTAAAATACGCATATAAACAAAAAAATCGTCGAATTTGTTTCCATGGCTGTTTATGTCATTTGGCACCAAATCTCACTTTCTGATGCCCGAATTGCGCCAAGCTTTTTAAAAAAGCGTCAAGACCCCTATAATAGAAAAGCACCAAAAGCTCATTGGGTTTAACAATATAATAAAATATAACACCTTGTAATAGTATATTACTTTTAAATGCTAAAGGTGTAAAATTAACAACTATAATATAAATTAAAATAACTTTTATTAGTTGTTTTACATGTTTCGACTCTTTCCGAGTCATTTTCAAAAAAAAAAATGAGAATATTCTAAAGCTTTAGAATATTCTCATTTTGTTTTTGAAAATGACTCGGAAAGAGTCGAAACATGTAAAACAACTAATAAAAGTTATTTTAATGTATATTATAGTTGTTAATTTTACACCTTTAGCATTTAAAAGTAATACGCTCATTAGGTTTGTTTTCATAACTTTTGGCAACAAATCTATGTATATTAACGAATCTATCTCTTTTCGAAGCTCGAACTACTCCAAACCTAAAAGCAAAGGATCCTATACTGGAAAAGTACCCGATTTTCTTATGGACAATATTCAAGTGACATAACAAGGTGTAAAATTATCGCGGATAGCAAATTTGTTTAAATATGTCATCAATTGATGCCGAATAAATGCAGGCATGCATGCACAAAATATTTAATTAATTTTGTATGATAAATAATTATTAGAAAATTCGTATATACATATTCATTAAAATAAATAATTTGCATATTTAAAATAACATGAAAATATGCATGATGGTGCACAAAAATAGAGAGAAAATTAAAACCTGTTACTGAAAATGTCTATCTCATCAAAAAGTCACCTGTAAAAAATGCAGCCAAGTCTCGTAACTCATTTACCGTAAAAAGTACTGAGATCGTATAAAGCCAAGTTTAACTATCTTATTAACTCTGAAATTTTCATTCACAAAATCACTCCTAGTCTCTACATCTTTAGTTAATTATTATTTTGTGACTTGGCAATTACTTAGCACGAGAATGTGATGTATATAGTTAGTCTTAATCAAATAATACTATAACATATTAAGGTGTAATAACTTCCCTTTGCGTATATAATTTGCTTTAGTTAAATTATCCATCCCATCCCATAACATAGTAAGGTGTAATAACTTCCCTGTGCTGCGTAATTGCCAAGTCACAAAATAATAATTAACTAAAGATGTAGAGACTAGGAGTGATTTTGTGAATGAAAATTTCAGAGTTAATAAGATAGTTAAACTTGGCTTTATACGATCTCAGTACTTTTTACGGTAAATGAGTTACGAGACTTGGCTGCATTTTTTACAGGTGACTTTTTGATGAGATTTCACTTCTTTTTGTAAGTAACCCTCCTTTTCTTGATTTTGGGTTCTTTTTGGAGATCATCCACTGATTTTCGCTAAGCCCACACTCTGTCCCTATTATTTACAGGTATCAAAAAATTGAAGCTTTAGTTTTGTTTGCAAAGTACTGTAGATAAAAAGAGATTTCAGGTTCCTAGGCAAGCACTAAGTTATGGGAGGGGGAGTGCCAAAAGTACTCTCAATTGCTTCCAGGATAAGCGCTATGCATCTGAGATATAACTCGCAGCCCTAGATACTTGATATTTAACATAAAAGAACTTTTTAGTATAAAAGGAAAGCCAAAATTAAAATTTCCGGAAATTTCCAATAAATCAAACTATATTCCTTTTTTCTATGGTTTTTTTTTCGTTTTTTTTAGACCTTTTTTTTTATTATTTACGGATTTTTTAATTTTTCCTTACTTTGTGTACAAAACCCTGCCTTTCTGCCAAATGTCAATCTTCTAGGACTACAAAATCGAATTATTTTCAAATTTTCGACTTTTTATGAATTTATTGATTTTTCGATTTTAATTCTATGTTACCTGATTGTCATGCCAATATAGTAATTCTTTGATCAGTCTTCTTAGGATCATTTAGGTTCAATTTAGAGATAAATCAAGTGAATCTTAGAGTCACCATGATTTTATTTAGAAAGGACTATCAAGCCATAACCAGCCAGTAATGTCGGGAGGGTAGGGGGAGCTGTGAAAATTTTTGTGGGGCTAACATCATTTAACAATCCATATTTCATATGTGAAGTAAATAGAGTACAACATGTGAAAGAAAACAAACCTGTCTATAAAGAAATCGCCTATATCGTAGCCAGTCTATAGCGGAACTTTTCTATAACGAAATTCGTAAACGAAAGAAAAGAAAACCATAATCCGGGGGAAATAACATAAAACAATTAGGGGCGTTGTACTAGCTAATAGGACAATTATCTTATAACTAATGTTTCTAGCAGTACAAAATCAAATTGTTTTCGAATTTTCGATTTCTTAAACATATTTCGATTTTTCGATTTTATTTTCGAATTTTTTAATTGTTCCTTTTATTGAATAGTAAATACTACCTTTACACCAAGTTTTAAGTTTCTAAGACTACAAGATAAAAATATTTTCAATTTTTGATTTTTTCGCATTTTTTTTTTATAATTTTCTGGATTTTATAATTTTTTCTTATTTTGTATCCTTTATTACAAATTTTAAGTTTCTAGAGCTACAAAATAGAATTATTTCAAAATTTCCGATCTTTTTCGATTTTTTTTAATTTTATTTTCGAATTTTATTGCGTTTTTATTTTAACTTATTCTAAATCCTAAACACTATCTTTACCGCGAATTTTAAGTTTCAAGGCCAAAAGATCAAATTATTTAAATTTTTTTCTAATTTTTTCGAATTTTTCGAATTTTTGATTTTTTTTCGAGTTTTCTGGATTTTTTAATTTTTCCTTATTTTGCATCCTAAATACTACCTTTATTCCGAATTCCAAGTTTCTAGCGCAACAAAATTGGATTATTTGAAATTTTTCGATTTTTTTCGATTTTTCGATTTTATTTTCAATTTTTTTTTGTGTGTTTTTGATGTTTTCTTTTTCTGAATTCTAAACACTACCTTCACACCAAATTTTAATTTTTAAGACTACAAGATCGTGTTATTTTCAAATTTCAATTTTGTTCGATTTTTTTGAATTTTCGAATGTTTTTTTTTTTTTAATTTTCCGGATTTTATATTTTTTCCTTTCTTTGTATCCGAAATGCTAGCTTTATTCCAAATTTTCAGTTTCTGTGGCTGTGGGATATACCCAATCTTTTTGATGACGCGAGAGTGAGTGAGTGTGTGTGTGACAAAAAATCGAAACTTTGAGTTCATATATCGTCTGCACTAATTTATGGGTATTTTTGAATTATCCATATTTTTTAATTTTTCCTTATTTAGTATCTTAAATATTACCTTTATTCCAAATTTCAAGTTTCTAGCGCTATGAAATCGAATTATTTTCAAAATTTCCTTATTTTTCGATTTTTCCGATTTTTTCGATTTTTTTGTTTTATTTTCGAATTTTATTTGGTTTTTTATTTTAACTTATTCTGAATCCTAAACACTATCTTTACTGCGAATTTTAAGTTTCTAAGGCTAAAAGATCAAATTATTTTAATTTTTTAAATTTTTTTCGAATTTTTCGAATTTTTCAATTTTTTTTTCGAATTTTCCGGAATTTTTAATTTTTCCTTATTTTGCATCCTAAATACTACCTTTATTCCGAATTCCAAGTTTCTAGCGCAACAAAATCGGATTATTTGAAATTTTTCGATTTTTTTCGATTTTCGATTTTTTCAATTTTGCTTTCGATTTTTTTTTTGGTGTTTTTGATGTTTTCTTTTTCTGGATGATAAACACTACCTTCACACCGAATCTTAAGTTCCTAAGACTACAAGATTGTATTATTTTCAATTTTCAATTTTGAAGGAATTTGTTGAATTTTCGAATGTTTTTTTTTTTTCGAATTTTCCGGATTTTATAATTTTTCCTTTCTTTGTATCCTAGACACTACCTTTTTTCCAAATGTCAAGTTTCTAGGGCTACGGGATCCACCTAATCTTTTTGATGACGCGTGAACGAGTGAGTGAGTGACAAAAAATCGAATGTTTGAGTTCATATATCGTCTGAACTAGAAAAAATAGAAAGTTTTAATTTTGAATTTTGGTCGGTCCTATGTGCCAAATACTCTATAAAAACGAAGTTTCAAATTTTTGGGATACTCCAGCGCGGAGATATGAGGGGGTCAAAAGTGCCCTGAGTTGCTTCCAGAAAAGTATGCTTACGGCTGTCCTCTCTCGACTTGGCGGAGGCACTGCCGTGCCTCCAGATCTAAAACAAACTATCCCCATCCTGTGGGATTTGTTTTTCAATGTTTTACTTTATTTAATGCAAAACATAGATTGCATCCGACAACTCATAAAAAAGTCCTCCGGCCTGTACCGGCAGGAAAAGGTAGCTTTCCTATATCTTCGTTTTAAAATTTTAGCTAATGTTACTCGAAAACAGCAACTTAAAATGCAAAGAAACCGTTTACAAAAGATTCGTTTACACTGAATTTGAATAAGAAATTCGCCAAATTATTGAGCTATAGCCAAGTTGGCTTCATTTATGAAGACTTATTTTTGTCGCCAAATTTGGCGAGATTTCGCCAATTGTCGCCAAGTTTGGCGAGAATTTGGCGCTAATGGATATGAATATATAGTTTTATGCGTATGATTTGGAAAATGATTACAACATTGAAAGAAAATAATTTGCGAGAAATCGCGTTCACTAAAACTTATAAATTTATATTAAAATCATTAAAATTACAGACATTACAATACACTTTCATAAAACATTAAAAACATATTAAAATTGGACGTTTCGGATTTACATGGAAAATCCCTCTTCAACAACAACATTTCACTTAGCGTAAATCATAGTTCAAAAATATCAACAAATAGAAAATGCAACGTATCAAAATTTCGAAGTCAAAGTTACAGTTATAATAACACGGAGTATTCATTCGGGATTGCACCTGCTTGACCATTATTGACCATAAATTTATCGTTGGTTTTTTGTAATGTGCTGTTTTGTTTCAAAATGTCAGTCACCCTAGAATTTCAAACTGCTCTATCTCAGCCAATTTTTAAGATAGAGGTAAAACAAAAAATGCTCTGGAATCCTTGTATCAAGCACCTAATTAAAAAATAAACTTGATTTTTTAACTTTTTCGTATATTTATTTTAGTTTTAAAATTTTTCCGTGGCCGCCATCTTGAAACAAGATGGCGGACCAAGCTGGCCAACGAACTCGGTCGAGGCATTGGTGAGCTTAATACACACAATTAGTTTCATCCAAATTAATTTATAAATACGAGCGTTATCGTATCAAATTATTTTCATTTTTTCAATTTTTTTCGAATTTTTTTATTTTTTTTTTCGAATTTTCTGGATTTTTTTAATTTTCCTTTTTCTGTATCCTAAATATTACCTTTGTTCCTAATTTGGATTTTCTAGCGCAACAAAATCGGATTGTCTTCAAATTTTCGGTTTTTTTTCAATTTCTTCGATTTTTTCAATTTTGCTTTCGATTTTTTTGGTGTTTTTGATGTTTTCTTTTTCTGGATGTTAAACGCTACCTTCACACCAAATCTTAAGTTTCCAAGACTACAAGATCGTATTATTTTCAATTTTCAATTTTGATGGAATTTGTTGAATTTTCGAATGTTTTTTTTTTCGAATTTTCTGGATTTTATAATTTTTCCTTTCTTTGTATCCTAAACACTACCTTTTTTCCAAATGTCAAGTTTCTGGGGCTACGGGATCTACCCAATCTTTTTGATGACGCGTGAACGAGTGAGTAAGAAGTGACAAAAAATCGAATGTTTGAGTTCATATATCGCCTGAACTAGAAAAGACAGAAAGTTGTAATTTTAAATTTTGGTCCTGTGGGCCAAATACTCTCTATAATTGAAGTTTAAAATTTTTGGGATACTCCAGCGCGGAGATATGGGGGGGTCAAAAGTGCCCTGAGTTGCTTCCAGAAAAGTATGCTTACGGCTGTCCTCTCTCGACTTGGCGGAGGCACTGCCGTGCCTCCAGATAACAGTACTTTTCAATACCGTGGTTCTTAATGTTATTCACAAGCAGATGGAATTTTTCTCATCCTTAAACGCAAAGGAAGAATAGAATACCGATCGTTGTTATAAAAGTCCGAGAGGTAGCCACAATTTAAACCTAACCATTTTATACAAGCTGGTTTTCAAGTTGTAATTGATTCTACTTATCAATCCCGAAAACAGTCGTCAGTTGTCGCAACAGCTGTGTATGAGGCCATGGTAATCAAAAAATGCCCCATTAAAACGTTAAAAGCATAACAACCCAATTACAGATTTACCAATATTTTTAAAACAAAGCACGCTGTCATGTTTTTAGAGGCTTCGAAGTCTGAGCGGGGGTTGGCGAGCGTAGCTCGCAGGGGGTAGGCCCCCTAGTTTACTTATAAAAACACGTTATTTAATTTAATTGACTAATTTATTTATATTTAATAATAAAAGTTTCATTAAAAAAAAAAAAAAAAAAAAAACAAGATGACGGACTGTAGGCGAATGGTACATCAAAACCAAAAATAATTTCAGTTGAAAATAAATACCAGTTATTAAAATTAATTAAGAACCTATGCTAGTCACGTGAAGAAACGCTCAAGCTAATGTTAAGTCTATGGGAAGGTTCTTGCGCGATTTCTCGCCCGCATTTTAATATTTTTAATTGATTTTTTTTTTTTTTTTTTTTTTTTTTTTTTGGCATAGGATAGCTGAGGTCGATCTCTAACGTTGTTAGTTTTTACTTTTTTGATTTTGGTTACAGTTTTTTTTTTTTTTTATAAGCGGACATTTTCAATTTTGGAACCGGTTTAAACCGGTTCTGAAAGTGAAAGTACACTTATATAAAAAAAATTGGAACCAAAATCGAAAAAGTAAAAAATATAACAACGTTAGAGATCGACCTCAGCTATTCTATGCAAAAACAATCATTTAAAAATATTAAAATGCGAGCGAAATATTTGAAAAGAACGTTCCCATTGGATTAACATTAATTTGCAAGTGTTTTCAAAAAAAAAAAAAATAAATAAATAAAAATAAAATAAATAAAAACTTTCTAGCTTTCTTTGAAAAATTAATTTTCTGTTGAACCTCGTTTTTATATTTCATTCGGAAACGAAGAAATGAAATGTAAATAGCAAGAAAACATAAACGAAACAAGTAATATAAAAAAAAAATTAAAGTCAATTCCTACTTTTTAATTATAAATATATAAAATAAACCCGTGCAGCATTCATGTCCCACGTTATCTTTATTGAACATTATTTTATAATCATCGTTGCGGTATTTTATTTCTGTGGCATCACTCATTTGAGATAAATATTTCATTTCATTCATGAAAACAATAGGAGGATTTTTTTTCTCCCATTTAAAACTAAAATTAATTAATTAAATTTAATTAATGAATTAATATTTGAAAAAACTGTATTAACGTCAATTGTCATCCACTAAAAGTTAAAAAAAAAATTATTTGAACTTGAGTGAATGAATAGAAAATATTTTATTAACGATTGGAAATTTGAACAAGATATATATATAGAGAGAGTGTAAGCTAATAGTAGAAATTTAAAAATTAAGGGAAAATGTGGTATTTTTTAATAACTGTACTTTTATCCATATAAAAAGGCTTACACTTTTTTCCTCAAATAAAATCTATTAGGCACCTTTTATATTATTACATTCAAAATACTTGAACGGCAAAACTTACGGCTTCAACTTGTGTGTCGAGATATACAAGATTCGAGTTTTCTAAAGAAAACCACAAACAAAACTTTTGCGATTGCTTACTCTAAAACTACTGATTTTACTCTAAAACAACTGATTGGACCTTTAGTCAACTTTTGTGCAACATTTTTATCATACAGATTTTGTTTTATTGAACTTATGTGCAAAAAGTTTTCATTTTTTAAATTCATATTTAAAATTTATCTTTGGATATTATGACATATATTGAGTAAAAAATAAATCTTGTTCTTTTAAAAGGTTGCCAGGAACAATTTTAAATGAAAGTAAGATTTTAAAAAATCAGACATGTCAGTTACCAATATTTACAACCAACCTTTTATATAAATAAGTAAATAAAAAAACAACGGCGCGGCGTCATTATAGGTTAGCTAAAGTGAAAAAATGCCACGTACTCCGAGCAGCACCGCAGCAACTCTATTTTGCGCATGGTGCGAAATCCCTTGTTGGTTTTTCTGCTAATCGTCAGTGCATCAGTATTGATAAATGTCGGCGTCGATGAAGCCTGTCAGCGCCTATCTTAATTGATAACACCTGGTGCGGGGACACCGCCCGCTCCACCCTTGCTGCGGCTCTGATCCCGAGTTTCAAGGGGGTTCTCCGATCCTTGGAGGTGAAAAAATAGATATGAATCTTCCTAAACTTAAGTAACCAGAAAATATAATGAAATTCACTGAAAAAAAAAATATTTAATAAAAATCAGACAAAATCTATGTATATATCAATCTGCACTGATATATTTGTATAGCAGAGCCGTAGCGACCCGTCTCTAATATACCACAGATGGGTGACAAAATAATACGAACACCCATGAAAAAGAGTGAAAGGGCAATATCTAGAAAAATATATGAAGAATTATCTTGAAACTTCAGGCATGTAAACAACACTGTTGGTGTCATGTATTTCCGTGAACATTTTTTCCAAAAACCCCATTGGGGACCGTCAACAAATTGAAGAAAAACGAATATCTTTTGAATGACCCTGTAAAAAGTAATGTCCCTTAAGCTTTGAAACTTTAGCACATGATTAAGAGGCTTATTGTGATAAACTGTGTTTATTTTCATGAGTACAACATATATACACGTAGAGAAATTAAGGTTTTTATAAAAACAATCCCGAATTTCACCAAGTGTTTTGCTTATAATTTGCAGCGTTCTTAATATAAAAGAATGTTTTTTTTTCAGAAAATATGACTAACAACATTGTACGTAACAATAATCCACAATCAGAAATAAAAAATAATAAATATTGGATGAAAAACGAGAAGGTTTATTAAATAATGTTTCACTGCGCATGCGCGAATGTTATCAAAATATCATGTACATAATATTTTACCCAAACATATAGAGCAACTTTTACGAAAGTCTCAAAAACAATACTTTAAAATTCTGAAAGTGATCGTCTGTAGAATAAGTTCGAAATCCGTTGTTACCAAAATGAAGCAAAAATATGAGGGGTTAGATCCGAAGTATGACAAGTACGGAAGTATTTCTTAAGAAATACTTGTCTACTTGTCATCATTTGGATACAGCCCCTGATCTTTTGCGTCTTTTTGGGAACAACGAATTTCGAGCTTATTCTATAGATGACCACTTTCAGAATTTTCAAGCTATGTTTTTGAGACATTCAAAAAAGTTGCTCTATACACTTGGGTAAAATTTTATGCACATTACATTTTGATAACATTCGCGCAAGCTCAGTGAAATATTATTTCTTAAACCTGCTCTTTTTTCATCCAATATTTATTATTTTTTATTTCTGATTGCGGGGTATTGTGTACAATGTTGTTAGTCATATTTTCTGAAAAAAAAAAAAAAAAAAAAAAAAAAAAACCATTCTTTTATATTAAGAACTCTGCAAATTATAAGCAAAACAATTGGTGAAATTCGGGATTGTTTTTATAAAAACCTTAATTTCTCTACGTGTATATATGTTGTACTCATGAAAATAAACACAATTTATCACAATAAGCCTCTTAATCATGTGCTAAAGTTTCAAAGCTTAAGGGACATTACTTTTTACAGGGTTTTTCAAAAGATATTTGTTTTTCTTTAATTTTTTGACGGTCCCCAATGGGGTTTTTGGAAAAAATGTTTACGGAAATACATGACACCAACAGTGCTGTTTGCATGCCTGAAGTTTCAGGATCATTCTTCATATATTTTACTAGATATTGCTCTTTTCACCCTTTTTCATGGGTGTTCGTATTATTTTGTCACCCATCTGTATATATATATATATAAACATGCGTTTTAATAATATTTTAATTTATATTTTATTGAAATTCATCTTTTATGAAAGACTTGATCAGATTTCGAAAAAAGAAAGGGATTGGAAATTATTAATTATTTTTCTGTAACGCCGATACTTTCTACTAATACTTCCTTTCCTTCAACGAGAACAGATTGGGTACTTTCTTTCTACGGCCAACATTAATTTTAAAGGTGCTCCCTGGTGAAAAAAATTTTGGAGCCTTTAAAATCTATTTCAATAAATGAAAGGGCTTTTAATCTTTTTTGGAGGCTCCCTATAAGCGTGGGGGGAAAGGTGGGACCAAAGAGAAAAACTGTTTGTATCCCATTTTTTTTTATTTCAAATATTAAAAAAACTCGTTTAGTTTCTTTGGGGGTACCCCTATAAGTGGGGGGCTGTGTACATTGCATACCTCTCGCATACCTCCTTACGGTCGGACTGCTTTTTTTCTTAATCATTTACTCTTATCTCTGTATATTATTGATGCCAGGGCCGAAATTATGATTATTTTTAACCGGGCCAAGCATGAATTTTGGCGCCCCCCAACTCTCACCTATCCTTTCCAAAATAAATATATAAAGATAAGGTTTTAATCCATTCCCTTAATTTTTATTTTAAATTTGAAGTTAGGAAGAATTTTTTGGTTGATTTATTTAGAAATCGACCTACTGCAATCCCTTCGTTTATCTTTATACGGTGCCGTAGGCAGCGGGGACCCGTGCCGGAGGTTCGTTCGCAAAGAGGTTTGTTTAAAACACAATGCGCCCCCGGTCGATCGAAGGTGGTATTAAGAAATTTTCCACGCAGCACGCCTTGTATACGGTGTGAAATCAGTGGGGATGTGGTCCAGATATTCGTTTTTTAAGAGATTTAGACACGGGAACGGGCGGGTCAGTTAGTATACGCTGTAAAGACGTTCGTAAATCAAGTATGTAGATCTTACAGTTTGTTTACAAGGAAACACAAAAACAAAATATGCAAAACTTGTCATCGCGATAAGGTCCGAAATATTGAACCAATTCAAATGATTTGGACAGATTATTGTACTTGCAAATATCTAGGATGAATGCGTTAATCAAATATTGCTCTGGCACCCTTAGGCGGCCACCTAATAGAAAAATTCAGCCCTGTTCAAAGCAAAGAGTATAAAATTAACGAATACATCTTTTCTTTTGGTTGTCCGATTCTATGACGTGTTTGCTTAAATTTCGTTATTTGCTTTTTTGTACCGAACGATGGACCAAATCTTTTGGCGCCTTCTTCTAACTAGGCGCATAGGCAAATATGCCCGCTCGCTCCGTCTTAGTTTCGGCCCTGGCTGATGCTAATAATGCAATTTATATTTGGTAGTTACTTTGTTTTAAAATGAAACTTATATGGAAAACTGTGGGAGAAATAACATTTTGGGGGTGAGCAAGAACACCTTCCTACAGCCTTGATAAGAAGGCCTTTATCTTTGTTGTAGACCGTTGTATCATTTAAACGGGATGTTTATAGTTTATCTGAATTTCGCGAAAATAAAATTTCGCTTCTACTGCATATGAATGAAATGTTCATCCAAATAATTATCTAAAATAACTTTTCAACCATAAGCATCAACAACGTTTTCCAATTTTATCGTTACGAATGCTCACTGTTTTTTTTTTCTTTCTTTTTTTAACCTTTTCCTTGAAATTCGATGTAACGTGGTGAAAAATTAACCCAAATATCAGTTCATCAAACTCATAACTCATACAGATATTTCTATTTAGAATATATTGCATATCCATTCCCAAAGGATATCCTCTGATGATAACGTTTTCTTAATACTTTTTCCGTTGATGTATTTCCACGAACCGCTTGCAGTTAGTTACTTTTCCCACGGTTGTAATGAACGACTGCCTTTATTTTGTGAGTTGATATCAATGTTCCACTTTAATTTTTATTAATATTATTTAAATAATAGATGTACACTGCAATAGTGACAAAGTCTATTTTTAGTGTAAGGGTGTTTGCTGGTCAGTGAGATCTAAAATTTCCCACGCTAATTTTAAACACCTATAGGCATGGAATGCATTCTTATTTTTTAAATATCGCATCAGAAAATTAATATGTTTATATTCTTTTTTCTTTGTGCTCTTCTTGAAGAATGTCTCATTTCTCCCACCCCCTCCCCTTAGTTTACAAAATAGTTCTTAAATATATGCTTAATTTAAATCTATGCTTAATTCGATCTGTAAGATTTTAACAACACAAATAAAATTAAATATATAGTTTAGCGCCAGTAGTATATAGCAGTATCTCGCGCTTTCTACTAAACATTTAAAAACAAGTGGGTAAGTGTGATCGAAGATCGCACAAAAGTTTTCGTTTAATATTCCTTTATCCTTACTTTAATAAATCCAAATAAATTTCATTTAGCAACAAAAAAAAAAGGTCATGTTTTTTATGAAATAAAAATTTACCGGTCTATTTTTTCGTTTTTTCGAATATCTAAACCAGCCCGATAACGGGCGAAGCCCGCTATTATACTCTGTCATAATAATATCTGTCATGTGGACTAAATGCGATATTTAAAAAAAAAAAATTCAAAATTAAACATGTTGTACACTTTCAAAATGTTAAAATATGCGAATATTCCTATAATCGGGTTTTTATCAGGATTCAATACGTTCCTCAAACTCATACATTTACTATTCTCTATTACTCATATTGATACTCGCTTTGATTATTCTCAAACATTTGAGAAATCCGTTAAACTTCCTGTAGGACGTCGGATTATTTTTCTTTTTAATTCTCTAATGACGTGATATTAATCTGCTTTCTGTACATACACATACTCATACTGCTTGTATTATTGAGAAATTTTTGAAAATTTCCGTTTTATTACCAATATGCGTTAATCATTTTTATTTCATATTAATATTTTTTTCAATGGGTGAAACTTTTTATTTCATTTTCATTTTTCACGTGGAAATCTTTCAATAGAAAATTAATTATTGTAGAAAATTTTTTATTGTGGATTTTTAATTGTTGGCGACTGCTATAACGAAAAATGTTTAAATTTAATAGGAAAAGGCTGTTACAATTTTGTTTTTTTATCTCTTACGATTTTTTTAAATTTTAATATTTTGAGCTTCATAGCAGGTATTCAGTTATATATACACAAAGTTTCAACTCTGTAAGTTATATAGGTTCTGAGAACGGCTCTGTGACAGGACAGACAGACAACGGAGCTGGAGTAGTAGGATTTCTTGAGACGAACGACACCCTAAAAATACGGGCAATAAAATTTCATTAGTCGAGATGATTTTCGATAAAAATTTAGAGAGCATGCCATTAATGCCAAGCTAATGTTTACGAAAAATAACTTGAATTTACTTGTCTAACTCGTCTAAGAGTATCGTCGAATTCTGTATTTTGGGTTGCTATGGTTTGGACAAAAACTTTTAATCTAAGTATGTATGCCCTGTACGTATGTTCAAACTCCATGTACTATACCAAGGTTCACAGTCGATTCATTTACATTTTTAACAAAGTCGAAAAACATTATTTCCCATAGATCAATAGCATTAAAATTATTCAGTTTTTTGTAATAATCTTAGTAAATGTGGAAGTCAAATGAATATTTTTTACATTATATTTTTTAAAGATAGTGTAAACTAAAAATCATTAAATCAATTCATTCAAAAAAATAATAATAATAAAGATATTTGTTCACCATTTTGGATAGCAGACGATATGCCATTATTATTATTATTATTATTATTATTATTATTATTATTTTACAAAAATGGAGTAATTTAGTAATTTAGTGGCCATCTTTAGAGAAACATCGTTAAAAGTTACCAAAAAAAAAAAAAAAAAAAAAAGAAAAAAATTCTCAGCAATTGTTTCAGACTTTGAAATTCTGAGAGCTTATAAGACATCCTCGTATCCATTCGGATAAATGCCGTTAATTTCATCGCACTGCGTCCCCTATTCAGTTGTGAAATACAGGTAAGATTTTTTTTTCTGTAATAGATTTTTCAAATATAAATTATGTTAGTCTATGCAACTAATTATTTTTTTCTTTTATTTTTAAATAAAATACTAACAAAAACGTAATATGCACCATATAAACAAAAGAAGTACCAAAGAAGAAATAAAAAAATCTGCACCTTCATTGTACAAGACACATCACATTTTTAAGGCAAAGTTTAGGAGTAAACAAGAGCAAAAAAATCACGCACAGGACATAAATTATGAAACACTTCCAACACTAAAAGAATATTATTAAAGAATTTCGATTTTTTCATACAATGAAATGAGATATCTAAATAAACAATTTAAAAACCTTTTTTTTTTTTTTTTTCTTTTAATGGGTATTTAACAGGACCCAAAATGGATACACAGTGGTAACCAAAATAGACATGGCCAATTTGGGCACATTCCTAAGAATCTTTCGACCCAAATTGGGTTTTATTTTTTTTTCTGGTGTAACTCAGTAAAAGTCCAATTTCCTCAATTGCTGCCCATATCCGGTAATGTGCGCGAATTCTTTCGTGCATCCCTGTATATAATCTATAGAATTTACACACACCACATAATACATTAAAAATCAGATGAGTTTAAAAATGCATACCACAGCGGAAAACGCACTTCCAGCAATTATTAATCATAGTCAGTCCTGTAACAGAATTCTTTTATGTGCCTCTGTAAATGAACGATAAAGGCTACGCACGTCATAATCTATAGAAAACATGTTGTATTGCATCTTCATAATTTCATTATGTTTGATAGCATCAGGGAAAAAACACCGGACACTATTTTTCTCCATAGATCATAATGTAATGGAATACTTTTGTGTGTCCCTGTAAACGAAATATAAAGACATTTTATTCTTACTCCTAGAGAAAGTATATTGAAATCCACCGAAGTGATGCATGTCAATGTCATTATGTTTTAAATATCGTAACATCCATAAAATGCACAGCAGACAATTTTCCCCGTGGGCCGTAATGTAACGGAATTCTTTTGCGTGTCCCTGTAAACAGACTGTAAATGCCACACACTTCACATAACCTCACTGACATATAAAAATTACATGGCAATCTGAGAATTATTTATGAGAGTTAGAACACGGTCAGACGGCAGACAGACAAACGGAATTCATAAACAGTTTTCGACTACGTTGGAAAGCGTTAAAAAAGTTGATCTTGTATACACCTGTTGTTCCTTGCTTTTTTGTAACAGTTTTTTTTGCCGCGCAGCGCGGCAGCGTATTACTGCTTGCACGGCAGCGTATTACTGCTTATTTTACTGTTTACTACTGTTAATTTTACGGTATAATACTGGCAGCTGGGTGCCAGTTTTATACTGTAAAATCAACAATTATTTTTTGCAGTGCATTTAGTATATTTTTCTCCGGGAACATCTATCCAAAAAACTGTCGGTAGATTATAGGATTGCTATAATTAAACAATTTTAGTACACAAATTCGGTTTTTAAATTCAGTAATACGGAAATAATAGGACTCCATCTTAAATATGACCTATCACCATTGCAAACTAGAATCATTACCCATCATGGGATATCATTGAATTATTTACGTTATGATAGGATTTAATAGAATGAAGAAAACTTTTATTAATATCTTTTGAAGTTTTGATTTGATTTTCATAAAATTTGAAATGACCCGACAAAATTCTGCAACGATTCTATATATTAAATTTCAAACCATTCGGTCGGGTAGTTTTTGCGCTGTTATATGCGAACAGACGGACGGACCAGATGACGACTATAGATTCTACGAATTTATTTAATTACGAACGCACCTAAAAACTAGTATGTTGTGGTCATCCCAAAGGTGTCTTCTATATCATTATAATACATTAATTTAAATAGCATATTCACACAGCAACAATTATGGATATGAAGTATAATATGCCTTGCTTTAAATTTAGCATAGAATTACAATTATCAGTGAATAATAATAGAAACAAGTTGTAAATTGTGCGTTAAACGTGATATATGAGGTGCGTTCGTTTTATAACTAATTTCACAATGTAAAAAAAAAAAGCATCCTCATTATTTTAGTGAAATGAATTATGTCGTCTGCTAGGAGCGAAATGAACATGTTTTTTTTTTAGGGTTTCGTTCATTACGAAACCCTATTACTCACGCTCCGTTGTCTGTCTGTCACAGAGCTATTCTCAGAAACTATGTAACTTACAGAGTTGAAACTTTGAATATATAGCTGAATACCAGCTATAAAGAGCTCAAAATATTAAATTTTGAAAAATTCGTATTATTTTAATAAACAGAGATAAAAAACCAAAATTCTAACAGCCTTTTCATATTAAATTTAAACATTTTTCGTTATAGCAGATGCCAAAAATTTAAAATCCCTGATGAAATTCTTTCTACAATAATCAATTTTCTATCAGACGATTTCCACGTGAAAAATGAAAATGAAATAAAAAGTTGCACCAATTGAAAAAAAAAATATTAATATGAAATTAAAAAGATTGACGTCATAGTGGTAATAAAACGGAAAATTTCAAAGATTTCTCAATAATACAAGGAGTAGGAGTATGTGTATGTACACAAAGCAGATTAATATCACGTCATTAGAGAATTAAAAAGAAAATCTGACGTCCTATTGGAAGTTTAACGGATTTTTCAAATGTTTGAGAATAATACAAAGTGCGTATCAATATGAGTAATAGAGAATAGTATATATATGAGTTTGAGAAACATATTGAATCGTGATAAAAATCCGATTATGGAAATATTCGCATATTTTAACATTTTGAAGGTGTACAACATGTTTAATTTTGAATTTTTTTTTTTTTTTTTAATATCGCATTTAGTCCGCATGACAGATATTATTATGACAGAATATAATAGCGGGCTTAGCCCGCTGGTTTAGATATTCGAAGAAAAGAAAAAAATAGACCAGTAATTTTTTACTTTATAAAAAAACATGACTTTTTTGTTGTTGTTGTTGTTGTTGCTAAATGAAATTTATTTGGATTTATTAAAGAAAGGATAAAGTGTTTTGAAAGGAGTATTAAACGAAACCCTTTGAGCGATCTTCGATCACACCTACCCACTTGTTTTATTATTATTACGTATGCCACATGTTTATAAATGCGAATTTTGTTTCACCATGGAGATCTTGCTTTGCGAATGATTATAGACTCAATGGTTTAATATTTTTTATGACTTATAATGAACGAATTTACTGTGCTTATTTGCTCTAATGGATTGAGATATTCGGTTAACCTAATTTCCACTGAAGGTATCGCAGAATATACATTGTTGAATGTAACTAATCTCTCAAGCAAACAATTTTTTTGAACGATCTTTCTAAAACGGTAACTTTTATGCAATTTTATTCGAAAAAATAATTTTAAATAAAAATGGCCGCTTAGCTTATGAAAAAAGATGTGGTTAGCCCGTATTTGTTTATTTGTTTTCCTCAGTCACATGACATCCGCTTTTATTATATAGATTACATATGATAGGATTTAATAGAATGAATAAAACTTTCATTAATATCTTTTTAAGTTTTGATTCTATTTTCATAAAATTTGAAATGACTCGACAAAATTCTGCAACGATTATATATACATTAAATTAAAAACCATCCGGTAGGTTGTTTTTAGCGCTGTTATATGCGGACAAACGGACGGACGGATGGACCAGACGACAACTATTAGATGCTACGTATTTACATAATTACGAACGCACCTAAAAATCAGGCTCGCTAAATTGCATCAATTGATTGTGATCAAGATTAGGAATATTTCCCCAAGATTAGGATACAAGCCCCTTCCACCCACCCGTTGATTGATCAAAGACAAAATTGAATTAGCATCTATTTATGTCAAGATCTAACATAGAATAAGAAGTTTGATGAAACTCCGTTTATTAGTTTTTGTGATATAAGCAGAAATCGTCCAAAACACAGCATAGCAGAGTCCCCTCTTGGGTGATATACACCTAAACTTTATCAGAATCTATTTATGTCAATATCTAACATAATATGACGTTTGATGAAATTCCGTGCATTACTTATTGAGATATAGCTATTTTGGAAATCGTGAAAGATGCAGAATAGCAGTGCCACCGGTTAAGCGATATACACCAAAATCTAATTTGCTCCAATTTATGTTGTGGTCTAAATGAATCTGACGTTTTTAAAATTCGGTGCAGTAGTTCGTGAGTTACAGCGCCTACAAAATTTGCGTCACATACAGACAGGCAGACAGACATACACGCAGACTAACGGACAGACATTTTCTAAAAACAGTCATCGTGTTCAGGACTTTTTAAAACGTATAAATCCGTCGAAATCTTTTCACGAATCCAATGCTTCCTTTTTGTAAAGATAGAAGAAAGTAAAAACGCAAATTTCTTTCTCACCCCTTTAGTTTCAAGAAGAAATAAATTACTTAACTTCTATTCGAAGCTTTTATTCATGCTAAACTATACATAATTATACTTTACACCAAACGTCTCTTTCTTTCGAAATAACAAAAAATAAGCCTTCAGGTTTTCTAAATTCTTAAGGATAAGGCACAAACTTTCATGCACGGTTTAACTTTACATTTCGCATGAAATTTTATTTACTCCTTTGAAATATATAGAAATAAAAAAGATAATCTGCTCAAATGGCGAACTTATTCCGTAAAAGGAAAAGTATGTCCACCATAGTATTTGCTCGCGTATTTTTCACACTTTTTCAGTAAAAAAAGTAGAGTATGCGATTTTCTTTCTCTTTTTTTAAGTATTCATTCATTTTTGTACGCAGAAAACTTGAAGTAACAAAAGAAATGACTATATTTTTAAACAAGAACGAAAAATCATGCGTCAAGCATAGATTATGTAACACTTTCCAACGCTTCCAAAATAATTTTACGAATCATAATCTTTAATAAGCTAAAAGATAACATCTAAGTAATCCGAATACTTTTATTCAGCCCTGTATAGGATCTATAGATTTGTATATATACTACATAGGATGCTAAATTTTAGTTCAGTTAGGAAACACGTAGCACAGTTTAAAATTCTCCGTCTGGAGTTAAATAATACGGAAATGTGTTCCCGAACTTTTGTGCTTCCCTGTATAGGATCTACAGAATTTATACACACCACGTAATATACAAAAAGCGATTTAAAATTAAAATCGCATTCAGTAACTTAAAACGCACTTGCAGGAATTATTGTTAACATACAGTAGAGAATTCTTTTGTGTGTCCCTGTAAATGAACGATGACTGCTATACACACAATATTCTGTAGTAAGTCTCTTGTAATGAACCTTATATAAATTTCAATGCGTTTAAAATAGTGAAACATTATTTAAATAAACCGCAGACGATTTTTCTCCATAGACGTAATGTAACGGAATTCTTTTGACTGTCCCTGTAAAGTAAGTATAAGTGCTATGCACACCCTATTCCATATTAAGCTTCTTCTAATGCACCTTAGTGATATATATATAAATTTCAATGAGTTTAAAATAGTGAAACATTATTTAAGTAAACCGCAAATGATTTTTCCCCATAGACCGCAATGTAACGGAATTCTTTTGAGTGTCCCTGTAAAAAAACTATAAGTGATACACACTTCCGTTGAAATAGGGAACATGCTATAGATAACGATTATAACATATAAAAATTGCAGGGCAATCCGAGCCTATTTACGGGAGTTAGAGCACGGACAGACGGCCAGACAAACCGAAGTCATAAACACTTTTCAACTAGGTTGGAAAGTGTTAAAAATAATAATACTGTAATTAATAAACAATTTTAAGTCAGTAAATAATATTAATTATTACCAGTTTCAACAACAGGGAGATAGATAAATAAATAAAGTTTTTTTTTTTTTTTTTTTTTTTTAAAATACAGCAAAGGTAAAGTGAAAAAAAAAAAACCAATATTTAAAGAATCTATTTAGGATTTTTATTTTTTTCCTCAACGTATATCATCATAATTTATTTACTATTTATGTTTATTTATTTATTATTATATTTTATTTATTATTAGTATATTTATTAATCATAATTTAATTAATATTTGTGCTTATAGCGCCCTTGCTGAGAAATAAAATAAGTTTTTTTTTTTTTTTTTTTTTCAATTGTTATATGAGGACTGAAAATATTTCAACAGAACAGCAGTTGGCCTTGTCTTAATAGTATTATATTGAAATATAGGTAGATTTTTAAGAGAAAGAAGTTTTATTTATCTTTAATGATATTAACGTAGAAAAATTTATTTAGACCAAGCATACATTTTATGGGAAATTTATAGCGCTGCAATATACCTTTAAAATGCTCAAATATATTTTTCTTTCTTTTATACTTTTTAAATTGCATTTTACTGTATTTTTTTCTTAATCGAACTTTTTTTTCAAGTGAAATGACAAAAAAAAGTATATATTTATGTAAAATGTTTTAAAGTATTAAAAATTAGATAATCTTTTTTAAATACGCTTGATTCATCCATACATACATAATCTAAAATTATCCCTTTTTCGAAAGATTGATAAAATATTTCACATAGAAAATACCCACGATATCTGATTTAGATTCTCTTCGAAAACTAAAAACTAGAAAATAATACAAATTAAAATATAAATAAATAAAACTATGACTTTTATTCAACAAAAACGCACTAAAAATTAGGGATTTATATTTTCAGTTAATAAGAAAATGCAAAATTTTCTATATCACTAATAACTTCAATATATTCATTCTTTATCATACATAAGGAATACATTTTTATTACATACTTATCACAAAACAAATAATTTTAGAGTTTTCCTTTCACAAAAAGATTAAAACAAGTGGGTAAGTGTGATCGAAGATCGCTCAAAGGGTTTCGTTTAATATTCCTTTCAAAACACTTTATCCTTTCTTTAATAAATCCAAATATATTTCATTCAGCAACAACAACAACAACAAAAGTCATGTTTTTTATAATGTAAAAATTTACCGATCTATTTTTTCGTTTTTTCGAATATCTAAACCAACCCGCGATTATATTCTGTCATAATAATATCTGTCATGCGGAGTAAATGCGATATTTAAAAAAATAATTTCAAAATTAAACATGTTGTACACCTTCAAAAGTTTAAAATATGCAAATATTTCCATAATCGGATTTTTATCATGATTCAATATGTTTCTCAAACTCATATAGGGTAAATGTACCAATAGTCGGCCACATTGAGATAAAATGCCTTACGCATAGCTTATTTTTGGATTTAAATGAAATATTACAATTTGGTTATATGCAGCCATCTTTCTTAAGTCACAAACCATCACCAAAGAATTGTGGGTACATTTATTGAATTTGTAATCAGCCATTTTTTTTTTTCAAGATAGAGGTCAAATCACCATTTTCCCTATTTTTTTGTCAACTGGTGGCAATTTTTTTAAAAGGCAAGTGTTAATTTATTTTTTATTTTTTTTTTCTAAAATTATAAGGCTAGAGTATTAACAGGGTAAATAAACTAATGTTTTTGAGTATAAAAAGTAAATAAATTTGTTGCTTTTAATTAATTTTAATGTGGCCAACCATTGGGTATTAATTTTGCTTACATGGTCCAATAGTCGGCCACCAGGAGCTGAATACCGAATACATAACTTATTATACTTTTTTGAGTTTATTTTTAATTGTTTGGTAGATATAACTTTATCTCTACATCTATAATAATATTATATATATAAAAAAAAAATCTTTTTTTACGTGCTTGTTTGTTTGTAGGGGAAACTACTGGAACTACCGAAAGAATTTCAAAAGTAAAAGTGTGGCAGTCTCTGCTCCGACGTAGACTACATTTTACGTCAGAGCCACTTTTCGCAAGTAAATGGATGAACAAAAAACATTCCAAACTTGCCCTTTTTGTGATATTGAAGGAGCTAATAACTTGAAATTTGACATGTTTGTTGTTTTCTAAAAAATTCGAAATTTAAAAGTGTGAAATGAGTGGAAAAAGTTCTAAAATACAATTTATGTAGAATTGTTAGGAATATAAACTTGAAATTTAACATGTCTGTTACTTTTAAGACGTAAATTCTGGATCAAGGCACTTAAAAAAGGGGGGAGTTTTAGGAAATGAAAAAAACTGAACATTCTAAAAACATTCTAAATTACGATTTACATGGAATTACTAGGGATAGAAATTTAAAATTTGCCAATTCTGTCATTTTTAATATGTAAACGCTGGTACAAAATAGTTAAAAAAAAAAAAAAAAAAAAAAACGAAATTTCAAAGGGTATAGGACCAAACAAACATTCTAAAGTTTCAAAATCTGTGATAGTTTTGGTGCTGAAAACTTAAAATTTGGCATGGTGGTTAATTTTAAGACATAAGCGACCGGCTAAGAAATGTTTCTAAAAATTTGGAAATTTAGAATGCTGAAATGAGAGGAAAATGTTCTGAATTAGGTTTTTTTTTTATAAATTTTAGAATAGAAACTTGAAATTAGACATGGATAACCTTTTCCATACGTAAGTGGTCTGATCGTACACGAACAGTTTCTAAAAAATTCGAAATTTAAAAGGAACTAAACATTTTCTAAAATTGCAATTTCTGTGATACTGTTGGGTTTAAAACTTTAAATTTTGCATGGGGGTTTCTTTTAAGATGAAACTCTCGCAAAGAATGGTTTCTTTAAAATTCGAAATTTAAAAAATTGATATTATCAGTAATTGTTGTTTATCATTCTAAATTATGATTTATTTAGAATTAATAGGGATAGAAAACTGATATTCGATATCGGGGTTACTTTTAAGTCGCAAATGCTCGTACACAGTAGCTTTTTCTTAAACTAGATTAGATGCGGCAGTTGGTACCCCCATTATTTGCTTTTCAATTCTGTTGAAAAGTGTTAAAACAACTAGATCGGAATGCGGCAGTTGGGACCGCCCCTCCCTACGCTTTTCCACTGCAGGATTCAAAATGAACTCGTGTACTAATAAACTACATACTAAATATATTTCATGTTCAAAATGCATAAAAGTGTTAAAACAACTAGATCGGAATGCCGTGATGCGGCTGTTGGGACCGCCCCTTCTCTGATGCACGAATGTATGCATATTTGCTTTTCAACTATGCTGAAAAGTGTTAAAAGCAACTCGATTAGATGCGGCAGTTGGTACCCCCATTATTTGCTTTTCAATTCTGTTGAAAAGTGTTAAAACAACTAGATTGGAATGCGGCAGTTGGGACCGCCCCTTCTTTCACTTTTCCACTGCGGGATTCAAAATGCATAATTCGATTCAAAACCCACTTTAATCTAACTTCAATTTGAGCGCAACCAGAAGGGATACCAGCGTTTATTTATTTATTTATTTATTTTTTATATATATATATTTTTTTTTTTTTTGCAATCGACTGTAGCATACAAAATTTAGTCAAAATCGCTTAAACCGTTTTAAATGCAATTTGTTTGACCCATAGTGACCCCCAAATGACCCACTAATCGAATTTTCTCGAACATGTGACCCAGCCAAATGGTCTTCTTGTATCCCAAAAAGGTAGGACACAAAACTTGGTCAAAATCGTTAAAGACATTTATTAGATAAGATAAAATTACCTTGTACCTTAACATGTGACTCTTAACGTGTGACCTAGCCCAATAGTCTTTTCGTACACCAAATCGGTAGGATACAAAATTTAGTCAAAATCGTTTTAGTCGTTTTTAGATAAAATTCGTTTGACCCGTAGTGACCCTAAAATGACCCACTAATCGAATTTTCTCAAACATGTGACCCAGCCCAATGGTCTTTTCGTACCCCAAAACGGTAGGATACAAAATTTAGTCAAAATCGTTCGAGCCGTTTTTTAGATAAAATTTATTTGACCCATAGTGACCCCCATATGACCCACTAATGAAATTTTCTCGAACATGCGACCCAGTCCTATGGTCTTATTGTATCTCAAAAATGTAGGATACAAAACTTAGTCAAAATCGTTAAAGCCATTTAGCAGATAAAATAAAATAATCTTTACCCGCAGTGACCCTAAATGACCCACTAACTTAATTTTCTTGAACATGTGAGATAGCTCAATCATCTTCTTATAACCGAAAATGGTAGAATGCAAAATTTAGTCAAATTTGTTAGAGTCGTTTTTCAGGTAAAACAAAATTCTGAAGTGGCCGACTATTGGTGCAGTGATGGCCGAACAATAGAGTAAAAGTGGCCGACTATTGGAGAACTTGCCCTTTTTGAACTTAACTTTGTCTAAAAAAAAAGCTATTACCGTATTTTTTAAAATAATTGCTGAAACACACACACACACATAATAAGAAACGTATGTTTTAACATATATAACTGTTGAAAATGTTGAGTTGTTTTTTAAAAACTCTACGTTAAGATTTATATACAAAAAAACAGTTAAGTGGCCGACTATTGGTACATTTACCCTATTTACTATTCTCTATTACTCATATTGATACTAGGCTTGTATTACTCTCAAACATTTGAAAAGTTCGTTAACCTTCATATATGACGTCAGATTTTCTTTTTAATTCTCTAATGACGTGATATTAATTTGCTTTGTGTACATACACATACTCATACTCCTTGTATTATTGAGAAATCTTTGAAAATTTCCGGTTTATTACACCTATGACGTCAATAGTTTTTATTTCATATTAATATTTTTTTTTCAATTGGTGAAACTTTTTATTTCATTTTCATTTTTTACGTGGAAATCGTCTGGTAGAAAATTAATTATTGTAGAAAGAATTTCATGATGGATTTTTAATTTTTGGCATCTGCTATAAAAATGTTTAAATTTAATAGGAAAAGACTGTCAGAATTTTGGTTTTTCATCTCTATTTATTAAAATAATACGATTTTTTCCAATTTTAATATTTTGATCTTCATAGCTGGTATTCAGCTAGATATACACAAAGTTTCAACTCTGTAAGTTACATAGTTTCTGAGAATGGCTCTGTGACGGACAGACCAACGAAGCGGGAGTAATAGGGTTTCGTAAGATGAATGAAACTCTAAAAAGGGAATTTTATCAAGAAATGTACCTCTTAACAATTATGCAATAAAAATTTGTTGACCTGCCTTTTATTCTTTAATATATATGTATGATAAAGTCAAAATATATGAAAATTATTAATAATACAGAAAATTTTGCATTTTCTCAATAATTGAATAAAAAATATTTTTTTTTTCTTCTAATTAAAGTGCATTTTAGTTGAATGAAAAAAGTCAGAGTTTTATTTATTAATTTTTATTAATTTATATTATTTATATTTTATTTTCTTTTTTCAGTGTTTAAAATATTTCTTTATAAGTTTTACAGCCAGTTGACATTTTTTAGAGATTACACATTTTTTAGAAACACACCTGTGTGTATAATTTTTATATTCTAGCCTATCAGGAAATGAGTGAAAAATTGATTACGAAATTTCATCTTTACCTAACATGAACTTACAAAAGTAAAAATAGTTTAAAAAAAAAAACACTTTTATAAGCATTTAATGCTTATCTTAAAAATCTCCTCTAATTTCAGGACAGCAATGTATGTTGTTCCAAAAAATTGCTGTTATAATACAGTAATTTGACGCGGATCCCGATTATGGAAAATTCCCCGCTTTGATTTAAGCTTGGCAGAAAGTGCGAACTAGTGAATTTATTTAAAAATATATAATTTTCGCTCTACTTCATTTTTTAGATCTGACAACAAGTTTAAAAAAAAAAAAGCATTTTTTAAGCTATTTTTTCAGGATTTCTAAATTGTTTGTTTTCTCAACGTATAATCATAATTTAATTAATACTAAACGAAGCGTACTTTTAAAAATATATTACGCTTTTTTTTTTTTTTTTTTTTTTTTTTTTTTTTAGTATTTAATACATTTTATTGTTGTATTTTCACAGACATTTGTCCTATTTTTGCAAGCGTGGTTTGCTGCACACTGTTAAAAATTTGCAGCAAACTGTCCAGTCATTTGACCGTTTTTATAGAAAACGGTTACTTGACCGTAATTTAACTCTATTCTGACCATATTATTGCCCATACTATAGTCGGAATAAAGTTAAATTACAATTATGTAACCATTTTCTATAAAAACGGTCAAATGACTGGAAAGTTTGCTTCAAATTTTTAAACAGTGCATAACTAACTCCGCCGACATTAAAAGTAATTAATTTATTTATAATTAAGTTCTAAAAATATTAAAACACATATGTTTGCATAATTTTTCTAGCCTATCAGGAAGTGAGTGAAAAATCGATTTCTGGAAAACATATGGAAAGCAAGTAAGTGGTCAGTAATAAAAGTAACCGAATAATATTTCAGCGGAGAAAAAGTCATATCGGGTCGACATGAGTAAAAAGGTGATAAAGATCCATGAATGACATTTCGCAGAAATCTGTTACATTGACGACAGTAACAAACTGATCTTTGAAAACGGAACAAATATGGATTGACAAAAATATGTTTTTTTTTCTTTTAATGTATATCAGATATGTCAGCCTGTCACATACTGGAATATCTTGAAATAGATAAGTTTTTGGAGATAGATATATTGGAATTGGAGCAGTGTTCCCAGATTGGAGAAAACTTTTATTCAAAATAACTTACCCTTTTTTGAAAAAGAGTAATTTTAGCTTCATTTTATCGCAGAAATCTGTATAATTAAATAAAGTGAATATTACTTGTGGGGGAAAGTTGTAGATATTTTGAATAAAATACTTCCACAGTCTGACAACATCGGCCTGAAAATAGGTACAGTGCATTAAAAAAAAAAAAAAAAAAAAAAAAAAAAAAAACACCCTTACTAATATTGCCGCAAATCATCATATAAAAATGTAACTGGTACCATTCAATTAGAAATAACATCTACTGATTAATGCTATACATAAATTTTGCTAGGCGAGGCACATCCAAATATAGAAATCCTAATTAAAATTCACAATACTAACACCTCACTTTGACATCATATTTGGATGTTTAAATAAATTTTAACTTCGGATACCAAACGGGAAGTTTTTCGGTCAAGTAGTTTAGGAATCATGAAGGTTTAAAGTTTGGAACTCCTAATGTTAAAATTCATTTTTAATTGTTTCAAAACAGATTGCAATGCGGGTAAGTTTTTTAAGCATAGCTGAAAATGATTACCGTATATACTCGCGTATACAGTGGTGGCCAAAAGTTTGAACATTTTTTGAAAGTTTCATGTTTTTCAACTTTGTGTGCTTGTAGAATATATTAATTTTCACTTAAATACAAACGTTTATATATCAAATTGAAGGTAATTCAATGTAGAATTTAATAATAAAAACAGTATTTCAATATATGTATTACAAAAAAAGTTGCTCATTTTAGTAGAACAAACAAGCACAAATCGTTTTGAATAAGGACGTGTTTTGTAATAAAAGCGTACTAGCCAATCACAAACACTGTTCTGAGGACTAATCAAATGTCTGTAACTATAGTTTAGGTTATTTGGGTGGTAAAAGAGTTATTGTTGTGGAAATATTTTTCGGAATGATGCATACTAGTACAATTAAATGGAGTATTGCTGTTTTTGAATATTTAAAGTCCTTTTTTTTTAATTAAACTAATTTTAAACAATGTCATCAACAAGAAGAACTAATTGGACATCCACAAAAAAAAGCCGAATTGTCATATTGAGAGAAAATGGCCTCTCTTATGCTGAAATTGCAAGACAAGTTGGTGGTTCAGTGACTTGTTCTGGTGTACGAAAGTTCTGTTTACGTTATGAAAAAACGAAATCAGTGGAAAATAAGGCTAAATCAGGCCGAATAAAAATGCACAAGTGCTACTGCCGATAGGAAAATTAAACGGCTATGCCTTCAAGATAGAAAAATTTCATCAGATGCCATTAGATGTGAAATGAATGCAGCGGGTATTGCAGTAAGTTCAAGAACAATAAGAAGAAGGTTATCAGGATTTGGACTACAAGCTAGAATTCCAAGGAAAAAACCATATTTAAATCAAAAGCAACGCGAAAAACGAGTTAAGTGGGCAAAAGAACACATTAAAGGGTCAGAAAATCAATGGAAGCAAGTAATCTGGAGCGATGAGAGTAAAATATCGCTCTTTGGTAGTGATGGTAGAAAATACGTGAGACGTAGAGTAGGAGAAGCACTTCATCCTGATCGCATTGAAGCAACTACAAAAAACCCAACAAATGTCATGATTTGTGCATGTATGTCTGCAGATGGTGTGGGCCGAATACAAGTGATTGATGGCATCCTGAATGCCAAAAAATACATCGAAACTGTCCTGGAACCAAAATTGATACCTTCCATCAGGGATCTCTTCCCCAACAACGCACCACTTATTTTTCAGCAGTATTCAGCTCCATGTCACACAGCAAAAGTATGCAAAGCATGGTTTCAAAATAAAGGCATAGATATATTACCATGGCCAGGAAACAGCCCTGATCTCAATCCAATTGAAAATTTGTGGCGACGTTTGAAAATTCTTGTACGAAAAAAACGTCCATCCAATAAAAGACAACTTATTGAAGCTATAATTGATTCTTGGCACCGTGTGATTACGAAAGATGAACTCCAAACACTCGTTCACTCGATGAAAAGACGCTGTGAAGCTGTCTTAAAAAATAAGGGTTATCCTACTAAGTATTGATTGTGTAAGTATCACTTTAAAAAAATGCAAATCTAAGATAGATCTTACTATTAGTTGCATAACTTTTTTTGTAATACACATATTATAATACTGTTTTTATTATTAAATTCTACATTAAATTACCTTCCATTTGATATATAAACGTTTGTATTTAAGTGAAAATTAATGTATTCTACAAGCACACAAAGTTGAAAAACATGAAACTTTCAAAAAATGTCCACACTTTTGGCCACCACTGTAAGTCGAGGAATTTCTGACAATTTTCCGCAAGCAAATTGGGGGGAGGGGGGGGAGGGGGGGGGGTCGACTTATACGCGAGTCAATAAAATTAAAAAAAAAAACTTCAAATACTGCCAAAATTCTGGCTTTTTATGTGTAAGAATAATTAAATAATATTTAAAATATACAAATAATAATAATTTATCATTAAAAATATTTCATTGATTTGTTTTTGTTTACTTACCACTTTTTCGCATTGGCGAATCTCTCCTACCATATGGAGAAAGTGAAATCTTTGGCTTGATTTTATGCAAAATTGAAGTGAAAACTTAAGGGGTCGACTTATATGTAGGTTTTTTATTTTATTTTTTCAGAATTTGCATTTAAAAGTTAGGGGGTCGACTTATACGCGAGTATATACGGTACTTCTCAGAATGAGCAGTAATTTTGAAATCGCATATTTGAAACTTCTAGAGACTTTTTTCTGTTAAAAATTTGATGGGTTACATTTACATCTATTTCGAAATTTAATTTTGATTATATATATATATATATACAGTCGAACTCGCTTATAGCGAGAGCGAAGGGATTGTGATATTTGCTCGTTATAACCGGGTGCTTGTAAAAAACGGGTTCATAAAAAATATATAAATTCATGCATACTTACTTCATTATACATACTTTATTTATTTTTTTATTTCTGTACAGTACAAAAGAAGTTAATTAATTTGCTTTGAACTGTCTTATTATCTCTTTCTTGTGTTATTGTTCTTCAAAGAAGACTCATGGCCCAAAAAACATCGTTATTTGCACCATGGCTTCGAAAAATGTTTGAATTTTTTCTGCGCACTCAAAAGCCGTTGAGTATGTTGGGGGCGGTTCAACTTTAAATTCTTCACATTCGTCATTATCATCGTCGCTTTCAGCATTTGTTTTCATCTTTTTTAGCTTGAATTTCAGCTACAATATCCTTGGGAGTAAGTATCTAGGAAGTGATAACATTGGCGTCAACAGATACATAATTTTCAAATTCTTCTCTTCTATTTTCCAAATTTTTCAAGTTGTCTACTTCTTTTTCTTCCTCAGACATTTGCCCCTCTTGAGAAATGTCTAATCCAGACTTACGGAAGCAATTGATAATGCATGTTGATGCAACGTTTCCCCATGCATCGTTTATTAAACGTATCGCTTCCAGTATGTTTACATTAGCGTATGAGGTTGTTCCTATTTTTTCTGTTCTATCGAGAAGCATCAAAATCAAGTGCTTACGAAAGTTTGATTTCAAACTTCTGATGACCCCTTGGTCCACAGGCTGGATAACACTTGTAGAATTCGATGGTAAAAATTCAATCCTGATGTTTGTAAGTCCAGTGATTTCTTGATGCGCGGAACCATTTTCAATTAAAAGGAGAATTTTACGCTTTTCTCTCTTTAGTTGGCTCTCCCATTTTTAAATGAATTTTGTGAAAATGTACGCAGTCATCCAGGCATCCCTGCTGTGGTCATAATCAACAGGAAGCTTTTTTACATACTTAAAATACCTAGGGTTTTTGGACTTGCCAGTAACCGACAGTTTCTTCTTGTCAGTGCCAGACATATTAGAGCACACTAAAGCTGTCAATCGATTTTTGGAGAGCTTGTCTCCGACGCACTTTTCATCCTTGAATTTAAAAGTCTGCTGTGGTGTTACGTTGTAGAAAATGCCCGCTTCATCAGCATTATAAATGTCATCTTTTGTGTATTCTTCTCTGATGACTGGCTTGTTCTCAGGATTTATGACTCATCACTAACTTCCGGTTGACTTCGGGATGTTAAAGGAATTTTTCTAAGAAATGATTAGCTGAGCTGGAGAGGTGGAAGTCAATAGAAATTTTATGAATCACAAAAATATTGCTCGCTATAACCGAGGTTTGCTTGTTAAAAGCGAGTTATACTTCCATAAACTTAACATTGTACCAACCAAATATTTCTGATTTCCTCGTTACATCCGGGTTCTCGTTAAATCAGGGCTCATTATAAGCGAGTTCGATTGTATATATATTATTCTTCCAACATAGTTGAAAAGTGTTTATGAATTTGGTTTGTCTGTCCGTGCTTTAACTCGCGTAAATGTTGTCGAATTGTCATGCAATTGATATATGTTAATGAGGCTTACTATGGCCTGTTCGGTATTGAAAATGAAATATGTAGCGTTGATACTTCATTTATAGAGATACTCAAAAGAATTCGGTAAATTACGGTCTATGGGGAAAAATCGTTTGCAGTGTATTTTAAGGATGTCACACTATTTCAGACATATTGAAATTGGTATATATCACTGAAGTGCACTACGAGAAACTTATTGTAGAATACGGTGTGCATGGCATTCATCGTTCATTTACAGGGACACACAAAAGAATTCGGTTACAGTATTGTCTAAGTACAATAATTGCTGCAAGTATGTTTTAAGTTGTGGTACGCGTTTTTAAATGAAACTAATTTTTTGACTGTTACACGGTGTGCATAAATTCTATAGATGATATACAGGGTAGCAAAAAAGATCTCGAGTGCAATATATAGGGCTGCAGAAAATATTTCGAATATATTTTTCCGCCTATTGATGGTAATTCCTAAGTGTTTCCAAATTGTTTACTTAGACATCATTTTTCACCTTATTAAACGGTGAAGATTTGTTAAAGTAAATCTGTAAGGGTTGGAAAGTGTTTCATAATGTATGCTTGACGCATGATTTTTCGTTCTTGTTACCTTTCTCAACTCTCTGTAAAATTGGTATTCGAACTCCTATAATTTGTTAACAGGTTACGTTGTTCCACAGTAGTGCTGGTATTAGGTTACAATTACAATTACCTTTTATTTTTAAAACGCATAACCAATTCACAGGTATGTTACCAACGGACGTTTTAATTGAAAGGTCTTTAAACAGGATGTTTGAAATAATTTTGGAAAGCGTAAACGTTGTTTTCTGTTAAGTTTAATCTACACTATTAAAGTTTGTTTACACAATAAAAATTCGATTTTTGTTCGACAAAAACTTACCTAGAGATATGTTACTTTGGCATAGTAA
Organism: Maratus michaelseni; assembly: GCA_963931845.1. NCBI lineage: Eukaryota > Metazoa > Arthropoda > Arachnida > Araneae > Salticidae > Maratus > Maratus michaelseni. Next base: position 125,803,674 of record OZ007595.1, read on the forward strand.
TGATACTGTTGTATCATTATGAGTAGTTATGATACTTTGAATTTCACGAATTTCCAGCATTTTCTGGCACTAATAAAAAAACGCTTTTCTGTTTTTACTGACAGAAAAACGCCAAAAATTCATAAATTGCTAAATATCATAAGTTGGTAAGATTTGGTTGTAGAAGAATGAATTTTTACTGTTTTACTTGTTAGAACACGAAGAAACTTTGGAACCGATGTGTTACACTCTCGCACCGATGTTTGGCGACTTTTTTATTGCCGCGATTTCCAAGCTCGCGCCAAACCAATAACTTAATACAATAGCAAGTTACCATTAAAGAAGCAAATCCTTAAAATATGGCGACTTTTTTCCTTTTTATAACTGATTTAAAAAAAAAAAAAAAAAAAAAAAAAAAAACGGTGCGTGAGTGTAAGACAGCATGGCTGAAACTTTTTCTAAATGAAACTTATGGGACTCAGACACCGTATAAAAATGTTAATTTCGTAACTATTTAAAATGTAATTATTATGACGTAAATCGATTTTCATATGATGAAGTACAACATTTGAGAACATTTTTGCAATTTCTTCTAAACGTAATGGTGTAGGAATTAGCTATTTGTCAACAACAAGAAGAGACATCGTGTATAAAAATTAAAATAAAATAAAACACAGTTTTAACATCACGGTTTCTAGGAAAATGAAATTTGATAGGAATATTTTACTGTAATAAAAATGATTTAGCATTAAAATGTAACATATTTTCGATATTTTTTTTGTTTTAAGATGCAAGGGTGGAAGGGGCAGAGCCCGATCAACTCCATGTGGCGCCCTGGGCACACATACTATTTGAGATCCCCCTTCCCAAAATCATCTCGAGTTACAAAATTAATACATTACAAACATGACATACAACCTTACGGGCAGTTAAAATTTTACACCATTGTTTTATGCTTAAAAAATTCATTGTTTTATCTTAGTGATGCTAATTAGAATTGTAATGACTTAAGTTATTTGTTCAAGCCTGTTTGACATAGTATTCAAGTTTCAGAAATTTGGCAATTTTTTTTTCACTCATTTTCAAAAATTGTTCAGTGATGATAAATAGGTGAAATATTGTTTTAATGCCAATTGTAAACAGAAATTTTCTTTAACTTGTATTTTTCAAAGACTACACAGAATTCATTTTGGGACCCTCTATAAATGGAGAACCGAGGCACGTGCCCAATGTGCCCCTGTGATAATCAGGCCCTGAGGGGGGGGGGGGGTGTCTCTCTCTGCGAAATACTGAACTAAGATGTAAGGGATGAACGGCGCGATATTCTATTTAAAACTGTTGAATGTTCAGAATAGATGACTCAGAAAAGTCAGCAATAAGACCTAAAAATAAACAAATAATATCACAGTGGAAAAGCGAAAAAAAAAAATTCATAGCAGAGACGACATATGTGAGACGGAGATAAAGATCCGATTATGTCATTTTACAGAAATCTGTTAAGCTTTCTTATAGTAACAAATGTGATCTTTGAAAACAACGAGAGAAAATATGAACTGACGAAAACGTGATTTTTATATGAGATACGTCATCCCTGTCTGTCACGTATTGAAATATCTTGAAAATAGATAACTTTTTTCGAGATACGGAAGCCGGAAGAGAGTTAGAGTGACAGGTAGGATTCGATGTCAGACAAAATACTTTAAGTAGGTAAATAATAATCGAATTTTAATCTTTGAATCTTCAAATAATCTTCGCAGATATATTATTCCACTTGGACGTATTTACTCTTTTTTTAAATGATGAATCTTTTTTTTTTTAATTAATGCTTTGGAACAAAAATGAAAAAAAAAAACATAAATAGTAAAAGAAAAAAAAAATAAGTAAAGACAAAAAATGGAAGTGTTTTCTAAACGCTATTACTGAATAATAGGACATAAAATTCACTTTGAGTACAGACGTATTGAGCGTTGCAGTTATCAGCAATTAAGTTACGATCTATATATTTTGTAATTTTTTAAAGGAAAATTAGGATAAATAAAGAACTAATTTCAATTACAATTCTGAAGAAAAGGATTTTTCTTTTCAAAATCAATCGCTCTCTCTCTATATATATATATACATGCAGATTACGCTACTGTCCTAAACAGATGGGGCTGACCGCTTCGCGTTTCGTATGCCAGTCGTCCATTTAAAAAAAAAAAAAATTAAGATTTAAAACTGCATAAAAGTTATATTTTTAGGAAGATCGTTAAAAAAATTAATTTTTGAGAGATGATCTACCTTCTAAAATGTTTATATTTTGAGTTATCGGCATTCAAAATTTCATTCCTAACGTAAACAAACCGTTTGAAAAAAAAAAATTATTGTGAGTTCCGAAAACCATGATGAATGATACGTGCATCGTTCGTATACAGTTAATACGATATTACAAATCGATACAAATATTACAAATACGATATTACAAATCAGAAAATACATTTGACGTCATTTGCCTATGAACCAATGAAGTCAGGTTTTAGTTTTGAAGTGAAGTTTAAGACAACTCAACTCGAATTTTTTGCGTAGTGATTTTTAAAATGGTAAGATAGAGAATTGTGTCACGAAATGGCTGTTAATGACTTGTTGGAAATTATTGCAGCGGCAAAAATGATTTTGAAAGTGTTTTGTTCTGTTGATAATCTTGTCAGCTTAAGGCAGTTAATTTGATTAGACTCACTTTCTTAATGAAAATTAATCACTTTGTATTAAATACATTCAACGTTAAAAGACTTTTTTTGCTACAAGATTATCAGATTACTAGGGGGTCGGCACTCTGCTCGCTAACGCTCTCCAACCCCCGTGAATTGCTGCGCAATTCACATAGGACCCGCTACACGATGCCAGCTCGCTTCGCTGGCTCGCCACTATTTGCATCAACTCTAGCCAGAATGAGTATTATCATAAATTATTTACAATTGTGTTTTAGGTGTAAAAAAGTAATTGAAAACTTCGTTGAAAATACAATTAAAAATGCATTTAGTTCGTGCTACCAATGAACATAAATAATTTAAACATTACGAAAATAATATATCTTGGAAACACAATTAATTTAAAGCTCATTGTGCCTATAATATTGTACAGCACGGCTTAAATTAATTTCGAAAAACACTAGTAGTGATAGTAAGATAGTTCAATCTACAATCATCGTCTAAAGTTCGTTCGACGTGAAAAATACAATATCTCTCAGGCGTAAACACGTTGTCTGCTGTGTTTAAATGGCTGTGTTGATCAAAAAGCTGATTTGCTGAATGCATCACGTGACTGAATAGCAAACCAATGACATGCATCGCCTAAAACAGCTACATCGGCCGAAATATCAGGCTGTGCTTAAACACAGATCCTGCTCTGAATTTTGATTTGCTGAATGAATCATGTGCCCGTAAAATGAGCCATTCAGAATCGTAAAATTCATAATCGTAGAAGCTGCGGTTGTTGCTACAACCAGGGCCTGATTACTGACGGGGCACACTTCCACCAGTAAAATTTAATAGAAATTTAATAGAAATCGTCTTATTAAAACGCCTTATTCATGCAAAATTACTGCCATGAATAAGGAAAAAATTCCCATTATTTTTTACTGGTGGAAGTGTGCCCCGTTGGTAATCAGGCCCTGGCTACAACCAGTTAAAGCTATAAATTCAGCCTTATTTTTGGGCCATGTAAGAGAAATATATACATAGATTGGATAGAGTTTACTTAAGTAAGTCATTTTTTTATGCTTGAAAGTTCTGTACATGAAACGAAAAATATTTGTTTTCATTTAAAGCATTTCGTGAATTTACTGTTTAACGAATTAATTAAAATTTGCTTAAAGCATAGCTTGCGTGTTATGAAAATTTATCGTTTGTGCTTCCTCAAATAACTTAGTTTCTATCATCACAAGACTTAATGAAATTACGACTTTAGTTTTTGGTAATGACACGATCAAATGTCGACTTTGTATTGTATCCGGCATTTAGAAAAGTAACTCAAAAGAAATCAAGTGCGTGTATCATTTTTCTGAGGACCCCCTGAACGAATAGTATATCAAATAAGGATGCTACACCTTATTCAGAGTGTATATGAATCTTATTTGGATAATATGTCTATTGTTCACCCTGAGCGAAAGTTGCGCTGTCAGTGTGTTTTCTCGTGTTACAAAATTCCATTACTGTCTATGGAATAGATTATTAGGTGTCTAATTACCAACTAGAATTTTTCCAGATTTTCATGTTGCACACAGTTTATACATAAATTATGCGTTCGCCCATCCACATACGCATAGGATACGCATTTTGTAAATGTTAGTGTAGTCAGCGAAAATATAAAACAGACAGATTCTGATATTAAAAAATTATTTTATTACATTTCCCTAATTTACTAAAATGTTACATAAGACTAAATGCATGTAACTTATACTCATATATCCCGTTTATGTAAACCTCTGAAAGAAAAGTAAAACTATTTAAAGAAATATAAAATGACCCCACTTGAGTTTCCGAACACTCTACAGAATATTATGCGTTCTAATAAATAGAAGTGGAGTATGGGGCTAGTTTGCATAAAGGGTAAGTTGACATGGGTGTTGGATGTTCTGGCGCCGATTGTTATTTGATGAGCATTGTTGTTCCCCCTTATCCCCTTCTTAAGCTGACAAATATATCTGACAGAAATCTTTTACTTCTGAAAACTATAACTTGGTAACCCTGAAACCCTACTCTACTTGGCGAAATAAATTTTGTGTGAATATATCTGCTGTTGTACATTAGAATAATAATTATAATAATAATAATAATGATTAATTTTATTATAAATATATTTTTACAGCTATAATTTGATTTCCTCTTAAGTAAATAAATAAATAAATCATTCTTTACTTTGCTTAACACTTTAGCATTCGGTTTTACAAGACTTGAGATATTGAAAACTAATTTTAATATTGATTTGTTGATCATTTTTAGAAAAAAGGTGATTACAAATTTAAAATAGAAAAATACAGACTTTTATATATTTACTTGCATAACACGTGGAATTACTGTTTTATTTTCCCAAAGTTTTTTTTATTTTTTTTATGCATTTAGATGAAAAAAGCAGAAATGACAAATAGACCATTTAAAAATCTAAGGCCAAAAAAGTTTTGAAAATAGAATTTATTTCTTCTGCATGTTGCTAATTAATATACTTATCCATTTATAATTAATAGCTCTGGTGATTACTATCTGATGTATAAAAGAAATTGCCCACATGACAATATAATTTTTAATAATCAAATTATATCTTGCAGTTTCCCGTTGCAGGTAAATATAATTTTACATATGAATTTATATTTATAGTGACATACCATTTAATTCTTTTACCGAGTATGTTTTCAAAGTTAATATTTTAATGTTATCAAAATTAAATTTTTATATAGGAAATGTTATGAACATTTTTGCTTCAGATGGTGGACATAGAACATAAAAATGAATCATACATCGTGAAATTCTTTATAATTTTTACACATATATATTTGCTCAGTAAATTTTAATATTTTTTGGCATTTAAAAGAAAATCTTTCTTTATCTTTTCTTTTCTTTTTTAATAAAAAGTTTCTCATAACACGTGCCAGGTTTTTATGTATGTTAGTATATTTGAATGAAAATATAAAACATTCAGAGAAAGGAAAAAGCTTTATGTGCTGTTAATTTGTTATTATTGAACTATTTTATTCAAATCTTAAAATAAATGAAAGCACACATCAAGGGAAAAAAATATACTTTCGATTAAGAAAATGAGCACAGTATAAAGCAGAATTGCCAAAAACAGGTTTTTTTATATAATAAAAATTAAAATAAAATAAACCGGTTTTTTGGTTTAAACCAGGTTTTTGTTTGTTTAAATCATGTCTTTCTTTCTTTTTTTTTTTGTTTTTAAATATAATTTCCTATTACATATAGTTGCATATTTGTTCATAAATATAAACATTGTTAGATATCATGTAAGTAATGTAACTTCATTTGAAAATATTTCAAATTAAATAATTACTGTCAGTTATGTAGAAAAGTGAAATCATTTGTAATTTAAACGTTATTAGTAACAAAAGAATAAACGGCTGTACACAGTCAAACATTGATACCTTGAAAATCTTTTCAAGAATCTTTTGATTACTAATAAATAAATATTTGATGTAGTTTCATGAATATAATATATTTTTCCACTGTTATTCAAAGCAATTTCTTTGAAATATTTGTTATCATAATGCGATGTGTGATAGTATGTCTGGGGATGTCCGATTTGTCTGTGAGAACACTAAATGAGCACTTATGATATTTTATTTTAAAAAAAAAAACGCTTTTCATAAGGAATTCCTGGAATTATTTTATATTTAGCAGTTGCGTTTTTACACTTTCTTTTAAGAAGTATTGTTTATTGTCACTTGACACTTCTCCGAAACTGCCAGATTTCCAAAAAAAGTAACAATAAAATAAGCAGAAAAAACTATTTACCAACATTTTAGACTACTGAAAATATTTAAAATGCACAATAGCTTTACAAAAGGTTGTCATGCACTAAAAAATTTATTAAATGAGCCTTTTTTTTTAAATATTTTATAATATTACGCATTAGTTAAATAAATAAAAAAATAATAAAATTATATATTTCTAGGCATTTTTTATGAAATGAAGTCTCAAGCAAACCTTATCTCAAATTTTCGCTCATTCCCTTGTTAAATAGTGTGTTTGGTTGGGTTTTAAAGCATTTAAATATATCTTATTACATATTTTAGTTAAAAGTAAACAAGTGTTTAATCGACAGAATTTTGGTTTAAAAATTTAAAAGAAAAATGAACGTTTTCTAGTTTTTATCTACAGAATGGTTAATATTTCATATAAATATCACTATCTGCGGTTGTTAAAGAGTGTTTTTATATTCAAATATTTCTGGTGATTTTGTTTTTTGAGTTATAATTCCAAGCCAACATTTTTGGCTATTAAATTACTAAGATTTATTGGTAATATTGAAATTCTATAACTGACACTAATTTGTTGAATGTCATCTTATTTAACTTTATATCTTGCATTTATTATTATTATTTTTTTAATTTTTAAAAGAAAAATTCCCCAATACAGAAAATTTTCTTTTACAACTTGACCAAAATATTAAAGGTAAATCTTGTTATGTTATTAACTGCTGTAAATAATCTATATTTTTTAAAATGAACATATGCTAAATATTAATATATTTAATATATTTTTATTTGATAATTTCACGTTTTAAGATAACTCTTTAGAGCATAAGACATGTTTTTCAACACATGCTAATTTTCATACTGCATGTATATACAAACATGACCTAAACTAACTATGTATCAAGTTGACAGCTGAGATAAAGTGTTAAAAAATAAGATATTTGTATCAATAATTTAAAATACTTAAATTACAAAAGAGAAAATATTATATTATATTTGTTCTAAAAAAACCAATTTTTTTCTTTTTTGAAAAGAAAAAAAAAAACAGTTGGTTAAAACCACTTGGTTTAAACCGTGCCAACGCTGGTACAAAATATTTATTTTACATCAACTTTAATTTGATGATCAATGATCATTTAAAAAAATTAAGAAGCATTTTTCTAACCGTTTACTATCTGAAAAATGCTCCATTTAAGCATAAATAGCTAATTTTGATAAATAGTATCACTGTTCCTCTAAAACAAAATCACTCTTATAATCTAATATTGTAGTGTTAAGTTCTCGGTATAAAATAATTTTTAAAAAATGGCATACTAATGTGTGCCGTGAATAAAGTCGTTGTCTACAACAGTGTGTATAATAATCGGGCGGTATAGAAAAGTTATAATCAATATCTTATACTTTTAGAGTAGAATGAGTTCAAGACAGTGGATATATTTATTCAAACATGTATTTATATGCTCATATGTGTTTGAGGTAATTGAATGTTATGGGGGGTTAGCCACTAGGCCTGGAATTATTTTGATGCACATTTTCTAACTATTACAAAGAAATAAACACTTTTAGTGCTTTAGAATACATATACATATTTCGCCATAAAGCAGACTAGGGTTTCTTCCAGAAGCAGGATTTGATTTATATCATGGACAAACTGGGCTGTAGCCCTGGCACTTCTGATTTTTGGAGCTCTCAAATTTGGTATGCAATTTTCGCAAAGCTGATATCTGCTTCGACATTACACTGATCATAATCCATATTTAAAAAAAAAAAAAATAGAGTAGGATAATTTTAAGACCGACAATATATTTATCTAAATACAGTAAAACCTCTCAATAGCGGACACATCAGGACCGCGGAATTTGTCTGATTGATATTAGGAACAGTCCGCTTTCTCCGAATAGCAGACAAATTGTGCGATGCTGCGGAGTCCATTTTTGAGAGGTTTTGCTGTATTTAGATAAATGTATTTTTTTTAAACTTATCCTACTCTAAAAGTTCAAAATATTGATTACAATCAGTACGATGTCACAAAAGATTTAAAATATCAGCTTTACGATAATTGTATACCAAATTTGAAACCCCGTGATTTTTTTTATTTATTTATTTATTTTTTTTTTTTTTTGGGGGGGGGGGGGTCAGTTTTGCTTTTGTTTTAATCAGGTTCGGCTTCTTGAACAAACCCTAGTCCTGCATTATAGTAAAATATTTCTCATTTATTCAGTATTCAATGTGGTCAAACATGACTGTGTTTAAAACTCTTTTTTTTCCATTATTAAAAAAAAGGGCGGGGGGTTTTCGAAAAAAAAAAAGTAAAAATAAATAAAATAAAACTAGCCTTAATAGTATTTTTATTATACGATTTTGTAAACGGAAAAGAATAATCAAAATAGGTAAACCTATACATCTGTTGTGATCAATTATCAAGTAATAACACCGTGCTTTTATAGCTCAAATCTAAACTTGATACTTTCTGACAAAGTCATAAAATCATTTTTGTTTTCTTAAATGAACCCAATTTGCAGATATTCTTATTAAACAAAAAGAGTTTCTCTTTCTTTCTATATATAAAGACGAAGGATCTTTTAGAATATAACATCAACGCGTTTGCTTTAAACCGATTTTTAAAACTCGGCAATCCTGGAAAGGTTATTATCAAAGAAGTTCGCTTATAACCAAGGGTAGATCCAGACAAAATTTGGACCTAATTAGGGACCCCTTCACGAAAATTCATTTAATAAAACAAACCCCTTCCGAAAAATGAATTTAATAAAACGGAACCCTTCACAAAATTATTTAAAATAAAACAGAACCCTTCACAAAAATTCCTTTTAATAAAGCTAGGGCATCCAACCCGGGCTTCCCGGGATGAGAATATATGTGAAAAAATTAACTTTTTTTAAAATTAAGAACTCTCTCTCTCTAATAGATTTTTACATTTAATATTTTTTAGATTGCAATCTAACAACACCAAAGATAGTTTTTATATGAAATATGTCAAATTTATATTCAAACAAAATTTTAAATTTATTAAAAGTGGTCATTTCGTATCGGTCTCGAGCCAGAAGTTAACAGCGGAAGAAATCGCTAAAAATTGCGCTACCTACGACAGTGTTTGTTTATTATTATTCCGATAATTTCAACGGTTTTAAGCGCTTATTTCAATTACATGTCTGTTAAATTTGTGTTTTATTTATACTATTTTATTTATTGATTAATGAAGTTTTTATTTCGTTATTGAATATTAGCTGGAAACAAATGCTGAACTTTTTATATCGTTTAAAGTGAAAATAAATTTATATTTTGTAATCGTCTGCAAACGATAGAGATTTTTTTTAAGTCATGCTTGAAATTTAACTAAATTGCGATAATAAATTATTAAATTGCGATACAGTTTCCAAACAAATTGCATTTGAAAGTACATTTTTCCCTACATAACGGTGTAAAAATTAAAAATGTGCGATGTTTAGAAATTAAAAAAAATTGCAGTAGCAAAAATCGCAAAACCGAAATTTCACCCTCAAGCGTTGCCACATGATATTTTCAAATATATCCGATTTTTTCAAAACAATCAACTTACTGCTGATTATATTTTCAGAATTAATATAAATTAGAAATTAAAACATATTGCAATTAACATGAAAAGCTTAATAAAACAATATTCTAAATGTTTTTCCTTTCTTTTTTTCCTTCACTTACAACAAAAATAAAGATAAACTAATATTAAACTGAAACAATTTTTTAAAAGTTAAACAATTTACTTTTTACACTGAAGGTGGTTCTCAAATTCCCTGCTCAACAACGCCAAACTTTCTGACATATTTTTAAACGCAAAGGCATACAGTTGGAAGACCTATGACTATTGAAACGATATGGAATCGAAATGAGTTTTCCATTTTTTGATCAATAAGTTACTTATCCAGTTATAAGCGAATTGTGTTACGGGAACATATATTTTTCTCCTTTCTGGCGCTGAGGGTTCCGGAATTCGATTGAAAACGTCGACTTTGACAGTGTTTTCTGAAAGATTTTCTTCCTTTACCAAAAAAATAGAAAACATGTTTCGATTACAAAGTTTCTGAGTAACAACACCCTTGCCCATTTCATGCGTTTCTGAACAAAAATGAATTAAAAATGTGTCTAAATATAGCCCTTTTGGATTTGAGAACAGCCTTAAAAAATATGAAAATTTCCAGCATCACGACAGCTATTTCAACATCATAATTGATATTTTTTCCTGTTTAAGAAAAAAAAAAGTTTTTAATGCATAAAAGTTCTTTTACAACTTCGTAGTATTTTCAAACTTTTTTTTTTTCTTTTTGAATGTGTGAACTATATTTACATTTAAAATTAAATTTTCTGCAAAATTGCTAAGGTAAATTCAGAAAAAATTCTTGTTTACTTGCATGTAAAACTTTAAAATGTACATGTTCACAAAATATATTATATTTATTTCTCTTTATGGATATTGTTTTTAAATCAGAAAATTCTACATACTTTTTAAAGAAAAGTCGCCAAACAGTATGATAAAGTCCCAAAATAGTATGATAAGGGGAAATTAGTTAAGAATTTCGTGGGAGTTTATCTTCTCTCTTCACCTTTGTTAGGAGTAAATTTGGGGGGAAATTCTCATCCATCTTTACTTGTCAATGCATAATAGGGAACCTATTCAGGTACCAGAACATCATGCCATCAGTTGACATAGATCTAAAAACAGTGTCAGGGATTGCAGGGCGCTAGTGAGCCAATCACGTGATCTTCAAAGCAGTGCCCGAGGCCACATGTGACGAAAACAGCAGTGTGTTGCTTGAAGTTGTTCGGGGCACACTTTGGAAAAACTGCTTTGTTTGAAAGGTAAATGCATTTCTGAGACCATTTTTATTTTCATTATGCAAGTGCAATGAGATAGAGACAACCTCCACACGTTTTTAGAATCAGTAGATTGATAGCTTACAGAATATAAACGTTCTTTTCCGTTTTTTCATTTACTTTGGTTACTACAGCCACATTTGTATGGAGCCGCGTGATGGGGTTAGTTGGCATTTGCAAATTGCGGCATAGAGGTGGGCGAGATATACCAACTTGCCCCTCTGTATAAGCATCCAAGTATATCCTTCTATATTAAAAAAAGGTAATCTGGAACTGAGCCAAAAACGAAATGGACCAATCAAATTCTGCGTAGATATTCCTGGTTATTCTCATCGCTTTTTTACTAGGGACTTTTTTAAGGAGCTATTACTTTTTTTCTAGCCATCCTAGGGATTCGAAAATCATACCACCAGACGCGAAATATAACAAGCTTTTAGAAATTAAAAAAATTATCACGGTCGGACAATAAAAACTCAAAAAAGCCTTAAAAATCGAGTAAAAAATCTTTTATTGAAAAAGTCATTTTTTATATTGTTGCCAATTTCTAAATAAGCGCAAAGGATTATGTTTTATCTCAAATAAAAAATATATTTGCGCGAGACAATTAAAAAAAATAATGAAAGTTTAAAATAATAATTAAATGATCATGTGTTGAAAGCAGGAAATAAAGAAAATTACGTCATAAAAATTGTGTTTACACATGAATATTAAAAACAAGAACGAAAAATCATGCGTCAAGCATAGATTATGTAACACTTTCCAACGCTTCCAAAATAATTTTACAAATCATTACCGTTTAATAAGCTTAAAGATAACATCTAAGTAAACAATTTGGAAAACGCATAACATATTTAAAAACGTAATTTCAGGAATTTCCAACACATACAATATTCGGAAAATTATCGTAATACTTTTATTCAGCCCTGTATATGATCTATAGATTTGTATATATACTACATAGGATGCTAAATTTTAGTTTAATTAGGAAACGCGTAGCACAGTTTAAAATTCTACTTCAGGAGTTTCTGTCAATAAACGGAAATGTGTTCGCGAACTTTTGTGCTGCCCTGTATATGAAATACAGAATTTATACACACCAAGTAATAGACAAAAAAGTGAGTTAAATTTAAAATCGCGTTCAGCAACTTAAAACGCACTTCCAGGAATTATTGTTAACAGACAGTAGATAATTCTTCTGTGTGTCCCTGTAAATGAACGATGACTGCTATACACACACTATTCTGTAGTAAGCCTCTTGTCATGCACCTTAGTGATCTATATAAATTTAAATGCGTTTAAAATAGTGAAACATTATTTAAATAAACTGCAAATGATTTATCCCCATAGACCGCAATGTAACGGAATTCTTTTGAGTGTCCCTGTAAAAAAACTATAAGTGCTGCACACTTCAGTTGAAATAGGGAACATGCTATAGATAACGACAGTAACATATAAAAATTGCAGAGCAACCCAAGCATATTTACGGGAATTAGAGCACGGACAGACGGCAGACGGCCATCCGGCCAGACAAACCGAAGTCATAAACACTTTTCAACTAAGTTGGAAAGTGTTAATAAAAAAGATGAATTAAATGAAAAAGCATTATACCAGGTATTAAGAGGCTGTGAAATCAGAACGGGGGTTGGTGAGCGTAGTGAGCAGGGGGCAGAGCCCCCTAGTTTCACAAAAAAATCTAGCAAATTCAGTGGAAATCTTTATAAAAGTGATAATCATGCACTAACATTTATTTGTTTATATATCAAAATTGTAAACCTCGGCTGAGGCAAATGTACTTAAAGAATTAGTAGTTCGTCTTCCTTCTCTTTTATTTGTGTCATATAAAGTATCAATTGGTGTAAGGAAAAGAGCAGTTGAGGCTCATCTCATAGACAAAAGAAGCTGAAAGTTATATCACAGAAGTTTGCCATCCCAGTCAGAACACTTGCACGCTATTGCCAGATTGTAAGGGAAAAAATCAATGTTGGGGGCACTCAACTAATACCAGAAGAAATAGGAGAATATTGTAATCTTCGTTCTTAGCCTCAAATAGGTAAGAAGGTTTTCTTATCACTTCAAAATAATTGGAAGATTCCGGAGCAGCGGTCAAAATGTGAATTGGCAGAAAAAGATTGGTTCAGTACTTTTCGTAAATGACATCCAAGACTTTCAATAAGCTCTCCTCTCAGGCCACAAGTTTGACTAGGTCCTATAGGTACAACAGCCATAATGTTTCGGGGGTTTTCACCCTTCTGAAAATCATCTTAGAGCGTTTGCAGTTCACTCCTCTTGATATTTTGAATATTGATGAAACCGGAGTAACTACGGTCCAAAAGCCAGACCGAGTCGTAGCCAGAAGAGGAAACAAACAAATTAGGAAGGATCACCCGTACTTACGGATCACCTCTGCTGAAAAAGAAGTTACTGGTGACTCTAGCTGTCGCTGTTTCTGTTGGAAAAAAACTCAATACAGTAGGACCTCGATTATCCGAACCTCGATTAACCGAAACTCTCCGTTAACCGAAGTCTGTTTCTTCTGCACTTTTTTTTCACTTTCTACTATCATCCAAAATTTTCTCTTAACAAACATGCATTTTTAAAGTTTTTTTTCCCACATTCCTTTTGTATGCAAGCCGTCCTTTCCAAACTACGAGTGCAGATAAATATCTTGGCAAGAAAAAGAACATTTGAATGGAGCGCTTTTGTTATTCGACAACTGTGCGGCTCATCCTGAAGATCTCTAAAATCTGGAAACATCCGGTGTTTATTTTTGCCCCCGAATACAACGTCTCTGCTGCAACCTATGCAACCTTGGAGTCTTTAAAACGGCGTTACCGAAAGAAATTAATCAGAAAATTATTTTTTGAAGGCGATTCTGAATCTGGTGCAGTTTCAATAATTGAGTTTTGGAAAACTGTCAACATCAAAGACTGCATTTATATGATCAGTGACGCGTGGGAATCTATGCCGCAATCGACACTAAGACGAAGTTGGCGGAAACTTTTGCCGAAATTTTCAACTGGCGCAGATGAAAATGCTACAGACATTGTGAAAGATAGTGTTACTACTGAGTTTTCAAGCCTTTTTAGCACAATGAAAGGTTTTGAAAATTGTGGGGATAAAAAAAATCACAGATTGGTTGAATTGTGACGTGAAAGATGCAGGCCTCCAGTTGCTCAATGATGAGGAATTAATAGCAGAAGTCCGAAATTATCCAGAAGAAGATGATGATGAAGATGAGAATGATTCCGGAGTAAATAAGATAAGTAACAATGATGCTTTTGAGTGTTTCTCAAAAGGCCTTGTTTGGTTGGAGCAACAGGAACAGTGTGATTCCTCTGAACTCATGCTTTTAAGAAAACTTCGGGATAGAGCTTCACGGCAAAGGATGGCCAATTTATACCAGATGAAGCTTGCATTTAATCCATTGTAAGTTTTTGTTTCAGAAATAAATTTATTTTCATTTATAATTTTAATTTATTTAACAGTTAAAATAAGTCATAATAACAGCTCAATGACGATACTACATATTAAACTAGATGATTATTGATGAATTCTCGATTATCCGAAAATTTCGATTATCCGAAGTAGGTTCGGTCCCAATTACTTCGGATAATCGAGGTCCTACTGTACTTCCATTTTTCGCGTTTCCCTGCATGGATTTCAACCTACATTTTCTGAATAATGGGCCACCAGGTTTTAATGGTGATGCAAAACCATGAGGTGAAAAATATCATCGAATTTGCTAAACCCTTTGTGTTTTACTCAAGGAGCACAAAGAACAGACCAACTCTGTTGCTGTTGGACAATCATGACTCTCATCTTTAAACAAGGTGTTTTTTTTTTGTTGTTGTTTTTGTTTGTTTAAGCAAGTATAATTGCATTGTATTCCTACTGTAGGGACAATTCAAGAGTTTAAGACAGGATTCCGTTACAAATATGTACCGTTCTAACAGGGTTTATTGCATTTTTATATCCCAATTTAGAAGCCATTATCCCGCTTTTTTTTTGTCTCTCTGGGCCTCTTTTTGTGACACTGCTAGAACAAAATCGCGAAAAGGAGAAAAATTCCGTTTTAAACAGGTTTTATTAGCAGGTATAATTATATGATATTCCTACCGTTGGGACAGTGAAATTTGTACGTTTAAGACAGGATTCCATTACATATAGATATTGTTTTAATAGGGTTTATTACATTTGTATGTCCCGACTTAGATGCCATTGTCCCGCTTTTTTAACTCCTTGTCCAGCTCTTTTTGTCTCCTTGTCCCTCTTTTTGTGGCGCTGCTAAAACTTAATCGCAAAAAAGGAGAAAATTTTGTTTTAAACCAGTTTTTTCATAGAAGGTATAATTGTATGGTATTTCTACCGTAGGGACAATGAAATTTGTACGTTCTCAAATGAACTGCTCAACAACACGAGACTTTCTGATACATTTTCTGACTCATTTTTAAATGCAAAGACATAAAATTGGCAGACCTGATTTCTGAAGCTATTTGGCATCGAAATGAGCTTTCCATTTTTTGATAAATAAATTACTTATCGAGTTATAAGTGATTCGTGTCACGAGACAACATATTTTTAACACTTTCCAACCTAGTTGAAAAGTGTTTATGACTTCGGTTTGTCTGCCGTCTGCCGTCTGTCCGTGCTCTAACTTACGTAAATATACTCGGATTGCCCTGAAATTTTTGTACGTTATTGTAGTTTACTATAGCATGTTCCCTATTTCAACTGAAGTCTGTAGCACTTATAATTTTTTCGACAGGGACAGTCAAAGTATTCCGTTATATTACAGTCAATGGGAAATAATCGTTTCAAGTGCATTTTGATGATGCTACGTCATTTAAAACATGATGAAATTGATATATAATTATGAAGCGCATTAAAACATTCTTTTTGTAGAATATGGGGTACAAAGCATGTATTATTCATTTACAGGGTCAAAGAAAAGAATTCTGTTACACATTGTTCTATGGGGAAAAATCGTTTGCTGTGTAATTTAGTGATATTTCACTATTTCAAACATAATGGAAACTATATGCATTACTGAAGTGCACTATTAATCGCTCTCTTGAAAGTGTGGTGTGCATTGCCTTCGTTTACAGGGACACACAAAGGATATCGGTTACAGTATATGTACGATATTTACACTCTATATTGATAAATGCGTTTTCAAATTCGGTTTGCGTTTTTAAGTTTAACTAAGTTTTACATAGCAGTGTGTGTTTATAAACTCGGTTGTTCATATACAGGGCTACACAAGGGAATTCGTAAGTATACAGACTAGGAGAGTGAGTTGCTTAAGAGTAGTTTTTAATTGTGTTACGCATTTTCCTGCTCAACTATATGTTACTATTGTTCTATTTATTCTATTTATCTATTTGTTTGTTATTCTTGTAATTATATATATACTAATATTATAAAGTAGTAAAGATTGTTTTTTTTTGTTTGTTTGTTTGTTTATTTGTTTGTAGGTGGTAATCTCTGGAACTTCTGAAACGATTTCGCAAAAGTGATGGTGGGAAATTGATGGTGACAATCCCTGCTCCAACATAGGCTATATTTTATGTCGGTGCCACTACTCCATGGAGGGGGGGGGGGAGGCAGGAGCGAAAAACGTTCTAAAATTTCGATTTTTTTTATACTGAAGGAGCTAGAAACAGGAAATTTGGCATGGTAGTTACTTATAAGATGTAAATGCTCTCTAAGAACAAATTCTAATAAAATTCGAAATTTAAAAGGATGAGATGAGCGAAAAGCGTTCTAAAAACATTCTAAATTACAATTTCTATGGAATATCTGGAACTACAGAACAGTTTTCAAAAGTGATGGTGGCAAATTGATGGTGACAGTCCCTGTTCCAACATAGGCTATATTTTATGTCGGTGCCAGTACCCCCATGGGGCGCAGGAGCAAAAAACGTTCTAAAATTTCGATTTTTTTTATACTGAAGAAGCTAGAAAGATGAAATTTGGCATGGTAGTTACTTATAAGATGTAAATGCTCTCTAAGATCAAATTCCAAAAAAATTCGAAATTTGAAAGGTTTGAGATGAGCGAAAAGCGTTCTAAAAACATTCTAAATTACAATTTCTATGTAATCTCTGGAACTCTACAGAACCGTTTTCAAAAGTGATGGTTGGCAAATTGATGGTGACAGTCCCTGTTCCAACATAGGCTATATTTTATGTCGGTGCCACTACTCCATGGGGGGGGAGGGGTGCAGGAGCGAAAAACGTTCTAAAATTTCAATTTTTTTTTACACTGAAGGTATTAGAAACATGAAATTTAGCATGGTAGTTACTTATAATATGTAAATGCTCTCTAAGAACAAATTCTAAAAAAATTCGTAATTTAAAAGGGTGAGCTGAGCGAAAAGCGTTCTAAAAACATTCTAAATTACAATTTCATGGAATCTCTGGAACTACAGAGCCATTTTTAAAAGTAATGGAGGCAAATTGATGGTAACAGTCTCTGCTGTTGCATAGGCTATATTTTATGTCGATGCCACTACTACAGGGGGGTGCAAAAGCGAAAAATGTTCTAAAATTTCGATTTTTTTTATACTGGAGGAGCTAGAAATTTGAAATTTGGCATGGTAGTTATTTATAAGATGTAAATGCTCTCTAAGAACAAATTCGAAAAAAATTCGAAAATTAAAAGGGTAAGATGAACGAAAAGCGGTCTAAAAACATTCTAAATTACAATTTCTATGGAATCTCTGGAACTACAAAACCATTTTCAAAAGTGATGGTGGCAAATTGATCGTAACAGTCCCTGCTGTAACATAGGCTATGTTTTATATCGATACCACTACCACAGGGGGGGAGGGGTGCAAAAGCGAAAAACGTTCTAAAATTTCGATTTTTTTTTACACTGAAGGAGCTAGAAACATGAAATTTGGCATGGTAGTTACTTATAGGATGTAAATGCTGTCTAAGAACAAATTCTAAAAAAAATCGAAATTTAAAAGGGTGAGATGAGGGAAACGCGTTCTAAAAACATTCTAAATTACAATTTCTATGAAATTTCTGGAACTACAGAACTGTTTTCAAAAGTGATAGTGGCAAATTGATGGTGAAAGCTCCTGTTGTAACATAGGCTATATTTCATGCCCATACCATTACCCCCAGGGGAGTGCATGAGCGAAAAACGTTCTAAAATTTCGATTTTTTATACTGAAGGTGTTAGAAACATTAAATTTGGGATGGTGGTTACTTATAAGATGTAAATGCTCTCTAAGAACAAATTCTAAAAAAATTCGAAATTTAAAACTGTGAGAAGAGCGAAAAGCGTTCTGAAAACATTCTAAATTACAATTTCTATGGAATCTCTGGAACTACCGAACCCTTTTCAAAAGTGGTGGTGGCAAATTTTTGATGACAATCCCTGCTCTAACATAGGCTATATTTTACGTCGGTGCCACTAATCCCAGGTTGGTGCAGGAGCAAAAAACGTTCTAAAATTGCATTTTTTTAATACTGAAGCAGCTAGAAACTTGAAATTTGGCATTGTAGTTACTTATAAGATGTAAATGCTCTCTAAGAACAACAAAAAAAAATCGAAATTTAAAAGTGTGAAATGAGCGAAAAGCGTTCTAAAAACATTCTAAATTAGAATTTCTATTGAATATCTGGAACTACAGAATCGATTTCAAAAGTGATGGTGGCAAATTGATAGTGATACTCCCTGCTCCAACATAGGCTATATTTTATGTCGGTGCCACTAATCCCAGGGGGGTGCAGGAGCGAAAAACGTGCTAAAATTGCAATTTTTTTTTATACTGAAGGAGCTATAAATTTGAAATTTGGCATTGTAGTTACTTATAAGATGTAATGCTCTCTGAGAACAAATTAAAATTAAAAAAATTGAAATTTAAAATGGTGAAATGAGAGAAAAGCGTTCTAAAAACATTCTAAATTACAATTTCTATGGAATCTCTTGAACCATAGAACCGATTTCAAAAGTAATGGTGGCAAATTGATGGTGACAATCCCTTCTCCAACATAGGCTATATTTTATGTCGGTGCCACTAACCCCAATGGGGTGCAGTAGTTAAAAATATTCGAAAATTGCGACTTTTTTTATACTGAAGGAGCTAGAAACTTGAAATTTGACATGGTAGTTACTTATAAGATGTAAATGCTCTCTAAGAACAAATTCTAAAAAAAATCGAAATTTAAAAGGGTAAGATGAGCGAAAAGAGTTCTAAAAACATTCTAAATTACAATTTCTATGGAATCTCTGGAACTACAGAACCGTTTTCAAAAGTGATGGTGGCAAATTTTTTATGACAATCCCTGCTCCAACATAGGCTATATTTTACGTCGGTGCCACTAATCCCAGAGTGGTGCAAGAGCAAAAAACGTTCTAAAATTTCGATTTTTTTATACTGAAGGTGTTGGAAACATGAAATTTGGCATGGTAGTTACTTATAAGATGTAAATGTTCTCTAAGAACAAATTCCAAAAAAATTCTAAATTTAAAACTGTGAGATGAGCGAAAAGCTTTCTAAAAACATTCTAAATTACAATTTCTATGGACTCTCTGGAACTACCAAACCCTTTTCAAAAGTGATGGTGGCAAATTTTTTATGACAATCCCTGCTCCAACATAGGCTATATTTTACGTCGGTGCCACTAATCCCAGAGTGGTGCAAGAGCGAAAAACGTTCTAAATTTTGATTTTTTTTTACTGAAGGAGGTAGAAACATGAAACTTGGTGTGGTAGTTACTTATGAGATGTAAATGCTCTCTAAGAATAAATATAAAAAAATTCGAAATTTAAAAGGGTGAAATGAGCGAAAAGCGTTCTAAAATCATTCTAAATTACAATTTCTCTGGAAGTACAGAACCGATTTCAAAAGTGATGGTGACAATCCCTGCTCCAACATCCTCTTTAATATAAATAGTCTAAGAGCTAGCAACGTCAGAAAACACGTGATTTTAGCATGGTTCATTTTTTTATATATTCTTCGTCTTTATTGTGTAGTACGAATGCGGCCGGTCTGGCTGGTGGAAGTGGTTGCCTTTACCTGTGGGGGGAGGGGCAGTGCCGGTAAAAAAGTGACAAAATTACGTCATTTTAGCATGAATTTTGATTATAAAACTTGTTTCTGCTCACTATTTGTGATATTAAGTCATTATTGCCAGACCGTTTTAATGTTGCTAACACCGTGCCAGACTCTAATTTATAGGCAAAATAAGGTGTCAAATTCACGTCATTTTAGCAAAGCTGTAATTTTAGTATGTTATACTTTGGCTATCAGGTAAGCCATAATTAATTTGCCAGACCGAAATTCCGTTGCTAAATTACTGCCGGACGCCGCCGATTTATATCTGGCAGAAAAAGCGCCTATTAGAAGAGTTGGCAGCATTTGTAGTGCTTTGCTATTGTCAGTACACTGCCAAGCCGTGATTGTTGCCAAAGCAATGATTGTTACTTTCTAAAGAAGTATATATATATATGTGACATTTTGGCTAAGCTGAGTTAGTACCAGATGTAATTTTCCATGAGAAAAGGGTAGTCCGTTAAAGAACTAATATATTGCAGTCGATATTCACGATCATTGCGAAGTAGTGAGGCAATGAAAAGACACCAGAACAGTTTCTCCAGTAAAGTCCAGCCAATTTCCAGATAATTAGTTTATTTAGAATAAGAGAGATGCAGCACAATTCCCACAGGGTAAAACTTATAGCCCTCGGCTTTCACGATGGGTCACTCCATTGATTAAAAGTTGTTAAATGGCCAGATGTCTACGACATAAAAACACCAGATACATATTTGTTTACACTTTCAGCTACGTCAAAAATCTAGCGCTCCGACGGGTGCGAGCTGGTTTTGTTCCTTCAGCGGAGACATACAGTAAATTACGTCACGAGCGCACAAACCAATGAGTGAGAGGCTAGCTCCAGCCCAGCGAATGAGGCGCGAAGGAGAAGCTAAGATGCGAAAGAGTACCGACGTTGGTCGCGGATCAATTTTGAAGTGAAAATCCCAAGCGCGCGAAAAATTCAGAGCAATAAGAATAATAATAAAAAGAAAATGGCTTTTTAAAAAACATTCGAAATGAGAAAGCGTCTCGGAATTTTATAGATTGGGGAGCTGATAAAAGCTACGAATGAACTTAAAATTTTAGATTAAGATTTGGAATAAGATAATTATTAATATACGGATATTTACTTTTAAAGGACATTAAATAGGAATAAATATTATTAAGAATTAAGGAAATACTGACTATGTCAGAAATTAGATTAATTTAAAAGATTAATGAGAATAAAATAGAAGGATACGAAGGAAATAAATTTTTTATATAACATTATCCCCCCCCCCCCCTAAAAATCCGAATGACGGGTAGATCCGATGATCTACAAGTTCATTAAGGCAAGCAAGAATTTGGATTACAAAATATTTATCTGGTATTCTAGTTAATGCCAAAAATTCTCTGATTTTATAAAACTTAATTCAATAGTTATTTGTGTAAACGCGAACCTATGGGAATTGTTTAAATACAGAAATACATACAATTACAATATAAATAATTTAGTAACAAATAATATTTTTTCACTCTTCAAACATAAATAGTGAAAAGGATGAATATGAAGTAAACAAAGCATTTTTGTCTAAGCAGTGAAAAGTATAAATGTCTAATAGTCCTCTTAATCAGTAAAAGTCTGAGTCATAGACCTCTCATTTCCAATAAAAGTTTCTTGGTACGGATATGAAGGCACAGATATGTTAAGTATTAGCCAGTAAAACAGTTTACTGCAATACAGTGTATTGATTCTGTAGTAGGATGATTCCAGTTAATCATAAAGTTCAAAAACATAAGAAAGTTCCATCACTACTAAGTTCAATAAACAATAAAAGTGCTTGTTTGTGATACTTGATAAGTTTTGTGCCTTGTTAGTGCACTTATCAAATAAAGTCCAGTCATTTAATAAAGTTCCATCACTTAGATATGAGTATTAGATGTTTTTGCTAGCAAGATGTGACTTTTTATCATCAACTAATTTACTATCAGTGGTTCTCTTTTATCACAATTTTCAAGAATATTCTCTTTTATAATCTTATCACATAATAAATAACAACAACAATTATAATAACAACATAATAATATCAACAATAACAAACAACTTCAAAATAATACTAAATCATTAATTCATCTGTATATAATTTAATTCCTCATTCTTTTTCAATATAAGTGAGGAATGAAAATATACTTAATAAAAGGAAACAAAATAAATAAGTAGTAAAATAAGAAATATCTGTGGAAAATTATCAACAATTCAGTAAGATATTCCAATTTACTTTATTGTTCTAATTCAATTCAATCCAATATAAAAAAATTCTTAACTCAAATCAACTAATTTACGCCTGCATAAAAAGTTAACTCAAGCAAAAATATTGGCAGTAATATTCTAGGGAATTCCTATATTCAAGAACATACTGTTATATAGAAGAGAATTGATTAGTCAATTATAATTTGATTTCATTAA
This sequence comes from Maratus michaelseni, assembly GCA_963931845.1. Lineage (NCBI taxonomy): Eukaryota > Metazoa > Arthropoda > Arachnida > Araneae > Salticidae > Maratus > Maratus michaelseni. The sequence continues at coordinate 125,826,482 of OZ007595.1, forward strand.
ATTAAGATAATTCTAAAGATAATATTAAGCTATTGATTTAACATTAGTTTGTTGCTGCTCATGTGATAACTTTAATTTGTCAGGAGAGTAATAAGGGCGCAATTTTGATACATGGACTATTTCAGTAAATTTATTTTGAGTCTGTCTATTAATTTCAACATTTACATCAGATAATTTTTTAAGGATTTGATAGGGACCACTAAAAACTTGTGAGAGCTTTCTGGTATTGGGATAATGAAATTCTTCATAGATAACAAGATCTCCTATCTCAAATTTTGGCTCCACATAATTTCTATCATAATATATTTTTTACTTTTCCAGTAATATTCATTAGTGCGTTTTTTAGCAATGTTGAGGGCTTCCTGGACAGAAGGGTAATAATTTTGCTTAAGAGGGGAATCATAGGGTAAATTGCCAAAAAGTAAATAAGCAGGAGGGAATTTGGTTATGGAATGGGGTGTATTATTGTATTCATTAACTACTTCAGTCAGAAGTTTTTTCCAAGGAATTTTGGAGGTAGTAGAATTAATTTTACACTTTAATCTGGTAACTATTGATTGATTCACTCTCTCACACTTGCCATTCGTTTGGGGGTGATGTGATGTGGTTAAACGTTGCTTAATATTGTGATTCCGCAATATTTTTTTTAAATCTAGGTGAAGTAAAGGCTGCATTCCTATCACTTAATACCTTTTGAGGACCCTGTATATCGAAAATTTTGTTGAAACAGAATAATTGTTGAGGGAATTGAAAATTGAAGACTTGTTTTAAGCAATTTGTGTATGTTTCTGTGGTAACACTTTTTGAAGGAAATGCCCAAACATATCTGGTTGCATGGTCGATGATGATGTGTAGATATTTTTTGGTGGAGTTATAATAATTGAATCCTCCCACAGTATCAATAGAAAGACATTCAAAAGGTTGATCTGTGGTGGGCATAGCTTGTAATAAGCCAAATTTTTTCTGTCTGGGTTTTTTATTCTTTTGACAAATATCACAATGTTTTACAAAATTGGTTATATCTTGAGTCATGTCAGGCCAATAATAATTAGGGGGGATTAAATTTAACATTTTTTGGATACTAGGATGACCAAATTTTTCATGAGAAACATTTAGTATTTTTCTCCTTAAAGACATGGGGACTACTATTTTTCGAAATCCTTTCTTTTTAATTATCATAAGTCCATTTTCATTTAGATAATTTTTACCACACACATTATCTTTTTCCTGCCTCTCTATAATTTCTTTAACGTCCAGAAGAAAAGTAAGTGGTTGAATAAAATGTGAAACTGGGTTTCTCGACAACATGTCGGCTTCGACATTTGTGGATCCCTTTTCGTAAACTATATTATATTCAAACATGCTCAACTTCAAAGACCATCTAAATAACCTGCCTCTCAAATGTTTAGTATTTTTTAACCATACAAGAGATGCATGATCAGTATGAATGGTAAAATTTATACCATGAAAATAATGATAGAATTTGTCTAAGGTGTCAATGATGGCAAGACACTCTAACTCGGTAATAAAATAATTCTTCTCATTATTTTCATGGTGTAAATTTTACCATTCATACTGATCATGCATCTCTTGTATGGTTAAAAAATACTTGTATGGTTAAAAAAATTGTTAATGTTATATAAAAAATTTATTTCCTTCGTATCCTTCCATTTGTATTCGAATTAACTTTTATGCTGGCATAATTCATTGGTTTTAATTGAGAATTTCTCATACTGAATTGAATTGGATTAGAATATTATACTTTCAAATACTAAAAAATTAAACTAAACAAAATTAAATTATTCTTAAGTAAGAAAATAAAATAAAAATAAAAAATAAAATAAATAAATACTTTAAAAGAGTTTTCCGAATTTTTAACCCAATGGATAACTTAAATTTATTTTCCTGTTATTAAAATTTTCAAACATTAATAGTCAAACAATGCTCAATAAAAGAGAAAGTAAATACATTTTGTATCATTGTTTATAGATTGATATGATATAATATTGTTTTATTTTGATGGTTAGAGATAATACTTATTATTTGTTATTGTATTTTGTTTTCTATTGTTTATTTTGAGTATTAGATATATTATTATATTCATTGTTATTGTTATTGTATTATTACTTAAATTTTATTTATTGCAACTTCATACTGCCATTGCAACATTAAGGACTCTTATAATATTCAATAATTGAACTCTACAATTCAGTAGGACTTAAAAATCACTTAAGGACTATAAATAAGTGAATAATGCTGATTATTGTTAAATTATTGATAAAAAAGAGATGATTTATATATTGTTATTGTATTATTACTTAAATTTTATTTATTGCAACTTCATACTGCCATTGCAACATTGAGGAGTCTTATAATATTCAATAATTGGACTCTACAATTCAGTTGGACTTAAAAATCACTTAAGGACTATAAATAAGTGAATAATGCTGATTATTGTTAAATTATTGGTACAAAAGAGATGATTTATATGTTGTTGTTATATTTTCTTGATGCAAAGTATACTATACTGTTATACTTGTTATTATTGAGAAGATAAATTTATGCTAATGCTGATTATTAGCAACACATTATTTATTATTGAAAAATGTAATTATTTACAGCAGTTTCCACTTAACCGCGTTTCTTTAAATTTAACTATTTAAATTTTTACTTAATAGAGTTCAGAAATTTGAACATCGCGATTCGGCGACCAGGTAACTGTACTGCAACGAAGGGAACTGTTTTGTAACCCAAGTATCTGCTTTCTTCCAATGAACATGTAAGTCAATTGGACTTACCGGTTCATACATTTTTTAGGGAGGGGGGATATTGTTACATTATTAGATCTACTTTCACGATTTTCCCTGTTTTATTCTAAATTACTACTCTATATTCATTAAATCCTTATTCTTAAATTAGCTCTATCGTTAACTCTGTTAAATTCCCTTTTATTTAATATCTAAATTGTCCAATTTACTTAAATATAAAGCTTTTAGTTATCCTTAATTTTTATCATGATCTCCGATCATTTCTGGGTTTTTAGAATGTTCTTTGAGAGCCATTTTCATTTTTTATGCCGAATTTCATTTCCCGCTCTAAATACTTTTTACTATAAAATTCATCCACGGCCTCTTTGTCCGAACTCTTTACTAATTATCTTTCATTGGTCGTGACGTAGCATGATGAGTCTTCTTTAATTCCTCATTGGTTCAGTACGCGTTCTATGTCACAAATTGTGTTATTGCGCTAGGTAACAAAAAGCAGCTACCTGCGATGTTCCCTCAGAAATAAGTCGAATTTTCACTTGTCAACAACTCCCTGGCTGCATCATTTAACTAAAATTTAATATGTTCTACATACTTACCCCCATACCTTGATGACGTAGCGATGTACGGCTATTATTGTTAGGTGGAAACTGTCCAAGAGAAATACTTAAATAAAGCATTGGATTTGAAAGGCCTTGTTCGTTTTATTCATGGAGAAACGCCTCTGGTTAGTTCATTCTACTGCCTCTGCCGCCACGTCAAGACTGCAAAATTAGAATAGTATGCATTTTACGACTATTTCTAACTAATTATATCATCTAATAACAACTAACGTTCGTATCTTCATTGTGTGACCATGTGTGCTCCTGCTGCTATTATCAATTTTACTACCACTACAACATATAAAAAATAAACCTGATATTACATATTTCCAATTTTAAATTTTTCCAATTGTTGTCTGGTAATAATTCAGTATACTTGGCTGATTCTACTGTACTTAGCATCATGCCAGTAGAATTATGAAATACTGAATTATTTTTAAAACACATGTGGGTGCAGCCAAGCTGACGAGTACATCCACATATGTTTTTTCATATCCAATTCTTGATTGGTTCTCTTGTGGTCCAGTTTTTCCACTGAATAATGTTCATAATTAATTTATTAATCCATTTGTGTTTACATAATAGCAACTCCAATTTATAATTTTTTTCCCCTTTCTCTCTCTTTCTTTTTAAATGTTCTTCAGGTATGAGTAAATTTGGCTAATTACCATTGAAGCACATGCTATGGTAATTTTATGATTGCACAAGTTAATTATTAGCTATGTGGTATTCTGATTACACAATATCATTAATTATCTCTTAGTAGATTTTAGTAGAATGATATTAGAACTTGATATGTTTTTGAAATTCATAGATATTATAATTATTTAACATTCTATAAAATTATGCTGCATTGCGCAAATTGGTATGGAATGGTTTTTACATATTCTTTTCAATATTCTTTTCAATTATAGCTGGTTGAAAGTATTGAGTTTTATGATACCATAATTTAGCCCAGTTGGCACATAAATCACTTTGATTAACTTCTGTTTAAAATACATAGTTAGTATAGCTGCATTGCGCTTTTAATGGTGTATTTAATAATAATTTAATAATAATAATTTTAGAATATTATTATTATTTCTTGGTATCATTTGTTTATCTATTGAAATTTCAATTGCATTTTTTAAAAATCTTATTCAGGTTCTTTTTTTTTTTTTTTACCAACATTAATTTTGTATTGACTTATGAATGCTTTTGATGTTAGCTTGCTTAATGGGACTTTATGTATATATGTATATAGTTTTATAATATAGCCTTATTATATTTAATCAAGTATTAAAAAGTCAATCTTATTATTTTTATTTTTAATTTATTTTATTTTATTTTTTATTTTTTATGGATATTCAAGTACTTTACAACAATAAGGTTGATTCAAAACATTTTTATCTTTAAATATATTTTTATATGTATCTCTTGCAATTTCTATTGCTTTCAAACAATTATGGCAGTTATTAGTAAAATGTTAGATACTGGCAATTTAGGCCTTGGTGGATCCAGGACTAATGCTTGGTACAGGAAGATTATTAGGGATCTTCCTGGATCGTTATCAGATAACATATTCTATTGTCCCAAGCCTGTACTATGTTTTCGTGAGTGTGAATCAAAGCGTTGCCTTACATGTCCATTAGCTGATAAGTCACAGATTTCAAATAATAACAATCTTAATTTGGTAAAATTTTGCAAAGCATACAATGTAATCTATTCATTGAAATGCAATTCGTGTAATATGGAATGTATAGGACAGTCTCGACAAAAATTACATAAGCGGCTAAATTTACATCGTTCTCATATTAATAAATATAAAAAATCTAAATTTCAAACAACTCATAATATTGAATATACTCATTTCAAAAATCATGATTTTAAAAATATTACTATTAAAATACTTAAAATACAAAAAAAATTTTACTGAACGACTTTTTCTAGAATTTAAATATATAAGACATTTTAATACTACATATCCTTATGGATTAAATCAATTAGTATACAAAAAATCACATCCTGTATTTTCAGATTTAACTAAATATGAAAATTATAAAAATCTTTATTCAGGATTAAATTTTTCAAACATAAAAAAAACTTCAAGATCTGGTAGAGGTAAACATAATAACAAAAAATACACTGATGATATTGTGATTCAAAAGGAGCTTGATGATCTTGAGGCAAAATTTTGTAATGATTATTGTTGGCTTGATATAAGAAAACATGTTTTTAGTATAAAAAAGAAATATTTGAACCAATATTTCAAAGTATTTAAAAAGAATCAATATTCTACACATTTTTGTGATATCTTTTATGATATTCTACATTATAGAGCAAACCTATTAAATACATGTCTTTCTAATAAACCTAAATGTAAAACTAATAATACACAATTAATTATAAATTTTTCCAATCATGTATTTAATAATATCAATTTACACAATATAATAAACAACATTACTAACAATTTTCCAATAAAAAATTTTACCATTCACAAGACATACAAATATAATCGCACACTTGGACGTAAAATTTTTAATTACAATTCTTTTGCAAAACAAATGGTCTCTTCAAATAATTACCCATATTATTGTAATGACCCAAAATATCAAAAGTACATAAATACAACACATGGTCATGTCATTACTGGTGATCTTAATATTGTAGAACAACCTATTTTACAAAACTTAATGCATAATGGAACAAAATTTCGCCTTCCATATAAGTGTAATATCAAATCCATAATATTGCAGTTTATTCAAGATATTGATTTATCTACCCTATATATATAAAATCCTAATGAAACGAATTTGTGAAACGATTTTATGAAACGAATTTATGAAACGATTTTATGAAACGACTGATTAAACGACTGATTATGTTTCAGGGCTATTTTTAATAAAATATTAAACGCTTGATGGTGAAATTAATACCAATTGTCCATAAAAATCCGCGGATGTCAAAACTGGTAATAGAATTTTGAAATTGGAATTAGTTTTCGAGATATTAATTTTTTTCGAATTTTAATGACATTTCTGTAATGATGGCAACTAATTACTCAGTTTTTTTGTGACAAAAAAAGGGAAAAAAATATAAAAGGATCCCGATAGGGATTATTGATTTATTTTTATTCGACATTTTCAAATTGAAATTGAATTTATCTTTTATTTCAATCGATAATGAAGACAAGATTGAGATTAAATTATATTTTTCACGAAAATTTGAAAAAAAAAAAAATCACATTTCTATCGTCACGATTCAATCGTCTGTCAGCATTGAATTTAATTTATAAACTGAAAATATTTTGAATAATTTCGTCCAAATGACGTCATTTATGTAAATACGTCATTTATGTTTATACAATTTATTTAATATAAAGAAGCCATTTATCTATTTTTATGTACAAAAAGAGGTAAATTGAAAGACAATTATAAATAAATTGTATATATACATATAAATACATGTATAAACAAGCATAAAAGTTCGGTGCTTTTCCAGTATATGGGGCCTTGACGAAACAGAGAAAATAGCCTTGGCGGAAAAGGAAATTTGGCAACATACTTTCTGTCAACCTATTTACTTTGTCATTTCGTATACAGAAGCATTTTTTCAATATTTATACAATTTGTTTAGCGTAAAATGTCATTTATCCTATTTTATATATAATCAGAAGTAATTTGTATAGAAAAAACAATAATAATATACGTATAGTAATTAAAATACGCATATAAACAAAAAAAATCGTCGAATTTGTTTCCATGGCTGTTTATGTCATTTGGCACCAAATCTGACTTTCTGATGCCCGAATTGCGCCAAGCTTTTTAAAAAAGCGTCAAGACCCCTATTATAGAAAATCCCCAAAAGTTCATTAGGTTTGGTTTCATAACTTTTGGCAACAAATATATGTATATTAACGAATCTATTCGTTTTTGAAACTCGAATTACGACAAACCTAAAAGCAAAGGATCCTATGCTGGAAAAGTACCCGATTTTCTTATGAACAATATTCAAATGACATAACATGGTGTAAAATAATCGCGGATAGCAAATTTGTTTAAATATCTCATCAATTGAAGCCGAATAAATGCAGGCATGCATGCACAAAATATTTAATTAATTTTGTATGATAAATAATTATTAGAAAATTCGTATATACATATTAATTAAAATAAATAATTTACATATTTAAAATAACATGAAAATATGCATGATGGTGCACTAAAATACAGAGAAAATTAAAACCTGTTACTGAAAATGTCTATAACATAGTACTTTTCAATACCGTGGTTCTTAATGTTATTCACAAGCAGATGGAATTTTTCTCATCCTTAAACGCAAAGGAAGTATAGAATACAGATCGTTGTTATAAAAGTGCGAGAGGTAGCCACAATTTAAACCTAACCATTTTATACAAGCTGGTTTTCAAGGTGTAATTGATTTTACTTATCAGTCCCTAAAACAGTCGTCAGTTGTCGCAACAGCTGTGTATGAGGCCATGATAATAAAAAAAATGCCCCATTAAAACGTTAAAAGCATGGCAACCCAATTACAGATTTACCAATATTTTTAAAACGAAGCACGCTGTCATGTTTTTAGAGGCCTCGAAGTCTGAGCGGGGGTTGGCGAGCGTAGCTCGCAGGCGGTAGGCCCCCTAGTTTATATATAAAATTGCTATTGATTACAATAAACCAATCGAGTATTTTAGTGAATGGAGATTTTCTGTTATAGATAAAATGAAAAATGAAATTATAAAAAATTATCATCATATTACACATGCAGCTTTTAATAATATAAATAAACATATATCAGAATTACAAAACAAATTTATAATTACTTATGTAGATAAATCTCCAAATAATTATGCTATCATTTGTAAAGAATACTATAAAGTGTTAATTCACAATGCAATCAACACAAGTAATATTTTTAATAAAACTAAATTAAATATTGAAATAAATAATAGAAAATTATTAAATTATCACAAATTACTAAAAATCAAATGTAATAATTTAAATTATCCTTATCTTGTTATAATTCCAAAATTTCATAAAAATCCTATAAAATTTCGCACTGTTACCATCGGGTGTAACACATATAATAATAATGCAAGTAATTTACTACTTAATATTTTAAAGCAGATATATGATATAACGTTAAAACATAATAACCAACATTGCCTAAAAAACAGTTTTCAACTCATTAATAAAATACATAATATCAATCCGGTAAAATTCATAAAAACATTGGATTTTAATGATTTATTTAATAACATTGATATAAAAGACTTACATAAAACAATGTGTATATTATTTAAAGAATTTAAATCTCAATTAAAATTAAAAGAACATATTTCAGTAAATTTTTTTAAAACTTTACTAAATTTTACATTGCATAATAATTACATCATATATGACAATATTATTTATAAACAATGCCAGGGAATTCCGCAGGGCGGAACAGCATCTAGTATTCTCTCTGACCTTTACTTATATTATTATGAAAGAAATATTAGTACGAACAATGATTATGTATTTTATCGATATATTGATGACATTATCATATTTTTTTCAATGAAAAAAATTGCACATCACCACTCAATTTTTATCCTACTCAACTTAAATTAAGCGAAAATGATTTAATTAATAATAATATTAACTTTCTTGACTTAAAAATCAATATTAATAATAATTATAAATTAATTTTTGATATTTATGATAAGAGATTTGATTTTCCATTTAAAGTAAATATTTTTACCAATTATGCTTCATGTTTACATAAATCTGTAAATAAAAATATAATTATTAATTATCTACATCGTATAAAATACTTATGCTCAGATATAAATAAAAACAAAAATATTAGATTTATTCGAGATCAAGCAAAAATATATGGTTATCCAATTTTTATGATAAATTCAATTATCAACTCTTTTAAATAACATTTATTATATCATTAAATTATTAACACTGTATGTAATAAATTTTTGTTTGAATGTGCGATAACATATAACACTAGATATAATATTACAATTATAACATACATTAATACAATTATAACATATTAGGAAATTTAAAATTTGATTGAACATTATATACACTCTGTATAGTATGTGATTGTGCGTTGCCGATCACATATGTTTAGGGTGTCATTGATGAGCCGTTTTCATACATTTAAAATTATACATGGATAACATTGGTTATTATAACTCACAAACATATCTATTTGCAAAGTGTATAAATATATATATAGTTTTTTATTTTTATCTATGAAATTAAATTTAATAAGTAATTTTAATTACTGCATAGCATAAATTTGATTGAAGCACAGTAGTGATAATAATAATTATTTAATTTGATATTAAATTAATCTCTGAAATCTAAAATATAATTAAGTATAAGTATAAACAATACATTAATTATTTAATAACAAGTCTAAAATATATTTAAGTAGAAGTAACAATAAAAAATTAATAATTTAATTATAAGTTTTTAATATATATCAGTGGTTTAACACAGCTGGCAGCAAAGCACTTTGTTTTAAAATAATATCTCTTTTACAAAATATACTTTTGTTAAGAATATCTGAAATGCTGTGCAGGATGAATAAATTCTGTGTATATTTATTCATATTGTAGGATTTTATTCGAATTTAATATTAAAACTACAAGGAAGTATTGTTTATTAAAATTTATATATTGATTAAATTTAATGAAGTGATTATGTTAATAATAATATGGATATGTAACTAAATATTAATTATGAATAATTATAATACCAATAGATGGCGACACTTTACGTTTTAGTTAGTTGATGATATTATAGATATTATTTTGAATTTAACTATAGAGGGAGCTATTGCTTGTATAATAATTTTACTTTAAGGAATTAAAATTAGATGGAGTAATTATATATTCACGGATATAATTTTGTTATAAGAGTATTATCAACAGAATAGTTTTGTGTGTTTTTGAATTATATTGTGTTGGGGTGTCATTGATCGAGTTGTGTTTTTAAAAAAATGAGCTCTCAACTTGTCTTTCAAATCATTTCTCTCAACTCGACTCGAATGTCAACATGTTTGATACGTGTCATGTGGAATTGATCATTATGAAGAAGTTGCTATATTTTGAGGATACTGTATCAATCTTGTGAGTAAAACATTTTTTCTACAATTTAAGGGTTCAAAATTCCAATATTATTTCAAAAATGATATCTGGTGGTTATATAGTGTGGTGATTTATAAAGATTTTAGGATAATCGTTGTAAGTGATATATTATATATTTCTTAATGGTTTTTTATTTACATTTTACATATTTCCAATTTTAAATTTTTCCAATTGTTGTCTGGTAATAATTCAGTATACTTGGCTGATTCTACTGTACTTAGCATCATGCCAGTAGAATTATGAAATACTGAATTATTTTTAAAACACATGTGGGTGCAGCCAAGCTGACGAGTACATCCACATATGTTTTTTCATATCCAATTCTTGATTGGTTCTCTTGTGGTCCAGTTTTTCCACTGAATAATGTTCATAATTAATTTATTAATCCATTTGTGTTTACATAATAGCAACTCCAATTTATAATTGTTTCCCCTTTCTCTCTCTTTCTTTTTAAATGTTCTTCAGGTATGAGTAAATTTGGCTAATTACCATTGAAGCACATGCTATGGTAATTTTATGATTGCACAAGTTAATTATTAGCTATGTGGTATTCTGATTACACAATATCATTAATTATCTCTTAGTAGATTTTAGTAGAATGATATTAGAACTTGATATGTTTTTGAAATTCATAGATATTATAATTATATATATATATATATATATATATATATATATATATATATATATATATATATATATATATATATATATGATATCATGATATGATGATGATATGATATATATGATAATCATATATACATATATATATATATATATATGATTTGTCAAAATAAAGGCTTAATTTATGTAGTTAATGTATCAATTAATTGTAATTGTTATTTGGCAATGCAGGTAAAAAAGTGACAAAATTACGTCATTTTAGCATGAATTTTGATTATAAAACTTGTTTCTGCTCACTATTTGTGATATTAAGTCATTATTGCCAGACCGTTTTAACGTTGCTAACACCGTGCCCGACCCTAATTTATAGGCAAAATAAGGTGTCAAATTCACGTCATTTTAGCAAAGCTGTAATTTTAGTATGTAATACTTTGGCTATCAGATAAGCCATAATTAATTTGCCAGACCGAAATTCCGTTGCTAAATTACTGCCAGACGCCGATTTATATCTGGCAGAAAAGCGCCTGTTAGAAGAGTTGGCAGCTTTTGTAGTGCTTTGGCTACTTTCAATACACAGCCAAGCCATGATTGTTGCCAAAGCAACGATCCTTGTTTTCTATAAAAGTAGATATATATATGATTTGTCGAAATAAATGCTTAAATAAAAATCGTCTTCAATGAAAAAAAAAATTTCCTTGATAATTGCTACAAAAAACACACGTTTTTCCATTACTAGCCAACGCAACTAAATTTCATTTCGAAAACACAGACGACATGCTATGAACGTTATTATTTCAAACCACAAATGACCTTGAAAAGTAGCAGTTGACATTGCCTATTTCTTGCTAGCCTCTATAAGTTTATTCAGAAAATTAAGAGAAAATATTATATATTGTATTATTTAAAATTAAAAGTGAATATTAATACACACTAATTATAATATTACTTAAAAATTAAGGGAGAAATTAAATAAACATAACGGTTGACAATTTATTTACGCCATGGAGTTTTCGTTTTGCTCTTTTCTCACTTCTTTGACTATTTCATAAATCTCTATACTTATAAAAGAACATGTCCTGATGACTCAGAATCAACGCCGAGCTTCAACCGCTGCTCCTAGGACTATGAAATTTGGAAGACATGTTCCTTACACAATGTAGGCACCCACTAAGAAAGGATTTTTGAAAATTCACCTCTAAGGAAGTTAAATAGGGGGTCGAAATTTTTAGGTCATTTCGTCTTTTCGCCATATCTCAGCAGAAGTTTTAGGTAGAATCAAGAAATTCAGGATAACAAATCTACTAAAAAAAAAAAAAAAATAGTTAAACATGTATTTCAGCAATTTTAATAATTCAATCACTAAGGAAGTTAAATGGGTGGTCGATTGTTTTCGGAGATTATGACTTTTCGCCATATCTCAGCAGCAGTTTTTGGTAGAGGCGTGAAATTCAGGTTATCCAATCTACTAAAAAAAAAATAGTTAAACGCCTATTTCAGCGATTTTAGAAGTTCAACCACTAAGGGGGTTAAAGGGGGGGGGGGGGTCGAACGTTTTAGGTCCTTTGGTCTTTTCACCATATCTCAGCAGCAGTTTTAGGTAGGAGCGTGAAATTCAGGATAAAAAATTTACTAAAAAAATAGTTAAACACGTATTTTAGCGATTTTAGAAATTCAGCCACTAAGAGGGACTAATGGGAGTCGAATGTTTTAAGTCATTTTTCCATAACTCAAAAGAAGTTATAGGTAGGGGCGTGAAATTAAGGATAAAAATTATACTAAAAATATTTAAATAGATATTTCAGCGATTTTAAATAAAACGGTTAAACGTCGGGTCGAACGTTTTAGATCATTTCGCCATTTCTCAGCTGCAGTTTTAAGTAAGAGCATGAAATTCCAGCATTAAAAATCTACTAAAAAATAGTTAAACACGTAATTCAGGTATTTAAGCTGAAGCGAGTTTTTCGCCAACATCGACTATTATCCCGATCATGGAAGATTAGACGAATAAGACAACTATAGCTGATTTTTTATTAGATATTTTGTGTGATATTTTTCCCAGGAAAAGTTTTTTTTTTCATATTTTATAAATTATTTTTGCGCTTTTTGTCTTAAAATTAAAAATTAATTAAAATTAAAATTAAATTAAAAATAAAATTAACATTTTTGTACAAAATAGAATACATTTCCTTCTTTGTTCAAAATATATTTTTTGGATTTAAAGATTTGCGATTTAAATACTAATCGCCATATTTATGTGCTCGGGTATGCACAAGGCTGCGTTACAGTGATTGTCGTATGATCAGTTGACAGGCGTGCAACCCAAAGGGCTCTGTTAAAATAATTTCATTTTAACGATTTATGCACGCATGACTGAACAACTTTATATTGATCGCGGTATTAACGATATATGGGTGAGAAAAACACAGGTCATTGTAATTTTGACAACGACATTAACAATTTATGGGCATGAAACCACACTACATGTATCTTAGCCAATCTCATTTTTCTTTATTTTAGCTAAAAGCGCTCCCTTCCCGTTAGATAATCACACGCAGGGCCGAGCAGTACTTTGTTAGGGGGCTCATGAAAAAAATTATTATTTTTGTCACGAAATTTTTATTTACGTGTTTTTTTATATTCTTATTAGTTATTTTCATATAGTTTAAAATAAAGTATTTTATTTACATTTTTTTTTGCATGTAAAATGCACTTTCTGAGCCCCAAATACGCTGCAAAATGTATCGGGGCCCCACTCGGAAGCGACGGGCTAGCTAACGATATATGGCTGAGAAGCATACCCGGCCCCATTATTTTGAACACCGCATTAACAATTTATGGGAGTAATATCACAGTGCCCATTTACAACGATCGCCATGTATCTTATGCTATCTCATTTTTGTATATTTTATCTGAAAGCTCTCCCATTCCCATGGGCAGTGCCGAGCGTGTCTTTGTCAGGGAGTTAATGGAGAAAAACGTATTATTTATGTCGCGAAATCTTTATTTATGTGCTTTATTGATATACTTATTAGTTATTTTCGTATAGTTTAAAAGAAAGTATTTATTTATATTTTTCTGTTTGCATGTAAAATGCACTTTCTGGTTCCTAAGCGAAGTCCGGGCTAAACGCTGCAGAAGGAAACTTGGCCCCACACGGAAGTGACCGGCTTGTTAATAAATGTTTCTTTTAAAAAAAAGTTAGAAAAAAATGTTGATAAATATTTTATTTTCAAAATTTAACTAAGCCAAATAACAATTACAATTAACTGGTACATTAAATACATGAATTAAGCCTTTATTTTGACAAATCATATATATATATATATATATATATATATATATATATATATATATAATATTTTTGAATTTAAAAAACATATCAAGTTCTTGTAACATTCTAATTAAATCTCCAAAGAGATAATTAATAATAATATGTAGACAGAATACCACATAGTTAATAAATTAACAAGTGCAATCATAATTTTACCATAGCTTGTGCTTCAATGGTAATTGGCCAAAAATACTGAAAATATGAAGATTATTTAAAAAGAGAGAGAGAGAAAAAGAAAAAAATAATAATAAACCATAAAATGTTAATAATTTGGAGTTGATATCAAGTGAATACAAATGGATTAAGAAATGAAATATGAACAAAATATAATGGAAAATTGGATAACAAGAGATTTAAATTGTAATTGGATATGAAAAAACACGTGTAGGTATAATCTTCAGCCTGGATGTATCCACACATGCTTTAAAAAATAATTCAGTATTTCATAATTATACTGGCATATATGCTAAGATCAGTATAATCATCCAGGTATACTGAATTATTACCTGCACATTCCAATTTTCCATCCTGCACAAAATTTTGTCGAGTCATTTCAAATTTTAACAAAATCGAATCAAAACTTAAAAAGGTATTAATAAAAGTTTTCTTCATTCTATTAAATCCTATCCTACGTAATCTATATAATGGAAACGCAAGTCATGTGACTGAGGAAAACAAATATCATTTCTTTTTTCATATGCCAAGCGGCCATTTTTATTAAAAATTATTGTTTTGAATAAAATTGCATAAAAGTTACATTTTTCGAAAAAACGTTCAAAAAAAGAAAATTGTTTGTTTGAGAGATGAGTTACATTCGAATATGTATAGATTCTGAGATAACTTCAGTTGAAATTAAGTTGACAGCCTAAAATCTCAATCGAATAAATTAAATAAACACAAGAGATTCGTTCATCATGAGTCATAAAAATATTAAACCATGGAGATAATCATTCACAAAGCAAAATCTCCATGGTGAATTTTACAGCGCTGTCTGGTGTCGAATAAAAAAATTCGCATCTGTAAACGTGGCATGCATAATAAGAGAAAAGGCATGACCATTTAGCTCATAACAGACGATATAATTCATTTCACTGAAATAATAACGATGATTTTTTTTTTTTTTTTTTTTTTTTTTTTTTTTTTTTTACATTGTGAAACTAGTTGTAGTACGAATCATTTGTCACGTTTAACGTACAATTTCCAACTTGTTACTTTTATACTTGTTAACAAACGTTTTTATATCTTCTGATATAAACTGGCTGTTGCAATAAGCACTTTTGCCTCTTTTAGACTTTCCTCACTATTTATTCTATCCGAGTGAAATTCCAGAAACCCAGCAAAAAATTCGGCGCACATTTGATAAAGGCAGAGAAATAAAACGTCATAAACCCAAATAATCTCAAACGTAGGCGAAAAAATTAAGTCATCTAAAAAAAGGGCCGGAGGGGGGGGGGGAGGAGAAACCTGGGATGGTATTATCTGTAATTTTTATACAGCACATGTGTGGGGAGGAAGTAATCATCATTTTCAGCTGTGCTATCAACTGACATCATTTTCAGTCTGGTTTTCCTTCTGATAAATATGTGGGCATAGACAGATTAGGAAATATTTCCTTCTTTCATATTTAGTTACTCTAAATGTCTAAATCAACAATATTCAGGTACTCACTATGCGGCCCTCGAGTTCGGCGGTACCGCAAGTTGGGCATGTAATTAAAAATGTACATGTAAATATTTACAGATATATGGATTTTTTAAAAATCTCTCGATTGTTTTTTAAATTTTATACTATAATAATAATAATAATAATAATAATAATAATAAAACACAAGGTTTCCTTAGTTTTTTACTAATTAATAATCTCGATACTGGAGTCGAATATTGCAAGTCTGGTCTAGAGTCCTGCAGTGGGTTGGGTAAAGCGATTTTACCCGAACACAACCCGACCCACTGTTCGAGTCGGGTAGGCCTGGCGCTAAATTTGCTTCCGTTGCAGGTCACGTTCGGGTCGAGTTAACTTTAAATGTTTCGGGTACCGTTCGGTTTTGGAAGATAGGTTTTGACTCGGTTTTGGGTCGTTCCGATTTTTCAAAAAGAAAGTCCTGAATATTTTTTAAATTAAAAAAAAAAAACTATACATTTCAATACACTGTAAAAAAAAAACTATACATTTCAATACACTGTAAAAAAAAATATATATATATATATATATGCATTTTAATACACTAAAAAAAAAAAAAAAAAAAAAAAAAAAAAAAAAAAAATCTTAATCTACGAAAATATAATATAAACCACAAATGAAAATATACAATAACCTTTTCCGAATTACCCACGATTCCGAAAAGCGTTCTTTATCATTAGAAACAGAAACTAATTTTTTTTTTTTTTTTTTTTTTTAGATTTAAAGAAGCCATTTATAAAAGCAGTTTCTTTGCCGCCACCGATTTTCGTAAACGTTTCCGAGTACTTTTTATAGCTTATTAATTAGTTTTCTCAAACCGGAATATCGGTTTTCAGGATGTATTAATTCTCAATCAAACATTTTTAGATTCGTAACTCAATAGTATATAATGGGGGTTCTGCGCCAGCGGTGGGTGCGGCGTGACCTCTGTATACTGTAGAGGTTATTGCGGCGTGCGGCGTCGTGAAGGTCATGGCGGCGTAAAGGTGACTGTGCGGTGGAGGGGAGGGTGATAAGAGCATTGTGTTGGAGAAGGGCGGTAAGGATGTTTGATAAAGATTTCTACTATAAGATAAGGGGATTATTTTAATTAATTTTAATTGGAGAACTTAGAAAATTTCGAATCTTTTTTTTTCAACTATAGTAGGGTGGGGTGTTTGTAAATATTTTTCGAAGTCTGGTTTGTGAATTGCATTTAAAAGTATGAATTAAAAATGGTCATTAATTAATTTTAATTGGAGAACTTAGAAAATTTCGATGCCATATTTTTTCAACTAGAGTAGGCTATACGATATACATGTTAGAGTATATTTGAGGTGATTTTTAAAAGTCAATAAGGGTTTAATTAAAAATGGTCATTAATTAATTTTAATTGGGGGACTTAGACATTTTTCGAAGCAAATATTTTTTCAACTATAGTACGCAGTTTAAATATGAGTGTATGCAGTAGAAGTGAATGAATAATTAAAAATATTAATTAAAAATGGTCATTAAAATATTAATTTTAATTGGGGGACGATTTTTTCAACGAGAGTATGCTATTTCTTATACATGTTAGAGTATATTACAGGTGAATTTTAAAAGTCAATAATGATTTAATTAAAAATGGTCATTAATTAATTTTAATTGGAGAGCTTAAGAAATTTTGGCGAGATTTTTTTTTCCTTCAACGAGAGTACGCAGTTTGAATGTGCAGTAGAATGGTAGATGCGAATGAAAAATAGTAATTAATTAAAAAGGGTCATTAATTAATTTTAATTGGCGGACTTCAACATTTTTGGGGCAAACAAGCGTGTTTTAATGAATTCGATACAGGTTATGGTAAAAATTACAGGGTCCCGTATGAATTATACTGCACTCAATTCTAATAGCTCTCCCCTCCCCTCCCCCTCCCTTTTTTTTCTTTACCCAGAGTCGATAGAAGTTAGCCTAACAATACACATATAAAAAAGTACAGAGTGATACACAAAGAAGAATTTTTACGTATATATAAAAGTGTAAATAAACAAGAATGAAAAATCATGCGTAACGCCATAATTCATGAATCACTTTCCAACATTATCGAAATGTTATGTGAACAAAACATAATTTTACCATATAGTGCATAGTTAATTAAAATAGTGAACCGATCCCCTTTAAAATAAAAAGTTGCCCTTCACACAAAAATCCAATTATGCATTAGATCCCTTCCTAAAATCAGATAATTTACATTTTACTCATTTTTTTTATAATTCAAGTTAGGCTAAAAGTACAGCTTACACAACGATATGTTCAAAATACAGAGGCCCTTCGAAAGAAACTGGAATAGCGCGCCCTATTTGTATCCCAGGGTCCTTCACAAAATAATATAACCCTATTCGAATCCCAGCGCTCTTCACAAAATAAATCCAATAGATTCATATAATATTACGGCGACAGAAATACGAGGGACATTGACCTTTCATAAAAATCTAAGATCACTGTTTGAATGTAAAGGCCCCTTCGCAATGTACCCTGTAAAAATATTATGATTGTACTGATATTTTAAGAAATAGAGTACTATTCTCAAATGAATATGTATTCATGCAATGTAAAAATAGGTTTTATACGAATGCATTTTTAATATAACGTTCAAAATATAGATTTTAGAAAAAAAAAAACATATTTCATCATATTTATAATGCAAGTCTATAAAATAGGGTACAGCGTTTCATGAGAAATAACTAAATTTCGAATGATTATGGTTTAAAATACATATTTTAGAACTGAAACTAAGAAATAAGTGTTATCCCTTGGTACACATCTTCAATAGACACATCGCTGAGTCATATTAGCAGATAAGCGAAGATCTTGCTTTGACTTGACCCCTTTATTAGATTATGAATCACTTCGCGATAAAAAATGCGGCTATTGGGCTTTTTCTCAAATTTAAACAGTTTCTGACACATTTTTTTAGCCAAATGTATGAAATGAGCTATTTAAAACCGTAAATGTATACGAATTATTTCGTGTAGTCCTGTATAGGTGCTACTCTTCATATATATATATATATATATGAAGATATGATATATATATATATATATATATATATATATATACTAAAATCTGTTAAGTTTTAAAATGTTTCATTGTGTATTCATTGAAAAAATAAGAACTAAGAAATAGTCATTCCCTTAAGAATTTTGAGGATAAGAGGCGGGTTTTAATGAATTCGATATATGTTATGGTAGAAAAATACAGGGTCCCCTATAAAATATAGGAATTAAATTTTAAATAATATAAAATTACATTCGTTTATGCTTTTTGTATAGTAAAGTATAGAAAAAAATATACTAAATTGGGTCTATACTATTCTAACTTAAAAATTTCTTTTGAGCAATGAATAGAATAACTAAACTTTTGACTTTGTTTTTATAAAATACATATATATATTGTACTATTTAGTAAGTGCATTATTTCAAAAATTTTTGTTTTTAATATTGAATATATATATATATATATAAATGTAGCTTACCTAAAAATTTAAATCATTATGTACTGGACTTCACCCAAATTCGACTATGTGCTTGTCTTAAAAGAACTGAACAGTAACGTATTCGCTTATCACTTAAAACCATGGGATATTGTGACGTCATTGATAAAGCGTATGGTAGAATGTAGATTGAATAGGCATTATTACATGTTTCTTCTAATTGATTTAAAAAATAATTATTTTTAGAATACATACTAACAATTTGTGGGATGAGTGACACCACGTGATGGTACGGTATTTGAGATTTATTTTTGTATCGCATAAGTAAAATTTATTAAGACACGATTCTGTTTAATCATATCTGTTTATTCATAAACCAATCCCATACGTTTATTTTTAAAGTATATGCACACGTGCGCCCCCTAGGATAGTATAAATTTAGATGTAATGTGATAATTTCCTCATTCTGTATGTTACGGTCATTGTGCGAGTACGTAGTCAAGTGTATTATTCGTTTAAACTAGTTTATATTTAAGTTATTATGGAACGAGATATGCATTCTTCTACGTTACGTGATCCCGAGATGAGTCAAGCCCTATCACCAGAATTGAAGGAACAAGACATGATATCTTCAGTGCAACCCAAAGAAGCACACGTTTCGAATCATGATGTGAAACCCTCCTCATCAAGACAGGATAACCCAAAATTACCATTTGTGTGTACTACATGCACCAAAGCTTTCCCTCAAAAGTTTATGTTAAATAGACATATAAAATTTCATCTGAAGAAAAAACCTTTTCTATGTACCATCTGTGAAAAACAATTTGTTCAAAAGAGTGATTTATTAAATCATGTGAAGATTCATTCAAAGACTTCAGTCGTCTTTAACTGCGATGTGTGTTCTGAAGTTTTTTCGAGAAAGTATGATTTACACCAAACATAGGAAGATTCACAAATACCCAAACAATTTAATTGTGATGTGTGCTCTGATGTCTTTTCGAGAAAGTGTGATTTACTCCAACATAAGAAGATTCACAAATCACACAAGCAATATAATTGTAATGTGTGTTCTGAAGTCTTTCGAGAAAGTTCGACTTATTTAAACATAAGAAGATCCATAAAGCCCAAAAGCAGTATGATTGCATCCAATGTAGTGAAATATTTAATCGTAAATATGATTTAATTCGACATGTAGATACTGCACACAAAGTGCTACCCAAAGCTATCAAATCATCATCTTTAAAAGATTTGTTATATGAGAAAGTGAAGCACTTTCAAAGACAAAATGCCCTTAATATATTTACTAAAACTGTAATTGGGTCTAACGGCATGTATGTGTGTAAGTTATCATTTACATTGTTAATCCAAATTCAATTTATTGGTTAAAAATCAGAAAAATGCTATACAGTAAAATCTTCTAAGATGGAATTGCATAGGGAAGAAAAAAAAATGAGTTATAGACAAGTTGCCTTCTTAGCAGGTGTAAATGTATTATATATTCTTTTCTTACGTATTAGTATATCCATTTTTCATGGATAAACACATTTTTCAGTTTAAGACAGGATTCCGTCATAAGCAGGTTCTTTTTCACACGTTTTACTATATTTTAATTTAGCCATATTTTAATAAGTGTATAAATCTACTATTCTTTAAAAAGAATAAATTTTAATGTTTAATTGTACAATAATGGCGATTTAAAAATGTATGCATGTTTTGCAAAGATTTTTTTGCGCCAGGTCTTATTTTACTGACCTTCGAACGAACCAGGCCACGCCGAGACAATGATTTCCATACGGGTCAAAACCAGGACTGAAAATTTTGGGGCGTGAAGACTAGGAAGAATGAAACCAGTCCCGGCTTTGTACGGAAAAAAAATAAGGCAGGACCTTATCCTGCAGGAAAAAAGTAAGGCCCGGCCCAGCCCGAGTGCCGTGAAGAAAACTAGGCCCGGTCCATGCAGATCTCTACAATATACCTTCTCTGATAATGGCACTGTTCAAAGGTGGCATTCTGGGGTTAATATGACTGTTGCCAGATGTTTGAATCATTATTTTCTGTTTAAGACAGGGGAATGACAACAAAACCAAAGGACATTTTTTACTATTTTTTCAGAAAAATGCAAAATGTGAAAAGTTTTTACTTTTTCAATTTTTAGTATTATATGATAATTTTTAATAAATCGAACAACAAATATATCGCAAATATTTTTGGATGGTCAAGTTTTAGGAACCACTTTTGTGCTAAGGTGGAGCCAGGGACACACAGGGGAGTGACATTTATCACATAAAAAATTATTCAAGTGGCTTATATTAATAAATAATATGTTTTTTCCTCTTATACAAACATAAAAACATGTAATTAACGTATTCTAGCATTCTGTTTCATTTTTATATAAGTTTATTTAGTATTTTTGAAGCGGGGATAGAAATTTCGCTGTTTAGAGAAAATTACCCATGTATATAACAATATAATAAATTATAACACCTTGTAATAATATAGTTCTTTTAAATGCTAAAAGGTGTAAATTAACAACATAATACAAATTAAAATAACTTTTATTAGGTTGTTTTACATGTTTCGACTCACTCTGAGTCATTTTCAAAAACAAATGAGAATATTCCATAATTGCACGGGCTTTGAAGTTATTACTTTCATGTACTTTTTTTTTAAATTACGCACGTTATCTTTTATTTTTACTTGGTTGTTTATTTTCAGATCTATGACCATGGAGTAACTCGAGCCACAGTTTCGGTAAATTAAAAGATGCCGCATCGTTACATATTCTATTTTTGCGTGTTAGTATCAAATTTATCAAATCGTGAGCTAAGCAAATAAGAATCTGATGTTTTAGAACTAGAACCTAAATATATGTTTCCAGTTATACCAGATTTAAAGAATGTTATTCCAGAAATAGAAAGTATAATTCAAACGACAACAGATGAACATAGAGAAGAAATAAGGAACCTAAATGTTTCATGAAGTGAGAAAACTTTTTAACAAACCTATAAAACCTGCTTATAAAGAACTTAAGATTATAAAAAGTTTAAAACAAGACCCGAATATAATTAAAGTACAGACTGACAAATCCAACAAATTAGCTATCCTTAATAGAGATGATTATATAAATAAGATGGAAAATTGCATTAAAGATATGAATTGTGAAGAAGTTAAAAAAGATCCAACTAATTTAATCAACTATAAGGTCAATGACATCATTAAAAATGGAACTTGGCCCATATTTATGAAGAAAATTATAAAAGTACATAAATTAGCTGTTATTCCTAGGATTATTGGAAGGCTAAAAGATCATAAAAGCAACATGCCATTACGTCCTATAGTTTCAAAGTGCTCAGGACCGACTTACTTTTTAGAAAAAGCTTATGTTCCTTTCTTAAGAGATATTTTACCAGATTCTACATTAACCATTATATCAAAGGAAGATTTCATTCAAAAAATCAAACATATACAATTACCAGATAATTATATAATGGCTAGTCTTGATATTATTTCATTGTATCCATCAATTGACACACACGTAGTATGTAATAAGATTTGTGATGATATTGAACAGATAGAAGAATTTAGTAATGATATGAAATTAACAATAAAAAGAGGACTTAATCTAATCATTCATAATAACTATTTCACATTCAATAGTAAATATTATAAGCAGAAGCATGGAGCCCCAATGGGGTCACCTATTTCAGGTTTATTAGCTGAATATACTCTTCGCCCATTGGAAACTAAAGTTTTTGGCACATTTGACTTAACGCCTCACACTTGGTTCAGATATGTGGATGATATTTTTATAATTTGGCAGCATAGTCTTGATGAACTTAAAATATTTATAAATCAGCTAAACTCAATTGAATATAACATTAAATTCACTATTAAAATTGAACATAATAAAAGTCTTCCATTCCTTGATATAATGTTAACCAGAACAAATAAATCTATCGACAGAGCTGTTTTCCAAAAAAGTATGGCTAACCAATCTATCATACAAAATAACACATGTTCTCCATTTACATACAAAATTTCAGCCTACAGATTTTTAATAAGACATAGAGTATGTACTGATATGCATTATAGTATGTACTGAAAATAAATTGAATAATGAATTAGATAATATTCGTAAAATTGCTTGTAATAATGGTTTTAAAAGTACACCATATTAATAATTTAATCATGGATATCACCAATAATAAGAAACCAGAAAAGAAAGTTGATTCGCAAAAATACAAACTTTATACTCTTCAATATTATCCAAGCTTTTTTGAAAAATTAAAACACGGCCTTAAACGTTTCAATGTCTGCTTAATAGCCAAACCCCCTCAGAAATTAAAGAATATCATTTGCAGTAAAACTGACCCAATTAATTTTTAGAATATTTCAGGAGTATATGAAATACCTTTTATTAAAGAAGACGGATCCAAGAATTACTACATAGGCATGACCAGCAGGAAATTTAATTACAGAAAAAAAAGAGCATATAGCTGATATTAAATATAATAGAAAAACTACAGCCCTGGCAAGATTATATCAAGAAGAAACCATCCAAATAAATTTCAATGAAAGTAAAATAATATTTCCCTCCAGTCTATACTATCCATCCATAATAAGAGAAACCATAGAGATACTAACACGCAAAAATACAATATGTAACGATGCGGCATCTTTTAATTTACCGAAACTGTGGTTCGAGTTACACTGCAAAAAATAACTGTTGATTTTACAGTATAAAACTGGCACCCCAGCTGCCAGTATTATACCGTAAAATTAACAGTATTAAATAGTAAAATAAGCAGTAATACGCTGCCGCGCAAGCAGTAATACGCTACCGCGCAATGCGCGCGGTAGCGTATTACTGCTTGCGCGGCAGCGTATTACTGCTTATTTTACTATTTAATACTGTTAATTTTACGGTATAATACTGGCAGCTGGGGTGCCAGTTTTATACTGTAAAATCAACAGTTATTTTTTGCAGTGTACTCCATGGTCATAGATATGAAAATAAACAACCAAGTAAAAATAAAAGATAATGTGTGTAATTTAAAAAAAAAGTACATGAGAATAATAACTTCAAAGCCCGTGCAATTATGGAATATTCTCGTTTGTTTTTGAAAATGACTCGGAATGAGTCGAAACATGTAAAACAACCTAATAAAAGTTATTTTAATTTATATTATGTTGTTAATTTACAGCTTTTAGCATTTAAAACAACTATATGACCCATGTATATATTTAAAAGAGATGAGATGGGTGGGAGCGTATTTAAATTCACACTGGAAAATGACAAAAATCTGGAAATGTGATTAATATTATTTTATTTAATTTGTTAATTTATTTTCTCGTTTCTCTTTGGGGGTTCACGTGCTCATGTGCTCAAGTAGAAAAACCATCACTGACTAATCACTTATAGTATATGTATTTTATTTTAATGCAAAAATTTTACACAGAAAAAAAGAATATAAATGAATAGTCAAAACATTCATGCATTTTTCTCACCTCCAATTTTTGAAACTGGAGAAATGGCTAAAAAAAAGAGTAAAATACGCAAGTAAATATTGTATTTCCGAATAAAATTTTGAAAACTTCAGCATTTTTAATTAATCCGTAAGCGTCTTGTTTTCCCAAAAGCTTACTTGAATACCTGAAAAATAACTCCAATCTTAAATTTTGAAACTGAAAAAGGAAATCAAACAAAAATATCTTCTCCAAAATCCTCTTTAACATGACTATCATAATACGATTTAAGAACTAAACAAAACAAGAAATTCTTTTTCTTTGTTATGTTTGTCCAGGAATTTTACTACTATTTTATCTCTTTTTTTTTTTTTTCCCCGTCGCTATCTGCGACAAATTCCTCCGAACTAAGTTTTTGGGATCTTTTAAGAGCAGTGTAAACATAGAAATGCTGAGGTATGAGGAAGTCACGTACTACTGCTATACTACAAAAGATTCAAAACAGATAGGTAATCTCTTTGTAAAGAGAGAAATTTAAAAGTTAACTTCATTTATTCTTCTGGGTTTCTTTTTCTGGAAAAGGTTTTTTCTTTTTTTTTTTTTTTTTTTTTTTTTTTACACCCACTCGAATTTGAATGCATTGGTATGCCAAACACAGAAGTTGGAGTGTGATTATTGTTGCTATGTCCAGTGTCACAAACAGCGGGACAACGGCTTCTAAATCGGGACATAAAAATACAATAAATCCTATTAAAACGGTACATATTTGTAACGTAATCCCGTCTTAAGGCTGTTCTCAAATCCAAAGAGACTACTTTCAGACACATTTTTTTTGTTCGGGGAGGCAAGAAATGAGCAGGTGTAGTTATGCAGAAACTTTGTAATCGAGACACGTTTTCGATTTTTTGGTAAAAGCAGAGGACCTTTCAGAAAACACTGTCAAGTTTGGCGTTTTGAACTAAATTCCACACGCTTCAACGCGAGAAAGGACAACAAGAACGAAAAGTCGTGCGTCAAGTATAGATTATATCAAACATTTTCCAACACATCCAGAAAACTGTAACGAAACTTTACCGTTAAATAGGGTAAAAGAAGATATGTAAGTTAACAGTTTAAATAACATATACCCCATTGAAAAATACAGTTTTCGAAATTACCTTCCATTGTAAAAAATGTAGTCGAATTATTTTGTGCAACCCTGTATATGATCTGTAGATTTGGATATATAATACATAACATGATAAAATTTAGCTCAGTTAGAAAATTCACATTTAACAATTTTCGCCAATCGATGGAAATGCACTCGAAATCTTTTGTACAGCCCTGTATTATAAAAACATTTTTGCACACACCACATATTAAGCTAAAATTTAATTCATGTAAAAAACACATAAGGCAACTTAAAACTCACTTCCAGCAATTACCAACCGTAAATGACAATGTATTTTCTTCTTTGCGTAGCTCTGTATATGAATTTGTTTACATTCTACAAACTTATATTAGTCTACTAGCAAGCTACGCCCACTACGCTGGTCTATTTCTCTTAATGAACCTTTAATCAAACAAAATATTGACATTTCATAATTCACTTTTATATTTTAACAGAATAATAAGGCTACTATAATTTGTGACTCGTGCTATAGCCAATATACACGTCAGGACGTCGTCCTTATCATTATCTTTTTACGCGTGAAAGTTTCGCTATGGTACTCCATTGTGAAATTTGGTAATTTTTGAAATTCAATATTTGAAAAATGGCATAATCATTAGATTTGAAATTTATATCAAGAAATATACAATTTTTTACCTTTGAAACGCAGTTTGTCTAACTATTTTTTGACAAATACTTTTCGAGCTGTTATTTTTTTCAGTAACTTCAAATGTTTCATTTTCCGAGATTAATCTGTGGCAAAGATTAGCGAAAAACCCAGTCGTCAGCAACGCATAGCTTTTAGTCTAAGAGCTAGCAACGTTTTCGTCACCTGATTTTAGCAAGGCTCATTTTTCTATATAATATTCGTATTTATTGTGTAGTACGAATGCGGCCGGTCTGGCTAATGGAAGTGGTTGCGTTTACCAGTGAGGGGAGGGGCAATGCAGGTAAAAAAGGGACAAAATTACGTCATTTTAGCGTGAATTTTGATTATAAAACTTGTTTCTGCTCACTATTTGTGATATTAAGTCATTATTGCCAGACCGTTTTAACGTTGCTAACACCGTGCCAGACCCTAATTTATAGGCAAAATAAGGTGTCAAATTCACGTCATTTTAGCAAAGCTGTAATTTTAGTATGTTATACTTTGGCTATCAAGTAAGCCATAATTAATTTGCCAGACCGAAATTCCGTTGCTAAATTACTGCTAGACGCCGATTTATATCTGGCAGAAAAAGCGCCTATTAGAAGAGTTGGCAGCTTTTGTAGTGCCTTGGCTATTGTCAGTACACTGCCAAGCCGTGATTGTTGCCAAAGCAATGATTGTTCCTTTCTAAAGAAGTATATATATATATATATATATATATATATATATCACTTTGATTAACTTCTGTTTAAAATACATAGTTATTATGGCTGCATTGCGCTTTTAATGGTATATTTACTAATAATTTAATAATAATAATTTTAGAATATTACTATTATTTCTTGGCATCATTTGTTTATCTATTGAAATTTCAAATGCATCTTTATAAAATCTTATTCGGGTTCTTTTGAATTTTTTTTTTTACCAACATTAATTTTGTATTGACTTAGGAATGCTAGGGGATTCTATATTGTTGTCTTTTGTTGTTAGTTTGCTTAATGGGACTTTATGTATATATGTAAATAGTTTTATTATTTAGCTTTATTATATTTAATCAAGTATTAAACAGTCAATCTTATTATTTTTTTATTTTTTTATTTATTTAATTTTTTATTTATTTATTTATTTATTTATTTTTATGGATATTCAAGTACTTTATTATAATAAGGTTGATTCAAAACATTTTTATTTTTAAACATTTTTTATATGTATCTCTTGCAATTTTTATTGCTTTCAAACAATTATGGCAGTTATTAGTAAAATGTTAGATACTGGCAATTTAGGCTTTGGTGGATCCAGGACTAATGCTCGGTACAGGAAGATTATTAGGGATCTTCCTGGATCGTTATCAGATAACCTATTCTATTGTCCCAAGCCTGTACTATGTTTTCGAGAGTGTGAATCAAAGCGTTGCCTTACATGTCCATTAGCTGATAAGTCACAGATTTCAAATAATAACAATCTTAATTTGGTAAAATTTTGCAAAGCATACAATGTAATCTATTCATTGAAATGCAATTCGTGTAATATGGAATATATAGGACAGTCTTGTCAAAAATTACATAAGCGGCTAAATTTACATCGTTCTCATATTGATAAATATAAAAAAATCTAAATTTCAAACAACTCATAATATTGAATATACTCATTTCAAAAATCATGATTTTAAAAATATTACTATTAAAATACTTAAAATACAAAAAAATTTTACTGAACGACTTTTTCTAGAATCTAAATATATAAGACATTTTAATACTACATATCCTTATGGATTAAATCAATTAGTATACAAAAAATCACATCCTGTATTTTCAGATTTAACTAAATATGAAAATTATAAAAATCTTTATTCAGGATTAAATTTTTCAAACATAAAAAAAACTTCAAGATCTGGTAGAGGTAAACATAATAACAAAAAATACACTGATGATATTGTGATACAACAGGAGCTTGATGATCTTGAGGCACAATTTTGTAATGATTATTGTTGGCTTGATATAAGAAAACATGTTTTTAGTATAAAAAAGAAATATTTGAACCAATATTTCAAGGTATTTAAAAAGAATCAATATTCTCCACATTTTTGTGATATCTTTTATGATATTCTACATTATAGAGCAAACATTAAATACAAGTCTTTCTAATAAAACTAAATATAAAACTAATAATACACATCTAATTATAAATTTTTCCAATCATGTATTTAATAATATCAATTTACACAATATAATAAACAACATTACTAACAATTTTCCAATAAAAAATTTTACCATTCACAAGACATACAAATATAATCGCACACTTGGACGTAAAATTTTTAATTACAATTCTTTTGCAAAACAATTGGTCTCTTCAAATAATTACCCATGTTATTGTAATGACCCAAAATATCAAAAGTACATAAATACAACACATGGTCATATCATTACTGGTGATCTTAATATTGTAGAACAACCTATTTTACAAAACTTAATGCATAATGGAACAAAATTTCGCCTTCCATAAGTGCAAATCCATAATATTGCAGTTTATTCAAGATATTGATTTATTTATATATAAAATTGCTATTGATTACAATAAGCCAATCGAGTATTTTAGTGAATGGAGATTTTCTGTTATAGATAAAATGAAAAATGAAATTATAAAAAATTATCATCATATTACACATGCAGCTTTTAAAAATATAAATAAACATATATCAGAATTACAAAACAAATTTATAATTACTTATGTAGATAAATCTCCAAATAATTATGCTATCATTTGTAAAGAATACTATAAAGTGTTAATTCACAATGCAATCAACACAAGTAATATTTTTAATAAAACTAAATTAAATATTGAAATAAATAATAGAAAATTATTAAATTATCACAAATTACTAAAAATCAAATGTAATAATTTAAATTATCCTTATCTTATTATAATTCCAAAATTTCATAAAAATCCTATTAAATTTCGCACTGTTACCATCGAGTGTAACACATATAACAATAATGCAAGTAATTTACTACTTAATATTTTAAAGCAGATATATGATATAACGTTAAAACATAATAACCAACATTGCCTAAAAAACAGTTTTCAACTCATTAATAAAATACATAATATCATTCCGGTAAAATTCATAAAAACATTGGATTTTAATGATTTATTTAATAACATAGATATAAAAGACTTACATAAAACAATGTGTATATTATTTAAAGAATTTAAATCTCAATTAAAATTAAAAGAACATATTTCAGTAAATTTTTTAAAAACTTTACTAAATTTTACATTGCATAATAATTACATCATATATGACAATATTATTTATAAACAATGCCAGGGAATTCCGCAGGGCGGAAACGCATCTAGTATTCTCTCTGACCTTTACTTATATTATTATGAAAGAAATATTAGTCCGAACAATGATTATGTATTTTATCGCTATATAGATGACATTATCATATTTTATTTCAATGATAAAAATTGCACATCACCACTCAATTTTTATCCTACTCAGCTTAAATTAAGCGAAAATGATTTAATTAATAATAATATAAACTTTCTTGACTTAAAAATCAATATTAATAATAATTATAAATTAATTTTTGATATTTATGATAAGAGATTTGATTTTCCATTTAAAGTAAATATTTTTACCAATTTTGCTTCATGTTTACATAAATCTGTTTATAAAAATATAATTATCAATTATCTACATCGAATAAAATACTTATGCTCAGATATAAATAAAAACAAAAATATTAGATTTATTCGAGATCAAGCAAAAATATATGGTTATCCAATTTTTATGATAAATCCAATCATCAACTCTTTTAAATAACATTTATTGTATCATTTAAATATAAACACGGTATGTAATAAATTTTTGTTTTAATGTGCGATAACATATAACAATAGATATATAATATTACAATTATAACATACATTAATACAGTTATAACATATTAGGAAATTTAATATTTGATTGAACATTATATACACTTTGTATAGTATGTGATTGTGCGTTGCCGATCACATATGTTTAGGGTGTTATTAATGTGCAGTTTTCATACATTTATAATTTAGATAAATTGAATTGTTTATGAATTATTTAATTTGATATTAAAATTAATCTATGAAATCTAAAATATAATTAAGTATTAGTATAAATAATACATTAATTATTTAATAACAAGTCTAAAATATATTTAAGTAGTAGTAACAACATAACATTAATTATTTAATTATAAGTCTATAATATATATCAGTGGATTAATACAGCTGGCAGCAAAACACTTTTTTTTTTTAATAATATCTATTTTATATAATATACTCTTATTAAGAATATCTGAAATGCTGTGCAGGATGAATAAATTCTGTGTAGATTTATTCATATTGTAAGTTTTTATTCGAATTTAATGTAAAACTATAGGGTAGTATTGTTTTTTTAAAATTTATTTATATAATTAAATCTAATGAAATGTATATGTAACTAATAAAGTGGATATGCAAATAGATATAAATTATGAATAATTATAATACCAACAGATGGCGACACTTTACGTGCCAGGTAGATATGATAATATTATTAATATTATTTTTAATTTAACTATAGAGGGAGCTGTTGCTTGTATATTAATTTTACTTTCAGGAATTAAAATTAGATGGAGTAATTATATATTCACGGATATAATTTTGTTATAAGTGTATTATCACCAGAATAATTTTGTGTGTTTTTGAATCATTTTGTGTTGGTGTGTCATCGATGGAGTTGTGTTTAAAAAAATGTGCTCTCAACTTGTCTTTCAAATCATTTCTCTCAACTCGATTGTCAAAATTATGTGCGTGCCATGTGGAAGTGGATATTATGCAGAAGTTTCTATATTTTGTGGATTCAGGATAATTATTGTGAGTAAAATATTTTATCTACAATTTAAGGGTTCTAATTTCCAATATTATTTCAAAAATGATATCTAGTGGTAATTTAGTGAGGTGATTTATAATGTTTTTAGGATAATCGAATTCAGTGAATTATATTATATATTCTTAATGGTTTTTTATTTCCAATTTAAATATTTCCAAACTTATTTTTTCCAATTGTTATCTGGTAATAATTCAGTATACTTGGTTGATTCTACTGTTCTTAGCATCATGCCAGTAGAATTATGAAATACTGAATTATTTTTTAAAACACATGTGGGTGCAACCAAGCTGACGAGTACATCTACATGTGTTTTTTCATATCCAATTCTTGTTTGTTCTCTTGTGGTCCAGTTTTCCATTGTATAATGTTCATATTTGATTTATTAATCCATTTGTGTTTACTTAATAGCAACTCCAATCTATACTTTTCTTTCCCTTTCTCTCTCTTTCTTTTTTAAATATTATTCAGGTATGAGTAAATTTGGCCAATTACCATTGAAGCACATGCTATGGTAAAATTATGATTGCATATGTTAATTATTAGCTATGCGGTATTCTGTTTACACAATATCATTATTTATCTCTTTGTAGATTAAAGTAGAATGATAGTAGAACTTGATATGTTTTTTGAAATTCATAGATATTATAATTATATATATATATATGATTTGTCAAAATAAAGGCTTAATTTATGTAGTTAATGTATCAATTAATTGTAATTGTTATTTGGCAATGCAGGTAAAAAACTGACAAAATTACGTCATTTTAGCAAAGCTGTAATTTTAGTATGTTATACTTTGGCTATCAGATAAGCTATAATTAATTTGCCAGACCAAAATTCCATTGCTAAATTACTGCCAGACGCCGATTTAAATCTGGCAGAGAAAGCCCCAATTAGAAGAGTTGGCAGCTTTTGTAGTGCTTTGGCTATTGTCAGTATACTGCCAAGCCGTGATTGTTGCCAAAGCAACGATTGTTACTTTCTATAGAAGTATATATATATATATATATATATATATATATATAATGAAAGATTCCCCAACACACTGAATATGGAAACAAAAACATATTAAAAGAATAAGAAATTAAATTAAAAATTGAATAAATGGAATTAAATGCATGAAATGAAATGAAATTTGTAGAATTTAGACAGAATTATCAAGTCCCAAATGCCTAAATACCACAAATAAAATGAAATGAGAGGTTTCATCATCATATTAGCCATACATTGCTAAAAAATATGATTTTGGGACTACCTGCTCATAAACAATGAAACAAACCCGTATATATAATTCTGCTGCATTGCGCAAATTCGTATGGAATGGTTTTTACATATTCTTTTCAATAATTATCTAGATGAAATTATTGATTTTCATATGATACCATAATTTAGCCTATTTGGCTCATAAATCACTTTGATCAGCTTCTGTTTGGAATACATGGTTACTATAGCTGCATTGCGCTTTTAATGGTGTATTTAATAATAATTTAATAATAATAATTATATAATATTACTATTATTTCTTGGTATCATTTGTTCATCTATTGAATTTTCAAATGCATCTTTATAACATCTTATTCAGGTTCTTTTTTGCCAACATTAATTTCGTATTGACTTATTATTGCTTGGGGATTTTAGATTGTTGTCTTTTGATGTTAGATTGCTTAATGGGACTTTATGTATATATGTAAATAGTTTTATTATATTTAATAAAGTATAAAACAATCATTAATCTTATTTTAATTATTTATTATTATATTTTTGTCTTTTATGGTTATTCAAGAGTACTTTATAAAAATAAAGTTGTTTAAAAAAATTTATTATTTGATGTTATAATTATAATTTTTACTATGTATCTCTTGCAATTTTTATTGCTTTCAAACAAAATGGTAGTTATAAGTAAAATGTTAGATACTGGCTTTGGTGGATCCAGGACTAATGCTCGGTACAGGAAGATTATTAGGGATCCTCCTGGATCGTTATCAGATAACCTATTCTATTGTCCCAAGCCTGTACTATGTTTTCGAAAGTGTGAATCTAAGCGTTGCCTTAGTTACATATCCTTTAGCTGATAAGTCCCAGATTTCAAATAATCACAATCTTAATATGGTAAAATTTTGCAAAGCATACCATGTAATCTATTTATTGAAATGCAATTCGTGTAATATGGAGTATATTGGACAGTCTTGTCAAAAATTACATAAGCGGCTAAATTTACATCTACAAAATTAAATCTAAATTTCAAACTACTCATAATATTGAATATACTCATTTCAAAAATCATGATTTAAAAAATATTACTATTAAAATACATAAAATTCAAAAAAAGTTTTACTGAACGACTTTTTCTAGAATCTAAATATATAAGACATTTTAATACTACCTATCCTTATGGATTAAATCAATTAGTATACAAAAAATCACATCCTGTTTTTTCAGATTTAATTAAATATGAAAATTATAAAAATCTTTATTCAGGATTAAATTTTTCAAACATAAAAAAAAACTTCAAGATCTGGTAGAGGTAAACATAATAACAAAAAATACACTGATAATATTGTGATACAACAAGAGCTTGATGATCTTGAGGCACAATTTTGTAATAATTATTGTTGGCTTGCTATAAGAAAACATATTTTTAGTATTAAAAATAAATATTTAAACCAATATTTCAAAGTATTTATAAAAAGAATCAATATTCTCCACATTTTTGTGATATCTTTTATGATATTCTTCATTATAGAGCAAACCTATTAAATACAAGTCTTTCTAATAAACCTAAATATAAAACTAATAATACACAACTAATTATAAATTTTTCCAATCATGTATTTAATAATATCAATTTACACAATATCATAAACAACACTACTAATAATTTTCCAATAAAAAATTTTACCATTCACAAGACATAAATATAATCGCACACTTGGACGCAAAATTCTTAATTACAATTCTTTTGCAAAACAATTGGTCTCTTCAAATAATTACCCTTGTTAATGTAATGACCCAAAATTTCAAAAGTACATAAATACAACATATGGTCATATTATTACTGGTGATCTTAATATTGTAGAACAACCTATTTTACAAAAATTAATGCATAATGGAACAAAATTTCGCCTTCCATATAGGTGTAAAATCAAATCCATAATATTGCAGTTTATTCAAGATATTTATCTATTTATATATAAAATTGCTATTGATTACAATAAACCTATCGAGTATTTTAGTGAATGGAGATTTTCTGTAATAGATAAATTTAAAAATGAAATTATAAAAAATTATCAGCATATTACACATGCAGCTTTTAAAAATATAAATAAACATATATCAGAATTACAAAACAAATTCATAATTACTTATGTAGATATATCTCCAAATAATTATGCTATTATTTGTAAAGAGTACTATAAAGTGTTAATTCAGAATGCAATTAACACAAGTAATATTTTTAATAAAACTAAATTAAATATTGAAATTAATAATAGAAAATTATTAAATTATTACAAATTACTAAAAATCAAATGTAATAATTTAAATTATCCTTATCTTGTTATAATTCCAAAATTTCATAAAAATCCAATTAAGTTTCGCACAGTCACCATCGGGTGTAACACATATAATAATAATGCATGCAATTTACTACTTAATATTTTAAAGCAGATATATGATATAACGATAAAACATAATAACCAACATTGCCTAAAAAATAGTTTTCAGCTTATTAATAAAATACATAATATCAATCCGGTAAAATTCATAAAAACATTGGATTTTAATGATTTATTTAATAACATTGATATAAAAGACTTGCATAAAACAATGTGTATATTATTTAAAGAATTTAAATCTCAATTAAAATTAAAAGATCCTATTCCCGTAATTTTTTTAAAAACTTTACTAAATTTTACATTGCATAATAATTACATCATATATGACAATATTATTTATAAACAATGCCAGGGAATACCACAGGGTGGGACCGCTTCTAGTATTCTCTCTGACCTTTACTTATATTATTATGAAAGAAATATTGGTCCGAACAATGATTTTGTATTTTATCGCTATATTGATGACATTATCATATTTTATTTCAATGATAAAAATTGCACATCACCACTCAATTTTTATCCTAATCAGATTACATTAAGTGAAAATGATTTGATTAATAATAATATAAATTTTCTTGACTTAAAAATTAATATTAATAATAATTATAAATTAATTTTTTATATTTATGATAAAAGATGTGATTTTCTATTTAAAGTAAATATTTTTACTAATTTTGCTTCATGTTTACATAAATCAGTTTATAAAAATATAATTATCAATTATCTTCATCGTATAAAATATCTATGCTCAGATATAAATAAAAACAAAAATATTAGATTTATTCGATATATATATACTTCATGTTTACATAAATCAGTTTATAAAAATATAATTATCAATTACCTTCATCGTATAAAATATCTATGCTCAGATATAAATAAAAACAAAAATATTAGATTTATACGAAATCAAGCAAAACTTTATGGTCATCCTATTTTTTTGATAAATTCAATTATCAACTCTTTTAAATAACATTTATTACATCATAAAAATATAAACATGTTATGTAATAATTTATTTTGTTTTAGTGTGCGAAAAAATATAGCAAATGATATAGCAAATAATACAATTAAAACATATAAGGTCTATTATTAAGATGGTTGAACATTGTTTACACTTTATATAGTCATGGTGAATGTGCGTCTGCCGATCACCTGTATATTAAGTGATACTAATGATGAGTTATAAAAGTCTATAAAATATGCATTGTATAAAAATAACTATACACAACATATATAAAAACACAACTAATCAAGATTATGATATTTCATGATGTGCGCCATGTGGTCGTATTGGTATAAATGTTGACCTTGTGATGTTTAAGGAATTTTTTATAATTATTGTGAGTAAGATATTTCATCTGTTCTTTACAAGTTTTTTATTTCCAATTGTTTTCTGGTAATAATACAGTATACCTGGATGAATATACTGATCTTAGCATAAATGCCAGTATATTTATGAAATACTGTATTATTTTTAAAACACGTGTGGATACATCCAGGCTGATGATTATATCTACACGTGTTTTTTCATATCCAATTCTAATTTAAATCTCTTGTTATCCAATTTTCCATTATATTTAGTTCATATTCCATTTCAAAATCCATTTGTATTCACTTGATATCAACTTCAAATTATTAACATTTTAAGGTTTATTATATATATTTTTTTTTCTCTCTCTTTTTTTAAATATTTTTCATATTTTCAGTATTTTTGGCCAATTACCATTGAAGCAAATGCTATGGTAATATTATGATTGCACTTGTTAATTTATTAACTATGTGGTATTCTGTCTACACTTTATTACTAATTATCTCTTAGGAGATTTAATTATAATGTTACAAGAACTTGATATGTTTTTTGAAATTCAAAGATATTATAATTAATTATATATATATATATATATATATATATATTTTAAGGATGATATTAATTTATTAACTAATAAATAGAAGCATGAAATCTTAATTATTTTCGGTAAATATTGTTTGATATATAAGTAGATAGAAGGTAGCAATATGTATTATATAAGAATTCATTAATTTATTAGTAGAAGTATAAAAAATTAATTATTTTATGGAAATTCTATAATATATATAAGAAGATTACCATAGATGGCAGCACCAGCACAATGTATTAAAAGAAATATCTCTTTTACATAATATCTACTCTTGGTAAGAATCTTTGAAATATTATGTAAGATTAATTTAATTCTGGTTAAGTTTAATTTATAATAGGATTTTGTACGATGTTAATGTAAAACTACAATGATATTATTATTTTTTACTATTTATATATATTATTAAATCTAATATAATAAATATGTAAATCAAACTTAATTTTGAATAATTATTATTCCAATAGAGGGCAGCACATTACTTGACAAATAAATGTTAATAATATTCTTAATTTACCTATAGAGGGCGCTTATCGCTTGTGTATTTACATTTTACTTTTAAAGATTAAAATTAAATGGAAAATTTGTATATTCACAAATATAAATTTGTTTTT
This sequence comes from Maratus michaelseni, assembly GCA_963931845.1. Taxonomy (NCBI): domain Eukaryota; kingdom Metazoa; phylum Arthropoda; class Arachnida; order Araneae; family Salticidae; genus Maratus; species Maratus michaelseni. The sequence goes on from OZ007595.1 coordinate 125,864,391, forward strand.
GAGTGTATATATCACAAAAATAAATTTGTGTGTTTTTAAATCAATTTGTGTTAAGGTGTAATAATTAAGGTGATATTTCAAAATATGTTCTCCCAACTTAACTTTCAAAAAATTTCTCTCAACTGGACTATATCATCAAGTATATGATATGTGCGCCATGTGGTTGTATTTCCAACTGTTATCTGGTGATAATACAGTATAGTGTTGTATACGGAGTTTTGGATAATTATTGTGAGTAAAATATTTTATCTATTCTTTACAAGTTTTTTATTTCCAATTTTGTTTATTTCCAATTGGTTTCGATTATAATATTAAATTTCAAACCATTCCGTCGGGTAATTTTTGCGCTGTTATATGCGGACGGATGGACGGACCAGACGACGACTATAAGTGTTACGTATTTATATAATTACGAACGCACCTGAAAAAAGTTTTTAAAAGCACTCTTTCATAAGAATTCAATATTATTTTCAAAATCACGTCTAATTTCATGACTGCAATTCATCTTTTTTGCCTCAAAAAATTAACGTTAAAATAGAATACATCAATTTGGCGTGGGAACTGAACTCGATTATTGAAATTTCCCAGCCATTTTTACTCTTGGTATGTAGAAAGCGCGAGCAAGTGAATTTATTTAAAAATATACAATTTTTGATTTGTTTCTTTTTTTAAGACATGGAAACTAGAAAGAAACAACAACGGAAAATCATGGCGTCAAGCATATAGCTATTATGGCACACTTTTCAACACATTCGGAATACTGTAACAAAACTTTTCAGTTTACTAAATAAACAATTTAGAAAAGGCATTTAAAAATCCGATTTCAGCAATTACACCAATAGACGAACAAAATATTCGAATTATTCTGTGCAGCCCTGTATATGATTTATAGATTTAAATGTATACTATTCAGTATGCTAAAATTTATTTCAGGTGATGTCAAAATAAAAAATAGGGCGATCATACTAATATTTGTACCTTTTTTTTTTTTTCAATTAATAACCTACAGTAATCCATTAATAAGCCATTCCTTTATAGATAAGAACTATAATTAAACTAGTCGTTGGAGGCCATCGTAGTACTTACCCATCATGGATATGCATAATATAAAACATGAAAATAAAACATGTGTAAACAACTTATAAAATGCATAAACTTTAAATGCTCTATTGCTGAATTGCGTAAAAAAAACACCATTATAACTCTAAAAATAATAATTCTATTAACTAACGCTTTATTGCGTCAGATTAAGCGTCTCATTTACAGTTAAAATATATCTTTGAATTGAAATTTGGATGAAATACAGGGTCATGAAAAATCGAAAAGTGTGGAAAGTATAATTACAAATATCTCGGTAACTAATTATCCTTATTTATTCTTTATGCAAAATTTATGTTTTTTTATTGTCTTTTATATACACTCCTTAAAATAAACAATTTCGAAAAATTTTATATACCTTTTATCAGAACGAATATTTCGAGAGTCCGAAAAAAATAGTTTTGGATCATCGAGGTTACTGAAATTCAATAAGCTTCTTCCCATTATTACATACTAAGTACATACAAAATTTCAAGTCTCTATCTCAGTTTGTTCGGGAGATAGAGCGTTTACAGACACACAGACGGACGGCAACATTTTTTTTTTTTTCTAAAAATATGTTTTTCGGAATCTCCAGTGTCTGAAACGTGTAAATACGTCAAACAAATTTTTTCGATTTTCAAAAAGATTACAAGACTTACCCTATACTACGTATGATAGGTATAAGTAAAAAGTGAGAAGAAAACACTGCCTTTTTACAACTAAATATCAATATTTTTTTTTTTCACGAATTTTTTACATAGGCTTTGAAACCATTATATTTTAAACTGATGATTTCAAAGAGTTTGGAAAATAAGAATTTTTTTTTTTTTTAATTAAATAACCCGATGTGGAAAAAGCAAATTTTTTACAAGCACCATTATCACTAAATAAAAATATATTTCACGAAATTTTTATAGGCTTTGAAACCATTATGTTTAGGACTCTTAAAATTTTCAAAGAGTTTAGACAATAAAAACTATTTTTTATTTATTTTTTTTTTAATATTAAATGACCCGATAAGAAAAAAAAAAACAGCACTTTAAAATTCTAAATCCGTTGTTTTTTGTTGAACTACGGAAAAGCATATAAAACCCGCGCATTTTCGTATATGATGGGTAAGTAAAATGTCTAGACCGAGGATCGAACTCAGATACCTCGGTACAGCACACCAAGTGCTTTACCATTTTAGCCACCAGGCCGACATCCAGTTTAGCATTCTCTCACTCTTATAAGGTAAGGCTACAACTTCTGCAACACAAGATGAAACGTCAATCATGAGCACAACTTCAGTGGCATGCATGAGACAAATTAAACCCAATATCTGTGAATATTTATATATCTAATTAAATTTTCATCAAATTAAATTTCCAGCCTAATTTCAGCTCTGCTGAAAATTTAATTAGATAGATAAACAATAGAATAATGATCGTATTTTTTTAACCGTGAAATAAGAATGCGGGTGTAGAATAGACCTGTAAGAATTCCGGTCCCAAAAATGTATAATTTTTTAAATGTTTGTTATTTTTTTTTTATGCTACGAACAACTGATGTTTTGTTATTTTTCGATAGAACTAATAAAATAAAACAGTTTTTAAAGCAAAAGTTTTCTCTGTCTCTTACCATTAATGAGTTATAACATAAGATCGAAAACAATTCCGGGGTAGAATTTACCCCCTTAAAGTGAATTTGGGCAGCAAAAAAATATTTACAAATTACATACCTCTATAAGCCTTATAGTCCAGTAGAAATAGTGTAAAAAAGGGCCTTGCCTTGCAAAAATTCGGGTAGTTCTGATTTTTGGATATGTTGTAAAGGTTGACCCTCTAATAAAAAAAAAAAAAAAAAAACAAGTTTTCAACCTTCTAGACCTTGTGCAATATTTTTCGGAAATTTTTTCGAGTTTTCTTAAATAACTCAATTTCAGTGCATTTTACAGAAAAAGAACTTTCACTATTTTGTAGAGCATAAAATTCTCTACAACATGTAGCATCCATGTTTGTAAATTGTCCAAATAGGGGGTGAGATACGGAGCCGGGAAAATAGGGTAAAATTTGCAAAAAGTGCAAAAATCCATAAATGACGTTAGTTTTTGCTTAATAACCTACTTTTAGTGCGTTTTAGAGACAAAAGTGTCATTATAAAGTTTGTAAAGCATGAAGTAGTCTATAAGTTTCATTTATTAGATCATTAAATATCTATAATAGACTTTAAAAATCAAAATAATACAATTTATGGTTAAAACAAAAAAATACCGCCTGACAAGTCATTAATTTAAAAACGAGTTTTTATTTTTTATATTGATTAAACGATGCAATTAATTAATTATAGTATGTACAATAATAGGTAACTTTGAATAGTTGAGGGGGGGGGGAGCGAACTTAACCAAAAAACCTAGTCGGTAGACATAGGTGCAGGGCCAAGAATTCAAAGTCGAAAGTAAAATTAATAGCTGGGAATAATGTAAAAAAAATACTTGAAAGATAAATAAGTTATAATTTAGAAATTTTAAAAAGGAAAAGGAGTATCTAAGGCCGAAACTAAGAGAGGTGGGAGCAAAAGGAGCATGTGGCCCGGGCGCTAGAATGGAAGGAGAAGAGGGCGCTCAATGAAGATTTGGTTTGTCGTGTTTGTATTCATTTGTCCCACATATTTTTGTTAGTCAAAGTTTACATTGATGGTAAATGTATCTCAGTTTAAGAATGTTAGTCCCAACAGAAAGAATAACAACAATTATACCTGATAAGATGGAAACTTGTATAAAGGAGAATTGTTTTCCGGTGTTTTGAATTCAGTTTTAAATTTTAAAATAAAGAAAATATTAGAAACTTATCCTGAACATAATCAAAAAAGTATAAAAAGTGCAGAAAGTGCTCGTCGCTTGAAGATTCATACTTCTGCTGATGTTAAGTTCAATGAGACTATGTTTCCCCAGATGCCACAAGAAAAATTGCTGGGGAATAAAAAAAAATAAAGAACTTTTCATTTATATGCTTCGAAATGAATTTGAAAAAGCACAAATGATCACTACGCAGGCCACTGAAGATGCAGATGTGCTAATAGTGAACACAGCTATTTCCTAAGCCCGTGATTACGATGCTGTCATTGTCAATGGTGAAGACTTGGACCTTCTTGTTCTTGTGGCTTCTCTAGCTGCAGACAATGTTTTTTTCCGAAGGGCCAGGAGAGGGAAACTGCCTGATGATCTCTACTACAAAGAGTGTTTCAAATTTAAGGAAGTTGCACAAAATATTCTTTTTCTTCATGCAGTAAGTAGTTGTGACACCACTTCTGTGCTCTACAGCCATGGTAAAATGAAATATTGCAGAATTCTTCAGAACCCATCCCTGAACAAAAAAGTTCAAATCTTTAAAGACTCAAATGCAGAGAGGCACAAACTTGTTGAAGCCACAGAAGGTGTACATCTTGCCCTGTATGGAGGTAATCCCAACCAAAACTTGAATGTATTGCGGTATGTCAGCTTCGCTAGAGAAGCTAACAATATTAAATTAAATTTAACTAGACTACCACCTACTCGTGATGCTGCTGAATATCATGCATTCAGACATGGCTGGGAAACGAAAAGGATCCTCTCGAATGCGGCTGGAAGTGGGGTGGTCATGGGCTCATTCCAGTCACCATGATGAATGAACCAGCTCCTCAAACTCTACTCGATTTCATATCTTGCCAATGCAAAAAAAAAAAAAAATGTAGTACGAATTGCAGTTCTAGAAAGGCAGGCTTGAAGTGCTCAGTTATCTGTGTGAAGTGCCACAACCAACTATGTGGCAACGCTCCTGATATTATACTGGACCTTGAGGACTTTGATGACCTAGAACAACCAATCGAGTCAAGTACAGAGACGGACGATGAAGTATCTGAGACGATGGTATCATTACCAGGGCCAAGCAGCAGAAAAAGGAAACATATATGACAAAGCGACTATACTTACTATGTATTTGTTGATTAATTTATTGTGCATTCTATAATTAATTAACCACATCGTGTTTTCAATATCAAAAATAAAAGCTCGTTTTTTAAATTAATAACTTGTCAGGCGGTTTTTCCTGTTTTCACCCAAAATCTTTTTGCTGTGATATTTAAGGTCTATTACCAATATTTAATTATCTAATAAATGAAACTATAGACTATCTCATGCTCTAAAAAGTTGATTATGACAGTTTTGTTTCTAAAATGCACTAAAAGGGGGTTATTAACAAAAAATAACGTCATTTGTGGATTTTTGTATTTTTTTCTAAATTTAACCCTATTTTCCCAGCTCCGTATCTCACCCCCCCCCCCCTATTTGGACAATTTACAAACATGAATACTGCATGTTGTAGAGAATTTTATCTTCTACTAAATGGTGAAAATTCTTTTTCTGTAAAATGGACTGAAATTGAGTTATTTAAGAAAAATAGATTCCATTCTAGCGCCCGGGCCACATGCTCCTTTTGCTCCCACCTCCCTTAGTTTTGGCCTTAGATACTCCTTTTCCTTTTTAAAATTTCTAAATTATAACTTATTTATCTTTCAAGTATTTTTTTACATTATTCCCAGCTATTAATTTTACTTTCGACTTTGAATTCTTGGCCCTGCACCTATGTCTACCGACTAGGTTTTTTGGTTAACTTCGCCCAACCCCCTTCAACTATTCAACAGTTACCTATTATTGTATACTATAATTAATTAATTGCATCGTTTAATCAATATCAAAAATAAAAGCTCGTTTTTAAATTAATGACTTGTCAGGCGGTATTTTTTTATTTTAACCATAAATTGTATTATTCTGATTTTTAGAGTCTATTATAGATATTTAATGATCTAATAAATGAAACTTATAGACTACTTCATGCTTTACAAATTTTATATTGACACTTTTGTCTCTAAAACGCACTAAAAGTAGGTTATTAAGCAAAAACTAACGTCATTTGTGGATTTTTGCAAATTTTACCTATTTTCCCGGCTCTGTATCTTACCCCCTATTTGGACAATTTACAAATATGAATACTGCATGTTGTAGAGAATTTTATGCTCTACAAAATGCTTTTTCTGTAAAATGCACTGAAATTGAGTTATTTAAGAAAACTCGAAAAAATTTCCGAAAAATATTGCACAAGGTCTAGAAGGTCGAAAACTTGTTTTTTTTTTTTTTTTTTTTTTTTTTTTTTTTTTTTTTTATTAGAGGGTCAACCTTTACAACATATCCAAAAATCAGAACTACCCGAATTTTTGTAAGGTAAAATGCTATTTCTACTGGACTATTATATATCCTTCAAGTTCTATATTTATATATATATATTTTTTAGTTTCTGGTTCGGAATGTTCCCTTGTAAGAATAAAAGAGAAGTGGCCATATAACAGTCTGATTTGGCCTTACATGGCAGTGGCGTAGCAATTAAAAAATATATAGCAGATACTCTAGTAGTATTTCTCATTGCTAGCTAGGAGAATAATTTTGTGTTCTAGAAGTAAAATAATAATTTTTTTTCACCAGAAGCCCTTGGTTTATTCCTCTGAGCGTCTGAGGGCTTAACTGCATTTTTATAAATATATACGTAAAACTAATAGTAATTGAAATTTTTTTTCCTTGTTTGTTTCTAAACTATATTTTATATCGCTTTATTTTAAATATATCTTAAAATTCAATTCTGTCAAAAATATTTTTGTCTACAGACAATTTATATTTTTGTGAAACGGATACTGGCAAATAGCTTAGAGGGCTATAATAAAGTTAAACCAAGGTTGTTTTCTAATTCTATACATGTGAGTTTCTTTATAGTTCTTTGGAAAATAATTTTTATTTATATTACACAAATCTGATCAAGGGCTACTTTATTTAATAAATGCATTTTCATATTCAAATTTTAATTGCTTAATAGGCGTATAGCCAACATAGTGAAAAAGTACCCAAGTAGGGACTCGAACCCGGGTCATCAGATTAGTTAAACAATTAAAATTTGAATATTATGAATGCAAGGCGTGAGAAATTTTCTCTGGAAAAATTTCCAAGTATTAAATATGAATTTATTCAATTGTCGATGCTGGATTTTCTTTGATTTCGTGTTTGTCCCAGGGTTAGCGGCTCAAGGAAAATATTCCATCTTGTGCTGCGTTTGTAGCCTTGCCAACATGTTATGGTGAAAAAGTTCCAAGCTGAGTATCGTTCCCAAGTGGTTCAGTTGGTAAGAACTTCAGTGCGCTAATCTGATGACCCGGGTTCGAGTCCCGGTTTGGGTACTTTTTCGCTATGTTGGCTATACGCCTATTAAGCAGTTAAAATTTTAATATTATGAATGCAAGGCGTGAGAAATTTTCTCTGGAAAAATTTCAGAGTATTAAATATGAATGTATTTTAGTTTGCCATCTTTTTGCTTGTTGATTTTGTAACATTTTCATAATTCTACTAGAAGTATCAAAAGTTAGTATGTAAAAAATCCACCAGTTCACATAATGATTATTATGCGAAATAATGGATAAAATAAGTTATCGATAATACTAAATTCGAATGAATTAATTACTGCACTTATTAATACCAATGTCAGATTTTTTTTTCTTTAGTTTCCATAATTCATTTTATTTATTTCTAAAAAAGAAATATTCTCTGTGGAAACAAAAAATCTGCAAAAGTGATTGAAATTGGATTTAATTTACAAGGGAAAGTCATTAAGTAAGTCCCAAAAGATAATTAAATAATAACTTACAATGATATTCACTTCAAAACTATTTTTATTTCTCAACATGTTCTCCACCAATATTTATCCACTTATATCACCGTTTTATCAGTGCCCCAACACCAGCTGCATACAATTCTTTGGGTTGCTGTCTCAGCCACATTAGGACTTCAAGTTGAACACAGGAGACAATTCAAAAGTTTGGTTGGCAACTTCTTCAACATCCACCATACAGCTTCGACTTTGCCCCAAGCGATTTTCATCTGTTTAGTCCACTAAAAAACCATCTTGGAAGCAAGATGATGTTCACAGATGATGAAAAGGTTCAACTTGAAGTCCTAATCGGGCTGAGACAGCAACCCAAAGAATGTTATGCAGCTGGTGTCGGGGCACTGATAAACGGTGATAAGTGCATAAATATTACGGTGGAGAATATGGTGAGAAATAAAAATAGTTTTGAAGTGAATATCACTGTTAAGTTATTATTTAATTATCTTTTGTGATTTACTTAGTGACTTTCACCTCGTACATTACTTAAACACGTGAATTTTCTTTTATATCTCTTTAATGTCAATATTTTATGTACTGAGATTTAAACATTTTCTTTCCGTTTGTTTAAATCTAAATTCTATCGAAATTTAAAGCGATGTGTTGTTTAGTTTGGGAATTATTAGAATTTAAAGTAAAAGTGCGAACGTGCAAAATGCATAAATACGGATAGAATCGTAGTTCAGGGGTGCAAAAATCTAGGCGAAAATGGGCCGATTCCCACCACTAAATTTTTAGTATTCTTCGTCTAATAAAAATACTGCTAAAATTTAGGCGAAGTATACTAATAAAATTTGACGAAGAAAACTAATAAAATTTAGTGATGGGAATCAGCCCATTGGCGCCTAAATTTTTGCACCCCTGTCGTAGGCGCTGCTAGAATTCTTTCCAGTAATATATTCAAAGGGTGAACAGGAGCATGAAAGTGTGCCCCTACTGTTCCCGGAGGTTTCTAACTTTTATGTTTTTTAATAGTCTGATAGTGCAAATTTCCAACTCTATATTATCTCACCCCCCCCCCCCCTTTCCGGAGGTTTCTAGCTTTTCTGTTTATTAATAGTATGAAAATGCAAATTCCCAACTCTATATTATCTCACCCCCCCCCCTCCTTTCCGGAGGTTTCTAGCTTTTCTGTTTATTAATAGTCTGAAAATGCAAATTCCCAACTCTATATTATCTCACCCCTCCCCCCCTTCCCGGAGGTTTCTAGCTTTTCTGTTTATTAATAGTCTGAAAATGTAAATTCCCAACTGTATATTATCTCCCCCTCCCTTTCCGGAGGTTTCTGGCTTTTCTGTTTATTAATAGTCTGAAAGTGCAAAATTCCAACTCTATATTATCTCCCCCCCCCCCCCCCTTCCCGAAGGTTTTTAGCTTTTCTGTTTATTAATAGACTGGTAGTGCAATTTTCCAACTCTATATTATTTCCCCCGGAGCTACAGAAGGAATTCTCACTAAATCTCACTAAAAATCAACACTAAGCGGGGTACAATCGAGTTTTTTTCCCCTCAAAAAAAATAAAATAAAAATTCTACACTTTAAACAGAGGTGGAAAATATGCGCAGTGCTTCCACTATTTCTACTTTTAAGTAACACTGTTTCCGAAAAACAATCTTTGCCTTATTTAATCGCAGAATTTTTGTCATTAAATAAGGCGAAGATTTGGTAATAGTAGTGGAATTCGAATGTTGAAACTGTGCAAGTCCTGCGCATGTTTTCCACCTCTTGCATTAAATAATATAACGCATATGAACCCATTTGTTCGGTAGAAATTATCTCAGTTAATATCATTCAATAAATTTACGTGCCAAAATTCTAGATTTGGTAAAATAAAAGCCTGACAACCCAGGAGTACACAGAAAAAAAAAACCAATTTGGGTCGAAAGATTCTTACGTATGTCTCCAAATTGGGCCATGCCTGTTTTGGTTACCGCTGTGTATCCATTTTGGGCACTGTTAAATACCCATTTTCAAAAAAAAAAAAATGAAAATGGGTATTTAACAGTGTCCAAAATGGATACCCGAAACAGGCATGATCCAATTTGGGCACATGCCTAAGAATCTTTAGACCCAAATTGGGTTTTATTTTTTCTGTGTAGATGCAAATACCTGTGGTGGAAGGGTAACCTGACAGGTGACTCTCCAAATACTAGAATTAATATGCTGTGACCATCACAAAACTTTTATCTATATAAGTCAAAACGTCTGTAACCAAAGTTAAATGACAATCTATTCGTTCTTGAGATATAGCTATCGCGGAAATCGCTATAAACACAGCATAGAAACAGCACCTGTTGGGCGATTTACACCCAAACCTAATCAACGTCTATTTATGCTAAGGTCTGACAGAATATGATGTTTGATGAAATTCCGGGCATCAGTTCCTGAGATACAGCTATCGCGAAAATTGTGAGGAATGCAGCATAGCAACGCCCCCTGTAAGGCAATTTACACCAAAACCTAATCATCATCTATTTATGTCAATGTCTAACAGAATATGAAGTTTGATGAAATTCCGTGCATTAGTTCTTGAATTTTAGCTATCACGGAAATCGTGAAAAATGCCGCATTGTAGCGCAGCCTGTTGGGTGATTTGCACCCAAACCAAATGAGCATCTATTTATGTTAAGGTCTAACAGAATATGATGTTTGGTGAAATTCCGGGCATCAGTTTCTGAGATATAGCTATCGCGAAAATTTTGAAGAATGCAGCATAGCAACGCCACCTGTTCGGCAATTATACCAAAACCTAATCATCATCTATTTATGTCAAGGTCTAACAGAATATGAAGTTTGGTGAAATTCTGCGCATTAGTTCTTGAGCTATAGCTATCACGGAAATCGTGAAAAATGCAGCATAGTAGTGCCACCTGTTGGGCTATTTGCACCCAAACCTAATCAGCGTCTATTTGTGTTAAGGTCTAACAGAATATGATGTTTGATGAAATTTCGGGCATCAGTTCCTGAGATATAGCTATCGCGAAAATTGTGCAGCATAGCAACGCCACCTGTAAGGCAATTTATACCAAAACCTAATCAGCGTCTATTTATATCAAGGTCTAACAGAGTATGAAGTTTGGTGAAATTCCGTGCATTAGTTCTTGAGTTATAGCTATCGCGGAAATCGTGAAAAATGCAGCATAGTTGCAACCTGTTGGGCGATTTGCACCAAAATCTAATCAGCGAAGCGTCTTCTTTATGACAAGGTCTAACTGAATCTGAAGGTTGATGAATGTCCGTGCATTAATTCTTGAGATAGAGCACCCACAAAATTTGCGTCACACACAGACAGACATACAGAGTGACACACAGACTCACGGACAGACATTTTCTAAAAACAATCAAATCCATCGAAAAAACTGGAAGTCGAAATTTTTTCATAAATCCAATACTTTTTCTTTTGTAAGGATAAAGTAAAAATATTGATATCTAGGTTCGAGTGAGTTCAATCTTCATAACCGAATTAAAAATCGAGTTTCTTAACTTTACACTAAACTTTTATTTTCATGAAAGTGAAAAAGTTAACTAAAGAAATCTTTACTTTTCAGGCCTGAAAAGAAATAAGAACGATCAAAACTATGTTCTGGGAATGCAAAATCCCCAAATTTCCTTACCACCACATTTTTTTCCGGCTTATCATTTATCAATATTTACATTAACAGATTACGTGTCAATAAAATTTTTGCTGATCTTTATAGACTAATCTATGACGCATCCCGGACTAGAAATTCTTAGCAAGTGGGCCTATTTACATTATTCCACAACATGATACCGGTTCTTTTATTTCTAGCCGCTTTATCAGCATCCAATTCGACCCAGGAAGTGAATTAGAACGCCAAAAAACTTAACCCTCGCCTACGCCCATAAAGATAACCACAGCACACTGTCATCTTCTAATAAAACTTTGACACCGTGTGCCCTCTGTTAATTTCTTTTTTTATATCCAAGCTCGTCCGGAAACGTGGCCGACATTTTATAATCGGCGTCACTTTGAAATATTTCTTCAGCAATGTTTGTTTTTAGGTCGTTTAATTTCATATTTTTAGTGTATAGGCTTCAAATTCGATACCCACACTGAAAAAAAAAAAAAAAAAAAAAAAAATGTTGATTTTACAGTATAATACTGGCATCCCAGCTGCCAGTATTATACCGCAAAATTAATTATTACTGTTAATTTTACGGTATAATACTGGCAGCTGGGATGCTAGTATTATACTGTAAAATCAACATTTTTTTTTTCAGTACAAAAAGGAAGATAAAACAGGTATAAATCACCGGGATCTGGTTTTCTTATGGGTCCTGTCCAGTGGAGTATGTGTCCAGATGCTGTGGATACCACTAATTTTATAAAGTTTTCTTTGCTTTATCTAACCCGAAATCACCCTCTCGTGGAGATCCAGCGCCGTTAAGCATAGGAACGTTTCTCCACGAGGGGAAATGTTTATTGAAAATTCATATTTTAGAGTACAGATGTTGAATATTACATTAGAGATTAAAATAAAATTAGTACAAAGTTGCTTTTTACAATACTGGTTGAGATCGCAACGTTCTTAATACTTAAAAAAAATTATATAAGAAAAAGTATAAAAGAAAGTAAATAATGCTATGTGAAACAGCAATAATACTACCATAATACTGAATAATACTGAGCTGAAGTAGATAATAATATTGGATAGAAGTAAGTACTAAATGAACAATAATGAATGAATAATAAAACTATAGTAAACAAGCATAAAATTTCAGCAAATTAAAATGTACAAGAAATTTCATTTCAGCTGGGACCAGCCTTAATACTTAAAAGACATTCAATATTAATACGTGAACAGAATTAAAACAAATTGGAGAAGATGCTAACTTAATATAAGAATTAAAGAAAATTACATATGCTGTTTTGTTGTACAATGTAATTACACATGCCCAGCTGGAAAGGTACATAATTACAGAATAACAAAAGGAAATATTTAAATGCAAACAAAATAGTTTCAATACAAAAAAAAAAAAAAAAAATTACAGAAGAATAAACTTATATAATAAAAAAATATTATATTGTATAAGAACTTTTACACCTGTTACTGGTTTTAAATTTCAATTTAGTCCTACTAAATCTTTCTAAATTCCTTATTCTTACAAATTTTATAGTCGGTTTAAGTTACAACTGACTTTAGTAAATTTTAGTAACTTGTTTTTGAAGAATTACTCCTCACTTTGAAGATTTCATATTGAAATACTTCACAATTATTGCTGGATACTGCATGACAAGTTGAAATTGGTGTAAAGTCTTTTTCATGTGAATGGGAACTGTTGTATCTTACACAGTTTATACATTTATGACAATCAGGATTGTGTTGAAGTTGACATTGTCTGGAGTCATGGGAAGATGCCCAGTATGCAAATCTTATAGGATTACTTTCAGAGCATTTATTTGCTAAATTTCTTGCTAAATTGGTAAATTTCGTAAAATTTCTTTACTTGAGTATTTCCCAGCTGATTACTAATTTTAAAAGTCTCCTTTCATCTCTGGGGGACAAGGATTTTGGTCTTCTTCCAGTGATTTTATCCCATACCTTAAACCTTTTAACCTTAAAAAATTGTTGATGACGGTTTTAAATCTCCCTTCCTCTTTTGCAATAGACCGACAAATCATTCCTGACAATGAAATGGATTCAACAGCACCTTTTTCATATTCAGTCAGTTTACTTGCTTTTGGCATGATTATAAAATTAGCAAATCTCATAATAGAGAACGTCATTAAAATCGCTATACAGAAGAGTTTTTAACATGCAAATCAATAATAATTATATGTAACATTTCCATAAAAAATAGTGGTGTGCTTAAAGATTTTACACAGGCGAAAATAGTGCTTTTTTGCATAATTATTATTTTTTCGCAATAAAAAGCTCACATATACATTTTCTTGACTTTTATAGTAGTATTGTAACTTTATGATTAATATTAAATTCCCATTTCAATTATCTCATTTTTTATTTATCAAAATTTTTAGACTTTTTTGCTGTCCTTAAAGTTTTTACACGCACTGTATGTCTTCTAGAATTCGACCTCCTCTGTTCTAACTGTGATGGTCATTGTGGCAATGTCAGCACTTTCATCGCCGAAGATGAATTGGAAGCAGAGGTTGACAGCCCAATACTTCAGAATATTTTAAGTCAAGTGGAGACACAACCTTAGCCATCAAGTGATGATGAAGAAGAAGATAACAATGATCCTTCTGTCAAAGAAAATCAACCAAGCCTTTCAAAGCAACCAAAACGATATTAATTGGAGAACAACACTGCATTTATCTTTTTTTTTTAATGGTTACAATCTTTTACATATGTTATTATTATATTAAACTTATAATAGTTATAATTGCACTTAAATCAGATTACTAAGAAAAATAAAAATTGGTGCTCTTATCTATTTGGAGTGTTTGTGTTTTTATATCTTTCCTAATCACCTAATTTCAATTTATTTTGTTAGTGATATAAAGGGTTTAAAACTTGGGTAAGCAAATGTTAACATATTCGAAATGCAACTACAAATAACTAAAGAGATTCAAATTGGTGATAGAAATGGATACATAGTGATTGGATTGCGTTTTCGCCCTTCGACGATGGAATTTCAATATATCGCTAAAATTCCTTTTATTCTTATGCCAAAACTGCTCATCTTAGAAAAAACGTATGTGAAAAATGTAGGAAATTTTCTTTAATTTAATTTGGTACAATTTTTTTTTTCAAAAAAGTTTAACCTTTTACCGAATACAAGGGAAAAAAAAATCATGGTTTTTTGCTTATTAATTTTTAAACAGACCAGATACGAAGTGGCAAAGTTGAAATTCATGTTCAGCACTCCTAAAAACATAAATGAAGAAAGAGAAAAAACTTTTCCAAAACATTCCAACCAGAACCGAATGTATACCCTCCAATTTAACTAAGAAATTAACAACATTTTTCGGCAATGGCTCGATCAATTGCATTGAAGTTTCCCTGTAAATGATTCATAGTTGCACTCTTTAAATTCTTTTTTCTCAGTTTGTGTCTCTCCAACATATCAGTATGATCAAAATTCTAAAACTTCAACATGTGTTTTTCAATTAACTGGCAATTATTTTTTTTCGGACGATCTTTAGGTGCAATTCATAAAATTAGTGATAAGATTTTCTGTAATATAAATAGTTTATATTTTAAAAATAAAAATGTTAAGTAAATGGTCATTTTTATTGTACTTTTACGTAAGCCATAACATTTTCCTTTTTTTTTTCATACGGTAATTAACTTTTTGAAAACTTGATTCTACCGCTATAGAAGTGTAAATAAAAAAATGCAAAGAAAAAAAATAAAAGTTTTAAATTGTAGGAGAAATAAAATTTTACATTTTTACATTTAAAAAAAATTACATTTTCAAATTTTACCGCAAGAATTACATTATTTTGATTAAGTCCTTTTCTTTCATAAAACCATTTACTAACACGTTAAAAATATTATTAAATACTCAAACTAAAAATTAGTTCATAGGGTACTAAGTCCCATTAATAATGTAAAAGAGCAATGGGATTAGATTTAGTAACAATATTTGTTGCGCAACAATGAACAACATTACAATACAAAGTAATGAATTGAGCAAAAATTGTACATAGAACAATATTCATAGACACCAACTATCCTCCTGCATTTCTCGATTGTTATTTTAAATGATGGCGATTTTTATCAACAGTTTAATTTTCAAGAATTTCCCATCACTAAGTCAGCCCAGTTAAAATTTTAATTTTAGTTGCTGACGTAACAATAGTTAATTCATAAACAATGCATATTTCGTTTAACAATGTAACTTTATGCTGATGTAATAATGTACAGTACAAAAATTTTTAACAATGATAATAACATTAAGAAAACAATACTAATCTAAAGAAATATCACTAACTACTGTTGAAATAGCTTGTATTACGTTCAGAAAAAGTCAAAGTATAATAGTTTGCCTAAAAAATAGAATTATTTCATAATAATAATAATATATCATCTTGCAAGCTTTCTAACTTAATTTTGTTATTGAAAAACAAAATATCAATAATGGATGGATTTGGAAATATTCCAAAGTCCAAACAATATCAATCTAAACCAAATATAAAATTAATTCATTACAGTCAATTTCCTAACAATATTTTGAATGAAGTCACTCGAATAAAAGGATTTGCTAAACAAAAAATAATCGAAGCAGACCAGTTTAGCTCTACCATCGCTGTCCAACATAACACTGAAGAAAAATTTGCAGTGAAAGTAGTCCCGGATGACAAATTGGGAGAAAATGAAAAGTTGTGGGAAAATCTCCATCACGAGCATGTGCTTACTCTCAACAATTATGAATATTTATCTCATCTTGAAGTCCATCTCTTTTACAGTAATGTGCCATCCTTCACTCTTAAAGATTTAATTGCAGAGAAGAACTTCAGACAAAGACCGGATTCCATAAGTAAACTTACCAGATGGTTTCAAGAAGCAGCGTCTGGCATTCACAAGTCGGGATACCAACATCTGAATATCTCATCCAATAATATAGCTATTGCAGTAGACGAAACTGTAAAAATCAAAGGATTTCACTATCTTCAACATGAAACAAAACGGGCCGATAGGTAGAATTCCTTTTTATTATATCTTTATATACAAATTATAATAGGACGGTTGGGTGGGTAGATGTTGGATTGAGGAGGTGTGTGGCGGAGTTGTATGGAAAAAACGCATGGTTAATTTATATTTTTTAAAAAAAAGGGGGGGGGCATTTTGATTTACACACACGTTTGATATTACACATTTTATAATGGACTGTGATGTGATATTTTTATATGTATACTAATTTAGTTATACTTACATATTTATTATTTAATTAATTTAAATGAATTTATATTCACTAATATTAAGAATGTTTTTGATCTAATGCATTTAGATTAATGCCTACGGTGGACAATATCATATTAACTTCTAATATAATGTATACTTTTCTAAAGTGTTAATATAATACATGTTTTAATTTTTATTATAACGTTCTACCCTTACCACTTATATCAAGAGTATTTAATTTTTAACTTTGTATGAAGAAACATTATATGTTAATAATTAATTTCAATTTTTAATTAATATTAATTTTAAATCCTTTGTAGCTTAATTCAAATATTTAGAATTTTAATTTAATTTAATTTATGTGATGTTGCATTTTTGGCACAGTATTTAATAGTTGCTATGTCATTTCATGGTACATATATTTTTATGTTGCTTTAATTATTAATTTTTCCATCTTACATCTTATTTTTAACATAGAATTATTCATTAATACGTCCATTACTTTAATGTAATTGGATATTCTATTTATTATTTATTAATTAATTTCATTTATTTATTATTTAACTAATTGCTATCATCTTTAGATAATATATGGTTTAATTTTTAAATATTAATTTTCATCCAATGCTATTTTTATTCAGCGTATATCCACTTTTTACCCTAATAGATGGCAGCACTATGGTTTCTGTTGCTTTACAATAATATTCATATTATTCTAACACCTATTCTGGCAACGTGGTAAATCATTTTCTAAAACTAAATTTGGCAACATGTAATGATTTTTTGCAATTCATTCCTTCTGTTTGGTTGTGTTCATGTGTGGTTCATGTGGTGCACAGGTATCTTTTTTAATCCAAATGGATTATGTACTTATGACTCTTTTTCAAGTTTTATTTGTATATTATAGGTATAGTTTCTTTCCTTTTTAATATTGTATTTATTTTTTTCTCACAGGTTTGATTCATTGTTTATGAGTGGTAGTCCCAAATTCATATTCTTTAGCAATGTTAGGGCTAATATGATGATGAAACCACTCATTATATTTGTGGTATTTAGGCATTTGGGACTTGATAATTCTGTCTAAATTCCACGAATTTCATTTCATTCATTCAATTTCATTTATTCAATTTTTAATTTAATTTCTTCTTCTTTTAAACAAGTTTTTGGTATCTATATTCAGTGTGTTGGGGAATACTTTCATTGTCAACTAATTATTACATACTTAATCATTATTTCATAGTTTAAGTTGGTGTTATGGTAATGTTTCATTTATGGTTTTATATATATATATATATTCCTTATTAAAAATAAAGGAATTTCTCCATTATCCCGTCGATCACTTTTCATAACAAAAATCTATCGCCAAACTATAGGATTTAACGCCAAAAATTCAGTCCCATTCACTTGATGTCAGAAGCATTACACGGGTTTGTTATGTCATCAAATGGTTTTTAATCCGACATTTACTTGTATTTTTTATTATGTTTTACTGATTTATTAGTTATTTTGTTTTAAAATAAAAATTGCGTCCTTAAACGGCGGTGTCATGATATTAAAAAGAGAAAAAGCATTGAAAAAATGTTGCGTACAATAGATCAGTTTCAACTGACGTCACAAACATTTATTTACCAGTCGAGAGGGATATAATTAAGAAAAATATTATAAATAAATAAATATCCAAGATTTTTTGCCTCTGTTTTCATTAATATATTGTAAATTTTATTGTTTAAGCTGACTAAATTAACATATTGATGAGTGGGGCACTTGAAAATTTCCTGTATTTATTTATTCTTTTTACGTAGTATAGGGCAGGGGTTCTCAAACTATGGTACGCGTACCAGTACTGGTACGCGAAGCTCTGGCTACTGGTACGCAGAAGTCCGACACTGTTACGTGGAATAAAATACAGAATGCAGCATATTATCATGGAATCAAAAACGTCTTTATTAACTTGGAAATTAAAAAAAAAAAAAAAAATTCGAATGCAATTTAGGATCTGTAAACGCATTTTCTGTATTTTTTTTTTTTGTTGTTTTTGTTGTTGTTACGAGAAATGTTAAATGTTTGTTATAGCAGACTTGTTGAAATTCGCACGCACCGCTTATGATACAATCAGTTTTCCAGAACTAAACACATAATTATTAGATTTATATGTATAAAAATTGATTTTTTTAATGGAGACCTACTTTTAAAATTATTGAATGAAGTATTTTTAATTAGCGGAAGAACTGTTTTTAAACATGCTTTATAAATTGAATTATCTGAAAGTAAAGTCTGAATGCTTGAAAGTAGGAGGAGCTTGTATGAGTAGGAGGAGTTAAAACAAAATAAAATTCCAAGTGTAATTTATAGCCCATGGTTCTTTTTGTACTAGAAGAGCTTCTAGGATGTGTTGAAATAAAAGTTTTATTTCAAATATAATTCATAAATTAATTCATTCTGTTGATAGAAATATTTTTTCTTCTCGTGTTCAAAATGTGTGTAGTTTCTTTCTATTTCATGAAAATCAGTTTTTAACAAAGTAAGATTATTTAAAATGGTGATCTGAAATCAAACAAAGACTGTGGTCTTATGCAATGCGGATTTGAGGTAAAGCATTGTACATATGTATTGTGGTGGTATGTGTATAAATGTATGAAGAAATTTGCTACTGTTTGCCTACTGCGCGACATTATTGTCGGATTAAAGGGATTGAGATTATGAATACAGTTGTATGGAGCCCGTGTTAAATGCGCTAACTAAGCTTTGGATAAGAAATTCGTTTCTCATTTGTGACAATCTGCCACTGTATCTCACGAGAGAGGAAAGAAGTGAACTTATTCAGCTCTCCTGTGATGGATTACTCAGTGTTGAATTCAGACACTTTTCTCCGGGAGGGATTTCTGTAGCTCCGGGGGGGGGGGCATTATAGAGTTCCGGAGGGGGGGGGAAATTCCACTTTTTGACCTCTCAAAGCATAAAATTTCAAATACTCCGGGGGGGGGACATTCTCCCCCGGGCCACCCCCTGGATTCAACACTGGGATTACTGGTGTCCACATTCAAAGAAGGATGAGTGTAACAGCATTTTCAAAGTCTGATTGTGTTTAGCACAACATATCTATGTGAATATGCTTCCCCTTCTTTATATGATTTTGCTCCTCTACCCAACGGTCGGCAGTCCGAAAACAAATAACTATACAGTATACATGAATAAACTATACATCGAATCTGACTTATGACCCCGGTGGCAGAACTATCTTCAAGTGTCTGCAACGCTAATAATGTTTTTAAAAATAGTCTGCAATACGCAATATATCATATAAATCTATTCCTGCTGCTGTTGTTGTTGTAGTGCTAATTAATTAAGGCATCAGAATTTATCAGCCTTTCTGAGTAAAAAAAAATTCTGAAATTCACAGCAAATATTCTAATAGGTTACAGAAGAGGGGGGAGGGGAGAAAATCCCCTCTCAGCAATAATTTTTCTTGTTGCAGGTCGGATTAACTCTGCTTTTGATTCGAGTCGATTTCAGGCTGAGTGTAGATTCTTGGAAATTGGGTTCGGGTTAACCCGATTTTTCAAAAGTTAGTTCAGTATATTGTTTCAGATTAAAAACTATGCCTATATTAATAAGCATAGAACTTTGTGTGTCTGCTGTTTTCTAAAGGAATGCTGCAACTTTTCTAGGAATATTTCACAAAATTCACGTTTTTTTTTCGTGAACCTTCGACGAAATTCGCATATTTTCTGCGGCCATTTGACGAAATTTACGTTTTCTCTGTGGCCCTTTGATGAAATTCGCCTTTTTACCACGATCCTTCAACGAAACTCATGGTTTTTTTTTTTACAGTCTTTTGACAAAAATCAAGTTTTTCAGCGGCCCTTTGATGAAATTTGCATTTTTATCGCAATCTGTCGACAAAATTAGCCATTTTCCCAGATGCTTTGATGGATTTCACGATTTTTCTTTGGCCTTTGGACAAAATTCGCGTTTTTTCCGTGATCCTTTGACGAAATTTGCCGTTTTTTCGAGATACTTTGACGAAATTTACCATTTTTTCGAGATACTTTGACGAAATTTACTGTTTTTTCGATTTCCTTCGACGAAATTTTCCGTTTTTTCGAGATCCTTCGACGAAATTTACCGTTTTTTGGCGATCATCCGACGAAATTTGCTGTTTTTTCGCGATCTGTCGGCAGAATTCTCCGTTTCTTCGACGAAATTGACCGTCTTTTCTACGATCTTTCGACGAAATTAACAGTTTTTTCTACGATCTTTCGACGAAGTTGGCGTTTTCTCCATAACCCTTCAGCAAAATTCGCATTTTTACGCGATCCTTCAAATAAACTCATGTTTTTTTCACGGTCTTTTGACGAAATTCACGTTTTTTCACGGCCTTTTGACTAAATATGCGTTTTTTTCGCGATCTGTCAACGAAATTAGCTATTTTTCGCGAACTTTAAATGAATTTCGCGTTTTATCCGCGATTCTTCGACGAAATTCGCCGTTTTATTCGCGATCCTTTGACGAAGTTTGCCGTTTTTTCACGTAATTTACGCGCTAAAGCGCGTCCGCATCGCTGAATGTTTTTAGTCTGCAGGTGCCCTAAAAAGTCTGCGATGCCCGTCGCAGCGTCGCGCACATTCTGCAACGGGGCTTATGGCTAAAACTGCCTAATATTGAGAAAGACAGGAGGAAGTTGTACTTGATAAAGCAAGTCCACCCAGTCCACCCTTTTCATTAGCGATAGAAGAAAATTAGTGCAATCAGCCTACTATAACAGTAGTATATGAATGAGTGAGCGCCAATATGTTATTAATTATTGTAGCTTTTTTCCTATACCAAAATACTCTATTTTGATATTGTATGCGTTATTAAAATGTAATGATAGTATTTTTTATTTGAATGTCATTATGAAGCAGTCAGTTTAAGTATCAATTTAGTAATGCAATCCTTCTTTTTTAAATAGAATAAAACCTTCTAAGACGGAAACACAAAATATCAAAGATACATTTCGTTTTAGACAGGTTCCTTTTTATAGGTTTTTCTATATTAGCTTTACGTTTGTTACCTGGTGGTACGCGGAAGTATGAACCTCGATTTAGTGGTACGTTGGTTTAAAAGTTTGGGAACCCCTGGTATAGGGTAAGTCTTGTAATCGTTTCGAAAATCGAAAAAAAAATTTGACGGATTTACGCGTTTCAGACACTGGAGATTCCGAACAACATATTTTTAGAAAACAAATTTTGCCGTCCGTCTGTGTGTTTGCTAAACGCTCTATCTCCCGAAAAAAATTGAGATAGAAACTTGCAATTTGGTATGTACTTAGTATGTAATAATGGGAAGAAGCCTATTTCATTTCAATAACCTCGATTAACCGGAACTATTTTTTTCGGACTCTCGAAATATTCGTTCTGATAAAAGGTATATAAAAATTTTCGAGATTGGTTATTTTAAAAAATGAATATAAAAGACAATAAAAAACATAAATTTTGCATAAAGCATGAAGTCAATTGAATAATGAGTTGCCGAGATATTTGGAATCCTATTTTCCACACTCTTCGATTTTTCATGACCCTGTATTTCAATCAAATTTCACTTCAAAGATATATTTTAATTGGAAATTTGACGCTTAATCAGATGCAATAAACCGCTAGTTAACAGGATTATTATTTTTGGAGTTATAAGGATGTTTCTTTCAAGCAATTCAGTAATCGAGCCTTTAAAGTTTGTGACGTCATCAAGCCACGATTTTATTCGAATTGCAATACATTTCATAAGTAGTTTACACATTTTTATTTTACATTATGCATATCCATGATGGGTAAGTATTACGGTGGCCCCCAACGACTAGTTTCATTTTTTGTTTGTTTGATATTCCAATGGCAACATTCTTCCATTTGTTTATTTGGCGTTACAGTTTGGCGATTATTTTTTTTTTAAATGAAAAATGGTCGACGGAATGATGGAGAAATACCAAAATAAAATTATTAAAAAAATAGAGTACACTGCAAATAAAAACTGTTGATTTTACGGTATAATACTGGCATCCCAGATGCTAATATTATACCATAAAATCAACAATTTTTATTTGCAGTGTAGTACAACCTACTTATGCTGAAGAAATGAGCTAGGAACGATTACTTGTATTGTTAGTTACGATAAGCTAGAGTAAGCTAGAGTATTCAGGATTAAATTTTTCAAACATAAAAAAAAACTTCAAGATCTGGTAGAGTTAAACATAATAACAAAAAATACACTGATAATATTATGATACAACAAGAGCTTGATGATCTTGAGGCACAATTTTGTAATGATTATTGTTGGCTTGCTATAAGAAAACATATTTTTAGTATTAAAAATAAATATTTAAACCAATATTTCAAAGTATTTATAAAAAGAATCAATATTCTCCACATTTTTGTGATATCTTTTATGATATTCTTCATTATAGAGCAAACCTATTAAATACAAGTCTTTCTAATAAACCTAAATATAAAACTAATAATACACAACTAATTATAAATTTTTCCAATCATGTATTTAATAATATCAATTTACACAATATCATAAACAACACTACTAATAATTTTCCAATAAAAATTTTTACCATTCACAAGACATAAATATAATCGAACACTTGGACGTAAAATTTTTAATTACAATTCTTTTGCAAAACAATTGGTCTCTTCAAACAATTACCCTTGTTATTGTAATGACCCAAAATTTCAAAAGTACATAAATACAACATATGGTCATATTATTACTCGTGATCTTAATATTGTAGAACAACCTATTTTACAAAAATTAATGCATAATGGAACAAAATTTCGCCTTCCATATAGGTGTAAAATCAAATCCATAATATTGCAGTTTATTCAAGATATTTATTTATTTATATATAAAATTGCTATTGATTACAATAAACCTATCGAGTATTTTAGTGAATGGAGATTTTCTGTAATAGATAAATTTAAAAATGAAATTATAAAAAATTATCAACATATTACACATGCAGCTTTTAAAAATATAAATAAACATATATCAGAATTACAAAACAAATTTATAATTACTTATGTAGATAAATCTCCAAATAATTATGCTATTATTTGTAAACAGTACTATAAAGTGTTAATTCACAATGCAATTAACACAAGTAATATTTTTAATAAAACTAAATTAAATATTGAAATTAATAATAGAAAATTATTAAATTATCACAAATTACTAAAAATCAAATGTAATAATTTAAATTATCCTTATCTTGTTCTAATTCCAAAATTTCATAAAAATCCAATTAAGTTTCGCGCAGTTACCATCGGGTGTAACACATATAATAATAATGCAAGCAATTTACTACTTAATATTTTAAAGCAGATATATGATATAACGATAAAACATAATAACCAGCTTTGCCTAAAAAACAGTTTTCAGCTTATTAATAAAATACATAATATCAATCCGGTAAAATTCATAAAAACATTGGATTTTAATGATTTATTTAATAACATTGATATAAAAGACTTGCATAAAACAATGTGTATATTATTTAAAGAATTTAAATCTCAATTAAAATTAAAAGATCCTATTCCCGTAATTTTTTTTAAAACTTTACTAAATTTTACATTGCATAATAATTACATCATATATGACAATATTATTTATAAACAATGCCAGTGAATACCGCAGGGTGGGACCGCTTCTAGTATTCTCTCTGACCTTTACTTACATTATTATGAAAGAAATATTGGTGAGAACAATGATTTTGTATTTTATCGCTATATTGATGATATTATCATATTTTATTTCAATGATAAAAATTGCACATCACCACTCAATTTTTATCCTAATCAGCTTACATTAAGTGAAAATGATTTGATTAATAATAATATAAATTTTCTTGACTTAAAAATTAATATTAATGATAATTATAAATTAATTTTTGATATTTATGATAAAAGATGTGATTTTCCATTTAAAGTAAATATTTTTACCAATTTTGCTTCATGTTTACATAAATCAGTTTATAAAAATATAATTATCAATTATCTTCATCGTATAAAATATCTATGCTCAGATATAAATAAAAACAAAAATATTAGATTTATTCGATATATATATACTTCATGTTTACATAAATCAGTTTATAAAAATATAATTATCAATTACCTTCATCGTATAAAATATCTATGCTCAGATATAAATAAAAACAAAAATATTAGATTTATACGAAATCAAGCAAAACTTTATGGTAATCCTATTTTTTTGTTAAATTCAATTCCCAACTCTTTTAAATAACATTTATTACATCATATAACTATAAACATGTTATGTAATAATTTACTTTGTTTTAGTGTGCGATAAAATATAGCAAATGATATAGCAAATAATACAATTAAAACATATAAGGACTATTATTAAGATGGTTGAACATTGGTTACACTTTATATAGACATGGTGAATGTGCGTCTGCCGATCACCTGTATATTAAGTGATACTAATGATGAGTTATAAAAGTCTATAAAATATGCATTGTATTAAAATAACTATACATAACATATACAAAAACACAACTCATCAAGATTATGATATTTTATGATGTGCGCCATGTGGTCATATTGGTATAAATGTTGACCTTGTGATGTTTAAGGAATTTTTAATAATTATTGTGAGTAAGATATTTTATCTGTTCTTTACAAGTTTTTTATTTCCAATTTTACTATTTCCAATTGTTTTCTGGTAATAAGACAGTATACCTGGATGAATATACTGATCTTAGCATAAATGCCAGTATATTTATGAAATACTGTATTATTTTAAAACACGTGTGGATACATCCAGGCTGATGATTATATCTACACGTGTTTTTTCATATCCAATTCTAATTTAAATCTCTTGTTATCCATTTTTCCATTATATTTAGTTCATATTTCATTTCAAAATCCATTTGTATTCACTTGATATCAACTTCAAATTATTAACATTTTATGGTTTATCATATATTTTTTTTTTCTCTCTTTCCAATTTTAAATATTCTTCATATTTTTAGTATTTTTGGCCAATTACCATTGAAGCAAATGCTATGGTAAAATTATGATTGCACTTGTTAATTTATTAACTATGTGGTATTCTGTCTACACTTTATTACTAATTATCTCTTAGGAGATTTAATTAGAATGTTACAAGAACTTGATATGTTTTTTGAAATTCAAAGATATTATATAGACAGAATACCACATAGTTAATAAATTAACAAGTTCAATCATAATTTTACCATATACAGTGGACTCTCTCTATTCTGAACACTCATGGGACCGACCAAAAATGTTCAGATTATGGGGGTGTTCATTATAGAGCGAGATTGGGAAATGCATTACTACTACTACTATATATTGAGTTTATAGACTGTATAGAATACTTAGCCTGGTTAACCATGCAAGTTACCGAGATGGAGGTGCTAAACTTAGAAACTATTAACAAAGTTAATTAAAAAAAGTTAATTAAAAAAATGTAATTAAAAAAAGTAAATTAAAATGTTATATTAAAATTTTTTACAAAATATACAATTACATACTTACAATGCATTACTTGAAAACATAATCGGTACATTACTTAAAAAAGTGAGTATTTTTAGTCTGTTTTTGCATAGTGTATGCTCGTGCAGTGTACATGTTATCTAGTTGTTTAAGAAGTGGAAAGGCAGCCGCATAGCTCAACAGGTCTTGAATCCCTTGGCCATATTGCTTGAAGGCAATCGTACTTCTTGTTTCATCGGTCTCTTCTGGTTCTGCTTCGTCTTCACTACCCTCTTCCTCTTCAACGATGTTGTCGCAAACAGGAAGGCTTCCGTCGGCTTTGAGATAAGCTCCAGGTTCAATTTCAGTATGAAGCTCTTGAAGAATTGACCTCAATCACAGCTGTTGCTTCTTGGTCCTCTGTCCTTGATTGCTCATTCTCACACGGGAAACCCAGTTTTGTAGAAGCATTTTTGAATGGTGTAGGGGGGTTGCTTCATTCCAAGCAATTGATATCCAATGGACAGCATCCATGACATTGACCTTCTTCGTTAGTTCGGTTGCCGAATTTGCCTCCTCCATCACCACGGACATTTTCTTCAAAAAATGAATTTGGTAGTGAGCTTTAAAGGTCTTGATTACTCCTTTTATCCAGTGGTTGAATTATAAAAGTACAGTTCGATGGCAGGAACTTCAGGCTCACGTTGCTTAGCTGCACATTTGTATGTGATCTGGCATTATCAAAAAAGAGGAATTTTTCTTCCTTCTCTCTTCATCATCTCTCTTATCAGCCCTCCAACCACTGTGAGAAAATTGTGAATGTGTGTCATCCAGGCTTTTCGATTTGATTTATAGTGCACAGGTAATGATGCTATTTTTACATTTTTGAAGCATCGTGGTTTTTTACTTTATCCGATCACAAGTGGTTTGAGCTTCTCACCCGTAAAACTGACACAGAGCATGACGGTAAGTCTTTCTTTTGACATTTTTCTGCCCACACATTTCTTGCTTCTTTCTGCTAAGGTTTTATTTGGAACAGCTCTGAAAAACAGGCCGATTTCGTCGGCATTGAAAATGTCAGCGGCATCGAAATCCTTCGTTATATCCGGAAGCTTTCTTTTCAATTCCTCCACAGTGTCGACATTCACGTCTGCAGCTTCACCATTGATTATTTTCAATTCGATGTCATGCCAACTTTTGAAGCGAGGCAGCCATCCTTCTGATGCCTTGAATTCCGTGATTTTCTCCTTTTCTGCAAAATCCAGAGCAATCTGCTTTAGCAGGGGTCCAGAGACAGGAAGATTCTTCATTCTCAATTGGCAAAAAAACTTCCAGACGTGATTGTTTATGTTCTCGTTTCCTGTTTTCTTTTCGAAAATTCTACACTTTGAGGAAGGTTCATTTTCTTCAAAAGCGGCTATAATTTCTTTCTGTTTCTTGCTGATGGCGTTGACTTGACCTACTGAAATTCCAAATTCAGATGCAATTTTTCTTTCACTTACTTTTGATTTTAATTTTTGAACAACTCCGTATTTTTCCTGAAACTTCAGTTCTTTCCGTTTTTTTTTTGTTTTCTTACTTATTTTTGACATATCTGCGTAAGTGTTGAAATTCTTTCCCTGCAACGATAGTGAAATAACGAAAAAATTTTACCTTTGCCAAGCAAAAAGTAAGAAAGAAACAGAAGCGATAATGCTGCCAACCAGGTATGCAGAAAAGAAACCATAATAATTTTTAACCACTCCCTCTAACACCTGTTGTCTCTTATCTGTCATTCGAGGATGGTCATTTCTGTTGCACAATCTTTCTATTTTTATCTTAGCTCGGGAGAGGGAAAATCACGTGACATGTTTTTTACATTATTTTTTCTTGTATCTCTTTGCATAAAAATTGATTGTTTTGATCATTTCATTTAATTTGATTATCATGATTTACCTTTTCTGAAATGGAAACAATTTCTTATCTACACTTTTTTATTTATTAAACATATATAAAAATGTTCTAGTTAGTTGCGAACACGTACGGTAAAAACAAAAATATTCTTTCAATTTTTTTTGTTTGTTTTGTTTTGTTATAATAAATGTTTTTTTTTGTTGTTGATTAACTGTTGTTGTTAACTGAAGATTTTATCTGAATTATTGAAACAAATTTCAGCATCGAGTAGATCTTAAAATCTAGAAATGATTTTGTTTCTTTATTTTTAAATCGAGTTTATTGAACCCTCTTATTCTCCTGCAACAATTTTTCGGAATTTCCATGATGCGGGAATTCCCCGTATTCCGACTGCAAACACACGTTCAGTTTACGGAGAGGCGGATTAGAATGGGGATCAAAAGTAGCGTTCATAATAGTGGGGTGTTCAGATTAGAGGGTGTTCAGAATACAGAGAGTTCATCTTTTGCTAAGTCTATGGAGTTTCGCCGGGACCATCAGAAAGTGTTCATAATACCGGGGTGTTCACATTAGAGAGTGTTCAGATTGAGAAAGTCCACTGTATATATATATATATATATATATATATATATATATAAACTAACCCAATATATGAGCACCTAGCTATCATACCATTCACAGAAAATGAAATAAATTTTGGTCCAAAATATATTGAGGTATGCGCTCAAGAATCATATGAAAAACAACAGTTAAACTCTAACAGTTATGGTTACAGTGACAAAGTTTTGAAATTTTCAAATGGCAACGCCTACTTTTTTTTTATTAGAATGTGATCTTTATAGTGAAAAACCATAAAAAACGTTGGAACGGTATCTGTAGCACGAAAATCGCCAGCGCTAGACAGACGAAGAAGAAAAGTGAAATCAACAAATAAAGGACAGAGAAGCAACAGAAAGTAAAACATTTTATTGTTCAGTTGTATCCACCATCTGCCGCATGCAAAGTATCATCGTGTGTGAAGTGGAAAAATTGAAAAACACAATAAAATGTTTTTTTTTTCTTCTGTTGCTTCTCTGTCCTTGTTGGTTGTTTTAACTTTTCTTCTTAGTCTGTGTAGCTCCGGCGATTTTCGTGCTACAGGTACTGTTCTAACGCTCTTTAGGGTTTTTCACTTTGAGGATTACATTCTAATAAAAAAAGTAGCTGTTGCCATCTGAAATTTTCGAAATTTTGTCACTGTAACCACAACTGTTAAGAATTTAACTGTTGTTTTTTATACGATTCTTGAGCGCATACCTCAAAATATTTTAAACCAAAATTTCATTCAGTTTCTATGTGAACGGTATGATAGTTAGCGACTCATATATCGGGATAGTTTTTTTTATAACCACCCTGTATGATGCTATATATATATTTACTGTTCAACCACGCTTCTAAGAACTCCGGTTGGCAGAATGCCAAGCCGATTCCATTCACACTGTAGGGAGAATAGCCCCGGCAACAGAAGCTGAAATCACCGCTCTTTATCTTAGGCAGCGTACTTTACGGCTTACGGACTTCCCCATTTTCGACATGGACTAGCCATTTTCGCCCATGCGCAGTGCGCTCCAGGTTTCTATCAAGCGTGGTGCAACAATATATGGTTATATGTGTGTGTGGGGGGGGGGGGGAGAAGAATATTAGTCGCAAAATTGCTGTTACGAGAAAATAACTTATGAAATTTGTGGCTATATGTAGTATTATGTTATTTTCCATTTTGACGATTTAAGTAAATTACAGTATAATTTTGCACTGTTCAAAAATTTCTTACATACTACTGCCACTATTTATGCATAATCTAACTTTTCACAAGAGAAACTATTACTAATATTTTCATCTTCATTAGATTTGGAGTCGCAAAATATTCGTATCCACCCGAAACATATTCACGAAAGGGAGGATTTGCTGCATTAGATGGGAAAGTATTCGACACATACTGTTTTGGAATCAACGTTTTGGAGGCTGTAACGGGATCCTATGTTGAAAAGAAGATGCCTAGTGTAGTACAACCATGGTCTGAAGGAACATACCCTGTCCTTTACAAAGCTTTAAGGGTAAGTAAATGCTTACATTATTTATTTATTGTTTTGTTTTGTTTAAGACTAATGTGGTAACTATTGCAACTGTAAAATTTTAATTGCGGTAGAAAAAAAAATCGTTAACTCTAAATTCTTTATCTAAAATTTACCGATAAGGTAAATTGTTTTTGAACTATAGTACCGATGCCTACAGGTGGATTCCGAAAAGGTTTGACAAACTTTCAGATGATTGTACACAACAAAACAAAGATTTTTTATATAGAAAAGCAGATTCGTAATCCATTTTTGGTACTTCTCTATTATCCCGCCGACCACTTTTCATAAAAAAAAACTATCGCCAAACTATAAGATTAAACGCCAAAAATGCAATCCCATTTACTTGATGTCAGAAGCATTATACGTGTTTGTTATGCCATCAAGTGGTTTTTAATTCGACATTTGCGTGTATTTTTCATTATGTTTTACTGATTTATTAGTTATTTCATTAATTAAAATAACAATTGTGTCTTTAAGTTCTTATATTTTATTTATTTATTTATTTAGATATTCCAAAGGCAACGTTCTCCCGTTTGTTTGGCGTTACAGTTTGGGATAGTTTTTTGTTATGAAAAGTGGTCGAGGGGATAATAGAGAAGTACCCAATTTTTTTACTAAAAAAATAAAATAAAGGATAATTTTTATTCTAGTTCCAACATAATAAACGTATTTGAAAGCAATTTTTAACAGACTTTTACTTGCTGTCTGTGAAATGCAACCATACCGTTAAAAGTGATGTAAGTCACTCGCAAATTCTCAGAATGGAAAATTGTGTTGCTACACTACAAAAAAAAAGAGTGTTGATTTTACAGTATAATATTGGCACCCCAGCTGTCAGTATTATACCGTAAAATTAACAGTATTAAACAGTAAAATTAGCAGTAAAACACTACTGCACTACTTGAAAATCACGCCTAATTTTATTACTACAATTAGTGATTTTTCTAAAAATTTTCCGTTAGAATACGTTATTGGAGTGGACACCAAACGCGGTTATGGAAAAATAACCACATTTTTTACGCTTTTTAGAGAGCAGGAGTTAGTAAATTTAATTTTTAAAATTACAATTTTTGCTCTTCCTTTTTTAGATATAGCAACAGGGGAAAAAACATTATTAAAACTATCTTTTTAAAATTTCTAAATTCATTTCTCATCATATAATCATAGTTCAATATGAAATAATTAATTGATTAAAGTGTATATACAGGGTGTCCACGTATAACCTGACCGACCTTTATTTTCGCAACCGTTGGTCCTAGATGCATACTTCCAATTACAAAAATGGTTTAAAGAAGGTAAAGAATTATTTTTAAAGCGATTTGGGTCAAGAAAGACATTTATTAAAAAATTACGAAATTTAACTTTGTATAAGGTCCTCCTATAAGTGATATTTAGTAAAAAATTACTGTGACACTAACAAGTACGACAAAAAAAGTCCCATTCATCTAACGTTAAAACTGACCGAGTAATAAGCTGTTTAAAGATGGAGTATATTTTTTGCTGCGAAATAGAGGTCATTCACAAATGTAGTAGAAATATCGTCAGATATATCAAAAAAATAGTTGAGAGCAAAATTAACATTATAATCTAATATAAATGTGAAATCTATAATTATTCTGACATAGTAATATGCAAAATATGCAATTTGTACTAAACATATATGAGGATAAAAATAACAGAATTTTTGTTAAATAAAAGGATGAAAACAACAGTCTCAATTCTTTACAAAATGATACATATTTTAAAATGCTGTTAGATTACACTGTCTTTCAAATTTTGGGTTGTGCCATGTTTTTTAGCTTTTGAAAATTGATACTTATGTATTTTTTAGCGCTGAATACGAAAATGGCCTTCATTTTAAACCATCACGTCAGGATTTTTCTCAAATCGTAAAATTCAAAGTTAAAATTGATTCCCCTCCTCTTTTAACCTCATCGGATCCCTGAGCTGTTTAGCTGTAAGAAACCCAGTATAAGCCAAAAAATTGAATAAGTTATTGAATTAAATAAATTTAAACTGAATAAAAAAGTCTTAGATCTATCTTATAGTATCAGATTTTTCGCTATTTTTTAACCTTGAAATTTACGATTTGCGAAAAATCCTGACATGATGGTTAAAAGTGAAGGTAATTTTTTTATTCAGCGTTAAAAAATACATAAAAGGTAATTATAAAAGTTAAAAAACGGTAACAGGAAAAAAAGTAATCGGAAAAAAAGTAACTGAGTAAACAAAAGCGGAAAAAAAGTAATCGGAAAAAAAGTAAACGGAAAAAAAGTAAACGGAAAAAAAGTAACAAGGTATTGATAAATATTGAACGTATTGATAAATAAGTGTTAAAAGATAACAAAATAACATATGTCTGATTTATATAATTCCCGTAGGCGGATATTTGCGAATGCTATTAGGAATTGAGTAAAATCACCCCCAGGGGGGAGGGGGGAAGGCATCACGTTAAGATAGGAAAATACCACACATTTATGAACGTTATATATTACACGTGTACAATTATATATTACACGTGTTTGAATAAGCCAATTCTAATTTCGGGTAAAGCACGTGCTACCACGTGTATTTACTAACCATGTGTACTAGAAACAATCAGAGCATTATATACATCATATATTCTAATACGATAGCAAATATTGTGTGTGTGTGAGGGGGGGGGAGTTATATATATATATATATATATATATATATATATATATATATATATATATATACAAATTTTATTTTAAAACCAACTCTAACGATTTTGACGAAATTTTGTATCCTACCGTTTTGAGGCACCAGAAAATCATTGGGTTGGGTCACATGTTCGAAAATGTGTGTCATTTTGGGTCACCATCGGTCATGATTAACCTAATTGTGTCTAAAAAACGGTTCAAACGATTTTGACTAAACTTTTGCTACCATTTTCGGGCACGAGAAAACTATTGGGCTGGGTCACATAATCGAGAACTTTCGATTAGTGCGTCATTTTGGGTCAACACGGGTCAAGTTAATTTTATCTAAAAAACGGCTCTAACGATTTTGATTAAATTTTGTATCTCACGAGTTTCGGGCACGAGAAAATCATTGCGCTAGGTCACAGGTCCGAGAAAATTCGATTAGTGGGTCATTTTTGGGAAAATAACAATTGGACATGATAAAATGTACTATATATAAGGAAAAATGATCTTGCAGCTAGAAAATATTTCTCCTGCATGTTATTGAAAAAAATATATATATAATTTTCTAATGACAATTTAGTAACTCAAGGTATTACCATCTGATGTATATAAGAGAAATTACTAACATGACAATATAATTAAAAGTATGAAGTTATTAAATGATATTGTATTAATATGTTTTTCAATTGTAATTTTCAGTTACATGTATTACTGGTACGATTTCGCATATGAATTTTTATTTTTAATGACAAATCATTTAATTCTCTTACACATTATAATTTTGAAGTTAATGTTTTCATGTTAACAAAATGAAATAAATATATGGTAAATGTTATGGACATTTTAGCTTCAGACGGGGGACATAAAACTTGAAAAATAATCATAAAAGCATCCGAATGAAGTTATCATAAAATTCTGAATATTTTATAAATAAATTTTAATAAAAAAAAATTAAATTACTATTATATTTAGTTGCAGGATTTTTTTTTTTTTTAATTTGAAAACTTGCTCAAAAAATAAAAAAAAACAATTAGATACTATGTTCCATCTGTATAACATATTTAGATTTCAAGACACAAATTCATTTTGGAAGCTTTACGCTATAAAAACTGGAGAAAATGTAAATTAATTTTAATTTTGATTTTTTATTCTCTTTTTTAAATTAAAAAGTTATTTGAAATAAAAAATGGAAATCAGAAAAAAGGTACAATTTAATATATTTACTTACATACAGTTAAGATGTAAATTTAGCACCTAATTAGTTTTGAAACTTGAATGAATTTTTCCTAGTGCTATTAAAAAAGAATAGATATATTTTTTTAAGGACAGCTAACACTTTCTATTAACTAGCTCTTACAATTACCAGTTACTTTGAATTATTGATATATTTTTGTATATGAATTTTTAATTTTAGTGACAGATCGGTTAATTCTCTTACAGATTATATTTTCGAAGTCAGTGTTTTCATGTTAAAAAAAATTAAATTTAAGTTCGGAAACTGTTAAAAACATTGTTGCTTAAAGGGGAATGAATATAGAACAAGAAAACGAATCACAAAAGCATCTGAATCAAATTGTTGTGAAATTCTGAGTATTTTATAAATGATTTTCAATATTTCCTATGGAAATGGATTTTTTTTAAGTATTTCCTCATGAAAACTTGTTCAAATTACAAAAACTGTATTTATATGTATTTACTGTGTTCCATCTAAATAACATATTTAATTTTCAAGACACACAGCCATTTTCAAAATATAACACAAACAAAGAATCCAAATCGGTTTACTTAATCATATATGAACTGGGAAAATTGAAAAAGTCATATAGAATAAGATTCTAAATAAAGAATCAAAATAATGTGGAACTAAATAAAGATAATTGAAAAAAGAAAAAAAAGAGTGGTGGTGGTGGTGTGTGTGTGTTGGGGGGGGGGGGCGGAGAACTGGGTAGATAAGAACCATGTTTGGCCCATGGCAGAGACAAATATTTTGTTTTCATTTTTGTAATAAAATTTAGGATTAAATTGGTTCTTTTTGTATAACTATTTAAGTATGCTATATACAAGATAAAAATAAAAGTTGTTTAGCAAATTTTAATATACTCTTAACATTTTTACCAAAAAAAAAAATCTTTCTTATCTATTTATTTATTTTTATTTATTTATTTATTTTAATAAGAAGGTCTCATAACACCAGCATGATTTTTATGGATGTTAATATTTGAATAAAAATACAAAACATTCAGAAAAAGAATGAAAACTCGATTTATTATTATTATTATTATTGAACTATTCTATTCAAATGTTAAAATAATTTAAAGCATACTTAAATGATAGAAACTTGTACTTTCTACTAAGAAAATGAACTGCAACATGAATTTATGCAGTTAAAATTTTCAATAGCGGATACCTGGGGACTGCTGGGTTTGTTCTCTATATACCTCCATTTAGCGAACTATAAATCAGGTTTGGGTTGCTTACAGAAGCAGGACCTGATTATTGCAGGGGCAAACTCTTCCACGGCTTTGACCCCCTCCCCTCTGATTTTACGTGCCTCCCAAATTTGACATTTCTTTCAATATTTTAAACTTATAGCAGTAGGATAAGATTAAAAACAAAAAAAATATATTTATCTAAAAACAGTAAAACCTTTCAATAGCGGACATTTCGAGACTACAAAATTTGTCTACTATTCGGAGGTGTCCACATTTCTGATGTAAAAATATTCAAACATGTATGTGTTGTGGATTGAAAAGGTGGATTTTCGCTAAATACAGGTATCCGCTTTTACCTCTAAAACCAGACACTTCCGAATAGCGGAAAAATTCTGTGGTCCCGAAGTATCCACTATTGAGAGATTTTACTGTTTTTAGATAAATATAACTTTTGTTTTCAATCTTATCTTGCTGTAAAAGCTCAAAACATTGAATATAATCAGTACAATATCGACAGAGATTTAAAATATTAGCTTTACGAAAATTGCATTCTAAATTTTGGGCCCCATAAAATCGGGGGGGGGGGGTAGTGCCAAGAGCCAGCTTGCCCATGCTTTAATCAGGTTCTTCTTAAAAAATCACCAGCCCTGCTTTGTGGTCATATATAGTCCCATTTATTGAGAATGCAATGTGGTCAAATATGGGTGCATTTAATGCTTTAAAAAAGGTAGTCAGAAATGGCTACTTATTACCGACAGATCAGGGCACGAAAATGGCCGCAATTCAGGCACTTCAAATGTCTTAAATTCAGACACAAATAAGTGTCTTAAAAGATTAAGACACTTTAAAGTGTCTCTTTTTTGAACCATCCGTTTCAGACATTTCAGTTTACAGTGCAGTTTTAACAACTTTATACCTGGTTAAAAATTATTTTTATTAATACTTAAAATTATCCCAGTGTTTTGAAATATATGTAAGATTTGAGAATCATGATTCGTGATAAAATCATGATAAAATTAACTTGACCCGCGTTGACGCAAAATGACTCACTAATCGAAAGTTTTCGAACATGGGACCCAGCCCAATAGTCTTCTCGTTCCCTAAAACTGTAGGATACTAAATTTAGTTCAAATCCTCTGAGCTGTTTTTAAGATAAGAATAGCTTGACCCATAATGACCCATGACCAAAATAACCCACTAATCGAATTTTCCCGAACATGTGACCTAGCCCAACAGTCTTCTCGTGCCCGAGAATGGTAGGATACAAAGTTTAGTCAAAATTGTTTGAACCATTTTTTAGATACAATTAGCTGGACCCTAATCCACAGTGACCCAAAAATGACCACTAATTGAATTTTCTCCGACATGTGACCTAGCGCAATGATTTTTTCGTGCCCGAAAGTCGTAAGATACAAAATTTAATCAAAAACATTAGATCGTTTTTTAGATAAAATTAACTTGACCCACGTTGACCCAAAAATTACCCACTAATAGAAAGTTCTCGAATATATGACCCAGCCCAATAGTCTTCTCGTGCCCAAAAATGGTAATAAAAGTTTAGTCAAAATCGTTTGAACCGTATTTTAAATACAATTAGCTTGATCCTGACCGATGGTGACCCAAATGACCCACTATTCGAATTTCCTCAAACATGTGACCCAGCCCAACGGTTTTCTGGTGCCTCAAAACTGTAGGATACAAAATTTCGTCAAAATCGTTAGAGCTGTTTTTAACATAAAATTTGCATATATATATATTATATAACCCCCCCCCCCCATCCCCCTCACACACACAAGATTTGCTCTCGTATTAGAATAAATGATGTATATAATACTCAGATTGTTCCTAGTACACGTGGTTAGTAAATACACGTGGTTAGCACGTGCTTTACCCGAAATTGTAATTGGCTTATTCAAACACGTGTTATTCATAAATGTGTGGTATTTTCCCATCTTACCGTGAAGCCCCTTCCCCCTCCCTTTTTTTTTTTATCAGGGAGTTTTTTACCCATGGTGCTTTTTTTCCGGGTGTGATTTTACTCAATTCCTAATAGCATTCACAAATGTCCGCCTACGGGAATTATATAAATCAGACATATGTTACTTCGTTAGCTTTTAACACTTATTTATCAATAAGTTCAATATTTATCCATACCTTGTTACTTTTTTTCCGTTTACTTTTTTTCCGATTACTTTTTTTCCGTTTACTTTTTTTCCGCTTTTGTTGACTCAGTTACTTTTTTTCCGTTTACTTTTTTTCCGATTACTTTTTTTCCTAGATTCTTAAAAAACGCAACCATCGCAGGTTTATATTATCTATAATCTAAAACTCTTTCTTAAACTTGTTGACGGTAATCTATCCGATTTTTTTTTTTTTTGTGTTATCCTCTAATATAAGTATGTATAAGATGGTAAGCAGGGTCGAAAATCATAATAATATTACATTGTCATCGGATTTAACTCAGTATGTAAAATTTAACTTAGATCGGACATTTGAAAGTGAGTTAAAGTTCGAGTACACATTTTAAACTGGAAAGACGTTCGTTGCAAGTTACATAAAACCTTATGAAAATAATTTTTGTTCAAAGAAATCACAGCCTCAAATCCTTACAAAATAAAACATATGTTAAATTACCAGTTATTTTAACTAATCTGAAACTTAGCTAATCATATATTCTAATACGAGCAAATCTTGTGTGTAGTTATATATATATATATATATGCAAATTTTATCTTAAAAACGGCTCTAACGATTTTGACGAAATTTCGTATCCTACCGTTTTGGGGCACCAGAAAACCATTGGGCTAGGTCACATGTTCGAGAAAATTCGATTAGTGGGTCATTTTGGGTCATTTTGGGTCATGGTCTAGCTAATTGTATCTAAAAAACGGTTCAAACGATTTTGACGAAATTTTGTATCCGACCATTTTCGGGGGGTCATTTTGGGTCATTTTTGGGTCAACGCGGGTCAAATTAATTTTTTCTAAAAAACGGCTCTAACGATTTTGATTAAATTTTGTGTCCTACGAGTTTCGAGCATGACAAAATCATTGGGCTAGGTCACATGTCCTAGAAAATTCGATTAGTGGGTCATTTCTGGGTCATTGTGGGTCAAGATCTAAAAAGCGGCTCAATTTACACTAAATTTTGCATCCAATGGTTTTCGGGCACGAGAAGACTGTTGTGCTAGGTCACATGTTCGAGAAAATTCAATTAGTGGGTCTTTTTGGGTCATTTTGGGTCATGGTCAAGCTAATTGTATCTAAAAAACGGTTCAAACGATTTTGACGAAATTTTGTATCCGACTATTTTCGGACACGAGAAGACTATTGGGCTGCGTCACATGTTCGAGAACTTTCGATTAGTGGGTCATTTTTGGGTCAAAGCGGGTCAAATTAATTTTATCTCAAAAACTGCTCTAACGATTTTGATTAAATTTTGTATCCTACGAGTTTCGGGCACGCGAAAATCATTGGGCTAGGTCACATGTTCGAGAAAATTCGATTAGTGGGTCATTTCTGGGTCATTGTGGGTCAAGATCTAAAAAGTGGCTCAATTTACACTAAATTTTGCATCCAATGGTTTTCGAGCACGAGAAGACTGTTGGGCTAGGTCACATGTTCGAGAAAATTCAATTAGTGGGTCATTTTGGTCATGGGTCATTATGGGTCAAGCTATTTTATCTTAAAAACGTTTCAAGGGATTTGAAATAAATTTAGCACCCTACAGGTTTAGGGAACAAGAAGACTATTAGGCTAGGTCACATGTTCGAGAAATTTCGATTAGTGGGTCATTTTGGTCATGGGTCAAGCTATTTTATCTTAAAAACGGCTCAGACTATTTACACTAAATTTTGCATTCCATGGTTTTCGGGCACGTGAAGACTGTTGGGCTAAGTCACATGCTCGAGAAAATTCAATTAGTGGGTCATTTTGGTCATGGGTCATGATATTTGAACTCAAATTTAATTTTGACCGATCATAGCTCGGTCTTCCCTGCTCGTAAAAGTTAATTCAATTGTAATTAGTTGTTCGATTTCTTTCAAAGCGCAGATACCTTGAAAAAAGTTTAAGTACTTTATATACGACCCCTGAAAGCATGGACGAAATCATCTGTATTGAGATGCAAAAAAGTGGTATGTCATGCATTTCAAAGTTTTATAACTCGGTCAATTTTAATGTTAGATGAATGGGACTTTTTTTGTCGTACTTGTTAGTGTCACAGTAAATTTTTACTAAATATCACTTATAGGACCGGGGGACCGTATAAAAATTTAAATTCCGTAATTTTTTAATAAATGTTTTTCTTGACCCAAATCGCTTTCAAAGTAATTCTTTACCTTATTTAAACCATTTTTGAAATTGGAAGTATGCATCTAGGACCAAAGGTAGCGAAAATAAAGGTCGGTCAGGTTATACGTGGACACCCTGTACAAATATATATATTACACCCTTTATTTTTTATTGATATTTTCCATATTTTATTTTTATTGTCTATTTTTTTTATACTTAAAGTATTTCGTTGTTTCAGTTTCACAGACAGATGGCCTATTTTGGCATGAGTAGCTTGACGCATAACTAAATCCATTGTTTTTGTAACTAGTAGGGGAACTTCGGGTTTTATGGAATACCATTCACGTTTGAGGCATAATATCACAGCTCTATACTGTTTAAAACCCGAAAACAATCACAAACTTCAACTATCTGTGATTAGTTATTTGTAGACAAAAATCATTTTACGGAATTTCATCACATCAAAACAAATAATAATAATGAAGAAAAACTTTTTTGGAGCAGGATATTATGAGATGGTCGGGAAATAGGGAACAGGAGGTTAAAAATGAAGAAAACGAACAGAATTTGGCAAAAAACAGATGTAATGGTATCAAGAGAGCATGATCAAAATACAGTGTCTAGGTAGTTAGCCGATATACTTCAGTTCTCACTTCATATTTGCACAAATCACAAATATAAAGATCCGTTTTTGCGCCACCATAATCATGGAGTATTATGAGATATTGGTATTCCATATAACCCTACACAGCCGGTTTGGAAAAAAAATAGTCTTTGTTTATTGGTGTGAAGCGCGAGATAAAAAACGAGTATTACATCCTAAACTGTTAGTATTTTGGTGTTCGTTATGCTTAATTTCAATGTAAAAATATTACTTCTAACAATGAATTAAAAATATTGAAAAATCATCCCCTGAAACTTTCCAAAGACGAAAAACAAATATTTATTCACACAACGCGCCCTGACGCCGACCGACAAACTGCGCGTTTTGAAGGGCATTCTGGAAATGTTCTTAAGTAGTTTATGATATTGACGCTTGGTGGCAGCACTTTAGCAAACAGAAACTCTGGAATTCCATATGAAAATCATGTACAAAATTCCATATTTTTTCCCCGTTTAAATGTCTCGATACACTGCAAAAAAAAGTGTTGATTTTACAGTATAATACTGGCATGCCAGCTGCCAGTATTATACCGTAAAATTAACAGTAATAAACAGTAAAATATACAGTAATACACTGTAAAATGAAGTAAACTGTGCTGATACTGTAAAATCAACACATTTTTTTTTTCTCGCAATGTACCTTTCCGTGATACTGTATACAACTATTTTATTTTATAATGCAATTTCATAAATAATACAAATCGCTTGTAAAATAACTAATAAACATGATTTTTTTTTCTTTTCAGAGAAGAAAATTTAAGAAGTTAGTCTCTAAACACTATCCTAATGCTGCAAAAGAATCAGGTTTAACCAATATAAGAGAGCTCATTTGCAGCATTCTTCGTTTCTACCCAACACAACGTCTCAGCATGAATCAAATATACCTCAAGCTTTCCGAACTCACATCTCTCAACTATTTCTTGGTAAAGCCAACAGTAGATGCAATTTGGGAAAAAAAAGGTAATTGCATTTTCTTACTAGTAAATCTGCAGATCAGGAGCCTCAACGTCAGTTCTGAAAGTCATTGTTTTTTTAATAACACTTTTCATATTATTCAGCATCTTACAATTCGCATTTTTTTTTAAATTATATTGCACACATATTTATAGGCATATAAAATACTTCGTTGGTTTCAGAAATTAGAAGCGTTCAATTACACACGATTTATGCAATGATATTCTGAAATACTTTTGAACTTCTTTTTCTTGTAATTTTTTATATAAAAAAAAATGCATTTGTTATTTTGATATTCTTTGAAATACGGTTGCTAAACAACTAATCAAATATAGAGGAAAGAAAAAGGAAATGCGTTTTAAAATTTGTAAAAAATTGGAAAATAAAATGTTTTATATTTCCCGAACAGTTGCAAAAATTTTTCCAATAATTTAAACTATTAATTTCTAAATTCTAATAGATGTATTGGCAAATTTTGAAAGCTATTGCATATATTTAAGACCTCCATAT
The DNA here is from genome assembly GCA_963931845.1 of Maratus michaelseni. NCBI lineage: Eukaryota > Metazoa > Arthropoda > Arachnida > Araneae > Salticidae > Maratus > Maratus michaelseni. The sequence continues at coordinate 125,906,045 of OZ007595.1, forward strand.
CGAATATTTATATTATCCGTAATTTTACGTTTAAATCCATTATTCAAATATGCGATTTTCATTTCAGTTTTAAATGAAATTTGAAAATCGTCTGCATTCCCATAGGAAAGCATTATGACCTAAAAAGAAATGTTCTATATTTTTCGAACGAATGAACCAAATGTAACTAAAACTATACAGCTAATTCCGAGTACCTCAACAACATACCCACCAAAAATCAACTTAATAGGACGATTTTTACGACAGTTATCGCAGAACAGACAGACAGAAACCAAAAACTTTTCGCGTTTCCGCAGTGAGCCTTCACTGACGTTTCGGCAATTAATATTGTTTGCAATTCCTACATAAACTATATGCAAAAATAAATTGATATTACCGCAGAAGAACAAGAACAAACGTAACGGTTCGTGGAAATCCTATAGTCTCTTTCTTTTCTGCTTTATTTAGAAACGGACTTAAAAATATTGTGCACATTAATAACTCAAAAATTTCCTATTTTCAAAATAATTTAGAATGAGTGTTATATGGTGATGAACTTGAAAACGTTCATTTTGAATAATAAGGAAATCGTCTATGTTTTTAATTAATTTTGTTGGGCAATTGCTATGTACTTTTCTCAATTTCTTTTGGGTTACATTTTGTGCATTTTAAGAATATCTATTTTCTGCATGCATACATTATAAATAACTCGGAAAAATGTGCCTCCACTTTCTGCGCCAACTTTTTCTTAATAAATACAGTGGGCATAGGAAAGTCCCTTTATCCTGAAACAAAAAAAAAAAAAAAAAAACTTGTGAACAGAGTAGGCAATGATTATCTTATTGAAATAAACTGCGTTAGTTTTATTATTAAATGCACATCTGCCTGATAATGCCAAACTTCGGCATGAGATTAGTGATGTGTTTAAGCTGATGATTAAAAAAACATAATTAACATTTCAGGGCTGATAATAAAGGTATTTTTACACACAAGGCATGATTTCATATTAAATCGAGGACGCTGTACACTTGTAACAGACTTTTGTCGCTATCTCTCATAGTTTTCAAGGTAGAATCGATGTCTACCGAAATCCGAAACGAGGGGCATTTCTATCAGTTGCATTAGGTCGAATGTAAACGTCGCATACGTGACGTGTGCTATCTCTCGCATACCAGGAATGTATAGTCACTTTATTATATATGGTTATCGCATGTGCAGAACTGTAGTTCTCTGTGCTCCGTAGGTTTTTTCATTATAATGAGCCTTTGTATGCATCTTGTTATATTTTATACCTTTAACACATAGTAAGTCTTCGGATAAGACGAAATCCGAATAAATAAGTGCAACAATATCAACAGGAAAGGTGTTGTGAAAATTTCTTCAAAATACCGTTTATTTAATAATAAGGTAACGTATGGATACTAAACATAGATTTCTTTTTCACTAAGTATGAAATATGTACAGTACAGTGTTTACATATATAGACATGCGTTGAACATGTTCAAAGTCATGAAAAGTTGGCTGTTTTGTCGCAGTGGGAAATTATTAAATGTGGATAATCCCGACAATTTTTCTACCCTACTTCTATCGCATCTACAGGGTCCAACTGTGACTTTAGAGAGCCCTAAAACAAAAAAGACAAGTTTTTTTTTTTTTTCGAGATTTTTTTTTTTTTTTTTTTTCGAAAACGTTAATTTCCACTTAAAAAAATGAACTTTCATTTTTGAAATTTTACATTTTAATATTTATATTAGCTACATTCTGGTGTCTTTTCCTTCATACTTTTTATCTTTATGAAAACATTAATTTAGAAAATTTAACTGTCAAATAATTAATAGTATTTCTCTCGTTAAAATGAAGATTCATATGCAAAGTGTTATAATTAATACAAATTAGTAAAAATTGTATGGTTGATAACTTAAAATAACTCGATATGATTAGAAAAATTAATTTATTTTTACTGTTCTATGTGCAACTTTTCATATCCTTTAAGTCCTAGCCGTCACAATCATGATGGTCTATAAATATTACTTGTTTTATAACATAATACATTTGAAATGTTTTAATACCCACCAGTAAGAGCTGTGGCACTACCTTCTAGTTTCATAGTTTTAACTTTTGCTGCCTCGGTGCATATTTACTAGCTCTATTTACTAGAAAACTTTTGTTTTGTTTACACGTGATTCATTGAAACCTTTCTAGGGTCATTAAAAGATAATCAGAAAGTAATCATCAAAAAATAATTTATTTTAAATTTTTCATAACTTGCAGCTGAAATTAGTTACACTTTTTGTCTGTCATTATTTTAAGTATACAACAGTAGACCTATTTATTGTCAATATTAAATACATATAAATAAATCAGTGTCAATAAGAGGTTGCTTGGCATCAACTTATATTCTAATCAAAAGGGAGATAAGTAAAACCTCTTAATACCAGACACTTCGGACAATAACATTTTTTTGCTATTACTATGGGGCTCTGCCCCCTGCTCGCTACGCTCACCAACCCCCGTTCTGATTTCACAGCCTCTTAAAACCTGATAATGTATCCTGTTTTAAAAAGATGATGATAATGATATCACGAACGGTGACTTTCTTCTGTAATCAGGTTATAATGCTTTTTCATTTAACTGGTTATAATGCTTTTTCATTTAATTCATCTTTTTTATTTTTAATATTCATGTGTACACAGAATTTTTATGACGTAATTTTCTTTATTTCCTGCTTTCAACACGTGATCATTTAACACCTTGAGGGGCACCGGTATATAATATATACCACTTTCTAATATATAACTTTACCACCAGTATTATTAAATAAAAATATTTAGTATTGTTTTTTGCAGATTGAGAAGGTAAAAATTCATTATTAAAATTTACTGGTGTGGAAACATCGCAAAATTTAGCATTTTTAGACCACGTGCTTGCCCTCCAAGGGGTTAATTATTATTTTAAACTTTCATTATTGTTTTTAATAGTCTCGCGCAAATACATTTTTTATTTGAGATAAAACATAATCCTTTGCGCTTATTTAGAAAAAAAAAATGACTTTTTCAATAAAAGATTTTTTTACTCGATTTTTAATGATTTTTTGAGTTTTTATTGACCGACCGTGATAATTTTTTGAATTTCTGAAAGCTTGTTATATTTCGCGTCTAGTGGTATGATTTTCGAATCCGTAGGATGGCTAGAAAAAAAAAATAATCGCTCCTCAAAAAAGTCCCTAGTAAAAAAGCGATAAGAATAACACGGAATATCTACGCAGATTTTCATTGGTCCATTTCCAAACCATTACTTTGTTTATATAAAGAAGGAAAAGTGTTTGCTGTTCAGAGGAAAAACGTACAAATATGTAGGTTTTGAGGATTGAAAAGAGTTCGGTGAATAGAGGGTTTTTTGTATTCAGGAGTGCCTGTTATTGAGGTTTTACTGTACTGTGTAGTACAAAGTACAATACTGTTACAACTTTTCTTTCAAACTGTAGCGATATCTATTATGATATTTTCAGCCCTTTAAATTTTAAAATTTGTTTCAATTGCAATTTAAACTAGAAAATGCAACTGGGATGATTACTTTTACATCTGAATCCTTTTCAGCAAAAAATGGTGCTAAATTAAACTATAAAAACGTGTGTGGAAATCCTAAAACTGAAAGACAAAATTTTTAATAATAAAAATAATGCATTCTATTTATTCTTTTATTTTGTAATAAATTCATGCAAAGTAGAAATATTTTTTTAGGTGACTTCTGCATAAAAATTGCTTATTTTTCTAAGAAAAATATATGCAGAAAAGGCTTTTATTTGTGAAAAATCATTATTTTTTCCAAAATTTCCAATTTTCCAGCGGAAAAAAAAAAAGAAAAAAACTTAATTTTTTTTTATTATTATTATTTCTAACCAACGCGCTTCAAAATTTACGGAAATTCTACATTTCTATTAAGGATGCATCACATTTAATGGAAAAAAGCGGTTCGTTGAAAAATCTGGTATTTCTGATATTGGTGAATTACCAACCTAAACTTATTCAAATATAGACATTGAAAATTCCAACCAAAAAGTTATTTTAATGCTATTTTAAGTAGTGTAAAGAACTGAAAGTGTATAATTGAAAATTCTTGTCTAATTACATCTGGAAAGAAGATTCCAGCCACCTTTTCAAAATGTTAAGAGATTTCCACCATATGTGATCATAAATTTTTACTCAGGAGCCCATCTATATTCCTTAATAGGATTTTTTGAAGTTACAAGAACCATAATTCTTACTAAGAACTTCAAGGGTCTAATAAACTGAGAGAAAGGTACTCTATAACTTATAAGCTCTCAGAAATGAGTGTTATTACCTGTAATTTTTTTTCAATGCTTTGCTTATACGTGTAACTGCTCTAAGGACCTTGTTCCCAGACCACTTAAACACTTGAAATTCTTTTTCCTGATATATACTAAACAGGAGAAGCTTTTTGAGGATTTCATAGCAAAGCTCTGTCGAGAGTGGTTGTTGGAGAAAATTCTCTCGCGGAGAAGATAACGAAAACCGGCAGGTTTCACCGGAAAATATCGCTCGGATGCGAACCTGAGACCCGAGCAGCGTCCTGACTTTTAACAAAAAATGACTGTTTGCTTGAATGTCGCTTTTCACTGTTAATGTACTAAGAAAGTGTGCTGAGTGTAATGCTAAATAAATAGTGTTGTCGTCCGTAAGCATTCCATTTTTTTTAGCGTTAGAGTAGGAATGTCAAGTTTTACTTAGTTCAGTTTCTTTCCGTGGTTATTTTCCGTTAAAAATGCAATTTAAACATTAGAAACTTGAGTAGGGTTTATATTTTTTTACATCTTAGGTCTCGTCGTCAATTTTTGTGCATTTTGAAGTAAATTGATACGTAATTCGAGTTCGGGTAGATTGATAGTAGAAGTAAAACAATCTTTTAGACGTCATCCTATATTTATTTAAACAATATTTCAGAAACATAAGGAATTCACAAAGATAAATTAACATTGACAGCCAAATGCTTTAAACGTATAGCTAAGCAGTAAAAGTCAGACACCATTCAATACTAGAAATGATCGGAATATTATTCCAAAACACACTGCAAAAGTCGCAGAACTGGCTAATACGACACGCTATAAAACAAACAGAATAAAATATTCCGCAACAGGCTCGAAGTCTCGATCGAGCTTAAATTACTATCACTTTAAACAGCTCATCTATGTTCCTTAATCGTCTCATTCATAACTGTTTTTCAATTAATTACCTGTGAATAACTTATATCAATGAAATAATAAGATCACGAAAAGTCTACCCAGATGTTCGTGATTGCCAATCAGAACGAAACAGATGGAGGTCTTACACGCTCACCACAAATCCTAATAAGGACACTGCCAAAAAAATAAACTCCTCCTTATATAATAAGAGCACACACGGAACCCTTCATGGTAATTCCTAATTTTGTAACAATATGCATAAGAATCTCTGTGACCATCGACAGAAATTAAGGTTTAAATATATAGATTGTAAAAAAAAACAATATGTACAGCTTATTTTTACATAGTTAGTTTATTCATGTACAATTACAATAATTTAAACAAATATTTAAACAAGTAATGTATATTTACAATAATTAAAATTTTTATTCCATTTAGTGCATTTAAAAGAATTTGAGTACGAAATAGAGAGAAGGGCTTTTCAAAGGGATTATTCAGGTTCAAAGCGAAATAGCTACGAAGAATCACATGAACAGAATGACTTAAGTTACTCCGGCATATCTTCAAGAGAAAATCAAATTCCCAATGGTACAAAGACAGTGCAGTTTGAAATAATGAATCCTGTTATGTTTGATGACGTTAAAGAAGAAACTATTTTATCAAAAATAGAAGATAAAAAAATATCTCGTTCAGGAAAAAAAGATATTATTGGCAACCCATTTTCAGATATGTTTGAATATGATGGAGATTCAAAAGTCGAAGATCCGTTTGCAAAGAAAGTTAATGATAAAAATCATGAAAATGCAAAACTTTTAAGAGAAACCATGGAGGAAAAGCAAAAAACAACACATTCAAAAGAAGAAAGCTCAAAAGAAATTTTCACTGTTAAAGGTATCCTCAATAAAACCTTCAAATGGGTACTTGATGAACAGTTTTATACAGGAGTAATGAATAACGGAAGCTTCATAAGTAAACTATCAGAAGCTTTAACAGGTTAGACAAAGAACAACTTCCCATCAGATCAATAGCATTTAATAAAACAAGCAGTTTTAAAGGGGCATTTATCGGATCTTTATGCTAACATCTATGTGAAAAAAATATTTTTAAAAGTTAGTTTAACTAATAGATTTTTAGTAATTCCAATTTAATTCTGATTTTGAACAATTTTTATTTTTATATTAAGTCTCTCTTCAGATGAAAATGAATTCAGAAGAAAATGAATTGATTTGAGTGTTGTTTGAAGTATCTCTCTCCCTTTCACCAGTTCCCCTCTCGTCTCTCTCTTTCTCCCTCTTCCGCCCTTTCTTGCCGCTCTCACTAACTCGCCTTTCCTCCCCTCTCCTGCCCCCTTCGCTCCTCTCTCCCCTTCTTCCCTCTCTCGCCCTGCCCTCTCCTCTTGCGCTCCCATTCCCTCACCACCCTCCTTTCCCTTACCTCCTCCTCCTCCCACCGTTCATCTGCTGTTTGTCTGATCGCCTTTCTCTCACTCCCTCTTTCCCTATCCTTTTTTTTTTTTTTTTTTTTTTTTTTTAAGTAGTTAAGTCTTTAGTAATTAAGTAGTTAAGTTTTTTAGTAGTTAAGTTTTTAAGTATAGGGAAAGTGAGAAAAGGTGGGATGTTGAATGACAGATGGACAGTGGGAAAGAGAAAGGGTCAGGGAAAAGAGAGCTGTGAGAGAACGGGAGTGTCGGAAGAGGAGGCAAGGGGAGAAAGGGAAAACGGAGAAAGGGGAGCGAAAGGAGCAAGAGGTGGTTGGAAGGGTAGCGTAAAGGAGATCGGGAAGAAAGGGTGAAGGAAAGAGAAGGAGCGAGACCAGAGGAGGGCTAGCGAGAGGGAGAAAGATACTTCACAAAGTATTTTTTAAATATTGTCAGAAATAATACAGTTTAAGCATGTTTTAACCGAATAAATGTGATAGTTCGATATTGTCCTTTTAAAAACTGTCTTGCTGGATAAAGATACAAAAGCACAGAAACAGAAGCGATAAATATGTTTCCAAGATGTATTAAAGAAAAGCAAGTGAATAATATAAGAAGAGTTCTTAAAGGGCTGTAACATAGTAATGTGACTGAAGAAAAAATTTTGAAATATAATATAGTGTATCCATCAAAAAAAGCTATGTTGATTTTTTTTTTTTTTTTTTTTTTTTATAATTGCTGAACAAAATCTCTGTAACAACTCATTATTAAAAATGTTAAACTGACACATTGTTTCTTTTTTTTTTTTTTTTTTTTTTTTTTTCCAATTCCTACTATTAGCTCACACTCTCTATATATTTATATATCTTGTTCAAATTTTCAATCGTTAATAAAATAATTTTTATTCATCCACTCAAGTTCAAATACGTTTTCTTAAACTTGTAGTGGATGACAATTGATGTTAATACAGTTTTTTCAAATATTAATTCATTAATTAAATTAAATAACCAAACTACTAGCATTCAAAACACTAAGATAAATGAGCAGAAACACTCCATTAGGTTCCACTCTTCGAAAGAGCCGCTACTACATGAAACTGTTGGCATAGTAACTGTTGACTCTTGATTATGTTTTAATGTTATTTTCTATACTGTATCATATTATTTTTGGTACTTACGTATTATCCGGGTCATTCTTATATTATTTATTAAAATGGAAAATTGCAAGGAAATTACCTTTCCATTTTGCCACTTAATATTGTGATTCTGTCATATGTGTATACTACATATTTATATTAATTGTAATTATTTAATAAAAAGTTACTAAAATAAAATCTTTGCTGACCTAAGTAGGAATTGACTTAAAAATATTTTTAATTGTTTATGATATATTTAATTTGATATTTAAATCAATCTCTAAATTCTATAATATATTTAAGTACAAGTAAAATAAAACATTAATTATTTTATATAAATTCTATAATATATATAAGTGGATTAACACAGATGGCAGCACCAGCACTTTGTATTAAAAACAATATCTCTTTTACATAATATATACTCTTGTTAAGAATATTTGAAATGATGTGTAGGATGGATTAATTCTGGGTAAATTTATTCATATAGTGGGATTTTGTACGATTTTAATGTAAAACTACAAGTTAGTATTGTTTTTTACTGTTTATGTATATAATTAAATCTAATATAGTGGATATGTAACTCAATCTTAATTTTGAATAATTATAATACCACTAGATGGAGGCACATTACTTGTCATGTATATGTTGATAATATTGATAATATTATATTTAATTTACCTATAGATGGCGCTATCGCTTGTATATTAATTTTACTTTTAGGTATTAAAATTGAATGGAGTATTAGTATATTCATGGATATAATTTTGTTATTAGTCTATTATCACAGGAATAAATTTGTGTGTTTTTGAATCACTTTGTGTTGGGGTGTCATAGTTGGGGTAATATTTCAAAAGATGTTCTCTCAACTTGTCTTTCAAATAATTTCTCTCAACTCGACTATGTCAGCAAGTGTGAGATGTTTCATATGTGTGCCATGTGCACGTGTGGTATCATGAAGAAGGATTCTGGATAATTATTGTGAGTAAAATATTTCATTTACTATTTACGGGTTTTTATTTCCAATTTTATTATTTCAAACTGATATCTGGTGGTAATTCAGTGAGGTGTTGTATACAGATTTTATTATAATTGATGTGAGTGAAGTATTTTATCTATTCTTTACGGGTTTTTTATTTCCAATTTTATTATTTCAAATTTTAATATTTCCAATTGTTTTCTGGTAATAATTCAGTATACCTGGGTGATTCTACTGATCTTAGCATATATGCCAGTAGAATTATGAAATACTGAATTATTTTTTAAAACACATGTGGGTACATCCAGGCTGATGATTATATCTACATGCGTTTTTTCATATCCAATTCTGATTTAATTCTCTTGTTGTCCAATTTTCCATTGTATATGGTTCATATTTTATTTCTTAATCCATTTGTATTCACTTGATAGCAATTCCAAATTATTATTTTTTTTTCTCTCTCTCTCTCTCTTTTTTTTAAATTTTTTTCATGATTTCAGTATTTTTGGCCAATTACCATTGCAGCACAAGCTATGTAATATTATGATTGCACTTGTTAATCTATTAGCTATGTGGTATTCTGTCTACACATTATCATTAATTATCTCTTTGGAGATTTAAGTAGAATGATACAAGAACTTGATATGTTTTTTGAAATTCATAGATATTATAATTATATATATATATATATATATATTACTTGTTTGTTTTCAGCATACATCACTATCAGCGCTGTGCACATTTTATTAGAAGAGACAGTAAAATTTATTTATCTAAACATTCTGTTGATATATCTACATATTAGATAAATAAATGCGCGTACACTCCGTTTCATAAAGATATGACCAATATACTTTTTACTTATACTATGGGGGTCTGCCCCTCTGAGTTGCGCTCACCCACTCCGATTATGGAGGATTGAAGGATAGTAAAACGTCCTGTGGCGATCTTCTATAATCGGGTTGCCATTCATTTTATTTTGGCTTTGGGATTTGAAAAGCCTATAAAGCGCTGTCGCAACAGATGACGGCTGTTTTCGTGATTGATTAAATAGTATCAATTATGCATTTGGAAATCAACTCGTATAAAATGGTTAAGTAAATAATTTCATTGCCTCTCAGACTTTTATAAAGAGGTTGTAATAATATCGTTTAAATATATCATTTTAAAACTAAAATTTTATTTTCACACCTCTATTCACACCTCTATTCACACATAATTTAATTATTTTATTGTTTTCTTTCTTTCTTAATTTTCACCGGTAAATATATTTTTCTATTGAAAAGTGTTTGTAAATTGTATTATTTGGGATTTTTTTAAACTGGTGTAGGTAAAAAATAATTATATAAAACAATGAATTTTATCTATAATCAGACAGTGAAATTTTGAATAAAACATTGGTAAAAGAATTTGAAAAATTAGATAAATTTAAAAAGTCCTTCCGGCCTGTATCAGGAGGAAAGGATAGCTTTCTTAGTCCATGTTTTAAAAAATTCACCTCATTTTACTCAAACACCCGAAGCTAAATTGCTTTGAACCTGATTATAGAAAATTCAATCCCGGTTTTCGTTAATACTGAATTTGTATGCGAATTTCAGCATGAGAATTATATACAGCATAACAAAAATCAGATTGTTTCAAAATGTCAGTCACCCTAGAATTTCAAACTGCCATATCTCTGCCATTTTTTAAGGTAAAACCAAAACAAATAATATTCCAGAATCATTGTATTACGATCTAACACTTAATGGAAACAACTTTTTCAATTTATAATTTTTTATACATCTTTTTGAATTTTTAAAAAATTTAAAAACATTTAACTTACCGCCATTTTGAAACAAGATGGCGTATTAGGCTGGCCAAAGATAGGGATCCTACATTAGAGAGAGATTGGACATTGCGTCGCCGGCAGATTTGACAAATCCGCCATTTTAGTTACGTCGTATGTATACGCTGGTATTGCTTTCTGAAGAAAATTTGGATTTTAAAGATTCAACATTTTAAATATTGTATCAAGACTTAGTACACTATTAATAGATAATTTTCTTTTGTTGTTTATAGTTACTTTTTAATATTTAGTAATGTTTATTTATTTTGTAACATATTTTAAATTGTCAGAGTTCAATTGTTGAGTATGCGGTCAACTTTAAACAGTTTCAATAAATAATAACTATCGAAATGAGTAACACATACAAAGCAATTTCGTTTCTGCGTCTCTTGTTTTACATTTTAAAACTAATTTTGATTTAAATCTTTTTGTAGTGAGTGAGCAAAACGTGTAAATAATTTGGAGTTTCGAAGTTTGACACAGTTGGCGGTAATTAACAAACGTTATTGGCGATGAATTTCTGTTTACATTTTGGAACATTTATTTTAAGAACGTAATACAGAATAAAATTGTATATAGTGCACTCTTTTTAAAATATGAAATTGTTTATAAATTATAAGGAATAATTGAATAAATTGTTAAACTGTTCATTTTTTAATAATTTCTTTTTTACATATCCGTGGAATTTGAGAGCACAAGACGTCAGCATTTAAATTTTCCGCATAAAAAAATATCTATGTATAAAAGCGCTAACTCTGACAATTGCAAAAATATATAAATTCACAATATATAAACCTCTATATAAATAAATATTACTAAGCATATGTGTGTAAATTTTTTTATTCAGTTTCTCAGGTTTTTTTTTTTTTTTTTTTTTTTCATATTTAGATATACTTAGTATTATAAAGTGTATTATTCTAGAAAATTGAAGCTTTTTAATTTCATACAACCAATTAGTTTCTTTAAAACTATCTAAATTTATTAATGTAAATACATTAATAAAGAAGGTATATTAGGAATAAGTTTAAAAAATTTAGACTTTTCTGAATATTTCAGTATTTTTTTTTATTTTCTTATTGCTATTAAATGATATATTTTTAACCTTATAAAATTAAAAGAGTTCCCTCTAAGAAATTATATTTATTTACTTAAAAAAGTAACCTAACTAATCTATATCATGAGTCATGACCATTTAAACAGAGGAAAGTAAAAAATAAATACCCACGCTACAAAAAATTACATTATGTAGCATTTCTTGTGTTATGCATAAATTAAAACGTTTATTTTAAGTGAAAAAAAAAACCCCAAAAACTTGAATATTTTTTTATAGTAAAATTCGAATATTTTAAGCATAATGTAAAGTCCCGAAATGTTAACCCTGCAATTCAGCCGAATAAAAGAAAAAGCATTTTCTGAGAATTCTTATTCATTAAAACGGAATTGTGCTTATGTTTATGTTCTGAATGACTCTGTGAAGGCATATGAAATGAATTTCTGGTGATTTTAATAGAATAAAAAGTGTTGGACGCGGATGAAAATGCATTGCGTTCTACGGCGTTCCACCTGCTTTGTAACTAATATGGCGGACTTTCCGTCAATGTCCAATCTCTCTCTAATGTAGGATCCCTAGCCAAAGAACTCGGTCGAGACCTTGGTATGTTCTGTACACATGATCAGTTACATTCATATCGGTTCATAAATACGAGAGTTACAGCATGACAAATAACTGATTGTTTCAAAATCTCAGCCACCCTAGAATTTCAAACAGCCATTTTTTAAGATATAGCCAAAACAAAAAAAATTCCAGAATTCTTGTGTTACGTTCTAACACTTAACATAAACAATTTTTTTCAATTTTTAACTTTTTTGCATGACTTTTAGAATTTTCAAAAATTAAAAAACTTTTGACTGACCGCCATTTTGAAACAAGATAGCGGATGAAGCTGGCCAACGAACTCGGTCGAGACCTTGGTATGTCCTATACACATACTCAGTCACTTTTGATCTTATATAATTTAGATTTAAAAACTTTCTGCTTTACCGTTTTTACCCTACATTCCTCGATAAAACAACCATTTTTCATGTTTTATATGCAATAGTTATTTTTAAAATAAGGCTGAGAAAGAGACCTGGTCACAATAAATTCAATTACGGCAACAGCAGCGAGCAGTAGCGTTTGTTACTCTTTTTTTCCTTTTCTTTGAAATTGAGAGAAATAAAAAGATAATGAGGTTTCAGTTTGCATAGATGTGCATTATAAAAGTTAGAATGATTTGCAAAGAAATGATAGAGGTATTTCGTAAAACAAAAAAACTAGTTCGATCGAAAATGAAATAAGCTGTTTGAAATATTACATTGATTTGGTAGACGACCCTAAGCTTGAGATGTTTACTGCAAGAAGAGTTCCTCATTCAATTAGCGAAACAGTTAAGGAAGGGTTCGATAGAACGCAACAAATGGGCATAATCAAACCTATGAGTGATTCTACTCCTGCAGTCTCATCTATTGTTGTAGTTCATCGAAATTGCAAACTTAGACTGTAATATCCTTTTATTATAATATCCTATTTAGAGGTGATCAAATAGTTATTCCGCGCAAATTTGTGGGACCTACGTTAAAACATATACATCTTGGTCTTCTAGGTATTCAACATTCACTCAGTATAGCTAGAAAAACTATTTACTGTGTGGGCATGAACAAAGATGTTACAATGTATGTTTAACAGTGCAAAATTTGTCAACAATGTCAGAAATCCTCTCAAAGAACCATTGAATTTGAAGAGACCAGAAATATCTTGGCAAATTGTTATCCTAGATATTTTTCATTTGGATAAAAAAAAATTATTTACTTACTATCTGACCCGCCCGGCGTTTCCCGGGCCCGTGATAATAATCTTAAAAATGACTAAGTTTATAGAATTTTATATCTTTCGAAATCTCTTTCAAATGAATCTAGTTTGCATGGCCCTACGGCCTTCGGCAGGATAGAGTGCTTCAGATGAACTTAGTTTTCAAGTCCCCAACGCCTTCGAAAGCGTTTAGTGTGATCCCAACAATCTTCTTTCCGAACGAGCCTGTGACCTTGGTCCCCGCTGCTTAAGGCAGCGTATACCGCAAGTGCTCCGCATGCACCGGAGACAATCAAAAAACAAGTTGAATGAGCTGAACCCCGTAGTAAATGGTTTTCATATAAAATATCTTTTTTAGAAAAATAGTTTCAAAAATAATTTGATGTACTGGTTGTTTTTAATACACAGGGTGATTATAATTAAAGTTGCACTTCCAAAAGGCTGTAAAAGAAACAACCACTGGTCAGAATTACCTGATATTTCATCTGAGTTTACCTGAAGTAATGGGAATTTGTTTTGCGAAAGAAAAAAATTCAAAAGTTGACCTATAGATGGCGCTGTATTCGTCATAAGATGCTAATTAAACGACATGGCATGCTGTCGTGGCACTCTTTGCTCAAAGACTATCCATCACGACAAGGTGGTCCCAGAGCGGATAAGAAAAAATCGGTTTTTAATTGTCCCTAGGTCAAAAACCGTAGAAAAAGCAAAAACGAAATCAGGTTTAATTGTCCCTAGGCCAAAAACCGCAGAAAAAGCAAAAATGAAATCGGTTTTTAATTGTCCTTAGGCCAAAAACCATTGGAAAAGCAAAAACTGATGAAACCATCAAGAAAAGGAAATCGACTATGACTTGCTTAAAAAATGTTTAATATGCTGCCCACCGTTTTCTCCTACGAGCTGAAAGCGCAAAACAGTATGTTCCACAACAGATCGGTGTGTTTCAAGGGTGATATTGTGAATGTGTTGCGTACTGATAATTCTGTCATTTCCAAAATGCAGATTCAACAGCTGCTTCACTGGTGTTGGAATGGGCGGAGGAGCCATCTTGCATAAAATTGTGCTATCCACACCTCCGTGCTGTTCCAGTGCTGGAATGAGCTGGTTGCGCAAAACAGATTCATGTACAGGTGACAGGACCCGAAGAACCAATCTCCTCGAAAAAGAAAGGGCCGACGATACACGCTGCCGTAAACCCACACCACACAGCACACCTTTGCAGAATGAAGAGACAATGGATGTATTTGGAACGGATTCTCACTTGTCCATATTCTGTAATTTTGAGTAATGACAGAATCTTGGAGATGGAAATGGGTTTCGTCTGTCCACAAAATGTTCCATGACCATGCATTGTCCACCTCCATTCGACTGTCGTCATTACGTCATTAACTTGGTTTTTATACGTAACTTCCTCGAATCTAGCGGAGAACTCCTACCACCAAGGATTGGTTATATACAAAAGAAGAGTAGATACGGGTTGTTGGATGTTCTGGCACCCATTGTTATTTTATGAGCATTGTTCTCTCCCCCCACCTATTCCCTCCCCCCCACCTATTCCCTTAATGTTAATCATACATAATGAAATTACACAAAAAATTATTGCAATCTCAAGCGACCGATGATTTCATAAGTAGTATGAAAGAAGCTGTTGAACATTCACCCGTGAATGATTTTTTCTTAAAGAATGGTGTACTTTATGAACTTGTTCAAGATCGTGAACTATTAGTTGTCCCACCAGCAATGCAAAATCAAATTACACAAGATGCACATTCTAAAGGTCACTTTTCAACACAAGAGACTATTACATTCCAAATCTTAATTTACGAGAAATTACTAAGAATAACTTTCTACGATACCAGCAACAAAGTAAACGGTATTATGACAAACGTAGAAAACCACCCAAAGTATATAAAGTTGGTGACTTAGTCGCAATTAAGCGTACTCAATTCGGGCCTGGCCTGAAACTTAAAATCAAATATTTTGGCCCGTATAAAATCAAATCTATTAACAGTCATAACAGATGCGAGGTAGAAAAGGTTGGACACCATAAGGGTCAAAATACAACATCCACTACAACTGACACGATGATACCGTGGTCAACCACGTAAAAGATGAATTTCAAAGCTTTTTCTTATGCTGTACATATTTCTGTATTTTTGTCTTATATTATGTCTTAAAATACACGACGTCTTTTATTTAATTATTCAAGTATATTTTTGTTTTTTCCATTTTTTTTGTCAAGAACAGCTCTATTATTATTTTTTATCCTGCAAGTGTAAGTGTATTAAAAGTTTGTTTCATTGAAACTTGGTTTAAGAAGATAAGTTTATGAAAATTTTTAAGATACAGCAAGATAAAAGAAATAATGTGTTCAATTATAATTCATACGACTAATATGATATAATACTTCTACGATCCGGTAATATTAAGATGATATGGTGATATTCAGACGAATGTTAAGACAATAAGATGACGACGAATGTTAAGACGATCAAAGCTGACAAATTTTCAGACGGTCAGATGACGACGAAGACGAGAAAAAAAATCCCTGACGGCTCGGCCTACAGGCACAAGTAGATTTCGGAGACGCACACCATGGGGCACCTGTTTATTGGGAATTGCAGAGGAAAGACCTATTTGCCATGATGCGGCACTTGCGACCACCCACTTCGAAATATACCTCTGCCTGTAGGCGGAGCCAGCAGAGATTATTTTTTTTGCCGTAAGAGTTAGTCCTATAAAAAACTTGCCAATATAAAAGTTGTAGATAATATTAAGAAGATTTATAATAAATTGAAGCGGGTTTGATATCTTTGGAATTGACAAAGTTATGAATTTTTTTCTTCTGAAACTCCTATTTCCCCCCCCCCCCCTCCTTTGAAGGCATTTTTAATGAAATAAAAAATCTGTCATACATAAATTGTTGGCCCTTTTCCTAGAAGTAACAATAACTTTAAACGGATTCGATACGTATCATAATTAAGAAGTTATGGGTTTTTTTTTCCGTTTTCACAAAAGTCCCCCCATATCCCCCTCCTTAGTTCGATTTTGCCCATTAACGAACTTGACCGAGATTTCATGCCCCTTGATTTTATGTATCAGTTTGGAATAGATTTGTGCAGAATTATTGAAGTTATCGTGCCCATAAAAAAGTGACATAGATAGATAGATAGATAGATAGATAGATAGATAGATAAAGTTTTGAACTGGGGGGTGGTTTTGGGTTCTGGGAGTCATGATCGGCGTAGATCTGCAAAAAATTTCCAGAAACTCCAGCATAGGGAAGAATGTGATAGGTAGTATTTCTTACGAAATCTACCTAAAAAATCACCAGTATTCAGCATTTGCTATTTTATTAACTGTTTGTTTTCGTATTGTTTTCTCTTTCTGTTGGTTTTCTCCTTTTGAATTTTCAGTTCCTGGCATTGTCGTCGCTATGAGGACATGGCATGCAGATTGGTCGTGTGTCAACAGGTGGCACTTCCAAGCAGAATGATAATAAGAATGGATAGCAGCGTTATATAACTTTTATATTGACAAGTTTTTTATAGGACCAACCGTTATAGCAAAAAAAAAATTAAAAACAAAAAAAATCCCTGCCGGCTCCGCCTGCAAACAAGTTATTTTTCGAAGTAGGCGGTTCCAACTCCCGCATCTTTTCGAAACTGATACATAAAATCAAGGGGCATAAAATCTCGGCCAAGTTCGTTAATGGGCAAAATCGAACCAGGGGTGAGGGGGATGGGGAGGGGCCTTTTTGTGAAAACAGAAAAAAACCCATAATTTCGTAATTATGATACGTAACAAATCCGTTTGAAGTTATTATTACTTCTAGGAGAAGGGCCGAAAATTTATGTATGACAGATTTTTGATATAATTAAAAATTGCCTTAAGCGGGGGAAGGGGGGGTTTAGAAGAAAAAAATTCATAACTTCATCAATTCCCAAGATTTCAAATCCGCTTAAATTTATTATAAATCCTCTTAATATTATCTAAAACTTTTATATTGACAAGTTTTTTATAGGACCAACCGTTATAGCAAAAAAATTAAAAACAAAAAAACCCCTGCCGGCTCCGCCTGCAAACAAGTTATTTTTCGAAGTAAGCGGTTCCAACTCCCACATCTGTTCGAAACTGATACATAAAATCAAGAGGCATAAAATCTCGGTCAGGTTCGTTAATGGGCAAAATCGAACCAGGGGGGGGGGAGCTTTTTGTGAAAACAGAAAAAAACCCATAATTTCTTAATTATGATACGTATCGAATCCGTTTGAAGTTATTATTACTTCTAGGAGAAGGGCCGAAAATTTATGTATGACAGATTTTTGATATAATTAAAAATTGCCTTAAGAGGGTGGGAGGGGAGGGGGGTTAGAAGAAAAAAATGCATAACTTCGTCAATTCCCAAGATTTCAAATCCGCTTAAATTTATTATAAATCCTCTTAATATTATCTAAAACTTTTATATTGACAAGTTTTTTATAGGACCAACCGTAATACCAAAAAAAAAAAAAAAAAATTAAAAACAAAAAAATCCCTGCCGAATCCGCCTGCAAACAAGTTAGGTTTCGAAGTAGGCGGTTCAAACTGCCGCATCATCGTAAAAAAGGTCATTTCTTCCGCAATTCCCGACAAACAGGCGCCCCACGGTCTGCGTCTTCGAAATCTACCTGTGCCTGTAGGCCGAGCCGTCAGGGATTTTATCTATATGATAAGTACAAAACGTAACAATATAACAATGCAGTAATGTCAAATTCTCATAATAATAATAATAATAATAATAATAATAATAATAATAATAATAATCAAGGGATTTTTTCTAATAAATCAGTTTTTTTTAAATGTAGAAATATATAGTACAAATTAAATTAATTTGGAATAATGTTTGTTTAGTGTTCAGGATTAAGAAATGCATACACTACTATAGTACAAGTAAAACTTATATGTAAAAAGAACTTTGACTAAGGAAACGTCATTTAAAATATTTTAAGGCAATTTTAAATTAGTAATTATAAATAACAGGAAATTGTCTTCCCATGAAAATATATAAAAGATCAGTGAAAATATTAAACATTTTTATGCACATCTCAATTAATTTTATAAATAGGGATTAATGATTATGTGTCTCGGGCCGCACATAAAAACTCGCCGGGACACATGCGGCCGCAGGTTGAGTATGGCTGGGCTAGAAGCAACGATGTGATCGCAGTGTTAAGACGTATGCTAACTGCCTGATAAAAACGTAACAAAAAGTTACATGGCGAAGAAGAAGTTGTTCGGAAACGACGATATGCGAATTTAATTATTAATTTGCAAATAGTTTCTAAATATTTCTTAATATAATAGCTTAATTCATTTAAAGTGTCTGCATTGTATTAAACTCACCACATTATATATATCAACATATATATATATATTCTATAGTTAAAAACTTAACAATCAAACAAATGAGGAGGTCGGGGCAAAAAAATGCGAAGCCACATTTTTGGTGAAATAAATCTAACACTGTAATCTGTTGCTCAATATTGTAAATTACAATATCCTACATATAATTTGTTTCTAATGTCACTTGGTGGCAGCATATGTCCCATGTTTCGTTTTTGCCCCAGATATTTATGCCTGCAAAGTAGATACAAAGTAGTTACAAAAAACGTAATAGTAATATCATTAACCGTTTGAGTGCTATGAAGCGCGATAGCGCCGCAATGTATCTGCGGATCAAACAAATTTTGTTTCAACCCAGAAATTTTATTCAATAATTGAAATCATTTAATTTTTATTCAACAGTTGAAGCATTTACAGCGATCTAGTGAGTTACATTTTATAAGATAAAATTTCTGGGTTGAAACACAATTGTTTGTTCCGCGGATTATAGGCCGAATTTTCAGCACTCAAACGGTTAAAGTAATGACATATTGTTACTCAGAATATCTCAAATGTTACTAAGAGATTGGCGAAAAAAGTTTTATACTATATCTTGATTTGCGTATTGGATCAAATTTTCAAATTGAAATATCTCAGAAGTTCAAAAATGTGGCTTGTCACTCTCTTGCCCCGACCCCCTCAAATGTTTTATTTCATTATGAAGCATGTTTTCTGTTTTTGAAAATTAAAGATAGGAGATTTTTTTTTATTATTAAATGGAAAATCTCTTCTGGAAATTGTCATTAAAGTTTTTAAATATCTTCTATGCATCTTTCACTTTCGTGTAAATCGTGCACTTAATTTAGACAAATTACGAGGGGAACATAAATGACGTGTGGGAAGTGAAGACATACATCTATGTTCATCAGCGCTGACATCTAATAAAAATAAATTTTGACTTCACTCCTAATATCCCCTTCCACAAAAAAAATATTAACGTTCGACAACTTTTAAATGGAACGAAGTATATTTAAGTACAGTTCTTGCCGTCACTCTCTTCTTTTTTGTTCTGTTTGTGAGATCCGATCCGGAGCTTTTATTTTGTGTTATATTGGTTCACGTTCTGACTCAGTGACAAGATGTAAGAAAATTTTATTCTGTTACCGCCGAAAAGAAACAATGGTGAATGATATTTAAAAGGATGATTGAGCGAGACTGATTCAACATTGGGGTGAGAGATATTAGAAAAGAATAAAGTAAAGATATTTAGCATAAAAAAAAAGCTTTAATTCTGCATAGCATTGCTTAGAAAAGAATAAAGTAGAGATATTTAGCATAAAAAAAGCTTTTATTCTACATAGCATTGCTTTATAATGGATCTCTTTTTTATTCACGTAATTATATTATCGTCTGCTATGCATAAAAAATCCTATACTTTTAATTCAATATTTTTAAGTGCGTACGTAATTACGTAGCACCTATAGTCGTCGTTTGGTCCGTCCGTCTGGCTGTCCGTTTGTCCGCATATAACAGCGCAAAAATTACCCAACCGAATGGTTTAAAATTTAATATATATAACTGTTGCAGAATTTTGTCGAGTCATTTCAAATTTTATAAAAATCGAATCAAAACTTAAAAATATATTAATAAAAGTTTTCTTCATTCTATTAAATCCTATCATACGTAATCTATATAATAAAAGCGGATGTCATGTGACTGAGGAAAACAAATACGGGCTAACCACATCTTTTTCCTTATGCCAAGCGGCCTTTTTTATTCAAAATTATTTTTTAGAAAAATATTGCATAAAAGTTACATTTTTAGACAGATCGTTCAAAAAAATTGTTTGCTTGAGAAATAGATCAGTTACATTAAAAAATATATAGATTCTGAGAGAACTTCAGTGAAAATTAGGTTAACAGCCAAATATCTCAATCCATTAAAGTAAATAAGCAGAATATTCATTCATCGTGAGTCATAGAAATATGAACCATGGAAGTAATCATTCGTAAAACGAGATTTCCATGGTGAATTTACAGAGCTGTCTGGAGTCGAAAAAAAATGGCATCTGTAAACATGGCATACGTAATAAGAAAAATCCCTGACGGCTCGGCCTACAGGCACAGGTAGATTTCGAAGACGCAGACCGTGGGGCGCCTGTTCGTTGGGAATTGCAGAAGAAATACCTATTTGCCATGATGCGGCAGTTGGGACCGCCCACTTCGGAATATACATCTGCCTATAGACGGAACCAGCAAAGATTTTTTTTTTTTTTTTTTTTTTTTGTAAGAGTTGGTCCGATAACAAACTTTTCAGTATAAAAGTTGTAGCTAATATTAAGAAGATTTATAATAAATTTAACTGGATTTGATATCTTGTGAATTGACGAAGTTATGAATTTTTTCTTCTGAAACCCCTATTTTTCTCCCCTTGCGGGCATTTCTAATGAAATCAAAAGTCTGTCATATATAAATTTTTGGCCCTTTTCCTAGAAATAATAATAACTTTAAACGGATTCGATATGTACCATAATTAAGCAGTTATGGGTTTTTTTCTGTTTTCACACCTCCCCACACCTTTGTTCGATTTTGCCTATTAACGAACTTGACTGAGATTTTACGGCGCTTGATTTTATGTATCAGTTTGGAAGAGATTTGTGCAGAATTATGGAAGTTATCGTGTTCATAAAAAAGTGATATAGATAGATAGATAGATAAAGTTTTGAACTGGGGGTGATTTGGGGTTCTAGGAGTCATGATTGGTGTAGACCTGCAAAAAATTTTCAGGAATTCCAACTTGGGGAGAATGGAATAGGTAATATTTCTTACGAAATCTACCTAAAAAAGGCATCCTCATTTCGTTCATAGCAGACGATATAATTTATTTCACTGAAACAATAACGATGATTTTTTACATTGTAAAACTAGTTATAGCACGAAACGAACGCACCTCATTTGTCACGTTTAACGTACAATTTCCAACTTGTTGTTAGTGTATTACCGGTTCGTAGGAATTTTACAGGATTAATAATAATAAATAAATGAAATAGACGGGGTTTATTTTTTTTCTTTCTTTGTGATGTCTTGTGTTGCTGTTGAAAAGCCTGTGTTTCAACCTGTGATTACGTCTTGTAGTCAGCGGCGCCATTTCGGGGGGGGCTGGGGGGGGGCAACCGCCCCCCCCCAAGAAATCTGAAATTTCAGAAAATTTATCAGTTTTTACAGGCTAGACTAGCGATGCAAAACCTGTGGCCCGCGATGAGTTTACTGGTGGCTCGGGAATCAATTTCGCCGATCGGACGCGAAAAAGTCGCGAATTTCGTCAAATTTCGCCGATTGAACGCGTAAAAATCGCGAATTTTGCCAATCGGGCCCGTAAAAATCGCGAATTTTGCCGATTGGGTGCGTATAAATCGCGAATTTTGCCGATCGGATGCGTATAAATCGTGAATTTTTCATATCGGTTGGGTATAAATCGTAAATTTCGCCGATCGTGTGCGTAAAAATCTCGAATATCGCCAATCGGGCGAGTAAAAAACATGAATTTTACTGATCGGGTGCGTATAAATTATAAATTTTGCCGATCGGACGCGTAAAAATCGTAAATTTTGCCAATCGAGCACGTAAAAATCGCGAATTTTGCCGATCGGGTGCGTATAAATCGCGAATTTTGCCGGTAGGGTGCATATAAATCGTAAATTTCGCCGATCGGGTGTGAAAAAAATCATAAATTTCACCGATCGTGTGCGAAAAAATCACAAATTTCGCTGATCGGGCGCGAAAAAATCGTAAATTTTGCCGAACGGGCGCATAAAAATCATGAATTTCGTCAATGACTAGGGAAAAACTGCGAATATTGTAAATTTTTTCCATCCTTGCCAACTGAATTGGGTTATGTTGACTAAGGAGGTGGTTGAGTATAGGGCCTAACCCTCTTTTTAAAATTAGCATTTTTATGAACTTTTAGGCCGATCCTCCTCCTCCTTCCCCAAAACAAAATTTTGTCCACACTACGGATTTTGGCTCTCGACAATCCAGTCATTTTTGTGACTGGTCTACCTCTTATAAATGTTGTGCACCCCTACTTGATATCCACATTTTATGACTGAATATGTTAAGATGTACAATTTAGAGTAATATGTTTCTCCTTCTTTCCACCTTCTTTCTTGAAAACGCAATTTTTTTTTTCGTCACTGGCAACCTTTAAAGCTAAATTTACTCCTTCAAATAAGGTCAAAGAGTATTTTTACTCTTTGAAAATAATCTTAACTATATCTCTTTTATAAATACAAATGTAAACTGTTGATATATCCTTCCCCACAAAACTGAATATGTTGACTGGGAAGGAAGGAACCCAGGGGGCTAAAACTACCTTTCCGAAATTGATGTTTTTTTAAAAATCTAATTGTAGATTTAGATCCCCCCCACCCCCTCCGCCTTAAACATTGAAATGTTTTCTAAAGCCTTGCAATTGCGACATTCTATAAGTGGGACATTTATTATTAATGAGTATTTTGGCTAGTTTTAGAAATATATGCGAGAAAAAAATATATGAATTGCTTCTGAGCTGTGTACAGCAGTATTAAAAGAAAACTCGTTATCCCCAAGGCTAGAATTTTAGTGATAAATTTTCTCTTTAGCCAAAAATTTAAGGGGAAATTTTATATTTTTTTTCGGGGGCAGGGGGTGGGGGTGTATATTCAATTTCCTAATTATATGATTTGTTAATTTTGTTTTATTAGTGTCACATTATATTTACTCCAATCGTTATAATGCTATTAAATCATTTGCTTTATTAAATGATATTATATATACAGTATGCTCTTAAAAATCTTCACAGCCTGACACTAGAGTCCTGTCCAGATTTGGTTGTAACCGACCCGAATCCTGACTTTAATCCGATAGACTTCAAGCCGAATCCGAAATATTCATACTTGAACCCCCGAAGTGAAAGAAAATGAATGTATATTTTAATACATTTGTGGAAAAGTAATCTACAAGTTTACCGCTTATGTGCAAAAAATAACACATAGTAAACTTCCGATTATCCGTCACTCACGGGACCGACCGGGTGGCGGATAATCGAAATAGACGGATAATCGAAAGAACATTATTAAAATCACATTTCTATTTGCTGGTTTATAAATAACAATATTTAAACGCGTGTTTTTTTATTAACTGTGTATTTCATGGATAGAAAACACAATTAATAATAACAAATAAATTTATGAAATTTAAAATTTTACACAGTAAATAAATTACCTGTTTTCATCGAAAATAATTCGTTTTACATGTTTGTTTGCAGTTTGCTTGTCCTTTAACAGCAGCAAGATTGCGAATTTTACGTAATAAAAGTACTTGAGTTGCATCGGCTTCATCTTGCATCTCAAACCAATTAATGCACTTCGAGAGTATTGTCTCCACTTCTGCATGACTGACTCCTGGGTCATCATTTTCCGATTCATCAGATTCATCCGCTTCAGGTTTCCCTGGATTCAAAATATTTTGGATAATTTCGTCATCCATAAATTCTTCATAACCAATATCATTGTTATCACAATTATGCCAGTTTTTCATTTCATCTGCAGAAATATCTTTTAAACATGGTACGTTTGATACCAAGGTCAGTATCTCTGTATCATCATCAGGTACATCTTCTGTGCTGGTAGTATTGGTAGCATCTTCCGGTGTATCAATAGTGTTGGGCCACAATTTTCTCCAGCTTCTCTGGAAAATCTGTTCAGATAAATCATTCCAGGCATCAGCCAAGTTGTATATGGCATCTTTGATAGTGTATGGTTTCCAAAAAACGAAGACATTTTATTCATTATCAGCGAGTAGCAGCTTTTGAATTAAAGCTTTCCGATAACGTTTTTTCATCGATTCAAAGACACTTTGATCCATTGGTTGTATCAGTGATGTTGTATTAGGTGGAAGAAATAAGCACTTGATGTTACCGTCAGTAGATTCTAAATTTTCCGGATGTGCTCCTGCATTATCAAGCAACAAGATTGCTCTCTGAGGAAGATTACTTTTTTTTAAATGTGCTTTAACCCCGGGAACAAAGATAAAAAAAAAACACTTCTTAAAAATATCTTGCGTCATCCAGGAACTTTTTTTACTGTAATAATTGACAGGCAGTGCTTTCATGTTAATATTCTTAAAAGCTCTAGAATTCAGGGGGCGGTGGCTGCAGTTTAGCTGACGTCACACAAGCATTTTTCTCGGAATAGCGCCGCCTCACTCGGGTTCACTGAACATGCGTGTTTTTGTTGTTCGTTTCAAATTGAAAAAAAAAAATGGAAAGGGGGGGTGGCGGTTAACCGAAGGTGGCGGTTGATCGAATGGCAGATAATCGGAAGTCTACTGTATATACACCCATTAATATTCAAATATACTATAGTTTTTTCATTTGAAAATTATTCAAAACCTCCTTTTGTATAATCGGTTCATCTCGAACCCGATTCGAAAGAGTCAAAGCATAACCCGAAGCGTATAAAGTTTACTCGACCCGCAAAAAAAAAAAAAAAAGAAATGAATCAACCAAACCCAAAACGAAATGCATTTCGGGTAGCCGAACTAATTTCCAGTAAACCCGGAAACGACCAAAAAAATTTAATTGACCGCAACCCCGCCCGAAATGAAAGAAAATTAATCCATATTTCAATATGATTTGGAAAAGTGTAGACTACAATTATATCTTTAATAACAATTTTATCTTTTATGTAGAAAAATTATTTTTTTTTCATCTGAAAATATTTAGTATTTCTTTGAAAACTCGGGCAACACGAACCCAACTCAAAATAGTGAAAACCCAACTTGAATCCGAAACAATTAACCCTTTGATAACGGGTGAGGATTGACTACTAATTTTGCATTAATCGTTCTACAATTTCCAAAAAAAATCCTTGTGACAGATTTCTCTTGAAAATATCCTAATATAAGTGTATGACAGATTTGAAAAAGTTGTACTAATAGAATAAAAAATAGTCCACTGGGACATCTATGCCCAACCGTAGTCAAATGTTCCAAATCAACCTGACCCGCAGCGAAAATAAGCCGCGTCAACCCGGCTCGATCCGTACTGCTGATTGGATCGTGTTGCCCCACCTAAGGCTCCTATATATACCTATGTATTAAAGGAGCCCTAGCCCTACCCAATACAGGAGCAAGGGACCTGAGACCAAGAGTTTTGCAGATTTCTGAATTGTATGGAATTTAGATCATAGTCTGAAGAGGAAGGCAGAAAATGACTGCGGACATCATTTTCTGCCATTATTTCAATTTTTACTGACAGAAAACCATCAATGGAAATTTTCTTATACCTATGGATTACAACATTTGCAAATTTCGTAACTTCTTGATGGTGTTCGTGTGGTGATTATCTCGTGACCGATTGAATTTCACGACTTTTTTCGTGATTGTTTTTTTGGTGATAATTTTCTAAATTTCGCTATTTTCTGTGAATCACTGACGGAATTGATTTTTCAATCCTTTGTCTAAATTCGCGACATTTTTTTTCAACCGATCGACGAAATTCGCTGCTTGTTTTCGCCATCTTTTGGCGAAATTCGAGACTCTTTTCTACGATCGTTTGTGACATTCGGGAGTCTTTTTCCGCAACCAACTGACAAAAATTGCTATTATTTTGCACAATCTTTGACGAAATTCCGATCGTTGACTAATTATTTTCCACCATTTGTCGAAATTCACGATTTTTTTTTTTTTTTTTTGGCAATTGATCGACGAAAATCGCTATTTGTTTTTGCGATCTTTTGACGCAATTCGCGACTCTTTTCTACGATCGTTTGTTGAAATTCGGAAGTCATTTTCCGCAGCCGAGAGACAAAAGTAGATTTTTTTGCACGATCTTTGACGAAATTCCCCTTTTTTGCGCGACTGTTTGACTAAATTAGCGATTTTATTTGTTGTTGTTCAATCTTTTGACGAATTTCGCAATATTTTTCCGCATTAGTTATACTAAATTCGCGATTTTTTCCGCGTTCGATTGACAAACATCTCTATTTGTTTCAGTGATCTTTGGCGAAATTCTCAATATTTTTCCACGGTCGTTTTAAAAAATTAACGATTTTTTCAGCGACCAATTTTGCCAAATTAACTATTTTTTCTAATTCCAATGCGTAAAATTCGCGATGCTTACCGCGATCGGTTGACGAATTGCATTTCGCGGACTACCACTGAAATTAAAAATATATTCGCAGAAGTATCAAATGTTTGTGAAAGAAGTTAAGATAAGCAGGCAAAATCTCACACTGCATTTTTTATTGTGGGGCCTATTTCTATTTTGTGCACGATTTGGGCAATCCTGCACGATATTTCAAACCCTGTCTCTAAAAAAAAATTTTGTCCCCCCCCCCCCCCCTCCCCAAGAAACTCATGAAAAGGTGCCCCTGTAGTAAAACCTGCAAAAATAGAGTTGAAAAGGACTGTAAAAAATCTCCATTTTAGACAGATCTCCATCTTAGAAAGTATAATTGTATTGCGTTTTTTTCGTCGAAACTTGATTTTTTTTGTCCGTTTGAGAAAGAATTATGTTATAGACACGTTTCGTTTAGACACGTTTCACTGTAATACACCTATGCTCTTCAGAAGTGCTTTATAGAAAGGAGGTTTTAACAGTCTTAAAGAATACCTGAAAAAAAAAAACGGTACTCGTCTATAACTGAAAACTTTCATAATATTTTAAAATTCTACTTGCTAAGACGAAAACCTGTCTTAAACGGAATTTTTCAGAGGTCACTTGAGATTCCGTATTAAAAGTATTGCTGTCTCTGTATATATGATTCAGTAAACGCTTCTCGTTCGGAAAGGTTGCGGGGGAGGGGGGGGGTTGCCACTACCTTAAAAAAAAACTTTGCCCCCCCCCCCCCCCAAGAAAGTTCTGAAATGGCGCCCCTGCTTGTAGTATACCATTTTTACTTTTTTAACATACTTTATTTAATAGTTTAACTTTTTCGGGATTTTATATATTTATTAGTTTACAATCGACAAGAAGAAAAAGAGGGGGGAGGGGAGAAAAAGAAAAAAATACTCTACACATTTTAGTCATCAAATCTCCACAGGTTAAAACGAAAATAATCATTGGATTGGGAATTACATATTATTTTAATTCGTGTCTCTCTATTCTTTAAAAAAAAAAAAGAAAAAAAAAAAAAAGAAAAAAAGGTAATAATGGTGTCCGGGTCCCGGCGATTGCGATTTCCAAATACACAAAACACGGAATGTTTTCCAGCCGACTTCTATCTATCAGCGTGAAAAACCAGCCCCCCCCCCCCCCCACACACACACACACATGCATACAAACACCACTACCACATCGAACACACTCTAACTTACGTTTCATGCGTTTTTGAAGGTATAGTAATGCCAATTTGTATTTGGTGGTAAATGCGGCATGACAAATAGAATAAAATAAAAAAATAGAGATTTTCAAAGTTTGTATAAAAATAAACTCCCTCATTGCATGAATTATTTTTAATCGAATAAAAAAATATTGTCCACTTAAAATAGATAAAAAATTATTAAGAACAAATAATGTTGGATTTTTAAAATTTCTTTGCATATATTACTGAATTATAAAGAAAGAACTTGATATAACGTTTACAAGCATTAAAAAATTATCATTACAAGTTATTATTATTATTATTATTATTATTATTATTATTATTTTATGCGGTAATATAAACCTTAAACCCATTGCCACAAAGTGAAAAATATATATATATATATATAACCATAAATGAAACATTACCATAACGCCAACTTAAACTATGAAATAATGATTAAGTATGTAATAATTAGTTGTCAATGAAAGTATTCCCCAACACACTGAATATGGATACCAAAAACTTATTTAAATGAATAAGAAATTAAATTAAAAATTGAATAAATGAAATTGAATGAATGAAATGAAATTTGTGGAATTTAGACAGAATTTTCAAGTCCCAAATGCCCAAATACCACAAATAAAATGAAATGAGTGGTTTCATCATCAAATTAGCCATAACATTGCTAAAGAATATGATTTTGGGACTACCTACTCATAAACATTGAATCAAACCTGTCAGGTTTCTTTCACAGCTGTAAGAGCTGAAAGCTATTCTTAAGGGATTAGCGTATTGTATCTGTATCTATTGTGTACGTTAGAGTCTGGTTTAAGAAAAATCTTAATCTGGAGGGTAGCGAGTTGGACATAATGAAAGAGGTATTTCCATTGCAATGTGGTCTTTGATAGATAAGAAAGATAGTGCACCCTTTTATTTAGGAAGACAGATCAGTCAAGAGGGAGGAATGGTTGTCAAGCGACCCTTGGAAATAAAACAGCAGCCCCGTAGAGAGAGAGCGGGTGCGCTCGGGAATGACCAGAGGTGAAGTTAGTTCGAAGGTGGTAGTGAAGGTGTAAGGTCGTTGAGAGTTGACGATCTGAGCCACGTGTGTTTAACGGTATCTTTCGAAAGAAAGAGAGAGCGGGTGTGAGATGAATAGAAATCTCAGTGCGGAATGAATTGACGTAGTCTAACGGTACACGTAGAGCGTTTTCTGTAATTGTTTTGATTTAGTGTTAAAGCGGATAATTTACATCCGAGTTTAAGTGTAAATATTGTTAATAAATTGTTACTTTAACTTTAATTGAAAGAGTTAAGTTTTTCTTGAATATACATCAAGTATCGTGCCCGATATCACGTATTCATATCGGTGGTGGCAGCATATCAAAAGACCGGATTTATTTCGAAGTTGTGTGGACGGAGAAGTGGAATCCGACAAAACCTGTTAAAAAATAAAAAATAAATACAATATTAAAAAGGAAAGAAGCCATACCTATAATATACAGATAAAACATGAAATAGAGTCAGAAAGTCTATAATCCATTTGGATTAAAATAGATACCTGTGCACCACATGAACCACACATGAACACAACCAAAACGAGGGAATGAATTGCAAAAAATCATTACATGTTGCCAAATTTAGATTTAGAAAATGATTTACTATGTTGCCAGAAAAGATTTTAGAATAATATGAATATTATTGTAGAGCAACAGGAACATTGGTGCTGCCATCTATAATGGTAAAAAGTGAATATACGCTGAATAAAAATAGTATTGGATGAAAATTAATATTTAAAAATTAAACCATATACTATCTAAAGATGATAGCAATTAGTTAAATAATAAATAAATGAAATTAATTAATTAATAGATTATCCAATTACATTAAAGTAATGGATGTATTAATTAATAATTCTATGTTAAAAATAAGATGTAAGATGGAAAAATTAATAATTAAAGCAACATAAAAATATATGTACCATGAAATGACATAGCAACTATTAAATAGCTGTGCCAAAAATGCAACATCACATAAATTAAATTAAAATAAAATACTAAATATTTGAATTAAGATACAAAGGATTTAAAATTAATATTAATTAAATATTGAAATTAATTAGTAACATATAATGTTTCTTCATACATACAAAGTTAAAAAATTATATACACTTAATATAAGTGGTAAGGGTAGAACATTTAATAAAGATTAAAACATATATTATATTAACACTTTTAGAAAAGTATACATTATATTAGAAGTTAATATGATATTGTGCACCGTAGCCATTAAATCCAAATGCATTAGGTCAAAAACATTCTTAATATTAATGAATATAAATTAATTTAAATTAATTAAATAATGAATATGTAAATATAACTAAATTAATATACATATAAAAATATCACATCACAGTCCATTATAAAATGTGTAATATCAAACATTTGTGTAAATCAAAATGCCCCATTTTTTTAAAAATATAAATTAACCATGCGTTTTTTCCCATACAACTCCGCCACACACCTTATATATATATATATATATATATATATATAATTATAATTATAATATCTATGAATTTCAAAAAACATATCAAGTTCTATTCTACTTAAATCTCCAAAGAGATAATTAATGATATTGTGTATACAGAATACCACATAGCTAATAATTAACATGTGCAAACATAATATTACCATAGCTGATGCTTCAATGGTAATTGGCCAAATTTTACTCATACCAAAAGAATATTGAAAAAAGAAATATAGAGGAAGGGAAAAAAAAAAAAAAAAAAAATTATAAATTGGAGTTGCAATTAAGTAAATACAAATGGATTAATAAATTAAATATGAACCATATACAATGGAAAATTGGACCACATGAGAATTAAAAATGAATTGGATATGGAAAAACACATGCACATGTACTCATCAGCCTGGATGCACCCACATGTGTTTTAAATAATAATTCAGTGTTTCATAATTCTACTGGCATAATGCTAAGATCAGTAGAATCATCCAGGTACACTGAATTATTACCAGACAACAATTGGAAATATTAAAATTTGGAAATATTTAAATAGGAAATAAAAAACCATTAAGAAAATACAATATATTTCACTCACATCGATTATCCAAAAAACTGTAATTAACACCTCACTATATTACCACGAGATAACAGTTTTGAAATAATAAAATTGGAAATATGAACGCGTAAAGTGTAGATTAAATATTTACTCACAATAATTATACAGAATCCTTAAAATGTCACAACTTCTGCATAATATTCACATCCACATGGCAATGCATCATACATGTTTACTAAGTCGAGTTGAGAGAAATGATTTGTAAGACAAGTTGAGAGCACACTTTTTTTAAAACTCAACCCCATCGATGACACCCAATCACAAAATGATTCAAAAACACTCAAAATAATTCTGGTTTTAATACACTTATAACAAATTTATATCCGTGAATATATATTACTCCATCCAATTTTAATTCCTGAAAGTAAAATTAATATACAATCAATAGCTCCCTCTATAGTTAAATTAAATATAATATTAACAATATTATCTACAACTACCTGAAAGGTAAAGTGTCACCATCTATTGTATTATAATAATTCATAATTAATATTTAGTTAAATATCCACTTTATTAGTTACATACTCACTACATTAGATTTATTTATATAAATAAACTTTAAAAAACAATACTAACTTGTAGTTTTACTTTAAATTCAAATAAAATATATTACTACTATATGAATAAATCTACACAGAATTAATTCAACTTGCACAGCATTTCAGATATTCTTAACAAGAATATATTATGTAAAAGAGATATTATTTTAATTCAAATTGTTTTTGCTGCCAGCTGTGTTAATCCACTGATATTATAGACATTTATTAAATAATTAATGTTTTATTTTTACTACTACTTAAATATATATTAGACTTGTTATTAAATAATTAATGTTTAATTTATACTACATTGTAAATATATTTTATATTTATAGATTAATTTAAATATCTAATTAAATAATTCATAAACAATTCAAAATATCTCAAAATTTATAATATTGATAATTAATAGTATTACTACTGTTTTTCAATCAAATTAATGCAATGCAGTAATTAAAATACTTGTTAATTTTAATTATTCATAGACAAAGATAAAAACTATATATATTTATATTTATATATATTGCAAATAGATATGTATATGAGTTATAATCACCATGTTATCATTGTATAATTTAATTTGTTATTGTATAAGTTAATTTATAAATGTATGAAAACTGCACATCAATAATACCTTAAACAGAGGTGATCGGCAACGCACAATCACAACTATACAAAGTATAAATAATGTTCAATCAAATATTAAATTTCCTAATATGTTATAATTGTAATTATGTATGTTATATTTGTAATTTTCTATATAAAGTGTATATAATGTTCAAACAAATATTAAATATTAAATTTCCTAATATGTTATAATTGTAATAATGTATGTTATAATTATTATTTTCTATATCTTTTGTTATATGTTATCGCACACTAAAACAATAATTTATTTCATACCATGTTTATATTTAAATTATATAATAAATGTTATTTAAAAGAGTTGATGATTGAATTTATCATAAAAATTGGATATCCATATATTTTTGCTTGATCTCGAATATATCTAATATTTTTGTTTTTATTTATATCTGAGCATAAGTATTTTATACGATGTAGATAATTGATAATTATATTTTTATAAACAGATTTATGTAAACATGAAGCAAAATTGGTAAAAATATTTACTTTAAATGGGAAATCAAATCTCTTATCATAAATATCAAAAATTAATTTATTATTAGTAATATTAATTTTTAAGTCAAGAAAGTTTATATTATTATTAATTAAATCATTTTTGCTTAATTTAAGCTGAGTAGGATAAAAATTGAGTGGTGATGTGCAATTTTTTTCATTGAAATAAAATATGATAATGTCATCAATATAGCGATAAAATACATAATCATTGTTCGGACTTATATTTCTTTCATAATAATATAAGTAAAGGTCAGAGAGAATACTAGATGCGGTTCCGCCCTGCGGAATTCCCTGGCATTGTTTATAGATAATATTGTCATATATAATGTAATTATTATGCAATGTAAAATTTAGTAAAGTTTTACAAAAATTTACTGAAATATGTTCTTTTAATTTTAATTGAGATTTAAATTCTTTAAATAATATACACATTGTTTTATGTAAGTCTTTTATATCAATGTTATTAAATAAATCATTAAAATCCAATGTTTTTATGAATTTTACCGGATTGATATTATGTATTTTATTAATGAGTTGAAAACTATTTTTTAGGCAATGTTGGTTATTATGTTTTAACGTTATATCATATATCTGCTTTAAAATATTAAGTAGTAAATTGCTTGCATTTTTATTATATGTGTTACAACCGATGGTAACAGTGCGAAATTTAATAGGATTTTTATGAAATTTTGGAATTATAACAAGATAAGGATAATTAAAATTATTACATTTGATTTTTAGTAATTTGTGATAATTTAATAATTTTCTGTTATTTATTTCAATATTTAATTTAGTTTTATTAAAAATATTACTTGTGTTGATTGCATTGTGAATTAACACTTTATAGTATTCTTTACAAATGATAGCATAATTATTAGGAGATTTATCTACATAAGTAATTATAAATTTGTTTTGTAATTCTGATATATGTTTATTTATGTTTTTAAAAGCTGCATGTGTAATATGATGATAATTTTTTATAATTTCATTTTTTAATTTATCAATTACAGAAAATCTCCATTCACTGAAATATTTGATTGGTTTATTGTAATCAACAGCAATTTTATATATAAACAAATCAATATCTTGAATAAACTGGAATATTATGGATTTGATATTACACTTATATGGAAGACGAAATTTTGTGCCATTATGCATTAAGTTTTGTAAAATAGGTTGTTCTACAATATTAAGATCACCAGTAATGATATGACCATGTGTTGTATTTATATACTTTTGATATTTTGGGTCATTACAATAACATGGGTAATTCTTTGAAGAGACCAAATTTTTTGCAAAAGAATTGTAATTAAAAATTTTACGTCCAAGTGTGCGATTATATTTATATGTCTTGTGAATGGTAAAATTTTTTATTGGAAAATTATTATTAATGTTGTTTATTATATTGTGTAAATTTATATTATTAAATACATGATTGGAAAAATTTATAATTAATTGTGTATTATTAGTTTTATATTTAGGTTTATTAGAAAGACTTGTATTTAATAGGTTTGCTCTATAATGTAGAATATCATAAAAGATATCACAAAAATGTGGAGAATATTGATTCTTTTTAAATACCTTGAAATATTGGTTTATATATTTCTTTTTTATACTAAAAACATGTTTTCTTATAGCAAGCCAACAATAATCATTACAAAACTGTGCCTCAAGATTATCAAGCTCCTGTTGAATCACAATATCATCAGTGTATTTTTTGTTATTATGTTTACCTCTACCAGATCTTGAAGTTTTTTTTAAGTTTGAAAAATTTAATCCGGAATAGAGATTTTTATAATTTTCATATTTAGTTAAATCTGAAAATACAGGATGTGATTTTTTGTATACTAATTGATTTAATCCATAAGGATATGTAGTATTAAAATGTCTTATATATTTAGATTCTAGAAAAAGTCGTTCAGTAAAATTTTTTTGTATTTTAAGTATTTTAATAGTAATATTTTTAAAATCATGATTTTTGAAATGAGTATATTCAATATTATGAGTTGTTTGAAATTTAGAATTTTTATATTTATCAATATGAGAACGATGTAAATTTAGCCGCTTATGTAATTTTTGACAAGACTGTCCTATATATTCCATGTTACACGAATTGCATTTCAATGAATAGATTACATTGTATGCTTTGCAAAATTTTACCAAATTAAGATTGTTATTATTTGAAATCTGTGACTTATCAGCTAATGGACATGTAAGACAACGCTTAGATTCACACTCTCGAAAACATAGTACAGGCTTGGGACATTAGAATAGGTTATCTGATAACGATCCAGGAAGATCCCTAATAATCTTCCTGTACCGAGCATTAGTCCTGGATCCACCAAGGCCTAAATTGCCAGTATCTAACATTTTACTAATAACTGCCATATTTGTTTGATAGCAATAAAAATTGCAAGAAATACATATTAAATATATCTATAACATATTTTAAAAAAAATTGTTATGAATCAATCTTAATATTACTTGAATATCCATAAAAAAAAAAAAAAAAAAAAAAATATATATATATATTAAGATTGACTGTTTAATACTTGATTAAATATAATAAAGCAATATAATAAAACTATTTACATATATACACAAAGTCCCATTAAGCAAACTAACATCAAAAGACAACAAAATAAAAACCCCTAGCAGTCATAAGTCAGTACAAAATTAATGTTGGTAAAAAAAAAAAATATATATATATATATATATATATATTGGGCATGTTTTTGCTTAGACACAAGAACAGAAATTCTTTAAAAAAATCTTCTGAACAAAAAAAAAAGTTGTCAAAGGCAGAATTAACTCCTACAAACTCTTACTAAATATCCGAAAAAGAAAAGATTCTGCTATCTATTTCTGCATTTCACAACCATTGTTAAACTTTATTTGAAGCTTATATGTGATATAGGAATAAAATAATCATATGCATAGTTCGCTGGATGTCGTTTTTCAATGCAACCTCATAGGAGGTTGCTACGCATGAAAGGGCTAATATATATCTATATACAGTCCCTGAAGAAAATTTCCTTATACAGGTATCTAAAAGGTGATAAACAGGCTATATATATTCTGTAGTTATATATATATTATAGTATAGTATATATTCTGTAGTTAAACAGGCTAACTAATTTTTTTGTTTGACATCGAATTTTATCTGTTACTCTACCTATCTTCCGGCTTTCGTATCTCGAAAAAAGTTATCTATTTTTCAAGATATTTCAATTACGTGACAGACAAGGCTGACGTATATCATATAAAAATTTCGATTTCGCCAGTATAAATCTAATTTTTGAGATTTATTTACGTAGCTGCGAATTTATGTAACTCGCATAATAGGTAACCTGGGCATTGAGTATAACAAAATTGTGGAAAATGATGAACAAGGATTCTTGGTGCAATCAGTTTTATTCTGGGACTTTTAAAATTGGAATTACAATTTATCTTTCGAATATCTCCCCCCCCCCTTTTTCTCTCTCCCTCTTTGCGTATTGTACCTGCGAAGACTACTTCAAAATGAAAAGATTAAAATTTGATTTTTATTTACCTACTTTAAATCTTTTGTCCGACATCGAGTTTTATCTGTCACTCTATCTCTTTTCCGGCTTCCATGTCTCAAAAAAAAAAAAAAGTTATACATTTCAAGATATTCCAATACAGACACAGGGATGACGTATCTCATACAAAAATTTTGATTTCGCCAGTCTTTCTTTTTTGTTTTCAAAGATCACAGTAAGTTACTGTCGGAAAGCGTAACACAATTTTGTAAAATTACATTCGGATATCTTTATCTTTGTTTCATACGTCACACACATGTTGTCTACATCCATGTTGAATCATTCTGCAAGAAATGTACAGTCAAAGAAAAACATTTATCACCCCAACTAATTCCCCTCAAAACCATCGTATAAAAATCTTATTGTCGATAAGTAATAACGTCTAAATCGAAAGATGTTTACCATTTTTTGGTAAAGGTATAAATCGCTCAGAAAATGCTGTCAAAGTCGGCGTTTTAAACCCAATTTTCGACCCGCAGCACAAGACAGGAGAAAAACGTGTCATCACGTGACACTATCGCATATAGTAGAAATGTAATTTATTTATCAAAAAATGGAAAACTCATTTCGATTCCAAATTGCTCCAATAGTCAGGACTGCCAGTTTTATGCCTTTACGTTAAAATGAGTCAGAATGTTTCGCGTTATTGAGCAGATCATTTGAGAACCACCTTAAACAGTAAACGAGTTAAACAAATTCAAACCCGTAGCCAGGATTTTTTGTCGGTGTGTGTGTGTTTGGGAGGTGGGGCGGTGGGGGCTTTAGCGTTCAGCTAAAATATCTATCTTTTAAATACAGTCAAACCTCGTTAACACGAACACGCTTAACGTGAATTACTTTTAGCACGAACTGTTTCCGATTGCCCCGTCCAGTTGTATGTAATGTATTTACCCCTTTCCGGCACAGACAAATTCTGTTCGTAAAATGAGAAACTACTGACTGACACTGGAATTTACAAACGACTTTTTTAGCAAATAAGAACTTATTTTAAGCTTTCATTTTAGAAACAAAATTTTATTAAAATATTCTTGGTGCCGTATGCTAAAATTAGGTGTGCCCGGAGTGGGATCACTGTGCCGTAAAGGATTAAGTTCGGATAACACGAATTACTTTTAACACGAACAAAAAAAGTTTCCCCTAGAGTGTTTGCGTTAACGAAGTTCGACTGTAAAAGTATTTGAATAAATCCTTTCCTACCTATCACGGTCGGATGAGAAAAGGGGGCAACTTTGAAATCTTAAATGATAAGCACCCTTTTTTATTGCAGATTCAGATTCTACGGGAAAAAATACGTAACTTTTATATTTAACATTATTTTCTTCGGAAAATCGTAGATGGCGCTGTAATCGAGTAAAACGCAGTGGGAGTCTGGAAACGGTCGAATAACTCGATTGGAAAACAGAAAAACACATGTTCAATATTTTAGAAAAATGGCAACTTTGATATCTCTAAATAGATTTTTCTAAAATATTGAACACGTATATTTCTCGAGTTATTCGACCGCTTCTGAACGGACATCGGAGAACATAACAGGCGAAGCCCTCTAATAAATCATAATATCATTAGGTTTATACAGTAAAACCTCCGAATAACGAACACCCCCAGGAAGACAAATTTGTCCGTCATTCAGAGGTAAAAATATTCTAATAATATGTGTGTTGGGAATTGAAAAAGTGTTCGCTAAAACCACTATTTGGGGATGTCCGTTACGGTGATTTTACCGTATATTTTTTGACAAAAATAAACCGTGTTTACATTTCATTTCGTTTGAAAAATAATTTTAAAGAAATATCAATAAGATCGCTCCCATTCCTAGCTGTATACATGCTAAAAGACATTTCGTCTAATTTCATTCTTTGAAAAGAGTATCAATGAAGAGGAAGGGGGGGGAGAGAGAGAGAGAGAGAGAGAGAGAGAGAGAGAGAGAGAGAGAGAGAGAGAGAGAGAGAGAGAGAGAGAGAGAGAGAGAGAGAGAGAGAGACGGAACAGGAAGTATCCTTTTCAACGAGTCCTTGGCAAATAATTAAACATAATATCTTTAGTAGACCAAGCCCCCTCTCAGGAAATGAAGAATTAAAAATGTCATTTAAAGAATAAGCTTTGAAAAAAGATGAGCATAACTTTCGGAATGTTTCCTCTTGTGTGCTATTCCGTGAGTAATACCCCCGACTAGTGATTTAAGGTTACTCAGAGCGCCAAACGAACTCAGTTGATTTCAAGTACTATAGTAGTATGGGGTAGAGGTCTGCACGGGCCGAAATTTCCAGGCCCGGGCCCGGCCCGACCCATACAAAAAATAATTTGGCCCGGCCCGGTCCGATACAAAAATTAAAAGTTCGGCCCGAGCCCGGCCCGGCCCGAACAAAAAAAATATTGGCCCGGCCCGGCCCGATTTAAAAGTTAAAAGTTCGGCCCGAGCCCAGCCCGGCCCGGAAAAAAGTTAAAATCTCGGCCCGAGTGAATTTCTACAAAACATAATTTTTACGTCGATTTGGTTAAAAATTTGCCTCGTAGGGGGAGATCTAACCAAAAATTCCTATCTTAGCCTTTTTTTTTTCATGTTTATAATCTTCATTTTTATAGAGGTGCCGCAAGCTGAAATATTTATTTTTTTAATAAATCTCTATTTGTTGTATGTATGTGTTTAAGTTATCATCAATATTGTTAATCCATATTCCATTTATTGAAATGTTAAAAATCAGAAAAATGCTATACAGTAAAATCTTCTAAGATGGAATTGCATAGAGAAGAAAAAAAATGAGTTATAGACAATTTGCCTTCTTAGCAGATGTAAATGTATTATATATTCTTTTCTTAAATATTAGCATATTCATTTTTAATGGATCAACACATTTTTCAATTTAAGACAGGATTCCATCATAAGCAGGTTCTTTTTCACACGTTTTACTATATTTTAATTTAGCCATATTTTAATAAGTGTATAAATCTACTATTCTTTAAAAAGAATAAATTTTAATGTTTAATTATAAGATAATGGCGATTTAAAAATGTATGCATGTTTTGAAAAAGATTTTTATGCCAGAACTTATTTTACACCAGGACTAAAAATTTTGAGGCGGAAGGATGACTAGGAAGAATGAAACCAGTCCCGGCTCTGAACGGAAAAAATAATTTAAGGCACGGCCTTATCCTTCAGGAAAAAAGTAAGGCCCGTCCCGTAAAGAGTAATTACTAGGCCCGGCCCGGCGCAAGCCTTCAGAAAAAAATATGGCCCGGGCCCGGCCCGGCCCGAGTGCTGTGAAGAAAAATAGGCCCGAGCCCGGCCCGCGGGCCGGGCCGAGTACGGGCTTCGGGCCTTGGCCCGGCCCGTGCAGATCTCTAGTATGGGGTAAGTCTTGTAATAGTTTTGAAAATCGAAAAATTTTTTTGACGGATTTACACGTTTTAGACACTGGAGATTCCGAAAAACATATTTTTAGAAAAAAAAATTTGCCGTCCGTCTGTGTGTCTGTAAACGCTCTATCTCCCGAAAAAATTGAGATAGAGACTTGTAATTTGGTATGTACTTAGTATGTAATAATGGGAAGAAGCCTCTTTAATTTCAATAACCTCGATTAACCGGAACTATTTTTTTCGGACTCTCGAAATATTCGTTCTGATAAAAGGTATATAAAAATTTTCGAAATTGTTTATTTTAAGAAATGAATATAAAAGACAATAAAAAAACATAAATTTTGCATAAAGTATGAAGTCAAATCGGATAATGAGTTGCCGAGATATGTGGAATCCTATTTTTCAGACTCTTCGATTTTTCATGACCCCGTATTTCATCCAAATTTCACTTCAAAGATATATTTTAATTGGAAATTTGACGCTTAATCAGATGCAATAAACCGCTAGTAAATAGGATTATTATTTTTGGAGTTATAAGGATGTTTCTTTCAAGCAATTCAGTAATCGAGCCTTTAAAGTTTATGACGTCATCAAGCCACGATTTATTTGAATTGCAATGCATTTTATAAGTAGTTTACACATTTTTATTTTAATATTTTACATTATGCATATCCATGATGGGTAAGTATTATGGTGGCCAACGACTAGTTTCCGGATAGCCACTAATTTTTATGTATAATACATATATATTTTTTAATTGTTCATTTTTAACACTTTCCAACATAGTTGAACTAGTCGTTGGGGGCCACCGTAATACTTACCCATCATGGATATGCATAATATAACATATGAAAATAAAACATGTGTAAACTATTTATAAAATGCATTGCAATTCGAATAAAATCCTGGCTTGATGACGTCGTAAACTTTAAATGCTCTATTACTGAATTGCGTATAAAAGAAACATCCTTATAACTCCAAAATTAATAATCCTATTAACTAACGGTTTACTGCGTCGGATTAAGCGTCTCATTTCCAATTAAAATATATCTTTGAATTGAAATTTGAATGAAATACAGGATCATGAAAAATCGAAGAGTGTGGAAAATAGGATTACAAATATCTCGGCAACTCATTATCCGATCGACTTCATTCTTTATGCAAAATTTGTTTTTTTATTGTCTTTTATATTCACTCCTTAAAATAAACAATTTCGGAAATTTTTATATACCTTTTATCAGAACGAATATTTCGAGAGTCCGAAAAAAATAGTTCCGGATAATGGAGGTTACTGAAATTCAATAAGCTTCTTCCCACTATTACATACTAAGTACATACCAAATTTCAAGTCTCTATCTCAATTTGTTCGGGAGATAGAGCGTTTACAGACACACAAACGAAAGAACAAAAAAAAAAAATGTTTTTTGGAATCTCCAGTGTCTGAAACGTGTAAATCCGTCAAAAAAAGAAAAAAAAAATCGATTTTTAAAACGATTACAAGACTTGCCCTATACTACGTATGATGGGTAAGTAAAAGTGTTTATGAATTCCGTTTGTCTGTGCGTAAATATACTCGGATCGCCATGTGGATGTTATTGAGGTTCACCGTAGCATGTTCGGATTGAAAATTAAGTGTATACTATTTATGGTTAGTTCACACGGACACTCAAAAGTATTCCGTTAGATTACGGCCAATGGGGAAAATATTTATTCGGTGCATTTTAATGCCGTTACACTATTCCAAATACAATAAAATTTATATGCATTATTCAGTAGAACGACAACGCGTTATCTATAGAGTAAGGAATAAGTAGCAATTATAGATCGTTCACTGGGACGCACAAATGGATTCCATTATATTTTGATCTATGGGGAAAATCGTTTGCTGTGCTTTTTAATGATGTTTGCCTTCCGCCTGTGTGTCTGTAAACGATCTATCTCCCGAACAAATTGAGATAGAGACTTAAAATTTGGTATGCACTTAGTATGTATTTCAAACATAATGAAACTGATATACATTAACTCAGTGATAATTGTAGGTTCATGAAAAAATACCAGAAATTTTTGCGAGAAAACATTTCCATAGCAAAGAGGGAGAGGAGGGAACATATAATTTATTGCAGTTAAGTCAAATTATGAAAAATATGAATAATTTTAATTACGTTTAGCAAACATGTGAAATTGATATTTTAATCTTCACATTTAATCAAAGATGAATTTAACTATCAGAAAAACTGGAATTTTGGTGCTGAAAATGAAAAAAATACTTGAACACAATCACCCCTGATTACTAATGTACACTACAACATGTTTTCTTATAGATTATTGAGTGAGTAATAATTATCGTTTATTTACAGAGACACTCAAAAGACTTCGGTTACAAGACTGGCTATGAGCCATAACTGCGCTCGATGTGCGTTTTCAGCTGTAATATGCACTTTAAAACTAACTTAATATTGTGTAGATCATATACAAGGCTGCCCGAAAGAATTGCACACATTACCGGCTATTAGACAGCCATTACTGAAAATAAATGTTCACTTTTTTTTTTTTAATGTTTATTTAGACATCTTGTGTCATTGTACGAACAAAAATCATTTTTTTTTTTTTTAACAATATCCCGATAGTGTTGGAAAGTGTTTTATAATCAATGCTGTGATGCCTGATTTTGCGTTCTTGAAAATTGATTGCCGAAACGTCAGTGTGGAGACACGAAAAGTTTTTGGTTTCTGTCTGTTCCGCAATAACTACGCAAAAAACATACGATTAGCTTGATATTTGGTAGGTATGTTGGTGAGGTACCCGGATTCAGCTGTATATTGTTTGGTTAATTCGTTCGGAAAATATAGAAATTTTTCTTTTACGCTTAATGCTTTTCTATGAGAATTCAGATGATTTCCAAATTTTACCATTCATTGAAAAGAAAATGGCGCATTTAAATAATCGATTTAAATATTAAATTATGGATGCTAAAATTTCCCAATTTAGATCGTAAAGTATTTCGATTAATTTGAAATTTTGTTATACATTTGTCAGATTTCTAAACTTAGGTGTATATATTTAATGGAATTTTATACATCTGTTTGAAAAATATAAAAACTTTGTTTTATCATTTTACATATTTGACAGAATACATATTTCATTTTTTCTTCATTTTTTTTATCTCTACCGTAGCTAACAGCGCAGCCAGGGTGGGGATTTAGAGTCACTGGATACCACTTTTTTTCTAAGAGATTTTTTTTTGCTTTATTTTATCGAAAAAAAATCTACAATTAAATAAGATAAAGCTCACTACATTAAAATAGTTGTATTTTGAGCTTCAAAATCCCCATCCTTGCTGCGCGCCACTGACCCTAGCAACTAGATAGTCTACAAAAAAATCTTTTAAATAATCTCGATTACGAAAGATTAAGCAAAAAAATTGGATGAGGAGAATAAAGGGTTGCCCAATCTTTCATAATTGGGTTTACAAGTTAGGTTTGCGTCAAATATGAACGATGGTAGCAACATTTTGGTTTAAATTGCATGTGGATACTATTGTAAGGATGTATAGCGCCAAAACATGTTTGCTGAAATAGTCAATTGGCAGCAGATACGATTATGGATCATTACCCTTTAGGTTTAAAAGTCTCCAAATATGACTATTTTTTGGATGATTTTAATATGATATTGAGTAGGGGAAGGTTGCCCAAAATGGGGACGCTAACGTATTTTGGCCTAACGAAAAAAATCGGGCAAGCTATTTTACTTTTAGAGTAACTCCTAGAGAATCAGAGCTCAAGGCTGTTTGTTAGAAAAAATCATTAGGTTAGTCAAGAAAAATATTTTTATGGAAAATATTTGAAGTTTTTACCTGTTTTGGACGACCGGTTGGGTAAAATGGTGTACTTATGTGAAATAACATAAAATTGAAGCCTAATGTGAAATTTCATTAAACAAGTTTATTTTGACAACAAAAAATGAAGTTATGAATATAGAAAAAGAATACAAACTAAAGTATCATTGTTATTATTGTTTTCAACAGATAATAGCTTCTACAGCCAAAAATCAATCATTCACAAAAGCCACACATGAAATTATCATCCCTTTCTTCAGCATTTAAACAGGCTTCATGTGCAAAACCTCTACAGCTGCTACACAGAATCCACCCTTCTTTGTCCTTTGAATTTGTACAGTTCATTACAGAAGATGCAAACATCATCGTTATCAATTTATTCCGCATTAGATGATATCACTGATACATCAATTTTCTTTTCTTCAGTTTTTGAGTGTTAGGAGTTGTGGGATCAGGATTATTGGGTTTCTTGAATAATTTTTTTTTTCATTTTTCTCCTGCTCTATAGTTTCCTGGTTTACTTTATAAGGAGATGATGTTAATATAACAATTTTACCTCTCTTGTCATTTTCTCTTTTTTTCAGAATTCTTTTTTAACTTTTACAATCAGGCATTATGCCCAAATAAATGTTTATACGTTATTAAAGAACTTAATCAAAATAATAACACCACTAATTTGTCTAAAAATTAAAGCCTACAGTAAGTAACATATGCCATCCAAAACGGGGTTCCATGCATCCAAAACGGGGATGTCCTCGTTTTGGAAGACCACTAATGCCCCTGTTTTAGCAGATAATGACGTATGCTAAAAAATATAGCTTCATCCTGTATAGATGTAAGACAATTTATCAAGTAATATGTCAAAATGTAACTTAAATCTATAAGAGTAATTGCTGTACTTACCAAATTCGAATGTTCAAAGATGACTTGATCAGTTCCAATACAGTCCACGACGAAAATCGAAAAGAAAAACTACCATATTTTGAAAACTTTGTGGAAAACAACTGATTAGTGAAAACTGTTAATAGCACATTTCAAAATGGCATATTGGCAACCATGAATGATAGTAACATGTTGGATCTTAAGATGGCAACACTTATCAGTGAAAATTCTAACGTTCCCATTTGCCCAGCTGTCCTCAT
Source organism: Maratus michaelseni (assembly GCA_963931845.1). Taxonomy (NCBI): domain Eukaryota; kingdom Metazoa; phylum Arthropoda; class Arachnida; order Araneae; family Salticidae; genus Maratus; species Maratus michaelseni. Next base: position 125,950,856 of record OZ007595.1, read on the forward strand.
TTTAGATGACTTTCCCCTACATTAGGATGTATTTAGATAAGAATATCTAAATATTATATTCTGATCACCAAAACAAAAATTGTAAAGACATTACATTTCTAAATTAAATACAAGTATAGTAAATACAGTTTACATTTTTATAAATACCTTTCTTGCATGAGATTTTATTCCACTTCATCAAACACAGATAATTTGTTGGTTGGCAGATACATAAGGATTGCTATTTGGATATTAGGATAACATAAAATCCCTTTCCAAACTTAAGCCGCTATCAGATTCACCAAATTTTCGAGCAACCAATTTTTCAGCCAAATTTAATCCCAACTTTTTCGCGCTCAAAGTGAAAGAAGGGTTGCAATTGTCGTTGATAAAGTTGGAGGAAAAACCGGTTACTATGAGTACCAGTTGTTACTATTTATCACTCTTTTGTTGGCGTAAATAAATCGCTCCATACTATCGGACTTGCTGCAAAACACGTTTTGTTTTCTTCAAATTGTTTTTGCTTTCTTTTGTTCCAATCTTTGTATCGACAATATGGTAAACAGCAAATTTTTATCGTTGAAGGATAAAAAAAAGTTGTGTTTAGCAATTTTATTATTAGATTCAGATAGCAGAAAGAAGAAACAGAAAAGAGAAGTTTGGATTAGAAGTTGTATATAAACTGTAAAATGGAAAAATTATTCTCATGTGCCCCCCCCTCTCCCCTATTATTAATTTGAAAAACTATCATACAATTAGCTAAAATGTTTTTAGCAGTTTTCATATTTATTCATTTTTACAATAAGTAATGCACTCGGAATTTACAAATACCTGATATCTTTTATTCAATTCCTACTATTAGTTCACACACTCTATATATTTATATATCTTGTTCCAATTTTCAATCGTTAATAAAATACTTTTTAGCTCACAGGCTAACAAAGCCTGGGAGCTAATGTGCCCGCCGTTTCTGTATGTACGTATGTATGTACGTAACGCGATAACTCTTGATAGAAATATCCGTTTTGCTTCAAATTTTGGTTACATGTTTATAGTGATAAGGCGCTTCCCTGATTAGTTTTGGGGGTTCATTGGTTAAGTATAAAGGAGGGAATGGGGTACTAATCCTTCCCCCTTTATTTTTGTAAATGGGTTTTTCATGCAGAATTATCCAATTTGCTTCAAATTTTGTATATAGATTAATTGTGGTAAGGCGTTTCCCTGATTAGTTTTGGGGGTTCAATGGTTAAGTATAAAGGGGGGAAATAGGGAGCTAATCCCCCCCTTAATTTATTGACGATCTCTTCATTTTTCAAGGGGCATTATTCTTTGAAATAAGAGTATAATATACAATTAGTGTGAATAGCCTGTGAGCTCAATGCCATCAGTTTAATTGGACACTTTTTTTTTTATTATTCATTCACTCAAGTTCAAATACATTTTCTTAAACTTGTAGTGGATGACACTTCATGTTAATACAGTTTTTTCAAATATTAATTCAGTAATTAAATTAATTTTAGTTTTATATTTATAAAAAAATTGGTGCTTTCTTGTTATACGAGCTTCCAAGGTTTAATCGTCAAGCGACCGAGATACTTATTTTATTACAGAAATTAATCTGCAAATGATATAATTCATTTCACGGAATTAAAAATCATCAAGATCTGAATATTTATATAACTAGCTATAGTACGAATGTGAAGGAGGAGTTCGATATCACCGATCGAGCGCTGTTTTTATATATCTCAAGAAGATTAAAAGGATAAGATAAATTTTCTTACCTTTTCTGAAGGTGTATCTGATGGCTAAATCCAATTGAAGAATAATCCAGTGGTTGAATCCATGGCATTGGTAAATATCGATCGCACTAATCGCTGGAAACTAAATAATTGTATTAGTAGTTGCACACAAAAATAAATTGGACTTCTTTTTTCATATTAATGATTATATATTCTTGATTATATGAAAACTTATACATAACAAACATTTAAACATATACGTTTACACTTATAATTTTAGGAAACATATATTTTATCTTATTTGAGCTCGCAGGCTCACGTGTGTTCACGATTACATTTTGGAGAGGACTGACTAAATTAAAGTCATAAAAAATGAGTTCAAGGTTCATGATTGCATCATTGGAATTGCTCATACGTCAGAGGAAAAATCACATATTGCAGGGTCTGAACGTAAGAGTGTAATGAGTATAACAATGTTTATAATTATTGTACAAATGTTTTTTAGTCTATTTCACATAATAACAGTTTATTAATTTAGTAGATCTCTTGAAACATTTATCTAGAGTTGAGTAGGGTCATAAATCTCACTAAGCGATTTATTATGAGTAGAAAGAAATGTTGATCACTTTGAAACATTTTCAAGGTCTTTCTTTCTTTCCGTTTCGCAAAAAGGAAATGAAAGTGGTTTTTCTGGTGATAAATTAGTCGGATGAGGTTAATATTTCTAATATTCCACCTTAAGCTCTTCCGAGGAATTGATCATAAAAAGTTTCATTGAATTTCTATGTCTTTCCAGTGCAGGTTTGGGTATGGGCTTGGTTAACGCGTCTGCTATCATCTGATCTGTAGGACAATATTTTAATTCTATAATTCCTTCCTCTCTAAGCTGTTTTATGGCGTGAAATTTGACGTCAATGTGTTTGGTACGCTTACCAAACTTTTCGTTGTGTATCATTTTTATGCAACTTTGATTGTCTTCATGCCTTATTATTGGTTTTTCTTGAGTTAATCCTAAATCTTCCAGTAATTTAATTAACCATAAAGTTTCTTGACAAGCATTTGCTGCAGATATATATTCTGCTTCAGCAGATGACAAGGCAATACATGTCTGCCTTTTTGTGATCCACTGTATTGGATTGTCTCCCAACATGTAAATACTGCCTGAAGTTGATTTTCTCGTTGTTATATCTCCGGCTCAATCTGAGTCGGTATATACTTCCAATTTAGGTAACTTTTTTGTATTTAAAACCAAATTAAAATTTTTCGTACAGTGTAAATATTTGATAATTCTCTTTACTGCATTCCAGTCCTTGTTTCGCGGTGCTTCCTTACGTCTACTAAGGATGTTGACTGGTGCTGATATGTCTGGTCTAGTAACTGTCACGATGTAAAGAAGTGATCCTATCGCTTTTCGATATTCTGTGTTGTTTGGTAACAAATTTTCCTCATCTTCTATTTTATTAAAACCGGGTTCCATTGGTGTACTGTATGGTTTCGCATTTTCAAGGTTAAATTTCTTAGCTAATTCTTCAATTTTTTATTTTTGGTTTAGTGCGTAACCGTCCGGATTTCCGGTTTACTTGCTATAAGTATATCGTCTACATAGATTATTACGTATGTGAAATTTTCTTTTTCTTTTCTTATGAATAAGCATGTATCGGCTGTGCTTTGCGAGAAATTAAGTGCTTTTAATGAAGTTTCTATTTTTATATGCCAGGCTCTTGCTGCCTGTTTGAGACCGTATATGGTCTTGTTTAGTTTACAAACTTTATAATTAGAGTTTTTATCTATGTAACCCTCTGGTTGTTGCATGTAAATTTCTTCTTGTAAATTTCCGTGAAGGAATGCCGCGTTTATATCAATATGGTGTACATCTAGATTTTTATAAGCGGCTGCGGTTAAAAATGCACGAATGGTGGTATGTTGCACTACTGGTGCAAATATTTCGTCATAATCTTCACCGAATTTTTGGCTAAATCCTTGTGCAACAAGTCCTGCTTTATATATGGGTGATTTTCCTGAGCTATCGACTTTTCTTTTAAAGATCCATTTTGATCCTATTATTTTTCTATTTGGTGGTGGTTCTACCAGTTCCCATGTTTTGTTTTTCATTAGCGCTTCTATTTCCGCATCTGTGGCTTTGAGCCAATTTTCTTTTTCTCTAGGATTTTTTATTTCGTTGATTTCTTTCCAATTTTTCGGTTCTATTGTTTCATCGTTTTTTACTATACAGATGTAACTATCGGATGTATATCTATTGAGTGGAACTCCCCTGTTTGTCCTTTCTGACCTTCTTAATGTAGGAATGTTTTGATCGGGTTCTGCTTGTGTTTGTTCTGTATTGTTTATTTCCGTTTCAATATAATTTTTGTTATCAAACAGGCATTCTGGTTCATTATTTTCTTCATTCAGAATGTGTGTGTTATTCTCTAAGAATTTTACAGTTCTCCCGATTATGATTTCATTATTTTTAGTGTATACTCTATAACCTTTTGAGTGGTTATCATATCCCATAAATATTCCTTCCCTGGCTGTGTTATCTAATTTTCCTCTATGTATCTTGTTTATGTATATATAAGCTTTACAGCCAAATACTCGAAGGTAATGTAAGTTTGGTTTTCTCTCGAACCAAATTTCGTACGGAGTTTTATTTGTAGCCTTTGTTGATAGTCTGTTTTGGAGATGTGTTGCTGTATTTATTGCTTCACCCCAGAAGCTGTGGGGTAACCCAGCTTCTGAGAGCATAGCTCGGGTCATTTCTATCAGGCTCCTATACTTCCTTTCAGCAATCCCGTTTTGGCTCGGGCAGTGTGGAATAGTAAATTGGTGTTTTATACCTCTTTTTCTAAGAAAGTCCTCCGTATTTTTACCGATGTATTCGCCCCCGTTATCTGATCTGACTGCTTTGGGATACCTCCCGAATTGTGTGTGAACCATTTGAATATAGTCCTTTATTTTGTCTGAGACCTCATCTTTGTGAGATAGTAAATATATAACAGTAAATCTTGAGTGGTCGTCAATAAATGTGACGAAGTACCTTTTCCCCCCTAAAGAGGTTGTTCTTATCGGTCCACAGACGTCTGTATGTATCAGGTCGAGTACCTGTGTCGTTTTATGTTCAGATAATTTTGGATATGGTGCATCAGTAGTTTTTGTCTTTATGCATGTTTCACAGTGTGTAGTATGACTGCAGTTATTTAATTTTATGCCATTGGCCAAGTTGTTTTTCATCATTTGTTTTATACTTTCGTAATTTCTATGACCTAGGCGTTTGTGCCAAAGTTCTAGACATTCTTTATTTTTGCAGTCGTTTGCGATATTTGCTGTGTTTGGGATATCTTTATCTGAGAGAATTACCTCATATAAGTTATTTTTCTTTTTCGCTTCCAGATACGTTTTGCCGTTACAGGATAGCATGCATTTTTCGTCTTCAAATATTAATTTGTAACCGTGTTGAGTTGCTTTACTCACAGAAATTAAGTTTGTTTCCAAATCTGGAACATATAACACGTTTTTTAATTTTATTTTATTTGAGTCCCCGTTTGATGTTTTTGTTGTAATCATAACTTCACCGGATCCATAGGAATTGAGTGTGTTTCCGTTCGCGATTATTACGGATGTTTGTTCGGTGTTGTTTATTTCAGTAAATATTTCTTTGCTGTTCGCAATATGGGAAGATGCTCCGGAATCAATAATCCAGGTTGGTTTTCCGGGCTTTTCGATTATAAATGCTGCATCTTGATTTTTGTTATGATTTATTTGTACGTTTTTATTTATTTTTTCTTTCGTTTCGTACCTATCATTTTCACTATCACCGATTGTGTTTTCGAAGCAGAGCGACGATGTAAACTTCTTTGGTTTAAATCTTTGTTTATTCGGTGTAGCTTTTTGTGAATTTCTGTTTTTTAAGTGCCAGCATTCTTTATAGTTATGATTATTTTGTTTGCAATACGTGCAATATTTATTATGATTTTTGTAATCATTATTTACGTACTTTTTCTGTGTTTTAAACGCTTTTGCCGAATTTTCGGTTGGTTCCGAGTTTTCTACTCGTTTAGTATATTCGTCGACAAGTTTATTTTTAATATAATCTGGTGTTAATTCATTTTCCGGCATGGCTTCCAGAGCCGTTATTAGTGTGTTGTAACTAGGTGTAAGTGAGCACAGTAATAGTGCTGATATGTGCGATTTACTGATATTTTCTCCAATTGCAGAGAGTTTATCGATGGTTTCAAGAATGTTTGTTATGTGACGCTGCATGTTTCCGTTTTCTTGTAATTTGGCACCATATAATTTTCTAAGTAGATATAGTTTACTTGAAAGATTTCCTCTTTCGTGAATATTTTTTAATGTGTCTCACGTCTCCTTTGACGTGGTTAAATTTCTTATGTGGACGATTTGTGAGTCCTCAAGACTTAAATTAATTATGGCCCTTGCTTTCTTGTCCCGCTTTTGCCAATCAGGTGTTATTGGGTTTGGCGGTTCTTCTGTTATTAATTCAGACAAGTCTTCTTTGATTAATAACATTTGGACCTTGAATTTCCAAATGGAATAGTTATTAGAATTTAATTTTTCAATTATCTGTGTTTCTTTAGAGAAAGCCATTTCTTCGATTGATTTTTCTTTATTGTTTTTATTAAGTTTTATTTAATTAGTTTTTTTTTTTAAAGATGCTTATATTTATTTCCTTTCTTTTGAAATTAATTCTAAGTGATTTGTAAATTAGTTTATAAATGTTTTCAGTTTTTAATCTTAAAAACACACCTTCCTTCTGAGACAATATCTCAGTCTCATAATCATTGAAGGAGGAGTTCGATATCACCGATCGAGCGCTGTTTTTATCTCAAGAAGATTAAAAGGATAAGATAAATTTTCTTACCTTTTCTGAAGGTGTATCTGATGGCTAAATCCAATTGAAGAATAATCCAGTGGTTGAATCCATGGCATTGGTAAATATCGATCGCACTAATCGCTGGAAACTAAATAATTGTATTAGTAGTTGCACACAAAAATAAATTGGACTTCTTTTTTCATATTAATGATTATATATTCTTGATTATATGAAAACTTATACATAACAAACATTTAAACATTTACGTTTACACTTATAATTTTAGGAAACATATATTTTATCTTATTTGAGCTCGCAGGCTCACGTGTGTTCACGATTACATTTTGGAGAGGACTGACTAAATTAAAGTCATAAAAAATGAGTTCAAGGTTCATGATTGCATCATTGGAATTGCTCATACGTCAGAGGAAAAATCACATATTGCAGGGTCTGAACGTAAGAGTGTAATGAGTATAACAATGTTTATAATTATTGTACAAATGTTTTTTAGTCTATTTCACATAATAACAGTTTATTAATTTAGTAGATCTCTTGAAACATTTATCTAGAGTTGAGTAGGGTCATAAATCTCACTAAGCGATTTATTATGAGTAGAAAGAAATGTTGATCACTTTGAAATATTTTCAAGGTCTTTCTTTCTTTCTGTTTCGCAAAAAGGAAATGAATGGTTTTTCTGGTGATAAATTAGTCGGATGAGGTTAATATTTCTAATAGAATGCACCTCATTTGTCACATTTGATGTACAATTTCCAACTTATGTTTGTAATTAAATTAATTAATTTTAGTTTTATATTTACAAATTTTCAATCGTTAATAAAATACTTTTTATTCATCCACTCAAGTTCAAATACCTTTTTTTAAACTTGTAGTAGATGACACTTTATGTTAATACAGTTTTTTCAAATAATAATTCATTAATTAAATTTCATTTATATTTTGCCACTTAATATTGTGATTCTGTCATATGTATATACATATTTATATTAATTGTAATTATTTAATAAAAAGTAACTAAAAATTTTTTTTCTTTGATGACCTAAGTAGGAATTGACTTTAAAAAAATTTATTTTATATTACTTGTTTAACGTAAAACTACAGTGTCATATTTGTTCATAACAAAACGTTTTAAACCCATTTTAGCAATTAATAAGAAAAACACAAGGCATAAATATTAAAAAAGTATTTTGATTTTTGTACTCCTTCTTAAATCATAAAACACAGAATTAAATTTTAAATATATGTATAAAAAAATAACAAGATTTTAAAAACACAAATTATTCTTATTATTTTTCTCAATATTTAAACACAAATAAAAGTTTATTGGCTTTTTCAGTCTCTAGTCAATTGTGCAGTTTGGGCTTGTTTGGCCAAAATTAGAAAAGTTTTTCACTGATGAAGCAATACAGCCATTGTAAAAAAGTACGTAAATACCAAGCTATTTTCAAAAATATCAAACAAATCCTATATTTTGATTGATATTGAATAATATTTTCAATAGGTTAGCCAACCTATTAAACTTACAAGCAAGAATTAAAAATTAAAATACTTCACTTAACATAAAAACTGTTATTCTACATTTCTTAATAAAATATTTTAAATTATTTATGCATTCAACGACAAAATTGTGATAAAATTTAAATATCAACAAACACAAGAACAAAAAATTTTTTTCTAAATTTTTCTCTTATAAAAGAAGTATTTTAATTTTGAAAATGGGTTTTAAATTTATTTAAATATTATACTTAAATTGAGGATCAGATGTTTGAACTAATTTTTTAAGCTGATTATTTATATATTAACTGATTTTTAATTCAAAGTTAAAATTAATCTATGTAATTTTTTACTGAAAATATGGAAAACCTTATACAAACAAGCAATTAAACATTAAAAACATGTAATAGGATACCTATAACTGATTTTACAATTTTTTTGTATGCATCCAGAATAATTATATCGTAGGACTAATAACTACATACAAAACTTTGATTACACTCTAGAGATTCATAACTAGAATCTTTAAAAATCAATACAGAGCAATACTTTTTATGCAGAATTCATTACATGGCAAAAGTAGTAAAATGAACACTTTCTGCTATTCCTGTAATGCAAGGATCGATCCAGGCAAAATTTGGGGTCTATTTAGGGCTCCTTCACAAAAATCTATTTAACAAAAGAGGCCCCTTCACAAAAATCACTTTAATAAAATAGGACCCTAAACAAAAATCAATTTGATAAAATGGGCACCTTCACAAAATTTTTTATAACAAAACAACCCCTTTACAAAATTCCTTTTAATAAAATAAGCACTTTCACAAAATTCTATTTCATAAAAACTTACTATTTATTAATTATTTATTACATTGTGACATTTTAAAATGTGTAATTTGTAAACAAACAAGTTCACCAGAGAGGAAAACTTCGGCAAAAGGACTTTAAAAAGTTTTTGTTAATAAATGCTTTGTTCGAATTTGAGCAACTAGATTCGTTACAAAAAGTTATTTTTCACAAAAATATAATAAATTTCACAAAAATAACCTTTACTTTTCACAAAATGGGCCCCAAGAAAAAAACCCTGCATTAACCCCTGTAATGTTTACAAACATTGGCGATCAAACTAGGCAAGCCAAATCACGCCAATCTCATTTCATAGCAAAGAGGCGTTCCAAACGCCTCTTTGCTGATTGGCTGAAATGTTGGAAGTTGGATGAAATGTCGCTCCTAGCCACGATTTTTTAGAGCTGTGGCAAATAAATTGGGGATATTCTTGTTTGCTATCACACTGGGTGTTGGGACGATTTTTCACGGAAAATCGGCTCAAATCAAGAGTTGGCTCAAAAGTTGCTCGAAAAGTTGGTGAATCTGATAGCGACTTTATACTTATCCTAAATATATATATCACTGTATAAAATGGAATCCAAGATATACTACTATCATGATATAGCACAATGAATAGGAAATTGCAAATGTAAAATTGATGAGACTATAGACCAGCCATACTCAACCTGAGGCCCGCATCTGGCCCGGCAACCTTTTATGTGCGTCCCGAGACGCATAATCATTAATCCATATTTATGAAATGACTTCATATGTGAACAAAATGTATTTAAGATCTTCACTGTTGTTTTATATATTTTCATAGGAAGATAAAATCTACCCTGTTATTTATAATTAATTTAAAATTATGTTCAAATATCATTATCATAGGCAAAAGTGCATTTTACATGTAGTCCTACAGTGTTGTATACATTTCTTAAACTGCATTACTAATAAAATATTATTCCAAATTAATTAAATTTGCACTATATATTTCTACAATTAAAGAAAAATAAAGTTTCCGCATTGAGCAAAATACTGATTTAGTAGGGAAAATCTCCTGATTTTTTTTCTTTAGAACTTGAAAAGTCTGCATTGTTATATTATAACATTTTATTACTTATACCGTGTTACATATTATATAACTAATACGGCTTTTTAAGGTTAAACACTTGTCGCGGAAAAACATTGCCACTAAAAAATTTTTACACCTATTATTTCTAAACAATTATCGCGGCCTATTTCTACAACATTTGCAATTGCTACCACAAAGTTTATTGTTTGGAAATAGCGGTGTTAAAATTTTTGGTAATATTTCTTCTGCGACTAACGTTCAACTCTACTGATAATATTAACTTTGTTATATTGATTTGTTATACTACTTTTGTTATCTTACTATTTTAAATAGCCTTTTTTAGACTCTTATAAGAGTGTTATGGCTGCCTAAAATTGTGTTGCGGCCTGCGAGAAAAGAAGGTTGAGTATGGCTGCTATAGACAGTCAAATCAAATATAAAAATTTAATTTTTCGCTTTTTTTTTTTAAATTAATTTTTAGAATATGCTTATGCCACAGTCAAATTTATGTTCTGATGAGAATAGTTTTCTTTTATTATTATTATTTTTATGCTGGTAGCACACCTGGTGGGAAATTGCATACTAAAACTTTAAAATGGATTGTTATTTTTTCTCATGTAGCAACCATACTTCAAGTTAAAAAGTTAAAATTAGATATGACAGATTCAACTAAACTTCCTTTTTTACTTATACCCCCTAGCGAGAAAAAAATTAACCAAATTTAAATAGTTTTTTTATTAATATTTTTTTTTTTTTTTTTTTAATGTATCATTGTGCGACAACATTATCCTCTTGCGTCCTGGGTACCCAAATGGTTACCTATATTCTTTTCTTCATAAAAACTAAAGTGATTGATACTTTTACATTTTAACTTCACTTCTATATAGCTCAATGGTTTTGCTTTAAAATAAAACCAAAAAAGGCAGCACTGATGCCAATATTTCTTATAAAATAAATATTTCTTTAACTTGAGTTTGCAAAATGCCTTCGAGGCAGTGCAGCCAAGAAAATGGGTAATTTTCATAATTCTTTAACTTAAAAACTTTACAAAACAAAATTTTTAAGAAATTGTAGATTATTCACTTATTTAAAGCTGTTATTTATTTTTTGTATAAATTTAGGTTATTGATAATTAAATTGATATTTTAGAGGGGCTGGTCATTTTAGATTCATATTTGTAAACCTAAATTACAAGCCCCCTAAAACAATATATTTTTTGTCATCTATGATGTCATTTTGTTTGTATACAAGCAAAGAATGAGTACTTGTACTATTATTTTTAACTTCGGGTCGCAAAAGGTTAAGATAAAAATAGGTAATAGTACTGATTTAACACAATTTTCTTTTGCATTTATAGAAACATCTGGTGTGAAACAGGTCATCTACATTTAAATAAAATTGATTTTTTTAATGTTTTACTGTATGAAGTCATTTATGGTTATTACTTTGAATTTAAACTTATTTCATAAAACAATCAAAATTTTAAATTATGAATAAGGTTATAACTGCAAATTAGCAATTCATTACTGATACTAAACTGTAATGCAATGTTGGAACAGGGATGTATGTACATTAAATATTTGAAACTGATTGCATGAAAACAGACTTCTTATACCTATAGTGCTTTTATGCATAATATAGTGGTGACATACTGACAGGATACTTGGTCAGATGGTTGCCCAAATTATGGCAACCCACATTTCAGAACGTGGAAATACTCACCTGCTTGATAAGTCAGAAAATATTAGCTTGAGTGAATGAGTCGAAAAACTTTAGCTTGGCAATAAATAATGGAAGTCTCGCCAAGTTTTGTTTCCCAAAATTGGATCAACCAATCAAATTTCACTGCCTTTATGTTTTCACTTTATTATGTATAAAGGCGCTCAACTCAGACGTTGTACTCAGAATTTACTTTTATATCAAATAAATATTACTAAAAATATAAAATTAGAAATTTAACACCAGAAAGTAATGCTGTCACTATAGAAACATGTAATGTTTTATTCACAGAAAATTTTTTACAAGATTTTTTGACAAATACATTTCATTAAAATACAACAGTAGTCATAAAAGAATTTTACAAAAACATCATTTATGTACAAATTATATCTGCATAAACAAAATATTTAAATAAATAACACATATATATATTTTTAATTAAATGAGACCAAGATAAATATTTACAATGCAAAAAGAATGGATTATGCTCAGTTATCAAAAATAAAGAAACTGCATATGCATAAAATGCTATGCGAAATGTCAAATTGCTAATATTATGACACATAACAAAGAAAAATGGCGTTTCTAAGCTAACATTTTTCAAATAAAAAATACCCTTTTTTTCCCCAAATAAAAAATACTTAATCTACATAATAATAAAGCTAAAATATTTAGAAAAATTATTTACCTATTTAAAAGTACTGACAATAAATTTTACAAGGAGAATTATTATTTTTTGCCCATATGTGCAGGTGTTTTTTCCCCAACCCTAATTTTTTAGTGCTGAAAAAAAAAAAAATCACAATTTAACTTGACAAGTTTTGGTTCTAAAAGAATGGAATTTTGTTTTTTCTTTCTTTTGTTTTTTCTTTTATTATTTTTTTTAATGGCCTTCTTTAGATACAGTGCAACATTTTTCTAAATTTAAGTTATAGAAAAAAGGCAACAAACTTAAATTTTGTATTTTACTTTGTAAAACATCTTGTAAAACAAATGTCATATCTAATAGCTGAACTTGATTTGTATACCATTTGTAATTGAAAGTATGCTTCTATCATCAGCATTTTAAGGAAAAATTGCTATTAACTCTTATTTTGAATCATCCAACATATATCTGAAAGAAGACGAAAAACAAAATCTAGAAAAAGAGTAACACAAGTATTAAAATTCTTTAACATTTTATTATCAATAAATTTATAAAGTAATTGCACAAACATGCTGCATCCATATATATTTAAAATGAAAAACTTAAGTTTAACTTTAAATAAAGTAACAAGTTGTCAATTACAATATCAAGTATATATAAATTTTGGTTAAAAAATAAAATTGAAAATGACTCAAACATTTATAATTTCAAAAAATCTTTAGATATATAAAAACATGGCTAAATGTTTCAAACAATTATAAAACTTTAGAATTTTTATTTGACATTTATTATATTTACAAAAATAATCCATTTAGGTGCAATATTTCAAATCAGCTTTTTCACCAAGTACAGTATATCACTTTTATTTATTTATTTTCCAAGAAAATGGACTTTTAATATAGCACATTTCATCAGATTTCAACTTTAGGTTTCATTAAAAAAAGGTAATTTGCATAATAAAAGGAGTTCATAAGTGACAAACAACTAAAATAAAATACATTAAATTATCAAATAACTCTTAAAATGCAGATATACCTTGGTGCTAACTGTACAAAATATACTAATATTTATATACATGAGTATGAAAATGTTTGAAACAGAAAAGATAGGTGTTGACACTTAACTACCTTATCAACTACCTATTTTACTCTTATCAACTAACTCTTGAATTGATGGCAAGTCCCCAGAACTTTCACTATCTTCAAGTACAATAGATTGTGAAATGTTAGGTGCATTTACAGTAAGAGTTTGTTTTTCTTTAATCTCCCCTTCTGGATCTGTTGATTTGTCAGAAAAATTTATAATTTCTATATCATCGTCATCTCTGTCTATGATGTTCACAACAGGAACTCCACCTGCAAATTCAGAAATTATATTATTCTATTCGTGCATATACTATACGAAATATTTCATACACTATAAACAGTAAAATCTCATTAAAATAATTAACACACTGATGTGATAAAACAAAGCAAAAAAACTTCCTTATAAAACTATAAAATTAAAAGACACACATCTCTTAATTTTATGATGTTATTAAGAAGTTTCTTTGTTATACAGTAAAATCTGTCTAAGGTAGGCTCTGTATAAGACAGAAATCTATCTTATGTGGAAAGATTTTAAAGTCTGCAGAACAATTTTCAACCAGTAAACTCTGTCTAAGGTGGAACACTGTCTATACTGTGGGAACGATGAAGTTGACAGCGGAGAAAATATACTGGAAACATTATACATCTACGACAAGAAGTGCATTGCCTACTTTAATAAAATATATCTCTATACCTAAATTTTTTTATTTATTTATTTTTAATGCAAAAGTGATTGACTGATTAAATGAAACTGAATTAATTTAAAATGTACCACTGTTATGATGGATAGATTAATATTAATACTATATAATAAAACTATATTCATTCATATATGAGTTCTTCGCAAAATATTAGCAGTAGAAATTGATATTTTCAAGATAACCTGCAAACCTATTGATGATAACTACTTTTCTTACTTCCAGTGAATTGAAGATAATTAACAATTACTTTAATATTGCAGTTTTTGAAACTATTTAAAATAGAGTATTAATATTTTTGTGGATTTGAACTTTTCAAGAAAATTTATCTGTATCACATACCAAGCATGAAAATAACATATTTAAAATAACAACAAAAAATACTTTTGCAAAATGAAATGAATGGAAAGAGGTATTTATTTAATACTGCTGTTGTAAAGAAACAAAACATAAAAATAAATTCCTGCTCAACAACGTGAATCTTTCTGATGCAAACACTAAATCATTTTTAACACTTTCCAACCTAGTTGAAAAGTGTTTATGACTTCGGTTTGTCTGGCCGTATGGCCGTCTGCTGTCTATCCGTGCTCTAACTCCCATAAATATGCTTGGGTTGCTCTGCAATTTTTATATGTTATTGTCGTTATCTATAGCATGTTCCCTATTTCAACGGAAGTGTGTAGCACTTATAGTTTTTTTACAGGGACACTCAAAAGAATTCTGTTACATTGCGGTCTATGGGGAAAAATCATTTGCAGTTTATTTAAATAATGTTTCACTATTTCAAACGCATTGAAATTTATATATATCACTAAGGTGCATTAAAATAAGCTTAATATGGAATAGGGTGTGCATAGCACTTATATTTACTTTACAGGGACAGTCAAAAGAATATCGTTACATGACGTCTATGGAGAAAAATCGTCTGCGGTTTATTTAAATAATGTTTCACTATTTCAAACGCATTGAAATTTATATATATCACTAAGGTGCATTAAAATAAGCTTAATATGGAATAGGGTGTGCATAGCACTTATATTTACTTTACAGGGACAGTCAAAAGAATATCGTTACATGACGTCTATGGAGAAAAATCGTCTGCGGTTTATTTAAATAATGTTTCACTATTTTAAACGCATTGAAATTGATATATATCACTAAGGTGCATTACAAGAGGCTTACTACAGAATAGTGTGTGTATAGCAGTCATCGTTCATTTACAGGGACACACAAAATAATTCTCTACTGTCTGTTAACAATAATTCCTAGAAGTGAGTTTTAAGTTGCTGAACGCGATTTTGAATTTAACTCACTTTTTGTCTATTACTTGGTGTGTATAAATTCTGTATTTCATATACAGGGCAGCACAAAAGTTTGCGAACACATTTCCGTTTATTGACAGAAACTCCAGAAGGAGAATTTTAAACTGTGCTACGCATTTCCTAACGAAACTAAAATGTAGCATCCTATGTAGTATATATACAAATCTATAGATCTATACAGGGCTGAATAAAAATATTCGGATACTTTTCCAAATATTGTATATGTTGGAAATATATGATGGAAATTCATGATATTACGTTTTTTAATATGTTATGAGTTTTCCAAATTGTTTACTTAGATGTTATCTTTCAGCTTATTAAACAGTAATGATTTGTAAAATAATTTTGGAAGCGTTGGAAAGTGTTACATAATCTATGCTTGACGCATGATTTTTCGTTCTTGTTATGTATGCAGAAACATAGATGTAAACGAGGGGGGATAGAACTCTTAAATCTTTGAAAAATGTAAGAATTTTTAAAAAGAACCAAGAGAATGTAAATATAAAAGGTCTTTGGGATTGAATTGAGTATTGCATGATTACAATTTCATTGTATGATAATTTTGTTTTAAAGTGTTTTGTTGTATTTCATTAAAACTAAACAGAATTTTTACTTTAGCTTCAAACTTTTCACTATCTAACACTGCTTATCATTTTAAGCTAATGATATTAAACTGTTAAAGATTTTTTTTAAAACATTCAAGCCCATATATATACACAACACACACACACACATATATATATATACATATATTTGGTGCGGGAAGCTTTAGATTTTAAGCTACAATACCTTTCTTTTAAATAAAATTACATCAATAGTTCAATAGACCCTTTCCTACTTATTATGGATGGGTGAGAGGTTGCTCCCCCTCTCATGCCTATGAACTTGATAAAGGGTCATTCCATGTCAAATCAACACAAAATCGTTACATTTTCTATCTGACCTCCTCAGAATTTTATGATATTAAGCTCAGTTGTTGAGATCATGGAGAAATGAATAAATACCCAATGATTAGTCTCCATCTCTCTTAGTTTTGGAGATAATTAACTTCAAAGATGGACAAAAATCGAAAATTTTTGCATTTCATGCACTACAAATGTAGTCATATTTTGTTCTCCAATTGTCACAGGGACTTTCTTTTCATGTCATTAAAAAAAAATTTGAATTGGACTTTCATATGATATATGAAATTCATGGATTTTTGGAATTTTTTTATTTCAAGGTCAAACATTTTGACCTTTCTTATCTCAAAATCGGACATTTTTGTTATTATTATTTTAAATGTATATTATTCTTATATTGTTTTTTATAGTATCTGAACGTATCATTTTGGGACATCCATAAGATGCTGAGTTATAAATTAAAATGCAAACTGCTGTTTTAATTTCCATATGAAAGTCACAAATTCAGGTGACTTACCTATATATCATATATTATAATACGAGCAAATCTTGTGTGTGTGTGTGTATACATGCAAATTTTATTTTAAAAACGGCTCTAACGATTTTGACAAAATTTTGTATTCTACTGTTTTTGGGCACCAGTGAACCATTGGGCAAGGTCACATGTTCCAGGAAATTTGATTAGTGGGTCATTTTGAGTCACCATGGGTCAGGGTCAAGCTAATTGTATCTAAAAAACAGTTCAAACAATTTTGACTAAATTTTGTATCCGACCATTTTCGGGCACAAGAAGACTATTAAACTGAGTCACATGTTCGAGAACTTTCGATTAGTGGGTCATTTTTGGGTCAATGCAGGTTAAGTTAATTTTATCCATAAAACGGCTCTAATGATTTTGATTAAATTCTTTATCCTACGAGTTTCGGGCACGAGAAAATCATTGGGCTAGGTCACATGTTTGAGAAAATTCAATTAGTGGGTTATTTTTTGGTCACTGTGGGTCAAACTAATTTTATCTCAAAAACAGCTCAGACTATTTAGACTAAATTTTGCATCCTATGGTTTTCGGGCACAAGAAGACTGTTGGGCTAGGTCACATATTCGAGAAATTTTGATTAGTGGGTCACTTTGGTCATAGGACATTATGGGTCAAGCTATTTTCATCTTAAAAATGGTTCAGACGATTTGAACTAAATTTTGTATCCTACGGTTTTTGGGCCGTGTATGTTTTTCTTTTCGAGGCTTATGAGTAATAGTGTTTTTTTAGGGGCTAGGGAACCAGCCTTGCACACAACCCCCAACCTGGAAGACCAGGGTGTTCCTTTTCATCTAGCACCTACCCTCCGACCTGTCTGGCTTGGGAGACCCTACCAATGGCTACGCAAGAGAAGAGAGCTTGAAATTATACAAATATTAAATAAAATAGGAAATTACAAAAGAAAATGGAGGGACCACATCGAAAGGATGAATACTGATCGTATACCAAAAGCAGCCTTCAATTATAAACCAAGGGGGAAAAGAGACAGAGGAAGGCCGCGAAAAAGATGGATTGAGGCCGGAACAGGCTTATAGCCTGAAACCATGTTTTGGGATGATGATGACGGTTTTTGGGCACAAGAAAATCATTGGGCTAGGTCAGATGCTCGAGAAAATCAGATTAGTGGGTCATTGTGGGTCAAGCTAATTTTATCTAAAAAATGGCTCAGACAATTGGGCTTCGTCACATGTTCGAGAAAATTTTATTAGTAGGTAATTTTGATTATGGGTCAAGCTATTTTTATAAAATAAAAGGCACTATAGTAATAATACAGAGAGAAAAATATATCGAGTTGAACTCGACATATTTTCTCTAATCTAAGCTAATTTTGACCGAGCTTAGCTCGGTCCTCCCTGCTTGTTGTATACCAATCTATGTAACTTACGTGTACAAGTAAGTATTAATGAAAAAAAAACCTTTTTTATTGTAAAGTTCATAAAACAAATTTTTATTTATGTTTTTTATATGGAAAGGGGGGAAGGAGGGGTAAAGGCTTAAGGAAGTTTCATAGCTATGGAGTTAGTAAATCAATGTATCTTAGTAAATAAACTAGTGAGTGATTCCACATCAAATCAACACAGACAACCTAACCACTTAATGTTTCAATAAAATTTGAGGCATTAAATAGTATCATAGTATAATTAAAAATTTAAAAACTAGATGTTTGGGGTTACAGGATATAAACTTTGAGCCAGTTGAAATTTCTAAATTAGGTTCAAAATTCATCAAGAGATGATTTTTTTAAATCTAGTAAAGAGCATATTTTAGTCTCATTTTAAAACTTGTGTTGTGCACTTTTAAATTATATGCAACATAATGGGTATTATATTAAAATATTTTCTTACATTTCAAATTCATTTTTAAATATATTTTAATAACATTAAAAGATTTTATATATATTTTTTTAAATAAAAAGGTGCTTTCAGACTCTATTGCAAATATGTCATATAATTTGTAATTATCAATAGTTAACCATTCATTAAATAATATTATAGTACAAAGAGACCTTTTTTATTAGTTTTTAAAATAATTTTAAATAAAATCTTTTTTATAAATTTTATAGCAAAATTCCTTCTAGAGGCAATAGAAGATTCAGCTGAATTATTTAATATGGTTTACTACTACATAAACTATCAAATAACTTCTTTTAACATACAATATTTCTTATCAGTTCTGTTCTGGCATGCCAAGTTTCAAGTGGCTGAGTCATTTGTATATTACTGAGTGCAAGCTGGCCCAAGAATAAAACAGAAAACTATTGCTGCTGAGTTTGTGACTCAGTCCTTAATCAGAGTTTCTGGTGATAACTTGCTCAGTTTCTTTACAATGTGATAAATTGAGAAATTTAATTTGTGCACATGAAATTATGCATGCACTCAAAAACTGCATGCTTTCATGCCTTCAAGTGTAACAAAAATATCAGTGAAACCTTTTTTGTTTGCACAGGCATCAGTTGAGCATCCTGTAACAATTCTAAAAGAAAAATTTGTTTTGAATGATTTATGTGGTTATGTAACTGAGATTCACAATGGCAAATGGTGGCTAGGCTATGTTTAAAAAAAATAAAAAAAATAGATATGAATGAAGTAAAACTCATATTCCTCCATCCAGAAGGACCATCACCTTAATTTACTTATCCTGGAAACCCAGATATTTTGTAAATTCAATTACCAGACATTGTGCTTAAAGTGAATCCTGTAACTTCACGTATACTATCCCTGATGAAGAAATTCAACAAACTTAAGGCATTCTGTCAAATCATAAGATTGAAAAAATAAAGTATCCATCATAAGATTATTTAACTTTTTAAAATTATAAAGCTCTTATAGAATTATATATTTATATATATTTGTGTTATGTGTATTAATATACTGTAATTTATATGTATATTAGTATGTATAGTAGCTTGATAAACCAAATACCTATTTTTTTATTTTTTTATTTATTTAATTCGACAATATATTACTTTATTTCCACTATCATTTTAAAATGACTTTTAGTGAGTACATTTCTATTATTTTTAATTATAGTATAATACTATTAAGTAGCCCAAATGTTATTGAAATGCAAAGAAATCAGGTTGAAATGTTACACATTTTGCACTGATTTGACACAGAATGATAATATTGAATTTATAACATTATAAATTTGCATTTCTTGCAGGATTATTTTATTGTTTGAATGCTCGTATTAAGAGTATGCAGGGAAATTATAAAAATTATTTGATATATTGTGGAACTCTACAGTGGAACTACTCTACTCTATTATGGAACTCTACGTATTTCCTTTGTTGGGAGGGGGAGTCTGAATTCAACAATGGTTGTAACATAAGAGGAAAAATGTATTAAGAAATAGTTTACAATGTCAGTACTTTTTTTGCTTTGATTATGTATAAAATAATTTTTTCTACTTAAAATACAGCAAATATGAATTATTTCAACCCCCTCCCCAAGAAAAAAAAACATGTTTGTGAACTTTGCAATAAAAAAGATTGTTAGTAAAAATAAATAAATAAATAAATAAAGATATATGTATGTAACTTTTGATCTTCAAATTAGGACTAGCTGTTTACATTTTAATTTATAACTCAGCATCCCATGGTTGTCCCAAAATGATATGTTCAGATATTATAGAATATAAGTATAAGAGTAACATTTTTTTCAAAAAAATTAAAATGTCCGATTTGGTAATATGAAAGGTCAAATGTCAAAATGTCTGACCTTGAAATTAAAAATTAAATAAACTACATGCATGCATGTGATATATCATATGAAATCCCAATTCAAACACTTTCTAACGACATCAAAAGTAAGTCTCTGTGACAAATAGGGAACAAAATATGGCTCTTTTTTTTTTTTTTTGTGGTGGATGAAATGCAAAAATTTGTGTTTTTAGTCCATCTTTGAAGCTAATTATCTCAGAAACCAAGCAAGATTGAGATTTATCAGTGGGTATTTATTAATTCCTATGAAAATAACAATTGAGTTAAATATCATAAAATTCTGAGGTGGTCAGGATTTTAGCTGTGTTGATTTGACATTGAATGACCCTAAAATTAAATAATACTTTTAAGCTTTTTTTTTTTTTTTTTTTTTTTTTTTAAGAATTAACTGTTTGTTTTGCAGCTGAAGGACTTTGAGCGTCTCCCTATGTACACCCTTGTACCGGTGTATCCAAGTTCTTTTGAATTGAACAGTGTTTGTTGTTTTCTAATGTACGATATCTTGAGTTATAATCACTTGCTTCTTGATGACGAAAATAATGTTATATATACTAATAAAATAAAGTTTCGCTCTGTGTGTGTGTGTGTGTGTGTATCTGTTGGCGATGGCTAGGAAAATTTAGCGCACCTAGAAGTCTGTAAATTTAGATTTAGGTAGTTCAAACCCTCTCTTGGTGCACCTGACCCTCAGAATTTTAATATTTTGATAATTAGCCTAGATATTAATTAGATTCTCATTAACCATCGCTTCTAAAATAACATCTTTTAAATCAAAATGGCGAAAGAAACGAACTGACTATTGGATTTGAAAGCGGAAATGAACGAATTGGAAATTATTTTACTAATTAGCGAATTTTAAGAAAACTAATTGAGATATCAATTCGAAAATTTCTGAGCATATGTAAAAAAATATTCTGCATCGGACTACGTCATTTTTGAAAAATTCGGTTGGTATTTTTTTTAATTTATGCAAAAATCAACCGGCACCAGTGAAAACCTTCCGAGGAAGTTTCAGACAGGGATCTGCTTTCATTAAAACCTGAACTACAAAGAGATCTGTTTCTCTGGCCGATCCCTCATTTAGTTTGTGAAAATGAAAGGAAATAATTGCCAATATTTACTATTGAACAAAAATTTAGGTAACTAATTAAGATATAGATTTGAAATTGAGGTCGGGAAGGGGTGTCATCTGCCGGTTATTTTAGCGTAGCGTCTTCGTTATGCTCTAATTGTCAGAAAAATTTAATTCCTTTTTTAATGATCACGTTAATGTAAGTGACGGTGGTTCTCTTGAACAAATTATTCATTATATTTGCGGATATGGGGAGGGAGGGGGTTAACGCCTTTCTCTGAGATTGTAATTATCTCGGGCCCGGGCAACGCCGGGCTGGTTAGCTAGTATAACATAAAATAATGTCAAATTAAACTCAGTCCTAAATAATTAATGATCAATTTCAATTAATTCATCTTTTAAGGTAGCAAAAAAAATTGTTGTGCATGTAATTATGATTTTCTAAGGAGATTTGTGTTAATTAGAAATATTTGTTTTAGAAGATGTACTACATTATATGTATGTACGTACAGTGTAGCTCCAGTATCTTGGAAAATGGCCTTGGAAAAATCCATTTCTGGCTAGGAACATCAGAGTCAACGGTTGCCAAGTACAAGTGCATAATTGGCGAGCATACAAGATAGAAAATATAAGTTTTATTGTAGGCGACGAATAGGACACAGACAGTTTAACAGAAATTGGCCAATCCAATTAATATAAATTATGACAGTGATTCTACAATAAGCTGCAACCAAATGTTCTAAGAAGAGTTTTTTGCAAGTTTGAGCAAGAAAAATCTTTTTCAGAACTATAAAAAAAAAAGTTAGAGATACAATATTCATCATGAGGGAGAAATAAATTATAACTCAAGAGGAAATACGTTTATAAGAAAATGAAAACTGCTATTTGATGCCAAAGCATTTCAATAATCATGCCTTCAAATATCGTATTTTTACATAACTAGGTAAAAGTGTCAGAAAATTTCCCGTCGTTGAGTGATTAAAAAGAGTGATGAAAAAATTATATGTTTTTTCAGAACAACCTTACAGATACAATAAATAGAGCCAAACATAATCTTGGCATTTTTTTAAATTTAAAAACATATCTGTAATTATAAAATTATTAATTAATTCATATTAATAAAATATGAATTATGAACTACATTTTTATATATAAAGAATCGCCATTGAAGAAATTATTGCAGTATATTTGCTTTTAAAGCTTATTCCGATCATCAGTATCATCATTTTTATCTTCAGAACCAGATTAAGTTTTAAAATCTGGAAGCACGGCAGTGTCTCATCTCTGCCAAATCGAGAAAGCACAGCTGTAAGCATCCTTTCCTGGAAGCAACTCAGGGCACTTTTGACCCCCCCCCCCCCCACCCCCAATATCTTTGCTCTGGAGTTTCCCAAAAACCTGAAACTTCATTTATCTAAAATATGTGGCAGATAGGACCAAAATTTAAAATTTCATGTTTCTGTCTTTTTTAGTTCAGACGATATATGAACTCAAAGTTTTGATTTTTTGTCACTCACTCACTCCCGCGTCATCAAAAAGATAAGGTACATACAGTAGCCTAGAAACTTGAAATTTGGAATAAAGGTAGTGTTTAGGATACAAAGAAAGGAAAAATTATAAAATCCAGAATATTCGAAATAAAAAACATTCCAAAATTCCAAAAATTCAAACAAAATTGAAAATAATATGATCCTGTAGTCTTAGAAACTTAAAATTTGGTGTAAAGGTAGTGTTTAGAAAACAGAAAAAAATAAATAAATAAATAAAATCCGAAAATTTGAAAATAGTTCGATTTTGTTGCGCTAGAAACTTAGAATTCGGAATAAAGGTAGTATTAGGATACAAAATAAAGAAAAATTAAATATCTGAAAATTTGAAAAACATTTTTTAAATGAAAAAAATTTGATCTTATAGCCATAGAAACTTAAAATTCGGCATAAGGTAGTGTTTAGGATTCAGAATAAGGTAAATTTAAAAACACAATAAAATTGGAAAATAAAATAAAAAAATTATGAAAATTTGAAAATAATTTGATTTTATAGCGCTAGAAACTTGAAATTTGGATTAAAGGTAATATTTAGAATACTAAATAAAGAAAAATTAAAAAAGAGAGAGAGAGAGAAAGTGAAAATAATTAGATCCTGTAGTCTTAAAAACTTAAAATTTGGTGTAAAGGTAGTGTTTAGGATTCAGAAAAAGAACAAATTAAAAACACAACAAAAATCAAAAATCAAATTTTAAAAAAATGAAAATTTGAAAATTATTTGATTTTGTAGTGCTAGAAATTTGAAACAAAGGTAGTATTTAGAATACCAAAAAAAAAAAAAAAAAATTAAATTAAATTAAAATTAAAATTAAAATCTGAAAAAATTGAAAAAAATTGATCTTGTAGCCTTAGAAACTTAAAATTCGGCGTCTTTACGCCGAGTGTTTAGGATATAGAAAAAGAAAAATTAAAACACAATAAATTCAAAAAATCAAAAAAGATTGACCATTTGAAAATAATTCGATTTTGTAACACTAGAAACTTGAAATTTGTAATAAATTTAGGAAACAAAATAAGAAAAAATTCAGAAAATTAGAAATTTTTTTAAAAAAAAATCAAAACTTGAAGATAATTTAATCTTGTAGTCTTAGAATCTTAAAATTTGGTGTAAAGGTAATATTTATGATTCAATAAAAGAAACATGTAAAAAATTTGTAAAATTCGAAAATAAAATAAAAAAAATTAAAATATCTGAAAAAATCAAAAATTTGAAAACAATTTGATTTTGTAGTGCTAGAAACATGAGTTTTAAGACTGGGCTATAGACTGGCTACATTAATTATGGACGATTTCTTTATAGACAGATTTTATTGTTCATTTTTTTTTTACAGGTTTACTCTATTTAATTTGCATATGAAATATGGATTATTAAATGATGTTAGCCCCACAAAAAATTTCACAGCTCACCCTCCTCTCCCGACATTACTGGCTGATTATAGTTTGATAGTCCTTTCTAAATAAAATCATGGTGACTCTAAGATTCTCTTGATTTATCTCTAAATTGAACCTAAATGATCCTAAGAAGACGGATCAAAGAGTTACTATATTGGCATGACAATCAGGAAACTTAAAGAGAAAATAAAAAAAATTGAAAGTTTGAAAATAATTCTATTTTGTAGTCCTAGAAGCTTGACATTTGGCAGAAAGGTAGGATTTAGGATACAAAGTAAGGAAAAGTTTAAAAATCTGGAAAAAAAAAAAAAAAAAAACAGCCGAACAAAAAAAATATTGTCCCGACCCGGCCCGATTTAAAAGTTAAAAGTTCGGATCGAGCCCGGTCTGGTATAACAGCTAAAAGTTCGGCCCCAGCCCGAGTGAATTTCTACAAAACATTGATTTTTACGTTGATTTGGTTAAAAATTTGCCTCGTAGGAGGAGATCTAACCAAAAATTCCTATCTTAGCCTTTTTTTTCCATGTTTATAATCTTCATTTTTATAGAGGTGCCGCAACCTGGAATATTAATTTTTTTAATAAATCTCTATTTGTTGTAACCATTAATATTGTTAATCCATACTCCGTTTATTGAAATGTTAAAAATCAGAAAAATTCTATACAGTAAAATCTTCTAAGATGGAATTGCATAGGGAAGAAAAAAAAATGAGTTATAGACAAGTTGCCTTCTTAGCAGGTGTAAATGTATTATATATTCTTTTCTTACGTATTAGTATATCCGTTTTTCATGGATCAACACATTTTTCAGCTTAAGACAGGATTCCATCATAAGCAGGTTCTTTTTCACACGTTTTACTATAGTTTAATTTAGCCCTATTTTAATAAGTGTATAAATCTACTATTCTTTTAAAAGTATAAATTTTAATGTTTAATTGTAGAATAATGGCGATTTAAAAATGTATGCATGTTTTGCAAAGATTTTTGTGCCAGGTCTTATTTTACTGACCTTCGAACAGACCAGGCCAAGCTGAGACTATGATTTTCATACAGGTCAAAACCAGGACTGAAAATTTTCGGGCGTGAAGACTAGGAAGAATAAAACCAGTCCTCTGTATGGCAAAAATGATTTAAGGAATGGCCTTATCCTTCAGGAAAAAAGTATGGCCCGAAACGAGTTGAGACCAGGCCCGGCCCGAGTGCTGTGAAGGAAAATAGGCCCGAGCCCGGCCCGTGCAGATCTCTAATGCGAATAATATCTCAGATGTATAGCACCTTTCCTGGAAGCAATTGAGAGTACTTTTGACTCCCCCCTCCTATAACTTAGTGCTTGCCTAGGAACCTGAAACTTCTTTTTATCTACAGGACTTTGTAAACGAAACTAAAGCTTCAAATTTTTGGTATCTGCAAATAATAGGGACAGAGTGTGGACTTAGCGATAACCCAAATCAAGAAAAAGCCCAAAATCAAGAAAAAGAGGATTACTTACAAAAAGAAGTGAAATCCCAACAAAAATGTCACCTGTAAAAGATGCAACCATGTTTCGTCACTCTTTTACTGTAAAAATTTCTGAGATCGTTAAATCCAAGTTTAGCTATCTTACTAACACAGAAATTTTCATTCACAAATCACTCCTAGTCTCTACATCTTTAGTTAATTATTATTCCCATAACATTCTTCTATTTATCCCATAACATTCTTCTATCTCATACATGTTAATGCTTCAAAGTTCGCTATCACACCGCCAAAAGAAAATCAATATTTTTTGTCATCTTGTTGTACGTAAGCTGCTAGCAAATCATTAGGTTATCTTGATGCAAGCAGCGGATGTATTATATTAAACTACGAAAAATCTTTTTGGCCTGTACAGGCAGGAAAAGATAGCCTCCCAATTGCTTGGTTTTGAGATTTTCGCTAATTCTATTGAAAATACACAAAACTAAAATGAGCAGGACCTGATTATAGAAGAGTCATTCCCAGTTCTCGTCAATATTGAATTTGAATGAGAATATCGCCAAATTAGACAGACATAGTTGGCTTCATATATGGCAAATTATTTTTGTCGCCAAATTTGACATTGACGAATACAGAACATGAATGAAGGACGTTTACAGAATTTGACTTTGGCGAATATAAATATATTGGGTTAAACATGTAAGTGTTGAAACAATGGTTATAACAATGAAAGAAAATTTGGCGAAACCATGTTCACTAAAACTTATAAATTTAACCTGTTTATGGAGGAATCCTGAAACAGGTATAAACAACTTATAAATAATGCTGTATTGTTTCAAAATGTCAGCCACCCTATAATTTCAAACTGTTATATCTCAGCCATTTTTTAAGATTTAGGCAAAACAAAAAATGCTCTGGAATCCTTGGATCACGGCTGAACATTTAACGTAAAAAAAGGTTAGGATTTCTAATTTTTTTGTACATCTTTTTGAATTTGAAATTTTTAAATGGCTATCACAGCACCCCTCCAGGTACAATATTCCCAAATTCAACTGGGACCTGCAGGCCATAGTCAAAAACATACACAAAAAAATTTGGTTCAATTATCTGCATAACTTCATACACTTTTCGATGATACAATAGTGAAAATGGAACAAAAATCGTGATCACAGCACCCCTTTTCGTCTTGGCCACAGCCAAAACATAGAAAAATAATAAAATTTGGTGAAGTTATGTAGTGCATTCTATTTTAAATTTCTAAAGAGTTTGCCAAGCCAATTTGAATTCTTCAGTATTTTATAAGTCTTTATTCCATTGTATGTGAACCTTCAACACTCAAAGCTGTTTTTATGAAATCTTAAATAAGATTTTTATTCCTTTTAAAATGGAGTGCAGTGATCAAGAAAAGAGAAAAATTATAAATCATTTCCTCTTTTCCTTTCATGGATTATTAAACAAGCTGTCTTCCAGAATTCAAGTCTCATCACTTTACTTTGGTTCTATTTTATTTAAAGTAAGACCCATCCTATATTAACTTATTTGTTCACCAATAACTCAATTTTTATTTTATCATCACAACATCAGTTAAAACATATGGCTAGCTAATGTTTAACTTGCCATCCAGCTGCAAAAAACAACTGGTGAGAACACCGATTTTGTAGCAATTTTTGTATATAAAAGTCTAGCCATATTTTCCTATATAAAATACATTAAATTTGTTAAATTTTTAGGCAATGAAACTGCAAATACTATCAACAAAAGATTATAAAAGATAATTTTATTTTTTTTATCTAATACTTTATTATACATATACTATAACAATTTTTTATTTACAATTCTATGCAAAAATATCAGAATACAAACCATTGTTTTCTGGAGAAGCAGGAGCAGTTCCAGGAAGATCATCACTATCATCATGTGTGTTAGCTACTGTTTCTTCTTCATCCTCATCCTTTTCGTCGTCTTCTTCTGCATCATCCTCTTCATCATCATCAACATTTTCATCTGCAGGGGTCTGTTTTTGTTTCTCAACATAATGATCAATAATCTATGGAAAAAACATTATTAGCTATTAATGTGCAGTTGCAACCAAATAATTGTTACAAATAATTTTTTCAAATTAAAAAACATAAAAGTTAATAATTCTAATACATAAGATAGCGTTAACATTTTACTAAAAATTTTATGAGACAGCCTGACTTGCTAATCTTAAAACTGAGTCAATCCGATCATACAACCTGTGGCCAGAAAGTTCGGTGAATGAATTTTTATTTCAAATACAGTATTGTACAGCATCAAATACAATTTATTGTCCTTCAAAATAATCTCCATGGATGGTAATGCACTGTTGGGAACGAGTATATAAGTCCTGGAAATTCCTGTAAAACAGTTCTTTTGGAATGGCTTTCAGCTCGGCCGTCACGTTGCTTTGAATGTCGGTGATGTCCGTAAATCTCTCTCCCTTCAAGGCTGACTTCAATCTGGGAAAGAAGAAGTCTGCAGGTGCCAAATCAGGTGAATAAGGGGGGTGAACAAATGTGACAACTCCATTCGAGGCCAGGAACTGCCATACAACCAAGGCGGTGTGTGGCCGGGCATTATCTTCCAGGTGGTCAGCTCTTCTCGGAAACGCTTAAAACATTCATAAACACTCTTTGATATGACGGCTTCATCTTTATAAACTTCTTTGAGCATTTCATGAGTTTCTTTTGCCAATTTTCCAAGTTTGAAACAAAACAACATGTTTATTCTCTGATCCATTTTGTTTACCGCGACAATCCACAATAAACATTTCGTGCTCGGCGTCAAACGTAACAGGGAATAAACGCACTTGGAACCTTGCCAAACGTTCAAACAGATATTGACCTTCACCACACGTGGCGTGTTGATATTCTACTAGTACAGCAGCGACCTCTACAGGATCCTTCACCGAACTTTCTGGCCACAGGTTGTATGTTCAGGTGTAGCCCCATGCATTCTTCTTTCGTTACTGAATATATGTTATTCAACAGGTTATGACTTATGAGTAACATTTGTTGGAGACAACTCCACTGCACCATGTGATTTCAAATTTTTGATTTGATCGCCATGATCTGCAAAGAAGTAATGAATATAGTGTTGACTCTAGAACCAAAGGGCCTGGGAATTTTTTTTTAAAGGCACACTGTTTTCAAGAAGTGCACTCTTGCATCCTGTTCAACAGGCACATTTGGAGCTGGTTTGTTTAGAGTCCCCATTTATCAGTAGAATTTCCCGATTTTTTTCTGCAATCGATTGATGAATTTCTCAAAATCTTCTCATGACCAATTGACAAGTTCAGGAAAAATTTTCTCCAACTGTGGAATTTCGCAATTTTTACTCGCAACTGATCAATGAATTTTGCATTCTTTCCCTAGATCTGACAGAAGAGTTTTGCAATTCCCCCTGATCGACTGACAAATTTCGAAATTTTTTCCCTTGGCCAACTGACAAATTTCACAAGATTTTAAAGATTTTTCGCTTAATCAACTGATGACTTTCGCAATTATTATTATTATTATTATTTTTATTTACTTTTTTTTTTTTCACAATCGACTAATGATTTTTTTTTTTTTCTTCCCCTCACAATTGAATGAAGAATTTTGCAATTTTCCACCTGATCTACTGATGAATTTTGAAATTTTTTCTTGCAACTAGTTGGCGAATTTTCCAGTATTTTCGTGATTTTTCCCTCGATTGAAGGACAACTTTTGCAGGGTTTTTTTCTTGCGACTGACCAACGAATTTTACAGCTTTCTCCCCATTCGAGCAACGAATTTCAATTTTTTTTTCAAGTGACCAATTGACAAATGTAGGGTCAGATAACTCTCCACCCACAATATATCAGATAACCCCACTGCTTACCTTGGGAATTTGAAATGCATATGACCATTATGTAAATTGAAAAACAACTTTACCATCTTGGTTTATTCAACTTGAACATATCACAACATATAAAAAATATTAACTTGCAGAAACCACATGAGTAAACACATAACTATAAGTGAACTGCAGAATAAACTTGAGCATAATATCTTTAAAAAGTCCACAATAAATATACACACATAACTGAACTAAAACTTAAAACAGGTAGAACTGCCATCACATAACATTCCCCACAAAACAAGCTGTTACTTTGAAGCTCACATGCTGATCTGTATGCTTAGTGACAACTCCCCGAAATATACACACAATCAGCCAGACTTGTATAAAACCAAAAACTTTCTGTGCACACAAATATTGGGTCAAAAACTTTCTGCAAAATAATTTAATGTTTAATAAAATTATGTGTTATATTATTTTGACGTTATGAATTAAAAACAGTAATTTAAAATAATTACCATTTATATTAAAAATTAATTAATATTAATTAAAGAATAATTATTTTGGTTAAAAAAACAGTACAACATTTCAGACAACATTGAAACAAGCATTTCAGAATTTTCTCAGAGAGCAGGCTTAGAAGAATCATCTAAGACTTTAAGAGTTTCTTTACTCCAGGAAACAGTCAATTCAGAGGAAATACTCCTGCCTTCAATATTTTCAGAAATGGGATTCAATATTTCCATTTCCATGCTTATTTTGAGGTTTGACAAAAGCAGCAATTATTGATGTTTGATTTGCACTTCTTTTATCAACAGAACTCGCTTGACTGTGCTTACGTTGTAAATGCACACTGTAATTTTCCTCATCATAATATATTTAAAGTTAATTTTAAATAAAAAAAGAAATGAAGAATAATCCTAAAGTTCAATAGAACGAACATACGGGCCACATTAAGTACCACTTTGGAGTGAGTTGCACATGTTTGTGTTTGATGGTGTGCAAAGATATGTGCTACATCCCTGCGGCAGCTTTGGCTGTGTTTAAAGTTGTCAGTTGACATTCGAAAGTAAACAATTTTCTGCAGAATCTAATTTGAGAGAAAAAAAACACATACCTAAAAATAATACATAATCTCTTTTGTGTCATTTATGATATATTTTTTTCGATTACTATTTTCTATTATTATTTTTATTTCTATTTGAAAATTTTCCAGCTGCAGATTTTTTTTTGGCTAGCCACCAGTCAGTCATTGGTGTTCATTAAAATTTGATGCATTTTGAAATATTTAAATTTAGCTTTAAATCATTTTAAAGAAATTCACTTTAAAATGTTTTCTAACACTAACATTTATAATTTTTCAATATTAAAAATTTTTTTTTTTTTTTTTAATTTAAAATTTTTTCAGCAAAGTTTCTAATTTTGCATAATATTTTCCATGCACGACGTGTGCCTATATTATACAACTCTGCAATCAGCTGTAAAAAAATTAGCATTATGATGTTGCCAATTAGAAAAACACAAGTTTCAATTGCAGGAAGTCACACCCACCAGAAAACATGACATCACTTTGTCACTATTGCATCATAGGCATTAACCAGTAGAAAGACAATTAGCTAAAAAGTAACAAAAGTTAACTTCACCACCAACCATCCAAACATATGTTAGAAAAGTACACAAGCATGTAATTTTTCTTCAAGTTCAAAAACTATTAGATTTATGTTATACAAACTATATCTTGCAGGGTTGTTTAGGTTTAAACCATGCTGGTTTAAACCAAATGGTTTTTTTAAAAAAACCATTTGGTTTTTTTGAAATACCAAAACTTTTATTTAAAAAAGAAAAATGGTTGCCCAAGATTTACAATGATGAACTTCAGAGATGTAAAGCTGATTTAGAAAACAAAACAGTTTGCATGGCAATGGATGGATGGTCGAACATCCATAATGAACCTATTGTGTGTATAAGTGTTATCAAAGAGTGTGGTAAAGTCACTCTTGTTGATACTATTGACACATCCGGCTCATCACATACTGGAAATTATTTAGCTAATTTGGTTTTGAGTTCAGTGCAGACAGCAGAAGAAAAGTTCAAATGTAAAATATCAAGTTTTGTCACAGACAATACTGCAAATATGGTTTCTGCATGAAGAGCTTGGTTTTTCGGGACTTACATATGGGTGCAGTGCCCACATTTTAAATCTGTTAGCGAAAGATTTGGTTAAAAGTGATGTAACAAAACATGTTACAAGTATTTTAAAATATTTTCGCAATCATCATCTCCTGAAAGCATGGTATCATGCAGAAGGTGGAAGTGCGTTGGTACTTCCTCTAGAGGTACGATGGAATACTTATTGGGATTCACTTGAATCTTATATTAAAAATTAGTCAATTCTTACAAAAGTTTGTGAGGATCACAGATCTGAGATTGTTAGTGACATCTCCAGTAAAATCTTAAGTATCGGTTTAAAAAGAAATGTTGAGGACATGATTGCATTTCTGAAACTAATCGCCGAAACTTGATTTTGTACAGAAGAGTAGCTGTTCTCTCGCTGAATGTGTATTAGCATGGAAAAAGCTAGATATGAAGTTAAAAGAAGCATCAACATCAAACAATAAAAAGGCCATATCATCAGCGTATAAACAGAGATATGAACAATCATTAGTAGATGCACATTTCCTGCATTTATTTTAAGCCCATCAGTATTAATTTCTAACCTAGGAATTGATGTCACGAAAGAAGGGAAAAAGAAGGGTCTTGAATTTATCAAACAAAAATGTGGCTCTGGTTTCTTAGCACTTGCATTAAAAATTTTGGAGAAGTTGGAACCATTTCATAATCATGATCAAAATGTTTTTTTTACCTCAAAGTTGTTGATACAATGTCTGACTTTGAATGGTGGAATAGTTTTTATAATGTTTCAGGTAAATCTTTGATTACGGAGAATGATTTGGAATTTGTAAACATGCTAACTACAGCCAAAGCATGGACTGCCTGTGTTGAAAGGATTTCTTCAATATTTGGTGTAGTTCATTCAAAATTGCAAAACAGATTAGGAGTAGAGAAAGCATCAAAATTAGTGGTCATAATAAAAGAAATGAACAATGATTGAGGGTAAAATTTATTATTCATTCCTATTATTCTATACTGCTGTAAGATATCTATTCAAGAAATGTCAAGTTTTTTTCTTCTTTCCTTAATAAAATGTCCGGATATATTTCATTAGTTTGTGATTCTTTATCTTCAGTTTGCAAATAGTTGTTATTTGTGTCAGTTAAAATTTCTTAGTTTAATTTTCTTTAAAAGAAAATGTAGATTAAAGACTAGTGACGTGTTAGTAGTAGTGATTGATTTATATACATACATATATGTGATAATTTTATTGTTTATTTAATTATATATAATATATTTTAATATTGTATATTCAAATATTACAATAATAAAAAAATATAATGGTTAAATTAAAATAGTAAAAAATTTATTATATAATTTCAACAAAATAACTTAAAGTAATTTTTGTTAATTGCTTGACTTCAAATATTTGAAAATATTAATATTCATCGTTCTTCTAAAATATAAAATCATTTAAACCAAAAAAAACCTGGTTTAAACCAAAAAAACCAGGTTTAAACCAAAAAAAACTGGTTTTTGTGTTTTTTTGAAAAAAAAAAACGTATTTTTTACAACCCTGATATCTTGTATAGTAATGAATTATAAATGTTAAAATGAATAACTATATATAACAATAAAACAAATTTAAACTAGAAGTATAACAGCAAACCTTTATGTGGTAGTGGCACAAAAACTGTTTATGAAAAATCTTTTAACCCAACAACAAATTTCACAATATTTTTGAGATTTTTCCCTTGATCAATTGGCAGATTTTGAAAATTTTTCACGCGACCAATCTACGAATTTCACAGGGTTTTTTTCCCCACAACTTAAAGACTTTCAGGATTTTTTCCAACAATCCACTGCCATTCTGCTTTGGGGTGAACAAAGGAAGTCCTAATATTTAATGCACATAAAATTTAAATAAAATGCTGAGTTAAATAAAATATTATTAAGATTCACATTTATTTTTAAAACTATGGTAGATAGGAATCCTAAATTTTACCTGATTTATGCTTTCATTAAATTTTTTACTATTTTCCTCTAAAGTTTTTTTCAAACGATCATTACATTCAGCCGGATCTTTATCTAGATCCAAATCATCTGTAAGATAACATCCCATAAGTTCTCTTTGATCACGCCATCGGCGCTCCTTAAGTTGTTCTCCAATATCTTCAAACACTCGTTTTGCTGAAAATAATAACAGAATATATGTTAAATCAAAGTATCATTTTCAGACATTCAGCTATATTTATTACAAATTTAATAATAACCTATATGCAGCAACCTCTCAGTTATGCAACTCTTAAGGAACAGAAGAAACAAGTGGGTAAGTGTGATCGAAGATCGCACAAAGGGTTTCATTTAATATTCCTTTCAAAACACTTTACTAACTTACTTTTACTTACTTTTTAAACACTATCCTTCCTTTAATAAATCCAAATAAATTTCATTTTTAAAAAAAAGGCATGTTTTTTATAAAGTAAAAATTTACCAGTCTATTTTTCTCGTTTTTCGAAAATCTGAACCGGTCCAATAGCGGGCAAGACCTGCTATTATACTCTGTCATAATAATATCTGTCATGTGGACTAAATGCGATATTAAAAAAAATTCAATTTTAAAATTAAACATGTTGTATAGAGACCTTCAAAATGTTAGACGTCAGATTAATTTTCTTTTTAATTCTCTAATGACGTCATATTAAGCTGCTTTCTGTATTTACACACTCATACTCCTTGTATTATTGAGAATGTTTGAAAATTTCAGTTTTATTACCAATATGACGGCATATTAATCTTTTTTTCAATTAGGGAAACTTTTTATTTCATTTTCATTTTTCACATAAAATATTTCAATAGAAAATTAATTATTGTAGAAAGAATTTTATTGTGAATTTTTAATTGTTGGCAACTGCTATAACGAAAAATGTTTAAATTTAATAGGAAAAGGCTCTTAGATTTTTTATCTCTATATATTAAAATAAAACGATTTTTTCAAATTTTATGATTTTGAGATTCATACTAGGTTTTTAGCTATAAGTACATAAAATTTCATGACCGACAGTTACATAGTTTCTGAGAACCGGCTCTGTGACGGACAGACAATGAAGCGGGAGTAATAGGGTTTCGTGAGATGAATGAAACCCTAATTTTTAAAAAAGTGCTTAATTGAGGTAATCATAAAAATGAGAAATTGTTCTTTTCAGTTTATTTTTACCAGGCGGGGAAGACCAAGCTATGCCCGGTTAAAATTAGCTTTGTGTTCAACTCAATATAACAATAAATTCTCTGTATAACATATAATAATCAGTTTTATGCATCCTGATTGATTCAATTCTGTTTTTGAGAACTTCTATGGATGCTGATTGCTCGAATCATGTATCACGGCTCCTATTTAGGATTTCTAGAACACTACTCGATTCTAAAAGCTAATTTTTTCTTCAAACTTGGCATTGGCACATTCTTTCATTTGGCGCCAAGCATGCGTTTTGGCATTGCTAATTTTGAAAGTCGATTTTCCAGCCAAGTCTCGCCAACATTTTGCCAAATTTGGCGATATTTGACAAAATGTTGCCAACTTTGCAACTTAGTTTACTGTGAACTGTTCAACAACTTAATAACTATTTCAACCTTCATACATTCACATTCAAATGCATTGACCCATAGTGACCCCAAAATGACCCACTAATCGAATTTCCTCGAACATGCAACCTAGCCCAATTGTCTTCTCATACCCCAAAATGATAGGCTACAAAGTTTCATCAAAATCACTAGCCCGGTAGCAGAAAGTGCGCGACGCACGTCACAGATTTATTTCAGACCTTGCAGATAAATTTACCAACTTGAAAAGGAAAAAAAAATTTTTTTTTTAATTTCCCATGCAGACGGACGAAAAATGAAAAAAAAAAAAAACCTCTCTGGTCTTCAGATTATTATATTTTTTCTTCTTTTCCCAGTAAATTTTCACCCCAACTGTATGAATGAAAGATTCCTTTCCTTTCGCATACACAAAACTGTCGATCATCAAGATCGCAGCGATACTGACACACCCTTTCATTCCCGTGAGCCTTTCAAAAATTATGAATAATTCTGAATGTTTGCCTTTTTTTTTTGTAATGTCTACCTTGTTTTAAACTGTATGTCATAAAAATATGGCACATTAAAAAAATTGATAACAAAAATTTTGTGATTTGAAATGATTTTCTTTGTGCATTTGTATATAGAGGTTTTCAGAGTAATTTTTACAGTGCATTTTAATTTGTGTTGTATATTTTTGGTTTCATTTAATACGAAAGATATCATTATGTTATGCATATTATTCAATGAAATTAGATTTTCTTCCAGTGTATCTAAAAAATTATTCTCTTTCAGATTTTTTTTTTTCATAATATTTAATTAGTTTTTCAAGGTGTCACCCAACATTTCTGCACAATTCAGCAAAAATATTGTATCAAATGTTATTTCAAAAATTTTCTGAATGTCTACCTTCTTTTAAACTGTATGTCAAAAAAATATGGCACATAAAAAAAAATTAAAAATTGACAACAAAAATTTTGTGATTTGAAATGATTTTCTTTGTGCATTTGTATATAGAGGTTTTCAGAGTAATTTTTACAGTTCATTTTAATTTAGGTTTTATATTGTTGGTTTGATTTAATAAGAAAGGTATTATGTTACACATATTATTCAATGAAATTAGATTTTCTTCCAGTGTATCTAAAAAATTATTCTCATTCAGATTTTTTTTTTTTTTTCATAATATTTATTTAGTTTTTCAAGGTGTCACCCAACATTTCTGCACAATTCAGCAAAAATATTGTATCAAATGTTATTTCAAAAATTTTCTGAATGTCTACCTTCTTTTAAACTGTATGTCATAAAAATATGGCACATAAAAAAAATTAAAAATTGACAACAAAAATTTTGTGATTTGAAATGATTTTCTTTGTGCATTTGTATATAGAGGTTTTCAGAGTAATTTTTACAGTTCATTTTAATTTAGGTTTTATATTGTTGGTTTGATTTAATAAGAAAGGTACTATGTTACACATATTATTCAATGAAATTAGATTTTCTTCCAGTGTATCTAAAAAATTATTCTCATTCAGAATTTTTTTTTCATAATATTTATTTAGTTTTTCAAGGTGTCATTGCTATAAAATTATGACCTATATAATATAGTTATATTTTTATAACATTAATCAGTAAGAACCATATTTTTTTAACACACTTATAATGTATATAAGAAAATTGCAACACACGATTTTTGCAGACAATTTTCATCCCACTAAATTGTTGTCGCAGACACAACCATAACTTTCTGCTACTGGGATCATTAGAACGGCTTTTTAGATAACATTAGCTTGATCTGTAGTGACCCAAAAATGACCTACTAATTGAATTTTCTTGACCATTTGACCTACCCCAAATTTCTTCTCGTAATCAAAATCGTACAAAATTTAGTCAAAATCGTACAAAATTTAGTCAAAATCGTTTCAGCCGTTTTTTACATATACTTAGCTTGACCCTGATTTGTAGTAACCCAAAATGTTCCATCAATCGAATTTTCTCGAATATGGGACTTAGTCCAATGGTCCTCTTGTGCCCGAAAATGGTAGGATAAAAAATTTAGTCAAAATCCTTTCAGACAAATTTTATATAAAATTAATTTGACTCTGGACCGTAGTGTCCCAAAATGACCCACTAATATAATTTTCTGGATCATGTGACCTAGCCCAATGGTCTTTTCATGCCCAAAAACTGTAGGATGCAAAATTTAGTCCAAATTGTTTGAGCTGTTTTGTACATAAAATTAGCTTGACCCATAGTCATCCAAAAATGACCCTTTAATCAAATTTTCTCAAACATGTGATCAGAGCCATTCTTAGAGGTGTGCGACAGGTGCAGCTGCACAGGGCCGCGCACCTAGAAAGGCCTCTCGTTCGAAAAAAAATATATATTCAAAGGATCTAAGTATGGCATTTGAGAGGAGCTACTATAGTTTATTGTTAGTTATTAATTTCATAATAAAATTTATATATGTAAGCATGTTTATTTTAAAAATGTAAAATGTTTGTTGCAAGTTGTGGACATTCGAGAAGAGAAGAGATTGTTTGTAGCTTATATTCAATTTATAGGCATTATACTCTAATCCAGGTAGCTCCAGGCGCACAACGAATCTGGACAAGTGCATGAACTGAATGTCAATTGTTAAGAGATCGTTGTTGGCGATTCTGAAAAATTACTCACTATTATTTTAAAGATTATTTGAAATGTAACAACACAGATTTGCTTTGCTCGTTGTGTAATCAAGTTTATCTTTTTATTATACGAATATTGATGTTCCTGTCCCCACACACACGTATGCTTTGTCTTATAAACATGGCAGGGCGGCAAGGATATGAAACTCCTGTTTCTCAGACCCTGAGACTAAACGAAACATTTAAAGTCTTCAAAAATTATCAAAGGTTAATGCTTTTAAAAGTTTTGGGGAAAAAGAAAATTTTAGAAATACTGATTTTAACTCAGATTTTTTTTTTCCATTTTAAAATCTTATTAAATTTAAAATATTAATATGTTAAATATTTTATAATAAAATCAAAAGCTTTAAACCTGCTACAATTAAACAAAGAATAGAGTTTATAGGTAAAAAATTTCATCTTTATCACATTCATTACTGCCATAATGTGAAGTGAACTGATCGAGTTATTTAATCGATTAAACCTATGATAACGAATTTCTTTTTCATTAGATATTCCTGTAACTGGTGACTATTTTATTTATTCTATTCATAGCACTTAAAAAAATCTTTGCCATATACTTCTATGACCATTTCAAGAGAAATCACAGAAATTTTTTTGTAAATAGTAGTACGAATAGAATGTAAAATTATTCGATAGTAGCAATCCTGCTATCTGTCCGTTGGACGTATATATACCGCTCTAGTCAAATACATAAATATAGTAATCTTAATCTTTGATTTATGTTTGTTTAAACTATCAGAAAGGAATTAACAATTTTCAGAATCCAATTGTTTTAAAAATTGCTTGATCTTGCATAATTTTAATTGAATCTCAGCTGATCACTGATCGTCTGCTCACGAATATCAAGTAAATATATTAAAAGTCTGAAGGGACGGAAATTTTCTGACTCAGGTCCAACCCGAACCAGGTAAAATTATCCTGACGCGGTGTAAAAGCTAAAAGTTCAGTCTCGGCCTGAGCCAAGTAAAAATCATTAAAATCAGGCCCGACTCGAGAAAATTTTTACAAACATTTCCGACATTTTATAGCCAGTATTATCCTTCTTTAAAATAATATTGAATATTTATTTAGAAAAGATTTTAAATTACAGCATTTTTCAGACTATATGTCAGCAAGCCATGGTATACGGAATTACAATATTAATGATCACATAAGACACTTACAATAAAATGAAGACGCATTAAAATTGAATAGTTTAGAAGGAAAAAAAAAAAGGATGGCAAGAAAAGACATAATTTTGAGGCTGTATAAAAGAAAAAAACGTAGATTTTAAAACTATTTCTTATCTATATAATATTTAAAACAAAAAGTGCATTCTGTCAAATTTCTACATGAATATCATTTCTTTGTGCATGCCTCAACGTGTTTTTGAAGGCTTATCCCCTCAGAAACGGGAAACCTGATTGATTAGCCTGTTTACCCTAGGGGAAATGAAAAGGGTTGATTGAAAACGGCTGGAGGTGTACCATTGCATTGAAAGCATAGACCTTCGAATATATTTTTGCTCTGAGGTTGAAAGCTTATTCTTTTTTAAATAACTCATGTTTTCACTACTAAATATGCATATTTTTTTCGCAAAATTTTAAAGAGAGCTTGGAGACAGTTATATTTATAACCGATTGAAATGTCAGAGAGTTCAGGATGAGAACTATTTTTTATAGCTATGTTAAAGGAGAGGATGCAAAAACCAACAAGCAAACAAAAAAGCGAGAAGAAAACATTTCTTTTGCAACTAGATAACAATATTTTTTCACGATATTTTTACACGGTCTGTAAAACTGTTTTATTTATCACCAATAAAGATGTCAAAGAGTTCAAACAAAAATAACTTTTTATTTTAAAACTATGAAACGACCCTGCGTAAAAAAAACAAGAAAATGAGCGTTTTTAACTCTTAATATCAATATATTTTCATGAATTTTTCATTTTAAAATACAATTTCATACAAAATTTGAAAGAGAGCTTGGATACAGTTATATTTATAACCGATTGAAATGTCAGATAGTTCGAAAGATGAGAACTATTTTTTTATTGCTATGTTAAAGGAGCCAACGCGAAAACAAACAAACAAAAAAGCGAGAAGAAAACATTTCTTTTACAGCTGGATAACAATATTTTGTTACGAAATTTTTACACTGGCTGTAAAACCGTTTTATTTATAACCAATAAAGATTTTAAAGAGTTCGGACAAAAAGAACTTTTTATTTTAAAACTATGAAACGACCCTACGTAAAAAAAAAAAAAAAAAAAAACAAGAAAATGAGCGTTTTTAACACTTAATATCAATATATTTTCATGAATTTTTCATTTTAAAATACAATTTCATACAAAATTTGAAAGAGAGCTTGGATACAGTTATATTTATAACCGATTGAAATGTCAGATAGTTCGAAAGATGAGAACTATTTTTTTATTGCTATGTTAAAGGAGCCAACGCGAAAACAAACAAACAAAAAAGCGAGAAAGAAAACATTTCTTTTACAGCTGGATAACAATATTTTGTTACGAAATTTTTACACTGGCTGTAAAACCGTTTTATTTATAACCAATAAAGATTTTAAAGAGTTCGGACAAAAAGAACTTTTTATTTTAAAACTATGAAACGACCCTACGTAAAAAAAAGAAAATGAGTGCTTTTATCACTAAATATTAATATTTTTTTCATGAATTTTTCATCTTAAAATATAATTTCATATAAAATTGGGTTAAAGATTCACACAGTAGCAATCCTGCACAGTAGCAATCCTGCTATCTGTCCGTTGGACGTATATGTACCGCTCTAGTCAAATACATAAATATAGTAATCTTAATCTTTGATTTATGTTTGTTTAAACTATCAGAAAGGAATTAACAATTTTCAGAATCCAATTGTTTTAAAAATTGCTTGATCTTGCATAATTTTAATTGAATCTCAGCTGATCACTGATCGTCTGCTCACGAATATCAAGTAAATATATTAAAAGTCTGAAGGGACGGAAATTTTCTGACTCAGGTCCAACCCGAACCAGGTAAAATTATCCTGACGCGGTGTAAAAGCTAAAAGTTCAGTCTCGGCCTGAGCCAAGTAAAAATCATTAAAATCAGGCCCGACTCGAGAAAATTTTTACAAACATTTCCGACATTTTATAGCCAGTATTATCCTTCTTTAAAATAATATTGAATATTTATTTAGAAAAGATTTTAAATTACAGCATTTTTCAGACTATATGTCAGCAAGCCATGGTATACGGAATTACAATATTAATGATCACATAAGAAACTTACAATAAAATGAAGACGCATTAAAATTGAATAGTTTAGAAGGAAAAAAAAAAAGGATGGCAAGAAAAGACATAATTTTGAGGCTGTATAAAAGAAAAAAACGTAGATTTTAAAACTATTTCTTATCTATATAATATTTAAAACAAAAAGTGCATTCTGTCAAATTTCTACATGAATATCATTTCTTTGTGCATGCCTCAACGTGTTTTTGAAGGCTTATCCCCTCAGAAACGGGAAACCTGATTGATTAGCCTGTTTACCCTAGGGGAAATGAAAAGGGTTGATTGAAAACGGCTGGAGGTGTACCATTGCATTGAAAGCATAGACCTTCGAATATATTTTTGCTCTGAGGTTGAAAGCTTATTCTTTTTTAAATAACTCATGTTTTCACTACTAAATATGCATATTTTTTTCGCAAAATTTTAAAGAGAGCTTGGAGACAGTTATATTTATAACCGATTGAAATGTCAGAGAGTTCAGGATGAGAACTATTTTTTATAGCTATGTTAAAGGAGAGGATGCAAAAACCAACAAGCAAACAAAAAAGCGAGAAGAAAACATTTCTTTTGCAACTAGATAACAATATTTTTTCACGATATTTTTACACGGTCTGTAAAACTGTTTTATTTATCACCAATAAAGATTTCAAAGAGTTCAAACAAAAATAACTTTTTATTTTAAAACTATGAAACGACCCTGCGTAAAAAAAACAAGAAAATGAGCGTTTTTAACTCTTAATATCAATATATTTTCATGAATTTTTCATTTTAAAATACAATTTCATACAAAATTTGAAAGAGAGCTTGGATACAGTTATATTTATAACCGATTGAAATGTCAGATAGTTCGAAAGATGAGAACTATTTTTTTATTGCTATGTTAAAGGAGCCAACGCGAAAACAAACAAACAAAAAAGCGAGAAGAAAACATTTCTTTTACAGCTGGATAACAATATTTTGTTACGAAATTTTTACACTGGCTGTAAAACCGTTTTATTTATAACCAATAAAGATTTTAAAGAGTTCGGACAAAAAGAACTTTTTATTTTAAAACTATGAAACGACCCTACGTAAAAAAAAAAAAAAAAAAAAAAAAAAAAAAAAAAAAAAACAAGAAAATGAGCGTTTTTAACACTTAATATCAATATATTTTCATGAATTTTTCATTTTAAAATACAATTTCATACAAAATTTGAAAGAGAGCTTGGATACAGTTATATTTATAACCGATTGAAATGTCAGATAGTTCGAAAGATGAGAACTATTTTTTTATTGCTATGTTAAAGGAGCCAACGCGAAAACAAACAAACAAAAAAGCGAGAAGAAAACATTTCTTTTACAGCTGGATAACAATATTTTGTTACGAAATTTTTACACTGGCTGTAAAACCGTTTTATTTATAACCAATAAAGATTTTAAAGAGTTCGGACAAAAAGAACTTTTTATTTTAAAACTATGAAACGACCCTACGTAAAAAAAAAAAACAAAAAAAACAAGAAAATGAGCGTTTTTAACACTTAATATCAATATATTTTCATGAATTTTTCATTTTAAAATACAATTTCATACAAAATTTGAAAGAGAGCTTGGATACAGTTATATTTATAACCGATTGAAATGTCAGATAGTTCGAAAGATGAGAACTATTTTTTTATTGCTATGTTAAAGGAGCCAACGCGAAAACAAACAAACAAAAAAGCGATAAAGAAAACATTTCTTTTACAGCTGGATAACAATATTTTGTTACGAAATTTTTACACTGGCTGTAAAACCGTTTTATTTATAACCAATAAAGATTTTAAAGAGTTCGGACAAAAAGAACTTTTTATTTTAAAACTATGAAACGACCCTACGTAAAAAAAAGAAAATGAGTGCTTTTATCACTAAATATTAATATTTTTTTCATGAATTTTTCATCTTAAAATATAATTTCATATAAAATTGGGTTAAAGATATAAAATAATAAAAACTTGATTTTTATTTTTATTTTAATTTTTTTAATTTTATTATCATGGGCCCGGGCAACGCCGGGCAGGAGTCAGCTAGTTGATTTATTAAGCTAAAATAAATTTTTGAAGAATCCGTTAACAAATGTACAATTTGCCAGAAAAGAAGAAAAAAGAGTGAGAACACCACCTGATACTTTTAATATTCAAATTGTCGCAGAGATAGGCAAGAGGTACCTTTCGACTCGAAATTTTGTCTACTTTCCAAATGTGAATATACATTGTGAAATAAAGGTCATCTACATATTAAAAATTATGCCAACTTTAATTTTTCAAGTCGTAACACCCACTTTTGACGCCATATTTTTAATCAGGGCATCCCAGAAAAATAGATTGTTTATATATTATTGTTTATTGTATCTTTTTCATAAATTTTCATACATTTATAAAAGAAAATGTATTAGGGGTTTGTACATAAATTTAAAAAAAAAAATTATTAAATAAATTAGTACCTTACAAGGAGATGTATGGGGAGAAATTCAATTAGTTACCAGAAAGATAACACAGAATGTTTTAGTGAAAAATAAACTCACTTTATATGTAAGAAAATGCATACATTTTTCCTGGTTAATTTCTTTTCTTGTCTGTAGAGGCTTTGATAACAGGAGACTGTGCCTTTCGGCCGTCAAAAAGTATTATTTAACTCGAAAACTAACGAGTAATATGAGCTATGTACACTTTACATACCCATGTTTTTTTACAGTTGTGGTAAATCGTTAATATCATTTTTAGATAAAATTAGCTTGACCCATAGTGAACCAAAAATGATCCATTAATCAAATTTTCTCGAAGTGACTTCGCCAAATGCTTTCTCATAATCCAAAATGGTAAGATACAAAATTTCGTTAAAATCGATTCAGCCATTTTTGATATAAAATTAGCTTGACCCTGATCCATATGACCCTTTACTCGAATTTTCTCAAACACGTGACCTAGCCCAATGGTTTTCTTGTTCTCAAAAGCGTTAGAATAAAAAAAACATTTGAAAATCGTTTCTACAGTTTTTTACATAAAATTAGCTTGACCCTGACCTAAAATGACCCGTTAATCAAATATTCTAGATCATGTGACCTAGCCCCTAGCCCAATGGATTTCTCATGCCCGAAAACAATAAAATGCAAAATTTAGTCAAAATCTTTACAGCCATTTTTAGATAAAATTAGATTGATTCTACTGACATAAAATTGACCCACTAATCAAATTTTCTCAAACATGTGACCCAGCCCAATGGTCTTCTTGTGCCTAAAAACAATAGGCTACAAAATTTGGTCAAAATCGTTAAGAGCCGTTTTTTAGATATAATTAGCTTGACCCTGATGCATAGTGACCCAAAATGACCCACAAATAGAATTTTCTCAAACATGTGATCTAGCCCAATAGCCTTCTTGTGCTCGAAAACGATCAGATACA
Organism: Maratus michaelseni; assembly: GCA_963931845.1. Taxonomy (NCBI): domain Eukaryota; kingdom Metazoa; phylum Arthropoda; class Arachnida; order Araneae; family Salticidae; genus Maratus; species Maratus michaelseni. The sequence goes on from OZ007595.1 coordinate 125,995,803, forward strand.
AAATTTCGTCAAAATTGTTAGGACCGATTTTAAGATAAAATTTACATACATACACACATTCACACAATTTTTGCTCGTATTATCTATATATATATTTGTCTTACGTGGCGCGGAAATAGGGCTGAATTTCTACCTTATTGTTGGCAACAACCTTAGTTTCCAGAGCTCAGACCAATGAACAGACAAGATTGTGTTAGCTCCACTTCCAATATGGCGGTCAGTGTCAGAGCACTGACACTCAAGCTAGCAATTATTAAAAATAAAATAATATGAACGCAATCCAAAGCGTCTGAGATGATTCCTCATTTTAATTATGAGTAATATTGTCGTTTAATTATGAGTAATATTGAATTCTCAACTCTTATTTAGAATTTATTTACGAATTTCACTCACACAAAAAATCGGAGATAATAAAATATAAACTTTCTAGAATCCCCTGCTGCCATCTGTTGATGTTTTATTGAAGTAAAAATGATTTTTCTTCAATTTCAATGAAGTAAAAATTTCTTTTGCAGAAATCTATAATCAATTAGAATAGTAAAATGTTGAACGAAATTTAAACAATCATTGATGATAAACTATCTTCCTACCACGAAGTGTTTTTTCTTTTAGTGAATTTAAGCCGTGCTGTATAATATTATAGGTGCAATAAGTTTTAAACTAATTATGTTTCCAAGATCCTTTTTTCATAGTATTTAAATGATTTATATGTCCATTAGTAGCATCAACTAAATGAATTTTTAGTTGTGTTTTCAACGAAGTTGAGTTTTAGTTGAGTTTTCGATTACTTTTTTACATTAAAAAAATTGTCAATTTCATATGTTCAAATGATTTATTGTAGTACTTATTACGGCTAGAATTATTAGAAAAATGAAAAGGGGCGAGCGAGCGAAGCGAGCTGTGACCGTGTAGCGGTCTCAATGTGAATTGCTTTGCAATTCACGGGGGGTTGGCGAGCGTTAGCGAGTAAGGGGCTGAGCCCACTAGTAATATATGATATGTTTCAGAAGAAAACCCAAAATATCAGAATAAATTATGGGTAAGCTTCCTATCTCATCAAAAAGTCACCTGTAAAAAATGCAGCCAAGTCTCGTAACTCATTTACCGTAAAAAGTACTGAGATCGTATAAAGCCAAGTTTAACTATCTTATTAACTCTGAAATTTTCATTCACAAATCACTCCTAGTCTCTTCATCTTTAGTTAATTATTATTTTGTGACTTGGCAATTACGTAGCACGATAATGTGATGTATATAGTTAGTCTTAATCAAATAATACTATAACATATTAAAATGTAATAACTTCCCTGTGCATATATAATTTGCCTTAATTAAATTATCCCATCCCATCCCATAACATAGTAAGGTGTAATAACTTCCCTGTGCTGCGTAATTGCCAAGTCACAAAATAATAATTAACTAAAGATGAAGAGACTAGGAGTGATTTGTGAATGAAAATTTCAGAGTTAATAAGATAGTTAAACTTGGCTTTATACGATCTCAGTACTTTTTACGGTAAATGAGTTACGAGACTTGGCTGCATTTTTTACAGGTGACTTTTTGATGAGATTTCACTTCTTTTTGTAAGTAATCCTCCTTTTCTTGATTTTGGGTTCTTTTTGGAGATCATCCACTGATTTTCGCTTAGCCCACACTGTCCCTATTATTTACAGATATCAAAAATTTGAAGCTTTAGTTTCGTTTGCAAAGTACTGTAGATAAAAAGAGATATCAGGTTCCTAGGCAAGCACTAAGTTATGGGAGGGGGAGTGTCAAAAGTACTCTCAATTGCTTCCAGGAGATAGGTGCTATCCATCTGAGATATTACTCGCAGCCCTAGATACTTGATATTTAACATAAAAGAACTTTTTAGTATAAAAAGAAAGCCAAAATTTAAATTTCCGGAAATTTCCAATAAATCAAACTATATTCCTTTTTCGATGTTTTTTTTTTCATTTTTTTAGTCTTTTTTTTATTATTATTTACGAATTTTTTAATTTTTCCTTACTTTGTGTACTAAACCCTGCCTTTCTGCCAAATGTCAAGCTTCTAGGACTACAAAATCGAATTATTTTCAAATTTTCGACTTTTTATAAATTTATTGATTTTTCGATTTTAATTCTAAGTTACCTGATTGTCATGCCAATATAGTAATTATTTGATCCGTCTTCTTAGGATCATTTAGGTTCAATTTAGAGATAAATCAAGTGAATCTTAGAGTCACCATGATTTTATTTAGAAAGGACTATCAAGCCATAACCAACCAGTAATGTCGGGAGGGTAGGGGAAGCTGTGAAAATTGTTCTAACATAAGGCTAACATCATTTAACAATCCATATTTCATATGTGAAGTAAATAGAGTACAACCTGTGAAAGAAAACAAACCTGTCTATAAAGAAATCGCCTATATCGTAGCCAGTCTATAGCGGAACTTTTCTATAACGAAATTCGTAAACGAAAGAAAAGAAAACCATAATCCAGGGGAAATAACATAAAACAATTAGGGGCGTTGTACTAGCTAATAGGACAATTATCTTAAAACTAATGTTCCTAGCAGTACAAAATCAAATTGTTTTCGAATTTCCGATTTCTTAAAGATAATTCGATTTTTCGATTTTATTTTCGAATTTAACGAATATTTTGATTGTTCCTTTTATTGAATAGTAAATACTACCTTTACACCAAATTTTAAGTTTCTAAAACTACAAGATAAAATTATTTTCAATTTTTGATTTTTTCGAATTTTTTTTATAATTTTCTGGATGTTTTAATTATTTCTTATTTTGTATCCTATATTACAAATTTCAAGTTTCTAGCGCTACAAAATCGAATTATTTTGAAATTTCCGATCTTTTTCGAGTTTTTTATTCTATTTTCGAATTTATTGTTTTTTAATTTTTTCTTTTTCTGTATCCTAAACAATAAGTTTATGCCGAATTTTAAGTTCTAAAACTACAAAATCAAATTTTTTCCAATTTTTCGAATTTTACAGATTTTTTATTTATTTCTTTTTTTGTATCCTAAATACTACCTTTATTCCAAATTTTAAGTTTCTAGCTTTACAAAATCGAATTATTTTCAAATTTTCGTTTTTTTTTTTCGATTTTTGTATTTTATTTTCAATTTTTGTTGTGTTTTTAATTTTTTCTTTTTCTGAATCCTAAACACTACCTTTACACCAAATTTTCAGTTTCTAAGACTACGAGATCATATTATTTTCAATTTCTCTATTTTTCTTTCTTTCTTTCTATTTTTTTTTTTTTTTTTTTTTTTTTTTTTTTTTTTGAATTATCCATATTTTTTAATGTTTCCTTATTTAGTATCTTAAATATTACCTTTATTCCAAATTTCAAGTTTCTAGCGCTATGAAATCGAATTATTTTCAAAATTTCCTTATTTTTCGATTTCTTTCAATTTTTTTTATTTTATTTTCGAATTTTATTGTGTTTTTATTTTAACTTATTCTGTATCCTAAACACTATCTTTACGGCGAATTTTTAGTTTCTAAGGCCAAAAGATCAAATTATTTAAATTTTTTTCAATTTTTTTCGAATTTTTGATTTTTTTCGAATTTTCTGGAATTTTTAATTTTTCCTTATTTTGCATCCTAAATACTACCTTTATTCCGAATTCCAAGTTTCTAGCGCAACAAAATTGGATTATTTGAAATTTTTCGATTTTTTTCGATTTTTTAATTTTATTTTCAATTTTTTTTTTGTGTTATTGATGTTTTCTTTTTCTGAATTCTAAACACTACCTTCACACCAAATTTTAAGTTTTTAAGACTACAAGATCGTGTTATTTTCAATTTTGTTCGATTTTTTTGAATTTTCGGGTTTTTTTTTTTTTTTTTTTGAATTTTTTGGGTTTTATAATTTTTCTTTTCTTTGTATCCGAAACACTACCTTTATTCCAAATTTTAAGTTTCTGTGGCTGCGGGATCTACCCAATCTTTTTGATGACGCGAGAGTGAGTGAGCGTGTGAGTGACAAAAAATCGAAACTTTGAGTTCATATATCGTCTGCACTAATTTATGGGTATTGTTTGAATTATCCATATTTTTGAATTTTTCCTTATTTAGTATCTTAAATACTACCTTTATTCCAAATTTCAAGTTTCTAGTGCTATGAAATCGAATTATTTTCAAATGTTCCTTATTTTTCGATTGTTTGATTTTATCTTCGAATTTTATTGTGTTTTTTATTTTAACTTATTCTGAATCCTAAACACTATCTTTACTGCGAATTTTAAGTTTCTAAGGCTAAAAATCAAATTATTTTAATTTTTTCAATTTTTTTCGAATTTTTCGAATTTTCGAATTTTTTTTTCGAATTTTCCGGAATTTTTAATTTTTTCTTATTTTGCATCCTAAATACTACCTTTATTCCGAATTCCAAGTTTCTAGCGCAACAAAATAGGATTATTCGAAATTTTTCGATTTTTTTCGATTTCTCGATTTTTTCCATTTTGCTTTAGATTTTTTTGATGTTTTTGATGTTTTCTTTTTCTGGATACTAAACACTACCTTCACACCGAATCTTAAGTTTCTAAGACTACAAGATCGTATTATTTTCAATTTTCAATTTTGATGGAATTTGTTGAATTTTCGAATGTTTTTTTTTCGAATTTTCCGGATTTTATAATTTTTTCTTTCTTTGTATCCTAAACAGTACCTTTTTTTTCAAATGTCAAGTTTCTAGGGCTACGGGATCTACCTAATCTTTTTGATGACGCGTGAACGAGTGAGTGAGTGACAAAAAATCGAATGTTTGAGTTCATATATCGTCTGAACTAGAAAAGACAGAAAGTTGTAATTTAAAATTTTGGTCCTGTGTGCCAAATACTCTAGAAAAACGAAGTTTCAAATTTTTGGGATACTCCAGCGCGGAGATATGGGGGGGTTAAAAGTGCCCTGAGTTGCTTCCAGAAAAGTATGCTTACGGCTGTCCTCTATCGACTTGGCGGAGGCACTGCCGTGCCTCCAGATAGAGTAAAGCCTGTGAAAGAAAATGAACCTGTCTATAAAAAAAAAGGTCTATAACGTAGCCAGTCTATAGCGGAACTTTTCTATTACAAAATTCGTAAACAAAAGAAAAGAAAAGCATAATCCGGGGAAAATAACACAAAACAATAACGGAAGGTGTACTAGCTAATAGGACAATTATCTTAAAATCTATCTAAAACAAACTATCCCGATCCTGTGGGAATTGTTTTTCAATGTTTTACTTTATTTAATGCAAAACATAGATTGCATCCGACAACTCATAAAAAAGTCCTCCGGCCTGTACCGGCAGGAAAAGGTAGCTTTCCTATATCTTCGTTTTAAAATTTTAGCTAATGTTACTCGAAAACAGCAAGTTAAAATGCAAAGAAACCGTTTACAAAAGATTCGTTTACACTGAATTTGAATAAGAAATTCGCCAAATTATTGAGCTATAGCCAAGTTGGCTTCATTTATGAAGACCTATTTTTGTCGCCAAATTTGGCGAGATTTCGCCAATTGTCACCAAGTTTGGCGAGAATTTGGCGCTAATGGATATGAATATATAGTTTTATGCGTATGATTGGGAAAATGATTACAACAATGAAAGAAAATAATTTGCGAGAAATCGCGTTCACTAAAACTTATAAATTTATATTAAAATCATTAAAATTACAGACATTACAATACACTTTCATAAAACAGTAAAAACATATTAAAATTGGACGTTTCGGATTTACATGGAAAATCCCTCTTCAACAACAACATTTAACTTAGCGTAAATCATAGTTAAAAAATATCAACAAATAGAAAATGCAACGTATCAAAATTTCGAAGTCAAAGTTACAGTTATAATAACACGGAGTATTCATTCGGGATTGCACCTGCTTGACCATTATTGACCATAAATTTATCGTTGGTTTTTTGTAATGTGCTGTTTTGTTTCAAAATGTCAGCCACCCTAGAATTTCAAACTGCTCTATCTCAGCCAATTTTTAAGATAGAGGTAAAACAAAAAATGCTCTGGAATCCTTGTATCAAGTCCTAACACCTAATTAAAAAATAAACTTGATTTTTTAACTTTTTTGTATATTTATTTTAGTTTTAAAATTTTCTGTGGCCGCCATCTTGAAACAAGATGGCGGACCAAGCTGGCCAACGAACTCGGTCGACGCATTGGTAAGCTTAATACACACAATTAGTTTCATCCAAATTAATTTATAAATACGAGCGTTATCGTATCAAATTATTTTCATTTTTCAATTTTTTTTGAATTTTTTTATTTTTTTTTCGAATTTTCTGGATTTTTTTAATTTTCCTTTTTCTGTATCCTAAATACTACCTTTATTCCTAATTTGAATTTTCTAGCGCAACAAAATTTTCGAACTTCAAATTTTCGGTTTTTTTCAATTTCTTCAATTTTTTCAATTTTGCTTTCGATTTTTTTGGTGTTTTTGATGTTTTCTTTTTCTGGATGTTAAACACTACCTTCACACCAAATCTTAAGTTTCCAAGACTACAAGATCGTATTATTTTCAATTTTCAATTTTGATGGAATTTGTTGAATTTTCGAATTTTATAATTTTTCCTTTCTTTGTATCCTAAACACTACCTTTTTTTCAAATGTCAAGTTTCTGGGGCTACGGGATCTACCCAATCTTTTTGATGACGCGTGAACGAGTGAGTAAGAAGTGACAAAAAATCGAATGTTTGAGTTCATATATCGCCTGAACTAGAAAAGACAGAAAGTTGTAATTTTAAATTTTGGTCCTGTGGGCCAAATACTCTCTATAATTGAAGTTTAAAATTTTTGGGATACTCCAGCGCGGAGATATGGGGGGGTCAAAAGTGCCCTGAGTTGCTTCCAGAAAAGTATGCTTACGGCTGTCCTCTCTCGACTTGGCGGAGGCACTGCCGTGCCTCCAGATGCAAAGAATAAATATAGATTTTAACTTTAATTTTACAGGAGCTGTCTTCTGCAGCCCATTTTTGAATAGATATAAGGGTCACCATAAAGGTAATCAATCATAAGATCTATGTTTGCAGCAATTTTATTTATATGGTAACCATGGCAATGCATTTGGAGATGAATATAGATTTAACATCTGAGGTATTTAATTGCCACATTAAAGAAATTTTTTGTGAAGTTGAGACTTAGTTAGAAAATTTTTTTGTATTCAATTAAGGCTTATTTCATCAAAATCTTCGAAACTATATTGAATTTATAGCATCATTTTCAGAACTGAATTTATTTTAACTATATAAAACAAATTTTTCTGAATTAGTGATCTAGCTAGATTGTTTTCTCGGGCTCAAATTAGCATAAGAACCAAGTTCTGTGAAAATCATTCTAGCTGCTTTTGATATATAGCAGCACTTTCAAAGCTGAACATGTTTTAACCTGTCAAAAGAACTTTTCTAAATTCATAACCTAGCTAGATCGTTTTCTCATGCTCAAATTAGTAAAAAAGACACATTTCATGTAAATCGTTTGAACATTTTTGAATTTCTAGCAAGCAGCATTTTCAGTGCTGAGTTTCTTTTAATCTGTCAAAACTAATTTTCTTGAATTTGGGATCTAGCTAGATTGTTTTTTTGTGCTTGATTTAGTATAGGAAATAAGTTTCGTGAAATTCGTTCCAGCCGTTTTTCATATCATCGGTAATCAGGAAAATTGTTTGTTCGTTTAATATATGTGATAAATAGGGATATAATGTATAACATTTTATAGATTTTTGTGAAATTTTAAATAATCAATATTCAGTAGATTCTCATTTTTTAAACATGCCAGAACTATATTCAGTTCATATAAGTTTAAAGGAAATCAGACAGAGAGTAGTAAAGAAAAATATAAACCTTCATTAGAAATGTCAACTTCAGTAAACCCCAGATCCTCCCTCTCATGCACTTGCTTGACAACATTAAGTACTTCATTATAGTCAGGAAATTTTTCATGGACCTTCTTACTATCAATAAGTTTTTCAATAGCTACATTAATTAAGCTATATCTTGATCCTAGAAAATAATGCACACAATTTAAATATCTGCATAAAATAGAACATAAAACAAATGATACATTTTCATTAAAAAAGTTATAAAATTCAGAAAAAACATTTGAAATAAAATTTTACATATATAATAAACAGCCAGCAAGACTTTAAATAATTTTCACTGAAATTAATTGAAAATATTTTTGAGGAAAATATAATATTTAGAACCTAAAAACAAGTAAATGGCAAAATAAACATTTGAGGAACTATTTAAAGTCCTATTAAAAATTCCCTCCATTACATTAAAAACAGATAAAGAAATAGTATTTTTGCTATATATCTACTTAAATAACATAAAATTACTAAAGAGAATATGTTTTTATTCATTTACATGGATTTTGGTTTGTCATCCCAACAAAATCAATATTACATAACACAATATTACATACACAATATTACATAATTATTTACATACTCATCACAATTAAATTTTGAAAAGTCAAATATTTGAAACATTCCAAATATGAACTGCTATATTTTTACTATAAGGGCTAAGAATTTTACTTAACCTTAACTGCTTAAAACATGCAAAATTCCTTCACCATGCTTAAATGTCACATTTTTTACACATCATAGATCAAATAAATTTATCAAGTGCTTATGGTTAATTGTAATAGATATTAGATGAAAGGAAAAATATCAGTATTAAATGTTTTCTTAGATGATTCATGAAAACCCACAGAATTATTATTATTATTATTATTATTATTTATCATTAAAATTTTTGTAGCAATAAGTGCAATAAACATCTTCTATTGCAATTCAATTATTTATAACATTTGTTTTAAGAAAGCAGGATTTTTTTTTAACCAATGATCTGAAGCACACTGGTTTTCCCATCAAACTATTCGGCCATGTTCAAACAAGATCTTACAAAGTAAAAGAAATGTAAATTTTTTAACACAGCATACTTGAATTATTCTATTTACTTTGTGATAAGATATAGTGCAACACAGAAGAATTTAGTGCAGGTTTATTTCAGTGTTTGAATATTCTTAATAAATGTATGTGAGAAAATCATATTCAAATAAAAAGCTAATGCTTACTTTTCCAAAGAAAAATTTTTGACCTTGAAAAAAATAAGAGATAAAAATATAATAGAAATATCTGAGTTAACGCTTTTTATTCCATGTAATTGCATACAAACTTTTTTTATAAAAAATTTACAAATGTGAAATCTATTGTATACAAATTTGAATAAACTTTTCAGCCCATCTACACTTTTTGGTAGAAAATTTACAAGTATATCAACAATGTCGAATAATTATAGCTTTAGAATTTCGGGGCGGAAAGAATAGTTCTTTTATAAGACCAGAAATCATTTTTTACTGACATTTTCATAAATTTTATTACTTGTAGACACAAAACACATAACAAAATGGCACATTACACATATATATAAGGCTGACACTTTACGTTTACATTCTCGGAAAACAAAATAACACACACGTTCTATTTACATCCAGGGGCGCCATTTGGGGAGGGCTGGGGGGGGCAGTTGCCCCCCCCAAGGAATTGGATATTTCTCAGTGTAGCTTCCATTACAGAAAAAAAAATTAACTTCATTACAAGTTTTTAAAAAAAATCTGAAAAGAAATTGGCTAGCGATCTTATTAAAAACTATGAAATCGAATAGCGTTTCCCATTTTTTGGTAAAGGTAAAAGATCTTTCAGAAAACGCTGTCAAAGTTTGGGCAAATTTCCGCAGGCAAACAGTTCGAGGAAGGTCGGTATGAGACAGAAATCGCATATAACTCAAGATGCGATAAATTTATTGAATCCCTTCAATAACCATGCCTGTCAATTTCATGCTTTTATGTTTAAAAATGAGTCCATGCATATTTCAAAAAATTTCTCGTTGTTGAGAAGAAAAAACATATTTTTGAGCACCATCTTAAATAATACGAAGTACTCATTGATATGTAATTTTTTCGATAGTTGCACCAAAGCTTAAGTAACTTGTCAAATTTAAAATATTAGAAACATTAGCATGAAATAGACACTTTAAGCACTATCGGACTCACCACCATAACTGAATTTCTTCAATCGCGTAAAAAGTGACTAATTTTTAACGAAAAAAAAAAAAAAAACGACTGTAAGTGTAAGGATTGTTTTTCACCCTTGCCCGGGGCGTATGTTTTTTTTTTTTTTTTTTTTTGTTTTTTTTTTTTTAAATAATACTTTATTGTTATCCAAATTGGAGTCCTGCACAACTATAAAATTATTTTTGGAGTTAATCGGAAACTGTTCAAAATCCGAACATATAAAAGATATTTTTCAGCATATTAGTATATATTAGTATATATTAGTATATTCGAAAGATACAAATTCATTATTGACTTAAGAGGACTAAAGCAGTTTGCAGGATTTATTATTCACATTTTTTCCCCCTGAAAAACAAAAGCGTTTTATATCTATTTCATTTCTCTTTAATAAGAATAAATCACACAGTTATCTCCAACGGCACCAGACTGTCTGTCTGCACCATGCTTGCACCATGCTTACTCAATCAAAAGTAATTATCTTTTATTTTAATATTACATTTATATATTATGACATTTTTGTAATTGCAATTTATACTTATTTTAAAAAAAAATATTTAATATTTGGCGTTGGGGAAAATCTGGTCCTGCATATATTACCTTTATACCCTTAAAAATAAAACATACTTTAAACATTTATATAAATTCATTTTGAAGGACAGATATGTACACGGCGATAAATTCTGCTAGCACAGAAAATTTCGTGTATAGCCAATCAAGATAATAGGGTTACAATTTAGGGTAGTAAGAGGGGATAAAAATTGACAAAGCATTATTATTCCAAGTGACGCTTTTCTGTGATGACGAAATTGAAACTCTGAATAGATCTTTATTCCGAGGGTGCTTAGAATTTATTTTTTTTTTGCTGTCTTTAAAAATTCAAAGATGAAACGTCAAAAAATTCAAAAACCGTTGGAAGATTTTTTTGAGAAATCCAAACGTAAAAAAGAAATTGATTCAAATGTCAGGGAAAATGAAGTGCACGAAAACGAAACTCTGGCTCAAAATTCGGCCACCAGTTCCAGGTTATTGGAAGATCAAGAAGGTTCGCAAAATATAGAATCTGTGCTAAATAAACCTCATTTAAGCGAAATGAAAACTGATTTACCTTTACAACCAGTACTTGAAAATTAAACTTTAACAAATGGGCGTAGATTTTCTCAGCATTGGTATAAGCAACATGAATGGATTGAATATTCGGAAAGGGAAGATACTGTTTATTGTTTCGCTTGCCGACATTTTTCAGAAAACATTTTGCTGAAAGGTGAGAAAATGGGATGTCGAACTTTTATCGACAAAGGTTTTAAAAAATGGAGAGACACTAAAGCCTTGCTCTTACAACATTCTCAAAGCGAGAGACATTTATCATCCATGAATGCCTGGGGTAATTTTAAAAGGATATCTGCTAATAAAACTTTATCTATTGCTTCTGAGCTGTGCACCACAAGATCAAAAGAAATTATAGAAAACCGCGAGCACATCAAAACATTATTCAGAGTAGCAAGTTTCTTAGGACGACAAGGATTGTCATTTAGAGGACATATTGAGTCGTCAGAAAGCAGCAACAGAGGAAATTTCATTGAACTCATCGAAACAATGTCTGAAGAAAATGACGATTTGAAAGCCAGAATGTCATGGCGCTATGGTCATTATACATCACATGAATATCAAAATGATATAATAACAGTGTTTGGACAAAAAATTAAGGAAACAATAATATCTGAAGTGAAGCAAGCTAGATATTTTTCACTATTAGTGGACGAAACGAAAGATTGCTCTAAAAAGGAGCAAATGGCATTAATTCTTAGATACGTTCACAATGGTTGCATTAGAGAACGCGCTGTGGGTGCATATCATATGAGAGATTTAAGTGCAGAAGCATTGAGCAAATTTATAATTGAATTATTGACAAGCTATGGCCTTGATTTTAATTTTTGTGTGGGACAGTGCTATGATGGAGCAAGTGTTATGAGTGGATGGGCTAATGGGGTGCAGGCAAAAATAAAAGAAGTTGCTCCAAATGCATGCTACATTCATTGTTATGCTCATAGGCTTAACTTAATTCTCATCGACACAATAAGCAACACTTTAGATTTAAAAGAATTCTTTTCTATTATACAGAACTTGTACAATTTTATATGCAATAGCAACCCCAGATATCAATTGTTCATCGAATGTCAAAAAGAACTTGGATTCAAAAATATTTCAACTCTGGAAAGAAACGCAGTAACTCGTTGGTATTATTGGCACCGTTCTCTCACGAAGGTAATAAACACATATGAAGCTATTGTTATAGCTATGGATTTAATTTCTGATTCTCATACTGAAGCATCTGCTGAAGCTATTGGCTTAAAGACAAAATTGGAATCACGTATATATATTGTGTATCTGTACATACTCGAAAACATTTTAAGTTTAACATATAATCTTTCGGAACAACTACAATCAGAAAACATGGATTTATCAAAAGCAGCTAATCTTATATCTATTGTGAGAGATGAGTTACATAATGCTCGTTCTGATGAAGAATGGGGCAAACTTTTCAAAAAATCCGAGGATTTTGCTCAACGTCATAATGTTAGTTTCCAGGATTCAGCATATGTTAAAAGAAAGAAGAAAATCCCATCAAAACTGCAGGCTTTTCTGTTTACGGCAAGCATTCCTCAACAAGACAGTGAGAATTTGTCTTTTGAAACCGAAATGAAAAGACGATATTTTATTCTTATTGACAGAATTCTAGCAGAATTCGACAAGAGATTTACTAGCAACCAAAAACTTTTGCAAGCTCTTCAAGCGTTGGATCCCGAAAATGAACTTTTCTTGGAGCCTGAAAAAATCATCATATTTTTTGAGCTTTATCCTAATTACTTTGACGAAATTTACCTTTTATCCCAATTAAGAACTGCCAAAAAATATGTGATAGACGCACTTTCCAAAGGAGAAAATTATGATTTACTAACTGTGCTCAATATCTTTGAGAAACTTCCAACAGCCTTTTCCGAAGTAATAAAAGTTATAAAAGTCTCCTTAACTCTCCCAATTAGCACTGCATCAAATGAACGATTTTTTTCAGTTTTAAAGCATGTGAAAACGTACATCAGATCGACAATCACTAACGAAAGATTAGATAGCTTGCTGTTAATGTCTGTGGAAAAGAAATGAGTAAAATCCTTCAGTCTCGATGAACTTGTAGATAATTTTGCAAAAATGCGTCCTCGTCGTTTCCCTTTATTGGATTAATTGCAACAGGTTTCTTTTTTTTATTATATATAAATTACTTACCAAAGTGCAAATGTTTTATTAACAACGAATTTCTTATCATAATGACATTTTATTCATCTGAAACTTTATTAAACATTACATAATATTTGACATATTATTGATATAAATATACTGTACATATTTATATAGTTCACTTGGAAAAAGACTACCACAACACGAAAAACTGGAATCTAACATAAAAAGCATTTCAAATTTGATTATAACATTACGTTGGCTGCACTGCAAGACTTCCATGGTTGCTCTCCAACGGCAAATATTAATACTGAAATTGCGGTATTATTTCTTGAAAAAATAAACACGTAATTTGAAGTCTAAAGAAAAAAAAATGGAAACCTCGTATTGTGGCTTTTTTCTTTCAAGTAAACGTAGTTAAATTGTGATTGTGTTTCCATTAAATCTGTAACATTATCTGATTATTTTTATAAATGTATAAAATATGCCTTGATATGTTATGTTTTTTTAGTAGATATTTTAAATTATACGTGAATAAGTTTTAAAAAATCTTTGCCACCCCTCTCCTTAAGAAAGTTTTGAAATGGCACTCTTGATTTTATGGTATTTTTTTGTCCGAAGTTATTTTTTTTTTCCTATTGAGAAAACATTCTGTTATAAACAGGTTACGTTTTCGCAAGTTTTACTGTAATCAGGGCTTAATTTGCGACGGAGCCCAGCCTCGGTACTTCTCTGTTTTTAGTAAAAATTTAAATATTGGCCAGAATTCACCGGAGCTCATAAACACTCCGCTACAGAGCCTCAGTGCAATAGCACTTCCAAAAAACGAATCCTGAATTACCCTTTCCTTTCCCTCTCATCTCCAATATTTTGTATCAAAACACTTATAAGTGACGTAATGTGTCGCTCACGTAAGATATGGATATGAAACGGTATCGATGTTAGGTAGATTTCGTAAGAAATACTACTTATTACATTCTCCCCTAAGTTGGAATTTTTTTTTATTTTTTGCAGATCTACGCCGATCATGACTTCCAGAACCCAAAACCACCCCCAGTTTAAAACTTTATATATAGTATATCTATTTATCTATCTATCTATGTCACTTTTTTAAGGACACGATAACTCCCATAATTCTGCACAAATCTCTTCCAAACTTATACATAAAATCAAGGGGCATAAAATCTCGGTCAGGTTTGTTAATGGGCAAAATCGAACCAAGGGGTGGGGCTTTTTGTGAAAACAGAAAAAAACTTGTAATTTCTTAATTATGATACGTATCGAATCCGTTTAAAGTTATTATTACTTCAAGAAAAAGGGCCGAAAATTTATGTAGGACAGATTTTTGATATCATTAAAAATGGCCCCAAGGGGGGGGGGGGATTAATTAACATTAAGATTAGGCAAAGGTTTCTATTTGGAAGTAGTAATAACTAAAAAGTGGAATAGTTTATTGCAGATAGATGTATTTAAAATTTTTATTTTGCTAAATAAGAAAACAATGCTTTAAATTTTAATAATAATGTATGAAATATAAATATGCAGATTGGGGTGACGACGGAGGGGGCGGGGGGGGGATAGGGTGCGCTACGGGTGTTAGTACTGCAGCATATTAGGCCTCCGGTACTTTTTTTCTTAGAAATTAAGCCCTGACTGTAATACATTTATGCTCTCCAAAGGTGTACTAAAGAATGGATGTTTTAACAAAGAATATCTATGAAAACCTGTCTATAAGTAAAACTGAATCCTTTTTTAAACGAAAAACTTTCTTCTTCGCGGTGAAAGGAATAGCTTATATCTACTAATATAGAAAACGGTCTAAAATGGAATTTTTCTTTCTTTGCAATTCCATATTCGAAGCTTTTACTGTTTTTGCAAGATTCGGTAAAATTTTCTCGTTCGGAGGGGAGTAGGGGGGAGGGGGGCAGACTCCGTGGACCCGATCCTTGACTACGTAACTAACTGCCGTCAAGAAAAATCTGGCCCCCCCCAAGAAAATTCTGAAATGGCGCCCCTGTTTACATCACTGCTCTTCGAAAAAACATACTTCTTTCGGCCAAGCTCACGCGTCAACTGAACAAAAATCTCTTCCCAGATCACGTGATGCGTTGCGCATTTCGCCGGAAGGGTCC
The DNA here is from genome assembly GCA_963931845.1 of Maratus michaelseni. Lineage (NCBI taxonomy): Eukaryota > Metazoa > Arthropoda > Arachnida > Araneae > Salticidae > Maratus > Maratus michaelseni. Next base: position 126,011,241 of record OZ007595.1, read on the forward strand.
ATTTCTTTTAGAAGGGGCTTTCTGCGTTACACAAGTACTTATTGTCAAGGCTCCCATATTTTGAATACCACTATTTCTGAATTTTATTTAGATTATCTGTCATTAAATAAAGTGAACATCTTTATTTGGAAATAGGATACTTAAAATATGGGATACCAAGTAGGTACGCTATCTGAACATTTGACATTTCAACACAAATATTCTAAAAATGTCAAACTCAGACACTTCATTTCACATAACATAATAAAGAGAAAAATAAAAAAAAGTTTTGAAGAAATTAATTGTTAGTTTTAAAATACAAATTTTATATATATATATGTAAGATGTATATGACAAGATTTCGTTTAAGTAGTGTACAGCAATTATGTGATTGTAGAAGTTGTTTGATTTAAGTGAACAGCCATGAAAAATATTATACTACCAATGAATTAAAGATGATATATTTCAAACAATCACATATTCAACAACGTTAGAGATTTAAAAAAAATACTAATTTGTAGCCATACCAGCATATATTGCAAAACTGGCAAGAGGGACGTGCAGTCAATTAAATGAGCGATCACAATTAGTAACACTGCAGTCATATCAGTGTAGAACCGAATGAATCAAAGGCAGTAGTGGCAATAGTTGAAAAATCCTGGATGTTTTCTCTGAGAAAGAATCAGTTTCTGTCCAACTTCTTTATTTACATACTCATCATACAAAAATAGAGCACTCTCGAATTAGGCAGTAGGGCATTAAAAAAAAAAAAATACATCTTAATCTTCAAGTTAAGACAAGTTATTCTTCTGATGCCGTAGCTTTTTTAGCAGATGATCCCACTGAAAAAAAGTTTTGTTTGGAAGTCATGCAATTGGTTTTAAACCTTTTCGCAGAAAACTACAAAATGTGTACTACAAATAGATTTTATCCAATCAAAGCCTTGAAATTCGGAATGACAGCGGAGTAAACAAAAAGGAGTAAAGCTGTTTCCAGAATGCAGGAAATCAAAGCTGAGGGAAAAATTTTGAATCAAGTAAAAAAAGAATGCTTTTAATCAAATACACTGAAAGCATTGTAACATAAAAAAATTATGTGCACCGAAGATGAAAATTTTGCAAAGGGAAAAAAATAAATAAAAATAAATTTTAAAAACGTATGACACGTTGAAAATGTCTAGGATCTTTTGAAAGGGGAAAGAGAATAAGTATTTTTAAAGACAAAATTTAGTCAAATTAAGAGAGAGAAATTTAGAATAAATGTGGATCAGTTAAATCGAATGAGTATAGCGAGTAGTTTAGAGTCGAGCAGTTGGAGTTGGATAAACCTTGTGGTTGTTAGTTCTCACCAGAGTTGGGCAGTATCAAAAATACATGTATTTGAAATACATTTGTATTTTGTATTTTAAACAGATAAAACTAAAGTATTTTGGTAATGTATTTCGAAATGATATTTCCTTTATTTTGTATTTTCAAAATACTCAAAATACATTTCTCAATTTTTCAAACTGCTTGTACCAAACTTGAAGCTTGTTTAAACTACAACTTGTGTTTACACTGCAAATTACTGATTCACAAAAGGAAAATACATGTTTGTCTGTTTTGTCTAGTCTTTGAATTCGTTTCTGGAAGTTAATATAAGCATTTTTTTTTTTTTTCAAATTTGGTACAATAAGGATTTTTTATCTTCTGCCGAAAGATTTTTGCTGAATGCTTTTAGTAAATGCTTTTATAATTCTTAATCTTAATATTATGTGAATTATAAAATATTATCGTGTGATACACAAGTAGGATCCATCCAGACTTTTCCCGAGTATTGCATTTTTAAAGTATGTTAGGAGAGTAATGCGGTTAGTTATTGCATAGACTCGTGGAAAGATGGATAATACATACTTGAGAACTCCTAATGAAAGGAAATTAATTAATTGTGGTACATCCCGCTATGCAATATATGATATACATATAAGTATACGCGAAATATTTCAAAATAATATTTTTTTGTGATAATTGGCATAAGACGAAAGCACTATTTTCCGGTCGAAACCAACAGAGCCTGGTCATCACTCTTTTCGGACTGGACCAGGCTTGGGCTTTACTTTTTCCTGCAGAATCGGGTCGGGCTGGGACAATTTTCATTTTATCCGGATCGAGCCAGACCTGGACTTTCTTCCTAAAGGTCTAGGTGGAAAGAAATTTTCAATCCCGGTCTCGACCCCGATCGTATAAAAATCCTTGACCCGGCCTGGCCCCTGCAAAAACAGTAAAATTTGGGCCGGTCCAACAATTTTTGCATAAAATGTATATTTTTTAAATTGCCATTATTCTACAATTAAAATTTTAAATTTATACTTTTTGAAGAATAGTAAATGTATTTCTAGGCAATAAAATTGCAGTACACGAAAACCTGTGAAAATAATCCTGCCTATGATGGAATCTTGCCTTAAAATGGAAAAATATGTTCATTCATGCAAAATGAATGTAATAATAAGTGTGAAAAGAATATAATGCATTTACAACAGGTGATGTATCAGCTAAGGTGGGAACTTGTCTGTAAAGGATTTTTTTTTGCTGCTACGCGGTTGTGTATTAAAATATTTTTTTGTATAGCTTTTTTCACGTTTGTAAGCCTCCAAACAATGTAATATGGATTATACTAATGATAACTGAAACATTTGCGTACTAATAGAGATTCATAAAAAAAATTAATGTAGTTTACATGGGCAAAGGAAGGGCAGTATTTTGGAACAGCTGTGCCTGTATTTTGCAGCTCTGGGCACTTTTTAAAAAATAAAGACTATAAATATGAAAAATAGCTAAAATAAATAAATTTTTTCAGAATACCTTGTACACAAGAGAATTTTTAACTTCATCGACATAAAAATTTATCTTTTGTAGAAATTCACTCGGGCCAATTAAGTTTTTGTAAGAGCCAGGCTCGGACCGAATTTTTAGCTTTTATACTGGCTTATGCCAAAGATTTTTTTACACGGACACGGTCAGACTCGGGCCGAACTTTTAACTTTTATACCGGGTCGGGCCTCAAAATTTTTTCTACAGGTCGGGCTTAGCCAGGGCCTGGAAATTTCGGCCCATGCAGAATTCTTTTTTTTTTTGTTTACGGACCTGTCCATACAGTAGATAAAATTTTATTACATTTATTTATACGTTATACCATTTTTAACACTTTTCAACATAGTTGAAAAGTGTTTATGACTTCAGTTTGTCTGTCGTCTGGTGCTCTAACTCGTGTAAATCTGTTTGGATTGCCCTAAAATTTTTGTATGTTATTGTCGTCTACACTATTGTAGCACTAATAAGTTTTTTTACAGGCACAGTCAAAAGTATTCTGAGTCATTAAATTCAATGGGAAGATAATTGTTTCAAGTGTATTTTGATGATGCTGCGCCATTTGAAACATGATGAAATTGATATGTATTTATGAAGCATTTTAAAACATGCTTTTTGTAGAATATGAGGCACAAAACATTTATTATTCATTTACAGAGTCAAACAAAAGAATTATGTTACATATTGTTCGACGGGGAAAAATCATTTGCAGTGCCATTTAATGATGTTTCACTATTTCAAACATAATGAAAGAAAATTATATGCATTACTGAGGTGCACTATAAATTGCTCACTTAAAAATATGGTGTGCATTGCGTTTACCGTTCATTTACAGGGTCAAATAAAAGAATTTTGTTACACATTGTTCTAAATGGAAAAATCGTCTGCAGTGTAATTTAATGATGTTTCACTATTTCATAGATAATGAAAATTATACGCATTACTGAGGTGCACTATAAAGTGCTTGCTTAAAAGTATGGTGTGCATTGCGTTTATCGTTCATTTACAGGGACACACAAAAGAATTTGGTTACAGTATACGTGCGATAATTAGTCTATGTGTGATAAGTGCATTTTCAAGTTTGGTTTGCGTTTTTAAATTACTAAATTTTTTCATATTATGTAGTGTGTATAAATTCAATTGATCATATACAAGGCTACACAAGGGAAGTATTACGCACAAAGGGAGTGAATTGCTCATGGGTAGTTTTTAATTGTATTACGCATTTTCTTGCTGAACTATATTTAGTAGACTAATATTAATTTGTGGAATATAAATAAATTCATATACACGGCTACACAAAGAACAAAATACATTGTCGTTTATGGTTAGTAATTGCTGGAAGTGAGTTTTAAGTTGCCTTATGCGTTTTTTACATGAATTTAATTTTAGCTTAATATGTGATGTGAACAAAAGTTTTTAGATAATATACAGAGCTGTACAAAAGATTTCGAGTGCATTCCCATCAATTGGTGAAAATTGCTAAATGTGAATTTTCAAACTGAACTAAATTTCCTTTAGCTATGTATTATATATCCAAATCTACAGATCATATACAGGGCTGCACAAAATAATTCAACTACTTTTTTTGAAATGGAAGGTAATTTCGAAAACTGTATTTTTCAATGTGGTATATGTTTTCTAAACTGTTTACTTACATATCTTTTTTTACCTTATTTATCGGTGAATTTTCATTACAGTTTTCTGGATGTGTTGAAAAGTGTTTCATAATCTGTGGTGGACACATGATTTTTCGTTGTTGTTTTATTTATACCATTATTTTTATTTATACAGTGACATTGCAATTAAAACATTTTTGTGTAGTGCAAGATAATGCAGAATAATTAAAATTAAAGTATTTTGTATTTTGAATGTATTTTGAAAATACATGTATTTTGTATTTTAGGTTCTAAAACCAATGTATTTTGTATCGAAAATGTTTTTTCGATGTATTTTGCCCAGCTCTGGTTCTCGCTTTTTCCCCCCTACTGACAGGGTTGTCCCGTCCCGGACAAAATATCATTTTGTCCACTTTTAATAAATTGAAAATGCAGAACTTAACAATAATAAAATATTGATTCTTCCCATTCAAGAAAAATCTTTTATATCAAAATATCACATATATATATATATATATATATACACACACACAACAGTATATGAAATATTTTGCGTGAAAATGAAAAACTAAGTTCAGTTCATCTAGAAGCTTTTTTATGCAAACATGTTTATAAATAAAATGTATATCAATGTTAAGTTATAATGTATCAATTGCAATTATAAAACATATACATTTGCAGTAAATTTTAACTTGTTTATCTGTCATATGGCAGTTCCATTGCAATTAATAATCAGTTTACAAAATGAAAAATAGAAATAATACATTTTAAAATGTTTGACAGCCCCAGACCTTATTAAAAAAGAAGTCATATGATGAAATAACAAGTTAATGTTAATCAAGAAAAAGTCACATTGAAATTACACCTATGCTTGTACTTGTAATGACATTAATAATTTAACATATGCATAAAAACATTCAGTATACACACATTTTACTATGAGGGGAACATCAATAAGAAGTAGAAAAATATAATGATAAAAATTTTCTTTTAGTTAAAATATCAAACGCAAAATAACCAGGAAATAATAAAGAAATTAACATAAATGCATAAAATGCATACTATGAAATTTTGTTATTCAAGATACATAAAGGTTGTAAAATATTTCATAGTCATTAAATGCTTCATGATCAGGAGCACAAGTTATTTATCTTTAGAATTTAATATTTTATAAGCCATTAAAAATTTTTTGGCAGTTTGTAATCCAAGCCTATTTCTAAGTTTGTTCTGAATCATGCTGAATTGGAAAAAAATTGATTCCTACCATTCTGCTAGTGATAGATTATTTATGATTGCATCAGAAATATATGTATCAGGAAATGGAGATGATTTAACAATCAATGACAAAAACATTTTATGAATGTCATTCACCCATTTCATTGCTATTTTCTTCTTGGTCATTAGAAAGTCCCTCACCCATGTATTTTTAATGCATCATGTATGATAAAATGTGAGCTGGCATGACACAGTCATCAAATTTCTTCTGTAAACATTTATTGGAAATTCAAAGTTCTTCAAATTACAAAAGTGTCAAGAATTCATTGGTTTCATTTCCAATATTAGAGGAATCTCTCTGTAGCATATCCAGTGAAATACTGATGGGTTTCAACAGAGTGATTAGATGTTTCACTTCTTTATATAAAGCAATATTGTTATTTATATTCCTTATGTTTGTATCTATTTCTTCTTCATGTGCATCAATAATTTTCAAGAAACATCTTTGTTTTACACACATATGTCTCCAAGCATTTAATGTGACTGTCCCATCGAGTTCCGTTAGGAAGTTGAGGCATTACACCACCATAAGAATTTAGAAACCCTTTAGCTACGTGATGACGGAAATTCTTAGACAGAACTATAGACTAAAATAAAAGACAATTAACTCCACCACTGATAAAATTTATTATGAATAAGAGAGCCTAAGTTTAAGTTCAGCTTCTTTAGTTTTGGTTTAGGTTTTTAGTTTCTGTTCAATTTTGATTTATGTTCTGATTCAACTTAATCAAAATTGTTTGACATATGCAGCAAAAGATTATTTTTATAGTAAAATGTTGTCTAAAATTAATTGTAACAACATGTAATTAAAATTTTCTTCGTGGATTTATTAGATTATGATTAATATGCAGTCATTCTATTTTAATTCAATTACTAATTGAAAAAATATACTTTATTATTAATAAATAATGTAGAAATATATAATTATATTACAACATAGCAATAATTTTATATGTCAAACATATGGAAAATCAGAAAATTTTCATTTTGTCCAATTCTGTCCATTATGTCCAATTTTTTCCGGCGTCCAGGACTTTTTATAAAAGAGTGGACAAAATAGCAACCCTGCCTACTGTGAAACTATTTGACAAAATGGCTCCAAAATGCAGAAAGAAAAGCTACTGTGCTAACTTTAAGTTGAATGTAATTGCCAAAGCAGGAGCAATCAGAAATAGAACACCTGACAGAGAGTTCAGTGTTGATGAACCATTGTGTTCGGTGATGAAGCTCTGAAAAGACACATCTACTAAATAAAGATGCCGAAAGGCAAGAAAAGAGAGTATGCAGAAGTGGGAAAGCTGCTTGGACTCAACTAGAAACTGACCTTGAGAAATTGATTTTATCCCAGAGAAGTAAGGACATTCCAATATCAACAGTAAAGATATGTTTATAAGCCAGAGTTATTGTGACAAACATGGAAATAGACGATTTTAAAGCTGGATACAACTGGTGTTACCAATTCATGAAGTGGAGAAACCTCTTCGTTCAGGCCCACACAATCGTGGGGAAAAATTGTTTGTTGATTGGGAGGTAAAAAAAAACTTCTTTTCTGAAGTTTATAAGGGACCAATTAAAGGACAACAAAAAGGACACAAGTAAATGACGTTTTCTCATGCCTTTGACTTTCGACAGTCTTCTAAGCAAGATGGTCAACAAAGTTGAAGAAACTACAGTAAATATTGTTACTACCGGTCATATGAGAAAACGTCATTTACTTGTGTCTTGTCTTGCACAGCAAGTGGTGAAAACCTGACAGTTATGTTGATTTTTAAAAGAAAAACTCTCTCCAAAGGAGAATTTCTTAATGGTGTTGTGATCCGTGCGAACGAGAAAGGATGGATGAATGAAATAGTAATGCAAGATTAGTTGAACAAAGTCTGACGGAAACGAAAAGGGGCTTTTTTTTAATTAAAAAAGGCTACTTATTATGGACTCAATGGAGGAACACTTGTCAGAGCCTGTTAAAGTTGCAGCGAAGACTGAGTCTGCAAATTTAGAGATAATTCCCAGAGGTTTGACAAAATTAATTCAACCACTTGATTTGGCTGTAAACAAAGTATTTAAATGCCAAATTCGAAGTCTCTGGGAATCGTGATTGATTGAAGGTGTACATTCCTACACAAAATGCGGAACAATGGGAAAGGAAACTTTCGTAGAAGTCGCAAAGTGGGTTTTTCAAGCAATGAGAGATGTCACTATTGAGACAATAATGTCCAGTTTCAGAAAGACAGAAATAATTGTTCTCAGTGCCAGCGATGACGACAATTCTAACAACAACAGTTCCTCCAATGAGGAAGATACAGACGATTCAGGTGCGATAATTGATCCAGAAATTTTGTCTCCTTTCAATTCAGATACAGAAGATGATGACTTTGATGGTTTCGACTGATAGATAAATCTTACCTGTGCATCTTATATTTTCATTTTGATGGTTATTAGTATTACCTAATGTCTTTATTACTTTTATTCATACTGCTTTATGTAACCCATTTGATGTTTCATGATTGCATTTTTTTTTTTTTATAATTTATCATGTGTTACTGTGAAATAAAAATGTGTTTTTACCTTTTTAGGTTTTATTCCTCTTTTGCACTGTACTATGGTAGATGTGTAGTAGTGTGTGACATTTGATTACAAAAAAGCAGTTTTAGATAGAGCAAATCTTAGTGGTCAAAATTACTACCTACAGCACTTAAAAGCATGGGATGTCATTCGGCACTTCTAGTGTTAAAATATAATTTATGAACAGAAATATTTAAAATTAGTATGATATTGAATTTATTACATTAAAATGTATTAGTTTATTATGGAAAGAATCTAAAATCTCAGCTGGTGTCTCAATATTTGGTTACATTACGCATTACAGTAACCAACCAAGAAAAATTTATATGTGGTGTTTTTACCGGTGCGGCACTTATCCCGATTTCGTAAGAAATACTACCTATTACATTCTCCCCTAAGTTGGAATTTTTGAAAAATTTTTGCAGATCTACGCCGATCATGACTCTCAGAATCCAAAACCAACCCCAGTTCAAAACTTTATCTATGTCACTTTTTTATGGACACGATAACTTCAATAATTCTGCACAAATCTCTTGCAAACTGATACATAAAATCAAGAGGCATAAAATCTCGGTCAAGTTCGTTAATGGGCAAAATCGGGAGAGGGGTCTTTTTGTGAAAACAGAAAAAAAAAACATAACTTCTTAATTATGATACATATCGAATCCGTTTAAAGTTATTATTACTTCTAGGAGCAGGGCCGAAACTTTATGTATAACACATTTTTGATATCCTTAAAAATGGCCCCAAAGGGGGGGGGGGGGAAAGGGGGGGTTTTAGAAGAAAAAAATTCATAACTTCGTCAATTCACAAGATATCTAATCAGTTTAAATTTATTATAAATCTTCTTAATATTATCTAAAACTTTTATATTGACAAATTTTTTATAGGACCAACCCTTATAGCAAAAAAAAAAATGAAAACAAAAAAATCCCTGCCGGCTCTGGAAACAAGTTAAATTTCGAAGTGGGCGTTACCCACTGTGGCACCATGGCAAAAGGTCATTTCTTCCGCAATTCCCAACAAACAGGCGCTCCAGGGTCTGCATCTTCGAAATCTACCTGTGCCTGTAAACCGAGCTGTCAGGGATTTTTTTAAAAGGTAATTTTAGCCCCTGTGGTGCTTATGTGCGAAATTACAGTACATCATTAAAACATAATTTCATGTATGAAATATAGATTAAATATTTACCTTGACAGCAAAAAAATTTTTTAACAATTCTTTCAGTATGTGCAGGTAACAGAAATATTTAAAATTAGCACGATATTGAATTTTTAATATTAAAATGAGTTAGTTTATTATGGAAAGAACCTAAAATCTCTGCTGGTGTCTCAATATTTGGTTACGGTACGGTAACTAAGAAAAATTTATATGTGGCGTTTATGCAGATTCTTTTTTTTTTTAAATGGTAATTTCATCCCCTGTACTGCTTACATGCAAAATTACAGTACTCATTAAAACATAATTTCATATATGAAATATAGATTAAATATTTACCTTGATAGCGAAACTTTTTTTCAACAATTCTTCCAGTACGTGCAGGTACTCTCTTTAATTTGCACAATACTTTGTAAGTGTCAACAAATCGTTTCTTATATTTGTTTTCCCGCAAATAAGCAGAATTTGCATTATCCATATCATCTAATGACAGATCCTCCTGTTGACATCTTTTAATGGCTTTGTCAAGTTCCTGTGATAGATTACAAATTATGTTACAACTTACAAAGTAAAAAGGTAATACAGCAATAGAAAAAATAAGTAGCTGTTTCTAAATATTAGAAAGTAGACAATTTTATTTATTGTAAATATCATTTATGTTAATTGTGTCAGAAGAAACAAGGTTTCAAAAAAAGCCAGGCCAATTGTTACGTCACACAGACAAATCACTATTAATTTAAATATTTTTAAATCAATATTTAAATTATTCCAAATTTAAATAATTTAAAATTCTTTATTTCAAATATTAATCATAAATTTCTCATTCAAAAATTCCTCTCTTAAATATTATCATAATCTTATTTATCACATTTTAAATTCCCTATCTCAGTGTAAAATTACTTTTCTTAAATATTATTCCATTCATAAATATAAAATTTCAACTTCCATTCTCAGTTGTATAATTTTCTTATTTTGTCTAGACGTAAAATTGTTCCCTTTTCTTTTCCTCTCCAAGTCAAAGCTTTTAAGTCTAGTTAACGGCTGCACATAGGGTCATTGCCTTCACCCGTTTCCTTCCCTTCTAATATGCGTCACTGATTGCAGTTCATGAACGCAGAAATGGTTTGGGCGCGATCTGCCGATCCAGAATGGAGTTTTCTTATTGGCTTATTAGCGGTTGGAGACTCTTAACTGCACAGTTTTTCCCGCTCGGACTTTGCATTCAGTGTGGTCTAGTCTTCTTGTTCCTAGTCTTCTTGCCATTTGCTTTTTCATGATGTAGGATACGCGATAACTGTGCTCTTCCATGAGGGATGTGACTGTTCACCGTTGAGATGGAGAAATCTGTCAACTTTATTGTCATCTCCTATTTATTTCATAATAAGATGAAAATGAATCATATGTCTAAAATTAACTTATCAATAGTATTTTATTGTAAAGAATTCAGATGGAATAGTGCAGCCTGACATCTACCAGGGTTCTTACAGGAGATGTATTGTTTTCCATACAGGCAGAAGGTTGTTCACGAATACAAAAGCATTGGTTGCTTCCCACTGAGTTGTGAATAATCGTCGCTACTTCTAAATGGTTGTTTACAATACAGCATAATAAGCATAGTATCCAGTGATGTACATTAAGTTTTGGATGTCTTCAATGCATCAAGAATATGTCTAATGATGTACACGGATCTTTTTATATTTTCCATGAGAGTGGCTATATTGCATGATGAAATCACATAATTAAGTTTCATCTGCTCAATAAATCCGTACGTTACAAAGATCATTTTATATCATCTGTTCAACGAATGAATTATAAAACAAAGATCATTTCATTTATAAAGTATGTACTTTTATTGTTTTTAAATATTTATGTAATTCTAATTTTCATTAAACATCAAGAAAACTTTTTACAACTATGCATGATTTTGAAACTTGGATTGGATGCGTTAGGAATTGATACATGAACTGTGGCCCTGTAGCGTGAACCCTTATGATCTAGCGAACTTATATGTACTGGAAATTTCAACTACCTAAATAATATTATCAATTCTTTTTAAATTGACAATTAATGTATTAACAATTATAATTGAAAATTCTTAATTAAAATAAGTTTATTTGTATTTACTAAATTTTTGCATTATACTCTGATTATAACATATCTTTGTTATTTATGCACTGTTTAATACATAATAATATTTGTTAAGTGCATTTAATTCCCCCCCCCTACTCCCTTTTTTTAAGTCAAATATTTATTTTTATATTTAATAAATATGATTCAATTATAAAAAGTGTCTTTTATACTTCTTGTTTCATAATTTATTTGTTTATTATATGTACTTATACTTCGACGATATAATAAATATACTCACAAATAATTATTTAAATTCAAAAGATTATAAATTTGGAAGAATATAATTGCAATAACCTAATAAATAAATTTCTCAACTAAGAATATAAAAGTATATGATCTTATGAATATCAGAATACAAAACTAATAAAATAAAGAAATGATTAGATATATTAAATATCATTTCATGAAGCATCTGAAGATATCTATGGTTTCATGTATTTACAGAAAATCTGAGTTTATTTCGGGTGAGTAACATTTATTTATTTATCTTTCATCATGAAGGTTATCATCTATATATTTATATTTTATTACACAATGCTTTTTTCCTTCTGGTACTTCCACTATAAACTATTTTAGGATCACTGGCTTATATTTGAAATTCATTCTCTTTCTCATTTTGATAGCTTCGAAATTTAAATATCTATCTTACAATATCCAAATTATCTTCATTTCTATTTCAGATTTAAATATTCCCTCTTTCTTCTTCCTTTCCCTACCTTTTAATTATTTCAATATGTATATTATATATATTTTAATCCCCATTTCTTTTCTATTTTGTATCACCAGTGACTTTTCCCCCCTTTCCTTAAAGCACAGTTTATTTATAGAAATTTATGTAAGAATATTTCTTTAAAAATGAATAATTTTAGCAGATAATCTTTGTTTTTAATGCTAAGAATTTTTGTACTGTTTCTGTTTGCACAGATTTTTGTTTTTTCTTAAATATCTTAACATGTAGAATTTTCAAATATTTTTAATAAAAACAAAACAAACCTTACATTTATTGATATGTGTTAAATAATTTAAAATATTACTAATGTGTCAAAAATTTTAGTTTTCTGAAAAAGTATCTTTATTATTTCTTGATAAAAAATCTAAATAATAAAGATAATTTCTTTTTATCTGAGCTGAGGTAAAGATTGGTAGGTAACTGAACTGAAAATAAAAGAAAATATATTTCCAAAAGAAAAAGTATTTACAAAAGCAATGTTTCACAAAGATATGCTTTTGAACTTTTTATAATAAAGAAATGGCATGTCATTAAACAAAAAAATGATGAAAAAGACATACAATAGAATAACAACAAAGAAACTAAAGTTAGAGATTTTTGTGAATTTTAATCAAACTTTACTATTAAACTATTTCTGCATCCATTGACAGAATTTTTTCATTCTTATAATCTAATTAGGTCTCCAAACTAAAAAATTATAATTCCAAATACAATAAAAATACTAAAAAAACATGCTTTTATTCTAAAATTGTAGAATATATTCAGAATAAGAAAGTTTCTTCATTTAAGGGTGTATTCAAATCCAAACTGCTTATTTTGAGACACATTTGTAAATTAATTTTTGCTCTAAAATGCATCCAATTGGCAGGTTCTCTTATTAAGAAACTTTATAATGTCCGTATTGTCTCGATTTTTTAATAAAGGCAGAATATGTTTCAAAAAATGCTGTCAAAGTGGACATTTTGAACCGAATTTCCCGAAGTGATAGCGCTGGAAACAAAAAAAAAAAATGATCGTACTGTGACAATAATTGTCTGTAAATCAATTTCTAATTAATTGAACGAAAAATAAAAACATGGGGCCCTTATATATGTATTTATAAATCACGCCGCCAAGTTTCCTGTTGTTACTTTTAAAAATGAGTCTGAAAATGTGTCTCAAAATTTTGAGTTATTGAGCGTGGAAAAATATATTATTTGAATACCGCCTTAAAGAAAATTATACTATTATACACATGCATTTTAAATATTTACTTGCGACTCATGTAAGTAAAGATGAAATTTAGAAAATACATAATGATGATTATTTTCCAGCATGAAAATGTTTAAAATTGACAGGCTGCTGTTCTGTTATATAATTCCTAAACTTTTCATCAAATGACTTAAAACTTCGATATCTGAAGGAACTCTAGAATGGAAATAATGTTACATTTGGCTATTGTTATTTAAATTTAAAAGTTTTTTTTTTCTCCCACAATATGGACTCTTCAGTTTATTTATACAAAATTTGTTGTATTCCTCACCCCACACTTTTTTTTCTTTTTAGGCCAACTATACATTTGTTTGTTTTTTACAATCACTTTTTTTTCTTTTAAATATGTAAATTGCTCATTTTTTTAAAAAATTAAGGGTAATAATTAATAAATTTCTAAAATATATAATAGAAAACTAATGCTTTAATTTGTAAATGTATATATGGGACAATCAACTATTCTTTGTACCAAAGACAAGCTAATTTTTATTTATTTTTTTATTTTATGTTTATTAGATTAATAAATGAAGTTTTAGATATTCTAACCAGCAAAACTATTTTTGTCGCATTTTTAGGTGTGTTCCTAATTATATTAATACGTAGCACATATAGTCACCCCCTGGTCCATCCATCTGTCCACATATAACAGCGCAAAAACTACCCAACCGAATGGTTTGAAATATATATATATATATATATACATAATCGTTGCAGAATTGTCAAGTCATTTCAAATTTTTTGAAAATCAAATCAAAACTTAAAAAGATATTAATAAAAGTTTTCTTCATTCTATTAAATCCTATCATACGTAATTAATTCAATCATATCCCATGATAGATAACAATTCTAAGTTGCCCTGGTGATTACGTCCTATTTAAGATGGTGTGATATTTTCCCATATCCCAGCTGAGTTACGTTACTATTGACCTCAGGAGTTGTCGGGTCAGATCAAACGAAACGATCGATTCCCGATGCTGAATGGCGTGGACATTTTAAGAACAATAACCGAGACTGCCTGGCACCTAGTCCGACACTAACGGATTGATTACTCTCCTTGTGAGGTCGCAGATGGAGAGATTCCCAGAGACTTTCGGACGCCAAGGGAAGTCCTTTAAAATCTGGGAATGAGAACCAGAGATCCACTACGATAGGCTGCCGTAAGTTTAAGAGGCCGGGATGAACCTCCCCCCGCCCCCCTTTTTTCGGAGGCTAGAGAAAGAAGAGAAGAGGAGAGGGGGATGGGTTTTTCGGAGGCAAAAGGGTAGGACGTGACCCTGGAAAGCGGAGTCTTACAGTGAAGCGAGAGCGAAGTGAAACGGAGGGAGACAGACGGCCAGGTCTGTGAGAGGAAAACTCGGAGGAGCTATCCGTCTCGATCACCCAAGGACACCCTGTCCTGTTTAATTAGTATCACCGAATACAGAGAACGGAAATTAAGTTTAGAACGAGACTGTCTGGTGTAGAGACCTAAGGAGAAATTAGAGGACTTTGTGGATCTTGTTTATAATCACCTGCACCTACGCATTTCATCTTATTTTATTTTGTTCTATTTTATTTAAATAATGAAACCTGTAGAAGGAATGCTCTGTACTTCGAGCTTCGAATAAAGAAACTTTTCTTTCTACAAACCAACTTGAGTAATTACTCCGGTTAGCCACAGCTACCAGTTCGAATTTTATAAATCCCGCCGGAGTTTTTACAGATGGTGGCAGCTTCAAGGGATTTAAAGTGGTGAAAGAAACGTGCGTGACAAAGTTTTATGAATTCAGGGCAGAGTAGGACAACTCGCCGAATTTCTTCAGAATCTACACCAGCCGTTGGAAACCTGAATCTACATACCGAATCGGGGCAGAGCAGGACAACTCGCCGAATTCGTACAGAATCCTGTGATAGAGAGACAGATTCCGCTGAATTGAGGAAGATCCACCGACCCCAAAGTGACCCGCCAAAGCCAAGGCAGAGACCCGAGTTGATCTGAAACTGCATCCGCTGAACCAGAAACCAGAAGCATCCGAACTTTGCTGACAGTGTGGAGAGAAAAGAAAGCAGAATCACCGCCGAGAATCGCAGACAGAGCTATACCCAGGTGAGCACTTGTTTTATTCTCAGTGGAGGCTTAGTGTGTATATTTTTAATTTTGGACAGGAAGCAATTTTTCTTTAATTATTTGTGTTCGGTAATATAAGTAAAAATTTTAAATATTAATTACCAACAGATGTTTTTGTGTGTTGAAGGTAAATTAAAAGTGTAACAAACTTTAAATTCATCTTGTTTCTAGTAATTGAAAAATTCTTTTAATCTTTTTAATTAAAAATTTTTTGTTTGGTGAAAAGCAAATTATGTTAATTGTATTTTTTGGCCGAAATTTTTAATGTGCTCTCTTATTTTGAAGATTGCTAAGGAATTAAATTTTGAATTTAAAGAAGTTGTAAGATTAAGTTGAAGTCTGTTAGTAATTCAGTTAAGTTAAAGTAAGATATATGTTTTTTTTGGCAAATTGTAGCCTATATGTGGAATTGGTTTGCTTGTAATTCAAAATTTTAAAAATCTGTGACCTGCGATCAAAATTTCATGAATATTGATTGTATTTTGTGTCGAGCAGAAACTACTGTATTTATTTTTATGTTGTTTTGGGGGTGAAAAAAATTGTGTATTTTTTTTTATTGCATTTATGTGCGGGAAATTGGAATTAAATTGTGTTAGAATTTAAAATTAGTGATTATGGCAGGCATATCGGGATTTCGAAAATGCGATCTGCAAACCCTTGCGACAGAATTTGAAGTAGAGGTTTTGTCAAATGATACAATTCCTAAATTGGTTAAAAAGATAACGGAGGCCCCCGATTATGATGAGACTATGGCGTTAAACCAATTAAAGTTGATTGAAGAAGACCGTGTAGAGAGATCGAAATTGGAAAAAGATAAAATTGAGAAAGAACATGAGCTCGCGAGAATTAGGGCCGAACGGGAAAATGATACTTTAACGTTATCATCTAGTCAAATAGAAAGGGAACCTAAAATTCTGTTAAAAAATGTGTTACCTAAATTTGAAATGGGAAAATTGGAGATTTCCTTATATCTCAACTTATTTGAGAGACAGGCATTAAAAGCGCAATTAGATAAGTCGCAATGGGTAACAAATTTGCTAGGTTTACTTCCTATAGAATTGACAGAAGTTATTCTTAGAGAACCTCCAGACGAAACGGACAATTTTGATTTTGTGAAGGGTTAATTACTCGAAAGGTTTAAAATTAGTGCAGAAGACTTCAGAATCAAATTCGTAACAACACCACGGTCCGAAGAAAAAAATTGGAAAGATTTTTCGTATGAAATTACGAATTATTTCGACCAATGGTTAAGCGGTATTCAGGTGTCCGAATTCAGTCAACTTAGGGACCTGATAATTACTGACCAGATCAAACGGAAAGTGCCCTCTGAAATTAGACAGCATTTTATTGACTCTTGGAGTACAATAATTACGCCATTGGATCTGACCCAAAAACTAGATCATTATGAGTCCGTCAGGAGAATCACGGTAAAAAGACAGCCCCTCCCTCCGAAAAACCTAATTAATGAAAGGCCATTAGAAAAAAATAAGTTCCCCGGAAAGGCGAAGGTGGAGCCCAAAAGGGCAGAGCCGACAAGAAATTGGCGTGATAAAAATGACCAAAAAAATAGAGACGAGGTGTTTGACAGGAGAAGAGACAGGTCGTGTTACATCTGTCATTCTACGACGCATTTACGCTACTCCTGTCCAGAGTTAAGAAAGAAAAAAGATGAAACCGAAAGCGTGAGTCAGTTAACTGATCCAGATGAATTTGACGAAATTTTCAAACCCTATCTAAGCGTGGGAGTTGTAAATGGGAGAAAAATGAAGGTATTTCGGGACACAGGATCGTCTTTAGATTTGATCAGTGCAAATGACATAAATACAGAACAATATACGGGAGAGGTAGTCTGGGTTAAACAACCCCTAGGGAACGAACTTAAATGTCTTCCTCTGGTAGAAATACAACTGAATCTAACCGACGTAGGCGAGTTTACAACCAAGGCTGCAATCGTAGAGAAAAACACGAAAATGTCGCATTATTTATTGGGAAATAGAACTCAAGTGTTAATCGATAAAATTAAAACAAAACCCAGTCTTGTCAACGCCGTCCTTACGCGACAGAAAGCGCGTCAGGCGATCAATTCGGGACCGGAAACCAAAACCGCCTCTTTCTTTGAGAGTATTTCGGAAAAAGAGGAGGAAAAAGGGCATACGCTCCCGGCAGCGGAAAATATCGTGGAAGAAAATCCCGAGGCTGAAATAGAAGAAGAAGAGCTGATTCTCCCCCTTGTTCCGAAGAAAGAAAATCATCCGCTAGTTTAGCTAAACTGACCCCGGAAGGATTGGGGGCTGCTCAAGAAGCAGATAGCTCTTTAGAATGGATTAGAGAAAGGGCTGCAGCGAAAAAGTCCAATTTTGACGTGAGAAACGGGATTATAGTTAGGAAAATAAAAGATCACCACGGGACGGAAAGAGAGCAAATCGTACTCCCGTTGGAATATAGACGCGAATTACTGGCTTTGTGTCATGAAGAAATAGGAGGTCATCTCGGGATTACGAAAACTAAAGATAAGATTCTGAGACATTGCTTCTGGCCTAACATAATAAAAGACATAGAAAATTACGTGAGTTCTTGCGATCCTTGTCAAAGGGTGGGTAGAGCAGGTGACCAAAAGAAGGCACCATTAAAGCTGGTCCCTATTATAACGACAATTTTCACGAGGGTCTCGGTGGACACTGTGGGTCCCTTACCCCTCTCCGAAAACGGAAACAAATTTATGCTCACGGCCCTGTGCACCTCATCAAAATACCCAGACGCTGTACCTATAAGAGACATACGTTCAGTAACGGTGATTGATGCGCTAATGATGGTTTTCAGTCGTTTAGGATTCACCAGAGAGGTACAGTGTGATCTTGGCCGCTCTTTTGTTAGCGATTTAACGACCGAATTTTTAGAAAAATTTGGCGTTAAAGTGGTCCATTCTAGTGTGCATCACCCCCAATCTCAACCGGTAGAGCGTTGGCACCGCACAGTAAAAAGATTATTGAAGGTTTTATGCATCGAATCGGGAAATTCTTGGGAAAAAACTCTGCCCTATGCGCTGCTAGCCTTGCGCACAGTTACTCACGAGTCAACAGGTTTCAGTCCTTCGGAGTTGGTTCACGGGAAAAATCTGAGAACCCCGGAAGCCTTATTATACGAGAAATGGAGAGGTGAGGGCGAGGAAGAGAATCTGGTTACCGAATACGTGTTCGATCTTATTAATCGAATAAAGAGATGTCAGGAGTTGGCGGTCGAAAAAATGAGTTTGGCTCGAGACGATCGTAAACGGTATTACGATAAAAGCGCGGTCGAGCGAACATTCAAAGCGGGGGACAAAGTGTTAGTGTTGGCACTATCGAAACCTAACAAATTGGCAGTGAACTGGATAGGACTAGGGACAATAGAAAAACAAATTTCAGAGACAAATTATGTAGTTAACGTACCCGGTAGGCGGGCTCAGTCGCAGGTATACCATGTAAATTTACTTAAAAACCTTACTTACAAAGAGAGCATGTGAGGAATTTGATAATTGACGAAAGTGTCCAGAGCAATGCGAGCGAAGACGAATTTGAAATTCCCCAATTAAATACGAGTCCGGAAGAATACGATTTTCAGAATGTAATTATCGAAAGTAATTTGAGGAAATTGTGTTCACCTGAACAATTGTCCGAATTATCTGAGCTGTTAGGCAAAAACCGGAATATATTTTCAAATGATCCTGGGAAAACAGATATGATAATTCATGACATTGAGTTAACGAGCGACACTCCGGTGCGCCTAAGACCTTATCGCACCTCCCCTCGCCAAACAGAAATCTTGAAGGCGGAAATAAAGCGAATGTTGGAGTTGGGAGTGATTGTTGAAGGCGAGTCAGATTTCGCATCGCCCCTGATACTGGTGGAATCAGCGGGGCGCGACCCAAGGCCCTGCATCGATTACCGTAAACTGAATGCGATAACTAAACCGGAGATATTCCCTTTACCAAATATCGAAGAGCGGGTGGAGAAGGTAGCTGCAGCAAAATTCATAACCATACTCGATCTCACTAAAGGCTATTGGCAGATACCGATGACCCCCCGTGCCCAACGGGTGGCTGCATTCATTACGAACTTTGGTTCATTTTTACCGGTAACCATGCCTTTCGGGCTTATAGGAGCTAGCTATCGATTTTCTAAGTTTATGAGCAAATTATTACGAGGTTTAGAAGATTTCTGTCTCCCTTATTTAGACGACATGGCCATTTTTTCAAATTCGTGGAGTGACCATTTAAAGCATCTCGAGATAGTACTGGGAAGAATAAAGGAAGCTAAGGTTAAAGTCAAATTGTCTAAATGTAGGTTCGCGCAGAAATCTGTAAAATATTTAGGGCATGTGGTAGGTGAAGGAAGGCGTTCTCCCGCCGAGTCTAAAATACAAGCTATTACCGATTTCCCCCCGCCGAAGACGAAAACCGAAATACGCAGGCTGTTAGGAATGTCTGGCTATTATTCCCGCTACATCCGTAACTACGCTACCTTAGTAGAACCCTTGACAAACGCACTGAAAGGGAAAGAAAGGAAGGGAAAAGTGACGTGGAATGCAGAAATGGAAGATGCGTTCGCGCAATTAAAACGTAAATTGACTGAGAATCCGGTATTATTTGCCCCTGATTACAGTCGAGAATTCATAATCCAAACTGATGCTTCGGACAAAGGTGTAGGCGTGGTGTTGGCCCAACGAGTCGATGGTGAAGAACACCCGGTAATTTATCTCAGTAGGAAATTCTCACCCCCGGAACAAAATTTCAGCACGTCCGAAAAAGAATGTGCAGCTATAATTTTCGCCATAAAGAAGTTGCGTCACTATATAGATGGGCAACAGTTTCTCATCGAAACCGATCATAGCCCACTCACTTGGTTGAAAATCAACGCTGGAAATAATCCCCGATTAATGAGATGGTCACTAATCTTGCAAGGTTACCACTATCGGATGAGGCACCGCCCAGGCAGCCAAATTCCACATGTAGACTGTTTAAGTAGAATGGAATAAATAACATTCCACTCAGTAATTTTGTATATAGTTTTTAATTTTGTAATTGAAATAATTGTGTATTTGAATCATGCAATGAATATTGAAATTTAATTTAACGATGTGAGACTGTAGAGTGTATTGTAAACTTGTGAATAATAATGTTTAAGGTAAGCCTCTATTGAGAATTAACTTGTGTATTGGGTATGTATGGAAGGCTAGCGCACCAGTAATGATGTAAGATTTTCCAAATGCTTGAAAAATCTCAACTGCTGGAGGGGGTAATGCTGTGATATTTTCCCATATCCCAGCTGAGTTACGTTACTATTGACCTCAGGAGTTGTCGGGTCAGATCAAACGAAACGATCGATTCCCGATGCTGAATGGCGTGGACATTTTAAGAACAATAACCGAGACTGCCTGGCACCTAGTCCGACACTAACGGATTGATTACTCTCCTTGTGAGGTCGCAGATGGAGAGATTCCCAGAGACTTTCGGACGCCAAGGGAAGTCCTTTAAAATCTGGGAATGAGAACCAGAGATCCACTACGATAGGCTGCCGTAAGTTTAAGAGGCCGGGATGAACCTCCCCCCGCCCCCCTTTTTTTGGAGGCTAGAGAAAGAAGAAAAGAGGAGAGGGGGATGGGTTTTTTGGAGGCAAAAGGGTAGGACGTGACCCTGGAAAGCGGAGTCTTGCAGTGAAGCGAGAGCGAAGTGAAACGGAGGGAGACAGACGGCCAGGTCTGTGAGAGAAAAACTCGGAGGAGCTATCCGTCTCGATCACCCAAGGACACCCTGTCCTGTTTAATTAGTATCACCGAATACAGAGAACGGAAATTAAGTTTAGAACGAGATTGTCTGGTGTAGAGACCTAAGGAGAAATTAGAGGACTTTGTGGATCTTGTTTATAATCACCTGCACCTACGCATTTCATCTTATTTTATTTTGTTCTATTTTATTTAAATAATGAAACCTGTAGAAGGAATGCTCTGTACTTCGAGCTTCGAATAAAGAAACTTTTCTTTCTACAAACCAACTTGAGTAATTACTCCGGTTAGCCACAGCTACCAGTTCGAATTTTATAAATCCCGCCGGAGTTTTTACAATGGAGTCATATTATTTCCGTATTATACGGAATTTAAAAACCGAATTTGTATACTAAAATTGTTTAATTATACCAATCATATAATTTACCAACAGTTTTTTGGATAGATGTTTCCGTAGAAATGCAGTAGTGGCCAAAATTGTGGAAACCTTTTGGGAAAAGTGCTTTTTGAAGTTTGATGGCTCATAACACCAAATATTTCTTAGTAATACCATAAAAGCTATATACCACTGGAAAGATAATTTAATCAATAATATCATGCAATACAGTTTGCTCAATTATAATTATTTTATCAAACATTATAGCAAATAACCAGAAAATGGAAGTAAAACCTGGTTAGGTTGATGATAATTATTTTTCTTCTTGATTTTAACCGATGAATAGGTATGTTTAGAGTGACAGACAGATTCCATTTTATTTGGTAATGTGTCAATCAAAGCTAGGATAGGATTTCAAAAGAAATATGCCATATTTTGGTATTTATAGGAGAACTTTTCTCACTATTTTTCACAATTGCTATCAAGTTGCTAAAGTTCTTTGCCACCTTTTAATTTTTGAGCTTGTAAAACATAATAAAATTAAGAAAACATCATAAAGACTAAAGAGTTGATTAGTTACACAGAAATCAATGTATAACAATATTGTTAAGTGTAGAAATAGTGTAGATATATTGTGCTGTCCTATAAAAAAAAAAAAAAAACATTTTTGAAATTTTCTCTATATAAAGTCTAATAAAGAATTAAAAAAAAATAAACATTGCTAATTTTTTACAGCTTATTCTGACTAAGGTGTTAATGTTGGGCATTTTTCATTTTATCACTTTATTACAAAATGGCAGCCAATTAAGCAAGAATTTAAAAAAAACGCACTTTCCCAAAAATTAACCCGTGTTAACGGAAAAAAAACCCACACCTGACATAATCAGCTGAAAATGAAACATTTTATTACATATTAATGGTTTAACTTACAAAAAAAAATAATAATAATTTATGTAGATCATTCTAAAATTATATTATAACAAGAAAATCTGTAAAAATGAAGCTCATGTTTTGCCAGAATTTTGCAATTGTTAATTTAAATTATTTTAAAACTAAATAAACACTCCTTAGGTATTTTTAACTATTTTTATTATTCTAAATGGTGTATAAAAACAGAACAAAACAAAAAAATTGATTTGAGTGAAATATTTGATGTAATACTAAGGTGGGGTTTTTTTTAGGAAACATTTCACTGTGGGTTTTTTTTAGAGGACAGCACAATAGTGTAGATATAGTTATGAGAAAATTTGAAATAAAACTGGAAGAAAATTAACAAAAGAATGTCTAGTCACGCAAAACAAGACTGGAAAAAACAAGAAAAGGTGCAAGAGAACAATTAGCGGTAGAAGAGAAAGGTCCCTTTGTGTATAGATCAATAAAAACTATCATCTCGGTGTATGCAACATGAAATGGTGCACTGCAATGAGGAGCTGAATCAAAGTACAGTTCTGTGCAGAGTGCAGTATTTTGGTCTAAATGCTAGAATTCCATGGGGAAAAAAAAAAAAATTAACACTCTCAATAACATGGCCTTAAAATTTATCTGTCTAGTAAAAATGCCTTTTAGCTGTTTAATATTTTCAACCTTTATTTGATTTTTTTTTTTTTTCTTTCCTTTTCATGATATTCTAGCATTTAGACTAAAATACTGCACTCTCTACAGAACAATACTTCGATTCAACTCCACATTTCAGTGAGTCATTTCATTTTGCACACTCTCGGGTATTTTTTTCTGTCATCTAAACACAGGAACCTTACACTACTACCACCAATTGCACTCCTGCACCTTTTTTTGCCTTAACTAGTCTTGTTTTGCCTGACTTGGACATCTCTTTGTTAATTTTCGTCAAATTTTACTTCAAATTTCTTCATAACCATAGCTTTCTACACTTAACAATATTGTTATACGTTGATTTCTGGGTAGCTAATCAACTGTTTATGATGTTTTCTTAATTTTATTATGCTTTACTAGCTCAAAAAGTGAAAGGTGGCAAGGAACTTTAGCAACTTGATAGCAATAATAAAAAATCCCTGACAGCTCGGCACAGGCAGATTTCGAAGATGCAGACCGTGGTGTGCCTTTTTGTTGGGAATTGCGGAAGAAATGACCTTTTTGCCATGATGCGGTATTTGGAAACGTCCACTTCGAAACCTAACTTGTTTGCGGCCAGAGTCGGCAGGGATTTTTTTTGTCTTTAATTTTTTTTTGCTATAAGGGTTGGTCCTATAAAAAACTTGTCAATATAAAAGTTTTAGATAATATTAAGAGGATTTATAATAAATTTAAGTGGATTTGATATCCTCTGAATTGACGAAGTTATGAATTTTTTTCTTCTAAAACCCCCTTTTTCCCCCCTCCTTGGGGCCATTTTTAATATCATCAAAAATCTGTTATACATAAGTTTTCGCCCCTTTTCTTAGAAGTAATAATAACTTTAAACGGATTCGATATGTATCATAATTAAGAAATTATGGGGTTTTTTCTGCTTTCACAAAAAGCCCCCTATTCCCCCCCCCCCCCCCTGGTTCGATTTTGCCCATTAACGAACTTGACCGAGATTTTATGCCCCTTGATTTTATGTATCAGTTTAGAAGAGATTTGTGCAGAATTATGGGAGTTATAAAAAAGTGACATAGATAGATAGATAAAGTTTTGAACTTGGGGTGGTTTTGGGTTCTGCGAGTCATAATCGGCATAGATTTGCAAAAATTTTTCAAAAATTCCAACTTAGGAGAGAATGTAATAGGTAGTATTTCTTACGAAATCTACCTAAATACAGTGATAAAAGTCCTGCTATACGTATCAAAATATGGCATATTTCTTTTAAAATCCTACCCTAGCTTTGTTTGACATATTACCAAATAAAATAGAATCTGTCTGTCACTCAAAACATTCATATGCATTGGCTATATTCAAGAAAAGAAAAATAATTATCACCAACCTAACCAGGTTTTACTGGCTTTTTCCGATTATTTGACTATAATGTTTGATAAAATAATTATAATTGAACAAACTGTATTACATGATATTCTTGATTAAATTATCTTTCCAGTGGTACATAGCTTTTATGGTTTTACTAAGAAATATTTGGTGTTATGAGCCATCAAACTTCAAAAAAGCATTTTTCCCAAAAGGTTTCCACAATTTTGGCCACTACTGTAGATATTAAATGGAAAAAGAGCCTAAATCAGTTTCATACATGAGTTTTTTTTTTTTTTACTACTTTGTTCAGGTGTTACAATATCAATATATCGGAATATCATGATATAAAAATGACAATTTATCATGATATTTAATTCCATAAGAGTGTAAAAACAAAGATATTAACTATATTTTAAAATTTTGCACTGTAAAAGCATAGAATAATATTCTAGTCATTTTCAGATAAATAAACACTACAATTAATAGATTTAAATTTTTTTTTATCTATACTAATATAATAAAGAGAGAAAGCTTGACTGACTGACTCATCAATGCAGCGCTGAAACAACTAAAGTCAGGATCATAAAATTTGGACAATAGACTGCTGTTATGACCTAGGCAAGCAATAAGAAATGATTTTTGAAAATCTATCGCCTAAGGCGATTAAATGGGGGATCAAAGGTTTTAGATCATTTTTCGCCATATCTCAGAAGCAGTTTTAGGTAGTATCTCAGCAGCAGTTTTAGGTAGGAATGTGAAATTCAGGATAACAAATCTGCTAAAAAAAAAAATAGTTAAACACGTATTTCAGCAAATTTAGAAATTCAACCACTAATGAAGTTAAATGGGGGGGTCAAATGTTTTTGGTCATTTCTCCATATCTCAGCAGCAGTTTTAGATAAGAGCGTAAAATTCAGAACAAATCTGCTAAAAAAATTAGTTAAACACGTATTTCAATGCATTTAGAAATTCAACCACTAAGGTGATTAAATGGGGAGGTCGAATGTTTTAGGTCACTTTGCCATATCTCAGCTGCAATTTTAGGTGAGAGCATAAAATACAGCTAAACCAATCGGCTAAAAAATAGTTAAAAATGTACGCCAGAGATTTTGTCACCAACATTGACAATGAACCCGATTACGAAAGATTAGATGAATAAGCCAACTATTGTTAATTTTTTATTAGATATTTTGCATAAGACATTTTTCCAATGAGGTCGACACATTGTTCACCCACATGAAGCCAAGACAGGCCACTAGTTTATTTTATAAATGAAAAATAAAGGACAGGAATAGGTGCTAAGAGTAGTTGATAGACCCATATTAAACTGAAGCCCTTAATAAGAGAATAAAAGAAAAACTTACTTTAAGATGTTTTTCTAGTCTTCTTATTCTTGCAGCATTTCGTTCATCTTCATTCTTTTCTAGAACAGTTCTTCTATCTATAGGCTCTGAGTCAGTAGAACTTGAGCGTGACCTCTTAAAAGAATTGTCATTTTTCGAAAGAAATTTGGCTAATGGACTACGGCATCTAGATGAGGATAAATCAGATTCTCTATTTACATCATTTTCTGGCACAACATGTTCAGAAATTGTTGCTGAGGATAAATGCATTCCAGATGTTGAAGCATCATAAGCAACTCCAGTTGAATTTAACTTTTCTTTTGGGGAATCTTTTAAACTTGAACTTTTGGAAGTTTTTAATTCCATTGGAAACAGTCCCACAGCTGAAGCAATAGCAGACGAACTAAACTCATTTGTAACAAAACTATCAAAAACTAATTTTTTATCTGAATTAGTATAGGGTTGCAAATTACTGGCAGAATCATCTGTGCTATTGTGTCTGTTACTTTGTTTTGATGATAAATCATCCTTTTTGTTTTCATCACTATTTTTTGACACAGGACATGTACGTTCAGGAATTGCTGTTTTTGATAAAGATGTTGAATCATCTCCAGCTGACTTAAACTTTTTGCTCATGTGATTGTTTAAACTAGAAGGTTTGGAAGTATTTGATTCCACTGAATGCCATCCCAAAGCAATTGCAGATGAACTAGACTCATTTGTAATATTATTATCTGAAACTAATTTTTTATTTGAATTAGTAGCCATTCGTGAATTACTGCCAGAATCATCCATAATGTTTTTGTTGCTAGCAAAAAATTTAGATAACTCTGAAGTCAATGAAGAACAAGAAGCAGAATCAGGTTCCTGTTTTTCTGATGCTTTAAAACAGTCTTTGAAACGAGTTGCAAAATTAAAGTTACTATGTAAATTACTTTGTGTTACTTTGTCTTTAGAGGGCAATGAGGAAGTTGAATCAATAAAAATGTCCTTAGAAATTGAATCATCAGTTAAAAATATTTTGTTATCTACTGCTTTTTTATTTCCTTTTTTATGTTTTTTAAGTTCCTTTTTTATTTCATTTAGAACAGTATATACATTACATACATTCATTTTCTCTAAAGAAATATCTAAAAGGAAATTAAAATTTTCACTTTCTACATAAGATTGTTGGGCAGAGTCTAGTACATTCACAAGTCTGTTTGCAATCTGAAGAATCTGTTCCTCTGAGGAATCTTCACCCATCAATGGAGCCGAAAAATCCAGAAGCTAGTTTAAATAAATAAATAATAATAGGAAATTACAAAACATGAAAAAAATCAGTATTTATATTCAGTACAATAAGAGAAAAATTGGGAAAGTCTAACAATGTTTCATCACCCATGCATTTATCTTTGTAATATTGTACGCACCAAAGAAAGAAAAATGTTTCATCAGCCTCCCTTTATACATGCCCTTTTTATTAGGTATCATTCCCTTGAAATTCCTATTTAAACCAAAGTTAAAACTTATGTTTAATTCAAATGTTCAAAGTCTATATACTAAGTGGGTATTTCACCAATTTCAGACACACTGTATTTCTCTAATTTCATATTCTAAGAAAAGTTTCAAGCATTTGTCAGACCAGGTAGCATGCAAACGAGTGTCTGCAGCAATCACGAATTTCAGAGTTACTGTACTTCTTTGATTTCATATTCTAAGAAAATTTTCAAGCATTTGTTGGACCAGTTAGCATGCAAACAAATGTCTGTGGCAAAACACTTCAAATCACAGCATAGCGTAACCCCCTCCACAGAAAACTTGAAACTTCTTAAATCGGCATATTTCATCATGCATAGTAACTTGATGCTGAAAACATCACACAAAATTCTGATTAAATTTTGAGCGATACGGTATTAAATACAAGGAAACGGGGATGCAAAATTGCATAAATGGGAACTTTAAAATCATTTGCTAACTAAGAAAGATGACGAATTATCAAAGATCAAATGAAAGCCATTCGAAACTAAAACAAACTTAATACCAAAAACGATGTGAGCGAGGCTGCTAGCTAACCACTCCCCCAAAGAGGAAAATGAGTTATTCAATGAAAAGAAAGGAAAGGAAATGGCAGCAATAAGCACACTCTTAAGTCATGGGAAGGAGAAGTAAGCTTACTCAAGAAGATCCCTAAATAGCGGTCATCAGCAATAACAACATAGTTAGACTTAGAAAATTAAAATGCCGAGAATTAAGCCATGTGCACAATGAAAAGCACTGTGATGATCAAAATTGAAATACACAAATAAAAAGCAATGTGAGAATTCTCTCACAGTCTTGCAGACATAATAAATTTTAACAATTATGCTTACCAAACTAGCTTAATTAAATAAATAAAAACAAAAGCATTAATTTTACCTGCATACTATTTGAAATATTTATTTTTCTCTGACACACATAGAAAGGTGAAAGTTAATGTCTCCAAAAAGTCAATAAATTATGGATAACATATTTATATCAAGGCGCCATAGTCTCAGCCAACATCGCTTATAAGTAGTGTTGTCTCAACACAGTTAAAAGTGAAAGTCAGTGAAATTGATGTCATACTGACACAAGAGCAATAACACATTTCAGTTTTATGAAGGATATACTCTTTATATATATATATATATATATATATATATATATATATATATATATATGATGCATTTTTCAGGGTTTATTGTGGGTTGATGAAAAAATACCTGAAAATTTAGCGAGAATAGTGTTAGCTCTAGAATTAGCTAGATTAGCTCTAGAACAAAAGGACCCAAGGGTGATTTAATAAAAAGAACACTGTTTTAAAAAAGGACACTCTTGTGACCTGTTCAAAAACGTATTTTAAACTGGTTTGTTTAAAGTTCCCTTTTATAACAAGTACTCATACAAAAAACATACTCGTTTGATTATATCAGTAAATGATAGTGTTTAGTCAAACCTTCCATTTTTAAGGTTTGTGATACTGATGGGTTCTTGCCCACAATGCAATGTGACTATTTTTTGGTCTTCCTTCATCTTATGAAAACATTTTACATGAGAAAGCATGTTAACTAAATTGGTTAATAGACAATTTTGTCTTAAATACTATATGAATAAATCAGAGTTCATACTCAGTTTTGGAAATATAAGAATTTTATAGGGAAAAAAAAAACAATTTTTTTTTTTAGGAGTATTTTTGAAACCATTACAAAAATCAATTTATAACAGGGGAGAAACCAGATAAAATGACAAATTTTGTGATTTTTCCAACGACTGACTGACAAATTCCACTATATTAAGCAAATGGAAGAGAATCTGCTGAAAGTTAAGTACTTATCAAAAAATAAATCAAAATTAATTTAAAGCTGAAAAGGAAATAAAACTGAGAGTATGTGTTTAAAAGATAACCAAGCCAAGTTTAAAAACTAACGTAAACTTTATTAACAATTTAAATATAACATAAAAGTAAAATATTAAAAAACAAAAGTGGGATTTCGTATTAAACATGCACAATGTATTCAACTCTAATGAGCTTTCGCCTGAAAGCATAATGACAAGCTCACATGACATTACATAAGCATTTTAATAGAAACAGACTGAAGCAACAAAGCAATTGAAAAAGAATTTAATACATAAAAAAAATTACTTTAGTAATATATTAACTTTAAACAAAACTGATTAATTTTAAGAATAAACAATGAGCTTTAAACCCCTGACCGCCGAGCAAAAGGGCAAATTTATAATGTTGTTTCTTCTGTAATTTTTTTTTAAATGCTAAAAAAAGATGAACTTCCAAACTTTATATAAAAAAAACTTAATTAGGTATATGAGTATAATCCTTGAAAGTATTGATCATTACTTGATGTTTCAAAACTGCATTATATTTGTAGAATTATATTAATTCAAACAATGCTTGTATTGCAGTGAAATCTGCAGCATAGTAAACGGATATCAGTTCACAGCAGTGAGAAGGTTACAAAGACCTAATTAACTTTATACTTAAATGTTTTAACTTTACTTTATATTAACTTCAAATGATTTTACTTAAATATATGTATGAACTTTAAGGATATTGCCCTGTGAAACAATGTTTACTTTACTTATATCAAAGAGGCAAGTTTAAATCTCCAAAATAGCTTCAGCACAACAGAGAACCGCATAGATGCATTATAGCTTTATCCACTGTAAACCAAGATGAGTTAAAATTAAAATGGTTATCATAGAACAGGCATGTCAAATACGTGGCCCGCGGGCCACAACCGGCCCACCGACAACTTATCTGTGGCCCGCGAAGACTTTAGTATTTTACCTGTGTTTAATTTAGTTGTTAGAACATGCATGCTGAAAATGCACTTTGCACGAATACACTTACATCAATCGTAATGTTAGAGATGGCAAACATAAGAAAGATATGTATATCAGTGTTACCAGTTTGGTAGGTTCTTCTTTTAAATTCAGAATGCTACCACCATTTTTGAATAATAATATTTCTCTTATTTATTCTGTCATTAGATAAGGTTGAATATTTCTCTTCAGAATGTGGTAGCATTCTAATTAAAAAAAAAAAAAAATCTGCTCATTTGGCAACAATGGTGTATAGTATATAGACATATATAGCTCAATTTTACATTTTGAAACAAAAAAAAAAAAAATGTGCATATGAAGATAACCAATTGGTACACAGCAAAGCTCGAGATCTTGAGTATGAAAATTTAAAGATCGTAAAATTTTTAAACTATCCTACTTATATTTATTATTTGTTTGATGTCAGAACTAATACTTTATTTTACTACTCTCTTCTATTTTACATCACTTTACATAATGATATGCTGTATTTATTAAATACTAGAATGTATTGTAAATTTAATAACATTCGTCTCTAATTAAGAACAGTTAATTTAAAAAAAATGTAAATATAAAATTAAATAGCTTTAAATGAGTTGTTTTGCAAGTAACACAAATTGTCACTTTCATGCTTGACACAAAAACTCCGAATAATGTCATCCAGGTTATTCACTTTGGTATTAGTTCGGCGTATGGATTTTGGATTTAAGGTCTAAGTATTTTCATTACTTAAGTTAGTAATTTTATGTGATTTTTCTGGAAACATGCATGGTCTTTATTTCCTTTCTTTCATTTTTTATTGATATACACACAATTTATTTACATATTCTCAGGGTTTATAAAAAAAGTGTTAAAGCTCTTTACCACTTTGAATAAATTTGATAAACGGAAAATGAACATCATAGATATTTTAAGTGTGATTTACAACACAATTACATCCAATAGAAATTGAAATTTTGTGTTTGATATATAGACACTGCTGGAGTTTGGAAAGAATGTAACATTAATAGGTGTTACAGCACAAAATATAAAGAAAACTCACAAATATTTGTCTAAAAATCTGAAAGATAAACTCTCACAATTGAAATTGACTCTTTTTTAAAAGAGAATAAAAGTGCCAATCCTATAAAACTAATTCAAGTAACCACTATTAAGTAAAAAATCATAGTATTCAAGTAACCACTTAACTATTGTAGAAATTACATGTGTTTTAAAAAACTAATTATTGTTGTTATTACATTAAATGTAAGTAACCAATCCTATCGTAGAAAATACATGTGTTTTAAAAAACTAATTATTGTTGTTATTACATTAAATGTCCCGCAAGACAAAGTCATTCATTATGAAATTGAAGAAATTATGTCTAGAGAAGTTAAAGAAATTTCAAAACACTATAAGAATAAGTACCATTGCTAGAAAGATTTATGTATAGCAGATAGATTTATAAAAGATATGGGCTTAAAAACTTACAGTGTTTATAAGCTTATATTATATTCATACACACATGTTTAATCATCGTCCATCTAGAAAATATCTTGGAAATATGCATAGTGAAAAACAAGGTTACAATTTTCATTTTAAATCGACAAATTATGAATGGGGATTATTAAAAGACCACCAATAGACAAAGTTCTTGGAGTTTTCATTTGAAATTACAATGCACCTGAGTACCGTACTTTCTGGTAATAACGCTGCGGCGTTAAACTAGATTTTTCTTGTTTGAAAACAAAAATGCGGCCAATAAGGTGCGGCTTGTAAATAGAACAATTTTACTGCCAATCTTTATTTTAAAAATTTGAAAATCTGGTTAGAAAAAACAAATTAATTCATTATCTTATGTCATATTTGTGAAAGGAAAAACTATGTTTCAGACTGCAGAAACATATTAGCGTATTTACAAACGATGCAATATTCAGGAGCAAAAAGCTGCACTTTGACCGAGCATTGCATCTAATCACAATGGTTCTTCTCAAGTTCGCCTCAGAGCGTCTTCATTAACTCCTCCCATTTTCTCTCTTCATTATTCGCCGGCGCATGGGAAACTATTTACTCCATGTTCGCAATTTTAAAACAGCTCGACTTGCCTTTATTCCACATTCTTTCTTTGTTTTGCTTAAACCGCGAACAGACAGAATACATTAGCATGTGGAACCGAGGCTAATGAAACTAGTCGTTGGGGGCCACCGTAATACTTACCCATCATGGATATGCATAAAATATTAAAATAAAAATGTGTAAACTACTTATAAAGTGCATTGCAATTCAAATAAAATCGTGGCTTGATGATGTCACAAACTTTAAAAGCTCGATTACTGAATTGCTTGGAAGAAACATCCTTATAACTCCAAAAATAATAATCCTATTAACTAGCGGTTTATTGCATCTGATTAAGCGTCAAATTTCCAATTAAAATATATCTTTGAAGTGAAATTTGGATGCAATACAGGGTCATGAAAAATCGAAGAGTGTGGAAAATAGGATTCCAAATATCTTGGCAACTAATTATCCGATCGACTTCATGCTTTATGCAAAATTTATGTTTTTTTATTGTCTTTTATATTCATTTCTTAAAATAAACAATTTCGAAAATTTTTATATACCTTTCATCAGAACAAATATTTCGAGAGTCCGAAAAAAATTGTTCCGGTTAATCGAGGTTATTGAAATGAAATAGGCTTCTTCCCATTATTACATACTAAGTACATACCAACTTGCAAGTCTCTATCTCAATTTTTTTGGGAGATAGAGCGTTTACAGACACACAGACACAGACACACAGCAAAAATTTTTTTCTAAAAATATGTTTTTCGGAATCTCCAGTGTCTGAAACGTGTAAATCTGTCAAAAAATTTTTTTCGATTTTCAAAACGATTACAAGATTTACCCTATACTACGTATGATGGGTAAGTAAAAGATAGGCTACCATGGTGCATTCCACTTACCTTTTTTTAGAGACCGCTAGAGTGACGTGATACTCTTTTCGTACACCTGCATTGGTGCATTCAAGCATCACGTGACTCCAGCGGTCTGTAAAAAAAGATATGCGTAAAGCACTGCAGTAGCCTTTCTTTTTCGTTGGCCTCGCGTGGAACTCTCTAGCATAGCATTGACTTGATTTCACCATGTTTTCATGTTTTCACCGTGGTTTCAAATCGCCGAAGTTTTACAGCAAAATTTAAATTAAATGCCATCCGGTTAGCAATTGTGAACGGAAATAGAAGTGCAGCACGAGAGCTGAATGTTGATGAAAAACGAATAAGAGAATGGCGAAAGCAAGAGGAAATGCTCTTGAAAATAAAGAAAAAAGCATAATGGCCAGATCTCAAAAAAGAGCTTCGAGAATGAATTGAAAATCAGAGACAAAACGGTCGCTCCTTATCAACTGTTTTGAATAGGATAAAAGCGAAGCAGCTGGCGACAGAGAAAGGTTTCGATGACTTTAAAGGTGGATCATCGTGGTGCAGTAGATTTTTTTTAAAAGAAATAAGCTAACGATGAGAGCCCGGACAACTGTTGACTAGAAATTGCCCGATGGCTGGGAAGAAAAAAAAGAATTGTTTTTGAAATTTATAAAAGAAGAGGTGGACAAATTTGCAATAAAGCCATTGGAGATCAGAAATATGGATGAGGTTCCCATATCATTCGACATGCTCGCGTCTGGTTCTGCAGATTTTGTTGGCGTAAAGTCTGTCCCCATTATTACAACTGGGAATGAGAGTTTTACCATTGTACTTTCGTGCTTAGCCTCAGGATATAAATTGTCTCCGATGGTTGTATTTAAGAGGAAAACCATTCCAAAAGAAACTTTTCCTAAGGGGATAGTAGTGCTGGCGAATGAAAAAGGCTGGATGAACCAGTCCGTAATGCAGGAGTGGGCCGAGAAATGTTGGAGGAAAAAAACGGATTTCCTTTTCCAGAAAAAGAGCCTTCTTATTATGGACTCGATAAAAACGCACATTTCAGAGGGGACAAAAAAATGCGCTGTCTCAGAAAAATCAAGACTTGCATTAATAGCAGGTGGATTAACCAAAATATTGCAACCTTTAGATTTATTTATAAATCGATCATTTAAAGCGTATATGGAACACCACTGGGAATCATGGATGTCGGCCGAAAATCGAACATTCACGAAAGGAGGCCAGATGTGGAAAGCAACCTATTCTGAAGTGTGAGAGTGGGTTTTAAACTCATGGAATAAAAAGCCTTTCATAAATCTGAAATAGTAACTGATTTTGAACAAAATGCCGCCGATGGAGTTCCCACAAACTCTGGTCATTTTGATGATGAAGAATTGGAGGGTTCTACCAATTCAGATATTGAAGAACATTTGTCACCTGAACTCTTACAACTGTTCAATAGTGACACACAGAGTGAAGATTTTGAAAGATTTTTGGGCACTGAAAATTAATGTGTAATATTTTGAAAATATTTTAATTGTTTATAAAATAAATTATTTATAATGGCATAGACGATCGTCGTGTATATGATTTAATTACAAGGCAAGTTATTTTAAGATTATTTAATTTTATGTGTATTACTTTATTATTACCCAAATTATGACCTCTAAACTTGATAAGTTTACTTTTGTGGTACTTTAAAATGAATGCAGCGTCATTCTCGGTGTGGCGTTAAACTAGTTATCTAAATTAAAAAATATATATTTACCCGCGGCGTTATACTCGGTGCTGCGTTATTATCAGAAAATACGGTAAACTTCAATTTCAAGGCAGATTTCATGATGCTATCTTGTTAGTTGATAGTTTTAGCGTTTTCAAATATAATTTACTACTTTTATAAAATAATTTTCAAAAAGAAAATTATTTCATTTTAAATGTTGCCAGGCATTATTAAAAAATCACTAGAGTGGAATTTTTTAAAATATACTAAAAATAAATTAAAAAATGTATTCAAAAGAAGATTTTTCGATTTCGAGTAATATGAAAATCAAATTAGCCTGTTTACCTCACCTATAATGATTGATGTTGAAATTATTCTTCAGAATTTATTACTGCAGTTAATTAAAATTCAGTGTGATTCCATATTATATATTGGTATGGAAAAATATATTCATATGGGTTTTCCAAATTTCTGTACCATTCACCAATCTATCGATTTTTTAAAGTATAGTGTGTAATTAGGCATATTTTAGTTGTGTTTAAAAACGCCCTTTTATACGACATCTTTTCGTAGCTGTCAACCTTTTGTTATTTTTAAAGTCAAATAAACATATTTTAAACCAGAAAATGTATTTAATAAATGAAATGAAGTAAGTAGCGGATAGGTACAAAAAATATTATATTAAAAAAATTTTCTGTTTCAAAAGATATTTATTTTAATTTTTTACTTGAAGAAAACATGGAAGATTGAAAGTTGTGCCTTTGCTAGATCAAGATTAACAGACCAGCGTGAACAATCAATTTTAAAAATAATTATAATTCAGAAAATGTAATTAAATTTTATAGATTTGATTGATAAAAAGTAATATTGCAGTTTTTTGTTTTTAAGTTAAAACAAATTATGTATAATAATAACGTTGGGACTTTGTGTAAATATTTCTTTTACATGGCTGTATTTTGTGCGTATAAATTTTATTCTGTGCAATGATAATATTGTTGTCTACTTTTTTTAGTGGCCCGCGGCTTTGTATATAATGCCTAATTTGACCTGCGGCTTTGTATATAACACTTAATTTGGCCTGCGGCAGTAAACGAGTTTGACATGCCTGTCATAGAGTGATGAAACAATAGAGTAGGGATGCACAACCTGTGGCCCACAATGGGTTTACTGGTGGCCCGCGGATCAGTTTCGGCGATAGGGCACGTAAAATCTCGAATTTTGCTGATAGGGTGCATAAAAAGCGCATATTTCGCCGATCAGGTGTGTAAAAATAGAGTATTTTGCCGATCGAGTGCGTAAAAATCACGAATTTTGCCAATTGGAGGTGCAAAATTCTCGAATTTTGCTGATCGGACATGTAAAAATCGTGAATTTCGGCAGTCGAGCACATAAAAATCACAAATTTCGTCGAACGGATGCATAAAAATCGCAAATTTTGCCAATCAGGCATGCAAAAATCACGAATTCTGCCAACATGTAGTTGCTTAAAGATCGCAAATTTTGCTGATCGGGCACGTAAAAATCACATATTTCATCGAACGGGTGCATAAAAATCGCATATTTCGGCAATCGGAAGCGTAAAAATCACATATTTCGTCAAGCGGGTGCATAAAATTCACGAATTTTGCCAATTGGAGGCACAAAAATCTCGAATTTTGCCGATCAGGTGCGTAAAAATCGCGTATTTTGGCGATCGGATGCATAAAAATCACATATTTCGTCAAGCGGGTGAATAAAATTCGCGAATTTTGCCAATTGGAGGCACAAAAATCTCGAATTTTGACAATTGGAGGCACAAAAATCTCGAATTTTGCCAATCAGGTGCGTAAAAATCGCGTATTTTAGCGATCGGGTGCGTAAAAATCGCGTATTTCGTCAAGCAGGTGCATAAAAATCACAAATTTTGATGGGTTAATATGTATATACATTATAATAATAAAACAATTATAAGACAGTTTTCCAAAAAATTTTAAAACATGTGAAAAAAAAATACCTGCATAAACTTTTTCCTTCTTTCTTCAAGAACATTGCAAATAGGTGCACCTGAATTCACATTAGAAATTGTTTGAAATTCTGCTTCTTCATCCCCAATGAAAATAGGAAGTTTTTCATCATCATCTGAAATTTCTATAACTGTTTCTGAAGCAAAACTAGTACTAGGGGTTGGAGTAAAATCAGTACTAATGGTTGTCTTTGCTTTTTTATTAGAAAGTTTTTCATCTGAAACTCTCTCATCAAATTTTATCTTCTTTGATACACTTTCAACTTCTGATCTTTCATCAACTTTTCTATCAGGAGTCATTTCTGTCCTGTTCCTCTTTAATGAAAGCTTGGGTGAAGTGACCTAAATTAAACAAGAATTATTAATTATTGAAAAAAAAATACTCTTTCTTTATACAACAATAAATATAAAACAGACAGTTTTATAGATCTGAAATTAACAGCAGATACTATAATCAATTCAAGTTATAGTGATACAAAAACTAAAAAAAAGTCATGTGCAATTTAACAGCATAAATAATACATTGGCTGTAATCAATGCCAGTTGTAGTGAAAATTAGTGAACATGAACAATCATCACATTTACAATCTTTTACTATAAATTACCTGTCAATTATACATATTAATTAATTATCGCATTTTATGTTCAATATAAAACAGTGAAACAAGGCTTATACTTTTATTTCATGTATGTAAATATTTAATATTTCTACAATATTTTAATACTGTATTTGTAAAGATCAGTGAACTATCATCACATTTCTGAACCTTCAACACAAATTGTCTATCTATTACTGTATTTACTTGAGTATTTTGCACACTTTTTTCCCAATTTCTTTTGTGTCAAAAGTAAGGGATGCATAAAATGTGCAGAATTAAAAGTCATGTACATTATTACCTGTCTTCGTGTATCTGAAACTCCTATGCGCGATAAGTTTTCTGCTCAATGTCTATGATATGCTATTGAATGGGGTTAATCAAACCCATAATGCTTAATGAACTTATTTGAGAAGTTTCTCTTAACATACACTTATAATGATTGTATGGGATATTATATTCTTAACATTAATTAATTTAAAATAGAGAAAAGAATTATTTATTGAATAAAAGAGCAGTTTGTTTTTTTATTAATTACACATGAACACAGTGCTTTATCCTTCTATATATAAAAAAAAGTAATGGTTTGGAAATGGACCAATGAAAATCTGCATAGATATTCCGGGTTATTCTCATCACTTTTTTACTAGGGACTTTTTGAGGAGCGATTACTTTTTTTCTAGCCATCCTACGGATTCGAAAATCATACCACCAGACGCGAAATATAACAAGCTTTCAGAAATTCAGGACAATAAAAACTCAAAATATCCTTAAAAATAGAGTAAAAAATTTTTTATTGAAAAAGTCATTTTATTATATTGTTGCCAATTTCTAAATAAGCGCAAAGGATTATGTTTTATCTCAAATAAAAAATGCATTTGCGCGAGACTATTAAAAACAATAATGAAAGTTAAAAATAATAATTAAATGATCACGTGTTGAAAGCAGGAAATAATGAAAATTACGTCATAAAAATTGTGTTTACACATGAATATTAAAAATAAAAAAGATGAATTAAATGAAAAAGCATTATAACCTGATTACAGAAGATAGTCGCCTTTCGTGATATCATCATCATCATCTTTTTAAAACAGGATACATTACCAGGTTTTAAGAGGCTGTGAAATCAGAACGGGGGTTGGTGAGCGTAGCAAGCAGGGGGCAGAGCCCCCTAGTTTTATATATAATTATTTCATATTTATGATTAAATTAAATACTTCATGGATAGCAGAATTTAGAGGTGTAGAAAGAGAAAGCTTATTCAATTACCAGAATTTTATACTAGTACACCTTTAATTTAGATTACTATCAATGATAGACCATTAAGTCAAGACTATTTCTTTTATTTATTCAAGGCAGTTTATTTCTTTAATGGACATTAAGACATTAGTTCACAGTGCCTAGAGTCTTGACATATTTCTCTTGAATATTGTGTTTACCACTATGAAATAAAATTTTACTTCTTGCAATATTTGGGAAAGGTTGGGTTAGGATAATTAGTTGATGGTTAGGAAATTTCACACTCTGCTCGAGAATGTTGATTACAGATGTAAAATTTTCAGAAATTTTTAAATGTAGGGAAAAAATAGGTTTCTCCAATTTTTTTCTGGAAATTTTGATTTTTTTTTTTTTTAAGCTATATTTACTTTTAAAATATAAAATATTAAACATTTTTTTAATTTATGTACATTAAAAAGTTGTTTTCACTTCATATGAATGTATTACAAAAAGAAATAAAAATGCTTTTCTATTAAAATTTTTGTCTTTTAGTCTCAGAATAGCTTCCCTTGCTAGATTTAACCCAACTATTTGTAATTTATTTGTTAACTGTTTGTAATTTATTTGTCAACTGTTTAAATGGTCATTTCAGTTGCACTTTCTACAGAGGATGTTTGAAAAATTTTTAGACGAGTTTATTTTGGTGTGAAAATAAATTGTCTGCATAGAGAAATTATTTTTCACAGTATAAATTCTTGTCTGGCAATTGAAATTTTTGTTTAGTTTCAAAATAGTGCCTTTAAAGAAATGATGGATGGAAGGCTATATTTCTGCACTTCCCAAAGAAAATATTCTTATTCATTTATTAAAAAATGCTGTGAAAGGCATGTTTTTTCTATATCTGAAGCCACAGTAGGTAATATTGCCAATAAGACAGGAAAAAAAAAAAAACATGAATGCCTGGCTTCAAGTGG
Organism: Maratus michaelseni; assembly: GCA_963931845.1. Taxonomy (NCBI): domain Eukaryota; kingdom Metazoa; phylum Arthropoda; class Arachnida; order Araneae; family Salticidae; genus Maratus; species Maratus michaelseni. The sequence continues at coordinate 126,051,047 of OZ007595.1, forward strand.
AAAAATTGTCCTAAATACATATCAACACCCAAGACAAAAAGGAATTCCTCGAATACTGCAAAGTAAAGTCTTTCATGGTAAAAGAAAATCCTCGAAGTCTAAGAACTGTAGCTAAATCCTTTAGATGCTCAGTGTCAACTGTTAACAAAATCATTAACACTGATTTGAATTTTATAAAAAAGTCAAAAAACATAATGTTCATCGTCTTTCTTCCAAACGTAGAACACTGTGCAAAATTCTTTATAAGAAGCATTTATCCAGAGAAAAATGAAAAAATATTGTTACAAGAGATGAAGCTTAGGTTTGTTTAAATGATTGTAATAAAAAGGGATCCATTTATTATCATCAAAGGGAAGAAGAAAATCTTAAAACACGGTGCAATGTATCTAAAGAAAGTTTTAGCAAAGAAAGGATTTATGAATGTTTCTGGCTTTGTATATAACAGCAAATTAAAAATAAAGAGAATGGAGAAAAATGTTAAGATCAACTCCACATACTATCAGAAACTAAATAAAGACTAAATATAGCAGAGAAAATAGAAAATTCTAAACTTGTGAAAGAATCTTCCATTTAAAATGCATAAAAATTAGTTTTAATGCAATAAAATGATGATTAAAAAAGGGCATGTTCAAAAGCATTTTGAAGCGAAGAAAGAAAATTCAATTTAAAACTATTTCAAATTAAAGACTTCAATTTAAAATAATGTTATAAATTTATTTTAACGTAACATTTTTTTTTACACAAAATATATACTTAAAGATAATAATAAGAACCATTTTAAATTAAGCTAACTAAGTTATAAAGTAAAAAGTCACATAAACATGGAAATGCACTCAAAGCTAAAGATACCTGATCACTCTGAGCTTCATTCAATGCAACATTCAGCTCATCTACATTATTTGCATAACTTGAATCATCTCTCATATCTACATCACATTTATCATCAAAAGAAGAGGATTTCACATACTTATCAGATAAGTTTTCATCAACATAATTTTCAGAAATTTCTTGAGCCTTCGTTGATGGCAAATTCTGCTTAAAATCTGAATCATTTTCTGAATTTCTAACACACAGTTCATTTTCAGATGATAAAATGTTGTTAATGACATTATCAGTGGAGCAACTACTTTTATCAATAAACAATAAACCACAATTTATAAGAGAAGTATCCTTATTGCATAAAACAGATGTAATTTCAGAAGTATTCATTACATTATCAGATGATTTACACTGCACTTCTGTTATATTTTCATCAACAGCTAACATTGATTCCACTTTTTTGAGTATATCAGATATAAGAACTGACACAGTTGACTGTTCAGCATGATAGTTTGCACTATTATTATAAAGCTCTGTTGCTAAATATGAAGATACTGCAGAAGAATCTTTCGAGACAAAAGGAGCAGCTTGGATATTTTTATTCGTGTTGTTAAGGGCACACGGAATTTGGTCTTCTCTTGTTTCTTTATACATATTTTCAAGTGGCAAAATATCTGAACAAATTCCACTTTTTGTTCTGATAAATTCTTCGCAAGATCCAAAACTCATTTCATTATTTTCAGAGTTTTTATTTCCATTAGCAGAAATATCACTTATCATTACATCATAAGTTTCCACAACAGAAATCATAGAAGCTAACAAACTCTCCACCATTTCAGAAGAATCAGACTTAACTGTATCATGAAAAACTTTATTTGTTGTAGAAACATTACTTGTAAAATCATCTTCATCCATGTGAGCTGATTTAACAAGTGCATTTTCTGATAACATTGATTTAGTACTCTTAAGAGGTTTTAAACTAACAGTATCACTTAATGCATCTAATATAGTCATACTATTATCTGATAACAGTTCCACAATATTTTCAACTGGTTTTAGACTAATGTCATCATTTAAAACTTCTGATAAAGTGACTCTGTTACTTGATAACTGTGCCACAGAGTTTTCGGCTGTTTTTAGTATAGTAGGCTGTTCATTTACAGTTTCTGATAAAGTTATATTTGTATTTGATAATTGTTCCACAGAATTTTCAACTGGCTCTAAATTAATACTGCCATTTACTATGTCTAATAAAGGAGCTTTATTATTTGATGCTAATGTCACAGAATTTTCAACTGGTTTCAGACTAGCATCTTCATTTTCAGCTTCTGATATAATGATTCTATTATCTGATGATGTCACAGAATTTTCAACAGGTTTTAGACTAATAACCTCATTTTCAACTTCTGATAAAGTTGTTTTATTATTTGAAAACTGTTCCATAGAATTTTCAATTGGTTCTAAACTAATATTGTCATTTACTGTGTGCAATAAAGTGAATTTATTAATTGATATTAATGTGACAGAATTTTCAACAAGTTTTAGATTAACTTCGTCATTTTCAACTTCAGATACAGTAATTCTATTATCTGATGATGCTACAGAATTTTCAACTGGTTTTAAACTAACATCTTCATTTTCAGCTTCTGATAGAATGATTCTATTATTTGATGATAATGTCACAGAATTTTCAACAGGCTTTAGACTAACATCCTCATTTTCAGCTTCTGATAAAGTGACTTTAATATTTGAAAACTGTGCCACAAAATTTTCAGCTGGTTCTAAGCTATTATTGTCATTTACTGTGTCTAATAAATTGATTGTATTGTTTGATAATGTTAAAGAATTTTCAACAGATTTTAGATTATCATCATTTGCAGCTTCTGATAAAGTGATTTTATTATTTGAAAACTGTGTCACAGAATTTTCAACTGGTTTTAAGCTATTATCATCATTTACAGCGTCTGATAAAGTGATTGCATTGTTTGATGTCACATGATTTTCAACTTCTGATAAAGTGATTTTATTATTTGAAAACTGTGTCACAGAATTTTCAACTGGTTTTAAGCTATTATCATCATTTACAGCGTCTGATAAAGTGATTGCATTGTTTGATGTCACATGATTTTCAACTGGTTTTAAACTAATATCATCCTTTATTGCTTCTGACAAAGTGACTTTATTATTTGAAAACTGTGCCAAAGAATTAACTGGTTTTAAGCTATTATTGACATTTACAGTGTCTGATAAAGTGACTGCATTGCTTGATGTCACATGATTTTCAACTGGTTTTAGACTATCATCACTCACAGCTTCTGACAAAGTGACTTCATTAATTGAAAACTGTGCCACAGAATTTTCAACTGGTTTTAAGCTATTATTGTCAGTTACAATGTCTGTTAAAGTGATTGCATTGCTTGATAACACATTATTTTCAACTGGTTTTAAACTAACATCATCACTTACAGCTTCTGACAAAGTGACTTTATTATTTGAAAACTGTGCCACAGAACTTTCAACTGGTTCTAAGTTATTGTAATTTACAGTGTCCGATAAAGTGTTTGTATTGTTTGATAATGTCAAAGAATTTTTAACTGGTTTTAGACTAACATCAACATTTACAGCATCTGATAAAGTGATTTTATCATTTGCAGCTTCTGATAAAGTGATTTTATCATTTGCAGCTTCTGATAAAGTGATTTTATCATTTGCAGCTTCTGATAAAGTGATTTTATCATTTGCAGCTTCTGACAAATTGACTTTATTATTTGAAAACTGTGCCACAGAATTTTCATCTGGTTTTAAGCTATTATTGCCATTTACAGTGTGTAATAAAGTGTTTGTATTGCTTGATAATGCCAAAGAATTTTTAACTTGTTTTAGACTAACATCATCATTTGCAGCTTCTGATAAAGTGATTTTATCATTTGCAGCTTCTGATAAAGTGATTTTATCATTTGCAGCTTCTGATAAAGTGATTTTATCATTTGCAGCTTCTGATAAAATGATTTTATTATTTGAAAATTGTTCCATGGAATTTTCAACTAGTTCTAAACTATTATTGTCATTTAAAGTGTTTGATAAAGTAATTTTATTGTTCGATGTTACAGAATTTTCAGCTGTTTTAAGACTAACATCATTTGTTACAGCTTCTGAAAAAGGAATTTTATTATTTGATAGTAGAACCACAGAATTTTCAACTGTTTTTAAACTATCATCATCATTTACTGCGGCTGACATGATGCTTTTATTTTTTGATAAAAATGTAGCAGAGTTTTCAACTGGTTGTAAATTAAAATCTTCATCTACATACTTCATAACATCCGATAAGGTGATACTACTATTTTTGCATTGTGCGACAATACCCTCAGGATTTTTTTTTAAGTTTCGAGATAAAGGTGATTTTTTTTCTTTTTTCCCTTTATTTTTCTTGGTTGTTTTAGGTGTAGCAGGAAGCTTGTCTTTAGATTTCAATAAATCAGTCTTTTTAGTAACTGGTTTAGACAAAGAAGTATTTGAGACAATATGGTTATCAAGTGCATTAATTCTTTCCAATACAACTACTGGTTTAGGCCAATATCTAATTGTTTTATATACTTCTTTCAATTTAATTGTGAATTTTGGAGAAATTTTAGATTTCTTAGTACTCTCCTCAGAAGACTCATTTTCACTGTCAATGGAAATCACTACAGGCTCAATATTTTTCTCTTTAGAATCCTTAGAATTAATTGGTTTGATATTTTTCTCTTTAGTAATTTTACTATCTGATGGTTTAGCATTTTTTATTTTAGTATCCTTTGTATCAGTATAATCGTCTGATTCACACAAAGCCAGTAAACTTAACAATGCTTCCCTATCATGAGTAAGATCAATACTTTTGCGATTAGTTCTTAATGGTTGGTTTTTACGAGTTAAATAGTTAGTAATCTTAGGTTGAGAAGGTTTTGTTTCAACCATGAGGGGAGGAACAATAGGTTGACTACTTTTTGCACATGAATCAAGTTTCTTAACAGGATTCACAACAGTGACTGAAAGCGATGAATTAAGAAAAGGAGTATTGCTTGAAGATGTAGCAGAATTCATTACCATACTCTTAGGATTAGCAACAGGAACCTGTGCCTTTGGCTTGGAATAACTGTTTACTGCATTCTTATTAACAACAGATGAAGAGACTTGTTGCTTTTGAGAATTTGAAGAGAGTGATACATTTTTCAAAGCATCATACTTCTGATTTATAGCTCTAATATTTTCCCTAGGTAGAATGTTTGTAGCTATTTTGGGATTCTTAACAAGGGGTATAACTTTAGTATGCAACACTGTAGGTGATACAGATTTAGTCGACCATTCTTTTATTTCTTTAACATTATGTTGATTTTGAGAAGGAATACTCCCTATGGGAGGATTTGGAGTTCTATCAAAAGTTTTATTTTGAGATTTTTCAAGAGTCTTACTTATAGAAGCAGTTTTTGGTACAGAATTACAGTTAGAATTCATTAACATATTTGCAGATAATGAATTCGATTTTCGAATGCATATTGATTTATTTGGAATGCCTGCATCAGTCGGAGGAATCTTTCGTTTATTAGCTCTTATAGTGGCTTGGCATAAGCTATTAGACTTGATAAAATCATTTCGGACTGGTGGTACACTGCTTGCTTGAGGAACTGTATTAGTCTTAGCATCATTCTCTTTCACAGAAAATTTTGCATGGTTTAAATTACGCTGTGATGCAATAGAAGGTTGTTTATTAAGGACTTCTGAATTGTCTTTTGAATCACTGCCAACATTTGTCACTGATATACCACACTTTTGTAGAGAACTTACACTTATACCATTTTTCTGAAGGGAATTTAATAAAGATGGAGGTAACTTTTCTGGACTATTTTTTACAGTTTGGCTTTTCTCGGGATGCGATATGACATTCTTCATCAAGGTTGATTTAGCATTAGAAAATGGAGGTGGGTTTGGTACTTTTGTATTAACTGGCATTGAACTGGATTGTGATATATGATTTAAGTTTACTCTGCTTTTGTTTTTAGCTGAACTTTGCTGAATTGTTCTTACCTGACTATTAGAAGAGGTTTTTGTATTATGCAAATATTGAACAACAGGAACAGAATTTGACGAGCGTATCGGCTTAAAATGCTGCTGCTGGGGAGAAATTGGTTGTTTGGGTGTAACAGACACATTTGGAGTTTGTCTGTTAAGTATTACATTAGAATTAGCTTTAAGATTTTGATTTTTGTTAAAAGGTGATTCTGTAATTTTAGTTCTATTATAAGTTGCAACAAACTTTTGAGCAGCTGAATTAGTTTTTTGAAAAGCAGTGGGTTGAATATTTTTAAAACAATTTTTGGCATTTGGTATATTTCGTCTAGCCACACTCATATTTCTTGTAGACACATTCATATTTCTTGTAGACACATTCATGTTTCTTGTAGACACATTCATGTTTCTTGTAGATGCACTCATATTTCTTGTGGATACATTCATACTTTTTTGTCTCTTAGAGGGCTGTGCAGCACCCTAAAAGTAAAAGAAAAAATTGTTAAAATTCAAAATTCAAAAAAACTTTATATAACAACACACAAATGCAAGTAATGCTCCATAAAAGCAAATACAAATTTAACATATCTGAAATATTACAATACAATCTGTCTCAAAAGTTTAGGCACACACTAAAATATAATAAAATTGGAAGGAGAAATATAAGAAATAATTTCATAATTATTATTCAAAATGTAATTGAAATGAAACATAGTAGATATATTATAATGGTTTCATCAGCATTATTTATTTTAAAAAATACACTTTTCTCCATTTCTGTTAAAAAACCACTGTCACAAACACAAAGGTTTAGGAACATTATGCAAATGTTAACAAAATTCTGGATTGGTTTCAACCAACCAGCTTTCTACAAACGAAATATTTCCTGAGCAGTATATCAGCAAATATTCAATTTCCGTTGGTTATTTAAGATGTCAAAAGCTAAGGAATTCATGAAAGAGGAAATTTTAAAGATACAGTTGAAGCACTTTATAACGAATTATGATATAATGAAATGCTCATAACATAACCATTTAGTTGGTCTGTATGTTAAAGAATACTGCATTCCAAATGATATAACAAAAAGAATTTGAGCATGAAAAATTAGAAAAAAAAAAAAAGATATAGTAAATCTAACTTTTCTTTTTTTTTTTTTTCTTGAAAAACAAAATTTTATTTCTCAAATATTAGCTATTTTTCCCATGAAGTAACCTTCAATCTTTTTTTTCCAATTACATATTTTCAATACTTCCAAGTTCCAAGAGATATTTGGGGGAGAAAATGTTTTAAGATAGACAAGGGCTGACAGATCAGTTTATTTGATGACTGATTTCATTGAAACTTGCTTTTCCTGTAAATTTCCGCATGTTATTTTTTAAAACTCTGTACGCTAGCTAAGTCTGTCAAAAGTAAATGTTTGAGTTTATAAGAGAGTCTAAATTATAAAATGCCTCAAGAATAACGTTAAAAAAGGTGATTTAGTGAAAAAATTTGAGATTCCAAATAGCTCTCTCAGCTAAAGGTGAAAATAAGCACTCACCACTCGTCGATTAAACTTGAAAAACTGGCGATTAAAAATATGGAAAGAACCGGCCAAATGCAGGATTTTCCCATTTCCTTTTTTCCCTAAAATTCGCGATTTTTCCACGTTCGTTCGCCTGACCACCGAAATTTATAATTTTACCGCGTCCGATCAATGAAATTCAAGATTTTTCCTTGTCCGATCGACGAAATTCGTGATTTTTACGCGTCCGAACGACAAAATTCATGATTATTACGCGCCCGAACGACAAAATTCATGATTTTTATGTGCCCATCGACGAAATTCACGATTTTTACGCTCTCGAATGATGGAAATTCATAATTTTTATGCTCATGCATAGGCGTAACCAGGGGCCCCCCCCGCTCACGCAGATACACGCAGGATTTTTAAACCGAATTTAAATAATCAAAATTCATAAAAACCAATGAAAACAAGGTTACAAAAAAGAAATAGATATTATTTTTATTTTTCATATATCATCACTTCTGTAGAACACAATCATTTCTCAAGTATCATGATACAATAACTGATAATTAATATTTTTCGTTTTACATTTGTGCTCATTCAGCAGTATTTTATAAAGTAAAATATTTTAGGATGCAAAATATTCCGTACGCAGGCGCCAGACACTACTTGCGCGTCCTTTTGGTAACGTTTGCAAGGCGTCAGTCGCATTAGATGTTCACACTGACAATAGAGTTTGTTTTTTTTTCACTGAAAGTATTTGCGGAAAACAGAAGCATTTCCATTTACATATGGAAGCTATGCTTAATTATTATTTTTATCTTTTAAGTAAAAGAAAAGAAAAAAAAAGACGCAACAAAGTGGTAAATTATAAACAAAGCCAATCCTTTGAGGGTTTTCGAGAAGAGAAAATTCTGTTGTTTTGTTCAGTTTTAGTTTTGTTTCAGTTTTAGCTCTTGTGCTTGTATCATTCCAAAATAGGTCAAATGAAAATTATATTTAATTTATTTAATACTTCACACTTTATCATGTGTATTTAAAAAATATGGGGCGACCTGCAAAGAGAAAACAAACGTTAGAAAAATCTGCAAAAAAGTGCAAGACAATTGAGGATGTTTTAAAACAGAAAATAATTGTCCAACATGGCGTCAAATCTTCAGAAGCCACAGTCACCAAAGAAAGTAAGAATAGTTTATACTCTCTTAAAGCTGTTGTCAAATTCCCTGCTCAACAAATGCGAAATTTCCTGACACATTTTCTGACTTATTTTTAAACGTAAAGGCACAAAATTGGCATGCCTGTCTATTGAAGCAATTTGGAATCGAATTACGTTTTCCATTTTTTGATAAATAAAATACTTTTCGAGTTATAAGTGACTTTAGTCATGTGACGGCAGGTTTTTCTCCTTTCTCTTGTTGTCACGTCCGGAAATTTGGTTCAAAACACCAACTTTAATAATATTTTCTGATTACCAATCAATGGAAAAAACTTTTGATTACAACATTTCTGAATAACAACACCTGTCAGTTTCATACATTTTCGAACAAAAAAATAATTAAAAAATGTGGCAATGCATTTTCCAAAAAAAAAAAAATAAATAAAAAAAATAAAAAATATGTCAGAAAGTGTCCTTTTGGATTTATTTTGGATTTATGAACAAATAACCTATGAATTCTAGAAAAAAAAAATTGAATTTTTTTAAATTCAATAATTTTTTGTTAAGGTGGTCTGGGATAAATTTTTATATATGTATATTTTATTTATAAGTATGTTTCATTATTATTTTTTTAAAATCTACATATTCAAATCCTTTCCAAATGTAAATTTAAAAAAAAAAAAAAAATTAATTTTTAAAAACGAATGTATGCCGTATTTAAAATTGATGTAGGGTAGATGTGCCAGTAATGAACGCCCTTCCAGTAATGGACACCCCTGAATATTTTTGGATTATAAAAAAATAACCAATAAAAATTTTGTTTTATTTTATTTTTTCATAACTCCCCTTTGTATGTTTTATAATCTGGGTTATTGTTGACACTCTTAATCAAACCTATCACCTATCAGGAAGCAGAAAATAATGTTTCACAGTTCCACTGTTTTTCTGTGAAAATCTTGATGAACATGCTAAGAGCTCACTTCATTTAATTTATATCTTCCTTATTTTCTTGCAAAAATTGCATGTTTTTGTTTAGATAGTAATATAAAACTTTGAATTTCATATATCAATGGTCATTTACAAAATTTCATTTATTGTTAAGATTTTAGGATCGGTGTCCATTACTGGAATGCTTAATTAGTCTCTTTCCAATACTAAAAGTGCAATTTTAGTAATGCATAAAATCTTTTTATTTAACTGAAAAGCTAATTAATCAAATTTAATTTTTAAATTTTACTTAGTAGAATGTAATAAGCACCTTTTTTTTTTTGTGTTTTTGTTTTTTTTTACTATGCCAAATCAACCAAAAAATTTTAATATTCAACCAGACCATTTCGGATTTTAATGTTACCGTCAGGAATCATTCTCCCTGATGATATAAATGAGAATATATCTTTAATTATTTTTTTATTTCATTAGATTTACAAACAATTTTTTAAATTTCGAAAAATCGTCATCTTTTGGCTTGCATAAACGTTTTCAATTTTGATTTTCTCAGATTGTATCAGGCGTAGGGTGTTGTTTGACCACTCATTTTAAAGAGAATTTCACAAGGTTTCATTTGATATGCAAGTTGCTTGATGATTAAAAAAAAAAATACATTTTTAAAACTTAATTTTTAGATTGTTTTTTTTTTAATATTATAAGTTTAAAATTTTTAAATCTTTAGAGTGGTATCTCAATGGGATCAGGAGTTATGAAATAAAAGCTGAAGATTATGATACACACACATACGCACACACATGTATGTTAGAGATGAGATGGGCTCGGCTTGATTTTTAAACCAGTCTTCGGGTTCAGACTCACTTTCTGAAACTGACAATATTATTTATTCTCGTATATATAAAGAATAACTTTAAAAATTACTTATTGCAGTCATTTTAATGCTCTTTTGATCAGAATGAAGGGAAACAGACCTTTTTTTCTTTTTAAGCATTAGAATGCTATTTCAAAAAAAAAAAAAAAATTCATACTGTCTGGCATTGACGGCGGTTGTTGAAATGACGCCAATCCGAAGAGCGAGAATAATTTGTTTTTTGATTTTCGTTTATGACAGTAGGAAATGTTTTAATTGAAACGTTTATTTATTATTTTTTTTCTTTTGGAGATCTGTTGCAAAATGAATATTTTATTTCGTCTTTAGTCAGCCAGCATTAGTTTAAGGTTTGCAAATTTTTTAGTCTTTTATAGTGGGCGGGTCATAATCGCTCTTCATATGAAAATAACTTTAGTGATTCTTACGTCGATTTTTCATCATGAACTCTGCTCATGCTGCGGCTCTGCTATGCACATTGTCGAAGTCACTTTCATTCGTAAGTAGATATAAGATATAACTATTAACATGTATTGTTATTCCGATAGAAAGCAATAGAGCAGTGTTTCCTCTTTTCCTATAAAAGCATCGGATCATGATGCTTTTATAGGATAACGTGTCAATTACAGTGTTAATATTTAACCTGATTTTCGGGGGCACTAGAATCACAAAAGATTGTTTTGAGGAAGGCACCTATTAAAATTTAAAATCTACACATTTTATAGGAAATAGAAAAACACTGTTCAATTCTTCGGCATATTAATGGTAATTTCTACAAATATCATGCATTTATTCATAAAACGCACTTCGTTAATGTGTCCTTCAGATTTGTTTGTTTGGGGAGGGGGGGGGAATATGAGAATCCTTTTACGGAAGTAAAATTTCATTTGGTACCAAATTTCTCTTTTGATAAGATTGATGTAAATTTCCAAAAAAGTAATTATGTTCTTGAGATTAACAGTTATTTTCATGTAAGAAGATGTTTAAAAATGAGATACTATTACTTTAAAATAGGGGTGCACAACCTTTTTAAGCGAAGGGCCACTTACAAAAATGACCGGTTGTCGAGGGCCACCATCAGAAATTTTTTGTTTTGAGGAGATGTGACCGGGGAGGGGGGGTCGATTAAAAAAACAAATTTCGAAAGGGTAGATTTAGCCCCCCTCTCCCCCCCAGGTTCCTTTCTTCCAGTCAACGTATTCAGTTCTGTTGGCAATGATATATCAACAGTTTACGTTTGTATTTATACAAGAAATATAGCTAAGATTATTTTCAAAGAGTGAAAATACTCCTTGACTTTATTTGAAGGAATAAATTTAGCTTTAAAGATTGCCAGTGCCGAAAAAAAATGCTGCTTTCATGAATGAAGGTGGAGAGGAGGAGAAACATATATTATTCTAAATTGTACTTCTTAACATATTCAGTCATAAAATGTGGATATCAAAGGGGTGCACAACCTTTATAAGAGGAGGGGCAGTCACAAAAATGACTGGATTGTCGAGAGCCAACATCCATAGGATGAACAAAATTTTGTTTCGGGCAAGTGGGGGGGGGGGGGGGGGGGGGGGGGGGGGGGTCCGGCCTAAAAGTTCAAAAAATGCTAATTTTAAAAAGGAGGGTTAGCTCCCTATACTCAACCACCTCCTTAGTCAGCATAACCCAATTCAATTGGAAAGGATGGGAAAAAACTTGCATTTTTTTTTCATGCACGATTGACAATATTCATAGTTTTTTCCTAGTGATTGACGAAATTCACGATTATTACGCACACGTTCGGCGAAATTTGCGATTTATACGCACCCGATCGACAAAATTCGAGATTTTTACGGACTCGATCAGCAAAATTTGCGATTTTTAAGCGTCTGATCGGCAAAATTTCCCGATCGGCAAAATTCGTGATTTTTATGCATACAATCGACGAAATTTACGATTTATACGCACCTGATCGGCAAAATTTGCGAATTATACGCACCCTATCGGCAGAATTCGCAATTTTTACGGGCCCGATCGGCAAAATTCACGATTTTTACGGGCCTAATCGTCAAAATCTGCGATTTTTACACGTCTGATCGGCAAAATTGACAATTTACACGCACCCGATCGACAAAATTCGCGACTTATACGCACCCGATCGACAAAATTCGCAATGTATATGCACCCGATTGACAAAATTCGCGATTTATATGCACCCGATCGACAAAATTCGCGATTTCAACGGGCCCGATCGGCAAAATTTGCGATTTTAACGGGCCCGATCAGCAAAATTCACGATTTTTAACGGGCCCAATCGACAAAATTCGCGATTTTTACGGGCCCGATCGGCAAAATTCGTGATTTTTACGCATACGATCGGCATAATTCGTGATTTTTACGCACCTGATCGGCAAAATTCGTGATTTTTACGCACCAGATCGACGAAATTTACGATTTATACGCACCCTATCGGCAGAATTCGCTATTTTTACGGGCCCGATCGACAAAATTCCCGATTTTTTACGCAGGCGATTGGTAAAATTCACGATTTTTATGCAGGCGATTGGCGAAATTTACAATTTATATGCACCCGATCGGTAAAATTCGCGATTTATATGCACTCGCTCAGCAAAATTTGCGATTTTTACGCACCCGATGGGCGAAATTTGGCAAGATTTGCGATTTCTACACACCTGATCGGCGAAATTCGTGATTTTTTCGCTTCCGATTGTCGAAATTGATCCACGGGCCACCAGTAATCCGATCGCGGGCCACAGGTTGTGCACCCCTACTTTAAAACAAATTTTAAATATTATGCATTTTTTTTTTCTATTGCATATATTTTCAGTATTGGGCTCGGGCTGTAGGGACACAAAATATTGCGGACTCCGAAAAGAGGGCCCGAACTCATCTTTAATGTATGTATGTGTCTGTTTTCAGTTCCGTTATCTGTTTCAAATAAAAATCTGGGCACCTCCCCCCCCCCCCCCCCCCCCCCCACGTAATAAGCTGGTTACGCCTATGTCATGAATGATGGAAATTCATGACATTTATGCTCCTGAATGGTGAAAATTCATGATTTTTACACTCCCGAATGACGAAATTTGCCATTTTTTCTAGACTAATTGTCTAAATGCACATTTTTGAATTTATGAGGATGTTAGCCTTTTGGTCTGCAGGCCACAGGTTCTGCATATGTAATGTATACCATGGGATGGGTTATTATTTAGTGTATAGACATACCTATTTTATTATTGTCAGATCTTAATTCTGGACAAATATTTATTTTTTAAAAAAAGGTATGGAGTTACCTACATAAGCATGTTGTGTATAACTTTGCTGTTAACTTATTTTAAAATTTAAAATAGATTGGAAATTAGTATCTCAAGTTTATGCAAAGCAATATAAATTAAAATATTTTTTTAGTACATAAATTACTTTACTGTAAACTAATTATATATTTTTTAAATTAAATATTTAGTGACAGAAATGTACTTACTGGCTACTAAAGAAATTATTCTCACTCGCCACTATCTGGCAACTAAAAAAAATCAACCTACTGGCCAGTGGCTACTAAGCAAAATTCCTTATTTTCACCTTTACTCTCAGCACAATTTTGAAAGATCAAGAAAAAATTCTTAAAATATTCGAAAAGGGTGACGTTTTATCATTGTTTAAACATATATGTATATACACACCAAAATGTGCAAATGTGAAAGAAGTCTTATTTTCATGGTTTAAACATGCAAGATCGCTTAAACATATACATATATACAAAACAAAATATTTGATGATCTTATTTTCATGGTTTAAAGATGCAAGATCCAAACACATCCCTATTAGTGGAAAGATTTTTCAAGAAAAAGCATATGCATTTGCCGAAAAACTTGGATGTAAAGATTTTCATGTAATAAGTGATGGTTGGTTGGGTAAATTAAAAAGATAAAAAGACTTGAAATTGTGTGTAAAAAATTATGTGGAGAAGCAGCTCTGTTTCAAAAGAAACAAATGAGGAATGGAAGAACAAAATTCAAAAACTGCTTGAGGATTAGGATCGAAAAGATATATTTAACAGGGCTTGAATTTAAGGGCAGGATTGCGGGATTCGCGCCGAAAATTTTGAAATCCCGCCCAAAAAAGATCGTGGGCGGGAGCCTCCCGCCCAAAAAAAATTCACCTTTTTCCAGAGAAATTTGCTTTTTTTAATTTACCTGCAACCGAACGATAAATTTTGTGAATTTTCTACCGCAACCGATCGACGAACTTTGCGTTTTTTCCGCGACTGATCAACGAACTTTGAGTTTTTAAAGAGACCGATCGACGAACGTTGCGTTTTTTAAGCGACCAATCGACGAACTTTTCAGGTTTTAAGAGATTGATCGACGAACTTTTTGCTTTTTAAGCGACTCATCGACGAACTTGCCTTTTTAAGCGACTGGTCAACGAACTTTGTGTTTTTTCCGTGACAGATCGCCGAACTTTGCATTTTTTAAGCCACTGATCGACAAACTTTGCGTTTTTTTCCACGACTGATCGCCGAACTTTGCGGGTTTTTTGGCGACAGATCGACGAACTTTGCGTTTTTTCCGCGATTCATCGACGAACTTTGTGTTTTTTTGGCGATCAATCGACGAACTTTGCGTTTTTTCTGCGGAGCATATTATTGACATTTGCTGACCATTTTCTTTTGAAACTTCTTTTTACTTTTTTAAAATTTAAATAAAAAATACGGTATAGTTATATTAGCCGTGCGCAGACGGTAAAACGGCAAGTATTGTTATCATACAAAAGAAAAAAAGTGAAGAAAAAACCCAAGATCATTTTATTTCACCAATCAAAGCATATCTGCTTAATTTTCTATAAATGACGTCATATTCACCTGTTTCCTATGGTTACGCATATTAAAACTTGTATTATTATCAAAAACTAAAAAAAGTATGTTTTACTTCTAATAATATTATTTAATCTTCTTCTTAATTCTTTAATTTTTTTTATTTCATTTTCATTTTTTCCGTGAAAATTTTTCAATTGAAACTAAATTGTTGAGTAAAAATTATTTTTTTGGGTTTTGAATTAGTTTTGGCAACGATAAAGTATTAGCAACGGTAAAGTAAATTTAACCATTTTAAAATGCTATACGAAAAAATGTCCATTTATTCTCAATGAAAATAACAAAATTTTGAATTAAGAAAAATATTTGAATAAAATAAACAAAAACCAGTCTATGTTCATTTGAGGGTTATAATCAGCCTATATGCAAAGATACAGGATCATTAAATGCTCCATTTTGACGCTGGCTTCAGCCTAACATTTGCACACAATCAGATTTATAATATTACTAGCTGTTACCCGTGACTTCGTTCATGTATCATTAAAAGAAGAAGAAATGCATTAATTAAGCAAAATATTTCATTCCCGATAATTAGAAACGTAAATAATTAACTAACTCTTTATCACATTCCATAGGAGACAATACAGTATTTCTATGTTATAGAGACCTTCACATAACGAAGTTTTAAAAAAGTGAAATTTTGTGACAAATAATCACGAAAAGGAAACTGCAACCAATGAAAGGCGGGCCAAATAAAATCGTGGAAATTGGCGAATTGTGTAAAAACATATGTCAAGTTTACCTGGTAAACCATTTTTCTTTTAACGCCTTGTGAAACGTTTTAATAGCCATCCTTCAAAGATAATGGACATAGTATATTCTTTTTCATTAAATTCAATTCTTGTGAATAGGGACCAATTATTTTAGACCTAAATGCAAGAAGCTTAAATTTGCCTCCTTGATTTAATCTATAACTGAAAAAAAATCTTTATTTCTAAATGAAAATATGTTGACAGACGATTTTTGTTCTTTAGAATAAATTGATTCATGAAGTTTGAATGTGTGAAAATACGTTTTTATTTTTCAAAAATTTTACGGTAATCAAGATTTTTTTTCTTTCACCATCTATTCAAATTGAAAATAAATTCTTTTTTTCAGTTTTACTGAGAAAAAATATATTAATCCGTTTTATTTCTTCTTTTTTATTCACAAAGGGCGTGTTCACAGACCGAACCCCGAGTTACATAAGGTAACACATGGGTAACCCGAAGCGTTCAGTGTGCGATATCACGTGACTTTTTGTGAGTTACCCGTAGTGCTCAGAGCTGGAAATTACTCTGACTTCGGGTAACCCACATTACCTGGAGAATTTTGTTGGGTAAAGTGATCACGTGGTTGAAAATCTGATTTGTTTGTTGGCTTTATATCTAACTGCAACTGTTAACTGTTGTTCTTTATGACTCCTACTGTACACTTGAGTCCTGAACATTTGATTGGTCTACCTTTAACAGGACTATGATATAATTGGCCAACATCTGCTAGGATGGTTCCTGAAATGTTCGTACAATCAAAATGTAATGGTAGATTGGTTGACGGAAGTGTTTGATTGTAAATATACCCATAACTTTACCCAAAAGCATTCACAGCCGTTTTAACCCAACTTTACCCTGAGAAAATCAGATGACGTCATTCCCCAACTATACGAGTAACCTGCGTTTCGGTTTCTGAACGCGCTCAAAATTGGAATAATTTAGTTGCCATTTTTAGAGAAACTTCGTTAAAATTTGCAATAATAATAATAATAATAATAATATCTCGGAATTTAAATCTTTTTTTTTTTATTCTGAGAGTTTATGACATCCTCGAATCAATGATAACCGGTGTTAAGTAAATCGCATTGCGTTCGACAATCTGAAAGGAGTAATTGCAAAATACAAACAGGCGGTCAGATTTTAATATAATAGACTCTTATTTTTTTTTTTTTTTTCTAACAATCATGGTATGGTTTTTGGCAAAAAACTCTCATCTGTATGTAACCGATATTCATGCTTAATAATCGGTATAAATAATAATAATAATTTTGCGTTTTAATTATGGCGTGAAACTCATCTACTTTCTAAACTTACCGATCCTTGTATTATTAATGTAAGGAATTAATTCCCGCTCCTTGTAAACACATTTGAAAATTCCCGTTTTATTTCAAATATGACGTCACTTTTTCCTCAGAAAAATCTGTTTTTAAAGGCATAATTCTTGTTAATTTTTTTTTCTGGCAATCAGGAAGTAAATTTTAGCAGAAAACTCACATTTGTATGTAACTGGTATTCAAGCTAATTATTAATCAGTATCGATAAAAAAGATTTTAGTTTTTCATCTTAAATATTACGTCCATTATCTATCTACTTTCATTATACATTGATATTTATGCTCCTTGTATTATTACGAATATTTGAAAATACATGTTTTATTTATGACGTCATATTTGTTCACGCCAAGGAGGATCCTTTTCATAGTTCCATGGTCCAAGCGAAATCTATTTTCAATAATATAATTATTGTTCATTTTCCTTCTAATTATAACGCAGTTTTTGACAGAAAAAGATCTTTTTAATGTAACCGATATTCATACTTCATGTATAATAACAAATACTCCATATTTTTGTTTCAAATATCACGGAAATTCATCTTCTTTTGAATTATTTTAAATTTTCAGTTTTCCCGTGAAAATTGTTCAATTGAAAATTAATTGTTGAGGAAAACGTATTTTTCCGTGTTTTTATTTATTGGCAACGATCAAAGCCCTAGCAACGATAAATTTAAATGGTTATATTGTATGGAAAAATGTCCATTTATTCTCTATGAAAATAATGAAATTTTTAATTATTAAAGAAAATATTTGAATAAAATAAACAAAAACCAGCCTATGTTCATTCGAGGGTTATAATCAACATATATGCAAAGAAACAGGATCATTAAATGCTCCGTTTTGACGCTGGCTTCAGCCTAACATTTGCACACAATCAGATTTATAATATTATTAGGATAGGATTAGGATTAGGATTTAAAGCTAAATACTGGAAGATGCTTGTGAAAAAAATAATCATGAATTCAGATGACAAGAAAGAAACAAAAATAGTTGTGCTGGAAGCAATTTATATGATAAATAAAGCTTGGTGCAATGTTTTGACAGACACTATCGTTAATGCTTTTTCAGCTTCAGGAATTTTCCCATCACCTTCAAATAATAATGAAACTGTTTAATTACCTGAATTGGAAGATACAGATGACCTGATTTCATCCTTAAATTTGACTTTCAACGTTAATTTTGATCAATATGTGAATGTTGATGAAGACATAAAGCAAATGAAGAAAATATTGTCAGAAAAAGTGCAGAAGATGAGTCGTGTAATGGCAGTGTCAGTGAGGAAGAAGTATTAATAGAAGCTGGTAAGAAACTTGTTAATAAATAAAATTAACATGTATGTTGACAAAATAGAGTGTACACTATTAGACAATACTATTAAGAAAAGAAAGCAGAGCTTGTTCAACTTCATTCTTTAAACTAGGTAAGTAAAAATGCCCTTTAAGAGAATTAAATCAATAATAATTGTTTACATTTAAATTTACCCAGGTTTTTCATGTGTAGCATAGTAATATACATTATATATATACAGTCAACACCATGAAATCTGCTAATGTATAGGGTCATTCCATGGTAACTTACAAACCATTTAGAATAATTTTCATAATAAAACAACATAAAAAAAATAATCAAAATGTAATGTTGATATGATTTATTAATCAAACCTATCCAAAGCGAAATTTGGATGAAAATTACCTTCTTTTAGTGCTATTTCTTGAACACTGACCATTATATTTATTATGGTAACTAACGTTCCTTGTTTAGTAACGTAAGTTACCATAGTAAATATAATTTTCAGAGTTCAAGAAATAAGTCTAAATTTAAGTAATTTTCATCCAAATTTCGCTTTGTATAGGTTTAATTAACAAATCATATTAATATTACATTTCGAATATTTTTTATAGTGTTATATTACTAAAATTACTGAAATCAATTATTCTAAATGTAACGCAAGTTACCATGGAATGACCCTATAACCACAAATGTCTATTATCTGCACTACATGTTAGAATACAAATGAAAATTGCAGTTAGCAGTTAAGCTCATACAACATATATAAAGTTAAATGTGGTAGTTTTTTAAAGAATTATAAATTTTCCAATGAAATAAATGGCGATTTAAGAAAATTCATGTACCGTAAAATCCCGTTAATCCGCCCTTCCTGATTAAGCGCCCCTTCCCACTTTGTAAACAAATTGGAAAATTCAAAAAATCCCGAGAAAGTACCCTCCCCCAAAAGAAATTTCGCTGTGCACGTCAAGATCAACACCAAAAACTTTATCTCATGTTTTTTTTTGTCCCCCAACGGTTCAGAAAGGCATGACGATTCTTTGATATATCGCAAATGTGTACAAGAACAAAAGTAACATACACAACTTCAGCTTTTGTCAATCTGAAAAAGCAATATAACCAAACATTAATTTTGATGTAAATTTATCTCCATGGCGATATGAAGGTAACAAAAATATCGATAGTGAAAGTTTCTCATGAAATAAGTTAAAAAATGTGTATTTGATGCTGTGTGTGAAATATTTTGATTAAAAAAGAATCTATTTATTTTATCAAGGAATTTATAGTCGTATTTAACGTTATGAAAACCAATCAAAAAAAATATATCGATTGATTAATCAGTAGATGGTGCCATAGTTGAATTTGTAGCGTATTTTGTGCTATCTTTGTGATAGCAATGTTTTTCATTTTAAAAATCTGGCAACACTGCCAATTCGTTCTGTATGTTCTCAATTTTTGTGATCTGTACTATTTATTTAACATTTATACATACGAAATCATGATTAAAAAAAAAAAAGATTATTTAATCTCACTAATTTACAACAGATGGTGACACCACATAAAATGTTACTAGTTCTAGAGAGTATTTCAGGACATTTTCAACTGCAATTTCTCAGTGTTTTTTAATTATTTTAAATTATTAAGTTCCTTTTATTTTTCTGTTACCATATTAATGACAGATATTAGTGTTATTATTAATCTAAATGCATTCCAGTTTCAAAGCTTCTGAAATCCAGAATTTTCTATAATCTGAAATCGCTATTAATAGTGAAGTTATACTGTTTTTCTAATTTGTATATCATTTTTTTTTTCAAAATGTTTTTCTTTTGTCACTTTATTAAAATAATGCATACTTTACGACAATCGGCCATTAGCATCTCCCCCCACCACCAACATCCGTAAATATCATATACTACAATTCTAATACCATGTAAGCGCCCCCCTGATTATTTTACGATTATCCGTCGCGTTTAGGGAGGCGGATTAACGGGATTTTACGGTATTTTGTAACCTGCATTTGAAAATATTAATTTGAGTTAAGCAAAAGGGACAATGAAATCGAAATAGTAATTTTTAACAGACATTGATGTTTGGTTCGTTGGTTATGCATAACACAAACATATACTTCACTTAAAGGCCGATGAAACTGTAACGTTAAATGACTTTTTTCTCAACATTGTGTTTGTTTATTTTACAATACAAGTGAATATATCTTTCAGTAAAATTTCTGTGAGTGTATTTATACCTACTTTTGCATGCCTAGTTTTTATACTAGAGATGCAGAAGCAAAATCCAGTAACCTTTTAAATTATGAAAAAAAATGCAGTGATTGTTGTTCCTGCATTTTTAGAGGAACAAAATTTGGTTCAATGGCTAACTTGTGAAGTTGAGCCAACTGTATGTAACTCAATCAATGACTGATGATGAAATTATACCTATTGTTTTAAACCACATTGAAACTGACATTGATTCTGACACTGAATCAGAGGATGAAAATACTAAGATAACATACAGGGTTTAGAACTGGGATATAACTATTTAAATTTCCTTGATCAACAAAATTTTATCACAAAGCACGAAGTAATGGGTGCTCACTACTACAGTAAAAAAATATTCACAACAAACCAAAACTTAAACTACTATTGTGTTAATGTTTAAAAAAATGAATAATCAGTAAAATTTGTATTGCATGTAATTTAATTTTTTTTTAAATTAACTTAGTTATTAAAGAGACTGCAAAACCAATTTTGCATTATATTTTCCTTTTCTATTGCAATTTTTGTGCAATTGTTCCTAATTTATAGTCCGACTTTAAAAAATAAAATGTAAACAAAGGGATGATCTATAATCCGCAAAACCCTTGGTCCCCAGGTGTGCAAGATTTGACCGAGTTGACTGTATATATACAAGTATATACAATATATACTGTATATATAAAATACAGTGGACTCTCTCTATCTGAACACTCTCTAATGTGAACACCCCGGTATTATGAACACTTTCTGATGGTCCCGGCGAAACTCCATAGATTTAACAAAAGATGAACTCTCTGTATTCTGAACACCCTCTAATCTGAACACCCCACTATTATGAACGATACTTTTGATCCCCATTCTAACCCGCCTCTCCGTAAACTGAACGTGTGTTTGCAGTCGGAATGCGGGGAATTCCCGCATCATGGAAATTCAGGAAAATTGTTGCAGAAGAATAAAAGGGTTTGATGAACTCGATTTAAAAATAAAGAAACAAAATCATTTCTAGATTTTAAGATATATCCGATGATGAAATTTGTTTCAATAATTCAGATAAAATCTTCAGTTAACAAAACAAAAAAAAACATTCATTATAAACAACAAAAAAAAAAAAAAATCGAAAGAATATTTTTGTTTTTACTGTACGTTTTCTCAACTAACTAGAACATTCTTATATATTTTTGATAAATAAAAAAGTGCAGATATGAAATTGTTTTCCATTTCAGAAAAAGGAAATCATGATAATCAAATTAAAGAAAATGATCAAAACAATCAATTTTTATGCAAAGATATACAAGATAAAATAATGTCAAAAACATGTCACATGATTTCTCCTCTCCCGAGCTGAGATAAAAATAGAAAGATTGTGCAACAGAAATACCCACTCCCCAATGACAGACAACAGACAACAGGTGTTAGAGGGAGTGGTTAAAAAAGAATTATGGTTACTTTACTGCACACCTGGTTGGCAGCATTATCGCTTCTGTTTCTTTCTTCCTTTTTGCTCAGCAAAAGAAATTTGTTTCGTTATTTTACTATTGTTGCAGGGAAAGAATCACAACACTTACGCAGATATGTCAGAAGTAAGTAAGAAGACGAAAAAACGGAAAGAACTGAAGCTTTAGGAAAATACGAAGCTGTTCAAAAATTAAAATAAAAAGTTAAGTCAAAGAAAAATTGCATCTGAATTTGGAATTTCAGTTGGTCAAGTCAATGACATCAGCGAGAAAGAAATTATAGCCGCTTTTGAAGCAAATGAACCTTCCTCAAAGTGTAGAATTTTCGAAAAGAAAACGGGAAACGAGAATATAAACAATTACGTCTGGAAGTTTTTTTGCCAAATGAGAACGAAGAATCTTCCTGTCACTGGACCCCTGTTAAAGCAGATTGCTCTGGATTTTGCAGAAAAGGAGAAAATCATGGAATTCAAGGCGTCAGAAGGATGGCTGATTCGCTTCAAAAGTCAGTATAACATCGAATTAAAAATAATCAATGGTGAAGCTGCAGACGTAAATATCGACACTGTGGAGGAATGGAAAAGAAAGCTTCCGGATATAACGAAGGATTTCGATGCTGCTGACATTTTCAATGCCGATGAAACCGGCCTGTTTCTCAGAGCTCTTCCAAATAAAACCTTAGCAAAAAGAAGCGAGAAATGCGTGGGCGGAAAAATGTCAAAAGAAAGACTTACGATCATGCTCTGTGCCAGTTTTACGGGTGAGAAGCTCAAACCACTTGCGATCGGGAAATGTGAAAAACCACGGTGCTTCAAAAATGTGAAGATAGCATCACTGACTGTGCACTATAAATCAAATCGAAAAGCCTGGATGATATTCACAATTTTCTCACAATGGTTGGAGGGCATTAACGAGATAATGAAGAGAGAAGGAAGAAAAATTCTTCTTTTTTTGATAATGCCAGATCACATACAAATGTGCAGCTGAGCAACGTGAGCCTGAAATTCCTGGCACCGAACTGTACTTCTACAATCCAACCACTGGATCAAGGAGTAATCAAGACCTTTAAAGCTCACTACCGAATTCATTTTTTGAAGAAAATGTCCGTGGTGATGGAGGAGACAAATTCGGCAACCGAACTAACGAAGAAGGTCAATATGTCATGGATGCTGTCCATCGGATATCAATGGCTTGGAATGTAGTAACCCCCTACACCATCCAAAAATGCTTCTACAAAGCTGGATTCCCGTGTGAGAATGAGCAATCAAGGACACAGGACCAAGAAGCAACAGCTGTGAGTGACTTGAGGTCAATTCTTCAGGAGCTTCATACTGAAATTGAACCTGGAGCTTATCACGAAGCCGACGGAAGCCTTCCTGTTTTCGACAACATCGTTGAAGACGAAGAGGGTAGTGAATACGAAGCAGAGCCAGAAGAGACCGATGAAACAAGAAGTACGATTACCTTCGAGCAATATGGCAAAGGGATTCCAGACCTGTTGAACTATGCGGCTGAACATCACCCGGAAGCCTTTCCACTTCTTAAACAACTAGATAGCATACACTGCACGAGCATACACAATGCAAAATCAGACTAAAATTACTCACTTTTTTAAGTAATGTACCGATTATGTTTTCAAGTAATGTATTGTAAATATGTAATTGTATATTTTGTAATTTTTTTTAATATAACATTTAATTAACTTCTTTTAATTAACTTTTTTAATAGTTTCTAAATTCAGCACCCCCATCTCGGTAACTTGCATGGTTAATCAGGCTAAGTATTCTATACAGTCTATAAACTCAATACATAGTAGTATAGTAGTGCATTTCCCAATCTCCCTCTATAATGAACACCCCCATAATCTGAACACTTTTGGTCGGTCCCATGAGTGTTCAGAATAGAGAGAGTCCACTGTAATACAATGAAACTCTAATTATCTGAAATCCAGTCATCCAGATCTATAATCATAAAATAGAAATTTTGGTATGAATTTTACTTATTGATTCGTAAAAATATAATTTCCTTGAAATTCCTTTTTAAATCAACACTTTTCTTCTTTTTACTGTTTGTAATAAAAGTGATGCTTCCAATGAAGGTTTACAATATGAATACATAAGGCCTAGCTTTTTTTATTTGAACAAAAGTGATTTTAAGAGATATCTATCTGTATTGTATGTAACAGATAGAATGAACTTTTCTATGAATGTCTCCATTACCCGGACTTCTGCTTACTCAGATTACATTCAAACCACATTATTCCAGATAACTGGAGTTCTTACTGTATAATGAAATAATTCATTATAATGTTTTAATGAAAGCACATTATAATGAGCAAATCTTGGGAGAGCTTTTGATTTCATTAGAGGGTGCTTTGACAGTATTCACGTTGAAATGAAAAAATAAGCTGTCATTGAAATTGCTAGAAATAACAATGTCGACTGGAAACAAAGTTTAATCGGGGATTGTTGAAAGGATCCATATTTTGACATTTGGGTCATTCCATGGTAATTTATGTTACATTTAGAATAATTGATGTCAGTAATTTTAGTAATATAAAACTAAAAAATATTCAAAATGTAATGTTGATGTGATTTGTTAATTAAACCTATACAAAGCGAAATTTGAATGAAAATTACTTACATCTAGTGCTATTTCTTGAACTTTGAAAATTATATTTACTTTGGTAACTTACATTTACTGAAAAAGGAACATTACGTTACCATAATAAATATAATGGCCAGTGTTCAAGAAATAGCACTAAAGGTAGGTAATTTTCATTCAAATTTCGCTTTTGATAAGTATATTTAACAAATCATATCAACATTACATTTTCAATAATTTTTGTTGTTATATTATGAAAATTACTAAAGAAAATTACTCTAAATGTAGCGCAAGTTACCATGGAATAATACATTTCCCAAGTCATGGAAATAGTGCCTTTCAACTTAATTCCTCATTCTCAAACATACATAGGTAACAGCTGGACCGAGTTCCTTTTTTCATAAAATGGTCAATAAACATAAGAAAAAAACTGAAACCATCTTAAAAGGAGAAATGTCAAAATATGGACTTAATTCCTTTCAACAATCACCAATTCAATTGAAAGATTGACATCAAAGTAAAGTATTTTCATAACGCAAATTAAAAAATTAAAAATAATCTTGGTGTCAATGTATCAAAGAACACAATACACAGACGCATAAGAGACTGCAACACAGTTGTTTAAAAGAAAATGTGTTGCAAACGGCTCCTAAAATCACCATAAAGAGACCAGAATGGATTGAGCTCGAAAAAACATATTGTACAGGGACAAGTGGCTCACTGCATTATACAGTGACAAAAAGAAGTTGCATCTGGATGGCATTGATGGCTGGAATTGTTACTGACATGACCTCAGGAAACAGCCACATATCACGTATTTTCTTCAGTAGATGACGAGGCAATAAAATAAGTCTCTGATGGTTTGATGGCGATTGGCTTTAACGGCCAAACCTGCCTGGCATTTTTCCATGGGAAACAAAATTTAACAATGTATCAAGAAACACTAGAGCAGGGAGGGCGAACCTTTGGCACGTGTGCAAATTATTTTCGGCACACCATAGATTTAGGTTTGAAATCAAAATATAACGAAATTGCACAAAATACACCAATTTAGAATGCTATTAATAAATAGCATCGTGTAAAAGTATTATGAGGTATTTTTATTTTTCCATTGTGCCTAAACTTTTGAGACACAGCATAGTCATAGACCTTTATGATTTTTTGTCAAAGTTATTATAATGTATCAATTTATACATTTCGATACAATTTATCTGAATAATTTTACAGAATCTATTAAAGTAAATAATGTTTTTGTTAATTTTGCATTGTTATTTTATAAACAACTTTTTCCTGTTGTGCCTAAACTTTTGATACAGACTGCATTAATATTTTATATAAAATGAGTTGTTTTATAATTATTTTACCCCACCTGGCCCTATCAATTAAAAAAAAAAATCTCTTAGAACTTGCTTGATTAATCAACAAATGGTATGCAAAATTTATTTATTGTAGTTGTATGTAAGTTTTTCTTTTTTATTATACCAGAATTCAAATTTTATGCAAATGAATTGACAAAAGAATGATTTGCTAAGTTACAATTCATAATTAATATGATGCTGATAATTTAGGAATGTAAAACTTCTAAATAAGAGCGTACATTCAATATATATATATATATTTTTTTTTTTAAGTGAAACTTTAACAAATCATAAAAGTTTGAAAAACATTACCTTATAAAATTCTAATTTTGGGGTGGTAGGGGTTAGATTGAATTTAAAATTCTATACATAAATTACATCCTACCTAAAGTAATTCCTACACTAATTCTTTCTAAACAATTTTTATCATAAAATGTTCAATTAAAGAAAAAAAAAATTATCAAGCTTGGAAAAATTATTTAAAAATAAAAAGAAAATAAGTAAACAAATAAAATAAGGCGATACTTACATCTGTCAATACAGGCAATTCAAAATGCATCTTAAGTATTTAATTTCACCTCAAAAAATTGAGTGTCAAATTAATACATTGTTCAGGAAGAAAATTATAGATGCACATCAAGCTCGAACAAGCACCGAAGCAAATCAGACAATATTCTAGACTCAAAACTAATAAAACTAAAATATACCAAAATATTTTTAATGCCGCCTGAAAAACTAAACAAAAATATATGTACTTAAAAAATTTAAATTGAGAGGTAAATTAGTTTTTAAATCAAAGTGGTGGGCTCCTTCAAATTCACATAGTCTGAGATCTGATAATCATAAAATAAATCAAGTCAAATTTATATTTTTTAAATTAAAATAACAAAATTACTTAAAATCTGAATAATTTATGAACCTTCATTTTATTTACAGGGAAAATTTTGTCCTGTTTTAATAAGAAAATGTTGACTAACTGAGATACAGAGCTCAGATTGGATGAAAGAAGAGAAGAAAATACTAGAAAAGAAATATAGCATCATTTTGAATCTGTCATCTGACTGTCGGACACGTCTTGAAAGTCGCCATTGCTCTTTAGATTTAGAGACTTAAGATTTTGTGTTCAACCGTTGTTGTATAAATGTGCCATGCATATATTTCTTTAAAAACCCTTTTAATAAGTGTTTTTTAATTAAAATTAGTTGTTTTTTGTATTTTAAAGTAGGTGTGTTTTACATTTTTTTGTTTCTTTTAACAATACTGATGGCTTAAATGTTATTTTATTATGTTTTAAAGATTTTTACTTGTAGCTATTACACTCTTCAGCATAACGATTTAAATGTTTATTTTTGAAATCATCACTAATGATTCCTTTTTTTTCTAAATTACTAATTTAATTTTATGAAAACTGACTGTTTGCTATCAAAACTTAATAATATGTTTGTTTTTAAATTATTCATGTTTGAGCAAAATAATTATCGGAGCCCCCCTGAATCCCCGATAATTATTTTGTTTCGCTAATTTGTTTGTTAATTTATTTTATTATTTTATTTTGTTAATTGTGTTTTGCTTGTCTGAAAAAAAAATATATTTTTTTTTCCTCAAAAAATATCTTTTTACAATTTAATGGAAAAAATGGGGGAAATGGGCAATATCCTTCTCAGTTTTCCAATGTGTTGTATCTATAAATATGGCACTTGTTACGATTCTAAATTAATTATGATGGTGCATTAGAAAACAACAGTCTGACACAAACCTGAAAAACGCACTCAAAAGAAAGAAAAAGCCAAAAATCAGTGTCTAGTGGTAGCACATCTGTTGCAAAAAGTCTAACATCTTTAAATGTAGATATAAGATTTTAGGGTGCAGTTTCTTATACATCATAAGATCCCTGCCTAATAGGGGTCAGGATGCTGTATTAAGTTAAACATTGCATCTATTCTATTTCATGATTAATCATTCAAATCAATTTTCTCAGCTAACTACACATTATGACTTAAGGCCCCCATTGACTCACGTTAAAACGCCCGCCTGCTAATGTTAATCCCTTGGGTAGGGTGTAAAAAAATCAAAACAATGTGATTTTTTTTTTTTTTTACTTAAATCGGATTTTTATGATTTTTTTCCCTGTGTTAAAATACAGAATAGCTACCAAGAATTTCAGCTTTCCAAAACAATTAACTCTCTTATTAGTAACTTCATTTATGTTTTAATTCTTTAATTAATAAAATTATAATTATTAGTTACTAATTTCAGAAGTTATAAAAACTGAAAATTAGTAATTTCATTAGTTAGTAGCATACAATAATGTTATGTACATTAATACTTATGTGTTACATAATAAATGTAAAAGTATATTAAATACAATTGATATTTATATTTATTAAAATTATTAATAACTACTGCTTAATCACTGCTTAAAAGTAATAATTATTAAACAATTAACTCTCTTATTAGGGAAATAAAATACATATTTATCCTTTAATTACTAAAATGACAATAACTTTATATTCAGTCTACAAAGAAAAAGATGCACTGTGCTAGTTCCCAAAAAGGGCACTAGTTCAGTAGAAAAGGGCATTATTTCATGAGGGAAAATATTGATAATAATGTGCTTAGTAATGATATAAGAGAAAAAAATTATTTTAATATGATAAATAAAGTGACATTAATATTTAACGATTTTTATGAATTACAAATTTAAAAATATAATTAAGACTATAACATGATTTAATAACTTCCTGTTTTTTGTAAATAAAATTCAATATTTTAGCAAGGTGTTGGGCAAAAGGATTTAGAAATACTGTGGAATGGAGAAGTTTTTTACAAGAAATCTCTGGGTACAACTAAAGATGAATTTCACTATTCAAAAAAAATAATAATAATAAAGCAGAATCGCATACCTGCCAACATGTCCACTCAGAAAACCTTACAATTTTCCCGATGTACTTCATTGTGCATCTTTTAACATATATACGTAGTGTTTACAAAGGCATCTGGTAAGGTAATATATGGTTTGATACAAAATTTACTGATAAATACAAAAATATTAAACAAGTAATTGTTTAAGTTTAAAAAAAAGTAAAAGACACAACCCAAATAATATTAGCACTGATAATTATCTTTAATATACTTTAAATAGGCTGGCTTTACCCAATAATTTTTTGTCAAATATTTCTTCATAGCAATCTTTTCACATGCTTTTAAGTATTAAAATATTTTAATACTTAAAAAAGCATGTATATTAAAATATTTTATAAGTAAAAAAAAAAAAAAAAAAAAAAATCTAATAAATTTCTAATCAAAAAAGTCTCAAAACTACAATTTTAATTTTGCATTCAGCTTTGCTGCGAGAAAATTTTAAAATACAAAGCATGACTAAAAATTCTCTGGCATAGAATAACATGTTGTGAATTACTACTTCGTTGCTGTGAAGTACCATATTGCTAATCTCTCTCATCTTTGTAACATAAACACAATGTGTGCATCAGTTTAATTCTTTTTCTAAATGAGTAACATATTTGAATAATCATTTCAAGTTTTACCAAAAAACCTTACAATCTTACCTATCATCCTTACAACCTTACAATTTGACCTAAATCCTTACATTGTAAGGCTAAACCTTACAAGTTGGCAGGTATGAGAATGCATTTTGCCAATTTAAAAAGATTAGGGTGCTGCACCCTTAAAAAAATGGCTTAGAGGGAACAATAAGAAATTACTACAATTCATTAAAACTGCAAATAAGTAATTTCATTAGTTAGTACAAATAACACATTAGTTAGCATAATAACATTAGTACATTAGTTAGCACAAATAACAAAATATTATTTGCAACTTGGGTTAAATCCTAGAACAAGCAAGACACTTGGCATGTTGAATTTGGCAAGGAGATAAATGAGTTTTTCTTTTTACCAGTTTGTTTCTTACATTTCTTTCATGCCTACTGTGGTTTGTTCTGAAAATTGCATTGGTTTTGGAGGGAATTAGATTGGATTGGTTGGTTTATTATGTGTCATATAGTTGAATTTGTTGAAATACGTTTGTGGAATAGATTTTGTGTTGTTTTTTATTTGTGTGTTTTGTGAAGTGAAGTTTAATGGTTTCACGTGTTGTCTTACGTCGTAGAAGGATAATTTCTGTGAAATATTCAAGGTTTTTTATTTTTATTCGTAAAATGTTTGTTTTGTTTTCTGAAATGGATGTTATAAGAACTTTGTAAATAAGGATGTTTAAAGGTAGATTTAAATTTCAAAGAGAAGTGCAAGAAAAAATAGTTAAAAATTTGTAAAAATGAAAAAATCTGGAAGAAAAAATAGCTAAAAATTTGTAAAAATGGAAAAATCTGGAGGAAAAATAGCAAAAAATTTGTAAAAGTGCAAAAATCTGGGGGAAAAAATAGCTAAAAGTTTGTAAAAATGGAAAAAAACAGAAGAAAGACTTTCTAAAACTTTGTAAATAGTCGCAAAACAGAATAAAATCAATGTTTACTTTGTGAAAGAGATTGCTGTAGGAAGTGTGTATGTACCGACTTGTCTAATTTTTTTTTATTTTTTTTTTAATGAGGATACTTTTACTGACATCAAGATAAGTGACAATATAAATGACATTAAGATATGAATTAGCATTGTTTTGAATGCAAAATAATTATTTTTCATTGAATAAAGCTTGAGTAACTTTAGTTATCAAAATTATTGGTTAGTATGTGAATAAAATATCAGTTCTAATTCCTAATTAGTCAGATCAAATAACTAAAAAACAATAATAAACGAATATAGTGATATCTGTAAAAATGAAATTTATTAAGCAGTTTATATAACTTTATGATCAGGCTAAAAATATTTTTTTATGAACGGGAGACTAAAATAAAAACTCATTTCCGCCTACAAGCATTACTAAACACACACAAATGTTTAACTTGTTTAACATAATGTATCAAATTTTAAACGACAAAACTCATACAGATATTATAGCAAACACTTTTTTGAAAATATACCTGAACTGGTGGCTTTGATTCATCATCAGAGGACAAAATGATGCAGTCTGGATCCCCCATATCAACACCATAAACTAATTACACGATTAAATTATTTGCAGAAAATACACTTTTATAAGAAAAACAGTTTCTTTCCTTTTACAAATACAAACATTATTGAAAAAATTCAGAGCAAAAAATGACTTTTGAAGACAACCGACAGTTTGAACTTTGAAGGGGGTGGGCTTTGAGACCTATAGCTACTAGGCTGGCCCCGACAGTTAAAAATTTCTTCAAATTTAGGCACAAACAAACACATCTTGACAACGCGATATTTTTTCAAACATGCTCTGCATCTTGATAATTAAGCAACGATTCCCAGAAAAAAAAAAATCGCTAAAAACCCAAACAGCACCCTTTACGTTACATGCGCAGTGTCAGGTTTTCCGAAGTAGTTAGCGCACAGTGCTAGCTACCGCAACGACGAAAGAAGGGAACATGTTTAAAAAAAACCACAGAGTTGTTAAAAAACAGGCCTCTCACGACGAAAATCTGGAAGAAAAAATAGTTAAAAATTTGTAAAAATGGAAAAATCTGGAGGAAAAATAACAAAAAATTTGTAAAAGTGCGACGAAACTAGTCGTGAGAGGGCGCAGCGTACAAGAGGAGATTAGTTTTGGGAAATCCGCCATTTTAGTTCCAACTTTAGCATTCGTCACTGGTGGAAAAAAGATATAACTTCTCACTTCAGAGAAATTCCTTGCCTTAGATTAGTAATTCTGTTTGATCTTTTTGGGTTCCAGCGTGATCTTTCTTTGATTTCTTTCATTTTTTTATTGTTATATACCACTGAGCTCCACAATTGGGACTTAAAACGGCCTATAGAGGCGCTGATTGCAGCCGTCGGTACAGGAAAATTGGCCCTTTAACCAGGGGCGCCATTTCGGGGGGGCTGGGGGGGGCAACCGCCCCCCCCCCCAAGGAATTTGAAATTTCAGAAAATTTATCAGTTATCACAGGTTAGACCAAAAAAAAAAAGATCAAAAGCTAAAATAACGTCAGATTTCACAGATTTGATTACAATACAAAAAAAATCCCTGACGGCTCGGCCTACAGGCACAGGTAGATTTCGAAGACGCAGACCGTGGGGCGCCTGTTTGTCGGGAATTGCGGAAGAAATGACCTTTTTACGATGATGCGGCAGTTGGAACCGCTTACTTCGAAACCTAACTTGTTTGCAGGGCGGAGCTGGCAGGGATTTTTTTTTTTTTAGCTATAACGGTTGGTCCTATAAAAAACATGTCAATATAAAAGTTTTAGATAATATTAAGAGGATTAATAATAAATTTACTCGGATTTGATATCTTGTGAATGAACGAAGCTATGATTTGTTTTTCTTATAAAACCCCTATCCCCCCCCCCCTTGAGGGCATTTTGAATGATATCAAAAATCTGACATACCTAAATTTTCGGCCCTTTTCATAGAAGTAATAATAACTTTAAACGGATTCAATACGTATAATAATTAAGAAATTATGGGGGGTTTTCTGTTTTCACAAAAAG
The DNA here is from genome assembly GCA_963931845.1 of Maratus michaelseni. Taxonomy (NCBI): domain Eukaryota; kingdom Metazoa; phylum Arthropoda; class Arachnida; order Araneae; family Salticidae; genus Maratus; species Maratus michaelseni. The sequence goes on from OZ007595.1 coordinate 126,083,833, forward strand.
CACCCCCCCCCCATCCCCCCCCCTTGGTTTGATTTTGCCCATTAACGAACTTGACCGAGATTTTATGCTCCTTGATTTTATGTATCAGTTTGGAGAGAGGAATTTATGCAGAATTTTTCCAGTTATCGTGTTTATAAAAAAGTGACATAGATAGATAGATAGATAGATATATAAAGTTTTGAACTGGGGGTGGTTTTGGGTTCTGGGAGTCATGATCGGCGTAGATCTGCAAAAAATTTTCAAAATTTCCAACTTAGGTGAGAATATAATAGGTAGTATTTCTTACGAAATCTACCTAAAAACTAGTCTGATGTGCCAATCCCAGAACTTTCTTCTATCTTATACAGGTTTCACATACACCAAAAACAAATCAGCACCAATTTATATTAAGGTCTAACTGAATCTAAAGTTTTATTAAATTAATTGCGTTAGTTCTGAAGATATAGCTATCGTAAAAATCGTACAAAATGTACCATACCAGTGCCACCTATTGGGCTATTTATACCAAATCGTAATCAACTTCTATTTTTGTCAAGGTCTAACGAATCTGAAGTTTAGTGAAATTCCGTGCATTAGTTCTTGAGATATAGCTATCGCAAAAATCATGAAATATGTAGCATAGCATCGCCATCTGTTGAGCGATTTACACCAAAAACTAAACACCACCTATTTATATCAATGTCTAACTGAATAAAAAGTTTTATCAAATTCCCTGCATTAGTTCTTGAGATACAGCGCCCACAAAATTTTTGTCACAGACAGACATTTTCTAAAAATAGTCCAATTGTGTTCAGGAACTTCTAAAACGTATAAATTCGTCGAAAGCCGGAAGCGGCAAATTTTCATAAATCCAATACTTTTTTCTTGTAAAGATAGAAGAAAATAATAAACACTTTAAACATTGAAATGTTTTCTAAAGCCCAGGGCCTGATTAACGCACAGGCCAACTAGGCCGTGGGCTTGGGCCCACTGCTGATGGGGCCCCAAAAATGAAAAAAATGATTAAAAATAGTTTCTTAAAAATGAAGTTTACTGAAATTATTTCTCATAAACAAAACTTGCTTAACTTGGCAACTGTATCATAATATTTAATAATATTCTCGAAAAAATCTCTAGCCACTATTTTAATTTGAGGGGCCCCAAAAAGTTGCTGGGCCTTGGGCCCCAGGTGAGCTTAATCGGGCTCTGCTAAAGCCTTGCTATTGCAACATTCAACATATTGCAAGTGAGACATTTATCATTAATGAGTATGTTGGCTAGTTTTAGAAATATATGTGAGAAAAAACACTATGAATTGCTTCTGAGCTGTGTACAGCATGATTAAAAGAAAACTCGTCACCCCCAAGGCTAGAATTTTAGTGATAAATTCTTTCTTTACCCAGAAATTTAAGGGGAATTTTTTTTTTCGGGGGTGGGGGGATGGCGGATGTGTATTCAATTTCCTAATTATATGATTTGTTAATTTAGTTTTATTAGTGTCACATTACATTTACTCCAATCGTTATAATGCTGTTAAATCATATGCTTTATTAATTGATATTGTATATACAGTATGCTCTTAAAAATCTCCACAGCCAGAGTCTTGTCCAGATTTGGTTGTAACCGACCCGAATCATGACTTTAACCAGACAGACTCCCCCGCCCAATGCAGGAGCAAGGGACCTGAGACCAAGGGTTTTGCAGGTTTCTGAATTGTGTGAAATTTAGATCATAGTCTGAAGAGGAAGGCAGAAAATGATTGCGGAAAATTTTTACTGAAAGAAAATCATTAATGAAAAATTTCTTATCCCTTTCCGGCACAGTGGTCCCACTCCGGGCACACCTTATTTTAATTCCAAACTTGCATCCGGCACCAAGAATATTTTAATAAAAAATTGTTTCTATAATGAAAGCTTAAAATAAGGAGTTCTAATTTTATAAAAAAGTCGTTTGTAAATTCCGGTGTCAGTCAGTAATTTCTCATTTTACAAACATAATTTGTCTGTGCCAGAAAGGGTTAAACCTATGGATTACAACATTTGCAAATTTCATAACTTCTTGATGGTGTTTGTGTGCTGATTATCTCGTGACCGATTGAATTTCACGACTTTTTTTCGCCATTGTTTCATTTTTTTTTGTGATAATTTTCCAAAATTCACTATTTTCTGTGAATCATTGAAGGAATTGATTTTTTCGACCATTTGTCTAAATTCGCGATATTTTTTTCACCCGATCGACGAAATTCGCTATTTGTTTTCGCCATCTTTTGACGAAATTCGCGACTCTTTTCTGCGATCGTTTGTTGAAATTTCGGGAGTCTTTTTCCGCAACCGACTAACAAAAATAGCTATTTTCTTGTACAACCTTTGACGAAATTCCGATTGCTGACGAATTTTTTTCCACCATTTGTCGAAATTTCCGACATTCTTTTTTTGGGCAACTGATCGACGAAATCTTTTGATGCAATTCGCGACTCTTTTCTACGATCGTTTGTTGAAATTCGGATGTCACTTTCTGCAACCAACTGACAAAAGTAGATATCTTTTTGCGCGATCTTTGACGAAATTTCCCTTTTTTGCGCGATTGTTTGACTAAATTCGTGATTTTTGTTTGCCCAATTATTTTATGAATTTCGCGATATTTTCCCGCAATAGTTATACTAAATTCGCGATTCTTTTCCGCGACGGATTTACGAAAATCTCTATTTTGTTTCAGTGATCTTTGGCGAAATTCGCAATATTTTTTCACGGTTGTTAGAAAAAATTAACGATTTTTTCCGCGACTAATTTTGCCAATTTAACTATTCTTTTCTAATTCCAATTCGTAAAGTTCGCGATGTTTACCGCTATCGGTTGACGAATTGCTTTTGCGTAAAAAAGAAGAAGAAAAATTCGCGGATTACCACTAAAATTAAGTATATATATTCGCTGAAGAATCACATGTTTGTGAAAGAAATTAAGATAAGAAGACAAAATCTCACACTGCATTTTTTATTGTGGGGGCCTATTTCTATTTTGTGCACGATATTTCAGCCCCTGTCTCTAAAAAAAACTTTGCCTCCCCCCCCCCTCCCCAAGAAACTCATGAAATGTCGCCCTGCAGTAAAACCTGCAAAGATGAGTTGAAAAGGACTGTAAAAATGTTCCATTTTAGACAGGTCTCCATCTTAGCAAGTATAATTGTATGACGTTTTTTTCGTCGAAACATGACTTTTTTTTTGCCCGTTTGAGAAAGAATTATGTTATAGACAGGTTTCGCTTTGACACGTTTCACTGTAATACACCTATGCTCTTCAGAAGTGCTTTATAGAAAGGAGGTTTTAACAGTCTTAAAGAATACCTGAAAAAAACGGTACCTATCTATAACTGAAAACTTTCTTTGTATTTTAAAATTCTACTTGCTAAGACGAAAACCTGTCTAAAACGGAAGTTTTCAGAGGTCACTTAAGATTCCGTATTAAAAGTATTGCTGTGTCTGTATATATGATTCAGTAAACGTTTTCAGTTCGGAGAGATTCCGGAGGGGGGGTGGTGCAGCCCCCCCCGAACTCCACACTCGGCTATGCCACTACCTTAAAAAAACTTTGCCCCCCCCCAAGAAAGTTCCGAAATGGCGCCCCTGCCTTTAACTAATGCTAAAGTGCCATTGAAACCATTATTTATTGTAAACGCGTTTAAAAGTGTTAGATACTCAAATTCGGATAATTTTTACTTTGACATATAAACACAGAACACAAATACAGTCAAAGCACCTTATAACGAAATCGAAAGTGCTCCAAAGATTTGCTCGTTATAACGTGCTTTCGTTAAAACGTTATAACGAATTATTTCGTTATATAGTAAGAACGTCAATTACCCTGACTAATATGGTCTGAACGTAATCTGAGTATGCAGAATTCCATATAATGGAGACAATCATATAAAAGGACGTTTTAGTGCATAAATATATGTCTTAAAATAACTTTTGTTTAATAAAAAACAGCTAGGCTTTATGCATTCATATTATATTAAGCCTCCATAGTAAGGATCATTTTTACTACAAACAGAAAAGAGAAGAAAGGCGTTGATTTAAAAAGGAATTTCTAGGAAATCATATTTTTACGTATAAATACGTACAATTCATAACACAGAATTTTTATTTTGTGATGATAGATCTGGATGACTGAACTTCACATAATTAGAGTTTTGTTGTATTATTTTAACGGTATATCTGACTATGCTACACATAAAAAAATGGGCAAATTTAAATGTAAAAAAATATATATTGATTTAAATCTCTTAAAGGGCAGTTTTACATAATTATATAGGTTTGAAGAATGAAGTTAACAAGATCTGCTTTCTTTTCTTAACAGCATTGTCTAGTATTGTCCACCCTATTTTGACAACATACATGTTAATTTCATTCGCTAACAAGTTTTAATTGTGCATGTAACACACAATTATCTGTAATCTTCTGTACTTTTTTTATGATGTTCTCTTCATCGAATTCTTCATTTGCCATTATGTTTGAATCAACATTAACATATTGATAAAATGTAAACTCGGAAATCAGATTTAAAGGATAAAATCAGTTCATCTGTACTTTCCAATTTAGGTAAAGAAACAGTTTCATTATTGTTTGAAGGTGATGGAAAAAATCGCGAAACTGAAAAACCTTTAACAACAGAACATCGCACCAAGCTTTATTTATCAGATAAGTTTAATTGCTTTCAGCTCGTCTATTTTTGTTTATTTCGTGTCATCTGAATTCACGATTATTTTTCCACAAGCATCTTCCAGTATTTAGCTTTAAACGAATGAATAATTCCTTGGTCTCTTGGTTGCACTTTGGATGTAGTGTTAGGTTGTAAAAGAAGTAACTTTATAAATTAAACACAAACAGAACTCACATGCGAAGAGACGTTGAGACGGTGTCTAAAATAAGCAGAACTTTTCTTTTGGCTTTTTGCATCTATTCGTCAAAATCTAAAATCCATTCTTTAAAAAGGCATTTCATCATTCAAGCTTTTCAATTACGCATGTACATTGCAGGCAAAGATTTTATTACGTTTTTAGGGATACACCGTGGATTCTTTACTTTTCCAATTACAAGAGGTTTTTTTGCCTTTCAGAGAACATAATGCTAATGAAAGTCGGACTTTTCTCCTTTTCCCACCCTGACAAGTTTCTTTTTTTAAAGTTAAAGTTTTATCAGGCATCCATATTAAATATATCTTTTCAATCGTAATCCTAAAAAATGTTTGAGTTTTCGTTCTTCCATTCTTCAATTGTTTCTTCTGAAACAGAGGCTGTTTCTCCACATGATTTTTTACACCCAATTTCATATCTTTTTTGAATTTACTCAACCAACCATCATTAACATGAAAGTCTTTATATACAAGTGTTTCATCAAACGCATATGCTGTTTATTGCAAAATACTTCCACTAGTATGGAAGTTTTTGGATCTTGCATCTTTAAACCATACAAAGAATACTTCCTCCACATCTTCATATTTCGCTGTGCATATACGTTTAAACGATGAGGAAACCACTCTTTTTGAATATTTTAATAATTTTTCCTCGATTTTGCAATTGCTGAGAGTGTTATTTAGAATCCCAAATATTTTCGCTACATCGCTTATTTTAACATAATTGTTGACACATTTTAAAATTTCAACTTTCAATGTAAATGAAATCAGTCATCAACTAAAAAATGACATAATTCCAGTTCAGCTAAGCTGTTGCCCCTCTGTTTATCTTAAAATACTGCCCCTCCCCCAAATCTCTCTTGGAAGTATTGAAAATATGTGATTGGCCGTAGAGAACAAGATTGAAGCTTATCTCATGTAAAAAATAGCTGGTATTTAAATAATAAAATTCTATTTCTCGGCAATTTCTTAAGTAAAAAAAAAAAGTAAAAAATTCGCTATATCGTTTTTTTTTAATCAATTTTCATGCTCGAATTATTTTCGTTATATCGTGCTTTTCGTTATAAATATATCGTTTCGAATTCAGTATTCTTTAACATACAGACCAACTAAATGGTTATGAGCATTTCGTTATATCGTGCTTTTCGTTATATCGTAGTTCGTTATAAAGTGCTTCAACTGTAGCACATGAAATCTGAAATTGTGCATAAAAATAATCATTATGAACAAATTAAAAATGCATGTAACGCAATGGGATTGCAAGGGATTTTCCTGAAGCGTAGCCTACGTTGACGCGCGGCGCTGTAAAGCCTATCATTTTGAACGATTTCGGTAAGCGAAAACGGGTCAAGAAAATAGTTTATATATAATCTGGTAGAGGGCGTCATGTCATTCCCGGGGAAAGCAAACGTTGAAATTACATTACTTTGAGTTGGTTTTAGCATTGTGTGACGCTTTAATTAGCTATATTTTCGTTAATGTTTATTATATATAATTAAAACCGACATATTTTACTAATGCAAAGTACATATTACTAATAGAGAAATTTTGACGTCGATATATAAAGCCAGTGATTAACTTTATGACGTCTCTGGAGAATTTTATAATTTTACAAAATTTTCTGCTTCAATTTATTTTTCTAATTTTTAGTCGTAGATAATAAGTTTAATAAAACATCTATTCCAGTACTAAGGTTTAAATATGTTAAGCATTATTAGATTAAACAGTAAGATATATACACTTTACTTCGTCATGGATTAATATTCGCATTTAAAATTGTCATCTCCAGTATAACTATAGAATTGTAATGTAATCATTGAAAACAATCTCTAAATTTTTTAATTTAATTTTTATAATGAGAATACTGTTGTGACAGAACGATTTGATACCTTATAAAAGTACAAAATGGGAAAAAAAACATATTTCATAATCAAGTATAAAAGGGGGAAACGGGGGGTAACTCCCCCTTAATATAGATAAATGGGTTTTTCATGCAGAATTTTCCGATTTCCTTTAAATTTTGTATATAGGTTCATTGTGGTAAGGAGCTTTCCTGATTAGTTTTGGGGGTCCATTGGTTAAGTATAAAGAGAGGAAACGGGGGGCTAACCCCCCCCCCCCTCCCCCTCAATTTAGGTAAATGGGGTTTTCATGCAGAATTATCTTATTTTCTTCAAATTTTGTATAAAGGTTCATTGTGGTAAGGCGCTTCCCTGATTAGTTTGGAGGTTCACTGGTTAAGTGTAAAGGGGGGAAACGAGGGGTAACCCCCCCTCAATTTAGATAAATGAGGTTTTCAGGCAGAATTATCTGGTTTTCTTCAAATTTTGTGTATAGGTTCATTGTGGTAAGGCACTTCCCTGATTAGTTTGGGGGTTCACTGGTTAAGTATAAAGAAGGAAACGGGGGGGGGGGGGTAACCCCCCCCCTTAATTTAGATAAATGAGTTTTTCATGCAGAATTTTCAGATTTCTTTTAAATTTTGTATATAGATTCATTGTGGTAAGGAGCTTTCCTGATTAGTTTTGGGGGTAAATTCGTTAAGTATAAAGAGAGGAAACGGGGGGCTAACCCCCCTTAAATTAGATAAATGTTTTTCCTGCAGAATTATCCGATTTTTTTCAAATTTTCTATATAGGTTCATTGTTGTAAAACACTTCCCTGATTAGTTTTGGGGGTGCATTGATTAAGTATAAAGAGGGATACGGGGGGCTAATCCCCCCCTTAATTTAGATAAATGGATTTTTCATGCAGAATTATTCGATTTGCTTCAAATTTTGTATATATGTTCATTGTAATAAGGCTCTTCCCTGAATAGTTTTGGGCGTTCATTGGTTAATTATAATGGGGGACATGTTACATTATCTCATTAAATATCTCAAAAAGTATCTAAATAATATATATATATATATGTCCTGTTATTACATGAAAAAACGAAACTCCTTTACTTTTCGGTCTTTGTGTAGGGGAGAGTGGGGCATCTTGGCGAAGTTTTTTTTTTACAATATTATTTTTTAACAATAATAAAAATAATAATCTTTATTTCCCCAATTAGCCAAAAATTTTGTGCACCTCCTACCTTTTGTTTTATAATTTTTTTTAAGCCAATGAATGCAAATCTTGTTTCATTTTAACTCTGAAAATCAATAGTACAATATTTATAAATACACATTTCTGCTCCTTTCCCAAAAGGAGCAGAATTAAATTGTTTTACATTTCATTCTAAAGTGATGTAAATGATCAAGTATTTAAATTACCCTCCACCCCCTCATAAAAGAATGATAAGGAAAAAAGGGGAAAAATCCAGTTTACAATGTTTAAATACCTTATTATAACTTTTTTTTCTTACTTTTTCTTAAAACTTTTCAGTTGTTATATTTATCACTTTATTATAACAATATAGAAAAATGATCATCTTAATATCTTCAACTATCCAAAAATAATTTGTGCACATTTTATTCATATGTAATTATGTGTGACTTATAATCACTGATGCGTAAAATTCTTTCAAAGTGTGCTATAAATAAAATTTTAAGTAGGTAACAGATTTATTAAGTTTTCTAAAAAATCCTAGTTGTACATAAATTTTGTAAAATATTTATAATAAATTGTTTTACATTTCATTTTAATGTGATCTAAATGATCAGGTACTTAAATAACACCCCTCCCCCTCCTCTCCCCCCCCCCTCCCAAAAAAAAAAGAAAAAAACAGAAAAGAAAAGAAAGGTAGGGGGGAAAAAATCTCCAATTGATAATGTTTAAAATCTTTATTATAACTTTTTTAAGAAAACTTTTTCTCTCAACTTTTCTGCTGCTCTATTTATGACTTTATTATAACAGGATGAAAAAAGAATCATCTTAATAGCCTCAACTATCCAAAAATTTTGTGCACCTTTTCTTCGTCTGTAATTATGTGTGACTTATAAGCACTGATTCATAAAATTCTTTCAAAGTGTGCTACAAATTTTAAGAAGGTAATAATTTTATGAAGTTTTATGAAAAATCCTTGTTATACATAAATTTTGTAAATTATTTATAATAAATTGTTTTACATTTGATTCTAATGTAAAACAAATGAATAAATTATCAAGCACTTACCCCCCCCCCCCCCCCCCCCAAAAAAAAAAAAAAAAAAAAAAAAAAGTATTTTTTTAAAAAGTTTTCTGCTGCTATTTATTACTTTATTATAACAATAAAAAATCATCTTAATTTCGTCAACTATCCAAAAATTTTGTGACCCCCCCCCCCCTTTTCCCTTTCACACAGAAAAAAATTCTGTATAATTATGTAGTATCAATAAAAAGATGAACAATAATCTAAATTCCTGCCACCCCCTTAGAAAAGATTAGGGGAATTTCTATAACCATGGTTTGCCAGTAGATGGCGCTCGTCCCGGGAAAAATTCCCACTCCCTGACCCCTACTTTTGAGTCGAAAATGATAGGCTCTACAGCGACGTGCATCATCGTAGGCTACGCCTGAAGGGAGCAGTTATATATTTTTTCCACCAGATGGCGTATTCGAGAACTTCCTAGCAAACTATCCAGCAGTCCGTCCATGAATACAATGCCAAAGATTTTTCGAGATATTTTCAAATTCGATTATCTTTTAAAAATATGACGAAGTTGCTTACAATTTTCACTGTTATACATTTTTTATTGTAAAAACTACAGGTTTTATTTAAGTTTATCGCCAATATTTAATTTGATATTTGTTAAAAAGGAAATTTTATATAAGCTCAATAAAAAAAAAAAGAGAAAAATTTGTTAAGTTTTGCTAAAATATGAAAAAGCTGTAGAAATAACTAAAACTGACAAAAAGTATGCGGAAAAGTTAAAAAAATTACCTGTAATATTAAGAAAAGCGCAGGATTCATTACTTGCACGCACTGAAAGTGTGATGCGGTTGCGAAAGAAAGTAGATCGGTGAGTTAGCTCTCCGTATTATTATAGAGCTCAGTGTTATATACAGTGGAACTCCAGTTATACGTTTTGCTCGGGACCGGAAAACAAAACGTATAACTCAGTAAAACGTACAACTCAATTAATGGTCTACCGAAATCATTTTTTAAATATATCCTAAAAACTTTGTTCCGCTGATAAGTTCCAGTTGCCTTTTATATCAAAAACGGAAGTTTCCTATATATTACTGCACCCATGACATAAAGTTTCATAAATGGAACAGAGTAGAAACAAGTACATAAGAAAAGTATACATGAAGTTATTTTATCATAAAAGCTTTATTAAAAATATTTTTAATACACATCGTGTACTTAAAAGAAATTATTGGAATTACCTTGGCTTGTAAATCATTTATCAAAAGACATTTCAGTAGTTTAGAGAATCTTGTAGAATTAATCACTAATATTCGATTGTTTCTTTTCGGCAGTGCTGATATTGAACAGCAAACTTTACATTTCTGTAAATAATGCAGCCGCCTTACCGTTACTGTTTTTACTACTGACGAACCGTTTTACAACGTCAAAATCCCTTTGAACAGCTCCGAAGTTAGAGTCAGATCTTTCAAATCATTTTCATCTGACGCGTCGTCAGTGTTTCCGGTTATAAAATGCATAAATGAGACAAAATTTTGGCCGGGGACGCAAAAAAATAACGTATAACTGAGGGAAATGTACAACACAAAACGTATAACTCAGTTAATTTTTAATGGCAAGCGGCCGGGACCGCTGAGTTGAAACGTATAACTGAGGGAAACGTACAACTCAGGTAACGTATATCTGGAGTTCCACTGTACACGATTTATTGACATTCTTATACATCCCAGGATTTATTAAAAAAATATGTTAAAGTTTTTTACCACTATGAATAAATATGGTAAATTGAAGATATAATATATAAGGAAAGGGCATGTTTACAAACAAACAGTTCCATCAACCAATCTACCACTGCATTTTTGTCGCAGCTATCATTGCAGGAATCGTCATGGCGACGTAGGCCAATCATACCACAGACCAGTTTAACGTAGACCAATCAAATCGCTCCATCTCATGCATAGGCGTAGCCTCGGGGGGCACGTGCCCCCCCCGCCCCCCAACTTTCTGAACATCAATTTCTAAAATATGATACAGTCAATTAAGACTTGTCATTTATTGACCCAAAATCGAAATGAAATAACTACTTTTATTTTCATTTTATGCTTCTTAATTTTTTTTTTTTAATTCAGCTGTCAGATCGTTATAGATAGCTCAGCTCTTTTTCTTTGAAGTAATGAATTTGGTACTAAAAATTGCTTGTTCAAATCTGAGCTGGGCAAAATGGATGAGTGAAATTTTTTCAGAATTGACTTGTACGTAAATGAAAAAAAATGAAGGCATTTCCCTGCAAAAATCTGTCTATTACGTAGAGGTCTGCACGAGCCTGGGCCTGGCTCGAAGCCCGTACCCGGCGCGAGGCGGGCCGGCAGAATAAAGACAACTTTTTTAACGGGCCGAGCCGAGAAAAAGAGAAATAAAATTAAGCGGTCGACTGGCACAATATAACAAAATTAAAAAGGTCGGAAAAAGCGGAGAACTTTTTTTTCAAAATTCTCGGCCGAGCCGTGAATTAATTGTTCCCATGACGTGTCGGGCAGGTGATGTTTTTTAAATAACAGAAATAATGATTTTTTGCTAACTGAATCTCTGGAAATATCTATACTAATAAAAGAAAGTTTCGCTCTGTGTGTGTTTGTGTGTGTTTGTTTATCTGCGATGGCTATCAAAATCTAGCCCCATCTAGAAGTCTGAAAACTTAAGTGTGGATAATCCAAGGTCTGACCATGTGCACCTGAGTCTCAGAATTTTAATATTTTGATAATTACTCAAGATATTAATTAGAATATCATTAAACATCGCATCGAAAATGCCATCTTTTAAATCAAAATGGCTAAGATAAGAACTTCTGTTGTGGATTTGCCAGCGAAAATGAACGAATTCGAAATTATTTTACTAATTAGCGAATTTTAAGAAAACTAATTAAGATATCAATTTGAAAATTTCTGAGCATATGTAAAAAAAAATTCTGCATCCGACTGTGCGATTTTGAAAAATTCGGCCGGTAATTTTTCTTAATTTATGCAAAGAACTGCCGTCGCCAGTGAAAAAAATCCGAGAAAGTTTCAGACAGGGATCTGCTTTCATTAAAAACTGAACTACAAAGAGATCTGTTTCTCTGTCCGAACCCTCCATTTAGTCTGCGAAAATGAAAGGAAATAATTGCCAATTTTTACTAATGAACAAAAATTTAGATAACTAATTAAGATATAGATCTGAAATTGAGGATGGGAAGTGTTGCCATCTGCCGGCTATTTTAGCGTAGCGTCTTCGTTATGTTCTAATTATTAGAAAAATTTAATTCTTTTTTTAATGATCGCGTTAATGCAGGTGAAGGTGGTTTTCTTGAACAAATTATTCGTTATATTTGCGGGTATGGAGAGGGAGGAGGGGGTTAACGCCTTGCTCTGATTTGCACAAAACAAATTCCATTTATCAGAATGCGCCCGTATCGGCGGAAAGTGGAAATAAAGGATTTTCAGTCGCCATGCAAAGCAATTTGAAATAAATAAATTATTTTTTACAAAATCGGGTTAAATTTTATTATCATGGGCCCGAGCAACGCCGGGCGGGTCATCTAGTACTTTAATAAATTACAAAGAAGTATTTTTCTAAATCTACATTTTTTTAATATACAGCTTCAAAAGTTATGTTTTTAATTTATCTTTTTTCTTTTATTCTAAACTACACTATTTTTTTAATGAGTATATATTTGAATGTAATAGTATAAGTTATCATTAATGTTGCTATGCTGTATTATTTAGCTTGTGGAGATATTGTTTAAAATAAACGGTAACATTTTCCCATAGATGTATGCAGTATTTTTTTAAAGAATCTTAATTTTATTTTAAGAAAAAGCAGAAATTTTTATAAAACTTGACTCCGGCCGGACCTGATTTAATTGATTTTTATACTGGCCGGGCCTGATTTCATTAATTTTTGAACGTAATTATATGTATTATTATTTTTTATTGACGACACTTAATCTTCTACTATACCTTCACATTTTTGAGATGTAATGGGTATGATTTATATATATATATATATATATTTCAAAGTGTGAGCCTTCTTGAATGAGATGTTTTAAAGTTAATATACAACCGTACCTTGGTAAACGATGGTAATCCGTTCCAGAATTACCGCTATTAAGCAAAACCGTTGCTATCCAAGGTGCAATTTTCCAGGCGCATATATCTTAAATGATTGGTACTTCCTAAAAGCTGATTAATCTTATTTCAAATGTCTTAAAAGTTGGAAAATATCTTTTATTTATTATATTTGTTACAAAAATATTAATTTCAATAAAATGAACTAGTGGAGCTTTCCTCATTTCCCTGGTCGTTTTATTCCCCAAGTGAACCGCGAATTAAATGTACCTGGTAGTGGGCCCAACTATATCGTCAACAGCGTACTCACGGGCATGTTACGTCTGCTCTGTGGTCTCGAATCAAACTAACTTTGAATTTTAGTTGATTTTTTTTTTATTTCGACCCAGATTAGTTTAATATTTTGAGTGTCATAGTTCGTGTTACGACGATTTTGTATTCTTCCAACTTTAATTTAATCTCAGCAGAGCAAAATTTAACAGACAGTTAGTTCTTTCCGTTTCGGAAAAAGAAACAAATGTCAAAAATTTGCCGCAAAAGGCGAAAAACACTAAAAAATTCACGAAATATACTAAATTCACAAAATATACTATATATTGGTCTAAAAGCTTGAAAACGGATTCCTTTTACAAGTGTTAAAAAATTGCCACTAACCACGAAAAACCGCAGAAAATCGCATAAAATTCAAAAATTTCAGAGGACAAAATTTCCTATATTTGGGCTGGAATATTGAAACCGGATTCCTTTTAAAAACGCCGCCGCGGAATGCGAAAATACGCTAAAAATCTCATTTTTTTTTTAATCGCAGAGGACAAAATTTACTATATTGGGCTGAAAGGTTGAAACCCGATACCTGTAACAAATGTTAAAAAATTGCTGCGAAACGCGAAAAAACGTTAAAGTAGCGTGAAAAATTAAAATCATTGACGGATTCTGAAAAATTTTGATTGAAAAGAGAAAAAAATTTACTATTGCGTTGTCCGGAAAATTCGTGTCGTTTGGGAAAATTAATTCGTACCGGAAAATTCTACCATTTAATTAATAGACATTAATTCCGATAGTTAATTTCTAATAATTAACGGACACAATTTTCCGGTACGAATCACAAACGGCAGAAATTTTCCGTCCAACCCCAGTTTATTGGGCTAAAAGAATGAAACCGGATTCTTTTTACGAATGTAAAAATACCTTCACAAAACGTGAAAAAAAAAAAATCTCATAAAAAAATTTCACGAAAAATTCAAAAAATCGCTGACGATAAAATTTACTATATTGTGTTCAAAGATTTAAATCAGATTTCTTTTACGAATGTAAGAAAAATCGCCACAAAACGCGTAAAAACGTAAAAATTGCAAAAAATAATCGTGATAAATTTAAACATCGCAGAGAACAAAATTTATTATATTGGGTTAAAAGATTGTAGCTGGAATTCTTTTACGAATGTCAAAAAATCGCCGCAAAACTTAAAATAATTGTTAAAATCATTCTTTTAATTCCGAATAAACTTTTTGAAAAGAGAAAAAAAATTACTCTAATTGGACTAAAAGTTTGAAACCAGATTATTTTTACGAATGTGAAAATATCTCCCCGAAACGCGAAGAAAAAAATGAAAAATCGAATAAAAAAATTCACGAAAAATTCAAAAATCGCAAAGAACACAATTTATTATATTGGATTAAAAGATTGTAGCTGAATTCCTTTTACGAATGTCAAAAAATCGCCACAAAGCACGAAAATACGCTTCGCATAAAAAATTAGAGAAAATTCAAAACGCTAAATGCGCTGTACGAGTTCCGAACAAAATTTACTATATTGGGTTAAAAAGGTGTAACCAGATTCTTGTTACAAATGTTAAAAAACTTCCGCGAAACGTAAAAAGTTGCATGAAAAATTCGCGAAAAGTTAAAAAATTGCAGATTACAAAATTTAGTATAATGGGTTGAAAGATTAAAACTGGATTCCTTTTACAAGTGTTTAAAAATCGCAGTAGAACGCGAAAAAACGACAAAATATCATAAACAATTCATGAAAAAATTAAAAATCGTAGAGTACAAAATTTACTATAATGGGTTAAAATAGTACCACAAATGTTAAAAAATGCCACAAAACGCGGAAAAACACTAAAAATCGCATAAAAATTTTGTTAAAATTTTCAAAATCGCTAAGGAGAAAATTTAGTGTATTGAGCTGAAGGATTGAAACCAGACGTATTTTACGAATGTTTAAGGAAATCGTCACGGTACGCTAAAAAACGATTAAAATCCCATTAAAAAAGAGTGAAAAATCTAAAAATCACAGATCACAAAATTTGCTCTATTGGGCTAAAATGTTGAAGTTGGATTCCATTTACGAATGCCAAAAAAATCACCACGAAATGCGAAAAATCTCATAATAAATTTGCAAAAACTTAAAAAATAGCACAGTAGCTGAAATAATGAAACCCTATTTCTCCTACGAATGTTTAAAAAATCGCTGCAAAAAGCTAAAAAACGCTAAAAATCCCATAAAAAGTTCGCGAATTTTTTTTTTTTAATGCAAAGAACAAAAGTTACAGAATTGTGTTAAAATATTGAAACTTAATTCCTAACACCAATGTTAAGAAATTGTCAAAAAACGTTAAAAATCACAAACATTTCGTAAAAAATTCAAAAATTGCTGTACGATTTCCGAATAAACTTTTTTGAAACTAAGACAAAATTCATTATAGTGGACTAGAAGATCGAAACTGAATTCCTTTTACCCAATGTGGTAAAATTGCCGCAACGTTGTTAACTGAGGCCATTTTTAACAAGGAAACCAGAAACCACTGTATATATATATGGCTATGTGTGTTTAATAAACATTTAATAAACTCGTGTGTGTGTTAATAAACATTTGTGCTCCCCCAAAATTTTCCGTCACGCTACGCCTATGATCTCATGTGTACTGTAGGAGTCGTAAAGAACGAACAGGTTTTTCTCCCAAACCAACAGTAATTTAACCAGCAGTGACGTCAGTTGCCCTTTCCTCGAGGCTAGCGAAAAAGAAAGGCTACCGCGGTGCTTTACGCGTATCTTTTTTTACAGACCGCGGGAATCACGTGAGGCTCGAATCCACCAATGCAGGTGTACGAAAAGAGCATCACGTCACTCTAGCGGTCTGTAAAAAAAGATAAGTGGAACGCACCGCGGTAGCCTGTCTTTATCGTTAGCCTCGCCCTTTCCTTATATCGCAAATTTCTTTAAAGGTGATTTACAATAAAAGGAAAACTGAGGAAAAGGTAACTATTCAAAAGAAAACTGAATTGGAAAAAAAAAAAAATGTAATGTAACATTTAGGGTGCTACAGAACAAAGTATAAAGAAAACTCACAAAAATCTGACTAAACATCAGAAAAATAACTGTCAAAATTTAAAATGATACTTCTTAATAGAGAATCAAAGTGTTTTCATCAAGCCTATTGAAGAAAATTGAAATTAAATTTTATAAATTTGGTTGATAAAAAGTAATTTTGAAAATATTTTCTAAAAATAAGATAAAATAGACTATGTATAATAATAATTTTAGAACTTAGCGTGAATAGTTCTTTAACATGGTTGCGTTTTAACATGAAAAAATATATAAAATGTATTCGTTGATGCTTTTTCATTCACATCTCTCATGAATTCAAAATATGGGTTTTAAAAGAAATAATATCAAAATGTGAATGACACCTTGACGTGAATTTAATAGGACTGTTTTAAAATTCAATTTAAATTATTTTTGGTTTGTCTTCTAAAGTATATTTACACATACAAACAATACTTTTAATTTTTCAATACACTGTTAAATATATTATTTTCACTGAGTCATGATTATTTTGCGTCATATTATCCAAACGAAGGGAAATGTATGCAAGTGGATTATATGACGCAAAATAATCATTTACATAAATTTTACTTATGATTTTGGATAGCGTGGCACAAAAGATAAATCAATTTATTGACATAAATACATTTCAATAGATAATATAGACTCAGTGAAAGTAATATATTTAACAGCGTATTGAAAAATTAAAATATTGTTTGTATGTGTAAATATACTTTAGAAGACACCAAAAATAATTTAAAATGAATTTTAAAACAGTCCTATTAAATTCACGTCAAGGTGTCATTCAAATTTTGATATCGTTTCTTTTAAAACCCATATTTTGAATTCATGAGAGATGTGAATGAAAAAGCATCAACGAATACATTATATATATTTTTTCATGTTAAGATAATAATTGCACCTGTGAATATAAATAAAACTAAAAAGAAAATGATGATTAAAAAAAAATTATTAACATAGCGTCACTCTAATTTGATATCATTGCTTTTAAAAAGACCCATATTTAAAATTCTTAGAGCCAAAAGAAAGTGCTGCGTCACAACTTTTAACCCGTTAAGGGTTTTTTATACTGATATCATTACTTTTTTTGAGGTTATTGAGAAAATTTCAATTAGTCGAAATTAAGCATAGGGTATAAATTATTTATTATATTAAAACAGCGGATATTTGAAGCTCATCGTCATCGATTAAGCTTGTTTTTTAAATATTGTTTTGGCACCATCTATTGGCAAATAATATAAAGAAAACTTCTCTTGAAATTGTATTATTTTAAGGACATTTGTAAAAAAGAAAAAAAAGCCATATAACTTTAAAATTTTATTCAGTGTAAATAAAATGAAAATTATTATTCTTTTTCATAAAATTTTAATTTAATGTTATCAATTTTTAAAAACTTAGCTTATATCCACTTAAATTTTGCTTGCATTATAAATAAAATGAATATTTTTTTCAAATGTAATTAAAATATTAAATTTTGTAATGTGTAAAATAATTTTCAGCCATAGCAATTTCAGTAATAGTTGTAATTAATAATTTACTTTATAAAAAAATTATTTTTATGATAAAAATTTAATATAGTTTTCTTTAGGCTAAGCATATTTAAAAGAAAAACAAAAACAAAATTCAGAATTTATTTCGAAATAAACTTCTATAAGTTTAAATTAATAAATCTATATAAAATGAAATAGAATGAAAATTATTATTATTTTTGTAAAATATATTCATTAACTATAAAAATTGCAAATTGTGATAAATATTTATTTTTCAACTTTCACCTTTTAATCCATTTAATTTTTTTTTTCATTATATTTCCATTATAAATAAAATAAGTATTTTTTAAATGTAATTAAATAATATAAGGTACATATAGACTCTTTATTTTCCTTATATTTTTGAATTATACTTAAAAATTATTGATTTATAACGAAAACACAATCAAAAAATTAAATGGATTAAAAGGTATAATTATCACAATTTGAATTTTTTATATTATTTTTTTTTTAAATATATATTATATATATACTAGGGCGCCTACCCCCTGCGAGCTACACTCGCCAACCCCCGCTCAGACTTCGAGGCCTCTAAAAACATGACAGCGTGCTTTATTTTAAAAATATTGGTAAATCTGTAATTGGATTGCCATGCTTTTAACGTTTTAATGGGGCATTTTTTGATTATCATGGCTTCATACACAGCTGTTGCGACAACTGACGACTGTTTTTGGGATTGATAAGTAAAATCAATTACAACTTGAAAACCAGCTTGTATAAAATGGTTAGGTTTAAATTGTGGCTACTTCTCGGACTTTTATAACAACGATCTGTATTCTATTCTTCCTTTGTGTTTAAGGATGGGAAAAATTCCATCTGCTTATGAATAACATTAAGAACCACGGTATTGAAAAGTACTATGCTATAGACATTTTTAGTAACAGGCTTTAATTTTCTCTCTATTGTAGCGCACCATCATGCATATTTTCATGTTATTTTAAATATGTAAATTATTTATTTTAATTAATATGTATATACGAATTTTCTAATAATTATTTATCATACAAAATTAATTAAATATTTTGTGCATGCATGCCTGCATTTATTCGGCATCAATTGATGAGATATTTAAACAAATTTCCTATCCGCGATAATTTTACACCATGTTATGTCACTTGAATATTGTCCATAAGAAAATCGGGTACTTTTCCAGTATAGGATCCTTTGCTTTTAGGTTTGACGTAATTCGAGCTTCAAAAAGGGATAGATTCGTTAATATACATAGATTTGTTGCCAAAAGTTATGAAAACAAACCCAATGAACTTTTGGTGCTTTTCTATTATAGGGGTCTCGACGCTTTTTTAAAAAGCTTGGCGGAAAAAACCAAGCAGGATATTTTATTCTCCTTCCTTTCAGTTGGCAATTATTATTTTATATATTCGTTTCAAATATCCGAATTAGTGATTTTATAAATTAGTTTAATTAAATTTTACAAAAAAAAAATAACAAAATGATATCAATAAATAATAATTACTATTAATTCCTTTTCCACCCTTTCTTTTGCGTTTACATAAATGACGTCATTTGGTTGAATTTATTCAAAATATTTTCAGTTTATAAATTAAATTAAATGCTGACAGACGATTGAATCCTAACGATAGAAATGTGATTTTTTTTTTTTTCAAGTTTTCCTGAAAAACATAACTTAATCACAATCTTGTCTTCATTACCGATTGAAATAAAAGATAAATTCAATTTCAATTTACTAATGACGAATAAAAAGAAATCAATAATCCCTATCGGGATCCTTTTCAATTTTTTCCCCCTTTTTTTCAACAAAAAAACTGAGTAATTAGTTGCCATCATTACAGAAATGTCATTAAAATTAGAAAAAAATTAATATCTCGAAAACTAATTCCAATTTCAAAATTCTATTACCAGTTTTGACATCCGCGGATTTTTATGGACAATTGGTATTAATTTCACCATCAAGCGTTTAATATTTTATTAAAAATAGCCCTGAAACATAATCAGTCGTTTAATCAGTCGTTTCATATAATCGTTTCATAAATTCGTTTCATAAAATCGTTTCACAAATTCGTTTCATTAGGATTTTATATATATATAGGGTAGAAATTCAATTTCAATTTGAAAATGACGAATAAAAAGAAATCAATAATCCCTATCGGGATCCTTTTAAATTTTTTCCCCTTTTTTTCAACAAAAAAAAAAAACTGAGTAATTAGTTGCCATCATTACAGAAATGTCATTAAAATTAGAAAAAAATTAATATCTCGAAAACTAATTCCAATTTCAAAATTCTATTACCAGTTTTGACATCCGCGGATTTTTATGGACAATTGGTATTAATTTCACCATCAAGCGTTTAATATTTTATTAAAAATAGCCCTGAAACATAATCAGTCGTTTAATCAGTCGTTTCATAAAATCGTTTCATAAATTCGTTTCATAAAATCGTTTCACAAATTCGTTTCATTAGGATTTTATATATATAGGGTAGACATATATATATATAATACAATTTTTGCTCATATATTAATCATTAATGCAGATAAAATTTTGATTTTCAACATAATATTTGAATTTAACTTTGAGATGAAATAAATTTTTACTTAATAGTAGAAATGTGAAAAAATATGTTTCAGAAGTCTGCATTTGCTAGCATTTACTGCATACTCCATTTCACTAATAATTTAAGTAAAGCACGACGTAAGGCACGACAACTATTTTTTAAAACTGAGAAAAATGTAAAATATAAAAGCTATATATATATACCAGAGGGCCCGTGCGAGGATTTCGCACTGAAATCTAATATTTTTTAGGTACTTCTCTATTATGCTGTCGACCACTTTTCATAACAAAAAACTATCGCCAAATTGTAAGATTAAACGCCAAAAATGCAGTCCCATTTACTTGATGTCAGAAGCATTATACGTGTTTGTTATGTCATCAAGTGGTTTTTAATTCGACATTTGCGTGTATTTTTCATTATGTTTTACTGGTTTATTAGTTATTTCATTAATTAAAATAACAATTGTGTCCTTAAATTCTTATATTTTATTTATTTATTTTGATATTCTAATGGCAACGCTCTCCCGTTTATTTGGCGATAGTTTTTTGTTATGAAAAGTGGTCGACGGGATAAAAAAGAAGTACAATTTTTTATCAATATGTAATAGTTATTAAATGCAGGTTTAAACTTCTAAAGAAAAAGCAAGGATTAAAAATATCTGTAAACAACATTTAGTTGTTAGTCAATCCAGAATATCATCTAATTTATTCCATCAAAGTTAGAGTAAAAACTGATACAAGATTGCTAAAGGCACGCGCGAGAAAAAAAAAAATAACAATCGTATTTTAACTGCATTAGAGGATGACGTCATCCGCTTCGGGAAAAACATGGGACATAGAAATATAAATCTAAACATTTCAATTTAAATTTCGCTTTTTAATCATAAATATAAAATAAACCCGTGCGGTGTTTTTTATAATAATTGCTGAGCATCATATAATATGGTATTTTATTTTTTGGGCAACAATGTTTTGAGGAAAACCTTTCATTTCATTTAGGAAAACAATGCCGATTTAATTTTTAATTATCAGCAATTTTTAATCGAAAACATGTTTTAACGAAATGTTAAGTGTGCTATGTCAGAAGCGTTTTCAAAATCCTTTCATATGCTATCTCATTCGTCGTTCTGCGTTTCGTATTTTCAGAAAAAAAGGGATGTTGACAGGAGAAATAATATATATGATATATAACACATGGGCTGATAAGTTCCCGGTCTGGCACACAGATGGCGCTGCAATCGCCGAACCGATGTTTTTTTAGTAAATACTAACCTTTAAAAGGTAGCAGAAAAAATGGCATGACGATTCGCCGTGTGGATAAAACGTTAGAGTGGTTTCAGTTGAACGACTTTGTTGATAAACAAAAAAATGGATCAACAAGAATTTCAAGAATTGTTATTTGATGGGAAAAAAACACCGTTCAAAGAAAAGCTTGGCTTGATAAGCGTTATCCGGACACTGCACCAGGTAAATCAACCATTATTGACTGGTTTTCTGAATTTAAACGTGGTCGTACGGACACCAGTGATGCACCACACAAAAGAGGTGGTTACTCCGGAAAACGTAAAAAAAGTCCACAAAATCGTTTTGGGGAACCGCAAAGTGAAGTTGCAGGAGATAGCTCAGACTCTGAAGATATCCAAGGAACGTGTAGGTTTTATTTTGAATGAACATTTGTCTATGAAAAAGCTGTTGTCAAAGTGGCTGCAGCGCGTGTTGACTTTTGACCAAAAACAAAAACGAGTTCTGAGCACTGTTTGGAGCTTTTTCGTTATAAAATTATGTTATTTATTATTAAATTATTATTATTAAATTATTATTATTATTATTAAATTATTATTATTTATTATTAAAGTTATGTTATTTATTAAAGTTATAAAGTCATAAAGTTATTAAGCTTTGTTAAAAAGTTGTGTTTTCTTTATTAGACCGGGAACTTATCAGCACATGTGTTATATATATATATATATATATATATATATACTAGCTAATCCGCCCGGCCCCGAAATATTAATAATCTGTTCTATACGAATATGACTGAAATCTGTAAGGCTATCGAAATCAAGTCGAATGAGGCAAACTTCGTCGTAATAGGGCTCATAAAACCCAAGATCGGAAAGCGCATCCTGGCGGTCGAAAGTGCAGCTAAAATATTTAAGGCTATAGATATCAAGTCGAATGAGCCTAACCCCGTCGTAATCGGGTCCATAGAACCAGATATACTCCTATAGTTCCCCTTTCTACCGCCAGGGGGCGCAGTCTGTTCTGGAAGAGGCCTTTTCAGAACACTTGACCCAACCAAATTTCCTAGAAGAATTGAAATTTAACTACTGGTAAACATTGCCAAAATAGCGGAAATCGCGAATGTGGGTTACGTAATCGATCGGTTTCTAAAGGGTTAATGTAGATATTTTTTAAAACCCAACGATGCATTTTGAAGAAAATGAACGTGTCTATGATCTGGAGTCTACTGTTTGTCCGTACTTGCATTTCCCGAGTCGATGCCGATTTTTAAATCTGGACCAAAAAAAGGAAATTCGCGTGAGTGAGTTTTGAAAAGGATTTTTTTCGGAGGGTTAAAATTAATTTTTTTCAAAACGGATATCAGATTTTAAAAAACAAAGGGATATAGATTAGGCACGGTATTTTTAGTTTTTCGTATCTTGTTTATAAACGCCAATTCGGATTTTTAAAGATAGGAGAAATAGTTAAAAAAGCGAAATTGACTTACGGTTAAAAACGTTTTCGAAAGGGTTAACGTGATTTATTTTTAAAACTAAAGGTTTCTGCCTAAACCCGATAGAACGTAGATGTCTTTAGGTGTGTTTGCTTTTTGTTTGGTTATTTTAGAAAGCCGATGCCAGATTTAATATATAGCAGAAAATCGGAATTCGCAAAAGAGAGTCCTGCGCACGAATTTTTTTTGAAGGGTTAATATTCGTATTTTTCAAAAACAAATACATATGTCGAAAAAGGAATAAATGTAGATATTGTCTGGTATTTTTAGTTTTTCGTACCTGTCTCTGAATCGCCGATGCGAAATCATAAAAATTGCCAAAATCGCAAAACGGCATACAGAAAATATACTTTTTCGAAGGGTTAATTTTTGTATTTTTTAAAACCAAAGGTGGATTTGAAAAGGACAAAAATAGTTCTTTAATTTGGTGACCTTCGTTTTTCCGTATCTTTTGTATTCCGGTAGATGCAAGGCTCGGAAAACGGGAGAAAATAAAAAACACGAATTCGATGATTTTTGATTATTTTTTTTGAAAGGGTTAAATGTAAAATTTTTTCAAACCAACCAGATTGTTCGAGACGTAAAAGTATGTTCTTTTAGAATATGTAGACGGTTTTTCCGTATTTTTAGCCGTTTGTCCATGGCGGATTTAGAAATACTTTAAACAAAAACGGAATGTCTTCTGCTTTCTTTGTTCTGTTCCGGAAGATACGGAAATTGGTTTCTGTACATGCGCCAGCTCGCTTCAGAATAATGACTTTTTTATTTGTGATCTTTGATCAGTTTTTAATTGATAACTACTTTAATTTTCAAAATTTTAAAATTCTGAGGCTCAGGTATACCAGGAGAGTGTTTGGACTACCTAAATCTAAATTTACAGACTTCTAGGTGCGCTAAATTTTCCTAGCCATCGCCAACACACACACACACACACACACACACACACAGAGCGAAACTTTCTTTTATTAGTATAGATAATAAGCGAATGAATCTATAATAATTAATAATAACAAATAACATTAAAACAGAATATGTTTAAATAATTTGCCAGTAGATGGCGACAAAACAACAAACGTAATCGATGGTACGGAAACGTAAAGCCAATTCTCGCGTAGGAAAAAGTAGTAAAGCAGCCCCATGGTTTTCTTATGGGAAAAAGCGTAGGAATATAGTGCAATTTTAAAAGTGGATTATATAGAAACAAGAGTTTTCCTACGTTACCGCAAAACCTTATTCGCTTCATCCGCCGTGGCAGAATGTACGCGACGCTGCGACGGGCGTCGCAGACTTTTTAGGGCACCTGCAGACTAAAAACATACAGCGATGCCGCGTAAATTACGCGAAAAAACGTCAAACCTCGTCGAAAGATCGCGAATAAAACGGCGAATTTCGTCGAAGAATGGCGGAAAAATCGCGAAATTCATTTAAAGTTCGCGAAAAATGGCTAATTTCGTTGACAGATCGCGGAAAAAACGCAAATTTAGTTAAAAGGCCGTGAAAAAACGTGAATTTCGTCAAAAGGCCGTCAAAAAAACATGTGTTTCTTTGAAGGATTTCGGAAAAATGCGAGTTTTGCCGAAGGGCTACGGATAAAACGCCAACTTCGTCGAAAGATCGTAGAAAAAACTGTTAATTTCGTCATCGGATCGCGAAGAAACGAAGAATTCTGCCGACAGATCGCGAAAAAATGACAAATTTCGTTGGAGGATCGCCACAAAAATGGTAAATTTCGTCGAAGGATCTCGAAGAAACGGAAAATTTCGTCGAAGGAACTCGAAAAAAAAAAAACGGCAAATTTCGTCGAAGGACCACGGAAAAAACGCGAATTTTGTCCAAAGGTCAAAGAAAAATCGTGGAATTCATCATAGGATCTGGGAAAATGGCTAATTATGTCGACAGATTACGATAAAAATGCGTCAAAAGGCCGTGGAAAAACTTGATTTTCGTCAAAAGATTGTGAAAATCCCATGAGCCGTATTATCGCGGGGGGGGGGGGGGAACTTGAATTTTGTGAAATAGTCCGGGAAAAGATGCAGCATTCCCTTAGAAAACAGCAGACACACAAAGTTCTATGCTTATTAATATAAGGATAGTTTTTAATCTGAAACAATATACTGAACTAACTTTTGAAAAATCGGGTTAATCCGAACCCAATTTGCAAGAATCTACACTCAGCCTGAAATCGACTCGAATCAAAAGCAGAGTTAATCCGACCTGCAACAACAAAAAATTATTGCCGAGAGGGGATTTTCTCCCCTCCCCCCTCTGCTGTAACCTTTCAGAATATTTGCTGTTAATTTTAGAATTTTTTTTACTCAGAAAGGCAGATAAATGCTGATGCCTTAATTAGCACTACAACTACAACAGCAGCAAGAATAGATTTATATGATATATTGCGTATTGCAGACTATTTTTGAAAACATTATTAGCGTTGCAGACACTTGAAGATAGTTCTGCCACTGGGGCTTCATCTAAAACCGATTAATATAATATATTAATTTTTAAAAAATCGTCCGAGCCGTTTTGGAAATAACAGGTATGACACCCTTACAAAGACACTAATTTAGTTAAAAATGGACTTCCAGATCTTAAAATCTACTGCATGTAGAAATGTATAAATTTCAGAATGGAGTAGACCGGAGATATACGACTAATGTGAAAAAAATCAGAACGATATGCCTCATATTTTCTGAGATATTAAATGTCGGCGTTTAGATTTTCCTTTGATGTCCTTCTAGCTGTATATACAGGGTGAATCTAAACTCTTGGGCAAAATTTTAAGGGGTGATAGTATACATCAAGACAAACAATATTAAATAGGAAACTAAGGGTCCCAAACGTCTTCCGAAGGAGATAGGCGCCATTAAAGTTTAGGGTCCAAAGTTTCAAATGATTATAAAAAACGGAAAAATTGGTCGATTCGTTTGCGGTTTTCGCTAAAACTATTCTTTATGTCAGTATTTTCTTAAAAATAAATTTTAAAGATAAAGTTCAAAAAATGCCAATAGAGGGCGCTGTAGACTTTGGAGTAACGAAAGACTTTTTTTTACCGTTCTTTTTTGTATCTGATTAAATGCTTTCAAAAGCTTAGACTTAAACTTAAATTTTGAGCTCAAAATCTGGATCGTTGGGTATGATTAAGTAGCGCAAACTGAACTGCGTTCAGGAGTTGAAGTTTGAAACACCTCCCTCCCCCTCCCACCCCCCACTCCTAAACACAGTTCAGTTATTCCCGATCTTGTTGTTGTAGACCAGGCAGAAACAATATGAGTTGTAATTTTCCAACTGGACGAAAAATGTCCGGGCCATGATTCGAACCTGGGATCTCTTGAAGCTGCCATGCTCTACCAACTGAGCTATCCCGGTTGAATCTGGAGGGCATAATTCATCCAATTCATGCCGGGATAGCTCAGTTGGTAGAGCATGACAGCTTCAGCCAAGAGATCGCAGGTTCGAATCCTGGCCCGGACATTATTAGTGCAGTTGGAAAATTACAACTCATATGATTTCTTTACCAATTTGAATAATTGTGTTAAAATTAATCCAGGCAGAAACTACTACCCCCTACACGTAAAATAAACGATAAAGTAATGGCAAAATTAAATAGAAAATTTATTCATAACAGACATGAGCAATTTCTCCGCGCAAAATAAAAAGAAACAATTTGATGTATGCATGTAGTGCGCAATATGAATGAAGGTTGACAAGTAGAAAATAGTACACGTATGATGTTCGTGAGGAATCACAAAAACTGCTTGAAAGAGTGCCCACCAGCAACGATGTAGGCCTCACGCCGCCGGCGGAGGGAGTTGCGAACATTAGTGAATACCCCGGGCATCTCCCGGATATCGCCTGCTACGACGGCAATCCTCGCAACCAGGTCGGAGTCGGAGTCGACGGTAAAAAATAATTGTTCATTACTCCAAAGTCTAAAGCGCCCTCTATGGGCATTTTTGAACTTTATCTTTAAAATTTATTTTTAAAATAATTTTTTTATTTAATTTTGTCATCCCTCTATCGTTTATTTTACGTGTAGGGGTTAGTAGTTTCTGCCTGGTCTACGACACCAAGATCGGGAATAACTGAACTGTGTTCAGAGGGGGATCAAATTTCAACTCCTGAACACAGTTCAGTTTGCGCTACTTAACCACTCCCAACGATTCAGATTTTGAGCTCAAAATTTAAGTTTAAGTCTAAGCTTTTGAAAGCATTTAATCAGATACAAAAAAGAACGGTAAAAAATAGTTGTTCGTTACTCCAAAGTCTAAAGCGCCCTCTATCGACATTTTTTTAACTTTTTCTTTAAAATTTATTTTTAAGAAAATACTGACATAAAGAATAGTCTTAGCGAAAACCGCAAACGAATCGACCAATTTTTCCGTTTTTTTATAATTAGTTGAAATTTTGGACCCTAAACTTTAATGGCGCCTATCTCCTTCGGAAGACGTGTGGGACCCTTAGTTTCCTATTTAATATTGTTTGTCTTGATGTATAGTATCACCCCTTAAAGTTTTGCCCAAGAGTTTAGATTCACCCTGTATAAGAGTGACGGAATCTTCGGTTTTGGGCTTTCGTTTTTTGCTGCGTCACTCGAGAAACTGCCGTCTCTCATGATAGATATAGATTTTTAAACTTTCAACCGGTATTTTCTTTTCTTTCATATTAGTATTACTGCAAGTAAGGTTTCAAGTAGTTTCATGAGATTTAACTGTAAAGAACTGCAACGGGAAATATAATAGATAATTATTCGAAAGGAAAGTAAACTTATTTCAGTGTTCATGTAATATAATCAAAAACTACTCGAATCAAATTGCATTTTAATAATCGCAAATAATACAAGTTTGAGTTGCCCAAACTGAGTACGAGTGACACAAGGCTGTTAGTCAGTCTACTCCTAAATTCCCTTCGCTAATGTTAAACTATGGGCGTAGAATGCATTCGTATACTTAAAATATCAGCCAAGGAAATTAACATTTTTAACTTCTTTTTTCGGAACACTGTTCTTAAAGGATGTCTCTTTTTTTCTTAGTTGACAAAATATTTCTAAAATATATGTTTAATTTCATATTTTATATGTTAAAAGCTTATGAGCTGTAAGTAAAATTTTAACACTTAAAATAAAGTTAAGTACTTGGGTGGGAGTGGGCTCTGAGTTTTAACATCGTCTAGAAAACATCTTCAGAGGTGTGTAGAGGACGTTTCATTTGAAAAATAAAATACATAATTTCTCGTTACAGGCAACAGAAGGCGTACAGCTTTATCACAGCATTCAAAGAGAATTTAACAGTAGGAAAACGTTAAACTCTAAAATTATTCGCGGAAAGATTTCTAATCTGAAGAAAATATAATAAGCAAACATTTCTGATCCGAAATACTGATGCCTTACTCCTTGGAAATTCTAAGGCGTGTACGCACTTTGCTTTATTATGAAAATTTTATACTAAGACTCTTTCGATTAGTTAAATGTAACGTAAGCTTGGAAGCTAGTATACTACCTTCCAAATTTAAAAGATAAGAAAGCTATTTACTTTTTTCTTTTTTTTTCTTTTTTTGCGACGTAGTATGAAATAGAAGTGATATCACATAAAAAGGAGGAAATAGAAGTGCATACTCCGAGTCCCGTGTAAAAATCTATCACCACTCATAATGTTTCCAAAGGACTCGGAGTGAGGTACAGTATGTGAAAACTGCTTGGCGACCTGCAGGCTTTTATAATATATGTAGTATATCAATTTTGAAAATCGAAAAATAAATTATATATTTTTGTTATACCACTTTTATAAATATTTTTGTATGCGAAAGAACTGACAGAACGGATTTCCCCCCAGATCTATGCCATTCCCTTACGCTAGAATTACTGCAATATATCTCAATTTAGTTAACGTTTATTATAAGGTTTATATATATACTAGCTGTTACCCGTGACTTCGTTCACGTAACATTAAAAAAGAATAAATGCATTAATTTAGCAAAACATTTAACTTGATAATTAACAACATATATAATTAACCAAAGCTTTATCACATTTTATAGGAGACCATAAGGTATTTCTTTGCTATAGGGGCCTTGACATAACCCAGTCTTAAAAAAGTTAAATTTCATGCCAAATAATACATACAATCGCGAAAATGAAACTGCAGCTAATGAAAAAAGGAGGACCCAGTAAAATCGTGAAAATCGAAGAATTCCTTTTCGTAAAACGAAAAACAACACAGGCAGAATTCTTTTATACAACAGTGCATTTTAGGTGTATTTGGTGTACAATTTGTATATGTGTGCATTGCTAAATGGGCATTATTATATTGTTTATTTGCATAGACATATGTTATATATTTCTTACTACATTATCTTGTTTATGTATATACTAGGGGGCCTACCCCCTGCGAGCTACGCTCGCCAACCCCCGCTCAGATTTCGAGGCCTCTAAAAACATGACAGCGTGCTTTATTTTAAAAATATTGGTAAATCTGTAATTGGTTGCCATGCTTTTAACATTTTAATGGGACATTTTTCGATTATCATGACCTCATACACAGCTGTTGCGACAACTGACGACTGTTTTCGGGATTGATAAGTAAAATCAATTACTACTTGAAAACCAGCTTGTATAAAATGGTTAGGTTTAAATTGTGACTACCTCTCGGACTTTTATAACAACGATCTCTATTCTATTCTTCCTTTGCGTTTGAGGATGAGAAAAATTCTATCTGCTTGTGAATAACATTAAGAACCACGGTATTGAAAAGTACCATGTTATAGACATTTTCAGTAACAGGTTTTAATTTTCTCTCTATTTTAGTGCACCATCATGCATATTTTCATGTTATTTTAAATATGTAAAATATTTTTTTTTATTAATATGTATATACGAATTTTCTAATAATTATTTATCATACAAAATTAATTAAATATTTTGTGCATGCATGCCTGCATTTATTCGGCATCAATTGATGAGATATTTAAACAAATTTGCTATCCGCGGTAATTTTACACCATGTTCTGTCACTTGAATATTGTCCATAAGAAAATCGGGTACTTTTCCATTATAGGATCCTTTGCTTTTAGGTTTGGCGTAATTCGAGCTTCAAAAAGGGATAGATTCGTTAATATACATAGATTTGTTGCCAAAAGTTATGAAAATAAACCCAATGAACTTTTGGTGCTTTTCTATTATAGGGGTCTTGACGCTTTTTTAAAAAGCTTGGCGGAAAAAACCAAGCAGGATATTTTATTCTACCGTTCAGTTGGACAATTATTATTTTATATATTAGTTTCAAATATCCGAATTAATGATTTTATAAATTCGTTTAGTTAAATTTTACAAAAAAATAACAAAATGATATCAATAAATAATAATTACTATTAATTCCTTTTCCTTCCTTTCTTTTGCGTTTACCCGAGGCTAACGAAAAAGACAGGCTACCGCGGTGCATTCCGCTTATCTTTTTTTACAGACCGCTAGAATGACGTGATGCTCTTTTCGTGCACCTGCATTGGTGCATTCGAGCATCACGTGACTCCGACGGTCTGTAAAAAAATATACGCGTAAAGCACCGCGGTAGTCTTTCTTTTTCGTTAGCCTCGCGTTTACCTAAATGACGTCATTTGGACGAATTTATTCAAAATATTTTCAGTTTATAAATTAAATTAAATGCTGACAGACGATTGAATCCTGACGATAGAAATGTGATTTTTTTTTTCAAATTTTCCTGAAAAACATAATTTAATCACAATCTTGTCTTCATTATCGATTGAAATAAAAGATAAATTCAATTTCAATTTGAAAATGACGAATAAAAAGAAATCAATAATCCCTTTCGGGATCCTTTTCAATTTTTTTCCCTTTTTTGTCACAAAAAAAAACTGAGTAATTAGTTGCCATCATTACAGAAATGTCATTAAAATTAGAAAAAAATTAATAACTCGAAAACTAATTCCAATTTCAAAATTCTATTACCAGTTTTGACATCCGCGGATTTTTATGAACAATTGTAGTGTTGACTTTAAGCCATTTTAGCAGGGTGCAGCGCCCGGCGTCCCTTTTTATTTCTTTTATGCACCCGGCGTCCCTTTTTATTTCTTTTATGCGCCCGGCGGCCCTTTTTATTTCTTTTATGCGCCCGGCGGCCCTTTTTAACCTTCCGATGCACCCGGCGACCCTTTTTAATACTTCCTATGCGTCCCGTGGCCTTTAAGAGAGTTTTACAGCACCCAATTGCTTTTCTTTATAATCAAAATCTGCCACTTTCTTTCCTTCTATCAGCATTTGCACGAAAGCAAGTGCATGTTTTTCTGCCCAGTCCCAATCTTAGCAATATGTTAACGAGAATTTCGAGCATGGGAATTGAACTAATCGGGAATTGGATCAGATTCGGATTTTTTTCCGGCAAATTTACTTCAACTCTTCAGATTTTGCGGGAACACTCTAGGGAAAACATCGCAAATTCTATTAGGGGACTCTAAACAAACAAGTTCAAAGTGAACAAGGTACAAGTGTGCCCTTTTTGACAAAAATATGCCCCCTTTTTTAGAATAGTGTTCCCTTTTTGAAAAAATGTGTCCTTTTTTAGAATCTAATTTTTAGTCCTTTTTAAAAAATTTCCGCCCGGCGGCCCTTTTTTTCTAGAGTCAACACTAAATTGGTATTAATTTCACCATCAAGCGTTTAATATTTTATTAAAAATAGCCTTGAAACATAATCAGTCGTTTCATAAAATCGTTTCACAAATTCGTTTCATTAGGATTTTATATATATAGGGTAGATTAAATTAAGTGTTTCACGCTAAGTGGTGTAAATAGTGAACAAATTGCTTGTGGATTTTATACATTGATAGATATTTCACAAAGATATAACAATCTGATGCGATTCTAAAATGTAAATAAAGGTTGCTAGAAAGTACTTTAAATTCTGCCCAATTTAACCTCGTTATTTTCTCTATCGCGTCAAGAACACTATTAGCAAATAAATACCGACGACACAAATCTGATTATCTAAATTTACATATTTTTGTTAGTATATATAGGATTATTTTAATTTATTTCATGCGCTTGAAATTTTTTACGCTTTCTCTAGGGTTAGGTGTCGAATAAATGTACTTTCTTGTTATTTTATTTTGCCATTTCTATTTATTCTATTTTCCATTCATTCCATTTATGGATATTGATTTAATTTACATATTCGTGTCAAAGAATATTCTTTAAAGTTATTACCAGGATTAGGATAGGATACGATTAGGATTAGGATTAGGAATAAAAATGGAACGACAATGGCATGACCGATTCAGGTTTAAAGTATGAACCATCATGAAGCAATAAGAAAATTAGAAAATTATCGGCTAATAGTTTTTAATATGTTTTACAGTCATAGTTGGCATCAAAGGTGAGCGGGGAAATGATCATCTAAAATACTATTAAGTGTTTACCACGCAAAAAACAAATCTGGTTACAACAATGTATTTAATTTTGCGCCAAATTTCACTTGGTAAAAAAAAAAAAAAAAAAAAAAAAAGCAAATTGACTATGGACTTAATTACAGACCCCTAACCTTGTTATTCTCAGAAATTTTCTACCTATATGTAAAACAAATTCTACTACATAGAACGCGCTTTCACATTTATAATGTTATGAATTGGCACGATCGGCTTGTTCAAGTTTACACAATTCGGCTGGAAGAAAAGATTCATTACTTTTTGATTTCTTCCTTGCTTTTGCACTACGCGAATTTGTTGGTAAAATTGATTTTCTTTTCGATAACATTGTTGTTTTTTAAGTTTAAACAATATTGTAATTTTACTTAAACATTGCTTTAAAATCTATGCAATTTTTCTTATCCTACAAGACTTTACAAAAATCTATTATGAAACAACTTTAAAAAAAGCTATATTTAAAAACGACAACAAAGTTTTTCCTATTTTAAAACTAAAAGAAATGTAAAATTAAATTCCGGTTCGAAACGACGATTTGCAAATGTGTTTCGATTGTGGGAAAATGATAGAGGAAAAATGCTGTTACTTCGACACAATCATATTAAATCTTTAGCTTTTATGAGAAAAACAACTTCTTTTAAAAAATATAGTTATTTTTATTAAGATTTTCTGATTTTCGATACGGATAATTTTGCGATGCATATCATTGACATTTGCCATCCAATATTTTTAGCCACACACAGGGTGGCTTATTCTTTCAATCTCTATCATTTTTCATGTTTATGAAAAGTCACAGCAATCCATCGTTGCACAGATTAATCTCGGAAAATGAAACATTTGAAGTTACTTAAAAAATTAATAACTCGAAAAGTATTTGTCACAAAATTGTTTTACAAACTACGTTAGAATGGTAAAAAATTGTATTTTTCTTGATATAAATTTCAAATCTAATGATTATGTCGTTTTTCAAATATTAGATTTCAAAAATTACAAAACTTCACAATGGAGTACCGTAGCGAAACTTTTACAAGTAAAAAGATAATGATAAAGGCATTGTGGCTCGACTTATCGCGTATACTGGCCATAGCATGAGTAACGAATTATAGTAAACTTATTATTCTGTTAAAATATAAAAGTGAATTATGTATATACATTTTTAAAAAATAAAGAAAAACATTGTATCACAAACATCAACAAAATTTTTTCTTCTATTTATTCCCTTATTCCAAAGATATCGTTTTATCGTCTGCTGCCATAGCAACATGAATTAAATTTCATTAAAAAAAAAATTGCTCAGTGGTAGAAAAATATTTTTATAAATGGAATGGTTATTGAACAACTCAACACTTTAACAGGGGAATTTTTATTTGTTATTTAGATATTTTAAACTTGTTTGTTGTCATTGCGTTTTTATTCTGAGTTACAGCTAGTTTATTTATTTTTTAAATAAAAGCCGTGTGTGGCAATCTATATTCGGCCTTATAGCAGAATTTTCCCCTCTTGTATTTTTTTTTTTTTTTTTTTTTACTTTTTAAAATTTAAATTAAAAATATATCTTTATGTTAGCCGTGTGCAGACGATAAATCGCCAACCTATCCCATCATTCGTATTGAATTCATTAAAAATAGAAATCTTTCACTCAATTCATTTAAAACACAGAACTTTAATTTACAACACATACATTTAAAATACATATATTACGTACATTTAAAATAATTTCTTTCATGTCAAAAAAAAAAAAAAAAAAAAAAAAAAGAAAAAAAAAAAAAAGAAAAATTAATCACAAATTATTTGATAACCCAAGATCATTTTATTTCAACATCAAAACAAATCTGTTTTATTTTTCTATATATGACATCATATTCGCTTGCTTTCCATACTTACTCGTATTTACCCACACAGCACACTTGGTCCCAGTGATGTCTCGAGTACATCGCAAAGTCTCATAATCATCACGTCTCTGTGTGATGTACATGAAACATCTCTGAGATAACAAAACAGGCTGCCACTGAGATGTATCTTTGCGATAGCCTGGAGACGCAAGCTGCCGTTTTCGCCCATGCGCAAATACGCGATGGTCATTCACGCATGTGCGAGCTAAATGGCGTCTAATGCAAAGCGAATTCATAGTGAAGGATGTGTATGCATGCCATGTTGTTTGCTGTGTGTTGGATTTCTGCCTTTTTTTTATATCTGAGTGACGTTTCTTCAGTTTTTAGAAAAAAATCAAATAACTATGGTTATTTTTGAAGACTAAGCGTACATATAAATGATTATGTTAATATAATCAGGCTTGGTTGATAACTGCACTTCCTTTCGCAATTTTAAAGTAGATTGCTGTTTGCATTATTTTTCATATCCAGAGGAACTCTCAAAAATATTAATCTTCAAATATAGTAATAAAAACTTGTCATAATAGAAAAGTTTGTCATAGCAAAACATATTAAAAACGCTTTGCGATGTTATAATTATTTTATTTACATGTGATATTTTCAGCTTTTAGGTATCTAAATAAAATTTATTTTTATGATGTTTACCTTTTGTACTTTATTTAGATTTTTTTATGTTAAAAAATATAATTAAACAATTGTTCATTGCAATTCATTGCAAACATCATAAAACATTTATATTAATATATACAAATCTACAATATCGAGTAAGTGTCTAGTCTAATAAAAAATAATAGTTTTATTTGCAAAAATTGAGAGATCATGAAAGGTAAGTGTTATAATTTATTAAACTTTATTATCGTGTTATGTATTTATACATTTTACATTTTCTTAAATATATTTAAATGTCTTATAAAGCTTATTCTGCAGTTTTATTTAATGTATATTAAAGAAATATGTGTTGCGAGTTTTAAGTAAAAAATATAATAAAACTGTAGAAAATTAACATTTTACATTATCCACCACCTATGCAATACTAAATATTTTATATATATATGGTAATTGTGTAAACAATGCGAGTCAGTATTCAAGTTGCAAGCACTTTTGAACTTTTTTTCGGTATAAAAAATAATAATTTTAGTCTCTTACTCTTATTTAATGTAAAAATGAACCATTCATTCAAAAATAGTTATATAAAGTTTAGAATTTGTTTTGTTCCTTTTTAAAAGGACTATTTAATTTAATTTATTAAAAGAGTATTGCTTTTTACAAAATATGTACAGTTCAGATCTGTGAGGATTATGTATTAAGGATTAAGATGTATTACATCAGTGAAATTACTATGTATTCTTAAAAACTGAGAGTGCATCATAAGTTGAAATTTATTTCATCTATTTGTGCTGGGAGGGGGGGGGGGGGTCCTGTTTTTACAATGAAACTCATGCAGTATTTTCTTAAAATTAAACACAGAATATATTTGTTAAATTGTGAAGATTTAGGTAGTAATATCTTTAAGGTCAGATAAAAAAATGTAGTAATAAAGATAACTTCAGTTTCTGGATGGATTTTACATTATATGCTCATATGCTGCAGCAGGATTATTTTAGAGGCTGCATTAATTGTGTTTGTTTAAATTATTATTCTAAAGTTATGTACTGCCAAAATTCAAGATAATTTTAAATATGCATTAAAAATAGGACATCAATGAAAAAAAAAAAGAAAAAGAGCACATTTGTATCAATATATATTTGTGCTATACAATAGGGACATCAAAGTTTTCTCATTTCTGTAAATGCTCGCTAAATATGATTTGATAGAAAAACATAGCAATATTTTAATTGAAACCTGGTTAGTATAAGGTTGGTTTATTTATATTTTAATATTATTCATGAATTTATTTTTGAGCAATGAAAAAATAAATTTAAACATTTCATTATGCATTTTAAAACTATTTAAAGTTAAAAAAAATATTTAACACTGGCATGAGGAATTATTTTTAGAAACATGTTGTTTTATCGAGATGATAAAGTTCTTTAATTCTAATACAGCACATGTTGATTTCTAGTCAATGAAGAAAATTGTTAAAATTTGCAAATTTGGTATACATCAGAAAATTTTCTCAGCATTTAGCACAGATTGCTTTTAAATAATTGAAATTAAAACAAATATAATAATCAAATTCTATCTGTATTAAAGGATGTAAAATTTGTTTGTATGAAAAATGATTGATTCATCAATAGCATTTTATCGATTCAAAGAAGCAATTTTTTAATATTAAACTGAATTATTTTAATCTGCAGGTATGTGGAATTTTATGATTAATAAAGTAATTATTAATTTCTGATACCATAGTACAACAAACTGCAAAGTTTAACCCTTTTCACTCCAAATGCTCTGCTGGAAAGGGGGGGGGGTCGATATTCAATAGATTGCTTTTAGTAAGAGATTAATATATAATTTTCTATTCTTGTTAATCATGATTAACAGTTGATCTTCATGAAATGCAAAATGTTTGCATTAAAAAATATGATTTTTTAAACAGTTGAGTTTGAACCAGTAAAATTCATAAATTGAAATAGTGACACATATGACATATGATGTAATGTAAGCAGCCACAGGAGTGTTAAAAATAAAAAGTTGTCTTAGTTTCGCTTTAAAATGGATGAGAAAAATTGGAAATAAACATTGAATAAATGTATTGTATAAGTTTTGATTTTTAAGAAAATTTCAGGAAAAATTCATCAACTATGAACAAGGATGGAGTTTAGTCTCATCAAGTAAATTTCAATACATACACACATTAAAAAAAAGTATTATTGATTATAAATTTTACTATGCAAACACAATTCCAATAATTTAGGTAATCAGAATACAAATGATACAAGTCTATGAAAGCTAATTTTTTAGAAATGTAAACAAAAATTTAGAGTAGAATGGTAATGTCCTGGAATGAATTGGGATGATAAAGCAACACTGTTCATACTTAGAAAGAACATAGTCATACCCTTTCACCGTTTGAAGATTTTCCAATATTTATATAAATATGCTTGTAAATCCCAGAATATATATATTTTTTAATCACTGTTTGATGCTGTAATATCTTTTATATCTCCTCATTCTATATACGGTTAAAAAAAGTATTATGTTAAAAATATTTTTGTCTACAGCCATTTTAACATGAC
Source organism: Maratus michaelseni (assembly GCA_963931845.1). Lineage (NCBI taxonomy): Eukaryota > Metazoa > Arthropoda > Arachnida > Araneae > Salticidae > Maratus > Maratus michaelseni. Next base: position 126,121,536 of record OZ007595.1, read on the forward strand.
TACATGAAACGGAAAAACACGGGCCTAACGCTTAAAGGGTTTAGCACTTTTTCAGCAAATTTTCATCTTTGAATCAGGTGTATTCTGGATGCATCAATAATCATAATGAAAGTTGTCGAGTTGTCACACAAACTTCCAGAAAAATATAAACTAAAAATCCTGCTTCATATATAGATTATGTAACACTTTCTAACATTTCCAGAATACTTTACCAATTAATAAAGTGGAAGTTGATGTCTAAGTAAACAATTTTGGAAACACATAACAATTTTGAAAACCCAATTTCAGCAGTTATTATCAATTGTGGAAAAAATAATTGCATTATTTTGTGCAGTCTTGTATATGATCTGTAGATTTGTATATATACTACTTAGTATGTTAAAATTTAGTTCAGTTAGGAAACACATAACAGTTGAAAATTCCCCTTCAGCAATTTCCATCAATAAACAGAAATGTACCCGAATTCTTTGCCCCCCCCCCCTCCCCCCAATCACTGAAATTTTTAAAAGTTGGCTCTCTGACACAAAAACAAATGAATATAAACAGATCTTATCAGGGAGTTTGATCTATTTCTACAGAACTTCTTTGAATATGTAAACTACTATTATAAATATAAAGATAATAAAACTGTATTAGTCATTGATATTTTTGCACAATAAGTACTCATGAAAGTATTGTGATTATACATGTGACAGACTTCATTTATCATTTAAACATTCTCATTACAAAATCAGCAGTAATATTTTAATTTAAACCTGATTAGTTTAATGATGTTTGAGTTTTTTTATTGATATTATTCATAATTTTTTTTTCATCAATGAAAAATAAATTACAAATAAATAAATTTAAACTTTTCATTAGGCATTAAAACTATTGAAAGTTACAAAATGTTTAACATCTACATGAGAAATAATTAATGAATTATTATTTACTAGAAACATATTGTTTTATCCACATGATAATTGTGAAATTTTACAAATTTGGAAATTATCAAAAGATTTCCTCAGTAATTACCCCAAATTACTATTGAATAATTTAAATAAAAATAATTATTGTAAATAATGAAATTACATCTGTATTAGAGGATGTAAAATTCTTGTACATCCAAAAAGATTAATAACATTTTTATAATATTCAGAGAAGCATATTTTGAAACTTGTTTAGCTGAATTATTTTAATCAGCAGATATGTGGAATTTTATGATTAATCAAGTAATTATTGATTTATAATATTATATTATAGTACAGCGTACTACAAAATTACCCTTTTCACCCCAAAGACTCTGCTGGAAGGGGGGGGGGATTAATATATTCCTTAATAAGTTTTCTTAATAATACTAAAGAAATTAATACGTAACTTTTGATTTAAAAAAAAAATAAATTAAGCATGCAAATATTGTAACGTGTAAGAGTTAACATTTTATGACAATCTTTTCTTAATCATAATTAACAAATGATTTTCATCAGAAGTAAAATGCTTGCATTCAGTAATATGAGTTTATTTTTTTAAAATAATTAAGTTTGAACCAGTAAAATTCATCGATTGAAATAGTGAAACATATATGATGTAAAACAAGGAATATTTAATAAAAGGGGTTGAATATAATTTCTGTTTAAAATAACTGAGAAAAAAAAAACATCGAATAAACACTAATAGAATTCTTTGTCTTACACTATTATATAATATTATTACTCATCATAAATCATGTATTGCATAAGTTTTCATTAAAAAAGTGTGTAATGAGAAATTCTTCAGTTATGTATTAGCATGGTTTTATCTCTACAGTAAATTCTAATATCACACATGCATTTTTTAAAAAGTGATTACCAATTATAAATTTTACAATGCAAATACAATTCCAATAATTTAGAAACCCAGAATACAAATGATACAAGTCCAAAAATCACTGGACTTATTTTGAGAAATTTAAACAAAGATTTAGTTTAAAATGGTAATGTCTTGGAATGAATTAGGATAATAAAGCAACTTGGACTGTTTATACTTAGAAAGAATACACACTCTTTCACTAAATTTTTAACCCTGTATCAAATTTGTTGAAAGTGTGTTTTCAAAAAGTATTCATTAAAAGTGTATTCAGGATTTCTCAGATATCATAGACATATCCTAAGAAAGTTGTCACACAAACTCACAATACAATAACACAGTGGTATTTCTGTGTCATTAAAGGATGGAAGATTTTATTAAATGCAAGATGATTTAGGAACAAAGAAGAACTTTTTGACATTTACTTGGGCTTGCTTAAGTTAAGTGGGAACCTGCAAAATGAATTATTTACTAACAAAGTATTTTACTTATGCAATGTCTTTTTAGGTAGATTTCGTAAGAAATACTACCTATTACATTCTCCCCTAAGTTGGAATTTTTTTAAAATTTTTGCACATCTACGCCAATTATGATTCCCAGAACCCAAAAACATCCCTAGTTCAAAACGTTTTCTATCTATCTATCTATATACCTATGTCACTTTTTTATGGACACAATAACTGCAATCATTCTGCACAAATCGCTTCCAAACTGATACATAAAATCAAGGGGCATACAATCTCGGTCAAGTTCGTGAATGGGCAAAATCGAACCAGGGGGGGGAGAGGATGGGGGGCTTTTTGTGAAAAAAAAAACTCTATAATTTCTTATTTATGATACGTATCGAATCCGTTTAAAGTTATTATTACTTCTAGGAGAAGGGCCGAAAATGTATGTAGGACAGATTTTTGATATAATTATAAATGGCCCCAAAGGGGATATTTTAGAAGAAAAAAATTCATAACTTCGTCAATTTCCAAGATATCAAATCCGCTTAAATTTATTTTAAACCCTCTTAATATTATCTAAAACTTTTATATTGACAAGTTTTTTATAGGACCAACACTTATAGCAAAAAAAAATTAAAACCAAACAAAAATCCCTGCCGGCTCCGTCTGCAAACAAGTTATTTTTCGAAGTAGGCGGTTCCAACTTCCGCCTCTCTGCGAAGCTGATACACAAAATCTCTGTCAAGTTCGTTAATGGGCAAAATCGAACCAGGGGGGGGGGGGGATAGGGGGGCTTTTTGTGTAAACAGAAAAAAACCCATAATTTCTTAATTATGATTCGTATCGAATCCGTTTGAAGTTATTATTACTTCTAGGAGAAGGGCCGAAAATTTATGTATGACAGATTTTTGATATAATTAAAAATGGCCCCAAGGGAGGGAGTAGGGGGTTTTTAGAAGAAAAAAAAATCATAACTTCGTCAATTCACAAGATTTCAAATCCGCTTAAATTTATTATAAATCCTCTTAATATTATCTAAAACTTTTATATTGACAAGTCTTTTATAGAACCAACTCTTATAGCAAAAAAAAAAAAAAAAAAAAAAAAAAAAAAAAAAAAAAAAATTCCTGCTTGCTCCGCCTGCAAACAAGTTAGGTTTCGAAGTAGGTGGTTCCAACTGCCGCATCATGGCAAAAAGGTCGTTTCTTCCGCAATTCCCAACAAATTGGCGCCCCACGGTCTGCGTCTTCGAAATCTACCTGTGCCTCTAGGCCGAGCCGTCAGGGATTTTTTTTAAAAGTGTATCGATTACAAATTTAGTATGTAAACACAAGTATAATAATTGATATACCCAGAATAAAGCCATACAAGTCCATCAAAACTAATTTTTTGACATTTTGAGTAGGGTAGTACAGTCACTCAAACTGTTATATATACTTGGGAAAAATAGATTATTGAGAAAGAAGAAGAGTACTGTTTTCAGATTACTTGTATTCAATGTGTTTTCTCATATTATAGATAACTCTTAGGAAAGTTCTTAAAACATGAATTTCCAATTCATTACTAGAATGCATTTCAGTTTTATTAGAGGATGCAAGAAGTTGCAGGATTCAGAGAAGGGAATTTTTGATATTACTATGACTATCTTGAATTGAAAAATAACAGAAATGTGAAATTGAGTTATTTTGCAATACCTTTGAATAACAGTCACACCTTGCAGGGGTCGATGCAGGTTTTTTTTCTTGGGGCCCATTTTATGAAAAGTAAAGATTATTTTTGTGAAATTTATCATATTTTTGTGAAAAATAACATTTTGTAACGCGTGTTGAAATCCAGTTAATCAAATTCGAATCACAAGCATTTATAAACAAAACCTTTTTAAAATCCTTTTGCTGAAGTTTTCCTCTCTGGTAAAGTTGTTCGTTTACAAATTACACATTTTAAAACATCACAAAATAATAAATAGTAAGTTTTTATGGAATAGAATTTTGTGAAGGGCCCATTTTATCAAATTGATTTTTGTGAAGGGGGCCCTTTTTACCAAATTGATTTTTGTGAAAAGGCCCATTTTATTAATTAGATTTTTGTGAAGGGTCCCTAAATAGGCCCCAAATTTTTCCTGGATCGACCCCTGCCTTGGGTAATTAATTTAATTTACAAGTAAGTGAGGTCCTTAAAAGTAATTTTTTTTAAGTTAGAGAAATTACAGCAACAAAAAAGTCAGAGTAAATTTACATATTAGCAGGCCAATTGTCATCACTATTTCCGACTAGTAATTTTAATTTTATTTAGGATATAAATTTGTTATTAAATAAGATTAAGATTAGTAATCAGAAGTAGTGACCTGTGATGAGACCTGTAGATGTTACAATGTGACGTCGCATAGGTGTTGCACTGCGATATTGCTGAAAAAGGACATTTGCACATTTCCAGAACATTTCTGAGACCATCTGTGCGATGTAGTGTAGACATTAAAATGCACTGTTGCATAGATATCGCAATGTGATACCTCATAGATGTTGCACCGCGACGTCACTGAAAAAGGACATTCGCACATCGCCAGAACATCTCTGAGACCATCTGTACGATGTACTGTACATGATAAAATGCAATATTGCACAGATATCGCAATGCGATGGCTCATAGATATTGCAATGCGACGTCGCTGAAAAAGGACATTTGCGCATTGCCAGAACATCTCTGAGACCATCTGTGCGATGTACTGTAGATGATAAAATGCAATATCGCACAGATATCGGAATGCGATGGCTCATAGATATTGCAATGCGACGTCGCTGAAAAAGGACATTTGCGCATTGCCAGAACATCTCTGAGACGTTCCGCGGGACATCACAACGTCGCAGTGCGATGTATATGCGACGTTCTAGAGATGAAAGTGTGCTGTATGGGTATGTACTTTGTATTATTATCAAATATTTGAAAACGCACGTTTTGTTTCTAATATGACATCATTTCATATTCTGTTTAATTCTTAAATAATTCATTTCATTTTCATTTTTTACGTGGAAATTTTTCACTTGAAAATAAATTGTTGATTAAAAATTATTACTCAGGGGTTTTATTTTATATTGGCAATGATAAAGTATTAGCAACGGTAAAATAAATTTAACCATTTTAAAAAAAGCTGCAAAACCGGGCCCTTTGGGCCAAACCAACCAAACCAACCAACCATTTTAAAATATACGAAAAAATGTCCATTTATTCTCTATGAAAATAATGAAATTTTGAATTATTAAGAAAAATATTGAAATAAAATAAACAAAAGCCATTCTATATTCATTTGAGGGTTATAATCAACTTATATGCAAAGATACAGGATAATTAAATGCTTCATTTTGACGCTGGCTTCAGCCTAACATTTGCACACAATCAGATTTATAATATGATTAGGATATAGATACATATATATAATGCGACCGCAACCAGAAGGCGGGTGAGATCGCCGCTTGGAAGAAGAGTTCATTTTCTCAAAGGTTAGGACAGTGGAAGAGCAAGTATTTAGGGTTGTAACATATTCGAGCGTTCCTGCTTTTGGCGATATACATTTCCCTCTCTGTTTCTCGTCTGTCTTCTCCTTCACTGATATAATTTCTTTTGTCCTAGAAGGTTGTTGTTGTTATATTCTCAGCGCTCTTGATTATTATTATCATTATTCTCTATTTAAACTGTTCTTTTCAGAACAACACAAAATGTCTCGTAAAGGGAAAACTTTGCGTTCGGATAAACGTAACATTGTTGATAATGTGCTTAATTTTTTTGAAAATGAAGCAAAATCTTCGTCTCTTTCCATTCCGATTCAGAAAGCACAGGAGCGTCAACACTGGCAGAAGGATTTAAAGAAGTTATTATTAAAAAATGCTTGGTTTGAATTTGAGTAGCTGGATTGCATGTTTCGTAACAAAATGTTATTTTCCACAAAGATATAACAAATTTCACAAAATATATCACAAAAATAACTTACCTTTCACAAAATACCCCCCTCCCCCCCCCCCCTAAAAAAAAAAAAACTGCATCGATCCCTGAACCTATATGGTTTATGCAAAATCAATTTAAATTATATTGAAATACTCGTTTTGACAATGTTTCTAGGTTGATTGGTTGGTTATTTGTTACGGCCGATTATCTGCGCTAGGGATGTAGGCCGGGGAGGAGCAAGCCCTCCGTGGAGGTCTTTCTAAGGGATCCTAACCGGTATTTACGCAAGGTTCGAAGAAAACTACGGAAAACTCCAAACGGTTAGACCGACGATCGTGACAGGGGTTTGAATGCAGCACCTCCTGTCTACCAACTTTGAGAGCAGAACCTCTCAGCCACTGGTGGGGCAATGTTTTCAGGTATCGCATTTTTGTATTTTAATATAAGTGTATATAAAATCTAGTTAAAATATTCTGAGAAAATAATTTATGAAAACAATCTTTTAGGTAGATTTCGTAAGAAATACTACCTATTACATTTTCACCTAAGTTGGAATTTTCGAAATATTTTTGCAGATCTACGCCGATTATGACTCCCAGAACCCAAAACCACCCCAGTTTAAAACTTTATCTATCTATCTATCTATCTATGTCACTTTTTTATGGACACGATAACTCCCATAATTCTGCACAAATCTCTTCCAAACTGATACATAAAGTCAAGGGGCATGAAATCTCGGTCAAGTTCGTTAATGGGCAAAATCGAACCAGGGGGGGGGGAAGGAGGGGGGGGCGTTGGGCGAAAACAGAATAAAACCCATAACGTCTTAATTATGATACGTATCGAATCCGTTTAAAGTTATTATTACTTCTAGAAAAACGGCCGAAAATTTTTGTATGACAGATTTTTGATACCATTAAAAATGGCTCCAAGGTGGAGGGGAAAGAGTGGGGGGGGGGGGTTAGAAGAAAAAAATTCATAACTTCATCAATTCAGAAGATAGCAAATCCGCTTAAATTTATTATAAATCCTCTTAATATTATCTAAAACTTTTATAGTGACAAGTTTTTTTATAGGACCAACCCTTATAGCAATAAATAAAAAAAAAACCTTGCCGTCTCCACCTGCAAACAAGTTAGGTTTCGAAGTGGGCGTTTCCAAATGCTGCATCATTGCAGAAAGGTCATTTCTTCCACAATTCCCAACAAACAGGCGCCCCACGGTCTGCGTCTTCGAAATCTACCTCTGCCTGTAGGTCAAACCGTCAGGGATTTTTTTAGAATATGATTTAGCCGAGAGATCTTATTCTGACCAAAATATCATGAATATTTCATATAACACCGGAACATATCTTCATCGCAACTTAATATTTAATAATACATAATATTCAAATACTTTTAAAGTTTCGGTGTGTGAAAAAGTTTTCAAACTTTTATTTGAAAAAAAAAATATATATATAATATAACATTATGCGAAAAGTATCTTGGATAAAAAAGCACATTTTACTGAAAATTTTTATTTATTGCTTATGGATTAGCTTGTATATTTAATTCACAAGGTCTCTCACTGTGTAAAAACTCTCCTTACCTAAAATACCCTAACAAAATTTTTTCTCAACAATGAATTCACCCAATAAAAATTCACTACTTCCTATTTTCCAAGCATTTTTTGCCATATCACGTTGTAAAGAATTTCGAATTTGTATTCTTGTATAACACATATAAATGTAATCTTATTTTCATTCTACATCAAAAGGCGCTAACTAGCCAGATATGGTAATCCGAGTTCAAATAACTTAGTCCTGAAGTTTCTTCTCTCAATCCTCCTTCTTTCGCTAAATCAGTCAAATAGACCCGTCTGGCACCACGTGACTTTGACGTCTCACCCGCCTTCTGTTCGTGGTCGAAGATTATTACAAACTCAAAATCTTTATATGTTTACTTAAAAAATCCTCTTCGTAAGAGTGGTGTTTTTAGTTTAGATAATGGTAAATAAAATCAACAAATTGATTTTTTAAGCTCATAAATAAGAAAGGACATGCAAACACAGAAGATTCAACTTTTACAATTTTATGGGAGCAAAATAGATAAATAAATAAATAAATAAAATAAAATAAAATAAAATAAAAATAATATAGCCATATGTAATTGCAGGAAACGCCAAACATTATAAAAGCCTGCAGGTCGCCAAGCAGTTTTCACATACTGTACCTCACTCCGAGTCCTTTGGAAACATTATGAGTGGTGATAGATTTTTACACGGGACTCGGAGTATGCACTTCTATATCGCTTCTTTTTATGCGATATCACTTCTTTTTGTGACTGACGTTTTAGGTTTGTGGCTTGGCGGGAACATTTACGAGTTGTTTTTGATGAGATATCACTCCTTTTTGTAAGGTATTTAATTTCAATTATACGGATTCCATTTTTATTCAGAAAAGAAAAGATGAAAGGGGCAAAAAAAATAATAGTGATGCTATAAACAGAATTATACATCAGAATTATACAATTTATTGAGTGACTTATTCCAATGTACATGTCGCTACCATAACAACGGGGAAACTTTTATATTAATTTCCTTACATTGTGTTCATCAGATTATTTATGGCATATTTATTTTCCTTTTTCTTTTGTTTATATCACTCTTCCGTTTATATACATTCAAAAACAAAAAATTAGACAATTTTACAGTAGTTTACAAACTAATTAAAATACTACAGTTTCAGAAAAAATGCGGAAAAATAAGAAGCACTTTTTTTCGGTCAACTACAACGATAAGTTTATGGAGCATACTTTACCGAGAATAATCAACATTTTTTTTTTCTACGAACCTATTTCTATTAGTATAAATATTTACAGGGATTTTTATACTAACATATTAAATATATTATTTTTGAAAATTACTGAGCACCTTAGAAGTTTTTTAACTCAACGTTTCGAGAATTTGAAAAATATAAAATTCGCAACGTTTGCAAAAGTATAAAAACTATTAAAGTGATTTCTGTTCATATAGTCTGTTCATTCCAATTTGGTGATCCTAAAATATAGGTCCCCAATCTCCGGCAGTCCATGAATTAATTAGGACATATGTATGCAACTGTTAAAATGTTCTCAAGGTTGACAATAGAGGCAATAAGTATAGCTCGGCAAATATGAAACACGGCATTGCTTCATCATGGCTTTATTTCGTGAGGTGTTCGTTCTCCGAACATAAAAATCTCACGCGAAAGTGTTCGTTAACCGATTTGTTCGTAAACCGAACAGTTCGTTACCGATCACCTATTGTATACGAAATTTAGCATTTTAAGTTCGTCATAGCCGTAGATTCGATGAACGGCAAATATTTAAACACAAAACTTGTAATCTTGGGGTAGCAACATTTTTACATTCTATTACTCAGCGCATGAACGTAAAGTTGGAATTTTGTAATCGTTTTTTCAATCAATTCCTGATACGCTAAAATTATATATTTATAAATAAACACAGTTTTTTTAATCGATGAAAATACTATATTTTAATAGATTTAGAACTTAACATCGACGAGATTTCAGACGGACAAAATGAACTCATATTAAATTTTAAAGCAAGATAATGAAACCTTACAGAGATTGAAACAGTGTAAAATCATTAAATACATCTCGCTCAGTAAATATACATCGGTTGTAATGTAATTAAGATCTTCTAAGAGACTCTGTAAACAAAACGTATATGCTTCAATGCCGCTTTACAATAGAGAGGATGTAGTAACATATTTGAATATCTTGTGTATATAGCACAGGGCTGCCAACCACTACGCCTTTTTAAATCAAGTATTCATGTTTAGAACCAGAAAAATATTAATAAATTGCTTACTGAATTTAATTAATGGTTTGCAATGCTTTGTACTTTATTGCGTTTGTTAACTAAAATTTCCGATTCTAAAAGAATTATTTGACTCGAAATAAGCGTAGTAGTTGGCAGCCCTGTATAGCATAGCTGCCAACTTTTACGCTTTTTTCCGACCACTAAAATTTGATAGTAAATTTTATCTTATTAAATCGACAAAATTGTGTGATTATATAAGGAAAAAAATTCTATTAAATTCTAGTGGTAAAAAAAAGCGTAAAAGTTGGCAGCTATGGTATATAGCCAATTTGACAAAAGTTATGCAATTTACTATTGTTTTTCCTCTGTGTTAAGTACAGGAATCATGTACTTCAACATAAAAATTCGCTAATTACACAACTTTTTAGTCTTATTAAAAAATCTTTTGAGTTACCCTGTTAACGAACAGTAAATTCTACAATTCTGTTTTACAATAGGAAGCTAACTTAGGTCGTTCGTAGTAACATATTTTAACATCATGCGCATACGTTCTTTTTGAAAAGAGTTAGACCATTTAATATTTTTTTTGCTTCATCTTAAGTATAGGAATAAATCACTTTAAAGTGGTATACATAAAAAACTAATTAATATTTTTACACGAAATATTAAACATTTGAACTACTTATAAAAACGATTCAAATGCTGCAAACCGCGTAAAAATCGGATAATTACACAACTCTTTAGCCCTATATCAAAAGATCTTTTGTGAGACCCTGTAAACGAACCTTAAATGTTACGATTTTTTATAATAGGAAGCTTACTTGGGTCGAGTGTAATAACATATCTTAATATCATGTGTATACGACCATTCCTAAAAGAGTTGGGTCATTTATTATTTTTTTGCTCTATGTTAAGTATAGGAATCAATAATTTTAAACTGATATAAATCAAAAACTAATTAATATTTTACATGAAACTTACAAAGGTTTGAACTACTCATAAAAACGATTCAAATAACGTAAACCGCGTAAAAATCCGATAGTTACACATTGCTGTAGCCCTGTCAACAGTTTTTTGCTCTATGTTAAGTATAGGAATCAATAACTTTAAACTGATATAAATCAAAAACTAATTAATATTTTTACATTAAACTTACAAAGGTCCGAACTACTCATAAAAACGATTCAAATAACGTAAACCGCGTAAAAATCCGATAATTATACATTGCTGTAGTCCTGTCAACAGTTTTTGGTCTGAACAAGATTTAAAAAGTGCAAAAAACAGCGCTTTTAAAATCGCATTTACTGAAAACCTATTCGTCGATTTTGCTTTACTTTTGAATTCTTAGTCCCTTGGCACGCCCCATTCCATAGAATCAAGAATTTTGTTTCTATCATAAATAGAACGCGAGATATAGATGTGTCAAAAACCCGTTTTGTCCCGTCCGCAAAATATAAACTAGACAGAGTGCTAAAAATTTTTTGTAAAATCGTTCGGCATCCATTGGCGGAAATTCCTTTCATTTGCTGTTCAATGCATTGCTGTTTCTTATGCTTGGCGAGAAACTCTGTCGAGTTTCTATGATAAAGAATAAAATCTTATTTATTTAAATAAATTAATACACTCTTTATTTATATTTTACTAGCTGAAGTTGTCCTGGATTTTAAGAATCTTTGTGTAAAAAAATCAATTTCAAAATTAAACATATTGTACAGAGTAGCTAAGGTATCTAAATGGCAAAAATTAAGATTTTTACTGAAATCTAACGAATATGTTAGCAGTTATTTTGTGTACTATTAATATGACAACAAGCTAAGGAAACATTTTTAAAAAGTAGTATTAAAACAGGATTATATAGATATATAAAACTTTCGAATGTTTTTATCTTAAATAATTGGTTCAGACTATCACACTCTATTTTAAAATTTAAAGAATGAATCACATGTTTTAAATAAAAGTCTAGCAATGGCGTATAAAGTTTTAAGCGAAGTTTTCTTTTTAAATGACTAAGTACTGGAATACAAATGAAGTGATAATGGTAAAGACATGTATTATTATTAGGACGCCAGATGAGAAAGAGTTAACCTGATGAAAAAATATACAGACGAAAAGCATAGTGATAAAAATCTTAGAAGAAAGCTATCTTTAAATATTAGGTTTATAGATTACATATAACCTACCCGGTACTGTATAACTCGGCAGCAGAGAAACACCTTAGAAACTTCATTTTAAAATGTAGGGACAGCGCGAACGCAGTCCCAACTACCAAAAATTATGCACCCCAAGCAACCGCAATTTGCGGATGTGGCGAGCGTCAACCCCTCGAAGTGCAATGAAAGGTCTCTGCTCGGGGGAGCCTCCTTGGTGATCAAGGCTGACCCCAGTGCCAGGTAAGTATGAGTACATTTGTACCGAATAAATATATATTTAAAAGTACTTTTAAAAGAAACTGGTGTGAGTAGAATATTTTATTAGTAGTATAATGAATATAGAATAAAATATTTAAAACACACAGATTTACCACGGAACTAAGTGTTAAAAATCTTATTGTATTCTTAAACTTATGAAGCAAAAATTAAAAAATCGGAAGACAGGAAAGTGGGTCCTGTTGGGACTGGGACACATAGGAATATTGCAAGTTGGGACACACACACACGCGTAAAGTGCTTAAAATAATAATAATAATAATAATAATAATAATAATAATAATGTATACACTTATAAATAATGAAGACAAGACGTAACAATTTCATATTTAAAAAAAAAAAAAAGGTTGAATAACGATAACTACCGATGTCTCAATAAATATTTTAAATTTAATATTTTCCAAAATAATAATAATAATAATAATAATAAACTCCGCTTAATAACGCGAAATTTTCTACTACATTCCCGGATTCTTTTTTATATGTAAAAGCATGTAACTAGCAGGTTGGACTATTGAAATAATTTGGAATAGAATAATTATTTTCACTTTCATATAAATGTATTATGTCTTGATCCATGGAATAACCAATAATTTCTAGCTAATAAGAATTACGGTCACAAAAATTAAATTTTGTACATCTACAAGAATGAAATATTTCACTTAAGTCCAAAGTATAATAAATTGATGAAGTAGTTTTCTGTCATGGACTGGTTAAAGAATCGACCTTGCACTTTAAATACATAGATATTCTATCGTTAGTTAATAAATGCAATTCCTCGATTACGTAGAAATCCAGTTAGATATTTGCATTTATTTAACTTATTTTAATTTTCCCCAAAAAGAAAATCTCATTTTCGTATTTGGCATTTTAATACGGCTCAAGCATTCGTAGCTTTTCGAGAATAGTGAATTCACAGTTATCCTCATCTCTGAAAAATTACTCTCTACGTACTCCCCAGATAGCAAGCAAGGTTCCGAAAACGGTCTTTTTTCCTTTCCTTTCGATTTTTCTGCAAAGGTATATTATCTTTACCGTATACCACGGTCACAGTAATATTTTCAATATTAGATTTTTGGAATAACCGTCAGAAAACCTACGCTCTAAAATCATCCTTTGCACATTCCTTTTCCGCGCATGCGCAACTTATTTCGCGCTGCAAATTGTCCTTGTGCTTGCGTTTCATGACTCATTGAAGGTGATATGATGTGCGAGCAGGTCACGTCGTAGCACCTATCTGAAAGTGCCGGCTTTGCATTTGCAATCATGCTCCATCTAAGGTATGTTAAACTATTTTGTATTAATTTCATTTCATAAAGATTTACCTCGTTGTAAGAACTATATACACATGCATATTTCTGTTGTAGTTCTTGAAATTTCCATTTATAATATGTTTTTATTCTTAACGAATTAATGCGAGTTCTTTACATATATTTTCATTACAAAATACAATAGAGAATAGCATTTGTTTATGTTTATCTTTTAAAATATATTATTATCGCTTATGTTATTATCTATTGATGCTCCCCAATTTTAAAATATTCATCTTATAGTTCATGTGCTTAAAAATTACCGTCAAAAGTTTGAAATATTGCGTAATAATAATAATAATAGATTTTGTACTAGTATTTAAACTGTAATTTAGTCAAAGTTAATTATTTTTGCGCATACGTTTTATTTTCTTATATTTTAGTAATTTATGTTGTATAAAATTTCATTTAAAAATATCATTCAATGACAATTGCTTTTATATTATGTACGTTTAAGATATAAAATTTTTATTGTATGCGTCGCTACAATATTTTAAAGTATTGTTATTTTATTACTTTGTTTAATACATTTTATTTTCATGAAGTTTAAAAAATGAGTTTTAATGAAATCAAACTATTTAAATTTTTGACATTTCAATGTACATACTAATAGTTATGAAAGATTTTAAAAATGAAGGTTTATATTTTAAAGAAAAAAAAAGGGAAAATAAAAAAAGTCTAAATAATGTTAACCGATTATTATTATTTATTTTTAATTACGGAGCATCAATAGATTTAATTCAGAGAAAAATCATTCTGAAAAATTATTGTTCTTCTGTATTAAGTAGAATGAAAACATGCTTAAAGTAGACTAAAAATAAACAAATAGGTAATATGCTTATGATATAAAAATATTATATATGGAAATTGCATTTTTTTTCTAGTAATTATTTAAACACCAAAATTTGGTTTTATATAGTTCTTAAATCTTTATGAAATTAAATTATGCAGTAATGTTTAACTTACTTTAGTTTGCCAATCAACTAATAAATAAGAGTAATTGATAGTGGGTAACCATTATCACTTTCTAAATATAAAAACACAAAAGTAAAGGCAACATAAAAACCAAGACATAAACAATTCCCAACTCAGAAATTTAAACTATTGTGAAACTTTCAGGATAATGTAGTAGGGCTTAAGAAAAAATATAACATACAAATTTTCTTGTTGCCCGAATTCACTTTAAAAGGAAAATATTATCCCCGGTATAATTTACACTTTATTTTTAAAACTGAATGGTAGAAGATACAAAAAAAGTTATCTATTTTAATTAGTTCTGTCAAATTCAAACAAAAGTTAGAAAACTTCTGTAAATTAATTCTTATAGCTCATTCTAACAAAATGCATATTAGATTTAAAAAAAATAATGTAATCAACAATTAATATTTTTTTAGAAGCAATACATTAATTAAAATATAAAAAATCAAATATATTCAAATTTTAGCAATTACATAGGAAAGGAATTTTAGCAAAGGAAAAAAGAAATATATTAATTAAAATATATAACTTACTATGAGTTCTTAAATATAATATCAGCTAATAAAAATTCCTATTTTCCATTTTTTTTCTTCAGTATATAGAAATTAAGCTAAAATTTAGTGTCCCACAGAAACAAAGAAAATTTCTAAGTCAGATAATTTTGATGAAAATCTAATGCAATTAAGATTTAAAACTAACAGGTTATCATCAAAACATTTTTTAATTTCTTTTATAGATGCTTATAATAAAAGCATTATTATCTGCCTTTGATTGTAATTCTTGTTACAATGTTTAATATGAAATCCTGTAACTAGCCTTACGTTTCTACATTTTGGTATGCTTGTCCTAAAACACTTACAAAGTACCTCAGATTGTGTCAACTAGCAACCTTTTATAATGCTTTTTAAAATGTTGGCAAACCTTTCAGACAAAGCCTTTAAAAAGCATCTAGTCATTTACATGTTGGGGTTATAAAAATGTTTTAAAAATCAAAAATTGTTAGCAAGAGCGCTCTTGCTACTTTTTTTTTACGAAAAGTGGAAAAAATCGTAAAATAAACCAAATGATTTTATGGTTAATCTAGCTAAACGAGTAAAGTGGTAATAGGAAATTATGATATTCTAACACATAAGAAAGCAGTACCAAGAGAAGTTTGAGCGACAGGAACGGCAGAGTTTTGTGGAAGTATCGCCGAGCTTCTAAATGTTATGGTGTAGTGCAGGTGTATGTATGATTAGGTCCATTTAAGTTTAACTGAATTTCTTGAGAACGTAAACATTTTTCTTTTTTAATACGAAAAAAAACAAGACAAACTACTTTATGGTCATTCCGAGTATACCGATAAATACGTCTACTAATAGCCAACTAAAATAGTAGTACAAAGCAATCTCTAGCTGTAGCAGTAGCACAAATGGAATACATAAATAAATTTAATTCTTCCCACACCGGTAATCCGAAAGAGCTTTATTTGAATATGATTTTCGCCCGTCAAATCATAGGTACGCTCTGGTTTCTCTTCATAATACGAGCTAATCTTTCGCCTTTTACTAAAGATTACCGTGGAGAGGAACAACTCAATGAGCCTGAAACTAATTTTTGGAATCCCACCGAAAGGTGGGGCTTTTTTAAAAGAAAGTTATCCTACATAAGGCTCATCCTATAAGGGGAATTGACGCATATACCACAGTATATACTGTGCCCAAAATAACCGCCGTATTGTAACCTAGCTCAGCATTAATTTACCACCGCATGTTTGCTGTCCGTGTCCATGTCACAGTCACTAACCGGCTCTAGCTCTACGTTATGTTGGTGTCCATAACCGCTCTGCGTAAGCTGGAAATCCGCTCTGGTGTCTGGTTTTTCTCTTACCTTTAAGCTTATTTTTAGATCTAGCCGCTACTCCCGTATGTTGACATACTGGGTAAAATGTCAAATGAAAAAAAATTCGATTTTTAGACTACGTTGATTTTTTTGCTAATGTAAATGAAATTTTGAAGTGCTTTTCACTCAATTTCAGTTCGAACGTCAAGAAAACCTCAGTTTTATTGCGAATCGGACATAAATTTTGAACAAGCTTTTTCACATTCACACTTCATATCAAGTTGCTTGGTCGTACGGTAATTTACATTTAAATTGTCATTTCCTACTGTATCACTTTTTCTTTATAATTTTTCTCATATATGAAATTAGTTTTCCAACATTTATAAGTTTGTTAAGTAATCACGTGCAAGACTAAAATATTGCAGGTCTCTGCCTGTCTTAGGCAAACCTGTTTCAAACAATGGCTATTAAGCTTACCGCAACGTTAAATAATCGAAACAGGTCTGTATAATTAAATGCCTGTATGCTTAAATCTGTTTAGTTATTCATTTATCTGTATGCGCGGCCATCTCATTCGAGTAAGCAATTATGAAACGGTGACTCCGCCCATCTTGAAATTCAAATTATAATGCTGGGTGGGACGAAAACGACTTACATCTTAGCCAAGCCATATTACATACGATGTTCTTACGGCATGTTTTTATTTCGGAAATGTTTCATGTAACTTAAAGTGTAGGAAACTGGGTCCTGTTATTTCGGTGTATTGAAAGCGTGATTTCTTGGACATAAATTTTTTATCTGAGACCGGACAGAAAGCCGCAGCCGGTGTATAAGAAATTCGCTTTTAGAAATAACATCTTTGAATCGGAGTGATCATTGGAAAGATTCATCTGCTCTTGAAGGAAAAAACTCTTTGGGCTTTGAGCATTCGACAGTGTGTACTTTGCACTTTATTCGAGAAACATAGATGGAGTTTTCCTGGTAGTGTTTTAAAAAAACTTTCACACCACTTTTTTCCCCCAGAAAGTTTTGGACGTGTATATATTGTCCGAGCACACTATTATAGGTGTACTTGCTTCGGCAGTACATATACTAAAATTGGAACGATGCAGCGAAGATTAGCATGGCCCCTGCGCAAGGATGACACGCAAAATCGTTCCACATTTTCTTGTATCGAATTATTTTCTTAGAGCGGCTTGATATTTCCTCAGTTCCTGGAGAGTGTAAAATACCGCCACTCATATTCATGGGAGAAATTTCAGAAGAGGTCCGTCTGAATCTACAATTTGAATGAAAGGTTTTGAATTTAGACTCCATTTGTGTTAATAATCACTAGCTGTTTAACCCGTTCTACGCACGGGAGTTCATGAATTTAATTCTAAAACCAAAATAAAAATTAGTACAACCAAACTAAAGTTTATGAATATAAAAATTTGTTTTGTCTAATAAAAATCAGTATTTACACAACCAAAAATCCGTAATAAAAAGTAGAAGTAGTACGTAAAAAATTCACATAATATACAGGGAAGTTATTACACCTTACTATGTTATGGGATGGGATGAGACAATATGATTAAGGGTAATTATATACGCACAGGGAAGTCATTACACATATGTTATGGGATGCATCCCATACCATGCATATGTTATGGGATGGCATGGTATTATTTGATTAAGACTAATTATATACATCACATTCTCGTGCTACGTAATTACCAAGTCACAAAAATAATATTTAATTAAAGATGTAGAGACTAGGAATGATTTGTTTTGAACTCCCCCCCCCCCCCCCCCCCGTCAAAGTTAAAAAAGTAAAATTTTATTAAAAGTTTATGGTTTGAATCGGATTAAAATTAGGTGGTATATAACATATACCACCGTCCCTCAAAGGGTTAAAAAAAGGAGGAGGTTATCAATTCGACCCGTATGTATGTATGTTTTATGTTGTTCACGCATAACTCTCGTAAAAGTGCATCGATTTTGTTAATTTTTCTTTTATTTGAAAGAGTAATGCCCCAAGGTGGTCACATTTCAATTTCGTCAAAATCTGATCATTAGAACAAATTTTTTCAAAATTTTTATGCAAATTTGCATTATTTATGTATGTATATTATTGTTTTTTATATACAATTTTCTTATATTTGTATATAAAAATAGATATATCTTTATATTATATTGAAAAAATTACTTGTGTATATGAAATAGGTTGTCATAAAATATATGTTGGCAAATTTATTTTTCTCGCCAAGGCCATTTTCTATATTCTCTTTCGTAATCATTCAAACTTAAAACTTTATTTGATAGGTGGGATTTTAAACTTTAGCAAGAGTTAATTAATTTCCAACGATCATTTGGTTCTTTTCGTTTTGGAGGTAAACATTCATTCAAATATACCGGAATATTTTCATTAACAGTAAAATAGGCATCCATAATAAGGATTATTTTTTCTCGGCACAACAAGTTCAGTACCATCAAATTAATTCTAACTTCACGAATTATAAAACGTTCATCAAAATGTTTAATGCAGTCCACTGCTATTGAAATAGGAATAAAATCATCATTATGTAATTTCCTTGGCTACAATTTCTTCTTTTCATTATCCATTGGGAATTTGAAGCATACTGCTTTAAGTATCGTAGTTAGATTTGCAACTAGGCAGCACTTCCTCCCTGCTGAGAAGACATGACAATAGCATTCACTTTCACAGCATCTTTGTTGAAAAGCAAAGAATTATATCTTATATTATGAAATAGTGTAGAGATTTAATGTGATAGACTGTAAGGTATGGTATTCTCATTTATTTTGTTTTATATATGTATTGCTATTGTTTATAACTATGGCTATATTTAGTACCGTTTTAATCAACGACCAGCGGAGCAGGTGATAGTCTCAATTTTAGATAAGCAAGGCAGGTGCAAGAAAAGATAGAAGTACTGAGCCAATGCGCCAAACATAAGTAAAATGTTTTTAACAAATACCCTACAAGAAGGTCATTTTCACCATGAGCTATTAGAAAAAGGACGATATGCCACTGAGAGAAAGTCCATTTATTATTCATCCCTAGTGACAAGTAAAGACAACAGTACAGAGAGGAAGCATTTGGCAGTGACGGAATACCAGACAACCCAAAACACAGACCGCAGCCGAGGCAAAAGACGACGAAAACAGGAAGTACAGGGAGACATTCGGGGTTGCTGCCAAACCAAATTGAAGCAAGATGTAGGCAGATCTGTAATTACATTAATTAAGGAAAAGATCCAATCAACATGCAACTGTGGTTCCGCGACGTAACAACTACGGAGGAAAATAGGAAAACAGGCCCAACCCACAGGAAGAGAGAGAGAGAGGAAGTTTTAGAGAAAATTTAAATAGGTCAATTATGGAAAGTCAGTTATAGAAAGTGAGTTGCACAAGCAGTTAGAGAGAAGATATGTGACAGCCAGTCAGTTGAGTAGACATGGAGAAGTAACTAAGTAATCAGCTAACAGTAAGTTAGTTATGCCGACATGGTCAGTCAGTCAGCTTTTAAAACATAGTCAGCTAAGAAGATGCGAAGAAGCCAGTTAGCTTTGTAGACTTGAAACAGTAAACAGTCAATCAGTTAAGTAGATGGCGCAATGACTATAAAGACAGAATACTAAGAATGGAAAAGTGTCGGCTGAGCAGTAATCAACGAGATAATTAGAAGAAATAGTTATAAAAAGGAGCTGAGATAGAAAGGTTCAACAGCGAGTTCTAAAAGATGTAAATGAAGTTGAAGTATATATAAAGTCAACACCTGAATATGACGGTTTTTGAAATTAACGCAAGCTTTGGGAGCCATCCACCAGTAACGAGCAGTAGAAAGAGTTTGGATTAAGACTTAACTCATATCCGTTGTGTTAGAAATCGTTTACGAAAAGTCAGAGGTTGAAAGAAACCGAAAAAGGTGGCATGCTGGTATAAATACTTCAAAGTGGTGACATCAAGGATTCATCCGTGCTAAATTAAGAAATGAACAATTAAACATACTAAGAAGATGAACTATCAAAGTGCCTTAAACGATGACGACTAAGAACAGTAATCAACGAGTCAACTAAATCCTCGAGGACTTACGCTCTGCTGGTCAAACAATGGTACTAAGATAAATGCAGTATATATTTTCTTAACTGCGAAATACTTTTTGTTGATGTTTAAATGTGTGGATTTTGACTTCCCAAAATTATGCAAAATTATTAAGAAGTGTGATTTCAAAAGTAGATGAGTTAAGTAATAAAAAAACAAGTATAAGTATTAGACTAAAAGCAAAGCTGAACTTAGAAAAGACTGTTGATAATTAATACAATTTAAATCGAAGTAATGAATATAATAAATTAAATTAAGAAAACAATTGAAAGGACTAAATGAAGTCCAAACTAAGATATGATAAAATGTTAATCTGTTGTCATGTTAGATACTTTCTGTATATAATTTCTATCATTTTGTTATGTAATGATTCTCTTTTAGATATCTCTTTCAATAAACTTAACTATTAGAATTATATCTTGTGTATTTCATGGGTATTAGTAATTTAATCTAATAATGTATTTTCTTTTTCTGATATCAGTATTATTAAATATAGGATTGTTTAATTTCAGATGTTCTGCTTACAAGATAGGTTTAAAACTAATTCTAAAATTTTAGGTAAAACAGCGGTTAGGGAATCTGGCCCACAAGGCTTGTGCTCTTCAACACACAGCGCAATGATTTATTTTGTAATTAAGTATCTTTCATTAGTGTAACCTTTTATGATCGTGTTTAATTATCGGCATAAGCCCAGGTTCAATACGATTACTTTTCCTTTAGATTTATTCACAATTAAATTCCTTACACTTAGCTGTGCGAATGATAGTGGTCTCCCCCGACTGTGGTATGATGATTATGGCGAGTTTTTCAACTTAACTCCCTTGTCAGTGTATGTGCACAGATCGCCACATCACTCCCCATTATTTTATAGATATAATTTACACATTCCTTAAGAGTTAGAATTTATAGTTATTTATAGCGTTATAAACTAAATACACTGAAAAATATTATTAATTACTAAATAAAACAATAAATAATATCATACCTTCGTAAACAATCCATATGAACGGACAAAGTAAGTGGAAATTTTCAAGTACGATGCATCTCGTTTGGGACGTCGCACATGTGAATCGCTTTTTGTGTCAGGCCCGGTAAAAAGAGCACACAGCGCCATCTCGGAGGCCCCGATACTACCCAAGATTGTGCTGGTTTTAGCCAGGGGTGGTTTTAATTATAAAAAATGCCGGCTTGAACTTGGTCAAAATACGTGTTGACCATCAGTGGTAAAAACTCATTTTTACTGGAAAAATAAATTATTAGGTAATCCAATAATTTATTAGGTAATCCAAAAAGTTCTGCGTTTTTTTAATATATATTTTGAATCTATAAATGCCACATTCCCACCAGAATTTTGGAATAAACGTTGCTTTTATAAAGTAAGTGCAAAAACTGATTTAACATATTTTGAAATAAATTTGTTTATAAATTCTGGTGACGTTCAATCATTTCAACATCATCTCAACAGAAGTATGCCGCAGAACTTCCCGGATGACCCAATATTAAATGATAAATTTAGCACAACATTTGGAAGGGTTTTCAAAATATCATTTAATAATATTTAATGCAACATGTGGAAGTATTTTACTTAATACTATGTTTTCATTTTCATTACTTTTTAATTTAGCACATTTTTTTCTAAAGTTAAGTAATTGTCACAAGTATTGAAATTTGAAATATTTTTAATAATTTAATTATATATCTGCTTTTACATAAAAAGTGAAAAAAAAATAATAAAAAAAAATTTAAAATTTCATTTAGAACTCAAAAAATGATTAAAAGTGTTGTTGTATGCTAAGCCGAGTGCATAGTTTATTCTGTATGAGATCAAACTTGGAAAAGAATATTTCTACTGATGAAGAGTTAGAACAGCAATTCATCAGGTTCACTATGAAATCTAAAAATTCAAAATCAATATTTTTCATTTTTAGGG
The DNA here is from genome assembly GCA_963931845.1 of Maratus michaelseni. Lineage (NCBI taxonomy): Eukaryota > Metazoa > Arthropoda > Arachnida > Araneae > Salticidae > Maratus > Maratus michaelseni. The sequence goes on from OZ007595.1 coordinate 126,144,117, forward strand.
TTTTGTTCATCTCACGAAACCCTATTCGTCCCGCTTCCCTGCTTGTCCTTCACAGAGCCGGTTCTCAGAAATTGTATAACTTACAGACTTGAAATTTTGTGTAATACCTACTTGCTGAATACCTACTGTCACGCTGAAAATCATAAAATTTTGAAAAAGTCGTATTATTTTAATCTAGAGAGATAAAAAACCAGAAATCTAACAGCCTTTTCCTATTAAATTTAAACATTTCTCGTTATAGCAGTTGCCAACAATTAAAAATCCACAATAAAATTCTTTCTACAATAATTAATTTTCTATTGAAAGATTTCCGCGTGAAAAATGAAAATGAAATAAAAAGTTTCACCAATTGAAAAAAAAGATTAATATGACGTCATATTGGTAATAAAACGGAAATTTCCAAACATTTCCGAATAATAAAAGGAGTATGAGTACGAATAAGTACAGAAAGAGGTTAATATGACATCATTAGAGAATTAAAAAGAAAATTAATCGGACGTCTTATTGGAAGTTTAACGGACTTTTCAAATGTTTGAGAATAATACAAATATAGTATGGATATGAGTAACAGAGAAAGCAAGTAGATATGACATCATCAAGTGATTATAACGAGTGAATCGTGATAAAAACCCGATACAACGTGTTTAATTTTGAAATTGATTTTTTTTTAAATATCGCATTTAGTGGACATGACAGATATTATTATGACAGAATATAATAGCGGGCCCTCTATCGGGCCGATTCAGATATTCGAAAAAAACGAGAAAAATAGACCGGTAAATTTTTACTTTATAAAAAACATGATTTTTTTTAAAATTATTTATTTATTAAAGAAAGGATAAAGTGTTTTGAAAGAAATATTAAACGAAACTCTTTGTGCGATCTTCGATCACACTTACCCACTTGTTTCATTACTGCCTACCAAATAGCATAACGTATTAGTTGCACTTTAAGGAAAATGAGATTTATGAAATGTATATTTCTTTCTGCATGAAATACGGTTACATACAACGAAAAAAAAATCACCTATATTTTAAATAATTATTATTAAATATCTATAAAACAATATGACATTGACATTCACATAAATATACAGTTTGAGCAATTTATGTAAGCTAAAGTTATTTAATAGAATTTTGACCACTTTTGAGTGGTTAGAACCAATTTTGACCAGTTTTAGACGGTTCAAACCAATTTTGATCACTGGCTTGGTTAAAATTAGTTTTGACCGATCAAATTTACAGCCCTGATAGTACCCAAGACCCATAGTACAAAAAATAAAAGTTTAAAACTACATTTAGACTTTTAGCTTATTTGTCCTTTTAATGTTTCAGACACAAATCCAAAATTATAAAATCTGGTTTTATGAATTCGTATTTCATAGTAAATGTTAGCAATATAAGCCATATAGACCGAGAGCTGGTGTAGAAATTTACTTAGTAAGTAATTGAATGTGTGCTAGATCATTTAAAAAATAATTTTTCTTTCTCACATGAAATAAGTATGGATGACCTGGCAGGTTGCAGGCGGTTTAAACGTGCACTTAGCATCGCAGGGCTCGTGTGGCAAAGGGGAAACAAGTTAAACGGATGGTATCTTGATTACGGGTGACTGACATTTTATAGTCTGGATAAGATCCGTAATTGGGATACCATACATTTAAGTTCTTTTCAATTGCAGAGTACTGTACTATGTTGCTAACAAGAAAGGTCTCCTTAAAAAGTATACTCAGAAAATTTTGAAAAAAAAAAATGCTGATGAAACTACCCATGTATGCAAAAAAGGAACAGCCAAATTTAACTGCGAAATCCCGGTAGAAAATCTGAAAAAAAAAAAAAATTACGTTCCAATATTTGGCGCAAAAAGACGCAATTTTCTAGTTTCCCTCGCCAATCGCAAACGATCGTTTGCATTTTGCATTCAAAGTTTTCAATTCTCTGTACATTTGCAGTAATATTAATTAAAAATATTCTTTAAATCAGGTTAAATAAATCAGTCCCCTTTTTTTTTTCCTCTATTAATTACCGATTGAATGAAATTTTCCCATTGTTTTATTCTCCATTCCACGACTTTTTCTGATTTAAACGGCTTCATTGGTTATATAATTTTTAAGAGTATTTTAAAAGAAAAGCCCGATGACGAACGCATTCGTTATACACTTCCATTAAGGGTCATTCCATGCAAAATGAGCAAAATTAAAAAAAAAGTCGTGGCCACATAGTAACCGATTTTAATAAAATTTGGTACACAGATTCAATTCATATTTAAATAGAGCTATTCAAAATATCTTGACAAAAAATAAAATATTTTGGAAGTTCTGGACATTTAAAAAACTTGTGAATAGAATGGCTTGTATGGAATCGTTCAAAGTTGCAAGTTTAAAGTTCCGTATCTCGAAAATTATTTAACATAAATCAAATTTGTTCATAATATTGTAACCCATGGACAGTTATTATCATATTTATTTAGTAATAATAATTTCGTAACACCATGGTTAACCTTAAATTGGTTGTAAAAATTGAAAAATTGAAAATTTTGAGAAAATTAAAAGCGTTAAAAAAAAAAATCGAAGAAATTTAAAAACATATGTGAAATTGATGTACGATGTAATGTTACATATGAAAACCAAATTTCTCAAATTTGGAAGTTGCCATTTATTTTCTTCATCTTCAAAATAGCTTAGAAACTTTAAAAAAAAATTACAAAATCACAATTTTTCCTCTTATGTATACTTAAACAATCAAATTAAGGGAAAAACCTGATATTAACAATATTACAAAAGCATAAAGTTTAAAAAGCCCATGATATGCGGCAAAAAATTCAAGATTGCCTTTTGATTCCTTACATAAGAGAAATGAGTTGAAAAAGTTAATATTTGTTATGTGCTTTGGGCTATTTCACTTCAAATATCTGCGCCTTTCCATGCGTTTCTGCTATCTTGCAAAAAAAAAAAAATGTAGTGCTGCCATCTATCCGGAGCCTTGATTACTATTAATTGTTTGCCCCGTTTAAATCAATAATTTATTCTACTCTAATTTAAAATATTGTTGAGGAAAAATAAACTGAAGGCAAGAATGGAAGTTTCCATATTTAAAATATACACTTTTATCTATAACGTCAAATAATTTAAAAATTTTAGGATGTTTCCTTCGTATTCAAACAAGTAATAGAAATGTTGAATTTTTTTCCTCAAAATTTTTCATCATTTATTTTTTTCCCATTAAGGAATAAAAAGGCAAGAATCAAAGTTTCTATATTTAAAATATATACTTTTATCTATAACGTCAAACAATTTTAAAATTGTAAGACCTTTCCTTCTTGTTTAAACAAATAATAGAAATATTGCATTTTCCTCTCAAAGTTTTTCATTATTTTTTTTTCTCATTATGGAATAAAAGGACAGTTACTAAATCACTCCAATCTGTTACTTATTATTCATTCTTAAGTATAAATAATTTTTGATATAGTCTTTCCACTCCTACGTCTAATAATGAAAATTGAAATTTCAAGCATGTAGACACAACCTCGATCTTATATCAACTTTTAATGTAAGTTTTAATACTTAAATAAACAATCCTGAAATCTGTTATTTTACATTTACTCATAAATAAGTATGATCTACTTATATGCTGATTTTCATTAAAATCTATGACATGTCAGCCACAGCTGATTTGCTCATTTTGCATGGAATGACCCATAACGAAGAACTGGTTCCATAGCAACAGTACTTTTTTTCAAATTGACAATGTTCAGAATCGGGTTTATTTTTGAGCTTGAAACAATTTCAATCAGTTAAAATTTTCTTTTGAATCGTAAAATACGATCGTTAAATTTCATTATATATACATATAAATGTGTACACAAAACGGTAGTTATAAAAAATTATTTATTAAGTAAGTTGAACTTACTTAAACAAGTCCAGCATGAAAAAGTTTTTAAAAGAGTATTTGACATAAAAGCGTATTTTTTTTATTATTATTCCGTCGCCAACCGGTGATAAATCGACAAATAAACGAAATTTTCATAATTTTTTTACGGACGTAATATCGAGGTTCAAAATTTTCTGGATATGCGCTTATGGAGACCTTCCTTGTAAGTGTACTTTTAAATCGTTGACAACCTACCACGCACCCATACAATACCGAGTATTTCTGGTAAACAAGATAAATCATTTTTTAAATATTTCAATTTCTATCAAATATTTTTTTTTTCACCAGCTCTCGGTCTATTAGTTTAAGCGTAACTTAAGAAATCAGGTACACATAAGAGTGTTTACTTGAGACAAATTCAAGAGGACTTACCTGATTTTCAAGATCAAGATCTTGATTTAATGCTTTCCGTTCACCGACATCACTTGCATAACTGGATTTATTTGACGTATCTGTATCATTTTTATCATCAAAACTAGAGGATTTCACACAATTTTCAATAAAGTTTTTAAGAAATAGTTTTCCATAAGTATCTTGAACCTCGGCTAAGAGCAATTTCAGCAAATTCAAATCTAAATCTTCTTCGGAATTAACATTACGTAGCTCATTTTCAGATGAAATGGTTTTATTATAAGTATTATCAGCAGTAAAACCAGCACTTTTATTTTCAATGAGTGGCAATCTAAGATTTTCTAAAAGTTCTTTTTCTAAACCTGAATGTGGCATGATAAAAGTGTTGCTTGATAAAATGTCAACATCTTGAACATTTTTCTTGGCATTGGAAATACCACAAGAAATATTAGTTTTACCCATTTCTTCACACGTATTTTCAAATAATGAATGATCTGAATAAATTCTTCGTTTTGTTTCACTAAACGCTTGGCAAAATTCTACATCCATCCCATGATTTTCAGAGTTTTTATTTTCGATAACATAAACACCACTTATTATACCAGCATTATTTTCAACAGTAGAAGTCGTCGAAGCTTGTAAACCTTTTACTGTTTCAAATGCTTCAGATTTATTAATATCACCAAAAATCTGGTTAGTTTTAAAACCACCAATCGTAAAATTATCTGCATTCGTTTGAACTGTTGTGTCATTAAGCATATTATCTGATACTGCCGGAGTTTTTTCGGTTGGTTTTAAACTAACTTTTTCATTTATACCATTTACGCAATCTGATAAAGTGACTCCATTATTTATGCAACGCAGCAGACTACTTTCGGGTACTTCATTCAAATCATAAAATGACGAAAAACATTTTCCTTTTTCCTTTTCATTCAGTTTGAATATTTCGGCGCTAGCCAGAGGCTCATTTTCAGATACAATCTTTTCAGCAACTGGCTTTGATAAATGCTCATTAAAGACACAGTTTTTTTCTAATGGTCCAACTTTTTTGTTTACATCTTTAATTTTTATTGTGACTTCAAGAGAAATATCCTTCTTTTTACTGCTTTCAGGAATTACCTCAGATTGTTTTTTACAATAAGTGGAAATTCCTATTTGTTTGGCATTCTTTAATTTAGCTTCCGTATCTTCAGCATGGTATTTAGGATCACAGAAGGACCACAATCTTAAGGGTGCTTCCCTATCATGAGTAAGGCCAACAATAATTTTTTGACTAGTCCCTGGTGATTGATTTGTAAGAGATAAATTACGAGAAATTTTAGGCTGGGAGGGTTTCATTTCAGCCACTGTGAAAGAATCTTTTTTACTAACTTTCTTATGTAAATTAGAATCGTTAACAGGATTCATAACAGTGGTTAAAAGAGGTGTATCCAGAGGAGTAGTGTCTGAAGTTCCAGCAACATCAAATGTCACATTATTAGAATTAGTACTAGAATCTTCTGCCTTAATTTTAGAGGGACTATTTACTGTATTCATATTAGGAATACGTGAAGAGAATATTTGCTTTTCGGAATTTGAAAGCAATAATCTTTTAAAAATATCGAATTTCTGATTTACAGCCACAATATTTTGCACAGATATACTGCTTACAGCTTCTTTGGAATTCTCAACAGGAGGTACAACTTTAGTACACAGCACCGTTGCAGAAGATACAGATTTAACAGGCCGTTCTTTTATTTCTTTTACATTATTCTGATTCTGAAAGAGAAGACTTCGTGTGGGAGACTTGACAAGTTTATCGTAATTTTTATTTTGAGATTCTTTAGTAGTCTTATCTATGTGAGCAAATTTTGATATGGAATTACAATTTGAATTCAATAACATATTTTCAGGCGATGAACGTGATTTTCGAACGCATAATGATTTGTTTGGAATATTTGCATATGCATCAGTCGCAGAAATCTTCCGTTTATAAGGTATTCCTGTATAAATTTGATTAATTCTAATAGCTCGGCTTACGTTATTAGACTCAATACAATTAATTCTAATCTGTGATGCATTCTTTTCTCGATCAACCTTATTAGCTTTGTCTTTTAAGGAAAATTCTTCATCCTTTAAATTATTCTGCGATATATTAGTCACTCTATTAAGAAGTTCTGAATTGTCTTTTGAATCATTGCCAACATTTGTTACTGATACACCATATTTCTGTAAAAAACTTACACTTACACCATTTTTCTGAAGGTAATTTAATAAAGATGGAGGTAATTTTTCTGGACTATTTTTTATAGTTTGGGTTTTTTTAGGACGTGATATGATATTCGTCATTAAGATTATTTTAGCATTAGAGACTAGTGGGTTGGATGCTTTTAAACTAATTGGCATTGACGTAGATTCTGATATATTATATAAATTTACATTGCTTTTGTTTTTATCTGGATTTTGAGTATTAAAAGCATTTGCGGCATTCGTCAGAATATTGTAATCTGAAGCCATTTTTTCAGGAACTTCCTTAAAATTTTGTGATGATGGATAATTTTGTTTCCTTTCATTAATCTCGGCTATTTTGGATTCAGTCAGAGGCTCATTTTTTGACGCGGATAAATAATTTTTTTTAGTAACTGGTTTAGACAAAGAAACAATATACTTATCAAGTGCACCAATTGTTTCCAATACAATTACTGGTTGTGGCCAATGTCTAATTTTGTTATATACTTCTTCCAGCTTTATTGTGGATTCAGAAGAAATGTTCGATTTCTTAATATTCTCAGGAATTACAGAAGACTCATTGTCAAAAATAGTGGAAATTTCCGAATGTTTGACATTCTTCAATATATATTTTTTAGTTTCAGAAACATCTTTAGGTTCATGCAAAGTCTGTAATCGTAAGGTTGCTTCTCTATCATCAGTATAAACAATATTTTGACGAATAATTTTTGCAGGTTTGTTGATATGGAAGAAATTATCAGACACTTTAGTTTCGGAAGATTTTCTTTTAACAACTGCAGAAGAAACATATTTACTTATCTTTTCATACAATTCAGGTTTCTTATCAAAATTCACAATAATAGGTGAAATAGATGAATTTCGAAAAGGAATGTTTTTTGAAGCTTCATCAGAATCATTTATCAAAGTCTTACAGTTAGTAATTGAATCATGATCCCCTGTTTTAGACTGCTCTGGTACTGCAAGCTTCTTTAAAGTAATTTCTAAAGGACACGAGTTCTTTTGTGAACAAGGAAACAATGATATACTTTTTAAAGTATTATCTTTCTTATTTAAAGCATCATCTTTCTTATATTTGGCTTTCACCTTTTCTACGGGTGTAATCGTAAGTGTTTCTTTGTTATTCTTAAGTAAAGGAATAACTGTAGTATGCAACACTGGGAGAGACACGGATTCAGAAGAACATTTTTTAAATTCTTTTACACTATGTCGATTTTGAGATTTGTGCTTTCTCTTGAGACGTTGAGAAGTTCGATGAAGTTTGTGAGATTTTTCAAAGGTTTTATCCAAAGAAGCAATTTTTGATGATGAATTACAACAAGAATTAAACAACGTATTTTCAGAAGATGAAACCGATTTCCTAACACAATCGACTTTTTTTGGAATGTCTGTATCATCCTGGGAAATTTTCTGTTTACTAATGCTTATAATAGCTTGAGATGAGTTATTGGGCTTAATAAAATCATCTTGAACTTGTGGTGCATTGTTTGTGTTGGGAACTGCATAGGTCTTTGTATCATTTTCCTCTAAAGACAATCGTGTGAATTTGAAATTACTCTGTAATGTATTAGTTATTTGTCTTTTATCATCCTGGGAATTTTTCGTTTTATTAATACTTACAGCGGCTTGATATGAGTTATAAAACTTAATACAATCATCTTGAACTTGTGGTACATTGCTTGCATTAGGAACTGACTCAGCCTTTGTATTATTTTCTTTTAAAGACAGTACTGTACAGTTTAAATTATTACCTGATACACGAGTGATTTGTCTTTTAAAAAGTCCTGAACTACTTTTTGAATCATTTGGAGTATTTGGCGTATTACGTATTCGGGAAATACTTAGGCCTTTTCTTCGAAGGTAATTTAATGAAGATGATGACAACTTTGTTTGACTACTTTCATCAGTCTGAATTTTATCAGAATTAGATAGTAAAATGCTTTTTGCATTAAAAACTGCAGGTGAACTCAATACTTTTATATCAACTGTCTTTAAACTAGAAGATCCATTTTTAATAGCTGCAGAATTTGTTAAATGGATTTGTTTAGAATGCTGCAAGGATGAAATCGGCTTCTTCGCTAAAAGAGGGAAATTCGTGGTGAGCTGTTTCTTAGGAATTCTATTAGAATACGTTTTAAGGTCTGAATCTTTATTAAATGTCGGCTCGATAATGTCACTTTCATTACAAGCTGTATTTGGAATAGCAGCGGAATTTGATGCATCGATTTTTTTAGAATGCTGTTGGCAGAGAATCGGCTTTTTCAATAAACGACGCAAATTCGTAATCATTTGTGGCTTAACAATAATATTAGAATAAGTTTTAGGATTTGAATGTTTATTAAAGATTGGCTCAAGAATATTGGTTCCATTACAAGGTCTACTTTGAACAGCAGCAGAACGTGACACATGGGCCTGTTTAGAATGAGAGGAAATTGGCTTCTTTGATAAAACAGATAAATTAGCAGTTACCTGTTTCTTACGAGTAAAATTATGATATTTTTTAAGATTTGAATGATTATTAAAAGTTGACTCTACAGTGTTAGTTCCGTTACAACATCTTCTTTGAACACTTGCAGCGTTTGTCGCATGAATTTGTTTAGAATGATAAATCTGCTCCTTTGGTTTAACATGTACCGTAACGATCTGTTTCTTATGAGTTACAATGGGATAAATTTTACTATCTGAATATTCAAGGAAAGTCGGCTCGATAATGTTAGTTCCCTTGCAAGATGCAATGAATTGTTTTTGAACAGATGAATCGTGAGGTTCTTGACAGTTTTTAGAACAAGAAGGTTGAATGCTTGAAGAAAAATCCTTATCATTCTGTATGTTACTTGAAGATATATTTACGTTCATATTTTTTGCTTCTCGGATAGTCTTTCAGAACCCTAGAAAAGATAAACAATATCAATATAACACCAAAAAAACTTTTATAAAATAAAATAATAATAGGCATTATTAACAATGCACATGCATTGCCAAAGATAAGGATATTATAATGTTTAAACATATGTACTTTAAGAAGCATTTAATTAATATGTTGCAAGTATATTATATTCTAACAGTAGACAAGGTCTAATTACTTTACTTTACGCATTATTTTTCTAAAATAAAATAAATGTAAATTTTAGGATAACGAACTACTTACGCATGACAATAGCCTCACTGCTCAAGGTAAATTCGCAACGATATTTGATTATCTTATTATGTGAAAGTGTTTCTTTTTAACACTTTCCAATCTAGTTGAAAAGTGTTTATGGCTTCGGTTTGTCTGCCGTTTGTCCGTGCTCTAACTCGCATAAATATACTCGGATTGCCCCGAAATTTTTGTATATTATTGTCGTTTACTATAGCACGTTCCCTATTTCAACTGAAGTGTGTAGCACTTATAGTTTTTTTACAGGGGCAGTCAAAAGTATTTCATTACATTACAGACAATGGGAAATAATCGTTTCAAGTACATTTTGATGATGCTACGTCATTTAAAACATGATGAAATGGATATATAATTATGAAACGCATTAAAACATGCTTTTTGTCGAATATGGGGGACCCCCCCGGAGCATTGAAATCCCCCCCGGAAGATTTGAAATTATATGCTTTTAATGGTCAAAAAGTGCCGTCCCCCCCCCCCCCCCGGAGAAAAATGTCTGAATTCAACACTGGGGCTGAGTCCCTCCTAGCAACTTCTTAAGCCCCCCTCTAGATTTCATAATCTTTCAATACGAATAACATAATTTATTACAATTAAGAATTTTAATATTTTATAATCAAAAGTTTTATGACAGTGAGGACTTGCTTTCTACTTCTGTCTATATTCATCTATCCTTAAAATAGAAGGGGCAAAGACAAGCTGTAAATCAGCCTCATTTCAAAGCCCTATTCAAAAAGCGAATATTCTAATTGTTTTATCATGCTATATATCCACATCTATTGATCATATAAAGGGCTGCACAAAATAATTCGACTACTTTTTTGACACTGGAAGGTAATTTCGAAAACTGTATTTTTCAATGTGTTATATGTTTTCTAAACTGTTTACTTACGTATCTTCTTTCACCTTATTTAACGGTTAAGTTTCGTTACAGTTTTCTGGCTGTGTTGGAAAGTGTTTCATAATCTATGCTTGACGCATGATTTTTTCGTTCTTGTTAAAAATGACCATTGTTATTATCGCCAAATTAGACAGACACAGTTAAGTTGGCTTCATGTATCTTCATATATGGCAACTTATTTTTGTCGCCAAGCTTGGCGAGAATTTGACGTTGGCGAATATAAATATAGAATGTTAAGCATGTAAGTGTTGAAACGATGGTTACAACAATGAAAGAAAATTTGGCGAAACCATGTTCACTAAAACTCATAAATTAAACCCGTTTATGGAGGAATCCTGCTGTATTGTTTCAAAAAGTCAGCCATCCTAAATTTTCAAACTGCGATATCTCAGCCATTTTTTAACATAGAAGCAAAACAAAAAATGCTCTGAAATCCTTGGATCAAGGCCGAACATTTAACGCAAAACGTTTTTAGGATTTTTAATTTTTTTGAACAACTTTTTGAAATTGAAATCTTTAAAAAGGTTATCACAGCGCCCGCTCCAGGCACAATATCCCAAAATTCAACTGGGACCTGCAGGCTATAGTCAAAAACATATACAAAAAAATTTGTTCAATTATTCGCATAACTTCATACACTTTTCGGTGATACAATAGTGAAACTGGAACAAAAATCTTTCTCAATCTATGTCAAGATCTAACAGTTTAACCGAACCTAAAATTTTAGTAAATTCTGTGCATTAGTTCTTAAGATAAAACGTCCACAAAATTTTTGTCACACACAGACAGACACTTTCTAAAAACAGCCGAATCGTGTTCAGGACTTTCTAAAACGTATAAATTCGTCAAAAACTGGAAGTCGAAATTTTTCAAAAATCCAATACTTTGTTCTTGTATAGATAGAAGAAAGTAAAAACTGAATTCTCACAGAAAAGCATTATGACTTAAAAGAAAATGTTCTATATTTTTCGAACGGATCAACCAAATCAAACTAGAAACTATATATAGTTAACTCCGAATAACTCATTAATATATATACTCCATTTCAAGATATTCGGATGATCTTTTACGGTTATTACGAAACTGACAGACAGACGTATAGGCAGAAATTAAAACCGGATCGCTCTCCTCAGTAAGGCCTTGACTGACGTTTCGGCTATTACAATTCCTCCCAAATTGTATTGTTGAAAATCGGTGTGTTAGTAATGATTTTTATAACAAGGTTATTACAGTAAACTCCCGACTATCCGGTCCTCCGTACTATCCGGCCTAGTAAAAAAAATGAAGATTGTTGCGAGTGACCGATACAAGCAGGTTCCCGTCCGTGGGAAGTGCTGACTCACGACAGAAGGAGCAAGCGGTCATCTATCAAAGATTTTTTCAAAAACTAAAAACTGTATGTTTTGACTCTTTTATCTTATGCATAACTTTTCATATTTGTGCAATCATTTATCCATAAACAGTAAAATAAGATTTACTCATTTTACTCACTTTACACCGAATTAGGTTTACGTTTTACGTTAATGTTTTGCTTATTTTGAAACTGTATGTACTGTATATATAAAATGTATCTTAAAATGTGTAACATGTGTTTTAATATTATGGAGGGGGAAAGCAGGAAGTGAGTAAATATTTATGGAACTTCGGCCTATCCGGCTTTTTTGTTATCCGGCCTACCCTTCCGCCACATTAGTCCGGATAGTCGGGAGTTTACTGTATTATTATTATTATTATTATTATTATTATTATTATCATTATTATATCTGAAAGTCTGAAAGTACCGTCGGAGCGTAAACAGTTAAATAAAATGTATGACATACTTTCATTTTTCATGGGATTTTCGGAACTTTTGGTGGTTTCCATTTTTCAGCACTACCTTTATCTTCTACAAAACTGGTGCGACAGCAATCTAATCAATACAAACACTTGCTGGACAACAAATTTATCTACTCATTAGAACTGAAGCGAAGTTATTGAATACGGGGTAGAAGGGAGGGGGGAGTCATTTCCAAGTATTTATTTCATAGTCTTATCCAAGTCTTAATTCATAATAATTCATCGAATTTTATAGCTGATCATCCAAATAAATCCAACAATTCTGCGAAAAATTCGGGATAAATGGCAAAGAATGCCAGACTATAATAAGCGAGTAAAATAGGTTTTGATCATCATTATTACTATCTGATGCTAATAGAATAAAACGAAAAAAAAAATTATTATGTCATTTGCTTTTTTTTTTCGGTTATAAATAAATATCGTAGTACTTATGCTTAGTTTAGACCGAGATTGACGCAGATGAAAGCAAATCAAACGAATTAAAAAGAAAGAAAAGTTTCATGCCACGCTTCAGAATGGTTCAGATTAATAAATATTCTTTTCTTTTAACTCGGAATTGGAGACGGGAGTCAAAGCGACTCCGCGTTGTTCATTGGCTTTGATTATCACGTGTTTTTTTTTTTTTTTTTTTTTTTTGCCCTTGAATACAATAATCTCCTCAGTACCGTCAGCGAGATTCTAAAAGATAGTCACGTTTTAGCATTATTGGCTTGAACTGCGTTCTCATTAGCTGTTATCAGTCACGTGTTACAGACGCTGTTGGTGCTTGGCGTTTTAGATTTGGCGCACTCCTATATGTCTTGGAAATTTTCGAAAATTGAACAGTTTACAAATATAGTTTCAGTTTCGTTTTATTGACAGCCTTTGATGTAGATCAGGCATGTTAAACTCGTTTACCGTCGCGGGCCACATAAAAAAGTAAATAATATTATTACCGTTGCACAGAATAAAATTTGTACGTACAAAACACAGTCATGTTAAAGAAATATTCACGAAAAGTTCCATACATAGTTTATATTATCTTATTTTTCGACAAAATAATCAAAATAACTTTTCATCAACCAAATCTATAAAATTTAATTGAGTTTTCCAAATTGTATTTATTTTAAAAATTGATTGTACACGCTGGTCTGTTAATCTTGCTATCTAGCAAAAGCATAGCTGTCAATCTTCCGTGTTTTCTTGAAGTAAAAAAATGAAAATAAACATATTTTATAAAACGCGTCTTGTATTTAAGCATTACTTATTTGATTTTATATTCTGGATACTTTTCTGGTTCAAACTATGTTTTTTCGACCTAAAAAATAACAAAAGGTTTCCAGCTACGCAAAGATTCGCTTAAAACTGTGCTGTCGATAAAGGACAAAATTAGTGCCGGCTGTGGGCCACAGGGCCATTAACTAAAAAAAGTGGCTATTAAAAAATTGTCTGGGCAGAATTTCATCAATGATTCATTTGCTTTTTGTAATATGTTAATATTAACATATTTATTTGGTCTATTTAAATTTAGAATAATACTAATGAAAATTTTAATAAAAATTTATTGTTTAGCACTTTACAGAAGTGGCCACTAGTTTAAAAAAAAGTAGCCACTCATAAAACTGCTACTATTGACCACTGGCCACTAATGAAATTTCCCAGTTTTGCCTTTTTGCTACCGAACATAGCTAAAACATACCTAATTGCACTACACTTTAAAAATTCTGTCGATTGATGAATAATTACAGAAATTTAGAAAACCCCATATCCATATATTTTCGCTCTAATACGAAATCGCACTTAATTTTCATAAACTGCAGTAATAATTTAAGAATAATAATTTCAACATCAATCATTAGAAGTGAAGTAAATAGATTAAACTGATTTTCATATTTCTTGGAATTCAAAAATCATCCTTTGAATTCATTTTAATATATTTTTAGTATATTCTAAAAATTTCCAATCCGATGATTTTTGTAGCATGCCTGGCAACATTTAAAATGAAATACATTTTCTTTTTGAAAATTGTTTATCAAAGTAATAAATTCTATTTGAAAACACTAAAACTATCAAATAACAACTTGTCATTATGGAATCGGCCTCGAAGTTGAAGATTACTCATGTGCATTGTAATTTCAAATGAAAACTCCCAAGTACTTTGTCTATTGGTGGTCTTTCAATTTCGTAGTGAATGAAATCGACTCGCGGGATATTTAATGCAATAAAGACAATAATTAGATTTTTAGCTTCAGCTTAAGAGCTTTAACATATTTTTTTTTTTTTTTTTTTTTTATAAATCCTGGGATGTATGCGAGTCTGTCAATAAAATGTGTGTATATCAATAAAAAGGGAAAGAAAGGAAAGAAAGATCATGCACGATCCATTAACAATGGCACACGTACAATTACTATCCTACGTGATGAAAACAATTAATAAGCTTAAATCCAAAATTGCATATGTTCGATTAAAGCCCAAATAAAGAACCTGTGACATATTTAGGGTGTTTGTGTCAAGCATAAAACTGATAATATGTGTCAATTTCAAAGCGACTCATCTAAAGCTATTTAATTTTATATTTTGATTATTTAAAAATTTCAACTGCTTTTAATTATGGCCAATTAAAAAAATATATATATATATATATAAAATATATTTCTTAGTATTCAATAAATACAGAATATTATTTTGTAAAGTGTTGTAAAATCGTAGGGAGTAGTAAAATAAAGTATTAGTTCCAATATAAAATAAGTAAAATTATAAATATAATACTTTTAAAATGTTACAATTTTTTTAATTTTCATACTCAAAATTCCGTGCTTTCCTATGTCCCGGTTGTTTATCTTTGTATACGCAATTTTATTTGTGTTAAAATGTAGAATTGAGTTAGATCTGTCTATATACATTGTTTCCAGATGAGCGGGTCTTTTTCAAATTCAGAATACTTACCACATTATGACGAAAAATATTCGCCATATATAATAACAGAATAATGAAGACAAATATTACTCTTAAAAAATAATGGTAGCATTCTGAATTTTAAAAAAGCCCGTCAAACTGGTAACACTGATATACATATTTTTCTGATGTTTGTCACAGTTGGTGCAAGTGTGTTCGTGCAAAATGTATTTTCAGCATGCGTGTTCTAACCAGTGGCGTAGCTACATATTTAGCGCCCTGGAGCAAAAAAAATTAATGCGCCCTCTTGTCTCTGAGAAATTTTTGGAAATTTTTGTTTTATTTTAGGTATAAAATTCACGCGTAGAGGGTTCGTACGGGTGCTTACTTTTGGATACCACTAATTCCATAAAGAAATTTCTCCTTTACTTAATTGCAGAATCTTGCATTTAAATAAGGAAAATTTTACTTTTGGGAAATCCTGCTATGTACCAAAGCAAGCATACGTACGAACTTTAACATTACTTATTTTCTATTGAAATACTTAGTTAATTTATTCTAAATTCTAGGCAATTTAACAGTAAGATATTAAACGCAATAAAATTAAATAAAATAATAAAATAAATTATAATTCATTAAGTACCGAGTATCTACTTATATTTACAACGTATGGGGCCGGATTTACGTTTTATATGCGACTATGAGCCCAATGCTACCTGTCAACTTTTCATGTTCATTTCAAGAATTTCTGATTTTAGAATTTTAATGGAGAAACACGCTATCGTGGAGAAATTTTTTATTTTGACAGTTTATTACTTGAAGCATTTCGATGGAAAGTAAAAACGATGAAAAAGAAGAAAAGATACATGCCTATACATCATTACAATGTAGTGATTGTAATTATAACTATAGAAAAAAAGTATCTTTAACATTCAGATTTTTGTCAAAGCCCAATTAAAGCACTTTGAGGGCTTAGGCACAGTATTATTACGTGGACCTCCCAACTATAATATTATAACTAAGCTCAAACCTCGACATCCCCCCCCCCCTATCTTTTCCAAAACTCATGAAAGTATTTGCACAAATGGTGAAAATCTTTTTTTTTCTTTCTTCTTTTGTACTTGAAATTTATTTTTAAAACACAATGGCAGGTCCATAATAATTATATGATGGGGACAACCTAGCATTTTTTCTCCTCCTTCAAATTAGAGTGCCCCCGAATTAGATATAATCCTTAATGAAATTTGTAATGGGAAAGGGGCCCATGAAACTTCCATTTGCCCATAACCTGCAGAGTATACTTAAAAATATAAGTTCTAAATGAAATATAAAAACACGTATTGAATTCCCGTGAAACATGAATGTTTAAAGTATTTCTCACAGGTTTATTAACGATTCTTTTAATAACTATATATAAAGCAGCATACTCTCTGCATTAATAAAACAAAGATGTTTATCTATCTGTCTGTCTGTTTGTTGGCGTAATCTAGCGCACCTAGAGGTCTGAAAATTTAGATGAGGATAGACGAAGACAGGACTTAATACGTCTGAAGCTCAGATTTTCCAGTTTTTGATATTTAACCGAGGTTTTAATTAAAAACCCTAAGGAACATCGCAAAATGGCCAGTTTCCGTCGTTCTGCGAACTGTGCCTGTGCATTTACGGGTTTTCTCGGATCTTCATACAATATGAAAGCGAAGCGTTCGTTTTTTTGTGCAGTTTGAAATCACAATCACGGAATCCCTCACACAGTTACAAGAAAAAAAAAAGAAAGAAAGAAAAAGAAAAGAAAAGAAAAGAGAAGAAAAGTAAAAGAAAAACACGAAACTTTTCGCCTTACATTTCCAGTTCGAACGTATCTTTCGTTAAAAAAATAATTATATTTAGTGTTTCAAAAAACATTTTTATTTCAAGTTTTCCGTTTTTCTGCATTTTGAAATTGTCGCATCCGCTTCCCGAAAGAAAATACAAGAAAAAATACCCACTTATTCGTGGTATCTTTCCCTTTTTAACAGTCTTTAATAATAATAATGATAATAATAATAATATTTACTTTAAAAATATATAAAAAAGCCGAAGCTCGATTTCAAGTTATATTCGTGTCTTCAAATTCCTTTCCAAGTTTTCTGGGTTTTTTTTTTTTTTTTTTTTTTTTTACATTTTAAAGCTACCGCATATGCTACCCGAACGAAAATACCAAGGATTTAAAATACCTTCTTATTCACCGTACTTTTCTGGTTTTGATGGTATCTTTGGTTTTGAAAAATAATAATATTTACTATTTCGGAAAAAAAAAAAATCAGGGTCGATGGTCATTCGTTTTCATCTTTTATGTTTCTACCCTAATTTTAAAAAGTTATTTCCTTTTTTCGGACGAAGAAGATACCCACTTATTCTCGGTCTTTTCCCGGTTCTAACAATATCTTTGGTTTCAAAAACTATTAAAATTTACTATTTCAAAAAAATTAATTTCTTAAAGTCGTTTCACGTATTCCACAAACATTTCTTTTTTCTCGGTGCTTTTGAATATAGCGTTTCCCCTTTTAAGAGAACTTGGGCATCCAACCCGGGCTTCCTGGGATATAGAATATAAGTAAAAACCATTTTAATTTAATTGAAAACTATAATAGCTTTTTTACATTTAATATTTTTTTTTAGATTGCCCTCTAACAACACCAAAGAGCAATTTTATATGAAATATGTCAATTATATATTCAAATAAAATTTTGAAATTTAGTAAAAGCGGTAATTTCGTATTGTACTCCAGCCAGAAATTAATAGCCGAAAAAATTGCTAAAAATTTCGTTATGTACAGCAGTTTTATTATATTGATAATTTCAGTAGTTTTAACCGCTTATTTCGATTACATGTCTGTTAAGTTTGTGTTTTATTTATACTATTTTATTTATTGCATGATGAAGTTTTAATTTCTGTTATGGAATATTAGCTGGAAACAAATGCTGAACTTTTTATATAGTTTAAAGTACAAACGGATTAATATTTTGTAATCGTCTGCAAGCAATAGAGATAGATTTTTTAAAAACTCGTGCTTGAAATTTAATTTAAATGCCATAATAAATCAGTCAATTAAGTTGCAGGTTTAAAAGAAATTGCATTTGAAAGTAGATTTTTTTCCTATTTAACGGTGTAAAAATTAAAAATGCGCTATGTTTAAATACGCAAAACCAAAATTTCATCTTCAACTGTTGCCATTCGCAAAGTGACGTCAGCGTTACGCACGGACACGTTTGTCCTTTATAATATAGATTGTGCTTTTGAACATTTTCCGAGGGGTTTTCGTTTCTGCATATGTCCGGGAAAACCTCCACATTTTCAACACACGTTATCAATACACTGGAAGATATTCTTTTGCATTTTAAAAGAGTGTGTCAGAATTCAAAGTTTGATATATCTAAGCGTCAGAAATTAAACCAGCAAGCACTATAACGGGACCCCTTAGTTTGGAAACATTTTCGTTTAATAAATATAAAATCATACAAATTCGAGGTTCCTATGCAAAAACAGACCAGACCGTGCGTAGCACGCCTGGTGTACACTGCCGAAGACAATGGGGCCTCCGATTCTAGGTTTGTTTGAATAGATTTTCATTTAAAAATGTGAAATCATATAAACTCGAGGGTGTATGCTGCCGAAGGCAGTGGGTTTCCCAACATTAGATTCGTGTGGAAATATTTTCGCCTAAAAATATAAAATATTTCAACACTTTATTTAAGTATATTTAAGGTTATTTACACGGATCCGGGAAATGCCGGGAGTGTTAGCTAGTTAATACTAAAAAACAATATTTCTGAGAAAATCATTTTTTCTCTACAAAGCATTTCATTTTATCATGCAATATTAATCCGAAAAATATGAAATTATTCTTTTACGTCTCAAATTTAAAAAAAAGTCTTTTTGAAAAGAGTAGACTTTCTTTTACTCATTTTCAGTCTTAAATAAATTTAACCTTACACCATAGATCCTCTAGCTTTCACATAATTTTCAAGATTTATTGCGTATATTGAGTATATCTTGGATGAAATTCCGTGCATAAGAAGTTTCTTATTAAAATAAAATCATAGTATAAGTGGGCTCTTACAATGGAGTTTTAAGTTAATGTAAAGTCATCAAAAAGTAATCATTAATTCTTCATAGAAATCAAGTTTTTAAAAAAGGCAATGCCATTTTAGCATGACCATGCTTCTATTTAGGTAAAAATGGTCACATTTTAGATTAAATTCTAAGTAATATCATGAAGTTTCATGCATTTGAGAAGCTGAACATTTCCTTTTCGTGTAATCATGTGACGATAATC
Organism: Maratus michaelseni; assembly: GCA_963931845.1. Classification (NCBI taxonomy): domain Eukaryota; kingdom Metazoa; phylum Arthropoda; class Arachnida; order Araneae; family Salticidae; genus Maratus; species Maratus michaelseni. The sequence continues at coordinate 126,163,703 of OZ007595.1, forward strand.
TTTTTTCTATAAGAAAAACCTCTTCTCTCTTTATGATACAAAATGCTTATGATCTTCGTTTAAAATTTGCCTTATCTTCAAATTAAAAATCGTCCTGGGAACAGGGACCATCTGGCAAATGCCACAATCCTACGCTGTCTACTTATTTTAGAAACTGTATTGACAAATGCATGCTTAATTTCCACACGAAAAAAAAAATTCTAATTTTTTTTTCTCGGTTTTTTGTTTGTAAGATGGTTAATAAATTCCTCCAGATCAAATTCAGACACTACTTTTTTTAAATAAATTAATATAGTGACCAAAGAACTAAATCGATGTTGTGACATTCTGCTTCTTAACCCTTTGACTGCGGCAATCCTGCTATCGGGCCGTGGAACGCACATCTCTTCCCATATAATAGTGGTAACTTGGTAACCAACACGGTCCACAGGGTGAAGACCCTTAATCTAATTGATCCATGTGAAGGTTCTAGTGTTAACTCGAATGATGACTGAGATTTCGCATTTGGAAAAAGTTAGTGTATGACGAGAATTAGCCATCAAATGTATCTAAGCGTTTAAATAAGTTTAAAAATCTTCTTTCTGCTGTCGTTGTCTCCAACGATAAAATTTAAAATAAAATCAGACATATTGGAATGATGTTAGAGAAGTTACTTAAAGTGGCAATGTGGTGGTGTGAATTAAAACTTCGCGAATGGAAGTAATTTATTTTAAACGAGTATAAAAGTGCGTGTTTCAAATCAAGGAAGTTGAGATCCAAAAGCTAAAACAAGGTAAAATATCATAGGAATATGAGATCATAACAAGTATTATCCATCCATAATAACATGTTAATCCTAATTTTAAAAAAAAATTACAAGTATTTTTACAAAATTTTATTTCGCTTCGCTCTTTTAAATTTTGCGCCCTTATGATTCGTGCGCCTGGAGCAGTTTGCTCCAACTGCTCCACGGTAGCTACGCCCCTGGTTCTAACAATTAAATTAAACACAGGTAAAATGCCAAAAGCTTTGCGGGCCACGTGTTTGACATGCCTGATATATACGGTTTTCATAAATGTATTCGCTGTATATAAACCTTTCTAGCAATGGTACTTATGCTTACGTTATTTTCAAATTTCTTTAATAGCTAGACATAATTTCTTCAATTTCGTAGTGAATATTTCGACTCGCAGGATATTTAATGTAAGAAAGACGATAATTAGTTTTCTAAAGCAAATATATTTTCTTGAATAAGCTTAATGAAAGCATTTTAATTCTTTTTTAAGAAGTATCAAGTACAATACTGACAGTTTATCTTTCCGATGTTTAGCAAGATTTTTGCGAGTTTTCTTTGTACTTTGTGCTGTTGAACCTCTTAATGTTAGATTCTTTCTAAACCTCCAACAACGTCATATCAAACATAAAGTTTCAGTTTTCCCTTGAAGTTGAGTATAATTGTATTGTAAATCACCTTTTAAGAAAATCTGCGATGTCCATCTTCAATTTATCATATTTATTCACAGTTTGTAGAAACTATAACATATTATTTTATAAATCCAGGAGTGGGTGAGAGTATGCCAATAAAATGTCTGTATATCAATAAAAATGAAAGAAAGGAAAGAAAGATCATGCAGGATTAATTAACAGTAACATAATTACTAACCTAAGTAATAAAAATAATTAAAAAGCTTAAATCTAAATTCATATGTTCGACTAAAGTCCACAAGGGAAGTACCTATGGATGACATATTCGGGGTTTTTGTGTCAAGTACAAACGTGATAATTTGTGTCACTTTCAGAGCGATTCGTTTAAAGCTATTTAATTTTATATATATATTTTTTTTTTATTTTAACTGTTCTAAACTACCTCCGAATTTTATTAATTTTACATTTCTTAGTAATTTAATAAATGCAATATATTATTTTGTAAATTGGCGTAAAATCGAAGAGAGTAATACAATCAAGTATTAGTTTCGACATAAAACAAATAAAAATTATAAGCAAAATACTGTTCGTGCAAAGAGTACTTTCAGCATGCGTTTTATAAAAACGAAATTAAACAGAGGTAAAATGCCAAAGGCTTCGAGAGCCACAGATAAGTTGTCGGCGGGCCACATGTTTGACATGCCTGCTCTACACGGAAGATGTTAATTTGATCTTCTCTAAATACAGTATAAAATTTGGTTTATGCGAACTTAATAATAGCGTCATTACAATTGCAGTTAAAATTTCCTTTATAGTAAAGTCTAGATTGCTATATTCTGAGAAGTGACAGTGGCAATGGTAGCAGTTAAACTTCTAATTAAAAAAAAAAAAAAAAAAAAATGCAATTTTTTTTTAAGTTTTGTAAAAAATGGATATTTTTTGTAATTTTTTTAAAAACTTTTGCAAAAACTTTTTTTGTAAAAACATTTTTAAAATTTAATTTTTATTATTTTTTATTTTTTGTAAAAACTTTTTTATTTTTTTATTTTTTTATTTTTTTAATTTTGGATTAATAGTTTTTTTGTTTGATATTTTTAGATATGTACAATTTTATTATTTTCATTTAACGTATATTTAATTTCTACGATGTTTCTATGGTAAAAATTATGTGGGATACATAGTTGATAAGTGATAGAACATAAATTTTAACTTGAGATTTGAATTTTTGAATAGGAAACGCAGTTCAAATATTATTTTACCAGCGTTTGTGTTCAAATATTTTTCCGTTTCTGTGATATAAAATAGCTTGAAATCATTGGAATGGTGTAAAAAATCACTAAGTGCAAGCTAAAATTGGATATTTAGTCGATAAATCCATATATTTATATGTATATTTCTGAAAGAAATGGGTGAAATACTATTACATCATCTAAGTTATATTAAAAAATAGGTATGTGAGCAGTATCTAAGTTCATGTTAAAATGTTGTCTAATATTTGGTAATACGTATCGTTTTCATAAACTAGGCTATTTGAAATAAAATATGTTTAGATAAAGTTAAATTTTATATTCGTGCATATTCTGTTAAAACTGGAAAATTTAAAATGTAGTATTCATGTAGATAACAATGTGATGTACTAAATTTGATATGTGTTAGGCAGGGTAATCGTTCTACAAGTTCACATGGTTTCAAGTAAAAGTTCAAGAAAAATATAACTAAAAGGGAATATCAATACTTAGAATATGAATTTAAGTGAAATTTTTAGATAGTGGTACCTTATATTGGGAAATATTGAAAGTTAATTAATATAAAATCACTAATTAATACATAAAACTTAAAAGAGTAGATTAAAATAGGAAAAATAATTATTCGTTACATAGAAATGAATATAAGCTAAATAAGGTGTTATGTAGAAAATAAAGTCTATAAACTGTAAAAAATTCATGGAAACCATTGTAGAATCATTGAAATCATTGTAGAATCATTGAAATCATTGTAGAATCATTGAAATTGTGTAACAATTATTAAATACAAGCAAAGATTAGTTATTTATCTTGTAAATCATTTTTATATGTAAATTAGTGATGTAAACAGGAGTTCATATAATTACTATTAAAATTTCATGTAAAAGTAATCTAAAAAGTGAATATTTTCACTCTTTCTCTGTATTGTAAACACCTAAGGGATTAAATCATACGTTTTACAGTACAAACATACCAAAAACCTGTGCCAATCTTATAGTTGAATAATTCTTAAGAAATCGGCATTTTTCATTAAAAATCAATATTTTCCTTTGATTGATTATTAATATTCGTTAAGGTGTTTGTCATTCAAAATTAATATATATGTTTAATCTTCATCTTATAAGTTGATAACCTCGTCTTATAGTATAAAAATTATTCATCCAAAACTAATATATATGTTTAATCTTCACCTTATAAGTTGATAACCTCGTCTTATTTATAGTATACAAATTCTTATGAAATCAGCATTTTTCAATAAAATCCACATTTTCTTTTGATTAATTATTATACTCATTAAGGTGTTCATTGTTCAGGAACTATAACATAAGTTTAAATTCCATCTTATATCATGATATCCTCATCTTATAAATGAAAAATTCTTAAGAAATCAGCATTTTTCGTTAAAACTGATATTTTCCTTTGCTTAATTATTATAATCATTAAGCATTAAGGTGTCCATTGTTCAGATACTATAATACAAGTTTAAATTCCATTTTATAGTTTGATATCCTCATCTTATAATTGAAAAATTCTTAAAAAATCAGCATTTTTCGTTAAAATTGATATTTTATTTTGCTTAATTATTATACTATTTAAAGTGTTCATTATCCAAAATTAATATATAAATATAATATTCATCTTATAGTATGATAATCTTGTCCACTTAACCTCATCTTAGAGTTCTTATGTTCACCCCTCATCTTACAGTTCATATTTAACACTTTTTCATGCTAGGGGGCGCTGGAATTGGACTCGGAGGCGGGCGCACGGGAAGCGGTGCGGAGGGGACAGGAGGCGGTGCTGCGGGGGCGGAGGGGATAGGAAGTGGGGCCAGCACCGCCTCCTGAGCTTGAACTCGTGTTTTCCTACTACTAGCATACATTTTTGCATGATGTTTGTATAACGGAAAAGTATCTAATATTCTCGCGACGTCACAGTATAAATATGAACTTTTATTCACTTATAAAACGTGCAGAAACTTGAAAAAAATATATATACGTTCAAAAAAAAAGCCACCTATCTGAATATTTTTCATTATTTCTTTTTTTTTCTCGGCTAAAATGGAAGTACTAATCCACTGTTGTAATATGGATGTGTTGGTACTGGAATCAACACTTTGTGATTTATTATATTTAGATAAAAATAATTAATGAAGTGTATGTTTTTAAGGAATGGAATTTTGTGAAGGGGTCCTATTTTATTTAAAGAAATTTTGTGAATGAGCCTATTTTATTACGAGGAATTTTGTGAAGGGCCCTAAATAGCCACAATTTTTCCCTGGATCGACCCCTGTATATATATATATATATAAATTTTTGTTTTTTTGCAAGCCGTTATCTGAAATTTGATGATTTACCCTAATTTTATTTGTATTAGTTTGTGCAAAATATTTTTTGGAACTCGGAGATCCATACAGATTACCAGAGATCCAGCAGAATACAGATTTCTGATATTAGATATTAGGCAGACTTATAGATATAACATTGTCAAAAAATCATCTAAAATAAAGCTGGAAATATTAATTATTAGAGGAAACTAAGTGTTTTCATGAAGTTCAAAATTATAAGTAAAAAGTATTTCATTAAATGAGGAATATTAAAAATATTTTTTGTAAAAAAAAAAAAAAAAAAAAAAAAAAAGCAGCTGGTTTAAACAACGGTTGTTTAAACCATTGGATTTAATCAAGATAAAATGCAATTCTTATAGTAAAATTAGAAACTTTTTTTTTTCTTTTTTTTTTGAAAAATGTAAGTAAATTTTAAAATTTTACTTTTTTGAACATTTTAAACTTTTTTCCCCCTGCTTTTCTTACAAAAGGGTTCTCGTTCTATAACATTAGGGATCGTGTTTCCAAAAAGATAATTAGTTTAAGGAAAAAAAAAATGGCATGGCATATATAGACTAGTATACTGTAACCATCACAAAACTTTCTCCTATTTTAAACCATTCTAATATATTAATTTATAATAGCATCAGCGATTATGATTATGAATATAAAGCATAGTGCATTTCCTGTAAGGGAATTCTTTTGTGTGTCCTTGTAAAGTAAAGGAACTGAAAAAGCTACGCACTCTATATTCTAAAACAAGATTCTTATTATTTTGATATGTTGCACCTCAGTAATGTATATACATTTCATTATGTTTGAAATAGTGTAACTGCAACATCATTAAAATACGCTGCAAACGAGTTTTCCCTGTGGACCATTATGTAATTGAATTATTTTGTGTGACCCTGTAAACAGGTTTGGCACGGTTTAAACCAAAAAATGGTTTTCTTCTAAAAAAAAACCAATTGTTTTTTTCTAAAAAAAGTTTTTTTTTTTTTTTTTTAAGATTTTTTTTTAACATAATTAGGTTTCTTAATTGTTTGATGTAAATAACTTCTACTTTAAACTGAACAGAGAGAGATTCTGTTCAGTTTTTATTTTTGAGAAAAAGACCATTTGGTTTTTTTTTTTTTACTAAAAGAAATACTTGTTTTTTTCTCAAAAAAAGTTTTTTCTTTTTTTCTACATTTTCTCAAAATTTATTCTATTTCCACCTTTTTACAATGTTAATTTTTTTTAAATGTATTTCAATTTAATATTCTTAGTGAAATTCACTTTGTCTTTAAATTGAATAGAGGGATTCTCTGTTTTCTTTTCTTTGCATTATTTTTAAATAAGAGGTATGAACTAAATGAAAAAAAATTATATCATATCTTTATATTCCTGATGTAACATAACTGAGTGCTGTTTTTTAAAAGAAAAAATTATAGGAAGGCCACATAATAAGTCTTAAAATATTTAATATAAACCTTGTAAATCTTAAAGATAAGGATTATTGGAGTTTTTAAATATCAACATTAAGATTCAGGATTCATTCTATGAATATACACTACTCAAAACAATTAAAGGATATTTGAAGTTTTATATAAAATAAAGATATAAACGAAATTTTTTTTGCCGAAAATAGAAGAAGAGAATCACAAATGCAAATTTTTCTGGTTTTCAAACTGTGGAGTATGCAAATTTTGAGTTCGACGTCAAAAACGTCGCTTCAGCTGCAGCGACTGAAATTTGACTTTCAACTGGATAAAAGAGAATGAAGACAAGGATGATCGGCATTCAGTGATTGCTTTGTTTCGATGAGTACGATGTCTCAGCGAAGTCATTTGACAGATTCAGAAGCTTGGAGAATTGTTGGTAGGTTAGAAGGGGGCCAAACTCAAGCCGAAGTAGCGCAAGCCATTGGAGTGTCACAAAGTGTCATTTCCGGGATCTGGAACCGTTTTTTGGAGAGTGGATGTGCAGGCCGAAGACCAGGGCAAGGTCGTAGACGGGCAACAACGCCCAATGAAGATCGGTATTTAGCGTTAACAGCTCGGAGACACCGAAACATGAACGCTACTCTTCTCCAACAACACCTTCTCTCGGCTACAGGCACCACGATTTCAACTCAGACTGTCCGAAACCGGCTCCATGCTGTAGGTCTGTATGCTCGCCGACCGATGGTATGTGTTAGATTAACATCAAGGCATTGTCGCGACCGCAGGGAGTGGGCAACCGAGCATGTCAACTGGAGGAGAAATGAATGGAGCAATATTCTGTTTTCTGACGAGTCCCGTTTTTCTGTGCATCCGGATAATAGGCGTATTTTCATCTGGAGGGACCGTGGCAGTAGGAATAATCCTGCGTTCGTACACGAAAGTGTCAGATTTAGCGGTGGAGGAGTGTTGGTGTATGGTGGCATCTCCATTGACGGGCGCACTGACCTCTACATCATTCGAGATGGAGCTCTGACTGGTCGCCGATAGATCCTCAGACCTATTGTAGTCCCTTACGCTGCAGCAATCGGAGATAACTTCATTTTAATGGACGATAACAACAGGCCACATCGTGCAAACCTGGTGGAGGATTTCCTTTTCGAGGAAGGAATCGTTCGAATGGAATGGCCAGCGTGTTCTCCAGACATGAATCCAATCGAGCACGTTTGGGACGCTCTAGGAAGACGAGTTTCTGGCTGCCAACAACCCCCACAAACTCTCCAAGAACTGGAAAGAGCTCTTCTGGAAGAGTGGGGCAGAATACCCCAACTCGTCATTAATAGCCTCATTGAGTCCATGCCTCAAAGGTGTTCAACGTTGCTGGCCGCCCGTGGAAACCATAGCCCCTACTGAAAATGATTTTCTTTGAAGAAAACACCTTTTCTTATTCTTTTTTTCTCATATGCACAAATTGTGTTTTTTTCCTTTTGTACACAAATGCGCAATAAAATGCATTTTATTTTGCCAAACATGTGTAATTTATTCTCATATAACCTACTATGTCTGTCGACAGTAGATAATATTTGACAGTTCTGCGCCAGTGGCACGGTGGCACCGGAAGTTGAAGGTGAAGTTCAAGGTCACCGGATGTAGCAGGTGGGGATTACAGGCATGTTGAGACAGGAAGTGAACAGGAAGTATGATCGGAAACGCGAAAGGAAATTTAACAGGAAATGCGACAGGAAGTGAATGCGATAAAGGAGAGAGGGGGAGGGCTTATTTTTGTGGGGGGCTTAATTTTTTTTGTTGGTTTTAATCCTTCTAGTCGAGTGGAGTTGAGTTGTAGGAATCCTGCTATCAGAATGATTTTAGTTTGAAAGTAATATTAGCAAAATGTTCGATTTTTATTTTTATTTTTATTTTTATTTTTTATTTTTCTCACCTGAAATAAAAATTTTATTTGCTAACTAACACCTAATATAAAAATGGAAATCTTTCTGACTTTGTTTTACTTTATAAAAGTTTAACGTGAAATTTATTTTTAGACTGGAAACGCGACAGGAAATAAGATCGGAAACGGGATTAGACATGCTTTTTCCAAAAAGGGTTTTCAGGAAGCAGTAAACATGTTTTAGGAACATGTTTGGGAGCTTGTTGGAACAGGACAGGTGGTTTGTGAGACCGGAAGTAATTAAGATGAGAGAGATAAAGAAGGTGCATGATTAGACACATACATTTTGTTCTTTGTAGAGGGTTAAATTATTTTTAGATGTTATTTATTTTTTAGTGTTTTGAATTTTATTTATTCTTAAACCGTTATAAATTATTTTTTTCTATCATTTTAATTTTTAGTGACACCAATTTTAGAAGTAATTGCTCATTAAAAGAATTATTTTTCAACGCTGGCACAGGCAGGAATTGAACCCACTATCTTATATGTGGTAAACCATTGTGTTTATCCAATGTGCTAGCGGGAACTTGTAATGTTATCTCTTTAAATGCAAGAGATGGGGACTTCAGACATGTATTGAGATATCTTTATCATAGTTTTAATGAACTGCAGGAAATTTTCTTTAGCTATTGAGTAATTCGAGAGTTTTGGTTTAATATGAATGCTATTACATCTATTTGTTTAATTTACAAACACATTTCTTTCACAACACTCTGTCAACAGATCACTTCAATATTCGAAATAATAATTTAGAGGGAAATTTTTTAATTTCTATACGAAATTTTATTTATAGAGATTGACGAAGATAGTATACCTAATTCTTTCTTGTATTAACATTATATTCGAAATAGAGTTTTGTTACGAAAAATAACGTGTTTATACATTTTAAAAACGAAAGCAAAGTGATTTTAAAAAATGTAAATATAAGCTATACACCCACGCATTTTTGTTATTGAATTAAATTACAAGGTTTAATATTGTATTCAGCGTAATATTTTCTTATAAAAGCCGTTTCACAAACTTGTATACTAAAAGTAATGTGTCATTTTTAGGGGAAAAAATTAATTCAAGTCATTGAGACTAATCCTTTATGGGGGGGAAATTTGTCATACTTCTTTGTGTTACATTACATCTTCCGTTTTTTAAGTTTACAAATTTGTGGACTAACTTAAATAATCGTTTTTAGGATACTTAAACAATATATATATACTTTTTAATTATATAATTTTTTTTAATTGACTTGTAATATAGCTTTTTTTTTCTTAAAAGGGTACTGTAGAATAACTTATGTCACAAATACTACATCCTTCTTTAGTTAAATATGTTTCACTTAAGACATGACAAAGTGTCTTAGAAACATTTCATTTTGGAGTTAAGTGATTAAAGAAGAAAAATATTATTTATATAAACACAACACATAAGACCAGTGACTGAGAGGTTCTGGTTTTAAAGCTACTAGACGTTTGGGTTTAAACTTCTCTCGCGCTCGTCGACCTAACCGTTCGGAGTTTTCTTCGAACCTTGTCAATACGAGTTAGGAGCCCTTAGAATGACCCCTAGAGTGACCTATATCCCAAGCGTAGATAATCGGTTTTAACAAATAACCAACCATCCACAACACATAAGACATTTTAGATCATTACATAAGACATTTTAGATCATTACATAAGACATTTTAGATTATTACATTTAGTTAAGAAGTGATTTGACGTGCAAAATATTATTTATAAAATCATACAATAAGAGAATTTTAAAGATTTTTTCCTTTTAAATGAACAATTTTTAGTGACTATTTAACTTATTAAAGAGAGCGGGTATTTTGTTTAGAGTTATACGATTAAAATAAATTTTCAATAGATTTGACTTTATACAACCAACATTTTAAAAAAAGGGAATGGAATCTAGTTTTTATAAATTAACGTTTTTCAATTTTACAAATACTTCACACCCCGTCTTTTTTCCCCCTCTTTTAGTAGACTTTACATACATAAGACATAAAAAGCGTTTTAGAATACATCATTTAGAAATTAAGTGGTTTGATAAATAAAATATTATTTATAAAAGCAATAGATACGAGAGTAATAAGGATTTTTACTTACATATGTACGAACTTCTGATAGGTAAGACTTTCTAAATCATTGTGCAAGAATTAAGTGGTTATTGAACTTATAACATTATAGGATGAAATAATCGTGTGACGTATTTTTAAACCAATAAAATGTCAATATTTTTAAACCAATAAAAAGTTAGTATTTTTACACGAGCGCCCTCTATCATTATATAAATTTCAATGAAACGAGTTCATAACATTCTACTGTGACCTGATATCGTTGTAATAGGTTGTATTTTTCATTTAAGTTATTGTGGAACGAGTTATGAATTCTTATGTTGGTGATGTAACCAACTTGGAGTGTCAACACTCATCACCAGAGTTAAATAATCAAGAGATGGATTCTACACTTTTATCCAAAGAAGGACTCGTTTCGAATTATGAAGTGAAACTCACCTCATCAGGACTAAAGAAACAGAAGTTACCCCATGTGCGTAAGATGTGTAACACAGCATTTCCTCGAAAAGTTAACTTAGTGTTTCATATGAAAAGTCATCTAAAGGAAAAATCTTTTTGCTGTGAGGTGTGTGCTGAAGTTTTTTCACAAAAGAGTGATTTACGTAATCATCAAAAGATTCACAAATTGCCCAAACAATACAAGTGTAGTGATTGCAACGAGATATTTTCAAGAATGTCTGACTTATTAATACACAAGAAGACCCATAAGATTCGTAAACAATATTCATGTGCAAAGTGTTGTGAAATATTTAAGTGTGAATCGGATTTTTTACAACATTGTGATACTTTTCATAAAGTTTTACCTAACATTGCGAAATCACCCTGTTTAAAAGATTTGTTATTTGAACTTATAGTGAAGCTTATAGATTAGTTCGAACTTATAGTGAATTAAAAGACAAAATGATATGCAAAATACGTAAAGTGGAATTAACAGACCAAAACATACATGTACATGCTGAGAATGCCTTTTTAAAGTTGTACAACGGCTTTGAAGATTTCACAGAACGAGTGTTTAATTGGACATTACGAAAAATTTTGAAATTAGAATTGATTACAGCTCAATATGACAGGCTTATTTGATTTGTATTATTTTAAATGATTAATAAATAGTTTGATTGCGAAAAAAAGTGTTTTCTTTAGCATACACTGTGTGACTTTTAAACTAATGTTGTGTATTTTGAATGAGTCAGACAAAACAGGAGTGTGTTGACATTTAAAAAAAAAAAGATTTTACATAATATAAAAGTTTTACAATAAAAATTGACTTACCTAAAGTTTTTTCAAGATAGTCACGATATCCTTTCCATTACAATTATTTTAAGGAAATAGAATTTAATTTTGTTCTGAATAACACTTTGTTGTTAACATCACGTGGTTTGTCTTATCATAACTATGAGATCCTAAGATCACTTCCTATTAACATGATAACGAAGAGTAAAAAAATGACTAATGCAAGCCGATTTTCCTGCCTAAACTTGTTATCAGCTTGCATGAGTGACTCATCTTTACATGTGTGGATTTGTATGTTGAAAAAATGATTGCTATGTTTAACCCGTGTAGACGATTTTTATCCGGAAGCTGTTTGAACTACCAAATTTCAGATATCACACATTTTACTAGAACATTTAAATATTTTAATGTCTTTTCGCCCGCAAATTGGAAACTTAGGATTATCACCTTTACATCGAGACATGGAAGGTAGAAAAATAATAACTTTACACTTAGACAATATTTTAATTTAAGAAGAATTAGACTTAACACATTGTTAGAGTTTCTTTGAAAAATATCTAGTTGGTTGTAAATTTTAGAAAATTCGACCTAACGAAATTAACACACATAAAAATATCTAGTTGGTTATACATTTTATAAAATAAGCAACAAATAAACATGTCGATACATTGACAAAAGAAAATAATTAAGTTTAAGTAAACTTTACACTTAGACAATATTTCAAACTAAGAAAAATAATAACTTTGCACTTATATAATATTTTCAAATAAGGAAAATTAATAACTTTAAAAATCAGACTTAACACATTGTTAAAGTTTTTTTAAAACAACACAACATTTTCAAAGCAGTGGAAATAGTATACCTGAAAAAAATTCAACTTAGTGGAATTTAATAGTGAAATTTTTTAACCTCACTCATTTAAAAAATAAAACTTTGTAAATTTTTTCCATTTTTAAAATAAAACTTATTTAAGAAATAAATAAGCAACTATTAAACATTTTGAATGTCTTAGACAAAGTGTGAATAAATTTGTTGAAATTATATAAAACATGAAAAATTTCATTACTTTTAAAAGAAATTTTATTTTTGGTGAAATAAACTCGAGGTATTTATTATATGTTACTTAAACTACATGAGAATTGATTGAAAATGTGTTACTTTTAATCACTCACAAGATAAGACATGATGTTACAATATACACATAGGAATGACATAGGAATTTCAGATGGGTTTTTCTCCCACACATGACGTCACTGATAACATATTTACTGATCAAGTCATAAAATCATAGTTTAGGGTAGGTTTTTAAGCACGAAGTTTAGTTGAGATTTAAGATATTTGAGAAATATAAACTACAACTTTGGCTACTTTTTGAAATTTCCCCCTACATAAGAAAAAGAACATAGAAAAATAAAATGAAAAGTCGTATTTGAATGGAATCAAATTATTATCCTTTCACTTAACAGCTGAATGCGTCGGTAATTACATCACAAAGGCACTGATAACAACTGATTGAATATATTGTGTTTCTTTTTTAAGGTTAAATTGATTTAATATTCAAGTTATTTCTTAATGATACACTTAAAAACAATAAACTTAATTAGCATTCAAAAAGCAAACGATCACATTATTGTGTAAAACAATCAAATGTTTTAAAAGTCACGAGTTAAAATTTGAAATGACTTAGAGTTTAAGTAGAATTTAAATGTGAACCTTTTAAAATGAAATAATAGTTTTTTGTATCGCCCTCTATCGGTGGGTAATAGAATTAAGAGATAATTAAAAGTTTTAACTTGAATTCGAGCCCACAACAAAAATTATTTTTCGGTTTTATAATTTAGGGTAGGTTTAACTGAGCAAGCCATGATATTTCAGTATTTATAGACGATTTAAGATATTCGATAAAGGAAATCATCTGAATTTTTAATTTAATTGAAGGGTTTACTGCTTAAAGTACTACAAAATGAGTACAACACGATGCATAGTTTTTTAATTAATTATATTTTTCGAAAGGTTAAATTGACTTATTGATAAACTTAGGATTTATGTTTAAAGTGAATAAATTTGACATGTTAGGTTCACTTAATAACAGAGGGTTGAATAAGTTATTTTTAATAAAAATAAAGTTTACTAAAAGTTTTTAAAGTTAAAAAAATATAGTTTTAAAAAATTTAAAGTTTACAAAAAGTTTAAAAATCTTTAAGTAAATCAAAATTAACTTTTTAATTTTAACTATTGAGAGACTATAATCTGACTGTTTATCCTTGTAACCAACTGGTGCATATCAACTATATACTCTGTATCTGCATATGCGCAGAAAAACATAGACATTTAATCTAACTTGAGTTCGACTTTAAATTATTTGCCAACTTTTAAGTTTAATTACTATACACAACTCGATTACCTTTCCCACAAAACACCTTTCAGAAACAAAACAGAAATTAACACTTACCGAAAAACACGTCCACTTTGGGTGTTAGTCTTCACTCAACTAACGTTTCTCCCTTATCTTTGCTAGGGGGCGCTGCAATCGCCGCTAGAGGCGTTAGTAGTCTTCAGGTGTGTGATAAGAATAAACTTTAAATCCAACTTACACTCGCTCAGTCATTCTTGCTTCTCTCTACCTTGCTAACAACCGTTTGCTGCTGGCTCATTGTTTGGTTGTTTAAACTTGTTGAATGACGTCATCATGTGTTTGTCTAAACTTGTCCAGTCTTGTTTTTATGCAGTACGTCTATTTAGATGAGTCATCACTCGCTTATCTTGGTTGACTTGTCCAAATTTGTTTTTGTGTGGCACGTCTATTTGGGTGAGTCATCGTTCGCTTATCTTGCTTTACTTGTTTGAACTTGTCTAGTATCCACCACTTCATGTCTTTTGTCATAGCTTGAATATACTTTACACCAATCACTTAAATATAAAAGTCTTGTCACAACTTACTTAAACTTTGATAAAAATATTAATTATTTATAAATTTCATCAAATTCTTATTTTTCTGATACATTTACTATGTAATTTTCGTTCAAAAATATGGTAAAGCCCGATTTTAAATCGAAGTCTAAGATAAATTCCCCAAATTTGTAACATTTTAACACTAATAATAAATATTGTAAGCACCCAGTACATACAAGTTTTGTAAAAATAATATTACTTATAGCTGACTCGTTATGTCCCATGATACAAAACTTCAATATAACTAAAATCAGTGTTAAACGAAAATCTAATCACGTGTCTTTATATATTATTTTGAAATGCAAAGCATTATATCTAAACGAATGATATAAGGAGTAGTTAGAATAGTTCTTATATTTTTGTTAGTAAAAAATTTATACACATTATCTTACAAGGTTGCAATATTCAACACACGGTTCACAATATTTAAAAACGATTCACCATGATTTAAAAACTTAGTAACATATTTTTAATTTATAAATTTAAATAAAAAATATTTAAGTATTTATAATTGTTTATTTATAAAAATATGTTTTAATTTAAATTTATAAATTAAAAATATGTTACTAAGTTTTTAAATCATGGTGAATCGTTTTTAAATATGGTGAACCGTGTGTTGAATATTGCAACCTTGTAAGATAATGTGTATAAATTTTTTACTAACAAAAATATAAGAACTATTCTAACTACTCCTTATATCATTCGTTTAGATATAATGCTTTGCATTTCAAAATAATATATAAAGACACGTGATTAGATTTTCGTTTAACACTGATTTTAGTTATATTGAAGTTTTGTATCATGGGACATAACGAGTCAGCTATAAGTAATATTATTTTTACAAAACTTGTATGTACTGGGTGCTTACAATATTTATTATTAGTGTTAAAATGTTACAAATTTGGGGAATTTATCTTAGACTTCGATTTAAAATCGGGCTTTACCATATTTTTGAACGAAAATTACATAGTAAATGTATCAGAAAAATAAGAATTTGATGAAATTTATAAATAATTAATATTTTTATCAAAGTTTAAGTAAGTTGTGACAAGACTTTTATATTTAAGTGATTGGTGTAAAGTATATTCAAGCTATGACAAAAGACATGAAGTGGTGGATACTAGGCAAGTTCAAACAAGTAAAGCAAGATAAGCGAACGATGACTCACCCAAATAGACGTGCCACACAAAAACAAATTTGGACAAGTCAACCAAGATAAGCGAGTGATGACTCATCTAAATAGACGTACTGCATAAAAACAAGACTGGACAAGTTTAGACAAACACATGATGACGTCATTCAACAAGTTTAAACAACCAAACAATGAGCCAGCAGCAAACGGTTGTTAGCAAGGTAGAGAGAAGCAAGAATGACTGAGCGAGTGTAAGTTGGATTTAAAGTTTATTCTTATCACACACCTGAAGACTACTAACGCCTCTAGCGGCGATTGCAGCGCCCCCTAGCAAAGATAAGGGAGAAACGTTAGTTGAGTGAAGACTAACACCCAAAGTGGACGTGTTTTTCGGTAAGTGTTAATTTCTGTTTTGTTTCTGAAAGGTGTTTTGTGGGAAAGGTAATCGAGTTGTGTATAGTAATTAAACTTAAAAGTTGGCAAATAATTTAAAGTCGAACTCAAGTTAGATTAAATGTCTATGTTTTTCTGCGCATATGCAGATACAGAGTATATAGTTGATATGCACCAGTTGGTTACAAGGATAAACAGTCAGATTATAGTCTCTCAATAGTTAAAATTAAAAAGTTAATTTTGATTTACTTAAAGATTTTTAAACTTTTTGTAAACTTTAAATTTTTTAAAACTATATTTTTTTAACTTTAAAAACTTTTAGTAAACTTTATTTTTATTAAAAATAACTTATTCAACCCTCTGTTATTAAGTGAACCTAACATGTCAAATTTATTCACTTTAAACATAAATCCTAAGTTTATCAATAAGTCAATTTAACCTTTCGAAAAATATAATTAATTAAAAAACTATGCATCGTGTTGTACTCATTTTGTAGTACTTTAAGCAGTAAACCCTTCAATTAAATTAAAAATTCAGATGATTTCCTTTATCGAATATCTTAAATCGTCTATAAATACTGAAATATCATGGCTTGCTCAGTTAAACCTACCCTAAATTATAAAACCGAAAAATAATTTTTGTTGTGGGCTCGAATTCAAGTTAAAACTTTTAATTATCTCTTAATTCTATTACCCACCGATAGAGGGCGATACAAAAAACTATTATTTCATTTTAAAAGGTTCACATTTAAATTCTACTTAAACTCTAAGTCATTTCAAATTTTAACTCGTGACTTTTAAAACATTTGATTGTTTTACACAATAATGTGATCGTTTGCTTTTTGAATGCTAATTAAGTTTATTGTTTTTAAGTGTATCATTAAGAAATAACTTGAATATTAAATCAATTTAACCTTAAAAAAGAAACACAATATATTCAATCAGTTGTTATCAGTGCCTTTGTGATGTAATTACCGACGCATTCAGCTGTTAAGTGAAAGGATAATAATTTGATTCCATTCAAATACGACTTTTCATTTTATTTTTCTATGTTCTTTTTCTTATGTAGGGGGAAATTTCAAAAAGTAGCCAAAGTTGTAGTTTATATTTCTCAAATATCTTAAATCTCAACTAAACTTCGTGCTTAAAAACCTACCCTAAACTATGATTTTATGACTTGATCAGTAAATATGTTATCAGTGACGTCATGTGTGGGAGAAAAACCCATCTGAAATTCCTATGTCATTCCTATGTGTATATTGTAACATCATGTCTTATCTTGTGAGTGATTAAAAGTAACACATTTTCAATCAATTCTCATGTAGTTTAAGTAACATATAATAAATACCTCGAGTTTATTTCACCAAAAATAAAATTTCTTTTAAAAGTAATGAAATTTTTCATGTTTTATATAATTTCAACAAATTTATTCACACTTTGTCTAAGACATTCAAAATGTTTAATAGTTGCTTATTTATTTCTTAAATAAGTTTTATTTTAAAAATGGAAAAAATTTACAAAGTTTTATTTTTTAAATGAGTGAGGTTAAAAAATTTCACTATTAAATTCCACTAAGTTGAATTTTTTTCAGGTATACTATTTCCACTGCTTTGAAAATGTTGTGTTGTTTTAAAAAAACTTTAACAATGTGTTAAGTCTGATTTTTAAAGTTATTAATTTTCCTTATTTGAAAATATTATATAAGTGCAAAGTTATTATTTTTCTTAGTTTGAAATATTGTCTAAGTGTAAAGTTTACTTAAACTTAATTATTTTCTTTTGTCAATGTATCGACATGTTTATTTGTTGCTTATTTTATAAAATGTATAACCAACTAGATATTTTTATGTGTGTTAATTTCGTTAGGTCGAATTTTCTAAAATTTACAACCAACTAGATATTTTTCAAAGAAACTCTAACAATGTGTTAAGTCTAATTCTTCTTAAATTAAAATATTGTCTAAGTGTAAAGTTATTATTTTTCTACCTTCCATGTCTCGATGTAAAGGTGATAATCCTAAGTTTCCAATTTGCGGGCGAAAAGACATTAAAATATTTAAATGTTCTAGTAAAATGTGTGATATCTGAAATTTGGTAGTTCAAACAGCTTCCGGATAAAAATCGTCTACACGGGTTAAACATAGCAATCATTTTTTCAACATACAAATTCACACATGTAAAGATGAGTCACTCATGCAAGCTGATAACAAGTTTAGGCAGGAAAATCGGCTTGCATTAGTCATTTTTTTACTCTTCGTTATCATGTTAATAGGAAGTGATCTTAGGATCTCATAGTTATGATAAGACAAACCACGTGATGTTAACAACAAAGTGTTATTCAGAACAAAATTAAATTCTATTTCCTTAAAATAATTGTAATGGAAAGGATATCGTGACTATCTTGAAAAAACTTTAGGTAAGTCAATTTTTATTGTAAAACTTTTATATTATGTAAAATCTTTTTTTTTTTAAATGTCAACACACTCCTGTTTTGTCTGACTCATTCAAAATACACAACATTAGTTTAAAAGTCACACAGTGTATGCTAAAGAAAACACTTTTTTTCGCAATCAAACTATTTATTAATCATTTAAAATAATACAAATCAAATAAGCCTGTCATATTGAGCTGTAATCAATTCTAATTTCAAAATTTTTCGTAATGTCCAATTAAACACTCGTTCTGTGAAATCTTCAAAGCCGTTGTACAACTTTAAAAAGGCATTCTCAGCATGTACATGTATGTTTTGGTCTGTTAATTCCACTTTACGTATTTTGCATATCATTTTGTCTTTTAATTCACTATAAGTTCGAACTAATCTATAAGCTTCACTATAAGTTCAAATAACAAATCTTTTAAACAGGGTGATTTCGCAATGTTAGGTAAAACTTTATGAAAAGTATCACAATGTTGTAAAAAATCCGATTCACACTTAAATATTTCACAACACTTTGCACATGAATATTGTTTACGAATCTTATGGGTCTTCTTGTGTATTAATAAGTCAGACATTCTTGAAAATATCTCGTTGCAATCACTACACTTGTATTGTTTGGGCAATTTGTGAATCTTTTGATGATTACGTAAATCACTCTTTTGTGAAAAAACTTCAGCACACACCTCACAGCAAAAAGATTTTTCCTTTAGATGACTTTTCGAAACACTAAGTTAACTTTTCGAGGAAATGCTGTGTTACACATCTTACGCACATGGGGTAACTTCTGTTTCTTTAGTCCTGATGAGGTGAGTTTCACTTCATAATTCGAAACGAGTCTTTCTTTGGATAAAAGTGTAGAATCCATCTCTTGATTATTTAACTCTGGTGATGAGTGTTGACACTCCAAGTTGGTTACATCACCAACATAAGAATTCATAACTCGTTCCACAATAACTTAAATGAAAAATACAACCTATTACAACGATATCAGGTCACAGTAGAATGTTATGAACTCGTTTCATTGAAATTTATATAATGATAGAGGGCGCTCGTGTAAAAATACTAACTTTTTATTGGTGTGAAAATACTGACATTTTATTGGTTTAAAAATACGTCACGTGATTATTTCATCCTATAATGTTATAAGTTCAATAACCACTTAATTCTTGCACAATGATTTAGAAAGTCTTACCTATCAGAAGCTCGTACATATGTAAGTAAAAATCCTTATTACTCTCGTATCTATTGCTTTTATAAATAATATTTTATTTATCAAACCATTTAATTTCTAAATGATGTATTCTAAAACGCTTTTTATGTCTTATGTATGTAAAGTCTACTAAAAGAGGGGGAAAAAAGACGGGGTGTGAAGTATTTGTAAAATTGAAAAACGTTAATTTATAAAAACTAGATTCCATTCCCTTTTTTAAAAATGTTGGTTGTATAAAGTCAAATCTATTGAAAATTTATTTTCATCGTATAACTCTAAACAAAATACCCGCTCTCTTTAATAAGTTAAATAGTCACTAAAAATTGTTCATTTAAAAGGAAAAAATCTTTAAAATTCTCTTATTGTATGATTTTATAAATAATATTTTGCACGTCAAATCACTTCTTAACTAAATGTAATAATCTAAAATGTCTTATGTAATGATCTAAAATGTCTTATGTGTTGTGGATGGTTGGTTATTTGTTAAAACCGATTATCTACGCTTGGGATATAGGTCACTCTAGGGGTCATTCTAAGGGCTCCTAACTCGTATTGACAAGGTTTGAAGAAAACTCCGAACGGTTAGGTCGACGAGCGCGAGAGAAGTTTAAACCCAAACGTCTAGTAGCTTTAAAACCAGAACCTCTCAGTCACTGGTCTTATGTGTTGTGTTTTTATAAATAATATTTTTCTTGTTTAATCACTTAACTCTAAAATGAAATGTTTCTAAGACACTTTGTCATGTCTTAAGTGAAACATATTTAACTAAAGAAGGATGTAGTATTTGTGACATAAGTTATTCTACAGTACCCTTTTAAGAAAAAAAAAAGAAAATAAAAAGCTATATTACAAGTCAATTAAAAAAAATTATATAATTAAAAAGTGTATATATATATATATATTGTTTAAGTATCCTAAAAACGATTATTTAAGTTAGTCCACAAATTTGTAAACTTAAAAAACGGAAGATATAATGTAACACAAAGAAGTATGACAAATTTTTCCCCCATAAAGGATTAGTCTCAATGACTTGAATTAATTTTTTTTCCCTAAAAATGACACATTACTTTTAGTATACAAGTTTGTGAAACGGCTTTTGCAGGAAAATAGTATGGTGAATACAATATTAAGCCTTGTAATTTAATTCAATAACAAAAATGCGTGGGTGTATAGCTTATATTTACATTTTTTAAAATCACTTTGCTTTCGTTTTTAAAATGTATAAACACGTTATTTTTCGTAACAAAACTCTATTTCGAATATAATGTTAATACAAGAAAGAATTAGGTATACTATCTTCGTCAATCTCTATAAATAAAATTTCGTATAGAAATTAAAAAATTTCCCTCTAAATTATTATTTCGAATATTGAAGTGATCTGTTGACAGAGTGTTGTGAAAGAAATGTGTTTGTAAATTAAACAAATAGATGTAATAGCATTCATATTAAACCAAAACTCTCGAATTACTCAATAGCTAAAGAAAATTTCCTGCAGTTCATTAAAACTATGATAAAGATATCTCAATACATGTCTGAAGTCCCCATCTCTTGCATTTAAAGAGATAACATTACAAGTTCCCGCTAGCACATTGGATAAACACAATGGTTTACCACATATAAGATAGTGGGTTCAATTCCTGCCTGTGCCAGCGTTGAAAAATAATTCTTTTAATGAGCAATTACTTCTAAAATTGGTGTCACTAAAAATTAAAATGATAGAAAAAAATAATTTATAACGGTTTAAGAATAAATAAAATTCAAAACACTAAAAAATAAATAACATCTAAAAATAATTTAACCCTCTACAAAGAACAAAATGTATGTGTCTAATCATGCACCTTCTTTATCTCTCTCATCTTAATTACTTCCGGTCTCACAAACCACCTGTCCTGTTCCAACAAGCTCCCAAACATGTTCCTAAAACATGTTTACTGCTTCCTGAAAACCCTTTTTGGAAAAAGCATGTCTAATCCCGTTTCCGATCTTATTTCCTGTCGCGTTTCCAGTCTAAAAATAAATTTCACGTTAAACTTTTATAAAGTAAAACAAAGTCAGAAAGATTTCCATTTTTATATTAGGTGTTAGTTAGCAAATAAAATTTTTATTTCAGGTGAGAAAAATAAAAAATAAAAATAAAAATAAAAATAAAAATCGAACATTTTGCTAATATTACTTTCAAACTAAAATCATTCTGATAGCAGGATTCCTACAACTCAACTCCACTCGACTAGAAGGATTAAAACCAACAAAAAAAATTAAGCCCCCCACAAAAATAAGCCCTCCCCCTCTCTCCTTTATCGCATTCACTTCCTGTCGCATTTCCTGTTAAATTTCCTTTCGCGTTTCCGATCATACTTCCTGTTCACTTCCTGTCTCAACATGCCTGTAATCCCCACCTGCTACATCCGGTGACCTTGAACTTCACCTTCAACTTCCGGTGCCACCGTGCCACTGGCGCAGAACTGTCAAATATTATCTACTGTCGACCATGTATCAATCAGCTAAAAAGTTTCCCAGATACAAAATCCACCTAAAACTGCAATATCCTTTAATTGTTTTGAGCAGTGTATTTTATAATTGTTCAAAATCATTCGCTAGACAAACTTAAATTACAGGCTGCATTCGAAATATTTGCATAAATATATGCATTGTATCTAAAAACAGTGATTGTTGTTTCAACTTCTTTTTTAAAGTAATCTTTAAATCATCATTTGAAATGAACAACTTATTACCATTACTGTTGAACCTGACAGCACAAGTGCTTGTTATCTGCATTGCATAGCAAACTATTGTATAGATAGAAATATAAATGCTTTGAATGTAAAAGATGGTGGCTCTTAATAAAATTTAATGATTTGAATTTCTGCATAATTAGCAATAATTTTCCATTTAGTTTAAATTTTTTTCAGAAAAACTATTGTTATTGGTTATATTAGTTATTCTTGTCACTGTTAAATTTCATTTACCAATGTGCATGCATGTAATTACAAAAGATAAAAAAAAACCCGTTTTTTTTACCTGGTTTAAACCAAAAAACCATTAAAAAAAAAAAAAAAAAAAAAAAAAACGGTTTTTTCCCAACCCTGCCTGTAAACGAGTGATATATGTATGCTTTGCACTTCATATTCTACAGAAAGTAGGTATGTTTTAGTACATCTTATAAATACATATCAATTTCCTTATGGGTGAAATAGTATAATATAAAATTTAAATCACTGCACCCCCAAGATTTTGCCCCCTAGACTATAATGTAAATACATATGCAACATAATTATTTTAAGTGTCTCTGTAAACGGATTATATAAGTGCTACATATTTCGTTTTCACATCGCATGGTAATGGTAAATCTGAATAACGTAGAAACCGAAGTATATTTACGAGAGTTAGAGCACGGACAGACAGACTTGTCGAATTTCAACTATGTTGAAAGGTGTTAAAAATTTAGATTTTTGAGTTAAAACTTTCGAATTTCTTTAGGGGCCCCCAAAATCAGAAGGTCCCAGGCACGTGTCGACTATGTCTAGGCTATAATAATCAAGTCTGGGTGGTAGACAAAATATAAAATAATAAAAAGAAAATAGTCGTCAGTGGACGTCCTGTATTAATTTTCCAATGCATTATTAAAGATTTTCGTTACGAGATGGCGCTCGTGTTGTAAACTCAGGAATTTAAGAAAACCGATGAGATATGCTATATGCAATGAGAGTTAGACAGTTGTGAACGTGATTGACGAATCAGCCGAAGGCGGTTGCGAATGTTTGTCGGCAGTATCAGTAAATGGAAAATAATTTAGTATTGGCACCGTGTTGGATTTTTTACTCATTCCAAAATTATCTATTTGTGTTTGTGATGCGTGTACTATTTTGTGACAAGATTGAAGGATACCCCTGAGTATTTGAAATACTGAAACTTCTTTGTGTTCATACTGGATTTACCTGTCTAAAACATGAGTTGGGGAATCGAGTTGTGGGTATGTACACAAGTTTAAACTTTTCGACCATCATAAATAATTATTTTTATCATAAAATGGCTTTCATATATATATATATGAATGTTTACTGAATAAGAGCAAATTTTCAATTCTTACTATTTGGAGAAAAATAAATAAATAAAAATTGCTTGATTGTTTGTAATCGGACTAGTACGATGATATGATGCAAAACAATGCCTATTTTATAGCAAGTTACCGTCAGATTATAGCAGGTACTTATGTATATCGTAATGACATCGGTGTATGTTTGTGATAGGTATGCATGATTGCTATGTATGTTTATGATAGAATGTTTTTGATGCTCTACGAGTCTGTGATTTAAAAGCATGTTTTAAATTTGCGCACAATTTCAACTTGCTAGTTGTTTTTTAACTTTAACGTTTTACTGCTATTAAAAGGAAATGTTTTAGCCTTTAGGATTTGAATGCAATCTTATATGTCGAAAGTATATATTTTTCATATATTTTTGAGAAAATATTTTTTGTGCCTTGGTTAAAGGGGAAGTGTTTTGCTTTTCTTGGTTATATTGAATTGACATTTGTTTATAACTAAACAGTTTTCAAAATTCAAATTGACGTATATTCACAAAATAAATACAAACAAGCTCTGATGCTTGTAGCTTTACTTAACAATCTGTTTTATGTTAACAAAAATTGACGAGTACATTTGACTTTAAATAACATATCATGCTACAGATTTAAGCAGTTTTGTAAATAAAAAATGCTATATTACAAAGAAAAAAAAAATCCTGGTTTAGTCTTTAAAAACTTGTTGTTTGCGGTTAATTAAGTTTTTAAAGTGTTTAATTAATAACATAAATGTCAATTTGATGCAGTTTAGAATTTGTATTGTTATGTTTTATTCTTTTACTTCAGGGATTATCAAAAAAGAATTACAAAAAGCACTTAATAACTTTGATTTCTACAAGGAAATGTATAATTTAATGTAATCAGGCTGATAATAGATGTTAATTTATCTTTTAAAAGTTTTCAAACACTGATAAAAAATCATATGAAAAGCCAGGAATTTATTTTACTTGTGACAGAGCAGCTCGTTTTATTTAAAATATTTGTGTGAAATATAAGTTTTTTAGTGTTTATATTTATAAATGTCATAATATTCAATTAATTTAATACTTTTAAGTAAAACACATTATTATTACATATGAACGACACATTAAAAACTTACAAACCACTACTTAAAATTAGAGAAGTGATTAATTTTTAGATGTTTTTAAATTTACTGTGAGGGAAGAAAGTAAAATAATTCTCTTGAAATCTTAAATCTTTATATCAAATATCTTTAATAAATTATTTAATCCCATTTATTTTTCATGAAATATTTTTTAACAGGATAAGATCTGAAATCAAAATGAAAATTCGCCACTGTCTACAGCAGCTCACACTTGATTATGCAATTAATGTTGGAATAGATTGATTTATTATCCATGGTGACATTTTTAACATCTGAATCTGAAATCTCCAGACGTTTTATCTAAAAACATTTTGCTGCCTCTGGCAAATGCTAATTTGGCCTTAATTTTAGTATTACACATTTAACAATGTGTTCAAGCATGGATCCAAGGGTGGGGTCATGGGGGGGGGGGGGGGTGTCATAATACTCAAAATGAAAAGACTTGTACTATTAATAGGATGCCAGACCCGAACAGGTTAAGTGATTGTTTGACTTCCCTGCATTTTTCTAATTCTCTCTCTAGTAATTTGGTTAAATTTGAAAAATAAACTTATATAAAGTTTATTATTATTTAATGAACATAAACATATAGCTTTGTTATTTTGAATTATTGATTTAATTTTTTAATGGTAATTTGTAAAGTAAAATTTATGATTAATTTAAATAGCATATTAAAATAAATATGGGGTTGAAGGTATATTTTTTTCTCCTTCCCAACAGTTCTACTCTTTTTGCAAAAAATATAACTTCAAGTATTGATATACAATGATCAAAATAAGTATTCGACATACCTGTAGTATTCCATGTTTTGTCTTGCATCTTTATGAACATAATATACATTCTAGCAGTCAAAATTTATATGATGACATCTACTTTTTATTGCAATCAGTGGTTTGTTAAAAACTTTTAACAATAACAAAAAATAGCAGTTAATTCATTAACATTCGTAATGACAAAACAAAAAAAAGTATTCAACAAGTAACTTTGAAATTATTTATTTATATTAAATGATAATGACCTTGTAGCTTTTCCTCGACGACGAATCACCTCTTTTAAACAATTTGGCATCAATTTGACCAACTGCAAGGTAACATTTTGTCAATTTTTTGCCATTCTTCTATCAACACTCCCTTCATCCCCATTTTAGAAGAAAAATGACATTCACGTAATTTATTTTCAAAATGAAATCCATAGGTGTTCTAAAAGGTTTAAATCTGGAGACTGAACCAAAGTTTTAATGACATTTTGGACAGTTGTATAATATCCTTAGTTGAGTATTCAGGGCGGTATATTTAGGATCATTATCCTAGTAAAACTTATAAGTTTGAGTAAGGCCCAATTTATCTGTACTTTGCTGTAAATTTTCTTTAAGGATATCAATATATGAGTACTGGGTCATGGTACTTCTATTAGAACTAAATTTCCGACACCAGAAGCTCCCATACATCCCCATAGCAGCACTCCCCCACCATCGTGCTATACTGTGAGCTGTATTTGGCTTTCTATACACTAAAATTTTGCTATTACAACCAAAAAGATTGAACTTCAATTCATCTGCAAATATAACATCCATCCAGAAATTTACTGACTTATTAATATGTGATTTAGCAAACTCTAATCTAGCCAGTCTGTTTTTCTTGGAGAAATATGGCTTCTTCCGGGCAGGTCTTGTGCGCATGGTTCGTTGATATATATCCGATATTTATTTTCAAAATATCAAGACTTTTGATATTTTCCTATTATTTTCAAAATATGAAGATTTTTGATATTTTCGATATTTTCATATTTGATATTTATTTTCAAAATATCAAGATGTTTGTTATTTTCAATATTTGATATTTATTTTCAAAATATCACTGTGTGAGATATTTTTGATATTTTAAGTCAAAAGAAGTGTAAATGAAATTTTCAACTAATATTGACTGTTCCATTCTGTAGATAAAGAACCATTGCAAGTCTGCCATTGACTAAAGAAAAAAACAATCTTATCCAAGCTTAGTTTGAAGTTTTTATTTTTAAATGTAGATTATAGGGGACTAATAATTATGTAGGATATAACTAATTCAGGACAGATGTAGAAAGATAAACTGTCTAATTTAGAATTTAGATAATCAGTTCTATGAAGCTTCATTAGAAAATAATCAATTTCTGGTTTTGGTGTTGTTGAGCTTAAATTGTACGACATGTTAGGGAATAAAAAAATAAACTGACATTTGTTAAAATTTTTCAATAAAAAAAAAAAAAAAAAGATTTTAAGTACTTAATTTTTTATTTTGATAAATTTCTGATTTCTTGATAATTGATACTTAATCTTATAGTTGTTTTTTTTATAAGTATATATATAAAGCAAATTGTTTCTGTTTCGTTGATTAGCTGATCTTCAATTTTGTTCAAAGTGAAAAAAAAAAGGGGGGGGGGGGCGCAGTTTTAGTATATGGTGTAAGTTTTCCTGTTAAATGCAATATATTTTAGTTTCTAATCTATATTATGCTTGAAAATATTTATTATCAGCAGTAAGTTGACTATTTTGAAAATATCGGATATTTTTGATATTTTCGAAAACATGATATTTATGAACCCTGGTCTTGTGTGAAAATTGTATTTTTTTAACGTGTCTGATGGAATTTTTGCTAATTTGAGAGGATCTTTTTTAATTTCTTGCACAATCAATCTTTCATGAGCATCAGACAGTTGTTTAGGGCGAGCACATCTAGGCTTATTTTCCACCATTTCATCTGATTTATACTTTTATGTAGATTTCGTAAGAAATACTACCTATTACATTCGCCCCTAAGCTGAAATTTTTGCAGATCTACTCCGATCATGACTCCCAGAACCCAAAACCACCCCCAGTTCAAAACTTTATATATAATATATATACAGTGGAGCACCGCTTATATGTTTCTCTTTTATGCGTTTTTATCATTTATACATTTTTTTTAATAGTGCCGGCAAAATCCAATTGCTATTAACGTTAAATAATTTCATTTATATGTTTTTCCTTAAATCGCTAATTTCATTTATACATTTTTTTCAACAAGTCAAGAAGAAACAAAATGCACATTTCAACCTCAGATTCCCAACTCCCGATTGTCCAGTCTTACAAAAGGCAGGTGACCTTGACCAACACCTGCCCAATTGAACAAAAGCCGTACCCCTAAGGAATGTTAAAAGAATTAGATGATAAAATGCGAAAGCAGAAGCAGGGAATCATTTTATTCATTGATCAGTGTCCAGATCATCCATCTGACACGGATTTTCTAAAAAACATAACTGTCAAATTCTTCCCTGCAAATTGTACTAGCAAATTGCAGCCACTGGATTTAGGGGTCATAAAATCCCTAAAACAACATTATCGAAAACTTTTGGTGAAAACAGCTATCGCCAGTTTAGACCACGGTGACTTCGAACATGTGAACATTAACATCTTACAAGCTATGAATTTCATAATGATGGCTTGGCAAAATGTTTTACCCAAAACTAAAAAAAACTGCTTCGCCCTTGGCATCCAGTGGCTGTCAATCCTATTGAAAACACCGAACCTGATCATTTTGTTCCACCAGAAAACTGATCAAATTTAAGTGATCTTACTACATTTGAAGATTTTGTGCAGTGTGATTCGGAACTTGCAACATGTTCTCTTCTAACAATCGATGAAATTATCGCAAATGAGGAAACTAGCAGTGAAGAAGAGGATAACTGCACTGAAAAGCCACTGCCAAGTTTTCAACAAGCTTTGGCGGGTTTTAACACCATGCAAGAATACCTCATTAGCAGTGATTTGAATGATAATGTTAAGATGGCACTTTTAACTGTGAACAATGAACTTTTTTCTGTGCATTCCAAAAATTCCGTACAACCTAAAATAACAAAATATTTTGTACATGGTGAATGAATATGAATAGTTGTAAATTGTAAATTATATCCGGAATAAGAAGTTTAGTATTACATATCTCTTGTATTTCATGTATTTTATCTCCGATTTTTTTATTGTTCGTACTTTTGTGAATTTTGTTTATACGTTTTTTCATTTATACGTTTATATATATATATATATATGTCACTTTTTTATGGACATGATAACTGCAATAATTCTACACAAATCTCCTCCAAACTGATACATAAAATCAAGGGGCATAAAATCTTGGTCAAGTTCATTAATGGGCAAAATCAAACTAAGGGGGGGGGATATGGGGAACTTTTTGTGAAAACAGAAGACCCCCCCATAATTTCTTAATTATGATACGTATCGAGTTATTATTACTTCTGGGAAAAGGGCCGAAAATTTATGTATGACAGATTTTTGATGATATTAAAAATGGTCCCAGGGGGGAGAAAGGGGTTTTAGAAGAAAAAAATTCATAACTTCGTCGATTCCCAAGATATCAAATCCGCTTAAATGTAATTGTAAATCTTAAAATTATCTACAACTTTTATATTGACAAGTTTTTTATAGGACCAACTCTTACGGTAAAAAAAACAAAAAAATCCCTGCTGGCTCCACCTACTGACAGACGTGAAAACAGAAAAAAAAACATAACTTCCTAATTTTTATACATATCGATTCCATTTAAAGTTATTTCTTCTAGGGAAAAGGGCCAAAAATTTATGTATGATAGACTTTTGATTTCATTAAAAATGCCCCAAAGGAGGGGGGGGGGGATAAGGGTTTCAGAAGAAAAAAAAATCATAACTTCGTCAATTCCCAAGCTATCAAATCCTCTTACATTTATTATAAATCTTCTTAATATTATCTACAACTTTCATACTGACAAGTTTTTTATAGGAAATAACTTACGGTAAAAAAACCCTGCTGGCTCCGCCTACAGGCGGATGTATATTTTGAAGTGGGTGGTCCCAACTGCCACATCATGGCAAATAGGTCTTTCTTCTGCAATTCCCAATAAACAAGTGCCCCACGGTCTGTGTCTTCGAAATCTACCTGTGCCTGTAGGCCAAGCCGTCAGGGATTTTTTAAAAATTATATAGTGGATAGTTCAAGGTTTTTGCTCAATTTCAGCAATAGCATTTTCTGTTTTTCCTTAAAGAAAATGATGAATTATAATATTTTTGAGTTCAGTTGATGTCTTTGCTCTTTAGACCCATTTTTCAGAAATTCTTAAACAAAATGCATCAAACCAACACAAATTAATCTTGTCATACTAGGTGTTTGTAATTTCCAAAACTTTAAAGGCTGATTTTTGGCAAAGAGTCAGGGATTTCCAACAATATTACCGTTGTCGAATACTTTTTTGATCTCGTAATTATGTGTGTTAATGAATTGATATTTTTCATTATTTATTCGTTATCCAAGCAAAATTTGGAGCCTATTTAGAGCACCTTCACATAAATAAATTTGATAAAATGGGCCTCTTCACAAAATTCTTTATAACAAAACAGACACCTTTTCAAAATTCCTTTTAATTAAATAGGCACTTTCACAAAATTCTATTCCGTAAAAACTTAGTATTAATTATTTAGTGACATTTTAAAATGTGTAATTTGTAAACAAACAAGTTCATCAGAGAGGAAAACTTCAGCAAAAGAATTTAAAAAATGTTTGTTAATAAATGCTTGGTTCGAATGAGTAACTGGATTTCAATTATCGTTACAAAATGTTATTTTTCACAAAAGTAATTTTTACTTTTCACATAATGTGCTCCAAGAAAAAAAAACCTGCACCGACCCCTGTTATTAAATTTATTAAAGATAATATTGATTGAAATAAAAAGCAGCTATTGTTAGCTAATGCACATTAACTGGAATCTAGAGGTTTTTTTTCTTTAAATATAAGACAAAACATTGGAAACTTCATGCATCTCAAATACTTATTTTGACCACTGTAACTCAGATTCCGCTAACTTGGGGTTCCTATCCTGTTAGCCCAACCGTAAAGATTATTAAAGTTGCTGCATATTTGTCAACTTTTATATATTTACCCACAGAATTCTTATTATTTTTATTTTTTTCGTATATTTTTCATAAATTTACCTTTTACTATTTATTTTTTAACTGTTAAATACTCAATGACTTTGTTTAGAAAACAACTTATAACCCTTTGCACTCCAGGCTCTTTTAAAGCCTTATATTGAATTAGATTCCCGCCAGCAGATAAACTGAAGTTCAAAGTGTTAAATTGTTGATTGGTTGACAAATATTGTCTTCAGTGATGTATTATTATAGTTTCATACAGTTTTTTTTTTTTATGGATGTTAGTTTGTCACTTTTAGATTAACTCTAACTGCTGTGACAAAATTTTTCGCATATTGTGAGCAGTCTCTCCGACTACTTGATTGAAAGATGTATAAAATGCACAATTAACTCATAACTCATAGGATACGATTTCTGTACTAAACTTTATGTACAGGACTATCACAATTAAAATTCACCTATTCAGAAGTCTCCAGCAATAGTACTAGGGCTAAAAAAGAAACAAGTTTCACTATCTACAGTTGAACTGCAAAAATTGAAATAAGCAGCAGCCTGGGACATTGTTAACATCATTTAAGGGTTAAATATTAATTTTATTTTATTTTAGTGACTGACATTTTAAAAATCTGTAAGAATATGTCATGGTTTGAAATTACTAAACATTGATCATTATTTATTTGTTAGATATTATGAAGTTTGTGCTAAAATTTTAGATGCAAAAAAATCATTTTCAGATGCATGAAATATACAGGGTGTTTATAAAGTCCCGGACCCATTTTGATGTTTAATAACTCATAAAATAATAAAGATAGATTAAAATTAATAACATAAATGGTTAGATAGACTCAAAAAGTTTCATGACCCTTGTCAATGAACTTCCACGTGTGCCCCCTTCGTCGCACGGAGAATATCAAGTCGATAGTCAATTTCATGGCAGGTAGCGGCAAGCATGTAGGCATCCACAGAGGCTATTGCGGTTGTAATTCTGGCTTTTAAGTCATCAATGTTCGACACTCTCCTCCTGTAAACATTGTCCTTTACAAATCCCCAAAGGAAAAAGTCCAGCAGCGTTATATCAGATGATCTGGGTGGCCAAGGAATTGGACCTCCTCGCCCAATCCATCTTCCTGGAAAATGGTCATTCAAAGAAGTACGAACAATGGTATCCCAATGAGGTGGTGCACCATCTTGTTGCAAAAAGACATGTGGCTGAAGCTCTTCTAGTTGTGGAAATACGAAGTTTTCCAACATGTCTAACAAGATGGTGCACCACCTCATTGGGGTACCATCGTTCGTACGTCTTTGAATGACCATTTTCCAGGAAGATGGATTGGGCGAGGAGGTCCAATTCCTTGGCCACCCAGATCACCTGATATAACGGCGCTGGACTTTTTCCTTTGGGGATTTGTAGAGGACAGTGTTTACAGGAGGAGAGTGTCGAACATTGATGACTTAAAAGCCAGAATTACAACTGCAATAGCCTTTGTGGATGCCGACATGCTTGCCGCTACCTGGCGTGAAATTGACTATCGACTTGATATTCTCGTGCGACGAAGGGGGCACACGTGGAAGTTCATTGACAAGGGTTATGAAACTTTTTGAGTCTATCTAACCATTTATGTTATTAATTTTAATCTATCTTTATTATTTTATGAGTTATTAAACATCAAAATGGGTCCGGGACTTTATAAACACCCTGTATTTTATAAAGTTATTTAGTTTTCGTGGAAATTACTGTCAGTTGATAAACATTTGTTAAAAGTTATTTTAAATACAATTTACAAAATGTTTAAAATGATAATAGAAACTCTTTATACACATTGAAACTTTCACAGGCTCACAGATCTGTAAAACAGTGGCTGAATCATTTACTCATAAAATGAACAATATCATTTTTTCACATGTTCATAAAGTAAGGTAGATGTGAGGAATTTCTTTTAAAAATTATTTTTAATTAATAGTTATAATTATTTATATTCCAGTTTTTTTTAAAATATTGTATTAATCTAGCAACAATATTTAACCCATCTATCTCATAGTCACATTTCCCATTGTGAATAAAAATTTAATAGTAAATAACAGAAATAAATCAAAACACCCAAAATTCCAGTAATGAACACCCTACAAAAAGTAATATATAGATAGTTGTTTTTATTATTGTATTTAGGTTCAGAACTCATTGAAAGCATAACTAATAAAATAAAATAGTAATTTTCAAATAAATTTAGCAGTAAATTAACATAGCAACAATACAATTAAACAATTAATTATTGTCATTATCACAAGATTCATATTTATTATAGATCTAATTATTTTAGATAGATTTAAAATACTGAATTTCAGAGAATAGGTTATCAAATTATTGAGACATTGGAGGGGGGGGGGGTGTTAAAAAAAAAAAGTGTCTCGGAGTATCACTGAATGGAATTGTATTTTCCTTTACAATTCTAAAGAGTTTTCTAAAACAACTTGATATATTACTTGTAGCTATTAGTAATGCAAATATGTAAGAAATGAAACTGCAGAATTGAATGTTCTAAATACTAACTAAAATGATTTTAAAATAAAACTGCAGAACTGACATTTGAGCACCCCCCCCCCCCCCCCCCCCCCGATCTGCAGCATGATTAGTTTCATTACTACTATAAATATAATTATTATTTAGAGTATTTTTCATGTACAGACTTGTTTTGTCTGAGAGGAATTAATCAAACGTTAAAGACAAAAAGTAATAGATTTTTAAAACCTTGAGTGGCTTTAAGACTTATATATTATTTAAGTGGGTATGACAGCCCCTCCTTTTCCTATACCCTTGAACCTTTAATATTATTCTGTTTTTCCTGATTTTGATTGATTGTCAGATTTAAAAATATGTAAATTCGAGTTGCAAAAAAATAATCAGATATAATTTTTAAAATTTTATTAACCCTATAGAATTAATTAAAAGCAGCTATTTATAAAAATTTTATTTTTATTACATTCTAGTAAGTAAAATTAAAAAAATTAAATTTGATTATTTATCTTTTCAGTTTAATCAAAAGATTTCATGCGCTACTGAAGCGGTCCTAAAACATTAAAAATAAATGAAATTTGTAAATGGGCATTAGTATATAAAATTCAAAGTTTTATATTACTATGAAACCCAAAACATGCAATTTTTGCAAGAAAATAAAGAAGATATAAGTGGAACTGTGAAACGTTATTTTCTGATTCCTGGTTGATTTGATTAAGGATGTCAACAATAACCCAGATTATAAAACATGCAAAGGGGAGTTATGAAAAAAATAATAAAAGCTAAATTTTTATTGGTTATTTTTCTTATAAACAAAAAACTTTGAAGGATGCCCATTATTACTGGCGCATCACTCTAGTTTTTAATAAATGTAGTATAAAGACGTATAATTTAGACGTAATGAAAAGCACATGAAGCCAAAATCAATTTAGCATTCACATATTCAAAGGCTTCATAAAAGGAGTCCCCTTTTCACTATTCATATTTTTAAAAAAAGGCTGTGATGTTATACACTCACGCACAGTTTTTTTTTAAATCGGTTATAAAAGGGAAAAAAGTCGCCAAATTTTGTCGATATTTTACTTTAATGCAAACCTGGCAATTGTATTAAGTTATTGATTTGGAACCGGCTTGGAAATATCGCCAATTGAAAAGTCGCCAAATATCGGTGCGTGAGTGTAACACATCTGTTCCTTTTTTTACTGAAACAGATGAAATTTAAAATTATTTTGACTGTGAGCTGTGTATACACTCACGCACAGTTTTTTTGGAGACGGTTATAAATAGGGAAAGAAAAGGGGTCGCCAATCAATAACTTTAATACAATCCTTTGCATTGTAAGATATGAATTTGGAACCGGCTTGGAAATATCGCCAATTGAAAAGTCGCCAAATATCGGTGCGTGAGTGTAACACATCTGTTCCTTTTTTTACTGAAACAGATGAAATTTAAAATTATTTTGACTATTTATGTTTGCGTAAGCTTTTTTTGCATCATGTATTCATATTAACACAATGGGTTTTGAACAATTTTTTTTTTAAAGTGTTGGGGGAGGGTTGTTGGCCCTTAAAATACCCCTACCCTCCCATTCCGTAGCGCTACACTAGTGTATAAAAGTAACTTATCAGAAACCTCAGACATTACACTGATACATTTACGCTATCTGTTTCTCAACTTGTTTAAAAAAGTATGTCCCTACATTGAAATTAATAATAAATAGAAAGGAATAAATAGGAGGCTATTAGCCTCAGTCAAAATAAACAATTACTACACAGTTCATTGTGCATTTCTGTTTTGCATTATGTACAAGAATAAGCAGATATTTAAATTAGTAATGATTGTTGATGACATTAACATTTTTCTTCAAAGCACGTGTAAAAAAAAAGCAGAAAACATTATGGTTTGCTAATAGAAATTAAATCCGTTTTCTTAAACAAACAAACAAAAAAAAAAATCAAGTTTGAGAATTCTTTGACCATTTTATATTTTGATACCCTGTTTACCCCAAAAGCAAACAATCATTTTCAAAACAGAGACTTGGACAAAACTAAACAAAAAGAACAGAGGAAAATTATAATTTTTTTTTTTTTTTTTTTTTAATCAAAGTGCCATATTTCAGTAATAAAAAATATAGGTAATGTATCTAGAATGTAATTTAATTACAAGAATTGTAGGTCGAAATTTATGTCTAATGTTTCAGATTTTACATTTAAAACTGGTTCGTACGATATCGGACATTGGATTTGATTATAAAATTTTTATAGTCAAATTCAGCGTTTCAGATGCACAATTAATATTAATGTATATTATATAAAATGAATTTAAAATATATTTACCGAATTTCAAGTTTCTTTTTCGACGAGAAAATGCATTTTGTGAGTTCAAATTTACTTTTAAAGTTTTTATTCTATAAACAAAGACAAAACAAAACTTATCACAACCCGCTACTTCTTGACGTGTTGCCAAATTCGTTTTGATAAACTAATGCAAATAATTTATTTTTCGGTTCTTGTAAAATCAATCTAAATTTAATTCTCGTGACAAGCTGTGCTATGATTGGCTAATGCGCAAATGGATAATGTGGATGTCGTGTTTTGTTTTGTAGGCAGAATATGGTAAATTAATTAGTTATTGTCAAACCACGCAGTTTCTATGCGTATAGGGTAAGCCAAGAAATGATTTATTTTATAATAGGAAAAGGTGAACAATGTTGTTTTTAATGAAATTAATACTGCCCGACATAAAATCGTAAATTTCTTTAAAATATTGAAATTTTTATGCATAATAATTTTAAAGTTCCTATATACTTTTTATTATTTTGCTCTGTAACGCGTCGTTACTCTTCAGACGACGATTATTTTTTTTTTGGAAAACACCCGCTCGCTAATGTTTAATCCAATGGGGCATTATTTTTATAATATCTCGCTTGCATTTGAATATTTTTAAACTATTTTTTTTTTTTTTTTTTTTTTTTGCACTGGATAGCAGAGATCAATCTCTATTTCCGCCGTTGATTACTTTTTCGATTTTCTTTGCGTATTTTTTTTAGGAAGATACTTTCACTTTCGAAACCGGTTCCGAAAATGAAAGTATCTTCGTAAAAAAAAAATACGCAAAGAAAATCGAAAAAGTAATCAACGGCGGAAATAGAGATTGATCTCTGCTATCCAGGGCAAAAAAAAAAAAAAATCGTTTAAAAATATTCAAATGCAAGCGAGATATTAGAAAAATAATGCCCCATTGGATTAACATTAGCGAGCGGGTGTTTTCAAGTGCGTGAAGGGGACCCTTAATTGCTTCGAGTTGGATTTTGGTTCTTGCAGGTCGGGGTCGGGTTAACCAGACATTTTTTAAGATGGTCCAGAATATTTTTGCATATGAAAAAAAAATATATATATGTCAATCAGCATGGGGATATATATATATATGTGTGTGTGTGTGTGTGTGTGTGTGTGTGTGTGTGTGTGTGTGTGTGTGTGTGTGTGTGTGTGTGTGTGTGTGTGTGTGTGTGTGTGTGTGTGTGTGTGCTTATTTTTCATCATAAAATTGAGAGGTAAAACTGTAGACTATTTTCCATAATTGTATTAAAAAGGAATTTTCTTGCTTTTTGAGTTGACGAAAATTATTTTATCGGGTTCTTGATTGGGTTTCGCATTGACTTCAGATGGGATGTTCGGAATGGGTAATACCCGATTTATGCAGGATTTGTACTATGGATTATTATTGCTTTATCATTCCATCCTATTGGACGGAAAAAAACTCCGATCACGACAAAAGTACTGGCATCATGATTATTGAAAAGGGACAACGAAAAACTTTTACTGAATCGTGGATACACACAGTAAAATCTTCGAATAAATATTTTTTAATCCGTTTTAGACAGGTTTTTGTCTTACCCGGTATAATTTTAAGATATTGACAATAAAAGTTTTCCGTTATAGATAGATACCGTTTTTACAGGTATTCTCGAAGACTGTTAAAACTTCGTTTCTATAGTACACCTCTGAAGAGCATAGGTTTATTACAGTAAAACTTGTCTGCAACAGATTTTCTTCTCAAACGGTAAAAAAATAGTTTCGACTAAAAAAACACCATACAATTATATTTGCTAAGACAGAGATCTGTCTAAAATTGAGATTTTTTTCCCGGACCCTTTCGACTCCTCCTTTGCAGGTTTTAAATGCAGAGACGCAGTTATAAGAGTTTCGTGGTGGGGGTGTGAGGGAGGGGGGGAGGTGTCAAATTTTTATTTGAGGGGCAGGTTTGGAAATAGCGTGAAGGATTACGCAAAATGCGCACAAAATATGAAAATCCCGCACAATAAAAATGCTGTGCGAGGTTTTGCCTCATAACATCTTTTACAGACATGTGATTCTTCGCGAATATTTTTAATGTTCGTTAAAATCCGCGATTTTTTAAAATTTATTTATTTTATTTGTTTATTAATTATTATTATTATTTATTTTATTATTATTATTTTTTTTATTTTTTGCGGAATTACGCAAAATCAATTCATGAATCAATCGCGGGAAAAAATCGCGAATTTTGCTTATTGGACTTGCAAATTTTGTGATCCATAGGAATAAGGAAATTATCGTCAGTAAAAAAATCCCTTAATCATTTTCTGCCTTCCTCTTCAGACTATAATCTAAGATCCATACAATTCAGAAATCTGCAAAACCCTTGATCTCAGGCAGAGTCCTGCATTGGGTCGGGCAAAATGATCCGATCCGCAGTACGGATCGAGCTGGGTTGGCGCTTCTTGTTTTCGTTCAGGTTGACTTGGAACATTTGACTACAGTCAGGACATATATGTTCCAGTCCGACTTTACTATATATATATATATTGTTATTACTTTAGACCAGGGGTTCTCAAACTATGGTACGTGTACCAGTACTGGTACGTGAAGCTCTGGCTACTGGTACGGAGAAGTCCGATACTGGTACGTGGTATAAAATACAAACATCAGCATATTATTATGGAATTGAAAACGGCTTTTTTTTTTTTATTAACTTAGAAATTTTCAAAAAAAATTCGAACGCGATTTAGGATCTGTAAACGCTTTCTCTATTTTTTTGTTACGAGAAATGTCTGTTATAGCAGACTTGCTGAAATTCGTACTCAACGCTTATGATTCAATCAGTTTTCCAGAATTAAAAACACAATTATTAGATTTATTACATAAAAATTTAATTTTTTTAATAAAGATCTAATTTTAAAATTAATGAATGAAGTATTTTTAATTAGCGGAAGAACTGTTTTTAAACAGCTTTACAAATTGAATTATCTGAAGGTAAAGTCTGAATGCTTGGAAGTAGGAGGAGCTTGTGTGAGTAGGAGGAGTTAAAACAAAACAACATCCCAAGTGTAATTTATAAATTACACTTGGAATGTTGTTTTGTTACCCATTGTTCTCTTTGTACTAGAAGAGCTTCTAGGAAGTGTGAAATAAGTCTTATTTCAAACATAATTCATAAATTGATTCATTGTGTTGATTGAAATATTTTCTTCTCTTTTACAAAAAGTGTTATAGTTTCCTCCTATTTCATGGAAATCAGTTTTTGAGAGAGTAAGATTATTCCAATCAAACAAATACTGTGGTCATATGCAGTGCAGATTTAAGGTAAAGCATTGTACATATGTACTGAGGTGGTGTATAAAATGTATGAAGAAACTTGCAAGTGTTTGCCCACTGAGCGACATTACTGTTGCATTTAAAGGTATGCAGATTATTAATACGGTTGTATTGAGCCTATGTTAAATGCGCTAACTAAGCTTTAGATAAGATATTCGCAGGACCTGATTAATGCAGAGGCCTTAGGCCATGCCCTAGGGCCCACCAAAATCAATAAAATTGCTTACGTAAAGTTTATCAAAAATGCAGTTTTTTCCAATTATTTCTTCCAAAACAAAAAAAGATTTTGATTAACTTGGTAACCATATCATAATATCTAAGGATAACCACCGAATACTCCCCCCAAAAATTTATAGCTATTATCTTGGTTTGAGACTGGCTCTGAAAAGGTACTGGGTCTTGAGCTCCACATGACCTTAATCAGTCTCTGGAAATTCGTTTTTCATTTGAGACATCCTGCCACTGTATCTCACGAGAGAGGAAAGAAGTGAACTTATTCAGCTCTCCTCTCCTGTGATGGATTACTGGAGTCCACATTCAAAAGGATGAATGTAACAGAATTTTCGCTGATGAGAATATCAGTGTACCGTCAAAAATACACAAAGTCTGTTTGTGTTTAGCACAACATATTTCTGTGAATGTGCTTTTCCCCCCTTTGTTATATGAAAAAAAAAAAAAAAATACAGGAATAAACTAAACATCGAATCTGACTTATGACTAAAACTTCTCAATATTGAGCCAGACATGAGGAAGTTGTGCTTGATAAAACAAGCCCATCCTTTTCATTAGCCTACAACAACAGTATATGAATCAGTGTGCACCAATATCTCATTATGTATTGTGCCTTTTTTACTATACCAAAATACTGTAGTTTGATATTGTATGCATTATTAAAATTTAATGATGATACTACTTTTTACTTGAATGTTATTATAAAGCAGTCAATTTAGTAACGTAATCATTCATTTTTAAATGCAATAAAACCTGCTATGACGGAAATACAAAAAGTCGGAGAGATATTTCGTTTTAGACAGGTTTTTTATATTAGCTTTACGTTTGTTACCAGGTGGTACCCGGAAGTATGAACTTCGATTTAGTGGTACGTCGGTCTAAAAGTTTGAGAACCCCTGCTTTAGACTAAAGGTGTCACTACAAAAATGATTCTGTATGTGTCCTGTAATAGCAATAAAAAAAGTAAAACGTTATCTAAATAATTTCACTTCCAAATTTGTCTCAAATTGCAAAAAAACACTCTCTAATAGTCACACACGTAAGTAACAGGGGAATCGCCCTATAGTGCAAAAACACCAATCGTTCTACATTTTTAGGAGATAGGGCATTTCTTTTATTCTTGTAAATTTGGCCTGCCTCAGAAAAAATGTTTTCGCTGCAAGCAATATATATATATATCGCGCATCAGTGATTCTTTCTTGCACACAATTACTCGGTATCAGTACTCGGTACACCACTAATAGCACCATGCATTTTTTAATGTAATAATTTTTCAATTAAAAGCATAAAAAAACCCCGCTCTTAATAACACCATAAAAATAAGGAATGCGCAAGGCCTTTCGAAAGAACTTAGTCTTTCTTCGTCAGGCGCAAAGAAGACGTGCAACCACTTTGAAAGCAGGAGCAATACTAAGAAGTTTTTTTTTATGCTTTTCTAGTATCACATTAGTTTATTCATTACTTTAATTTTTCAATTATCAATAAATTCTTATACGATCTCTTGAATTATACAAAAGTACCTGACCACTCAAGAATGATCCAAAAATTTGCAACCATACTTATCTATTACTCGCTTTGTTTAAATTAGATTCTACAAATAAAAAGTTAATTTAGGTTTCTTTTTTTCTTTTTAATTATTCTAATAATATTTTACTGAATAAGGGGGAAAAAAGCGTCCGAGATCTAAACGTTAAAAAATTTGAAGGTCAGCCAAGCAACCTTCCTTACCGGTTTTCTGAAGTGTTCTGTTTTACCTCTCAAAAGTACTCGCATGAAAGGAAAATAGCCATTGGCTATTCACGAAGAGAACATTTATGGGCTCTGTATGGAGCCGTTGTTTAATTGTAACGCAATTCTCGAGCACATTATCTGGAAGTCATTTATTGCAAGTTATTTTCATTTGAATATTTTTTCTTTGTTGCAAATTGCGTTTTTAACTCGCTATTACAAATACAATAAAATTTCCATAACGGACACGGACACCTATGTTTAGCAAACATCTTTTTCAATGCACGACACATACATATTTGTATATTTTTATGTCTGAAAACTCGGAATATCAGACAAATTGCGCGGTCCCGAGGTGTCCGCTATTGAGAGGTTTTACTGTTTTTAGGTAGTTTTCGTCTGTCAAAATTAACTGAGTATTCTTTAAGTATAGTATTCGGGAAATTTTTATCAATGTTCTCTTATTTAAATGTTCACCATTCTTTGAACAATCGGTATATACCAGTTACGTTAGAGATGCAACAGATGTCAATTTGGCCGGACACCGGATATCCGGCCACAGTATCTTTCGATCTGTCCTTCTTAAATTTTTATTTATTTTTAACGAAATTAAGCATAGGTTTAGATTAGCTAGCTATCACTGTGTTATTTTCTTTTTGATCGAATTTTAAAATATTTCTATTAATAATGTTTTTGATAATTTCAGTTTTAGTTCAATATTGTATTTAGTTTCAATATTATAATTACATTATTTAAAATTTTTAGTTTATAATAGTATTAGCTAAATAGTTTAGTAATAATAAATTAATTTTATGAGAAAAACTTACTACTAAATACTTTGAAAATACGACTGATATAGACATATATATATATATATATATATATATATATATATATACACACACATATATCACTTTTTATGGACACGATAACTTCCCTAATAGCGGATAATTCTCTTCCAAACTGATACATAAAATCAAGGGGCATAAAATCTCGGTCAAGTTCGTTAATGGGCAAAATAAAACCAGGGGGGGGGGGCTTTGCGCGATAGCGTATTACCGCTTATTTTACTGTTTATTACTGTTAATTTTACGCTATAATACTGGCAGCTGGGATGCCAGTATTATACTGTAAAATCAACACTTTTTGCAGTGTAATGTAAATTCTGAAAATCCGAGAAGAACACTGAGGGAATTTATTTTACATGAATAGAAAAACCATTTTTTCTATAAACTATAAATGGAAATATTTCCATTGATTGCATCTTCTTCAGAGAGTGGGCAAAATGCATTTTGGGGCCTCCTGAAAATGTGGGCTTGAGACACATGCCCCGTGTGCCCCTGTGATTATGAGGCATTACGGAGAGTAAATTTATAAAGTTTTAAAAATGCTTAAATTTTTATTGAGAGAAGAGGGGGGGGGGGGGGGGGCGTATGCGGTTGGTGCCCAGGTTACCGGTTCCCCAGAGCCTAACGGGCAAAACTAGGAAATTGTATTAGTGGCCAGTAGTAGTAGTTTTATAAGTGGCCAATTTCTTTAAACTAGTGGCCACTTTTTTATTTAAAGGTTCAAATAAACAGTAAACTTTTGTTAAAATTTCAATTAGTATTAATCAATATTAAATAGCCCAAATAAATATGATAATATAAACATATTTCAACCTACAAAAGTAGAATTTTTAATGAAATTTAAAAAAAAAAATTAGGAAGGTGGCCGTTGACAGACAATTTTTTAGTAGCCACTTTTTTTCATTTAGTGCCCCTGTGGCCGGTGGCTAGTGCTAATTTTGCCTTTTACCAGAGGCATGCATTAGTCACGTCCTATTTATTTGTGGTTCTAAGAAAACCGTATAACCGGGTTTCATTCCAATTATAGTTTTATTTTGAATCATCTTTTTTACGTGTAACACTACTTCCCAGAGACAGCTAAAACAGCTGTCGCTTTATCTTTTTCATGGTTGCGTAATGATTAATCAGCAGCATATGAGTTGTTGAAATTTATTCTCTGCTCGGCTAGGATTGCATTTCCTCATTTACCTGTGTAATTTGTCACCGGAAAATATTGAACTTTCGTTTCTGTATCAAGTGAGTCAGTGAATCACTAAGCGTATGTCATTATACTTAGGAATATTCATATTTCATGAGAATCACAAGATGGTTGCCGTATATCTATTATCTCTCAACGTTAATAACCTTTTTTATTTTTTTAAATTTATTTTTTAAATAAAAGTCGTCGACTTGCGGAAATTAATGTACGTTCGTTACCCTACGTCAAGAAGGGCGAACCTATATGGCGTACGTGCCCAAGGTGGCACATACAACTTCTCTGACACACGAAAAATTTTAATTTGATAGTCATTATATAAATAAAATTCATTTTTCTTTTCATTATATTAAATAAAGTTCCGTTTAACATGTGCAGAACTAACACAAATAAAACATTTTTCTGCGATGTTTTTCGTTTTCGACAAGTATCTACGAGGGAAAGTCATTAAGTAAGTCCCAAAAGATAATTAAATAATAACTTACAATGATATTCACTTCAAAACTATTTTTATTTCTCAATATATTCTCCACCAATATTTATGCACTTATATCATCGTTTTATCAGTGCCCCAACACCAGCTGCATAACATTCTTTGGGTTGCTGTCTCAGCCATATTAGGACTCAGAGTTGAACCTTTTCATCATCTGTGAACATCATCTTGCAACTTCTTCAACATCCACCATACAGCTTCGACTTATCCCCAAGCGATTTTCATCTGTTTAGTCCACTAAAAAACCATCTTTGAAACAAGATGATGTTCACAGATGATGAAAAGAAATTTTGATCCACTCATAAAATCAATCCAAATTCAATCTTTTAGCTCAATATAATAAATTTTGTTCTCTCTTCAATAATTTTTTTTTTTTTTTTTTTTAATTTGTTCAATTTATAATTTTTTGCGATTTTTCCCCCTCTCTAAGTTCCCATTTTGACGGAAAAAGAGAAGTTTTTTAAATCAGACAGTATTATTTTGGTACTTTATCTATCTAATCTTATGTTTTATACCCCTGTATGGAGCGGCTAAATATATATACACATGTATGTTTTTTTAAATTATTAAAGAAAGTAAAGCCATCGATTCTTTTCTTGAAACGGAAGGTCATGAAGCAAAATTCAAATGGAAAAGTTCCGGCGTTGGTGTCCTAAAAAAACCATTTATCGCCAAAAAACGTTGCTATGAAGACACATCACCCTCCCGACCGCGAGGTCGGGAGTTTTTTTTTTTTTTTTTTTTTTTGGCGCTTGGAAAGATGTTCATATGGAAAAACCAACCAGCGCCAGCGTAGTAGCGAGATATAATTAAGGTAATCCTAGAAAACGGTATGGTAATTTTATTTATATTTAATGTTGTTATCCCGGGTTCGGGCAATGCCGGGCGGGTCTTCTAGTACTTTATAAATTATTTGTAGGCGAACTAACAAAATCTTGCATAAGCCACCATGGCTACTAGCCTCTTTTGTCATTTTATGATTGACAATTTTTAATTTGATGTTTTAAACCTCCCATTAATGCCACTTTTCTCCCTTGAGCGTTAACTGCCGGTTGATCAATCAACAATATTTAATGTTTCTATCTTATCAAAGGGATCCA
This sequence comes from Maratus michaelseni, assembly GCA_963931845.1. NCBI lineage: Eukaryota > Metazoa > Arthropoda > Arachnida > Araneae > Salticidae > Maratus > Maratus michaelseni. The sequence goes on from OZ007595.1 coordinate 126,208,327, forward strand.
TCCAGCTTATTAGATCTTCTACTATCTAGATATTTAATACATTGACTTGCTGCTGTTCTATTTGGTCATAAGAGGGAGGGGAGAACTGTCATATTGCCTGTCAGTTACCTACAAATTACACGATTCAGAAAAACACTATAAAAAAATTATTAAAAAAAAACAAAAACCTCCTTTAAAAATTCGTTCAAGACCAGCATCTTTTACACGAATTTTATTCGTTTGGCACCACTTTTTGTTAATTATTTGACTTAACCTTATAAATCAAATTAAGGTCGTAATTAAATAAAATCAATTTTACTTTTCTTTTTTACTGGTATCAAACTCAAGCATTTTAAGAACTTTTTGAGGGTGCATATATGCACCCATGGTCCCGAACGGGTTAAAGTTTTAGGATAAGACACTATATGATGTAATTTCAGACAACTAGAAAAATATATGGACATGATCATCCAGTCTTGACAAAAAGCTTCAACTGACTTTCTGGAAAAAGTACAATGATTTCCACGAAATTAGAATATGTTAAGACAAATTACAACACTTCCCGTGTAGATTAGCATTTTTTTGCCTTTCAGAGTCGCACCAAATATCCTAATATTGTCTATAAGTTTATAGCTCTGCAAAAATGCTCAAATTGCTCTGAAATTTCAATTTACTGGAATTGTAGTTCAAAACACTAGAATCTTGAAAGGGACCCACAAGACATATTAATATGAAAGAAAAAGAAAAAAAAAAGAAATTTTAGATGATTATTAGGAGTTTTTTTAACACTTTCCAACCTAGTTGAAAAGTGTTTATGACTTCGGTTTGTCTGGCCGTCTGCCGTCTGGCCGTCTGGCCGTCTGCCGTCTGCCGTCTGTCCGTGCTCTAACTCCCGTAAATATGCTCGGATTGCCCTGCAAATTTTATATGTTATAATCGTTATCTATAGCATGTTCCCTATTTCAACGGAAGTGTGTAGCACTTATAGTTTTTTTACAGGGACACTCAAAAGAATTCCGTTACATTGCGGTCTATGGGGAAAAATCATTTGCGGTTTATTTAAATAATGTTTCAATACTTTAAACGCATTGAAATTTATATATATCACTAAGGTGCATTAGAAGAAGCTTAATATGGAATAGGGTGTGCATAGCACTTATACTTACTTTACAGGGACAGTCAAAAGAATTCCGTTACATTACGTCTATGGAGAAAAATCGTCTGCGGTTTATTTAAATAATGTTTCACTATTTTAAACGCATTGAAATTTATATAAGGTTCATTACAAGAGACTTACTACAGAATATTGTGTGTATAGCAGTCATCGTTCATTTACAGGGACACACAAAAGAATTCTCTACTGTATGTTAACAATAATTCCTGGAAGTGCGTTTTAAGTTACTGAATGCGATTTTAATTTTAAATCGCTTTTTGTATATTACGTGGTGTGTATAAATTCTGTAGATCCTATACAGGGAAGTACAAAAGTTCGGGAACACATTTCCGTATTATTTAACTCCAGACGGAGAATTTTAAACTGTGCTACGTGTTTCCTAACTGAACTAAAATTTAGCATCCTATGTAGTATATATACAAATCTATAGATCCTATACAGGGCTGAATAAAGTATTCGGATTACTTAGATGTTATCTTTTAGCTTATAAAAGAGTATGATTCGTAAAATTATTTTGGAAGCGTTGGAAAGTGTTACATAATCTATGCTTGACGCATGATTTTTCGTTCTTGTTTTAATCTTCCTACTGGTTCCATAATTTCGTCCCATGGTTCTGGATATATTATTAATTCATTCTCATAATGCACTGCAGTGTAATACCCCCCCCCCCCCCCCCCCCCCTCCGTAAGTCATATAAAACCAAAAATTTTATTTAATAAATTTTTGGTTCAAAATATTTTTATTTTTGACTAGGAGGAAAAAACGCCAGATGGTTGAAAATGATAAGGGATTTAATGAATTAAATGTGTTTGTCTGCATAACCTATTTCTAAATTCTAAGTGATTTAAATAATATAGAGCTAGAGGCGGCGCCCATTCCTTAGAAATTAACATTGTTAACCTTAACCTGTGTTTGAAGAAAGACTTGTCGTTGAAAATTATGAGTGATTCGTTATACAAATGTAAATGAATTAGGAAAGTAATCGAAAGAAAAACATCTTTTTTCTTTCTTTTATAAATAACAGGACCATTGCTATAGAGATAAGTAATTGGGAGAAATCTGCTGAAACAATTTTGTTTTTATCCTCAAAGTAACTCAGTTTAAAAGCTGAAAGTATTGATTTAAAAGATTATTTGCAAATGTGCCGCTCTCCTAACTATTAATCATGTTCGAAAATGCATTCTTTAAATCTGATTTGATTCTTTGCACTTGTGGCCTACTTCTCATAATTTGTTAGAAAAGCCTATCGCGTGTTCAATCTATTTTTTTTTAATTTCGGAATTTTGTAAAAAGCTTCTTGATGTTTTTATTCCACTTTTATATTCTGAATCGTCTGCGCTATTCATTCTTACTTGAAAGTTTTTTGACTTATGCTTTTATTCTTATCTAGCTTACATGTTTACATTTTGAATTATTTTTACTTTAAAAAAATAATAATAATTAGTGACCATTTAATAAAGAATTCGTACAAAAATAAACTTGGAAAAATTGGTGTAAAACGCACTTATTTCTGTAAAAAATATTATTATTGCATTTTTCAATGAATTAAATCGTTTTCAAAGTTATAGCGTTAGTAACGATATTTACATGCATTTAAAAAGTTATTTACAATGATTGTTAAATACTATAACCGCAAATTAACTAGAGATTTGGTGATCGTGCTGCATATTTCTGACTGTAAGCAGAGCCCAGATTAAGTTCTCTAGGGAGACTCTTTTCCATCCATGACTTTCAAAACCAGATTTAACTTACAATGATTTTAATTTAATTTTTACACATCATGTTTCCAAGTAACTCATATTAAATACACGCACACACATATACACATTATTTAATTATTTCAATAAGCTTTATTATAAATATTACAAGAGAAAATCCTTGCCATATAAATTGGTATAAAAATTATTCAGTTATCGATTTAAACTAGTGATGGACAAAATGAATGATTTTTGATATTCGAATTAATCATTCGGTCATGCGCAAAAGCATAGCTACCGACCTTCGTATTCTTTTTAATCAATTAAAACCAAGAATTTTATTTAAAAAAGGAAAATAAAATAAAAATAATTATTACTATTTAATAGGGATCTATACCATAGTAATAATGTTAATGAAAAAATCTATTTATTTTTTGGAAATAATTTGTTTGAAATAATTGTTTGAAATATTAAAGCCCACCCGGTCCCTAAAAGTTGTGTAGCTCTTAGGCACTACTCTGTTTACTTTTCAATTCAGCCCTGACTTTGTGAGTGAAGTTTAATTCAGGAATAAAGTTGTAACCTCCAGCCCCCTTACAAAAAAAAAAAAAAAATACTGCTTACAAATAAAACTTTTAGTCTGGTTGTTACAAGTACAAGCAACACAGCTTGGATTAAGTATGAAAATTGTAGACCCTTCACAAAATTTCATTTAATAAAGTTATTAATAAATGGTTTACATTCAAATGGGAGTTAATCTTTCGTTACAAATTTTAATTGGTTTAAATTCAAATAGCGGGAATTTATCTTTCGTCACAAATTTTATTTTTCACAAAAATAAAATAAATTTTCCAAACTTTTTTTTTTTTTTTGACAAAATGGAGACCCAAGAGAAACAAAACAAATTGCATCGACCCTTGAACAAAAGGTCTGAAAGGGTGAAGGTAAAAAAAAAAAATGTGCCGTGATTGATTCTAAAAAACTCCCGAATTTTTCTTCTGCATTTTTTTTTTTTTTTTTTTTAATATATATATATATATAAGCTGATTTCTAAAATCTTTACGCCTGTTATCTGCTCACATTCTGTTCACATATCTTCATATATGTTTTATACGAAAGCTTAGTGAGTAATTCAAATGATATTCTCATTTGAATAAACTTAACACGGACTTTATAGAGCGTGCATTTTATCTTTTTTCCCGAATTTTTAATGTGTGATGCATGTATTTTATGCATTCGTTATTATACCTCGAATTGCAAAATACATAACCATTTGATCTTTTTTTTTTTTTTTTCGAAATTCGTCGCTGTATTATTGTATTTTAATAGAAAAAAAAAGTTTTATTCTTATCTTCCATTCTCCATTTCTTATGTCAAAACAATCACATTTTTGTTTATCCATGTCACGCTTGGCTGAGTTGACTAGCTCCATGGAGAAATAATCTTCATTTAACGAGCTGCCATAAATCTATTTGGGTTAAGGTGACTCAAATTATCGTCTGCGTCTTTTATTTTATTTTATTTTTATTTTTTTTATATATAAAAAATGAATTGTAAGGTTTATGAGTATTTTCACCTGATTGAAATGAAATAGTCAACTTTAATCTTAAATATCTTCTCGAAGACAAATTACCCAAAGAGATTAAAATTCTTTTTCGTCTGAATATTGAACTTGTCTTATTTTGTATGAATTACTTTCTCCAGAATTGCATCAGTTGTTGGGTGTTAAGATGTTTAGCTAATGGTTATGATATAGATCAATTACTCCTTCATATGAGATACTGATATCGAATATATCATGTCATGTTATGTTATGTATTTTAAGAATGATTACAATTATTCATCTGTAAATTTTGTCTAAAGCTATTGACTAATTTCGATTTGGAGTTTAATTAAGCTCTTTCGCTAAAATTAGTTCATAATATAATTTTGAGTATGACCAATGAATTTTTAGATTTCTTTTTCTACTCGCGGTAAAATATTTTTATTTTGTTTTGTAAGCAAAAAAATAAGATTTAACTAAATAAAAGAAACTAAACTGATTGAAACGAAATAGTCAACTTTAATCTTTATCTTCTCGAAGACAAAAATTACCCAAAGAGATTAAAATTCTTTTTCGACTGAATAATGAATTCGTCTTATTTTGTACGAATTACTTTCTCCAGAATTGCATCATATTAGATGTTTAAATGATGTTTGATACATATATATCAGTTACTCCTTCATATGAATTACTGATATCGAATATGTTATGTATCTTAATTACAATTATTCATCTGTAATTTTTTTTTCTAAACCTATTAACTGATTTTGATTTGGAGTTTAAATCAAACTTTTTCCTCTAACATTAGTTCATATAATTTTGAACATGAAACCAATGATTCTTTTAGATTTTTTGGTACTTTCGTCATGTTCTTAAATCAAAAGTTATGACGTAAATAAACCCGGACAATTATTTATCGACACTCTGTATTTTAACACAAAAAAGTAGAAAATAAAATGCAAATAAAATAATATAATTTTTTTTAAATACGCTTTTATCAGTTAATAGTTGAACACTAATTAAGTTAAGGACTAAGGAATTGCATCGTTTTACTCGCCATTGGCGAGTGGATTTTCTGACGGGGCGAGTGAATTGTTAAGCAGTCTTTTAAAATCTGCTGGTTATAGAAGATATGTTTTTTACTTGTCAGTTATATTTTCCAACTCTCCAAATTACCACGATATAAATATGATACTAAGTTCTATCCTATACTAAACTTTCCTCAAGCTCGGGGTGAAACCGAAGAGAGAATCCTTTTCAGGAACAGACTTAAATGGGCTTCAAAAACAAGGGAGCAGGGGCGTAGGAGCAGTTGGAGCACATTGCTCCAGGCGCAAGAATCATAAGGGCGCAAACGTACAAAGGAGCGAAATAAATATTTGTAAAATAGTCAGTGCAACCTGTGCAAGCTGTCTTTAACAGATTCCCCCCCCCCCCCCCCCTGGTCTCCATGTGATTATACCTACTAATACGAAAACCTGCCTAAAACGGAATTTTTCTCTTAATGTTTTGCTATTTTGTTTTAGCAGATATTGTAGTATTAAAAAAAAATAGATAAATGAAACTACAGTATTCCTTGAACTTGACGTCTCAAAATTTTTATTTCGTATAATATACATTAATTTAATGTTTTATGCCTCAGAGTTTGTAAAAATTGTAAAGAATGTTTAAAAGCACAACTAAGGGCACTCACGTGTGCATTGCAAGTTGTGTTTTACAGGGAAGAGGTTATATGATATAAGAATCCTGCTAAGACGGAATCGAAAGGAATTGGAAGACATTGCTTTTTAGATAGGTTTCAGTCTGAACAGATATATAATTATATGACATTCCTTCTATATTTGCATCATAAAAAAAAAATTCCGTTTGGCAGGATGCCTTTATAGGCCGATTCAGTTTTTACAGTATTTTTACTGTATATATTTATATATATATGTATGTGTGTGTGTTTTTAACCTAAAAATAAATTTAGGGAAACCTTTTCTGATAGAGAAGCGGGAGCATATTGTTGCAGATTTAAGATAAACGTTATCTGAAAGCGCATTTTTTGTTCTATTCTGTGCTTGCTTGCAAAGGCTGGAAATTATGTTATATTTATAGAAAGAATGATGGAGATGGTGAAAATAAATACCCAGTGCAAAAATACAGCAAAAAATCCCTTTAAAACTTAAAAGAAATCTAAATCGAATTAAGAAAAAATAATCTCTTCGAGGGGTTCTCGGGTACACCTTGGAGTTACCTTCGTGAGTGTCGAAGCGCTGGCCTTATCCTTATCCATCTAAGCTTGAGAGCGTACATAGGTCATAGACAGAGTCACAAACTCTTTGTTCTATTAATTTAGCACACAGAAGCTAACCAGTAATACATTCTCCTCCACAATATACAATACAGTATAATATTGGTTTCTTTCGGTGGCCAGGGCAGGCTCTTATTATCGCATAGGCTAATCAGGACTTTGCACAGGGATCTCGGACCTCAAGGGACCCCCAAATCCATATATTAATTTATAAAATTTACTTCCCCCCCCCCCCCCACCCAATTCCAACTCTGAAAATTTTCAAATACAAAGTACAAATTCCATCTTTTAAAGATTCTACTAAACTTTCTGAAAAACAAATTTCATTTTGAACTGTCAGAGCTCAGTGCTTAACCTCAACCACTCGGTAGCAAAGCACCGCTCCACTTTGGCTGCAAACATAGAGCATAGAACATAATAGCTATATGCTTCATTAGCTAATTTGCCATCTCTTTAGATTTATTGAAAAAACACTTTCTACTTGTGAAGTAGAATCTATTTGATTTGATATTATGTTGTGTGTAGTACAGCTTAAAAAAAAAATGTTTAAAAAAAAAGTAACTGGATTAACTTATATTTACATGTTAGAGTATTTGACACTCTTCCATAAGCTGAAGTTATTAAATTCATCTTAAAGTAATATAACAAGCTGCTAAAGTTATATAAAATAGTTATGTTCTGTACTAAGAAAAAAACAAGTGGGCAAGTGTGATCGAAGATCACTCAAAGGGTTTCGTTTAATATTCCTTTCAAAACACTTTATCCTTTCTTTAATAAATTCAAATAAATATAATTCAGCAACAAAAAAAAAAGTCGTTTTTTATAAAGTAAAAATTTGCCGGTCTATTTTTTCGTTTTTTCGAATATCTAAACCAGCCGGATAGCGGGCCAAACCCGCTATTATATTCTGTCATAATAATATCCGTCATACGGACTAAATGCAATATTTAAAAAAATAATTTCAAAATTAAACAAATTGTACACCTTCAAACTGTTAAAATAGGCGAATATTTCCATAATCTGATTTTTATCACGATTCAATATGTTTCTCAAACTTATATATTTACTATTCTCTATTACTCATATTGATACTTGCTTTGTATTATTCTCAAACATTTGAAAAATTCGTTAAACTTCCAATGTGACGTCAGATTTTCCTTTTAATTCTCTAATGACGTGATATTAATCTGCTTTGTGTGTATACACATACTCATACTCCTTGTATTATTGAGAAATCTTAGACACACTGAAAAAAATGGGTACTCAAAATTGAGTAAAAAGTACTCAATTTTGAATACGTCACATATTCAAAATAGCTCCGATCCAAATGTACTCAAAATTAAGAAACACATGTACTCATTTTTGATCCCATGGATGTATTCAAATATGAACTGCTATGTACTCATTTTTGATCCCATGGATGTATTCAAATTTTAAAATTTTTATGTCGTTAAAATAAAATTTATAAGATTAAAAAAAAAAAAGTTATTTCGCGAGAACAACCTTATAAGGGATACATACATTTCTGCTCATTTTTTTTTCATTCCTGCGTGAGTTTTAGGGAAGTGGGGGCACATTGGGACAAAGGCTCTAATTCCTTTATTATTGCAAAATAAATTTTGTAAAAATTCACACTAGATGGCGCTACTGATATATGCTTGCACCTGTGTTTCCAGCTCATTCATTCAAGTCTGCTGTCTGTGAGTAAGGTAAGTCTATTTTATCACATCAAAAGTAAATTTTTAAAACTCATTAAATGTTGGTATTAAATTTTATGGAAAAAATTATTTAAAATTCTAGATATATATTATGCTTTTATAAACATTTAGCTTTCATTTCCACCATAAATCATTATTCCATGTGCTCTAGAAAATTAGGCCTAACCATTTGTTTTAATAATGACCTATTGGGGCACATTGGGACAGTAATGCATGGGGTACATTGGGACAGTCTCAATCTGCCTCCATCCAGTTTTAATATGAATCTCATAGATATAATAGCTTTTCTTTTAAGATTTCTAATTTGCTAATTATTTATCTATTTCTTTTTTAGTTCTACTAATTGATATTCTAGTTTCTTTTTTTTTTTTTTTTTTTTTTTTTTTTTTTTTTTATGAAATTAATAGATATTTTAATGATTTTCTTTTTTTTCTTTGTTTGTTTGCTAGTTTACACTATTTATTTAGTTATGTTAACTGATACTCCAAATTTAATTTCATTCTTATTTGATACAAATATTCTAGTTCATGAATTTATTTTTCTAATATAAATTCTAATTTATTAATTTCATTTTCTAATACCAATATAACATATATTTTAATAGCTTTGTCATATATATACATATATATTTTTATAGTTAGGCTAACTGATATTCTAAATTTATTTTTATTCTTGTTTATTTAATACAAATGCTCTAGTTCATGAATTTATTTATTACTAATATAAATTGAACATATATTCTGGTTTATCAATTTCATTTTCTAATACCAATATAACATAAATTTTAATAGTGTTCTTTTATGCATTTTTACTATTTGTTATTTTTTTTCATAGTTGTATGCTAGTTGATATTCTATATTTTTATTCTTGTTTATTTAATACAAATATTCTAGTTCATAAATTTATTTTATTAATAATTATTGAATAGATATTCTAGCCTATAAATTTCATTTTCTAATACCAATGTAACATATTTTAATAGCTTTCTTATATGTTTTTTCTATTTGTTATTTATTTTTATAGTTATGTTAATTATTTATCAATTTCTTTTTCAGATATTCTTGTAATACAGGAAAATGGTGAGAAATTATAAACCAAAAACTGAAAGGACTAAAATTTCAGAAGAAAATATGGAAAAAGCAATAGATGATATTGTGAAAAATAAAGTTTCTGTGAGAGATGCTGCTATAAAATATGATCTATCAAAATCAACATTATTTAATAGATTGAAAAAGGTGAGAAAAAACAAGACTGATTGTGTAACAAATATAAATTATAAGTTCCAGTCCAAATATACATCTCAACAGATCTTCACAGCTGAACAAGAACTCTTGTTGCGAAATTATTTGATTTCATGTTCTCAATTGAATTATGGTTTAACCTGTGCAAATACCAGAAATTTTGCATACCAATATGCAAATCATTTGAAAATTTTTATTCCTGAAAGTTGGGAAGAAAATAAAATGGCAGGTATTGATTGGTTACAACACTTTATGCATCGTCATACTGAACTTTCACTACGAAAACCAGAGAAAACAAGTGTAGGGCGAGCTTCAGCTTTTACTGCTGCTGCAGTTAAAGCTTTTATGGATAATTATGACACAGTCATGTCAAAATACCATTTTACTCCTGAAAATATATACAACTTAGATGAAACTGGAATTACTACTGTAATGGATTCTCCTAAAGTGATTTCGCAACATGGACAAAAGCAAGTTGCACAAGCAGCATCATCTGCAAGAGGGCAATTAGTTACAATGTGTTCAATTGTCAATGCCATTGGAAATTCTCTTCCACCAGTTTTTATATTTCCCAGACATAAATACAAGGACTATTTTTTGAAAGGTGCTCCTCCCGGTAGTAAAGGTTGTGCTACTCCTAGTGGATGGATGAATGGAGACATTTTTCTTGAAACTTTAAAACACTTTCAGAAGCACTCAAGAAGTTCAAAAGAGCATCCAGTTTTAATTATCCTGGATAATCATGAAAGCCATACAGCACTAGAAGCTATTTTATATTGTAGAGAAAATGGAATTGAATTGTTGACTTTTCCACCTCACACATCACATCGACTACAGCCACTTGATGTCGCAGTATTTGGTGCTTTCAAAGCCAATGTAAAATCTGCAATGAATGATTGGATGATGAATAACCCCGGAAAGAGACTCACAATATATGATATTCCAGAAATATCAAATTTTGCTTACAAAGCTTCATTTACAATTAAGAACATTTTAAGTGGATTTAAATCTGCAGGCATATGGCCTATCAATCACAACATTTTCGATGAAAATGATTTTTTGCCATCACAAGTGACTCAGGAACATAAGACGGAATCAAATGTAGTGAATTCAAGTCCTTCTGCTGAACTTGCAAGAAAAGATTTGGATAGTCAAGAATCTGTTACGGTATCTGATGAAGCAGATCTGTCTGGTACATTATGTATGAATCAACAACAATCTTTGATATGTGATCTACAGACAACTTTGTTACCAAATGGAAGTTCATTAACGACACCAGAATCTCTCAGACCATTGCCTAAATACAATAGAAAATATGCTATAAAACGAAGAGGTAGGAAATGTGGTAAAACACGCATTTTAACTTCTACCCCTGAAAAAAATCTCATTCAAGACAAAGCGAATCAACAGAAAGCAAAAAAGAAGCATTCAGTTCCAAAGAAAGAAGCCTTAGCAGCTAAAAAGGCTAAATATAATATAAAAATTGATTCAGATAGTGACTCTGAAAGAAGTTTAGATTTTAATGTGGACAGCAATTCAGAATGTGAATCATACGATGATATTGACTTGTATCAAAAGCTAAAGATATTTGATCCATCAACAGATGCATTGCAGGTTAATGATTTTGTACTGGTGAAATTCCTTGCAAAAAATTTTGTAGGATCCAAGCCAATTCATTATATTGGTCAAATTGATAGGATAGGAAAGAAAGAAATTAATGTGTCTTTTCTAAGAAGAAAGGGTAAATTATGGAACTTCATTTTCCCAGAATCTGCAGATGCAAGTGCAATTAATTTAAATGACATAGTTATAAAACTGCCATCCCCAATATCATTGCCTGGAACATCAACACGATCCTATACAACTTTAAAATTTTGCACAGATTTACAAGATTATGATGTGCGTTAAAATGTGAGTGTTATTCATTGATTATTTTGTAACAACTTCATTTCTCCATTAAATCAATTATTCATTATCATTTCTTTGCATTAATTTACTGTTTAATAAGCATTTCATTTAGTTTAAGAAATTATTTTGTAATATTGTCATTAGATAAAAAAAATAAGATGGTTGTCCCAATGTGCCCCATCTTAAAATCAGTGCTGTCCCAATGTGCCCCATGCACGGGGCACATTGGGACAAGTTTTCATAATTTTTGTTTTAATTATTTCTACTTAAATATTAATGGTACACTGTTCATTTAGTATTTAAAAGATGACCAATAATATAAGGAATAAGATAAAATAACACCAAAGTACTAAATCATTTTTAAATTTGAAAAAAATATGATTTTATAAAAAGTGTCCCAATGTGCCCCCACTTCCCTAATTAACAAACCCTTGCCCATGAGAGGAATCGAACCCGTGATGTCCTGTATACTAACCTGACGACTCAGACCAACGCGCCATGAGTGATCACGCCCCCTTCTCAAATGTTGTTAGTTATTTTGCAAAACTTGCAAAAGCTTGAGGTTTCATCTGTAGATGGATTTTTTCAGTTCCAATGTTTTTAATATTTTCTTTTCATAATTTTCAATATTTTGCTGCATGATTTGGTGCCTTATAACAGATAAATTTCAATTTATTATGTATTATATGCGTAAAACATTGCATTAAGAATACTGATTGCTTCTTTTTGCAACAGTACCAACAATTTCTTTATTCGAACATATACTTTTTAAAATTATTTACCTGATTATCTATTTATCAATTCTAATAAAAACAACAATTATCTTAATCAGACGTGTTTATTACATGCTATTTTTTAAATGTCTTATTTTAAAAAAAATATGTAAATAAATTTTTTATAATAAATTAAATTATTATATTTCAACTATGCTGAGAGCTTTTGCGTACGGTTCGGTTAAACTAAATATTAAAAAAAAATGATTTTTAGAGACAAATTTGAAATTAATGAACTTGGGATAGGTAGGTTTAAATCTGGACTTATTGATTTTATTTAAATTAAATTAGTTTAATTTATAAAAATATAAGCTAAAGAAATAAATTAAAAACGTTATAAAGTTAAAAACTTTATTTTTATAAAAGTAAAGAAAAAATATTAACTAATTTTATAAATTTAAGGAAAAAATTATAAACTTTGTAAAATTATAATTTATAAAATAATAAATTTTAGCGTAATTCATAAATTTGTAAGCCAAATCAGCTTAGTTTAATACCAATTTGCATAGCTATAATTTGCAAAAATATTGTGTTATGAAACTTTTAAATAACACAATATTGCCTCACGTTAAAAAAGTTAAAATAAATTTTTAAAAAATTAGTGGGGAAAAAATTCATAATTTTGAAGTACTATCAAGGAAAAAAAAAAAGCAGAAGTGTAAAATGTGAGGGAAAAAAAAGAGTAAATGTGTAGTAGTGGATCCACTTTGATGAAAATCCCGAACAACCAGATCCACTTTTCATTTCTCTTATTCTTCATTTTTCCTTCAAATAATAGCTTTTTAGGCTCCGAAATTTCGTCATAACACATTCTGAAATATACAAGTATGTTGGGTTTGATCATATGTTCATTTTTTTATCCAAAAATACTCATTTCGAAATGAGTACATGAACTTACTCATTTTTGAGAATGCACATGTTCATTTTTGATCCAAAAATACTCATTTCGAAATGAGTACATGGACTTACTCATTTTTGAGTACTTCATTTTTTTCAGTGCAGTTTCCGTTTTATTACCATTATGACGTCAATCAATTTTATTTCATATTTATCTTTTTTTCAATTGGTGAAACTTTTTATTTCATTTTCATTTTTTCACGTGGAAATCGTTCAATAAAAAATTAATTATTGTAGAAAGAATTTCATTGCGGATTTTAAATTTTTGGCATCTGCTATAACGAAAAATGTTTAAATTTAATAGGAAAAGGCTGTTAGAATTTTTTTTTTTTTATCTCTATTTATTAAAATAATACGAATTTTTCAAATTTTAATATTTTGAACTCTTTACAGCTGGTATATTCATCTATATACACAAAGTTTCAACTCTGTAAGTTATATAGTTTTTGAGAATGGCTCTGTGACGGACAGACAACGGAGCGGGAGTTATAGGGTTTTGTGAGATGAACGAAACCCTAAAAAGAGTATTTTTTATTAATTAAGGTACTTAATTTAGAATTGACGGAGCTAAGAATTTTCTTCTATTTAAAATCCAAGGTGCGAAAATCTTGTTTATGTATTTTGTGTTATTTAAAGCAGATGTATGCTTCCGTCAAGCACACATATGACTGAATATCAGTTCTATTTGACTAATGTTGCAACGATTCGAATGGGGCCCCCTAATTTCTTTGCCCAGGGCCCCAATTTGTCATGATTGAGGCCTGAGCCAGGGTGTTTTTGCCATAAAAGACGCAACGTTTTTCCAGCGATTGAAAGCGATAAGCAATTCTGTCACTTAAAAAAAAAATGCTTTCTCGTACTTTGTAACAAAAAAGTACAAAAAGTACTACGATAAATGGGTATAGTTCCCAAAGTTGTGTGTAGAGATTTTTTTTTTTTTTTTAATAGTTATTGTGTGATTAAAATTTACATGTATTTTAAAATATGTGTTTTCTTGGTAAGCCATTTTTTAAAAATACCTTCCCACATTTTTTAAGTATAGCATTTTCGTTCTAGTGTCTTTTTGTGATAAGGAATTTAAAGTTTGCCGCCTTACCTCTTAACATTCTTTTGCAACTAGCTAATTCTCAGTTCAAAAATACTACTTTTAGAGTGCTCAATGTTAGGGTTCTTTTATCGTGTGTGATGCTGTTATTTTCGTTAAATTGCATCTTACATGGCTTGCTTCAAAGTTTTGATTGTAAGGTTTACTTTTAGAATGTCAATAATTGACCTAGAATATTCATAAAATATTGAATTTATCCGGAAACTGCAAAATTAAAAAATGCGTTGTGTAAAATTTCCTTCCATAACTATTTTTTTAACGATATGCTTAGTTTTTGATCATCTGGAAAATATTTTCTCTCTCTGGAAATAAAATGTTGATCATTCAACTATCATTCATCCATTTTAGTAATGATTCCACCCCCTAAAGGTTTTTTTTCTAGTTTTAAGATCGATATCTTTTTACATATTAACATAGACATCAATCGCTCTGCTGCGCACGTGTTCATTTGAAAACAATGACATTATTGTTAGAGAATGTAAAAAGTGTAACAGCTAATTGATGGGGGAAAATCAATGTTAATCATCCTTACGTTGCCAGATCTCTGTTGTTTTCATTATTCTAGAAGTCATTGTTATACGAATAAATGACCATTTTCAACCACGAAATTGATAATGAGTAAAACATTTCTTTTTCTTTCATAATATATAAATTTCTATAACAACAAAGACGGAAACTTTACAGCTTTAAGTTTCAAATAAGAGTATGAAGTAATGTTTTGTAAATCGGCGAAAAAACATGTATTGTATATATTAAACATTTTATCATGACAAAAATGTAAAGAAATGGACTAATTGGGTGTATAAAAAAAATTAATGTCGTTATTATTTGATTTAACTTTTCTGAAAGTAAAACTATTTAAAACAAGTAATAAAAAATAAATAAGTCAATTCCTACTTAGGTCAAAAAGAATTTTTTTTCCAGTGATCTACACGCTTCGCCACTGACGGTATTTATTCCTAAATTTATATCCTGCTAAATATCTTATATAAGAGAATTTTTTGAAATATATTAAAAATTAAATAAAAGATAAATAGCTAAAATACCAAAAATTAATATCTCGAAAAGCATTTCTCACAAAATTGTTAGATAAACTGCGTTAGAAAGGTAAAAAATTGTATTTTTCTTGATATATAAATTTCAAATCTAATGTGAAGTACCATAGTGAAACCATAGCATTATACTTTTGAACAGAAATGAAATATAAAACTAAAATTAATTAATTAAATTTAATTAATGAATTAATATTTGAAAAAACTGTATTAACATCAATTGTCATCCACTACAAGTTTCAAAAAATGTATTTGAACTTGAGTGGATGAGTAAAATGTATTTTATTAACGATTGAAAATTTGAACAAGATATATAAATATATAGAGGGTGTGAGCTAAGCTAATAGTAGGAATTAAATGAAAAAAAAAAATTAAAAAGAAAAAAAAAAGCGTATTGAGCTTAGTTATTTATGGTACGTTTTTCTGCTTCATTTGCATATAATTACATTAATGTAAGTGTTTTTGGTGAAGATTGAATCGCCCTGTCAAAGATTTACAGTGCCCCTGGAATTCTGGCAGCAAAGTTCGTTATTTCAGTTTGAACCCTCCTCATTCGATTGAATTATATTCTCAAGAAAATTCATTGCCAAAACTTTAAACCAAATGTCTAGACAGGTCATAAAGTGAAAGTTGGGGGGGGGGGGGGAACTTCTACATCATAAACATTTCTACATCATAGAAGGTCTTCAATGTGCTCCCCCCCCCCCCTTTTTTTAGGTAGATTTCGTAAGAAATACTACCTATTACATTCTCACCTAAGTTGGAAATTTTGAAAAATTTTTGCAGATCTACGCCGATCATGACTCCCAGAACCCAAAACCACCCCCAGTTCAAAACTTTATATATCTATCTAT
The DNA here is from genome assembly GCA_963931845.1 of Maratus michaelseni. NCBI lineage: Eukaryota > Metazoa > Arthropoda > Arachnida > Araneae > Salticidae > Maratus > Maratus michaelseni. The sequence continues at coordinate 126,224,564 of OZ007595.1, forward strand.
CTATCTATCTATGTCACTTTTTTCTGACCACGATAACTGGAAAAATTCGGCATTAATCTTTTACAAACTGATACATAAAATCAAGGGGCATAAAATCTCGGTCAAGTTCGTTAATGGGCAAAATCGAACCAAGGGGGGGAGGGTGGGGGGGGGGGGCTTTTTGTGAAAACAGAAAAAACCCATAATTTCTTAATTATTATACGTATCGAATCCATTTAAAGTTATTAATACTTTTAGGAGAAGGGCCAAAAATTTATGTATGACAGATTTTTGATATAATTAAAAATGGCTCAAAGGGGGGGGGGAAAGGGGTGTTTTAGAAGAAAAAAAATCATAGCTTCGTTAATTCACAAGATATCAAATCCGCGTAAATTTATTATTAATCCTCTTAATATTATCTAAAACTTTTATATTGACATATTTTTTATAGGACCAACTGTTATAGCAAAAAAAAAAAATTAAAAACAAAAAAACCCCTGCCGGCTCCGCCTGCAAGCAAGTTATTTTTCGAAGTAAGCGGTTCCAACTCCCGCATCTGTTCGAAACTGATACATAAAATCAAGAGGCATAAAATCTCGGTCAAGTTCGTTAATGGGCAAAATCGAACCAGGGGGGGGGGGGCCTTTTTGTGAAAACAGAAAAAAAAACCATAATTTCTTAATTATGATACGTATCGAATCCGTTTGAAGTTATTATTACTTCTAGGAGAAGGGCCGAAAATTTATGTATGACAGATTTTTGTTATAATTAAAAATTGCCTTAAGAGGGGGGGGGGGGTTAGAAGAAAAAAATACATAACTTCGTCAATTCCCAAGATTTCAAATCGCTTAAATTTATTATAAATCCTCTTAATATTATCTAAAACTTTTATATTGACAAGTTTTTTATAGGACCAACCGTTATACCAAAAAAAAAATTAAAAACAAAAAAAATCCCTGCCGGCTCCGCCTGCAAACAAGTTAGGTTTCGAAGTAGGCGGTTCAAACTGCGGCATCATCGTAAAAAAGGTAATTTCTTCCGCAATTCCCGACAAACAGGCGCCCCACGGTCTGCGTCTTCGAAATCTACCTGTGCCTGTAGGCCGAGCCGTCAGGGATTTTTTTTTTTTTACATACGGCTTATAAACAAATTTGTAAGGTCTTTTTTAAAATACAAATTTCTTACATAGCATGTATATAAATGTTCTAAGGAATAAGTGCAGCAAGAAGATTATTCCTGTTTTTGTAACCTTGATTCTCGAGGAAAAGTCTAGTTATTGTCTAAACATTCAAAGTCAAGATGCTGTAGGCATAGATGTTTGTTTGATCACAGTAATAAAGGGTTTCAAAATGGCTCTTCAGAGTATTCCCATTTTTTTTTCTCGTTTGAATTACCTACTTGTCATTTTTGCATGTACTTACCAACTGTGCATTCATCTGCTTTATTTAAAAAAAAAATATCGTACTTAGTTAAACAGGAAAGGTTTTCGAAAGAATAAATAGGGTAAAAGCTTGAAATATTTTAAATTCTATTCGTCCATTAAAATAGCTTTACTCTTTTAATAATAATAAATCGTAAAAGTATGTGATATTCAACGTAATCTTTAACAATTTCTGTTATTTTTTTAAACTTGTTTTCCGGAGTTTGTGAAATTTTTAGTCTTATATTTTATGGAATGCCAATAATATTCATATCATAAGGGATAATTTTTTATTGGATAATTTGTAAGATATTGTGTGCACTTCTTTCAACAGTTTTTTTCTCCCATGTAACTCATCTAAAAAAAAAAGGAAAAGGAATTCAAAAGAGATGTTTAAATTTTCTTTGTCTTAAATTTGGTGACTTTTTTTCATATGAAATTGAATTTTTTTTTTTTAAATGTTTATGTGGGAATTTGGGGGGGGGGGGGGGGGTTGTGAAACACGAGCTGCTCAAATGTTCCAATCTGTGAAATTAATCAATTTTTGCTGTCAAGGACGGTTCATTCCACAGAAATTCCACAAACAAGGGTGTGCTAGACTATTTTTGATTCTTCCCATATTTTGTATGTGGAAACTTACTTAGAAAATATGAAATCAAACTGTAAAATATATATCCTAAAAATCTTTTTGATTAGAGGGGTTCGAAGAGTACGATTTTGTACAACTTGCATATTTTTTGAACTAATAGAGATAGACAAGAAATCCAAACAGATCTTAAATCTACGAGAGATGAGACGGGTTCAGTCCTAATAGCCCGGGTCGTAAACGGGTTCGGGTTCGATTTTTATACCAGTCTTCGGGCTGAGGTTGGACTGAGTGAAAATTTTATTTATTCACCGGGAAAAAAAGGGGAAAAACCTTACTATATGAGAAACAAGACTGTAGTCAAGTTTCTTAAAACATTTTACAATCCATTAAAATCAGTTTGAAAGGGAATTGAATTGTTATTGATAGGGTATAAGAAGAAGTATTTATCTGATTCTGATGCCTTGGTACGATCAGTGTTAGCAACATAAAGAAGTCGTGGCTCGTGGGACATTCCTCGCTTTCTGTTTGGAAGTCCTTTTCCTGAATGACTGGAAAACAGAACTCGCGTATTTCTGCCATAGTTGTACAATGATATTTTAAGAATTGCGACTTTTGCAGATTTCTGCTAAGTAACAAATTTGCTTTTTTTAAACAGATAATTCAGGGACATGAACATCGCGAAACGTTATCGCGAGGCAGTATTTTGGATTAATATTTATTTCTGTATAAGAAGAGATTTTTAAATGAGAAAATTAATCTTGAAACAATTTTAAAATGTTATTATCAATTTTCTACTGCGTACTTTCTGTATCGGACTCTGGCTGCGATGACGCAAAATATTTTTGGCCCGGATTTCAAACTGTCGGGCTCCAAAAAAAGAGCCTGAACTCTCTAAAATCTACACACTTTTTTTTTCTAACAAATCATGTACGTGTTGTGGATTTGCTTTAAAAAATAATAATAATGAGTGCATTTAAAAGACAGGTTGAGGCGACAAGCCGCACAACTTAGGAGCAGAAACAGGTTGAAGACAAAGAATAAGCGATTTCGAATTTTAGAATCTTTCTCCCAAGTCGCTTGCTCATTGTGTCGCTTGACGCCTCGGTGTGCGGCCTGTCTAAAAACTACCGAAGTATTAGTAAAAATGCTACTTAAAAAAAAAAAAAATATCTGATGAAGGGATAGAGAAAAGTGTGCACTTTTTATGTTATTACTGCTTCCAAATATGTCCAGAAAAATAAACAGGCCGTTATCTCTTTTCCCTCCTAAATTTTAACAATTTAAATTTTGAACAAATTTAAAATCTTCATTTTTGACGGCTTTTAACTGAAAAGTAGTGTTGCCATATATGTCCCGATTTTCAGTGGTCCAGAAACCCGCCTCTACGCGAGACGCTAGATGTCTCGCTTTATCACGATATCCAAATTTTGTCAATTTTTTACTAAATTAAAATGTAATTCTTTAGTCTGCGACGAGGACCGGAGAATTCAACCTCATTTCTGTGAATTAAGTCAATAACATAAACGACCGGAAACCGGATGTAACCGGAACAAATATACGTTATATTTTGTCTAGAACTCGTGTGCGCTCCTGTGTTCAAAGCTCATTCAATTAACCGCAAACAATAGCTTCCTAAGAGAAATGGGTTCAAGAAAAAACAGGACATGTGAAAACGGACACATGCTCACTTCGATATGTTTAAAAAGCGTTTGGTGAATATTTTTTATAAATGAATGAGTAAATAAACAGTTTCTTTTTTATTATTATTCAAATTATCTTAGTATCAAACTAAAAATTACTTCTTTGTTCATTAATTTTAACATACAGTAGAGCCTCATTTTATTATAATATATTTAATATATAAATCGAGAAATGGAAAATATAAATGAGAAAATGGTTTTGCATTTACATACCATATTGTAGATTTATATTTTGGATTACTGTATTTATAGTAACAACTAGCTATCGCATCAGCTAACCCGATTCTACGACCGAACGTGTTAGCCATTGGTTCTAATTTTTTTTGCTGCGGATCATGTTCATGTAGACTATAATGTTTTCATTTCGGTTCATCTCAGATTAGGGGTTTGTTTCTCGAGGGTATTCCCAATTTGACCCATAGAAAAGTCCAAAATATTGTTTCAAACGGTAAAACAATATTTGCATATGAATGAGTATATATCAGTTTCTTCTGGATTTAAAAAAGGTCACTTTTTAGTTTGTAAGGTCAGTTTTTTAGTTTCATAAGAGCACATTTTAAACTCTTAAAGTCAATTTTTAGATTCTTAAGGCACTTTATTTAAAAGACATTCTTTTGATTTTTAAAGTCAATTTTAATATTTAAAACAGGGCACTCTTTAAAGACACAATAAGTCTGTTTTTACTATGTAAGAAACTTTTTCAATATATACAAAAGGCAGTAAGGGCACAAATATTTTAACTGAGGGGCAAGAAGGGTTTCTCTGGATAAGGTGCAAGAAATGTGCTTTTTTTTTTAGAAGACTGGCAATGATGTTTTTTTTTGTTTTGTTTTTTTAATAACAAAAGGGCAGGCAGGTTGCAGCACCCCCCTGAAAAAGTCTGGGAGGGAAACTCTGATATATATATTCATTTTCCTTCGAAAAAGATAAAATTGATATTAGAGATTTCATTGTAGACTACTTTCCTATGTCATGTTTAGAGTCTGGTTGCGGGTCCACAAAAATTATTTTATCGAGTTTGAGTCGGGCATACCTTGACCCGTGCAGGTTCTAAAATAACAGCCAGGAATTCCGAAAGGAATGCTATAGTTCCGGCAAATTCCTCAACAGCAACAGCAGAGAATCATGTCGCTAAAATGATTCTTAAAGGCAGGCCGCACACTGACAAGACAGAGCGAAGTGTAGCGCAAGACACGAGACAAATTCTGATATTCAAACCGGTTTTTCTTTGTTAAAAGGGTGAAAATGTCTCATTACTTGCGCTACATGTCACTCTGTCTCGTCAGTGTATGGCCTGCCTTAATCATTTGATGACAGGTGTTTTGGGCCGTAAGTTTCTGAGTCGGGTCTGGTTAGAAGAATTGCCGGGTGGTGAGTTTTTGGTAGTAAGATATTTCAACGCCTCGTGTAACTTTTGGAGGTTGTCGCCTGTAAAGACCCTGTCCTCAAACATCTTTAATCATCCGGTGACGACAGGTATGTTTGATTAGTCCAGTGTAGTGTTCAAGAACCATGTCATACGGGCCATTTCTATCCCTGGAAATTTCGACATTTCGTGAAATATCGTATAATGGTCACAACTGCATATAAATACCAATTTCCCAGTCCCCTTCAAATTAGAAAAAGATTAATGAGATGGGAGAAATAAATGCCATTTCAGTCACAATGCTATAGCTTGGAGAGGTAGCATTGTAGTTAGGACATTGGTTGTAGGACATAACATTAATCTACGTTACTAAAATGTATTTGCTAATAGTGTCCTAGATTACGCCATTTGGGATCTGCGACCCTGGCACCTATCCCTATCAGCCCCGATTATTGCTCTGTGTAAAGATATAACACCGAAATGAAAGAAACGAACCCGAATAATAGTTTATTTTTTATTTTATTTATTTTATTTTATTTTTTTTATGTTGGAAGTTTCCCTTGTTTAAAAGCAATATCCAGAGCAGCACGGCACCAATTTCAAACTGTTGAACTTCCACCTGTTTACTTTTTCTTTTCCTGGTTTAACACTTGCAAAGAAAGAGAGTCCTAAGATCTGTTATTCGATATAATGTATTTTGATTAGCGGCCAAGGTCACAAGCTCGTTCTATAACACGAGCATGCCATGTTCCTCGACAACATGCCATAATGTTAGAACGTGACGTGGAGCTTTCTTTTAGTCTTTTTAACAAACGTTTTCATCTTTTCGCAATGGGGAATCTGAAAGCATTTTTTAAAAGGAAATTGTTCGGAACTGGCATTTCTTTTCTCTCCTTTCCTTTTAATTCCCTGTGTTGAAGGCCGTTGCCATTGACAAAAAGCAAAGAAAGAAGACCGGGCGGCTGATTCACGTCTTGTCCAACTACCCCTTCGAAGAATGCCTTTTTTTTTTTTTTCATTTCTCGTTCTTCAAAAACTCGCTCGCTCCCCCACGATGGTCTTTTTAATTCGTCAGGTCGCGTGATGTCATGCTACAGATACAGAAGAACAGGGATTTTGTTGATTTACTGTTCTTAAGTGTGTGAATAATGTTTAGAACGTCCTATTCTCATATTTGCATATGTGAATGGCTCAAAGTTCAAATGAGTCAAGTTCATTATCATGTATTTCAATTGTATGGGATTCTTCATAATTTTCTCGAAATTAGTTCGGAAATTGAAGCCTCTATTCACATTTGCCTCCCCTCAAAATGGGACTTTGAGTAGCTTTTATTAAAAACCCGAAGGAAAATATACAAAACAATTCCTTTTGAATTTCTGAAAATTCCAAATATATTCAAGTGCTTAGGGGTTGGGATACCCATAAAATATTGTATACACATTTTGTAAAGACTAATTTTTCTTTAAGATATTGAGCATTTCCATATTTTCTCTTAATATAGATTGGGTGGCTGACTCGCGTCTTGTCCAACTACCCCTTCGAAGAATACCTTTTAGGTAGATTTCGTAAGAAATACTACCTATTACATTCTCCCCTAGGTTGGAATTTCTGGAAAAATTTTGCAGATCTACACCGATCATGACTCCCAGAACCCAAAACCACCCCCAGTTCAAAACTTTACCTGGGACATATTATACCTATATTATTACTGTGGTTCCAACTGCCGCATCATGGGCAAAAAGGTCATTTCTTCTGCCGTTCCCAATACACAAGCGCCCCACGGTCCGCGTCTTTGAAATCTACCTGTGCCTGTAAGTCGAGCCGTCAGGGATTTTCTTCTTTTTATGAATTTGGTTTGTCTGCTTGTCCGTGTTCTAACTCTCGTAAAAATTTTCTTATTGCTACGAAATTTTTATATGTTATTGAGGTTTACTATAGAATGTTTAGTATTGAAAATCGTGCGTGTAGCATTTATAATTCGTTTACAAGGACACACAAAATAATTCCGTTACGTAATGGTCTATGGGGGAAAAATCGTTTGTGATGCATTTGATTGAAGTTACGATATTTCAAACATAATGAAATTAATTTGCATCACTGAGATGGACTACAACATGCTTTCTCATGAATATAGAATAAATAGCATTTATAGTTCGTATACAAGGACGTACAAAAGAATTCCATTACATTATGATCTATGGAGAAAAATCTTTTGCGGTGCATTTTAATGGTGTTATACTTCAAATATAATGAGATGCTGAAATAAATGCACTACAACAAATTTTCTACAGATTATGGAGTGCATAGCCTTTCTCATTCATTTACAGACACACAAAAGAATTCGGTTACTTGTCTAAAATCGATAATTGCTGGAAGTGCGTTTTCAAATGTGGTACGCGTTTTTAAACTTATTTAATTTTGAGTGTATTATAGGTGGTGTGTATAAATTCTATAGTTATCATACAGGTACAGGGCTACACAAAATAATTCGCACACATTACTGAATATGGACAGCAATTGCTAAAAAGGGATTTTTACTGAGTTGTGTTTTTTTAAATTGCTTATTTAGATATTTCATTCTACGAAAAAATGAAATTTTTTAATAATTCATATATATTATTTCTGTTGTCAAACAACCCTTTTCCTAAGAAAATACAAATCGCAGAACGATAAATGAGATACCATATGAAAGGATTTTGAACAGGCTTCTGACATAGCACACTTACATTTCGTTAAAACATGTTTTTTGATTACGCAGTTAATTAAAAATTAAATCAGCATTGTTTTGATAAATTAAATGAAAGGTTTTCCTCAAATTAGTGTTGCCACAGAATTAAAATACCGCATTATGTGATGCCCAACAATGATAATATAAAAACAATGAATAGTACAACCGTAGCATACATAAGAGTACATTATTTACGTAATACATAATGCGTAGAATACGTATTAAGTGCAACAAGTGTAAAGTATGATACCTGGGCACGGGTTTATTTTACATTTATGATTAAAAAGGAAAATTTAAATGTTTAGAAGAAAAAAAACACCATCGATCGATCGAAGCAAAATTGCAGTTAAGTAAAATTTAAATAAGCTATTTTTTCTTAAATGAAATGAAAGGCCCTATTTTAAACTTCCTAAATTTATTAACTTTTTTTAAAGCTAAATAAGTTTTTTTAAATAAAAAAAAAAAAGCTGAGGCTGATCCTCTCTGTACATGCGTTCCCAAAAATTGAGGACGGTTGATTTTTTTCGATTATTATTATTATTATTTTACGACTGTACAAGACCATTGAACATTAATTCGCACATAAGACAAGAAAGACATTTTACTCAATCACGTTCACTGAAGGTAATCCCTTGATTCTTAAAGATCAAGCCTATGATAATGAAAGAGTTAAGCAACCCGCATATTTTCTGTATGAACTAACCGCGTTAGCATTATTTGTGGCGGAGAAACTTAATAACAACGTTATCCAAAGGAACAAATATTACATCAGTTAGAGAGAAATTATTTCCCGTTGATTACAAAGAAGTTCAAAGGTAGAAATGCTATCTTTCTTTCTTTCTTTCTTTTTTTTTTTTTTTTTTTTAATGCTATTAACAGGATTAAGTGATACACTGCTAAAAAAAAAAGTGTTGATTTTACAGTATAATACTGGCAACTAGATTTAGAGGACTGATTATTACTTACCCATCATACGTAGTATAGGGTAAGTCTTGTAATCGTTTTGAAAATCGAAAAAAATTTTTTGACGGATTTACACGTTTCAGACACTGGAGATTCCGAAAAACATATTTTTAGAAAAAATTTTTTGCCGTCCGTCTGTGTGTCTGTAAACGCTCTATCTCCCGAAAAAATTGAGATAGAGACTTGCAATTTGGTATGTACTTAGTATGTAATAATGGGAAGAAGCCTATTTCATTTCAATAACCTCGATTAACCGGAACTATTTTTTTCGGACTCTCGAAATATTCGTTCTGATAAAAGGTATATAAAATTTTTCGAAATTGTTTATTTTAAGAAATGAATATAAAAGACAATAAAAAAACATAAATTTTGAATAAAGCATGAAGTTGATCGGATAATGAGTTGCCGAGATATTTGGAATCCTATTTTCCACACTCTTCGATTTCTCATGACCCTGTATTTCATCCAAATTTCACTTCAAAGATATATTTTAATTGGAAATTTGACGCTTAATTAGATGCAATAAACCGCTAGTTAATAGGATTATTATTTTTGGAGTTATAAGGAAAAACCTCTTTCAAGCAATTCAGTAATCGAGCCTTTATAGTTTGTGACGTCATCAAGCCACGATTTTATTTGAATTGCAATGCATTTTATAAGTAGTTTACACATTTTTATTTTAATATTTTACATTATGCATATCCATGATGGGTAAGTATTACGGTGGCCCCCAACGACTAGTTTATTGTTTCAATAAAATAACAAAAAGCAGAAAAGTAAGAACAAAATAGAGATTTTAAATTTTGTTTCTGGGGGAGAAGCAAAATTGTAGGAAGGATTCAGATGTACGTTTTTAAAGCAGAAATCTGCTGAAATGTGGAATATTATCACCCCTGTATTTACCTGTTTTTCTTTTAAATTAATGAAAAAACAATTTTTTAGGATTTTTTAAAAATCTCAATTATAAATATTTAACTGCTTCTGCTTTCTAAAATGGGATGAGAGGGTTATGACCAGATTTTACATATGTTTGTTTTGTCTTTATATTCAACTTTATGATATTGTTTTACAAATGATTCGGTGAAAAAAAGTCTTTTTCTTATTTTATATTTATTTATTTTAATCTTTGTTTTCCTCATTTCATGTGCAACTCACTCTCATGGACATGAATCTAGCATTTTTTTTTTCAAACTTGGTTATACTGTAAAATTAACACATTTTTTCTTGCAGTGTACATATTATGATATATATCAGATATTTATTTTCAAAATATCATGATGTTTTTATATATTTGATATTTATTTTCAAAATGTCATTCTGCGTGATATTTTTTATATTTTTCAGTCAAAACGTATGTAAATGAATTTTTCAGCTGTTATTGACTGTATTGTTCTGTAGACAAAGAACTTTCCCTCTGGCAGTGACTGTTTTAGGCAAAAAAGAAATTCGAATGAAAATGCAGACAAGCTTATATTTGTGTTCAAATTTTTCAATTAAAAAATATTTTGTATTTAAAATCTTTTGTTTATAAAACATAAAATTTTCTTGATACTAAATCCTATAGATTGTTTTTGATGAGAGTAAAAAGCAAATTGTTTAACTTTTTAGAAAATTGATACTATTTTCAGTTAGTTGATCTTCAATTTTGTTGTAAGTGGGAAAGAAAGATACATTTAGAATATTGTTTAATTAAGTTTTCACAATTGCAATATGTTTTATTTTATATTTTATATTAAGTCTGAAAATTTTTATAATCAGCGGTAAAACTAGGCTGCGCCGCCGAGCGCCTGAGAGGCGCCCAGCGTGTCTTCGACCATCGAACTAAAGTCCTGAGGGATTTATTACGCGCACGACCGGATTTGGCTCTCCGTATGCGCTTCGGCCGGTCAGGGGAGTAATCAGCGGTAAGTTGACTATTTTAAAAATATCTGATATGTATAAAATTATCCGATATATTAAAATATCGGATAATTTTATTTTTCCGAAAAGATTGTGATATTTACGAATCCTGGCTATTAAAATGCAATTCCAAAATAGATTTGAAAGTAAGATAAATGCATTCTAAGTATAACATTAACTGATTGATTACATACTTGTATTTTTTTTTTAATTTCACTTTTACGCGACTATCATAAAGCTAAAAGAAAAAGTTTTAAAGTTATCTGCGATGTGAATGTAGAAAAATCTGGTATGTTCTACATCAACCATGACTCTTGACAAATTGATTTTCACAAATGAGCGTATCACTTGCTGGTAATATGAGCAGGGGAAAAAAATATATATCCCTATCACAGTTTTGTTTTATTCTACCTTAGCACTTAAATTATCCAAATGTACTACTTCACTTAAACCTCATCTATTTACAGTTTTTAAATTGTTAAATGTTAAATATTTTTTTCCGCTCCCTCTCAAAACTAGGAAATGCGATCATCTATTTGATATAGATTTATTCTCTTTAATTTCTTCCAAAACTAACATGTCGTACATATTGTAAATTCTTTTAATACCTCTTAAAGCATTCAAAAGTTGAGAATTAAACCTCATAATTTAAAGAACTTTGAAAATAGTACAATAATCATAATAATTTCATTGTTGGTGTCTGAATAGCAATTAGCTGTTTTGTTGAATAAACTTCCAGCAGCGCACGAATATGATTGATTTAAAATGTGTTTATTGCATTTTTATACCTTTTTCTGGAAATATATTTTATAATAATCTGCATAGAAACTAGCCTTAAATTCATTAGCTTTGGATGTATATTAAACATATTCTTTTTAAATTCTCTAGATTTTCTGATTTTTCCATGGAACAAGGAACCAAGGTTCCTTGTTCCATGCTATAAATAGGGATGATGAGGCACATGTGCCCAAGGTGGCACGCACAATTTCTCTGTCACGCGAAAAATTTAAAGTTGAATAATCATATCAGATAAAATTCATTTTTCTTTTTCTTATAATAAATTGTATTTAACATATATACACACATTTTGTCTTTCTATATGAATTTAAAAACCTTTTTCATCAATTGTATTTCATAATGCAATCACTACAATAAAAAGAAAAATAAACTCAAATCTGAAATGTGTATTACTAAAGATAATAAAAATGTAAACCAGCTATAAATTATTCCCCATGGAACGTACAGCAGCAAAAGACTTATTATTATGTGTGTGTGTGTGTACGCGCGCGCACAGTTTGGATCATTGTAAGTTACATGTTAGATTAATGATTAATTAAAAATTACTAAAATCAAAATTCGTATTGTACTTGCGTTTTACAGTATACGTGGCACTTAGTAAATCATATTTTTGAATCAATTTAGTTAATTTAATGGTTGCTTCTAATACACACAAAAGTCTAATTTTGATTTTGTTCTTAATTATTTAGTGCCTGAAAGCGACTGATTCTATTAACCAGCGTTTTGTAATAAGCAGCATATACAGCGATTTTTTTTATGAAAATGTTTGGCATGTTATAATTTTGATAAATATTTGGGAATGTTTGGTATGCTCACATAAAAAGGCTCGTCATCTCTGCTCTAATGCACTCTATTTTTTGTTTTTCAATAAACGTTTATCAGCTATTCGTTTGGTGTATTTTCATTGCAATGCGAAGATAACTAAAAGCAATTCCTATCAACTTGTCCATAGAAGATATACACATCGTACCTGTAGCGACAATATTGATAAGATAAAATTCAGACGTAAAGGTAACATTGTGTAATGTTTGCTTAAGATCTATCTGTACAATGCTTTTCAGAATTCAACCTGTGGTTCGAAGATTGTCTTATTTTGGAGATTTTTATAACGTTTTGTAACAGAAAAAAAAAATGCAAATTTTCACAGCAAAAATTATATTTTGTTTAAAACTAGACCTCTAAAAACTACATTCCCCAACCCCTGTCTAGACCCCGCCGGCTCTAAAAACACACAAATTTGCTCTGTTTTAAAAAGAACTATCCGATTACGGAAGATTAAATTATGATATCGACCAGTCAGCCAGTGGCGATCTTCTGTAATCGGTTCGCCATTCATTTACCTTTGACTGGGCTTTTTCGGTGCCCAAGGCCGCATCCACTGTTGGCGCGATAGCTGGCGAATGTTTTTGTGATTTATTAAAAAAGATCAATTAAGCATTTAAAAATCGGCTTGTATAACATGGTTAAGTAAAAAAACTCGCTGCTTTCCGGATTTTTATAATGTTTAGAAGAAAGATTTTCTTTTAGATGCTATAAGAAAATCTTTTTAAATGTGACATTTTAAATATATCATTTTAAATAGGGCGTAATTTTCACCATTAAATGCTTTTCCCATATAATAATTTAATTATTTTAAAGTTTTTTTTCTTTTGCAATATTTACGTGTAAATATATATATCAATTAAAAATACAGTGTTTGGAATCGCTGTAAGAAAATTGTTTTAAATGTGACGTTTTAAATATGTCGTAATTTTTACTATTTAATGCTTTTCGCCTAATTGTTCTAAAGTTGTCTTTTTTTAAAAAAAAATTTCGTGTAAATAGATTTTTCAATTGAAAAAGTGTTCGTAAATATTATTTGGGTTTTTAAAAGTCTGGCAACAGTAGGTAAAAAGTGATTTCTTCAAAATTTGAAATAAATCTATCTCTATTCAATTAATAAAATTTTGAAAAAAAAAAAAACTTTTTTAGACAAATAAAAATATATATATATATTGCACACTGCATACCACTATCTAGTCAAGTATGTGTTTGCGAAAAATGCTAAAATTGCTATACAAGTTGTTTGATCCTATAAAACTTTTTTTATGGAATTTTTTTGACAGACTTCAGCATTAAATAGCTCTTAAAATAATTGCTCGATTTAAAACTGTCTGCTTCAGCGTGTTTATCATACATTTCGCTACAAAACTACGTACTAGTTTTCATATTTTTATATGGAATAGTTTTTTTTTTTTAAGTATATGAGCCTAGAAACTAAAAGGTCACACTAAATTCTATTGCGGCGACAGCAGCATTAGTTACTTTTTACTTACCTATCATACGTAGTATAGGGTAAGTCTTGTAATCGTTTTGAAAATCGGAAAAAAAAAAAAAAAAAAAAAATGACGGATTTACACGTTTCAGACACTGGAGATTCCGGAAAACATTTTTAGAAAAAAATTTTTGCCATCTGTCTGTGTGTCTGTAAACGCTCTATCTCCCGAAAAAAATTGAGATAGAGACTTGCAATTTGGTATGTACTTAGTATGTAATAATGGGAAGAAGCCTATTTCATTTCAATAACCTCGATTAACCGGAACTATTTTTTTCGGACTCTCGAAATATTCGTTCTGTTAAAAGGTATATAAAAATTTTCGAAATTGTTTATTTCAAGAAATGAATATAAAAGACAATAAAAAAACATAAATTTTGCATAAAGCATGAAGTCGATCGGATAATGAGTTGTCGAGATATTTGGAATCCTATTTTCCACACTCTTCGATTTTTCATGACCCTGTATTTCATCCAAATTTCACTTCAAATCAAAGATATATTTTAATTGGAAATTTGACGCTTAATCAGATGCAATAAACCGCTAGTTAATAGGATTATTGTTTTTGGAGTTATAAGGATGTTTCTTTCAAGCAATTCAGTAATTGAGCCTTTAAAGTTTATGACGTCATCAAGCCACGATTTTATTTGAATTGCAATGCATTTTATAAGTAGTTTACACATTTTTATTTTAATATTTTACATTATATGCATATCCATGAGGGTAAGTATTATGGTGGCCCCCTACGACTAGTTTAGAATAGAGAGCAAAAATATGTTGCGTTCTCAAAACGACATAAATGTAGCTTTTTGAAAAACAAAAAAGCGGATTTTTAAGGTCACTAACGCGTTTGCGTTAATGAGCAGTGTTAAACATAAATTTGATTGATGGGTTTATTTCTCAGTTCGAAAGGATCGCAGTTGATCTATTTTTCGATAAAAATTCGTACAGTACTAAAACCTCTGAAAACGATATCGCTAGGAACCGGATCTTATATGCCTACACCTACAGGGATCTGCCCAGGTTGTTCTCACAAGGTTGAAAATTGTGAAGTTTTTTTAATTTGTAAAAATTAAAGTAATCATTTTGTGAATTTGAAAATATAGTTATATTCAGGTTCCTGTGTAATCCATCCTTAATGCATTAAAAAAAAAAAAAAAAAGCTGAGTAATATGTAATTTGATGACTTAAATTGTTTTTTGACAGGTTAGATTTAACTTTTAAATGATTAAATTTGTGAAAAGTTAAGTTCGGAGATGTAAAAGTTTTGTGAAAGATCTATTTTGTGAAGGCTCCTGTTTCAAGATGAGAATTTTTGTGAAGGGTCCTGTTTTAAGATAATTTTTGTGAAGGGTTCTTTTAAGGACCCAAAAATTTCCTAAACAGATCCCTTGTCTATCTTATGCAGAAAATCCGCATAAGATAGGCTTATGTCATATATTCTTGTATGGTATTCGTTCCGTCAGGATCATGAAAATTTTCATTAATAAAAAAAAGTTTAATAAGAACTGTTAATTGTATTTATAAAAAAAAAACCTACAAAAATAATTACAATGAAAATATTCGTCTTACATTGACTAACTTAAGAGGGATTTCTACATTCTACTGTTTATATCTAGGAATTTGGGGGAATTTTTTTTCTTTTCGCTGTAAACAAAATGTATTATTGTAGATGTTTTTGTTTTACAATTAGTTTTATTTCAAACTGCCTTTTTAAATTTTTGGAGAGGGGGGGGGGGGAATATTTGTTTGTTATTACAAAATGCGGCGAAGTTAAGCCAGCACTCCGTACACAGTTGTAATGTCCCACACTTTCCAGAAATTGTAAAATTATGAACAGTTTTATAATCAGTTATCGATGTAGCCGACAAAAATAATAATTATGTCATTTCTTGTCAAATGACAATTATCTATAACTTTTAGCAAAAATCGATATATATATATATTTTTTTTTTCTTTAAGGGGACAGAAAAAATAGATTATATCGAAAAACATTACATATTGTAAGTTCCAACCATAGTCACATGTATACAGAACAATGTCTAAAAAATTCATTCAGATCGACCAAGTAGTTTTTTCTAAAACCGTGGGACAAGTTGGAAAAATAAAATGTTTCAAGAAAAACGTGTTTAAAGTTTTTCTTTCATATATATATATATATTTATTTATTTTGGCATCGGATTATTGATAAATGATGTTGTAATGTATAGATTTTCTTTGTTTTCCTTTGTATTTATTTGTTTATACATATATTTATTTTCTCCCCTCTATATAACATTGTTGGTTTGATTTGTAGTGTTCCATTTTCAAAGGTATCCTTGTTTTTCAATTTAGTTCCAATGATTGTTTGGGCTTGGAATTGGCACAATTTTTTGGTATTAAGCTCTGGTGTCAATTACAGAAAACAATCATTCTTTGCTTATAATGTGGTTTCCCAGCCCTTGAAAAAGTAAATTACATTATAAGCCTACATTTGTGTTTTTACTTATGTTTCATTTTTTGAATAAATAATACTTCATTTGTTAGGACTATGTTTTATAATGTGTAATTTGACAGTGCTACATGGGGTAATAATTTCATTGCATATGGTCAGTTGCTTCTGATATATATATATATATATATATATATATATATATAGCAATGTTTGGCTAATATGATGATGAAACCTCTTATTTCATTTTATTTGTAGTATTTAGGCATTTGGGACTTGATAATTCTGTCTAAATTCCACAAATTTCATTTCATTCATTTAATTCCATTTATTCAATTTTAAATTTAAATTCTTATTCTTTTAATATGTTTTTGTTTCCATATTCAGTGTGTTGGGGAATCTTTCATTGTCAACTAATTATTACATACTTAATTATTATTTCATTGTTTAAGTTGGTGTTATGATAATGTTTCATTTATGGTTATATATATATATATATTTTTTTTACTAGAAAACATTTAATTTTTTAAACTTATCATAAATTAACGATTGCGGGACCATACCCTTAAATGACACCTTGTTCCTCCAGCAAGGCGTTCGTCAATGTTCATCCGAGAATGCGGGGTTCGAGGGTCCAACGTTCTATTTTCTTTATTTATAGCATTTTTTAATGATTTTTTCCTGTGTCTTTCTGTAAAAATTAGTTTTCAGATAAAAAAATTGAAAGCTTTGAAATTTTTAAAAATTAAAATTCAAAATTTTGAACTTATTTAATTTTTGATATAACATGAAACACTTGCTCGATTTCATTGCTTTTTGCACTATTGTGTGCAAGAAAAGGTTTCTTGATAACTTGTCTTCATGATATATGAAAATATTACTTATAAAATTTATAATAAATTTATAAAAGTTAAAAAAAAAAAAAAAAAAAAAGGATTTTTGAGTAATATAATAAAAAAAATTTCATATGAAATTAAAAATCCTGAAGACAATTTATTAAACTCTATACAAATTTTCATATATATATCTTGCAAGAAAACTTAGCTATATCCTTTTTAAACATGACAAATTATGAAAAAAATCCATTCTGAGATGACTTAAAGTTTCAGTTAGTCTGATAGTACAATGCAACACAAAAATTGTTATATCTGCCGATGTAATCATCATAGAGAAAATATGCTGTTTGCTTTATTTTCTTTATATTATTTAACTTTGTATTTTATTAGAAAAGAAAATACGCTCTTTGAGAACTGACCCCGGGCTCCCTTAAGAGGTTACTTCAGTCACGGAAACTTTTACTTTTTCGATTTTTTTTTTTTTTTTTTTTTGAGGATATTTTTACTTTCGGAACTAACAAGTGAAATAAAATAGAATAAAAAAAACCTGCAACTAAAATCGGAGAAAAAGAAAAACAATTTGTTAAATAACTGTCCCATAGGATTAACATTAGCGAACGGACATTTTCGCGTGACTGAAGTAGCCTCAAGGCTGTTCTCAAATCCACAAGAGCTACTTTCTGATACATTTCTCAATTCATTTTTGTTCGGAAACGCATGAAATTGGCACGTGTTTTTACTCAGAAACTATGCAATCGAAAGACGTTTCCATTTTTTGCTAAAGGCAGAAGATCTTTCAGAAAATACTGTCTAAAGTCGGCGTTTTGAACCGAATTCCCGACCTGGCAGAACGAGAAAGGGGAAAAATTTGTCGTCCTATAACTCTGAGTAAATTTATTGATCGAAAAATGGAAAACTCAATTCGATTCCAAATCGCTTCAATAGCCAGGAGTTTAAATTAGGTTTAAAAATGAGACAGTTACTGTGTGTCAGGAAATTTCGTGTCGTTGAGCAGAGAATTTGAGAAACCACCTTAAGATAATACTGCACGGACGAAACGAAAAAAAAATTGTCTTGCACGGGAGGAGGAGGGTGGGTGATTCAAGCCCCTGACGAATAAAATATTTAATTATTTTAAATCAATAGTATAGAATAATGAAAACGTCCTTACAGATAAAGAAAATCTGGGAAGAGGCAACGCCCCCTGTATAACCTTTTCAGATTATAAACTTATATTCATGCAATCTGTGGGTCGCCTTTTTTTAACACTATACAAGGTTTAATCCCTGGTGAACGACCACGCCGCCTACCTACATATCGGCTTTCGTGCAAATTGACTTTGACGTCAAGACTTATTCAGAAAGGTCAAGCGAACGAGTACGCCATTTTTGGGATGGAATTCCATTCTGGACTTTTTATTTTTGCTGATTATTTAATATTCTGTAATTGCTTTTGAACGTGGACCGTTTAGAGGTGATATTCTTTCCGTGCAGTTTTTCTTACCCTTCCTATTTCTGAAATTTTGATTATCTTTAACAAGAAACTTAATGAAATCCTACAAAAAGGTGTAAACTGAAGGTTATTTTGTTTTTCACACTGTTGCCATTATTAAATTTTCGTGAAATAATCATTCAGCTTGTTGATGTAATCTGGCTAATTTAAATTACCTTAAAGATAAAATCGATTTTTAGTTACTGCATAGCTGCCACCTTTCCTTTTTTTTTTTTTTTTTTTTCTTTTAATTTTCTAAAATCGGTTTCCTTTTTAAATATCAATACTCATAACATTTTTGAAAACTTCAATTTCCTTTTTTCAATTTAGTTACGAAGTTAATTTCTTTCTTTGCGACAAAAAGTTTAATTTTTTTTTTTTTTTTTTTTTTTTTTTTTTCTGATTTGACTGAGATTTTGCTATTTTCTGGTAATTTCGTTGCCTTGAAAAACAGTGATAAAATGCAAAATAATGAAATTTACGGAGTTTTAATCTTAAGGCACGAAATAAAGCATTTCTGCTACTATTTTTTTTTTCCAGTTATGTATATATATCCACAGGAGTACAGAATATTCTTAAAAACATGGAAAACTGCAGTAGTGACACTTATGCTTGCTTCTAAGGTACCGTTTTGCACAGAATTTGATGCTCTCTTAACGAACTCTTGGAACAGCTAAATTTAATTATTTATGCTATTCTTTATTCTGACCTTTTATCTGTTTAGTATTTACCGTAACTCAAAAGGATTTTGCATATAATATCTTACTTCGTACTTTTTTTAATTGTTATTATTATTAATAGTATTTTGGACAAATGGTACATTGCGAATCTTCTAAGAAGAAAGCTGAAAAGTGAGATATATTCCTAGAAACAACAAAATTCCTTTAAACCACAGCCAACATAAAAAACAAATTTTGCTTACAATCCGTTGTTTTGGTATGTGTCCCGATTATGGGAAATTCAAATGTTGAAAAATGTTGTTTTATGACCGTAACTTTTTATTTATTGTATTGAGTTAGGTTGGAAGCTCGTAATGTTCACAAAGCAACGGGTCAGTGGACCTTATTATTTCATAATTTCAACTTGATACCTTCAGCAGTTCCTGGGAGGGAAAAAAAGGGGGGTCTGGGCAGACAAACGGACAACGAAGTGATCCTATAAGTATTCTGTTTTTAGGTGCGTTCGTAATTATATAAATATGTAGCACCTATAGTCGTCGCCTGGTCCGCCCGTCCGTCTCTCCGCATATAACAGCGCAAAAACTACCCAACGGAATGGTTTGAAATTTAATATATATAATTGTTGCAGAATTTTGTCGAGTCATTTCAAATTTTATAACAATCGAATAGAAATTAAAAAAGATAGTAATAAAAGTTTTCTTCATTCTATTAAATCCTATCGTACGTAATTAATTCAATGATATACCATGAAAGGTAATGATTCTAGGTTGCCGTGGTAATTACGTTCTATTTTAGATAGTCATATTATTTCCGTATTACTGAATTTAAAAACCGAATTTGTATACTAAAATTGTTTAATTATAGCAATCCTATAATCTACCGACAGTTTTTTGTATGTATGTTTCCGGAGAAATAGATATTAAATGGAAAACAAGCCTAAATATGGATTTCAAGTTCTGAAATTTTCAAAGTTAGGCTTAAGTTTCCCATTGGAATTTTCAGTAAATGTCAACAAAAAATAAAACGTTGCCAACTTAAAATGTACTTATTTTATTACGGAAATTAATCGTATAATAACGATGATTTTTTTTTCTTGTATTTGATATTTGCGCATAGTATACTTTTAATGTAGCAGAATTGTAATTAATTGATTGTAAAAGTGTATTGAAACTTAATTTCATAAAATAAAATTAATATCTAGTATGAAAATCTGCACATAAAATAAATTTTGTATTCAAGCATTTTGGGATAAGAATGCAACAGCTATTGCACCAAGATCTGAATATTTATAAAACTAGTTATAGTACGAACTACGAACGCACTTCATTTGTCACGTTTGATGTACAATTTCCAACATGTTTCCTTTTGTGGTACGGAACCCTTAAAACAAAAATCAACGTAACATGAAAAAAGAAATTCTTATCCAGTATAAGTGAAGACAACGTCTGCTGGCCGAACAAAAAGTAATTAAAAACTTTCTAACTCATCTTCCTAAATTTGGGAAACCGTTAACTAAGTAACGTTTTTAAACAACACACTGAGCAACAAAGAAAGAACACCGTGACCGTACTGTTTTCTTAACCCGGGAGAAGTCGCATGGGGTATGACATACCCCGAGTGAGTACATATTTTACAATTATCACCACTACTTTTCGAAAAGTAATATTTAGCGTATTTTATCCTACAATTTGTAACAGTTGTCACTGACTAAATAAGTTGAGAATTATTGTTTGTATTTATTGGTGACAAAGTAAAAACTATTCATACCCTAGATATGCGTGATTTCTCCTGGGTTAAGGACAAAATTAGTAGCGGCCACTGCCACAGGACTTACTAAATGGGAAATATCTCTACCAGCGACCACCTTTCCTATTTGGAAATTTTCCAAAAATGCACCCCATAGGGTCCAAAACACATTATGGCTATTCCTCATCAGTCATCATGCTGTGTCTCAGAAGATTTGCAATCAATTCACCTTTTGTCTCTTGAATATCTAAAAGCCAGTGAACTTTGCTGATATTTTACTTTTGATACCTCTGCTTACCAAGAGAGAGTAAAATTTTTCTGTATGCCATCAATGATTCTATTCTTGTCTGTTGCAATATTTTAATATATTTATTGGGCTATGTAATTTTAGACTAATACAAATAACAATTTTAACAAAAGTTTATTGTTTAGTTAAAGGGCAAAATTAGCACTAGCCCACCGCCCACAAAGCCACTAAATGAAAAAAATAAGTGGCTACTAAAAAATTGTCTGTCAGCGATCACTTTATGGCCACTTTCCTACAAGTAAAGATTTTTTTTTTTTTTTTTTTTTTTTTTTTTTTTTTTTTTTTCATTTCATAAAGGATTTTACTTTTGCTGGTTGAAATATGTTTATATTACCTTATTTATTTGGTCTATTTAATTTTAGATTAATACTAACTGAATTTTAGATTAATAAAGGATTTTATTTTTGCTGGTTGAAATATGTTTATATTACCTTATATGTTTGGTCTATTTAATTTTAGATTAATACTAACTGAATTTTTAACAAGTTTACTGTTTAGAACCTTTAAATAAACAAGCTGGAAATTGTACGTCAAACGTGACAAATGAGGTGCGTTCGTACTGTAGCTAGCTATATAAATATTTAGATCTTGATGATTTTTAATTCTGTGAAATGAATGATATCGTCTGCAGATTAATTTCCGTAATAGAATAAGTATCTCGGTAGCTTGACGATTAAACTTCGGAAGCTCCTATAACAAGAAAGCACCGATTTAAAAAAAAAAAATCAAATTTCTTAATAAATATTTTTATTAATATCTCCTAAAGTTTTGATTCGATTTTTAAAAAAATTGAAATGTCTCGACAAAATTCTGCAAAGATAATATATCTTAAATTTCAAACCATACGGTTGGGTAGTTTTTGCGTTGTTATATGCGGACGGACGGACAGACAGACGGACGGACCAAGCGACGACAATAGGTGCTACGTATTTATATAATTACGAACGCACCTAAAAAGTGGCCTCTAGTTTAAAGAAAGTGGCCACTATAAAACTGCCACTACTGGCCACTGTCCACTTATAAAACTGCTTCTACTGGCCCCTGGTCATTTGTAAAACTGCTACTACTGGCCACTGATGAAATTTCCCAGTTTTGCCTTTTATGTTTAGCCAGGGTTTAATCTAGAGCTAGCCAAAAAGCTAACTGAAAGCACCTTTTGCGCCCAAAGCTTTTCGTGGATTAGCCAAATAGCAACAGCCAAAAATATATATTATATCATTTCCATTTTGCTGTTCTTGCCTTTCGTAAACCTGCAGCTGCCGCGTGAAAAAAAAAAAATCTCAAACCGCCTCTGTCCCGGCAACTCCAAAATTTGTCTCATCCTCTCTGTGCAAGCATCTTACAAATAGTATGACGTCATTTGCATTAAACAAGTATTGAGGAAATTTAAAGAGTTTGTTTATTTTTTATTGATGATCCCAACTTAGGAAATGAAACCAAAACGGTTCATGAATGGAAGTTGTTCAGACAGGTTCTGGCTACAAGGGGTAAAGAAATGAAACCAGCTGATTGTATTCTTTTTCCATAAAAATGGCATTACTGACATATTTCCCAATGTGACTTCTTTGTATGAATTTGTAGCAACAATTCTGTTGTCTACAGCAGATTGTGAAAGGGGATTGAGTCTCGTGAATATAACAAAAACTGACTTGAGAAATAGACTGACAATCAAAAATTTAAATAACTTAATAATAGTGATTAATTTGGAAGGGGAAGTTTGAAAAGAATTTCCATTTAAAAAAGCATTTGATGTGTGATGTATGGCCAAATCTCGAGAGGGTCAATCTTACAGAGTGGTGTACTGTTTGTATATTGTATAATTAAAAATAATACTCATTTATATAGAAATTTTGTATAAATAAAAGTTTTTTTTTTTCTGGCTAAAGCTATTTTTATTTGGCTAACAGTTATTGGCTGCAATTAGCCAAAAAGCTACAAATCTCTTTTTCCTAGATTAAACTCTATAGCACTTTAAAAAGTGGACACAATTTTTTTTTTTTTTTAAAGTGGCCACTAATGAAATTAATACTATTGACCAGTGGCTACTAATGAAATTTCCCAGTTTTGCCTTTTACCATTTTCACAGCGAGCAGTCTGAGTCTTCTCTCAGCGGGCACATATATATACGACAAAGCATTCAATCGATTGACAGGTTTTAATTCTTCTTGGCTCATTTGCCGCTTTACAATATGTATTCATCTCTTAATTTTGTCCACGAAAGTTTTAATTATAAAAACTTTTTAGATTTTTACTTTCCCGAATGTTTGGTTTGATTTAACAACAATAGAAATTCCAAATTTGATATCATTGTAGAAGGTTTTTGTTAAATGCTAAACAGATAAGATGATTCTAACTAAAATAATAAAGAACTAGATGAAACCCGTCAAAACTTGACGGGAAAAAAATTACTATAACAATATCAGTAAAATAAGCTTCTTTTACTGATAAATAAACGGAATAAGAAGGGGTGCGTGTGAAACAGTCTTTCAAATATTTTATTTTAAAAGTTTTTTCCCCCAGTGAAATACAGTACTATTTCTGATGCAAACTCCAAACAAACAATCCGTAAACAACTGTGTAATGCAAACCAGTTCGACATTTACCTGACCACCATATTCCCCACGGCAAGAAAGAAAATTTCATGGACCTATGAAGTATCATACAATAGTATCATATTCAGTAAATCAAAGAACATAGTAAATAAACCCCCCCCCCCGTGATAATTCAACCGAATGAGCTCCTATGCGCATGTGCATTGCATCTGCCCAAAGGCACCGTTGAAATTCGACGTTAAAAAAGTTTTAAAATGTTTAAATTAAAAAATTTAAAATGTCCTCTTTAATAATTCTTCATTTCAAATTCATATCTTCTAAAACGCATCCATTGTGTTAAGCTAATCATTTGTTATGTAAAGATGAAGAATTTTTCTTTTTACAATAATAAATAAATCTGCAGATGAGGGAGATATTTAATGTTTTCATGTGTAATTTATTTGTGTGGTTTCTTCGGTTCTTTTACATAATCAGAATGATTATTCCTTTTCCATCACAGTCGGGGATCTTTTCTCTCTTATACAGTTGAATATCCAATGGATCTTAAAAAAAAAAAAAAAAAAAAAAAAAAAAAAAAAAAATACAGTTCCTAGCATATTCTGATGCAACATATACATTAACGAATTCAACATATCAATTTTATGTTAATCATAAACTGATTTTTTTTGACAGATTTTAGTTTAACACCAATATGCTCGCTCTATCTTATGGATAATCTTATCTTATGATTTATCAAGTTTTTATTATTATTATTATTATTTTCACTTTTCATGTTGGTTAGGAAAATCTATTTTCAATTGTGGCAACTTTCCCAAGGGCTATTTTAAATTATTAGAGCAAACCAATGGTCATTGTTGAGATAGAATTGAAAAATATTTCATGCTCGAAAGTTATTTAAAAAATCGGTAAATTAAGCCGCAGTTTTCAAATAAATTTCAATCGAAAACTAATTTTTTTCTAATTGAGGATGTAAGAATTGAAATTGTAAAACGTAGTAAAAAATTGAAATTTGTAGTATTTAGAAGTGATGTAAGCGCGATGAAAGCTAAAGCGATAGTGCAGTTTGTTGTTACAGCCGTTATACATTTCTAAAAATTGCCACTGTGTTTTGGCTGGCGTCCAAAAGTAGACCACCATTTTTTGACATCGAAAGAGAAATTCACATTGAAAGAAATAGGACTTTGCCGCTAATAAGGAACTGTTAAATGAACTTATAACAAATCTACCAAAATAATTCCTATAAAATATTAGCCTTACATTGTTTATTCTAACTAAAAATACAATCATTATTTCAAGGTTTTTTCTTTTCTTTTTTTTTCTTTTTCTAATAATTTTAATTTTTCTTATATCCTTTACTTTTGTGATTTTTTTTCTTAAAAAATGAAGCCTTCTAACTTATAATTATTTAAAAAAAGTAATTGTTAACATGCAATCAAGATTAAGCAACTAATAAAGGCTCCAGTTCTAATCTTTAAAATTGAAAATTGAAAATCAGTTAAAATGACGTCATGTTGACACAGTCATATAAATATTTCTTTTTAGTTTTATCAATGTTAAAATGAATTTCAAGCTAAGCATAACGTCATTTTCACCGGCGCAAACTTTTCACACGTACTTTGTATACTTTAATTTTATGCTTAAACACCATGTATACAAATAAAAATATATTTTGTATTTAATTGTAATGAAAAATTGGCATCAACAAAGTTATAATGCATAATGATAAAATAAATCCAATTATCCCGTGACGTCACAATAAATATGAATTTTTATTCGCTTATAAAACACACGCATAAATATTTTTACCGAAATTTAAATTGCAAATTAAAAAATTCGGCCTAAAAGCCACGTGATTTTAATATTTTTTATTTATCTTTTATCCCAGCAACCACGGAGGTTCTTGTTACTCTATGCCTCGCAACAGTGGGCATTATATCGGATTGCCGACTTTATGACGTCATACGCAGAAGTAAAAGTTTAATTTAAAATTACGGCTAATCAATTAAATTTTCGAACAAACGAATGTACGATAACAAATCTGTGTCCAAATATCTTTCATTTAAAAAAAGAATGGTGTAATTTGATGTAGTAGTTTGTTCTCACGAATTGTCGAAAGAAAATGCTTAGCGTTTTAAATATATAGATGTCCACTTGTCATCATAGTTCTAAGAAACAAAAACTATCAGAATTTTTACTTTATGAACTTGATTGGTGAAAAAAACAAACTTATCCATATTTACAAATAAAAACTTTATGTGTATTTCCAGGAAAAGCCCCCCCCCCCCCCCCCCCCCCCCACACACACACACTACTCTTTCCATAGAGAGGCATGGACCTCTTTCACTAAGCCATGATCAAAATTGCTATAAAAAAGAAAAAAAAAAACTTTTTTTTTACTTTCTCTTTTTTACTTCGAAGTTAGTCACTTTCTTAGTTAGAAAAGTTTGATTTCGCACCTCTGACGTCAGAGTGGCGAATTGTTTTCAACCAATACTCTTAGACCAACGGATGGACGTACCTCTTTATTCTGGGTATCTTCTAGGGAGCAATTTAGAAAGGAAATTAAACCACAGCCAGCATAAATAAGGAAAAGCAACGAGCCAGAAAAAAAATGAATTTTCAGAGAAATTCTCACCGAGTAAGTGAAGGCAAGTTCTACGAACCGAATAAAAAGTAATTAAAAGCTTTCTAATTAATCTTCCTTAATTTTGGGAATCCGTTAACAAGGTAACGTCTCTTAAATAACACACTGGGCAATAGAATGACTGTACTGTTTTCACAGCGAGCATAAGCCATGAGTATTTTAAAAAGTCCGGAAAGGGAAGTAACGGGTTAAGGCCAAACGGTTGTAAG
Source organism: Maratus michaelseni (assembly GCA_963931845.1). Lineage (NCBI taxonomy): Eukaryota > Metazoa > Arthropoda > Arachnida > Araneae > Salticidae > Maratus > Maratus michaelseni. The sequence goes on from OZ007595.1 coordinate 126,251,216, forward strand.
TTGGAAGGTCACGCTGAAAAGAACGCCGCTGATGAAAAGTGAACGCGTGGTGGCTATTAGCAGAAATTAGGATCGCGAGAATTAAGTGTCTAATGTGAGTGAATTACACGCGCGTTCTTCCGATCCCAGTAATGAACAAGCCATTTACCAACTACCCTCTGCTATAATGAGTATGTCAAGCTGCGATAGCGTTGCTAGTTGGGTGATCTAATACCAGCTATAAATGTGGATGCAATGTCAACAGAGTTCACAAAATGTGAGTGAGGCATTTTCGATTAATGAGAAAACGTTAATTCGAAATAAAATGAAAGTTGTTTAGGGTTTGCGACATTTTATAAAATTTAATGTCAGAGTGAGCAGAGTTTCCCCCAGGTTTAAAAAAGGGCAGGGTGCTGCTGGTGAAAAAAGGGCACTTTTTGGATTCTTGATGGCACTTTTTACTTACCCATCATACGTAGTATAGGGTAAGTCTTGTAATCGTTTTGAAAATCGAAAAAAAAAAAAAAAAAATTGACGGATTTACACGTTTCAGACACTGGAGATTCCGAAAAACATATTTTTAGAAAAAAAATTTTGCCGTCCGTCTGTGTGTGTGTCTGTAAACGCTCTATCTCCCGAAAAAATTGAGATGGAGACTTGCAATTTGGTATGTACTTAGTATGTAATGATGGGAAGAAGCCTATTTCATTTCAATAACCTTGATTAACCGGAACTATTTTTTTCGGACTCTCGAAATATTCGTTCTGATAAAAGGTATATAAAAATTTTCGAAATTGTTTATTTCAAGAAATGAATATAAAAGACAATAAAAAAAACATAAATTTTGCATAAAGCATGAAGTCGATCGGATAATTAGTTGCCGAGATATTTGGAATCCTATTTTCCACACTCTTTGATTTTCCATGACCTTGTATTTCATCCAAATTTCACTTTAAAGATATATTTTAATTGGAAATTTGATGCTTAATCAGATGCAATAAACCGCTAGTTAATAGGATTATTATTTTTGGAGTTATAAGGAAAAACCTCTTTCAAGCAATTCAGTAATCGAGCCTTTAAAGTTTATGACGTCATCAAGCCACGATTTTATTTGAATTGCAATGCATTTTATAAGTAGTTTACACATTTTTATTTTCATATGTTACATTATGCATATCCATGATGGGTAAGTATTACGGTGGCCCCCAACGACTAGTTTTTAATTGTTAAAAGGTATTATTTTAGTTTTTAAAGTCACTTTTGATATTTAAAAGTCAGGGCACTATTTTCAAGACAACATTGAGTCAATTTTTACTATGAAAGCAAATTTTTTAATACAAAAAGGAGAAAGAGCACTTTTTTTACTGATGGGCAAGAAGGGTGCTAATTATTTTACTGAGGGGGCAAGAAGGGTGCTAATTATTTTTATAAGGGGCAAGAAGGGTGCTATTATGTAAACCAAAGGGCAGGCAAGGTGCAGCACCCTACTGAAACTGTCTGGGGGGAAACTCTGAGTGAGCTTGTGTATATTAGCCCCCTTTGCAACGAGCGTCCTTTACAGAATTTTTAATCTTTTATCGCCGGTTTTTAAAAAGAGAAATTTGTTTAATTGAATCGCAAAAATGCCTTGATTATAAAAGGAAAATTTTTCAATTGAAACTTACTGGTACGAATAATCAAGGTTTCTAAGCACTTTATGCGTCACGTATACGTAATGCTCGTCGCGTAGAGGGATTAAGGGTATTGATAATTTATAATGAAATTAGTTTTCTCTCCTCCAGTGAAAGAAAATTCACAGTATTGTTACTTTTAAGTTTCACTGTATAATGTATATGAATATCAGTTTTTGCTTATTTACAGCACAAATAACTGTTTTGATTTGGGGGGGGGGGGGGGGGGGGGAATAAAAGTACAGAAAGAAAAATTCTAATTGTACTATTAGAACATATTCAAAATGCTCATCTTGGATAATTTGCAAAATTTAGCTCCTAGTTACATAAAGTACTCTGGTGAATGGCTAATATATTTTTATCTCTCTCTATATATATATACTTGGATTTAAAAAAATATAACATATATTTATTGTGAAAATTGCACATAAAATTTTTGTAATAGGTCATCCACGTGACAATAACATAATCTTAAAGGAAAACAATTTTAAAGTTTGAAAATTAGTTTGAGAGGACGGTTTAGCAATCTCCCCGCAGACTTTTGGGGATTGATGCAACTTCTTTCAATATGCATTCTAATTATTTTCCTTGAAATAAAAATAAAAATAAATAAATAAAATGTTTTATTTAATAGTGTTGTCAAATTTTCAGTTTCAGATTTTTCACCTTGTTTTATATCTTTTCATCCTGTTTCCAAACACACATTTCTGAAAAATGCAGATTATTCTTTTTTCTTCCTTGAAAGAAACATAATGAATGCGTATTTCACAAAACAGAATGATGGATCTGCTGCATTATCGGTAGAGTTTATGAAAATCACATTGTAAACGACAGGCGAGACTTGTTTCGGCATATTAAGAAAAAAATTATAATGATGTATCTATCTGCTGCATGTCGCAAGAGTGTATGAAATTCACATAGAAAACGACAGTCAAGGACTTGTCTTGACATATTACGAACAAAATTATAATGATGTGAGTTGTAATTTTCCAACTGGGCGAAAATATCCGGGCCAGGATTCGAACCAGGAACCTCGTGGCTGAAGCTGCAATGTTCTGCCAACTGAGCTATCCTGGAGGACCCATGGAGGAAAATGGATTTTACTTACCCATCATATGTAGTATAGGGTAAATCTTGTAATCGTTTTTAAAATCGAAAAAAAAAAATGACGTATTTACACGTTTCAGACACTGGAGATTCCGAAAAAAAGTGCCCATTCGTCTGTGTGTCTGTAAACGCTCTCTATTTCCCGAACAAATTGAGATACAGACTTGAAATTTGGTATGTACTTAGTATGTCATAATGGGAAGGGAAGAAGCTTATTGAATTTCAGTAGCCTCGATTATCCGAAACTATTTTTTTCGGACTCTCGAAATATTCGTTCTGATAAAAGGTATATAAAAATTTTCGAAATCGTTCTTTTTAAGGAGTGAATATAATAAAAAAGCATAAATTTTGCATAAAGAATGAAGTTGATCGGATAATGAGTTGCCGAGATATTTGTAATCCTATTTCCACACTCTTCTATTTTTCATGACCCTGTATTTCATCCAAATTTCAATTCAAAGATATATTTTATTGGAAATAAGACGCTTAATCTGACGCAATAAACTGTTATTTAATATGATTGTTATTTTTGGAGTTATAAGGATGTTCCTTTTACACAATTCAGTAATAGAGCATTTAAAGTTTATGACGTCATCAAGCCCGATTTTATTCGAATTGCAATGCATTTTATAAATAGTTTACACATGTTTTATTTCCATATTTTATATTATGCATATCCATGATGGGTAAGTATTACGGTGGCCCCCAACGACTATTTACAGAGTTATCTATATATTTAAAACGCTAAGCATTTTCTTCCGACAATTCGTGAGAACAAACTACTACATCAAATTACACCATTCCTTTTTTAAATGAAAGATATTTGGACACAGATTTGTTATCGTACATTCGTTTGTTCGAAAATTTAATTGATTAGCCGTAATTTTAAATTAAAATTTTACTTCTGCGTATGACGTCATAAAGTCGGCAATCCGATATAACGCCCACTGTTGCGAGGCATAGAGTAACAAGAACCTCCGTGGTTGCTGGGATAAAAGATAAATAAAAAATATTAAAATCACGTGGCTTTTAGGCCGAATTTTTTAATTTGCAATTTAAATTTCGGTAAAAATATTTATGCGTGTGTTTTATAAGCGAATAAAAATTCATATTTATTGTGACGTCACGGGATAATTGGATTTATTTTATCATTATGCATTATAACTTTGTTGATGCCAATTTTTCATTACAATTAAATACAAAATATATTTTTATTTGTATACATGGTGTTTAAGCATAAAATTAAAGTATACAAAGTACGTGTGAAAAGTTTGCGCCGGTGAAAATGACGTTATGCTTAGCTTGAAATTCATTTTAACATTGATAAAACTAAAAAGAAATATTTATATGACTGTGTCAACATGACGTCATTTTAACTGATTTTCAATTTTCAATTTTAAAGATTAGAACTGGAGCCTTTATTAGTTGCTTAATCTTGATTGCATGTTAACAATTACTTTTTTTAAATAATTATAAGTTAGAAGGCTTCATTTTTTAAGAAAAAAATTCACAAAAGTAAAGGATATGAGAAAAATTAAAATTATTAGAAAAAGAAAAAAAAAGAAAAGAAAAAACCTTGAAATAATGATTGTATTTTTAGTTAGAATAAACAATGTAAGGCTAATATTTTATAGGAATTATTTTGGTAGATTTGTTATAAGTTCATTTAACAGTTCCTTATTAGCGGCAAAGTCCTATTTCTTTCAATGTGAATTTCTCTTTCGATGTCAAAAAATGGTGGTCTACTTTTGGACGCCAGCCAAAACACAGTGGCAATTTTTAGAAATGTATAACGGCTGTAACAACAAACTGCACTATCGCTTTAGCTTTCATCGCGCTTACATCACTTCTAAATACTACAAATTTCAATTTTTTACTACGTTTTACAATTTCAATTCTTACATCCTCAATTAGAAAAAAATTAGTTTTCGATTGAAATTTATTTGAAAACTGCGGCTTAATTTACCGATTTTTTAAATAATTTTCGAGCATGAAATATTTTTCAATTCTATCTCAACAATGACCATTGGTTTGCTCTAATAATTTAAAATAGCCCTTGGGAAAGTTGCCACAATTGAAAATAGATTTTCCTAACCAACATGAAAAGTGAAAATAATAATAATAATAATAAAAACTTGATAAATCATAAGATAAGATTATCCATAAGATAGAGCGAGCATATTGGTGTTAAACTAAAATCTGTCAAAAAAAATCAGTTTATGATTAACATAAAATTGATATGTTGAATTCGTTAATGTATATGTTGCATCAGAATATGCTAGGAACTGTATTTTATTATTATTTTTTTAAAGATCCATTGGATATTCAACTGTATAAGAGAGAAAAGATCCCCGACTGTGATGGAAAAGGAATAATCATTCTGATTATGTAAAAGAACCGAAGAAACCACACAAATAAATTACACATGAAAACATTAAAAATCTCCCTCATCTGCAGATTTATTTATTATTGTAAAAAGAAAAATTCTTCATCTTTACATAAAAAATGATTAGCTTAACACAATGGATGCGTTTTAGAAGATATGAATTTGAAATGAAGAATTATTAAAGAGGACATTTTAAATTTTTTAATTTAAACATTTTAAAACTTTTTAACGTCGAATTTCAACGGTGCCTTTGGGCAGATGCAATGCACATGCGCATAGGAGCTCATTCGGTTGAATTATCACGGGGGGGGGGGGGATGTGCGCTTTATTTACTATGTTCTTTGATTTACTGAATATGATACTATTGTATGATACTTCATAGGTCCATGAAATTTTCTTTCTTGCCGTGGGGAATATGGTGGTCAGGTAAATGTCGAACTGGTTTGCATTACACAGTTGTTTACGGATTGTTTGTTTGGAGTTTGCATCAGAAATAGTACTGTATTTCACTGGGGGGAAAAACTTTTAAAATAAAATATTTGAAAGACTGTTTCACACGCACCCCTTCTTATTCCGTTTATTTATCAGTAAAAGAAGCTTATTTTACTGATATTGTTATAGTAATTTTTTTTCCGTCAAGTTTTGACGGGTTTCATCTAGTCTATATATTTAAAACGCTAAGCGATTTCTTTCGACAATCCGTTAGAACAAACTACTGCATCAAATTACACCATTCTTTTTTTAAATGAAAGATATTAGGACACAGATTTGTTATCGTGCATTCGTTTGTTCGAAAATTTAATTAATTAGCTGTAATTTTCAATTAAACATTTACTTCTGCTTATGACGTCATAAAGTTGACAACTCCCACTTTTGAGGGCATAGAGTTTTTTCCCTGAACCCTGTGGTTCGCCAATCTTTTGACATGAACTAATATCAACTAGGTAATATTTTAACATTGTAGTATAAAATCTTTAAAAAAAAAAAAAAATTAGCTAGAATATAATCATAATAAAATATCTAAACGTAAACATATCAATATGAATAACAAATCTCACGTAAAATGTTGCAATTTAAATGATTCCAATTGAAACAAGATTTGGAGAGTTATCCTTGACGCCCAGCTAACATGAAAGTACCTATTTTATTTTATTTATTTACACACATATTCAAATTTATTATAAAACACCAGGTTGCCATACAAAGCAAAAATCGTCATTTAGGTGCCAAAAAATAACCCAGGTGCGTCTGCGATATCTGTACTGATTTAATCAAAATTATTTTGGTTGCACCGCATATTGCAAAATTAATTAAATCCATGATTATTGTTTCTTTCTCAGATTAAAAATAAGAAAATTGGTACTTCTCTGTTATCCCGTCGACCACTTTTCATAACAAAAAACTATCGCCAAACTGTTACTCCAAATAAACGGGAGAACGTTGCCATTGGAATATCAAAATAAATAAATAAATAAATAAAATACAGAATTTAAGGACACAATTGTTATTTTAATTAATGAAATAACTAATAAATCAGTAAAACATGATGAAAAATAGACGCAAATCTCGAATTAAAAACCACTTGATCAAAGATCAAAGACGATTACTGAAGAATGCCTACGGGGGGGCGTAATGCCCACGTTTACTTCACATCTAGATGAGAACTGTCTATGGAGATGGCATCAGAAGATTCAAAAATATAAAAGTTCTCTCGCAGCAGGCTGCGGTGGAGTGATGCACATGTAGGAGCAATCTGGATGTGCGCTTTGATACTTTGATTGGAGTCGGAATGGTGAGTATAGGGGGGAAGGGGGGGGGAAAGGCCCCATCAGAGCCAGACAATTTTTCTAAATCATAATTAATATTTTTTTAATCTAAAAAACTAATGCAAACAATTTAATTTAGATAAGATGCAAACAATTAGTTTATATAAGATTCAAATAATTAAATTTTGAAGATGCAAAGATAATTAAGTATAAATACAATTAAGATGCAAAAAATAATATAAGTATAATTTTTTTTCCCTTAAAATTGCAAAAGAGGTAGGAAGGAAAGTTAGCAGAACCCGATGCCAAAAGCAAGGCGGGAAGACGTCAATAGGAAAAATTTAGTGTAGGAATATCAAATGGGAACCGGTATACCGGCAGATCACTTGAGCGCACTTGATCACCAACGCGATGAAAATAAACCACCACTTGATGACGTAACAAACACGTATAATGCTTCTGACATCAATTAAATCGGACTGTATTTTTGGCGTTTAATTTTACAGTTTGGCGATAATTTTTTTTTTTTATGAAAAGTGGTCGACCGGATAATAGAAAAGTACCAGAAAATTTAATGTTTAACGAAATTAAATTATTTGATCGATCGCAAATTTTGGTTCTTTTCCGTTATACCGACACCATGCCATACATGTAAATATATGCTTGGCGACAATGGTGTCCGTATAATGGAAAAGTACTTAATTTTTTCTTAGTTCGGGCTATACCAAAAACAAACATTTTACAGGTAACAAAAAAATCGCCGAAAATGGCTGCTTCTTCAGCTGTTATGACAGCAAAGTTGGATAAAATCTAAAAACCTGAATTTTACAACGTTTATGCGAAACACCACAGAGAACACACGCTATTTTTATATAAGTAGGGTATATTTAAACGAATAAGAGAACTAACAACCTTCAATAATATAATGCATGAAAAAGTAAACAACTAAGTGATTCAGCAAATCATAAAAATATGTATTTCTTAATATAACTATAAAATACAGAAAAATATTCTGGTACCATAAAAAATATTCATTATCCCGTCGAAATTCCGTGCATTATCCCGTCGTCCGATTAAGAAAAAAAAACTATATGCAAATTAGTATATATATATATATATATATATATATATATATATATATATACATACATAATAACAAACTCCAATGGAAAATTACTTGCAGAATCATTATCATAAAAGCCAACCAAAATCTATAAACCACATAAATTCAATACTAGAAAAACAAAACTATATACATTATATATATTTGTATCTATGTATGTATATACTATCTATCTATCTATCTATCTATATATATATATATATATATATATACTTCATTGGCGCCCTGCTAACCGAAAAGTACCTCAAATAATTCGCCAAACTGTAGCGCCCAATAAACAAACGGAAGAATGTTTCCATTAAATCTCAAAAAAAGAATAATAATAATAATTAAGAAAAGCCCCATTTACTAAAGTATCATTTATCAGTAACTTTTAACAATAAAATTTACAATATATTAATGAAAACAGAATCAAAAATAATCTTGGATATTTATTTATTTACATTATTTCTCTTAATTATGGAAAAGGAATAATCATCCTAATTATGTAAAGAAATGAAGAAACCATACAAATAAATTACACTTCAAAACATTAAAAATCTCCTTTTTCTGTAGATTGATTTATCATTGTAAAAAAAATTCTTCATCTTTACATAAAAATTGATTAGCTTAAAACAATAGATGCGTTTCAGAAGATATGGATTTAAAACGAACAATGATTAAAGAAGACATTTTAAAAATTTTGATCAAAACATTTTAAAACTTTTTTTTAACGTCGAATTTCGACGGTGCGTTTGGGGAGAAGCAATGCACATGCGCATAGGAGCTAATTCGGTTGCATTATCACAGGGGGCGGGGGAAATGTGTGCCTTATTTAATATGTTCTTTTATTGACTGAATATGAGATGAACTTAGGGATATGCTATTTGTATGATACTTCATAGGTTCAGGAAATTTTCTTTCTTGCCGTGGGGAATATGGCGGTAATGTCAAACTGATTTCCATTTTGTTTACGGATTGTTTGTTTGGAGTTTGCATCGAAAATAATGACGTAATTCACTGGGGGAATTTTTTTTAAAAATAAAATATTTGAAAGATTGTTTCATAAGCACCCCTACTTATGTAATAAAGAAGCTTATTTTACTAATATTGCTACTGTAATTTTTTCCGTCAAGTTTTGACGGGTACCATCTAGTGTTTTTTTAAATTGCTTATTTAGATGTCTCATTTCATTGTATAATAAACTAGTCGGTGGGGGCCACCGTAATACTTACCCATCATGTATATGTATAATGTAAAATATTAAAATAAAAATGTGTAAACTACTTATAAAATGCATTGCAATTCAAATAAAATCGCGGCTGGATGACGTCATAAAAAGGCTCGATTACTGAATTGCTTGAAAGAGGTTTTTCCTTATAACTCCAAAAATAATACTCCTATTAACTAGCGGTTTATTGCATCTGATTAAGCGTCAAATTTCCAATTAAAATATATCTTTGAAGTGAAATTTGGATGAAGTACAGGGTCGTGAAAAATCGAAGAGTGTGGAAAATAGGATTACAAATATCTCGGCAACTCATTATCCGATCGACTTCATGTTTTATGCAAAATTTATGTTTTTTTATTGTTTTTTATATTTACTACTTAAAATAAACAATTTCGAAAATTTTTATATACCTTTCATCAGAACGAATATTTCGAGAGTCCGAAAAAAAATGTTCCGGTTAATCGAGGTTATTGAAATGAAATAGGCTTCTTCCCATTATTACATACTAAGTACATACCAAATTGCAAGTCTCTATCTCAATTTGTTCGGGAGATAGAGCGTTTACAGACACACACACACACAGACACACAGACGGACGGCAAATTTTTTTTTCTAAAAATATGTTTTTTGGAATCTCCAGTGTCTGAAACGTGTAAATCCGTCAAAAAAAAATTTTCGATTTTCAAAACGATTACAAGACTTACCCTATACTACGTATGATGGGTAAGTAAAAATATGAAATGTCTTAATATTTTGTTAGTGTTTTAAAGTGTTTCACAATCTGTGCTCGATGCATGATTTTACTTACCCATCATACGTAGTATAGGGTAAGTCTTGTAATCGTTTTGAAAATCGAAAAAAATTTTTTGACGGATTTACACGTTTCAGACACTGGAGATTCCGAAAACATATTTTTAGAAAAAAATTTTTGCCGTCCGTCTGTGTGTCTGTAAACGCTCTATCTCCCGAAAAAATTGAGATAGAGACTTGCAATTTGGTATGTACTTAGTATGTAATAATGGGAAGAAGCCTATTTCATTTCAATAACCTCGATTAACCGGAACAATTTTTTTCGGACTCTCGAAATATTCGTTCTGATAAAAGGTATATAAAAATTTTCGAAATTGTTTATTTTAAGAAATAAACATAAAAGACAATAAAAAAACATAAATTTTGCATAAAGCATGAAGTCGATCGGATAATGAGCTGCTGAGATATTTGGAATCCTATTTTCCACACTCTTCGATTTTTCATGACCCTGTATTTCATCCAAATTTCACTTCAAAGATATATTTTAATTGGAAATTTGACTCTTAATCAAATGCAATAAACCGCTAGTTAATAGGATTATTATTTTTGGAGTTATAAGGATGTTTTTTTCAAGCAATTCAGTAATCGAGCCTTTAAAGTTTATGACGTCATCAATCCACGATTTTATTTGAATTGCAATGCATTTTATAAGTAGTTTACACATTTTTATTTTAATATTTTACATTATGCATATCCATGATGGGTAAGTATTACGGTGGCCCCCAACGACTAGTTTTGTTCTTGTTAAAAAATGCAGACGATTATTTTTCCTTCCTTGAAAGAAACGTTTAAAATGAATGCGTATTTCGTGTTTCACAAAACAGAATGATGTATCTACTGCATATCGCTAAAGTTTATCTAATTCTCATGGTAAACGACAGGCCAAAGCGTTGACAGAACACGAATTGTTAAGATGTTTTTAACTTTTCCATTCAAATGTAGTATTTACAGATAAATTAGGCGATAAAACGTTCATATTGTTTCCATTTTAAATTTCCTTTGAGGCGAAAATTCCTTAACACTACTTCTTATCTTATATCTATTAATATCAAAACATTTCTCTGTATGAGTATCGTGATTCATGAGGTATGCTTTTTGAATGTTTTGTACGTTTATATATTCCTTCGTTAGTTTTTTTTATGGGAATTATCACACGTTAATTGTTTGTTCCTCATGTTACAGAGTAAGTTGTCTAGATCAGTTTTTAGCTCACAGGCTATCAAAGCCTGAGAGCTTATGTGCCCGCCGGTTCTGTATGTATGTATGTACGTACGTACGTACGTATGTATGTATGTATGTACGTAACGCGATAACTCTTGATAGAACTAACCGTTTTACTTTAAATTTTGTTTATAGGTTCCTTGTGATAAGGCGCTTCCCTGATTCCATTTGTTATCTCATGACCCACAATTATGTTTTCATTTAAGCACTGCGCTTATTAACACTTTCCAACATAGTTGAAAAATGTTTATGAATTCGGTTTTTCTATCTGTCTATCGCCTAACTCGCGTAAATATACTCGGATCGCCATGCAATTGATATATGTTACTGGGGTTTACAATGGCATGTTTGGTATTCAAAGTAAAGTATGTATAACATTTATGGTTCTTTTACAGGGACTCTCAAAAGAGTCTCGTTACATTATACGGTGTATGGGGAAAATCATTTGCGGAGTATTTTAATGTTGTTCAACCATCTGAAACATATTCAAATTTATACATATCACTTAGGTGCACTACAAGGCGCTTACTGTAGAATAGGGTGTGCAATAGAATGTATCTTTCATTTACAGGGACACTCAAAAGAATTTAATTACAGTACTGTCGGTCTATAAACAATAATTGCTGGTAGCTCGTTTTAAGTTGCGGTATGCAATTTTTAAATGTAACATTTTTTTTTTATAATAATTGGTGTATGCAAATTCTATAGATCATATATATGGCTGCTCAAAAGATCTCGTGTACATTTCCGTTTATTGACGGAAATTTCTAAAGGGAATTTTCAATTGTGCTATGTATTTCCTAACTGGAGTAAATTTTAGCATACTATGTAATACACACACACATTTATAGAACACAAATCTATAAAAAGGCTGCACATTCGGATATTTTGTTCAAGTATTGGTAATAATTACAGAAATTTGTTTTTCAAATGTGTTATCGTTGTTATGTGTTATCAGAACATATCGTTTTAGGTAGATTTCGTAAGAAATGCTACCTATTACATTCTCACCTAAGTTGGAATTTTTGAAAAGTTTTTGCAGATCTACACCGATCCGGACTCCCAGAACCCGAAACCACCCCCAGTTCAAAACTTTATCCATCTATCTATCTATCTATGTCACTTTTTTATGGGCGCGATAACTCCCATAATTCTGTACAAATCTCTTCCAAACTCATACATAAAATCAAGGGGCATAAAATCTCGGTCAAGTTCGTTAATGGGCAAAATCGAACCAAGGGGGGGCTTTTTGTGAAAACAGAAAAAACCCATAATTCCTTATTTATAATACGTATCGAATCCGTTTAAAGTTATTATTACTTCTAGGAAAAGGGTCGAAAATTTATGTATAACAGATCTTTGATATCATTAATATAATAAAAATGGTCCCAAGGGGGGGGGGGGGGGTTAGAAGAAAATAAATGCATAACTTCGTCAATTCAGAAGATATCAAATCCGCTTAAATTTATTATAATACCTCTTAATATTATCTAAAACATTTATATTGACAAGTTTTTTATAAGACCAACCCTTATAGCAAAAAAAAAAAAAAAAATCCCTGCCGGCTCCACCTGCAAACAAGTTTGGTTTCCAAATGCCGCATCATGGCAAAAAGGTCATTTCTTCCGCAATTCCCAACAAACAGGCGCCTCACGGTCTGCATCTTCGAAATCTACCTGTGCCTGTAGGGATTTTTTTTTAATTGTTCACTTAGTAAACTGCGAAGTTTTGTTACAGTTTTCTGAATGTGTTGGAAATTGTTTCATAATCTATGCTTGAAACATAAGTTTTCGTTTTCATTCTTATTTGTTAATCTCATTAAACACAAATTATGTTTTCACTTAAGCCTTTCTTGCGCTTTATGTTAAGAAGTAACACTGATATTTTCCTTCTGTTACGTACTGCAAAGTAACTCTGTCTGTATTCTGTATTTAGCACCAATAACTCATTATGCGAATCTGTGACAGCGATACAAAGGGTTTTGCGTTATTTGTTTAAATAGACATGTTGTCTAAAGTACTTTGTTTCATTTAGAATTGTATTGTTAATTATACGTACGACTTTTTATTCAAAGTTTCCTACAAACCACGGCAGCGAGTACAGGAAATGCTACTCTGTATGTGACATTTTCCGTTTTTGCTGAGTAATCACTTACTGATGTCTTGCCGGAAATAGTGAAACTGTGGATGTAGACAATTGAATTGATTATTGATAAGGACATCGTCCTCAACTTTTCAAAGGCTTCCCAAAATGTAATACTGTACAAGTGAATTGCTACTTGCTCTACTCATAGAAAAATGTAGTAGTTACTCAATAAGACTCTGAATGGGGCACTCAATGAAAAATAAGGGTTTGCACGTATTCTTAAGGCTCGGTATCAATCAGTGCAAATTCTGTGTATCAATATCAGCCCGTGGGTTTGAAATGCATTAGTATTTTTCATATTTCTCACCAGAAAAAGAAAAAAAAAATTAACACTTTCCAACATAGTTGAAAAGTGTTCACGAATTCAATTTGACTGTCTGCCCGTGCTTTAACTCTCATAAATATACTCGGATCGCCATGTAATTGATACATGTTATTGAGATTTACCATGACATGTGTGGAACAGAAAATAAAGTGTTTAGCATTTATACAGGGTGATTATAATTAAAGTTCCATTTTTAAAATGCTGTAAAAAAGGAACCACTTGTCAGAATGACTTGAAATTTGAACTGAATATACTGGAAGAAGGGGGGGGGGGCGGTATGGCAAAGGAAAGAAAAAGTTCCAAAGTGTATCAATAGGTGGCGCTGTAAGCGGCATAACGAAAGTAGATTCGGCTACAAGTGACATTTTAAATCGAAATACGACGGCTTTGGCATGAGTTGCACAGTAAACCAACCGTACTCTTCAATGTGCATGAGTTTTTTGATTGTTTGACGGGAAAAATGACTTCCAAATCAGTCAACAGTTGTGGTACTCTTAGTGGAAAGACCATCCACCACGGCACGGCCGTACCACATTGTATGTGAAAAATCTGTTTTTAATTGCCCTTGGGCCGAAATCCGCATAAAAAGAACATAATGATTCGGTTTTTAATTGCGCATGAGTGCATTTTAATTTACATAGTATGCCGCTTACAGCGCCATCTATTGATACACTTTGGAACTTTTTTTCCTCTTTGCCATACCGTTTCCCCCTTCTTCCAGTGAAGTCCTTCTGACCAGTGGTTCCTTTTCTACAGCATTTTGAAAGTGGGACTTTAATTATAATCACCCTGTAGTTGTTTACAGGGGTACTCAAAATAATTCCGTTACATTATGGTCTATGGGGGAAAATCGTTTGCAGTGTATTTTAATGATGTTACACTGTTCCAAACATATTGAGATTGATATACATCACCGAAGTGCACTACAAGATGCTTACTATAGAATATGATGTGCATAGCATTTATAGTTTATTTACCGGGGTAGGGACACAAAAGCATTCGGTTATAGTAATGTGTATGTGCAATTACTACTTAAAAAGCGTTTTCAAATGTGATATGTGTTTTTTTTTTAATTAACTAATTTGTTGCATATTACTTGGTGTAGATAAATTCTATAGATCATAATCAGGGCTGCAAAAAAGAGTACATATCCACTTTTTGGCAGAAATTGCTGAAGTGGAATTTTTAATTGTGTTATGCATTTTCTAACAGAACTAAGTGTTTGCATACTATGTAGTATGCAAACATTAAGTAATGCAAATCTATAAATCATATACAGGGCTGCACAAAATATTTCGGATATTCTTATTCAGTGGTTGGAGCATGATAGTTAAGGTTTATTCCAACAGAGTGAAAAATGTCCAGACCAGGACTCTAACATGGGTACATTGGCTTGCCAGGCCAAAGCTCTTCCTATTGAGCTATCCCAACGATATCCTGGCTGGCATAATTCAATCTTATTTGTTGGACATGGCTGTGAACTGCAGCGCCAATTTCATTTATCCGAGCTATAACGATAGCATTTTACATGATGAAAGTATGGTATAACATGGGAACTAATGTATACCATGTAATTAGGTCACAATAAAGAGAAGATTTTTTTTTTCCCAACTAGATAAATTATATTCAGTGATTATCCAGATATTTCGAATATATTTCTTAGGTGGAATATACTTCTTGCTGAAGCTGAAATTGGGATTCCAAATGGGTTATGCGTTACCAAATTATTTACTTAGACAACATCTTTAACTTATTAAACGGTGAAGTTTTGTAACAATATTCTGAATGTGTTAGAAAGTGTTTCATAATCTATGTTTGACGCGTGAGTTTTCTTTCTTGTTTCTTTATTCTAGTCTTAAAAGAATGTTTGATTTTCGCTAGGTAAAATATTATACATTTATATTTCAAGCGTTAAAATCTTAATCACTGAATTTCATTTCTAATTTAATATATGGTTCCCATTCACAATGGTCAATTTTCAGTTAAGCATAGTTCATTCGATTTTAAATATACAAGTATGCAGATTTTTGTAATGATCTTGTGCAAACGAGAAATTTTTCTGATTCACCAATTTTGCCTGTGAGGGTCGTATAAAAATTTAACAGTTGTAAGTGTTTCACAATTAATGGCAGGACTCTTGTATTAACATAATCTAATTTCTTAGCATTTTGAACACTTTTGCAATTTACATTGCCTACTTATCACCAACAAGTAAAAAATTAATTTCAGATTTCAGACTTTTTGGGACACCCTGTATATAAAACTCATTTCTTGGCATGACTTAAAAGTAAATAGTTTTGTTTCAGGAAATTTTTTATAAAATAGTATAAAGCATATTTCTGTACTTTTTAGTAGGGTTCGTACGCCTCAGGGGATTTGAATACCAGACTTTCCTTTATTAATATTTGTCTAATTTAATGAAAAGCTTTTGTGTTTAAGTACGACGACCATTATTTTACGGAAAGTCTGGTATGATTCCCTGAATCCTCTGAGACTTAAGATGCGGGCTACTCACTTCAATGACGATACTTCACTTTCGAAACCGGTTCCGAAAATGAAAGTATGCTAATAAAAAATACCTGTAAACAAAATCGAAAAAGTAAAAAAAGAGCCTGCTAGCGATCGACCCCAACAATCCAAAGCAAATAGAAAAAAAATCATTTAAAATTTTTGAAATGCAAACGAGATATTTTAAAATATTTCTCCCATAGGATTAATATTAGCGAACGGGTGTTTTCGCGTGAGTTAAGAGCCTGCGCTGTTACTTGAAAACACTCGCTAGTTAATTATAAACCAATGGCAGTACGAGTTGTAATTTTCCAACTGGACGAAAAATGTTCGGGCGATTCGAACCTGGGATCCCTTGGCTGAAGCTGCCATGCTTTACCAACTGAGCTATCCCAGTCGAAAGCACGTCCAGTTGGAAAATTACAACTCGTATGGTTTGCTTTACCAATTTGAATAATTGTGATAAATTTAATCTAGTGCAATGATAGTATTCTTTTCAATTTTTCGTATGCATTTAAATATTTATGAATGATTTTTTGCTTTTTGTTGTTGTTGTTATTTGTTTGCATGCTTTTTTTTGTTATTTGTTTGCATGCTTTTTTTAAGATATTTTTGCATTCGAAACTGGTTCCAAAACAAGTAGTATCCCCAAAAGAAAAAACAAGTGGTTAAGTGTGATCGAAGATCGCACAAAGGGTTTCGTTTAATATTCCTTTCAAAACGCTTTATCCTTTCTTTAATAAATTCAAATAAATATAATTTAGCAACAACAACAAAAAAAAAGTCATGTTTTTTATAAAGTAAAAATTTACCGGTCTATTTTTCCGTTTTTTCGAAAATCTAAACCAGCCGGATAGCGGGCGAAACCCGCTTTTATATTCTGTCATAATAATATCCGTCATACGGACTAAATGCAATATTTAAAAAATATATCATTTCAAAATTAAACATGTTGGACGCCTTCAAAAATTTAAAATATGCGAATATTTCCATAATCGGGTTTTTATCATGATTCAACACATTCCTCGAACTCATATATTTACTATTCTCTATTATTTATATTGATACGCGCTTTGTATTATTCTCAAACATTTGAAAAATTAGTTAAACTTTCTATATGACGTCAGATTTTCTTTTTAATTCTCTAATGACGTGATATTAATCTGCTTTGTCCACTTACACATACTCATACTCCTTGTATTATTGAGAAATCTTAGACATTTTCCGTTTTATTTACCACTATGACGTCAATCAATTTTATTCCATATTTATCTTTTTTTCAATGGGTGAAACTTTATTTCATTTTCATTTTTCACGTGAAAATCGTCTGATAGAAAATTAATTATTGTAGAAAGAATTTCATTGTGGATTTTAAATCTTTGGCATCTGCTATAACGAAAAATGTTTCAATTTAATAGGAAAATGCTGTTAGAATTTTGGTTTTTTATCTCTATTTATTAAAATAATACGAATTTTTCAAATTTTAATATTTTGAGCTCTTCACAGCTGCTATTCAGATTTATACACGAAGTTTCAACTCTGTAAGTTACATACTTTTTGAGAATGGCTCTGTGACGGACAGACAACGGAGCGGGGGTAATAGGGTTTCGTGAGATGAACGAAACCCTTAAAAGCAGCTTCCAAAATCGAAAAAATACGAAAGTAGAGACAGCAGGGCGAAAGTTGCGTTAGACATCGACCTCAGATATCCTAAGAAAAAAACAATAAATAAAAGTACTAAAAATGCAAACAAGAAATTTGAAAACACTTAACATTAGCTTGCGAGTGTTTTCGCGCGACTAGCGTAGGCTATTATTAACATTGTAATAAAAAATACATTTACAATTTATCTTGCTGCGCATTCGATTAAGATCTTGGATGATAGCCAGTTTATAAACGCCGTTCTTATAACTTCCTTTTTCCTTGACCACCTGCGAATAAGAAGTCCTTTTTTTGCCTGAGACTGTGTGTGACATTCATTCCTCAAGTCATGCTAATTGCTTGGATAGAATGCACCCTTCTGATTTAAATTCCCGATGCGCAAATGCTTGCTTGCGTGGTGGAAGTGGAACGGGCGCGTTTCCCTGTAATCAGTTTCGGATGTTTATTTTAGCACCGTGCTTTAACTATTCTTTGTTTTGAGTTGCTGAAACAAATTGGCTCTGTAAGCGACAGATTTGCTTATTGCTTTCAAATCAGTGGCGTAACAATTCAAAATTTTTGGGACGTCTCAAGTATTCATTTTCAATAACCGGAAAAACATTTTGTTATTTATGATAAAAACACCCCGATCATGGAACGAAACTATTGTAGCGAATGTTGTGTTGTGTATTAAGATTGTTCAAAAAAGAAATTTATATATAATATATATATATATTTCTATATCTTTTGTAATGTACTGAATCCCGATGATGGGATAGGGGATTTTAACTTTTACTTAACGAATTTCAAAGGTATTTAAACAATTGTTGCATAATTTTGCGAGGAAAGTTGCAGTATGTAAAACACTTTTATGGGCTGTTTAGTTATAAGAGCTATGGCTACATCTAAGAGATAAGCCATAGAAGAATAATACAATTGACAAATCAGCCAAATAATTGCACAAAATTTTCTTGCACGTGGATCCATTTAAAAAGGTAGCCGAACAGGATAGATCAGGGCTGTCCAACCTTTCAGTAAGCAAGGGCGCACCTTATCTTGTGGCACACTATGAAGGGCGCCATTATTCACATGATTCGAAAAATGCAAGAATATTATTTCCTTTTAGCACCTACACGTCTGCAGGATACACATATATCTCACAGTGGTAATCATTTCCGCCTTATGATTTCGATGTCTCATCTAAAAAATTGAAAAAAAAAAAAAAAAAAATCACAGTAAATTCATTGCTACATTTTTCTTAGGTTTGGGGATACGGGTGGGGGTGGGGTGGAGGGTATGCCAAGGACTTTTGCAGGTAAAGGAGCCAAAAAACTTAATAACACCTGTAATAATAATAATAGTAATAAAAGATGCAAATATTACTTGTTTTAAGCCAAAGTAACTTTGGAGGTGAATTTTTACTTTAAAAAAATCTAAAAGAACTCAACATTCGAAGGGGCTTCAAAAGAACCTTTAAAGGACGCCATGGCATCCTAGGACACCCCGTCGGACAACCCTGTGATAGAGAAAGAATACTTGAAATCCGTCATTACTGTTGATGAGGAGTGGTTTCCCCCGTTACCAGTGGCGTAGCTACGTTTTTTGGCGCCCTGGGCAGGAAGAAATTCTGCGCCCCCCCCCCCCCCCCCCTAAATAAAAAAATAACCACATTATTTTTTCTCAAAACGACAAAAAAGACTTTCTGGATTGTACCGTTAGGAAAAGGTAGTTTTCTTCTTCCTTGTTTTTCAGAATTGAACTAATTTTACTCAAACACACGAAGTTAAAATGCGTGAACCCGATTATAAAAGATTCCTACTTCTCATCAATACTGAATTTCAATGGGAATTTTGAAAAATTAGTCAGCTATCGCCAAGATGGCTACATTTATGGCGACCTACTTTTATCGTCAATATATTTAGCCAAATATTGCCTAATTTGACATGAATTTGACGTTAGCAGATGTGACTATGTAGTTTTAAGCTAATGAGAGTAGCAACAATAATTACAATAATGAATATAAATTTGCAAGAAACCACGTTTGCTAAAACTCATAAATTAAACTCGATTATGAAGAAAAAAAAATATGCTGTCTTGTTTCATTTACAAGGTGTGTACACTCTTTGGAATTTCCAAGGAGTTCCATATGTCCTAAGTGGCAAATTTCAACAAATATTTTTCAACGGCGTCTCGCTATTTTTTTCTTTTTTTTTTTTTTTTTTTTTTTTTATAATTCTTAAATTGCATTCCATAAAATTAAAAATAGGATTTTCAGCAACATAAATAGTTTACTTTCAAAAAACACAAATTTTAAGTAAAGACATTTTTATTATATTTTAAAAATTGTCATGACATTTTAACTTTTTTTTTTTTTTTTTTTTTTTTTTTTTTTTGAAAATATGATTTTTACAGTTATAGAGTAGATTTATAAGGAAAATATGAAAAAAATGTTGCGAAAAGTTGAAATTTGTAGGAAAAGTGTGGTTTACAATTTTCTTAATTTTTTTTTCAATTAAATATTTGTTATACACCATTAATTTTATCCCAAATATTACATTTTTACTTGATTAAATCATAAAACTTTCATAAAACCATATAATAATAATAAATGCATCTTAAAAATTTACATCCGTGCACCTTGCAAATTTTAATTACCATAAAAATTTTACTTTGATTGGCCCAAATAGAAAGAGAGGAATAACACTTTTGTCCATTCAGATGAAATTTCATTATTTTCTGTCTCTTTTGCTTTATTTTGATCACATGTTAGTAATCCTGGTTTGAAAAACAATTTAAAAACTTTATTTAGAAATTCTCTATTTAGAAAATTTGAGCTTGTTGTTTAAAAGTAGCAGCGTAACTACGGTTGCGTCCTTGAAACTGTTGTGGTTTACAACAAATTAATTCCTTTTTATGGCTTCGCCATAAAAACTATGCAGATGATCTCTGCAATATCATTTCTTATTTATAATAAATCACGTATACAATGAGGACGGAAAATTCGTCTACAATGGCGTGAAAAAAAAAAAAAAAAAAAAAAAAAAATACGAGTTTCGCCAGCAAAGCTCTGAAAAAAATCCATCCGCAAATTTGCCAATAGGTCGCAAGAAACAGTGTTGCCAGTAGGTTACTTTTCAAAAATTAAGATTGCTTCATTCCCACCACTTTTTTAAAATGGTATAATTGGCCCTTATTCTCGCGTTACTTAATCTGCCATTAAATAAGGGGAATATTTCTACTTAAAAAAATGGTGGCAATCAAGCAATTTGAATTTAAAAAGAGTGGCGAATTGGTAACACTGACTAGAAAGAAAAAAAACTCAAAAATCTCCAATCAATGTCAATAGCAGGAATATATGGTTGTATGATATTAGCCATTTGTACTGATCGTACTAGAAAGATTGAAAAGCCCTGCTTTCATTTTTACACACTTTAAGAAGAGGAAAATTGGGGGTATATAGCAAAGATTTAATTATTTCGCTTTTCTAAATGCCAGTTAAGCTGAAAAATATAATTTCCAATAAAGAAGGAATAATATAGTATTTACTTTCAGTTCCTCCAGCTAAATCCATTTTGCAATGGTTCACAGAAGCCCCTATTACATGAAATTATTAATATGGAAAACTAAGAACACAAAAATCAGCTGGAAAATCAATAGAGAAATAAAGAAATGCTCTTTTGACATAAGACACCACTTTTGACATTCTTTGTTTTATAAGCTAGAGGCTAGACAGTGAGGAGCCTCCATCTGTGACTGGCATTCATGGATCTCTCCATTCCCTCACTTCATCGCCGAATTTCATCAAAACATTCACAAGCACGGAAAAAACGTTAAAAAATTATCATTTATTGTCAAAATATGTGAGAAAATTTTGGCTTAAAACGTAACGGGCCGTTACGATATCGGAAGCGAACAGGCAAGCACAATCTGGAAATCAGCCAAATCTCCTACTTGAGAAAAAATAAAATCGAAGTTAATGTTAAAGTTTACGACTGTTAAAATGAAATGCAATGAATATACTTGCCAACTTTTTTTATATGTAAAATTTACACATTTTGACCATTTTTTATATTTTTACACTTAAGATACTTTTTACATATTTGTGCAAAGTTTCTCTCAAGCTCCAATTTTCTTCCCTTAAATTATAAATTATGCTTTCCAACTGTTTTTAATAACGATAAATGCTAAATGTAAGGACTTATTTAATGTTGATGAAAGAATTCGTTTATGTTTCGTTGATAAAAATGTTGGAATATCTTTTAATTTTCATCGCATGTAAAAAAAAGTGTGTTTTGGAACAGTATTGCTAGTCCGCTACTTTTTTCTCGATTCCGATTGCTTGATTGCCACAACTTTTTAAAAGTAGTATAATTCACCTTATTTTCGTTAAATTCTCCTCTATCTTATTTAAGGCGAATATTTCGACCTAAAAAAAGTGGTGGCGATCAAGCAATTAGAATAGAATAATAATAATTAATAATAAAGTAGCGAACTGTCAACACTGATTTTAAGTTTTTGGCCAGACCTTTATAAGTATTTAATGTTTATCTTGAAAACCACGCCTACTTTCAAGACTACAATTCATGATTTCTCCCCCAAAAAATTCCAATACGTTAATGTGGCGTGGATCTGGATACTCAACCCGATTATAGAAAATTTACGGCTTTTCTTTACGCTCGGTAGAAAGCACGAGTTAATGAATTTATTTAAAATACATATCATTTTTTCTCTGTTTCTTTTTTAAGATACGGCAACAGAATAAAAATAAATAAATAAATAAAATAACTTTTTTAAACAATCTTTTTAGGGTTTTTGATTTGATTTCTCAAGGCGTAATCATAATTTAATTAACATGATTAAAGCGCATTAATATATATATATATATATATATATATGTATATATATTACATTCTGTATATTTTTTTTCTACTTTTTACTGTTTAAAATATTTCGTTGTTGCAATTTCACAGCCAGTTGGCCTATTTTGGCGAGCGTGGTTTGGCGCATGATTAAATTCATTGTTGTTGCAACTCGTATACTGTTATAACCATAAAGAATATTTGGCGATTTATCACATGTGGCCGGCTAACGGAAAAATGCATTGCCTTAAAATTAATTTATAATTCTAAAAATATTAAAATGTATTGTCATCGGAAACACACCCGTGAACATAATTTTTACAATCCTAGCATATCAGGAAATGAGTGAAAAATCGATTACAAAATTCCATCCTTGCGAACAAAAACAAAGTTTAGTTAAATAAAATAGTGTAAAAGAAGAGAGCTGTGTACGTGTTTTAAAGCAACTTCTTCTGTTTTAGGTAGATTTTGTAAGAAATTAATACTACCTATTACATTCTCACCTAAGTTGGAATTTTCGAAAATTTTTTGCAGATCTACGCCGATCATGACTCCCAGAACCCAAAACCGCTCCCAGTTCAAAACTTTATCTATCTATGTCACTTTTTTATGGACACGATAACTCCCATAATTCTGCACAAATCTCTTCCAAACTGATAACATAAAATCTCAGTCAAGTTCGTTTATGGGCAAAATCGAACCAGGGGTTGGGGGGGGGGGGGGGGGGGGCTTTTTGTGAAAACAGAAAAAAAAACCATAATTTCTTAATTATGATACGTATCGAATCCGTTTAAAGTTATTATTACTTCTAGAAAAAGGGCTGAAAATTTATGTATGACAGATTTTTAGTATAATTAAAAATGGCCCCAAGGAGGGGCGGGGAGGAGGGTTTTAGAAGAAAAAAAATCACAATTTTGTCAATTCAGAAGATATCAAATCCGCTTAAATTTATTATAAATCCTCTTAATATTATCTAAAACTTTTATATTGACAAGTTTTTTATAGGACCAACCCAACCCTTATAGGAAAAAAAAAATCCCTGACGGCTCCGCTTGTAAACAAGTTATGTTTCGAAGTAGGCGGTTCCAACAGCCGCATCATGGCAAAAAGGTCATTTCTTCCGCAATTTCCAACAAACAGGCGCCCCACGGTCTGCGTCTTCGAAATCCGCCTGGGCCGAGCCGCAGGGATTTTTAAATTATGAATTACTTTCTAACTGTTTTTAATAACGATAAATGCTGAATGTAAGAGATTAGTGTCGATGAAATAATTAATTCAGGTTTCATGTTATAGAAAAATCTAACTTTCATTGCATGGAAAAGAAAGTCATGTTTTGAATAAGTTTCTGATCGTTTTTTTTTTTTCTTTTTTCAAGCGAAAGTTTAGAGAGGGGGGAGGAAGGGGAGAGAGAGCTGTGTATGTATTTAAAAGTAACTACTTAATGAGTGTTATAACATATATAAGTGTCTTGCATATCCCACACCCCTCACTTCATTAATAAATGTACTGAATATAATAGATGAAATGATGGCTTTTGTGTGCAATTTTCGTGTAAAAATATCTTAATAATAGTCATCAGTGTATTATTTATAAATATTCATATGTAGTGTGCTTAAAAAAAGTCTGAAATGTAGTTTATGTATTACCTAAAAAACGGGGTTACATGGGTGATATACTCACAGTGGGGAAAATAAAATGTGGGGAATATATTTCAATACATTGCCATTTTCAAAAGCTGGCAGGTAATATTTTAATGTCTTACCGATTTATATTTTATTTGTGCCTTTTTAATAATATATTTTTCTCTCTTTTTTTTTTTTAATAGGTAAGTGCTATAAATTCTTTCTTGGATATCTCAATTGTAATGTGAATGGACGTAAAACAGGTATGTTTTTGTTATTTATGTTTCTCGATATTAACTGTGACATATATGGTGTTTATCTAATTTCATTTTATTAAAAAAAAAGAAAAAAACATGTACTGCCATGCCATTCACGATTTATCATACTAATCTTAAGGGGACGTTTCGCCGATCATCCTGAATTCCTGATAGCGAAATCCCACATGAAAATAAATAAAAATTAAGATTGATCTAATGGATAATCTTCCGTTAATCAGGTACATGGGATTTGGAGCAAGGGTGTTAATAGCTTTTTATGGTATAAATAAAAAAGCAGAATTTGCACAAAGCCTAAAATATTTTGTCAGATTTGATAAAAGTAGAAACATTATCATTAAAATAAACACTTTAAACACAGAAATTAATAATTGTCAATATTTGCTAAACACTTGCTACAGTATATCTTCAAATTGAGACATTCTCAAAGACATTTATCATTAATGAATACTTTGGTTAATTAAAAAAATATATATCTGAGAATAAAACTGTATCAATTGCTCCCCAGTTGTGAAAACAAGATTAATAGAAATTTTTACCCCCCTCCTCACCAGAAAATTTTGAAATAACGCCCCTGCACACAACTATTGCTGGCCAATATTGTGACAGTTTTGAAGGACTTGACGGAAGATAATAGATGAAAACTCTGTAGAATGATGTAGTACAGTGGTTCCCAACCTTTTATTGGCCACGCCCCACCGAAGCATCTGTAAAAGCACGATGCCCTTTCCTTCACACCGTCTTTAACATATTTCTCTTATTATTTAAAAATGGATTTATTTCCGCATGGAGAAAATCAAAAGAGCTTTAACAATATCAAGTTTTTTTTTTTGCATTTTTTTAGCTTATTAAACAGGAAAGCAGCATAATTTATTTATGCTGTCAGAAATGTGTTTTTAACATAATTACTGTATAAATTCAATGAGACCACAAATCTTCTCCTTTAGGCCATAAAGAGTTTTGTTGTTCCTTGCCAACTTATCTCAGTGTGAAACAAAAGTGTTATCTGGTCTGTATTTTTGTCTTCACAAAATTTCTTGAAAAAGACTCAGACATTTGACACTAAATTTAATAGCATTTATACATTTTAAGGTTTGTAGTACCTCGTTCAATATATATATATATATATATCGAGGAGAGTGATATAACGAGGGAGGTGAGAAGAGTGTTTATAAATAAAAAATAAAGAGCAATAAATTAATAATTATTCAAAACAACACAAATGTCACAAAACACATATGCATCATTTAGTAAAAACTTTACTTAAGGTGTTTTTAAGAACATACATAACTGTATTTCACATTGATTTAAAAAAAATAAATAAATAAACCTAGCGCTTTCGAGCAACCTTAGCTCGTCATCAGGGTTAAAAAACTAAACACGCAGACACACACAAAACTAATAGACTATTTGTTTTGTGTGTGTCTGCGTGTTTGTTTTTCAACCCTGATGACGAGCTAAGGTTGCTCGAAAGCGCTAGGTTTATTTATTTTTTAAATCAATGTGAAATACAGTTATGTATGTTTTTAAAAACACCTTAAGTAAAGATTTTACTAAATGATGCATATGTGTTTGTGACATTTGTGTTGTTTTGAATAATTATTATAGTACAAAGGTGAATATTGATTCAAATGAGTGTTGTTTTTCATGACTCAAGTTTATTTTGCAATAAATTAAGCTACGAGGTTTTCGAGTTAATACTTGTTCAAAAAAAATCTACAAGTTCAACACAAAAGAGATGGTAAAACTTTTTAAAAAATACAGAAACATACATATACAATATACATATTTCATACCTTTTTATAGTATTTTCTGAAAATAAGAATAAAGAGTTGTTTGTTTTTGATTTTCTTTGATTATTTTCTTGCCACTGGAAATTAAAGAACGAAAATGAACTAATTGCATTTCAGTTATATGCCTAGATTTCGACGTTTCAAAAGTTTTATATGTTTTTTCGAGGAACTGGGGGACAACTATAAAAGAGCGAAATAGCCGAATGCGCAATATATACTAAAGCGCAATATAACGCGAGATTGCTGTGTTTCTAAAAATCTTAAAAGATTTTTCGTGTAATTATTCCGGTATAAATACTATTTCCAACTTGTGATTGATATATTTTTTAAAAATTCAATGAAGAATTTTTTTTTTTTTTTTTTTGAATTTGTATTTATAACTTGTTTTCTTAGTCTACACTATTATTTTTCCAAAATAAGACAAAAATACTGACATTCAACGGGTTATTAACAAATTTGGAATTGCCCCCCTGTGGGACGTACGACCCACGTTGGGAACTATTGATCTAGTCGGTGCTTACATTATACAAAACCTGGCGTTTGTTTTTTAAGAATCCAAAGAAAGAGACTATTTTCTGCTAAGGCTATTTTCTTCAGCATGACATGATTTTTAATTATTTGCAACTATGTAGCGAAATATGCAGGTAAAATGATTCTTAATCCCTTGTAGACTTTGATAGTGAAATTTGCAAACAGCATAATAAACAACATACGGCTAACTTAATGTAGCGTGAAAACTATCCTGAGATTTCTCTACACACAATCTCCTGGTGTCTTTGTGTGTAGAACGTCAGGCGGCAAACGACCGGCGCGTGTTGCCTGGTGCGAACGGCCAACGAAGCGTGAAGGCTGCCAGCTAGGAATTTTCACTTTTTAGCATTCTTGGGCCAAATTCTGCTGGTGCGATGAAAAGTTACATATTAAATGAGAACATGAGTGCCGGTAAAAGACGGATGTGGGGGGGGGGGGGGTCTTCCCCTCTCCCTGGAATTTCAAATTTAATTAAGGGGAGGTTCCACTTCTTTGGCCTAAAAATCTACATGATTTTTACGATTTTATTTTCAGTTACAAAGAAAAGATGTATCACCTTCGGACTTTTTGCCTTATATTTATTAACATTTTTCTTATTTGTTTTTTTGTTTGGGTAAAAAGAAAGTATTTCTCTATTATCTCGTCGACCACTTTTCATAACAAAAAACTATCGCCAAACTGTAAGATTAAACGCCAAAAATACAGTCCCATTTACTTGATGCCAGAAACATTATACGTGTTTGTTATGCCATCAAGTGTACAAAAATACTGTAAGGAATTTAAATTTCACGAAACAGCTTTCGGCATCAATCTACACAGTAGAAGGGTGCAACCTACGTGATTTGAAGAAATTAAACACACTGAAATACATATAAACTAAGATTTAATCTCTCTCTCTCTCTCTCTCCCCCCCCCCCCCCCCCCCCCACCAGTGGCTAAGAGGTTCTGCTCGACCTAACTTTTCGGAGTTTTCCTTGGTTTTCTTCGAACCTTGCCGTAAATATGGGGGTTAGGATCCTTTAGAAAGACCCCCATGGAGAGCACGCCCCCTAGGGCCTATATCCCTCATTAGATAATCGGCCGTCATAAACTCAACCTACCAACCCTTTTTTAGTTGTCAAAACATTTCAAATATATACTTAATTTGTAATTTTTTAGTTAAAATCTTAGCGAAACTGGGTATGAACTTAACACTTCACACAAAATCAAGGTATATTTTAGAAATATTTTGACAACTAAAAGAAGAAGAAAAAAACATCCTCCAAGAAGAGTACACTCACACCCACACAAAACGAAAAAAAAGAAGAAAAATCAAAAATATTAATTTCCTGATGAGATATTTTAAAAATGATAATAATGCATTCCACTGCAATAGATATAACATTAGCGATGAAAATTTCAGATCTGACTGACCAACCCTAGTCACACGACAAAACTGGGAAGCTAATATTTAATACTATATGAGCGTTCTTCTCAAATTGCTTGTTTGCATTTCAATATTTTTAAATGACTTTTTTCCCTTTTGCATAGGATAGCTGAGGTCGACGGACCCCATTTTACTTTTTTGATTTCGGTTGCAGTTTCTACTTATATTATAATTATGAGGATGCTTTTGCTTTTGGAACCGGTTTTGAAACAAAGTAATCTCATAAACAACAACAACAAATTCTGCAACCAAAATCGAAAAAATTAAAAGCATGTTTAGAGTTGGACATCAGCTATCCTATGCAGAAAAATAAAATATATATATTGAAAAATATTGAAATGCAAATGAGAAATTTGAAATAACGCTGCCATAAGTTTAACAATAGCCTGCGAGTGTTTTCGCGTGACGAGTGTGGGCTCCTAATATTTTATATATGACGACCGGCATACGTATTGCTGGTGCGAACGGTCAGTTAAGCGTGAAGGCTGCAAGGTAGGAATTTTCACTTTTCACATTCTTGCGTTTTAAGTTCTGTTGGTGCGATGAAAAGTTGCGTACAAGATGAGAATTAAAATTCCGCCGCTTGACCCCTAGGTATGAAAGAGACTGCTTATTATGAATTTTAGGCACGTCTCTGCCGTTGAATAACTTAAAAGAATTGCGTTGTGGTAAACGGTTTTGTAGGCAGATTAGACCTTGCGGTGTTTAAATGTAATTTGGATTCTTAGGAAATTTTTTGTTGGATGAAAAAAAAAATTGTTTTCACCATTATTTTATCCATGGTTTATTCGTTATTTTTATTCGATTCGTATTAAGGACTGCTCCAGGTCGTGTTTTGTTTACTTAGACGTATTTATAACTTGTGGAGTTTCGTTGCAGAACGATGTTTTCTGTTTAAGGTTGTTTTGTTTGTGATGTTATCTGAACGTTGTCGGGAGAAACTGAAAAACTAAATGTTTAATAAGTTTTTTAAGCCTCTTTTGGAATATTATAAGTGAATAATTTGAAAATGGTGTTGTCCACTTTCGTGATTTCAATTTTCATCCTGTAGTGAAATTACCCCAATTTCTTGCTCTGAAAACCATCTCGTATCATCTTCCCTATTCACACCCACTGAGCCAGGGCTCCATATTTTAACGCGATATATGCGTTAAGGCTCTTCTTGGGTCAGATCTGAAATTTCTCTCTCCAGTGTTAAATTTCACTGAGATTTCCATTGAATGTAATAACACCTCATTTCTACAATTGTAACCATTTATATTTTTAAAATTACTTGTCAGAAAATAAAAAATTTTAACTTCTTTCTCCTGTATACTCTTCTTGGATTAGGGGTGCACAACCTTTATAAGAGGAAGGCCACTCAAAAAAATTACTGGCTTGTCGAGGGCCCCCATTCGACGAAATTTACGATTTTTACTTGCCCGATAAGCGAAATTCCCAATCTGCTCCCGATCGGCGAAATTCATGAATTTTACGCTCCCGATCGTTAAAATTCATGTTTTTTATGCGCTCGATCGACTAAATTCATGATGTTTTTCTGTGACTTATGGACAAAATTTGCAATTTTTTTCGCGACTAATTGGTGAAATTTGCAATTTCTGGAGATGTTGGCATTTAGGGTCGCCGTGGGCCACAGGTTGTGCATCCCTATCTTAGATGATGTTTCTTTGCAGTTTAATTGACAAATTATTTCTAAAATTTATACTTAATTTTATTTTAAGAAGTGTTAAAATCTTATTCGTGAGCTTCGCTAAGATTTTATCTCTCAAATTATAAGAATGAAGTATGTATTTTAGAATTAACATGTCTGGTAAACAGCAAAGAGATGTCATTTACGGAAAAAAACAAGATGAAAAAAAATGTTTGTCTACTGATAAATTTGAGCATTACGATTGTATGCCATTGTGGATGTGAATTTGAAATTTGACAGATAACGAGCCATAATTCACGTATATCGCTAAATTGTAGATGTTATTCCCAATTGATTGATGATGGTATCTTTCCATAGGATGATTTGCAGCAGAGTTAATGGATGTCGTCCCTTTCCCGAAAGATTGTACACTTGACAGATGTGAATGTAGGTTTTCAACACATCCAGAAACTAAGTTGTCAATCATTTCTTCGCGTCCAGACTAAACACATTTCGTTTACTAACATAAAATGAATGGGTTCGCGTACTCTATCCTTTTGTCTTATCTCGTTTCCTTCCTTCCTTCCTGTTCGACAACAGTGAATGGAACTTGTGTCTAGTTTTTTGACATTTTAACTACAAGCAGCACACGACCGCAGAGGCAAAAAAGAAATATTTTAGTCTTACGTTTTGTATTATTTCCTGGATATTAACAGACCGAAATGACTTTTTTTCAGCTCAAAACGTGCCGCAAACGATTTTTCTCCATAGACGTAATGTAACGGAATTCTTTTGACTGTCCCTGTAAAGTAACTATAAGTGCTATGCACACCCTATTCCATAAAGCTTCTTGTAATGCACCTTAGTGATATATATCAATTACAATGTATTTGAAATTGTGTAACATCATTAAAATAAACCGCAAATGATTTTCCCCCATAGACCGTAATGTAACGGAATTCTTTTGAGTGTCCCTGTAAAAAAACTACAAGTGCTACACACTTCAGTTGAAATAGGGAACATGCTATAGATAACGGCAATAACATATAAAAATTGCAGGAGAATCCGAGCATATTTACGGGAGTTAGAGCACGGACAGACGGCAGACAAACCGAAGTCATAAACACTTTTCAACTAGGTTGGAAAGTGTTAAAAACTAGTTAGGTAGGTGAGAAAAGAAAAAATATCATTTTGAATTTATTGTTTAATTTTTTTTATTTAAAGTAAACGAACTTGCATAGGGTGATATTGGAATTTTTAACACTGGGTAATCATCAATCATTCCACACAGGCCCCTTTCCAAAATGAAAAACCCAACTTTCCAAATTTTGCATCATAGGTACAGTGTCTTAGGTCCTTCTAGACAACCATTCATATAACCAGTGTCCCAAAAAGGTTTGTACTCAAACCGACCCCCCTGTTTATAAAGTAGGGGGTGGGGGGCATGACTTAAAAATCTTTTCTTTTTAGCTTTTGTAATAAAATGTCCCCCCCCCTCCCCAATTTTCTTGCACCAGGTCCTCATTTCCACAGAGTAAGGAGTTTTGGAACAGATGTGTTACTATCACGCTAAAATGTAAACAAAAGATTGGCGACTGTTTGTTTCGCGCGATTTCCAAGACTGCGCCAAACGAATAACTTAATACAATGGCTAGGTTGCCATTAAAGAAAAAAATCCCCTAAATTTGGCGACTTTTTTCTTTTTTTTAACCGATAATTTTTTTTTTTTTTTTTAGCGTGAGTGTAAAGCATCTAAGCCGGAGTTTTAAACAGAGAATCAACTCTCATACACTGTAATGGTAACTTCTTTAACATGGGATTACACATAGACAGTGGCGCTATCTGCGGATGACGCGAAAACTACAGCCGTAACAGAAGCGAGGTTGCTAATAGAGCTATATATGGCTTTCTTGGCGACAAGTGAGGGAAGAAAAAAAACGGCGACTGCTTGCTTCTTGTTTTGGTTGGTTGATTTTAAGACGGTCTATTATCTCTACACGAATGAAAACAGATTTATTATTTTTAACATGTTCTGAAACAATCGGAATTCAACTTTATTTTAAAATAAGTGCTGTGGTAAAACAAAATTTTTTTTTTCCAAGTTTGAAAGGAAAATTTGATTTTTTTAATTCTTCAAAATGTAAGTTGTGATTTATTTTCATGTGTTATTTTTGTTCTTGTTTTTTCAAGTTCCATAATGTTTGAAATATTTTATATATATTGAGTGTTGACAGATTTGTGCCGAAACGTCATGTTAAGGCTCACTGTGGAGACGCGAAATGTTTTTGGTTTCCGTCTGTCTGTTTGCCGTAAAAATGGTCCGATTAGGTTTATTTTTAGTAGGTATGTTGGCGAGGTATCCGGAATTAGCTGTATAGTTTTTGGTTAAATTTGGTTCATTCGTTCGGAAAATATAGAATATTTTTTTTAGGTCATAATGCTTTCTTATGGGGATGCAGACGATTTTTCAAATTTCATTTTTATCTGAAATAAAAATGGAATATTTGCGTAATGGATTTAGATGTAAAATTATGAATGCTATAAATTTTCGATATGGATTTCCAATAGTTTTAAAATTTTGCTTATAAATTTAATAGAATTTAGAAATTAATTGCTTAAAATATTTGAAAATGTTTTTGCATCTGTTCGGGAAATATAAACATCTTACTTTCATATTTTTTACAATTTTTAAAATCATTTATTTTTACTTACCACTTTAATTTAAGGATTCTAATTTCTGGAACATTCGAAGAATTTTATATGCTTATAAACATGCATGCAATTGAAAAAATAATAATTGCGGATTGTACGAAGTTGAAATGAGATTTTTAAAAAATGATCTGCAGATTTACTAGTATAGGAAAAAACTTCGTACCATGTTTACATTGCGATAGAAAATGTATATGAATAAAATTTTATATAGAGAATTTTTTTTTAACATGAATGAGATTTATGATATGGCAGTTATTTTAACGATAATATAAAGTCAAAATTTGTTAAAAATCTGCCAACACTGAATATATATAAAAAAATTTCATACATAATGGAACTTGAAAATAAAAACAAAAATAACACATAGAAATAAACCACAACTTACCGATTCTTAGGAATAAAAAATAACTTTGACGTCTTGTTCTTGCAAACAATACACTCCTCTCTTCGTAGCATTTTGAAGAATTATAATAATTATAATCAACTATTTGATCTTCAAAGAATAATTTTAATAATAAGTATTAAACAAGATTCGAAAATCAATTAGCGAACGCCGAAAATTTGCACATGCGCAAATGACAACATCAAAAGACGCCAAGCAGAATAGGGTTACACTTAAACGGAAATCACGAAGATAAAAATCGCCAAAGCGATGATTTAGTTCTTAAGTCATCCGCCGCAGTCGCTCTTTTTAGGCGAAGTTTTAGTGATCCTACATTAGAGAGAGATTGGACATTGCGTCGCCGGCAGATTTGACGAATCCGCCATTTTAGTTACGTCGTATGTATACGCTGGTATTGCTTTCTGAAGAAAATTTGCATTTTGAAGATTCAACGTTTTAAATATTGTATCAAGACTTATTACACTATTAATAGATAATTTTCTTTTGTTGTTTATAGTTACTTTTTAATATTTAGTAATGTTTATTTTGTAACATATTTTAAATTGTCAGAGTTCAATTGTTGTGTATGCGGTCAACTTTAAACAGTTTCATTAAATAATAACTATCGAAATGAGTAACACAAACAAAGCAATTTCGTTTCTGCGTCTCTTGTTTTACATTTTAAAACTGATTTTGATTTAAATCTTTTTGTAGTGAGTGAGCAAAACGTGTAAATAATTTATATATAAAAGCGTAAACAATCTATATATAAAAGCGCTGACTCTGACAATTGCAAAAATATATAAATTCACAATATATAAACCTCTATATAAATAAACATTACTAAGCATATGTGTGTAATTTTTTTATTCAGTTTCTCGGAATGTATATATATTTTTTTTTTTTTTTTTTTTGCATATTTAGATATACTACTTAGTATTATAAAGTGTATTATTCTAGATAATTGAAGCTTTTTAATTTCATACAACCAATTAGTTTCTTTAAAACTATCTAAATTTATTAATGTAAATACATTAATAAAGAAGGTATATTAGGAATAATTTTCAAAAATTTATACTTTTCTGAATATTTCAGTATTTTTTTTTAAATTTTTTTATAGCTGTTAAATGATATATTTTTAACCTTATGAAATTAAAAGAGTTCCCTCTAAGAAATTTTATTTATTTACTTAAAAAAGTAACCTAACTAATCTATGTCATGAGTCATGACCATTCAAACAGAGGAAAGTAAAAAATAAATACCCACACTACAAAAAATTACATTATGTAGCATTTCTTGTGTTATGCATAAATTAAAATGTTTATTTTAAGTGAAAAAAACCCCAAAATCTTGAATATTTGTTTATAATCAAATTCGATTATTTTAAGCATAATGTAAAGTCCCGAAATGTTAACCCTGCAATTCAGCCGAAAACAAGAAAAAGCATTTTCTGAGAATTCTTATTCATTAAAACGGAATTGTGCTTATGTTTATGTTCTGAATGACTCTGTGAAGGCATATGAAATGAATTTCTGGTGATTTTAATAGAATAAAAAGTGTTGGACGCGGATGAAAATGCATTGCGTTCTACGGCGTTCCATCTGCTTTGTAACTAATATGGCGGACTTTTCGTCAATGTCCAATCTCTCTCTAATGTAGGATCCCTAGCGAAGTTGGGTCTCTGTCCTTACTCTGTGCTCATTTCTTTAAGGAGAAAACCGTCCCTGAAAATCAGGTTATCCGAATCGATGCAGATGCAAAAATTCCTTCCTGCTCGAAAACAAATGAATGGAACTTAGGTCTACTATTTTGACATTTTAACTGCGGGCAGCATACGACAGCAAAGGAAACTGCTTTCCTCGATATATATATATTAAAAAAAATAATAATAATAAAATGCCCCTTTGATTCTTTTGTTATCCTTGACCAAAATTTGCAACATAGGCCCTTCTAGACAGCCATTCATATAACCAGTGTCCCAAAAAGGTTTATACTCAAACCTACCCCCGTGTTTATAAAGGAGGAGGGGGGGGGGGAGTGACTTAAAAATATTTTCTTTTTAGCTTTTGTAACAAAATGTAGCCCCCCTCTCCCCGATCTTCTTGCACCAGGTCCTTATTTCTTTAAGGAGAAAACCGTCCCTGAAAATCAGGTTAGCCGAATCGATGCAGATGCAAAAATTCCTTCCTTCTCGAAAACAAACAAATGAATGGAACTTAGGTCTACTATTTTGACATTTTAACTGCGAGCAGCACACAACAGTAAAGGAAAATGCTTTCCTCGATATATATTTAAAAAAAAAAATGTTCCTTTGATTCTTTTGTAATAATCCTGACCTGCCGCATTCGCTGATTAGCGAACTTGTCTTTTTGATATTCACTGCTGCAGTTCAGGAATTAGATTCTTTCTTTGTTGACCCTAATTGAGCTCATAGGCTCATTGTTGGTGGGCACAGTTTTTTTTCCCCCATTCCGTTACTTTCGGTTTCTTACATGAGACCAAGTGTTATGAAGTGGAACAGCGTGCGTGCAGTTTGCATTTGAATATTAAACCACCATGTCTGTGATTCAGATATTGCAAACACTGCATGAAAATGTATTATATATATATATATATATATATAGAGAGAGAGAGAGAGAGAGAGAAAGATATCCAAAAAAGTAAAGCAGTTGATCTAGTCTAGATCATTTAATATTTTGGAGAAAGAAGGTTGATATCACATCCATTTTTATTACATTTCAACTTTGCAGACTCTTAACTTCAGGGAAATCTAAGAAATTTCAGCATTTTTCGGAACATTTACTCTTTTGAAAGAACGATCAAATGAGAGAAGCAATGCATTGCAAGGGACCTATAGAAATTAAAGCCACAAAGACTGTAAAAAATTTCTGAATTGTTGGCAAATTCTGTCAAAAGAACTTTACCATGCGATAATACTTATGTATATTTTAAGTGACTTGTTAAAATAAATGTAAGGAGGGAAAAAAATATTTTCCTCCCAAACAGTTGTACTCCCCACAAATTACAAATGTTGGTAGGGAGACTCCCCACCAAGAAAAAAATTAATTTGTAAAGCTGCATTTGTTAAATTTTATGTAGTCAGATGCACTCACTAGCAGTGTTGAATTCAGCCATCCGGGCGGCAATTTTGCAACTCCGGAGGGGGATAGTATAAAGTTCCCATTGGGTGCGGGGATTTGCACTTTTGTACCATTGCCAAGCACGAAAT
Organism: Maratus michaelseni; assembly: GCA_963931845.1. Lineage (NCBI taxonomy): Eukaryota > Metazoa > Arthropoda > Arachnida > Araneae > Salticidae > Maratus > Maratus michaelseni. The sequence goes on from OZ007595.1 coordinate 126,287,566, forward strand.
CTCAAGTCTTCCGGGGGGGGGGGACGAAGTCCCCTCTTCCGTCCGGGACACTAACTGAATTCATTATTGCTCATCAGTGCAAATTAACACTGTTATACGGCCACTTTGCTTGTTGTACAAATTTTCCTCTTACGTCATAATTTTAGAAACATATTTCAGTTTTATCAATGACAGTTTTCTTTAAAACATGAGGTCATTTTCCCCGGTGGAAACACATTCTATTTGTAAAATTATGATATAAGTTTTTATTTATTTTTATATTACTATTTATTTGAGCGTAAAAATGTAAAGTGTAACTGATAAAGTGTTCGAAAAACCGAGTGGAGAAGTCCAGAAGTTTTTATATGTAGAAATAAATTACATAATGGTAAACTTTCTTTCACACAAAAATTCAAAATTAATTATTTTTTCCCCATAGACCATAACGTAACTTTGGAGCGTACGTGTAAACGAACTATAAATGCTACATTCTTCATTTTCAATAGCTAACGTTCTTTAGTGAACCCCAATACCATATAAAAATTACATGGCAATCCGAATATATTTACGAAATATATATAATCCAACCTCCTACCCCTCCAAAAAAAAAAAAAAAAAAAAAAAAAAAAATCCTTACACAAGAAATTATCACTGGTTTTGACTCTTTGAATCTTGATTAAAGATAGGGATGGGATTTGCTTGATACCACACATAAACCTATTTTTTGTAATACATAGCATTTTATTGATGTATTTTTTAATGTCATCAAGGGTTGATCCCGGCAAAATTTGGGGTCAGTTTCGGTCCCCTTCACAAAAATCTATTTAATAAAACAAGCCCCTTTATAAAAATCAATTTAATAAAGTGAGGCCCTTCATAGAAATCAATTTGATAAAATGGACACCTTCACAAAATTCATTATAATAGAACAGACCTCTTCACAAAATTCCTTTTAATGAAATAGGCCCTTTCACAAAATTCTATTCCGTAAAAACTTACTATTTAGTAATTATTTATTATTTTGTGACTTTTAAAATGTGTAATTTGTATACAAACAAGTTCACCAGAGAGGAAAACCTCAGCAAAAGGATTTTAAAAAGTTTTTGTTAATAAATGCTTGGTTCGAATTTGAGTAACTGGACTCCTCACTGGACTGGAATAACTTTCGTTACAAAATATTATTTTTCACAAAAATAAAATTTCACAAAAGTAATTTTTAAATTTCACAAAAAAAAAAAAAAAAAAAAAAAAACTTGCATCAATTTCTGGTTATATATGTAAAAATGCTTTTCAAATTGCATGAGTTAACACTCTGTACTAAAAATATGACAGGTGCTGAATCAGCAAAACAATTCTTCCAAGGCCTTAATCTGGGATTCACTTTTAGATATCAGATTGTAAATATGGATGGCAGATTATAAATATTAACATGTTCTTTCTAATCCACGTAAGAAATTAATCATCTTCTACTTCTAGACTTTTTCATGAATAATTTTTGCTTAAATTCGTGTAATTACTGTACAAATAACTTGAGTTAGTAAACAGAATATTTATCATGTTTCCTTTGTAAATATTAATATACATATTTCCATTATTAATTTGATATATTCCATTTATGATTTGTTTTTTGAACAATATGTAATTAGAATATCTCAAAATCATCCCAAATAGATTATTTTCTGTCTCCTGTTTTTTCTTGTAAATTATTTCGAATGGTTCCAGCGCAATCTGCCTCATAAAATATCAGATATCTAACTTTTAAATTAATTCTACTTTTAATTACAGATGTTTTCTTTAATAGATAAATCTTTGAGTCAAGAGCGTATGCTGGGGGGGGGGGGGGGGGGTGCAGAGGAGGGCTGCTCCTTCCCTGAATCTTTGAAAACATTGTGATATAAACTGAAATACTAAGAGACATGGGCGCCAGCAAAAAGAAATCTAAAGAGGAGCAAGATTTTGTAAAAGATATGCTTGTGATCTATACAACGTAGCCCGCGTTCTTAAAGTGTAGAATATAAATGTAAAATTAGCTAAACTAAAAAAAATATATATCCGAACTTCCCATGCGTGACAATTTTTAAACATATCAACATAAAAAAGAACGCAAAAGTTTAACAATTAAGAAATATTAAATGTATAAAAATAAGTTTATTATTGTTTTTAGGTGCGTTCGTAATTAATAAATACGTAGCACCTATTGTCGTCGTCTGGTCCGTCTGTCCGTCCGTCCGCATATAACAATGCAAAAACTACCCAATCGAATGGTTTGAAATTTAAGATATATTATCTATCTGTGCAGAATTTTGTCGAGACATTTCAAATTTTATGATAATCGAATCAAAACTTTAGAAGATATTAATAAAAATATTTATTAAGAAATTTTATTTTATTTTATTTTTTAAATCGGTGCTTTCTTGTTATAGGAGCTTCCGAGGTTTCATCGTCAAGCGACCGAGATACTTATTTTATTACAGAAATTCATCTGCAGACGATATAATTCATTTCACAGAATTAAAAATCATCAAGGTTTGAATATTTATATAACTAGGTATAGTGTACGAATGCACCTCATTTGTCACGTTTGACGTACAATTTCAAACTTGTTTTAATTGAGATTTCCACAGTTCATTCAATTTTTCTTAAATGGAGGGAGGGAGGAGGAGGCATAAATTTGAAACACATGAACGTAATAACGAAACACAAAAATTGTCTTTCACGGTGGGGTTCAGGAAGGGGCACTCAAAAGAAAAAAATCCTAATTTTGCTTTATCTTAAGTGTTTAACCCTTAACTTCTGTGAGCGGCTTGAGACCGATTGAAATATGTATAAAAGTCTCGATTAACTCATAGGATATTTAAAATAGGTGGATTTAACTTTGTGCCGTTACATTAAAAAATAAATCAACAACGTAAAATAGCACAAATAAAAATATATAAAATGGCTAACAGCTGTTTCGGAGCCCCTAAAGCTCCATCATCAGTGCCAAATTTAAAAGATTAAAAACCGATTAAAAAGCTCAAGCCATGTAAATATGCTTGCGTCTCCCTCACGCACCCAAGATTGAATGGCGGTGAGTTTTTCAAAAACAACAGCGGAGTCAGAAAACACATGTGACGCAGGAGACCAATAGAATCGCCCGGCCAGACTGGACGAATTTAATGTACGTAGGAGAAAAAGGGGAGAAACGAAGAGAATGAATTAAATGAAAGGTAGCCATACATTTGAAAAATTTGGTGTACTGGACATATCATTAACTAAGTTGCCTGAAATCCCCCATTCTCTATCGAAAAAACAGCGTAAACTCCATCTTACTGAATAGATTTGAAGTTGGCTGCTAAGTCATGTTCTAAATTATAATTTCTCAATTTGTTAATCCGTGAAATCTTCTTAGAACAAGGGCAGTCTGCTTAAGGGTATCCATCAATCATATTTGTTTCGGATCATTTTAATGAGTTCTGTCTGATTTCAAGCTTGAATATTTTTCTTCCCTGTAATTTCCTTCATTTCGCAGACGAGATGACACTCATCTTTTATAAAGCAGCCTCAATCGCTGCAAAACTCGGCCAAACCAAACGCGCACGTTCCTTTGTCGTTTAGCATTCAACTCACACTTGGAGCTGTGGACATTCCTTTGTGTTGAGGAGCAGCGGCATTGCGCTGACTAGAGACCAAATACCTCTTTCGAACGCATGGTTGCACAAAAGAAAGCCGTAATATTTCGTTTTGTGTGCTGCTTCTTTGCATGTTTTTCTTTTTTGACAAGACGTTCAGCGCCCGTGATATTTAAAATATACCAAATGCCATTTTCGAAATTAATAGTAAAGCAGACGATTTTATCCAATTTAAGTGGTTATGGGAGTCTTTTCAGCTAGACAAATAAGCCTATTTTATGAAGTTGTCTTGGCGTCTAGGAGCAAGGTAGAAATATGTAAATATGTGCATTTAAATTAAAAAAAAAAAAAAAAACTTTACAAAACTATAATTTTTAATGAAAAATGAGCCTTCTGGCCTCCTTTTTACTGTATGTTAAGCAGGTTTTAGCGTTCGGCGTTACCCCAGATTTCTCTAAGCCAGTGGTTCCCAACCTCTGGACTAGGGTGATAGAAATTTACTGTTTACCCATTTCGTTTTTTCTAATGCCCATGTGAGATTTATTAATTCTATAAAGTTGTTATTGGAAGTACCTCGTTTAGATATTCCAAGTATTTTTTAGGTTAAAAAGTTCAAGACAATCAGTTTTAGATATACCCTATAATTTCAGATGTAAAAGCTTTTTTCATTATATAGCAGAGCTAATAGAAATGTAAAACTCATTTAATATATAGTCGAAAGAGTTGCGAAAAACTGTAAAATACATCATTAACCAAAGCAATGACAAAAGATATTAAAAATATTTGCAAGATTGTTCATAATAATTTTGGTTTTGAGTTGATTTTGAACTTTGGATTGAAAACTTCTTTAAAATGTAATAAAAAGCGTTTTTAATTTTGAACGCATTACTTTTATTTTTAGTCTACAAATTTGCCAAAAAAAAATTACGACGAAATGGGTTAGTAACAAAATTTAAATTGCCCTCAGTGGGGCGTACGCCTCACGCCGGAAACCACTACTCTAAATAGTTTCATCTGAAACTAATGAAACGAAAAAGTACGTTAATATATATACATAATTTTCTGGTCTTTCACCGAGGTTTTTTTGAAATTTTAACGAAATGGCGGTCTATTCAACTTAATGTATCAGTTTTCCATTAAAATTTTTAAAAAAGCACTGGTCAAGGGCTAGGGAAGTACATAAACTTTGATCGAAACAAAAAATGCAAAGTAATCGGATCATTCGTTGCTGAGATATTGTGGATACCGACAAAGAAAACATGGTTTCAAGAAAATCGCGTTTAAAGTTCGCTGACAACATTTTATAACTTCTATATTTTTATTCCATTTTTTAAAAAATTGCTAAAAACATTTATGAAATATCAAATATTCAGAAAAGAAGATTTGTTTTTTAAAGCTGGAAAACAACAACAAACTAGTCGGATGTGCCAATCCCAAAACTTTCTTCTATCTCAGCCATGTTAATACTTCAAAATTCGTTATCACATCGCCAATAAAATCAATATTTTTCGTCATTCTGTTGTACGTCAGCTGCTTGCGAATCGTCGGGTTACCGGGATACGATCAACGGATGTATACTAAACTACGAAAAGTCCTTTTGGCTTGAACGACAGGAATAGATAGCCTCCCTATTCCTTTGTTTTACGATTTTAGCTAATTTTACTGGAAAACACGAAGGTAAAATGCGTGGAACCCAATTAAAGAAGACTCAATCCCAGTTCTCGTCAACATTGAATTTGAATGAGAATATCGCCAAATTAGTCCTCTACAGCCAAGTTGGCTTCATTTATGGCAACTTTGGTCGCCAAATTTGTCGATATTCCGCCAACTGTCGCCAAGTTTGGCGATAATTTGACGTTGGCGAATATAAAAGTGATAAGCATATAATAGGATTGATTAATGGTTACAACAATGAAAGAAAATTTGCCGAAACCATGTTAACTAAAACTCATAAATTAAACCCGTTTATGGATGAATTCTGCTGTCTTGTTTGAAAATGTCAGCCACCCTAAAATTTCAAACCGCTCTATCTCAGCCATTTTTTCAAGATAGAAGCAAAACAAAAACTGCTCCGGATTCTCCGGATCAAGGCCGAATATTTAACGAAAAAAAAGTTTTAGGATTTCTATTTTTTTTTAATTTGCACATCTTTTTGAATTTTAAATCTTTAAATGGCTATCACAGCACCCCCTTTCGTCGAAATATCCCCAAATTGTAATAGAACCTGCTTACCATAGCCAAAAACAGAGAAAAAAAAATGTGGTTCAATTTGAAGCATAACTTCATACACTTTTCGATGATACAATAGTTAAAATGGAACAAAAATATCGATCACAGCGTCCCCTTTCGTAAAAATATCCCCAAATTCAGACAGAACCTGCTTGCCATAGCCAAAAACATAGAAAATTTTTTTTGTTCAATTTGAAGCATAACATCATACACTTTTAGATGGTACAATGAAGACACACAGACGGACAGACAGACATTTTGTAAAAACATGTTTTTCGGAATCTCTGACCTCTAAAACGTGTAAATCCGTTGAAAACCGGAAATCGAAAAAAATTTCGATTACAATACTTTCTTCTATTATAGATAGAAGAAAGTAAACTCATAGCTCAGAGGCGCTATTCGAATGAACCTGGTAGGGGGGCTTTAGTCCCACTCCCTCAGGGAATTTTAATTTTACAGAATGTATCAGTCATCCCAGGTTACTTTACGGTCATCCCAGGTACAGGTTACATGCTGTTTATAACAAGATTACCGCAAAATCGACTATTTTTCGCACTTCGTTCTTTTTCATAAATTGCACAAAGGCCAAAATAACTTGCCAGATTTGACAAAAGTAGAAACATCGTTAAATAAAAACTTTAAGATCAGAAATTAATAATTAAAAATACTATTTGTTAAAGCAACATTCTTAAAATGAGACACATTTATCATTAATGAATACTTAAGTATAATTTCAAAAATATTTGCTTGAATAAAACTTTATAATTTGCTTCTGAGATGTATGTACACAAGAAGATAAAAAAAAAAAAAAATCCTTCTCAAAGACGCCCCCTCCTCTTCTGAAATGGAAACCCCTGCTAAAGCTGTTTATATTTTCGCGAAATAAACATAGTTTTGGAATAGTATTTGTCTAAAATAACAATTAAGTTTATTTCCCACAATAGAGTTGAACTCTGCCATAACGAAAAATATAATTTCCTCTATATAACAAGATTAAATCGCAAAATCTATTCTTTTCCGCACTTCTTATAATGAAATATAAGAAAATAAGTGAAAGTTCAATTACATTATTTAAAATGACCGAATGATTACCTTCATAGTAGTAATTTTACATTTCTAGATTAACAAGGATGAAAGTAATTTAGTCATTGCGATAATTTATTTATTTTAATATGAAATTCTTTAAAAGTAATTAAAGTCACGTTTACTATTTGTTTATTTGTATAAACCGGTTTTAATAACTTATGAATATTTAAGGATTTTTTTGTTTCTATACTTTCACATAATGTATTCTTGTAACTCAATGAAGTCAGAAAGAGAAAAAAGAATATCACGATTTGTTTGTTTTGTTAAAAAGAAACTATATCCCATAAGAGCAATGTCTTCATAAATGATAATCTCTTGGAAATGTTTTATTTAATGTAAATAAAAGTATAGAACATAATATATTTTGTTTGCAAAAAGATCCCTCTTTACAACAGGGTTTTCTGCAATGTATTTTTTATATTAGACCAACCATTTTTTTTTCTTTTTGTTCGTTAAAACAGAGTTCTCGTTACATCAGAGATCGCTGTAAACAAGTTCAACCGTATTAGGTTTTACGTCATTCGACCCGTGCGGGACTTTCGCACTGCAATCTTTGAGGTTTTTAGCCGATATGTTTTTTCTTTTATAAAAATCTTTATTATTTACCCATTATACCTATATTACCATTATAGGGTAAATCTTGTAATCGTTTTGAAAATCGGAAAAAAAAAATTTTTTTTTGACGCATTTACACGTTTCAGACACTGGAGATTCCGAAAAACATATTTTTAGAAAAAAATTTGCCGTTTGTGGGTGTGTCAGTAAACGCTCTATCTCCCGAACAAATTGAGATATAGACACTTGAAATTTGGTATGTACTTAGTATGTAATAATGGAAAGCAGCCTATTGAATTTCAGTAATCTCGATTATCCGGAACTATTTTTTCGGACTCTCGAAATATCCATTCTGATAAAAGGTACATAAAAATTTTCGAAATTGTTTATTTTAAGGAACGAATATAAAAGACAATAAAAAAAATAAATTTTGCATAAAGACTGAAGTCGATTGAATAATTAGTTGCCGACATATTTGGAATCCTATTTTCCACACTCAAAGATTTTTCATGACCCCGTATTTCATTCAAATTTCATTTCAAAGATATATTTTAATTGGAAATGAGACGCTTAATCTGACGCAGTAAACCGTTAGCTAATATGATTATCAATTTTGGAGTTATAAGGATGTTACTTTTACGCAATTCAGTAATAGAGCATTTAAAGTTTATAACGTCATCAAGCCACGATTTTATTCGAATTGCAATGCATTTTATATGTAGTTTAGACATTTTTTATTTTCATATTTTATATTATGCACATTTATGATGGGTCAGTCTATGATGGGTTTTCTTTTCTGTTTCTTTTTTAAATTACGCGACTTTTAACATTTTTCATTACTTTTATTTTTATCAGCCTGACTCTAAAACCCTGAACTTAAAAGTTCCTGTTTGTAGATACACGATTTAAAATATATAGTTTTTAATTACTTTAATTTAATTTTACATTTTCATGCATTATTTATTTGTTAAACCATTGATATCGAGGTGGTTTTTAGGTTTCATTCATCTCACGAAACCCTATTCGTCCAGCTACGTTGTCTGACCGTCACAAAGCCGGTTCTCAGACACTATATAACTTAGACTTGAAATTTTGTGTACTTATAGCTGAATACCTACTATGAAGCTCAAAATCATAAAATCAAAAAAAAAAAAAAAAAAAAAAAAAAAAAAAAAATCGTATTATTTTAATATAGAGATAAAATCTAACAGCCTTTTCCAATTAAACATTTTTCGTTCTAGCAGTTGCCAACAATTAAAAATCCACAATAAAATTCTTTGTACAATAATTCATTTTCTATTGAAAGATTTCCACGTGAAAAATGAAAGTGAAATAAAAAGTTTCACCAATTGAAATAAAGATTAATATGACGTCAAATTGGTAATAAAACGGAAAATGTCTAAAATTTCTCAATAATACAAGGAGTATGAGTATGTGTAAGTACAGAAAGCAGCTTAATATGACGTCGTTAGATAATTAAAAAGAAAATTAATCTGACGTCATATTGTAAGTTTAGCGGATTTTTCAAAAGTTTGAGAGTAATACAAAGAGAGTATCAATATGGTTAATAGAGAATATTAAATATATGAGTTTGAGGAACGTATATTGAATCATGATAAAAACCCGATTATGGAAATATTTGCATATTTAAAATTTTTGAAGGTCTGTATACAACATGTTTAATTTTGAAATTTTTTTTTTTTTTTTTTATCGCATTTAGTCCACATGACAGATATTATTATGACAGAGTATAATTACGGGTTTCGCCCGCTAACGGGCCGGTTCAGATATTCGAAAACACGAGAAAAATAGACCGGTAAATTTTTACTTTATTAAAAACATGACTTTTTTTTTTTTTTTCTTCTTGAAAATGAAATTTATTAAAAGAAACCGAGATCTTAATATTTTTGTGTTTCTACAGGAAGTTAGGATGCTGCTCACCGAGCCCGGATATTTTGATCCAGGTCAACGCGGCAGCAGGTTTTGACGTAATATGTGACCAAATTTAACAAAACAACTATTTTTAAATATTTAAAGCTATAAAAAGCAGTGTGGAATTATTAGTTTTTCAATTAATTTTACTCCCTTCCTAAAAAATTCCAATATATGTCAATTTTTCTCCGCCGAGAACATATGTAACCCTTTAACTCTTTCAGGGGCAAAGTACTTTTTTTCGTAAAATGCTGGTATGATTGCATGACGCCAGATTTTACAAGCAAATTCATTTGAAGATAAGTAAAAGCTTTTCTTCACGTACATGATAAAAAGAAAATTTTCTTTCCAAAATTCTGGTGTCAACGTGGCATTTAGGTACAGTCGAACCTCCTTAACGCGAACACTCAAGGCGGAATTTTTTTTGTTCGTGTTAAAAGTAGTTTGTGTTATCCGAACTTAAATACATTACATACAACTGGACAGGGCAATCGGAAACAGTTCGTGCTAAAAGTAATTCACGTTAAGCGTGTTCGTGTTAATGAGGTTTGACTGTATTAAAATTAAGTGGTCCAAAACAGTGTTGAATTCAGACACTTTTCTCCGGGAGGGATTTCTGTAGCTCCGGGGGGGGGGGACATTGTAGAGTTCCAGGGGGGGAAATTGCTCTTTTTAACCATTAAAAGCATAAAATCTCAAATCTTCCGGGTGGTGGGGGTTGTCCCCACCCCGGGCCATCCCCTGAATTCAACACTGGTCCAAAAATGAACCACCGCCCGTGAAAGGGTTAAATGTGTTATGAGTTTTCTATATTGTTTACTTAGATATCTTCTTTCATCTTACTAAATAGTGAAGTTTTGTTGTAGTCTGAATGTGTTGGAAAGTGTTTCATAATCTATGCTTGACACATGATTTTTATTTCTTTTTCGTAAAATTACAAGAAGAAATGAAAAAAAAAACTGTATTGTTTGCCAGACTGCCCCCCCCCCTTTATTAATGAATATTTTTTTGAGATTTCTCGTGATATTAAATAACTTTTTTATGCCCAATCTCTTTGTACCTCGAATATTTTCTTCAACAATTCTCATATCTGTAATATATAAGATTAATCATAAAATAGATAAATTTAGCGCTGGCCAGAAAGAAAAGTAATAAGATAATTTACATAAAAACATATTCTACTTTTGAATTTCCTTATTTACGGGTATTCCTTCTTTTATGATGATGGTACTTTGATACAGCAGTGAAAGCCTTTACTTCCAATTTGCGTTTTCCACTTTTTCTTTCTAAACGAGTTTAGATGCAGAGATTAATGTATGCGGAAGTATTAACAAAATTAGCCGAATAAATCTAATCTCTTCTATAATAGCTCATGCTGCGAAAGTCTAGGTCGATTAGTTGTAATTTCTTTTTAAAATAAATTAAAAAAGGAAAGGGAGGGGCAGTGATATTTGAATTTTAGAACTTGTTCTTGTTTGAAAGAGTTTATTTTGGTGCTGTTTTTCATTCATCGTAAGCTTTACTTTTAAACCACTGAAGAGATTTTGGTCAATTTCTGTGTACTGGGTGACTTTTTCACACAACTACTTTAATCCTTCTTCACTCCGCCAGAAGTGAATTTTAGTTTTTATGGCAATTTAACTTCTATGTTTTAACACATTGATGGACAGTAGGAACAAGTGAAGTTCGAAAATTGACACTATATGTTTTTTGTAATTTTTCGAATATTAGAAGTATAGTTTTACTCTTTCTGCTTAAATAAACTTAATTTTGAATATTTCAGCACCTTTCATTAGGTTGCACTACTTCCTTCACAACCACGTCAGGGTGGCTAGTGGTCAGGGAAAAATACAGTCAAAAAAAGTGATAAACACCAGTATATTCTTATAGAAAAATTTACGTTGATTATTCGATCAAATAATCAATTTGAATTTTTCTATAAAAATATACTGGTAATTATCATTTTTTTTACTGTATTTTTCCCTGACCACTAGCCACCCCTGCACGTGCATACTGAAGCTGCAACTCGTATAACAGGTGGAAAACGAACTTCAACCTAAAAAATTGTTTCCAAAACATGACACCGGGCTTCTACTTGACTTGCACGACGGCAAATGCACATTTGTGCTGCTATAGCCGTAGTGTCTAAAAACAACCGTTTCGTTTTGGGCGGCTATAGCTGTCATGCCACATTGTAAACTTCGCTTTGGCGGCTATAGCCGCAAGTGTCCGTCAACGTGTTAAAATGTAATTTATCTAACAGTTATATTACTTTGGCAGTTTTTAAGCAAAAAGCAAATGTGTCTGGTTAGGTACAGTCGTAGGGAAAAAAAAAAAATCCCCTCCCACCTGCCAACGTGTCTCAAATCATCGTATAATATTTGGTAAAATGTACAGTACTGGAAAGGGGAAGAAAAAGAAATTGGCTCTACTCTAATTTTATGTTGCACTCCATTTTTAAAACGCAGAATATAAACGTAAAATAAGCTGCACTGATTTTTTTTTTTTTTTTTTGTCAGAACAATTCGTGCACAGAGGTGAAAAAAAATCTAGGCGCCAATGGGCTGATTCCCACCACTAAATTTTATTAGTATTCTTCGTCAAATTTTATTAGTATACTTCGCCTAAATTTGATCAGTATTCTTATTAGGCGAAGAATACTAAAAATTTAGTGGTGGGAATCGGCCCATTGGCCCCTAGATTTTTGCACCTTTGTTCGTCCAAGACAATTGTTAAACATTATCAACATGAAAGTAATACAGCAATGTAACAAATGAGAAATATTAAAAATCCAAATGTAAGCTTAACCGGCTATATCTTTTAAATGAAGGATTGGAACATTTTATTTCTTGTTTTGTCAGAGGCGGGGGGGGGGGGGGGGGGGGGGGGGGAGATTGTTTTTGAACTCATGATCGCAAAAAGAATATCAGAAACAAAAAAATTGTTTGCCCACAGTGTGTTTCATGGGGGGCAAAATCCCCCTGACGAAAACTCCTCCCCCCCCCCCTAGAGTTATTTATTTAAATATTTTTTCCTCAGAGTTATGCAAAGAGTTATTTCTTATTTTTCAGTTTTTTTGCTTCGGAGTTGATGGAACGTTTGAGTGAAAAAGGGATAACATTCCAAAAATAAGAAAAATGAACCGAGATAGTTTAATTAATAATAACTAATAAATTATTAATGAGTATTTTTCTTTGAAATTTATAGGATGAACCCTCATCGACTAGAGCTACAATCGAATAAAGGTGAACATTTCTCTAAAATTGATACTTTACATAAATGTGTTTTTTATGTTTCCTCAACATTTACATCAGCTGGAATGTTATTCTTTTTCCGCTCACCCATACAATTACATTAGTCAACAAATTTTAACTTTTTTTTCTGTATCTGGCTTGTAAGTGGGTGCATATAACTAATTTTAGGGTGCTGAACTCAGTGGAATAGTCAAGATTCTCTCAATCATGTCGCATTTATTAAATACCCAGCAGTTACGTAAAATCAACAGCGACATACACTGCAAAAATAAATAAATAAAAATAATAATAATTGATTTTACAGTATAATACTGTTAACTCAGCTGGTAGTATTATACCGTAAAATTAACAGTAATAAACAGTAAAATAAGCAGTAATACGGTAGCGTATTGCCAGTATTATACTGTAAAATGAACACTTTTTTTTTCAGTGTAGTTGACAAAAATTGACAGTTTGAAAAATACAAACAAAGCACAATATTCATAGGTAAAAATGTTTTTTTTATTATTTAACAAAAACTATGAACTAATACAAGCACGAAAGTGTTGCGCAATAACCCATAATGTTAATATTAACAATGTTATTTTTAAAAATCGGATGATGTCTTTCTTGATGTCAGAATGCATCCAAATAAAGTTTTAACCCAACATAGTCATTCATTTCCTCACAACATTTATATTCACCACAAAATGCAAATTATAATTCAAATTTCACCACGTATTTTGACATGTATGTAAAATTTATTCTCTAAAATTTTGTAAAACCCTTACGTGATGCATAAATACATATAAAAATGTTTATTAGAAATCAGATACAAAATGGCTGACTATGGATGTCTCTTTATGTTTTAATATTATGTATAAATTATGTCGGAACATTGCAATATTATATAGGAATGACTACTAGAAAGTTTAAAACAAGATTGAAAGAGCATATGGCAGATATCAAATATGATAGAAGTGTACTACAGCATTGGAAAGACTAAATAGGACCGAGACTTTGAAAATTTATTTTAAAAATAGTAAAATAATTTATCCATCAAGACTTTATTTCCCATCTATTATCCGTGAATCAATAGAAATCTATATGCGTAACGAGAACATATGCAATGAATCAACTTCTTTTGAATTACCTAAACTTTGGCACGAGGTATTTTTCAATAAAAAAAAAAAAAAAAGCAATAAAGAAATATTAATTTTCACGTTTACAGTTGACTATTTATTTAAAGCATCTACTTTTATTACATATATAATTTCGTGGTTTATATTTTTCAAGTTCTATTTTCAAAATTTTACAAGAATAGTTGTTTTTATCGTTGTAAATCTTGATAATGGCGCCGTTTGTGCATTCGAAACATGTCGATTATTATATTAAAAGGTCTTTATAAACCTTTTTGTATCACTTAAGCATTTATATCAAAATTTTAATGATATTTAGTTAATTAAATTTGAAAATCCAGAGAAGGATAATTGCCCTCCCCCGCCTCATTTGCGGGCTCCTATGGTGGTATCTATACCAATAAAAGAAAATCGCTGGTAAATTTAAGTAAGAAAAAGACTAAACAGGGAAGCGCGAAATGTTTCCACGAAAAAGGAGAAAATTTTTCGTCTCTGGTATGTTGCTCTCGGCTGCAATTTTATGTTACGCACCATGACGGTTTGTATTCCCTTTTTTATTGACTCATCTGCCGTGATTAAATACACGTCCTTTTTCATAGGGTTTTTAATGGGTTGGTGACCCTTAAGTTTATGACTCACTTCCTCGCGATATTCGAGAAATCTTTTACTCTTTCAGAAGACCAAAATTATAAAAACTCCCTTTTTAATTTTGTTCGTATTTAATATTATAAATCATGTTTCTAAATTAAAATGTTTTAATAAACAAATATTGTCAGTTCATTACCCTTTGTGAATTATGAGTCAGCATGTGATACTCAGTCTTTTCATTATAATATCACTTTCATACACAGAGACGACTCGTATTTATGACAATAAAAATATTCAAAAATGCTTTGGGGGGGGGGGGGGGGAATTGCCACATGATAAAATAATGTAAAAAATTGCCTTACTGGCAGATTCATAGTTTTTTAGTAGGTTGATGACCCCTAGAGTGCTGTGCGGATCGGGTATAGCTCGAACCGAACCCGAAAATTCTATAAGTCTGCCCGAAACTCGATCCGAACTCGAAATCGAAGAAAATTAATCCGTACTGTAATACAATTATGGAAAAAAAAAAGTCTACAACTATATCTCTAATATCAGTTGTATCTTTTATGTTTTGAAATGAACATATATGTACCCATTTAAAGTTCAAGTATATGGGGGGTTTTTTCATCTAAAAGAAATATTCTAGACTATTTTTTGTAAAATATAGGATCAACTCGAATCCGACCCGCAAAAATCAAATCCGAACCCGATTCAAAGTAAATCCGCCCCCCTCCTCCCCCCAAACAAATAAATAAAATAAGTAAATAAAAATAAATAAATAATAATAATAATAATAATAATAATAAATTAGCGTCAATTTGAACCGTACATTGGGTCGGTAAATTCGAGTTACCGACACGATGCAGAATTTCAAACCCTTACATTTATGACTCATTTCCTCACTCCATTCGAGAAATCTTTTACGTTCTCAGAAGAGTAACATTATAAAATCAGTTATTTTAATTAATACAATAAAACCTACTATTAAGACGATATTTCTAAAGCAGTCATATTCAAATCTTTTCTTCTCGCGGGCCGCAAACATGTGTTTTGGGACGTTAAGCAGGCCCTAACACACTTATATACAGGGCTTTACAAATTTGATAATCAGATGGTAGCCAGAAAAAAATTCTAGTGGCCAGTAAAAAATATTTACCACTCCCTCCTTCCTCGTCATTAATTTTCAAAAAGCACAAACATTTGTATGAATTAATTGAGGAAAAATAATAACAGGCATTGTTTAGAATTATTAGTTACATAGTTTAGAAAGATAATATAAACTAAGTTTTCTAATGAAACTTATCAAAATCATATATCTTCCCCCCCCCCCAACCCCCCCCCCCCCAAAAAAAAAAAAAAAAAAAAAAAAACTGCAAATAGTGAATTAACCGGCATGTTCGGAAAATGCTGATTGCCGAATGCTTCAAATGTCCGGATAGTTGAATGTTACAAAATCTATATCTGCTGAGGAGCGCATCGACGAAATAGTGAAGCAGGAAAACAAGTTTTTGCCTATTTTTCTGTCGAAGTCTCAAATAATTCTGATTTGATTCATTTAAAATTTATATTTGATGAACTTATTTTTGACAGATTAAAAACAAAAGTTAAAGATATTTTTTGTGTGAGTTTGTTTTTCAATATTGGAAAAGGGGGTGGGGGTGGCATTTGTGCTCATTTCAAGAAAATTTAGGTCAATTTTTGTATAAAAAAAGAAAAAGAAAGAAAGAAACAACAACAAAACCCCCATTAGATTAAATAACTTGTTCGTCAGATAAAAATATTTGGTCGCCCCTGGTGACCGTATTTGTCAAGCCCTGCTTATATAACAATGTGAAAAAAGGGTAATTGAAATAGTATGAGAACAAAAGTAGTATAACAAAGCTATAAAATAAAATTAATATAATCAAGAGTATTTGTCTCAGAAGAAATGTTACTAAAACTAGTCTTTGGGGGCCACCGTAATACTTACCCATCATGGATATGCATAAAGTAAAATATTAAAATAAAAATGTGTAAACTACTTATAAAATGCATTGCAATTCAAATAAAATCGTGGCTTGATGACGTCACAAACTTTAAAGGCTCGATTACTGAATTGCTTGAAAGAGGTTTTTCCTTATAACTCCAAAAATAATAATTCTATTAACTAGCGGTTTATTGCATCTGATTAAGCGTCAAATTTCCAATTAAAATATATCTTTGAAGTGAAATTTGGATGAAATACAGGGTCATGAAAAATCGAAGAGTGTGGAAAATAGGATTCCAAATATCTCGGCAACTAATTATCCGATCGACTTCATGCTTTATTCAAAATTTATGTTTTTTTATTGTCTTTTATATTCATTTCTTAAAATAAACAATTTCGAAAATTTTTATATACCTTTCATCAGAACGAATATTTCGAGAGTCCGAAAAAAATTGTTCCGGTTAATCGAGGTTATTGAAATGAAATAGGCTTCTTCCCATTATTACATACTAAGCACATACCAAATTACAAGTCTCTATCTCAATTTTTTCGGGAGATAGAGCGTTTACAGACACACACACACACAGACACACAGACGGACGGCAAAATTTTTTTTCTAAAAATATGTTTTTCGGAATCTCCAGTGTCTGAAACGTGTAAATCCGTCAAAAAAAATTTTTCGATTTTCAAAACGATTACAAGACTTACCCTATACTACGTATGATGGGTAAGTAATAATGTAACACCACTATTTTCAAACAATATACTTCATAGTCGATTTCTGTTGCAAATGATGTAGAAATGCCGTGAAGATTATTGTTTAGAAATAGTGGCACAAAACATTTTGCTGCCGGTTATTCCGCGGCAAACGTTTAACCATAATAAGCATTATTAGCTACATGATAATCATAAAATGTAAAAATACAACAATGCAGAATTACTAAGGTCTAAAGAAAAAAAAAATCAGATTTTCTTTAATAAGTCAGTTATTTTCTCAATAGAAAAACTTTTTTTGTTTTTCGAATGTAGAAATACGTAGTGCAGATTTAATTAATTTGGAATAATGTTTGTTTGGTGTTGAAGATTAAGAAATGTATACACTATTATAGCAGAAAAAGAACTTTTGACTTACGGAAACGACATTTAAGATGTTTTAGCCCCTTCGGCCCTGACGTCCTACTAATAGGACATATCTTTTATTGAGTATTATTTTGTCTTAAACATTATTTTTATTAATTCCAGCATCTAATAGTGATAGTATATCTCTACATTTCCTATTATGGCTTCACTTATGTTTAACATTTAGTAATAATAATAATAATTTTCATAATTATTAGCAAGCCGTTGGCATTTCTTTTAATTAAAACATATGTTTCACTCCTTAAATTAAAATTTGGGAATCCTTTTCCGAATTGGTAATTTGTGATAAAAGATAAAGAATATTACTAAATTTTTATGCTTGTTTAATTTAGTTGTAATACGACATTTTCCAAACGTCTTCAAAATTTCTTCCTTAGACTATTGTTATATGAAAAACACGCAAAATAACTACATTTGTGAGGTTTAGGTAAAGAACACATTCGTTAACTTTCATTAAACCCTAACTTCTGTGTTTTCGATAGCTATTTTTAATTTTGTTAGCCTAACAGTAATTTTTTCCCAAAATTGAAAAAAAAATCAGGGCCGAAGGGGTTAAGATAACTTTAAATTAGTAATTATAAACAACAGGACAAATTTTGTCTTCCCATGAAAATATATAAAAGAATAGTAGTCTTAAAATTTTTTTATGCACATCTCAATTAATTATATAAAAAGGGATTAATGATTATATTCTCGGGCCGCAGGTTGAATATGACTGCTCTAGAGACTAGGAAAAATTTCCGGTTCAGACAGCTTTCCGTTTTAAGATGTAAAATTTGTGGTATTCTTTCCGCAAGTGCTCTCCGCAAAATTTGAAAATGTCAACTATTGTTGTATTACGCCCCTTCACAAAATTCCATTTAATAAAACAGGCCCCCTTCTCAAAATTCATCTTAATAAAATAGGCCCTTTCACAAAACTGCATTCCATAAAAACAAACTTTTCATTAATTATATTTACATTGTTAGGTTTAAAAATGTGTAATTTGCAAACAAATCATGTTCACCAGAAAAGAAAACTTTAGAAAAAGGACTTAAAGAAGTTATTAATAAATGCTTGATTCGAATTTGGGTAACTGGACGTCATCTTTCATTCCAAAATGTTATTTTCACAAAAATATAAATTTTACCAAAATAACTTATTTTTAAGGGGGAAAAAAACCCTAGTACTTGTTCAGAAACTAAATAATCAGTTTTTTCATTTTTTGGTAAAGGCAGATCTTTCAGAAAATGCTGTCAAAGCGGGCCTTTTAAATAAAATTTCCGGGCGTGACAGCGCGAACTCCCTTCGTGAGACAACAGTAACTTATAACTCACGAAGTAATTCATTTATTGAAAAATATATATACATTGCAAATTACTTCAATAATCATGTCTGATAGTGTTGTGCTTTTACGTTTAAAAATGAGTTCGTAAAATGTGTCAAAGTTCCGCATTGTTGAGCGGGGGGAAAGTATTTTTTTGAGAATAGCCTATGCACATCCTTTTTCATATCGTTTTTTAATCGGTTGCTGACCATTACGTTTGTGACTCACTTCCTCGCGATATTTGAGGACTCTTATGTTCTCCGAAGAGCAAAATTATAAGAACATCCTTTTTAATTTTGTTCATATTTAATATTATAAATCGTGTTTCTAAATTAAAATGTTTTTAGTAAACACATATTATATTGTCTGTTCATTACCCTTAGAAAATTGCGAGTTTGAATATGCGATATTCGGTCTTTTCTTTATAATATCACTTTCATCATTAAATACCCAAAGACTTGTATTTATGACAATAAAAATGTTCAAAAATGTTTAAAAAATACGACCAAAAAAAAAAAAAATACTTTTGAAACTAAAGTTTAAATATTTTTTTAAGGACACCATAAAGAAAAATAATGTTAGAAAATTGCCTTACTGGCAGATTCATGCAGTTTTGTAGTGGGTTGTTGACCCTTGGAGTCCTGTGCGAGTCGGCTATAAATCCGAACATTCTATTCCAAGCCAACCCGGAGATGGAAGAAATTGAACCCATAATTTAAAACAATTATGGAAAATAGGTTACGATTGTATCTCTAATATCTATTTTATATTTATGTTAAAAAATGAGCATATATATATTTAAAAATGAAAACACATGTGAAAAACATTATAAAAAGCAATGGAATGGACGACACTGCAGGAATGATACTTGATAGGATGAAAAAGTAAAAAATGGAAAACTACGAATGTCTTGTAGTATCTTCAGAAGGGCATTATAAGAATATTCATAGTAAACATATGTTATTTCATCAAATATTGTCAGTACTATGCCTAAAATCGACATATATACTCATTAAAGTACAAATATATAGTTTTTTAACCGAAAAAATATTTTAGACTGAAAAATCGGTCATTCGGAACCTGACTCGTAAAAGTCAAATTCCAACCCGAAACATTTAAAATCAACCCGACCCTCAAAGAATAAAAATTGTGTTAACCTTAACCGAACCCAACCGCGGATACAGGACTTTAGTCATTACATTTATGACTATGAACATGATTATGAACACTTTACGATATTCGAGAAAACACGTTCTCAGAAGATTAAGTAAAATTATAAAAGGGCCCTTTTAATTCTGTTTTCAGTCACCCTAACCTGTTCGTATTCAGTATTATGAATCGTTTCTAAATTAAACATATTTTGAAAACTAACGTCGTGCCAGTTCATTACCCTCTCTGAATTATGGGAAGTCAGTGTTTTGCATTCAGTGTTTTGGTTGCAATATCACTTTCTTCATTAAATGTGCAGAAATTAATTCATATATGTGCCTGCAAAAATCTAAATACTAAGAGGTCGAAGAGAATTGCCATATGCATAGTATAATTTTGCATTGGATCGGGCAACCCGATTTTACTCTAACCTGACTCAGTCCGCGATTCGGGTTGGGTTTTGCCTCTTGCGATTCGGGTTCGGAAAAACGCGATTTTCTAAAGAAAGATAATATTTTGTCATACGAAAAAGCATATATATCTGAATATAAATTAATATATATATATATATATATACTTCAATAGTAAGTGAAATATTATCTCTAATGAATAGTATCTCTATTTTGAGTTTTTTTAGAGATTTGTAAAAAGTCAGAATTGTTAGTTGTATAAGATAAGATTTAGAGACAAATAACAAAGCATTTACTGGTTATCAACTTTAATAATTATTTTAATAGTTTCTGTCATATAGCGTTTTTTTTTTTTTTTTGCTTATGGGCGAAAAAAAATGAGAGGCTTTTACTGTATGTGCATATGAAAATACATTATAATAATTTTCTGCAGTGTGATTTTTTCAATGTTATTCACCTTAACACATCATTTGCAATTAACACCTTCTATTATATGTAAACAGTAACATATTATGCTCTAAAAGCGATATTTAATCTGTCGTACAAAACATGATACTATGATCCTCACGCAATAATCGCTAAAGTTTTTTTTTTCTTTTCAAGCTGTTTTTTTTTTCTCCTTTTTTCACTTTCCAGCTGATCATTACGCGAAAGTTCTCGGAGAAAGTCGAAAGCATTGTTGTTAACTGTTCATTCCTGGTGCATTTGTTAACTGAAGATCTTTTCTTAATTCTTCAAACAAATGGTAGCATCGGGTAGATGTTACAGAATTGAGCAATTTTTATTGACTGTTTTAAATCAAGTTAGTTGAACTTTATTTCTGCTACAATCCAAGAAAATACAAAGGAATATCTTCAGTTCGTGAAAAAATTAAAGGAAGATAGACGAAATAAGGATTTTCCAAATACTGTTTACAACTGAGCAGTGGAAAGGAAGGAACATAGAAATAAATTTATACTTTATTTGTTTCTAGACTCTGGGCCATATTAATCAGCCTTTTTATGTCTCTGATTTCACTTTTAAAATGAAAAGGATATGTGAAATTAATAGCGCAAAAACTGCAATGGATATTTCAATGTCAGCCGGGCTTTTCCGGGAAAAAGAGAAGTGATGAGTTTCGTTACTATACATTTGTAATTATTAGTTTTCTAGAGACTTTACAGGGATCTGTTTAGGAAAAAATTGGCTCCTTTAAAGGACTCTTCACAAAATTTTTCATTTCAAAAAAGGACCCTTCACAAAATTATTTTCCCTAAAACAGGGCCCTTCACAAAATTCTTTGTCTTAAAAATAGTTTTTTTACAAAAATTTTCCATCTTTAAAACAAACATTTCACAAATTAATCATTTAAAAGTAAAATCTGACCTGTCACTTTTACATATATAAAGAAAATATATGTATTTTATACCCATATATCTTCTTAAAAATGCATAAACAAGAACCTGGATATAACGACCATTTCAAATTCACAAAATTATGATTGGATTTTTCACAAATATAAAAAGCTGTTCACAATTTCACAAAAACAGGACGCTGTGAAAAAAGTCTGGACAGACCCCTGCTTTAACTTCAGACCCTGTGATTTTTTTCTAAAGTGAAAGTACACTCACAAAGGTGACTGAATATTTTATATTAACTTTTTTATATATATAATATTAATTTCAGCATTGGGATAATTAGAGCAATTAATAATATTAGTTTGTGTGATTTTAAGATTTTTATTAAATTATATTCATCCGTATTAGAATTAACGGTTAATATATGGGGTTTTATAATTCCCTTGTTTCGCGTATTAACCCTTTATGTACTGAATTATGAATTCATGAAAATTTTATCTTCTAAAGCATTTTTCGTGAATTTTTGAAACTATATTAGAAGATTTCCATAATCATATAATAAATTTTAGAGGGGTTTTAGAAGGATTAATTAAATTTGAATTTATAGGGATTTTGTGCAATATTTATAACCCCACTCAAATATTTTATTTTAAATATTTTTCATAGTATTTTGTAGAATTAGGAAATGTACAAATATAATGTTCTTACAATAGAAATATAGAAATATTTCCGAATCGAAAATCCCCCCCCCCCCCCCCTCTCTCTCCCAACGCCAAGAAAGCTGAAAAGATGCTAAGGCAAAAAAAAATCATCCTTTTAAAAATGTTTTTGTTTTGTGTAACCAATAGCGCTTTTGGAACAAGATAAATTAATGCATCTATAACTCATTCTAAACTGTATACTACTAATCGATGTATTAAGTGAATTTTATAACCAGTTATTTTACTGGTACTTATAAGTACCGTCAGTAGATAAAGGGTTAACAGAGCTCGACTGCATATACTACAATAGTACCAATAGTAAGTAAATGGAATTCTCTAATTTGAGGTTTATTAAGAGAATTTTACAAAAGTCAGATTGTAGAAGGTAAGATTTAGACACCAATAACAAAGTATTTACTGGTTATCAACTAGGGTTGGGCAATTTGCCGGCAAAATGGTATTTTTGCCAGGACAGTGGCAAAAACTGGAAAAAACCTGGTAAAAACCGGCAAAAATTGGCAAAAACTGGCAAAAAAGGCTGGATTTAATAAATATAATAAAATAATATAATTTTGTATATATTATAGTTGAGACTTAAATCAGAATCTTAATTACATATTTCACTAATATTAATTTGATTAATTAAAATAATTTTCACTGGTAATATGAATAAAAAAATATCAATAATCAATCATAATCAATTTTGTAGATAAATTTATGTGATGGTGACAGGTAAAAACTTTTTACTTTTCACAAATTAATGTAGTAATGTTGCCTTTAAAATGAAAAAATTTAAATCAACAGTTTCTACATTTAAAAAATCTATAATAAAAAACAATATTAATGCATAAACATTTGCCAAATTAATCTTCATTTTATCTTTATTTGAGCCTTTAGGTATAACTTTTACAAATACTTTATAGAAGTAAACGGTACTACTTGTTTATCCCGTCGACCAATTTCACCAAATTATACAAATGAAAAAATATTGCCATTCTAAAATTTTAAGTTGGAAAAATGAATGAATTTCAATTAAAAAAAAAAAAAATCTAAATTATAGGTTACTTTAATGATAAAGTTCACTCATGACGTAACGACATAGCAAATATAAAATTTGAATTATCCAGATTATTTCTGTCAAAATAATACTAAGAATACAGTTTATGTGTTTAAATGCAGAATTATTAAATTAAACCATAAGCAAACAGATATTTTTAAGATATTGAATTTGTGAATTAATTGTAAGTATTTTAAATGTAATAATCGAATTTATTAAGGAACATAGTAAACATCAATGATAACGGAAGATTGTAAAGAATTCAATCCTCTTTATTTAGTCAAAAAACGTAAAAAAAAAAAAAAAAAACTATAAAATATATGTAAACATTAGATATGGGCTTGAAGCAAATATAGAAAAATAAAAATATTTTGTGGACAAAAATTGGTGACATCAGTTGAAACTAATCTGTTATATTTTTTCTTTCTTTAATATCACGAGGTAATCATTTATTGACATAATTTTCATTTTAAATAATGAAAAAAAAAAATTAGTAAAACATTAATAAAAATACAAAAATAAATTAAAATTCACATGATGACATAACAAACACATGTAACGTGTTTAATATCAAGTGAAAATGACATTTACAATGATCTATAATTGGCATTTAATCTTATAGTTTGACAATAGTTAAGAGAGGGGAGGGTACAATGATTTTATTAGGTAATTTTTCTTACAATTTTTCCCATTGTCATTATACCTGCTACAGACTTGAATCTTGATTTGATCATAGGAAATGAGAATGAATTATCTTGCAAAAGGTTTTGTTTCTATTGTTTATAAATTTAACTTCAAATAACTGTTGTTCTCATAGCATAGCCAAATTGGCAAGTGCTATTTCTCTCTCAGACTTTGCTACAAAATTAACTGAAGCATAAGGATTGATTGTTTAATAATTATGAGAGTTTAAACCAAAGCCAGTAAGTTATTTACTAAAAAGTAAAACTGATTACTAAAGTATTTTACTAAAAAATACAATCTACTTAGATTAACTGTTTAAATGATGCATTGAATATTCTAAGGTAAATAAAAAAATAAAATTACATATTATTAGAGTTGAAATTATTAAAAATTAAAATATATTAATTACATCGCTGTAAATAAAACATATCTATTTTTGCCACTTTGGCAAAAAGTGGCAAAAATGTATTTTTGCCAGGACGGTTTTTACCGGTTTTTTCCATGGTTTTTACCACCTTTGGCAAAAACGTGCCAACCCTATTATCAACTTTAATAATCCTTTTAATACTCTCGGAATTGCTTTTTTGTTGCCATGGGCGAAAAAATGAAAGGCTTTACTGTATTTGCATCTGAAAATACATTATAATAATTTTCCGCAGTTTTGATTTCTTCAATGTTATTCACCTTGACACATCATTTGCAATTAACAGCTTCTGTTATATGTAAACAGTAACATATTATGCTCTAAAAGCGATATTTAATATGTCGTACAAAACATGATACTATGATCCTCACGCAACAATCGCGAAAGCTTTTTTTTTCTTTTCAAGCTGGTTTTTTTGCTACTTCAGGTACTTTCCAACTGATCATCACGCGAAAGTTCTCGGAGAAAGTCGAAAGCATTGTTAACTGTTCATTCCTGGGACAGTTTTGTAAAATATATCCATCGTGATCACGGGTATCAGTGGCGCGAAGATAGCACAGCATTCAAGTGGAAATAATCGAGAACTTTATGAAGCGAGATATCTTTGGCAAACCCGAGAACGATCTTGTGTTGATTGAGGTTTAATGTTGGAAGGGTTTTTTAATGGTTTGAAAAAGAACAATTTTTTTTATTATTATTATTCGAATCAGATTTTTTTTTTGTCCATCTTAAATCGTGCAAACGTACCTAAAAATAACTACGGAAGTATTTCCCTTCTTTTTGTGTGTATGTGCGTGAAAGTAAATGATTTGGAGAAATAAACATTATGGTAATGGTTGTATTTTTAAATTGTGTTTCAAGAACTTATCAAGCTTTTTTAGATTTTGTTTTCTTTCTTTATTCTCGTCTTTTGCCAGTAACAAAGAAAAGACCCTTTATAAGACAAATTATTTATGTTGATAGGATGTTGAAATAATGGAATGCCACCAGAATTTAAGAACAAATTAATTAAAAATGTTTTAAATAGAATTCGTCACGTAAAACATAAACGCACAATTTCATTAAAAAAAACCTGAAACAAATTTGAAATTTTGGGATTAAGATTAAGTGGTAAAATACTTACCACTGCCTTATAAAGGGTTAAAAAAAAGCTTTAAAGTTTGTGTTGTTTTTAACACTATCCAACATAGTTGAAAAGTGTATATGAATCCGGTTTGTCTGTTTGTGCTCTAACTTGCGTAAGTATTGCCATGCAATTTATTGCCGAAACGTCAGTGAAGGCTTACTGTGGAGACCCGAAAAGTTTTTGGTTTCTGTCTGTCTGTCTGTCCCGCGATAACTGCCGCAAAAATGATCCGATTAGTTTGATTTTTGGTAGGTATGTTGGTGAGGTACCCGGAATTAGCTGTATAGTTTTTAGTTACGTTTGGTTCATTCGTTCGGAAAATATAAAACATTTCTTTTTAGGTCATAATGCTTTCCTATGGGAATTCAGACGATTTTGAAAATTTTCATCCATTGAAATAAAATGGCGCATTTGATTAATGTATTTAATGTGTAAGTTATGAAGGCTAAAATTTTGTTAATACATTCGTCAGATTAAGTAAAATTATAAAAGGGCCCTTTTAATTCTGTTTTCAGTCACCCTAACCTGTTCGTATTCAGTATTATGAATCGTTTCTAAATTAAACATATTTTGATTCTAAATTAAACATATTAATACACTCGTCAGATACATTCGTGCAATTTTATACATCTGCTCTAATAATATAATACATTTTATTCTATCATTTTTTACAAAATTATTTTCTCATTTTTTACAAAAATTTCCGATGCATTTTTTTTCTCTCTTTCATTAAATGGTTGCTAAGCAACTATATTTCAAAGAATATTAACAAAAGAAAATTCAAGTGAATCGCATTATTTTTACGCGAAGTTTTATTAAAAATTGCCAATTTTCGGGTTTTAAGTTTTTAATATCCTTTTTTTTAATGAAATAGATGAGAATTTATTTTAAGTACTAAAAAATGATTACCAAATCGGTTTTCCAAATGAAAATAATAAAAACGTTGAATGCGTAAATTGAATATAGGTCAAATAAGATGAATTTAAATTTGTATAGGTATACTTTATACACGAAATCTTATTCAACTTCAGCAACGTATGATGTTTAGTAGTTGAAATATAACTATTATTTTAAGGATAGGATAAAATCTCTTGTACAAAGAGATGGTTATTCTAATGAAATGAAAATTGCAAATACATTCAGACATATACTCAAGAAATGAAATAGCGCAATTACTGGAAATTGAGAATAGAATATGAAAGCGACAACGGGGGGTTCAGGGGGCGGAGGTCCCCTGAAATAATGTATTGTTATTCTGAAAAAATACAGTAACAAGTAGTTTATCCTATCATTGCATAACATTGTGTTTAAGGGGATACTTCTAAAATTTCCGAAACTTTCGATAAATTTATATTCTTATAAATGTATAAATAACTTTAAAAGATTGAATTTTAGTGTGTGAAATATTATGCAGATAATGTTAAAAATTAGTAAGATTAATGAACAATGATTTTTTGAGCTGACGTTGAGGCCTCTGATCTGTAGATTTACTAGTAGTACATTTACAGGGGCACTAAAAAAAATTATGTTACATTACGAAAAAATCGTTTGTGGTTTATTTTAATGATGTTACACTATTTCAAATATATTAAAATTGATATATATCACTGTGATGCACTACAAAAGGCTTATTATAGAATACGGTGTGCATAGCATTCATTTAGAGGGTCACACAAAATAATTCGGTTACAGTACTGTCTATTAACAATAATTGCTGGAAGTGCGTTTTAAGTTTTGGAACGCTTTTTTAAATTAAACTATTTTTTTACCTATTACTTGGTGAGTATAAATTCTGTAGATCATATACAAGGTTGAATAAAAAAATTCGCATATTTTCCAGATGGTAATTGCTGAAATTGGCTTTTCAAATGTGTTATGCGTTTTCGAAATTGTTTACTTAGATTTCACATTTTACTTTAATTAACGGTGAAGTTTTGTTAAAGTATTGTGGAAGTGTTGGAAAGTGTTTCATAGTCTATGCTTGACGTATTATTTTACGTTCTTGTTTCTCTTTCAAACGACAGAGTTATTCAATGTTTTCAATCCTCAGAAAAACGCTATAATGTATGATGAACTATCAAACTGAGGGCCCCAGTCTAATTTTTTTTTAAAAAGGACGGAAATGAATAAATAAAGAGAGAATAAAAAATAGCCCATCCCGGCCAAGTCTAATGAAAGAAAATCGGCCTGCGGGTTGCATTTAACTTTTTCTCACCCCCCCCCCCCCCCTCTCTAAAAAAAAAAAAATTTTGCCGTAAGGTAACAAACGAAATCGTTTATCTCTCAAATAAGAAGGAACCCGTTCCCGGTATCATAACAGCTTTTCGGCGATAAAAGGGTTTCAACAGTAATCCAACGCGGGAAAAAAAATCTCCTTGGATCTTAGTATTAACATATTCATCTACATTTATATTTAGAGCATTCTTTTCTCATTTATAAATGTCCATTTCATTTGTTTTAAATAATAATAATAATAAAATGTGTGTGTAAACGTAGACAACGTAGTCTCTTTCTCTCTCCCACCTCCTCCTCCTATTCCTTATTCTTTTTTCAGAAAATAGGAATCATTATCGGTTTATCTTGCAACTAATATTTATTGAAGCTTGCCTTTACAAATATAATACATTTTACGATTTTTGCAGTAGTTTGAAATGGTGGTAATTTCGGAATCATTGCTATCATGATGCCTTTAATTCCTATAATAATAATAACAATAGCAAAAATTGTAAGCAATAGGGTTTTATTGCGTAATATTCGATTGCTCTTGTTTTTATGTATTTTGGAATCTGGATGTAATCATGTATCTTCACGCGTAATCACGATCTTTTGTGTACTATCTTTTGCAATCTGTTGCGGCAAAAAGCTGTTTGGCTTGGAAAGAAAATTAGTTTACTAAGCATATGAATTGCTATAAAGCATATGGATTGCTATAAAACCAATGTAATCTGATTTCTTTAACTTAATCAGATGATAGCTATCTACATAAAAATAAATAACAAATAAATATATCCGCTATTTTGAAGGTGATTGTTGTTGGTAGAGGCTATAACAGTTGGCTTGTGTGTTGTCGATGATTTTATTTTCATGATCCCGAATATGATTATGGGATTACAGTTACATGCGTCTTTCACTGTTGACCACAGTTTGGGATTAACTGTTTGCTAATGTTAAATTGCTGCTGCAAATTAAAAGAAAATAAAAAAATACTTTTTTAATTAATGGGGAAATGGTTGTTTTCGGTCGAGAATGGACTCGTGACACGTTATCACTTTATTTGATGTCGTCACTTTTAATTTTTTTTAAGCGTTTTTAACGAAATTCTGTAACTTTAGAAGAATTTATCTTTGAATGGGCAATAGAAATGCATAAAATCGTTACAAGAATGTTAGTTACAGAAAGGATAGATACAAATTATCAGATATGAAAAATAAAGTAGAAATTTGGTACTTTCGTGTTATAGCGGCCCTCAAGGATGAAATGTTTTTGTTTCTGTTTTCATTAATACATTGTAAATTTGGTACTTTCGTGTTATAGCGGCCGCCAAAGATGAATCGCCAAGTGACCAAGATGTATCGCCAAATTATAAAGCATGTTATGTATGACATTATAATAATATTATGGTATATATATAACATTTCTTGACGTATTGTCATATATACAAGTTATAATTATATATGATGTATACATATGACATGTGTATATGATGTATATACGTCATATAAGACGTAAATAATATGTGTATAATGACGTAGGGGTGTTTGGAATATATATATGCGTATATAGCATGCATATATAAGCTTTGCGATGATCTTGGCGAAATCAGAACTGCAACCTTGGCATAATCATAATTGTGGGGGCCGCTAAGACACAAAAATACAGTAATTTTTGAGCTTTCGGAACATTTTTCTAATCTATATATTTAAAACGCTAAGCGTTTTGTTTCGACAATCCGTGAGAACAAACTACTACATCAAATTACATCTATCTTTTTTTAAATGAAAGATATTTGGTCACAGATTTGTTATTGTACATTCGTTTGTTCGAAAATTTAATTAATTAGTCGTAATCTTAAATTAAAATTTTACTTCCGCTTATGACGTCATAAAGTCGGCAATCGGATTAACGCCCACAGTTGCGACGTACAGAGTTTATTTTCTGAACTCAATGATTGCGAGCATAAAAAATAAATATTAAATATTCAAAGCACGTGACTTTTAGACCGAATTATTTAATTTGTAAGTTAAAATATAGTTAAAATGTTTAAGTATTTCGGTAAAAATATTTATCCGTGTGTTTTATAAGCAAATAAAAATTCATATTTACTGTGATGTCACTGAAATATTGTCCATTGGGTTCGTTTTATCATTAAGCATTACAACTTTGTTGATGCCATTTTTTTCATTACAATTAAATGCAAAATATATTTTTATTTGTATGCATGGTGCTTAAGCATAAATGTAAGTGTGAAAAGTTTGTACCGGTGAAAATGACGTTATGCTTATCTTGAAATATATTTTAACATTGATAAAACTAAAAAGAAAAATTTATATGATTGTGCCAACATGGCGTAATATTAACTGATATTTCAATTTTTAATTTTAAAGATTAGAACTGGAGCCTTTATTTGTTGCTTCATCTTGATTGCATACCTTGATTACATGTTACCAATTACCTTTTTTTTTTTAATTATAGGATTAAGTTATAGGAATTATAGTATTTAAATTATTAAGATTTCCTTTTTTAATAAAAAAATTCACAAAAGTAAAGAATTTCAGGAAAAAAAAACTTGAAATAATGATTGTATTTTTAGCTAGAATAAACAATGTAAGGCTAATATTTTATAGGAATTATTTTGGTAGGTTTGTTATAAGTTCATTTAACAGTTCCTTATTAGCGGCAAAGTCTTATTTCTTTCACTGCGAATTTTTCTTTCGATGTCAAAAAATGGTAGTCTACTTTTGGACGCCAACCAAAACACAGTGGCAATTTTTAGAAATGTATAACGGTTGTGACAACAAACAGCACTATCGCTTTAGCTTTCATCTCGCTTACATCACTTCTAAATACTAAAAATTTAATTTTTTTACTACATTTTACAATTTCAATTCTTACATCCTCAATTTGAAAAAAAAATTAGCTTTCGATTGAAATTTATTTGAAATCTGCCGCTTAATTAAACGACTTTTTAAATAATTTTCAAGAATGAAATATTTTTCAATTCCATCTCAACAATGACCATCCGTTTGTTTTAATAATGTAAAATAGCCCCTTGGAAAGTTGCAACAATTGAAAATAGGTATCCCTAACCTTCATGAAAAGTGAAAAAAAATAATAATAAAAACCTGATAAATCATCAGATTATCCATAAGATAAAGTATTTTGGCGCTAATATAAAATCTGTCAAAAGAAAAAAAAAACTATTTTGAGTTTATGATTAACATAAAATTGATATGTTGAATTCGTTGATGCATATGTTGAATCAGAATATGCTAGGAACTGTTATTTATTATTTTTTTTAAAGATCCATTGGATATTTAACTGTATAAGAGACGGACTGTGATGGAAAAGGAATAATCATCCTGATTATGTAAAGGGATAGAAGAAACCATACAAATAAATTAAATTACAATTGAAAACATTAAAATTCTCCCTCATCTGCATATTAATTTATTATTTTTAACAAAAATTCTTCATTTTTACATAAAAATTGATTAGCTTAAAACAATGGATGCGTTTTAGAAGATATGGATTTGAAACGAACAATGATTAAAGAAGACATTTTAAAACTTTTAATTTAAACATTTTAAAACTTTTTTTAACGTCGAATTTCAAAGGTGCCATTGGGCAGATGCAATACATATGCGCGTAGGAGCTCATTCGATTGCATTATCACAGGGGGGGGGGGGGGGGTGCTTATACTATGTTCTTTTATTTACTGAATATGAGATGAAAGTAAGAAATTTTTATGATACTTTATGATAGGACTATTTGTATGATACTTTATAGGTCCATGACCTTTTATTTATTATTATTATTATTATTATTATTATTATTATTATTGTCGTTTGGAATATGGTGGTAATGTCAAACTGATTTGCATTACACATTTGTTTACGGTGTGTTCATTTGGAGTTTGCATCGGAAATAGCATTTCACTGGGGGGGGGGGGGGATTTTTTAAAATAAAATATTTGAAAGACTGTTTCATACGAAACCCTACTTAAATAATAAAGCTTATTTTACTGATATTGTTATAGTATTTTTTTCCGTCACGTTTTGACGGGTTCCATCTAGTGGTTATTGTAATTTGTTTAATTTTTATTTATTTATTGCTTATTGAATATTTACGTCATCCCTAAATAAGCTTAATCAGGCATGATATTGTTCCTACTTAAGGAGGAATTTCACCTTTTTTAAAGCAGTTTTGAGCATCCACTGGATTGGTGTAAAAATGCAAAGGAAATATTGGAAGTTTATAAGTGAGTGTGCGTGTGTGTATGTGTGTGGGTGGGGTCTGTAAAATTTAATAAGCAGTCATTTTGTCTACTCAAATCCTTGGAGTTTGTTTCTAAATTACTGTGCAAAAGAGTCCTCAAATCAAAGGTGAGCTTATACTACACTGCAAAAAATAATTGTTGATTTTACAGTATAAAACTGGCACCTCAGCTTCCAGTATTATACCGTAAAATTAACAGTATTAAACAGTAAAATAAGCAGTAATACGCTGCCGCGCGAGCAGTAATACGCTACCGCGCATGCGCGGTAGAAACAGCGACACTATTTTTTTGATATATCTGACGATTATTTATATTTCTACTACATTTGTGAATGACCCCTATTTCGCAGCAAAAAATATACTCCAACTTTAAACAGCTATTATTCGGTCAATTTTAATGTTAGATGAATGGGACTTTTTTTGTCTTACTTGTTAGTGTCACAGTAAATTTTTACTAAATATCACTTATAGGACCGGGGGACCGTATAAAAATTTAAATTTCGTAATTTTTTAATAAATGTTTTTCTTGACCCAAATCGCTTTAAAAATAATTCTTTACCTTATTTAAATCATTTTTGTAATTGGAAGTATGCATCTAGGACCAACGGTTGCGAAAATAAAGGTCGGCCAGGTTATACGTGGACTCCCTGTATATACACATGTAAAGTTATTTAAAAAACGCATTGTATGTTTACAAACATTTATAATACCATTTGAATGTGCACCTACACTGATTTATTGTTGTAAACTTTCTGTTTTCTGTAATCTTATCTCTTTTCCATTTACTTTATTGCGTACTTTTACTTCTAACTATCATAATAGTTATGATAACCTTACTTTATCATCTATCGCTTTTTGTTTACCGTTGTTTTAGTATCACAAAGACAGCACCTGATGCTAATCTTGCGTAAAACTGATTATATTTCAGAAGAAAAAAAAATGGGATCGAAGACCTAGCAGTTGCTCTCTCAGTACTTGTCTCTCAATGCCACAGTCTCTCGAGCAGCAGCTGAGAGGGAAAAAGAAAAAAGCCGCATTCTCCTGTAACACCTTTTTGTTTTTCTTTTGTTTTTTATGGTAATGAAATGTGTAATGACTTTTTTTTTTCTTTTCCTTTTTAACAATTGCTCCAGAAAAATCACACACCTTTTTTTGGAACACCCATAGCTTCCAGACAGAGATAGACGCGATCGACTTCGCATTCCCATGCTTTTTAAATCAAGTTGATGCGCAATTTATTAGATTATCAATATATTTCTTTCTTTCTTTTTTTTATTTTATCATGCAGGAATGCTATCAGCTGTTTGTCGGCTTCCATTTGATGTTCCTGGATCAGAGGTACATTTATTTATAAACGGTGTCATCACAGCGCTCTAGTTTAGAATGTTCGTTCGGCACGTAAAGTTTTTATTGATCTGGACCTTTTGGTGCTTACTTTTCAAAATATTGTATTTATTTATGCCTGTAATCTCGCTTTTCTGCAAAAACTGCAGCTGAGAAACTCCCATTATTTGATTTTAATGTAAATCTTACACTTCCAAAATGAAAAAAAGCATCGTCAACTAAAATTATCCACTCATTCATTTATTATTATTTTAGATAAGAAACAAGACTCTAATGGCTATATTTTTATTTTAAAAAGTAAGTTTTGCCTGCTGTGTTAATCATTTCTGCAGATGAGACATAATTTTAATGTTTTCAATAATTTCCTCTCGTTCACTTTCCATAATCGGTGGTGAAGGCAATAGGGGAAAAAAATTCTACCTTTTTTTTTTTTTTCAAGGAAGGCATGCAAAATATACTTTTAAAATTGGATTATAAAAAAAACCACTATGAAATTTTTTCTTTAAAAATGTAATTTATTACTGTTGTATTAGTTTATATATAAAAAAAATAATTAAAAAAAAAACTAGGAATCAGCATTTTTTTGGTAACGTGAAAAAATATGTAAATTACATTAAATTTATTATGTTAACGATCGGCAGCATTTCGTACAAGTAGTTTTTGAGTGGCAGTGTTTCCAATATCACTCAATCTTACCTAAACTACCTAAAACACCTAAATTAAATATTCTTCATAAAATGCATAAAACAAAACTAATTGCATTTCTCGAAATGTCGGATAAGTACAATTGAATACTTCACCTTTTTTTAAATAAAATATAACAAATAGCTTAAAACACAAATAACCGTTAAATATGCCTATTTTAATTAATGTTTGAGTAAGTTATATAATGTGCGATATTATAAATAAAATAATATCTAAAATGGGCTATAAAACAGAAAAAATAAGATATTGATTTTATTGTATAACTAGCTGACCCGTCCGCCCCCTCCCCCCCCTGTTATAACGTTAAATAAACCTCAAATTAGTATGACTTTCTATCTCTAACCTTATTTTGTAAGAATGTGTATTTTTAAACGAAAATCTTTCCAAAGAACCTCGTAATAGGGGTGGGGGGGGGGCTGCAATATTTATATTATTTTTAAAAACCGAATGTGTCACTTTAAAGAAAAATATGCGGGTTTTATATGCTTTTCCGTAGTTCGACAAAAATAACAGATTTAGAATTTTAAAGTGCGGATTTTTTTTTCTTATCAGGTCATTTAATATTAAAAATAAATAAATAAATGGTTTTTATTGTCAAAACTCTTTGAAATTTTTAAGAGTCATAAATATAATGGTTTCAAATCCTGTATAAAAAATTGTGAAAAAATATTTATATTTAGTGGTAATGGCGCTTGTAAAAAGACTTTTTTTTCCTCATTGGGTCATTTAATTAAAATATAATTCTTATTTTCCAAACTCTTTGTAATTATCAAAAAATATAATGGTTTCAAAGCCCGTCTAAAAAATTCGGGAAAAATATTGATATTTAGTTGTAAAAAGGCTTTGTTTTCCTCTCATTTTTTTTCGCGTTGGGTTTATACTAAAAACAAAATAGTCCTTATCGTTCGACCTCCTTGAAATTTTTATGTCTTATAAATATAATGTTTTGGAAGCCTGCGTATAATTTTCGTGCAAAAATATGGATATTTAGCTGTAAAAACATGAGCAAAAGTCACCCGCATGTTGACGTTTTGAACGAAAATTTTGATGATTTTACTTTTATTTTTAATATTTCTAATCGTCCGAATGTTTCGGTGATGTAAAAAGATTGTGTTAAAATACCTATTAGTAAAAATGTCTCCATAAGGCGCGAAGTAACTTCCAGTTGCGATTTTTTTTTTTTTTTTAAGGTTAACGTTTGTATTTTAGAAAACTAATTGCACTGCCCGCCGTAGAGAAGAAAATATCCGAATCAAGTAGGTATTTTTCGTTTTTCCATATCTTTAAAATTGAACCCGATGCGAGCTTCTGAAAAACGAGACCCCCCCCCCTCCCCAATCCCTCCCCCGTGAAATAGAACTTTTTCCAAAAAAGTTTTTGGAAGAGTTAAAATTTGTATTTTTTATGTGGTTTGTGGCGTTCGAAATTAAAAAGCACGAAATTTAACAATGTTTTTAGTTTGTCCGTATTTCAAACGGTTCGGCCGACGCGCGTTTACAAAGACGGGACGAAAAAAAAAAGGCCTTTTCTTTCTTCTCTGCTGGAAGATTTGCGGAAGGGTCTTAACCGCGCATGCTCGAAAAATGTTTTTTTGATAAATGTTCGCTTTGGGTTTTTATTTAATATCTGGGCTAATTATCAAAATATTAAAAATCTGGGCCTCAGGTGCATCAGGACCCGTCTTGGACTATTATCACCCAAATTTTCAGTCTTCTGGTGGTAGATTTTGCTAGCCATCGCCAACATACACTCACTTTTTTTTAGTAGTATAGATGGGGAAAGGTAGTAGTAGTAAAATCAATGAATTTGTGCTTGCGTAATACGTAAACGCCATCTCCTTTAGTGGTGTGTATGTGTTGGGGGGGGGGGGGTGAAAATCCCTAAAAGAGATGGTCTGCGTCATAAGTGTCTGCGACTTCCGCAGGACATCACCAGGGGAGCTTATTTTGGATGTAAAATTTTTCTTTTACATTCGATCTGTAAGCATTTTGAAATATAAGCTAAAGAAAAGGAACACTTGTTAATTTATTAGATGTTTATTTATATTAGCATGAAGTTTTTTTTTCGGTTCGCAGATTGCTTTGTACTCTACTGTAAATGTGAAGTCATCTGTTTCACATTCATTCCTGATATATTATGTTTACCTGGTTTTTTAAAAGAAGTAGAAACACATTTTAACTTCCTGATCTTGAAAATGACTAGACTAACCTTTTCTTTGCCTTTCTTAACAAGTCATTTATTTTTCTTTTCTAAGAAAAACATCACTTTGTTTGGAACTGCGAACATACGTGGTTTCCTTTATAAATAGAAATAAAATCTTTATAGAAGGATACTAGCCAGTAAAAATGGGTCAATGTTAAATAAATGTTCATTTCTGGATTTTCGGAAACATAAATTATAGCATAGGTAAGCACATGTCTTGTTCCAAGACTATTATTACAAGCTTTTATTTAACTTGCCTGGTTTGTCCATCCGGCTCAAATCTTGCTGTCCAATTTTAACATACTTCCTGTGGTAGTACAATTGTTATACTACTTATGGTAATTTATTAGAAGTTTGAAATGTTTATTTTAATTGTTTTTTCTTAAGTGCTGTGTTATAAGATCAACATGCACAACTTATACGACTCAAGTTCTAAATTTTAATATTTTTATTTAATATTAAAAAAAAAAAATTACGTAAAAAAAATAATCCAGACTTTTTTGCTATTTTACTTTATTTTAAAACAAGAACGAAAAATAATACGTCAAGCATAGATTATGTAATACTTCCCAACACTTCCAAAATACTGTTACAACTATTTATCAGTTAATAAGGTGAAAGATAACATCTAAGTAAATAATTTGAAAAACGCATAACACATTTAAAACCCAATTTCAGGAAATACCAACAATATTCGGAAAAATATGCGAATTATTTTGTGCAGCCCTTTTCATGATCTATAGATTTGTATATATACTACTTAGAATGCTAAATTATAGTTTAGTTAGGAAACACATAGCACAGTTTAAAATTCCCCTTCTGGAATTTCCGTCAATTAACGGAAATGTACTAGAGATCTTTTGTACTGCCCTGTATATGAACTATAGAATTTATACACACCAAGTAATAGGCAAAAAATTATTTAAATTTAAAACTGTGTTCCGCAACTAAAAACTCACTTCCACCAATTATTGTTAACAAACAGTACTTTAATCGAATTATTTTCTGTGTCCCTGTAAATGAACGATGAATGCTATGCACACAATATTCTATAATAAGCCTCTTGTAATGGACAAGGACCTTATATCAATTTCAATATGTTTGAAATAGTGAAACTTTATTAAAATAACCTCAAACGATTTTTCCCCCATAAGACCGTAATGTAACGGAATTATTTTGAGTGTCCTGTAAGAAAAATTTAAGAGCTATACACACCATATTCTATAGTAAGTCTCTTGTAGTGAACCTCAGTGATATATATCAATTTCAATGTGTTTGAAACAGTGTAATGTTATTAAGGCTATGCGCACTATATTCTATTTTAAGCCTCTTATAGTTCATCTCAGTGATATATATCAATTTCAATTTATGTTTGAAATAGTTTAACATAATTAAAATAAAATTCAAATGATTTTTCCCCATAGACCGTAATGTAGCGGAATACTTTTGAGTGTCCCTGTAAAGGAACTATAAGTTCTACACACTTCATTTTCAATACCGAACATGCCATAGTAAACTTTGATAACATATATCAATTGCATGACAATCCGAGTATATTTACGCAAGTTAGAGCACGGACAGACAGACAGACAAACATACCGAATTCATAAATACTTTTCAACTATGTTGGAAAGTGTTAAAAAAATTCATTGCGGCCTTATGAGATCCTTGTCTCTGTAATTTATACCGCCCTGAATAGTCCTTAATTTCAGTTGGTAATAGTCAACATTTCTATATTTCAAACATACTTGTATACTTTTCATAAAAGTTCAAAAATTTTATCTTTTATATCTGGAGTATAATTTGTTGAGGGAAACCCCCTTAAAATAAGGTGTAATAGCTACTTTACCAGGTGCTAGCAGTCTACACAGGGAGGGGGAGAAATCCAGGTGCTTGCGCTATACATGTTAAGAGGGAAAAATCCAGGTGCTTTATTATCCCCCCGCCTTTTTTTTTTTTTTTTTTTCCTGTCACTAGAAAATCAAAAATTATTTTGATTGTGTGCAGGTTTGTAGTATATTGTGTACTGAAAAAAAAATTAACAAAAAAATCTTGTATATTCTACCTGTAAACTATAGGAAGAAGTAATGATACCAATGAAGCATTGAAGATTCAAATCATTGAATAAAACAAGGTACAGTTAGAATATATAGAGGACGGGAGAAAATAGTGAGTGATGCTGATATTAGACAATGATTCATAGTATACGAGCAGGGAAGACCGAGCTATGCTCGGTCAAAATTAAATTTGAGTTCAAATATCATGACCCATGACCAAAATGACCTACTAATTGAATTTTCTTGAACATGTGACTTAGCCCAACAGTCTTCTCGTTCCCGAAAACCATAGGATGCAAAATTTAGTGTAAATAGTCTGAGCCGTTTTTAAGATAAAATAGCTTGACCCATAATGACCCATGACCAAAATGACCCACTAATTGAATTTTCTCGAACATGTGACCTAGCCCAACAGTCTTCTCGTGCTCGAAAACCATTGGATACAAAATTTAGTGTAAATTGAGCCGCTTTTTAGATCTTGACCCACAATGACCCATGACCAAAATGACCCACTAATTGAATTTTCTCGAACATGTGACCTAGCCCAACAGTCTTCTCGTGCTCGAAAACCATTGGATGCAAAATTTTGTGTAAATTGAGCCGCTTTTTAGATCTTGACCCACAATGACCCAGAAATGACCCACTAATCGAATTTTCGCGAACATGTGACCTAGCCCAATGATTTTCGCGTACCCGAAACTCGTAGAATACAAAATTTCGTCAAAATAGTTTGAGCCGTTTTTTAGATACAATTAGCTTGACCATGACCCAAAATGACCCACTAATTGAATTTTCTCGAAGATGTGACCTAGCCCAACAGTCTTCTCGTGCCCGAAAATCATTGGATGCAAAATTTAGTGTAAATTGAGCCGCTTTTTAGATCTTGACCCACAATGACCCATGACCAAAATGACCCACTAATTGAATTTTCTCGAACATGTGACCTAGCCCAATGATTTTCGCGTACCCGAAACTCGTAGAATACAAAATTTCGTCAAAATCGTTTGAGCCGTTTTTTAGATACAATTAGCTTGACCATGACCCAAAATGACCCACTAATTGAATTTTCTCGAAGATGTGACCTAGCCCAACAGTCTTCTCGTGCTCGAAAACCATTGGATGCAAAATTTTGTGTAAATTGAGCCGCTTTTTAGATCTTGACCCACAATGACTCAGAAATGACCCACTAATCGAATTTTCTCGAACATGTGACCTAGCCCAATGATTTTCGCGTACCCGAAACTCGTGGAATACAAAATTTCGTCAAAATCGTTTGAGCCGTTTTTTAGATACAATTAGCTTGACTATGACCCAAAATGACCCACTAATTGAATTTTCTCGAACATGTGACCTAGCCCAACAGTCTTCTCGTGCCCGAAAACCATTAGTTGCAAAATTTAGTGTACATTGAGCCGCTTTTTAGATCTTGACCCACAATGACCCAGAAATGACCCACTAATCGAATTTTCTCGGACATGTGACCTAGCCCAATGATTTTATCGTGCTCGAAACTCGTAGGACACAAAATTTAATCAAAATCGTTAGAGCCGTTTTTTAGATAAAATTAATTTTACCCGCGTTGACCCACAAATGACCCACTAATCGAAAGTTCTCGAACATGTGACCCAGCCCAATAGTCTTTTCGTGCCCGAAAATGGTCGGATACAAAATTTCGTCAAAATCGTTTGAACCGTTTTTTAGATACAATTAGCTTGACCATGACCCTAAATGACCCACTAATCGAATTTTCTCGAACATGTGACCTAGCCCAATTGTTTTCTGGTGCCCCAAAACGGTATTATACAAAATTTCGTCAAAATCGTTAGAGCCGTTTTTAAGATAAAATTTGCATATATATATATATATATATATATATACTAGTGTAAATGCCCGTCCTAGGACGGTGGATAGAAATTGGGGTTTTCAGTTAAAATTTTAAATAATTGATAAAAATATTCATATACTGTTTATCGACAATAGGGAAAACTGACCTGAACCGTTAAGGTAATATTAGGTAATATAGAGGGTTAATGGTAAATTTTACTGTTAATGGTAGTTATGTTAATGGTAAATTTTACGAAACGTAATTTTTTTCTTTATCTTTGTTTTTCAACTCAAAATTTCTAAACATTTTTCTGAATAATTAAAATCTCAATCCTAATAACGATCTCAATAATTAATTAAGGTCTCAATAATTAATTATGTCAAGTAAATTATAGGTATTAATTTTCACTCTCAATAATACGAAAACGATCTTTTAGCTTCTTCATAATCTAAAAGAATGCATTAATTTTTACACACAGTCAAATATTTCCCTTTCAAAATTAATAATAAAAATAATTTAAATCATTAAAAAAAGTTGATCTTGTAATAATTCAATACATCCTGAATGTACATACCTTATGTTAATGGTAAATTTTACGAAACGTAATCTTTTCCCTTATTTTGGTTTTTCAACTCAAAATTTCCAAATATTTTTCTGAATAATTAAAATTTTAATCCTAATAATGATCTCAATAATTAATTATGGTCTCAATAATTAACTATGGTTAGTAAATTATAGGTATTAATTTTCGCTCTCAATAATACGAAAACGATCTTTTAGCTTCTTCATAATCTAAAAGAATGCATTAATTTTTACACAAAGTCAAATATTTCCCTTTCAAAATTAATAATAAAAATAATTTAAATCATTAAAAAAAGTTGATCTTGTAATAATTCAATACATCCTGAATGTACATACCTTATGTTAATGGTAAATTTTACGAAACGTAATCTTTTCCCTTATTTTGGTTTTTCAACTCAAAATTGCCAAATGTTTCTGAATAATTAAAATTTTAATCCTAATAATGATCTCAATAATTAAGGTCTCAATAATTAACTATGGTTAGTAAATTATAGGTATTAATTTTCACTCTCAATAATACGAAAACGATCTTTTAGCTTCTTCATAATCTAAAAGAATGCATTAATTTTTACACAAAGTCAAATATTTCCCTTTCAAAATTAATAATAAAAATAATTTAAATCATTAAAAAAAGTTGATCTTGTAATAATTCAATACATCCTGAATGTACATACCTTATGTTAATGGTAAATTTTACGAAACGTAATCTTTTCCCTTATTTTGGTTTTTCAACTCAAAATTTCCAAATATTTTTCTGAATAATTAAAATTTTAATCCTAATAATGATCTCAATAATTAATTAAGGTCTCAATAATTAACTATGGTTAGTAAATTATAGGTATTAATTTTCGCTCTCAATAATACGAAAACGATCTTTTAGTTTCTTCATAATCTAAAGGAATGCATTAATTTTTACACAAAGTCAAATATTTTCCTTTCAAAATTAATAATAAAAATAATTTAAATCATTAAAAAAAGTTGATCTTGTAATAATTCAATACATCCTGAATGTACATACCTTATGTTAATGGTAAATTTTACGAAACGTAATCTTTTCCCTTATTTTGGTTTTTCAACTCAAAATTGCCAAATATGTTTCTGAATAATTAAAATTTTAATCCTAATAATGATCTCAATAATTAATTAAGGTCTCAATAATTAACTATGGTTAGTAAATTGTAGGTATTAATTTTCGCTCTCAATAAGACGAAAACGATCTTTTAGCTTCTTCATAATCTAAAAGAATGCATTAATTTTTACACAAAGTCAAATATTTCCCTTTCAAAATTAATAATAAAAATAATTTAAATCATTAAAAAAAGTTGATCTTGTAATAAATCAATACATCCTGAATTTTCTTATTCTAAAAATATGCTTATGTACATTTTATATTATTTTACAACTTTATTATTATGTAAATTATAATAAAGTTGTAATATTAATTTATTTTTTTTCTAACAGAAACGTATAATTTGTATTTATTGTCAGAAGATGGCGCCAGAATAGCATTTATGAACGAAATCTAAAATGCTGGTAGTTGCATCGCAAAGCCTCGAAAGATATCATCGCTATTTCTGAAAAAGTGATTTCAGGAATAAAATGCTTACAGAAATAAATTTTAGAAAATCCTTTAAATATTTAAAGACTTTAAAATGCTTTTACAAATATTTTAAGAGCATAATTGGATAGTTTAATGAAACGTTCAAAGAGTCATTCCTTTTTTTTTTTTTTTGTAGATATGGGATTTGTGTTTTTGAATGGCAACATTATTCGTTTATTTACATCAGGTAATCGGATGTTTAATCTGTTATTTTTAATTTAAAACTTATAACATTATAACTGGATATGATATGCATGTTTTATACGAAAATATGCTGAACAGACGTTATTTCAAGTAGAAGATATTATCATTTAGTGTTATTATGTGTTAGCATATATTTTTCAGTAAGCCTAACATGGCGTTTAACTACGGTCGACTCGCAGATCAGAGTGGTACAGCCCGGTACCGTTACAGACACTTTCTCGCCTTTGGATTTTATTATAAGTAAGATATATATATATATATATATATATATATATATATATATATATATATATATATATATATATAACCACACACAAGATTTGCTCGTATTAGAATAT
The DNA here is from genome assembly GCA_963931845.1 of Maratus michaelseni. NCBI lineage: Eukaryota > Metazoa > Arthropoda > Arachnida > Araneae > Salticidae > Maratus > Maratus michaelseni. The sequence goes on from OZ007595.1 coordinate 126,330,570, forward strand.
ATGATTTATAGTGATAATATTGATCAGCAGCAAATTGATAAAAATATATATATATACCAAAAGAAATTTTTCTTCCATTGTCATCAAATGGAAAAGAAAGTAATTTAATATTGAATGACAATGCAAATTTTAAATGTAGAAAATTCACTTAGTTTATGTATTTTAATGACAATAAAGATTGCTGAAGGTCATTTCAATTTTTTTTATTTTTTTAATGTTTGAAAAGGAATAATAAATGAGGTTTTATTTAATTTTAAAATAAAAGTTAAATAAAACCTAATTTATTTAATTTTAAAATAAATGCAATATGTACTGAAAAAGGCTTTATAATGTGCATACAATGCATCATTTCTCTTCTTACTGACGTTGATTCTTCTTATTGTTAAATGCATTGTTGAATTACGACATTTTTCTCCAAAAGGGATTTCTGCAGCTCCGGAATTTGGGAAACAAGGGGTGGGAGGAATTTGTGGAGAGAATATCTGAAAACGTCCGGAAAAACAGTTTGAAGTGGGACATCCCCTCCAACCACCCCCTAAATTCAACGCTGTATGGGGGGGGGGGGGAGTAAAATATAGCACACTTTATGGTGACGAATTAAAATTCACAAATCTTATTATTTTTAACCTTTCTCAAAATAGTTGAAAACTGTTTATAAATTCATTCGGTTTGTCTACACTGCAAAAAATAATTGTTGATTTTACAGTATAAAACTGGCACCCAGCTGCCAGTATTATACCGTAAAATTAACAGTATTAAACAGTAAAATAAGCAGTAATACGCTGCCGTGCAAGCAGTAATATGCTACCGCGCATGCGCGGTAGCGTATTACTACTGGCAGCTGGGTGCCAGTTTTATGCTGCAAAATCAACAATTATTTTTTGCAGTGTATCTGACTTTCTGTTCGTGCTCTACACTGCCAAAATTGTTGATTTTACAGTATAATACTGTCACTATATCGTAAAATTAACAGTAATAAACAGTAAAATAAGCAGTAATACGCTACCGCGCATGCGCGGCTTAACTATATATTAAACTTATATAATTTTTGGTGTATTACGTGTTGTCAGTGCCGCAACAAAGATGGTGCAGTTAGGATAGGCCAGGTATATCTTTCTCCATCTGCCTCCCCTCCGTCCAAAGTAAACGAAACCGGGCCGTGCCATTTTATATTTTACCCAAAAATTGTTGAGCCCGAAGCCAAAAAAATATTTTTTTTTCAAAAGTTGGCGTCACTACCACCTCCTCACCCTGTATGGACCCCACCCCTCCAGCCTGAGTTCTGACGCAATTTATGAATGAAACCTAACTAGTGTAAAGGTCCGTTCAGGTCACGCATTCTGCGACGGTGGCTCTTTTTTCGGCTTTTTTTTTATGTGGGGAAATTTCGCGCTGCAAGAGAAGAGGGTCGCTGACATGTTTATTACCTACTCTAGGGAGAATTTCTGTTGTCACTTGTGAGTGCATTGCTTCCAAACCTTTGAAGATCAATAATTGATTCACAACTGACCACAGAGCCTTTGGAAAAGAAAACCCAAAGAAATAATTTGACTTCTCGTCGCAGAATATGATCTAAATGGATCTTAAGGGGGTTAGTCAGTCAGATCTCAAATTCCTCTCGTTAATGTTAAACCAATGGGAGTATAATACATTCTTATTTTTAAAATATCTCCTCGGGAAATTAAAATTTTGACTTCTTTTTTTCTGTGTTCTCTTCTTAAAGGTTGTCGTGTCAAAATATTTCAAAAATATATGGTTAATTTTATCTGGAGTGTTAAAATCTTACTCGCAGCTCGTGCAACACATAAAATATTAAATTAAGCATATATTTTAGAAATATTTTGATAACTAAAAGAGAGAGAGACATCCTTTAAGAAGAGTACACAGGAAAAAAAAAAGTCAAATATTAATTTCCTGAAGAGATATTTTAAAAATAAGAATGCATTATAGTCCCATGGGTTTAACATTAGCCAGGTGAATTTGAGATCTGACTTAAGACACAGAATATTGACTTTACGTATCGTTTTGTTACATTTCAATTTTAGCCACACTTATCGGGCAAGACTTTGCTCTCTGCATTTTGGCCACGATTGTTTTTCGTTCTTTATTGGAGCAAAAACAATCCCCCTGTAGCCATTGTCTCTGCTTAGAGAAAGGAAAATCGAAGGCGAAGTGCAGTTGTGTATGGAAATTAATCAGCTGGAACTGTTTGTTATATGACAGAACTTTGAACTCAGTATAGATCTATGTATTGTTTAGCGTCGTGCCTTGTTTTATTCTTCGCTGCTGTTTACACTAAAGCGTAAAGCTATTCATGCGAACTGAAAAGTATAGAATTTTTATGCTCTTCGAGCCAGATTTCTGATACGTCATTGCTATCTAAAAATGATTGCAAAGGCACATCATTATGTCATCAAACTTTCACATCTACAGGATGGGCCACAGAAAACCGGCGCCGGTGAAATAACGTGTTCTCATCAGTAATTTTTAATATTAATCTTCGCCTTATTTAATACCAGAAAACTGTTCATTAAATAAGGCGACTATTGCTATTAAAAATTACGGGTGACAAAAAATCGTAAAAGTTTCTACGAGATAGTCTTTACAACGGCTTATTTCATCGGGACCGGTTTTTCGTGGCCTACGCTGTAGAAGCGTTAAGAGACAAGAAAATTACTTCGTAATATGAAAAATGATTAACGCGCTTTTAGGTATCTTCCATTACAAAAAGTTTTGACTTATCCACAATCGGGTTTCATTTACGAGCTTTAGAAAACGTAAATTTAATTGTTGTAACTATTGTTGCTACTCTTATGCACTTAAAACTACATAGTCGTGTCCGCCAGTGTCATATTTTTGCCAAGCTTGTTGATATAGCGCCAAATTTGGCGATAAAAATAGTCATAAATGAAGCCAACTGAGCTATAGCTGACTAATTTGGCGAAATTCTGATTCAAATTCCGTATTAACTAAAATTGGAATTGAATCTTGAATCTTCTGTAATCGGGTTCCACATATTGTAGCAAGTTTTTGTTTTTATTGTATTACATTATTTATACTGTAAAACCTGTGGAACCAGAACCTGCCTATTACGAAATCCTGCTTAAACCCCTTGAAGGGCGGTTGAATATATTTTATACAACTTAATTTTAATCACGATTTGTGCCAGAATTTTTGAATAAAATTTTACTTTTATAACTTGGGCGAAAAATAAAAATTCTCTAAAATTTCATTTTCATATTTTCAAATAAGTTTTCCAAAATTCTTGTATGAAAAATCAACATTGCAGAAACACAATTGCTTGTCTCTGAAAGGATTAAACGGAAAAGTTTCATGGTGCCAATGTAAAGAATACAATGTAATTTTATCTGCTAAGACGAAAACTTGTCTAATGCGGAATGGTTAGGTTCTTTGCGATTTCAAGGGTTGATCCAGGCAAAATTTAAGGGCTATTTAGAACCCCTTCACAAAAATATATTTAATAAAAAAACAAGCCCTTCACAAAAATCAATTTGATAAAATGGGCTCCTTCACAAAATGCTTTATAACAAAACAGGATCCTTCACAAAATTCTATTCCATAAAAACATACTATTTATCAATTATTTATTATTTTGTGACTTTTTAAAATGTGTAATTTGTAAACAAACAAGTTCATCAGAGAGGAAAACTTCAGCAAAAGGATTTTAAAATAAATGCAGGATTCGAATTTGAGTGATTGGATTTCAACTTTCGTTACAAAATGTTATTTTTCACAAAAATATAACAAATTTCACAAAAATAACCTTTACTTTTCACAAAAATGGACCCCATGAAAAAAACCTGCATCGACCCCTGGATTTCTTTTTAGCAGGTTTCACTCTTTATCGTTATCGATAAAATTATATCAACATTACAGAAACACAATTATTTTCTTCCGAAAGGTTAAATAGTAACATTTTACGGTCCTGGGAGAAACGAATACAATGTAATGATATCTGCTAAGACGAAAACTTGTCTGATGCGGAATTTTTTGGTTCTTTGCTATTCTGTTTTAGCAGGTTTTGTTATATCGTTATTGATAAAATTAAATCAACATTACAGAAACACAACTATTTTCTTCTGGAAAGTTAATCTGAAAATTTTCATGATTTTGGCGAAAGAATTATTGAATATAATTATAACTGCTAAGATGAAAACTTGTCTAATGCGGAATATTTTGGTTCTTTGCGATTCCATTTTAGCAGTTTTTGCTATAAAAACTAACCAACATTACAGAAGCACAATTATTTGCCTCTAGAAGGTTAAACGGAAAAAAATTATGGTCTTTGCGAAAAAAATACAATGTAATTATATCTGCTAAGACGGAAACTTGTCTAATTCGGAATTTTTTGTTATTTGCCTTCAATATAATTATAACTACTAAGATGAAAACTTGTCTAATACGGAATTTTTTAGTTCTTTGCGATTCCATTTTAGCAGCTTTTACTGTCAAAACTAATCAACATTACAGAAACACAATTATTTGCAGGGATCATTCTAGAGAGTTTCAGAAGGACGGCCTGCCCTCATGCCCTTTTTAGATAAAATCCCACCCTCCTTGCCCCTTTTCCTGGTAGAATTCTACCCTCCTTGCCCTTTCTCCAGGTAGACTTCTACCCTCTTTTTATTGGGAAGAATCTTGCCTTGTTTGCATTGTACTTTCAAAAATTCCTTACTTATCTTTTATTTTTAGAATTCTAGTATGGTACATCAGGAGTACTCCTCTTTCCCTCTTAATTTCTCTGTGAAATGCCCTGGTATGTCTAATCATTGACTTTGAGTGATTCATTTTTTCATTTATTATTTTTTCCATTGAACAAGACATAAAGGATAACTAAGGGTCATTGATTAATTTCACCTTGTCTAGTGAAATATAGTATTAGATCAGGCATTCTGGCCTTTGACCACATGATAACTTACATAAGTTCTATAAAAATTTGAGAAGTAGCTTTAGAACTTTTATTTTGTAGCTTTTTGAAAACCAGTTTTGCTAAAACCGGGAAAAAGTTATCTGGTGAATAAAAGTTTTAGAATATCATAGGAAAAGGGGGAAATGACTGAATATAATAAACAATTTTACAATAAAAATCGAGAACAAGTTTCATTTTGCTATTTTTAATACTTTTCAAACGGTGAATTTATGGAAATTAGAAATGTTAGTGGATTTTTAAATTAAGGAGTACTTTAAGCTGTTGCCAGACTTCCCTCCCGACCAGTATATTGTTATATGTACTTATTACAAAAATGTCCGTTTTATGAAATGATGTGCCCTTTTCAATAAAATTGCCCTTATTATGTAATGTGCAACCTGCCCTTTTTTATGTTCTAGAATGATCCCTGTATTTGCCTCTACAAGGTTAAATGGAAAAATTTCATGGTTTTGGCAAAAAGAATGCAATATAATTATACATGCTAAGACGAAAACTTGTCTAATTCGGAATTTTTTGGTTCTTTGCGATTCCATTTTAGCAGGTTTTACGATATCGTTATTGATAAAATTGAATCATTGAGCTTAAAAAAAAAAAATCCCCATTTCTCGAATTAACCATGTAAATCCTATTCTGGCCTATCCAATTTTTCCCTTTGTTTACGTGTGTTTTGTCACCGCAGTTAGAACAGAATGTGAGAAAACGCTCTATTGATTCTCATTAATCTTTCATGAGCATTGAAACCCGAGGGGGAAATGGCATATCTCTATTTCAGTATCTATCATTAATTCGTCTAGTGGCGTTACTTACTTAGCATTTTCCTCAGACACTTTTGTCTTCCCCGCGCGCGTGTGACGTCACGACAGGTATCCGGATTCTTGACCGTAACCTACCAAGACTGTTTGTTGCTTTAGGACTTGATTCATTCAGAACTTTGTCTGACTGGGATATTCAGTCGTTAATACACTATCCTGTTTCCTGTTAATAGTATTTTTTCCCTCCAAAAAAATCTTTTATTTATTTATTTTAAGTGTGTAACAAATTTTAATGTCACGATTTAAATAACACTAAATAGGGACGCAGTGAAGAATCTTCACCTGGGAGGAGTTTTTGAATCATTATTACTCATAAAATGAACATTTTCGTTATTTTGTATGCTCATTTAAATAGTTTTTAGTAAATACTGTGACGAAAATAAAAAGTCATCAGTAAAAGGGTACTTCCGTGCCAGGTAAATATACCGTGCCTACAATACTAATTACAGTATTTTTTTTTTTTTAATCTCTCTGCATTTGAACTCTGTAGTTAATATTATGTTATGGAAATATTAAAAGCAAATGCAAAACATTTATATATAACTGTATTATTGAGGAACTTCGGGTATTATAGAATAGTCGGATAATATGGAATACCAATGTTTCTGTTTGGTAAAGTGCTGCCACCAAGCGGTAATACAATAAACTACTTAAGAACGTTTCCAGAATGCCCAGTTCGTCGGTCGGCGTCAGGACGCGTTGGGTGACTAAATATTTGTTTTTCGTCCTTGGAAATTCTCAGGAGATGATTTTTCGATACTTTTTGTATTCATTATTCGAAGTAATATTTTTATATTGAAATTAAGCATAATGTACACCGAAATACTAACAGTTTATGATGTAATACTCCTTTTTTAGCTCGCGATTCACACCAATAAATATAGAGTATTTTTTTCCCAAACAGGCGGTTTCGGGTTATATGGAATACCAATCCTAATCCTAATAATATTATAAATCTAATTGTGTGCAAATGTTAGGCTGAAGCCAGCGTCAAAACGAAGCATTTAATTATCCTGTATCTTTGCATATAAGTTGATTATAACCCTCAAATGAACATAGAATGGTTTTTGTTTATTTTATTTCAATATTTTTCTTAATAATTCAAAATTTCGTTATTTTCATACAGAATAAATGGACATTTTTTCGTATATTTTAAAATGGTTGGTTGGTTTGACCCAAAGGGCCCGGTTTTGCAGCTTTTTTTAAAATGGTTAAATTTATTTTACCTTTGCTAATACTTTATCGTTGCCAATATGAAATAAAACCCCTGAGTAATAATTTTTAATCAACAATTTATTTTCACGTGAAAAATATCCATGTGAAAAATGAAAAGAAAATGAATTACTTGAGAATTAAACAGAATATGAATGTCATGTTAGAAATAAAACGTGCGTTTTCAAATATTTGATAATAATACAAAGTGCATAAATACGAGTAAGTATGGAAAGCAAGCGAATATGATGTCATATATAGAAATATAAAACAGATTTGTTTTGATGTTAAAATAAAATGATCTTGGGTTATCATATTATTTGTGATTAGTTTCTCTTATTTTTTTCTTTTTCTTTTTCTTTTTCACATGAAAGGAATTATTTTAAATGTACGTAATATATGTATTTTAAATGTATGTGTTGTAAATTAAAGTTCTGTGTTTTAAATGAAATGAGTGAAATATTTATATTTTTAATGAATTCAGTACAAATGATGGGATAGGTTGACGATTTATCGTCTGCACACGGCTAACATAAAGTTACCATATTTTTAATTTAAATTTTAAAAAGTAAAAAAAAAATTAAAGAAAAAAAATATTGGATGGCAAATGTCAATGATATGCATCGCAGAATTATCCGTATCGGAAATCAGAAAATCTTAATAAAAATAACTATAATTTTTAAAAGAAAGTTGCTTTTCTCATAAAAGCTAAAGATTTAATATTATTATGTCGAAGTAACAGCATTTTTCCTCTATCATTTTCCCACAATCGAAACACATTTGTAAATCGTCGTTTCGAACCGGAATTTAATATTACATTTCTTTTAGTTTTAAAATAGGAAAAACTTTGTTGTTGTTTTTAAATATAGCTTTTTTTAAAGTTGTTTCATAATAGATTTTTGTAAAGTCTTGTAGGATAAGAAAAATTGCATAGATTTTAAAGCAATGTTTAAGTAAAATTATAATATTTTTTAAACTTAAAAAACAACAATGTTATCGAAAAGAAAATCGATTTTACCAAACAATTCGCGTAATGCAAAAGCAATGAAGAAATCAAAAAAGTAATGAATCTTTTCTTCCAGCCGAATTGTGTAAGCTTGAACAAGCCGATCGTGCCAATTCATAACATTATAAACGTGAAAGTGCGTTCTATATAGTAGAATTTTTTTTTACATATAGGTAGAAAATTTCCGAGAATAGGAAGGTTAGGGGTCTAAAATTAGGTCCATAGTCAATTTGCCTTTTTTTTATCAAGTGAAATTTGGCACAAAATTAAATACATTGTTGTAATCAGATTTGTTTTTTGCGTGGCAAACACTTAATGGTATTTTAGATGATCATTTCCCCGCTCACCTTTGATGTCAACTATGACTGTAAAACATATTAAATAATATTAGCCAATAATTTTCTAATTTTCCTATTGCTTCATGATGTAAATAGACATCCTGTTTCATACTTTAAACCTGAATCGGTCATGCCCTTGTCGTTCAATTTGTATTCCTAATCCTAACCCTAATCGAATCCTATCCTATCCTAATCTTGATAATAACTTTAAAGAATATTCTTTGACACGAATATGTAAATTAAATCAATATCCATAAATGGAATGAATGGAAAATAGAATAAATAGAAATGGCAAAATAAAATAACAAGAAAGTATACATTTATTCGACACCTAACCCTAGAGAAAGCGTAAAAAATTTCAAGCGCATGAAATAAATTAAAATAATCTTATATATATACTAACAAAAATATGTAAATTTAGATCATCAGATTTGTATCGTCAGTATTTATTTGCATATAGTGTTCTTGACGCGATAGAGAAAATATCGAGATTAAATTGGGCAGAATTTAAAGTACTTTCCAGCAACCTTTATTTACATTTTAGAATCGCATCAGATTGTTACATCTTTGTGAAATAGCTATCAATGTATAAAATCCACAAGCAGTTTGTTCACTATTTACACCTCTTAGCGTGAAGCACTTAATTTAATATATACATAAACAAGATAATGTAGTAAGAAATATATAACATATGTCTATGCAAATAAACAATATAATAATGCCCATTTAGCACACATATACAAATTGTACACCAAATACCATCTAAAATGCACTGTCTATAAAGAATTCTGCCAGTGTTGTTTTTCGTTTTACGAAGAGGAATTCCTCGATTTTCACGATTTTATTTGGTCCTCCTTTTTTCATTAGTTGCAGTTTCATTTTCGCGATTGTATATATTATTTGGCATGAAATTTCCCTTTTTTAAGACTGGGTTATGTCAAGGCCCCTATAGCAAAGAAATACCGTATGGTCTCCTATAAAATGTGATAAAGCTTTGGTTAATTATATATGTTGTTAATTATAAAGTGAAATGTTTTTCTAAATTAATGCATTTATTCATTTTTTAATGTTACGTGAACGAAGTCACGGGTAACAGCTATTATTTCATAATACTCCATGATTATGGTGGCGCAAAAGACAGATCCTTGTATTTGTGATTTGTGCAAATCTGAAGTATGAACTATAGTATATCGGCTGACTACCTAGACACTATATTTTGATCATGCTCTCTTGATGCCATTACATCTGTTTTTTGCCAAATTCTGTTCGTTTTCTTCATTTTAACCCCCTTATTCCATATTTCCCGACTATCTCGTAATACCCTCCTAAAAAGTTTTTCATTATTATTTGTTTGCGTGTGATGAAATTTAGTAAAATGCTTTTTGTTTACAAATAACTAATCACAGACAGTTGAAGTTTGTGATTGTTTTCGGGTTTTAAATAATATTGAGCTGTGATATTGCCTCAAACGTAAATGGTACTCCATAATACCGAAGTTCCTCTATAATATAGATGTGTATATCATATTCATTCCGGCTGGTATAGCATACAGCCAAAAATAAAACTATCATCTCTAATATGTTTTTATAGCTAAAAAGCAATCAACCTTAACGTTATTTATGTGTTTAATAAATAATAAATGTACACTAAATTATTGTTTTGTAATTTTTGTATTTTTTTTTTTTAGTCTGCTTTTATATTGGTTACTATTTTAACGATGTTATGTATATTAAATTGCTGTTTTGAATGCGATTGGCAATGATAAACATCATGCTTGGCAATTAACAAACATTTTTGACGATCTGTCTTTCTGGCACGGATAATACGTCAGTACCAGTAAAAGCATAAGCAGCTAAAATAAATTTAGTACTCAACTGTTTTGTTGTTTCATAAAAGGAGCCCCTTCATCTTCAGGAGTGTAAAATAGTGTTCAAAACCGGTTTTGAAAGTGAAAGGACCTTTATTAAAAAAAATATGCAACTGAAAACGAAAAATTAAAAAAAAAAGCCATATTAGGGATCGGCCTCAGCTATCTTATGCCCCCCCCCCCCCCCCCCCAAAAAAAAAAAAAAAAAAAAAAAAAAAAAAAAAAAAAAAATCGTTTAAAAATATTCAAATTTAAACGAGAAATTTGAAAACAACCTGCCTATAGGTTTAACATTAGTGAGCGAGTGTTTTCAAGTGAGTGAAGACTCCCCTTAAGAGTTATGCTAGTAACGCAGTAACATTCGCAAGTTAATGTTAAACCAATTGCAGCATTTTTTTTTTTTCAAATGTCTCGTCTGCATTTCTATACTTTCATTTATTATTATTATTATTTTGTATAGGATAGAGATATTTGAGGTCGATGTCTAACCGGTTATCTTTGTGCTTTTTCGATTGGGAAAAATGTATTCTCCTATCCACTGCTTGTTTGCATGCGCTATTTTTATTTTTGGAAAAGAATAAACTCGAAAGTATCGACGATAATTTTAGTTTCAGATTACAATCTGTCGGTAGAACACCCCACCCACCACCCCAAATATTTGCATTTTTAAAATTATTTATCGAAATTATCCTAGGGATGTGCAAACATCCCCTATAATCACAGAACGTTTAATCTGCTTCGGGTCAATTTAAAATGGCAGTTTTTTCCTTAAAATCGAAAGTAAGAAATAAAAATAAATTATGAGTTAAGCATAGACTATGAAACACTTTCTAACACATACAGAATACTGTAATAAAATTTCACAGTTTATTAAAGTGAAAGATGATACCGGGTAATTAAACAATTTGGAAAACGCATAACACTTTAGGAAACCTAATTTTGACAGTTGCTGTCTATAGTAAAGAAATATCCTAATTATTTTGTGCAGACGTGTATATTATCAATAGAATTCATACACACCGAGTAACATGGAAAGAAAATAAAGTTTTACATTTAAAAACTCGTACTACAATGGAAACCGCACTTCCAACAATTATCGCTTATAAACTATAATCGAATTATTTCGTGTGTCCCTGTAAATGAACGGCAAATGCTATGCACGCCATATTCCCTAGTAAGCATCTAGTAGGGTTTATGTATCAGAACACAAAATTTCCCCATTCACTCTCTATTCCTCCGAATGATTTGAAAAGTCAATCCCTAAAACCGTAGACGTTCTAATATACTAGACACTAAATTAGTAACCTTTTCTCCAAGATCACCCACCCACCAAACGTGATTCCCACCTAATTTAGTGCGCCAAACCGGTTTTTCTCCTGCCAAAACCTACTTGGAATTTTCGTTTTCCCGCCGAAACTTTATTATAAGGAAAGGACAGCTGACGTCACTGTTGGTTCAATTACGGTTGGTTAGCAAGAAAAACATGTTTGTTCTTTTTATGACTCCAACTGTACGCATGAAATGGGGAAATTTGATTGATCTACGTTAAACTGGTCTATAATATGATTGGCCTACGTCGCCATGAGGATTCCTTCAGTGAAGCTACGATAAAAATGAAGTAGTAGATTGGTTGATGGAACTGTTGTTTGTAAACATGCCCTTTCCTTATTGCGTCCGTTTTCCTCTGGAGTTGAGAAGGAAATCGAAGTCGCCAAGAAAGCGATTACCGCCAAAACAGACAGGCTCTACAGCGACAAATCCGAGCTGATCTTGGGACTAACTTGTCGACCAAATAACAATGGAATCTGCTCTCTACTAGTATCTTTGCTCTGAGCCGAAAACCGTATTTTCCCCATTTATATCCACCTGTTAGTTGCATTTCCAAGAACTAGCCTCCTGTAGTGCACCTCATTGATGCATATCAATCTCAATTTGTTTGAAATAGAGTAACATCATTAAAATACGCTGCAAACGATTTTTCTCCATGGACCATAATGTAACGGAATTCTTTTGAGTACCCCTGTAAACTAACTATAAGTGCTACACTTCCTTTTTAATACCGAACATAATATAATAAACATCAACATATGTCAATTACATGGCAATTCGAGTATATTTACGAGAGTTAGAGAAAGGACAGACAAACCGAATTCATAAACACTTTTCAACTATGTTGGAAAGTGTTAAAAATAGAGGAATGGTCATTTTTATTAATTCGGATAATTTTGCTCAATTTCAACTTCCTATGACCCCATTTTTAATACTTTCCAACATAGTTGTAAAGTGTTTATGAATTCGTTTTGTCTGTCTGTCCGTGCTCTAACTCGCGTAAATATATACGGATTGTCATGCAATTGACATATGTTATTGAGGTTTAATATGGCATGTTCGGTATTGAATATGAAGTGTGTAGCATTTATAGTTTTTTTACAGGGACACTCAAAATAATTTCGTTGCATTACGGCCTATGGAGAAAAATCATTTGTGATTTATTTTAAGAAAATTTAACTATTTCAAACGTATTGAATTTTATATATGTGACAAAGGTGTATTACAAGAGGCTTACTATAGAATGTTGTGCGTATAGCATTTATCGTTCATTTACAGGGACACACAAAATAATTTGGTACTGTCTGTTAACAATAATTGCTGGAAGTGCTTTTTCAGTTGCTGAACGCGTTTTTAAATGTACGTAACTCATTTTTTGTCTATTACTTGGTGTGTATAAATTCTATCGATCATATACAGTGCGGCACAAAACTTCTGGAGCACATTTACGTTTATTGACTGAAATTCCAGAAGGGGAATTTTAAACTGTGCTACGCGTTTCCTATCTGAACTAAAATTTAGCATCCTGTGTAATATATATACAAATCTATACATCATATACAGGGATGCACAAAGGAATTCTGATATTTTTCCGAATATTGTTGATAATTCCTAAAATTAGATTTTTAAATATGTTATGCGTTTTCCAAATTCTTTGGTTTTATATCATATTTCACCGTATTAAACGGTAAAGATTTGTAAAATTCTTTTGGACATGTTGCAAAGTGTTACATAATTTATGCTGGACGCCTAATTTTTCGTTCTTGTTAGAATTCAAATTGAATTTAATATTGTTCCAAAATGGCAGAAATAGTTTTCTCTGCGCAGGAACTGTTGTTGCAGTAAAACCTGTTTTACAGGCAAAGGTTGAATAATATTGTAATAGTAAAGCATTGATCTGTAACTGTGTTGGTTTTTGTCTATCAAATTTAGTCCCAAATACATAATATCTGGGAAAATTCTCGAAATCGAAGCCCCACGCCAAAAAATCCATTATGTACCGGAAAAGTCTCAGATGATGTCATCGGATTTCTTTATCTGATTCTTCCAAAGATATACATTGGAATACTCGTCGATCAATAAATTGGGTAGACAGCGATAATTTCGTCCGTTGCTTGTTTCGCATTCCTTTGCATTCTTTGTATAGTCATGTCAGTGAGATTTCATAGTAATGTATTCATGCGAGAAGAGAGCAACCCGACCAATTTTACATGCATATTAACTAAGTGTGTAATCAAGATATTCGTTTATCAAACTAAACAAAATTTTATTATTGAACTTGCGCTTAAACCAAAAAAGAAGAATCATGCGTCAAGCATAGATTATGAAACACTTTCCAACACTTCCAGAATACTTTTAACAAAACTTCACCGTTTAATAAGGTAAAGAAGATACCCAAATAAACATTTTAGAAAACTCATAACATATTTGAAAACCCGGTTTTAGCCATTACTGCCCATAGCCTGAAAGGTACTCCAAGTCTTTTGTGCAGCCCTGTATGTGATTTACAGATTTGTATATATTCTACAGAGTATGCTAAATTTTAGTTTAGTAAGAAAAACATAACACAGTCGAAAATTCCCCTTCAGCAATTTCTATGAAAATAGACGGAAACATACTAGAATTCTTTTGTACAGCCTACCTACAGATTATTATTCACGTCACAAAATAAGCCAAAATTTAATTCAAGTTAAAAGACTCTTAAAACAACTGAAATCACACTTTCAGGAATTACTATAAGGTAACCATGTATCCAGTTCTTTGTCTGGCTCTGTATATGATATTTGTAATCTACAAATCTCTCTTCAGTTATACTAAATACAGTTCATCTCGAAAATTCATTACCCGATTAAAAAAAAAAAAAATCTTTAAGCAATTCACGCTCATACTCAGTAATGCCTACTAATTCTTTTGTCTGGCCCTGTATATGTTCTGTAGTAAGGGTGCACAACCTTTTTAAGCAAAGGGCCACTTAAAAAATGCCTGGGTTGTCGAGGGCCATCATCAGTAGCACAGAGGGAATTTTGTTTCAAGGAGGTGTGTGTGTGTGTGTGGGGGGGGGGATCTAAGCCTATAATCAGATTTTTAAAAAACATTGATTTCGGAAGGGTAGATTTAGCCCCCTAGGTTCTCTCCTTCCTAGTCAACATATACAATTCTGTTGTCAAGGGTATATCAAGAGTAGGGGTGCACAACCTTTATAAGAAGAGGGCCAGTCTCAAGAATAACTGGATTGTTGAGGGCTAACAACAGTAGCGTAGACAAAATTTTGTTTCGTGGAAGGAGGAGGAATCGAAAAAAATCCGCGATTTTTTCCGTGAATAATTGTCGAAAATCGTGATTTTTTTTTTTTTTTTTTTTTTTTCCCGTGAGCAATTGAAAAAATTCGCAATTTTTTTTCCACGACTGATTGATGAAATTCACGATTTTCAGCTGATATACATTGATGAAATTCACATTTCTGCAGCTGATGGACAAAATTTGCAATTTTATAACATGAGTGATTGACGAAATGCGCAATTTTTTCAGTGAGTAGTTGTCCTAAATTCGGGATTTTTTTTTTCGCAGCAAGTTGACAAAATTCGTGATTTTTCCGCATCCGATTGACGAAATTTGCAATTGTTCGGCGCCCGAGTAACGAAATTCGTGATTTTTCAAAAAGAGTGATCGATTAAATTTGCAATTTTTTCCGTGAGTGGTTGACGAAATTCGGAATTTTTCTCGCAGCAAATTGACGAAATATGCAATTTCTTCACATGACGAAGTTTGGAACTCTGGAATTTCCAATTTTGATATCTGTGGTCTCCGTCGGCCGATTAAGGAAATTCAATTTTTTTTTTTTTCTCTTCACAATGGTGAAATTCGCAATTTTTTTTTCTGCGACGGTTCGTCGAAATTTACGATTTTTCCACGAACATTAGACATAATTCTTGATTTTTCCGCATCCAATTGACGGAATTCGCGATTTTCTATGCCTATCGAGAAAATGCATAATTTTACACAACCGATCGACGAAATTTATGAGGTTTTCCTACATCTGTGGACAATTTGCAAAATTTTTCCGCTACCGTTCGTCGAAATTCGCGATGTTTCCACGCCCATTTGATGAAATTTGCGATTTTACGCGCTTTATCGGCGAAATTCACGGGGTTTTTCCTGTAGTTTACAAAATTCAAGATTTTTTTTTTTTTCTTCTTGAGTGATTGACGAAATTTACAATTTTTTTCATATGACGAAATTCACAATTCCGGAATTTACAATTTTGGCATCTGTGGTTTCTGTCGACTGATTATTGAAATTCGCAATTTTTTTTCTTTCGACAAAATGGCGAAATTCATGATTTTTCCATGCCCAATTGACAAAATTCATGGTTTTTTCGCGCCCAGTCGACGCAATTCATGATTTTATGCGCCCGATCGACAAAATTCATGATGTTTTCCTACGATCTATGGACAAAATTTGCAAATTTTTCTTACGAATTATTAAGGAAATTCGAAATTTCTGGATATGTTAGCGTGTATGGTCTTCGCAGGCCACAGGTTGCGCATCCCTATTCTATAGCATTATACATCGCGTAGTTATGCAAAAATTTAATTAAACTTAAAAACACATACCAGGACAAACACACTTCCAGCAATTATCGCCTATATTTCGAATACAGTCCTGTATCCGAAATCTTTTTTGTCCTCCTGTAAAATGATTGATAAGTGCTACACATACCATATTCGATAGTAAGCATCTTGTAGTACACGTCAGTATAATGTATATCAAATTCAATATGTTAGAAATAATGTAACATAATTAAAATACACTGCAGAGGACTTTCCCCCATATACCATAATGTAGCGGCATTCTTTTGAGTGCCACTGTAAATGAACTATAAATACTATGCACTTCATGTTCTATATGCCGAACATGCCACGGTAAACCCCAATAACGTATATCAATTACATGGCAGTCAGAGTATATTTACGTGAGTTAGAGCATGGACAGACAGACAGACGGCCAAACGAACCGAATGCATAAACACTTTTCAACTATGTTGGAAGTGTTAAAAATGGTTCTTTCTTCCCATTCAAAAATAGTAAGAATGCAAATGTATAATTTAATCTTACGAATTTGTTTTTGTGACATCAGTCATCAATCTAACTGTTGTAATATGACAATTCTTTTTCTATTGTTTTCCCCCCGTCTGTCACTTAACTATATCTTCATGCTGTCGCATTCTAAATGTCAAGGAAATTAGTCATCGAGTAAGTTGAGAAACTATTTATAAGATAAAAGAAATTTAAACCACATTTTCTTTTTAGCTTTGGTTATCTTGTAATGAATGTATTGTAAAATTCGGTATAAAATAAAAGGGAAGATATTTCTAAAATATTTTTGTAATAACTAGCTGATTTTTGTGTGTTTTTATTATTCTACGTTTGTAATTAGGATACTAAGAATGTTTTTTTTTAAGTTATCCATTTAATTTTCAAGTATCGAAGACGTTTAACAGAATACAATTATCTGCTTCCTCCAAGAAAGTTAGTTGGTCCTTTTGAAATTACCTTGCATTTGCTCACATAACACGAATTTACTAAACCCTGACCCGCATGTTGGTTTCGGGTATTGTAGATTTTTTTTTTTTTAATTGTAGCCGATTTTTCGTAAGAAAGTCGAGAAATTTGTTTCGAATAAGTGTGAATATATTCTTGTTTTTTAAGATTCTCAACGTAGGAAGTTATAGAATTTGTTTTATGTTTTTTCCCTCTTACTAGGAGCCTTTGCCCCATCGAACTACACTCAACAACCCCCGTCCAGAACCCGCGAGCTCCAAAAATATAGTGTAATCTGTTTTAAAAAGATTACCCGATTACAGAAGATTGAGTGATATTATCACGACCCATAGCGATCTTCTGTAATCGTGTTGCCATTCAATTCTATTTGACTGAGGGAATTTTTCGGGTCCCAAGCAACATCCACCTCTGTCGCGGTAAGATCTATCACACATTTGAAAATCAGCTTGTGCAAAATGAATAAGTAAAAAATGTCGCTGCCTCCCAGACTTTTAATATAACGTCTAGAAGAAGAGTTTCCTTTTTATGCGCTATAAGAAAATCATGCGTAATAATTTAATAAAGTTTTCTTTCCTTTTTTAATATTCACGTGAAAATATATTTTCTAATTGAAAGATTTCTGGAAATAATAATATTTGCTTGCGCTTTTTTAAATGTGGCAACAATAAGTAAAAAATAAATAAATCTTTTTTAGAATAAAGAGATATGTATTATGTATCTCTCCCCACATAAATTTTGAACGGATTGTCCTATTTTCATACTTTTCTTTCTTTCTTTGGAAAGGTCTCTTTTTGTAGATGATGACGTTTCATTGTTATAAGGATCTAAAAATGATGTATTTGTTTGTCTATTTTTAAGCCTTTTTGTTTATTAATTATTTAATAGGCCCTGACTTAGGTAAATATTGACCAAATGTCACGAATTTTGAGTACAGTGCATACTTACCAACTCCAACTATTCTTCCATAAAATGTGGTTTAATTTGATCCAGGTTAAACAGATTTCGAACCAGAACATTTATTTGATATACCTTTATTTAATTTCATGTTTCTACATGGACATTTAATTTAATTTTTTAGAAAATAATAATTCATAATTAAAAAAAAAAAAAAAAAGTACGAAATATGTTTAACTTGGGTCAAATTAAAGCACATTTTAAGGAAGAAGATTTATGATGTTGTTAAATTAATCCCTATTTTAATGAAATTACGGGTAAATAGGCTATAATCATATATCTAATATCAATTTTACCTTTTAGGAAGGGTAATAAATACACGTATTAATTATTTAAATTCAAATATATGTATAATTTTCCACCTGAAGTAATATTCAGGACTTTCTTTAAAAAAATGGGTATAACCCGAATCCGACTTGAACCTCGGTTCCAGTCGGTTTGACCCGATTTTTCAAAAGAAAGTCCTGATTTGTGTCCTCAGATGAATCAGATGATTGTATCAGATGAAAATACTATTTGTTTGACCATAAAGGAGTATCTATTATTTATGTTCATTCTTCTTCATAAAAGGTAAATTTGATGTTAGGGATATAACTGTAGAGTACATTTCCATAATTTTATAAAAATATGGATTAATTTTCTTTTATTTCTGATTCGTTATTGAGTTTGGAGTCAACGAAAATTTCTTTCGTCGGGTTCGAGTCAGGTGGACTTTACAAATAATTTTCGGTATAACCCCAACCCGCACATGACTCTACCCCGAACCCGGTCGGCAGTACCAAATCCTAACCTCGAACCGAAAGATATTAGTCAAAACAGACTCGCGCCAAAAACATTAGATAGAGCCAAAGCCGATGCTCAGCCCGGTTTGAATTATCCGACCCGATGAAGCACTCTAATTGGAATCTTCCTAAATTAATTTTTATCGCTTACTCTGATTTTAGGTCAAAGTTACTGCAATATCTAAAAGAACAAAACATACAATTTAGTGTTAACCAATTTAACTTCATTTTATTCAAAATAAATTGAATACGCCAAAGTGCTGTATCTTATGGTTAATCAGCTCTTTTGGTTATTCATTTTTCTCCTTTTCGGTGATGTAAAAAACTGAAATTATGCAATATTTAGAAGCGAGTTATGATTGCAGGGCAAAGTTTCTAGGCAAAGTTTGGGGGTCTATTTAGAACTCCATCACAAAATTCTTTTTAATAAAATACACTCCTTCACAAAATTCCATTCCATAAAAACATGCTTTCCATTAATTTTTATTATTATTTTGTTAGCTTTAAGAATGTGTAATTTGCAAACAAAACAAGTTCACAAGAAAGGAAAACTTTAGTAGAAGGACTTAAAGAAATTAGTAATAATAAATGCTTGGTTCGAATTTGAGTAACTGGATTTAATCTTTCGTTACGAAATGTTATTTTTCACAAAAATATAATAAATTTCACAAAAATAACTTTTATTTTCACGAAATGGACCCCGAGAAAAACATTACATTAGTCCTTCTGGAACATAAAAATAGCAACCTTTTTTTAGGGTGGGTGGTAGAGGGGGAGCCGTCCAAAAGTGGCCTACACATTTCTGACGACGACGGAAGTAGTGACGGTCCGTAGTGAAAAAAACAGAATGTTATCGCTAATAAATATCTCAAGCCATAATGTAGCAATTAAATAACCTGAGATTGTAAGATTTCATTTCATAAAGTACAGAAATTCATATTTAATCTAATCTGTTTGCTTAAGAGGATGAAATCAAGATCCCGTTATGTGGCTTTAACATGACGAAATTTTAAATAATGAAATTGCTCAGTGCCAATTTCGAGTTAAAATTTTCATGATGTCTACGTAAAGTGGCAACCACTTGCTCACAATCAAAGCTGTAAAGGATATCTTGAAATGTGACGGAATGTCAAAGTAATTTTTACTTCATGTGCGATGTCTTTTACGTCAAGGGCAGTCGGAATTGAGGTTTATTGCTTTAAGTTTTTGATAAGTGTAGAAAAGATCGAGAACATAAGGCTGTTCTCGAGTCCAAACTGGCTATTTTCTGACACATTTTTTAATTCATTTTTGTTTGTAAACGCATGAAATGGGCAAGTGCTGTTAGAAACGTATATAATCGAAGAGTTTTTTCCATTTTTTTCGGTAACGGCAGAAGATCTTTCAGGAAATGCTGTCGAAGTGAGCGTATAGAATCGAATTTCCGGACGCGACAGAGCGGGAAAAGGAAAGGAAAAAAACTGTCTTCACAACATTCGCTTCTAACTCGAGATGTAAGTTATTTATTGAAAAATGAAAAACGGTTCGATTACAAATCACTTCAATAATGATGTCTGCGAGTGTAGTGGTTTTACGTTTAAAAATGAATTCGTAAATGTTTCGGGAATTCAGCGTTGTTGAGGGAGGGAGGGAAGGGGATTTTTGATTTTTTTTGAAAATCATGTTGTGAAAATCTGCACCGCGGTTCTTCCTTGTATTTTCGAAATCTCAGACATAATACACACACACGCACCCCCCCCTCCCCCCCCCCCCAAATTTTTTTTAAAAATTAGATTTATATGGCAATGGCGCGTGGAATTATTTATTTTCAGCTCTATAGTACTGCAAGTGAGAGTCATCTAGTAAGTATTGTAAGCAAAGAAGCACAAAAATTATTTGGAGTACATTTTTCTTGGGGGAAGTATAAAAATAATTTTTAAAATATTTTTCCTGCATTATACGTTTTTGGGGCTAAAATATAGTAAACTAATTAGAGTGCAAATAAAAATTAATAAAAGATGAATAAAAATTAATAAAAGATAAATTAAAATTTTAACGTAAATATCTCAGCTTTATTATTATTTTCTTTTTTCAAAGTAAATTTTATATTGAGACTGTATAACTTGATGCGTTACAAATATGCCTATTCAAAGCTACAGTGTCTCGTGGGTAGGTCTCTCTCCCTAATGTTTTACGTTGCGGATCGTGTTCGAGTCGAACCTATTTTTCATAAAGTCTAGAATATTGTTTTAGATGAAAAACGATGTTCGTCGAATATGAATGATTTTGTACATGTTTATTTTTCAACATAAGAGATAAATTTGGTATTAGGGATATATGATTATACCTCTATAAATATTTTCCCATAATTACATTAAACTGTGATTCTCAATTTTTTTTTCTCTCTGAATCTGATCAGGTATAACTAGATTCGCGCTGGACTCCACTTCACACCTTCACACTAATACTCTAGCTGGATTGTCATACTATTTGAAAAAGTGTCATGAAGACGCACACACACTAACTCTTCCTTGTTTATTTATCTTTTTGTATTAGTCAACTCGCTTGTTCTCGTAACCTCTAATCAGGAACTGTTCTGTAGAAAAAGAAATCTGTAAACAAATATAACAATCATTTAATTGTAATCGCTTTGATACGTTGAAAGTTATCTAAAATACATTGATATGAGAAAAAAAAAAAAAAAAGTTATACATTTTTGGATGTTTGTATCTAAACTAATTTTAGATTAATCATCGGATATTAATATAACATTTTTAGATAATATACTAAATTTAAGCGAAAGAAATAGTCTTAAGCAAAATAGGGTAAAAGTATATTTCTAATATTCGCCATCGTGCACTTATTTTTTTATAAAATATTTTTATGTAATTTGTTGATAAGAAAATATGTTATTGCAAGAACTCTCTTTATTTTAAGACTAGCTGACCCGCCCGGCGATGCCCAAGCCCTTGTAATAAACTTAAATCTCTTAAAAAACGGAACTCTGGCCACGGTCTACGATGGCTTCGGAACCGTATACCAGGCATGCTCGTACGCTCTAGAAAATCTTTTATTTCCCCCTACCACCGCCAGGGGAGCATTCTGTTCTAAACAAACCTCTTTCCGAACGCACTTTTGAGACAGGTTCCCGCTGCCTACGTTACTGTATAGTAGGCGCACTACAAAATTGAGCTGGTTTCGAGAAGATTGGAACATTATTAGCCCAGTTATTGCAATAAGGCACAGTTAGAGAAAATAACCTTGAGTGAGGTGCCAAAGGGAGGAGATGTTCGAGTGTCCTTCAGAAAATGACTAATTAGGAGGCCCACTATGCATGCATAAATATTCGTTCGTTTTGTTAAGCTAGGAACTTAATTACAAAGTTGGCTTAAACTCTTATTTGTAAATAGTGGTAACCGCTACTCATAAATTTAATTTAATGTTATAAAGGGTGACTATTAAGTTAAATATAATGTTTGGAATCACTTGCGTTGAAATCGGAAAGATAGTTGCTGATATATAGAAACGGGGCATAGTTAGAAAAAAACCGTGAAGGAGGGGGCGGGAGGAGGGGAGGGTTGTTCAAGTACCCTTCAGCAAATGACTAATTAAGAGGAGCACTATGCATCTTTCGAAATTCGTTCGTTTGCTTAAGCTAGGAATTTAATTACAAATTTGGCTTACCCAATTATTCGGAAATAGTGGTAACCGCTACTCATAAATTTAGTTTAATGTTATAAAGAGTGACATTTAAGTTAATTATAATGTTTGGAATCACTTGTGTTGAAATCGGAAAGATAGTTGCTGAGATATGAAAACGGAGCATAGTTAGAGAAAAAAACCTTGAAAGGAGTGCCGGGGGGAGGGGTTGTTCAAGTGTCCTTCAGCAAATGACTAATTAAGAGGACCACTATGCATCTTTCAAAAATCGTTCGTTTGCTTAAGCTTTGAACTTAATTGCAAATTTGGCTTAAACTATTATTCGTAAATAGTGGTAACCGCTACTCATAATTTTAGTTTAATGTTATAAAGAGTGACAATTAAATTAATTATAATGTTTGGAATCACTTGTGTTGAAATCGGAAAGATAGTTGCTGAGATATGGAAGCGGAGCATAGTTAGAGAAAAAACCTTGAAGGACGGGATGGGGGGGGGGGGGGGTTGTTCAAGTGGCCTTCAGCAAATAACTAATTAGGAGGATCACAATACATCTTTAATGATTGATTCATTTGGTTAAGCTAGGAACTTAATTTGAAATTTGGCTTGCTACTTTTACACTACTATTCGGAAATTCTGGTAACTGCTTTCTAGAAATACATCTTGAAGCTTAAATGTAATTAGACCCTTGTCCCTCTTAATTCCCGCAAATATAAAAAAAAATCTGTTAAATAAAGTTTTCTGTATTAACAATCTCCATCATAATAATAAATGTCATGTAAAAAAAAACTTAAACCCGACTAATTGTCATGAAGAAAAATATGCCTGCAAAATATTTCAATCAGTGGGACGTATGTGTAATTTGTCATGTACAGGTGGCGTGACATTCGCATGGCTCCTCTACGCTAATAACTTCAATCCATGTTGACACTATTTAGTTAGAAATCCTTATTTGTGCATCGCTACTCTGGTTTATTTAATTACTTCTGTGAAGAATCGATGCAACAAACCAGTGAACCAACCAACCCAAGAGAATAAAAGAGTATTTTTAATGAGAGTTCTTTGTGCATTTTAATTAATATTTCAGAAAGTAATTAAAATATTAAACTTCTGAAGTAATTGTTATATATATGATTACAGTGGCAACACTATTTTTATATAGACTATTTGGCAACAAGACTTTTCATTTTCTAATTTCGATATAGCCGCTATGTTTTATTTTTATACGTTTGTTAATGCTGATTAAAGCCTGAATTCTTTTGAAGGTTTATATAAGTTTGTATTCATTTTAAAATCACATTACAATTTAATCAGCATTTGTATATTTATTACTTATAAATACCTTACGATGGATCAACTCTTGAAACCTGAAAAGTTTGACGTCGATCCTACTTGTGTTGGTGCGGAGGCTAAATGGAAACACTGGAAACGAACCTTTTCTAATTTTTTAAGCGAAATTCAAAACATAACTGAGACAAACAAATTCCCGCTTCTATGTAATTACGTTTCTGCTAGTGTGTTCCTTCATATTAATGATGCCGTAAATTATGATGCTGCTATTGCCATTTTGGACTCTATCTATGTTACCAAACGAAATGAAATTTTTGCCAGACATTGCCTAGCCTCTAAAATACAAGAAAGTGGTGAGTCTGTTTCTGAATTCTTACAAACACTGAAGCAACTTAGCAAGGACTGTAACTTCAAAGCCGTGACGGCTGATCAATACAAGAGTGA
The DNA here is from genome assembly GCA_963931845.1 of Maratus michaelseni. NCBI lineage: Eukaryota > Metazoa > Arthropoda > Arachnida > Araneae > Salticidae > Maratus > Maratus michaelseni. The sequence continues at coordinate 126,354,752 of OZ007595.1, forward strand.
GTACATTAGAGACTCGTTCATTCGCGGTTTAAGGAATCCTCGCATCAGAGAGCGTTTGCTGAAAAACTCCACAATTACCTTAGAAAATGCTTTCGATCAAGCTAGGGCACTGGAACTAGCTGAATCTCACTCAGCATCGTATATGAATACCTCACATCCTATACCTGTGGCTGCCACAGAGCTTTCTGATCACGTTGAAGATAACCATTCAGCTGCAGCTACGCGACTTAGATCTGGAAAGTGTTTCTTTTGTGGTAATGACCGACATGTAAGAAGCCTATGTCCTGCAAAAGAGGTACTCTGTAGAAGATGTGGAAAAAAGGGACACTATCAAAGAGTTTGCCTATCAAAACCACAGCGTGTCTCCCATAACTCTGCTGCATCAATTCACACCTTAGCTTCAGTGCCAATATCACCTAGTTGTCTTCAAAAATCCATTACCAAAGTCCAAATAAATGGGATAGAATTGAATGCACTTATTGACACTGGTAGTTCCCTTAGCTTTATAAACGAATGCTACGTTAAAAGATGTAACATAAAAGTTAAACCATACTTAAACAAAATAACTATGGCTAATTCCTCTCTAAGCACAGATGTTAAGGGTTGCGGTGAAGTTAGTATGAATTTGGACAAACATGTGTACAATGGCATAAAAGTACTTATCATGAAAAATCTCTGTGCAGACTTTCTTATTGGTCATGATATTCTGAAGAACCATTCACTCATTGAAATCCAGTTTAATGGCGAGAGACCACCTCTTAAAATATGCTCCCTAGCTGTTGCTCTGGTGCAACCAGTTTCACTGTTCGCTAACTTAACCCCTGACTGTAAACCCGTGGCTACCAAATCTAGGCGGCAATCTGAGGAAGACCGAATATTTATTGCTGCAGAAATAAAGAAGTTGTTGGAAGAGGGGGTTATTGAACCCAGTAATTCACCTTGGCGAGCTCAGGCATTCGTAGTAAAAGGAGAGCATCACAAACCACGTATGGTAATTGATTATTCTCAAACCATTAATCGTTTTACGATGCTTGATGCCTATCCTCTTCCGAAAATTGAAGAATTAATCTCAAAAATATCAAGATATGAAATATTCAGCACTATCGATTTGAGAAGTGCTTACCATCAACTTCCTATTAGTGATGCTGAAAAACATTATACTGCCTTCGAAGCAGATGGTAAATTATATCATTTCCTCCGTGTACCTTTTGGGGTCACCAATGGTGTTGCTTGTTTCCAGAGAGCAATTGACAAGATCATTCACGACGAAGGCCTAGAGGGTACGTATCCTTATCTGGATGATGTAACTGTCTGTGGAAAAAACCCTGATGAACATGATCGAAACTTAAAAAAATTTTTAACAATTGCCAAGAAATACAACCTAACACTAAATGAACAAAAATGTCAGTTTTCTACTAAGTCTGTTAAGCTATTAGGATATACCATAACAAACAAGACTATCAAGCCTGATCCAGACAGGCTTGCTCCTTTGATAAACTTGCCTATACCTAACAATACGGCATCTCTCCGAAGAGCATTAGGAATGTTTGCCCACTACTGCCGTTGGATACCAACATTCTCTAAGAAAATACGTCCATTATTATCAAATCATCAATTCCCTCTTTCAGAGGAGGCTGTGAATTCATTTAACAATTTAAAGTCAGATATAGCCAAAGCTTCATTAACCGCTATAGACGATTCCGTACCATTCAGAGTAGAGACTGATGCGTCTAAGTTTGCCATAGGAGCAACTCTCAGCCAAGCGGGACGACCTATAGCATTCTTCTCTAGAACATTAAACAAGTCAGAACTTAATCATTCAGCTGTTGAGAAAGAAGCATATGCAATCGTGGAATCTCTACGTTACTGGCGCCATTACTTGATTGGTAGACCTTTTGAGGTGTTCACTGACCAAAGGTCTGTCTCATTTATGTTTGACAAACGTCATTCTAGCAAAATCAAGAACGAAAAGATCATGCGTTGGAAACTGGAGTTGTCATGCTTCAAGTTTGATATTATCTACCGCCCTGGAAGCAAGAATGCTAATGCAGATACATTTTCAAGAATAACTGCTACAATTATTCCAGAAGTGAATTTAAAACAGCTGCATGAGGACTTATGTCATCCTGGTATTGTTAGAATGCATCATTGGATTAGATCCAAAAACTTGCCTTTCTCCCTGGACGATGTTAAAGGCCTCATAAATTCCTGCCCTGTCTGCTGTGAAGTAAAACCCAGATTCTTTAAAAATCAAGGGAAGTTGATAAAAGCAACTTCACCGTTCGAAAGATTGAATGTTGATTTTAAGGGCCCATTGCCATCAAATTCTAGAAATCGTTTCCTCCTCACTGTGGTTGATGAGTACTCGAGGTTTCCTTTCGCAATTCCTTGCTCTGATATTTCTTCTACTACAGTGATTGCGCATTTAAGTAATATTTTCTCCATATTTGGTATGCCAGCATACATACATTCTGACAGAGGACCCTCTTTCATGTCCAGAGAGTTAAAAATGTTTTTAACATCACTTGGTGTGGCAACTAGTCGTACCACTGCCTATAACCCACGAGGTAATGGACAGGTAGAACGCTACAATGGGACCATATGGAAAACAATTCTGTTGGCATTGAAAACTAAAAACAAGAAGATTGAACAGTGGGAAGAGGTTCTACAATCAGCACTACATTCTGTTCGTTCTCTTTTATGCACGGCAACTAATGTAACTCCACATGAACGCATGTTCACTCATCCTAGAAGGTCGCATAATGGGAGTTCAATACCTACTTGGCTTACTCAATCAGGTTCAGTGTTGATGAAAAACCATTCACGCGCTAATAAATATGAACCCCTTGTTCAAGAAGTTGAACTTCTGGAAGCTAATCCAGAATACGCTTATGTAAGGTTACCAGATGGACGTGAGACTAGCGTGTCCATACGACATTTAGCTCCAAGAGGGGAAATCGTCGAACCTACCTATGAGAGTAATGATGAGATGGAGTCGCTTGTTAGCCGTACCAGTGAAGATTTTGATGGTCATTCGGAACAATCAACAGAGAGTCGGGATGGAACTGAAAATAATCCTAAAGATTGTGTATGTCCTGATGAAAGTGTCTGTCCTAGCCTGCCAGAACAGAAAACTAGTGATGGACAACAGCGTCCCAGACGACTGAAACGTAAACCTGCCTATCTGTCGGATTATGTTGATAAATAACTTTTCGTGGGGGGTGAATGTTATATATATGATTACAGTGGCAACACTATTTTTATATAGACTATTTGGCAACAAGACTTTTCATTTTCTAATTTCGATATAGCCGCTATGTTTTATTTTTATACGTTTGTTAATGCTGATTAAAGCCTGAATTCTTTTGAAGGTTTATATAAGTTTGTATTCATTTTAAAATCACATTACAGTAATGTTGCACCAGGAGAGGGTTTGGACTACCTAAAAATCTAAATTTCCAGCCTTCTAGGTGGGCCAGATTTTCCTAGCCATCGCCAACAGACACACAGAGCGAAACTTTCTTTTATTAGTTTAGATTGTTGTCAAATCCAAAATCACAACTTTCTGACACATTCACGAAGTCAATTGTTATCTTATAAGATAAGGGAACGTTCCCAACCTGAAAATTAAAAAAATATATATATGAAACTTTGGGGATATGCAGTGGTTGTGGAGGTATGTAATACAAAATTATGTTTTGTTGGCAATTCATTTTTATGTGGGTAAATTTTACCCAGGAATATTTTTCGATTTCATTTTATAACAGATTAATAGTAAGAAAGAGAAAAGTTTTATGTTAAAAATCGATTTTTATTATTTCTATAGAAAGATAATGAATTAGTAATTGTTAATAATACACACATATATATATATTTGAATAAAAGTTTAAAAATTTTAAATGTACATTTTGAAGACTGCCCGGAAATTCTTATTTTATTTTTAGTGAAAATACGATCGTTCCTGTAATGTTATAGTTCTTGTTTATCAAAAATTGGATATTACTGTGTGCTATTAAATGAAAAAAATAATAAAATAACAAATATTTGTAAAAATTATCACACTTCTCTTTTTTTTTTTTTTTGTTCATTTTAAACTATAAATGCAGGCTTCCAAAGATGACAATTGAACTCAAGATATCACACCACTTTCTCTTCAAAATCTGGCGAAGTCTTTTGACTAAATTTTGTTCTAGTCTCCAACTTACACTACTGAAAAAATTGACATTTGAACATTATTTTTCCCAGGAAAAAATAAAATGTATTATATGTCCATAAATCCAATAAATGTTAAATATTTACGGTTTCATTACAAAAGGGAGCATACATTTGATATTTTAAGTGAAATTTACATTTTAAAAGTGAATACAATAGTACCTTTGTTCTGGAACACAATTCGTTCCAAAGAATTATTCGAGTATGGAATTGTTCAAGAACCGAATAAAATTTTACCATGTGAAATAAAGAAAATATAATTACTTGGCTCTCACGTCCCAAGTTACTCCTTTTTATTATCTGTTTCAAACAACACACTGTATAGTGCAATACAGCTAAATAAACAATATTTCATAGTACTGTATGTTACTTGTGGCAATGACATTTTTATATCGTTTTAATAAAAGTTTATTATACCCATACCTTTATTGCTGAAGCTTTGGATTACTCAGGGATGACATTTCTCCGACTTTTTGCATACCAGTATAATCTTGGAGAAAATGTTCCGATTAAATAAAATAAAAACATTTTCTCTAATTTATACTGGTATTTAAAAAGTCGGAGAAATCTCATTCCTGATTACGTGAGATTGGGGAGAAGAAGGGGATTCCATTCCTGCTTTTTAGATCATAAGAACCGCTATATTAATTCGCTGTTTTTGAATCTTAAAATGCATAGCACCGGAATTACTATAAATAAAAAGGAACTAAAGGGAAAAAAATGAATTCAGCAAACTTGCTGAACAGGAAATTTTAAATGTATGAATTTCGTTAAAGCTGCGATCACTGTGCCTTATCTTTGCTCAATTTGCATTAAAAATAAAATAAAAATCGGCCCTTTTTACTATATTTGTTCATTCGGTTACTGTCATTGTTCGAGAACCGAATTGTTTGACAACTGCGGCGTTCGAGAACAGAATTTCTACTGTGCAAATATTTTCATATACACAAATTTTTTAAATATAAACATCTCAAAAGCCGCGCTTTATCCAAAGTCAGACTTACACACATTAAAGCCCAAAGCGCTTCATAAATTTTGGGCCCACTATCATTTCCTTACCTATTGGATAGTACCGTTCTACCGTATTCAAGAGAAAAGAGAAATAAATTCAGAGTATAACTCTGAGGTGGTACCGCATTTGTATGTAGTGTAGAGGACTCAAGGCCGTGCTCAGAGGTGGCGAACTGGGCGGCCCCTAAAAATTATTGCGGCTGAAATTTTATAATGGAAGTAATAAAATTTTATTTGCATCAATTCCCTGCTTTTAATTAACCCCGCTAATATAAAACACATATTAAAAATAATATTTTTCTGAAAGTTTGGCTGTTTTTTTGTTTTTGTTTTTCTGTATTTCTTCTTTGGGCAATTTTTTTTTTTTTTAAGGACGCGCTTGGATCCATAAAACCTTTGCATCATTACTGCCTATTCTTATTTATTTATTTAAGACCTAATACGATGCCCCAATAAAGACACTTAAAAAATTAGACAATTAAGGGGAAGGGGACTTGGCGAAAATCAAACCCTGTTTCTAACAGCTATTAGCAATAAAGACGTTGCAGTAATCTCAAATTTCAGTAAACAAGAGAATGCGAACCATTTTGTAATGTTAGCTTTAATTACTTTTTGATTATCTATTATTACTTCTTGTTAAATTAGTTCATAGATTGCGTTACAACTTCATTGTTCTCGGTAAATGAAAGCCACACGACTGATTCATCCAAATTTGTTCAATAAAATTGCATCTTCTGCAAATTTTCCCAGTGCTGACTCAGTGGGTTAACCAGCTCCCCTATTCCCTCTCTTCCGTGCAGTATTTCCTTTGATTGTATTATTTATTTTCTCTTTCGCAAAATGGACGCATTTGGTTACCATAACAACGGATATCGTTTGATCCGGTGTACTAGATACATCGTGTTTGAATTTCGTTGTATAGAACTAAAGCTTTTTTAGGTAGATTTCGTAAGAAATACTATACTACCTATTACATTCTCACCTAAGTTGAAAATTTTGAAAAATTTTTGCAGATCTACGCCGATCATGACTCCCAGAACCCAAAACCACCCCCAGTTCAAAACTTTATATATATATATATATATATATATATATATATATATATATATATATATATATATATATATATATATATATATATAATCTATCTATCCTATCTATCCTATCTATCTATCCTGTCTGTCTGTCTGTCTGTCACTTTTTTCTGACCACGATAACTGGAAAATTTCTGCATAAATCTTTTACAAACTGATACATAAAATCAAGGGGCATAAAATCTCGGTCAAGTTCGTTAATGGGCAACATCGAACCAAGGGGGGGAGGGTGGGGGGGCTTTTTGTGAAAACAGAAAAAACCCCATAATTTCTTCTTTATGTCACTCGAATCCGTTTTAAGTTATTATTACTTCTAGAAGAAGGGCCGAAAATGTATGTATGACAGATTTTTGATATAATTAAAAATGGCCAAAAGGGGGGGGGGGGGGTTTAGAAGAAAAAAAATCATAGCTTCGTCAATTCACAAGATATCAAATTCGCGTAAATTTATTATTAATCCTCTTAATATTATCTAAAACTTTTGTATTGACAAGTTTTTTATAGGACCAACCGTTATAGCAAAAAAAATTAAAAACAAAAAAAAATCCCTGCCCCCTCCGCCTGCAAACAAGTTATTTTTCGAAGTAGGCGGTTCCAACTCCCGCATATTTTCGAAACTGATACATAAAATCAAGGGCATACAGTCTCGGTCAAGTTCGTTAATGGACAAAATCGAACCCGGGGGGGGGGGAGGGGGGGCTTTTGTGAAAACAGAAAAATACTCATAATTTCTTACTTATGATACGTATCGAATCCGTTTGAAGTTATTATTACTTCTAGGAAAAGGGCCGAAAATTTATGTATGACTGATTTTTGATATAATTAAAAATTGCCTTTAGGAGGGGGGGAAGGGGGGGTTTCGAAGAAAAAAATTCATAACTTCGCCAATTCTCAAGATTTCAAATCCGCTTAAATTTATTATTAATCCTCTTAATATTATTTAAAACTTTTATATTGACAAGTTTTTTATAGGACCAACCGTTATCGCAAAAAAAAAAAATTAAAAACAAAAAAATCACTGCCGATTCCGCCTGCAAACAAGTTAGGTTTCGAAGTAGGCGGTTCCAACTGCCGCATCATCGTAAAAAGGTCATTTCTTCCGCAATTCCCGACAAACAGGCGCCCCACGGTCTGCGTCTTCGAAATCTACCTGTGCCTGTAGGCCGAGCCGTCAGGGATTTTTTTTCTGTTTGTATGCCATTTCCAAGTATTACCAGAGCTAGCCTTCTAGTTAACCCATATTGGACCGCCGTCATATAAATATGACAGCTCGTATTATAATTCTTCAAAATAAAATTTGTTTATTAAAATCCCTTTAAAACAAAAATAACATTTCATATTTAGGTCTATTTCAAAACTGTTATGAGAAAATGTATCCAAATTAATTTTGTTAATTTTACTTTAAAGGTGTTTAATATAGCTGTCCTGTTTATAGGACAGTCCGATATGGGTTAAAGCAGGGATGTAAAAAACCCGGGTTTAAAAAAACAGCCCGGGCGGGTACCCGGGCAGCTACCCAACTACAACCCTGATTTAAAGGGGTCCGGACGATGTCCAATCAGGCTGAAGGCCTGGTAGTCAGAAGCCAGACTTAACAAAATTTGGATTATTGTACTTCAGTTTTTCAACTTTTGAAAAACATTATAATTCAAAACAATCCCTGCACTATTAAAAAAAAAAAAAAAGTTTCTTGATTTAGCATGAAGGTTTACGAAAATATAAAACCTTTTCTGAGTTACCTACGATTCCGAAAAGTGTTCCCTTATATTTAAGAACCAATGTTTTTCCAAGATTCGAAGAAGCATTTTTTGAAACAAAAGTCTCTTTTGCTCACTGTACTTTTCGGAAACGTTGCGAAGTCGTTCTTACAATGTATTAATTCATACAACATGGTATCAACACGAAATATCGGTTTTTCGGATGCTATCAGTTCTCAAGTAAACATTTTCAGCTGCGCAACAGAATTTATATATGAATGAGTAACAAAACGTTGTTCATTTTACACTGCTAATTTAGCATATTTGTTTGTTGAACCATGGAATTGTTTACTTAAAAATTGATATCTGAAAAGTCGATATTTTGTGTTAATACTCTGTAAAAACTACTTCATAACTTTTCCGAAAACTATGGGCAGTAAAAGAAACTTTTCTTTCAGAAATGCTTCTTTAAATCTCGGAAATCTATTGATTTCTGAAAATAAAGGAACGTTTTTCGGAATCGTGAGTAACTCTGAAGAGGTTATATAATGTTTTCGTAAACCACCTTGCTAGGCCAAGAGACTTTTTATTTTTACTGTTATTGACATTATTAGTAATTTAGACATTATTCTCAGAATTGTGTATTTTTCTTTCATATATTGATTAAAAAAGTCCTTCCGGCCTGTACCGGGAGGAAAAGGTAGCTTTCCTATATCTTCGTTTTAAAATTTTAGCTAATGTTACACGAAACAGCAAGTTAAAATGCAAAGAAAACGTTTACAAAGGATTCGTTAATACTGAATCTGAATAAGAAATTCGCCAAATTATTGAGCAATAGCCAAATTGGCTTCATTTATGAAGACTTATTTTGGTCGCCAAATTTGGCGATATTTCACCAAATGTTGCCAGGTTTGGCGAGAATTTGGCGCTAACAGATATGAATATATAGTTTTATGCGTATGATTGAGAAAATTATTACAACAATGAAAATTTTTGTAATGTACTCTCTTGTTTCAAAATGTCAGCCACCCTAGAATTTCAAACTGCTCTATCTCAGCCATTTTTTAACATAGAGGTAAACCAAAAAATGCTCTGGAATCCTTGTATCAAGGCCTAACACGTAATTAAAAAATAAATTTGAATTTTTAACTTTTTTGTATATTTATTTTAGTTTTAAATTTTTAAATGGCTTGAAACAAATAATCATCTTGAAACAAAATGGCGGACCAAGTTGGCCAACGAACTCGGTCGAGACATGGGTGAGCTTAATGCACACAATTAGTTTCATCAAAATCGATTTATAAATACGAGCGTTATCGTATGACATAGGTCAGATATATATATATATATATGGAGATATATATATATATATAAATCAACATTTGAACGGAGAGTGGTTTTGGAGTCTGGGGGTCATGATCGGTGAAAATATATCGAAATTTTCCGGAACTGCTTTCCTCCGAACGGCTGCAATAGGTAGCTTTATACTTTTTTGTATTGAAAGCTACCTAATATGTAATCATTTGTTATAGGTCGATATTTATAGCGCATATTAAGTATTAACTATATATTTCCATGGCTGAATATTTTTTTAATTAAATACATAAGCGTAGGTCAGTTTTTAAGGACTATGCACGCCGGCAAGGGGAAGGGGTGAACGGGGAGACCATAGACCCTCCGTGGAATTTGAAAATTTATGTAAATAAAATTTTCTTTTGTAAAAAATAATAATAACGTAATATTTATTTTAATAATATATTTTATTTTGTCTCCTGTTATTGGCATTATTGATTTTGAAATTTTTTCACCTAAATAATCTGATATTTTATTCTTATTATTGACATGAATTCGACTTCTGATTCATCATTATGTCATCGAATTTTGCCGTTCGAATGTCCAGCCTTGCCCAAAATCAGGCGGTTGGCAAACCTGTAGGGAACCCTGGTTGGGAAAATTTTTAGCTGCATTTAGCCCGAGAATCAAGAATAGACATTTGCTGGCAGCTATTCACTTAATGGCGGATTTATAAGAATGTAATGCATTATTGCTGAACTTGCTCCAGCATTCCAAAGTCGAAAGCATAAACAATGAATTCGACTATTATGTATTCCAGACCCAGAAATTTACTACGTACATTGAACTCCATATATGGGGTTATATAAGGAGCTCAGTGACTACGTATGATCTACTATTACTCATCATGCACTGCTATTTTTCATCCTATCTATCTTGCAGTTCGGATTATTTACAAACAACATTGATCCCCGGTCACAGTGATCACTTCCTGAATTATTACCTGAATAACAAAATAAGAAAATTTATGATTAAAAAATACATTTATTATTATTTTTTAATGCGATCTTTACAAAAAAAGGGGGAAGGGGATCGGTAATTTTTTGTTTCTACCTTAACTCCTTAATACATTAAACTTTTTTTTTTTTTCTTTCCTTTTCAATATCAGCATTGTTCAGATGTTAAAGAATGAGACAAACCAAATAAAAAAAAATGACAAAGCAAACGTCTTGGTAATGGTATCAAATATTGCATTTTTATTAAAATTATAGCAAAGATCGCAAAATAAATTATAATGTGTGCATAAAGTTCGATGTAAGTCGATTCAGCTAAAGTGAATAAATAAATCGATTACAAATTTTGAACCCTTATCGAATGTTAAATGAAAACATTAGATAACGATAGTAAATAGAAGCTATTTTTACAGGCATTATTAAGGTATGTTTAGTAAATTGTAAAAAAAATTAAGGAATTAATTTACTACTTTATAATTTGTTATTGTATTTTAGTTAGAGTTGTAACGTCTTTTACATATTTTTAAGTCAGAGCTTTTTTTTATATTATAGCTTTATATTATTATAGTATGTTATTTTAGCTGTTTATTATTATAGCTTTTATATTATGGCTTTATTGATATTTCCTTTGAACTGGTTGGGGGGGGGGGGGGGGGTTCATTCATGATAAAATAAACATTCTTCAATTAGCTAACATTCTTTGGAAAGTTCGTTAGGTCTGATTTGTATTATCTTAATTACGATGAAGGGTGCATTTACAATATTTAAACTATTTAGAAATCCAGATTAATTACTTGCTTTCAATCACTAATGCTTGTAATATTCGTATTCCAGTTAGTTAAAATTAGCTGTACAGAAAATAGTAGTGTTCAAATTATTTTGTTTAATAAATGTTGCTCTGTTACAAATGTTGAAACTTGACAACTTTTGTTTTCTAGACCAACAGTTATGTTTTTGGTTGGAAACAGTTACGTAGCGCAGTTTTGAGCACAACTTTTTTTGGCGCCCCTAAAAATTTGTCTTGGGGCATACACCCCTCCTGGTCCACCATAGCCCCACCAGTGGCCGAGAGGTTGTGCTCTCGAAGCTGGTAGACGGGAGGTGCTGGGTTCGATCCCAATCGCGCCCGTCGGCCTAATCGTTCGGAGTTTTCGTGGTTTTCTTCGAGCCGTGGATTTATCCATGCGTAAATACGGATTAGGTTCCCTTAGAAAGACCCCCACGAAGGGCACTCCCCCCGGGCCTCTATCCCTAGTGTAGATAATTGGCCGTCAATAATCAACCTCAACCTCAACCCTGGTCCACCATACGCTACGCCACTAATCAGAAATCAGCAACCTTGATGCATCGGAAAAGTAATATTAGTATTACATACCTTTTTCTTTACAGATACTCACGATTTCTGTTCCTATTTCTGTTACTATTACCTTTACATAGTTTTGAATTTTAGGGATTAATTTTTAAAAATTATCAGAATTTCTGATCTCCAATGTCAAGAACACAAATTCTACTCGAAAACATTGTTACAAATAATTAATATCATACAACTAGAGACGGAATTAGCGATTTGTAACTGAAGTGCAGCACGTTATCTTGTGTGTAGGGAATTACAAGTGAACTTAACATATCAAAGCTGAAAATAGCTCTTTAAAGAATACCAATTTCAAAAGAAAATATCATAATAAAAAAATTATAAAAATAAAATGCTACTCAAGTTTTTGAGAAAATTTGTGCATGATCCCAGTAGCAGAAATAGTATAGCATGACAGCAGGTGCTGTAGATTTTTTTTTTTTTTTTTTTTTTTTTTTTAATACAGTAGTGGCCAAAATTGTGGAATCCTTTTTGGGAAAAATGCTTTTTTGAAGTTTGATGGTTCTTAATACTAAATATTTCGTAGTATTACTATAAAAGCTATGTATCACTGGAAAGATAATTTAATCAAGAATATCATGCAATACAGTTTTTCAATTATAATTATTTTATCAAACGTTATAGCCAAATAATCAGAAAAATGCAGTAAAACCTGGTTATGTTGATAATTATTTTTATTTTTCTTGAATGTAGCCAATGCATAGGAATGTTTGGAGTAACAGACAGATTCTATTTTATTTGGTAATGTGTCAAAGCTAGGGTAGGATTTTTTTTTAAATATGCCATATTTTGGTACTTATAGGAGGACTTATCACTGTTTTTTATGATTACTATCAAGTTGCTAATGTTCTTTGTCCTTTCACCTTTTGGAGCTTGTGAAGCATAATAAAATTAAGAAAACATCATAAAGAGTTGATTAGTTACCTAGAAATCAATGTATAACAATAATATTTTGAAGTGTAGAAAGCTATGGTTATGAAGAAATTGGAAGTAAATTAACAGAGGGATGTCTAAGTCATGCAAAACAAGACTGGTAAAGGCAGAAAAAGGTGCAGGAGAGCAATTGGCGGTAAAAGAGTAAGGTACCTGTGTATAGTATAGGTCATAGAAAACAATCATCTCGGTATGTGCAACATGAAATGGTGCTTGTCCCACTGTAATGGGGACCTGAGTCAAAGTACAGTTCTGTAGAGAGGGCAGTATTTTGGTCTAAATGCTAGAATTAAAATTAATATAAATCAAATAAACGTTGAAAATATTAAACTGGGCTAAAAGGCATGTTTACTAGACAGAGATATAGTAGGGTCATGTTATTTGGGGTGTTAAAATGTTTTAGGTAGCTTTCAATACAAAAAAGTATAAAGCTACCTATTGCAGCCGTTCGGAGGAAAGCAGTTCCGGAAAATTTCGATATATTTTCACCGATCATGACCCCCAGACCCCAAAACCACCCTCCGTCCAAATGTTGATTTATATATATAGATATATCCATATATCTGACCTATGTCATACGATAACGCCCGTAATTATGAATCGATTTTGATGAAACTAATTGTGTGTATTAAGGTCACTAATGTCTCGACCGAGTTCGTTGGTCAGCTTGGTCCGCCATCTTGTTTCAAGATGGCGGCCATTTAAAGATGTAAAATAACTTAAAATCTAAAATAAATATACAAAAAATTTAAAAATTCAAATTTATTTTTTAATTACGTGTTAGGCCTTGATACAAGGATTCCAGAGCTTTTTTTGGTTTACCTCTATCTTAAAAAATGGCTGAGATAGAGCAGTTTGAAATTCTAGGGTGGCTGACATTTTGAAACAAAACAGCACATTAACGCGATTACTCGCAAATTATTTTCTTTCATTGTTGTAATAATTTTCCCAATCATACGCATAAAACTATATATTCATATCCGTTAACGCCAAAATTGGCGACATTGGCGACAAAATTGGGCGACATTTGGCGAAATATCGCCAAATTTGGCGATCAAAATAAGTCTTCATAAATGAAGCCAATTTGGCTATTGCTCAATAATTTGGCGAATTTCTTATTCAAATTCAGTAGTAACGAATCTTTTGTAAACGTTTCTTTGCATTTTAGCTTGCTGTTTTCGTGTAACATTAGCTAAAATTTTAAAACGAAGATATAGGAAAGCTACCTTTTCCTCCCGGTACAGGCCGGAAGGACTTTTTTTTTTTTATGGAATTCTAGTATTTAGACCAAAATACTACATTCTGCACAGAACTGTACTTTGATTCAGTTGAAATTATTTAATTTTAATATTAAAAAAAATCCTTCAACTTAAATTAAAAAAAATTTATTACCAGAGATTTGTTGTGCTTAATATTTGCAACAATTAATCAGTTTTGCAAATAATCACTTAGGGACATCTGAAAATACCAGTTGTCACAAATCTGTTATTTTAAAGTTCATGCAAATTGCAAAACTTGCATTTTCATTATAATGAAATATTTGTAATTTGAATGTTTGCTTTCTAAATATGTTAAATTAGAATAGAATAGAATTTAAATATGTAGGTTTTAACTGTATTGATTTTCTTCTTTTCAGGACCAGTATGAAAATATAGGACAGCATACCCTTAGAGGGATAGAATTTTTAGATAGATATAGTTCTTATATAAAAGAAAGGTGCTCTATAGAATCTGAATATGCTTCAAGACTTAGGTATGACAATTATTATTATTTTTGCTCTGATTTTTATTAATGTATAGGAATAAATGTTATTAGATGCATTACATTTTAAATATTGGGTACTTTTATATTAGCCACATGCCAGTGGTTAATCACTAAATAATGGCACTGTTAACATTAATTGAATGGGTGAGTGGAAAAGGGATAGCAGAAGGGCAATTCCACAGAAAAGTCTCTTTTTTTTTGGGGGGGGGGGGGAATAAAATTTATATGTTTAATTTAAGGTTATGATTGGAAAGCTTGATATTTTTATGTTCTATAATAAAATCCTAATAAAAAGGCATTGTAAATTACTGTTTACAAACGAAGTTAAGAACCATTATTATTGTCTTTGTAAAGTCATAATGTTACGTCAGTTACGTGTGTAAATGCCATTTTTTCTTTTTTATTGTTCAGAAATTAATTAAATAAGTTACTGTTATAATTTGTCTTTGTCATTACTTAGTGTTGTTGAGAACATTAAATCACTTTTTTTAACGAGATAGTTTTGATAATTTTTACACTTCAATGAAGGAAGAAGAAATCCCTCCCTCCCTTCACCTAGAGATATCTTACAATATCGAATATCAAATGCCATACACCCCCCCCCCCCTCCTAAAGTGATAATGTTATATATGCACCTATGTCCCTATGTACTTGTGAAAAGTATGTACTTATATATATCTGTATTAATAAAAGAAAGATGTGTGTTTGTGTGATGATTAGTGGAATCTAATGCACATAAAAGTCTGCAAATTTGGTTCCGAATAGATGAAGACAGGTCCGAATGCATCTGAGGCACAGATTTTGGAATTTTTTTATTAGGTTTTGTTAAATGGGATGATTCTTGCATTTGCCAGATTTTTTAAGCTTGCCGGTGATTTTGACCCACTCATGTAAACAATCCAAATTGAATCTTTTAACCTGATATTGTAAAAGTACCTATTTTGATGGAAATGAGAAGTTTGTTTTTTATCAGTCAATGTCTATTTGATACCTTTTTCATAAATTATATTTATACTCCTGTATAGAGTATCAGAAATAGATATTAAACAAAAATGTAAGGCTATAGTTTTTGTTCTTTTTTTTTTTTTTTCTGAAATGAGGAAGAAACAAATTCCAGTGTGGGCTTTCCAAGTATAACCCTCTTTATCACCCCCAAACCATTTTAGTGACAAAGTAAGTGACATCATGGTCGGGAACTTTTTTTTTATTCAATGTGTGCAAGTTGTATTTAAACAAAGTAATCCCAGTAAACAGTAAGGTAATTTTAGCTATATTTAAGGTTATTATTTTGGGCCCAGACAACATCGAATTCATCTTCTAGTATGTAATGTATCTAACCCTGTTGACAAAAAAATATTTGTTGATAGTAAAGACAGAGTCTGATTAAAGTATGGGCTGTGGTCCTGAGGCACCTGATTTTGGGACCTCCAAATTTGGTATTCAACTTTGGTAAAGCTGATATTTTAAATCAATGTTGTCCTTGTACTGATTATAATATTTTGTACTTTTAGGATTGGATAAGATTAAAAACAAATATATGTATCTAAATATGTCTTAATATAATCATATCTGTATTCTGTGGCATAGAAATTGCTTTTTTTTTTTTTTTTGTGAGTCAAATGAATACCAGGCCCTTGGTCTCTGTTTGACTTCATCGGGGCCCTGAGTAAAGAGCTCCAAAGTTTGTCAGTGGCATGTGGTTAATGTGAAATTACCAGTATCTTGCTTAAAGGATTGCTTGTTTTCAGTATTTATGTATTTTATTTTAAGTATACAAATTGTCTGTTCTTGCTTGTTGCACTAAAATTCAAATGGGTGTTTGGGTATTTATCTAGACTCTCACTTAGCATTTTTTAAATTTTGCAACAAAATGGTTACTTTTTCATAAATTAAATTTAATGTTTTTGTAAAATCAATTTTGCCACATAATCTGCAAATATTTATAAACATGGGAAATTTGTTTAGTATTGTACAACCTGCCAAGACCTATTTGCATGGGGCCCAAAATAATTCTATTTTAGAGAAGGGTCTATCTTAGCAAGTGCATAGCTTTTTATTATTGTATCTTATTAATTTTACCAGACCATGAAATTAAGTTCTGTTTTCTGAGGTTTTATTTTATCTTTACAAAATAAATTGTGGTGTTAAAACTTTTGCAACAAACTGATTTGAAAATTGTTTTTTTTTTCTATTGGAATAATTCATATGATATAAATAGGCCATATTGATGTGTTGAGCAAAGGTTTGTTAGGTTTTGCACTTCATCTTCAATATTAGCAAAATTGGGGAAGTTCCATAATCAATCCCACAGCCAGTTAGCATATTTTAGTGAGTGTGGTTTAGCACATAATTAACTTTATTCATACACTTTACATCGCATTATTGTTAGTATTGTTTTTGTTTAACACCAATTTTGGCTGTGGATTCAAATATGGAACACTATCTGCATAATTTAATATTAAAAAAAAACACACAGATATCTTCAGTCCTTTCTATTCCAATGTTTTCCAGTTATCTGTTATCAATTTCTGTTCTGTATCAGACACTAAATCTGAATCTTCATATCCATGTTATTGTATTAGTTTCATATCATTTAACACTTGCTTTTAACATAAAATGTTAATCCTTAATTACACAAATGCTATCATTATGATTATTTCCTCTTTTTAAAACATTGCAATATTCCATAATTTATACCATCAATACAGTTACCATTCACATATACGAGTCTTATGGTGTGATATTACTAACACATTGTTTTTCTTTTGCTATTCATTTATTCTCTTATTAATTTTATATAAATTAAACTTCTCAATTGATTAAATTTGATTTTTTTTTTCTTTTACAGGAAACTTGTAAAAAATTATCAGCCAAAAAAGAAAGAAGAAGATGACAAGTAAGTTTAGCCTTTTATTTTAATATTTTTAATGAATAATAAGTTATTGTTTTTATCAGACTTCCAAATCTTCTGATCTCTACTTGTTTTTCTACTTTCTTGATTTTTGATATATTTCTACTGATTTTGTGATACTTTTTTAAATGTTCCATTATCCTATCCTGATGTGTGCCATCAGTGATGACTAAATATTCAAAATCAGGTGCTTGTTCTTCAATCTAATTGATTTATAACAAGATATACCAGTACATTAAACAACAATGTGTAAAACTTCAGGACTATTGAGCAAATTTTCAGAAATTTCCAACTTTCATTTCTTAATAATGCAAAGTTGACACTTTCTATTAAAAATAAGTTGTAACTTTATGGTGAAAGCTTTCAAACTTGTGAAGTTTATTTTGAACGCAATTATTGTGTATTATTTCTTGATTATTACTAGTTTGAACTTATTAATTATAGATTACTTAAGATCTTCATCATTGTTACATGTATGCTTTATTATGTATCTAAAATCTGTCATTTTTATTTGTCATCAATTTCAAATTAAACATACTAAATGTCATTTGTTTATTTAAAAGGTAGTTTCTGAAAAACAAAGGGAGAAATGCAAATATTCACATTACATCGTTCATAAACTATTGATATGAGACGCAATAGATCTCAATATTACTTAACAGGTGACATTTAAAACATAAATAGATGTTTAAACATTCTCCAAGAACTTTTGGTTGGCAACTGAAACCATCCTCAGGAAGAGAGTAGAAAGGAATTTTGCTCCCTGGGGATAGTTGTGGTTGCCAACCGAAAGTGCTTTGGATGATTTTTAAACAATTTTTAACATCTATTTATTTGTTTTAAATGTCACCTGTTAAGTAACATTGAGATCTATTGCACCTCATATTAATATTTTATGGTAGTTTCTACATTTTAAAAAAGTATATATAATATAGCAAAAATGCTTTGGTATACGCTCTTAACCTTATTTGAATAAGAATTATACATATATAACTTCAATATTAATTAAGCATTATTCAAAATTAATTATATAAATACTATTCATTATCATTATCAGGGATCTGTTTAGGAAAAAATTGGGTCCTTTAAGTTCAAAATTTTCCATTTCAAAACACTACCCTTCACAAAAATTTTCCATCTTTAAACCAAGCATTTCACAAATTAATCATTTAAAAGTAAAATCTGACCTGTCACTATTACATATATAAAGAAAATATATGTATTTTATATTCATATATTTTCTTAAAAATGCATAAACAAGAATCTGAATATAACGACCACTTCAAATTCACAAAATTATGATTAGATTTTTCACAAATATAAAAAGCTGTTCACAAATCACAAAAACAGGACCCTGGGAAAAAAGTCTGGACAGACCCCTGATTATGTCTCCTGATTTTGTAAATATAATCTCTTGATTTTGGATTTTTAAAAAGTTGGAAACGCTGATTTATAATTATTTGGAACTATTACTTGTCACAAAACTCTGCTTCTAATGTTTGCATTTCACATCAGATGTTCAATGACACTTAAATTTTGACTTACTTTATTCAGGGGTGATTGTATAATATATTACCTGATTTCAAGATTTTTTTTTAATTATTTATCAACGTTTGTTAAATGAAAACTATTATTTATGGAAATTTAGTAAGTTTCTTCAGTAATTTAATTGGCATCTTTAATATTTACAAGAACTTTCAGTGTAATATAACCCTGTGACTGCTTCTTTTTTAAAAATCCTCTTAACCAGTATCTTTTCTAATATCACATTATATACATACTAATACATACTAATATTTCAAATCACCACGTATGTGAAATATATTGTAAATTTATCATTTGCATTTTCACCTTTTGACTGTGGAATTTTTAAAACAAAATTACTTCAAAAATTGCATATTATATAAATTTTTCTACAAATGTCTTGCCTGTAAAAATTGCGGGATAAGTGGTCAGAGGGTTAATGAATGTAATCAATGTAATTATAAGTTTACCCCCTCTTAACTCCCTTTATTTTTTACTCTTTGATTTCACCATTTCATGTTTTTTTTTTTCTTCATCTTCTTCCCAAGTAAACATTTGGAAACCCATGGACTCGCACATTTCGATTCAGCACACTCCACAGTAGTGCAATTTAGGATTCCATAACTTCAACTGCATATAACTTTTTTGGTCATATAGTGATAATGAAACATAACACATGATTCCTATACTAAATTTAATAAGAAGTTGAACTCTGATATTTATTTTTTATCAAAAATGTAATTTTGTTAATGAAAAATGCAAATTAATGAAAGCATGTTTTCAAAAAATGGCAATATTTGAAGTTTTGGTCAGTACGAATTCACACTAGTTTAGAGTTTACATGTTAAGCAAACACTCCCAGTGTTGCTATTGGTCAACAAATTTGGGAAAAGTAGAAAATACATATTTAACAAAAGTTTTAACAGTTGAACCAGCATATGCAATACACAGAAAGTTCTACAACTTTCTAAACACATATTGTAAGTATACATGGAAACTGAAACCAACAGTATGAATAATTTTCTTTCTTCTGCAATATTTTGTATTAAATATATTTCAGGCTGCTCTTTAAAAAAATTATTTTAAAAAATACTGCTGAACAATGCGAATTTGATGTTGTGACACAATCACAAAACCTTTTTTATATGTTCATGAAATGTACAGACATTAATATCCAAGCACTTTAGAATAGAATAGCACTTTAATTTTCCTATAAATGTATTAATCCTTGAGTTGTAATTGATTGTTCACCAATGAAGATCCTTCCCTGAATTGGCTTCAATATCCTTTGACGCCATTTTCTTAAAGATCCTTGGTCTTTATAGGCAATTCTATTTGATTTCTTAGCATCTAAATCACAATAGTTGAAAGTTTTCTGCATTAAGAATGAAAATGGCTTCATGAATGTGTCAGAAAATACCCAATTTCGATCTGAAAAAAAAGCATTCCATAACATATATATATTCTTGTTTTTTCATTTGAATTAATAATATTTATTTCTTAGGACTACATAATTTAACCAGTGAGAACCGTGCGAGGATTTTGCACAGCAATCCAAATTTTTTAGTATTGCAGAATTTTTTTTTTATAGATTTAAACTTCTAAAGAAACATTAAGAATAAAATTACCTGTAAACTGCATTGGTACATATGCACCGGCGTTTCTTTTTGGTGCCAAAATGGCGATTTTTTGCCTGGCGAGGTAACATGGTGATTTTTGCTTTGTATGGCAACTTGGTATTTTATAATAAAATTAAATGTTTAAGTAAATAAATTAAAAATAAAATAATATAAAAATAATTAATTTCAAAAATGTGTAATAAAAATGTGCGTGTTAAATAAAATTGTGTGTAATAATAAAATGAAATGTGTGTGTTTTAAAGTAAAATTATAATACAATTTTATTATAAAATAAAACTAACATGTTTTCACAAGCTAGGCCTAACAGGTATTCAAAAATGGGGTTTTCTCGCCAAAATAGCACCACAAAAAAGTTGCGAAAACCCCGTTGCGTTTGCTATATCTGTTCCTTAACATTAATTGGTCAAGCCAGAATATCAGCTCATTTATTGCATAAAACTTGCAAGTATTGAAAATATTAATAAATTTTAATTGAATTCATCAATTAATTTTGAATGAAAAAGTTTGCTGCTTTTTAATAAAAGCTGGACTGTTTTTTGAAAGTAAAACGCCCAACTTTCAAGTATTTGATACATACGGGCCCTGCCCCCCCCCCCCCCCCCCCCCTGATCCTGGCCAACCCTCTAGCAAATTCAGACTTTTGAATTTTAATATTTGTTAGTTATTTTAATTTAAATTTTTTATGTAAAAAAATACTAGTCAACTTTTTCTGGTATATTATTTAAAAAATAGGCCTGAAACCAGGCTCTGGTTATTTGTACCGGCTCTACCCCCCTCTGTACGGGCCTGACCGTATTTTAACTGCATAATAAAAAAAAAAAAAAAAAAATGGGACAATCCATGCTGTTTTTTTCTCCTAAACATTACAATTTCAATTTTGCTTTTTAATCATAAATATAGAATAAACACGTGCGGAGATGTCACACTTCATCTTTTTTGTGCTTTTTGTAATCATTGTTGAACAAGATATAATCTGGAATTTTATTTTTGTGGCAACATTAATTTGAAGAAAACCTTTCATTTCATTTATGAAAACAATGCCGATTTAATTTTTAATTATCAGCAAATTTTAATCAAAAAACATGTTTTAGGAAAATGTAAGTGTACTATGTCAGAAGCCTGTTCAAAATCCTTTTATATGGTATCTCATTAGTCGTTCCGTGTTTCGTATTTTCTTAGTAAAAGGGATGTTGACAGGAGAAATAATATACATGATTTGTAATTTGACTCCATCTGGTATTGTGATTTCATTGTGTATGGTGTATTTCTTATGCTTCAATGGTTTAATTTTACATTAAGTTTATATATATATTTATTTATTTATTTATTTATTTATTTATTTATTATCCTGAATTTATTCAGCTAAATATCCAACAATATTCTGCCAATTACTCTTCAGTATTTCGCCAATCTAATATTCAGAAAAAGGAAAAAATTCGTAGTAGTATCCGAATAGTCCTTACATCTTTGTTGCTTAAGCTTATATGAAATAAAATTTAATTAACAGAACATGCCATATTTTCCAGTGTATAAGACACACTCCAATATTTAAGACATTTTTCTTAATTGAAAAACATGAAATTAAAAGAATGACAATACTTAGCTTAAAAATAAATATATATATATAACAAATTGCTTAAATAGCTTTTGAACAGTATACAAACCCTTTTGCAAAACCTGTAAAATACCACATCACTGTCATCTGCATCGTCTCTTCCACTCAGTGTTGCCAGATTGTAGAATTTTTTCATTTAATGTATTTACCACTATTTCAGAATAAAATTTTTCATTTTATTTAGTGATAAACAATCTGTGATTAAATAAAGATTATTATTCAAAAAAAGTGCTAGAAATTTTGGATTAAAAAAATTCTCCGGCCTGCCAACATTGTCGCCCACTCACTTTGCCTCCCATCAAGGGCATTACAGATATCACACTTAAGAAAAGATTTAATGATAGTTTGTTTTTTCACTTTTGACAAAGGTGTCTTACCTCACTCATACACTGGTGTGATTGTACAATAATGTCTTCTGACTTACATTTAAAAATTGTTTTATGTTTGGTTCAATAACACATAAATATCTGTATTGTATAGTAGAATTTATGTATGAAAGTATTTATTTTCTTAAATAGGATTCTTCATATGTAAATTCTGTTAGTCGATGTAATTAGCATTGCTAATATGATAACTAGCTAATATGAAGCATTGAGAACCAGAGTAGATCAACCTCGCCTTGTGTGATTTTGAGAAAAATACTTTCCATGTACAAACTCTTTTAGCCAGCCCAGTTCTGCCTGTGCCAGAAAAATCCAAGCTTCTTCAGTGGTGAATAAGTTATGCAGTGCCAAAGTGGACCAAGCTACTGATCCATTCTTGCACTGGCAACTTGATATCCAAGTTGCATTCTACCATCTTTTACACCGGCTCTATCACTATCACTTGAACACTTTCAAAATTAATAAAATTCATTATACAGCCAACAGATGGCATAACATACAATGCTTTGACTCTTCAAACTCTTTTTTCACAAAAATATACGTTGATTCTCAATGCCTCATATATACATTTATTTATTTATTTAAATAGTTATTTCCCTTTTAAATAAATAAAGAATTAACAAAAGTGTGTCATACAAACAAAAGAAATACTAAAGGGAATGTGTTAAAAAAAAAAAAAAAATCTGCGTCTTCATTGTATAAGATACACCGCATAAGTTTTAATTTCAAAATGTTAGTTTATTTTAGGGGTGAAATAGTGTCATACATTGGACAATATGGTAGTTATAAATTGATATTTTATCCTTCATACATATTAAATGTGCACATTTTTATGGATAGTTAGCAAAATATCTTTCTCTTGATTTATTAAAATATTTCATGCATTATTTATTTAAAGTATCATTTTATTTTGTCTCTCAGATTTTCCTCATCAATAGCCTTTGTTAAAATGCTAAATGAAATTAATGACATAGCTGGCCAACATGAATTAGTTTCAGAAACATATTATGGTCAAATCATGAAAGAAATAACTGATTTAGTGAGAGAATTAAAAGAAGAAAGAAAAAAGGTTTGTTCAAATTTTATTAATTTTTATGTATATCTGTGATAAATGTCTCTTTTGGAAACAATCAAATTCTGAATTAGGAAAAATGTTTTTATAATCACTGTTGTATTTTATGTGCACAAATAGTTCTTTTATATAGTTCAGTAGTTCTCAAACTTTTATGCTTCATGTACCACTTAAAAAATTACATATTCCTGGTATTTCCCTATATTCATGTCCCAAGAGTTTTGGTACAGCAAGTATGGGTCCGGGAAACCTGGCTTAAGGACTAGGGCCCAGCTCCCTCCTGGGAGTCTGGTTCCCAAAGGTGCTGAGGGACTCCGACAAATGTCAACAAGTATATGTGCAGATTTACGGTCGCTAGTCGCCACGTGATGACTACAGTTTTTGCTGTGGCCAGGCCACTGACTTTCGCTGTTTAAGTCGCCATGTGATTTAATAGTGATCAATTTTTGGTATTCTCCAGCCCCATCATGAATTTTTTTCTTTTTTTTTTAAAGATTAAGGCCAAAACCCATGACAAACTTTATTATTATATTTTAATAACATTTCAGAATTATCTATTTAACACAGCAAACTATTAAATACATATAGAAAAACAAATGTTTGAAGTGTGTTTTGATTTTTATAGTGTAAAATAAACTCACACAATCAGATTTTCTTTTATGTGTACTTTTGTATGGCAAAATCAAAATAAGAAATATTGTTTTTCTAATATTCCTCGCTATCATAATTGCTTAGCTTATACCTTTTTTTAATTTTTTTTTTTTAAAACCGTATCTTGCTCAATTTTATCTTCTGACTGTACATGATTTAAGATTTATGTTACACTTAATATTCAAATTTTGTTGTACATGTGTGTATATTAAATAAATAACTTTACACTTTGAATTCCTGAGTTTATTGTTTAGCTTTTTACCGCATATAAACACTATTGATTTATGCGTTTGTTTCACAACTGTGGCCACTGGATTTTTTGGGTTTAGGAGCCACTGGCTCCTTCCAAATTTTGGGAATCTGCTCCTATATCAACAAGTGTAGCGCAGTGGTTCCACTTAAGGCATAGGTTCTACCATCGCATGCTGTCGTAGCGACCATGTCATCAATCACTTGGGAGATGGGGGTGATGAGCAGGTGGCGGTGCCCCCACTAGTCGTAGAGCACACAGGACTCATCCTGGTCATTTTTGTTAAAAGTTCTCTAGAACTTGGCAGTTGTGAAGCCTTCGGGAGTTATAGTTTTTACCCCCTGAACACTTTGTATGAGGAAAGTATTGTAGTCATGATTTGCATACATGTTTGTGAGTGAACAGGGTAACTCCCAAACAGTACTTCCAATTGAGGGCTGATTTGGTGAATAAATTATTGACCACTGTTGCAAGAATTGTGTATTTTTTCATAAAAATCAGCGGATTAATTAAATATTTAATCCATTTTCAAACCCTTTTGCAACAGATTCTGTAGGGCAGGCGTGCCCAACCATTTAGTAAGCAGGGTGCACTTCAGCTCTTTAAATACAATGAAAGGCGTTTTTATTAATATTGCTCAAAACATTCAACAAAATAATCCACAATAACAAATGCATCTCAGAGTGCAAGACATAAGGTCTTTAGGGTTCAGAAGCTCCATGTTTAAAAAAAAGAAAAAAAAAAAAAAAAAAAAAAAACAGAAAATGTACACATTATAGTAAATTTTTAATTATACATTTTTCTGCAAGGAACTTATCTCAAAAATATTTCTAGGGGAAGGAGCCAGTAAATTTTATCTTGCCTATAAGGAATAAAGCACATATAAGAGATATTGTTAGGTTTTTTAAGACATAAAAATACTCCTTGACTCATTTTGAAGACTTGGATTTAGCATTATAAAAAGTACTGAAACAAAGACAGGTATCATGATAATGACCAATCTATGGGTTGTTTTAGAGAGATAGCCTTGAAGATCTTTGATTGACGGAAATCTTTCGCATGACTTTATAGATTTTTTTAAAAAACAAAATGAAGAAAAATACCTAAAATTTCATTGGCCTGGCAGAGAAAATTACACTCCTTTAATTCTGTTATAAAACAGCCTATGGGCCAGTGAAAACAAACAAACAGAAGTTGAACTTTCACTCACAAATGAGGGGGGGAGGGGGTAAAGTACATATTTGGTTCTTGATGCATGAAATGTACTTTCAATGAAAAAGTTGCTCGCATTCAAATATTAAGGATCTTAAATAAATCATCTTTTAAAATGAAGTTTTATTTTTAAAAAATACTAGTATATAACAGGAAACCTTCAAAAGGGTGCCAAGAAGATCTTCAAATGGCGCTGCATTGCACAGCCCTGCTATAGGGGAAATCACCAAAGAAATGTGACTGAGTATAAGAAATAAATATTGTGGCGACATAATCGATCCTTAGTGACTATGAGGTGGTGTCTCCAGTTGCAAAATGGAAGGTCCAGTGTTCTGTTGTGTCAGAAATTTATAAAAATTCCTTTTTTTTTAACTCTCCAGACACGTACCTCAAGAGTTTGGAAAGGCCATTGAGTCACTCCAAATTTTTTTACTTGTAAAGAAAACTACTTGAATAGAAAACTTGAATAGAACTTGAATATTTTTTTACTTGAATAGAAAAATAAGAAGAATATAAACAACAAATTCATACAAATAAATATAAAAGTTTCATTTTACTTTAATGTGCTTTATAGGTAGAAAGTTTTTTTATAATTACAGTTTTATTATGAAAAAAGGAAAATTTTACATCATACATATTTTTAAAAAGTGATTTTGTATAGGTGATATCAGTGACAATTCATAAATACGAAAATATTTCTGTTTGGTATAAATATGAAATTATAATATTTAAAGGATTCTGTGTGAGCAAATAGGTATGCAGAATTCATTTGTTGCTTTCTACACCTGTTTGTACTTAAATTGCTGCTACCATACCATTTATTTTTGAAAATTAACAATTTTTCTATTCCCACACACTTTAAGATAGTTATATTGATATATCACGAATATCAATATTAATTCATTGATATATTGCAATATTAAATTTCTGATATCGTCCAGCCCTATTGTTTATATATTTAATTAATTTCTTTATTGGGATAATCTTAGTTTTGTAACAAATGTTTTTGTTCTAATATCTGTTTGTTTTCGGTGCCTTTTAATGACATGTTTAATTTATTTTTACCCTTTTTCAATTTTTAGCATTTACATGAAGCTCAAAAACACCAAAGTAATTTACAGAACTCCAAATATTTATTAGATAAGGTATTGTTAAAATAGATTTTTATTTCTCTATGCATATTTAAAATATTTTCATATTCATTTATTTTAAAAACATTTTCATTTTGTTTGTAATTTTTTTCCCCTTGCAGAATAAAAAAGCATATGAAAAATCTTTTAAAGAGGCAGAGAAGGCCAACGATACTTTTGTAAAAATTGATGCAGATATTAATTTATCCAGGGCAGATGTTGAGAAAGTAAGTTTATACATATATTTAAATATGTAATATGATAAGTATATGTTATTTAAGTATAAAGTATAAATAATTAAAAGTTCAATTGATATGGTATTGCAAAGCAATTTTCAGTTCTTATTTGAGCCTCTTTTTTTAGCATAGCTAAGTTTTATTGAATCTTTCTAAAAGTATAATAAACTGAGTAATTATCATCAATAAGTATTTTAATGATATATTTTAAGAGGATATTTAGCACTTTAACTTCTAATATTATGCCTTTCAGCCACCAGTCATTGTTATTAACAAAACATTCATTGGAAATAAAAAGTGTAATTAAAAACAAGTAGGAAAAATTCTACCTTACGGCAGAATATAGATTGGCCACCCATGACTTTTATCATTGAGATATTTTCAGCCAAGTCTAACTCGTCCAGAAAAAAAAAAGTGTTTGTTAGCATAAGCCAGCTTCTCCACTTTAGAATTTAGTTAGCGCTCTAAGATTTTTTGTGAGGCTGGCGGAATATATTAAGAATGAACACACCAAGTTTTAAAAAGATTCGGTGACTAAAAGTATTTTTAATAAATATAATAGTTAAAAGATGTGGCTCCAATGGGCTGAGACGTGGCGAGGTAGATGTTGTTTACAAATGTGCTGGCTTAATGACACACTTTAAACTATTTTTAATTGTTCAAGACACTTCAACACTTAATAGATAACTTAAAAAAGGTAAAGAAAAGTTCTATGATAGCAGCTATTATGATGTATCAAGCTAAGAGAAGTTGTTTAACAAATAATGAGTTAGCATTAATTGACGGGCTCTTGGAGAGCAGTGGGGGGGGAAAGGGGGTGGAGCTATACGAAACACAAGTGCTCTACGAGACCTTTAAAATGAATCCTCACTTGCAATTGAGAGATGGGACTTTAAAAGGGATGCCCCTTTTGCACACTTCTGACGGGCCCCCCTCGAGAGATACGTGAAAACCCAGGGCACCAAAAGAAGGGGGGGGGAGGAAATACCTTTAGGCAGTTTATAGCTAATTTTGGAGCTGTCCGGCTCATAGAAACAGAGAAAAATGGGAAAAACTAAAATAATTATGAGAAATTGAAAAAATTAAATAAGAAAAGTGCTCCTGACAGGAGGGGGGCAGAATAGGAACAGACAAAAGTTCTTGACGAGATCAAACTTTTGATATGTTAATTGATGGGGCTTGAATGTCCCTCCCCCCCCCCCCCCCCAGGACGGTAACTCCATTCCTATGGGAGATAGGGCCTCGAGACCCTCTTAGAAATGTAGACCTCAACGAGTTTAACTTCGTTGGATCCTATAGAAGAAGCCTACACCCTCTGTGGGGCTTAAAGGGGCTGAGAAAGATGAGAAAAACTAAAATTTAAAAAGAGTTGAAACAGAGAAAAATGCTTCTTAAGGGAGGGGGAGTAGGACCAGACCATAGTGCTTGACGAGATATATCTATTGATATGTTACATGAAGGGGTTTCAGCACCAAAAAGGTCTTACTGAACCTTACCCCCTCCCGGGTTAATATGGCAGATAGGGCCACGGGAGCCTCTTAGAAATGTCCACCACGGCGAGGTTAACTTAGTTGCATCCTTTAAATGGGGTCTTCGCCTGCTATATGGCTATTAGGGACTGAGAAAAAAAGTATCTGTATAATAAAGAGAGACAATTTGATTTTTAATATCGTCAGTAACAACAATTTGTATAGCTATGTATAAAGGGTGTCCTCTTTCATATATGGAGTGGCTGTGACTTTTCATAAATATGAATTTTACTGTATACTGAAAGAATTAGTACTGTGTGTGGCTTAAAAAAAAAAAAAAAAAAAAAAAAAAAAAAAATGTACCGTACTTTCGTGTTATAGCAGCCCCCACAATTATGATTATGCCAAAGTTGCAGTTATGATTTTGCCAAGATCATCGCAAAGCTTATATATGTATCCTGTATACACATACAGTAAAATCCCGTTACAACGAACTTCACGGGACCGCAAATTTTATTCGTTGTAACGGAATTCAATAGAAAATTAAACATTTCAATTCAGATCCTCATATCATAGTTAATTATAAAAATATAGTAGTATAATACAAATTAGTAGATAATTAATTATTAAAAATAGTAATAAAAATTAGTAGTACCTTCTAATAACGTAAAGTTAGTGTATAATACAATGTATAATATTTTTTATAGAACTGAAAAATTGACTTACCACCATTTCAATGATCTTCAAATTGTACAAGAAAAAATTTAATGCAGAAAATCAGTGATTTTTTTTTGTACAAGGGAGTTTGAAGCTGCGGACAATACAAAATTATGTACATGATTAATATTAGAAAAAATGTTATCTGGTACACTGCTCTGTAAAGAAATAAAATTGCGCACTCTTTCTAAGCTTTCTAAGGCTTCAGCAGATGTAACTTTTGAAACCTCATTTTCTTCATCTTCAGAACTTTCTTCATCATTTTCTAAAATGCGATCATCAACAATAGACTGCACAATATCTGTCTCTGTTAATGAATAACAAGTTGCAGCATTGTCATCTGCAGTTAAAAAATCTTTAAAACTTATGCTTTGAGACACACCAGATTTTTCTTTTACTAAGTTCCAAGTGGATTCGATCTCATATTCGACTGTCTGCTCCTCATCATGTACTACATCGCTAGATCCTTGAGCCGTCGATTCTTTATTTAAATCCTGGTCAATCTGCGCGTGTTTCCAACAGTGGGCTATTGTTTTCTGGCTTATATCATCCCACGATCCACAGATCATATCAATTGCCTCTTTCATGTTGCACTTTCTGTTTACGTTATTTTGCAGATCACAGAGAATGCGTTTTAATAACATAGTTTTGTATCGTGATTTTACGGCTCTGATAATGCCTTGGTCAAGAGGCTGAAGTATTGCAGTACAGTTAGGCGGGTAATACTCTACACGAATGTGATTCAATATAGGAGGATCATTGTGTGTAATGTAAGGAAAGTACATTATTGGGACTTTCCCATAAGTCGCCTCAGTTGAAAGATTTAGGATGGCAAATTTATGACCAGAGACTCGCTGGCGACAATTTTAAGCCATAAAAGTCAAATAAGAAGAACTTTGATTTAAGTTGGTCTGGGAGATAATATCAAAGAACACACACGTCGTTCCGAGAAAAAAAACAACACGCTACAGCAACAACTGATGCATAGCCATTGGTTGGGGTTGGTAAAGAGGAGGTGAAACTGACCCTCTGTTATGCAAATTTCAGTTAAAACGGGAGATCAACTACCCAATGAAAAAAAAGAAGGATGGGCTTAAAGCACTGTCATGCAAATTTTGGGCAGAACAAAGTACGGCCCACCGTGGTCATGAAAAAGCAGTTGTGAAAAAGAATGAAAACAGAACATCACATCGATATCAGAAGCGAAAGTGAGAGGTGAAATAAAATGACGCGATGAATTTTGTGCGGTCCGAAAGAGGAAAATATATGTAAGTGGCAATTCTGATGGTAAGAAAGCAGCGAACCCGAACAACATATATGGAGAGTGGTGAAGTTGCGCTAAGTTTTGTGAAATGAACCTTTTCAATAAGTGCAGCGCTATTTAGTTAGCGGAAAGTGTGCTCTGATACAAAGAGAAACCTTCTTCAATCAATGTGTATAGGTAAATATGACTCTGACCTAAGTAATTCCCCAGTTTATTTGATTTTATCAAAATATTATAAGAGAAGCTGGTAGTGTGACCTTAGTCACAAATGGAAGTCAGTATTTTAATTGTAAACAAATAATGTTGTCAAAGATCAATTTAAATATAAATACAAACAAATATAAGTATCCTTTGCAAGGATCAAAGTGTTAATGCCAATATTATAGGAGAAATTTTGTTAGGAAATTAAATCAGATGTGTTCTGATAAATCTTTTTATTTTCTTGAAATAACTGTAAATATTGTAAATAAATAATAGTGTTAATTATTTGGAGTCTTCTCATTTAAATTATCTAGTATGTGTTTGTTTATTTAGATTTCCACTTTAAAAGTCAGCTAAGGGCAAGAATGATCATTCTCAAAAAGGGTAATGGGCTACTACGAAATTACACAACGCGATGGGGGAACATATCCAAAATTTAATCTCTAAGGATTCCTTTTATTATTATTATCTTGGTAAATTAATTTATTCTATTAGCCAACCCCAGAGAAACCTTTATGTATTTAATTCTAAGCTTTAATTTTGATCAACTTGTCCCAGCAAAAGGGTTATGTTGGAATGGGCAGCAATTAGAAGGGAAATTAAAGAATAAAAGAATCTTAAATAAATAATATAACTGAGCCATGCATATTTCTCTTCAACATCTGCAATTCCTATATAATTCACTGGTGCCGTCCAGTTCTTAATTATTGTTAATTGAGTTTTCAATTTTAATGATTAAAAATTGCAACTGGGTTATTGTCAAACATTAAGTTAAATACCTTTAATGTATTCTACAATACAGGCTCATGTTAAAAGTAATCAATTTCAAATTTTATATTCAAATTGTGGAAATTTACAATCTATATAGTATATTGCAAAATAATAATTATGAAACTGTTAATTAGAATAATTTCAACTCTTTTATTTTAATGATAAGTTATTGGAAGATTAAATGGAGATTTTTTATTTTGATGGTTTGTTTGACTTCCTCTAAAAGGCTCCACTACCAGCAAGTCGGTGATTTCGTAAATATCAGTATTCAACTTAGAAAAATCAGTATATTCGTAATTGTATGTATATTTTATGTTACTCTTATATGAACTTTGCATTTGATCTTTAACAGTATACTGAAACATTGTGCTAAGAAAGTAAATCATAAAAAAGAAAAAAATCAAATGATAGCGTAAAATGATATGAATAATAAAAAAAATAAATAAAAAGATAAGGATTTATGTAGCAGATAAAATAGTGTATTAGTAGATTGTTAATGCATATATATTTTGATACTGTATACTTTATTGTATAATGCATTTATATTTTGATATCTTTGAAATTTTGCAAATGTTTACACTTGGCTTCATAATATTTTTAGGTGTAAGAATTTCCATGCATTTTTAAAGTTAGATTTAGAATTCAGTATCTAAATAAATTTTAATTATCAAAAAGCTGAATGCCAAAAAAGAATCGTAGAAATCATAGAAATAGCTTGAACTCGAGTTTTTCTGGCGTATTAACGCGAGGGCATATAAAAAAGTTAAATAAAGAAAAGCAAATTGATTCGAGTAACACGATGGCAGATCCATCAGTGGACACAATAATTTCTCTAATCCCGAATTTCGATGGGAAAAAGTTAAGTGATTGCGAGTATTTTCTCAGACAATTTGAGGACTTAACTAAACAAATATTAAAAGACGATGCGAAGCTTACAATTTTGAAAGCAAAATTGTCGGGTACTGCGAGAGAGAAACTCTCACAAAATAAATCGCTTATAGAAGAGAAAAACTACAACGAATTCAAAAAGAAATTGTTAGATTTATTTAAAATCAAGAAATCATTTACGCAGGTACAGACTGAATTTTTCAATCTGAAACAGAAACCGGGACAAGACTTAACAAGTTTTATTAGCGAATTCAAAAACGCAGCGTCTCTTTATATAGAGAAAAGCCATACAGAAGTTGATCCGAACGGAAACGGAAAATTTTTGGACTTAGTAAGATTGACACGATTTTTGGATGCGATTAGACCGGATTTAAGTATGGATTTAAGAAAAACCTTTCCCGATAATTTTGAGGATGCTTGCAAAACAGCAATTAAATTAGAAGAGGCGTACAATAATATAGGGGCAGAACAGGTAAATACTATAACAGCTAACAATGAATCGCAACTTTTTGAGAAGTTATTGAAATTAAATGTAGAAACGGCGGAGCAGATTAATAATTTATCAAAAGAAATAAATAACATAAAATTGGGAACAATCGAAAAAAGAGAGGAAGTCGAAAAATTTTGTAATATATGCAAGAAGGGGTCACACAATGAGGATAGTTGTTGGTATAATAAAGCTAATAAAAACAACAACCAGAATTATAGGCATAGATTTGTAAACAATAGGGGTAATTACAGAGCAAATTACAAGAATTATAACCAATATGAAAGACACGATTCTCACAATGCATTTCTGGAGGGTAATATTTACTATAATCATGTACCAAATGCTCAACCTTTTCCACCCCCACCACAACCACATTACAACACGCCGTATACTTATTATCAACCTGACTTTAATACTTATGATGCACAGGGGTATTACACTCAACAGAGAGGAAATTATAGAGGTGCACAGAGGAATAACTATCGCAATAAATATACGGACTCTAGGGAAAACAGAGAAAATCATACGAACAGTAACAAGGATAGTAATCAAAGGGGTAAATTTCAGAGGGGCAATTATAAAAGATACAAGCAGAACAAAGATAAGGATGCGGAAAACTAAATACGAGACTTGTAAATACAGATAAAGAAGACCCGAGCAAGTCTCACGATAGCGGGCATACTTTAAGGGATAAAACTATTGCAAGTGTACAGAACGATACAAATGAACTTCCTCTAATTAAATTTAAAATTAAAGATATTGTAATTAACAGCCTTTGTGACTCAGGCGCACAAGTGAGCTTGATCTCACCGCTTTTGTTTGAAAATTTAAAACAAGCAAATATAAAATTTAAATATTTGGGAAATCAAATTAAGATTCAAACACTTACAAATTCACTGATTACATTCAAACAGTGCATTAGAATGTCATTTAAATTACAGGACACTTTTGTAAAAGGAACTTTTTATGTTACAAATAAAGATTTTGGCCGCAAATATCAATTATTACTAGGGTACGATTTCTTAAAAGAAAATCAAATGGTTCTAGATTTTGAAGAGAAGTATCTTAAATTCAAAGGAAGAAAAATGGCATTAAACATCAAAGATTCGGAGGACAGTGGGGAAGTAAATACATTAATTACAGAACAAAACACAAGGACTAAAAAATACAGAAAACCTACAAAGGGGAAAATGTTTGCAAAAACGGTAGGCCATAATATTATAAACCCAGGGGAGGAAAAATTTGTAAAATTAGAATGCCCCATACAATTAAAGGAAAATCAAACATTTATCCTAGAACCAATACAGCACAAAAATAAAATTTTCTATGAAAGATCTATCCATGACACCCCAAATAACAGAAAAATAAATATTTTAATTAAAAATATTACTAATAACAAGATACATTTAGAAACAGGTATGAACATCGGGCAAATTTTCACTAATTTGGAATACAAACAAGATAAATCTATAGACAATATTGAGCAAGGGAGAATTTTTGAGGTCAATGCATTAAATTTGGAAGATGTACATAAATTAAGAGAGGCAGAGATAAATGAGGAAGATTTTGATCTTAATCATTTACCATCGGATGTACAGGATTCGTTCAAACAAATTCTTTTAAAACATGTACACGCTTTTTCGAAATCCTATCAAACTTTAGGTCAATGCTCACTGGTGACACCAAAGTTTACACTTAACCACGACTATCCTATTCAAACAAAACCCTATAAAGTGCCACAAGCAGTGAAGCAATATGCAAAGACAGAGATAAGAAAATTATTAGAAGCGAAAATCATCGAGGAATCGGACTCTAATTACGCATTTCCTGTCATTTTTGTAAGAAAAAAAGCTGATAGCAAAAACAATCCTAAATTTCGAATGGCGGTAGATTACCGGCTGCTAAATCAGATTTTAGAGCCATATTCCTATCCGATTCCAGATATTAAAGAAATTTTACAGAATATTAGTGGGAAGAAGTACTATATAGTATTGGACTTACACAGTGCTTTCTTCCAAATTAATTTACGACCTGAAGATAGCCAAAAACTATCGTTTATCACAGAAAATGGTAAATTTCGACCTCTGAGACTTGCGTTCGGAACTCGAAATTCAAGCGCCTATTTCGCTGAACTGATAAATAAGGTATTGGGTCATTTTAACAAGCATCAGGTAGCCTACTTTATTGATGATGTTTTAATAGGGGCTGACACTATATCAGAATTATTAAGAATTTTGGAAGAAGTGTTACAGGCGCTAATCCAACATAATCTAACAATTGAGCCATCCAAGATGCAAATATGTAAAGATAAAATAGAATTTCTTGGTTTTCAAATTCACAAGCACGGCTATTCACCATCCACAAGGAATATAGATAAAATTAAAAGTTTAGTAAGACCTAAAACAAAAAAAGGAGTAAGGTCACTCTTAGGTTTGGCTAACTACTTTAGAACACTCATTCCAAAATATGCGGAAATAGTAAACCCATTAGTTAATCTTACTAAAGATAAAATTAAATTTAAATGGGATGAAAATACTGAAATGGCCTTTAAGAAAATCCAAGATGAAATTATAAACAACCCAACATTACATCCTCCTGATTACACCAAACAATTTACTTTAATCACAGACGGCTCAAAAATTGCAATTTCAGCGGTACTGGCGCAGGAAATTGAAGGAAAATTACAACCTATTGAATTTTTTGGGAGAAAATTACGGGAACCGGAAAAGAATTACCCGAGCTTGAAATTCGAATTATTAGCGGTTCATGAAGCGGTGTTACACTTCAGAACTATGTTGGAAGGCAGACACTTCAAGATTCTCACCGATTCCAAGGCTCTCACGGAAAATTTACATCTAGAGAATCAGTCCGATTTGGTTAAAAGATGGGTGATAAACCTCAGCGATTTCTCTTATGAATTCGATCACATTAAAGGGGACACCAACCCAGCGGACTATATTTCGCGAAATATAAATAATATTATTACGGATACAAATTTACACAATAATTTATTTTCCGTTAATCCCGCATTATCTAATGAGAATATTAAACAACATCAATATTCAGACGAGAAATTAAGCAAAATAATTCAGAAAATAGAACAAGGTAAAGAAAACAGAAATACCAAAAGGTATACTTTGAATGAAGAGAAGATGCTAATTTTAAAACCGGGGAAACAGAAAACAGAACTAATTATAGTGCCGGATGCTTTAAAGATTGCTTTGATGGAAGAAGTGCACAAACCGCATTTTGGTTTTGACAAAACCTATGAAGCCATGAAAAGTAGAATATTTTGGCACGGGATGTATACAGATATTCGAACTTATTGTGCCAATTGTGTACCATGTAACACCGCAAAGCCACATAAAAAAATGAAAGTTCCTATTCAAAAAATGGTTAAGGACCATGAGATAGGGAGTGTATTACATGCGGATATCGTCGGAAAGCTTCCACTTACACTTCGCAAGAATAAATTTATTCTCACGATTATGGATTCTACTTCAAGATTCCTAGAAGCCATACCTATTCACAATGTCGAGTCCCAGACTATTCTCAATGTCTTTAATAAATACTTCAGTTATTTTGGATTGCCAAAACAGTTAAAATTAGATAATGGGCCATATTTTAGGGGAGCGGTTTTCAAAGAGTACATGCGTGCTCTAAACATTGAAATTCGCTTCAGTTCAGTTTACAGAGCCCAAGGAAATGGACTGATAGAAGTCGTTAATCGAATACTGAAAGGATCACTGACAGCCATGGCACAAAGTTCCTTACAATGGGACATTCGCCTAGAGTTTTTCAAACTCCAATACAATATGGCGAAGCACAGAGCGACGGGATTTTCACCCGCCTTCCTTTTTTTTGGAAGAAATTTACGCACTCCTTTTACTGCACACATGCCAACAGAACAAATTCACACTCAGACATATGTCAAAAACCGAATGGACCACATGCAGGAGGTTAGACTGCAAGTGTTGGCACAGCAGGAGAAAATGATGGCTGAATATGTGACAGAGGAAGACCTTGATAAAATAAAAACACTTGAACTAGGACAAGTAGTTTACCTTAAGTCCATTAACCCTACTGTTTTACAAAAAAAATTTGAAGGCCCATTTAAGGTGGTTCGAAAAGTGCGAAATAACAATTACATTTTACAAGATGTAACGGAAGAAAGTAAAGGAACTATAAAAAGACACATTGACAGACTCTGGGCACCAAAGCATGCTGACAGGTGCAAAACAGAGGAGTCAAGCTCATCGGAGGAAGAATAGTGGGAATAAAATACCATTAAAAAGGGGTCGTAAAATGTTACTGTTACAGAAAGACTAATAGCTTAAACAGTTTATGTAAAAAAATTTTTAGTTGCGGTTTGCAGAATTCTACTAACTGTCAAATTTAAATATTCTCAAAACAGCGATGGCATACTCAACTAGGGTTGAAAAAAAATAAATAAATAAATAAGTACAATAAAATAACATAAAATAAGATATCCCTGGCACATTTTTCAAATTTTGATAAGAAATAATTTCATAGTAAAAGCGACCCAAGGTATTACAAACAATAAAAAAAAAAAAAAAAAAAAAAATCACATAATCAATTGAATAAATATTTGGATAAAGACAAATAAGCAAATAAGGCTAGGTTACGCAGGGCAATAAAATCTCTGAGGCGGTGTGAAAGATTTTGGTGACGTACCAGGTAGGCGCGGAGTGGGGATTTGTTTATCAACAAACATCCCCAGTTGCCATGTCAACAAGTAGTGCGGACAACTTCGCGGAAGGAAGGGTCAGTAAAGATAAAAATAAATAAATAAAAATAGATAAATGAGGGTATCACTTACTCTGATGATGTCTTCTTCGCGAGGGTGCACTCTTTGGGTGTGTGTCTATTCCTTGGGGGATAATCCAGGCGTCCCTGACACACACCAATTTTTTTCCATATTACACCAAAATAAATAAAAAAATATTTAAATTCACAAACACACACCGGGGGGGAGTTTTCCATATGCGTCCCCCGGTCTTTTCCTGTTGACACTGAGACATTTTTCCTCCAGGGGCGTGAAACGGTAGCAGTTGGTTCCTAGCTCGTCAGGTTGGCAGGGGCCACATCATAAAAAGGAAAAAAAAACGAAATCAGTAAACAGATAAACAAATATCGAACATTCGTTTTTCATGGTATCATTTTGTTTTAATTTCGTGTTGTTTTTTTTTTTTTTTTTGAAAATTTAGATAACGATTTTAAACTCTTAGAGAACGATAAAATAATAATAGTAATAATAATAATAATAATAATAAGACGAAAGGAAATAATTCAGTTAATTAATTAAGTGATAATGATAATAATGACAGAATTTATTTTCTTGTTTCTATAAATTAAGGCTCACTTTTCAAAAGACTGCATGAAATTGGGAAATGAATCGGTCAAAAGATCATTGCATTCACATTTGCATGGTAAAGCCAAGCCGTTTGAAAAATAAATAAATAAATAAATAAATAAATAAATAATAATAATAGAAATAATAAAGTATATATACATATAATTCCAGCTGTGTAAAATTTTTTAATTACTAGGATGCTAATTGCATATTAAGTTCCAACACTAATTGGAAATTTTTGCGGGCAAAAGTTTCTTAACTGCAGTAATTGGTGGCGGGCAATTAATATGTAATTAAAAACAATAATAATAAATAAATAAATAAATAAAAGTTTTTTTTTCCATTTAAGTTAGGTTAAATGTTCTAAGATGTTATTTATTAATAAGTAGATAGGTAGTAAAAAAAATAAATAAATAAATAAATAAAGAAATAAATACATAACAGAAATAATAATACAAAAAAAAATAATAATAATATTAATAACTATTATAATGATTAATAAATAAATAAATAAATTTTATCGGTTTTAACATATTTAAACATTTTTTTTTTTAAATAAGCATTTGGAGATAATCTTAAAAGTTGTCAATGATTCAGAGGCTTTTAAGTACTATGCATTTCAACGTGGGCTGCTCATCTAAAGGGGAACCGAAATTGATAAGATTCCCATATGCATATTTATGAAATTCATTTGATAACGGATTTTACGAAATAAATGTATGGCATTCCGGTAGTGGACATATACCATTTAATAATCATTTAGCGTGGAGATGACTTAGTTCACACGATCTTGTAGGCTTGAAGTCATTTTTTTTTCCCTCCTTCTCGCTAAGTGTTTGTAATTATAAGGCCGTGATTAGATGATAATAAACTTTCAAGGATATTTGTTTTATATAAAGATGGTAATTTGGTAACATATTTAACGGGAAATGGATTTTTGTCTTAATATTGAATTGCATGAAAGACCACGTGCATATTATTTGGTTGATCTCAATTTACGGGTCAAGACGAAGGGTAGTTTAAACAATTGGCTTATAGTCAGTTTCAATAATTAAGCTTTTAATATATATCAAAAAATTATATATATAGATATAAATATCATTAAATAAATAAATAATGAGAATAATAACTCGTAAACTTACATCATAATTCATAGCCATACTCCATGTGACGGGCCAAATCAGGAAGGTAGATCTGAGGTGAGTTGAGGTGTTATGCATACCGAAGGATCGCAAACGCTATTCACCTGCTGGATTGAAAAAAAAAAAAAAAAAAGGGTGCGTTCAGGTGGCGTGTTAGAAACGCATTATCCCAGGTAAAGAAGCATTTAGGTGTTGAACCGGTCGTGGTATGGGATTAGGCCAGCATTTTCAGGTGTACGAGGAAGGAATGAATCACCTGTTCAGTAGGGCTACATGATTGACAGAAACGGGGTGAGTGTTTGACCTGAGGTCACGCAGCTTTCCGATTCTTATCATTGAGTAGAAGTTTTTTTTTTTTCTTCTTTCTGTCGGGCAGAAAAAAATGAACAGTGACAGAACGGGGAGTTATTATTTTCAACATGTTAGAAGTAACATGAGAATTTTTACGCTTAGGCGTTTAAAAAAAAAAAAGAAAGAAAAAGAAAAGGAAAGAGAGAAATAAATAAATAAAAAAAAAATAAAATAGGAAAGAAGGGAAAATTATTAAAGAAAAATTTCATTTTTCTTTTTATTCATTCTTTGTTGTTTAATAATTCGAAAGAATTGTATGTATATAATAAAATTACAACAATCATATGAATGGACAATACAAATGGTAACTGAATTAATCCATAAAATTGGGTCAGGTAGTAGATGAATATCATAAAGTTACAACATCATGAATGTGTCATGTTTTCAGATTGCTAGGACTGTTTTTGTGTCCATCTGAAATATTTGTCTGTTTGCATTTATTAATTAGATATAGTGCTGAATTCATTCATTAATATGTGTAAATATTGTAAAGTTGAAGACATGCCATTTCATCGAACTCAGAAGAGTATTGCTATTATATATATATATATATATATATATATGTATGTATAGATATACATTCGTTCCTTTTGGTTTGTTTTGGCCTAATTTTGGTTTCAATTTTAGTAGCACTAGATATAATTAAATAATTTAAAAAAAAAAAAAAAAAAAAAAATCTGAGAATGTGGATGTACAGTTTTATATTGGATTAAACTCTTTGCTCTATATAAATATGTATATATATATACATATTTTGAATGTATACTCATTATCATAATTTTTCTCTCAGGTATCTTACATATTCAGTTATGTATGTGTAATTGTAAGATTTTGCCTGAATTGGGTTTTATATATTGTATGATGCATGTATTGTGTTAACAATAATTATCAAGAATCATTGTAAAGTTGAATACTGATCCTTACATATCACAGTGTATTATATCTTTTTGTTTTGTATGGTCTGTTTGGCTATTTAGATATTTTGAATTTGGTGAGTGCTCTATCTTAGACACACCGGTTATATTTAACCACAAAATTTAAAATTTTTGTACTAATGATAATATTTTATCTCTAAATTGTTTGGGAATACTTAGGAAATGTGTACATATATGAACTGTTCTTTATTAAAGTCACACAACTAATTTACAAATGAACATTTTCCTCTGCATGAACTCTAGTCTACAAGATGATTCTGTATAGATGAACGTGGACTGATATCATCTATGTGATCTATAGATTATCTGCAATGGTGATGGACTTCTTGGGTATGCAATGCTAAAGAAAACTGGACGTTTTCTTTCTTTTAGTACGGGGGGAAAGATAATGTAAGGAAAGTACATTATCGGGACTTTCCCATAAGTCGCCTCAGTTGAAAGATTTAGGATGGCAAATTTATGACCAGAGACTCGCTGGCGACAATTTTAAGCCATAAAAGTCAAATAAGAAGAACTTTGATTTAAGTTGGTCTGGGAGATAATATCAAAGAACACACACGTCGTTCCGAGAAAAAAAACAACACGCTACAGCAACAACTGATGCATAGCCATTGGTTGGGGTTGGTAAGGAGGAGGTGAAACTGACCCTCTGTTATGCAAATTTCAGTTAAAACGGGAGATCAACTACCCAATGAAAAAAAAGAAGGATGGGCTTAAAGCACTGTCATGCAAATTTTGGGCAGAACAAAGTACGGCCCACCGTGGTCATGAAAAAGCAGTTGTGAAAAAGAATGAAAACAGAACACACATCGATATCAGAAGCGAAAGTGAGAGGTGAAATAAAATGACGCGATGAATTTTGTGCGGTCCGAAAGAGGAAAATATATGTAAGTGGCAATTCTGATGGTAAGAAAGCAGCGAACCCGAACAACATATATGGAGAGTGGTGAAGTTGCGCTAAGTTTTGTGAAATGAACCTTTTCAATAAGTGCAGCGCTATTTAGTTAGCGGAAAGTGTGCTCTGATACAAAGAGAAACCTTCTTCAATCAATGTGTATAGGTAAATATGACTCTGACCTAAGTAATTCCCCAGTTTATTTGATTTTATCAAAATATTATAAGAGAAGCTGGTAGTGTGACCTTAGTCACAAATGGAAGTCAGTATTTTAATTGTAAACAAATAATGTTGTCAAAGATCAATTTAAATATAAATACAAACAAATATAAGTATCCTTTGCAAGGATCAAAGTGTTAATGCCAATATTATAGGAGAAATTTTGTTAGGAAATTAAATCAGATGTGTTCTGATAAATCTTTTTATTTTCTTGAAATAACTGTAAATATTGTAAATAAATAATAGTGTTAATTATTTGGAGTCTTCTCATTTAAATTATCTAGTATGTGTTTGTTTATTTAGATTTCCACTTTAAAAGTCAGCTAAGGGCAAGAATGATCATTCTCAAAAAGGGTAATGGGCTACTACGAAATTACACAACGCGATGGGGGAACATATCCAAAATTTAATCTCTAAGGATTCCTTTTATTATTATTATCTTGGTAAATTAATTTATTCTATTAGCCAACCCCAGAGAAACCTTTATGTATTTAATTCTAAGCTTTAATTTTGATCAACTTGTCCCAGCAAAAGGGTTATGTTGGAATGGGCAGCAATTAGAAGGGAAATTAAAGAATAAAAGAATCTTAAATAAATAATATAACTGAGCCATGCATATTTCTCTTCAACAGTGTGCTGTGCAGTTGTCTATGAGTAGAAGAATTTTACGTTTTTGTTTTTGCATATCTTTATCAAAATTTATCAGCCATTCATTAAAGAATCCTTGCGTCATCCATGATTTTTTGTTGGCTTTGTAGATGCATGGTAAGGACTTAAAATGTTTGAAACAACGGGGTTTTTCAGATTTGCCGATTATGAGTACTTTTCGTTTTTCTGTTCCTGATTTGTTGCAGCAAAATAGGGCTGTAATCCTTTGTTTGGAAAGCTTTCCTCCAATACACTTGTCTCCTTTTAACGCTAAAGTCTTCCTTGGTTCTAACTGAAAAAATATTCCGGCTTCATCGGCATTAAAAACATCGTTAGGACTATACGTCTTGATTATTTTTTGTATTTCACCTTTACGCCATTCGTTTACAAATTCAACTGGGACATCTTTTGCTTCTCCTGAAATGCATTTTGCCACTATACCGTATCTTTCTCGGAATCGATTCAACCATCCGACACTGGCTTGAAAATTTTCAATGTTTAGCATTCTTGCAAATTCCAAACCTTTTTCTCTAATTAAAGGGCCACTTAGAGGGATGTTTCTAGAACGAACATCCATAAACCATTTGTAAACAGCACTATCCACATCTTGAAACTGGGCATTTCGAATTCGTTTTCTGCTTGGATCAAAGACTTTAACTTGAATTTTTTTCAAAATGCTTTCTTTATCTTTTAGAAAAGTGGATAAAGTAGACGG
The DNA here is from genome assembly GCA_963931845.1 of Maratus michaelseni. Taxonomy (NCBI): domain Eukaryota; kingdom Metazoa; phylum Arthropoda; class Arachnida; order Araneae; family Salticidae; genus Maratus; species Maratus michaelseni. Next base: position 126,397,844 of record OZ007595.1, read on the forward strand.
CGAAATTCCATATTTGCTAGCAACATCAGATTTTTTCATTCCTTTCTCAACTTCAGAAATTATGGCTTTTTTTTCTTCCAAACTAAACTGTTTTCGCTTAACAGCCGCCATTTTATGACCTACTGGTAAGATGAAAATTTTCAAACTGATTTCGAGCTTTGGAAATTCCTTTGCGAAAGTTATTCAGGTAGGGAGGAGAGGGAAGGGGGAATGTGCAATACTCACTTCACGTTTTGTTAAGTTTGCCTACATTGGTTACAGCTTACTTGGACTTCCAAGAAAAAGGGGTGGAGAAAAGGGGAGAGCGAACAAAGGAAACATTCCTTCTGCAGTGAAATGCCTATGCACACCGATTTTACAACAAAGCTCGGAGAAAAGCGATTGCTTTAGAGATAAGCTTGATTGTCCCTAAGACTAGGCATCGAAAACAAAAATTGTCAAGCGATAAAAATGTACAACTGAAAGTATTTGCCGTGTCATATTATTTCGTTCTAACGAGATTATAAAAAATTGAATATTTCGTTATACTGAGATTATGTTAACATTATTTGAATACATTTCAAAACGGGACTCGCTTGCATTTCGTTATAACGGGATTTTTCGTTGTAATGGAATTCGTTGTAACGGGATTTTACTGTATATATATTAGGGTGGATCGAAAATTTTTTTTCACAATTTCAAAACCTACCTATCCGAAAAGATGTCCTATTGTATGGAGATTAGGAGAAAAATAATTAAAAAAATTAATTTCAAAATTTAGTACTGCCGCAATGGGGTTGAAATTTCGAAAAAAAATGGAAAAAGACCTAATTTTGGTTAGGGGATTTTTGACTCAAAATAATTGTTTTAATATTAATCAAAACCTACCTATGCAGAAAAGATGTTCTATTGGATGAAGATTAAGAAAAAATAATTTCAAAATTTAAAACTGCCGCAAGTTGGTTGAAATTTATGTATTTGAGTCTTTTTACGGTAAAAAGTCAAAGTGGTTTTTGTTAAGTGAAACATACATTTTAGTATTTTTAAATGTTAATTGCAGTAATAGGGCACTTACTTGGTTACAAGAAAAAACTTCAGCTTCTTATTTAACAGCTTCTTTATTCTTAAATCCAGAAAACCTATAAAATCATTGAAATCTCAGTGGGTGACAATCGCGTTTGGTGTTGAAAATTGGCACGAGGTTTCGTGATTCGATACGATTTCTTATATAACCATCTCGTGTATATGGTCCACAGACAGTAGAAGATGCTTCCGTGACTGTTTTGACTATCCGTTCTGTAGCGATAGTGTGGCACGGAAACCTCTTGAAACTATATATAATTTCAGCCGGAATAATTGATGGATTTACTATTGCTTCTGAAATCATGTCGTCACTAACTCGTTCAGATAGTGGAGGTTCTGTCACATTTGCCCATTTAATCAAATCAATATAATCCGTCACGCAAAGGTCAAAAGATGGTAAATTGAAGATACGGATATTATTCATTGCAGTGTTTGGGATTGCAGTAGACTTCGTGTGCATTTAGAATTCTTCGAAGGGCCAATTCCCTTATAGGAGTTCTGTCGTAAGCTAACATCGATATCAGGATATTTTCAGGATGGCCAAAAAAACGATTTCTCCTAATAACGGAGTCTATGACGTCCTTCAGATCACTCAACAAATAACGCGAGAGAAAAATAGATTGATGCAAATGCTGTGCACCATAGATTACCGATTGTTTCGTTTTGATCTTGAACCACATAGGCGAATAGACTTTTACGATGAACGTCAAAAATGTTACTAAATGTTCGAATGGATTTTCGTAAGCTGCATAAAGTCTGAGAATTCTGTTTGAGGTTGTAAGCCACATTGAGGGGCAAACATTTCCAGGGTTTATATTCGGTAGACTTTCGCTGAAATTTCCACAGTTGACGGCTTCACAAATTTCCATTAAGTACAGTTTATCAGTACTTAAGTCTTTCTTGTTAGTTACTTCACATAGTGTGCAATCTATTGACATGAATGAAATTGCAGGTAGCTTCTCCAATCCAGTCAGCAATTTTCCTATTTCACCAGTGAAGCATCTGGCCTCAGTCGTGGTTCTATCCACATACGCAAAAAGATGACGTAGTGGAAGCTCATTGGCGTGTAATTGACACACAAATCATTGTAGTGAATGATTCGGGATTATTTCCATATTTCGAATAATACCTCCTTTAACACCTGTGTTAATAGATGCTCTGTTGCAACCGATAGCAACCAACTTTGTGATATCTATGAGGGGTAGTCGGAAAATAAGTTTTCCCTGGCGACTGTGGACAGAAGTGTCTATGAAAGACAAAAAATGTAATGAGACATTACAGAGAAAACATAACTTTATTTTTCCACACAAGTACCAAGTACATTGAGACATTTGTCATATCGCTTTATAAGCTTCAAAAAGCCCTTCAGGAAAAAAATCAGGGCTTTGTATACGGAAAAAGTGTTGAACGGCTATGGGCGAAAGATGACACAGCAGGTGAACGCGAACGTGCAAGACACCGATACACCATTGGGTAGAGGTCGAACGCGATCAAGCAGATGGCGCTGTTGTAGTGCCTGCGCTGGTGGCTCTGTTGACTGCAACAGCGCCATAAGCGCAGGCGCTGCAACAGTGTGACACGTAAGGTGTGAACACTTTTATCCAATATTATTCAGAGCTACGTGGGCATATCGTATGACATGGAGAAGATTCCATGACGTAGCGTTTCCGAATTATGGAGGGTGTGGAAGGATAAAGTGGGAGACTGAGAAAGCTGGAATTGCCATTTTTTTTTAATTCAACCCCCTTGCGGCAGTATTAAATTTTTAAATTATTATTTTTAATTTTTTTATTTTAATCTCCATACAATATAACATTTTTTCCGCATATGTATGTTTTGATTAAAATTAAAACAATTATTTTGAGTCAAAAATCATCTAACCAAAATTAGGTATTTTTCCATTTTTTTTAAAATTTCAAACCCGTTGCGGCAATATTAAATTTTGAAATTAATTTTTTTAATTATTTTTCTCTTAATCTCCATACAATAGAACATCTTTTCCGCAAAGGTAGGTTTTGATTAATAATATTTTATTTTTTCACCATATAACAGCAATCCACCCTAATATATTGTCGGATTCCACTTCTCCGTCCACACAACTTCGAAATATAATCCGGTCTTTTGATATGCTGCCACCACCGATATGAATATGTGATATCGGACACGATACTTGATGTATATTCAAGAAAAACCTAACTCTTTCAATTAAACTTAAAGTAACAATTTATTAACAATATTTACACTTAAACTCGGATGTAAATTATCCGGTTTAATATTAAATCAAAATGATTACAGAAAACTATCATCTGTGTACCGTTAGGCTACGTTCATTCACTCAGAACAGAGATTTCTATTAATCTCACACACGCTATATCTCTTCCTTTCGAGAGATCTCTTTTCACACACGTGCCCAGAGCTGCTCTCTGAACAACCAACCTACACGCTCCAGTCCTACGCTCGAACTAACTTCCTCTCTGGTCATTCTCCAAAGCTCCTTTCTGTCTACGGGGCTCATGGTCTGTCTTCCTAAATAATGGGTGCAATCTCTTTCTTATCTATTAAAGACCACATCACAAAGGACATACTTCTCCCATTGTATTCAACTGGCTACCCTCCGGGTTAAGATTCCAGTACTGAAAAGCCTCACAGTACACAAAAGATACACACACAATAAGATAATAATAAGATAATAATCACAATAGTTCCATAACAATAGTTTTTAAGCCTATAGGTGCCAGGGACCTGACATATATATTCCAAACACTCCTATATGTGCCATATATGTCATTATACACATATTATTTATGTCTTATATACATCATATACACATGTCATATATATACATCATGTATGACTATAACTTGGCCACATATGTCAAGAAATGTTATATATGTATCATATATTATTATAATGTCATACATGCTTTATAATTTGGCGATAAATCTTGGTCGCTTGGCGATTCATCCTTGGAAGCTGCTATTACACGAAAGTACCAAATTGACAATATATTAAAGAAAACAGAAACAAAAATATTTCATCCTTGGTGGTTGCTATAACATGAAAGTACCAAATTTCTACTTTATTTTTCATATCTGATAATTTGCATCTATCCTTTTTGTAACGATTTTATGCATTTTTATTGCCTATTCAAAGATAAATTCTTCGAAAATTACAAAATTTCATTAAAAACAGTTAAAATAGTAAAATGCAAAAATCATTTGGTCCATTCTGAACCAAAAGCAACAACCCTTATCATTATCTTTTTACGTGTAAAGGTTTCATTATGGTACTTCCTTGTGAAGTTTGGTAATTTTTGAAATTTGATATTTGGAAAATGGCAATAATGGATTTTAAATTTATATCAAGAAAAATACAATTTTTTACCTTTCTAACACAGTTTGTCTAACTATTTTTTGACAAATACTTTTCGAGCTATTAACTTTTTCAGTAACTTCAAATTTTTCATTTTCCGAGATTAACCTGAGACAACGATGGATGGATGTGACTTTTCATACATATGAATTTTACTGTTGCCTGAAAGAATAAGGCTAAAAAAAAAAAACTGCAGCAATGGTGTAAGCTGCCAAATTTTACATGGTATGAGATGACAACTGTTGTAATACTTATTCCATTTGAAATACACGCAAGGACGAAAGAAAGTTGTATTAAACTATCAATGATTTTATTTAATAAAAAATAAAGGGGGTTTTTTATGATTATATTTAACTAATTTTTTTTCAAATTTTCCTGAAGAAAAAAATGTATATTTGAATGTGAACTTATGTTTAAAGAAATCACTTTAAAAGGAATAATAGCCTGATAGAGATATTGATATTGTTTGATGAATGGATGTTCTTTTTTTATTTTATGATGTTAAGTCTTGGAACAAACATTTGTACAGATTCTTTCATAGAGATTAAAATATCTCCACCCTTAAAAGTCCTCATCTCTCTTATGTTGTTCTTGTATATTTATGTTTTTATATTTCGTAATTTTTTTTTACATTCAGTTTTATTTTCTTACAAGAGTTCTTTACTTATACAATATCAGCAAATTGTTATATTCATATCAGGAGATTTTTATTTTTCACTGCTGTTATACAAGCAATTTTCAGTTTCTATTGGAGCTTTTTTTCCTTAACATCAGCTCAGTTTGTTGCACGAATCTTTCTAAATGCATAATAAACTAAGTATTTGTCATCCAAAAAAGGGTTTTAATGGGACAGTTCAAAATAATCTATGCATCTATAAGTTATGGAGTTGTTTTATAAGTTGTTTTACTATTTTATATTTCTTCACTTCCCTAAAATAATTATATTTATTATTAAAAATATAACATCTAAATTAATCACATTTTCCATTTTTTTTTCTTAGTTTTGAATATTTATTTACCTGCAAATATTATTTTACATTATTTGCAGACTAAAAAATTAAAGCTTTTGGAAATTATTTTTAAAATCAGTAAAATAAGTTTAAAGTGTTTAATCAAACTTCATTTGAAAATACATTTTCTGCTCTATTCAATGGAGTAAAGATTGAAATTATTCTATATTTAGGAGCAAATATGCCTGATGAAAGCTATAATCCAAGTTGTGACATCTAGTGTTACTTTTGAACTTAGCATTACTAATAGGTACATTTGTGCTTCATAATATAGGGCTGCCAAGTTTATTATTATTCTTTAAAGTGGGGAGTTCTCATACTTTCACCAAAAGTAGCATTAAATACTAATATGTATTATTATTATATCTTTTATATTTATTTTAAGCTCTTTTTTTACCATAGTACTTTTTTTTAAGCCTGAAATTTCTGTAAAATCAGTGATTAATAATTATTAAAGTTTTCACTATCTGGTGTAAATGTTAAGCAAATAAAATGCTATAACTTAGGGTTACTTGGACGTAAATAAAAAATGTTTAAAATCAATCCTAGGTGTAGTATGTTACTCGTTGGTACTGTTATCTATTGAGCATGTCAGCCCACTCATTACACTAGATCTAGGATTGATTTAAAGTACTTTTTTTGTGGTGGTGGTGGTGGTGGGGGGGGGGGGGAGGTCCCAAGTAACCCCGATTTGCTGCGACATATTTTTATTTAACTACTTATGCATTTTTTTTTTTTTTTTAACCTGAAACTGCTGTAAATACAGTTATAATTATTTTAGTATTCATATTGATGTTAAAACTTTTATTGTATTGTATGAATGTTAAGGCTAGTTATCAGTCAGACCTGAATTTTCCAGAAGTATTTTATCAAAAAATAAATAAAATAATGATAATAATAATAGGTGAAACACAGAAAACAGAAATTAAGTATTTTACTTTTCTGGTATGAAATTTTAAAAATACAAATGTATTTCATGCCCATAGGTTTAACGTTGAAGAGTGGAATTTGAGGTCTGACTGCTGAGGAGCCTTAAGGCTGTTCTCGAATCAGAGCTGTCTTCTTTCTGACACATATTTAAATTCCTTTTTGTTTGCAAACACATGGAATTGTCAGGTGTTTTTAATCAGAAACTTTGTAATTGAACTGTTTTCTCATTTTTGATAAAAGCAGATCTTTCAGAAAATGCTGTCAAAGTTGGTATTTTGAACCAAATTTCTGTATAGGACAGTGCAGGAAAGAAAAAAAACTTCTCTCCTGAGACAACAATCGCTTATAATAATTCAAGATGCAATTTATTTACCGAAAAATGAAAAAACTGTTTGATTGCAAATCTTCTCAATAACCGTGCCTGAAAGTCTCGTGTTTTTATGTTTAAAAATGAGTCAGAAAATATGTCAAAGTTTTGCACTTTTGAGCAAGGAAAAATATTTTATCGAGAACTGCCTTAAGCAGTTAAATTAATTTACTTTCTACACAATTGAATTTTATTTATAATTTGCAGGCTCGACTTCATGCCCAGCAAAAAAGCCGGTCGTGTGAAGAGAGTAAAACAGACTATGCCAATCAGCTACAAAAAACTAATGAATTACAAAGGGTTCATTACACAGATTTAATGCCAAATATTTTTCAGGTATTTCATGTTTACTTTTTAATTGTTTATGTAATATATGATCCTAATAAATTTTAAAGCTTCTTTCTTAATTTACAACAGTATTTTTCCCTTTTGGCAATAGAAATATATATTCAGTGATATCTTACTATGTCATCTCGTATTTGCATTGCCTGGCCCAGAAAAGGATTTTTAAGAATTAGACACACATAGTTGAAAGGAACTTTTCTTCTTTTCCTTTGTAGGAGCTGTAAAAATTTCTAAAAAATCTGAATTTGTATCTCTTCTAGCTAAAGAAATCGTTGTAAGAAGAGAATTCAATTCGGATCTAGATTCTACTGAATTTTCATGATACAAAACAATCTCTAGAAAGATTAAGTTTGCTTGAAGAAACAGGAAAAGGTGTTTTAAATGATTGATAGTTTCAAAATTATTGATAGAATGAAGGTCTTTGAACATTGATTAGACATAAGAGTTGTAACATCTAGAAAAAGTTTAGAAAACATACTTTGCTGCTATGCAGGACTTATAAGTGGGGAGGGAGAGAGAGAGAGTTTTTACTCTGGACTTTATTATGGGATTTTCTTCTTCGTGACAAAGACTCTATCAGCACAACAAGGAGAACATTAAATTGTAAATAATATAATGTTTAATGAGATGGTTTTTTTTTTTTTAATTGTTGCATGTTTGTTTGTTGATTTTATATGAATATTTTCATTAAATACCCCAGAATATGGTTAGTATGTTTTAAATATGGTTTGTTAGACTTTTTATTAAACTTAATTGCTTCTCTATTTTAACATTATGGCACTGAAAATATTTATTTTGACTTAGCATTTTAAATTGCATCATTAGTCTTGTAAATAATTTCTAATGTAAGTTGAGGTGTTATTGTAGATTTAAAAAAAAAAATAAGTTAAGTTTATAAAATCTCCTAGAGAGTTTCTATTTCTCAAAAGCAGTATTTTACATATTCATCTAAATTAAGCCTTTTGTTGTGTGTACTTAGTTAGTAGCAAGCCATAACTCATTTCAAAGTATAAATTCAAGCAGTCGGCGATCACATGTTTATTTAAAAATAAAGTAATAAATATGTTTTCCCATTTATAATTTTTTTAAATGTTAATTACAATATTTTTATTTATTTTCTCTGTTGTATCATCATAAAATGTTAATTCTACTGCTTGTTAATTAGGTAGATTTCGTAAGAAATACTACCTATTACATTCTCACCTAAGTTGGAAATTTTGAAAAATTTTTGCAGATCTACGCCGATCATGACTCCCAGAACCCAAAACCACCCCCAGTTCAAAACTTTATATATCTATCTATCTATCTATCTATCTATCTATGTCACATTTTTCTGACCACGATAACTGGAAAAATTCTGCATTAATCTTTTACAAACTGATACATAAAATCAAGGGGCATAAAATCTCGGTCAAGTTCGTTAATGGGCAAAATCGAACCAAGGGGGGGAGGGTGGGGGGAGGGGGCTTTTTGTGAAAACAGAAAAAACCCCATAATTTCTTAATTATTATACGTATCGAATCCATTTAAAGTTATTAATACTTCTAGGAGAAGGGCCAAAAATTTATGTATGACAGATTTTTGATATAATTAAAAATGGCTTCAAGGGGGAAAAAAAGGGGTGGGGGTTAGAAGAAAAAAATCATAGCTTCGTCAATTCACAAGATATCAAATCCGCGTAAATTTATTATTAATCCTCTTAATATTATCTAAAACTTTTATATTGACAAGTTTTTTATAGGACCAACCGTTATAACAAAAAAAAAATTTAAAAAAAAAAAAAAAAAATCCCTGCCGGCTCCGCCTGCAAACAAGTTATTTTTTGAAGTAGGCGGTTCCAACTCCCGCATCTTTTCGAAACTGATACATAAAATCAAGGGGCATAAAATCTCGGCTAAGTTCGTTAATGGGCAAAATCAAACCAGGGGGGGGATGGGGGGGGGGGCTTTTTGTGAAAACAGAAAAAAAACCATAATTTCTTAATTATGATACGTATCGAATCCGTTTGACGTTATTATTACTTCTAGGAGAAGGGCCGAAAATTTATGTATGACAGATTTTTGATATAATTAAAAATTGCCTTAAGCGGGGGAAGGGGGGGGGGGTTTAGAAGAAAAAAATTCATAACTTCATCAATTCCTAAGATTTCAAATCCGCTTAAATTTATTATAAATCCTCTTAATATTATCTAAAACTTTTATATTGACAAGTTTTTTATAGGACCAACCGTTATAGCAAAAAAAATTAAAAACAAAAAAACCCCTGCCGGCTCCGCCTGCAAACAAGTTATTTTTCGAAGTAAGCGGTTCCAACTCCCGCATCTGTTCGAAACTGATACATAAAATCTCGGTCAAGCTCGTTAATGGGCAAAATCGAACCAGGGGGGGGGGGGATGGGGGGGCCTTTTTGTAAAAACAGAAAAAAACCCATAATTTCTTAATTATGATACGTATCGAATCCGTTTGAAGTTATTATTACTTCTAGGAGAAGGGCCGAAAATTTATGTATGACAGATTTTTGATATAATTAAAAATTGCCTTAAGAGAGGGAGGGGGGGGGGGGGGTTAGAAGAAAAAAATGCATAACTTCGTCAATTCCCAAGATTTCAAATCCGCTTAAATTTATTATAAATCCTCTTAATATTATCTAAAACTTTTATATTGACAAGTTTTTTATAGGACCAACCGTTATACCAAAAAATAAAAAAATAAAAAAAAAAAAATCCCTGCCAAATCCGCCTGCAAACAAGTTAGGTTTCGAAGTAGGCGGTTCAAACTGCCGCATCATCGTAAAAAAGGTCATTTCTTCCGCAATTCCCGACAAACAGGCGCCCCACGGTCTGCGTCTTCGAAATCTACCTGTGCCTGTAGGCCGAGCCGTCAGGGATTTTTTTATTCATATGATATATTTATTTAAGTTCTTTCCATTGCATGTTGTTTTACATAATATATGTATATATATATGTGTGTGTGTGTGTGTTGATAGTTTTAAGTATATTTGTTTCAAATTTTGGATGATTTTGAATATTATTTTGTGCTTCTTGAACTCTGAATTTGTTTTCTGGATTTATAAATTTTACAATGATTTAATAACTTTTAATATAATGGTCATTTGAAGTCCTTTAAATTTAATTTTGAAAATATGATACATTAATTTTCTGGCTTGCTAATTAAAATTTCATTAGAAGGTACTAGTAAGATTTTTTTTTTCTATTCTATTAGTGTTATTTATCAATTTATTGAATATAATAGTGTTTAAATAGATCACTAGTAAAACTTTTGTTTTTGTATGAAAAATTCATTTTACCAGACAAATACCTGCAAATTCAGTCCAAAATCCTCAGGGAAGTACTTGGAGGTCTTAAAGATCCTTTTTCCTCCATTGACAGACACTTGGTGTTCGCCATTTCTCAGAACTGTGAGGATTCTCTTGTCGGCACTTTTTATTTCACTGCAATTGCATCATCTGCGTATTGATCACATGACATGCTTTCTCTCAGTATGGTGAACATGATTCTAATTGCGCCATGGTTGACATTGCATGCTCTGCATATCAGATTTTCTTTTGCCAGCTGTTAGATTTGATTTTCAGTATATAATTTTAAAGTTTGCTTGTATTTACTTTTCGTGATCTCCTTTTGTTAAAGTTTGAGTTTTAACCATACCTTGTAAGAGGCACTTAAGCTTGAGCTTTTAACTGGAGATGATGCTACGATGTTGTGCTTCCCTAGAGGAATTTACAGTTTTTTAAGTGTATAAGTGCTACAAATTTATATGATTACAAACAGTCATCATCTGATCTGTCCATCTGTCCACATATAACAGCACAAAAACTACCCAGCCGAATGATTTGAAATTTAATATAGATAATCGTTGCAGAATTTTGTCAAGTCATTTAAAATTTTATGAAAATCAAAACTTAAAAAGATATTTATAAAAGTTTTCTTCATTCTATTAAATCCTATCCTACGTAATTAATTCAATGATATCCCATGATAGGTAATGATTCTAGGTTGTCATGGTGATTACTTCTTATTTAAGATGGAGTCATATTATTTCCGTATTACTGAATTTAAAAACCGAATTTGTGTACTAAAATTGCTTAATTATAGCAATCCTATAATCTATCGACAGTTTTTTGGATAGATGTTTCTGAAGAAATAGATACTAAATGGGAAAAGATTCTATTTATGGATTACAAGTTCTGAAATTTTCAAATATAGGCTTAAGTTTCCCATTGGAATTTTCAGTAAATGTCAACAAAAGATAAAATATTGCCAACTTACAATGTACTTATTTTATTACGGAAATTAATCATATCATAATAACAGACGATATAATTCATTTCACTGAAGTAATAACGATGATTTTTTTACATTGTCTTGTATTGGATATTTGCACATAGTGTAATTTTAATGTTATAGAAATGTAATTAATTGTTTGTAAAAGTGTATTGAAACTTAATTTCATAAAATAAAATTAATATCTATAATATAAAAATCTGCACATAAAATAAATTTTGTATTCATCATGCATTTTTGCATAATAGTGCAACAGCTGTGGCACAAAGATCTGAATATTTATAGAACTAGTTATAATATGAACACACCTCATTTGTCACATTTGACTTACAATTTCCAACTTCTTTGGTTTTTTAATGGAGATCTTACAGGTCTTTTATAGGTGTCTTTCTATGAATATTTAATTAGTTAGCCAAGAGGAAATCCTTTTTACCATTTTTAAATAATTTTTAAAAATGGATTTAATAAAGATGGATTAATAAAGAATAGGATTAATAACAGATTTAATAAAGACGGATTAATAAAGAATAGGATTAATAACGGATTTAATAAAGATATTATTTTATATTCAACTTCATTAAAGTTCCATCTACACTACTTCAAGCATTTGATAAAAAAGAACTTTTCTACACTCTCTGTGTTAAATATTATGTAAAATTCTTTTATAATTTAACTTTTAATACTTTTAAACTCTGAAATATAAAAATATTCGGCCAGCCGAGTATTCGGTATTCGGCCAAATAGTTACTATTCAGTTGGCCGAATGTTCGGTATTCTGTTTACTTTTGGGCCGAATATTCAGTATTCGGCCAGAATCACTATTCGGTGCATCCCTAGTTATTACAATTTTCTATTCCCAACGACTAAATGTATGTACTTATATGATAGATAAATTTCAGCATAACAACTAGATTAGAAGTGAATGCCATTTTTAGGAACATTCGAAAGTTTATTATTATTACTTAAGATGTGCATTATAATTTTTAATTTTGATCAGAAACAAATCTTCACTTGGCTAGGCAGGTGAAACAGATTTTACATAAGCTTCCCAAAATATTTTTTGTCTACTTTTTAAGATACAGAGTTTACTGAATAATTTGGTTCAGCATGAAAAAATTCAATTTTAGAATTAAAATACAACCTTTTAAAAACTATTTGGAACATGCGCAAAAAAATTTTTAAACAGAAATTGCATGCAATAAATTTTTATTTTCAATAATAGTATACAAATAAATAAATTTGTTGTGTATATAGGTATACTTTCTTCATCTGTTTTTATAAAATTTAAAAGAATTTTATCTATAAAGCAATATTAACATACATTTACCTGAAAAACCTTGAGATATTGCTTTAGATTCTAAACATATCTTGTACTGTTAACCTGAACTAATATGATGGTCTCGGCCTGTCAGTTGTATTATTCTGTATAAGTATTACTCTCTAATCAATCCCCCTCCCCCTTTCTTCTTGTTCTGGACTTTTTTCTCCTTTGACTTTCAAAGGATTCTTTAATTTTGACTATTTATTCATCAATAGTTATACAAGTATTTAGGTTCTAAAAAAGAAATGTGGATATATCTGTTTTTGTTCATGAATGCTTTTCAAATAAATTGTTAAAGGAAAAAAATTGAAATATTTGTCAAATCTATTTGAGTAAAGGAAGAAAAACTTGTCATTTAGACTAGCTATTTTCTTTTATTTTCTTATATTGTATTCATAAATGGGAAATGGGAAATGCTAAGAAATCCTTTAATCATACTGCATTGTACACTTTCATGTCATTTCTGAAAATTTTCTATTCTTCAATTCCAGCAACTTCAAGACATGGAAGAAAGGAGAATAGCTTGTGTACAGAATGTAATGAAAAAGACTGCAGATACCCACAGAAGTGTATTACCTATTGTTCAGAAATGTTTAGATGGTATAATTAGTGCAGCAGAATCTATAAATCCAAGAGAGGTATCAAAATAATTTTTATTCAGATCTTGCTCATTATTTTCATGCTTGCATTTCACACCAGTTTTGCAGTAAAGATTTTTAATGACTGATAATTTGTTATAAAATTTTTAAAGCACTAAAAATAATTTATTTATAATTTTAAAATGGTGTTTATGCAAAAGTTAAAATTCTTTTTTTTTTTTTTCAGATTTTTAGTTTAATAAGATTATAATTTTGAAAATGTTTACTACTTGTATAATCAAACTTGTATCATATTACTTATCAATAATGATTTATTGTTTTAATTTTTATAATTTTAACCTTTAACGGGCCAAATTAGTTTTTATTCAGATATAAAGTATGTACTATTGTTTTTTATATCAAATATGAAATAAAAAATAATTAGATTTTAGTTAAAATTTATTGATATATTTTCAACATAATGAGATAATTTGAGTTTTTCAAACAAACTTTAAATGAATCTCAAAAATAAATGGCTTACCACACATCTCATTATTTGTTCATAGCATATTTAATCATGATGATTTGATATGAATTATTAAAATTCACAAAATTTAAATATTTTAATATTACAGGAGTTAAAATGTTCAATGCATGAAAGTTTTTAAATCAAGGAATCTCAAAAATGAGTGATTCGCTACACAGCTCATTATTTACATAACCAAAATTTAATAGGATTTCTGAAATGGTTTGTCGGTTGTGCAAATCATTGACATTTTGTTAATTTAAACCCAATAGACAATATTCTCGCGACGTCACTGTAAATATAAATTTTTATTCACTTATAAAAATGTGCAGAAACCTGAAAATAAAAAATATATATACGCCCTAAAAATTGTGATGTCTGAATATTTTTCATTATTTTTATTTATTTTTTTTTTTTCAGCAGCAATGGAAGTACTAATCCACTGTTGTAATATGGATGTGTTCATACAGAATCAACACACTCTGTTTTATTATATTTAAATTTAACACTTTCTTTTACATTTATGTGTTTAAAAGTTATCTTAAATGGATTTAGCACTATCTTAAATAGATTTAATACTTATTTTTACATTTGTGTGATTAAAAATTATCTTAAATGGCCTCTGACTGAAGGTAAAATTATAAATTGTTAAATTTCTGTATTGCTTTTTGTGTTATTTTATAAAATTGTCTTGCATTGTCTAAAATTGTGGGTTGTGCCCCCCCCCCCCCCCCCCAAAAAAAAAAAATAAATAAATAAATAAAAATGTTGGCTTAATTATGCTTATATTCTTCATTTTGACAAAGGGCTGTTTTAAGAAAGTTTGACACCGGGAGTTTCAATTTCAGAGCATTTTGGTACAGTTAAGTGTAAAAACCACCAAGATTAGTTTGCAAACCACAAGCACATCTATTTTCAAATCTTGCCCCTTCCTAGATTTCATACTGCACAGAGTAATAGTGGACAAATGTTGTTTGGTTGAGAATCTTTGAATTATTCACTATATACCAACATTCCCATTAAAATATTTTATTGCTGTCAGTATTTTCTCTGTTTAGTTGTACACATAAGAAGCCCATAATTAGTATATATCATGTATACTATTTTGTTTATTTCAGGATTCATTACTAGTGATAGAAAAATACAAATCGGGCTATGATCCACCTGAAGATATTCCATTTGAAGATCTAAGTAATCCTCGGAATGGAGACATTTCAAACTCATATTCAAATAAGACAGACATCTCAACAGTCAAAGGAACACTCTCTGGTGGTAAAAATAAAAAACGTGGCAGAATTCTAAACATATTTAGTAATGCCAAGGTATGATTTTCCTTCTGTGACTTGGCTGATAAAGTTTATGCATTTGTATCGCTATACTTATTTTTGATTAATGTACTTAAAAACCTATTTAGTTTTTGTGATGACTAAAATCATTCATGATTTTATGAAAGATACATATAACCATGTCGACTGATCCATATTATGCAGGACCAGATTTGGAAGATTTCATCTAATTTTATGAAAAGTATATAAAACATTTTACTTAGAGATATTAAACAATTTTTACTTATTGTATGTGAAATTTTCTTGTTAGAACCAAGCTTTTAAAAATTTATTTTTATATTAGTAGGCAGCCATATCCCTTAGTTTTGCTTGCGAAAAATTAATAGTCCAAGCTCCTCGAAAACAAATTAGACTGCATTAATTCAGTATGATCTTTAAAGTTAAAAGTTAGTGTTGTTCTTCAAGAGTTGAAAAACAAGAAAAT
The DNA here is from genome assembly GCA_963931845.1 of Maratus michaelseni. Classification (NCBI taxonomy): domain Eukaryota; kingdom Metazoa; phylum Arthropoda; class Arachnida; order Araneae; family Salticidae; genus Maratus; species Maratus michaelseni. The sequence continues at coordinate 126,413,425 of OZ007595.1, forward strand.
TTCTTTACACTTCATTGAATTTGGCTTTGATCAATTTCAATTAACACTATTATGGCTAAAGTTTATATCTTTAGTTTCATAGTAAAGCATTTTTATCAATGCTGACTGTATTCTAACAATATCATCTTTTAAAAATACTCTAAGCACAACATAAATTTTGTTAGTGAATTGCATTTATTAGTTTCCTTGTAAAGCAATTTACATTAACAGTTAATATTTGGTGTTGTTCCCTTTTCATAGAAGAAAAAAAAAATTCTTATTATGAACTAACATTAACATAGTCGATTGATTTCTTCTTGTGTACATATGAGGAGTTGCAGCTACTAGGAGCAAACTTGACAAAGGTTCCCTTTTTTAAAAAAACATATCATGGAATATTGTAGTAAGTGGAGCAAGCTTATTCAAGAGTCTAGCTTGCTCTAACACTATAAAATTTGCTTTAGAATCCAAACTGATCATATTGTATATTTTAAACTGCTGTTTCTCAAAATTTGTGTTTTGTGAGTTTGCCCTTAATATCTGCCTCCTGAGTACTCCCCCCCCCCCCCTCCCTCTCCATTAGTAGCTGATGATATCATTTACATTTATGTTGAATGAATGCCACTTTCATTTTTTATCAAACGGAGCTTTTATGTCATCTCAAGATCAGCTATTATTCAGAATCTACATTTTAATTATTCATCTTTTATGTTACATTCCTGTGTTATTTCATACTTTGACACAAATTAAAAAAAAAAAAAAAAAGAGGGCTACTGACATTTTCTTACAAATATTTAGTAGATATTTCATCAAATGTACATTTTTGTTTAAAATGTTAATTAATAGATCTTTAGAAAGAACATAATATTTGCAAGAACTTTCAAAGTATTATATATTTTAAATAATAAAAGATTTTTCTTGAACAATGTCTTCTAAAATGCTATACAGGATCATATTACTGCATGGAAAATCTGACCAGGGCAAATGATATAATATATTTTTGTACGTGTTCAATAATCCCAGATGAAATAACTCCATGGAGCATGTAACCTCCAGTGGATACACTGGGAGTTGAAGAGTTTCAATGTAATTTGTGATAGAAGAGCATCCTTAAATTCCCTGTTTGTTCCACGTTATATAAGCAAGCCTTTTGATAAAGACCTAAAGATTGAAACTTGCTATTTGTAAATATTATTTTGATTAAAAATCTCAAAATCAGTTAATGCAAAGCACTTAGAGCAGAATGCAAATTTTCACCTTACTTTATTCATAAAATATCGATATGAGATTCGATAGATCCCACTGTTACTTAACAGGTTACATTTAAAAGACACAAATAGATGTTAAAAGATGTTTAATTCCGTCCAAGTACTCTTGGCCAGCACGGCAGTCAGAAAGGATTTTCTGACCTCCTCAGGTATTTTCACTCCCTGAGGATGGTCGTGGTTGCCGGCCGAAAGTACGATGGTTTTTAAACATCTTTTAACATCTATTTGTGTCTTTTAAATGTCCCCTGTTAAGTAACAGTGAGATCTATCGAATCTCATATTGATATTTTATCAGTTAATAATGCATTTGCTATGAACACTTTCAGAGTTTCATTCTAATGGAAAATCTTTTTTATTCACTTTTTCTGTAAAACGAAGTGAATGTTGGTTTAATTTTATGAAAAAATATTATTTTTCGTTAAAATTTAGTATTTGAAAAAGGTTTTGTTCATAAGAAAATGAGTTTGTAAATGAGAGAAATTTGTGTTTGTTTTCATTTTGCATGAATGTTTTATTTTAATTTTATATATTTATGTGTATCTTATTTTCTAGTTTCTCTTATTATTTATGTTTTATAATTTTTTTAAAAACTGAAATGACTTATTCTTTTTTATGTGTTTATGCACGTGTTTAACCTAACTTCCTGCATTTCCTGTGGTCACTTCTATTTTGGTGTAAGTATTAACAAAGGTAGAGGTGGTTTCCTCTTGCATGATATTCTATTTTCTAATTTTTCTTTCTTCTGTTTTCTTGCATGCATAATAATATTAGTTGCTTTATAAATGCTACTAAATCATTGCTTGCTTTTAATGTGTAAATTAACATCTTGGGTGGAATAAATTTGAAATATGTGATTTTGAATTAATTCATACATGGTAAAGTAATAAAATTAATATTTAGCTTGAGTATATAAAGTTTTTTAGGGTTATGTTTATTAAAATCTTTTATTTAATGTGTTTACCAGTAACATGTTTTTAATATGTTAAGGAACCACTTCACTGAAACTTCCTGATCATGAAATCCTATGTTAACCTATGGGAAAACTTAAATATTTCATCTAATATAATTATCAAACTATGATTTTCACAATGAGAAAGTAGACCTCAGATGCCAACAAGATGAGTTTTTAGGTTTTTTTTATTATTATTATTTTAACAATTTTTAATAATGATAAAATTTTATCAAGTGGAAATTTCAAAGTTCATATAGATTTTTTAAATATTTAAAATTTAAAGAAACATTTTAAAAAAACTTACCTTGTCTGCATCTGAGGTCTACTTTCTCCTGGTAAAAATCATATTTTGATAATTGTATTAGGTAATGAGTAATCACGTATTTGAGTATTCCCTTAGATTAAAATGGGATTTTGTGATCAGAAAGTTTCAGTGAAGCAGCAGCACCTTAACTGCCATTCATATATTGATTCCTTTCAAATCTATTATCTTAATTAGCTTGTTCTTTCATTCCCATATCTACCAGAATTTCTGAACAGTAATCTTCACTTTATATAATTATGGAATATCCACCATTACATAAAGAAAGAATACTATTCAAAAACTGTGGTAGAAATTTTTAATAAAAAAGCACACTAAAAAGGCAATACTAATTATGAGAAGCCATCCATCAGTAAGGCACATTCATTCAGAAATACATACGACAAAGGGCGCATAATTGGCAATTAACGTGTTAAGCTTATTTTTATTAAACTTATTCATTTAAAATCATTATCATATATTGTTGTATAATTGATAATCTATTATTAAAAAAAAATACAAACTACAGCAAATAACTTTTGTATACGACTCCAGGATCGCAATCCACTTATTTGTTCTAAAATATAAAGTATTTCACTCCTGGTTGAACCCTGATTTTTTTTTTTTTCATAACCTTACATTAATGAAGATATTTCCAGACTTGCCAACCTTTGAAAATGAAAAATAGTAGCACACAAAATTCAAATTAATCTGGAGGTTGGTTGGTTGGTTGTTTTTTACGCTGCAAATTTTAAGCAAACAAATACTGATCAACTAAACGTATGTGTAATGCATATAGACTGTTTTGTTTTTGCTAATTTTTTTTGTTGTGGGTGGGATTGATTGTAATTCTTTCCATTCAATTCATACTTTCTCCACTCCTACAATAAATTTCTGAACTTGACAATGAATTTTCTGAAAGATTCTAGGGCGGTTGGGAGGGGAGAGGTGGGGAGATATTCCCTTCCCCTGACAAAACTACAGATATTTTTCTGGAGAAAAATGCATAAATTTGTCTAAAATGTCTTTCATCAAGTCGGGTAAGGCCCGCATGTCAGGTCTGTGTTAATTGTTTTTTTTGTTTTTTGTTTTTTTTTTTTATTGCGGGTCAAGTTAATTTCATTTTTCAAAAGTTAGTTCAATATATTGTGTCAGATGAAAAACTATATCTGTAATAATAAACATAGATGTTTGTCTCTGTGTGTGCTGTTTTGTGAAGAGACTGCTGCCATGCACACAGATTTACACGATTTGGCAGGAAGGTACCTGTTATGTCTGAAGTTATACACCTTGAAGTCAATTTCTGGAATTTTTTTTTAATAGACTTTTTAAATTGATTTTTTTTTTACGTTTTGTGGCGAATTTTCTACATTAGTAAAAAGAATATGGTTTCAATCTTTTAACCCAATGCAGTAAATTTTGAAGAAATTCGCGTTTTTCAGCCTTTTGTTTGACGAAATTCGTTATTTTCAGCAATCTTTAGACAAAATTCGCGTCTTTTCAGCGATCTTTTGATGAAATTCGCGTCTTTTTGGCGGTTTTTTTATGAAGTTTGCATTATTTTCCGCAATCCTTTGATGAAATTAGCATTATATTCCGCGATCCTTTGACAAAATTCGCGTTATTTCAGCATCCTTTGACGAAATTTGCATTTTTTTTCAACAATCCCTTGACGAAATTCACGTTCTTTTAGCGATCCTTCGCCGAATTTCGCGCTTTTTACACGATTCTTTGACGAAATTAGTGTCTTTTCAGCTATTCTTTGACGAAATTCGTGTTTTTACAGCAATCTTTTGACAAAATTCTTGTTTTTTCAGCGATCTTTTGACAAAATTTGCATTTTTTAGATACCTTTTGGCGAAATTCACGTTTTTTTTCCTTCATGATCCTTTGAGGAAATTTCAGTTTTTTCCGCGCTTTTGTGACGAAATTCCGTTTTTTTGCACGTTTCTGTTGCAAAATTCGCATTTTTTTCTTTCCCCCCCCCGCGATTCTTTTACGAAATTCGTGTCTTTTTGCAGAAAATCGTAGTTTTAGACCAATTTCCGTATCATCGTAGTTTTTACCTCCAAATCATAGCAACTACAATTTTTTCGTAGCAGTTGACAGCTCTGTATTTCAGCTAAATTTGAAAAGACTCAAGTGCTCTGTATGAAATTTAATGATGTCATGAGAAGTGCTGTGAGTGATCACTATCAGTGTCCAAATAATGCTTAACTAGACATACCTTATTTAGGAATGAAGCTGACATTACATCAATTTCCCTATCCAAATTACTGTGCACTTTTTGTGATGTCATCGCATTTTATACAAAAAAAGATAGCTCTTAAAAAATTTGTTAAAATGTCTTCACTTTTTGTTAAAATTATGAACAAAAATCTGGATTTGGCTTAGTGTTTTATTTTTGACTGAATAGATGGGCTGAAACCGTGGTTTCCTGTATAAAAAATGTTTGTCACAGTATGCTCTTCCTTCCTTTAAAGTTTGTTCTGCCTTTTTTTAAACTTCCTGTATAATGTGATACTTGAACCAAGATTTTTGAAGCAAGAGCTTTCAAAGATTTGAAATTTAGTTTTTTCTTTGTTTGTACCACTCATTCTTTCACATGGAACACTTTTTTTGGTACTTTTCGATTAGCCGGGCGCCAGTGATATATATACATGTATATATGTACACACATATTTATATACACATATCTACATATACAGGGTGATTATTAAAAAACTATCCTGACATTTGGGCCCCTAACTATCATACCATTCACAGAAACTGAATGAAATTTTGGCAAAAGGTATTTTGAGGTATGCACTCAAGAATGATATGGAAAACAACAGTGTCACTCAAACAGTTACGGTTACAGTGAGAAAAATTCAAAAAAATCAAATGGCAACACCCAGTTTTTTTGTATTGGAATGTGATCTCCATTGTGGAAAACCCTAAATAGCATTGGAACGGCAACTGTAGCATGAAAATCACCGGCGGTAGATAAGCTAAAAGTGAGGACAACCAATAAGGACAGAGAAGCAGCATAAAATAAAGCATTTTATTGTGTTTCACAAATTTTCCACATGACCTCCTTCATACACGATGGCACTTTGCATGCGGCTGATGGTGGATAGCACTACAGTACGTATCATGGCAATAGAATAGGAATCTCTTGAATCACAGTTCTGATGGCATCTTTCAAATCAGATGCAGTTTGAGGACGAAACTGATACACTTTGGATTTCAGATATCCCCACAGCCAGAAATCTATTGGTGTCAGATCAGGAGATCTTGGTGGCCACGGAAACGGGAAATGACAGGAGATAACTCTGTCACCAAATTGTTGAGTTAAGACATGTTTGACTGAAGACCCGACATGTGGAGGAGCGCCCTCTTGCATCCACACAACTTCAGATAGAGCATTTTGCCGTTGCAATGCGGGAATTGCGTAATAAGTTAACATGTCCAGATAGTGAGCACTCGTTACTGTACACGTTTGCAGATCACCGGCAGTAACCTCTTCAAAAAGGTAAGGGCCAAGGATGAACGTATTCGTTATACCACACTACACAGTCACTTTTTCCTCGTGTAATGGACGTGCATGCACATCATGTGGATTATTCTCTGCCCAGTGCACACGATTTTTCGAATTCACGTTACCAGTTAACGAGAAATGCACCTCATCTGTCCACAGAATGCGTAAAGGCCAGCTGCTATCTTTATCGTACCGGATAAGGAATTGATTTGCAAATTCCAGCCGTAATTGATAGTCTCCCGCTTCCAACATCTGGACATGCTGGAATCGATACGGAAACATGTTTAGAACAGAGCGTAGAATCTTGCGTACAGTTGAATTCGACAGATCCAGAACACGTGAAACACTGCGTGCAGTTGTGGGACGAACAGTGCTTATCATCTGATGGACTTCTGCAACAGCTTCCACAGGAATGGAAGGTTGTCCAGACAGAGGTCGATCACATGTGCAACCAGTTTCTTCAAATTTATGAATCATTTCCCGTACAGCTTTGACAGTGCACGGGCTTCGCCGTAATCCATGGTTTCTGCGGTAAACACACAATGTCTCTGTGGCATTTTGTCCATTCAGGTAATAAATCTTTAGGATTTCCCCACGTTCTTTCCCTGAAAGCGGCATCTTGTTCAGAATGGCAGAAAGGAACATACACGGCTTGCATTTCGCAGTGCCTTTTCTTTCACCTAGCGTGACGACGTCAGTCATGACTGTGTCTTACGTAGAACCCGAAATTTGTGTTTCTTGGTTTCTTCTTCTCGTTTTGTGGAGCACTAATCAGGCTGGGATATCAGCCAAAGAAACGGTGTGACATGTGACGTAAATGAAACGAAAATTAATGCTCTGGTGCACGGCAAAGTCCTTTTTATTTTTCCCTTGCCTAGTTTTGGTGATTTTCATGCTACAGTTGCTGTTCCAACGCTATTTAGGGTTTTTCACAATGGAGATCACATTCCAATACAAAAAACTGGGTGTTGCCATTTGATTTGTTCGAAATTTTCTCTCTGTAACCATAACTGTTTGAGTGACACTGTTGTTTTCCATATCATTTTTGAGCGCATACCTCAAAATACCTTTTGTCAAAATTTCATTCAGTTTCTGTGAATGGTATGATAGTTAGGGGCCCAAATGTCAGGATAGTTTTTTTTTATAATCACCATGTACATATATATACAGACACATATATATACATATATGTATGTGTATATATACATATTATATGTGTATACATATGTATTTATATATGTACATATATCACTGGCACCTGGCTAACCGAAAAGTACCCTCTTTTTTAATGATTTCAAAATGCAAGCTCATTTACAAATGATTGCTTCGGATTATTCATATAAGATTTTAAAATGAGCAAATAAATACTGTAAAAGCTATTGTGACATTTTAAAATATTTTTTTACTAAGCCTATTCCCAGGAAATATTTACTTCCTAATCCATTGTCTGCATATATTTAAAATTATGAATTCATAGTCTTTACTCACTTCTTCTTTTGCACTTTCTCATAATATTTTACTAATAAAACTCTTAAGTACTAGAATTAAGCATATTATTTTGGATTTACAAAAAGAAAGACTGTTTAAATAAATGAATAAAAGCCTATTAAAAGTCAGACAAATAATCTTATTTCACTTCTTTTGCTCACGAATTTTGCAAGGAAATTTTTACATAATTTTCTATAACTTTATAGTATTATACAAAAAGTGCCTTTGTTCGCATTCAATTTTCTGCTACATAATTTATTCTTATGTATCTTTTTATCCCATTCAGTATCTCTCTATTCTAAAAAATTCTGGAGTGACTCCACTAGACTATTCAAACATTTTACAGAATACTTGTAATAAATAGTAATATAACAATAAATAAAAACTTAGATCCTAATTTTACAAAGGGGAAATATTTCTTCTGGCGAAAATGACCTCATGTTTTAAAAAAAAATAAAACATGCATTTTCATTAATAAAGTTTAAGCATTTTTCTAATGACCTAATTTTCAATACATTTTCATTTCACCCATGCTGAAATTAAGACCTATAAATTAAGAGAAAAAGATATTATAAATTATCATATTCTGGTGAAACATAGTTATTGTATCAATATAAGATGAGCATGAGCAATAAAAATAATTTAACTGAAATATAAGAGAAAATGTTCATCAGTTATCGTCACAGAATGGTTTTAAAAAGATTTAGATACCAAACCAGTTGGCCAATCTCTTTGAAAATGAATATGATTATTGCGACAAAGGCCTGTAACATATTCACTACATGGGAGCTCAATCAAAAGAATACTTTGTGTATTGTCATGTTCACTCACACACACACACACACACACCTACATGCTGACATCTTTCAAAAACAAGCTCTGGCAACATGAAAACATTAGGAAATTCTAATATACACTCATGCAAGATATGGTGGCAGTTAATATAATTTAGTTCCATTTGCTTTTGTTTTTAAAGTGTAGTCCTGGCTAGCTGTTAAATCATGTAGACACAGAGACTAGTTTGTAGGGGGACCTGACTTTAATATTCTCTTTGTTACATTGTAGTTTTTTTTGTATTAGTCCAGGAGCAGAGAGAGTGTATAAGGATTTAATCCTAGATTGTCCCGGAAAAACACCACTGAATTTCATGACTTAAATTAGCAATTCTTTTACCAAAAAAGTGTGAAATTTCCTCGTGTGTGCAAGTTTTATGATTGTAATTCTGATGATTTCCAGCAGGCAGGCAAAAGTGTTACAGAAAGCAGATTTTAAAAATAATTAAATTATTATATGCAAAAGGCATTTAATGGTGAAAATTATGCCTTATTTAAAACTATTTTCTTATAGCATCTAAAAGAAAACTTTTCTGCTAGATGTTATAATAGGCCGAGAAACAGTCAATTTTTATGTAAGCTGATTTTCAAATAGATAATTGATATACTTAATCACAAAAATAGTCATCAACTGTCATGACAGCGGAGGATGTGGCCTTTGAGGCTGAAAATTTTCTAGTCAAAGGGAAATAATGGCAACCCAATTAGAGAAGATTGCCTCTGGTCATGGTAATATCTTTCAATCTCTTGTAATCATTTTTTTAACTGAACAAAATTGCATGTTTTTAGAGCCTGTGGGGTCTGAACAAAGGTTGGTGACCCTACCTCATAAGGGGCAGAGCTTCTTAGTTTCCAATTCTTTTTAAATAATAATTCAATAAAACATTCAATTTGAGTGTTACATTGAGATTACTTTATAAAAAATATTTACAGAAAATGCAACATTCAGATCAGTTTCACGGTGGAAAAAAATATGTATACTCTCTTCATATGCTACTTATCTTCGTATCCAAATAAATACAAAATATGCATGCATACTGTCACATTAATTGTGCATAACATTTATTTTGTTTCATTTTATTTTATACTAGTTGACCCATCCATTGTTGCCTGGGCCCATGATAATAACTTTAAACAAACTGTAACGTAAAGTAAGAAAGATAAGCCTACGCAATTGCACAGGGTTGTGTTTGTGTAAAAAACTAAAAATTTTCTCTAGGAACGGTAAAATGAACAAACATGGTGAAGATATCAAATTAAGCTGAAAACCAGAAACGAACAATTAAATAATAAAGTTAATAAAATAACTGCTTTTAAGTTAGAGTAAATATTAAAATGTTATAAAAACGATATCACCAATTGTAACACAAACCTCAAATTTGTATGATTTTATATCTTTTACCCAATTTTGTATGAATTAAGAAAAGTCCATGAAAAAATATTGATAAATTGGATTGATATTGGAAAAAGTGCTCATAAGAAGACATTTTCTTGTTTTTTCATGTAGGGTCATTTTATAGTTTAAAAAAAAAAATAGTTCACTTTAATATTCCAAGCTCTGAAATTTTTATCAGTTATAAATATAATGGTTTTACAGCCCATGTAAAGTTTTTGGGAAGAAATTTTGATATCTACTTGTAAAAGAAATATGTTTTCTTCTTGCTTTTTTTCATCTGATCCTATGACATAACAACAACAACAAATTCTTATCTTTTGAACTCTCTGAAATTTTAATCAGTTATAAATATTAACTGAATTCAAACTCTCTTTAAAATTAAGATATGCATATTTAGTAGCGAAAACATGAGCCGAAGCCATGCTGAAACAGACCACCGTTTTCATCGAAAATTTCTCAAGTGTTTTTTTTTTTAGACTTCTTACTCATACAAACGTTTCAAAATTTTTGCAGGTGATATAAATCTTGTCGGCTGAGATGCTTTAAAAAGATTGTATCGAAATAAGGACTTTTTTATAATTTAAAAAAAATGGAATGAAAATAGGTGTCAAAGAATTTGCTGAATTTAAATATTTTACCTAAGAGAAATGAGAATATACTAAACTTATTTCAACACTTTCAATATGCCATTTCTGAAATACATCAATATTTTGAATTATTTTAAAATAATTCAAGAATTTCTCATCTTTTATGATTATAAAGTAAAAACAGTAAAATAAGTTACCTTATTCTTATGTGAAACCTCCAAAGTCTTATTTTAATTTAGATGCTTTGTTTGCTTTATTGCTCATAATTGTTCCTTGTCGAAGATCATATTTTAGTTTTTAGCTAATAAAACTTCAAAATAAGTATTATTTAACTGTGATTTTAGTTACTTATGTGTTGAAATTAATGCAAATATACCACAGTAAAACTGTTGTATCTAACATTGAACTGTAATGTATGAATTATTAACTGATATACTAACATATGAACTACTATAATCTTTTATAATGTCAAATATTTCTGTGCACATTTAACTCCTTTTTAAAATATTGAGAATTTGTAAATGTTTGCAGGCTGTGATTTTTAAGAGCCTAAAGACTTCTCATATTTTATTTAGATTGATATTAAATATCAATTTTAGATTGTAAAGCTACTTTTTAGAATACAATATTTACTCATCAGAGACCTTCTCCTCTACTTGTTGCTTTTAAAAGAGAATTTTAGAAAAAGATTATCTGCATGATTTCTACATCATTAATGTACTTATCATTTCACTTTAATATTGTTTATTGCCCATACTTCTTGTGGTGTTAACTCTTAAGTTCAGATGTCTATTTTGAAATGTGTAATCATTGTGACGATTTGGGAGGGGTTTTTTTAGCCATTTTAAATATATATACAATTTTGTATTAACATTATATTATTGTTTGAGATGTAATAATAGTTCTATTTCAGATAGTTATATCTGTTAATATTTTAAAAATTCAACTTAAAATACATATTCAAACTATGTAAACTAAAATCAGATTCATAAAATAAAAATACTTTTTTTAAAAGTACAAAATCTGTGACTGTTAACTAAATTTGCTATTAGAGAATCCATATTAAATACAAACATATAAAAAAAAAAAAAAATCCCTGACGGCTCGGCCTAGAGGCACAGGTAGATTTCGAAGACGCAGACCGTGGAGCACCTGTTTGTTGGGAATTGCGGAAGAAATGACCTTTTTGCCATGATGCGGCAATTGGAAACGTCCACTTTGAAATCTAACTTTTTTGCAGGCAGAGCTGGCAAGGATTTTATTTTGTTTTTGTTTTTTTTGCTATAAGGGTTGGTCCTATAAAAAACTTGTCAATATAAAAGTTTTAGATAATATTAAGAGGATTTATGATAAATTTAAGCGGATTTGATATCTTCTGAATTGACGAAGTTATGAATTTTTTTCTCTAACCCGCCCCCCCCCCTCCTTTTTTCCCCCTTGGGGCTATTTTAAATTACATCAAAAATCTGTCATACATAAATTTTCGCCCCTTTTCCTAGAAGTAATAATAACTTTAAACGGATTTGATATGTATCATAATTAAGAAGTTATGGGTTTTTTTCTGTTTTCACAAAAAGCCCCTCCCCCTCCCGGTTCGATTTTGCCCATTAACGAACTTGACCGAGATTTTATGCCCCTTGATTTGTGCAGAATTATGGGAGTTATCGTGTCCATAAAAAAGTGACATAGATAGATAGATAGATAAAGTTTTGAACTGGGGGTGGTTTTGGGTTCTGGGAGTCATGATGGACATAGATCTGCAAAAATTCCAACTTAGGGGAGAATGTAATAGGTAGTATTTCTTATGAAATCTACCTAAAATGACAATTTCTTATAAATGTAAATATACATGCAATCATTATAGCTACTGCCAAATTTTAAGTTATTTTAACTTTTTTTTTTTTTTTTCTATAAAAATTTGAGGTTACTTAAATTTTGTGTTAACATGAAAGTATGGAAAAAAAAAAATATATCAATATAAATTTTAGAGCATTGTTGTGTTTAATGGGAGCAGAGACTGCATTTCTGTAATGAAAGGATTATAATATTGGATTAATATTTCAGAGACAACCATATTGTCTAATCAGTACAGCTATGTTTTTCACATAGTTAATCCATGTCATAGATAATTTATACCCTCAGACACAGGAATAGATTAGACTGGTTAACATCAATTCAGTCTATGAGGAACATATAAAGTAACTATAAGCGACGTTTTCCACTCTTACCAATATGATGGAGAATGTGAGAGTGATCAAACTCAAACTAACAAATATATAAAATAAAATGTACATAACCTAAACCAGGGGTCGGAAAAACTACTTTTTATTTGTAGCGAACTACAACTACAACTACTTTATGAAAAATGTAGTCAACTACAACTACTTATTTTAAAAAGTAGCGACTACAAACTACTTTTCAAAAGTAGTCACTACTTCACTACTTTTCGCTACTTTAGTTATCATCGCTAATTAAATACACCGTAAACGATTTTTCCATATAGACCATATTGTAACAGAATTCTTTTGAATGTCCCTGTAAGCGAGAAATAAATGCTACATACTTCATTTTCAATACTGAACATTTAATGGTAAACTTCAATAACATATAAAACTTGTGCTAGATTTCGTAAATATGCAATCTGAGTATATTTACGAAAATTAGAGCACGGACAGACAGACAAAGCAAATTCATAGATACTTTTTAATTATGTTGAAAAGTGTTAAAAAGAGGAAATTTGAAAACAAAATTGTAATAATATTACAAATGTATGAGAGTGATAGCCCAGTAACGCTTAAGGTGGTTCTCAAATTCCTTACTCAACAATGTGAAACTTTCTGATACATTATGTGACTTATTTTTAAACACAAAGGCATAAAATTGGCAGGTCTGACTATTGAAGCGCTTTGGAATCAAAATGAGTTTTTTGATAAATTACTTATCGGGTTATAAGCGATTCGTGTCACGTTTTTTCCGTTTCCCCTGCTGCGGCATTCGAAATTCAGTTGAAAACGCCGACTTTAACAGTGTTTTCTGAAAAATCTTCTGTCTTACCAAAAAATTAAATAAAATAAAGAATAGTGGAAAATGTCTTTCAGTTACAAATTTTCTGAATAAGGACACCTGCATTTTCATACGTTTCCGAACAAAAGTGAATTAAAGAAAATGTCATAAAATAGCCAGTTTGAATTTGAGACCAACCTTAACAGCGGATAGCTCTTGGTAAATTTGAATATATATATATATATATTTTTTTTAAATAGAGCTAAATAGTCCTATTTCTTTACAATTTAAATATAGTTCCTGAAAGCAATTTAAAAATTGAACACGATCATACAGACTTGCATAAGTTAAAGCCTAGCTTTTCTTTTGCTTTCTATCTCTTTTTGTTTGTGTCCCTTTGAAAACCCGAATTTCAACATACTGTGCTTTAGATTCATTCTGGAGACAAAGATAAAGACATTTCATTAAAACACCAAGCTATCAATATCAAATCAAATATAAGCATTATAAATAAATTATTTTAGCAATAAAAAACCTGTACAGCTAAAGTAAAAATAAATAGCCATAAAAATCAAATTAAGCATTCTTAGGCATTTTATTTAAATAATGTATTTTTATTTTCAACCACCTTTGTTTTATCTATTGGAATCTTCAAAAGGAAATATGCAATAAATTAATTTGTATGCATATATTGGACAAATATTTCACAACGATCAAAAGACGTATTAATAAAATATTTTTTTGCGATAATAAACAGTTCAATAAGATTATTTTCTGAACCAGGGATCTTAATTCGAAAATACTCTTTTTAATGATTTATGAATTTTAGTGAATAACGATTTAGATATTCAGTGCGAGATGCGATCCAGAAATTATTATTAATAAAGAAAATGCTAACTCACCTCTATATTCCACTTCAAATTGTAAGAAGATGATTTTGATACCGATAAATTCTTATTAATTGTACAACGTTTACATGTTACAGAATAATTACCAATTTCTTGTTCTATAATTTCAAAATATTCATTATATGCCGAGCAGGGCAGTCCTATACTATTTTTGTCTGTCATTCTATTACATTAATCTCAAAAGAAGCATCCCCACATTAAAACACAAGATCTAATAATGAGTAAGAAGACAGAGTTCCCAGCAAGAAAATTATTTTTTTTTATGAGTGAGTACTTTGAGGTTTGTTGCAAATATTAGATCACGGGCATGCTGAAACTTTACGTTGTAACTACTGCAACTGAGATTTGTCGCTGACGTACGCAAATTGTTGCAGAGAACATATTTCGCACAAAAGAAACGAGTTATGATGATCACGTAATTTAAAGATTGGCACTTTTTTTTCTCCCTCCTAAAGTAGCGTCGATGCTCGCTACAAACTACTGATATTTTGTATCATGCTACTTGCTACACTACACTTTTTTAATGTAGCGCGCTACACTACAAACTACTGGAAAAAGTAGCGGCTACTGTAGTTTCGCTACTTGTAGCGCGCTACTTCCGAGCCCTGACCTAAACATTTGTGATGATTCCTGTTTTTAATTATGATTAATGTTGTTAATTCCAAATGAATTACCTACTCGTATTCATAATCTAACTCAGAAAAATTTTAAAGTCCAAGTGAATTCGAAGACATAGAGTATACTTTGTCTAATGCAAAATACTGTCTATGATGGGAAAGAAAAAAAAAAAAATTTGGTCTCGGTCGATTCCACCTTAGACAGAGTTTAGTGTATTTCCAATTCATATCATTATTAACTCTCTTAATTCTGTAGATAATTGAGATTTTTAGCTGAAATTTCACTAATATAAAATAATTATTATTACACAACATCCCAAGTGTTTTACAGTTTTTGCACAAGTTCTGGTCATAAACATCCCTACAAGGGTGGAAAATCTGCTCCAGACTGCTGCAATTTTCCGTTCCTGTTACATTCTACTACAAAAATATAAAAATCTTTGAATTTTGCTCCAATAATTGAAATTTTGTACTTTAAGCCATCAAAAAGAAAAATTGTGATTATAAATCATTACTAGCAAGAAGTTTTTAATATTAACTATACACTAAAGTTGTCCATACTCAGAGTTGCCAAGTCTCCAGATTTTTTTACACCAATAATTTTTTTAAGAAAATGTTGTTCTCTTAAATCGCAAAATGCTCTGATTAAATAAAACATTTTCTGTATTAAATTACTGGTATCCAAAAAGCCGGAGACTTGGCAGGTCTGCATACTTATTAAAGCTTGTTATTAGCATATGATAATGCAGAATATAAGGATGGGTTCAGTGTTAATAAACATTTATTAGAAAGGCATTCCTTGAAACTGTAAATGGTATTAGGCCGATGAAATGCCATATTTAGAAACTGGATGTTGGCATGGCTCTCGCTGCTGACGGCTATTGTGTGACAAAATGTTTCATTTGTAATAATTAAAAACATATATTTAGTTGCTTAAAAGGTGATAAAACACAAAAAACACATGTAAAGATTTTATGTTTACGTAATATGTGCAGAGACCTTTTGAGAAGCATACGTGCTCATTTTCAAGGAACATTCTTCTTCCTATTGAAAATGAGCGTATGTCAAAAAGTCTCAGGGCATATTATGTAAAAGTAACATCTTTACATGGGTTTTTAGTGTTTTATCACCCTGTAAGTAAATATGTTTTTAATTATTATATTATTCAAGGTGAAAGTGCCTACTATTTTAATTGTAGTGTTTTTATTTTATTGATGTTTCATTTGGTAAGGAAAGGAACATTCAAGATTGTCAAATTGAAGGAGCTAATTTTTTTTTTTTTTTAACCAGATTATTTTTTTTTTATGTACAGGTGATACTTTCATTCACATTGCTGAAAGATTGGTGATGTTTATCGCGTTCAGTTATACCTTCAGTCATACCATAACAATTTATACCACTCTAATTCTGGTAAAAAGTGTCTGCATTCCAGAAGATTTCAGTTTTTAGCTCACAGGCTATCAAAGCCTGAGAGCTTATGTGCCCGCCGGTTCTGTATGTACGTATGTATGTATGTACGTAACGCGATAACTCTTCATAGGAATATCCGTTTTCCTTCAAATTTTGTTTATAGGTTCACTGAGTTAAGGCGCTTCCCTGATTAGTTTTCGGGATTGATTGGTTAAGTATAATGGGGGGAACGGGGGTCTAATCCCCCCCCCTTAATTTATATAAATGGGTTTTTCATGCAGAATTATCCCATTTTCTTCAAAATTTGTTTATAGGTTCATTGAGTTAAGACGCTTCCCTGATTAGTTTTTGGGATTGATTGGTTAAGTATAATGGGGGGGAACGGGGGGCTAATCCTCCCCTTAATTTATATAAATGGGTTTTTCAAGCAGAATTATCCCATTTTCTTCAAAATATGTTTATAGGTTCATTGGGCTATTAATTTATATAAATGGGTTTTTCATGCAGAATTATCCCATTTTCTTCAAAATTTGTTTATAGCTTCATTGCGTTTAGACGCTTTCCTGATTAGTTTTCGGGATTGATTGGTTAAGTATAATGGGGGGGAACGGGGGGGCTAATCCCCCCTTAATTTATATAAATGGGTTTTTCAAGCAGAATTATCCCATTTTCTTCAAAATTTGTTTATAGGTTAATTGGGTTAAGACGCTTCCCTGATTAGTTTTTGGGATTGATTGGTTAAGTATGATGGGGGGGAATATTGGGCTAATCCCCTACTTAATTTATATCAATGGGTTTTTCATGCAGAATTATCCCATTTTCTTCAAAATTTGTTTATAGGTTCATTGGATTAAGACGCTTCCCTAATTAGTTTTCGGGATTGATTGGTTAAGTATAATGGGGGGAAACGGGGGGCTAATCCTCCCCTTAATTTATATAAATGGGTTTTTCAAGCAGAATTATCCCATTTTCTTCAAAATTTGTTTATAGGTTCATTGGGCTATTAATTTATATAAATGGGTTTTTCATGCAGAATTATCCCATTTTCTTCAAAATTTGTTTATAGGTTCATTGGGTTAAGACGCTTCCCTGATTAGTTTTCAGGATTCATTGGTTTAATGGGGGGGGGAGCGGGAGGGCTAATCCTCCCCTTAAATTATATAAATGGGTTTTTCATTCAGAATTATCCCATTTTCTTCAAAATTTGTTTATAGGTTCATTGGGTTAATACGCTTCCCTGATTAGTTTTCGGGATTCATTGGTTAAGTATAAAGGGGAGGAACATGGGGGCTAATCCCCCCATTAATTTATATAAATGGGTTTTTCAAGCAGAATTATCAGATTTTCTTTAAATTTTGTATATAGGTTCATTGTGATAATGCGCTTCTCTGAATAGTTTTGTGGGTTCATTGGTTAAGTATAAAGGGGGAAGGGGGCTAATCCCCCTTAATTTAGATAAATGGGTTTTTCATGCAGCATTATCCGATTTTCTTCAAATTTTGTATATATATATTCATTGTAATAAGAGGCTTCCCTGATTAGTTAAAGGGGTTCATTAGTTAACTATGAGGGGGTAACGGGGGGATGACCCCCCCCCTTAATATATTGTCGATTTCTTTATTTTTCGAGGGGCTTATTTCAAATTCTTTGAAATAGGAGTATAATATACAATTAGTGTAAATAGCCTGTGAGCTCAATGCCCTCAGTTTAACTGGGCAGTTTTCTTTTTATTATTATATCTTTGCACTGTTATAATTAATCTGTAGTTGATGCATGATTAAATTCAGTTATTGCATGTCATATCTGTGTTTAATTTTTTTATATTTCTTTCTGAAGAATACAATTGATGAAATAAAGGAAGACTGTAGTGACTTGCCTCCAATTCAGAGGAAAAAGAAATTGCAACAGAAAATAGATGAAATAAAACAGAAAATTGCTCAAGAAACAAATGCTAGGTATGTTTTATAATAGAACCAGTAATATGTTTATACTAATTTATAATTTTCTTTATGTTTTGTCTAAAAGTACTTATGAAATAGCAGATACAGAGGCTGTTTGTACATTATTTGGATGAGTTTGTTTTGGTGTAAAAGAAAATTACATGCATAGAGAAATTGTTTTTCACAGCTAATAGGTTTTTGAAAGCATAAATTCTTATCTGACAACAGACGAGAAATTTTGGTTTACATGCCAAATGGCACTTTTAAAGAACATGTGGATAGAAGGCTATATTTCTGCACATTCTGAAGAGAATTATTCATATTCAGTTGTTAAAAAATGCTGTAAAAAGCAGGGTTTTTCAATATCTAAAGACAAAGTAAGCCATATTGTCAATAAGACAAGGAAAAAGCATGAATGTCTGGCTCCAAGTTGAAAAATTGTTCCAAATATGTACCCAAAAACAAAAAGGAATTCTTCGAATATTGCAGGGGTAAGATCTTTTATGGTAAAACAAAATCCTCCAAGTCAAATGACTGTCCCTAAATCATTAAAATGTTCAGTGTCGACTGTTACAAAATCATTAACTGATTTGAATTTTAAAAAGGCCAAAAAACACAATGTTCATTGTCTTTCTCCACGACATATCGCCGAATGTAGAACACAATGCCGAATGCTTTATGAGAAGCATTTATCCAGAGAAAAAAGGAAAAATGTTGTTAGAAAGATGAAGCTTGGATCTATTTAAATGATTGTAATAAAAATAAATCCATTTATTATCATCAAAGAGAAGAAAAAAAATCTTAAAATATGGTTCAATGCCCGATAGTAGAAAGTTCGAGACGGGCGACGTACGTCGTGGAATTTTTCCTCCTTCTGCAGATTTTTTTCCATGATACTTTTTTCGGCTCACAGATTCTTTTCCCTACTTTTGCAGATTTTTTTTACTTTGTCAACGGGCGCAGTTCCACAGCCACACTTTCGCTTGGCATCCGGAGGAGTTCAAAAGAGAAAATCTGTGAAAAGCAGTTAAAGAAATCAGTGAAAAGCAGGCCCTGTCTGTTCCGTTATAGCTGCAAATGCGCTCGGCCCGTTTTTCAGTTTCAGGTTCGCAAAAAAATTGCCGTCGGCCTATTTACATCTGCGAATTTCACCAATAGGTCGAGGAAAAATCTGAAAATTTGTCAATTGCACACAGAAAAATTTCTCAAAATTCGTTAAACGATCGTGTGAAAGTATTACGAAATTTGTCAATTGCTCGCATGAAGAAAAAATCTCAAAATTTGTTAGTCGGTTGTGGGAAAAATCATGAAATTCTTCAGTCAATTGCAGGAGAAAAATAGCAAAAATCGTCTACAATCGCTTGAAAAAAAAACCTGTGAGTTTTGCCAGCAAGACGTGGAAAAAAAATCCAAAAGATCGCCAATCAGTTGAAGGAAAATATCATGAGTTTCGTCAATCGACCGTGGGAAAACTATCTTGAAATTCATCTGTTGGTTACGGGAAAAAATTGTGAATCTCTTCAGTCGGTTACAGAACCCCCCCCCCCCTGGTTACGGGAAAAAATTGTGAATCTCTTCAGTCGGTTACAGAACCCCCCCCCCCCCCCCCCCCAAAAAAAAAAAAAAAATCTGTCATCAGTCGGAGAAGAATATCGCAAAATTCATTTATAGGTTGCGGGAAAATATTGCAAAATGCGTCTGTCAATCACGAGAAAATATTGTAAATTTTGTCAAGCTATTGCAGGTAAATAGCAAAATTCGTCGATCGGTCATGAAAACAATTGCAAAATTTGTCTACAATCGCGTGTAAAAAAGAAACGTGTGAGTTTCACCTGTAAGATGCGGAGGGAAAAAAAAATTAGGAAATTCGCTTACCGGTCACCTAAAGTAAGCAAAATTTGTCAGTTGGTAGCAGGAAAATATCACGAATTTCTTCAATCGATAGCAGGAAAATAATCGCATAATTTGTCTGTTGGTTACAAGAAATAAACGTGAAATTCATCAATATGTTGCGAGGAAAAAAATGCTCAATTCGTCAATAGGTTGCTGGTAAATATCGAGAAATTAAGTTAAAAAATTGCACGTAACAGTAATACTTTACTAGATATTAATTATTTATATACAGTAAAATACTTTAAACATTACATGTAATGTTGTACTGTTTCATATAATATAAGTGCTATTTAATGTAAAATTTTACATATCAATGTAGTATTTGAGGCTTTTTGATAAGGTTTTTGATAGATGGTTTTGGATAATAGCAGTTCAGGGTTCTCACAGACTCCTTAGACTCCTTGGAAACTCCTTAGAAATGAAAACATTCCCAAGTAGTACTTAGAACTACTTAGATAAGCAAACCACTCCTTAGAAACTCCTTAAATTGTATTGCAACTTCGAACGCAAGCGATATTGCTGCCGAGGGGAAAAAATCGGGATTGTAAAACGTACAGTAAATCCTTTATACACGTCATTTATCTGAAGCACAGCATTGATTGGTTAGGATAATCTTATAGCAGGGCTCCCACTAGGTCCGTTTTTCAATTATTAGGTCCGTAAAGTCCGTTTTTCAACACTGTACTTTACTTTAAATTTTATCAATGTTTGGCATTTAGCCAAAAATCTCGGAAAAATCGCATTTTTTGCAAATATATCCCAAAAAATACTGTCAAATTTCTTCAATCGATCGCGGAAAAAATGAGTAAATTTTGTCAAAGGATTGTGAAAAAACTCTAATTTCTCCACCAGATTGAGAAAAATGTGGATTTCCTCAAAAGATCGAGAAAAATGCAGATTTCTTCAAAAGATCGCCAAAAACACGCGAATTTCCTCAAAAAAGTGCGAAAAACACGTAAATTTCGTTAAAGGATCGTGAAAAACACACGAATTTTGTCAAAGGATCAGGGAAAAACACGCTGTTTCCATCAAAAGATCGCGAAAAAAAAGTCAATTTCGTCAAACGATAGAAATAAAATGTGAATTCCCTCAAAAGATCATGCAAAAACACGAATTTCCCCCCAGAAGATTGTGAAAAAAACACGAATTTCCTCAAAAGATCGTGAAACACGTGGTTTCCATCAAAAGATCGCGAAAAAACGTCAGTTTCGTCGAACAATTGAAATAAAACGCAATTTCCATCAAAAGATCGCGAAAAAACACGAATGTATTCCAGAAGATCATGGGGGAAAAAAAAAAACGAATTTCTCCCAGAATATAGCGAAAAACACGCGAATTTCCTCGAAAGATCACACAAAACATGCGAATTTCCTCGAAAGATCGAAAAAATGTTGGGGTCGTGGTTAGAATACTTGTTAAAATAAAAAATTTATACTAGTTGCCAAAAATGTGTGCAAGTATGGATTAAGTTCATTAATGGAGGCCAAATAGTTCAAAAACAGTTTATTAAAAAGAATTCTTGATCAAAAGTTAGTAAAACAATAAAGGTCATATTACTATCACAGGTTTCAAACTCACTCAACATAGCTTCTGCAGAACATGAAGAAAAATACTTAAGTGGATGGCTGGTTTCATATCAACTGGAGTATTACACAGATTCTAATTCAATATACTAGATGCCATCAAGAGCTGGACCAGCCAGGCTCATAATATTGGACAACACTTTTTAACTTGAGATTACCTGTGCTCACATTACTATGCATCTGCCAACTGTGGTGAGAAGTCAAAGACACAAGAGCTTAAATACTGCTGAAAGTAAGGTCAAAAATGCAGTTAAAAAAAATTATGCAAATATTTAATACTGTAAGGCAGTGAAAACAATTAACTGGAAAAATGACTGACATGAAATGATTTTTCCTGCAACATGTCAATCCAACCATGAGAACCAACCAACCACTTTCACAATGTAAACAAAGTCATGTGAGGTAGCAAGTTGTTAATGCAAGTACAAACTCAGTGTACTTTATAAAATTAAATTTCCTTGTTGCATATTAAGTAAGTAATTCATATTTTTAAACATATACATTAACTATTTAAATACCCATAACAATTTAAACACTTAGAAAAATATAAACAAGTTAACTATACTTGCTATTATGATACTTAGTGTTAATGGTCGAGCAGAGACACTGGGAAAACTAAATGGGAAAACTGTTGAAACATTTTATAACATTATTTTAATTTAACATAACTTATAAATGCATTTAATAAACCTTAAACCAACAAAAAACACACAAATTTCCTCAAATAATCGCGAAAAACACGCCAACTTCATCAAAGGATCGCGAAAAACATTCAATTTCCATCAAAAGATCTGAAAAAAA
Organism: Maratus michaelseni; assembly: GCA_963931845.1. Lineage (NCBI taxonomy): Eukaryota > Metazoa > Arthropoda > Arachnida > Araneae > Salticidae > Maratus > Maratus michaelseni. The sequence goes on from OZ007595.1 coordinate 126,435,904, forward strand.
AACGTCAATTTCGTCAAACGATCGAAATAAAACACGAATTCCATTAAAAGATTGCAAAAAAGACGCGAATTTCCCCCAGAAGATCACGAAAACAGACGCGAATTTTCCCCAGAAGATCGTGAAAAAAGACACTAATTTCCTCAAAAGATTGCAAAAAACATGCGAATTTTCTCAAAAGATCGCAAAAAACATGCAAATTTTCTCAAAAGATCGCAGAAAGCATGCGAATTTCGTCAAAAGATCGCTAAAAACACGCAGTTTTCGTCAAAAGATCATGAAAAAACACTAATTTCTCCCAGAAGATCGCGAATTTCCCCAAGAAGGTCGCAAAAAACACGTGAATTTCGTCAAAGTTTCACCTTCAACGAAATCGATTACAGCTGTTCTAAAAGTATAAATTCAAAACTTGTTATATTTTTTCTTGCATGTTGCGTTTAGCATTTTTTTTTTTTTTTTTTTTTTTACCTTTTAAAAATTTTTTAAAGATGTATCATGTATGTGATATACATAATAAGTGTTTGAGATTTGACTAATCTCTGTTTATATGATCATTGGTCGCTGCATAAAAAAGTTGATTGTCTATTTTGTATTTAAACTTACGAAATCAGTAAGCAATATTTTGTGAATACTGTGCAATTCCAGCACTAACAATTAGATTCTAATAGAGTAAAATTTGTTTTTGTCTCCAAATTGGCCATTAAGAGTTGGAGTGTGCATACCACATATCGATGCAGCACATAAAAACAACAACAAAAAATTGCAAATCCTTAACATTTTTTGGACTCCTTCGATTTTTTCGGTACTCCTTGGATTTTTTCTTCCCAACTCTGTATGAACCCTGGCAGTTTAAATTCTCAAAAACAGACATATGTCAAAGACCTGCCAATCCTGAATTGTAACATAGTTTACCTGCAGATTATTTTCTCCCACTAAAATATCTGTCGCTGACACGTGGAGAATTTTCTGCTACAGGGGTTCAATGTATCTAAAGAAAGTTTTAGCAAAGGATTGTTGCTGGCTTTTCAAATTAAGAATAAAGAGAGTGGAGAAAAATGTTAAGATCAACTCCACATATTATCAGAAACATATTTTACTCCCTATCTACAAACATGAAATACCATATCCCTGTGCCATCAATCTATTGGACTGCATCAAGATAAAGCAAGCAGCCATATATCACAATCTACTGTTAATATCCTGGAAAAATGGAATGAGTAATGGGTATCAGATAATGTTAAGATCAACTCCACATATGTACTTATGTTATGTACTTTTACACCCTTCACTGATATACCTGCTACAGGGGCCGTGCTTGTCATTCGTCTATGCGCCAAATACGAATACATCATGAAATTGGTGAACAAAAAATTATTCTGGCGAAAAGACTGGTGAATGATTTATCGAGAGCTTTTCGTTGTTATAATCATGTTTTGAAACAAGGATGATTTTTTTTTTTTTTTTTTTTTTTTTTTTTTTTTTTTAAGTTTGTAGTGAAAAATGCGTATTCTATGCCCACAAAAGTAACAATAATAAAACGGTACTGAATTCAAAGTTAATCAGCAGTTTTTTGGTGTTTTTTAGTGGGCGACGGTTTAATTTTAGTTTTTACTTTAAGGCACAGCTACCAACTCTTCCTATTTTTGGATACCACTAAAATTTAATAGAAATTTTTGCGTTATTTAACCACAGCATTTCGACGATTAAATAAGGCCAAAATTTCTATTCAATTTTAGTGGTATGCAAAAATTTGAACACTTGGCAGCCATGCTTTAAGGTAACACTTTTATTTCTGGATGGAGTATAACTAAAATAATTAAAAAAGAAAACAATGGGCACAATTTTTGGACATGCAGCAAATGTAATACACTGAGAAAATGCTTTTTTACCCATTCAATAAAGTCAGGGCTGTAAGAGTTAAAGATAAAAAATGTATTATATACTTTTGGGTAATTATAGATAAATTTGGCTAAAAATATTTTAATTTGGCTAATTTACTGGCTATCATTTTAAAAATCTTAGTGCGGCCCCTGCTGCTAAATATCCTGATGTATCTATCACCTTTGAATTTTTGCCTTTTGGACTTTTAAGGAGCATGTTGTCCAAACATTCATGGATTTTGGAAAGCTGTTCAAGAGGAATGGGCCAAAATACCTCTTCCAAAACTACAAAAGGCATTATTGTGATGGAAGTTTTGGTGTAGAAAGGTAGTTCAGTATAAGGGTTATCAAATTGAACGTTTACAATACAAATATTTTATGTAAAATAGTTCTGTGTAAGTACCATGAACATTATCTAAAAAATGTGCGAACATCCCTATAGTTTGTAAACTAATGCAATGTACTAACACAAGTTTGCAGTTTGTAATAAAAGTTTGCAGTGATATCTATTTTATTTTGACAGTGTATCAAATTCTTCCAATAGACTAGATGTTTGCATTTTAATTTAGAGAGATTGTTTAATGTCTGTCTCTCTTTAAATTCCCTGTGGATTTAACTACAATTTAGAAAGTTTGCCAAATGTTGTTGTCTGTGTATGTCTACATTTTTAAACTTTAATTATGAATAATTCCACAGTGGGCTGTTTTTAAATTATGTATTCATATTTACTAAATTTTCTTAACCATTAATAATAGTTCATATAAAGTTTGAACAACTGTGATGTATAAAATATTTGTGTAGCCACTTTCCAGTCTATATAATTTTCCTGCATTAATATATTAATGAAAGCAACTAAACTTTATTGTGATTAAAATAAAATAAAAATAATTAATGTTTTCTTTTTTCTTAACTGTAGAGATGCCATTATGAAGTTAAAAGGAGTCTATGAAAATAATCCTGCTATGGGTGATCCATTGTCAGTTGAAGGTCAGTTAGCAGATAATGGTGTAAAACTAGAAAAGTTACAAAATGAGCTTCAAAAGTTCCAGGTTAGTTATCCAATATTTGTACCCATTTTAATGTGATAATCAGTTAAAGATAGTACTATCTATATTAATAAAAGAAAGTTTCGCTCTGTGTGTGTGTGTGTATGTGTGTTTGTGTTTGTCTGTCTGCGATGGCTAGCAAAATCTAGCCCACCTAGAAGTCTGAAAATTTAGGTGTGGATAGTCCAAGGTCTGATCATGTGCACCTGAGTCTCAGAATTTTAATATTTTGATAATTACTCAAGATATTAATTAGAATATCATTAAACATCGCATCTAAAATGTCTTCTTTTAAATCAAAATGGCTAAAGATAAGAACTTCTGTTATGGATTTGCCAACAGAAATGAATGAATTCGAAATTATTTTACTAATTAGCGAATTTTAAGAAAACTAATTAAGATATCAATTTGAAAATTTCTGAGCATATGCAAAAAAAAAAAAAAAAAAAAAAAAAAAAAAAATTTGCATCCGACTATGTGATTTTTGAAAAATTCGGCTGGTAATTTTTCTTAATTTATGCAAAAGACTGCCGGCGGCAGGACTACAAAGAGGTCTGTTTCTTTGGCCGATCCCTCCATTTCATTTGCGAAAATGAAAGGAAATAATTGCCAATTTTTACTAATGAACAAAAGTTTAGATAACTAATTAAGATATAGATCTGAAATTGAGGAAGTGTTGTCATCTGCTGGCTATTTTAGTGTAGCGTCTTCGTTGTGTTCTAATTATCAGAAAAATGTAATTCTTTTTTTAATGATCACGTTAATGTACGTGACAGTGGTTCTCTTGAACAAATTATTAGTTATATTTGCAGATATGGGGAGGGGTTAATGCCTTGCTCTGATTTGCACAAAACGAATTCCATTTATCAGAATGTGCCTGTATCGGCAGAAAGTGGAAATAAAGGATTTTCAGTCACCATGCAAAGCAATTTTAAATAAATAATTTATTCAAAATCGGGTTAAAGATATAAAATCATACAAACTTTAGATTTGTTTAATTTTATTATCACGGGCCCGAGCAACGCCGGGCGGTCATCTAGTTTAAAATATATTAAATTATATAGAAAACTTATAACTTCATAACTTTTCACGTGTTCTTTATATTAAAAAAAAAAAAAAAATCAATAATAACCAAAATGTTGAAAAATTCATATCTTTTTAGAGATTTAGGTAATTAGATATTTTCTTGAGAGTTCACTTAATTACATTTCATATATGTTTAAAGCATTTTAATTATTTATCTCAATTTCTATTAAAAGTGTATAAATCATTCATTAGCAGTCATTTCATTATAAAAAAGTTACCATATGACCCTTCTTCAGTTATAAGATTCAGATTCATGAACAACAAAATGTTACCAAACATTTTACCTTGGAAAATATCCATAAAAATTGTTTTTGCTTTAATATGTGCTATTTGGGTTTAATTTTAGCCTCCAAACTAGTATTATTTAAATTTGAGAATATTTGTTATACTAGTTCGAAAATATTGTATAAATATTTTTCATTGGATACCATTGGTTTTTGTGAGGATTAAAATGTTATAAAAATCCTAGTTTTGAAAATATTCAAAAAGTTTATTTGAATATACTGTATTTTCTTGAGTTAATTTTTGCCTCCGGAATAATAATTTTAAACCTAAAAGTCAAATCCTCGAATGTTTTATTAGTTGAAAAATGTTGTATAAATAATATTTTGTAGATAATTGTTTGCTTTAATGAAAGTTGAATGATATCAATAAATTGCCATGTTTTTACTTCAAATCATTTTATTCTTTACAATGATCATAACTATTTTTTAAAATGTACATTAAGCTTTGACAAATTACTTTAATGTACTGTTTGTGTTATTGATTTTATACTAGTTCTTTTAATACTCATACCATTTTCTTTTGTTTAATAAATAAATAAATGTTTCAGAATTTTTTACATTTATTGTATTTGAACTTCTTTAAAGCATAAAGGTTTTTGTTACTTTTCCATTAGCAATTTTGTTTGCAGCAAATTTGCACAAAATGCCAAATGTGGTTAAATATTTATTCTACATTGAAACCTGTAGTAGCAAAATTATTTCTTATCATGAACTGATGCACAATCATTTTGCTTATACAATGTACAGTAGAACTCCAATTATCCGAATCAATTGGGACCGGACCCCATTCGGATAATTGGATTTTTTCCGAAAAAATGGTCTATTTTAATTAATTACTGTATGTATGTTGAAAACGGGAGAAAAAAACTGTTTTTAAAGAAAAAGATCTTTTAATTAATTAATGAAAAGGCAACACTTTTACATGTTAAGCGTACTTACAAGTGCTGTACATTAGTGCAGTATGTACGTACCGTACTGTAAATGAAAGTCATGACTTGCTGAACATCTCGGTCAAAGTAAGATGTTTGACAGTCTTCATCCGTTTTTGGGCAGCCAAGTCACGCATCCGCTTGACTGTGAGCAGTTGCATGTAATCACACTCAGGCTGACGCTCTATACACTTCAATACAGTTTCAAGGCCGGCAAATGCTTCACTAGCTGATGGTACCGTGTCTGCTTTAACTTCAACACTAAGGTCATCTTCTTCCTCAACATTTTCTTCTCTCACACTTTCAATAAGTTCATCATCATTTAGAATCCGAAACGCAGGTGGACCGGGCCGGCCACCTGGCGACGGACGACAGCCAATAATCGAACTGCACTATGAGACGGTGACTCATCATCATAATAACGTTTGCGCTGCGAATACACTAGATTCGCGGAGGGAAGGACAATAGCATGCGTAGACAGAATCCTTATTTTGCGAATTGCCGTACGTTTCCGTCTTAACTTTTTTTCTGAAATTCTGAAAGCGATTCGGATAATCAGCGATTCGGATAGTCGGAGTTCGGATAATTGGAGTTCTACTGTATATTCTTTCCAGATTTTTTTTCCCCTTCTCTAATGAATAGGTATTACTGTTTAAAAAAATGTTTAATGTGATTACACAACATTTGCCAAATGATAAGCAATCTCTTGTTAAATTCTTTCAAGATAAAGACAGTGCATACTGGAAGCCTTTGTTCAGAAAATCATATGCTGAAAGTATGTATTCTTGATTCTAAAATACCAAAATGATGCTAAGAGAAGACCTGCTTATTACATGGGCACAAGGGGTCTGTGCACTTGGCACAAAACTTCTATCTGATACTGAAATTTTATAATGTCATTTAATATATTTATGAAATTAATTGCAATAAAAAATCGAATATTGTTAGTATTTTAATATTTTTTAATGAGATAGGACAAATGTGTGACTTAATTTTGGGATGTATTCTTTCATAAACTGCTTTTTTAAAGCATTTTAGTAAATACTAAGCAAGTAGATTTTCAAGGTTATTTGGAAATTTGAAGTAAGATTATATAAATTATGTGATAAAATTACTGACAGGTTAATTTTTTAATTTTTTTTTTCTACAAATGTCCATTTTTAAATGTCAATAAATCATAAATATTTCACCTTTCATGAATTATTAAAAAATATTTCTTTATTGTTGTTCATTATATCTGATGATGTGTAATGAATGATTAACTTATTTTCATACAAAGGGTTACATGCTAGAAGCTGAAGGACATGGTAGTGCTTTGAGCTTAAGCCGTGAGCATAGGAGTAGCCTCTCAGATGATTCTTTATCCCGCAGTGCATCAGATTCCAGTGTGTGCAATCCTAATGGGAATATGAACTATAAACTTTCCGCCCCAGGCACTCCTCAACAAACACATGGGTAAGTAATGACAATACTTCAGATAGTATTTTGTAGTTTCATCTAACATCATTCTTTTCATGGTGTTAACCAATAAAGAAATCTGATTTAGTATTGTGACTTGGTACTTCTCTATTATCCTGTCGACCACTTTTCATAGCAAAAAACTATCGCCAAACTGTTACATTAAACGCTAAAAATGCAGTCCCATTTACTTCATGTCAGAAGCATTATACGTGTTTGTTATGTCATCAAGTGGTTTTTAATTCGACATTTGCGTGTATTTTTCATTATGTTTTGCTGATTTATTAGTTATTTCATTAATTAAAATAACAATTGTGTCCTTAAATTCTTATATTTTATTTATCTATTTAATTTGACATTCCAAAGGCAACATTCTTCCATTTATTTGGCGATAGTTTTTTGTTATGAAAAGTGGTCGACGGAAACCTGTGACTTTTTATAATTTTTTTCTTTTCAGTAGATTTTTTTTTTTTTTTAATGAGGCTCTTATAAATTAAATATATTATGATTGTGTTAAATTTTATATTATTGACCAACTTTCTTTTTTTTTTTTCATATTTTTATATTGAGTAATTCAGCTTTCTTTTTTTTTTTCCAAATATTTACTCAGTTGTATTTTGTTTGTTGTGTATTGGTTTTCCCTTTTAAGTTTTTTATTATTATTATTGATTTGCAATGTTTTGTTTGTTTTTCGGCTGCTGTATTCAAAAGGGGAATTTCTTCTCTCATACTGTTTTGTGGAAAGTAATGTTGTCTTTTTTGTTATTATTTTATTTAGGATAGTAAATCTTCCAAATCTCCACTTTTGTTACATTGCTTGCTTAACTCTTTTTTTAGATATCTGTTTTGATAGATTTATTTCCAGGAAAAGAAAGATATTTTGCATGCCATAATAAAAATGCCATAAAATTTCAATTTTTATAAAATTCTTTTTTTTTTCCCCTTGCATGTAGAGTAAACGTTAGCTATTTTTGAATTTCTCTGAAATTTATTTTTATCCATTACTGTTAATAAAACTTTTTAGTATTTTAAAAACATCCAAAATGAATCACAATTGAATAATTTGTCTGTATATGTTAAAATCTGTTTTGCTGTTTGTTTTAAGAAAATACATCATTTTGGAATTCAATTTTAAAATATTTTTTATTGAGATGTTATAAAAAAAGTCCTTCCGGCCTTTACCGGGAGGAAAAGGTAGCTTTCCTATATCTTCGTTTTAAAATTTTAGCTAATGTTACACGAAAACAGCAAGTTAAAATGCAAAGAAACGTTTACAAAAGATTCGTTAATACTGAATTTGAATAAGAAAGTTGCCAAATTATTGAGCAATAGCCAAATTGGCTTCATTTATGAAGACGTATTTTGGTCGCCAAATGTCGCCCATTTTGGCGAGAATTTGGTGCTAACGAATATGAATATATAGTTTTATGCGTATGATTGGGAAAATTATTACAACAATGAAAGAAAATAATTTGCGAGTAATCGCGTTAATGTGCTGTTTTGTTTCAAAATGTCAGCCACCCTAGAATTTCAAACTGCTCTATCTCAGCCATTTTTTAAGATAGAGGTAAACCAAAAAATGCTCTGGAATCCTCGTATCAAGGCCTAACACTTAATTAAAAAATAAATTTGAATTTTTAACTTTTTTGTATATTTATCTTAGTTTTAAATTTTTAAGTGGCCGCCATCTTGAAACAAAATGGCGCACCAAGCTGGCCAACGAACTCGGTCGAGACATTGGTGAGCTTAATACACACAATTAGTTTCATCAAAATTGATTTATAAATACGAGCGTTATCGTATGACATAGCTCAGAGATATATATATATATATATATATATATGGAGATATATATATATTTAAATCAACATTTGAACGGAGGGTGGTTTTGGGATCTGGGGGTCATGATCGGTGAAAATATATCGAAATTTTCCGGAACTGCTTTCCTCCGAACGGCTGCAATAGGTAGCTTTATACTTTTTTGTATTGAAAGCTACCTAATACTTAAGTTTTTGAGGAAGCATCAAAAATGAAAATAAATTAATCTGTTATATGCAAAGATATATTCAAGGACAGAAATCAGGTTTTGAGTTTGGTTTAAAATATACCATGTTACATAATACCTTTTTGAATTTTTCTAATGTAAAATATTCGTTTTATTTAATGCAGATGTATTAGAATCATTTTTTATATCAATCATTCATTCATTTGAGATAAACTCATATTGGATATATGTAAACTGTTAATCATGTTTGTTTTTTTTCCTTTTTAAATCTTGTGTGGATATATTATTTATTGAGAATTTTAATCCCTTATCTGCTGTTTTACTCTAGCTTTAGAAAGTCAAGAGATCTAAGAATGTTAACGTGAACCTTAAATGAACCTTAAAATCCACTGGATATAAGTGCAGTTATCAGCAGCAATATAGTTCTTTTTAATGTATTCTATATTTACATAACATTATCAGAATGTTTTCATTTGCAGTAATTGTTTTTATATCTCTTATTTATAACTAGCTTACCTGCCCAGCGTTGCCCGTGCCAACAACCTTAAATGTACTTGAAATCAGTGTTGAACATTTTTTTATTTTTAAACAAATCTAATGTTGGGGGCCCCACTACCTTAGACAGCAAACACTGGGCATGCCATACACACTCCCATATATTACCGTAAGTCAAGTCGAAAGAGCCATACCCCTTCATAATCCAGCCCATAGAACCAGAGATAGAAAAGCACCACTGGTGGTGAAAATCGAAAAGCTCTATCTATGTAGAGTCGAATGAGCCATACCCCGTCGTGATCCAGATATAGGAAAGCACCCCTTGTGGTGAAAATCCGAACTAAAATCAGTCAGCTCTATCGATGTCAAGTGGAAAGAGCCATACCCCATTGTGATCCAGCCCATAGAAACAGAGATAGGAAAGCACCCCTTGGTGGTGAAATTCAGAACTAAAATAGGTAAGCTCTATTGATGTTGTGTCGAATGAGCCAAACCGTGTCGTGATGTGACCCATAGAACCCGAGTTAGCTGCAAAATCCTTTAGTTACACCTTCCACCGCCAGGGGGCACAATATGTTCTAAACGAACATAACTGAATTCATTAAGGTTATCGATGTCGAGTCGAATGAGGCATACCCCGTCATGATCCAGCCCATAGAACCAAAGCGCCCCTGTGGTGAAAATCCAAACTAAAATCAGTAAACTCTATTGATGTCGGGTGGAAAGAGCCATACTGTAATGACTTAACGAACTCCAGTGATCCAAGGTGATGATTAACATCCAGCACTTTTTATTAGGCATTGTTGATACACAAGTTAAAATAAGATGAACAATTAAAAAACATTACACTCTGCCATCAAAACCCCAGCGTACACAACCATCATATACTGTTCACGCGCACACATCATTTTCCGCTCACCATCGTCTGTTCAACTCTCTCTGCATCTCTCTTAGCTTAGCTCAGTTCACTTCTTTTTGACCTGCCAACTAACATCTCTTGCAGTCTCTTTGCATATCGAAAACTGCCCTTTCGATTAGATTACACGGCTTACACGGCAGTCAACCTCCAAAGCTAGGCGACAAAACCATGGACAAAAACTGGACAACTCTAGGCCAGCAACTCGCGAGTCAGGCTAGGCCATAGATTTCTTCGGTCGTTACACTACTCTCATTGGCTGGCTGCTTCGTTGCCGTGGCTATTTCATGGGAGGAGCTTGAAATAGCCTCGAACCCAAAATTCCATACATACGTTTTAATTTTTTTTTTAAAATCTAAATTAAAATTTAAAAATCCGGCCGCGAGGTATACTATCCGGTGACAACATCTACACATGACAAAAATTTCTGATTCCTAGGTGTTATAATTACGGAGAAATCCGCGGGCAGGCAGGCAGACAGACACTTACTCTTTTATAGAGATAGAGATTTTGCAGTCTTCTATGCTTTCCATATATTTTGGAATCTATTTAATTTTCAGATAGCTAATGTAGAATCAGTTCAACCTACAAATTTTTTTTTCTAACAAGGTGGAAAAAAATGCAATTTGCTTAAAATAACAAATCATAGTAGGCTGTTCATAATATCTGTGAAGTTCTTTGCAGTATGTTCTCACACTCACTGGTCCAGTAACTTTTATTTTTAAATTCTCATGCTGTGAAGTGCTTACTGGGATTAAAAATCTTATTGATAAGATTGTGTTGGTTTTATTTCTATAAATAATTTACAAGTTATTGATGCATTTTCACTGAAACATTTAAATAATGTTAGAACTTACTTGTAATGTTAGAACGTTTTTTGAACTTACAGAGTAAATATAAATAGCCTTTGTTTCCTTAATTGTCAACATTAAATTCAACTAACTCAAAATTAACCCTAGCTTTCTCCTGTATCCAACTCTTTTCTTCCCAGTGGCAGATTTTTTTTTTTTTTTCTATCTGCAGCAACCCAAAATTTATCTGCAACTCAATAATGCTGGACCAAGCCTACTATCATAAGAAATTATAGTAATTGATAAAATAAACAAAATTTGAACTTGCAAAGAAAATATAATAAAAATATATAATAAATCTAGAGATTTAAAGTAAGTTTTAGCAATTTTTTTAAACCATGCATTTGTTGATCTGTTAGATTAATCTACAATTACACAATATAAACAATTAAAATTCAGACAATATACTTAAAAAACAATTAAACACATTTAAAAAGTAGACATTTTGGTTTATTACACCCCTCATCAATACACATAACATAATGACTGTAAAAGATGTCAATAACCATGACTACAACTACAATTAAGAAACATACATTCCGAAAGTCAAAAACTAAATATCAGAACAATACTGCATATTTAGGTGGTACAGGGCATGCTTCGTTCAATGGAGAATTCGCCAATCTTGTATACCATCAATCCAAAAAAATATGGATTACACCTGACTTATGCTTGTTTTTATTGTGTGATTTTACTGCTCAGATGTACGGTATGTATGTTTTAAAAAATTAATCTGCAGCACCTACTTCCATGCTGCACTGTTTCTGCTACTGTGATTTTCAAGATTATTTTATGTTTAATTAAATCTTTAACATTTGATATTGTTTGCTTTTCTGAAGATATCAGAAATTCTTATATTGCAAATTACTTATTTATCCAGGTTTTCCAACAGTCCTGAAAGTGGCATTGGTACGAGTCAGCCTAGTATTACAGATGACATTGATAGCTATCCTGATCCTGAATTTGAAAATGAATATGAATATAATGAAGAATTCAGTGCTGTATTAGGAACTGGGCGTGCCCTGTATCCATTTACAGGTGAGAACATATTTGAAATTTCGAATTTGACTTCTAGTATCTTTCCATTATTTATTTAACCTAGTTTCATATTCTTTTACTATGTCTGTTTATTTCTATTTGTCTGTTAATTATTTCTACCTGTTTACTAAAATTACTTTTCTTAAATCCTCTACTGCTGGGCTATATTAAGAAAGAAAAGAAAATTTATCAATATATTACAAACTAAATAAACACAGTTAAAATTATTAAATTTGTAAATTTTAAACATTTAACTGAATTTCTCTGTGTTATTGTTATTCATGGTTATCTCTCTGGTATCATGTAAAGTCAAATTTTTGGACTTTTATTTTGAAGGTTCTAATGGTCTAGAGTAAAAGAATATTAATTGTAGAGTAGAGCTAATAAACCAAACAGCCCCAAAAACAAAAACTGAATACCTTAATGATTGTTATTCATGGCCGTAAGTTTATGTAATTTAAATTAAATGTTGGATTTGATTAAAATGGTTTACTTTTATCTTACTTATGGCACATAAATTAGATTTGTATTTAATTAAATGTGCTTAAGTATGTTCTATGTCTGATCTTTGCTACAATCAAATACATTTATATTTATGAAATGTATTCAGCAAATAAATTTTTAACAATATTTCTATGTCTCTCTCTCTTTTTCACAAAGAAAGTTTCAGTAAAAATTATGGATTTTGCACGCTGTTTACTGTAAATTATGGAGTTTCAATCAGTTTCATATGTATATTTGAGCTGAACTATTATTTTTTGAAGGGAGAAACACCTATAACTGACATGTTTAAAATTAATTTCTTTTTTCTCTTTTCAATTTTTGAATGGTATAATCTTGAGTGGTTTGGTGCAGTTATTTTCCATTGCTTATTGCTTTCTAAGTTCTTGCATATCTATACTAATAAAAGAAAGATGTGTGTTTGTTTGTCTGCGATGGCTAGGGAAATCTACTGCACATAGAAATCTGAAAATTTGGATGAGGATAGCCTAAGGCAGGTTCTGATGCACCTGAGGCTCAGATTTTTGATTTTTTGATAATTATCTGAGATATTAATTAAAAAACACAATGAACTCTCATGAAAAATATGCTTTTTTTCTCAAAATGGTGTATGTCAGCAGTTCCGGAGCTGGCTAGCATTGAAGAACCAAAACGCAGTTTTTTTTTCTTTCTATCTTTTGCAATGCGCACCAAATAAACTGTTTGAAATATAAAAAAATGAAAGACACCAAATCACATCTACGTATTTTTTTTCTTTCTAACGCTGCAATCCATTAGGAAAAAAAAATAACTCTTTTTTAAAAAGTTCAATTTTGCATTTTTTTCCTCTTTCAATGAAACTCTTATTCTCATGCTCAATTTCAGATATATGGATAAATGAAAATACCCACTTAAAGCAGGTATTTTTTTTCTCTATGACAGTGCAATTCATTTTCAAGAATATGAATGTTAACCCTTTTAAAAAAACATCGCAACTCTGGATCACTTTGTGATTCCCAAAGATGTTCTTTTTTTTTCCCCTATGCTAAAAGTAACTAAATGCCGGTAGCCGGTATTTTCACAATCTTTTTACTCGTTCTTAGCATGCTCAATTTACATCACCTATAATAAATCTTGAAACATTGGAATGACTAGAAGTATTTAAAAAATAATCAAGCCTGCAAAATTTTCACTCTGAACGTGAAAACGCAGGTGTCTTTGGCTCATGTTTTTACAACTAAATATCTCTATTTTTGCATGAACTTTTTACACAGGCTTCAAAACTGTTATGCATTTATAACTAATGAAAACTTCAAGAAGTGTGGGCAATAAGAACTTTTTTAATGCTAAAGGACACAATGCGAAATTAAATAAAAAAGGCGAGAAGAAAACAGTTCTTTTAAAACTAAATATCACTATTTTTTTCATGAATTTTTTACACAGGATTCAAAATTATTATATTTATAACCAATAAAAATTTCAAACAGTTCAGACAATAAGAGCTATTTTTTTAACTGTTAAATGACTTGCAGTGAAAAAAGTCTTCTTACAAGTGCTTTTACTTCTAAATATCAACATTTTTTCACAAATTTTTTACACAGGCTATGGAAATATTGTATTTTTAACTCATAAAATTTTCAAAGAGTTTGGACAATGACTATTTTTTTTTTTTTAACATTATAATGTACCTCCTGGCTTTCCTCCTTGTTTTTCAGCATACTTCAAAATTACGCATCGGCTCAGAAAATCAAAATACGAAGAAAAGAAAAATACTGAACAACATCTAGGTTCATATCTTTTTCCAGCAATGCAATCCCTTTAAAAAAAAAAAGAGAGAGAAATTCCTTTGAAAAAATATATTTCCAAAAGTCACTTGGCGAATTTCGTTTTTTGTCGTAGGATTTTGATGCAAAAAAATTTTTAAAAAACACTGCTTTTTACAACTAACTATCAATATTTTAGCAAAAAAATTATACAGAAGCTTCAGAAACATATTTATAACTTATAAAAATTTCAAACAGTTTGGACAATAAAAAATTTTTTTTCTTTAAAGTTTAAATGTATTCAATGGCAGTCTATGAAAAAAATAATAATAGAACACTTATTATTGTACACCCTTTTTACTTAGATTTTCATTTGAAAATATAAAATCACTCAACACCTATTTTATGTATATTTAAGGCTATTATCATGGGCCTAGGCAACGCCAGCAGCGCAGTTAGTAAGAAAATAATTGTCAAGTAAACAAATATCAATTATGGTTAACTTGTGAAAGTAAAATTGTAGAATAATATAAAATTGTTTTAAGTTAGTTTTGAGATTTAATAGCTTTGGACCTTCGACAAAACAAATTTTTATTATTATTTATTCACAAAGTTTTTAGATGTTATTTTTTACTGTTTTTCATCATGGGAGATATTTTTTTCACTTTTTCACATGTATATCACATCTGACTTCTAAGCTTGCAATTTCCTTAATTTGTATAATCTTTGATAATCTTTTTCAATAGGCATTTTTTTAATTATAAAAAGTCCTTAATATCTGTAGGAGACTGTTTTCATTATTAAAAAAGCAATTTTGAAACTTAATTCACACAGTTTTTTTTTTTTTTTTTTTTCATATTATGCAGAACAAATATTTTATTTAATATTTTATGCAAATTTATCATTGCTATCTTTTTTTTTTTTTTTTTCAGTTCTATTCCATTATTGTTTATTGTTGAGTGTAATGTCTCGAATTGCTTCTTTTTTTACTATTTTAAATATATCTGAATAAAACCCCCTTTTTTTATGGAAGTAGTTTTGGGGTTGGAAGAACTTAAATTATGCAGATTATTCAATTTTCAATTCTTTAATGTTTAAATTTTAAAAAAATGCTGAAATATAAATTTTAAACTGTTTAGATTTCAACTCCATTGAAGTCTGTTCTTTTATACTATTAAAATTTTCAGAATTCAATATTTTAAAGTTTTTTATTATTATTATTAAGTTAACATTATTAACTTTAGCTTATAATTCATATTCACGCATTCATTATTTTTTTTTCTACCCAAAATTTTTACTACAGGACAGAGTGAAGGTTCTATAGATGTTTGTGAAGGGGAAGAGTTTGATGTTGTGGAACTAGATCAAGGTGATGGATGGACGAGAGTTCGGAAAAGAAATTTTGAAGAAGGATTTGTTCCAACATCTTATATAGAGACTTTTCTTTACAACAATTGTTGATTGCTAACTATTAAGGTAAAGAACCTGTTCATTAATCTTACTATTCAAGGGAAATGTGTGTGTGTGGGGGGGGGGGGGTCACATTTAAAACTTTCTAAATTTTTTTAAAAACATATGCATTGTAAAAGGTTTAAATATCATAATATTTGCTACAGTCCATCACCACTATGGAATGGTGCACAACAAATTAAACTGCTTCAGTGAAGCAAAAACTGATAAAGTTCCCATTAATAATTTTGAGGATTTACAGGGTATTATCTTTATGATTGTTTTTATCATGATGATGGTTCTTATAATGTAATACAGTAGAAGATCTTTATAACGCAAACCTAAAAACACGAGGTTGTGTGTTATATAGAATTTCGCATTATATAGATCACATTTCACACATCATTAAATTTAGCTTGTAAAACATGGCCAAATATGTGTGAAACATACCAAAATACATTAGACTATCTTTATATTGCATTCTTTATTACCAGGAGTTGTGCAGATTATAATTTTTTTGCATAATATAGATTGTTCCACACATTGTTAAATTTACTTTATAAACATTATCCAAACATACCTGCATCAAATCATAGCAATTTTTTCAGTAAGTAGCTCTGAATTAAGGAGATAAAGTTCAACTAATGTGTTAAATTTAGTCCTCTAAAGAATAACAACTATTTATAATGTGGGAATTCAGGTGTTTCTTAACTGAAAATTCATTGTTTACATCTGAGAAGTTGTGCGTTATATGGAGAATTGCGTTATAAAGATCTTCTACTGTATAGCAAAGATTAAAGTAGCATATCAGTCCTAAAAGTATCCTATTCTGGTCGCAATGTTCTTGTTCTCTAGGACAATGCTTGGCCTCACACAATTGCTTTAACAAAATAAAAAGAGAAACTTCACTAGACAACACTCGGCCATCTTCCTTATACTCCAAACTTATCTTTGAACTAGCATTTGTTTGGATCAAGAAGTATTAAAAGGAGAAAAATTTTCATTAGATGCAAAAGTCAAAGATTTTTTTTTGCATTTGGCTTCATACACACATCCTAATTCTTTTTATTATACAGGAATTATAATTTAAAAAAAAATCTGAATATGATGGGGGGAAATGTGTGGATGCTGAAGTAAGCTATCTAGAAAAATAACACTGGTATAATTTTGGTAAAATATATTCAAAAATAATCCATTAAAGTTTTGTATTTATTCAATTCACCCTCGTAGTTTAAAATTGACTATTTAGTTTTAAAACTGTAACCAAGAATATATCTAATTGAAATTCAGCATATGTTTATTCAAGCTTCATACAAGCTTGACTGGTTAAAAAAAAACTTGTTAGCATAAACAAAAAAAGAAGCAGAACTAAATATTGTCTTCAACGGGGGTTCAGGGGTACAGAATTTTCCTCTGACAAAAGAAAAAAATCCTCAGTTTATTTTTCTGTGCATAATTATTTTAGGTTACTTACAAAAGAAATAAATGTGTATTATTATTAATTTTTCCAAAATGATCAGAAAAAAAAAATTAGGTAATTAAATCTGAATTAAATATGAATCTAGTTAATTTCCCTTTTCTTATCTCTTCAACCCATTTCTGAAGGCATCTACACAATGACAAAAAGATCTCTTTGAATCGGACGAATTTGCCAGACAAAGTTTTTCGAACCAGCTCAATGCCAATAAAAGCAGGATGTCCATGCTTTTTAAGAGCGAATGCATTTATAATCTTTTTTTTTTTTTTTTTTTCCAGTTTGCTACAATTGTTGAAACGAGCTTTCTTCTTTTTGTCCATAGTGTCCAAATAAAATAAACATCTTCATTGTAACATATTCTTGCTTATTTTAATGGACAAAAGGTATTTTTTGGAGGGGAGGGGTGAGTTGCACCGATAAGAAGGCAAAGTGGGCGAAAGAAAATAGGTTTTTTTAGCTATTCTAGTAGGGAAAAATTAGTAGAAAATCTAGTAGGGGTATCATTATCACAATATTTTCCTTGCACTGGTGTCTGAAAAGTAAAATTGCTGTTGGTGACATTTAAATCCGGGTAAAGTGCCAGATTTTTTTTTATATCACTTTTCTGCAACAAGTGAACTTAATGCATTGTTACTTCATGTACTTCCATCTAAAAGGCTGAAGGGAGAGGGAATCCTAAGGCCCATTAGATCATAGCAATAAATTGATTAAATTATTGTCATTCCCTTCTTTCTTTTTTTCCGCCTTGTAATATGATTATTTTATTAATTACAAAACAGGTGTGCATTGAAGATTAGTTTTTTAAAAACTAAATATATAATTTAGTTATACTACTTAAAATATATAGATAGATAAATGAACATTTAATTTTACAATTAAAAAGTTCTCAACAAAAGTTTTACTTGACCAAAAATCATTCAAATAACTTAACAGAATATTGATATTGTTAGTATCTTCACAACATTTTGAAGCTTTTTAACTGTAAAAACAGCCTAGTTTTTTTTTTTTTTTTTTTTTTTTTTTTTTCCTTTTCTTGTGAGTTTTCGACAACTGCTGTTTTTGTTGAGAACCTTTCAGTTCTGTTTATTTGACTGTTAAAATAGGTTGTTACATTGTTAGAAAAAATTAGAAAGTGTTTTTAATATCCCTGTTTATTTCATAATCTTTTAATCTTTTTAAGTTTATTACAAGGACTGGAGCATAAAGTCATGGCAATTATCTTTTGTGATTTTTTTCTGAAATGCAAATGTAGCAAGAAAATAAATGTAGATATAGGAGGTAGTATATGGCATCATTAGAAAATCAATAGTGTGAGTTACCGTTAGAATTAAATGTATTTACATGTATTTCATGCTTAGTGTAATAAAATAAAAAGAGCTGTGCATGCCAGCTTCATTTTACATGAGTTTATTGCTAGAAAAACAGACAAAAATGGTAACAGAACGTGCATTGTCAATTTAGGGTACTTCAAAGTAGTTTCTAAAACAATCTGCAGTATGCTGCCAACCAGGGCTCGACAATTTGGTCACCAGATCGCCATTGCATAGGCATAGAGTTTTCAAAATTATTGGTGGGGCTCAACTCGAATATATTCATTTACACACAAATACATATATGTGTGCCACTTTATGCATGCCTATGCAATGGAGACCAATTATCCATTTAATGTGTTATGATTTAAAAGTTTACTCTTAATTTATTCAGTTTTTTTAATATTTAACTTTAATTTATTCATTAATTTCAGTTAAATAAATTAAGCTTAATTAATTATTTTCTTTTAAATTTTGTTTATTTTTGGTGAGAGATTAGTATTAATCTAAGTTCAACAATTATTCCAAAATAAATAAATATTCCAAAATAAAGTGTATTTCCTTTTCAATATGATTATTTACTAATTTCATTCAGTTAAGAGAGTTTTCATTTGTATATTTCGATACATTCAAAATTTCTCTTTCATATTCACGATCTTTTCATATTTTCTAAGTCCAATAATTGCTTTTTCAGAATTCTTAAAATTAAATATTTTTACTTTCAAAACATGTCTGATGGAAAGAACCAATTATTTTATTTAGGTAGCTAAAATTTCTTTCATTTTTATCCATCCATTAGGGAATTATGGATTTTTATTTACTTTCTAAAGTTTTGTTTTGAAGATTGAGAATAAGTGCTAGTGGTGGCCATTGATAGATTTTTAGGCGTCTTTTTGTAAACAACAACTCTTTGCATCCCCTCCCGCGCATTTTTTTGTCAGTGTCAATGACTCGCGAAGTGCAAAGTCATTCTTAAGCCTGTTCAAGGTGACAATCGAAGGTCTCAGAACATTCGCTATGACGTGTTGTCAAGGGGTAATATACCGTTAAGATCTAACTTTAACTGTGTGAGTAAGCTTCTACTAAAACTCCGTCAGGTGGTGTTAGGTGCGCAACGGCAAATTTTTGAAGTCATTGTGAAATACTGTCACCTGATTGGAGGAAATTTTGAAAGTTGTAAGTTTTCCTATTTTTGGGGAGCTCCGAGAGAAATCACTTCGGAACGAGACACCAGCGAGTGAGGAACCAACTTTTCTTAGGCTGCTGGGCTTCTGGCCCGGTAGCGGGCAGCGGAGTGCGGAATGAGCGACCGTCCGAAGGACAACTAGCTATGGAGTCTTTCTCGTTAACGAAGATGTTCTTTTAGACTTGATATCTGTTTTACTACCATTTTCACTTCTGATATTTATATTCATTCCAGCAATAGACATTCTTCAGCAAAGATACGCCAACTACTAAAATTCCCCAACCATATGTCACTTCTCCATGCCGGAGGGAAGATAAGCTTCAATCATCAGTTTGACCGTTTATATTTTTTGGAACATCATAATTACTTTATCGATATAAAGATGTCTCATCCGAATTCGGCATAGTGTCGGCCTTAGAATACAGGGAACGATTCCTGTTGATATTCTTCAACAGCTTATTAGAAATCTACAGTCTGCATGTTAATTCGTCTAAAATTTGGTATTTCAACGAAAAGATTGAAATCTTCATCATTCATCATAAACTTATTGTGCAAAAACTATTCCACCAAAATTTTTATCTTAAAAGATCCGCCATCTTTATAAATTTCCTAAATAACCTAGAACCATCCATAGTAAAGCAGTTAATGATTTGATGAACATTTTAGCTAATTTCTCCAACCTCAACTAAAATCTAAATAGACTGTAC
Source organism: Maratus michaelseni (assembly GCA_963931845.1). NCBI lineage: Eukaryota > Metazoa > Arthropoda > Arachnida > Araneae > Salticidae > Maratus > Maratus michaelseni. The sequence continues at coordinate 126,456,261 of OZ007595.1, forward strand.
CATCAACATGAACTTCTATCTTCAAGAATATTCTAGTGCTCGAACTATTATTAAAAACAGTGCAATCTTAAGACTTAAATTTTAAAGTGAACTGACATTCTAATTTCTGAATCACCTGTAGTTGTGTTATATATTTTCTTAACTATGAAATAATCATATGATGTGGTAAAGAGTAGAATAACGATTGAAAGTTCTAGTTTCACAATTTGATTTTCGATGCATTGATTAATTAAATAAAACATCTATGTTGCTTTAAGTTTGGTGAGTTTCTCTTTTTATTTCTTCTATTTTACCAGCAGCAAGATATCATACTAATATTCTCCAAAGAAATGTATTTGTTACATATATAATACAAATAACTTTTATATTTAATTTCGCCTAATTTCTAATATTTACCAGCTTATAATTCCAACACTTAAATTTATACTTTAATATTTAATCTTTTTCCTTAACATTGCAATGTCACTGCCACTTATGATTATGCCATATGGTGAGATTTTGGGATAGATAACTTATACCTTATTCAAAATTGAATTTTCAGGTTCTGACTTATTCCGATTAATTTTGGGTGAGTCATCTCTTCATTAATTCCCCGGTATAAGTTCTCGGATTATTTATAACGGATGGATAAAAATGAAAGAAATTTTAGCTACCTAAATAAAATAATTGGTTCTTTCCATCAGACATGTTTTGAAAGTAAAAATATTTAATTTTAAGAATTCTGAAAAAGCAATTATTGGACTTAGAAAATATGAAAAGATCGCGAATATGAAAGAGAAATTTTGAATGTATCGAAATATACAAATGAAATCTCTCTGAACTGAATGAAATTAGTAAATAATCATATTGAAAAGGAAATACACTTTATTTTAGAATATTTATTTATTTTGGAATAATTGTTGAACTTAGATTAATGTCTCACCAAAAGTAAACAAATTTAAAAATGAATGTTTGATTTAAAAGAAAATAATTAATTAAGCTTAATTTATTTAAATGAAATTAATGAACTTATATAAATGGATGAATAAATTAAAGTTAAATATTAAAAAACTGAATAAATTAAGAGTAAACTTTTAAATCATAACATAATGTTACTTCTTTAAACTCCCATTTACATAAATTGTACAGAACCGTAGATATATTTAACACTAGAATGTCCCTTGGTGTCATTTAGACACCAAACTGAATTTAGCTTTCTATAACATTTTTTCACCTATATTCTTCAAATTTTATGACTTATAATCATTTTACGCAATAAACACACTGTCGAAATTTTTATTATGTGATTCGATTTTTCAAAACACTACAACCAAATTCACCTAGAATGTCCATTGGTGTTATTTTGACACCAAGCAGAATTTAAAATAAACCATCGTCCTTTTGTGAAATAATATAAGCTTAATTAAAGTATAATGATGTAATATAGTGTTAAATTAGAATTTATAGCCTCCATTTTGCATAATTAAATTAGTCGTGTCGAAATGATACTGGCGGCTGTTTTAGTATGTCAAAATTATCGGCAGTTCTAGTGTCCAATAAAGTTACTACTGAATGTAGTATCTAAATATATAAGAATTGAACAATGTAAAAATTCGAATGTATAGTCTCATTTATAAAAAATTATACACTTGCTGTTATTTGCAAATTACTTATAATGAAATCACAATAAAAATAGGCATGGAATAGGTCTTCTATCATAATTTTTTAAAACTATTTTTGCTATTTTATACAGGTATTTCGTCTACAAGAGTTTAAACTTCTAGAATTCTAACTACAAAAGTAGAATCCGAAGGGAAAAATATTTCTTTTGTTGTTATTCCATCTAACAAAAAAGAAAGAACTGAAAAAGGGATATTTAAAAGGGAAAATTTAAAATTAAAGAACAGATATGTATATTTATAAATTATTAGAAAGTCAAAAATCTGATAGTTTTTTCATATGAATTAAAAGAAATAAGGCTCGATCTTAGAAATTATTGGTGCGGCTCGAGCCTCACAAGCCTATACAACTCTATGACTGTGTTCCATTGCTGACAAAGATATTTTAACTGGCAACCGGAAGCATGAACATTGAATGAAATAATAATGATTCGCCTGAAGAGCTTTTTTTAATAATTATAAACCAGAGAAAGCTATAGATAGGTGTTACTTTGGATTAAAAAATACAAATATGCCCAAGCACATATGCCAGATGCTAAGAAGCAAAAAGTAGAAAATGCAGATTTTCAAGAACTATGTCAGAAAAAGTGCTTTTAAATTCTTATCTTAGGCAAAGTGTCATTTAGTAGCCACTTTGAGGAGTTTCATTGAGAAACCTAATTTATATTATCTTTCTAAATTAGTTTTACTAAATTGAAGAGTTGAAGCAATTCAAAATAATACTATAACTATGCTCAACATAATTCTTTTTCAATCAATGCATAAAGAACTTTCGTACTTTTTGAAAATCCATGATTAAATTAAAGAATGAAAAAAAAATTATAATGGTTGGAGCGTTTTAATTAATAATTATTTTTACTGACAACTAGAAATTTTTGCACATTACCAGGGTTTTTGCAGAGCCCTACTGCCGACAAGATAGGATCAGTTGAACATTATCTACTTCATCAGCTACAATTAGACTCAATACATGAAGAAAGAAAAAAAAAACTTCTGAAGGTGGAGCTATGTTCTATGCAATGGTTCCTCTATATTTGATATGAGATTGAAATTACATGGTAGCAAGTCAGGAATCATTCAATAATTGCATAACACAAATTTTGTAGCTTTTTAACCCCACCCTTCTCATATATCATAGATTGTCACATTCATGTAATACCTGCTACCTTATTGTAGCTTCATATTTTTTGCAGTTGTTTAGAGCAAATTTTGATTAAAACAACATTTGAATTATTACTTTTTTCTATGCTATTTGTTAACTGTTGGAACAATAACCATAAAAATGTCAATATCTCATGTGCTTTTGCTTCAAGTTGTTGCAATGCAAAGGAAAAATATACCTGATACTTTCTGAGTAAAAATACACATTTTTTTATGAACTAAATTTACACTGCTTCTAAATAAAGCCTTCCTAATTGCTTTCATATTCTATTTGCAATGTCATAACATGCTAACCTACCACATTTTGTAGGCCCACTCCTCCCTCTTGAAGTGTGATGTAATAAATGGATGACCCATCATAGCCTCAACATTATGTCATGTTTCAACACGTTGCCTCCCCTTTTTTTCACATAGAACTACTTCAATTCTGCAAAATGGATTTTTATGTGCTAATGCATCACAATGCCATCTATATCATCTATGCTATACAATGCCATATACAGATTTTATGAACATGTTCTTATGCATATATACTCATATTGCAATCATATGTAATAAAAAATATAGTTGCCATGACTTATGCCCCAGTTCACATATTTGTATATAATTATAATTAAGCAACTAAATTAAATGATTCTTTTTTTTTCTTTTGCAGTTTTTCATTTCTGAACAGTGAGAATTTGAGACATTTGGTCTTTTCAACATGTGATCTAGAAAAAAAAAACTTTAGTAAAGTAGATTCTTCTCTTTGATATTAATTCAATTCAGACAGATATTTTTAATGTGATTTGAGAGCTAAGCTCTTTTATTTTTCTGGCCTGCATATTTTCTCACTCTGTACATTTGTTGTTTCCATCAAAAGTGATACATTTACTGCAACTGTTTCACATCATTGTGTCTTTCATCAAGATGAAATTATTATTAGCCATTATGTAATTTGACTTAACAAAGTTTAACCCTTTTTGCAAGTACAATCGTAAAATTATATGAAATATCAAATCGTTATTGATAATATTTGAATTTAAGGTGTGTGTGAATGTATATTATTAATTTGTCACTCTCAAATTTTAGTAATTTAATTAGGTTTTTAATCATTTTTAACTGAGATTTTTATGTGTTAGAAGAATTCGTATAATCTATGTTTTACAATAGTTTTTAAAACAGATGCTGAATTAGTTCAATAATCTTTAAACAAGATACTAAATAAAACTCTACATACATTTTCAACTTGTATAAAAATCATTTTAATTGATCAACCAAATTAATATCTAGCATTAGGGATTCTTACATAGAAAATCATTTCGAAAAATTTTATGTGAATTTTTAAAAGAAATTAGCATTGGAAAAAATTTAGTACAGTATATTCAGGATAATTGGAACACAATGGTTCTGGTATGATTTGTCCTGATAAAGAAGCCAGCCCCAACTATGATAAACAAAACTAAAAGCATGTATTTCTAATAATATTCAAATATAAAAATTGTTCATATCCGTAAAGGTGACTGCATTTTGTAATTTAATTTTGTTTTCACCTATTTTTGGATGAAATCCTGTTATCTTTCTCTTTTTCATGAACTGGTATTTCAATGCTCTGAAATGGTAAGTTTTTTCAAAGTACAATAGAAGTATATTGTAACCAATTTTCTCTTTCTCTGTTTACTTTTAATCAATTTCTCCAAAATTCAACTTTAAATTTATTATGAGAAAAATTAGTCATTGCACTTTGAAGCAGTTTTGTAAATATTATGCGTAAACAAAATGAGTGCAAATAGGAAAATAGACAGTAAGCACAACAAACAACCTTTGAATAATTACTGCATAAAAAATAAATACAGTCTTGCCATACTTTTATCTGTAAATAAATAAAGACTGAACCAGTTGATTAATCTATTTCTTTGTTTCTCTACTTTTTTTGATAAAAAGTATCTGAAATTGCTTCAGTTATTCAGTCCAATTAAGGGCATGCTGTTCTTTTTATATATAAAAAAAAGTAATTTTTTAAAAAATTTTATTATTATTATTTTTACATTAACATGAAATTTTATCCCAATTATCCACTTCAACGGCTGCTCGGGATAATATCACTGTTTCCCTATCTATGAGGCCGTTGAGTTGAAGTGGTTAAACGTCCCAATAAATCAGATTCTACTGTACACATCAGCATTTCATTAATCAAATTAAATTTCAAGAAGATAAAAAACTCACTTAAGAGCCTACACTAGTCACTGGAAGAAACACTCAAGCTAATGTTAAGTGTATGGGAAGGTTATTTTCAAATTTCTCGCTCGCATTTTAATATTTAAAAAAAAAAAAAAAAAATTTCCATAGGATAGCTGAAGTTGATCTCTAACGTTGTTAGTTTTTACTTTTTATATTTTTATTGCAGTCTTTTTATAAGTGGGCATTTTCAATTTTGGAACCGATTCTGAAAATGAAAGTGTCCTTATATTAAAAAAAAAAACTGGAACCAAAATCAAAAAAGTAAAAAGTAACAACATTAGAGATCGACCTCAGTATCCTATGCCAAAAAAAAAAACATTTTAAAATATTAAAATGTGAGCGAGAAATTTGAAAATAACCTTCCCATAGACTTAACATTAGCTTGCGTGTTTCTTCATATGACTAGTGTAGGCTCTTAAAAGTTCATAAATCTGTTAATGATGACTATTGTGATGCATATAATGTTTGTTTAAATATGTCTGATATAAACATAAGATAAAGGTGTGAGGTATGATTCTTGAACAGTAGAAAGTATTATTTTGTCTTAGCATTAAAATAAAAATAGCACTGTGCGCTATATTAGTGCTCCAGGTTGCTCTTGTGTTTTTCAATGTGATATGTTATGTTTTTCCTTTTGGTTGAATTCAGTATTGTCATATACATTATCACATGTATTGTGATATGTTTTTATGTACATTATTGCTCAAAGCTGACAGTCTTTTCTCACCATGTTGATAGGTGCAAGATATTTGTATAATCTTTATTTGTAAATAAATGAAAAAAAAAAAAGTCAGATGATATTTTCATGATTTTTTTTATTATAAAAATGGTCATAGCCGTTTTTATAGTTTTATAGTTGAACTTTAGCAGATATATTTAGGGTTTGTACACTTGTAAAAATGTATTTGAAAAATAATTTTTGAAAGCCCTTGGAATTTTCTTTTTAAATATTGATTAAATTCCTCTGTTATGTGAATTTTAGGGTGTAATAGCAATTTTTTTTTATTTGCAAGTGTAAAATAGTAAACACGAAATCTGGGATTAGAGAGAAAATAGCATAATTTTGAAACGTTATTTAATGTTTTAATTTTGAAGGGTGGGGGGTTATGATACATTTAGTTAATTTATGTAATCAAAGATCAATTTGTTTAGTGAAATAATGGTACTTGTTGAAAAGATACCCTCTAAATTTCTTGTAAATTTTGTTTTGGGGATTCAAAATTGAGTATAAACCCTAGTTAAGTGCTCTTCATAGATGTTAACTTATTCAAACTTTTTTTAAGAATATAATATAAAATTTATAGTGCCTTTAATGAAAGAGATGCAATAACATTTTTCATACCTGATTTTTATATTGATAAATACGTAGTTTTTATGTTTTTTACAACTAAATAAAAATATTTTATAGTTCCTGTTTGTATATCACCTGAGTAGCAATGTGTTTTTATACTTTTGTAATTAAATTTCTGATTTGTGCATGCTTATGTCATGCTTATTTTTAGCCAAATTCATTTATACATTTATGATAAATAAAGCTTCATGAACATGTCTGTTTTAATTTATTTGTGATACAATTGGTGTATGATTTCTAAAGTTTGAATGTTAAAATTATGAAACATTAATATCAACTTTTAATAATAGAACATATCTACTTAAGTGTGTTGTTTTATTTTTATTATTTTGACCTCAATTTTATTTAAAATAAAGATAAATTGATCAACTCTCTGAAAATTTTTGAAAGACTTCCAAATTGCTATATTCCGGCATTTAAGGAATTTTATATAATATATTTATAATATTATATTCTGGTAATATTCTGAAAGAAGAAAATTGTCAAATTTTACAGGTGTGTGTTATATGATGGGTATAAAAATTAAACATCGGAATTGAGATTTTTATATTAATGAACAAGTGAAATAGACATAATCATTTGAATGAATGAGGATATGATTCCAGATGCTTTGTGGGAATCCAAGCAGACTGGCTTGGCAGTAGCGTATATCCTAACTTTGCATTTGCTTATTTTATTTTTATTTTATATATATATATATATATATACAGTAAAATCTGTGAATAGTGAACGGCTTGAGGGCACAGAATTTTCAGAGCATCCGCTATTCAGAGGGGTCTGCTTTTCAAAGACAAAAATACAAACAATATGTGTTGGTGATTGAAAAGTGTCTGCTATTTGTGTGTGTCCATTATGGAGGTTTTACTGTATTTGTACTCTTTTTAACGGTCTTTATTGTATTTTCATGCTCTCATGAAGGTTTCTTTGAAAAAAAAAAATGCACATAATACAATGAATCATAGGTGCATGTTTGCAGCAGAGTACATTATACACCAGAATCAGGTATCTGCTTAGGAATAAATTGGATCCGTTAAAGAATCCTTCACAATTTTTTTCATTTCAAAACAGGACCTTTTGCAAAAATTTTTATCTCAAAACAGACCCTTCACAAAACTTTTCACCTTAAAACAGGGCGTACACTTCACAAAGTTCTTTTGTCTTGAAAATAGACCTTTTCACAAAATTTTTCCCTCTCCAAACTGAACCTTTCACAAATTTAACCATTTAAAAGTAAAATCTGACTGTCACTTTTACATATATAAAGAAAATATGTGTATTTTATAAACATACATCTTCTGAAAAATGTATAAACAAGAACCTGAATATAAGGATCATTTCAAATTCACAAAATTATGACTAGATTCTTCACAAATGTAAAAAGCTGTTCACAATTCCACAAAAACAGGACCCTGGGAGGGAAGTCTAGACAGACCCCTGAGAATATACAGCATGTAATTTAAAAAATAATCCCTTATCATTGTGTCTATTCCAGATAAGCAATGAATTTCCCTGACTTTTCCAGATTTTCCATACCAATAAAAGAAAAATTCCAGGTATCGATGTTTTCTGATGTTTACACACAAAAAAAATCTTAAAAGTTGTCATTTTGAAAGTGAAACTTCCAGAACTGATTCTGAGGCCCAAATTACTGATTTGTTACATAATTTTTTGCAAAATTGTTGAACTTTTTACATGCTAAACATTTTGCTGACACACACTTTTAGCATCAGGTTCTATCCATTTTGTTAAATCAGGATGAATTCTTTATCACATCAGTCACAGTTAAATACAGATTACTTTGACATACTTTAATACAAATAATAAATATTCAATAAATTAAGCTAACAAAATTTCAGTTCCCAAACAAAAATAAGTAAGCAGAGTGAAACACCTGATCAATCTTACAACATTCAGTAAAAAGTTTCACTGAAACTGGAACTAAAAATCTCAAGGACTGAAAGGGGGTACACCAAATGGTTTGCAAGAGAGGTTGCAATACTCTTTACAGTACTTATGAAGAGCAAAGTTCGATTTTAATGGCATTGCAGTTTCAAATCCTTAGTTTTATAAGGAACATTTTCCTTTTTTTTTTTTTTAAGTTCAAAATTTTCTGACATGTTCTCAGAATTTTCAAATTTTCCTGACTTTTCCTCAGAAATGGTAAATTTCCATGATTTTTCTTTAGAAATGGTAAATTTCCCTGACTTCTCCAGTCCATATAAATTTCCCTGACTTTTCCAAATTTTCCAGGCAGCTAGACACCTTGCCTTATAGTCCTTGTGTTTAGTTATACAAAGTCTGTATTTTAAGTAAACAATGTTTTATTGATCCGATCGTTACAGTGACTTAAAAGTCTTCAACGTAGTCTCCCCTTGCAGTAGTCCCTCAATGCAGCGCTGCCAGCGAGATTTACATTCTTTGAACGCTCCCTGGAAATCAGTTTCCGACATGTCCTTTAGAGTTTTGGTCATGGCCGCTGTGATGGATGCAAATTAGCTAGCAATTAAACGATGGTCTCTGTCGAGGAGATTCTTCACTTTTGACACATTTTCATCAGTGGTGACTGTTGAAGGACCTCCAAGTCCTGAACGCTCTCTCGCTCCTTCGAAAATTCACTGTGCCAGCAGAAAACCTGGGCTTTTGATAGAGCTTCTTCCTTGTAGGCCTTCTTGATTAGGGAAAGTGTCTCAGTAGGGGATTTTCCCAAGCGAACACTCCATTTTCATTATATTTCTCTGTGACCAAAATTCACATAAGCACTCCACACCACTAGCGATACATACCTCGTTGCAGCTTGGAACCAACTGACACGCAGTGCATTGCTTAACTTAGATCTCCCATCACAGTTCTTGCCCATGGAGATTGTGCTGTAGCGACTGGTGTGTTGCCCAACAGCCAGTCTCATTACTTAAAATACACACCTTGTATTTTTGTGTGGGGGACACTTCACATTAAATTTTTCTAAAATATTTTACAGACATATGGTTTATAATTTTTGTTTTGTTTTTTAGTTTCTTTTACTAGAATACTTTGCCTAATCATAGCTGATTCCTCTTTTAGCTTTACAACTTTTTCGTGCAAAAGAAAATGTTAAAAATAAATATATTTGTATATGCAATATTGTTATAATTGTTATTAGACTGGCAGAGTTTATTTATGATGGCGAATAAGTCTCTACATATTCTGTTTGTAAAAGAATTTTAATGCTGTACTTTTACAAAAAAAAATTACTCGAAATTTGTTAGATCTGAATTTTCTGAATTTTCATTGTATAGTGTTGATAGCTACAATATATGTAAAGAATGCAATCCTAAGCTTACATTCCATTGTGATTACCTAGATACTAGATAGGTGGCGAGCTTATGACATGCATGCTCAAGGTAACACACATAACAATTTCTCTTGCATGCAAAACATTTAAATTTGATAATTAGTATAGATAAAAATTTATTTTTGTTATATATAAATACAAATTTGTTGAACATGTACAGACTTGCAAACAATGCAGTTATTTTTGCATGAAATGACACATTAGAAAATTTTGTTTTCTGCAATACAATGCAATGACATGTTTTGCCTTCTATGTGAATTTAAAAAAGCTTTATTAAGCTGAAATAAATCTCTTAAGACCAGTCTCTGCAATAAAATGACAGGGTTTTTTTCTCTGTATATTACTAAAAATAATTAAACATGAACCAAGTATAACACATACTTCTTTGAATGTAGAACGGGAAAAATCTCATTAATAAATACGTTTTTATCGTCAACTTATATTTAAAGTTAGATGTTAAGTTAGTAATTAACCACTAATTCCAATATACAGGAAAATCACATTTTGATTTTTGTTCTTATTTATTTAATGCATTAAAATGACTGATTCTATTCACCTGTGTTTCATGTAAGCAGCTCATGCCTTAAAATATTGTTATCAAAATATTTGGCTTGTTAAAACAGTTCTCACCCTCTCTGGTCTAGATAAAAGTTTTAAATTAACAAAAATTTCCCCTCTTTTTTTTTTTCTTTTTGTCAGTAATTATATAAGCTCAATAAAAATATTTAAATTGTCAAATGAAGATATTTCTACAAGTTTCTCCCTATTCTATTCTTATCTACATGAAATAAAAAATACTGTATTTGGCCTATGAGATTTATGAAAATTTGCAACTTTTTAAAATTAGTAAATTACATTGTAGTTTTTAAAAAATGAAATAGGAAATAAAAAAACATCCTTGGCTCACTTTCTAATCAATTCTGTATTTAATTTCTTATAAAAACAAGTTGCTAAAAGGACTCTTTGCTTTAACAGTCGTTTGAATTTTTTTATTAAACACTTTTGTTACAATGCCAATCAGTCCACAAACTGATTAAGAAGATTTGTTTTTATTTAGTAATTATCTATTTTCCCAATATGTTTTTGTTAAACATTTGTTTGGCTTTTCACCTAAATATTTTTATTTGCTTCTTAAAAGCAATTTTTATTGAAAAGTTAAAAAATATTGAGAATTATAAAAATAATAATATAGAATTCTTACTTATCCTAAAATCCTAGTAATCTACTTATAATAAAATCCGAAGGCAAGAAAGTGTCTGTAACCATTCCGGGCAGGACCACTCTGGTCTGCGAATCGACCTAGTTAAACGCCATGTTAGGCTTAATGAAAAACCTATGCTAAATGATAATATCTTCTACTTGAAATCATGTCTGTTCAGCATATTTTCCCTATAAAACATGTATATCATATCCTATTATAATGTTTTAAGTTCTTAATTAAAAATACAGATTAAACATCGAAATCCCAGATATAAACCATGGTAATAGAATATCTCTCCGGTAGAGGAACGTCGTGTTAAGATTTTGACCTGAAAATGAAGTTTGGTAATGCCTAGTAATTCAAGTGCTGGCCGGAGCGCCATTTATTGTCTGCATTTGAATTTAAAATCAAACACCCTTTTTTAAGTATAACTTTTTCTTTTTTTTTTTTAGCTGCATTTAAAAAGAAATGCTGCGTTGTTTTTATCGAGTTTTTTAATTTAAAAAAAACATGAAACATGAACTATTTTAAGAATTTGTGAAATATTTATAATAAGTTTACAAACTGCAAATATCTTTTTTTCAACTGTATTATTAAAAAAGAACAAAAAATATTAATTCTTATTTAAAACAAACCTAGAACACAGTTATTTTTTTTCTTTTAAATTTTACTGTACTCAGATAATTTAAAGTAATAAAAACAGTATCTAGATAAAAATTCTGGATACGATTTATTTAGTTTTTTAGATTATTCAGTTTAATTTTCATAAATATTTCATGGATTTTTTTTTTCTAATTAAAATAAATCCTGCAATGTTTTTATACACTTTTTTTTTTTTTTAAATTATTATTATTATTAAAACACGAACAAAAGAATTATTCAGCTTAAGAATTTGATAAATATTCATAATAAATTTTACAAACTACAAATAACTAAAAAAATATTTATTTTATTGTGTTTTTTTTTCTTTCAGCTGTATAAGAAAAAAATGATTCCTATTTCAGGGCTCCCAAATGGTCCCCTTTTTCCCCCTAAAGTCCCCTTTTTAGAAAAAGGTCCCCTTTAGTCCCCTTTTGTGCATTTTGGTCCCCTTAGTCGCCTTTTATGACTGGAAATAAAAGAAAAATTGCCGCAAAATGCAAAAAACTTTAAAAATTGCTAAAAGTTAAAAAATTGTAGAGGACAAAATTTATTATAATGCGCTAAAACATTATAACCAGAATTCTTTCACGAATGTCAAAAAAATGCCATGGAATGTGGAAAAACATTAAAAAACGGATTGGAAATCTCATTAAAAATCACTAAATTTCAAAAATTTACTGTCATAAAATCGTCGCAAAACACACACACACACACAAAACAAATTGCATAAGAAATTAGCCAAAAGTCACAAATTGCTGCACAATTCCGAATAAATTTTATTGAAAGGAAGACAAAATTTATTAAACTGGGCAATTGAAACCGGATTCTTTTTCATAATGTCAAAAAATCATCCCAAAACGCGAAAAAAATCTAAAACTCATATAAACTGTGCAAAATTTAAAAATTGCTGCACGAATTCCGAACAATTTTTTTATTATAAAGAGACAACATTTACTGTATTGGGAAAATTGAAACCAGATTCCTTTTACTACTTTGCAAAAAATCCCTACAAAATGTATAAAAATTGCAGAAAAAAAAATGCTAACGATGTAAACAAAATTCTTTCACAAATGTCAAAAAACACCGTAGAATGTGGAGAAAAGAAAAAAGCTAAAAATTGCTAAAAATTCAAATCAAAAAACATAATTGCAGAACAAAAATATAAAAGTTTGCAAGTGAATTCTTTTTACGAATGTCAAAAAATTAGCACAAGTCAAAAAAAAAAAAACCTGTAATTTTCATAAAAAATTCATGAAAAATTTAAAAATCACTATACAAATTTTGAATAAACTATTAAAAAAAGGAAAAAAATTACTACTGGGCTAAAAATTCTTAAACTGAATTCCTTTTATTAATGTGAAAAAAATCACCATGAAACATGGGGGAAAAAAAGGGTAAAAATTGCCTGAAAAATTAAATTAAAAAAAAATCTTAAATTTTAAAACTAACTTTAGACATGCAGGTACTTTCCTGCCAAATCTTGTAGCTCTATGCGCAACAGTCTCTTCATCACACAGATAAACTTCTATATTATAGATATAGTTTTGTTTTCAGTTTTGATGGAGAACAGGTGGCACTGTTATGCTGCATTTTTAGATAGATTTTGTTAGAAATACTATCTATTACATTCTCCCCTGAGTTGGAATTTCTGAAAATTTTTTGCAGATATACACTGTTATCTATCTATCTATCTATATCACTTTTTTATGGACACGATAGCTTCAATAATTCTGCACAAATCTTTTCCAAACTGATACATAAAATCTCGGTCAAGTTTGTTAATGGGCAAAATCGAACCAGGGGGAGTGGAAAGGGGGGGGGGGTTGTGAAAACAGAAAAAAACCATAACTTTTTAATTATGATACATATCAAATCCGTTTAAAGTTATTATTACTTCTAGGAAAGGGCCAAAAATTTATGTATGACAAATTTTTGATTTCATTTAAAAATGCCTTCAAGGGAGTAGGGGGGGGGGCTAATAGGGGCTTAAGAAGAAAAAAAATTCCTAACTTCATCAGTTCACAAGATATCAAATCCGCTTAAAATTATTATTAATCTCTTTAATATTATCTACAACTTTTATACTGACAAGTTTTTTATAAGACCAACTCTTATAGCAAAAAAAAAAATAAATAAAAATAAATAAATAAAAAACAAAAAAATCCCTGTTGGCTCCGCATACAGGCACAGGTATGTTTCGAAGTGGGCGGTCCCAACTGCTGCATCATGGCGAAAAGGTATTTCTTCTGCAATTCCCAATTAACAGGCACCCCACGGTCTGCGTCTTCGAAATCTTCGTGTGCCTGTAGGCCAAGCCATCAGGGATTTTTTTACATGAGGTATTTTAATAAGACAATCTGGGTAAAATTTCATCAAACTTCACATTAAGTTAACTCTTAACATAAATCGATGCTGATTAGATTTTGGTGTATTTCACCCAACAGGTGGCGCTACTGGGTTGCATTTTTAACTATTTCCATGATAGCCAGATCTCGGCATGTTTGGGATAGAATTTCACCAAATTTAATATGTACGATGATTACGAATATTGGTTTTGACCACTACCAAGCCTTAACCTAGGAGGAGTTGCCATAGTATGCTTTTTCGAATGAACATTATAGCATCCCAGTTTCTATTGTATAGAAAGGAACTGAATTTTATGTTTGAGTTAATAATTAACAATATATATTTATGTTAATCTAATTTTAAATTTTATTAGTTAACAGAAGGCGCTGTTATGCTGTGCTTTTTTTATTCACTGATTACTGTTACTACAAGTTAAATTCCAAGAAAAGCACTGTTCTTTTGTAATTGTTAGTGTATAATACTGCTAACAATTGATTCATTTAATATTTTCTTAGATCCATTAATCTTTACTATTTATATTTTATTCCAAATCATTTTTTGCTGTTCTAAATATAACCCATCTTCGCGTAGGATATTTGAGTGTGTTAAATAAAGCTGTGTATATTGTTTAGTGACAAGATAATCAATTGTTTAATGATATCTTTCCTTTGTAAAGATAATCAATTAACATATTTTCTGAAGTAAATTAAAAAAAATTGCATATTTAGGGAAACTTGGTGCTGTATTTTTAGACATGTGTTCCCTTTTCAGTCGCCTTTTTAAATATAACTGGTCCCCCAAAGTTCCCTTTTTTAGTATAAATGGTCTCCCAAAGTCCCCTTTTTAAATAAAAATGGTCCCCTTTCCCCCTTTTTGAGGACTAAAATGTGTTGGGAGCCCTGCTGTTTGAGACAAATCCTGAACCAAAGTTTATATTTTTTTTAATTTAAGTTTACTGTACTGAACAAACTATTTAAAGTATTTAAGATAATATCTAGGTAATTTTATTAACATTTCTCTTCCTTTTTTAGGTAGGTTTCGTAAGAAATACTACCTATTACATTCTCCCCTAAGGCATAATTTTTGAAAAATTTTTGCAGATCTATGCCGATTCTGACTCCCAGAACCCAAAACCACCCCCAGTTCAAAACTTTATGTCACTTTTTTATGGACACTATAACTGCAATAATTCTGCACAAATCTCTTCCAAACTGATATATAAAATCTCAATCAAGTTCGTTAATGGGCAAAATCGAACCAGTGTGGGGGGGGGGGGAGGTGCTTTTTGTGAAAACAGAAAAAAACCCATAATTTCTTAATTATGATACGTATCGAATCCATTTAAAGTTATTATTACTTCTAGGAAAAGGGATGAAAATTTGTGTATGACAGATTTTTTATATTAAAAAGGCCCAAGGGAGGGGAAGAAAGGGGGTTTTAGAAGAAAAAAATTCATAACTTCGTCAATTCACAAGATATTAAATCCGCTTAAATCTATATATTTAAAACGCTAAGCGATTTCTTTCGACAATCCGTAAGAACAAACTACTACATCAAATTACGCCATTCTTTTTTTAAATGAAAGATATTTGGACACAGATTTGTTATCGTAAATTCGTTTGTTCGAAAGTTTCATTAATTAGCTGTAATTTTAAATCAAACTTTTACTTCTGCATATGACGTCATAAAGTCGGCAATCGGATTTGTGAGGCACAGAGTAACGAGAAACTCTATGGTTGGGAAGGTAACAGAGAAATAATAAATATTAAAGGCACGTGGCTTTTAGGCCATTTTTTTTTATTTGCAAGTATAATTTCGGTAAAACTATCGCATGCACTTTATATTTATAAGCGAATAAAATTTCATATTTATTGTGATGTCATGGGAATATTGTCCATCGGATTTATTTTATCATTATGCATTATAACTTTGTTGGTGCCATTTTTTCATTACAATTAAATACAAAATATGTTTTTATTTGTATATATGGTGTTTAAGCATAAAAGTAACGTATATAAAGTACGTGTGAAAAGTTTGCGCCGGTGAAAATGATGTTATGCTTAGCTTGAAATGCGTTTTAACATTGATAAAACTAAAGAGAAAAATTTACATGATTGTGTCAACATGGCGTAATTTTAACTGATTTTTCCATTCTTAATTATAAAGATTAGAATTGGAGCCTTCATTGATTGCTTCATCTTGATTGCATACCTTGATTACATATTACCAATTACTTTTTTTTAATTATAGGCTAGACGATTTCATTTTTTAATAAAAATATTCACAAAAGTAAAGGATTTCAGGAAAATTAAAATTATTAAAAATAGTGTTGTAGATGTGTGTTTTATTTACTATGTTCTTTTATTTACTGAATATGAGATGAACGTAGGACTATACTATTTGTATATGATACTTCATAGGGCCATGAAATTTTCTTTCTTGCCGTGGAAAATATGGCGGAAATGTCAAACTGATTTGCATTACACAGTTGTTTACGAATTGTTTGTTTGGAGTTTGCATCGGAAAATAGTACTGTATTTCACTGCGGTAAAAAAACTTTTAAAATAAAATATTTGAGAGAATGTTAAGAAGCTTATTTTACTGATATTGTTATTGTATTTTTTTTTCGTCAAGTTTTGACGGGTTCCATCTAGTTTATTATAAATCCTCTTAATATTATCTAAAACTTTTATAGTGACAAGTTTTTTATAGGACCAACCCTTATAGCAAAAAAAAAAATTTTTTTTTTTAAATTCTTGATGGTTCCGCCAGCAACCAAATTAGGTTTCGAAGTAGGCGGTTCCAACTAATGCATCATGGCAAAAAGGTCTTTTCTTCCACAATTCTCAACAAACAGGCGCCCCACGGTCTGCGTCTTCGAAATCTACCTGTGCCTGTAGACTGAAACGTCAGGGATTTTTTTTTTTTCTTCAAATCAAAATATTAGTTGATGTCTATGTGTATAGTGCATTTAATCAATATATTTTGATAAATTAAAACTTCTGTTCCTATGAGTGTGCATTTAAATAAAAATGACATAAATAAAGATATGCAGATTTTTGTAAGAAACAATTAACAAACATTTTTAAAGAGAGAACAAACACAAAATAAATTTCAAGAATTTAAAAAATTAAACATCTGGATATTGATTTTTGCTGGTGCTGCCATCTGTCACCTCAATATAAAAATAACTCCATATTAAAAAAGAATTAATTTCAATTTGCTCTGTTAAAATCCTTAAATAAAGCTTTTATATCATGAGACTTTGAAACAAGACTTTGGATAAAAATAACTGACTTTTTTGTCATAGAAATATTTAGCAGATACAAGGTCTGATTTTATATACTTGCCTTAAAAATTTCTTTTAAAAGTGCCTGTTTAACATAGTGTCAAAGTTTTATCACTAATTTTTTTATGAAACTTTTGTATAAACTCTTAAACTACACTTTTAGAAAGAATTGAAAGAAGTTATTTTAGACCTTATCTTACTCACTCATTTTTTTTTTTTCAAATTAAAATAAAAATCAGTTAAATATTAGATCAGCATTATATATAAGCCTACACTGGGAGTAGAAAACAATGATAGATTTCTTATACTCAATTCATTATTCCGTCTTTCAGCCTTCACATAGTCCATGTCACATCCGTATACAAAACAGTTTCGAGCCATATTAAAATATAATGTAAAAATAATAATTTATAAAGGAAATAATAACACATATATATAGCAAACAATGTTAATTTGATGCTGGTACAGACCGCAGCGCTGCATGCGACCACTTCAGCATTAGGCCCAAGTTTGCTTGGAGGATGCCATAGGCAAAATTTCTCCTAATCTATTTATATCTCCCTGATATAAGCAAACGAACACTGTTGCGAACAATATTGTTTTGGTGCCATCTATCGGCTTTAAAATGTACTTTTCTACAATACAAACCTTTCAATAATAAAACCTTCATGCTGTTTGTTTGTATGAAGTATTATAAAAATGGAATGCAAATCAGCAATCAGTCATTTTTGACTGTGGTTATATACTAGTATTATAATAGATTGATAAAACAAGTTGTCTAAACCAAAATAGATGAAAATGTGTTTTTTATTATTGTTATTCTGCAAAAATGTATAAGTACTCAAACAGATGATCATTTTAAGTATCTCTATTGTAATTGTGTGGAATAACTGCTTGAAAATCTTAAATTTCCATGCCTCTTTTTCTTTTCCAAATTTTGAATAGTAGGTTTATGCATAACATGAGTCATTTAACAGTCCTGAAGTTTTGAGACTGGACATAAAATATTCCCAAAATTTTTAGATTACAAATTAGGCGGGATCTTGATTACCAAGCTAGTATTATTCCCTATAGCAGTGTTTCCCAAATTCTGTTGTTATGAGACTCACCTTAAAATATCAAAATTTTTGTGACTCGCATAATATATAGGTATATAGTCTTTTTTTTATAATATATCTTAATGAAAAGATGAACTTTAACACAAAGTATATATACCAGAATAGTAATAAGTAATATCAATGTAAAATGTAGCTATAAAAAACTTTTTACTATGTAAAAAAAAAAAAGTTTTATTAATGAATGTATTAAAAAATATATAGTTTAAAAGTCAATGTGATGTATAGCATTATTTTGTGCTAACGACAGAATGTGAGTCTGAATTGAAACAAAAGTTTGTCTGAAGCTGCTCTTTACACAAAGTTAAACATAACACTGTCTTATCATAAAGTTATTTACCTATATCTTTTCAGGCTATTTTACTTGCAGCATCTTATTTTTATTAGATTACTAGCAAACCCACCCAGCACTGCCTGGGCCCACAGAAAGGTACCATCTCTCCGAGTATATTAATATTTTTTAACAAAGTAATGTTACAACTGAGAAGGAACTATCTAAATGTAGGTTGGGTTTTTTTAAATTAATAAATTAATATTTCCATCTGAGGCTCAGCGATTACAACTTGAAAATGCATATAAAAGACTAAAATATAAAAATAAACTTTTTTTTTTTTTTAAATAGTAATCATTCTTTCTTTTTTTAATAAAAAGTGCCATTAGTACCAGAAAGATATCATCACCACGTACATAATTATTATTGTTATTGCGTGTGGCTTGTGACTTTATAGTGGCTTTAGCAATTGTGATTTTTAAGTGCAAGAAAAAACAATGTTTACACCACTTCTATGCTTGAAGAACAACATTTTCCCCAAGATATGAGTGGAAGCGATCATAAGTCAGTGAACTGAAGAAAACTGAAGCTTGTTGATTAGTGTTCAATGTTCCTACAGTTTTAATTAATATCTCTACTAATTATAAAAAAAAATGAAAAATCAGTATTGGGTTCATTTGGGCCTGTCTTAGTTTATCTGGAATCTAATTTGCAGACCTCTAAATGCAATATATTTCCCTAGCCATCATACACACACACTTTTTTTTTGGTTATAGATTGTAACACAAAATAAATTATGTATTTTTGAAGTCCTGATCAAATGTTCCAGAACTCATAGTTTTGAAATTGCTGCTTTATATAGCAGTGCACAGTTGCTGGCTACAAAGGGCAAAGATGCACATGCCTCCTCTTGAAATTATCAGAAGGTTTGTTATCCCCCTTGAAAATTTAAAATAAATAATGGAAGGTCTATCCCTTTCCTCTCTTCGACTGACTTGGGAGACCTCCATGATCATTTATGCCTTCCCTTGAATTTAATCAGTGGGCTCCACACGTCAGTTCAGCACCCGTGCAATTAGAGATTCCATAACATATCTTTGTTGGCAATATAGGTATAATGAAATATAACTCATGATTCCTATATGAAATTTAATGAGAAATCATGGTGTGATATTTATTTTTATCAAAAATTTCATTTTGTAAATGAAAACTGCAAATAAATAAAAACATGGTTTCAAAAAACGGCGAAGATTTGAAATTTTGGTGTACAAATTCGCACTAGTTTGAAGTTAAGTGGTTAAAAAGTTGGCACACCTCCTGTAGGAGTGTACAGACCACATTTGCACACATGATTCAAACTAGTTTTAACTTCCTAACTCAAAAATAAAAATAAAAAATTCTGAAATTGTGCTGTTATAATAAGCTGCTAATTATTAGGGATGCACCGAATATTCAGTATTGAAAATACCAAACTATTCGGCTTGGCTGAAATTAAACTATTCAATCTGCTGAATACTTAAAAAATCCTTTTTAAAAATATTTCAAAAAATCTTACACAACTTCTATTTTTAATTCTCAATTAATAAAGATATTCAAAGTAATTATAAATAGAATTATATTTAAACAACAGAGATAGAATGCTTTTACATTATTTATTTCCTCTTTGAAAAGTGTCACTTAAGAAAATTAACCATTATTGATGTACAAATGCAAGTTCCTGAACATTGTCTATTAAATAATCTGATTCTTGCTTTTTTTTGCAAAAAGTGTGTTTCTAAACAAAATGGAAAAAACTTTCAGGAGTGATAATAGCCATTAAGACAGACAATTTTTGTCCAGAAAACCAGGATCATAATCCACTTATTCAGTCAAAAATACAACTATATCTCGCTCCAGGTCAAACTTGTATTTTCGTTTGTTACTTTAACAATTATGTGGATATTGTACAGAGTTACTTTGATTTCTGTGAAATATAATAACAAGACAAGAAGTGCTGAAAATTGCCATCATTCATATCTAAACAACACTGAGCTAGACATTTCTTTATTCAGAATCTAGCTGACAGTACTTAATGTGTCACTGGCCAAAATTCAGAATTGAGATGTCGTTTCTTGTTCAAAAAATGTTTGTCTTGACCACGTTAACTCCCCTGAAAGTTTGTTACAAGATTTTAGGAATAACTTGATTTTTACAACCTCTCAAAATTATCTTCCACTCCAGACACTGCTCTTTAATAAATTTAAGAGCTTCCTTGCTAAATCAAAAGGAACAGGAATGTTACTCTTGCTGAGTTGCCGTCATTTGAATAGATTGTATGTATTTATTTTACTCCCTTCCTGACAAATAATTTAAACTATCTTCTTAAATGATAACTCAAAGCATATTTTTTATAGTGTAAAGTTTACTTGTAAAAAGGTTTTGTTTATCAAAATAGAAGTATCTGAGTTAAATATTATGTAAAATTGTTTTGAAATTTAAATTTTGAATACCTTTAAACTCTGAAATATAAAAGTATTCAGCAAGCCAAATATTCAATATTCGGCTTACCTTTATGCTGAATGTTTGGTATTTGACCAAAATCACTATTCGATGCATCCCTACTAATTATTATAAATGATATTAAATTTCACACATTCAACTTTTATAAGTTCTGTGACAGAATTTCAAAAATCATTATTTTGGTATGCCTTAACTGATAGTTTATCAAAGTTAGTATACTTAGAAACTTGAAATTTAACACACTGCGAGCATTTGGCATGTAAATGAAAAATACCAAAATCAAACAAATATTTATTAGATTATTAATCAAAAACATAAGCAAAAGTCAAATTTTACTGTGTTATAGAAAATTCAGTTAATTACATCTATAAAGGTTCTGAAATTGTGATAGCCAAAGCTTAATTCTGAAATACTGGTTGTGACAAGTTTTGTCAAATGACACTTGGCAAAAGATTAAATACTGGACATTGAGTTCAATACAGGAAAGGTACTTGGCAATATTTCAGATATTTTTACTATAAATAAAATATGCCAAAGAAAACATTATTTTTCCTACCTCACATGAATGTTTTTCATCTGATTTGGTTAATATATATAGACTCTCAAATGATATACAATAGGAATAAAATATTTTGTTCAGCTTATTGATGACTGTGATTATCTATGACATTTAATATTCAATAAAGGTTTTAACTGTTTCAGAGCTACATAAAAACTTTAAATGACTCTCCAATGACTTTTTCTTGCATTGAATTCATTGCCTAGTATTTAATAAATTTGAAAAAAGTGTTTTAAATAATTAGATTATATATTTAAAAAACTTGCCAATGTTTTTATACTAAGTAATTATTATTAATGAGATTTTTAAATACTGGGTATTGAGTTCAATACGGGAATGAAATTTGGCATCATTTTAGATCTTAAATATTTAAGATTAGATCAAAAACTAAAATCTAAAATAATAAATTTGCATCACAAAATATTTTTTTTTTTTCAGTATTTCACACCTGTTAACCCAGTAATTGTCAACCACTGTGCCCAGACACACTGTTGCACTTTTAGAAAAGCAAGTGTGCTGCAAAAAATTTTAAGTTTTGTCAATATTTAGATTTTTTAGATTAAATTTTAAAGTTTTCTTTTCCATTTTAAAATTTATATTTGTGTCCAATGAACTCTGCAACAAGGACTGTGGCCATCTCAAAACCTTTTTTTATATCATGCTATTCTACTATATTATTTTAAATACTACAACTACACACCAACAATTATGAATATTACGTATAGATCATTCCTTTGAATTTAATATATGACAGTTATCAGTGTATAAAAAGAAGAAAAAGCACTGAACAATAGTTCCTTTGTTGGATATGCAAATCAGAAATTGGATCAACTTATGTGTTTTAATTAATAACGCCAAGTATAAAATTTGGTGCACTTTTACACAATATAAAACGAGTTATAAAATAGATTAAAAAAATAAATAAAACTAGGTGCATAATATTCCATAATCGGGTTCGCTGCCAAGGTTGGCATAAAAAATGAATGATTCTGGAACAAGCAAGCATATAAGAATTGCAATAACGGAGTTAAATATATGTCAAACCATACTTGTTAATGTATGTCAGTTGGCTGTGGATACGATTACAAAACATTCCCCAAACAGGGTAGAAGAAAAAACACTATAACTAGTACCGCTGTTGGATATTCAAATCCGAAATTTGTATTGTGTGTTTTAATTAATAACGCCATCAAATATAATTAATAATGCCTCCCTGTTGAGTGGACCAAATCAAAATTGATTCATCATATTTTTTCAGAAAAAGAGCATCTTGCATAATTAATTTGGTGCAGTTACATCCAATAGATTTTGATATGGCCATCACTGAAAATGTGAAAACATAGCTTAACAGTGCTATCTGTTGGACAATATACATTAAAATGTAATAGGAAAAAATTTATGACAAGGTCTAACTGGATATGAAATTTGATAAAATTGTATACATTAGTTGTTGAATTAGAATCAGGGTTGTAGTGGTTAGCTGCCTAAGTACCCGCCCAGGCTGGTTTTATTTTTTTTTTAACCCCGGATTTTTTACAACCTTGAGGGTTGTAGTGGGTAGCTGCCTGGGTATTTTTTTTAAAACCCTGTTTTTTTACAATCCTGATTAGAATAGCCTCGAGATTTGTATAATGTAGTACAGACAGACAATTTTCAAAAATAGTGAAATACTTTTCAGGACATCCTTAAACGTGTAAATTGATCCAAAAACGGAATTCAAAAATTTTCTTGTATCTGATATTTTATTACTTATACAGAAGAGAGTAAAATAATATAAATTAATCCTAGATAAAATCCTTGAAAGAAGATTTCAGTATATGACTATTCCAAAATTCATCCTGTAAAGAAAAATACTCACTCAGACAAAATAGTCAAACTCCGATATCTTATTAAATGTTAAGCAAAATGACAAACCAAAGAAATAAATGTAAATGAGATTTTAAGAATATTAATTTTTTTATTACTATTATGGAAACTGTAAAAGATCGTTTTGTTCTACCATTTGAATATGATGATACAATATTTTGTGCAATAAATTGAACTAATTGTATAGTTATTTATTACTTTGAAATTCTGAAATATCAATTACAATAACACTGAGAAATAAAGTGTACATAAAATTATCCTTCAATTCTGTATATAATTTTAATGTAAAAATTATGATAATTGATTTCAAAATCCCTTTCATAAACTTATTTCTGAATGAGCATGACACTTAAATTTTACCATCTAAATGTAGTTTCAAGAAAACAAAAATGTTTGACGATATGCCATTTTAGAATTCACACTTATTCTCACAATTAGGAAAGAGGTGGCGCCACCACACAACCGATGTATGCTTTTCTGCAATCCAGTGAGGTAACATATTGAGAATTTAATAGGATATTATATTTATGATATTATATTATTATATAGGATATTATTATTATATATTATTATATTAATAATAGGATATTAGAATATCCTATAGCTTCATGAGTAATATTAACATTTTTACAATGAGATGTTAAATACAGGCAAGTTTCGTAGGAGGTACATTTCTAGATCATTAATGAAATGAGCATAAAATCGTCCGAAGAGAGATTATCTGATCTTGTTGGAGGAACTGAAAAATTCCCTGAATTCATCACTCACTAGGTATAACAAAGACCTTATGAAATACAATAATTCTCAGTACTTAGAAATATTTTATTTTGAAACACAGTTGCAAAATATTTTCTTCCGGTCCGGAACGTATGTAAAAATTTCAGATAATCGAATTCGATCCGCATTCTAATTTTTTAGTGCTGCCATCTATGGACAAATTTTACAATTCTAGTGTCATTAGATTGTATTATTTGCAGCCCCACCAGTGGCTGAGAAGTTGTGCTCTCGAAGCTGGTAGACGGGAGGTGCTGGGTTTGATCCCAATCGCGCCCGTCGACCTAATCGTTCGGAGTTTTCGTGGTTTTCTTCCAGCCGTGGATTTACCCATGCGTAAATACGGGTTAGGTTCCCTTAGAAAGACCCCCACGAAGGGCACTCTCCCCGGGCCTTTATCCCTAGTGTAGATAATTGGCCGTCAATAATCAACCCAACCCAGCAAGCTTTGCATTGCAAGACCTTAAAAATCTGGTGTAAAGTGAAGTTCTGCGGCATTCAAAAATTAATTTAGCTATAAGATTTTGATTTGGGTTACTCTTTAAGGTATTGTGTTAGTTTCCGTAACTGAAAAAAAGGTTTTCCCATTTTTCATTAGTAGATTACTAACTTCAAGGACGGATCCAAGAAAGACGACCTCGCGTCAGTGAAGAACATCATATATAGAACATCTCATTTTTTAATATGTAAATAGATATTAATATATACACATTGCTTCGTTTTAACACCTCTCCCACAATAGGCATTATGCCCTTCTGAATCGAAGGCTGGATCAATGTGGATTTTCAAAGTTTAAAAAAAAAAAAAAAAAAACTATTTAAAAGAATTAAATTCTAGCAGGAATTAACTAAGGATTTTTCTGAGGGAGGCAAAACCCCCACTGAAAGGAAATTGGTAGTTATGTGTTTCATTCGAAGTTCATGTATTTAAAATTTGTCTTAACCCTTTGGGACGAGCGACACGTATACGTGACGCATAAGATGCTCAGAATCCTCGATTATTCCCACCAGCTATTAGGTAGCTTTCAATACAAAAAGGTATAAAGCTACCTATTGCAGCCGTTTGGAGGAAAGCAATTTCGGAAAATTTTGATATATTTTCACCGATCATGACCCTCAGACCCCAAAACCACCCTCCGTTCAAATGTTGATTTATATATATATCCATATATCTGAGCTATGTCATACGATAACGCTCGTATTTATAAATCAATTTGGATAAAACTAATTGTGTGTATTAAGCTCACCAATGCCTTGACCGAGTTCGTTGGCCAGCTTGGTCCGCCATCTTGTTTCAAGATGGCGGCCGTGGAAAATTTTAAAACTAAAATAAATGTACAAAAAAGTTAAAAATTCAAATTTATTTTCTAATTAAGTGTTATTACTTGATACAAGGATTCCGGAGCATTTTTTGTTTTACCTCTATCTTAAAAAATGGCTGAGATAGAGCAGTTTGAAATTCTAGGGTGGCTGACATTTTGAAACAAGACAGCACCTTACAAAAAACCAACAATTTATGAGTTTTAGTGAACGCGATTTCTCGCAAATTATTTTCTTTCATTGTTGTAATCATTTTCCCAATCATACGCCGTTAGCGACAATTGGCGAAATATCGCCAAATTTGACGACCAAAATAAGTCTTCATAAATGAAGCCAACTTGGCTATAGCTCAATAATTTGGCGAATTTCTTATTCAATTTCAGTATTAAGGGATCTTTTGTAAACGGTTTCTTTGCATTTTAGCTTGCTGTTTTCGAGTAACAGTAGCTAAAATTTTAAAACGAAGATAGAGGAAAGCTACGTTTTCCTCCCGGTACAGGCCGGAAGGACTTTTTTTTTTTTGTAAGCTTTGCCTTATTTAATCATAGCATTTCTGCGATTCAAATAGGCGAAAATTTCTGTATTGAAAAAACCGGTGGTAAAAGATTAAAAGTTATGTGAAGGACGCTCGTAGCGAAGGTGTTAAGTAGGGTGTTTTAGTTTTTTATTTTGAAAAAAAAAAAGGGCATATTTTTTTATATTTAACATCTTTGCGACGAGCCTCCCCTATCACTGGTAATTCTGCCTATCTTAATAGCGGAAACTGATTAAATAAAGCAAGACCTATTAAAAATTACTAGTTAGAATAACAAGGATTCTGAGCACCCTATACGCGAACACTCATTGCAAAGGGGTTAATATGTTTTATTCGCTATATTTCTGTAATGCTTTTTTTTATTATTATTAATGATATGTTTCGAAAAAATTTTGTACGCGGTATTCTGAAAAGTAGTGTAATTTATTTCATGTTTATATTCTCCATTTAAGAAAAAGAAAGCTTACAGGTTGATCTGCTGCAAAATCTTGCTCCTCTCTGGATTTTGTTCTGCAGACACCCGTGACTGGATCACTGGTGTGGTGTAGCTTTACAATGTTCTGTTTTTAAAATGCATTTCTTCAAGCTATATTGCCAGTCATCTCTTCCGTGCCGAATCTGTGACTGTGAAGGAAACCATTAGTAAAGGAATCGCTTTAAAATTAAATTTGAAAGGTTTTGGTTTTGAGGTAGCTCCATTTTTAGAACTTTTGGAAAGTTAACTTGTTTAAAAAAAAAAAAAATCGCTCAGAATAGCTATTTTAGGTTGTTGCTGGTGGCGAACCATGCATAAGTGCATGAACTATATATGGCAAAAATAATTTTAAGTAAAATTATAACCCTATAAAAGAATAAAAACTTATTCATGGCTATAAGAATGCTGTTGAAGAAACGTAGCGTAGCAAGCTTTCCAAAAGCCCTTCGTAATATCACATGGTACTTATTACTTAATATACCCGAATGTTGACATCCGATATATACGTACCATGGTTTTAAAATGAACATCCTTAAATTTTAAATGCTTCTTTAAAAAGCAATAAGTAACTTTGAAATTTTCACTTAAGTGAAAATTGATAGAAATATGGATCCTCGTTAGCGACGCGTCAACTTTTTTCTGTAATCACAACAAATAAAATAATGCTTAATGAAATTCTTTAGAATAATATCGGCATTCAGGCAAGGTAAATAAAAATTATGTTTATTCCATGCTCGTCGTTGTTTTATGCATAGTATGTATACTTGAATATCAATCATTTATAGTCAGAGCACTGTGTCATCTTTTATCACTGAAAGAAACTTGGGTTTTGTTTTATGTTATTTATCGTGTGGATTGATTTAAGACACATAATTAAGATGAAAGGTGGTATATATTTATATTTTACAAGCACATTCTACTCCCTACAATTCTACATAAAAGTATTACATTTTTTGGTTGGAGAATCTTAGACTCCTTACTGCCCGCTCTACATATTTCACAAAACTGAAAGATTATATAAAGTTCTAATAAAAATGTTTTAGAATTCCTTGATCTCATCACGTGATACATTGGAAAATACATTTCATAACATGGTGAAATAGGATTATTATTTATAGTACTTAAATATGTTATTGAAATTCGATGTGGGACTACACGAATTGGTCTGTTATTTATAACTAGCCGCCACTGGCGACCAGTTTGGTCTCCCTTAAATGTATGTTAAACATTGCAACACGTTACATTTATTCATAATTTAATTTTCCCTTAATCCTTCGCCAAATCGGAAGATTCTAATAGACAAATCATGAACTTTTGCGATCATGGTAGCATTTCGCATATTTTTTGGGCACAAATGTCACATACGCACGTTGGCGCGATTCCCCCCCCCCCCCTCCCCCGCCAATTTGGCGAAAACTTTGTTATGGAAATTGTTGTTTATTTACTTTTATTTTTTATTTTAATTCTATAAATTATTTTTGATATGTATATCAATATTTATTTACAACAAACTATCATTTATTTATTTTTATTCTTTTTTTTAATTATGAGTATTTTTGTTAGCCGGGAGCAGATGATAATTCGCCAAATATCGTTCCCATCACCGTCATTCATACTACAATTAATTTAATTTTAAATTATAAACCTGTCACTCATTTCATTTAAAATACTTAACTTTAATCTAAAATGCTTATATTACATAAATTTAAAATACTTCACACTTTTCATTTAAAAGAGAAAATAAATAAATAAATAAGAAATAATATCATAAATCAAAACATTTGATTTCAAAATCAAAGTATCATTTCTAATTTGTACACGCGATAAATAAAGGCTGTATTAGCGATTTTAAAAATGCTAAAAATCTGATTCATTAAATATTATTACATGAGTTCAATTTACGTCAAGAAAAGGTCCGAAAGTTGAGTTGTATAGCACATAATTATGGTAAACTTTGATTGTCTCACTGGTGCGAATTATTTTTTTGACGCGAGGCAGCGGTCCAAAAATTCATTCGCGGAGAACTTGCTTTGCGAATGATTACCTCCATGATTTAATATTTTAAATGTTCACGACGAATCAATCTTTTTTTTGTTTACTTTTATGAATAGAGAATTTGAACTGCGAATCTTTCGACTGAAGTTATTGCAGAATATATACATAATTGAACGCAAGTCATCTCTCAAATATTAATTTATTTTGAACGATCTTTCTTAAAATGTAACTTTTATGCAGTTTATTCGAAAAAATAATTTTGAATAAAAATGGCCGCTTGGCATATGAAAAAGCGATCCCGGAACTGTTGATGACAGTCACATGACTTACAGTTTTATTATAGAGATCTTCTGAAAAAAGCCACATTAAATCATTTAGATTACTTTCGACGCAATGCGCTGCGTGAGCGCATCAAGTTCAATGAGTTCATTAAGTTATTTTCTTGACAGATGATCTCATAGTGAATGGTTTGAAGGATTCATTACTTTAGATTAATGAAAGTTCTTGCGTAATTCCTGTGAGAGAGATTATTATATTTAAAACGAAAATACAACTTTTGGGTATGCTTAAGGGCATGTCATAATTGGCCTTTGATATGCCAAAAACATATTTTTAACATGGTTCGCCACTCGTGTCCCGCATTACTTTTCACAACATGCAAATGTTACTACACTAGACAATTTTTCTCCGTTCTCATTTGTTGTCATATTGCTTTTTAAAACATGTATTTAGACTACCTTTATACAGACAAATTCACGGCAGACTGGCAATAAAATTTGATTTGTCGAAACTATGTTGAACAAGAAATTGATGAGCCTGCCATCGATCTCCTATCTAATTAGGGTGCCTCGATTTGAGAGTGGTGACATTTGGGATACAAAATTTGATCGGTTGATACATGTCTGTACAAAAACAAATCGTCAAGCATCTTGGAGAGCTTGCCACTATCGCCAAGCTAATGCTTGTTAACTTATCGCACTAGTGCGCGACATACGTTATACACGGCCGGTGCATGACGTTTAAAACGTCACATGTAGTGGATCATTTTTGCACTGCGATTGGTGCTAAACGGTGGGCGCGCCGCTTTGCACCAATCGCAGTGCAAAAATGATCCACTACATGTGACGTTTTAAACGTCATGCACCGGCCGTATATAACGTAGGTCGCGACTAGTGTACCGCAACCTACGATATGCACGACCGGTGCATGACGTTTAAAACGTCACATGGAGTGGATCATGTTTACACGGCGATTGGTGCAAAACGCCATTTTGCACCAATTGTCATGTAAAAATCATCCACTTCATGCGACGTTTTAAATGTCATGAACCGGCCGTGTGTAACGTAAGTCGCGAGTGTACCTCTGTATGAGAGTGGCAACATATATACAGCCCGCATGATCAGACAAAAGTGTTTGTCTAAACTATGTCAAACCTACATTCCAGATGAGTAAGCCAAGTTAACAAACGTCAGCTTGGCGATTATGGTAAAATCACGAAGCGATTCGTTAATGTCAAAAATCGTCTCAATCTAATTTTATATTTCATATGCCGCCAAAGTATAGCTACCGTGTTAAAGTATAGCATAGCTCAGTTGTTCGCCCAAATTATAGCAAATCTGCATTCCAGAACTTGACGATACTCACCTAGACGAGTTTCGAGTTAGATTATACCAAGGCAACCAAGGCCGTAGCCAATGGGGGGATCATCAGGGTTTGATCCCCCTCCGAAATTTCTGCCAAGATGATTATAAATATGCTATTAACTATCAGTCAAGATGGTCAAGAATAGAAAATCAACTGCAGTCAAGATTCAAAATTCTACGCTAGCATTATCTTTATCGTTTGATTACGTTGGTATGTCTAAAAAATAAATGAAATTTCTATGAAATATTTGAAATTCATTCGAATTTTTGGGAACATGACTTTGTAAAAGCAATATCTCAAAATAAAAGGACAACAACCTGATTTGTTTACAACAAATTCTTGAAGAATGCAATGAAATTTGTAAAATATCTACAAACTTAGTTGTTCCGACGAATGTTAACTGACATTTCGGCAATAAAACATTTAAAAATCTATGTACAAAACTTCAAACATTAATTTGATCACCGAAGCACTATGTAAATAAGATTATAATTTTATTTACAATGAAAAAGTCTTAAATTTTCTTTTCTAGTTCTTGAGTTATTTGAATTCGCAATAAAATTTAATAAGACACTCGTCTCTATTCAATTAGTAAATAACAAATCTAAACTAAGAGAAGAGTAAAATTATGGGCACCAAATCCCCCTCCGAAATATTTTTCTGTCAACGGCCTTGAAGGCAACACTAAATACCGGGCTTGCTCATTCACTCTCATAACGTCACAAATAGTGGCTGACCGCTACCAGCGATTGGTACAAAATGACGCGCCCATCGTTTTGTGCCAATCACTGTATGTCTTTCTTCGCGGCCAGCCACCTTTTGTGATGTTATGGTAATAAATGAGCAAGCCCGGTATCTAGTGTAGCCCTGATTATACGGTACGAGTGAGTATGAACATAGAGTAGATAGGATCTCGAAAAACGAAACAAGCTTTGAAAGAAGAAGATTATTCCTTGAAAAATGTTTGAAATAGGTGGCGCCACGCAGTACGGTTCACTCTCAGAGCAAAAATGGTATATTAGAAAATTTGTGGGCTCCTAGTTCGTCTGCTTCTTCATTTATATTACAATATAAAAACTGGTTTTGTTTTTGCTTCCTTAGCACGGTGTAGGCGTCAGGATATTGACGTTGGTTGGGTTTGAATCTCGGAGTAAAAATAGAAGGTCTATGGTTTGAACCTGGCGAAGTAGCACGGAGCAAAAGGCTAGCTCGATTGATCCGTACCAGTGATGTTGAAATTGTTGTTGTGAGAGATGACGTCGCTACATACTCCTCTCCCAGTGAAAGCATCTTATTTAGACATTGGCTTGCGCTATTTTGCTATTTGCTGCGACTGAAAGGCTTTGACTATTGAGGGTGATTCGTTATGGTGCTGCGATCTGTTGTGAAGTTTGCGTGATTCTTTTTTGGGTCACCAATACAGGCGTCAGGATATTAGCGTTGGATGGGTTTGAACCTGCAGGACCTACTATATTGAAGACGAGCGCCATAGCACGGAACAAACGGCTAGCTTGATTGTTCGTTGAAGTTGTTGTTGCTAGAGATGACGTCACTACACACGATTCGAGGTTAACGAAAAATAAAGGCTACCGCGGTGCTTTACGCGTATCTTTTTTTACAGACCGCTGGAGTCACGTGATGCTCGAATCCACCAATGCAGTTGTACGAAAAGAGCAGCACGTCACTCTAGCGGTCTGTAAAAAAAGATAACTGGATTGACCGCGGTAGCCTGTCTTTTTCGTTAGCCTCGACACGATTCGAAGCTAACGAAAAAGACAGGCTACCGCGGTACATTCCACTTATCTTTTTTTACAGACCGCTAGAGTGACGTGATGCTCTTTTGTACACCTGCATTGGTGCTTTCGAGCATCACGTGACTCCCGCGGTCTGTAAAAAAAGATACCAGTAAAGCACCACGGTAGCCTTTCTTTTTCGTTAGTCTCGACACGATTCTAGACCTAGACCCGCTACCAAATTAGTCCGACAGTTGCGACTCTATATTAACACTATTGTGATTGATGTCCTAATCTAGTCTATGTTCATGCGAGTAGGGCAAGTTAATAAGCCTTAGCTTGGCGATAATGGCAGGCTCGCTAAGATTCTTGGCGATGCACTTTTATCCAGAATCGTCTCCACCAATCAAATTTTATATCTCGTATGTCGCCACTTTCATATCAAGGTGCCCTATAGCTAATGTCTATTGACTTTTCATTCATTTATTGGAATGCAGGGGTGCCGATAGATATGAGAACATAATTGCATATTTATTTTATTATATCTATGGGAGCGCTATTTCGAAATTTCTTGGCAAGGGGCAAAGATTTCTTTTGATCTTGTGCACAGCTGAGAAGAGAAGCAATTGATGCAGTTTTATTCTCAGATATATTTTTTAAATTAGCAAAAGCACTCATTTATTATATTGGACACCTTCCTTCCCACATACGTCTTTAGTCTGATAAATAAAAATATTCTAGTTAAATTATTTATTTTACTATAAATTAAAAAATAATTTTTACAAATAATTGTTTATCCATTACTTACCAAGGTGCATGTTACTTAAAAAAAAAAAATAAAGCTATGTAGCATGGCCGATGGGCGGATATAAGGCTCATCTACACCATAAGCTTGTTTGTTTTAAAATCCACCCTTCTCTTTTTGTCAAAATTCCTGGTCGTCAATCTTTCCTAAAGGCACTCTAAATTGGACTCATTTTCTAAATATTACGCATGCGCTTAGTCCATACTGGTCAGTCAACATTTCTGTTTTTTGACACTGAAGACCTGCCTTACAGCAAAGCCACTCTTGCAATTGTTTACATGATTACTTAATTAAATGACTAACGCGATATTTTAGTATATAAGCTGAATCTTTAATTCTTTTCAACTTTTAGTAATTTAAACTTTAGAACTATTCTAAAATTATCCTTATTTATATTCTCATGTCTTAAGAATCTTTATATAATTTAATGTTTGTGTTGAAAGAACTTGTATTTTGAAAGAAACATTTGGAGATGACAGAGGATTTCGGTTTTGGCGAAAATTTTTACGATGATGAAGATGGTAAATATATCGTACAATGTTCTCAATATGACTTGAACTTTAAAATTGATTAATATATTTACATATAATGTGCATTTAAATGTTCTAATTATCTACTTATATGAGCTTGAAATATCTGGTTGTCAAAGCTTTTTGTTCATTTATTTTCTATTTGTAAAAATGATATCGTTAAGAAATTTTAGTTAATCATTTTGAGTAAATTTTTTAATTAATTTTTTTTTTAAATTTTTAATAAAAAAATAATACATTTTTTAATACTTTCTATGGTACATTTTCTTTGAATGGGATACACAAGAAAGGATATTGTTTCAGATAATTTCTAACTGATGTTTGTTTGTAGTTTAGGATTGAAATATAAATACAGTTGTATATAATTATCAGAGTTTCCCCCAGACAGTTTCAGAAGGGTGCTGCACCCTCCCTGTCCTTAGGTTTACAAAATAGCACCCTCCTTGCCCTTCATAAAATAAATTGGCATCCTTCTTGCCCCCTCCAGTAAAATAATTAGCACCCTTCTTACCCCCTCCAGTAAAATAATTAGCACCCTTCTTGCCCTCAGTAAAAAATGTGCCTTTTCTCCTTTTTGCATTAAAAAATTTCTTTCATAGTAAAAACTGACTGAATGTTGTCTTAAAAAGAGTGTTTTGACTTTGAAATTTCAAAAGTGGCTTTAAAAACCAAAAGAATACCTTTAACAATTAAAAAAAGTGTCCTTAAGAATCTGAAAAGTGCCCTTAAGAATTAAAAAAAAAAATGCCCTTTTCTTACCAGCAGCACCCTGCCCTTTTTTAAACCTGGGGGAAACTCTGATATATATACTATCAAGAACTAAAGCAGTTCAGAACTAATAACTCAAAGGTTTTCAAATAATAATACGAATCAGCAAGTAATCTTTAAATTTTACTTAGTTTCCCACTATATTTGACATCATCTATTTTTTTAAATAAAGCAAAAATGAGATGTTGAAGAAACTGTTTCAAAGACATTAGTATATAAAAATAAACTTTCATTTGTTAAATTATTTTGTTGCAGTTTTATTTTAATATTTACAACTTCAACCTGTGATCTCCATCATCTTACCTCCAACATTTTTTTTCTCGCCAGAAGCAGCCTTATTTCTTGTGTGTAAATTAGAAACAAGGCTTTGGTGTCAGGGCTGGCAAGTTTCTGCCGGGGTGGTTAAAACCAGTGGTTATAACTGGTTAAAACCGGCATGGCAGAAACTAAGAAATAAGAATAAGAACTTTAAATGTAATGATTCATAATTCACACATGTATTTGATATGTAACCAATTAAATTAAAAATTAAAACGAAAGATTATGAATGTTATTCAAAGTAGCAAAAAGCTTCAAAATGATCATATAAATATACTTTGTTTATATAATACTAATTTTCTTTTACTTGAAAAACAGAAATTTTCATAATAGTAATCTGATGCTGTACAAGTTTAACTATTAATATTATAATCAGGGCCGGCGCAAGGGGCGTGCGAAGTGTGTGACTGCACGGGGCGCCAAGTCGCGAAACGGCTTAAGGGGCGCTCAAAAGTCAAAAGATCACCGACAAAAAATAATTTTAGATTCCACGTTTTTTTTTCCTTTTCTTTTTCATTTTTTCCAGGCTGCGGTCTGTGGGAGTGGCTCTACCTTGGGTTTAAATAACAGTTCAAGGACACTGAAATCTTCCCATATAGACCATATGCCCGGTTCCTTTATCTGAGGAAACGAGGCTATTAACACTCAAATTACATCCAGGAAAGACATAGCCAAACCTCTATTCAACACCAGGACTGAGGGAGGTTAATTAATAACTACTGACATTTTTACGATTCTGAACTCTTTCTTCTCCAGCTGGTTGATCGACTCTCGACTGTCCCTTCATGCAGCTGATAGTGGCAAGTGTCCTTTGTCAGGTAACATCTTGTAGTTGCAGAGAATCGTACAAATTACTTATTCTCGTTTATTTGTATTAAACAATATTAATTTAAAGATTATACTCAAAATGCCGTGGATGAAAAAATCGGGAAATTATTAAAGGATCAAGAGGGCGCCGAAAGAAAAAGTAAAAACCATGATGAAAAAAGGGATATAATCTGAGCGCCAAATCTTATGTCGAAGACGCAAATGAAAGGTTAATAGAGGTAAATTTCTCTAACTAAAAATTATATATGTAATTAATCTTATTAAAAAATTAACTTCAGCACATCGTTTTATTTAGTTATTCTTAATTTAATCTGTATTAAATCAATAATAGTGTAATAGTATTTCAATACATGGCCGAAAATAGGAATTTTTCAGTCGCAAGCATTTTGGCGCCCTCTCCAATCCTTTTCCAAAATAAATGTATACAGAGAAGTTTTCAATCCATTCCCCTAATTTTTATTTTAAATATGAAATAATTGTTAGGAAGCATATTTATCTTAATATTTTTATATTGCTTTCTTTAGAAATGGACCTGCTGTAATCGCTTCGTTTTTATCTATCTATATATAATCCAGATCTTGTTAACAAGATAATGTTCGAAAATTGAATCATTTCGAACCTAATTGGAACAGTGTATTGATCTTACAAGTACCTTGGATCTGGGTGTGTTCATTAATCAAGTATGTAAATCGTATAGTTTGTTTACAGAGACACACAAAAGCAAATTTTGTCATCACGATGTCCGAAATATTGAACCAATTCAAATATAATTGGGACAGTGTATAAATCTTACAGGTATCTGAGATGAATTCGTTAATCAAATATTATTCTCTGGCGCCCCTAAGCAGTCCCTTAATAGAAAAATCACGCCCTGTTCAAAACAAAGAGTATAAAATTAACGAATATATCTTTATTTTGGGTCGTCCGATTCCATGACATTTTTTCCTAAATTTCGTTATTTGTTTTTTGTACCGAAGGACGAACCAAATCTTCTTTTGGCGCCCCCTGCTACTCTTGTGCCCAGGACATCCCCCCCCCCCCCCTCCTCGGCCTTGCTTCAACAAGACAGTGTGAAATGCACCACAAATAAGTTTAAAGTCAAAACATTTATTGATATGAAATTAGGACTATGTAACTATTTTTTCCTGGTCCGTACTTTCTTTCTTTCTTTTTTCTCAGGAAATAAAGGAGATAAATTTAGTTCATTTTAGAAAAAAACGGTTTTCTAGTTCAAATTACAGAAAAAAATCAGACAATGTCGATGGAAACTTATTCTTAAAGAGTGATGTTATTAACATTGAAGAAAACAATGCATTGTAAAATTTTTGTGAAGTCAGTTCATCTTTTTAATATTTATATTTTTTTAAGAAACATATCAATGATTTAAAATTGTTTTTTTTTTTTTTTCAATATTCTGAACAGCTTTTTCCGATGAGAGAGAGAAGGTTTATTTTAAAACTCGTTGTGTAAGGCCAAAATCCAAACTGGCTGCTTTTTAGCACATTTTTTATCCCAAATGTATCAAATTGGCAGATGCTCTTCTTAAAAAACTAATGTAATCGAACCGTTTTTCAGTTTTTCGGTAAAAGCAGAAGAATTTTCAAAAAATGCCGTCAAAGTTGGCGTTTTGAGCTGAATTTACGGACACGACAGCGCTTGAAAGGAAAAAAACTGCTGTCCTGAGACAAAAATCACTTATAACTCAAGATGCAATTCTTTTAACAGAAAATGGAAAAAAAAAAAAAAAAGAAACTTTTCGATTTCATATCACATCAAAAAACATACCTGCAAGTCTCGTGCTTTTATGCTTAAAAACGAGTCAGACAATGTGTCAGATAGTTTTGTGTTGTTGAAGGGGGAAATATATTTTAAATCTTTTTATATTTAAATTTATATGAAAGATAAAACCATGAAACTTTGTAAATTGTTTTTCAGCTATAGTTTTGTGTTATTGAAAGGGGAAATATTTTTTTATCAAGATTTTTCATATTTAATTTTATATGAAAGATAAAACCATGAAACTTTCTTTGTACAAAGTTTTTCAGCTATGTAATCTTTAAATTGGTTTCGGAATTTTTTATTTAAAGTGAAAATTTTTAAAATTTGTTCCTCGTAGTAAAAAATACTCATAAAATTTTTTTTTTAAAAGTGTGTTTTTTTAAAAATAAATATTTCTGTAAATCCCTTAGTCAAATCAATATTCCATATCAAATGTGAAAATGTATGAAAAAAAAGAAAAGAAAAGAAAATTAGAAGATAGAATATTTTAGAAAAGTTTTAAAAAGATGGTTTTAAAACTCTTTAAAGAATTTACATTTAAAAGGGAATAGATGTATAAATTTGTATTTCAAGAAAATAAAATTAGAAAAATATGATTAGGAATAAAAAGTAAAATCATATTTATCTTGTTTCCCGGCCATCACACTTTTTTTTTTAAAATATAGTTAAAGAATTTTGTCAAAGTTTAAAAGAAAAATGGGATAAAAGCATATACGTAACTAGACGGGGGGGGGGGGGGGCACGGCCCACCCTAGAATTTCAAACTCAAGTGAAAATGTTATGACACTGATTGCTCTACATTTTAATTTACAAATATTTGAAAGATTACACAAAGAAATACAATTATTTCTGATTTGAGAACTAATGTAATCAAAATGAGTACACACACATAAGTGAATGTGTGTGTGAGGGAGGAGGGGGGGAGTCAAAGGAAAAACATTTACTAGTATGTGGCTTGGAGCAATAGGGAGCCAGAAGAAATAAAGTTAAAAAATTTCTGAAGGCTCTGAATCTGAGCGAGAGTTATCTTTTTTGTCACGAGGGTGATGGTAAAAAATCAGTTCTAAGAATTCCAGTCTTTCAACAAAGCTGGGAAATATTATGTGCTGTTGTCAGGGCTGATGAGAGAGGGGACACTTCGGGTGGGGAAATGACCAATATAAGTATTTCTAAGAAGTGATAATTAATCTCTCTCGGGCAAACCAGGATATAGTTGTCAGTTGTTGGTCCATTAATTGTCCAGGAGTAGGTAATAAGAACATCTTGGCAAGGGCATCCTTTGAGAAAGGACGAATTTTTTGCAACTTCCCCGTGGCTTTAAGCATGTGGGGTGATTTCAGTTTCCATGAATAATTATCAGTGCACAAATAAATTCTGTAGTTTGTTTAAAATACAGGAAATTTGTTTTTGTGGTTCTGCCACATAGGCCTATGCTTCAAGTTCTAGAATGCATTTTTTGTGAGTAAATTTCTCCTTATCAGATCTTTGAAATTCTGTATAAATGGAAGAGCTTTGAGTAAGATGTTATGTAACAAAAATGATATTGCGAGAAAATTGAAATAAAAAATTTTTGTCGCAAATTTTCTTGTTTTTAAGTTATCCAGAATCTATGATGGCTTTTGAATATAAAATTTTGGTAATATGCTTTCTAAGAATATAAACATCAGATCGAATGATTTTTTTTAAATTTTCTGCCCTTGCCCCTCGAAGGAGGGGGGGGGGGGGGGGAAGGCAATTGGTTGTCTGTTGGGGATCAGTGATCAGTCTCTTTGCCTTGTTTTTGTCCGCGTCCCCAGATTATTATATACAAAAAGGGATTGAATTTTAATGCCTTTATGTATTCTTTAAATAATATCATAAGTAATTAGTAATAGTATCTTTAAAAGTAACGAATATATAAAAAGTTAAGAATAATCCAAGAGTATTTCCTTTTTTTCGGGCTTGTGGGGGGGGGGGGGGGGGGGGGCACCCGACGGATATTAGCACGGGCGCCAAAATACCGTTGGGCCGGCCCTGATTATAATGTTATTTACAGTTGAATTTCTTTTTAAAAGTTAAAAAAAAAAAAATGCAAAAAATTGCATGATATTTTAACAAATCACTGTTCAGAGAAGTTTTAAATAAATAATATAATGCAATAACTTAAAGATTATCTACTTATATGGAATATGGTTATATATATATATATGATTGGAACATTTTCAACTAACAGTCTTAAATTAAAAAAAAAAAAAAAAAAAAAAAGTCAGATTTGTTCCTTTGAATATTGTATTTAAAGAAAATGTTTTTAAATCAACGGAATTACAAGATCCACATATAACTACAGCTCCAAGTTAAAAAATTAGAATAATAGAAACAAAGGAATTGTAAAAAAAGGTTTTTTATGTATCGCTTATACAAAAAGTAATACAGGATAAAACTTAGTATTATAAGAATCTACATAGTTTTAGACTTTTTTAGCATTAAAAGTAAAGGAAATATTACAAAAATTAAAATAATTATTCACACTTGGAAAAAATATAAATATTAGAATAACCATTTACCTGGTTCAAAATATTAGAATAATGCA
Organism: Maratus michaelseni; assembly: GCA_963931845.1. Classification (NCBI taxonomy): domain Eukaryota; kingdom Metazoa; phylum Arthropoda; class Arachnida; order Araneae; family Salticidae; genus Maratus; species Maratus michaelseni. The sequence continues at coordinate 126,495,842 of OZ007595.1, forward strand.
TTGTAAATAATATGTGTTTAAAAAAGAGGTAAAATAGTTATTCTTTAATATTTTGTAGTATCACCTTTGTATTTTATAACAGCACGAACTCACTTTGCCAAGCTAGCTACAAGTGGTTTGCAATGTTTTCTGCACAGACATGACCATGCCGACTTTATGCTGGAAAGAAGCGCAACTTTGTTTTTTGGCGCAATATCTATTGTGCTAAAAATGCTTATTTTATGTAACCTTCTGAACCAATCAGGAAAATTCATAAGTATTCTAATTTTTTGAACCACCTATTTTAGTATTCTAATATTTTGAATAATGAAAATAATTTTACAAAAATAAAATATTCACTCAAAATTTAATATTTTACAGTTTTAATTTTCTTTAATAACATGCAAAAGTATTAAAACATCCACTGCTGTTCTTTTTCAATTGTACTACTGTGAAATAAAGCTAAATGCAATTCCAAATACAAGTGGAATTAATTATTCTAATTTTTTGATTTGGAGCTGCATAACATTTCTATGAGAAATATTTTTTAGAGTTATTAAATTATTATGTTAAATTACAGAAAAGTATTTTGAGTAAGTATTGATTCAAGTTGTAAATTTCCAACTGGACGAAAAATGTCCGGGCCAGGATTCGAACCTGGGATCGCTTGGCTTAAGCCGCCACGCTCTACCACTGAGCTATCCCGGTCGAATCTGGTGGGCATAATTCATCCAGTTAACCTTATTGATCAAAGCATCTGGTCTGATATTTTAATCAGCTGTAGATTAATTCTGTTGAGCTGATTAAAATATCAGACCAGATGCTTTGATCAATAAGGTTAACTGGATGAATTATGCCCACCAGATTCGACCGGGATAGCTCAGTGGTAGAGCGTGGCGGCTTCAGCCAAGCGATCCCAGGTTCGAATCCTGGCCCGGACATTTTTCGTCCAGTTGGAAATTTACAACTTGTATGATTACTTTACCAATTTAAAATAATTGTGTTAAAAAATAATCCAGTGTATTCACGTATCCAGCGTTTACTGGAGTTCCATTACCTGCGATCTTTTCTGTTGAGCTGATTAAAATATCAGACCAGATGCTTTGACCAATAAGGTTAACTGGATGAATTATGCCCACCAGATTCAATCGGGATAGCTCAGTGGTAGAGCGTGGCGGCTTCAGCCAAGCGATCCCAGGTTCGAATCCTGGCCCGGACATTTTTCGTCCAGTTGGAAATTTACAACTTGTATGAGTACTTTACCAATTTAAAATAATTGTGTTAAAAAATAATCCAGTGTATTCACGTATCCAGCGTTTACTGGAGTTCTATTACCTGCGATCTTTTCTGTTGAGCTGATTAAAATATCAGACCAGATGCTTTGATCAATAAGGTTAACTGGATGAATTATGCCCACCAGATTCGACCGGGATAGCTCAGTTGTAGAGCGTGGCGGCTTCAGCCAAGCGATCCCAGGTTCGAATCCTGGCCCGGACATTTTTCGTCCAGTTGGAAATTTACAACTTGTATGATTACTTTACCAATTTAAAATAATTGTGTTAAAAATAATCCAGTGTAAGTATTGATTATTTTTCTTTTCTTTTCAGTGTTTAATTTAAAATAAGTATGGGATATAGTTTTCTATTTTTAATTTTAAACTGAGATTTTAAATATTCTAATAATTGTTTATATATAAAATTACACAACCATATTATAACAAAAATTTTATCTGTTACATTACTCATTTTTTCTAATACAAATTTATTTATTTTAAATTAAAACTATCCAGAGTATTTTATTTGTTATTTATCCTGAATAAAATGTACTTAAGGCATTTAATACTACTAAAAAGAGTCTCAGATTATGTCACGAAATGTGTTTATGCCAGTTTCTGCCGGTTAAAACCGGTTATAACCACTTTCTGCCACTGGCACAGCAGAAACCACTTTCTGCCGGCAAAAACCACTTTCTGCTATCAAAAACCCAGCCCTGTTTGGTGTTGAAATAAAATGTCTGGGTTTATGGTATAAATTTCTCATTATTCTCTTCCTTTTTTACTTTCTTCTATCTTTACAAGAAGAAAGTATTGGATTCATGAAAATTTTCTACTTCCGGTTTTTGACGGATTTATATGTTTTAGAAGCTCCTGAACACGATTTGACTATTTTTAGAAAATGTCTGTCTGTGACAAAAATTTTGTGGGCGCTCTATCTCAAGAACTAATGCTCGGAATTTAATAAAACTTTAGATTCAGTTAGTCCCTGATATAAGTTGGTGCTGATTAGTTTTTGGTAAAAATCTCCCAGCAGGTGGCGCTGCTATGCAGTATTTTTTGCGATTTTCGCAATAGCTCTATCTCAAGAACTAATGCTCGGAATTAAATAAAACTTTAGATTCAGTTCGTCCCTGATATAAATTGGTGCTGATTAGTTTTTGGTAAAAATCGCACAGCGGGTGCCGCTGCTATGCAGCATTTTGCAGGATTTACACGATTTTAACGATAGTCCTATCTCAAGAAATATTGCATGGAATTTAATAAAACTTGAGTTTCAGTTAGACCTTAATATAAATTGGTGCTGATTCTTTTTAGTGTATGCGAAACCTGTGTGAGATAGAAGAAAGTTTTGGGATTGACACATCAGACTAGTTTTTTTCTTTATTTCACATGAAATGAGTAAAAGGCATGTATTTTAGTCGTATGTAATATATGTATTTTAAGTTAAATTATATAGAGGAAATGAATGAATATTTGTGGGTACTTTTGTGTACTTATAGCGACCCTTACAATTACGATTATGCCAAGGTTGCAGCTCTATGATTTCGCCAAGATCACCGCAAAGCTTATATTTGCATCATATATATATATATATATATATATACTCCAAACACTCTTATATGTGTCATATAAATACATATTATTTATGTCTTTTATGTCATTATACATGTCATATTCATATTATAGGGGAGACTGGTACACAGTGGACCACTTTTTCAGTTATATATATTTTTCTCTTTAATGGACAGACTGATCTGCATGAAAATATTTTTGAATATTCCTTAAATCTTTATACATTCATCATAATTTTCTCAGAACATAGTTTTCAATACATTTAAAAAAAAAAAAAAAAATTAAATGCACCCTTAAAGTGGACCGCTATTAGGTATTATCTGACATACAATATAAATCTATTTTTCATTAATCTAATTCTTTTTTATTTCCCCTTTACCCGCCAAATAACATAGTAATAAAATTTTGCAAGTAACATTTTGAAACAAAACAAAATTAATTGTATTTTGAAAATAATAACTGATTAATACTGGAATAATTGCAATTTAGATGAAGTTATTACTTAAGTACAAAAAAATCAGCGCATATTAAAATTTGCAAATGAAATTTCAAAATACTTATGAGTAAGATTGAGCCTGGAATTTTCCTGAAATACTTTTGGGTCTGGGAGCAACATTATGAAATCATTGACATCAACAACAGATTCACCTACAGTTCCTGGAAAAATAAACGGATTTCCATTCAATTTGCATCACATGAATCTTACTTGAATAGAATCCACCAATTAGACTACAGTTATATTTATCAAAGGCAGTAAATACAAAACAAAATATTTTTTACTATATTAAATAAATTGTTATTTTTCTTTGTTTACTTTATTTTAAAGTTAAATAACTACTTTAAAACAATATTTCTTTATAGAAAATGAACAATTATTAAATATTTTGAACATTCTGCATTACAGGAGCAGAGTGGATTGTGGACCACTGTGCCCCAGGAATGGGTGGTCTACTGTGCCCCATATTAAAGTTCAATAAATAATCATATTAATATTGTTTATAGCTTCCTTTTAAACATATTAACTTTAAGTTAAATAAAAGCAAGTATCTTAGCTTTGCAAAAAAGCTGTTATATCTTATTTATCTACAACCCTTAATTACTAAAAAAATTGGCTTAGATGCTTTACACTCACGCTAAAAAAAAAAAAAAAATTATCGGTTAAAAAAAAGAAAAAAGTCGCCAAATTTAGGGGATTTTTTTCTTTAATGGCAACCTAGCCATTGTATTAAGTTATTCGTTTGGCGCAGTCTTGGAAATCGCGCCAAACAAACAGTCGCCAATCTTTTGTTTACATTTTAGCGTGATAGTAACACATCTGTTCCAAAAAATTAAAATATGTCGATGAACATTTTTACTTTTAGAAGCTCAAAACAACCAATCCATATAAGTTGTTCAATCTGTGCTAAACATATTTTCTGAAGGCTATAAATAATCAGTCCAGTGCTGTTGTCTATTAGGATAGAAGAGAAGCTTAAAAAATTTTAATTAAAAAATTAAAAGCTAAAATAAAACATTTAGGGGTGGTCCACTGTGCCCATAGGTCCAGTGTGTACCGGTCTCCCCTATATACATCATGTATGTGTCATAAATGACTGCTACTTAGCCATATACATCACAAAATGTTATATACATCATATATTATTATAATGTCTATGTTTTATAATTTGGCGATAAATCTTGGTCACTCGGCAATTCATCGGTGGGGGGCCGCTATAACACGAAATTATTGGTTTGTGTTTTAAATTAAAATTAATACAATACGAATGATGGTGATGGTAATAATACTTGTCAGTTTATCACCTGCGCCCTGCTAGCATAAAAGTATGGAATCCTGCATCAGGTAACCCAATTTTACATTAACCTGACTTGACTGGTTGGGTTGGTGCTAATTTTTTTCATTGCAGTTTGGGCTTGGGTTGACCCAATTTTCTAAGAGAAAGTATTTTTCAATCCCTAATACCTATATTTTTATATGCTTTTACCTCTGAATTGAAGACACCTAAAAAAAAAAAAAAGGAATTCTACAGTTGTGAGGTGTCCTCTATTCAGAGAGGTTTTAGTGTATTTGAATATTGATGAGTACTATACATATGTTCATTTTCCTATTAAAAGATAAAACTGTTATTAAAGATACTATGAGTATAGCCCACTTTTTATATTTGCATTCAAATATGGATTATTATTTTTGAAGTGAAAACTTCTTTAGGCGCGTTGGGCATTTTTTGAGATGGGAAAAAACCATTGAATTCGCGACACTGTTACCGACACCAGTACTTTTCGGTTAGCCGGGCGCCAGTAGTATAATATACATGTATATATACACGCACACATATCTACAGATACATATATATACATACACATATATATGCATATTTGGATGTATATATATCAGGGTTGTAGTGGGCAGCTGCCCGGGTACCCGTCCAGCTGCCCGCCCGGTGTGGGTTTTTTTAAAAAAACCCCGGGCTTTTTAAAAAATATATTTCTGGAAAGGAACAAATGATGTATTTGTTAACAGTTTATGGTTATTTTGTTTTATTTATTCTCTTCTTTGAATCTTAGAAAATATGTTTGTACTAATTTACTTGCACTTTTAGATTGGGAACCCTGTAATTTTAAAACGTTTTAGATTTTAATTTAAAACGTAAATTTAAGCTTTTCAGTTAGCTTCCAGAGTATTATATTTACTAAACTTATTATATTTGTTAAATTAATTAGAATAGTATATGCAAAGAAAATATTTTATTCATAGTTATAATAAAAAAAATTAGTTATAGAATTACCATTAAAAAACGTTTTTTAAATGCCATTAACCAATCAGAGAGCTGTTTTGGAATTTTAAATACAAGTAATAACAATGAGCAGTGATGATAATCCTTCTACAGATCGCATCATTTTTTAGTTGTTTTTTATTGAATAGTGAAGGCAAAATGTAAATGTTTAAAACTAAACTTAACAAATGATCATTTGATTTAGTCTTATTGCATCAGCCTATTAAAAATTAAAGTAATCTACTTTGTGTTTGTGATATATGTACATATATATATCATATTTATAATGGAAATACTAATTTTTTTTTTTTAATTAAAATAAGAATAGCCTATTAAGGATAGTTGTGCACAGCTACTGTTTTAATTCAAAAAGAAATGCATTTAGGATAAGGCAAAATGGAGGTCACATGGTAATATTAGGTGAAGTTTTTGAATAGGAATAATTTCTTCTAAATGAATTGTATTAAAAACTAAAAATTTAACCATATATGAATAGATTATACATACATATAAGAAAAATTTTTGTTGTAAGATATTTTCTTTTATCAACATTTGCTAATCTTATGATAATTTCAAAGGAGTAAATTTTTTAAAGTTATATTTAGAGTCACCCGGGGTAATTCCTGGTCAAAAAGCATCAACATTCAATTATTACAAAATCTATCTAAGCTAGAGTTACTAATTTTGGCATGGAGTAAGCACATTGTGATGTCCATCTAATAAAATATTTATTTTATCAATAATGCACAAGTAATTTGAATAATTATAGTTAATTAGTAACCAGGATTTACCCCAGGGATGGGGTAATTCCTGGACACTTATGGGGTAATTATCGGTCACTCACATATTCGATGCAAATACATACATTTTTTATGTTTATTATTAATACAATTTATTGAACTAATTAGATTATTAATTTTATTATCTATAGCTAATTAAACACTTTACTTAGTTATTTCAGGGTTAAATACAAATTTAATCAACATGAGAAATATATACATTCAACACATCTTTAGGCAAAATATTTTTTGTACAATTTGTATGCAATATTTATAGCGTCTATATCTGCTGTGAATGGGTCTACACCTTTCAAATCAATAGGTCCATAAAAATATAGCGAATGTCAATTGTCTCTATTCTATCTCACTTGGGCCAGCGTAAGTTTCCTGCTCCTCTTTCCAAGAACTTTACACACCCTTCACTGCCCTCCATTTTTGTGACTTTTCCAACATAGAAATCTTTATCATAATATACAGCATAGAATCTATGCTCTTCTATTGAATTATGTATGTTTTCAATTACATTTTTTGCATTTTGCAATGATGATGTATTTTTATTCAACTGCTCAATTACAGTTGACATATCTGGTGGTTCATGGGTCCTGATCTATGTTTTTTTCTTTTTCGTATCCAGTTACTTTCTTGTCTCTTTTTCGTTTGATTAACCTTTTCTTTTATTTCTCTGTCACGTTCTGCAACTAATTTCAGAAAATCATTATTGGTTATGACAGCAGCTTTTGTATCAATCTTTCACCGAACGTCTGAGCGTGCTACTGTTTTTGGTGTATGTCTAAACTGTGTGCTTAGCAAGTGAATAGTACATTGCAATTACAGTTAAGAAATTTTCTTTGTATAATTATGAGTATAATTATTAAAATTTATAAAGTAATGCGATGAAATTTAATAAAGTAAAATTCAGTATATTTAATATTAATCATTAACAGTTAAGAATCTTACACTGTGGTTATAGTTAACTTTGCAGTTAAGGCTTAAAGAGTTGCAGATAATTAAAATCAATGAAATATGTCAATAGTAGGAAAAATAACAATGCTTAAATGATGAGAACAGTATTGGCCAGGAATTACCCCAGTGACCAAGAATTACCCCAGTAACATGGGGCAGTATTTGGTGCACTCCTGTAAATTATTTAAAATAGTAATAGTAAATCCAAAACTATTTTTCAGTAACTGATGTAGTTCACAATTCAACCAAAAAGAGAAAAAAGAAAAATATTTAAAACTTTAGTTGTGACCAAGATCTTTGTAAAAATGTATCATAACGAAGGCCAATGTTATTTTACAGAAATTTAACAAGCCATTTCAAAAAGATTTATTTTTTCAAAATAAATAAACAATAAACTCATAATTAAGTAATAATTTCCAATGAGGATAGTTCAGAGTAACTCTGTGATTTTTTTCATTTTGGTGAAGTGTTTTTAAAACATAAAAAGGACTGTGACCAGGAATTACCCCAGAAACTTGCTGACCAGGAATTACCCCGGGTGACTCTATATTTTATTATTAAATAACATGTAATTGATAGCTTTGCAATTTAAAATTTGTTTGTTATTTAAATTAAAGGGATCATATATGTATTTTAAGAAATATAGTGTGTATTTTAAGAAAAATATTGAGATCATTATTAAGACTATGAAGTCATTGCCATCTATTAGACTATGAAATGTTCACAAAGATTGTATTTGAGTTCAGGATTGCTACTTATTTTGATAGTCAAATTCCTTCTGCTTTCCTGAGCAAAAAATTTAATTTGCCCTGAATAATTCCTCTGAGAATTTTCAAAATTTCAATGGATAAATTTTGCATACCAAAATTTAGTAAAATTCTTTGTTTTTTAATACTCATTTTTAAATTCCCTCAGTTTTCCCTATACAGTAGCAACCCTGAAGATTGTTATTTGTGAGGAAGGTGGAATCATAGTCCACATTTTGGCATTTTAACCCAATTTACCCGGGGAAAATTGCCCATTTAACCTGGGTTTTTTAATAAAACCCGCCCGGGCTGGGCTTTTTTTATAAAAAACCCGGGTTTTTTACAACCCTGATATATATACAAATTTATGTATATACTATGTATTTATATATGTACATATATCACTGGCGCCGGGCTAACCGAAAAGTACCTCGACACCTCTGTATATTTGGCGACGATTCTGCAATAGCTGGTTCAGGTAAGCAACCATAGATTTGCTTAAATTAATATCTCACTTTGACAGCAAAAGTGATATTAGTCTCTATTTAGCATTATTTGAAAGACAAATTTCTCGAATGAATATAATAAAAGAAAATTGGGTCGCACATTTGTTAAGTTTAATTCCGTTAGAAATCGCCAATATTATTATAGCCAGAGAGCCAGAAACATTGGCGAACAATTACGATTATGTAAAAGATTTACTTCTTAAACGCTTCAAAATGACGCCAGAAGAATTTAGGCAGAAATTAATGTCACATAAAAAAGAATCTTCAGCCACTTGGCGCGATTTAGCATTTGAATTAAGAAATCATTTGGAAGAATGGATTAGCGGTCTTAAAGTATCTGATTTTGAATCCATAAAAGAATTAATAGTAGTAGATCAAATTAAGAAAAGGTTACCTATAGAAATGAAAGAATATTTTATTCCAAAAATTAAAAATGTAGACGTATTAGTAAGTAAACTAGACTATTATGATGCGGCGAGATGCAATGTTAAAACCATGAATAGAATTTCACACCACTTTGAAGATAGAAAACCCGAAGTAAGTAAAAATGAAAATTCACAATCTTTCTTTCATACCCAATACCAAAACAAAAGAAATAAATCTCAAATTAGGTGTTTTAGATAGATGCAACTCTCAAGGCCACATAGTGTCTCAATGTAATAATAGCAATAACGGTCAAACTAATGAGTTCAATCAAGACTCTACTGAAAACTATCGAAATTATAATCGCCAAAATCACAATCCTAATGCCGATGTACAGGAAAAAGCTAACATTGCTACAATTCGAATCAGAAATAAGTCTAAACCTAATGGAATGGGTAAAATAATTCATATCAAAGACAAAGAAGAAAATCTATTGTTTGATACAGACAGCTATATTTCTTTATTCAGTTACGAATGTTATGTCATATTGAGTCGCCAAATTTGTCTTCTGTTGATATCTTATTAACTGACGTTGGCGGAGAAACTGTAAATCTAATTGGATATTTTGTGTATGAAATACAGGGTCATTCATAATTCCCTCCGGGGTTTCGAAACGTTATAGTAAAAAAACGAAGACGAATATGAAAAAAAGAAACATATGAAAATATTCCGAAACTATTCAAGTTTTACTTACATTCATTACAGGTGTTCTATGTGTGAACCATTGGTCACACGGCATACATCCATGCGATAGTCCAGTTCCTGCCATACTCCGTTTCTTTAAATTTCCGGTACCACATGTCGTGTATTAAAATAAAACTATTACACTAAAATGGCAACGCATGATAGCCAACTTTTATCTGCTGTGTTTTGGCAACGGCAGAAACCTTGGAACTGGGATAAAATGTTGTTTGGATAGATTTATGTTTATTGTTAAGTGTTTGTTTCTGTGTAATGTAGTTAATAAATGATGTGTGTTAAGAAACGAATCTTTAATAAATAATTATAAGACATATAAAGATATACACTAACAAAGAAGCGTCACACTGGCGACGAGTTAAACTTTGATGCATCTAGTTTTGTAATCTTGCTACTTTAGATTACTACTTCAATTTCGGAAGATTGGAACAAGGTAAGAAAATCTTATTATTCTATTAAAATGGAACAATTAGTTGAAGAATTAATTAAACAAAATAAGGCGTTAATGGATGCGCTAAAGGGGGATACCACCCTAAAGAATAATAAGGTTTCTGGAGTACAATTTGAGAAATATGATGAATCACTAGAAAGTTTTGATACCTTCATGGATAGGTTTGAAGCCTTTCTAGATATACAAAATGTTCCTAAGGAAAAACGCGCAAAAACACTAATATCAAGTTTATCTGCAAAGCTATATAACTTGTTAAAAAATCTTCTTGCTCCACAAAATCCCAGTGATCAGGAATATGAAGCGCTTAAACAAATTTTGCAAGAACATTTGAATCCGAAACCATTAATAATACCTAGTAGACACACGTTTTTAAACAGGAAACAACATGAAGGGGAAAGTGTTAGTTCTTATCTTGCTGAACTTCGCTCTTTAGCAATTCCTTGCAAATACACTCAACTTATGTTGAATACTATGTTGAGAGATGTTTTCGTTAGTGGTTTACGAGATAGGGAAATCCTAGATCGGCTATTTGAAGAAGACGATATCGATCTCGATAAAACAGTTAAGATCGCTTTAGCAATGGAACGAGCTAATAAAGGAGTTAATGATATGATTGGTAAGCCACAAGGAATTAAAGCCGTTGGTGTATATAAGGGAAAAAATATAACACCACAACCTAAGAACACACAAAAGAAAAATAACATAGTACATTGTTCTAGATGTAACGGATCAAATCATAATAAATTTAACTGTAAGTTTAAAGCAAGTAAATGTAGAGTTTGCCAGCGTATTGGCCACATTGAACGAGCTTGTTATTATTCTAAGGAGGCTAAACCAAACAAAATGGTGAAGCAAAAACAGTTTCATGTAAATGATTCAGAAGTTCAAAATTCAATTCCACTTCATAGTTTAGAAGTAGAGAACGTTTGCATGAAAGAAGAATTTCCTAAAAGACCTCCCATAATAGTAACTGTTGAAATTGAAGGTAAATCGGTTGAAATGGAAGTCGATACAGGCAGAGCCGTCCTTAGCGAGGACGACTTAAAGCGAGGCCCGGTGCAGGGATTTTGCGAGGCCCTTTCCTTCCAGATTCTTAACATAATCTTATCTATACTATGAATATAAAAGAATGGTTTTCACCTATATACTGTAACCCGGGGAGCCCGGGTTCGATCCTCGAGCTAATATAAAGAAGTAGCATTTGTTTGTGTGTTTGTAGGGATAATTTCTGGAACTACTAAACCAATTTCAAAAGTAATGGTGGCAAATTGATGGTGACAGTCCCTCTTCCAACATAGGCTATATTTTATGTCAAGATCACTATCTTTTCTTAACTAAAATCATAAATTTATATTAAGGATTTTCTATTATACCTTCTTTTTATTAAAGAAAAAATATTTTGCGTCCGTGTGCGAGGCCTCTTTAGGCGCGAGGCCCTGTGCGGCTGCACCTGTCGCACACCCCTAAGGACGGCTCTGGATACAGGCGGTACAGTATCAGTAATGAGTTTAAAGAGATTTAAAGATATTTCGAAGAAAAAAATATGTCCTACAGACTTGAAATTTAAGACCTATAATGGTGAAACTCTTAAACCCCTGGGTTACTCAACAGTTAAAGTAAAATATAAGAATCAAACAAAGTACTTAAATTTATATATTGTTAAAGAAGACTTAGACACTATCTTGGGTCGAGAATGGCTGTATAAAATCAATTTAGATTGGGTAAGGATTAAAGCTCTTACAGTTGTAAATCAGGGAAATCTTACAAAACTGTTAGAAGAATACGCAGACATATTTGATGAAAAATTGGGCGAAATAAAAAATTATGAATGCAGTCTTGAGTTAAAACCGGATGCCGTTCCAGTTTTTTGCAGACCGAGACCATTACCGTTTGCAATGAAAAAGCGTGTTGAAGAGGAATTAGAACGACTTGAGAAAGACGGAGTTATCAAAAAGTCGAATATTTCTGATTGGGCGACTCCAATTGTACCAGTAGTTAAAGCAAATGGGAAAATTCGATTATGTGCTGATTATTCAGTCACTCTTAACAAAAATCTAAAAATTCAAAGACATCCTCTTCCAAAAACAGAAGAAATTTTTGCTTCACTGAATGATGGTAAGATATTTTCAAAGATTGACTTTAGTCAAGCTTATTTACAAATGAAGGTTCACCCTGACAGTCTAAAATTATTAACGATTAATACTCATAAAGGACTTTATGAATGCACAAGACTAATGTTTGGAATTAACTCAGCACCTGCTATATGGCAGAAATATATAGAAAGTGTATTGCATGATTTAGAAGGAGTAGAAGTATTTTATGATGATGCACGGATCGCAGCACCAGATTTCCAGACACATTTGTCAAGATTACGGAAATTTTTCGATAGATGTCGTCAACATGAATTGAGAATAAATCAAGATAAATGCAAATTTTTCCAGAATGAAATTGAATTTTTGGGATATAAGATAAATGCACAAGGATTATCTAAAACAGATGAAAAGATTGCTGCAATTAAGAATGCTAAAATTCCTAAGAACGTTCAAGAAATTCAGTCTTTTATGGGATTAGTTAACTTTTATTCGAGATTCTCAAACAAACTTGCTACTTTAGCATATCCATTACACAACTTGACAAAAAAAGGTGTTCCATGGATTTGGGATAAAAAGTGTCAAGAAGCAATTCAAAACATAAAAGATGAAATCTGTTCTGATAGAGTATTAGCACATTATGATCCAAAACTTCCTATTTTCCTTGCAGCTGATGCATCTCCAGTCGGTTTGGGGGCAGTGCTCTCTCACAAATTTCCAGATGGTTCCGAGAGGCCTATTGCATTTGCTTCAAGAACACTTTCACTAACTGAACAACGCTATTCACAGATTGATAAAAAAGCTCTAGCTCTAGTCTGGGCTGTGAAAAAGTTTTATCTTTACCTAAAAGGAAATCGATTCACTCTCATTACAGATCACAAACCACTCGTGGCAATTTTTGCTTGCAAAAAGGGTCTTCCAGTTTTGTCTGCTACAAGACTTTTGCATTATGCTCTAGTACTACAGTCTTATCAGTTCGACATAATTTATCGGAATACTAAGGATCATGGTAATGCAGATTGTCTTTCACGATTACCCTTAAGGTCTGAAGATTTAGAATTAAAGGATGACGTTTCAGTTTTCCAACTTTCCCAAATTGAAACACTTCCAATAACAGCAAGAGATTTAGCCAAAGCAACTGCAAATGACGAAGATTTGGCACCCTTGCTAAATGCTTTAAAAAAGGGAACTTCTCTAAAAGGGAAGGAAGTCGAATATACTCTCCAGGATGGTTGCATTATGTACGGCCAAAGAGTCTGTGTACCTAAAAAATACCATAAAAAAGTTTTGGAAGAACTTCATCAAGGACATTTAGGAGTTGTTAAAATGAAGGCAATAGCCAGATCCTATGTCAATTGGAAAAACATAGATAAAGACATCGAAGATGTTGTTAAAAATTGTACAGATTGTTCCAGGTATAAAGATTATCCTCCAAAATCTAAAACACACCATTGGGAGTATCCAAGTTTTCCATGGGAAAGAATTCATGTTGATTTTGCAGGGCCAATTTTTGAGCATATGTTTTTATTAATTGTAGATGCTCACTCTAAATGGCTCGAAGTCTATCCTATGAAATCGACAACTGCCTTGAAAACAGTAGAATGTCTAAGAGATTGTTTTGCTCGTTTTGGATTACCAGTCATGTTAGTCAGTGACAACGGACCACAGTTTTCCTCATATGAGTTCCAAGAATTTATGCAAAATAATGGAGTTTTTCATAAAACGAGTGCACCTTTCAAGCCCTCCAGCAATGGTCAAGCAGAAAGGTATGTACACACTTTGAAACAATCCCTTCGAGCAATGCAAAACTACCCAGGTAGTATCAATCAAAAAATCAACTGCTTTCTGTTACAATATCGGAAATCACCGAATATGACTACAATGCAGTCTCCAGCAACTCTGTTCTTAAAAAGAGAGATTCGTACGAGAATTGACCTCTTAATTCCTAATACTAAAGAAAGAATTCAGAATAAAATTAGGAAGGATATATATTTCAATGATCGGTATTTTGAAGTGGGTGAAAAGGTAGCTGTACGAGATTACACTGCAGCTAATTCAAAATGGAAATTCGGTCGTATCATCAGCCGAGATGGTGAATTACATTATACCATAAATGTTCAAGGCAATTTGGTTAGACGACATGTTGATCAAATTCGATCAGCAGGTGAAGAAGTGGACAATGATTTTCAGTATAGACCAAGAGTAACAAATATGAACGTGCCATCTGATCCAACAACGACATCAACGGAGACAGATGCAGCATCGACTGAGCCACCTACGACCTCCGAGGATATCGCCAAAGATATGCCTCCATCACTGCCAACAGTCACACCTCCAAGTGCTCCTCCAGTTAGCACACCCCAAGTTGTCCAAAATCCAGTGCAACTAAGACGATCTAAAAGGATCCGGAAACCTCCAAAAAGATTGTGCTGTTAATTTGAAAGGGGAGGAAACTGTCGTGTATTAAAATAAAACTATTACACTAAAATGGCAACGCATGATAGCCAACTTTTATCTGCTGTGTTTTGGCAACGGCAGAAACCTTGGAACTGGGATAAAATGTTGTTTGGATAGATTTATGTTTATTGTTAAGTGTTTGTTTCTGTGTAATGTAGTTAATAAATGATGTGTGTTAAGAAACGAATCTTTAATAAATAATTATAAGACATATAAAGATATACACTAACAAAGAAGCGTCACACCACACATGAATCGTTTTGTCAGTTGGTCCCTGTTTTCAATATTTATTACGAAAGGCCCGTTGAACTGACACCACTGATTCAGATTTAAAGAAACGGAGTATGGCAGGAACTGGACTATCGCATGGATGTATGCCGTGTGACCAAGGGTTCACACATAGAACATCTGTAATGTATGTAAGTAAAACTTGAATAGTTTCGGAATAATTTCATATGTTTCTTTTTTTCATATTCGTCTTCGTTTTTTTACTATAACGTTTCGAAACCCCGGAGGGAATTATGAATGACCCTGTACGTGTCGATGGGTTTCTTATATCAACGAAATTTTATGTTTCAAAATCTCTCGCATACGATATTGTAATAGGGCAAGACGTGATCAGCAAACTAAAGTTGGCGATAGATGAAGAGGGAATTAAAATTGTTGGCGAGCGCAATACTTTTCAAGTACGTTGCCTTAAAGTTGTAAATAATTCCGATAAAAATTAAATTATGTTGCCAATTCATACAATGAAGCGAAAGTATCAAAAGGAAATAGTTCACGTGCAGAAAACGAAATGATTGGTATTATGAATAAAAATAATTCAGAAAATTATTTCAAGATAAATTTAGCACGCGCGGTGAAAACAGATAAAAGTGACTCAACACTCGAGACCAAATCAAAAGATGAAAATGAAATAACAAAACACGGAAAATATTATAATTTAACGAGCACGAGAAAAAAAAATAGAAGTAATATAAAAAGAAAAAATGAAAATAATGAAATATTTCAATTTATAATATAATATTATAATGTACAATAGCACATTAAATGAAAATTGTAATATAATTTTTGTGGTAGTAGTTTATATTAATTAATAAAAAAAACACTTCATTTAAAAGTATTTCCTGCACAATAAAACGTTTCCTGACGATTAAAAAAATACACACATAATTGTTCAAGTTTTCACTTCTGTCAGCACTCCCGGAGTGCCATTGTTTTTTTTTTTTTTTCATTCAGGTTCAGGTTGAAGCAGATCATGTCAGGGGGTTGATGAAATTTTGGAACTGATATCGCAGATACACCAGTGTTGGTCCGATTTTTGTTTTTGTACCAATTCAGTGAGAAAACCCCATTTTCAAATACATGTTAGATCTAGCCTGCGAAAACAGCATGTTAGTTATGTATGAAACATTATCATAACACCAACTTAAACAATGAAATAATAATTAAGTATGTAATAATTAGTTAACAATGAAAGATTCCCCAACACACTGAATATGGAAACAAAAACATATTAAAAGAATAAGAAATTAAATTAAAAATTATATATATATATATATATATATATATATATATATATATATATATATATATATATATATATATATATATATATATATATATATATATATATATATATACACACACACACATATATATGTATATGTATGCACATACATATATGTATAATATACAGTGTGATTCATAAATACCGAAATAATAGGCTATCTCCTTAAATATTGCCCCTAGACACATCCTTCCAATTGCAAAGTTTCATAAAAACTGTGCAAAATTTGATGAAATAAGTTGCAACTCCATGAGGGGGGGGGGGGGGTCTATTTGAGAAAATACAAAAAGTAAATTTTTATACGGCCACCGTAGGATAAAATTTCCAGATAGGAAAATTTTCCTTATCCATTCCTGAATTAAACAAAAAATAAAATTCCATCTTGATATCTGCAAAATTCACACAGATATTAAAATCCAAAATTCGTGACTTACACCACTTAAGCATACCTCTGAGCGACACGATATCAGTTCATTTGAAATGCAAGTTAGGGATTGACCATAAATTTACACATTATTAAATAAAAGTCAATCTAAGACAATGCCTTAACTTTTAGATATAAAATAACAGCATATAGATTTTTGCATTAAACGTGATTAAGAAATATGCTAGAGGTGCAGAGTTTCGCGCCAGCCAGGCTCGTAACTGGCATGGCACGTGTCTTTATTTTTCTTAGGACATGTCGGGCAGGCAATAAGTTTTGTAAAAATAGTAATAGCGATAATGAAACTTCTGTTAATGGAATCATTGGAAATATATTTTAATAAATTACACAGAAATATTTTCAAATATCTACTTTTTGTTATACAGCTTCAAAAGTTATGATGTTTTTAAACCTATTTTTCCTTTATTCCAAACAACAATGTTTTTTAAAAATAAATCTTTATTCGAATGTAATAGTCTAAGAGTATAAATAATCATTAATGTTGCTATTGCATATTTTTTGAATAGATGCCAAGTTCCCACTAATCTTCCGTTATAAGTGTTTTTATTTGACCCAGGTTTAATACGTTCGTATCAGAAACTCTTTTAAGAAATTCAATTGAATAAATTCGATTTAAAACCTTTAAATTAAATAAGTCAAAGATTCATTAAATAAATTTTCTGGTTTTAAAGTGGTTAACTGGTTCAAATAACCCACATATTACAGAGAATTAGTGGGAGGTTTGGCAGCTATGTTTTTGTCATGCAAACACATAGTAATCTAAAATATACTATAAAATTTTCTTATAAATATGTATGTAGATAAATACAATAAATGTAGATAAATATAACTTTAAAATAGTCTTAATTGTATCTTAAGAAAAATGGGAATTTTTTGTACAAATTTGAGCTTGTGCAGAAATCTAAAATATGCACAGACACCTGTCTAGATAATGAATTAAATAAAATTAAGTGCATCGCCCATGAAAATGGTTTTCTTTCGCATCCTATCAATAAACCCATCATAAAGTGCATAAAAGAAATTTATATCTCTAATAAACTTAAATTTTGTAACTTTGGCTGTATACCAGATTTATATGAATCTAGCTTTCAAGCCGTGGTTGTCATTGAAACGACTTGCTATGAAATGTAAATTTCAAAAGGTTTTCTAAAATCTTTAGAAATCTTAAAGTGCCATTATACAGGAAATTTTGAAGCGACAAAAATTGCCTGCCACTTGTCAGTTTTCATAGTATTTCATTTATTTTTTCAAAAAATGGCTTTTCCACTGTCAGTTTTCCAAGCATTTGATTGGTTGCTCTGAACAGCAACGCTTCCTGATGTGTTTGAGGGTCATCTCAGGCGACAAAATTGCTCCGAGAAAATATAATTGCTTGCTTTCGGAGCAACTCTTTTAAAGCCATAGTTTAACAGTGAGTCGCCCGTAATTAGACGCAACTTTTATGCCTCGTGTAATCGCACTTGTAAGGGGAAAATTATGATGTTGTCAGGGCATAAACTATGAAAAAACTAGAAATCGACATGTTAGAAAAGTCTTGTTTAAATCAACTGACACATTTAAACAGTAAAGAAAGAAAGTGAGAATGGCAAAAATTAAACTAAATCAGAAACTGAAGCTACAAGAAGGAGTTACTTACTCACCTGGAAGCTTTCAAAAAGCATTTAAACATTCTATTAGGAGCCAATCTTTGTTTAAAACTTTAAATGCATTTTTCTGCATCATAAGTTTTTTTTCAGCATTTCTCATCTTTAAATTGATATAACTCAATAACCATAAAAGATAAATGGTTCAAACTTGGAATATATCGTTTTCAAATATTGTACTTAAATTTTAATTCAGCAAATTTGAAAAAAAAAAAAAAAAAATTCACTTTTGACCATATGATATGTTTAAAATAAGTTGCATCTTTTTCTTAAATTGCTATTTTAAATATTTTTAATTTTTTTAAATTAATATTTTTTAAAATGCTGAATCAAAATTAAAACTTATATATTTCTGTTTAATTAAAAAAAAAAAAAAAAAAATCCAATTCGACAAATAATATTTCGAGCTATAACAATTTTAAATTACTCTGAATTTTTTGAAAAAAAAAAATATTTTTTAAAATTTTGTAAGAAGTTTTATGATGTGATTCTGTTTAAAAATTATATGGTTAACTATCACAAAAAATTTCAAAATTCTAACTGTATACATAATTTAAAAAAAAAAAATGTTTCCCGGACGTCTTACAGTAAACATAGTTATTTGAATTACACGCATTTCAATTTGTGTCTGATCCATTGAAACGTCATGGATTATTAAAACAGACTGACATATCTCTCCGAGTTTTGCAGATATTAAGATGGATTTTTTTTTTTTTTTTTTGTTTAATTCAGGTGAATGGATAAGGAAAGATCTTCTAATTGGAAATTTTATCTTACGAGAGCCGTATAAAAATTTAATTTTTGTATTTTCCCAAATAGACCTCCCATGGAGTTGAAACTTATCTATTGCAAAACACACAAATTATTATTATTTTTTATTTTTTTTTTAATAAAAAATACAATGTTTAATTTTTTTTATAAAACACACACAACACACATTGTCAAGAATATAACTGATTCAGCTATTAGTACCAGAGGGCTTTGATTAATACACTATAT
The DNA here is from genome assembly GCA_963931845.1 of Maratus michaelseni. Lineage (NCBI taxonomy): Eukaryota > Metazoa > Arthropoda > Arachnida > Araneae > Salticidae > Maratus > Maratus michaelseni. The sequence continues at coordinate 126,515,211 of OZ007595.1, forward strand.
ACCGGCCAAAATAGCTAGGTTTCCATGCCAGGCAAAAAATCTCCATTTTGGCATCAAAAATAATCCTCGGTGTGTGCGACATCTGTACTGATTTTTTAAAAATTGGGTTTGGATCAGGTTGACTTCGAATGGTATTTTTGGGTTCAGTTTGGGTATAACCCGACTCATGCTGGACTCTAGTCCCAGGGATTCAGATACATATGTTTCACAATAACAAAAAAATTGATGATGCTGTTTAAGGGTTAAAAAAATAATGCGATAATTGACTCAAAATAATGATAGTTTACTCAATTTTTCAAATAAATATGTTATTTGAGTTAATACAAATGTAATAACTATATTCTAATGCCCAGAGCGCTGGAATAGAAGGGAGCTCCAAAAGATTTGGTACGTTGTTTTGTAAAAGGGGGGGGGGGCGAAATTTAGGCGAAAATATCATGTATTCGTTAATTTTATACTCTTTGTTTTGAACAGGGTCGGTTTCTCCATTAGGTGGCTATCTAGGGGCGCCAGAGCAATACTTGATTAACGAATTCATTCACGATACTTGCAAGATGCACTGTCCCAATTAGATTTGAATTGTTCAATATTTCAGACATTTTCGTGATGACAAGTTTTGCATGTTTTGTCCCACTAAACAAACTATAAGATCTACATGCTTGATTGATGAACTCGTCCAAGGTACTTTCAAGATCGATACGCTGTCCCAATTAGTTTCGAATTGGTTCAGTATTTCGGACGGTATCGCAATGACAAAATTTGCATTATACATAGATATATATAAAAGCATAATGGCAGCAATACTCAGATTTCTAAAGAAATCAATCAAAAAATCTTAAGATTGAATATTTCCTAACAATTATTTCATATTTAAAATAAAAATTAAGGAAATAGATTGAAAACTTCTGTGTGTAAATTCATTTTGTACAGGAGGGGAAGGGGTCAGGGCGCTAAAATTCATCCTTGCCTCTGGCGAAAAACGTCATAGTTTTGGTCCTGTTCAGGATGACTTATGAAAATTGTTTGGTCGTGTTATATATAATCCGACCATTTCAGTCTAAGAGTTCCTCGTTTTATGTAGGTTCCACTGTATTGATCATCCTTGAACTGCATTTTAGAGTACTCTTTTGACATGAATTCTGCCTCCTTTTCCGTTATTCCTTTTTAAAAAGAGATTCTTTCAAATCCAAAATCCATGAAAGCTCACTCTTATGAAGTTGAATACTCTTCACTCCTTCCACAACTTTGGAATCAGCCAAGCGATGTGGAATTAGTTTTTCTGGCTTAGCAGGAAGCTGAGGGAAGCTTGGCGTCGACAAGTCATCGTCCTCCGTAAATAAATTTGTTTTATTTTACTCTAATTTTGTTTTCTCCATTCAGTGTTTCTCATTCGGGATGTATGCCAAAAAGCGCCTAGGGACGCATTGCCCCGATCGATGAAAATGTGGCAAGGCTTCTTGATTTAAAATTCCGAATGCTTCCCGCAAGAAGAGATGACACGGGCGCACATTTCGCCTAACTTGTTGCAGTGTGCAGGGGCAGATTTAGAGGTCTGTACGAACCGATATTTTTTTACTCCGGACGGCCCAATGTAAAAGCTGAAAGTTCAATCCAACCTGACTCATTTATATTTTCGCAATTAGCGGCCCAGTCATTCACTATCATCCTCCATTATCGTCAGTGACATTTTAGCCAAAACTGACTGTTTGATATAACAAGAATGTTAATTATAGCTAATGAATCCTTTGATAACAAAAATTATTTCCGAAAATAAAAACACAACAATTAATTAATGCGATGTTATTTTATTTGACACTTTATATTACAATACAAAAAATAAAATCGAAGCTCCTATGATAATACATATAATTATGCCTATAGTTAATTAGGCAAGAGTGTCACATGAAAGGCATAAAAATATACAGGGATATATGCAGTAACTAAATTTTGTCTAAGGCGGAATCTGTCTAAGATTCAAATCCGTCTTCTAACGCGGAAAGATTTTAAAGTCCTGCTGAACGATTTTCACTACAGTAAACTTTGTCTATGGCGGAATACTGTCTACGACGGAAAATATGTTCGGACCCGATTGATTCTGACTTAGACAGAATTTACTGTGTGTGTGTGTGTGTGTGTGCGCGTGCGTGCGTGCGTGTGTCAGATTTTACAAAACAACGAACTGTACAAAAGTTACTGTAAAGATCAGATAATGTAAATACTTATAACATGGATCAAGGAAACTCTAATATTATAGTACACTTCGAAAAAAAAAAAAAAAAAAAAAAACGCTATTTGGTGTGATCCATTTTCAAAGGGTTAAGCAGTTTTTTTATTTTATTTTTTTATTATTTTTAAGACTCATTCTTTGAATTATATTCGGCAATCTTATTTTCGATATTTCGATTGGCTGATTTTTTAAGAAAAAGATTTTAGAACGTAAAGCATCACTGTGAGAATTTCATTTCCATAAAAATGTTCATATTACCAGTGCAATTTCAAAATGTTTTCGAGTTACACAAAAATTGTCTGCTGCAATAACTCATTTAAAGTAAAAAAAAAAAAAAAAAAAAAAAAAATCACCAGGATTTTAGTGATAGTAAAAAAAAATTCATGAAAAGAAGTGTAGGGGAAAAAGGGGCTTAAAAAACTGTGAAAATTGCTTATGTTTGATAATTGCAGAAAAGTTGCTTGTAAATATGCACTTATTTCATTTTATTGTTACTCTAACAGTAGAAGTAGATTATCCATAGGTAAATTAATTTCTATTGTTTATTAAATAAATTTAAACTTGTCCTAAAGTTTAAACATTTAATTTCAAGTAGTACTTTTAAAAGTTCAGAAAATAATTTCGCTTTTTCAATTTTTTATTTTTTTCATTGGGAAGGGGTAAAGAAATTAAGAAGAATCATGCATATTTTGAAGAATTAATCTTCCACTGTTGGCGAGGAGCCCATAATTCATAAAAAATATGCATGCAAATACTGAATATGCTTTTTTAAGATAGGTCAGCGGTATAGAAATAACAAAATGAGAGGCTTTCGAAATTAATGGTGAACACGGCTAGAATTTATTTTACAGTTGGCATATTATCATTTTAGCTTGTTACATATATATATTTTTTTTCGTATATATTTGATTCGATTTTCTGTATAATTTCTAGACATCTTCATTTGTGTTCTATAATCGTTAATGTGACTTAAAAACTGATATTAATAATTTTCTGGGTTACTTACTTTAATCTGCGTACGGAGAAATTCGTATGTAAAGAGGTTTAATTTTTCCGCATATTTCTTTTTTCTTTTACTTTTTTTTACTTCTACTTCTAGCAAAATATCATGTGAGTAACCTTTTATTAATTGAAACAAAAATGAGATTTATAAATACATTTGCTATATATTAAAATATTTACCAAGAGAGCATGAATTGAAATATTCGAAATAACATTGTCACGTCTAAAATGTTTATTATTTGTAAATTAATCTCATAATAAATTCCCACTACTCTGGGCGCTTCATTTTACCTTCTTCAATTTCATTAGGTGCATGGGTAAATTTTGAAGTGTTTTAACGTGTGTGTCCCTTGAAAATGCGTGTTAGACTTGAAAATTTATTTATGCTGCTAATTATAAGCAAATTTAGCACTTGGGATGTCTCATTACTCGCCAAAACAGTTGCCTATACTCTGATAGTATTCAATATCGTTTAATAATAATATATTTTTTAGAAACTTTTATCAACTGCGTAAATCAATTTAAATCTCTGACAAGTTACCAGTACCAAATTTCCTTAATATATTGCATTAAAAAGCCAGTTTTCAAGGTATGAACACTTTAATAGGAACTAACACATGGGCTGATAAGTTCCCGGTCTAATAAAGAAAACAAAACTTTTTAACAAAGCTTTCTAACTTTATGACTTTATAACTTTAATAAATAACATAACTTTAATAATAAATAATAATAATTTAATAATTTATAATAATAATTTAATAAAAATAATTTTAAAAATAATTTTATAATAATAATTTAATAAATGATTAATAATAATAATTTAATAATAAATAACATAATTTTATAACGAAAAAGCTCCAAACAGTGCTCAGAACTCGTTATTGTTTTTGGTCAAAAGTCAACACGCGCGGTAGCCACTTTGACAACTACTTTTTCATAGACAAATGTTCATTCAAAATAAAACCTACACGTTCCTTGGATATCTTCAGAGTCTGAGCTATCTCCTGCAACTTCACTTTATGGTTCCCCAAAACGATTTTGTGGACTTTTTTTGTTTTCCGGAGTAACCACCTCTTTTGCGTGGTGCATCACTGGTGTCCGTACGACCACGTTTAAATTCAGCAAACCAGTCAATAATGGTTGATTTACCTGGTGCAGTGTCCGGATAACGCTTATCTAGCCAAGCTTTTGTTTGAACGGTATTTTATCCCCATCAAATAACAATTCTTGAAATTCTTGTTATCCATTTTTTTGTTTATCAACAAAGTCGTTCAACTAAAACCACTCTAACGTTTTATCCACACGGCGAATCATCATGGCATTTTTTCTACTACCTTTTAAAGGTTAGTATTTACTAAAAAAACATCTGTTCGGCGATTGCAACGCCATCTGTGTGCCAGACCGGGAACTTATCAGCCCATGTGTTCTATATCAGATGCAACTAAAAATGCATTACAACATTTATGGAAAAATAATAAAAGTTTAATGTCTTTGGCACATAAATGAGAATATCTTCAAATTTTGTTTATGTGGGGGAGAAAAATACAGGATGGAACTCCACGAACAAACATCGGTAGGTAAAGCATACTATAACTAACAATTTTTTGCGTAGGAAATTAAGATCGCAATCTATTTATTATTCTCTTATTTACCTTAACTTGGTTCATGTATGTAAAGATAGAATTTTATAATCGATTTTTTTCACTCGCTTCCTGATTATAGGTGCAGATTCACGGTCGCCAGTCGCCATGTGGCGACTAAATTTGTTGCTTTGGCCACTAACTTTCGATGTCTAAGTCGCCATGTGTTTTACAGGTATGCCCCTTTTCTGCCGAAAGCGGATTACCGCTTTTTTATGTCAAATCCTCGGACTGTCCTCCATAATTCCGCGATATTTAGCGCATTTTTCTTCTTTTCTATTGTTCATAATTAAAAAAATATAATTGAACATGGATGCCACATTTCCGCTGATCCGCTAATTTCCTGCTTTCTTCTTTTTTAAAAAAAGAAGAAATCTGCGATGTCCGTGGAGTCAGAAAAAAATAAATAAATTCATGTTGGTATGCGCCGCGAATTAACTCTGTGGCGCGACATAACCACAATTAGCCCGCGACACAGAAAAATTCGTGCCGAGAAGAGAATGATTGTGGTTCATTCATTAATTTTGAAACTCTGCGATTTTTCAGATATGTACAGGTAGACATTCATATCGTCATTTGATTCTTCCATGAATTAGTAGAACTCCTCGAATTATCATTATTTATTTATTTTAAATTTTCGCAAAAGCAATTCGTCAGTTGGTCAAGAAAAAAAAATCGGTCGCGAACTTCGTGAAAACTGTCACGGAAAAATTCCGCAAATTTCGTCGATCGCTCGCCAAATGAAACTGCGAATTTCATCAATCACTCACGAAATAAAACCACAAATTTCGTCAGGCGGTCACGAAGTAAAACCACAAATTTTGCCAATCGGTCTCAAAAAAAAAAAAAAAAAAAAAAAAAATGAAAAGGTAAATGTTGTTAATTGGTCGAGAAGAAAAAACGTAATTTTTTTTCAATCAGTCGCGAAAAAAAACGCCAGGTTGATCAATCGATTGCAGAAAAAAAAATTGTGAATTTCGCCAATCGGTCGCGAAAAATTATCGCGAATTTCGTCAAATGATCGCAAAATAAAACCGCAAATTTCGAAAATTGTTCTTGGATTAAAAAAATGTGAATCTCATCAAGCAGTTGCGGAAAAAAACACTAACTTCACCAATCGTTCCCAGAAAAAAATTGTGAATTTTGTCAATTGGTCATGGAAAAAAATCGCGAATTTTGTTAATTACTGGCGAAAAAAATACCGAACGTCAATTAGTCGCAGAAAAAGCGCGAATTTCGTCAGTCAGTTGCAAAAAAAATCGTGAATTTTGTCAATTAATCGTGGAAAAATTAGGGAAATTCGTTGAACGATCGCGAATTTCGTCAAGGAGTCGCGATAATAAAATGTGAAAATCGGCTACGAAAATTGTAATTGATTGTCTCCATAGGGACGAAAAAAAAAACCCTTAATGTGAAAATCGGTTACGAAAATTGTAATTGATTGTCTCCATAGGGACGAAAAAAACCCCTTAATATAAATCCTTTAAAAAATCCATTTTCCGACAAAAGTTTCAATGAGGTTTATAGTGTTCGATCTTTCTCTATCATTCCTGAATGACAGAAATAGTTAAATTTATTTGATTAAAATCTAAAACCTAAAAGAAAATCAATCTTGTTCATATTTTTTTCATATATATTTTTAATTTTTATAGACATTTTTTGATCCAAATCCTCATGTTGAGTGTTTTTTTTTAGCTATGAAAAATACTTTGGGAGGAAAAGTTTATCTATAGAACAAAAAACTTTGGAGAATCGTTTATTCATATACAATGTTCAGCATTACAAACATTTATTCCTACAAACTGTATACAATTATGGTGGGAAGATTCTATAAAATCCCGTCGTACAAATTTTGGAGAAAAAATATTGTTTTTATGTGTTTGTTTCCCAATGTGGCCACTGGATTTTTTGGGTTTAGGAGCCAGATTTTGGGAATCTGCACCTATATTCCTGATAGGCTAGAATTATAAAAATTATAGGTACTTACTTATTATGCGGGTCGCCAAAAATGGTTGCCAATTGCCTGAGAGTCATGTAAATAAGACATCCCCCACCCTAGCTTTTCACTTTGCTTTTTTATTTTATTTTTTGTTTTAGTGACTTCATGTAGTTTTTTTTTTTTTTTTTTTTTTTTTTTTTTAATACTACCTATTACATTCTCCCTTAATTTAGAATTTCTGAAATTTTTTTGCAGATCTACGCCGAACATGACTCCCAGAACCTCAAACCACCCCCAGTTCAAAACTTTATATATCTATCTATATCACTTTTTTATGGACATGATAACTTCCGTAATTCTGCACAAATCTCTTCCAAACTGTTACATAAAATCAAGCGGCATAAAATCTCGGTCAAGTTCGCTAATGGGCAAAATCGAACTAAGGGGTGTGTGTGTGTGGGGGGGGACTTTTTATGAAAACAGAAAAAAACCCATAACTTCTTAATTTTAATACAAATCGAATCTGTTTAAAGTTATTATTACTTCTAGGAAAAGGGCCAAAAATTTATGTTTGACAGATTTTTGATTTCATCAAAAATGCCCCCATAAGCAGTATTACTGCTTATTTTACTGTTTATTACTGTTAATTTTACGGTATAATACTGGCAGCTGGGATGCCAGTATTATGCTGTAAAATCAACATTTTTTTTGCAGTGTAGAATACATCATTTTGAGCATGTAAAAAATAACTAAAAAAGAAAAAAATTGGAACATCAAAATAAAAATTTATTGATTAAAGGGTATACTCTTTTCACATATGCAATAAACAGAAAATTATACTCTTCTCATAAATATTGTTAATTTCCTAATTAAAAAAAAAGGTCAAGTATATGAGCTTACCTTTGTATAAAAATCTAGTTTAGCACGTCTCCAGCCTTTTTAGTTTGACAAAATTTAATAAGTTTATTTTAGCAACGACAATGTGAAACTGCTCAAATGATAAATAAAACTTTGGCATGAAAAATGAACCCAGTATCACCGCCTGTTGAGAATTCTCTGAGCAATTTATATTATTAACTGATTATGTTGGAAGATAGCAGCAGTAAATAAAATCGACTTTTAAAGATGCTAGAGAAAGTGCTATGGCACTTTCTCTGACACGCCAACAACAACAATAATCACATGTCTGATAGCTTAGTGTAGCTACTCTTTCGCTGCTCCAGAAGTGGTCCACTACTGGCTCTGATTAACAAAAAACTAAATAAATTATATACAAATGCTTAGAATAACAAAAAATAATTCCAATAAACTAAGCATAAAAATAAAATTTAGCATGTGCTCCAGTAGTGGAGCCCCCATGCCCGCTATTGATACGGTTTAAGAAACAGTGACCCAGAAGCGGGCCACCTCTCAAAATTAATATAATACTCAAGTTTTAAGTTTTCGGCTTATCTGACAAATTATTTACAATGTAATAAAGTGTATCAACGGCAGTTTAATTCAAAATAAAGCATAATATTAAAGAAACAATGTTTTAAATAAAAGCATCTCTTAATGAAGTCTCTAAGAATTTGTCAAAAAATCCGTTTTTGAAGACACGCTAGAAAATAAACTTGTGCACCAACAGCAAAAAAAAAAAAAAAAAAAGGGGGGGGGGTAAGTGTGATTGAAGATCGCTCAAAGGGTTCCGTTTAATATTTCTTTCAAAACACTTTATCCTTTCTTTAATAAATCCAAATAAATTTCATTTAGCAACAACAACAACAACAACAACAACAAAGTCATGTTTTTTATAATGTAAAAATTTAACTGTCTATTTTTTCGTTTTTCGAATATCTAAACCTGCCCGATAGCGGGCTAAGCCCGCTATTATATTATGTCATAATAATATGTCATGCGGATTAAATGCGATATTTAAAAAGTAATTTAAAAATTAAACATGTTGTACACCTTCAAAATTTTAAAATATGCAAATATTTCCATAATCGGATTTTTATCATGATTCAATATGTTTCTCAAACTCGTATATTTACTATTTTCTATTACTCATATTGATACTCGCTTTGTATTATTCTCAAACATTTGAAAAATTCGTTAAACTTCCAATAGGACGTCAGATTTTCTTTTTAATTCTCTAATGACGCGATATTAATCTGCTTTGTGTACATACACATACTCATACTCCTTGTATTATTGAGAAATCTTTGAAAATTTCCGTTTTATTACCACTATGACGTCAATCATTTTAGTTTCATATTAATATTTTTTTCAATGGGTGAAACTTTTTATTTCATTTTCATTTTTCACGTGGAAGTAGTTCAATAGAAAATTAATTATTGTAGAAAGAATTTCATTGTGAATTTTTAATTTTTGGCAAGTGCTTTAACGAAAAATGTTTAAATTTAACAGGAAAAGGCTGATAGAATTTTGGTTTTTTATCTCTATTTATTAAAATAATAAGATTTTTTAAAATTTTAATATTTTGAGCTTCATAGCTGGTATTCAGCTAGATATACACAAAGTTTCAACTCTGTAAGTTACATAGTTTCTGAGAATGGCTCAGTGACGGACAGACAACGGAGCGGGAGTAATAGGGTTTCGTGAGATGAACAAAATACCCCCCCCCCTCCCCCGCAAAAAAAACTCAGTTATTCCAAATAGTTTATGGACAGTTAAGAGTGTCAGTCAATCGTATTTCTTTCTGTCGTATTTCAGAAATGCGTCGTGGGCTTATTTTTAAACTTTAAAATTTAGTGGCTCACTACTGGTACAAGGTACATGGCCTCACTATAGCTGCATTTACCTTAGTTGTAAAAGTTATTAACCCCTTTCAAGAGCGGTGATGCATTTCTGCATCACTTAATTTTAGTACTTAAATGCTACATTGGCATCAGAATTTTGAAATGAAAAATTTCTTTTTCTTAAGTACGTGAGTAAATACTTTTGCTTATTTGCAAAAAAAAAAATTCGTTTATAAATTCTAGTGTGAGTAGATCATTTCAGTATATTACGAATATAATTACTTTGCCCCTGAAAGGTTTAACAAAAAGTTTAGGATTATAGTGAATAAATGAATTACAACCCTAGTTTCTCTCTAAAAAAAAAAAAAAAAAAATGTTTGTTTGTGCCCCTCCTCTCTTCCCCCCAACCCCAACACACACCTCCATATTTGTACGTGGAATGCCGAGACACCCGGTGGAATAGGTATTCAGTGAAGATAATTTGAAGGCTTTGAAACAGTCTAGTAGAAACAAGATGAAGCATTGTTATTGCAATATAATACCAATATATGATTTACTTTCTTTTTACCTGTTCAATCATATCATAAGCATTGTGCATTCCATTGAATTTCTGCATTCGTAATCTAATGAGCTGTTGTTCCACTGTTAAAGTCATGTTATCAGTCATCCCAGAAATTATTTTAAATTTATTCAAAAGTACCCTTTGCCTTAAACTTGTTTTAACGTGCAGTTTCAAAGAATTAAGACAGTATTTAATTATCACGGGTGTGGTCTTCTCTTTGCAGTTACTTAAGTCTAAAATTACTTTTTACTTGTGACATGTTCCCTTTTTAGAGAACAATGGTCTCATTTAAAATTTTTTAGAAGCAAGCATCTGCTATATTAATAAAAGAAAGATGTTTGTCTGTCTGTCTGTGTGCGTTCGATGACTACGGAAACGGGATTATGAATAATTTCCACATTTAGGAAAATTAAAATAGTACATTTATGGAAGAATTTCAAAACAGCGAAAACATCGTAAATTCTATTTTGGGTAAAAAAAATATGTATTTTTTAATTTATTTGTTTACTTATTTTATTTATTTATTTATTTTCAAAATTCAGTTTATTTTAGGAGACGCTAATGCTATTAACCAACTTGTTGAAAAAATGACTAATCGTTATCAAAGTGTCCATCAGTTTTTGGAAGGGCGAATTTGTAATATAATGCAATTACTATGCATAAATTCTAGTTTTTTTATTTATGAAAGTTATAAAGCCGGGCTTATAAAAAAATTCGTTTGATTTACAGGGTGACGAAAAATAACCCCTATAAAGTTTAAATGAAATTTTAAAAAATACTGAACTCCAGCGCTAAAATTTTATTATCCCTACGTAATATGTATCGGACCTCACTGAAACGGTTCTGCGTCAATTCGTCGCGCACAATTCATCGCGGAACAATTCATCGCAGCCACAATTCATCGCAGCGACAACTCATCGCTGCGTCAATTCGTCACGACGTCAATTCGTCGTGGTGTCAATTCGTCGCAACGAAAATATATTTGAAGGCTATGATGATAAAAATAAAGATAATTTAATAAAATTATTTAATGATGTAAATTGTTAGTTATAATTCTCTATATCTAAAAAACAAATTATCATTAAATAATTTTACTACATTATCTTTAATTTTATCATCATAGCCTTCAAAAACTTTTTGTTGCGACGAATTGGCATCGCGACGAATTGACGCTGCGACGAGTTGACGTTGCGACGAATTGACGCTGCAATGAATTGTGCGCGACACCCACTGAAACAGGCTGTGTGATAATGATATCTCTCTCTCTCTCTCAAAAAAACAAAAAAAAAACAAAAACAAAAAACAAACACTTACACCGTGAACGCATAAGGCAATGAGAGTTCGTCAAGGTGCTGAATGTACCATGGATACCGAACGTAACTACCACTGGGGCAGTGCACCGGAGCTTAAGCTGCGTTTATTCGCATTCTGAGCAAGTCTGCCTAAGAGGGAGATAACTCGTACGACTTTCCATTCTTTTCGAATGATTTTGTGGTCACAGACAAAAGAAAGGGGCGTTGACTATCTGTCATCGCCGTTCTCTGTTTGACCTCCGAACTTTAGACATGCTAAGAAAGTTATAAAATATCAAAGAGTCCGACCACAAGAGACCTTCCGATCAGGAGAAACGCTGTCTGTTCGGTCCTTTTTGGGGATTCCCCAAGCGATGAGGAAAAACTGTATATTTTTTTATACATTATGTAAGCCTTATGTCCTTAGGACATGTAGTTGAGTCCTGAAAATTTTTGAATATGATCAAGGCATTTAGTCAAAAGGTAGATCGCGACGAAAGAGTATTTTGCACGCTAATGTCGTCTGGCGCAATTTAAAGCTTTTCATCCAAAATATAAAGGTTGAATATATGCAATGGTTGAATATGGTTGTAAAGCAAATATATACTGCTTTAGTTTTTCCGTGGGCTATTTGTAGAATTTTGAAAGATGGTTATTCTAAATGGGTTTCGAAACATGTACCAAACGCTAAAACTTCTTGGGAATATTGTCATTCAACACTTTAATAACCCTTAAACACCCTATACTACCTACTTCAGTCCCATTTAAATCTAATGAGTTATAAGTAAAAAAAATTATAATAATAATAATCTCTAAAGAAAATTCAATCAGTTTTATGTAATGTAAACTCATTGTTGAGGATTTATAAGACAATATGCCGTATTGCTTTTTGGAGTTGTGTTACGAGATGTAGCCTAGCATCGACAAGAGAAACAGAGAGAGGGAAGAAGAAGGACGGTTGCTCCTAAAATCATGACATAAATATAAAAAAACGTTTTATCGTATAGAAAATAACTATATGGCTATTACTTTTTTCTTTCTTTTGTAAGATTTTTTATCCCACGTATATTGTTAATTTCCCGATATTTATTTTAATTAGATTTCACAGCATGTAAAAGTTGTATATTTAACTGTAAATTGTAAAATTCTTACAGATCATTTTGAAGTTTATCTTGATTTCAATAATTTCCTTTACGTTCACTGTTTGTACCTGCTTATTTAATTCGCCTTATTTAATCTGTCATTAAATCAAGCAAGTATTTTTGTTTAAAATAAGTAGTAGCAATCTGAATAAACCAAAAAAAAAAAAAAAAAAGGAAAGTAGCCTAACTGGCAACAGTAGCCTGGCGCCCCCAAGCCAATGGAGCTGCGTGAAACGATTCTAATAACTTGGCCATAATAGCGGCAGGCCAGGTCGAATAAAAAAACGAGCAGTCAACATTTTCAGAAAACGCAAAATGACTATAAAGAGAAACGGACGCATTCCGAACGTTTCAATGAAAAAAGTCACAAAAAAGATAAATATCAACCAAAGGAAATTCTGAAACAGTTTCTTGCATACCAATCTAAGAAAATGAAAAAGAGCCAGAATCTTACGGTGGCCTACAAATACATCAGACCAAAAACGGATTGCATCAATGAAGCAAGCCGCTCATGCGCAATGGCATTTTTTTTTCCTTTCAAAATTTCCACAATCGAACTGATTTGCAATCGAGTTCGATCGAAGTGTGATCTTAGTCCGCACCAGCTATTATCGAAATCCGGCAAAAGTTTCACTCTGTTTCGAATTCGTCCACGCTTTCTTTTGTTGGTGAAGGCGTCAAAATCAATTTAAACATACCGTTAAAATATCTTGGAGAGTGTTTTGCTTCCCTGGCCCCAAGAGCACTTTCAAAATGAAAAAAGGACTCTCCAGCAAGATTTTCTTCCAGCACATTGAACTTGAAGAGCACAGGTATGATGCATGGCATGACATATCTGACTGACTTCTTAAAAATACAAAAATGGTCCTTGTATTCGCTAGATATTTATCAAGTGAGCTATTCTGCACAATCATCTTATGGAGGAAAGTTTGTTTTAAGCCTTACAGACGTTTAGAGCCTTTGAAAAAAAAAAAAATCTGCAGGTGGAATGGCTAAAATATTAGGAGATGAGTTGCCTCCCCGTTGCTGAAAAATTTTTCAAAAGATTTTGCTTCTACGAGGGTTTGAACTTTAATAGTGGCATTTATTTATTTACAACTGATACAAAAGAAATACATGTTACAAAGTTTTACTTTCCTTCAATGTAGTCACCAGCATTGTGTACAACCTATTGCCATCGATGTGGAAGTCGTAGGATACCATTAGCAGCGCCTGTTGTGTTGATAGTTCGAATGGAGCGGTCTACTGCTTGACGAATCTCTGGAACTGTTCTGAGGCGACATCATTAGGTTCCGTCGCATGGCGTCTCTACAACAGTGTTGCCACTGTTGAAGTTCCAACCCTCGTAGGACTAAAACTGGGCCATATGCGTCACGAAGTGTTATATACATCATATATCTATATTATAAAGGACAAACGTGTCCGTGCGTAACGCTGACGTCATTTTGCGAATGGCAACACTTGACGATGAAACTTCGATTTTGCGATTTTTGCTACTGCCATTTTTTTTTTAATTTCTAAACATCGCAGATTTTTAATTTTTACACCGTTATATAGGGAAAAAAATCTACTTTGAAGTGCAATTTGTTTGAAAACAGTATCTTAATTGACTGATTTATTATAACATTTAAATTAAATTTCAAACATGATATTTTTAAAATCTATCTCTAACGCTTGCAGACGATAACACAATATTAATCCGTTTGCATTTTAAACAATATAAAAGTTCAACATTTGTTTACAGCTAATATTCAATAACGAAATTAAAACTTCATTAAGCAATCAATAAAATAGTATAAATTAAACACAAATTTAATAGACATGTAATTGAAATAAGCACTTAAAACAGCTGAAATTATCAGAACAAGTAATATAAAAACTTTTTTTAAAGTCAATTCCTACTTAGGTCAAATAGATTTTTTTTTTTTCCAGCGATCTACACGCTTCGCCATTGACGGTATTTATTCCTAAATTTATATCCTGCTAAATATCTTACATAAGAGAAATTTTTGAAATGTATTAAAAATTAAATAAAAAATGAATAACTAAAATACCAAAAATTAATAGCTCGAAAAGTATTTCTCTCAAAATTGTTAGACAAACTGCGTTAGAAAGTTAAAAAAATTGTATTTTTCTTGATATAAATTTAAAATCTAATGATTATGTCGTTTTTCAAATATTGAATTTCAAAAATTACCAAACTTCACAATAAAGTGCCATAGCGATGTTACAGTTAACGATAATACAGTTTTTTTTCAAATATTAATTAATTAAATTTTATTATTTAATTTTAGTTTTATACTTCGTTTCTGTTCAAAAGTATAGACTCACTCCACATTTATAGTCTCCTTCGCCCGCGAGCCGCCTGATCTTCGTTCGTGAACAGCCCCATTATCTTTTTACGTGTGAAGGTGAGACTATAAATATGGAGTGAGTCTATACTTTTGAACAGAAATGAAATATAAAATAAAAATTAATTAATTTAATTTAATTAAGGAATTAATATTTGAAAAAACTGTATTAACATCAATTGTCATCCAGTACAAGTTTAAAAAAATTTATTTGAACTTGAATGGATGAATAGAAAATATTTTATTAACGATTGAAAATTTGAACAAGATATATAAATATATAGCGAGTGTGAGCTAATAGTAGGAATTGAATAAAAACACTGCTGTAGATGATGAAATTTTTAGCGATTTCTTCTGCTATTAACTTTTGGCATGGGGACAATACGAAATTACCGCTTTTAATAATTTTCAAAATTTTATTTGAATATATAATTGACATATTTCATATAAAAATGCTCTTTGGTGTTGTTAGGGGCAATCTAAACATTAAATGTAAAAAATCTATTAGTATTATATGTAAACATTTCAATAATAATAATAATAAAATGGTTTTCACATATATTCTCTATCCCGGGAAGCCCGGGTTGGATACCCTAGTTATTTATAATGTCATACACCGCAGTAGACAGCTCCATTCGAACTATTATTAACACAACACGCGCTGCTAATCGTATTCTACGACTTCTACATTGATGCCAATAGGTTGGACACAATGTTGGTGACTACATTGAAGGGCAGTAAAACTTTGTAACATGTATATCTGTTTTGTATCAGTTGTAAATAAATAGTTGCCACTATTAAAATCCCAACCCTCGTACATAAAAGCGAAAGGCGGCCATTTCGAAAACTTGTAGTTTTTCTGTAAGTCACAGAGTTATACTTTGTCTGTTAGCAATCTGATTTGCATTTTTTTTTTAATTATGAAAATAATTATACACCAAATCGCCTGTCCGAGTTATTTTTTTTCAGCATGTACTTTCTTTGTTTTGATAAATGTATACCATTTCAGTTTGTTTTTCTCCTGTTAAAGTTGATACAACTTTAATTATGCTTGCAAATATATTCGCAATGTTTAAAAAGTAATTGCTAATGCTAATGTAATATTTTTTTTTTTTACATAATTAAAAGAAAAAGGGAAGAATAGTATAGATTATGTAGAATTCAATAACTTTTAAAAATAAAAAAATAATGAAAAGAAAGTGAAAACCTTGTTTGATATTATAAGAGGTACAATCTATTTATATGTATATTGTAATGGATTATTTAATATGCTTCTGTGCAAGTCATTTGAACTCGTTTCGTCCAGTACTGCAAATGCAAATAGAGCTTGTTAATTTTTTTTCAGGTAGTTATGAAATTGTCATTTTGTGATGTATTGTATGGCGTGCCGGGAAGAAATGAGCTTGTGGTACATTTCCATAACAGTAGTGGGGAATGGATTTCGTGCAGCCGTACATCAATTTTTATGATAATTTTTAAAATTAGATTTGGTTGATGATTTCTCTCCATTTATTTCGGTCATAAAAATTATCAAAAGGATATTCATTCGTAAAGTATTATCTTTGCAGGAATCCGTTTAGAAAGAATTTGGGTTCTTTAAAAAGCGCTTCACAATTTTTTTTTTAGCTTAAAACAGGATCCTTCACAAAATTCTTTGTCTAAAATGGACATTTCACGAAACTTTTTCCCCTCAAAAATGAATTCTTCACAAATTTAATGATCTTAAAATAAAATCGAACCTGTCACAAAATACTATATATATATATCTAAACAGGAACCTGAAGGTGACGTTAATTTCAGATTCAGAAAATTACAACTCGATTTTTTTTTCTTTTCACAAATATAGAAAAATGTTCACAATTTTCACAAAAAAAAAAAGAAAGAAAAAACAAAAGAAAGAAAAGAAAAGAAGAAGAAAAAAAAAAAAGCCCCGTGAAAAAAGTGACCCTGCTTTAGAGTCCTCCATCAGGTCGGGTAACCCGATTTTACCCGATCTCGACACTTTCCATTGCGGGTTGGATCGGTTTCTGGTTGAGTTTTGATTCTTAACTTTAACCCACTAACACTTGTTGACAGCGTGCGTTTTTTACACAACACAAAGCTTAGAAGATTTGGGATCCGAAGTACTATTTCATCACCAAATAGTTGCACAGATGCAAGAAGTATCATTCTACTGGGAGTTGTGTGTTCTATAATTATGCATGTATAAAGATAGCTTTGGAGACCGTCTTCATGTTAAAATAGAGATAAACTTAAAAAATTTTTAATACTAACATCTGATTTTGGTATCCTATTTGGATTCTGCGATAAATTTTAACTTCAGACACCAAACGGAAAGTTAAACGGTGAAGAAGTTGAGGAATTATGCAAATGTCAAATTTTAAATCCCTGATGTTAAATCTATTTTTAATAGTTGCAAGACAAACTGCAATGCGGATGGTTTTTAAGCATGGCTCAAAACTACTTGGCGAAATAAGCTAAAAATTATTAAATTAAATAAATCCCTACATAAACCTTAGAAAGACCCCCCCCCCCCACGGAGGGCACTCCCCCTAGGGTCTATATCCCTTGAGTAGATAAGCGGTCGTCATAAATCAACCAACCAATCTCCCCCAAAAAGTATCAAAATGTGGCCAAAGTTAATAAACCACGTGATATATACAAGCTGTTTCATAATTAAGTTTTTCATTTAATCTGCGTGTTCATCTATTGTGCACTATTTGTAAGCATGTTCTGTGCGTAAAAACATCCTTTGCCTTATTTTCATTATTCATTCTCCTAAATTCTATTCTGCCTTTCTATTTACATGAACGCGATTTACTCATTCAGGTAATATTAAATAAATTGAATTTGTCAGGATTTTTCCCCAATCTCCCTTGTCAGTGGATGGCTGCCCTGCCATATATTTAAACTTATTTTTGCACTCCATTTTCTGGAATTAGACGGTGCTCTATTTTTGCTTTTCCCGCTGTACACTCCTTTCGTGCCCTGAAAATCACACATTTCCTATTTAAAATTTTCTCCTGCGTAATGGTGAGGAATTAATCGATACATGTGTGTACGTGCAGTGACGTCACTTGACATTTCTGTCTCGTGATTGGTCAGTAGGTGGGGCTGTTTGCGTATTTCGTAACATTCAACTCAATTCATGGCGAATATACGTCATTCGTAGCCGGATATCGTAGTAATGGTGGTTTTTCCCCGCGGCGCCAACAATTTCCGAAATTAGCCCCCACGGAAATTTCATCACCGTGTTTTATGAATGGATCTTTCATCTTGTGTGACACCGTCGACATTCTAAAATGTAAGTTCGTCACTCTGAGGTAATTTTTCAACGCTAATGTGCATTAACGTAGTTAGAACTTCTGCATCTGAATTAAAATTAAACATATATTTGGGTCTCTGCTTGATTTGCTCCGTTTAGAGTAATTTTAGTGGGTGAATGTATTTTAGCTGAGCACTATAGCACATAGCTTGCATACTTGTACCATACCCCTTACAGTGCCCCCAAAATATACATGAATAAAAAGCAGAATTAAAAATTTTGATAGTGTCTGGATTTTAATTACGCATAAATTTTGACTTATTTCTCATGACATGCATATACATATATTTATGCACTCGCACTTTTTTAACTGAACTTGTTTTTTGTTTATAACGGTGAAATTTTGTAATGAATTTTTAATTCACTTCCCGATAGGCTAGAATTGCAAAAAATATGTACAAAGGTGTGTTTCCGATGGCAATACAACATTTTAATATTTATAACTCAATTATAAATTTATTTTAAAGCATTTTTTCTTCAGCCCGCCGCAGGTGAGAAATCGCCAAATATTCTTTAACCTTACACTTGTATATGTGTTACAACAACAATGGATTTAATGATCCACCAAACTACGCTCACCAAAAAAGATCAACTGGCCGTGTAGCTGCGACAACAAAATATTTTTAACACTATAAAGAAGAAAATATAAATAAAACATAAAGAGTGTAATATATGTTTTTAAAAATACGCTTTAATCAATTAATAGTTTCATATTAATTAAATCATGATTATACGCTGAGAAATCAATTTAGAAATCCTTAAAAAGATCGTTTAAATAATGCTTTTTCTTTCTTTCCTGTTGCCATATCTTAAAAAAAGAAATAGAGCAAAAATTATAATATTTTTAATAAATTCACTAGCTTGCGCTTTCTATCAAGCAAAAAAAAAAAAAAAAAAAGCGGTGAATTTTCCATAAACGGGTTCGATGCCCACGTCAAATTAACATATTGTAACGAACATATTTTTTTTTTTTTTTTTTTTTTTTTTTGTAAAATGATTAATTGCAGTCATGAAATTAGATTTGATTTTCAAGATAAATATTGAATGCTTATAAAAAAGTGTATTGTTTTACTATTTTTGCTTTTATACTTATTATTGTTCAAAACCAAACGTATTTTAGCCTTTCCTCATTAAGCATTTTAACTAGTTATCACTGAAGTTTTTCCTATGTATAATATATACTAGGGAAGCACCGGATATCCTGCTTATTCGGCATTGAAACCGGATAATCGGTCTGGTCATACTTCAATATCCGGTTGCCGAATAGTAATTCATTTTTTAAATCATATTTTTAACATTATCAGAAAAAGTTGGTGTGGAATTAATTTACTTCATACCAAAATTATCCCAATAAAACAATGCTAATAGAAAGAAATGCTCAAAAATGAAAGTATAGCATTTATATATAAATGAAAATGTAATATTTAAAATATAAATTTTATTAAAGCAAGTTATGATGTAGGAACATTATGCGCTCAGCATTTTCAGGCTGTAATCTGTTACGTTTTTTATTACAAATATTTCCTGCTTCTGAGAATAAGCGTTCACTCCTCTGGTGGTCTTTTTTTCTTGTGTTTGCAATTCTAAAATAAAAACGATTTTATTAAATATTTTGTTACTATTTTGTCTATGGATGGAAGACCAGGTATGGTAAAATAATACTTATCATGAAAAGAATTGTGCCACCTTTTTTTTTTTTTTGCAATTCCTGCTATTAGCTCACACCCTTTATATATTTATATATCTTGTTCAAATTTTCAATCGTTAATAAAATACTTTTTATTCATCCATTCAAGTTCAAATACATTTTTTTAAACTTGTAGTGGATGACACTTGATGTTAATACAGTTTTTTCAAATATTAATTAATTAAATTAATTAAATTAATTTTAGTTTTATATTTCGTTTCTGATCAAAAGTATAGACACACTTCATTTCATTTCTGTTCAAAAGTAAAGACTCACTCCATATTTTAGTGTCCTTCGCCCGCGCGCCGCCTGATCTTCATCCGTGAATAGCCCTATATATTTACACATGAAGGTTTCGCTATGGTACTTCATAGTGAAGTTTGGTAATTTTTTAAATTCAATACTTGAAAAACGGCATAATCATTAGATTTGAAATTTATATCAAGAAAAATACAATTTTATATCTTTCTAACGCAGTTTGTCTAAAAATTTTGTGACAAAATACTTTTCGAGCTATTAATTTTTGGTATTTTAGCTATTTATTTTTTATTTAATTTTTAATACATTTCAAAATTTTCTCTTATACAAGATATTTAGCAGGATATAAATTTAGGAATAAATACCATCAGTGGGAGTGGCGAAGCGTGTAGATCGCTGGAAAAAAATTTCCTTTTGGCCTAAGTAGGAATTGACTTTAATTTTTTTTTTATATATATTGTTAATAGTTCGCTGTCACCTTTGTAATACAAAACAGAATTACTTGGAATGAGGAGCTTCTCTATTTAAATTCTGTTAGAAAACATTTGTCATAGGAAAAGTAAGTAATATGTACGAGAAGAAAAGCCACTTCAATAGGATGTTTAAAATTTTATAAATAACGAAGATTTATAAATATGAAAAACAGAAAAATCACTTGTTTATCTTTTTAATGACCCTGAATATAGGAAAAAAAACCCGCACTAATATGCATATTAGAATAGGCAAAAGACAAAACATGATTAAATTTCATTACTTAATTACTAAAGGGCATTTTGTTTTTAAGTAACTTTAACTTAATAAATGAATTTAAATCTATTATTATAATATTTGAATGACATGAAACTATAACAATTTAAAGTTTTTCTTCTTTAAGCAAACATAAAATAGAAATATTACTATTATATTTAAAAACGAGAAAGTATTCAGCCGTATACAGAGTATTCGGTCAAAATTATGTATATCAGAACAATCAAAAAACAAAACATGATTAAATTTCAGTACTTAATTATTAAAGAGCATTTGTTTTTAAGTAACTTTAACTTTAAATGAATTTAAATCTATCATTATAACATTTGAGTGACATAAAATTATAACAATTTAAAATTTTTCTACTTTAAGCAAGCATAAAATATAGAAATATTACTATTAAATTTAAAAACGAGAAAGTGTTCGGCCGGATATTCGGTATCTAGCAGAAATTTACATCCGGTGCATTCCTAATATATACTGAATGCTGCCAAGTATAAGGAAAGGGCAGCTGGCGTCATTGTTGGTTGAATTACTGTTGGTTCACAAGAAAAACCTGTTCGTTCTTTTTGACTCCTACTGTACACATGGGATGAGACGATTTGATTGGTCTACGCTAAACTGGTCTATGATATGATTGGCTTACGTCACCATAACAATTCGTGCAATGATCGCTGTGACGAAAATGTAGTGGTAGATTGGTTGATGGAACTGTTTGTTTGTAAACATGCCCTTTCCTTATAAAAGGCAAACAAAGGAACAAGAAGTATGTGGGGGGAAAATGGTACGATCACTTCTCAGTTGGGAGGGACAGTATAAAACACATACTAAAGAAATGCAGCTTTTCCTCATTACATAAGTTTTCTGAATTAAGTAACTAGTGGTGTATCGAGTAGTACTGTGGTCGAGTACCGATAACCGAGTAGTTGTATTTAAGAAAGAACCACTGGTGCAGATATGAAGTCAGCTTAGGGAAAATACCCCTGTGTGTGTGTGTGTGTTTATATATTTATATATATAATTCAAATGAAATCGCATGTGCAAAAATCAAAGGAAAAGACAATACAAAATTAAAACACAGTAAATTGAAAATGCAAGTTTGAGAAACTAAATATCTTATGCCTTTTTCAGAGGAGCTTCATAAGAATAATTCATAGTTATGTTACTTCGCGAGGATTGTCAGCATTAAGCCTAAAAATGACAAAATTAAGCTCCTTATAACATATCGAAAATACCGGTGATTGTAAGACATTAAGATAGCCGAGAAATAATTGAAAATTCAACAAAAGGATATACTAAACTTAAAGCAGGGTTTCTACATCACCTGGAAAACCTGAAAAAGTCAGGGAATTAGGAAATTGACCAAATAGGTCAAGGAATTTAAATATATTTTCCAAAATCTCGAAAAGTCAGGAAATTGATAGATAAACTTTAATTGTGATCTTTTGGCTACCAGAGACGAGAATCTTTCATGTTTTGGCAAATTCCACATTTAAAAAAAAAAAAAACTAAATCATCCTTTTTCTTTTTCTTTCTTTTTTTTTTTTGGGGGGGGGGGGGGGAATCTCCAGCTCCTACTGAAATATCTGCTTTCTATCCCCCTTTGCCTCCTGTTAAAAATAAAACTTATTTGGACATTAGTGATTTTCTGCTGCAGTTGAAGAAGTAAATAATAGCTTAGTGCACACATATTGTATAGCAAGTTTTTACAGTTCATAGAAAGCCTCAATTCAAAGCCTGTAATGATCATAAATTATTATTAAAGGGAGCAGTTCCAATTGTAGTCCTCATAGCAAGTTTTAATGTGTGTGTGTGGGGGGGGGGGTGTCTAAAAAATGAGCTTTATCACCAATATTCAGGAAATTTTAGTGTTTTCGAGTGATACAATATTTGTTTTACCCTCTGCGTGTCCACTATGCACTACACAGCCAGCAGGGTTATCGCTGCAGCTCGCCATTGCGCCAAATCACGATAAAGATCTTCATTTGACGAGTAATTGAACGATTAAACTCGCCAAATTGCGAGTGGTCAGTTTTTGCTTTTTTTTTGTGAGTGTGTGTCAGTACAGAACACTCTTATTCCGATTACTTGAGTTCTCGATGCAGTATCATGAATTTAGGTAATATCATAGATTTCATTTGAAGAAATGATCTGCAGCAGCTTTAACCTATAACATACAACACGTTACACTTTGTTGCAATCTAGCCACTAAATTAGTGACTTCGTCAGTAATGTCATTTCAGTATATGTAATACGGGCCCAATAGACAACATTACAATTTTGAAACTGCCTTTGAAGTATGGGCTCCAATAAAACGCCAAAGAAATGTAGAAATATATATATATATATATATATATATATATATATATATATATATATATATGACGTATAGTTTGTTGATTATATTTGGAATTTTTCAGAACTCTTTGAATGTAATATCTTAAAATCCTGAGTTAACTTGGGTGGGAAAGTTTTATTTCATAACATTTTAATGAGTTAAATCGGGTTTGGAATTTTTTTCTCGACTGCGCAAGACATTTAGAATGTCTGTATTTTTAATAGTTTTTGTCGTGGATAGTTGAATTTAGATAAATAACTGATCTATAAGCAGTTGGAAGAATTAGGTTATTTTAAAACAATTGAAAAATAAAAAAATAGTTACATTAAGGGGTCGACTTTTCAGTATTTCACGATGAATCTATTTTGCTATTTTTTTTTTTTTTTTTTCCACATTTGGCTACAGTTTTATATTTCTGATTAGCCAAATTGCTAAGGTTGATCAAAAGTCAGTGAGAACCGGTTCTCATTGTGTCAGTGAGCGGAGCGGGAGTAATTAGGGTTTCGTGAGATGAACGAAACCCTAAAAATGAGCTTATAATTATTATCACCAATATTCAGGAAATTTTAGTGTTTTCGAGTGATACAATATTGGTTTTACCCTCTGCGTGTTCACTATGCACTACACTGCCAGACTAGAATTTTGTTGAAATACACCTGGAAAAGTCAGGGAGTTTCATTCTCCTTTATGAGTAGCATCCCTGTTAAAGATATATTGAACAACTCACTAAGTATTGTCAAAGATGCAACCGGAATCAGATCGACACTATACAGAAAAAAATAAAACCCAATTTGGGTTGAAAGATTCTTAGGTATGTGCCCAAATTGGGTCATGCCTGTTTTGGTTACCACTGTGTATCCATTTTGGGCACTGTTAAATACCCATTTAAAATAATAATAATAATAATAATTTTTATTTTTTTATTTTTATTTTTTTAAATGGGTATTTAACTGCCCAAAATGGATACACAGTGGTAACCAAAACAGGCATGACCCAATTTGGGCACATGCCTAAGAATCTTTCGACCCAAATTGGGTTTTATTTTTTTCTGTGTATGAACCATGGACAAGCAAGTTATCATATGCCATGTTGCAGAAAAGAGCAAAAAATGACGTGGATAAGATAACATGTTCTCCATCTAGAAATGGCATGAATAACTTACGCTACCTAAATGAAAGCTGAAAGAAAAGTCACTTTATCAAAAATTGACAAATGAAATCACATTATGAAAAATCCATGGAGAAGTAGGTGGAACGAGGACAAAAGAAGCATAAGGTAAAAAATAAAAATAACAGCATTAAAAGAAAAAATCATTATTTTTATCAAATAGATGTCAATTAGCAATAAATAATTATTTAAAAAATTTATTAACAAAATTTCTTAAAAAATATTTATTAAAAAATATTATTTTAAAAAATATTAAAATAGATGTCAGTTAGTAATAAATATATTTAAAGGGATACAAGTATAGTCAAGAATAAGGTGCAATATGTAAGATAATATATGATAAAAAAAATGTGTATATGATTAACCCGCATTACTTTTTTATATAAAATGTTTTAAACTTTTTTTAGCAGTCCCGACCTCAACCCTCCTTAATGGTTTCTGTATTTTAAAAGTTTTTTTTGGACATATTTGTATATATATATATATATATATATATATATATATATATGTGATGATTTTGTAGGTGAAATGAGTTGACTCGGGATCTCTTTGCAGACCAACTGATTTATTAATCCAAATAGATAAATACATATAATATATGCTCACAACAATATTAATGGAGTAGAATTGCAAAATATTTGCAGAAACATTATTAGAAGAGCTCAGTTTTGTATAGGAGTTGAGGAAAACATTTTGAGAATGCTTTGTGAATTGCTTTATTATTTTAATTATTGTATGTCTAGGATTAAAACTATAGTTTTCTCTTTACATATTTCTTACTATGTAATGCTTTATTTAGATGCATTTGTAATGTAACTTTTTTTTTTCTCATCTAAACAATATTAAAACATCTCTGAATCTCCCAACACTTGATTTTGAACGCCAACATTTCTATTTTCGGCACTGAGCATTTCGCCGTAGGTTGTGCAACCACCTATGTAATTATACTAACTCACCATAAACGAATAAAGTAAAAGACAGCCTCAGCAATTGTGAGAGAAATTAGATACGATAAGACTTCGGTTTTCTGTGTGGGAGATGTTATATTTAGCACGAGAAAAATAAAAGATACACAATGTTTTGCAAAAGTCTGAACACACTTGTAATTCTTAAAGTTCATGTCAAATCAAAACTGTTCAATATTTTATACTGACTTAATTTATGTAGATTTAAATGGTGTTGCATTTTTTTTATTTAAAAACCACACATGTTTAATTCTACAAAAATAAATATTTCTATCAGAAAACTCATCTGTTTTAAAAGTTTGAATTTAGCGCGAGAAAAAAAAAAAGCACTGTAAATCTCAAATTATGCAAATTAGGAATATTGCATCAGAATGTTTTTCATGCTGCAGTAAGCAGTTCTTCTTTGGGAGTATTGAGCATAAAAATAAATATGATGAAATGTATAAAAGTATAAAACTTCCCTTCAGTTAAGAGAAGGTTTATATTATATATGTGGCGTGTGTATGTGTGTTTATTCAAACACTAACGCACAACTCACTCGGTGTAAAACAATAACAGCAACAATTGCCATTTAAATGAACTGTATGAAAATAAAAAATAGCACCTGATAGCCTTGATCAAAAGAATTTAGAAGACCCCATATGTTTTTTATGTCTATATTATAAAACAAAATCGTGTCCATGTGATGTCCTTTTGACAGTGGCAACACCTGACCTATAAATTTCGCTTTTACTTTTCTTTTTCTTTTAAATTTCTTTTTTTAACTTCTAAACATCGCATCGCACAGTTTCAATTTTTACACCGTCCCGTACGGGAAAAAATTTTCTTTCAAATATCATTTGTTTGACAACTATATCCCAATTTACTGATTTTTTAGGGGTTTTAAAATAATTTTCAATCATTATCATTATTTTTTAAATCTATCTCGATCGCGTTCAGCCCAATTATGAAATATTTATCCGTCTTCACTTAAAAGAATATAAATAGTTCAGTATTTGTTTCCGGCTAATATTCCATAACGAAACGAAATCAGAACTTCACGAAGAAATAAGTAAAGTAATATAAATAAAACAAATTTCACAACAATGTAATCGAACTATGCATTTTAAAAAAACCCACTGAAATTTTAGAATCAAAGTCTGCTATAAGTAGCGGAATCTTTGGTGATTTTTCGGCTATTAACTCCTGACATGCGGCTAATCCGAAAGTATCGCTTTTAATAAATTTCAGAATTTTATCAAAATACATTATTGATGTTTTTCATATAAAAATGCTTTTGGTGTTGTTATTGGCAATCTAAAAGAATATATTAAATGTAAAAAATCTATTAGTTTTCAGTTAATTTTTTTTTTTTCACTTATGTTTTGTAAACCGGGAAGCGCGGGTTGGATTCTTTAGTATATTTAAAAATAATAGTCATTCATATAAGATGTACAAATGTTAAACTGCAAAAAATTATAAATTTCTTTTTTTTTTTTTTTAAGTTATTACAATTTGCAAAAAATGACCGCAGATAAACAACTCAAATTTTATCAGTCCTTTTAATTAAATCATTAGCTTTAAAAATGAGTTTTTTTTCCTTTAATATATTAAACTAGTTTATTTTTCTGGAAGTTTCGTTGTTTGTTGTGTTATGCAAGTTAATAGATAATCATGAAAATTAAAATAATTTTTGCACTAAATTCCAAAATATAAAGAACTTGGTCTTCAGCAACTAAAATAATAAAGAAAATAATATACGCTAAGAAAATTTTATTTATTTTTAATATGTAATTTTTTATTTTAATTTTTACTATCTTAAAATAATAATAAAAAATAACAAATTATTTTCTTTATTAATTTCGTTGTTTACGACTAAGTTCTTTCTTTATATTTTGGCATTTTCTGCAAGAATTGTTCGAATTTTCATGATCATCTATTAACTTGCAATAATAAAAGAACAACGCAACTTTCGAAAAAAAAGTAGCTTAATATAAAAAAATCTTGTTTTTTTTTTTTTTTTTTTTTTTTTTAAGCAAATTGTTTAATTAAAAGAGTTAATTAAAAGTTGAGTTGTTCGTATGCTGTCATTTTATACAAACTTTAATAACTTTTTTAAAAAGGGTCATTCTAAAGAATTTCGACAAGTATGAGCTGCTGTACCACTTTTTCCGCCTATACTTTGTATGTGAAAACCTATATAGAAAAGAAGTTAAAATTCATTAGAAAAAAAAAAATTCTATCTTAAAATCTTTTTATTTGAAGTAGGGCTAAAACTGCGATTTTACAAACTTCAAAGGTATTATAAAATCTTGCCTATTTCTTGAACTAATAGAGATAAACAAAAAATTAAAGATCTGAAATCCGTACCTGTTCCTAGAAGATCATGTAGTTGACGTAGATTCTTTCTTTTTCTTTTCTTTTCTTTCTTTTCTTTTTTTTTTTATTACGTACTTTAAAATATAATGAAATATCAGTCAAAATGCAAGTTTTTGAAAAACTATATTTCATCAGCCCCCTGAAAAACCTGGAAAAGTCAGAGAAATTTATATGGACTGGAAAAGTCAGGGGAAAGTCAGGGAAATTTACCATTTCTGAGGAAAAGTCAGGGAAATTTGAAAATTCTGAGAAAAAGTTCGAAATTTTATGTTTCTTATAAAACTAAGGATTTGAAATTACAGCGCCATTAAAATCAAATTTTGCTCTTCATAAGTACTGTAAAGAGTATTTCAACCTCTCGATCAAATCATTTTGTCTACCCCCTTTCAACCCTTCTTTCAGTTCCATTTTCACTGAAACTTTCTACTGAATATTGTAGGATTGATTAGGTGTTTCATTCTACTTACGTATCTTTGTTTGGGAACTGAACATTTATTAGCTTAATTTGTTGAATATTTATTATTTGTATTGAAATGTGATAAAGAATTTCATCCTAATTTGACCAAATGGATAGAACCTGATGCTAAAAACGTTTAGCATGTAAAAAGTTCAACTATTTGTAAATTTTGCAAAAAATGATGTAACAAATCATCAGTAATTTATGCCTCAGAATCAGTTGTGAAAGTTTCCCTCTCAAATTGACAACTTTTTAGATTTTTTGTGTGTAACATCACAATCTCGATACCTGGAATTTTTCTTTTATTGGTATGGAAAACCTGGAAAAGTCAGAGTTATGTCTGGGAAATTCATTGCTGATCTGGAATAGACACCCTGTCTCATGAAAGAGATAACAGCATACATTTTTTATGCTATCTCCTAACATGTCTAGTGGGGGAAAAAAAAAAGAAGAGCAGATTGTTATATGTCTTCCTGATAGATATCCTTCCTGAATTATAACAATTTAGATGTTGAAAATTTTCATAAATTAGCCCTTTCGATAGCTTGGAAACTCAAAAGGGGGAAGTTGTACTCATATGTGATTTCGCAAGGAAGATATATATTGTGTATAATCTGCATTTTTTTTTTTAATTCCTACATTACATTAGCTCACACACAACATTAGCTTTCACTCTCTCTATATATATCTTGTTGGAATTTTCAATCGTTAATAAAATATTTTCTATTCATCCATTCAAGTTCAAATAATTTTTTTTTAACTTGTACTGGATGACACTTGATGTTAATACAGTTTTTTCAAATATTAATTCATTAATTAAATTTCATTAATTAATTTTAATTTTTATATGGGAGAAAAAAAATTTCTCCCATTGTTTTCATAAATGAAATGAAAGATTTATCTCAAATGAGTGATGCCAACAAAAAATAAAATACCGCAACGATGATTATAAAATAATGTTCAATAAAGGTAACGTGGGTCATTAATGCTGCACGTGTTTATTTTATATATTTATGATTAAAAAGTAGGAATTGACTTAATTTTTTTTTTATATTACTTGTTTTTTTTTCAACTGGTTATGTGATACGGAGTCTTGAAATTAGAGAAATGATAACCAGCCACGAAAAGAAAGGTAATTTAGAAACAAGAATCATGTTTTGAATAAATTTTCTGTGTTTAGTAAAAAAATATTTCTGGAATTCACTGAACTTTTAACTAACTAAATCCAGAAAAAGACTATTTTATAAAATGTTTGTTTTTAAATGTCATTTTTATTCATATCTGGGTGTCATTTCTGACATTTTTTCACCGAAAGCAACACCAGAACGTCAGCCCCTTTAAAATCTCTTTTCAAAGAGGCACTTCCGGCAGTCCAATATTTCTTTCTTGCTGCCTTCTACGGGGTAGGAAGATTTCGAGAGGATTTCGATGGCTGTTCACCGAAAGGAAAGATGCACCCCATAGCATCGTGAGCACCCCATAGCATAGGCTGGCGGGGTTCAAGCTCCACCAATAATTTCGAAAATGAACTTTTCTTTTCGTTTTTTCTTCTTCTTCTCTGATATATGATTAGTGGGCTCGCGGGGTTCAAGCTCCACCAATAATTTCGAAAATGAACTTTTCTTTTCGTTTTTTCTTCTTCTTCTCTGATATATGATTAGTGGGCTCGCGGGGTTCAAGCTCCACCAATAATTTCGAAAATGAACTTTTCTTTTCGTTTTTTCTTCTTCTTCTCTGATATATGATTAGTGGGCTCGCGGGGTTCAAGCTCCACCAATAATTTCGAAAATGAACTTTTCTTTTCGTTTTTTCTTCTTCTCTGATATATGACTTTCTAATATTTTATGGAATTTTTAATGATCCCTTTTTCTGCTAATAAATTTTTTTCTTGAATTTTGCCATTTCCCCCTCTTTTTCATTATTTCAGAGATACGATATAAGGAAAATTTTTAAGTAGTATTTTTTGAATTAAGATAAAATGTTAAACGTTTGAGTTTTTGTAGCTGAAAGGCCATATAAAAAATGAAAACAGGAAAAGAAATTCATATACCGGAAAAATACATTGTTCAAAGTCAACGCTCGTTGCGATTTTATTATAAACGATTCGCGAATAACAGCGAGTGTAACGTTTTATAAACGGGACTGTACATTGCATTCGAATTTTTACGTTGTCTTCTTAACGTTTTATTTAACTTGTGATTTATTTAACAATATACGATTATTTTAATTTCTTCAAAAGGGAATTCAAACAAGTGGGTAAGTGTGATTGAAGATCGCACAAAGGGTTTCGTTTAATATTCCTTTCAAAACACTTCATCCTTCCTTTAGTAAATCCAAAAAAAAAAAAAAAAAAAAAAAAAAAAATTTATAAAGAAAAATTTACTGGTCTATTTTTTTCGTTTTTTCGAAAATCTGAACCGGTTCAATAGCGGGCATAGCCCGCTATTATACTCTATCATAATAATATCTGTCATGTGGACTAAATGCGATGTTAAAAAAAAAATCAGTTTCAAAATTAAACATGTTGTATAGAGAGAAACCTTCAAAATGTTAGACGTCAGATTAATTTTCTTTTTAATTCTCTAATTACGTCATATTAAGCTGCTTTCTGTATTTACTCATACTCCTTGTATTATTGAGAAATGTTTGAAATTTTCCGTTTTATTACCAATATTACATATTAATTTTTTTTTCAGTTGGTGAAACTTTTTATTTCATTTTCATTTTTGCACGTGAAAATCTTTCAGTAGAAAATTAATTATTGTAGAAAGAATTTTATTGTGGATTATTAATTGTTGGTAACTGCTGTAACGAAACATGTTTAAATTTAATAGGAAAAGGCTGTTAGATTTTTGTTTTTTTATCTCTATATATTAAAATAATACGATTTTTTCAAATTTTATTATTTTGAGCTTCATAATAGATATTTAGCTATATATGTACACAAAATTTCATGGCTCTAAATTACATAGTTTCTGAGAACCGGCTCTGTGACGGACAGACAACGAAGCGGGAGTAATAGGGTTTCGTGAGATGAAGGAAACCCTAAACACAACATTAAATTGGTAATCGATCTCATTTACACACACATACGCATATTTGTGTGGAAAAGAGTTAGATTTGGAGTTGAACCCCAGTTATTGAAACAATTTTTTTTTTGTGTTGGGTCACCTAATTAAATAGGCTTTTTTTCTTTCAGATTTTTTTCTTTTTCCTTTCAATGTTAATCCCTCCACTTCCCAGCTTTACGTTTTAGAGGGATTTTTCTCTCTAGGCCACCCCGTGAATTCATCATTGCTCACTGGTGCATTGCAAAGAAATATCGCCCAGCCGACCTAGCTACTAAAGCCGCCTCTGCCTGATGATTTGTATAATTAAAACTAAAAGCTGGAAACTCAGTTAAAAGTATTGAACGAATCGCGTGCACTGTTATTTCTGACACCTGTCAGTCAGTCTGGCGCCTGTACCGCGCCCATACCTGGTTTTTAATTCTTGTATGATAAACGGTATGGCGGACGTTTTGTGGCAGTGATTTTGACTCTGTTTTGATTAAACCAGCGATTTTGTTTCACATCAGGTTGGAATTTTTCTTTATTTTTAGTGAATAAATTAATTTTGAGTAATTTTTCTTTTACTTTTTTGATTGTGCCATTGTGTGTAACAGGAACAAAATTGATATCGTAAATTAAAAATCTGCGTGATTTACCTGACTGGATTTGAGGTGATTGACAAGACAATCTTTATCTAAAGCTTTTATGTTTAAAGCGACGTTATAATTTGTGGCTTCGGTGTATTTCAATATAAAATTATAAACAAAATTTGGCGAAAAATGAATATAAACATGCACACTTCTCAGAATGTAATTTTAAAAGTTCTGTTTTCATATTTCTTTCTTTCTTTTTCTTTTCTTTTTTATTAAAAATTTTTTGTATACATTCAGTAGAATATAACTCAGAATTGTGCATGGTTTTTTAGATAGCTTTAATGTAAGCTTTTCACTTACAGCTGGAAATCGAAATTTTTTTTTAAG
The DNA here is from genome assembly GCA_963931845.1 of Maratus michaelseni. Classification (NCBI taxonomy): domain Eukaryota; kingdom Metazoa; phylum Arthropoda; class Arachnida; order Araneae; family Salticidae; genus Maratus; species Maratus michaelseni. The sequence goes on from OZ007595.1 coordinate 126,547,439, forward strand.
TTATTGGTTCTTAATGTATTGAATTTCTTTCTATATATTTTTAAAATAATTAAAAACTGTATCTTCAATAATTTTGAAGTTAAAACTGAGTCCCCAGTAGGAAGTTATAGCCTTTTCTACACAATGACGTTTAACTTTGTTTAATAAAGTTATATGGGATTTACATTTAAATTTTCATATTTTAAAATGTAATATTACAAAAAACTATTCTATTTTTAATGAATTGCTAAAATGATGAAATAATCAGACATATAAGTTTTTAAAATGCACGTTTTCCCAATTTTCCAATTATATTTTTAGTCCTTTTGATAATTTTATTAAAAAATCATACGAACGAAAGAGATCAGATAATTATGCTTTAAGACAGTGGTTCTTAACCTTTCATGTTCCGATGGTGCTTGTAAGTACCATTAAAGAAAAATTTATATAAAATTTATATAATCGATCTATTAATAAAAGCATTTTTCTTTTCATACAAAATACTTTGCTCGATCACATTTATAAAGCACGTGGAAACAATTGAAGCTAAATATTTTTTTAATTGATTATTTTCTTAATTATTTACATAGGTTTAGGATTTCTCTTATTAAAAGTTGTTAAAATTTGCATTAAAAAAAAGCCTTTCCATTAACAGATAAGACCACAATACATTTATTTGCATTATTTTTATAGGGATTGGGAAATTTTCATAACAGCATTTTTTGTGAATTAATCTAATTAGTCTTGTAAATATTTTACAAAAAGAGCTGTAACTACCAATTTATTAAATCAGTTTTTATGAAAAACTTATCTAATTTTCATATTATTATTATAATATAAATTTTCTAATATATAGACATTAAGGAAGATAATTATTTGAAGTGGAGCAAATTCTTGATTCATAATTTAGAGCACAAAAGGATAAACTGTTGTTTGCGTATCCCTCCATTCAATGTAAAATTTTTCATTTGCGTTGAATCTGGGAGGATACTTGAATATAAAATGAAAGGAAAAAGTAAGAATACTGTTAATAAATACCATATAATATTTTTCGTTTCTATCAGGGTTGGCAAAAAAGTGGGTTTATTTAAAATAATAATACTAATAATCTTTTTTTTTTTTTTTTTTTTTAATATTGTTTCCTATTACATATAAATGTATATTTGTTTAAAAAAAACAAAAAAAAAAAAAAAAAACATTGTTAGATTTTATATAGGTAATATAATTTGATTTGAAAATAATTCAAATTAAATAATTACAGTCAGTTATGTAGAAAATTGAAAAAAATTGTAATTTAAACATTATTAGTAATAGTTATGTCTTTTGTTCAAAGAATAAACTGCTCTACACAGTGAACATAGATACCTTGAAAATCTTATCAAGAATCTTTTGATTAATAATAATAAATATTTGATGTAGCTTCATGAATATCTTTTTCCACGGCTATTCAAAACATTTTCTTTGGAATATTTGTTATCTGGGATGTCAGATTTTTCTGTCAGAACACTAAATGAGCAATTATATGACTCTTTGTTAAAGAGCTTTTCATAAGGAATTCCTGGAATGATTTGACATTTAGCAGTTGAGTTTTTACACCTTCTTTCGAAAAATATTGTGTAATATCACTTAACACTTCTCTTCCGAAACTGCCAAGTTTCCAAAAAAATAAACAGTAAAATAAGCAGAAAAATTCTATTAACCAGCTTTTTGGACTACAGAAAATATTGGTCTTAAAATGCACAAATGCTTTACAAAATGTTGTCATGCATTAAAAGATTTAAACAGCCATCAGATTTATTAAACAGGCTGTTTTTCTAAGATATGTTATAATAATACACATTACCTAAGTGACTAAATTAAAAATTAATAAAATTATATATTTTTAGGCCCATTTTAGGAAATGATGTCTCAAGCGAACCCTATCTCAATCCCTCCTCCCTCCATTTTCTTGTTAGGTGAAATTAGTTACTTAAATAAATATTGTTAGGTAGTGGGTTTGATTTGTTTTAGAGCATTTAAATATTATTTTAGTTTAAAGTAAACAGACACTTATTCAACAGAATTTCGATTTAAAAATTTAAAAGTAAAAATGAGCTTTTTTCTAGTTCTTTTTTTATACTCAATCTTTTGAGCGATTATTATTATAGGAGCCCACACCAATAAAAGATTTTCTCTACCTTGATGTACCTTTTTGCAGTGAAAACTAGCTCATTTAATATTTTTCTTCTTGACCTAATCATTACTTCTCAATTGTAAACAAGTTCATCTTCAAGATAGTATCCCCAAAATGGTTAACTTTTTTATATAAATATCACTATCATCTGTGATTTGTATCGAGGAAAATATTGAATTTTTTTTGGTTAATTTTACATGTTTTAAGATAACTCTTCAGGACATCAGACATGTTCATCAACACATGCTAATTTTCATCCTACATGCATACAAACATGACCCACACTCACTGTATCTCACTTGATAGCTGAGATAAAGTGCTAAAAGTAGAAATTATTTATTAATAATTTGAAATATTACATAAATTACAAAAAAAAAAAAAAGAGAAAATATTTAATTAGATTTGTTCTTAAAAAAAAAAAAAAAACCAGTTTAAACCTTGCCAACCCTGATTTCTATATCCTGTATTCAATATTTTTAAAGAATATCAGTAATTTAAGTCTTAAATCGTGGCATAGGAGGGCTCAGCAACCCCCCCCCCCAAAAAAAAAAAAAAAAACTATAAGAGCTCCAAGATAGCTCAGAAAGAACCACACCGCTTTAAGATGTTTAAAATATTCTTCCTTCTAATCTGAATGTGATGTGACTATGAATATATGACTAAATGATTTGTCACTTCCAACTTCATGAAAAAACTTTTAAATAAATAGAGCATGAGATACAGCAAGGGCAATGGCCATTTACTTCTTTATAAGGTTTTTAAAGAGGCATAATGCTAAAATTTCTGTTACAATATATGTATTGATTTATTAAATGCATTTGCCCTAGAGTTTGGTATTTTGTTTATATAAATCAGTAAACATCTAAATCTGAAATATAAAAAAATAAAAATTAAGTTGCCTCTGAAAATTTTGAAGTGTTTTTAACTGTTTTTTTTTTCTCATTATTGAAATTTTGAGTGTAGGTGTAAACCCACATACATCAAATTTATTTATTGTAAAGTTATAGTATTAAGATTTTTATAATAGATTTGACATTATTTAAACTTGAGATTTTTAAAGTGGGATTGTGAGTTTTTTCTTCATTTTTAAGTTTGATATATTATTGTATATCATATTGTGTTAATGTATAGGATGAGCAAGGTCTCTTGATTACAAATCAAGTCTTTTCTTGATTACAAAAATTTATTGCACAAAAATTATTAGATATATGTTTATTTTTATAAATTGTAAATATAATAGTAATCAAGTTTGCAAGAAGACCAATTAGTTTAGTAAATTTCAACATGTGCCCTTTTTGTCTAGTATTGTATATATCATATGTTTAGTTATTAAAAAGTATTAGATATAGCTGTGTATTAAAAAGTATTAGATGCATGTTTCATTTTTATAAATTGTAAATACAGTAATTAAGTTTGCAAATAAGACTAATTAGCTTAGTCAATTTCAACATGCGCCACTTTTGTAGCTCTGAGAATGTCAAGGCGATATTCTATTTCTCACCTCATGTTGTCCAACATTTCTTCTGTTACACAAACTAAACATGACATGGCATCTGTTATCCCAGTTTTCAGTGTTTCAATATTATGAACTGGTGTAGCAAAGATTCTGTCCTTGATGTAACCCAACAAAATAAAAGACACCAAGAGGAGTAATAAGAATAGAGCATGGGAAGATAGGGTGCTGGTTAACCCTTTTTAATCCACCTGTCTAATTTGCCTTTGATTCAGTGTTTACTTTTATGGACTAGTTAGACTGTTTTAAGATAAATAAAACTTTAAGTTCGACTTCCGATTTTCGACGGATTTATATGTTTTCAGGGTTGCTTACCAAGTGTTGCTGCCGTGCTCTGTTTTTCATGATTTCCGCTATAGCTATATCTCAAGAACGAATAGGTTGTCATTTAATTTTGGTTGCAGACAATTTGATTTATGTAGAAGAAAGTTTTCTGATGGCCACAACATATTAGTTTCATGCTAGCATTTGGATAATTAGGGAAAGAGTTTGTGCTCACCCTGTATTGTCACTGTAGTGCAGAACTGTCGGGTGTAAAAATCTCTATCAATCTGAATGAAATCGAAATAAAATGAAAAATAATTTTGTTACTTTGTCAAGGTTGTTTAAACTGATTTTCTAATAACACCTGATATGGTACTAATGTAAGCTACTTTCTAAAAACTACTATAAATCAACAAAATTGAAAAACAAGCTTTTTTTCACATTTTATAGTTTTTATTTTATCAGTTATAAATTTACATTACTTTTAAAATTTCTTTTTTTTTTATCTATATATATATATATTCTTATTGCTCTCAAGTGACTTTAAAATTATATTAAGATCTTGTTTGACTCTTCTGCGTCACAAGTTTGTCAACTCCTGGTTTGAACCATTTATTTAAAATTAAAAAATATTGTCATATTTATTTAAAATTAATCAATGTGAACAAAATTATTCTAAAAAAAATTGTGTTGTTATATATATAATATTTTCTTTAATTTTGCAGCTGGTGAATTTGAAGAATCCTCAGGCTCCCATGAATACAAAGAAATTATTCTTCAACAAAGTGTAACAATGTTGGCTTACATGGACAGAACAACTCAAAATGCTACTGTCACAGCAGGCATTGCTGAACCAAGAATGTTATTGGGATTCTCACTAAGTGACTTCACTATCCTCATTGGAGCTGTTATAGGTGAGTATTTTATTTAGTTAGTTGACTAGGTAAATATAATAAACAGTATTGAATATAGGAACAAATAATGACGATTTTCATATAAAACAGACTTTTTTTTTTTTTTTTTTACTTACATTTTTTCAAAAAAATGTATAACATTTTACCAAATAAATAACAATATTGTTTAACAATTCTGTTAATTATTATTAATAATTATCGATATAAAACTTGAAAAAATAAAAATAAATGACATTTGTGCATTGAGTAGCTATATTAGTTACAAGTTTTTAGCTCAACATACAAGTTTATAATACAAAATATTTTAAAATACATGGTTTTTTTTTTTTAATTACAACATCATTTAAAACACTTAAAATGTCTAATAATATTTCTAATATATATATATATATATATATATATTTTCATGTAATATTATATAAAAAATATGAATTATAACCCATACATATGTGAATCCAAAATTACAGCTCATTCTCTCAAGTAGTTTTTGAGCTATGCTTAAAAAACTACCTGCATATATATATTTTTTCCTATCCCTTACGATTTTGTTTTAGCCAGTTTTACTGCCATGATTAAGTTAAAAATCTATGGCAAATATTGATATATATCCCTACCCATTCAAAATCTAATTATAAACTATCAAATATTTAACATCTTGCAGGTATATAATATTCCATACAGTAAATTATAAACATAATTCAATTATGTATGCCATTTTCTAATAACATGTAGTTGAACAATGAGTAATAGCCTATCTAGCCCTTGCATCACATTTAATTTGTTAGCTCAGGTGCAGCTGATTAACTTTAATGTTGTCAGAGGTATCTTGAAGTTTAAAATATACCAAAATGTACTTATAAGATCTATCTCAAAAGTTTTAAGCACAAGCATAAAATTTCGATTTTTAAAGAATAATAAGAAAGTTAGAATACATAACATGTTTTTATTTGTGGATTTTGCAACTTCATTTAAATAAATGATATCAAAAGTAGAAAAAAAAATTACATAATTGTAAAAAATGTAATGTAAAATATGTTCAAACAAAACTGTCTCAAAAGTTTATGCACAATGGTAAAAACAACTACGTTTATCATTTTTACAAAACTTACGTATGAATTATTTTTCCATGATTTCGTATTAGGTCAAATAAACGTGCATCCTTCAAAATTATTAGTTTTTGTAGAGTTTCTGGTGGCAAAGAGTACAATGGCCTCTTGGAGTTCTTCAAGAGTCATGCTGCTTTCCATTGCTGTAAACCTGATGGGTTAAAATGCTCCAGACATTCTCAATCAGGTTTATGTCTAGACTTAAAGCTGGCCAGTCGAGAATTTTAACATTTTTCTGAGAAAGCCCAAGATTTGTAGAATGTGATATGTGGATTGAGGCATTATCTTCTTGAAAGATCCACTCAGGTGTTCAGGATCTCCCAAAATGTCAGCGAATAGTAGAAAATGTTGGTTTAGCATTTCTTGATATTTTTGGGAATTTTGTCTTCCTTTTAGAAAAACCAGAGAGGTCTGGTCATTGAAGCCAAATGCCCCCCATCCCCCTAAAAGAAAACAGAAACATAAGACTTACAGCCTCGCTACCTCCTGAAAAAAGTCCTTGGTTCCTTTCGTATAGATCATGCAAATATGTGCTCCACCTGTCAGGGCCATCTGATAAGTTCCATTTTTTCTCATCACAGAATAAAACAGTAACTCACTTATCTCCATAGGACGTGTTTATTAGCCCAGTTCATTCTTGCCTGTTTATGGTGTAATTTGAGACACAGTTTGCAAGCTATTTTCTTTAGTATGAGGTAATCACATTCTTTAATATGTCTATGTACAGTGTCTTTGGACCAGGGTTGTAAAAACCCAAGTTTAAAAAAAAAAAACCCCAGCACGGTGGGTACCCGGGCAACTACCCACTACAACCCTTATGGTTGTAAAAAAAACAGCCCGGGCGGATACCTGGGCAGCTACTCACTACAACCCTGCTTTGGACACCTGTACATCAAGATTATTTTTAATTTGCAGTATGAATAAATTTTGTTTAGACACAAGTCTTTGTATTCTCCAATCCGTCTGAACAGTTGTCATACGTGATCATCCACATCTTGGTTTCCAGTTGAAATTATCATTTCTAGGGAGTACTTGATATGTACATCACTTTGATCTATTTCAAATTTTTGCAATTTCAGAAACAGTTTTATTTTGCGATTTCAATAAAAAAAAACTTTAAATCTTACCTTTCGTGATTTCAATTAAAATGTTTTTTAAATCTCCCCTTTTGTGAATTCTTTACCCTTTGGTGTTTATAAAACGAGTGGAAAAGATTTCTTCACTTTTATATATCTCTCTCTATATATATATATTACACTATCGTACGTGGCACAGAAATCGCGATTATTTGTTAATTGTTTAATAGCAATGCCCGAATGAAACGCATTTCATTGGTTGGTGCTGCCATCTATAGGAATAAAAGATTTTCATTTGAAATATTGATTTTTGTAAGCATTTAATATTTATAATTTAAAAAATACAATTAGTAATATAAAATTAAAAAGGGATTTTTAGTAAAAAGGGAAAAGTTAATGTAATAATTTTCCCTGACTGTTTCATTTTTGTAACTGTTATACTTGTAAAATTTTAGCTCTTATTTAATTTTTTTACAAGCTTTTAGTATAAATAAATATTATTCAATCTTTTTTTTATGAAGTCCTCCACTCCACTGTTATACAGAGAGTGTTCGCACATTTTTTAGACGATTTCGGCATTGTTTTTTTAACGTTTAAAATATGAATATTGCTTTCTGAAATAATCTATATGATAATCTTGTTTCTTGATTCTAATTCTGCGTAATGCTTTCGATGGTAGAAGGTTTTTTGTAAAATTTACAGGGTTATTGCTTCCCATACCTCTTTAAAAACTTTCCAGATTCGATCAGTCGTGGTGGTTTTGCGCTTTGAAAGAGCTCTTTTCAGCAGACCAAATGTACAATAAACCATAAGAGAAACGTCAGGTGACTTCTTAAGAATATGTTGAAAGGTATAAATGCAATACCTGTGTGAGTTTTTAATGTTTTCAACGAATACAGTGGTAGTTTTTGAAGGATGAACGGTAGCTTTGCTTTGATGCAGTTTCACCCTTTAAAAGTCGTTGAAATAAAGAAAATAGCATTTTTTCTGTAAATATTGGATGTAACACATTCTCCTGAATAATATTGTTATGAATTTTGTATATATCTGTAAATATTCCATTTGTTTAAATTTATTTTATTTTATTATTGTGAAAATTGCAGTATTATTAATGTATTTTTTATTGAGCATCATGTAACTCAATGCTAAAGGCCTCAGATGGTTTGCAAGGAAAACAACCTTACACCCTCATCTTTATAATGGAAGTCTATGGAAAAATCGCCAAGGAATGGGTTTATCGCCAAGTTGGCGATGGTTTTGGCGACTTATTTTTGTCGCCAAATTTGGCGATATATCGCCAAATGTCGCCAAGTTGGCGACGGATTTGGCGACTTTTTGTGCAACCACCCCCCCTTTATACCTGTACATTGGGATCCTTTCTCGCTTAGGTTCTCTATCGAAAGTTAAAGCACTTTCTTGTAATTTCTAGCATCTGAAGGCTCTGGAAAATTCTACAGTTATCTTTAAAGCCTATATAAGGGACCTCCACCAGTTCAGTTCAGTTAGTTGTCTGTCAACTGCGATTGAATTCATACGAGAGGCTTTGCATTGAGAACTGTGTTACCCGGATCGATTTTGCCGTTGATACGTCGTATTGAACGCATTGTTTCTGTGTGAAATTTTGCTGCGCTTTTATTGGATTTGAAGATTATTGAATATTTGTGTCTTTGAAAAGATCTTGGTGTACTTATCGAAGCTGGTTTGGAGTAAATAAAACCTGTTGATTGTTCTTATATATTGGCATCAATCCTTACGAACCCCGAGCTCACAACATTTGGTGTCAAGAGTGGGGTTGAATGCCGATCACCAGAGCAATGGAGGAGCAACTGAAACAATTATTGGAGAAATTAGCTGCGAATCAGGCTGAGATGTCAACCAACCTTGGCGAGATGAAAGAAGAAATGAAGAAGGATATGTCAGCGATGGATGAGAAAATGACTGCGAACGAGGCTGAAATGAAGAAAGATATGTCAGCGATGGATGAGAAAATGACTGCGAACCAGGCTGAAATGAAGAAAGATATGTCAGCGATGGATGAGAAAATGACTGCGAACCAGGCTGAAATGAAGAAAGATATGTCAGCGATGGATGAGAAAATGACTGCGAACCAGGCTGAAATGAAGAAAGATATGTCAGCGATGGATGAGAAAATGACTGCGAACCAGGCTGAAATGAAAGAAATGTCGGAAGAAATGAAGAAGGAAATGTCAGCGATAGATGAGAAAATGACTGCCAACCTTGGCGACTTAAAAGATGAAATGAAAAAGGATATGTCAACCAACCTTGGAGAGTTGAAAGACTTAATAGAGGATAAAATAACATCTTTAAATGACAGAATTGACGGCGTGGAAAACAAAGTTGAAGGAAGATTTCAAGAAATAGAAGGAAAGGTAGAAGAAATTCAAAGGACAGCCAGTACTGTAGAAGAAAGAGTAGAAGAAAAAGTTCAAAAGATCGCCGAGACCGTTGAAGAAAGAGTAGAAGAAAAAGTTCAAAAGATCGCCAAGACCGTCGAAGAAAGCATAGAGAATGTAAAAAAAAGATTTGGAAAAAGTCAAGAAACAGAAGATAACTGCCGGAAGCTATACCGAAGATGTCAAGTATCAATCTATGCTTCCTCGTTCCTCTATTAAACTCTCGACCTATGACGGAAAATCCTCATGGCCAGTTTTTAAGACACAATTTGGGATCGTAGCGGGCGCCAATGGATGGGATTCCCAGACAAAGGCTTGCCAGTTAGCTGCTTCTCTACAAGCTGATGCTGCTGACGTCCTACAGACTTTGCCTGCAAATGAACTGCTGGATTTTGAAACGCTCGTCAGTGCCTTAGAATTGCGCTTTGGCGAGAAATGCATGAAGGAATATAGCAGACTCCAGCTCAAATCTCGACAGCAGAAATCCACTGAATCCCTGCAAGAGCTTGCTACGGATGTCGAGAGACTTTCACATCTTGCTTATCCTGGCTGTCCGACTGAAATTAGAGAAAGTTTAGCTCTGCAACATTTTATTGATGGTGTGCGTGACCCTGAGATCCAGACAGCACTCTGGATTGCAGATCTCAATGATTTAAAAGGGGCTTTGGTTTACGCTCTGAAATTCGAGGCAGCCCAGCAAGCTACTAGGAAAGATCGACACTTTGTGCGAGCAGCCAACCTGCCTGAGACGTCGGATAGAGCTGTGGAGCGCTTACAGCAGCAGATGAAGGACATAATGAGACAGATAAACTCCTTAATGGCCAACAAACCTTACAAGAAGATCAAGTGCTGGAAATGCGGTGGAGAAGGCCATATCCAAATCGACTGCCCAAGATGACCCAGCACCGAAGGTAATATCTCACCCGCTAACGGAGGAGCAGGAAAACTGATTAATGGCCATCTTGCGGGGCGGAGGTTGCCAGATTTTGAGAAGCCCCATTTTCAAGTATGTGAAATTTCTGCAAGAAGTTGCGGCGAGAACGGAGTTTTTCTAGTCGGAAGCGTGAATGATTTGCCCTGTAATATGATCATCGATACAGGAGCCAATGTGACCATCATTCGGAAAGATCTAGCTCAGCGGCTGAAAGAAAAACTCTTCTGGACCCCGCCGCGTGTTATTCTTCAAACTGTGACTGGAGATAAGATCAATATACATGGGAAAATGACACTGAAAATAAAGTTTGGGAACGCCGCTTACCACCATAGTCTATGTGGCCGATATTTCAGACCCTTTCATACTCGGACTGGACTTTTTAAAAGAGCATGGATTTACACTGGATTTTAAGAATAATGAGTTACGCTCTGCTCAAGAAGATGTCACTATTTTCAAACTTGGAAATGAGTCTAAATCTATTCAACAGATCACAGCCAAGGCAGATGTTATCATCCCTCCTCGGACCGAAATGATGATACCTGGATTAACTGAGAACGAAAGAAGTTTTCAGTGTGGCTTGGTTGGATATCCTGAGAAGAGCCCAAAAGGAGTGCTAATAGCATCAGCGCTGGTAGATCTGTCGAGAGATGTCATACCTGTGAGAATTGCGAACGTAAGTGAAAAATCTAGAATTATCCAGAAGGGTGAAGTGCTTGCAACGTGTGCTCCAGTCACCTGTGTTTGCAAAGACCCGAGCTTGTCGTTGTCGGAGCCGCCTACAAGTTTAGCACATGAAATTGGACGAAATGAGAATTTATCTCCTGAGCAGAGACATGCCGCAGAAAGACTGTTCCAGGAGTTTAAGGATGTGTTTTCACAAAACGAGGGTGATATAGGTCGCACTTCTCTGACACGTCATAGAATTGACACTGCCGACCATCCACCAATTAAACAGCATCCAAGACGCTTGCCGTTCGCAAAACAAGAAGAGGTTTCTAAGCTCTTACGAGAGATGCAGGATAGCGACATCATCGAACCGTCATCAAGTCCGTGGGCCTCTCCCATCATGTTGGTCCGAAAGAAAGATGGCTCCACTAAATTTTGTGTGGATTATCGTAAACTTAACGATATCACGAAGAAGGACAGCTATCCTCTACCAAGAATAGACGACACGCTAGATACTCTTTCAGGACATAAAAGGTTTTCCACGCTGGATTTGAAGAGTGGATATTGGCAAGTAGAAATCCATCCTGATGACAAAGAGAAGACCACATTTACTACTGGACAAGGACTTTGGCAATTTAAAGTTATGCCGTTCGGGCTCTGCAATGCACCAGCAACGTTCGAGCGCCTCATGGAGACAGTGTTAAAAGGCTTGACTTTTGAAGCTTGTCTCATCTACCTAGATGACGTCATCATTGGTGGCCGCACGTTTGAAGAACATCTAGAAAATATTCGAAAAGTGTTAACGAAGCTAAGAGCGGCGAATTTAAAGCTGAACCCTCTGAAATGCAAGTTCTTCCAACGCGAAGTAAATTATTTAGGACACATCATCTCAGCTGAAGGTGTTCGAACAGATCCTGAAAAAGTGTCTGCAGTAAAGAACTGGAAGCGTCCGGAAAACGTCCATCAGTTGCGAAGCTTTCTGGGACTATGCACTTATTACAGAAAGTTTGTACAGGGGTTCTCCAACATCGCAAGACCCTTGCATAGGCTCACTGAAAGCAAGCAGAAGTTTCTATGGACACAAGAATGCGAGAATTCCTTCCAGCAGCTGAAAGAAGCTCTCACATCCTCTCCATTCCTAACCTATCCACACCCCGACAAACAATTCATTGTGGACACGGATGCTAGTCATGAAAGTGTCAGTGCTGTACTTTCCCAAGACATAGATGGCCAAGAACGAGTCGTAGCATACTGGAGCAAATGTTTATCGAAACCAGAGCGGAATTATTGCGTCATTCGTAAGGAGTTATTAGCTATAGTAAAAGCCATAGAACACTTCCATCACTATCTCTATGGCAGGAAATTTCTCCTTCGTACTGATCACGCATCCCTAACATGGCTGATGAATTTTAAGAACCCAGAGGGCCAAGTAGCCAGATGGATACAACGACTCCAGGAATACGACTTTGACATCAGGCATCGTAAAGGCTCATCGCATGGAAATGCTGATGCCTTATCAGGAAGATCGTGTCCCGAAAGTTGTCGCTATTGTTCCAGAGCGGAGAACAAGTATAATCCTGAACATGTCATACGCCAGACGAAGACTTCACTATTGACGCCACCAGATCCCTGGAGTGATGAGAAGATTCGAGAAGATCACATGGCAGACTCTGAGATCAAACCAATCTTGGAGTTATTAGAATCTTCTAGCACGAAGCCCAGTTGGAAAGACATCTCGACTTACAGTCCTACGACGAAGCAATATTGGGCTCTTTGGAACTCTCTCCACGTCAGGAATGGTGTCCTGTTCCGAAAATTCGAATCGGAAGATGGGAAGACATCTCGGTGGCAGTTGGTACTTCCTCGATCCCGAATACCAGAGGTCCTCAAGGAATTACATGGCAGTCCCACTGGTGGCCATTTTGGAGTCATGAAAACATTACATAGAGTCCGAGAGCGCTTCTTCTGGGGAAAAGCGAGAGCTGACGTCGAACGATGGTGCAAATCTTGCGATGCATGTGCAGCTCGAAAAGGACCAAAGAAACGTAGCCGAGGAAGACTACATCTCTACAATGTAGGAGCACCTTTCGAACGCATCGCCCTTGACATCCTAGGCCCTCTGCCAAGAAGTGCTGATGGCAACAAATACCTCCTTGTTGTCATGGACTACTTCACGAAATGGCCTGAAGTTTATGCCATCCCTGATCAAGAAGCTTCTACGGTTGCGGATGCCTTGGTACACCAGTGGATATCAAGGTATGGAGTCCCCCTTCAAATGCATTCTGACCAGGGGAGAAATTTCATCTCTGCTGTGATTGAGGGTCTCTGTCAACTTCTCGGAATGGACAAAACTAGGACGACGCCTTTACATCCACAATCGGATGGCATGGTTGAGAGATTTAATCGTACCATCCTCAACAATCTCTCACTGCTAGTCTCAAGAAACCAACAAGACTGGGACCAAAAACTTCCCTTGTTTCTTCTCGCCTATCGCAGCGCCGTCCATGAAACAACCGTCTATTCCCCGTCTCAGATGCTTTTCGGTCGTGATGTTCGTCTTACCTTGTGATCTGATTTTTGGTCGCCCTCCAGATGCTCCTTCATCGCCAGAGGGATACGTGCAGAATCTCCAGACACGATTTGAAGACGTCCACAACTTGGCTCGAGAGCGGATCAATATACAGACGGAGAAGATGAAGACCAGGTACGACACGAAAGCCACGGGACATCAATTCAAAGAAGGTGACAAGGTTTGGTTTTATAATCCGACTCAACGTAAAGGACTTTCTCCCAAACTGCAATCGCACTGGGACGGTCCTTATACAGTCCTAAACAGACTGAACGATGTCGTAATTCGGATCCGAAAGTCACCAAGTTCGAAGCCTAGAGTCGTTCATTACGACAGGCTGGCTCCATACTATGGCCATAGTACTTAGTTCATTGATTGTAAATAGTGTAATGTAAATAATGTAAATTGGTATGACCATGGTCTTGTATATAAGTTAATGTAAAAATTTCTTTTGCTTAGCATTATCATTATTAATGTTATTATTATTTAAATACTTGTATGTAATGATGTCTATGCTTTAATTTAATTTAATTTTTTTTAAATAAGTGTATATTTTGTATAATTCAGCATTATGAATGTGTTTAATGGTTATTTTGCATGTTTGCTTTAAGTGTTTTGAATAGTATAGCATTTGTTGGCAACGGGTTTGCTTTCCGATCAAAGGTTGAACTGCCCGGGATGTGCAGTCCTTGAGAGGGGGGCAATGTTATGAATTTTGTATATATCTGTAAATATTCCATTTGTTTAAATTTATTTTATTTTATTATTGTGAAAATTGCAGTATTATTAATGTATTTCCTATTGAGCATCATGTAACTCAATGCTAAAGGCCTCAGATGGTTTGCAAGGAAAACAACCTTACACCCTCATCTTTATAATGGAAGTCTATGGAAAATCGCCAAGGAATGGGTTTATCGCCAAGTTGGCGATGGTTTTGGCGACTTATTTTTGTCGCCAAATTTGGCGATATATCGCCAAGTGTTGCCAAGTTGGCGACAGATTTGGCGACTTTTTGTGCAACCACCCCCCCTTTATACCTGTACATTGGGATCCTTTCTCGCTTAGGTTCTCTATCGAAAGTTAAAGCACTTTCTGGTAATTTCTAGCATCTGAAGGCTCTGGAAAATTCTACAGTTATCTTTAAAGCCTATATAAGGGACCTCCACCAGTTCAGTTCAGTTAGTTGTCTGTCAACTGCGATTGAATTCATACGAGAGGCTTTGCATTGAGAACTGTGTTACCCGGATCGATTTTGCCATTGATACGTCGTATTGAACGCATTGTTTCTGTGTGAAATTTTGCTGCGCTTTTATTGGATTTGAAGATTATTGAATATTTGTGTCTTTGAAAAGATCTTGGTGTACTTATCGAAGCTGGTTTGGAGTAAATAAAACCTGTTGATTGTTCTTATATATTGGCATCAATCCTTACGAACCCCGAGCTCACAACAATATAATGAATTGATTGTAACATTTTTGTCCTATATTCTTATTTTTATTTTCCCATTGTAAGATAAATTTGCAACAGTCATAAATCCTTACCTGAAGCTTTGTTTTCAGCCTTAAAATGGGCTCTTTCTTTAATGCATTTTTTGTCATTTTGAGTCTTTTTACTAAGAATAAGTACTGATTTTTGGGATAGCTCTTTCCAATTAATACGGATGCTTATTTTGCACTTAGAAATTTTTATACTGTGCGCTTTACAATCATTGTAAACTTCCGAATAAGAATATTTCTTTTCGGAAAACAAAAAAAAAGTATCCTCTGATTCACAGCTTGTTTAAATGCGCCATCTTGATAGAAGAATAAATTTGAAAGCATCAGACAATAATATGAATTACAAATAAGTTGTTGAAAGAAAGTTTTCCTCTAAAATAATTCCATTTTTTTATATCATTTATCAAATTTGTCTAAAAAATGTGCGAACAGCCTCTGTATTTGTCCATGACAGTCTGCCTGGGCAACGCCGGGCGGGTCAGCTAGTACTTTTATAAAACTGCTATGCAACATCATACAACATCATTACACCCATCTAATCCTGTGTTTCTACAAAAATTTGCATAAAGTGCTTAAACTTTTGAGATGGTGTTACTTCAAGAAAAAAAGTAAGTAAAATAAAAATTTATGTAATTTTTATTTTAACCAACAAAAATTGCTTATTTTGATTTTGATTAAATGTCAACTGTTTATTGTAAAATTGGTTTCATATATTTTCTTCCTTAAAATTTTTTAACCATATTAACCGTCCATCTATTGATGAAGAGAAAAAATAAACATAATCATTTAACATTGGAAAAACAGAAATAGGGGGAGGGACCAAAAATGTTTCAATAAATTAGTCCAGACATTCGGAATAGTGAAAGTTATCATTTCAGATGTCATTTTGTCTTATGATGATCTCTACCTACTCTCTAATTGTAGCTTTGTAAAAGTTATTCTGATGACAGATAATTCTTGCATTATTGAAGTGTATACTCCTGATTTTATTAATGGTATATAATCTTGCAACATATATATGTGTGTGTGTGTGTGTGTGTGTGTGTGTGTGTGTGTGTGTGTGTGTACACACATATTTTAGAGTTTTAACTCTCTGCTTAAAAGTTACACTTTTTGTCACATTTTATCCACTAAACTAATAAACTCAAAGTTTTACATCAATTTTCACAGCCAAGTTTCATTTTTTTTTAATTCAGAAAGTACCTACTTACTATATTATATCTTTATACTTATATTTTTTATTAGGGCTCACATTTAGTTTTACTGACAGTTTGTTTCATAAACTTCTTTGTTTTAAATAGGTGCTGCTGGATTAATACTCATAATATTGACAGCTGTTATTGTGTGGCATTGCTGCAGGCTCAAAGGAAGACCAGAAAAAGGATACTGTGAGTATTTCTTGTTAAAATTTTATGAAAATTTAAGAATAATAAAGGGTATAAAGAAGAAATAAGGGAATTTTGGATTAAGGGGTAAAACAACTTCAAATTATTTATTTGCATTGTTTTTATTTAGAGTTTTGCATAGTTTTTCTTCTCATTTCCCTTAAAAAATATATAAATTACTTGGAGATTTGTTGTTACTATCAGTATTATCTCTTCAGTGAGTATTTCTTCAGTTCTTTTATAGGTTGATAAGTTGAGAGCAATAATTGGAAAAGTTACTTTTTTTAGTGAACTACAGCTACTTTAGAATAATTGTAGTTAATTACAATTACTTGTTTTGGAAAACAGTGATTACAAACTATCATTGGTATAACTAGGACATTTTTTGAGGGGGGGGGGGGGGGCACTGCTCCTCTATCTCAAAATTTCCAAACACTAATAAAATACATTTTTCTTAAAGTTAATAATATTCAACAGAAAACTCCTATAAATACACTTTTTTTAAAATTTACACTTTTATTTAGATTTACAACTACCTTTTTAAGTATCTGAATTTAGGATACTCATGTTTTATATATACACCATAAACCTCCATAACAGACACTCCCGAATAGCATAATCTCTATTTTATAAGAATTTTTTCTGTCCCTTAACAACTATATATGTATTTGTATGCTTTTACCTCTGAATAGTAGACACCTCCAAATAACAGATGAATTCCAGGTCTCGAGATGTCTGCTATTCAGAAGTATTACTGTATCTGTTTAAGTAGTTAGAGTATTGAAATTTAAGTGCACTTGTCTTTATATTATCTAGTTCATGAGGAGAGAGTCACAAAGTTATATTGAAACATTCATATGAAGTTTATTCTTGCATTTTAGTAGCATCAATTCATATTTTCCACCAGCCAATCCATCTTGCGTGAAAATAATTAACACTTCCAAAAGAGTTTAAAATTAATTTAGATTTAAAATATATGAGAAGAAATTGCCTTTTGTAAGTGTAACTAAAGCCTAAATTAATTTTAACAGTAAATTTAAATTACAAAATTTACATTTTTACAAAACATACAACATGCAAAATTTTAATTACAAAATTTACAGGACATACTAGGCTTTTGCTTTATATGCATATACAGTAAAACCTCTGAATAGTGAGTAAAGACCTTGGAACCTCAGAATTTGTATGCTTTTCAGGGGTAAAAACATACTAATATATATGGTCATTGGGAGGTTGAAATAGTATTCGCTAAATAGAGGTGATCGTTATAAAAGTTGTACTGTGTTTAAAAAATGACAAAAAAATGAAACAAAGAAATGTTTTGCTGATTACTTTCTCCTCTAATTAAGGAAGAAAGTTGTAACAATATTATTCATGGGAGAAAAAAAAAAACTTGTCCCTAAATGGCTTGGAAAAAAGTAAAATCCAGACATGGCTTGGTCAGAATCTGCAGAAAAAATGTAGCGTCCTGCCCTGCTAGGCACAGAAAGAATTAAGTTTAGGCCTAGCCTGAGTCCAATGAAAAAAAGTATTTAAAAGGAAAGACAAAAAGTATTTTGGAGATAAAGCTGGTCGGTCGCAGAACAATCAGTTAGATGATCTTCAAAGATGTATTAATAAATTTTATCTGCTGCAATAATATAATAAAATAAGTCACAATTTCAAATTAAAATATCGAGAAAAGATATAGATAAATAACTTTGTGAAAAGACAGTGTTTTATTTTAAACTTTGTGTAGAGAAGAGCGGCATGAGGCTGAAATTAAAAAAAAATCAATACCTATACAGACTCTGTGGTGCAAAACAATGCCATTAATTGAATTAACTTTTAAACATTTTTAAAAAATACATTCATTAATAAACACATTTAATTTACGTAGCTGAACATCACACATTTTCAATTTTTACACCGTCGAATAGGGGGGGAAATGTACTTTCAAATGCAATTTGTTAGAAAACCATATCTTAATTTGTTTTAAAACTGTATCACAATTTACAACTTTTTTTATTTTATTGTTTTTAAAATAGATTTTAAAAAAATTATGTTTGAAAATTATCTCTAATGCATGCAGACGATTGCAAAAGATAAAGCCGTTTGTACTTAAAATAATATAAATTGTTCAGCATTTGTTTCCGGCTTATATATCACAAAAATTACTATCCAATAAGGGATATCCACAAATGTTGTCACGCTTGGAAGGGGAGGGAGGGGGTAAGAAGAAGTGTGACATCACACATTTTGGTTAAAATAAATTCATTTAAAATCAGCAGATTAAATTTTGAAGTTATTTTGAAATTACCAGAATTTGAGATTGTTTTTTAATCGGGCTAAGCAACTTTCATGAGATTTCTTTTCACTTATATTCCTTTGTTTTAAAAAAAAATATTAATATTTTATTACTAATTGTATTACTTTATTGTATATTAATTATGTTTTTTGTTGTAAACCTTAATCTTATTTCGTACAAAATAAGTATACGAATCATTTTTATTGTTTTGCACACAAATGTCACTAAAACTTAAGTTAAAGTTTAAAAATAAAATTTGAAATATGATCTATAACGTAGTGCTTTGTTTCTGAACTGCAAGTATATGTCTATGTAATATAGCGTGACATGGGATGAGTGGAGGGGGTATAGTGAAGTGTGACACTTTGTGACTGAAGGGGGGAAGGGGGTCAAAAATATTGAAAAAAAAAGTGTGACATCATTTATGGACAGCCCCTAAACAAGAATGCTTCAACATGAGATATAACACTTTGCTAAATATTAAAATTGGGTTTTACTACTGATGTGATGCCGAAATGTTATGCCGAACATAACATTTTGCTCTAAAGGAGCAATAGCAACAAACATGGGATTTTTAAAATGGCATTTTTACTTGTTTCTGAAAGTAATGTCGATGCTCGCTACAAATTAGGGAATTTTTATATTGCATTACCACATTTTTTTCAAAAAGTAGCACATTGCATTACAAACTATGATAAAAAACAATCTACTACTGTAGTTTTGCCATTTCTGACCCACTACATTATATTTTTCAAAAAGTAGCAAATTGCATTAGAAACTATAATAAAAAACAAGCGACTGCTGTAATTTTGCTATTTTTGACCACTGGTTGAGGGCAAATTTTGAAGCATTACTTATTCATGATGAAAATTAGTTATTAAGAATGTAGTGCTTAAACTTATTTTATACCTATTTATTATACTTTTTAATTTTTTGTAATTATTTTGATTGTTTTAACAGCTTCTTTTTGATCTGCTTTCTCCTACATTTAACAGCTTAGAAGTTTAATTTCTGAGAAAATAATTAAAAACCTTGATTATATCACAAGTCTATTGAATATAACCTTAAAAAAAAAGAAAAAAGAATTTTGGTAGAAAATACTTTGTTTTAGGTTGAATTAGTGAGTGATTAATAGTCTATCAAATCAAATCAAATGTATGGAACATTAAAGAAAATGTTTTATAATTTAAGCAAACATTGAACTTTTAGGTTATCCAACTAAATTTTAAACTTGTATTCAGATGACAGATATTTTTTTAAGAATAAGTTATGTATAGTTAAATTGTTGCACTGTTGTTAAAATTACTGATTTATGCCTTTTTATTTTAAAATTTATGATGTTTAGTGTATATTTTTAATGATATTAAGTTACAATTACAATGTATTGCAATCATGTTACTGAAAATTATCTGTTATTATTGGACTATAACAATTTCTTTTTAACATGAAAATTAAGTAATTTAATTATGTACTTTTTGGTTTTGTTAAAGAGGTGTCTGTTGTACATATAGTGTTTAGGATAATCTATAATAACAAAAACAGCTATTTAATCTCTGTAATGATCAGGCTTGTGAATGACACTTGCCACCTGGCTAGTAGAAATCTATGTATGGCTGGTAAAATTTTACCTATATTAGCTTCTGTGGTCAATAACCTATTTGTTGACGAACTCCATCAAAATGTTTCTGAGTTGCGAAACTAGATAGTCTCTCATTTGGATTTTGTCTACTAGTGGCTAAAGAAGGCAGAAAGTTACAGGTCTATCCTTTCGCCTCAAATATAAAATTCTAGAAATGTGGATGTTAAATTTAAAAATATGTCTAAATGACCTTATGGTGTGCTTAGGTGAAAACATTTCTGTAGAATCTTTATTTTCTAAAATAACTGCAGAAGACAAAATGCTGCCCAAATGTCATCAAACTGGTGGAATTGATATTTGTATTGTATTCAGAGCAGACTATTGATGATAAAATTAGGCAATCTATATATTAGCAATGATTTCTTTTGTAAAATAACTAATTTTTTTTCGTTGTTGTTGTTAAACTGATTTTGTTGACCGATACAAGGTATATCTGTTATTACCTTGAAATGAATTATTTTTTTAATGAGTGCTTTTGCAATTTTTAAAAGATAATTAAAATAATATTGTTTATGAGACTTCCTTTAAAATCTTCTCCTCATGCTTTTTCAATTAATATAATCAACAACTAACTCAGTAATTTAGTAATAATTTTATTTAACCACAGTAAGATCATATAAGTATGTTTTTATATTATTTTTATATTGTATGGTATTTTTTTTATCAGGCCTTGACAATTCTACTCCTGATGAAAACTCCATGAAACAAGGAAATCATCCATTGATGCAAAGGTTAGCAATTTATAATGAATATATTGTGTTATTAAAATGTTATTTTACAGTTTTCTGGATGTTTTGGAAAGTGTTCCATAATCTATGCTTGACACATGATTTTTCATTCTTGTTATTTTTATGTTTTGCTTACTCAATATTTCAAAACTGATATATAACAGAAACTTGCATTTAAAATGAAAAAATAAATAAAATTAAAGCATCTCAAGAATTTTTTAACAAATTGATGCATATTTGTTTATTGATAATTAAAAATGGAAGGCTTTTAATGATTTAATCGTATATTTTTTCTTTGAAGTTTGGGGGTCCCATGAGCACTAGGCAGGGGCCGCGCTAAGATTTTCAAAATGCTAGCCAATAAATTAGCCAAATTAAAATCTTTTTAGCCAAATTTATCTATAATTAGCTGAAAGTATATAATGTATTTTTTATCATTAACTCTTTCATGACTTTATTGAATGGGTAAAAAAGCATTTTCTCACTGCATTACATTTGCTGTGTGTCCAAAAATTGTGCCCATTTTTTTCTTTTTTAATTTTTTTTTAGTTATACTCCATCTAAAAATAAAAGTATTACCATAAAGCATGGCTGCCAACTGTTCCAATTTTTGCATATCACTGATATTTAATAGAATTTTTTTGCCTTATTTAATTGTCGAAATGCTGTGGTTAAATAAGGCAAAAATTTCTATTAAATTTTAGTAGTATCCAAAAATCGGAAGAGTTGGTAGTTCTGCCTTATGTTGGTTGGTTGTATAGGGTTTAATGGCGCAAGGTCCCATTAGGGACAAGCTGCGCCAATAGTTCTGCCTTAAAGTAAAGATTAAAATTAAACTGTCACCAACTAAAAAAACCCCCAAAAAACTGCTGATTAAATTTGAACTTAGTACTGTTTTATTATTGTTACTTTTGTGAGCATAGCATACATATTTTTCACTACAAACTTTTTTAAAAAATCATCCGCGTTTCAAAACATGATTACAAGAACGAAAAGCTCCTGATAAATTATTCGCCAGTCTTTTCGCCATAATAATTTTTTATTCGCCAATTTCGTGATGTATTCGTATTTGGCGCATAGGCGAATGACAAGCGCGGCCCCTGACTAGGTATTATTCCTCTGCAAGTATTATTCTTTTTTTTTTTGTTGTTGTTGTTTTATTTGGAAGAGAAAATTTGAGGAGCCCTTGAGGGCGGCGATTCCGCCGTTACGTGTGTGACTTTTAGAGAGAATTTTTTTGCAAATTGAGACAAATTTTAAAGTCAAATTTTTTATGTAATGTTTTACTTTTTTTTTTATTGCTATTACAGGACACACCCAGAATCATTTTTGTAGTGACACCTTTAGTCTAAAGTAATAACAATTTTTTTTTTTTAAATAGTGAAATCGTTGTTATGAGTGTGATTTTTCTGAGTCACACATGTAACGACGACTTTACTATTTAAAAAAAAAAAATTATTACTTTAGACTAAAGGTGTCACTACAAAAATGATTCTGTGTTTGTCCTGTAATAGCAATAAAAATGTAAAACGATATCTAAATAATTTCACTTCCAAATTTGTCTCAATTTGCAAAAAACACATTCTCTAAAAGTGACACACATAATGGTGGAATCGTCCTTGAACAAAGTATATTTTATTTATATAGAGAAACCTTTATTTATTTATTTTTTTACTGCAGTTTACTGTAGCAAAATTAGTATTGTGTTTACTGTAAAAACTTGTTTCATTTTAATGAAATAATTTAGGGATACTTTATCTATTGGAGTGGTTAGCTAAAGAAAAGTCTTTTTTTAATGATCTTTCAACAACATTAAAATATTTTTTGTTGTTGTTTATTTCAAACATAATTATATTGTTGTGTATTATTTTGGGAAATGAAAAAACAGACAACTATGTCACGAAATTGCTGTTACCTTTGTTATGTATAATTTTTTTAAAATATAAATATATTGTTGTGTACTGATTTTTAAAATGGTGTAACAGAGAATTATGTTGTGAAAATGTTGTTACTGTTCTTTAAATATATTAATAATAATTGATTGTAAAAGATAATCAATTAATAACTTGTCCGCTGCACTTGACTCAACATTTTTCTCCTTATTTGAGAATGTTGTGCATACATTCCAATAATGTTGTTTTTAAGACATGGCTTTTTTAATGTATGTTACAAATATTTGTTTTGCCCATCTATGCAAACCTTTAAAGGCAGAACTTTTCTATACCTGCATGAAACAATAAATCATTATTTTGTTTTTTTAGCTTCTAGTATGCTTTGCTTTATGATAACTTAAAATTTGAATTGTTGGATTAAATTGGATTGATTTTTAAATTTTGCATTTTTTGTTTGGTTTTCATTGGATTTTCATTTAAAACTGTAAGATGGACAGCCATTTTTTTTCCCTCCTTAGGCAGCTTAAAACAAGGCTTTGCCTGTCTCTCCAACTATTTTGGTGAAGCATGTTAAGTGTTAAGAAAGAAATTGTTGAACATTGGCACAAATAAAATTATTCTTATTCAAAATTTCATACGTCTTAAATATGCAAATTCCGAATATATGCTGCCTTTTGCAGCAAGGTACCTGAACCCAACTGTCTGGACTTGTAAAACTCAGTTAGTAGAAAGTTGAATTGTAATTTCAAATCACAATAGCTATGAAATTTAAAGAAAAAATAAATTCAGGACTTTTCTTGGTAATTATTAATGGATGAGGAGATTTTGAGAGTGAAAATTTTATGATAAATATTTTTTCTAACTTAGTATACATTTGAAAATTTTGGCATAGATTGAATCAATATTGGGAAAATAAAACAAAAAAAAAAGTTTTTGTAGCTAGTAATGTGATTAGTTTAATTTTTTTTTAATCCATTTAATATGTATATTGTTTCCTTATGGTTTATTATTAAAATGATTAAACATATAACTGATATTTTTTATTATTGATGTCAGTATTTCCAGATTTTTTTTTTTTTTTTTTTTTTTTTTTTTAACTCTTAATAGCATTTAGGTGGGATGCCACATGTATTTAAACTATAAAGACTTCAGATTGTCATGCAGAGGTGGAGAATTTTCGTAAAATCTTAACGTAAAAACAAAGATTTGTTTTTACCAGCCAGCAAGATGCAATCAAAAATATTTATGGCAAAATTTGTGTGACTTCAAAAATAATTCATTACTGCAATACATTGCCATATTAATATTTGTATAAAATTAAAAAAGATACTAAACAAAGGAAAGTTTAGTGTATGTTAATACTTAGTGCCTTGTTTACATTTCAGAAATTAGAAAAAGAGGAAATATGGCCAACAAATAAAAATATATAAAAGTTTTTAGTATATTTTTTATAGACTGCATTATTTAAAAGACTGCTTAAAAATTCACTTACCTGATGAGAATTTCCAATCTCTGTATGCATATAAAAATATAATTTTGAATTAAAAAAAAAAAATGTTATAGTTTTAATTGAGCATTTGTCTAAAATTATCAGGAGATTCACCTAGTAAAATTGCTCTGAGAAAAACATAGGATGTAGTTACTGCTGTTATTTGTTCATTTCTTTGTATTATATTGTATATGGGCAATTTCACCGTTACATGTGTGACTTTTAGAGAGTGTGTTTTTGCAAATTGAGACAAATTTGGACATGAAATTATTTAGATAACGTTATACTTTTTTTTATTGCTATTACAGGACACATACAGAATCATTTTTGTAGTGACACCTTTAATCTAAAGTAATAACAATTTTAAAAAAAAAATAGTAAAGTCGTTGTTACATGTGTGACTCAGAAAAATCACACTCATAACAACGACTTTACTATTTTTAAAAAAAAAATTGTTATTACTTTAGACTAAAGGTCTCACTACAAAAATGATTCTGTAATAGCAATAAAAAAAGTAAAACGTTATCTAAATAATTTCACTTCCAAATTTGTCTCAATTTGCAAAAAAACACTCTCTAAAAGTCACACATGTAACAGTGGAATTGTCCATAATTAGTATTTTTTTTATATTGTCTAAATGTATTTCAAGTTGTATTTCTTTTGATAAAATTTAATATATAAAACTTTTAAATTCTTTTTTTTTAGTGACTCTGTTGTTTTTGTGGGTTCAAAAGAAAATCAGATTTCAACTAAAGCCATTAGTATAAAATCTGATTTATGCCAATCGATTCTCACCCGCTCACAGTCTGTTCCATTAAAGGAAAGAAAAGAGGTAGCTATTTAGAGATTTTATTTTTAGATACTAGAGGTAGCTACAGTAGCTGAAAAACAGTTAATTAACATGTTAAACCTTAATCTTTTTAAAAAGAATAGTAATTGTTTTCATAAATTTTATTCTTTACTTATAGTTTTTAATTAGTACTTATTGTTTTTGCCTTACATTAAAGACTATTAAAAGCACTTAAATATTAACATTCATATTTCTGTTAAGTCCAAATTTTCAACAATGTTTGCTCCATTTGTGTTCTAATTCTGGTGGAAAATTTATAAATATTATTTATATTGCAAATGAGATTATTATTGATTTTATTTATATTGTACAGCTGCATTTTCCCCCTACTTGAATCCTTCTGTGGCTGGGTTTATACAAAAACTATTTTTATGCTTTAATAACTTAGTTATATTTGTCAGGTTAAACTCGTTGTATATATCTTGTACCACTATACAAAAGTGTAACTTAACAGTGAATTTTAATCAATATTTTAGAGAATGCATACCTGGCAATCTTTTATTTTCTCTCCCTAGTCAAATAATCATTATTTGAACAAGAAAAAAAATATTTAATGAAATGTTTCTAGTCTCTATATGAATATTAACTTTTGTTATTTAATAAAATTCCTGGTTCATCTGATATCATCCGATTTAAACAGTTTCTTTACTTTTTTTTAAAATTTCAATATTTTAGTTAAAGGGCTCTTGTGAAAAATCTTGCACAAAACAAAGAATCTTTAAAATCTAGTGATATATTTTAGAAGTAAGGTAGCTTTCAAAGTATATTGTGGGCTGGATTTGCAAAAAAATTGTTTCAAATTCATTAAGTAGAAAATATCAGCATTATTCGGTTCAGTAGAAATATTCATAAAAATTTGAGCTTGTGACAATTTTTTATTAGATGATACAAAAAAAAAGTTGTAACATTAGATACAACATAGCAATTAAAAACATTTTGTATTACATCTACATAGCAATTAAAACATTTTGTGTTACACCAATATAGCAATTAAAACATTTTATATTACACCAATATAGCAATTACAAAATTTTATATTACACCAATAAGATTACAAATATTGCTGTTGCGGTTTTATTTAAAAGTAAAATTTTACTCCACTGTCTTACTGATAAAAATTAAGTAGAAATCCGTTTTCTATAAAATCTCTAATCAACAAGATGCATTTTACAATCAGTAAAAAAATTAATTGGATTTACGAGGTAATTTTATGAATTTTTGTATTCAACGCCTTACTGAAAAGTTACTATTTTTATCTGTTTTATTACAAAAAGCCATAAGATATTAATATTAAATGAAAAATGTGAATAAATGTTTTTATTTTGTTTGTTTAGTAGAACAGTTAAAATTAATTTTTGTTTTCAAAATTGCAATAATATTTTTAAATTAAAAAAGTTATTTCTTTTTTAATTTCCTGCAATTTTCCCCCCTGAAACATAAACATAAATCATTTTGTATAATTTTTTCATTTGTGTTTGAAGTTTGAACCAGCAATGATGGAACAATTTAGCTGCAATTTTCAGCATAGTGCAAATTTTCCTTTTTTTTTTTTTCCTGTTAAAGTTTTGGTGATGATAAAAAATTAATTCGTAATTAATATTTAAAAAATATATTTATTTGAAAACAAATTTGATTTCTATTAATATGTGTGATTATTTAACATTTTTATCTGATGTTATTTGATTATTCATTTATGTATTTCATTTTTCATTTTTGGCCAGGAAACATCTGTTAAAAGTTTTTGAAGATAAACTTTTTAATTAAAGTATTAATGATGATAAATTGTTTTTCTCTTTACTCTTGATGAATTACTTTCTTATACTCTATGTAATTTCAATTGGCTTTTCAAGGACATCCATCCTTCCCACTTCACCCCTTCGTTGTCATGGTACTAGAAGGGTGAATTCCTGGTCCTGTTTTCCCACTGCTATAATCGAACAAAGAAGGAAACTTTCTACTGATCTCAAGCAGGGTGGGAAAAAAAGGAATGGTCAGCCAGCTAAATGCGATCTTATTACCATAGTTACTGACCTAAGATAAGGACTAGGAAACTGACCTTGAGAAGTCAATTTAAATTACATAGAGTATAGTGAATGTTTTTATTTTTATACTTTTATATGCTAAAACATTGTTTTATTTCAAATCAATTTGTTTTTCTCATAGTTGCCTAAACCCCTGATTATGACCAGGAAAGTTCCAAAACAGCGACCTGTAAGCCAGCCAGTCCATTTACCATTGGCTTTTCAACCGGCTTGTTATTCTCCTAAAAGAACGCATTCAGTTCATCCACATAACTATCGTCATTTAGAAGAGGTGGACATGCCTCTGGCTCTTGCTAGCATTCCAGAAGTTGGCTTTCGGAGTTCAGAAATTTTAGCTGAAGCACCCCCTCATACTTTATATGCTTCCTGTAATGGTAAGATATAAAATAAAGTTATTTGTATTTTTTCTTGAAGGGAATTGATTCTAAAATGTAGCTATTTTCTCAGACTTTATATGCTTACAATATGATGGAAAGAAAAAATTAGAGGCAAACACAACTCTAATTTTTCAGTTAATATTGTATTGTTTCAGTTAAATCTAGTAATTGGAAATAACGCTTGTGCGTTTTTTCATAATAAAATTTTTACACACTGGCTGTAATGTATAGTAGGAAATTGATAATTAGTATAAGTTATTAGCATGCTGGAAACATTCAAATGTAAAATCTGCCTCGTTTTTATTATATTGTTTTCAATAAAAAATAATTTAGTGTAATGTATTTTGTGAATATTTTTACAAGTGTAAGATGAATCCTTTCTTAAAAAATCTCTAAGGCACTCATTTTTATCTCTAAAATAGTACTTTTTTGTACATATGAAATTCTGATGTCGAAGTAGGTTATTGTGAGTTCTTTATTTATGCTTGGTAACATTAAAAATCTTTTAACTCTGATGGCTATTATAAATTTCTTTTATCATAAATAAAGTTTTTTTTTTCTCCTCTAGAATCTGTTTTGATGTATGTGTAATACCTGTGATCAATTCATCCTGTTCACCCTAAAATACTGTACTTGCTACTGTAATTTTTTTAATTTCTAAACATCGCACATTTTTTTACACTGTTATATAGAAGAAAAAATCCACTTTCAAATGCAATTTGTTTGTAAACTGTATCGCAATTTACTCATTTATTACAGCATTTAAATTAATTTTCAAGCATGATTTTTTTTTTTTATCTCTCGCTTGCAGATGATTACAAAATATTAATTCCTTTGCACTTTAAACAATATAAAGTGTTCAGCATTTGTTTCCAGCTAATATTCAATAACGAAATTAAAACTTCATTAAGCAATAAGTAAAATAGTATAAATAAAACACAAATTTAACAGACAAGTAATTGAAATAAGTGCTTAAAACAGCTGGAATTATCATAATAAAAAAAAACTGCTGCAGGTAATGAAATTTTTAGCGATTTCTTTGGCTATTAACTTCTGGCATGAGGCCAATACGAAATTACTGCTTTTAATAAATTTAAAAAATTTATTTGAATATATAGTTGACATTATTTCATATAAAATTTCCTTTGGTGTTGTTAGGGAGCAATCTAAAAAAAATATTAAATGTAAAAAATTAGAGTTTTCAATAAAAAAAACAAAACAAAAAAAAACAATGGTTTTCACATGTATTTTCTATCCCGGGAAGCCCGGATTGGATACCCTAGTAGTTAGTTATATATGCTATATCATTACTCTGCCATCTAATTATAATAAATTAATATTGGTGTTTGTATTATTTTACCATGATCACTTAGTGACACACTCTAATGACACTACCAAAATAAACTTATTAAAAAAAAAAAAAAAAAAAAAAAAAAAAAAAAACTTTAATGATCAAATTAATACTTGCAGTAAAAAGAAAAACAGTAATTTTATTTTTTAAAAATGACCATTCCCTACATAAAGAATGAAAATACAGTTTACTAAATAGTAATTATTTTTTATTTATACATTTTCTGAAAGATTTAAATATTATAAGTTCACTTTAACTTAAGTCACTTCCTCTCTAAAAAAAAAAAAAAAATTTGCATTTATTTTATTTTGTTAAGATTCTTATTATAATCAATAATTTTGTATTGAAGAAGGTTAAATTTTCTTTTATAGCATTGGATGGTGCAAGTGTGTATAGTTCCTTGTACAAAAATATTGATCCTGTTATTACAATGAAGACAAGAAGTTTACCATTGTGGGGTCGTTCTAAACCTAGACCTCTCTCGACTGAAGATGATTTGAATGAGTTATACG
This sequence comes from Maratus michaelseni, assembly GCA_963931845.1. Taxonomy (NCBI): domain Eukaryota; kingdom Metazoa; phylum Arthropoda; class Arachnida; order Araneae; family Salticidae; genus Maratus; species Maratus michaelseni. The sequence continues at coordinate 126,577,095 of OZ007595.1, forward strand.
CAAAGGTGAATTTATTTTTACATTTTCAGTATTTCACATAGATTTTTTTTTTTCACACTAATCTGTTTTTAGGTACCGTAATTTCCGGTAGATAAGCCGCACAGGTAAAAAATCGGCAAAAAAAAAAAAAAAGTCGGCAGCACCGCCGTATACGCCGCACTGATAGAAAATAAAATAAAAATGAAAATCAGTAGAAATACCGTATTTTTTCATTTAGGCATCAAAATATTAATCTTGAAATAATATATAAAAATAAAATCTTACCTGAAACATCTTGTAAGAAATTTTCATTATTTTTAATCAGAGATTCACCATGAAACAAAACACATTTAATATTAACATTATTTGAAATTATCACATATTTAATATTCAAAATACGTCATATTACAGATAAAAAAAAATAATTAAATCCATCAAAGTCAGATAGTTCACTTTCCGAATTAAAAAGTTTTAAAATTTCATCATCTATGACATTGGGATCATTAATGTCACTGTATTCGTCATCGCTATCTTCAGGCTGCGATTCTGGAAACACTTCGCTATCAGAAGTGATGATACTGGTTTGAGAGGAGATCCCTGGTTTGAAACCTGGCCCGGTCATTTTTCGCCCAGTTGGGAAATTACAACTCATAGGATTTCTTTACCAATTTGAATAACTGTGTTAAAATTAGTCTAGTGTAATAACGTATCCAGCATTTACTGGAGTTCCATTACCTGCGATTTATTCTATTGAGTTGATTCAGATATCAGACCAGATCTTATAATCAATAAGGATAAGTGGGTGGATTATGTCCTCCAGATAAATTCAGGATGGTTCAGTTGTTAGAGTATTGGTAACGTCAGCAAAGAGATCCTTGGTTTGAATCCTGACCCAGGCATTTTTCACCCAGTTGAGAAGTTACAACTCATATGATTTCTTTACCAATTAGAATAGTTGTGTTAAAATTAATCTAGTATATAAATAGTGATATAATGCATAGGAAATGTAAACAATGTATAATCATATGTTTAATCATGCAGTTAAGATGTGCAGTAATTGCTGTGTAGTCCATATTTTTCAAGGTTTTTATTCTTATTTTGACTGTGACATAAATCAACCTTTACATGATTTTATTATCTATTTTATAAAATTATATATACAGTAACTCCTCAATTCTCACTATATTGCATCTTGTTATTTCATCCATTTAGATATCTCTCTCTTGCCACAATTACAATAAATGTATTTCTGTATTGTTAATTTTATTCATAAAATTGTATAATATATTTTGAAGACTGTAAATTAATTTTAAATTATCATCTCTCTCAGTTTTTAATACCCTCGGTCATATTGCACATTTGCATATATCATGCTTTTTTCATATCTCCTGGCAAGCACAATATAACGAGGAGCTACTGTATTATAAGAGTTTATTAGTTAATCATTTTAATTCATCTTTAATGTACTTAATTCTTTAGAGAATTAAGTTTTATCACTCAATATAACATTCCATCTATAACATGTTAGCTACAATTGTATTTATTTTTACAAGTTAATTAACCTCTCTCTCTTTTTTTTTTACAGGTGAGTTTCAGCAAGAAACGAAAAAACAGAATGAGGAGTGACAGTGCTGCAGCCATTGCTGTAAATAAAAGTCGTTCTTCTTACTTAACAGTCCCCACTGCTCACAAAGATACAGATTCTTTGATAGATAATGAAGCGGTCGTTGTTTACGACGAACGAACTGCTCTTTAGAATAAACTTTTAATTCTTATTTTTCCATCTGATTGGTTTGGTTGAATTTGCATTTATGATTTGATGCTTTTTACTTTTGTTTCTTAGGAAAAAAGTTTTTGTAAAAAGTCTTTTTGAGGTTTTTTTAATCATATACAAATAACAGTGGTATCTGAATTTTTCATATAAATGCACAATATATTGAAATATTTTGCTTTATGAATTGAAGCATGTTTATATTTATTCTTTTATGCCTTCTTAGCTTTGAAATATGTGTAAAAGCTAAGGTTTTTCAAACTTTTTATAGAATTTTTTTTTCAAAGTGTATTTTAGGATATAACTGTTTAAATGTTTCCTATTAAAATGTTTATAGAAATTTTTTAGTAACATAGTTAAGGTGAGTTTTACGCAACTAACACGGTGTAAAATTCAACTAAAACTTTATGTATCTAGTCATTTTACTCTCTTTTGTGTATTCTCATGTGTATGTTTTTCACAAAATGAAAAATAAATAATGAAATGAAACTGTGATAATCTATTTGAATCTCAATATCAAAAAGATACTTAATGTAAAGTCAGCAACTTTTGAAACTTTGTGGTTGCAGGGAAATTTCAAGTATGTGGCTTTTATTTTTTAGTCATTTAGGACATTTTTAAAGATAAACTAATTTAAAGATGAGGAATTACTCTTTTACATATTAATAAATGCCACAGAATTTTAAACTTGTTTCTGCATACAGATTTACTATAATATGATTTTTACCATTATAAAATGTATGTTTTTATTGGATAAGTTTGATATTTAAAATTTATTATTATCTTACTATAGCTATTCCCTCTTTACAAATAGAATGAGACAGTGTATAAAGATTTGTTAATAGCAACCTAATGTTTCTAATAAGTTTCTTAGTGGAATTTATTTAATTTTCAATTTTTTCTTATAATTTGCTTTTAAATTTGTTAAATGTGCATCATTGGAAGAAATTTAAGTAATGATCTCAGATGTATATACTAAACATAATGTCAATGAGTATTGTTTGCATTCTAAATATTACAAAGTTATTAGACAATTTTTTTGGTGGGTGGGGGGATCTTTAATAAAAAGTTTTTGTCATATAGAAAAGGGTGCTTTAACTATTTACATTAAATTTACTTAACGGCACAAATCAAATTACAAAAAATCAAAATAAAGTTGAACGTTTTTATCTTAATATTTAACAATGTATTTTTTATATTCAAAAGTGATAATTAAATAGAATTGTTCTTTGAAAAAAAATGAAATTTTTGTCTATATGTTATTTTATTACTAAAGAATTAGTATTTTTAATTACTGCTCATTTTATTATATATGCAAGCTTCTTAAATGCAATATAAAAGCACAAAAAACAACAACACTACTGTAAGAACAAAAGCAGGACTATCCCCTGTATCTATAATTGTATGTCACTTGAAAAAAAAAAGATTCACACTTTCATAGTATGTTGCTTATTATATGGTGTATTTAAAAATGTTTACTTTATAAAATGTATTTTATATGTCTTTACTTTTATAATTTACTTCAACTTTGATGTTTATTTTCTTCAATAATTATTGCTTCCAACTAACAAAAATAAAATATCGAGTTCAGTTGTTGTACCAGTAAAATAATGTAATTCGTAAAATGCTCTGTAAAATCAAAAGTTAGATATGATGCATAAGTCTGCTGGAAAAGATTTTTCTTTAATTATGAGTACCGTTTTAATTTATCTTTTGATATTCTTCTGAAAGCTGCTCAATACAGAAGACATGAGCTGCTTACAGATATTGAAGATATGCATATTTATTAAGGTGGGGAGGGGGGATCCACTTAATGTGTATGAGAGTATTATAATTTTTTGCATTTACCCATCTTAAATTGAAATTTAAGTGCTGCATCTGTTTACATTTGCTGTATCATAAATAAACAAATAAAGAGCTGGATGTATTTTGTTGTGTCAAAACATAATTTTGAAATTCTGAAATGTCTTTTTTTTTTTTTTTTCTCCAATTTCTGTTTTATTTTAGTTAAATGTGCACAATTTTTTTATAACTTTGCATCATGAACATTTTTAATATGTATTGTAATTTTTAACTTTTGTATATCTGAATTGAATACTTTTTAAATAACTTTCAAATGTATCAAAAAATTGTAATATATATATTTTTCCTTTTTTAATTCTAAATGAAAACTTTCTAAGAATACATGCATTTACTACATATAATATCTCTCTCAAATAGAAGGAATGATTTGTGTTATGAAACTTTAAAAATTTACAAATTAATTTTAAAGTAGTAGAAATATTTTTTCATTCTTTGAAAACTGACTTTTTTGTGCTTTAGTCCAAACAGTTTTTATTGATGTCAAAATAGCCTTTAGTTTTTTTTTTTTTTTACTATTTTTGCATAATCTCCTGTTAAATTGCACTAAATCCAGTTTGAGAAACAATTTATCCTAATGTCGGAGATCATACTCAAAGCATTAAAAAAGCAAGCAACAACAAAATAAAAAATTTGCTTAGTTGGGTAGATATTATTTGCACGCCAGAATTGATAAAGTTAATAAATACTTTTTAATTTTTCTTCATGCTGAATAATTCCTACTGACATACACCTTTTTCTTATTTATAGGCTTGCGTATATTGATCTTATATACATCTTATAATTTACATGTGACAACTTTTAATGTATACATTAGATATAAAAACTTTTTTTTTTTCAACAAATAAAAGTAATAATGGCTAGTGAGAAATCTTCTATAATCCTAGTCTATTACATAATCTCCACATCAATAATTTCTTTCCATGATCAGGGTGCTTTTACCATAAATAACATGATTTTACAGAGATTGAAAGCAATAAATAAGCAATACAATTGCTTAATTAGAAAATGCAGATTTATTTAAATTTTTATTATGAATATTTTGGCACACACACAAATTATTTGTAAGATTTTCACTTAATTGTGTGATATGTATATTTTTGAATCTCAATATAATATTTGTCTAAATGCTCAATTATGTTTAATAATTATCATGTGCAGCTACTGGATAACTCAAACTTTGATTTTTGAAATGAACATAGCTAAATCATCTCTGAAGAATTCTGTTAAAAATTTGCCTTAGTTACTGCATACAGTGATCAGGATGATTTAAAAAACTCAATTTTGAAAGATAAACTTATTATATACGTTACATATGTAAAGCAGATCATATGTTAGTACCTTTCTTTATTGTTAATAATATATATATAATGATTGTTATGTAATCCTGTGGCATTTATTATAAATTCTAGTACCTGCTGTAATAAATTTGTTGTTTTTATAAAGATGTAAAATAGTAGATGCTGATTAATGTATAATGCTTAATAATGAAGTGCTCGAATAAGTTTAATATTGCTACAATTTTCATATATTAAGTTTAAAGAATATTTTTCTCAATTTTAAGTAAAAAAATCACTTTTTATCACCTCAATTTTGAATATAGTATATACATATATTTATATTTTAATTCTGAAGGTTTTTATTTTGTATAATGTATAATATTGTGAAGCCTGCTAAATTCATCTTTTTTAAAGTCATCTTCTTTGGTGAAGCATTGGCAGTAGTCTGAATATGATTAACCCTTTATGCGATGATACTTTAAAGTACCATTAAGAAAATGCGAAAATTCATTTAACACATAGATTTGCAGTAATACAATTTAGGATAGGTTATAAATACTTTAAGGTGGGAGGTGTGTTATATAGTAAAAATTCCTGACATGAAATAAGTCACAAGTACCGAGTGAGTTTTCAAAATTGAGATTAATCTTGTGGAAATCTTTAACCTTTTAATCTCGATTATCTTTGGGGAAAATCAATTTTCCAAATATTAACCCATATTTTAAAGTTAGGCAACCCTTCTATGACAGTACGGTCAAAACTAGCATATGCTTAGGCCATTCTTTCTGTCCAAAAAGAAATTTTAGATTGACAATATAGCCAATGCGGAGTCAAAGGAATTTTTTGTTACACTTTAAATTACACATGACATTGAAAAATTTCTGGACATACTGAACATTTGATGATTGCAATTGTGTTCATGCATTTAAATTTAGACTTTCATGTTGTAAAGTCTGTTGTTGCAACATCTATCACTAAAGATGTATTTTCTAAATATCATGTTCTGATGTTATTGTATGGAATAATAAGAAACTTGACTATAGTCCTCCCATGATACCTTGGCCGATGACCATGATAAAGTTTATAATGCTACAGGAAAAGAAAGTTGCCAACAGACATAAATGGTGCAGAAAATGTATTATTTAATTAAAAACTAGATTCTGCTAGTCATTAGTAGTAATTGTCACCTTAATTAATGAATAAATTTATCTAAATATAGGTAATTCATTGACCAAGTTATCATAGGAGAACTATACCAAAGTGTTAGTCTATGGAAATTTTTGTAATGGCTATTTCATTTGCTTTTAATCAACTTATGACAATTACTAATTGCTAATTTTTAACTTCAAACCTATAACCTTATGATTATGGGCCTAAAACATTAGATGTTTGATCACCATTAGGTATTAATAAAACATGTACTTAAAATATAAATTATTTTACTATATATTATTAATTATCTGTATTTACATTTTTTAAGGCTATTTTCAATGATAAAGTGGCTTTTTTTTTACAATTGTAACACTCTACATAATTTACTGAAATAGTTGCCTTCTGAATTACACCTGATGCAGGTTTCATTGTAACATGGAAACTTTTTGTTCATGTTTACAGTATTATTTTCTTAGTTTGTTTGATGAGATTTTAGATATTTTGTTTTTATTGAATTGTTTGGAAAATTTTAAAGGAGGTTTTTAAGTTTAGTGTGTCTGAATGTGTGAATAAAACTGAATTTTCAAGAACAAAATATTCTATCTTAGATACTGTTGCGTCTTGTGATAAGCTTTTTATATTCTTGATGATTATAATGTACTTAACTTTAACTTTCTTTTTATAATTATAGATGATGTATTCTAGTTAAAAGCCTTTCACTTCTATTAATCTCTGAATTAGGCATTATTTTCATCTAGAGATGTGACAGTTTATCTCAAATAAAAGTCATCTATTGATTGGTTGTTGTTGTTTTTCTTTACAGTGATTTTATCACTTTATATTGCAGTTTAATATCTGTGCAGTTTTTTTATGTAAATATACTTCCTGTTATTACACATAGAGATATTTGAGCTTTGTTTAGTTGTTTTTCATTGAATAGGAACACAGACAAATATGTTAAAAAAAATATATAAATCGGTGAAAAGAGGGATTTTTTTTTTCTTATTCTTTTATATTTGATAACAAATTAAATAGATGCTATTGTCTAAAAAGGAAAGCCTTTTACATATTAAATTTACAAAAAAATTATTTTATTATTGTTTGACCTGCATTCATTAAAATTCTACTCAAATGGAGCCGAAAAATTGTTGCATATCATTTAGAATTTTCTCTTTTATTTTCTACTACTGTAGTTGTTGAATTAGAATATAATAAGGTATTAAAGAATAAGCTGCCATTTATTGGTAAATTTTATTGTGTTCTTTATTAAAATATAGCCTTTTTTAACTCGATAATATGTGCACACGCTGAATATTTGAACACTTTTATCACCTAATAATTACTTTTAAAAATACATTTTTATATTATATGCTTATGCTCGATTTTATAAATTTTAATTTGTTAGTCAGTAGAAATAATGCATTGATATTAAATGTAATATGCGTGTAAGGTTGTATATTTGCTATAATGCATAACTTTTTTTTCTTGCATGTTTTACATATCTAAAAAATAATAGAGCCCACATTCACCCTTGAAGAAGGAAAAAATATGTCACATCCTGCCGCCTTTTGATTTTTGAAATGATTCGCAACAACAAAAATGTACCTTTTTTGTTTTAAGTAGTATCACCTTGTAGCCTTGAAAAAGTGATGCTATTATATAAGAATAACACCTTTCTTAATTGCTGTTATTATTTTTAACCTTTGTATTTAATTATCTTTATCGATGAATTTTGGGAGAAGTTGGAGGGGGGGGGGGGGACAATCAAGTACCCTCTTTATTTCACTTCACAATGTCACGGGACATTTAATAATTTGCATACCTGCCCTGTGAATTTTAGATAAGTTATTTCCCTTTTTCAAAATAATAAAAGAAAATCTTATTAGCCACACACAGGGTGGCTTATTCTTTCAATCTCTATCATTTTTCATGTTTATGAAAAGTCACAGCAATCCATCGTTGCCACAGATTAATCTCGGAAAATGAAACATTTGAAGTTACTTAAAAAATTAATAACTCGAAAAGTATTTGTCACAAAATTGTTTTACAAACTGCGTTAGAATGGTAAAAAATTTTATTTTTCTTGATATAAATTTCAAATCTAATGATTATGTCGTTTTTCAAATATTAGATTTCAAAAATTACAAAACTTCACAATGGAGTATCGTAGCGAAACTTTTACGCGTAAAAAGATAATGATAAAGGCATTGTGGCTCGACGTGTATCGTGTATACTGGCCATAGCATGAGTAACGAATTATAGTAAACTTATTATTCTGTTAAAATATAAAAGTGAATTATGAATATACATTTTTAAAAAATAAAGAAAAACATTTTATCACAAACATCAACAAAATTTTTTCTTCTATTTATTCCCTTATTCCAAAGATATCGTTTTATCGTCTGCTGCCATAGCAACATGAATTAAATTTCATTAAAAAAATTGCTCAGTGGTAGAAAAATATTTTTCTAAATCGAATGGTTATTGAACAACTCAACACTTTAACGCTTTAACAGGGGAATTTTTATTTGTTATTTAGATATTTTAAAATTGTTTGTTGTCATTGCGTTTTTATTCTGAGTTACAGCTAGTTTATTTATGTTTTGAATAAAAGCCGTGTGTGGCAATCTATATTCGGCCTTATAGCAGAATTTTCCCCTCTTGTTTGCATAATTTTTTCAATTTTAACTGAAAGATTCAGATTTAATTTGCTGCAAAATACTGATCATACTCCGCAGCAGTGAATGACTAATAAAAACAAATCATGACATGACATACATTTTGGCTCCACCTTCTAGATAATGAAACAGCTAATCATGTATGAAGTTAGTAAAGAGCAAATCTGAACTTTAGGTAACTAAATACATAATTTCATTTCATCTGTTTTGTAAATATAGTTTGATGAAAAAAATTGCAAATTAAAATCACATTTGAGATAATTCTTCTACTGTGATTTTAGCAAATGAATTGTAGAAAGTAAATTTCTGCAAACCCACAACATTGTTAAAATTTCCCTGATTTTTATGAAATCTTCTTGTCTTTTGATTGAAATCTTCCTGATTTTTACTGTGAGAAGGTGGCTGGTTTGACTTTTTCTGCAGTATGATGAAATGTATGAGAGTGGGAACACTTGAAAACTTAAGAGAGGTCTCGTTTACATCTGCAGGAATTTTGTTCTATTTGAAGCAACTGTCATCATGAATTTAATCAGTATCTTTATTTGCCTTATTTAGTACATTTTCAGAATAGTTATGAAGTTGTTATGCCCTCGGGTACTTAAGAAAAGAAAAAATATTTCCATAGAATTGTTCAGAAAATGCAAAAAACTAGACTTTTTGAACAATTCATATATAAAATTACATATTATATTCTATATGGTTTGTTTTAAGATAATTTAAATAGTGTATCATTTGAATTCTGTTTTATTCAAACTTGCTTTTTTCAGCACAGCTGTGTATTTTATTATAATTATTATTTAACCCGTAAGCACACATGCGGGGTAGATCTCACCCCAATCACATTTTTTCTTTGAAAATAGGGAGAATGTTTTAAGGACAATTCTAAACTGTCTAGTACTTTCAAAGTCAAGGCCAAGAAGGGGTGGGTGAAGGAATATTGTTTATTTTTTCGCTAGGAGGAAAGAGAAATGCCCCTTTGGAGTGAATAATCCGGCATGTGTACAATTGTTTTCATTTCGATAACATAGTTGGAGTAGCGATGACGTCTGCTTTCAAACATGAACAACAAAGGCTGCATGATTTTCTTTCTTCAGTAAAAACTGATAGTGAAATAGATAATTCCAGGGTATCAAAAAATGAACATGAATTCTGAACAATAAGGTGATTCAGAATTTACATAAAAATAAATTGATAGCAACACAGAGCTTTGTATTTGAAAACATGCAACAAAATGAAAAAAAAAAAAAAAAAAAATTCCACTATCTAAAAGTGTATGCACTAGATACCAGACAACAGTACTTAAATTTAAAGAGTCCAATGGATTGTTTGTTGACCTTTTTTTTTTATGATGAAATTGTGGCGTTTTCTATTGAACTGATGAAAGAGTACCTTATAGCTCTACCAAAAATTCCATCATTTTCTAAAGAATTTCGTAATTGAAGTAAAAGATTGCCTGGCATTTAAGATGAGTAAAGCAAGAAATTTCTCAAATGGCACAAGGACAATGTGATATTTGCCCACGAAAAGAAAATAGGAAAACTTCTTTGTCATGTTCTAAATGTAATCGTTCAGTATGTAAAAATCATGTAATAATGAATTGTAAAGAATATGACAACAACAAAATGAATTAATTGATATGGTATGTAGTACTACATATACATTTTAAGACAAGGTAAGAGAGATATTTCATCAGAAATTTGAATATGCTAAGTAATAATGTGCTAAAATGATGAAAATAAAGTGTTATTTAATAATTTACAATTCAAATAATTTTAATGACAATTACAACAAATCATATAAAATTGAAATTACAACTCAAATAATTTTAATGAAAGAGTGACATAAACACTACTTGTATATATGGATAAAAGGGTATTAGATGTAATTAATATCAATTTTTGGGAAATTCATGTTTTATGCTGTAAAATAACTCGTTTGAAAATAAATAACATATTTTCTAAAAAAAAGAAGAGATTTTTACAGAAACTGCTACAAAATCTTTAAATTAGCATAAAAATTATGATTTTTTTCCCCTAAAAAATAGTAGAACTGATGTATTTTACAACGTTAGATTTTATTTTAAAACGTATTTAGTCAAAAATATATTGGGAGACAAAATGGTGTCACATTTACCCCCCCCATGTTACCCCTTAAGTTACAAAAATATGCACATGTGCATACGGATCAAACACTTCTTTATTAAAACAATATTTCCTTTCACTGAAAATTAGCATCTGGCATAAAGTTAAACCTTTCTCTCGCTTTTTATTTTAAAACATGTTATGTATTTTTAATTAGTTTGAAAGTCGTAGAAGAATTTTCTATTTAAGAATTTAGTTATAAAGTATTCTTCGTTATTTTTTATCTCTGAATTTCGTATTTTAGTAACCTCCTGTCCTTTTTTTGTGTCTAGATTATATATTATGCAGGTTTTCCAACTCTAGAATTAATACTGTATTGAGCATAAATCAAACACTTTTGTGCAAATTTTAATTCGTAAACTAAAACCATAAACAACGTTATAACGCACAAATGAAAAAATGGCACAAAAAATTACATATGGCCGTTTTGAGGAATCTTGGATCCCCTTCCTCAGTGAAAAAAAATAATAATTAAAATGAGTTAAAAAAAAAACCCGGTATAGCCTCGAGTACTGGCTTGATTGAAAATGCCGAAGCCAAAGTTTATACATCCCAACGAAATGACGTAATGAACCCGAACTAACTGGAAAAAGGAGTCACTGCGCAGGATTCCTTTACACGTGCGAGAGAAAAGGGGTGCTAGTCATATCATTCACTAAGGAAGAAGTATGTTTATGAATAAAGTAAGCTTCATAAAAGTCTAGATCCATAACTGAATTACATTTTTGGATAATATTAGCCTCTGGATAATTAAACTGGTGGTTCGAATTCCAACTATGTTTAGCTATTGTAGATTTCTAACATTCCTGCTTTCTAACATAATTTTGGTGTTCTTTCAGCCTAACTCTAAGAGCACGCTTTGTCTGCCCAATGTAAGAGAGGCCACACTCACAAAAAATTCTATAAATGCCCCAGGTATTATGGTCGTCAATTGGATCTTTGAGATTAGAGAAAGAAACTTTATTAGTTGGAAAGAAAACGACTTTGAAATTAAACCTATTTAGAATACGAGAAATTTGTGTACTGATTTTATGAAAATAAGGTAAGACAATAACATTTTTAAATTCTTTATTTGCTGGAACAGAATCAGTGATTGTCGGAGGTTTAGATAAAATATGGTTAATGATATTCAAGCTAAATTCACGATCGATCCCGACTGCTTTAATATAGTTAAGAATTAGAACAAATTTTACGTGCACAGAAAATAAGAGAATTGAAAGCTGCCAGTTTTTGATGTGGTGGATGATTAGATCTATAATGGGGGGGAAGCTTACTGCAAAAGGTTTACGGTAAACTGTCATAAAAAATTCACAATCATTACGAATTACTAGGACATCTAGAAAAGTTAGATGTTATTGAGTTCAATTTCAAAAGTAAAATGGATACATGGATCAATTCAATTAAATATATCAAGTACAGCGTTAATATTATATTTAGACAAATCAAGTAAAGCAAAGGAATCATCTACGTAATGTGTATAAAATGGGAATTGTATTAATTTAAATAATTTAACCTCAAAATAATGCATATATATATATATATCCCTTGAAACACAAAAATATTTTGCGACAAACAAATGCTGGTTAAAACAATCAGGTTATCAATTTCATATTGAAAAAGTAAAACTCATTCAATCTATTTCTTAAACAATCTAAAGCACCTTGTATTGGAACATTTGTAAAAAGTGATTTGAAATCAAACGAAACCATAGTATAACCTGTTGGATTGAAGGTACGAATTTTATTGGAAAATTGAACCGAGTTTTTAGACGTATAAATATTGTTAACCATGACGGGGAAAACCTGGAAACCAAATATTTAGCTAGCTTATAAGACGCAGTACCGATATTGGAAACGATAGGGCGAAATGGAATATCAGGTTTGTGAACCTTAGGTAAAGCATATAAACGAGCACAGTTTGCCACAGAAGGTATGAGAGAATATTTACTGGAATCAGCAATAATGGGGGATGACTTCACCACAGATTTTATGTTATTAAGTTCAGAGGTAGATGGATCTTTTTTAATATTGATGTAAGGCCCTTCATTAATTAATTTCAAGACATTTTGAACACAATCAGTTTTATTTAGTACCACAATTTGACCTCCTTTGTCTGCTTTAGTTATAATAATATCTGGATTAAATTTGAGAGTTTTGAGGCAATTTTTCGCTGAATTATTCAAATTAGTCTGATCAAGCTTTGCATTAAAATCAACATTATTTTTAATAAGATGTCTAATGGAATCTTTTTGCATAGGAGACAAAGCACTAAACTTAAAAGCTCTTTCAATAGGAGCAATTATTTTTGGAATCTCAGGATTTTTACTAACTGCAAAATTGTTGTTTAGTTTTAAAGCATCAATATGATTATCATTCAACTCAAAGTCAGACAAATTAACCACAGTTTGATTCTTTACTATAGGTAAATTTTCAGGGATTCTGGGAGTAGAACGTTGAGATATTTTTGCAAATTTCTTTTCCAAACCTATTTTATGGTAGTGAATTACTATGGTAGTAATTATGCTTATTATCTGACTTCAACGGGTCTTTTAATTGTAATTGTAATTTTTTCTCTGGAGGAGGGGGGGGGGGTGAATTTTTAAATTATTTAGTTATTTATTCTAGTTTTATCATGTCTTTGGCCAATCGTTTTATGAATCTCCGACCTAAACGTTTCAAATTCCTTAAGCGTTTATGGTTTTAATCAATTGCAGACGTCGTAAAATTATTCTTGGGTTTATTTCAGTCAAAAAGAATCCTTAGGGCTTTATTTAATTCTCGTCTATCTCTTTTAAGAGCACTTATTCAGGATATTAGCCAATATTGAAAAAGAATTGTAGACTACATCTTTCTGCAGCTGATTCTTATCAAGATTTTTCCTCTTTTGATAAAACTTCCTGGAACAGAGCATGCTCGTCTGCTCATTACAATAAAATAGGTTTAGAAAAGACATTTGCAAAAATATCTGAACGTTCTACTCCCAGGATCCCTGAAAATTTACCTATCTCTATAATAAAAGCCTAAGTCATGTGACTGTCATCAACAGTTCCGGGATGTCCGCTTCACTTTTTCATATACCAGGCGGCCATTTTTATCCAAAATTATTTTTTCGAATAAAACTGCATAAAAGTTACATTTTTAGAAAGGTCGTTCAAAATAAATTAATATTTGAGAGATGACTTACGTTCAATTATGTATATATTCTGCAATAATTTCAGTTAAAATTAGGTTCGCAGTTCAAATTCTATATCCATGAAAGTAAACAACAACAAACAAAAAAATCATTCATTCGCCATGAACGTTTAAAATATTAAACCACAGAGGTAATCGTTTGTAAAGCAAGTTCTCCGTGAATGATTTTTTGGACCGCTGCCTGGTGTAAAAAAATAATTCTCACCAGTGAGACAGTCAAAGTTTACCATAATTATGTGCTATACAACTCAACTTCCTTCCGTATATTTTCTTGACGTATGCTGAATGTAAACAAATAAAACTCATGTAATAATATTTAATGAATCAAATTTCGAAACAAATTATCAGTTATTTTGGTATTTATGTATTATACTTGCCAGGAAGAGAGATCACCGAAAATGATTGTTAATCAATCATATTTATCATTGTTAATGACCAATCGCGTTCAAAACAGTAATTTAATATACATTTATAAAATACATAACACCATTAAACAATTTTATGTTATTTGGGCGCAAATATCGCCAATAGCATTTTTAAAATCGCCAATACCAGCCTTTATTTTTCGCGTGTGCAAATTAGAAATGATACTTTGACTTTGAAATCAAATGTTTTGATGGAACAGCTGTCGCAGACGCACCTGGGTTGGCGCGGTTTTTGTTTTGTGCCATTTTGGCGAGAAAACCCTATTTTCAAGTACTGGTTAGAGATTGCTAAAACAGCATGTTACTTTTATTTTATTACGAAATAGTTTATTTTATATTAAAAAACACACAGTGTTTATAAAACACACACAATGATTAATATATTATAAAACACACAATATTTAATTTATTATAAAACATACGGAATATGCTCTACCGGGTTAACATACGAAGTAAAATCTAGCCGAAACAGCCGGGTTGCCCAGGCATAAAATTGCCATTTTGGATCCAAAATGATACCCCGGTTTCTGCAACAGCTGTACCTAAAAGCACCCATCATTAAAAGTGGTAAATAATATAGAATCAAAGTAAAATAATACAAAAAATAATTTAGTATACATTTATTAAACACATAAAATCATATCGACGGCCTTTAGCATAAAATCATATCGATAGCTTTTTTATATATTTACGATAGTACAGTAGAACTCCAATTATCCGAACTCCGACTATCCGAATCGCTGATTATCCAAATCGCTTTCAGAATTTCAGAAAAAAATTAAGACGGAAACGTACTGCGATTCGCAAAATAATGATTCTGTCTGCACACGCTATTGTTCTTCCCTCCACGAATCTAGTGTAGGAGCAGCGCGAAATTTATTGGGATGATTAGTGACCGTCTCATAGTGCAGTTCGATTATTACCTGTCGTCCGTCGACAGGTAGCAGGCCCGGCCAACCTGGGTTTCAAATTCTAAATGATGATGAACTTATTGAAAGTGTGAACGAAGAAAGTGCCGAGGAAGAAGATGACCTTAATGTCGAAGTTGAAGCAGACACGGGACCATCAGCTAGTGGAGCATTTGCCGGCCTTGAAACTGCGTTGAAGTGGATGGAGCGTCAGCCTGAGTGTGACCACATACAACATCTCACTGTCAAGTGGATGCGCGACTTAGCTGCCCGAAAACAGATGAATACTGTCAAACACCATACTTTGACCGAGATGTTCAGCAAGCAATGACTTTCATTTACAGTAAGGTACGTACATACTGTACTAATGAACAGCACTTGTAAGTATGCTTAACATGTAAAAGTGTTGTCTTTTCATTTAATTTACTAAAAGATCTTTTTCTTTAAAAATAGTTTTTTTTTTCTCCCATTTTCAATATACATAGAGTAATTAATTAAAATAGATCCTTTTATCGGAAAAAATCCAATTATCCGAATTTTTGATTATCCGAATGGGGTCCAGTCCCAATTGATTCGGATAATTGGAGTTCTACTGTAGTTTTATTGGCGGTATGTTATATCCATCGGAATGAATATGAGATATTTAATCACATACTATATACCTATGAATATAATATATATATCTATGTAAGATATGCCTCTGTATAACGGGCGCACCTCGATATAACGAACACACATCGATCTCTCTGTAACGAGCGGTCGATCACCGCTATCACACATCCCATTACTAGATATCACGATGTTCGAAGGACCATATTTAGCGCCGTTAAGGTAGTTTCACGGCACTCTTTCGTCGAATCACCGTGTAATTCATAGGCTAGAAGATAAAAGTATGTAGTCGGACAAGTGTAGGACAAATCAGCAGACATTTTCCTGGGAACTAGCTTTTATTCCAATTAATTACAAGTCTCTTTGATTAAGCTAGGCCCAGGCCAGAGTTTGAGGAGTCTTTCACCGGGAAAACATCGTCTTATCGGCCGGAGATCGCGAATTATCGGACTTATAACGGCCGTAGTTATTGGGGAGAGTGATTAGAGTCAAAAGCCACGCAAAAACGTGCTCCTCACATTATATACGGCCGGACCACCGTCAGAGACCGCTTTGCAACTTATGAAATAATGTAATTTAATTGGCTAATTAGCCCTTGACTCATATCTGGGTAAGCAGCCCAGATAATTAACATGCAAGATCTAGCCACCGGGAGAAGAGAGATGCGCTAACATCAGCACTTTTAATCTTAACGAGGATTCAAAATTGATATCTGTTCATAATAAATGTATCGTAAGGAAAGTTAAGTTACAGGGGCAACTAGAAATGAAGGCAAAACTTTAAAATTTTGACACACGATTTAGGGATTTTAAACTTTGAATTTTTATATTTTAGTTTCTGATTTGGAATGCGTTTAACTAACTATCCTTTCATATCAATCCACATTCGTTCACATTCAAAATTCTTTCATACTTTTTCACATTCATTTCACATCCCCCCCCCCCTTTAAAAATGAGCACCACAGTACTTGTCAGCAAGGGCTGTGGAGCTCAACCCCATAAGTTAAACTCATTTTAAACTAGGCTATCGAATTTTTTTTTTTTTTCTCTACGGAATTCTAATTAGACTCTCAAACTGCTTGGGCTTACTTTTACATAAAATACTGGTACTATTTGATGATATACACTGAAGATTAAACATATGACATATACTGTAAACAGAACACAGCTGCAGCAAAAAAAAAATTTAACATTTCTCGAGAACGTTGTGTGCTATTTTTTTAAAGTCTTTTAGCACATTGTGAAAGTTTTGTTAACCAACATGTCCTGTGTGAATTGTTCTTGGGGGTTGGTTCATCAGGAAAGGTAAACATTGCACCTTTCTTTAAACATACAATACAATAAAAACTAAATAATATGATACTTGAAAACAGAAATATAATATGGCAATTACTTATATTATTTACAAAACACAAACAATTAAAATATGCACTTAAACTTATAAAAATACTTCAACATGATATAAACACTTATTCAAAACATTAAATTTAAAAAATATGTCATAAAAGATATTTCACATATATTGTAAATATAGGACAAAACAATTACTACAAATGCAATAAAAACAACACAAACATGAAAATGTCATCTGAGCAGTTACAAGCTCTGTTACTACTCCAAATTATCTATTTATAAGCATCTTTGGGCTTATATGACACTCTGGTGGGAATTATTCTCAGGAGAAAAAAAAAATTTGAACTTGAAAACTTTGTAAAAATAGGAAATTCTAACCAAAAAAATAAAAAAAAATTAGGCTATCCTTTCCACCATGCTCAGTGAGACATGGATTTCTAAACTCTGAGGTGATTATCATCCAAAAAATGTGTCTCTTGCACAAGGAAAAAGGAAAAGTGGATGCCCGATAATCACCTACAGAGGGAAAGCGAAGCAGTTTTGCCAAATTCTCCATTCTACATGGAAAGAGAAAATGGGAAAACAGTTCGACTATAGACGGGAGGCCACGGAGCGGAGGACCCCTAACGTGTTCCTAGTTTTGTCATTGTATAAGTAATAAAAAAAAATTAAAAAGGTTAGCAGTACTTTAAAACTGCTCCGCCAACTACACCGCTGGGTTTTAAATTAACATCCAGCTGGGTCCTCATCCAAACACTAAAATGATAGAGGGACGATAGGAAAGCAAAAATAAAAAATTGAAAGATGAAAGGGATAGACGGGGGTTATTCATGGTAGAGTTTTAAATTTTGAGGAGGGTTATAGAATCTCAACTTGGAGGCGTGCACTATTTCAGAATCTCTCTTAAAATGTATACTGGGTTTATCAATTTCAAAACTTACATCAGATAGTTGTTTTAAGATAGTATATGGTCCAGAATATGGTGGAGTCAATTTACGTGTATTAGGATAGTGGAATTCTTCATACATTACAATGTCACCAACTTTAAACTTTACAGGAAGAAAACGAGCATCATAATGGATTTTGTTTTTTATGGTAAGCTATTGTTCTTTCCTTAGCCAATTTTCTAGCTTCTTCAACAGGAGGGTAATAATCATTATCTGGCAAAAGAGGATCATAAGGTAATTTTCCTAACAGCAAATAACTAGGTGGAAACTGAGTTACAGAATGCGGAGTAGCATTATATTGGTACAATACTTCATCTAAAAATTTTGTCCAAGGTAATTTAGTTGGTGATGAATTTACAATACATTTTAATCTGGTGACAATAGTTTGATTCAAACGCTCAATTTTCCCATTCGTTTCCGGGTGATGACTGGAGGTTAATCGGTGTTTGATATTATAATTACGAAGAAAACGTTTAAATCTAGAAGCTGTAAATGCTCCATTCCTATCAGTAAGTATTTTTTCTGGTACTTGAGTTTGAAATAATTGTTTCAAAATGTTTGTATAAGTTTCAGTTGTTACACTTTTTGACGCGAAACCCCACACATAGCGAGTTGCATGGTCTATGACCAAATGCAGATATTTCTTTGCCGAATTATAATGATTAAATCCGCCAACAGAGTCCAATGCCAAGCATTCAAAAGGTATATCCGTTGGGGGCATGAGCTGCAACAAACCAAATATTTTTTGCCTACTTTTTTTGTTGATTTGGCAGGTATGACAATGTTTAACAAACTTTTCAATATCTTTATTAAGGTTAGGCCAATAATATTGATTTGTAATTAAATTTATCATCTTATAAATTCCAGGATGTCCAAAATCTGTGTGGGCTTTTTCCAAGAGGGGTAAACGTAAAGCCATGGGGACGACAATCTTATACAAACTTTTCTTTTTAATCACAATAACATCATTAATTTCAACATATTTTTTACCATCTACCTTGACATTTTCTTTTTTCTGATTTTCTCTCATATCATTCAAGTTGAGTAAATGTGTATGATGTGGGGGGTCTTCTGAAACAGGTAATCTAGACAGCATATCAGCCTCTACATCAGTGGAGCCCTTTTTATATTTAATATCGTAGTCAAACATACTCAGTTTAAGGGACCAGCGGAAAAGACGTCCTCTTAGGTTTTTAACATTTTTTAGCCAAGTGAGAGCCGCATGGTCTGTATGAATGACAAATTTTTGACCGTGTAAATAATGGTAAAATTTATCTAGAGCATCCACAATTGCCAAACATTCGAGTTCAGTAATTGCATAATTTTTTTCATAGTCGCGAAGATTTCTAGAATGATATGCTATGGGGTGCAAAATACCATTTTCATCAGCCTGTTTCACAACACATCCCACTCCAAGACTTGATGCATCTACAAATAAATTACGAGGTGTTTTGGGATCAAACAATCTTAAGATAGGTTTTTGAATTAGAGCTGCTTTTAATTTTTCAAAAGAATTTTGACAGTTCTGATCCCATACATAAGGAACATTTTTCTTTAGCAAATTATTTAGAGGATATCTAACCTCAGCATATTTATGAATGAATTTATTATAAACATTAATAGATCCCAAAAAACCTTGTAACTCTTTAACATTGGTTGGTGGTTTTAACCTCTTGATGGTTTCAATATTTGGGTTATCGGGTGTAATACAACCATTCGACACTTCATATCCAAGAAAATTAATTGTTTTCTTAACAAAATTACATTTAGACAGCTTTAATTTAAGATTTTCCTGGACACAAATATGAAAAATGATTTCCAAATGATGGTAATGTTCTTCTTCATTTTGTGAGAATACAATAATATCATCAAAATAACTGCATGCAAAGTCAATTTTATATTTATTTAGGATTCTTCGAAGGATACGGTTGAAATTTGCAGGTGCATTTTTCAAGCCGAACGCGAGCCTCTTCCACTCAAACAAGCCAAACGTTGTGGCAAAAGCTAATTTTTCAGTATCTTTAGGGTGGATAGGTATATGCCAATATCCACTTGCTAAATCGAGAGTGGAAAACACTTTAGCTTGCACCAGTTTGTCCAATAAAGTGTCGATTCGGGGTAAGGGTTCTGCATCTGTTTTGGTTATGGCATTTAATTTTCGGAAATCGACACACAACCGAGTTTTCTTTCCTTCTTCACGTTTATAAACTAGGGTTACAGGTGAGAAATAAGGGGAATGACTTTCTTTGATGATACCGGCTTTAACAAATTTTTAACTTGTTCTCTAATTTCTTCTTCTTCCTTAGGGGAAGTACGATAAGCTCTAAGTGAAATTGGTAAGTCGGAAGTTAAATGTATTCTCTGGGGTTCCATGTTGACACATCCTACATCATACTTATCTTTGGCAAAAATACTGACATATTTGGCTAAGAGAGTAGGCAGTTTGTTAGGTGCAGACTGAACTTGGATAGGTTGAGTGGCGTTGACAAACTCCGGCTCATAATTTTCACCAAATATCCCTGCATTTTCCTTTTCTGAGATATCTTCATTAGGTTCTGACACGTGCAAGGAATTAACTGTTGGAATATTTCGTAATTGGTTCAGGAGAGGCACTCTTTGGTTATTTTGGAAAATTTGCATCTTAACACAATCAATATTTAACTGGAAACTTTGGCAATGGTTAAGTCCAATAAGTGTATAGGGTAATTTATTATCTATAACATAAAGATCAACATATTTGGATATGCGGCCAATTTTCAAATTAACACGGCATTTTTCCTGCAAGGTTAGAATGCCTTGTGTTTGAGCGACCGATAGACCTTTACGAATTTTGGAAGTGTTTAATTGGAATTTTTGGACTAAATGTAATGGAATGACACTTAACGAGCTTCCTGAGTCGATCAAACAGGGTATTGAGTTTTCTGGTATCCCTAGAGTAGTAATTTGACGTTTCTTTGGGTTTTCTTTGGATCCTTTTCTTTTTTCTATGTACTCGGGTACTATTAGTTGTCATTGATTACTACTTGGGTTTGCAGAAAAATCACTTTGTGTCTGATTTGGATTTTGGATTTGAATGTTTGGTTGTTGGGTTAGAGAGGAGGCATCTAAAGATTGCTTTCGAAAAGGACAATCTCGTACCCAATGGTAAGCATTTGGAATATTAAGATTAAGGCATACACGGCATGGCGATGGTGGCAATGTAGCCTGGTAGTGTATATTTGGTCTAGGAGGAGACGGTTGAAATGGTCTCACATTTTGGAAAGTTCTTTGAGGGTTAGGCACACTTGGGCGATTCTGGGGGTTTTGATAAGGGTATCTATAATTCCAGGATCGCATTGGAAAATTATGCTCGGTGGTATTAGGGCGATATGGTCGCCATTGTCTCAACTGATTTTGGGGAGTTGGGTCTGGTTTATTTTCAGGACTCTTGCCTGCTACTTCAAGCTTAGTAAGTTTAAAAACTAATTCTCTCCATTCTGTGGCAGTTTTGGGGGCATTAGTCACAATAAGTCTTTGCATAGAAATTGGCAAGCCTTCGGATAACCCTTCCAGAATGAATTTGTTGTCTAAACCCAGATTACGACCCATTTTCGTTTTCTTTTGGTCATCACCTGACCTATACCGAATACTAGCAAAGTCGCTTAGTGATAGTGTATCTGGGGTAGAAAAATTTTCATGGAATAGTGAAACAAACTCATTCCAGTGCAAAACATTAAGACAGTTGTTAATGTATAGGGTAAGGGCATTTTCTTTTAAAAATTTCTGGATGTTTCTTATCTTCCAAACATCATCTTTTTTGGATTCAATACATACAGCCTCAAAATAAGCAAGCCATGAGGCAAAGATCATCTTTGCTCCCGGCGAAAACTGGATAATTTCCGGATCTTTGGTTGTTTTTTCCTCAATATTTGCTGCATCGCTAGCTACAGCGGCCTTTTTGATTAACTGTATTTTTTGGGTTAGGGCCTGATTTTTAAGAGGTTGTTGGCTCTCTGGGCTAATGGCTCCATTCATATTTACAGGGGAACTTTCATGTATTTCCGTATTTGGAGGACTTTCAAGGGGATTTCCACTTTCATCAACTTCTGTGTTTTTTTCTTTCAAAGATTCGCTACCTTCACCCACTTCAGTGGATTTGTCTTCTGCACTCATTTTTATTACTTATTTTTACAATCTCATTAAACAAAATAAAAAAAAATATTTTTACTAGAAAAAAAAATCTTTTTTTTTTTTTTTTTTTTTCTAAAAAATTTGCCCTTTTTTTCTCTTAATTTTTCATCAAATCCCGTTTAAATTTCCAACATAATAAACAAAAATAACCTGCTTCATTAAATCACTTAATTTGTAAAAGAAAGAGATAATAATAACCATAATAATAAAATAATAAAAATAATAGTAATAATAATAATAAAATAATTATAATACTAGTAACAATAAAAATATATTTCATAAAAATAACACTTTAAAAACAAATAAAATTTCAAATTGTTTTTGTTTTAATTGTTTTTCTCTCTTACTGCTTCAAAAAATAAAAATAAAAAATTTCTTTCCGTTTTTAACTTCTTCTCAAAAATAACAAAATCGTAACCTACCTATCTTTTCCTTAATCCATTTGATTGCACAAATTACTCACGTGAATAAAAAAAAGAAATTCACCATTTAAACTGAAACCGAAAGAAACATCAACGAAACACAAAAAAAAGAACATCCCTCCTTCTGCTGGAGATTCACTGGAGATCGTTACTGGATTGAACTTTGACCTTGATCTCTCTACACATCATCTGGTTGTCTGTGAGACACTTTTTGCTCTTCTTTCTGCAGCAAACTAGGTCATCTGAGATAACGTCTTTTGAAAGTGAAACATTGAGGGAAAAATTGTTTATTTTAAGTAGGCAACGAAATAAAATGTTTATCCGAGATTTGATAGCTTAATGAGGAAGCAGGAGCTCTTTTATTAACTGATTGTAGATATTTATTTCTTTATTTTGGACACAAACTTTTTCTTTTCAGTTAAACACACTAGTCTTCTGTTATTTTCTTTTAAAGGCCCGGTGATTAAAAATAGTCTTTTTATGGTTGGTTCGATTACGATGTTTCTTATTAATGAATAGTTATTTAAAAGAAAGGATTTTCCCATGGCAGGTATTCAATCCTAGCAGACTCTCTGTAAGATACGCCTCTGTATAACGGGCGCACCTCGATATAACGAACACACATCGATCTCTCTGTAACGAGCGGTCGATCACCGCTATCACACATCCCATTACTAGATATCACGATGTTCGAAGGACCATATTTAGCGCCGTTAAGGTAGTTTCACGGCACTCTTTCGTCGAATCACCGTGTAATTCATAGGCTAGAAGATAAAAGTATGTAGTCGGACGAGTGTAGGACAAATCAGCAGACATTTTCCTGGGAACTAGCTTTTATTCCAATTAATTACAAGTCTCTTTGATTAAGCTAGGCCCAGGCCAGAGTTTGAGGAGTCTTTCACCGGGAAAACATCGTCTTATCGGCCGGAGATCGCGAATTATCGGACTTATAACGGCCGTAGTTATTGGGGAAAGTGATTAGAGTCAAAAGCCACGCAAAAACGTGCTCCTCACATTATATACGGCCGGACCACCGCCAGAGACCGCTTTGCAACTTATGAAATAATGTAATTTAATTGGCTAATTAGCCCTTGACTCATATCTGGGTAAGCAGCCCAGATAATTAACATGCAAGATCTAGCCACCGGGAGAAGAAAGATGCGCTAACATCAGCACTTTTAATCTTAACGAGGATTCAAAATTGATATCTGTTCATAATAAATGTATCGTAAGGAAAGTTAAGTTACAGGGGCAACTAGAAATGAAGGCAAAACTTTAAAAATTTGACACACGATTTAGGGATTTTAAACTTTGAATTTTTATATTTTAGTTTCTGATTTGGAATGGGTTTAACTAACTATCCTTTCATATCAATCCATATTCGTTCACATTCAAAATTCTTTCATACTTTTTCACATTCATTTCATCTATATATATCTACTATAGCAATAAAAGCGTCTTTAAATGTCTTTTATATTTCTACTGCATAATATTAACTATAGAGTTACAAAATAAAGAGAAAAAACGGGTTTCTGTAATTAGAATTATAGGCGCCAATTTTGGCGCGGCGTATTTACCAGTTACAAACCTTAATTGTCAGTAGACATTAAGCAGAAATGCCAAAGTAAGAGAATTACGCAATTATGAAAACTCCTAAACGATATCAAGTGGGAGAGCAGAGAAAAACAGAGATCGGCATCTAGAAGGAAGTTCGTGAATTTTAATCAGATTTTACGTCAAGGGTCAAAAGTTCTGACAGCAAATAGAGTTTAAAGGGAATGAGATTAAAACTGAGCTGCGCCGCTAGGCGCCTGAGGTCGCCCGTCAGGCACATCAACCGCCTTACCCAAGTTCTGAGGGACTTTTAACGCGCACTACCAGGAGAGTTCCTGTATGCGCTACGGCGGTGGGAGTGCCGCCACCTGCTGACCACTCCCATTCTCTTCCAAAAGTTCAATGTTTCACTAAACCATACTCGAAAATTACGTGTAATAATATGCAGCCCGATTATGGCGCATTATTCAAGACTTTTAGATGAGAATAATGTTAGATTTTCTAATCTTCCGTAATCAAGTCTACAGCCAAAGTTAGCGAGAAACAAAAAAAATATTAGCAACAATATGGTTCAGTGTAAATGTGGATATCATTACAGACTTTCAAAAAACAGACTTCATTGCATCAAATCGTATTAACTGAAATACGCCAATTGGCAATGGACCCAATACGGAAAATTACTTAATATGTTTCAGAATCTCCGCATTAGCGAACATATTGCAACTGATAAGCAAACGGACATGAAGCTTAAATGCTTAAGTTAGTTACGGGGGTTTTGTCAAGAAAGACGAAATACATAACAACAAAAAATATGTGAGATGCTACCATGATCGCAAAAGTTCTTGATTTGTCTATTAGAATCTTCTGGTTTGGCGAAGGATTAAGGAAAAAAATTAAATTATGAATAAAAGTAACGTGTTACACTGCTTAACATACATTTAAGGGAGGGCAAACTGGTCGCCAGTGGCGGCTAGTAGTAAATAATCAAACTGTGGTTAATTTGTCTGACTTTGAGTTGAATGATAATCATATTAATGCTTTAAAACTAAACAACAATTTTGCAGTTAGTAAAAATAATTGCTCCTATTGAAAGAGCTTTTAAGTTTAGTGCTTTGTCTCCTATGCAAAAAGATTCCATTAGACATCTTATTAAAAATAATGTTGATTTTAATGCAAAGCTTGATCGGACTA
Source organism: Maratus michaelseni (assembly GCA_963931845.1). Classification (NCBI taxonomy): domain Eukaryota; kingdom Metazoa; phylum Arthropoda; class Arachnida; order Araneae; family Salticidae; genus Maratus; species Maratus michaelseni. The sequence goes on from OZ007595.1 coordinate 126,602,725, forward strand.
ATTTGAATAATTCAGCGAAAAATTGCCTCAAAACTCTCAAATCTAATCCAGATATTATAACTAAAGCAGACAAAGGAGGTCAAATTATGGTACTAAATAAAACTGATTACATTCAAAATGTCTTGAAATTAATTAATGAAGGGCCTTACATCAATATTAAAAAAGATCCATCTACCTGGTGAAGTCATCCACCATTATTGCTGATTCCAGCTGATTCCAGATATTCTCTCATACCTTCTGTGGCAAACTGTGCTCATTTATATGCTTTACCTAAGGTTCACAAACCTGATATTCCATTTCACCCTATTGTTTCCAATATCAGTACTGCGTCCTATAAGCTAGCTAAATATTTGGTTTCCAGGTTTTCCCCCTTCATGGTTAACAATATTTATGTCTAAAAACTCGGTTCAATTTGCCAATAAAATTCGTACCTTCAATCCAACAGGTTATACTATGGTTTCATTTTATGTCAAATTCTGTCACTTTTTATAAATGTTCCAGTACAAGGTGCTTTAGATTGTTTAAGAAATAGTTTGAATGAGTTTCACTTTTTTTCAATATGAAATTGATAACCTGATTGCTTTAACCAGCATTTGTTTGCCGCAAAATACTTTTGTGTTTCAAGGAAGGTCTTATAAAATGTCGGAAGGTCTAGTTATGGGTAAACCTTTAAGCCCAGTTTTAAGTGTATATATATATATGCATTATTTTGAGGTTAAATTATTTAAATTAATACAATTTCCATTTTATACACATTACGTAGATGATTCCTTTGCTTTACTTGATTTGTCTAAATATAATATTAATGCTGTACTTGATATATTTAATTCAATTGATCCATGTATCCAGTTTACTTTTGAAATTGAAACTCAACAACATCTAGCTTTTCTAGATGCCCTAGTAATTCGTAATGATTGTGAATTTTTTATGACAGTTTACCGTAAACCTTTTGCAGTAAGTTTACCCCCTCATTATAGATCTAATCATCCCCCACATGAAAAACTGGCAGCTTTCAATTCTCTTATTTTCCATGCACGTAAAATTTGTTCAAATTCTGAGTTGCTTAATAGTGAAATTAATTATATTAAATCAGTCGCCATCGATCGTGGATTTAGCTTGAATATCATTAACCGTATTTTATCTAAACCTCGGATAATCACTGATTCTGTTCCAGCAAATAAAGAATTTAAAAATGTTATTTTACCTTATTTTTATAAAATCGGTACACAAATTTCTCGTATTCTAAATAGGTTTAATTTCAAAGTCGTTTTCTCTCCAACCAATAAAGTTTCTTTCTCCAATCTCAAGTATCCAATTGACAACCATAATACCTGGGGCATTTATGGAATTTTTTGTGAGTGCAGCCTCTCTTACATTGGGCAGACAAAGTGTGCTCTTAGAGTTAGGCTGAAAGAACACCAAAATTATGTTAGAAAGCAGGTATGTGAGAAATCTACAATAGCTAAACATTGTTGGAATTCCAACCACCAGTTTAATTATCCAGAGGCTAAAATTATCCAAACATGTAATTCAGTTATGGATCTAGACTTTTACGAAGCTTACTCTATTCATAAACATACTTCTTCCTTAGTGAATGATATGACCAGCACCCCTTTTCTCTCGCATGTGTGGAGGAATCCTGCGCAGTGACTCCTTTTTTCAGTTATTTCCGGTAAATTACGTCATTTCTTTAGGATACATAAACTTTTGCTTTGGCATTTTTAATCAAGCCAGTACTTGGGGCTATATCAGAGCTGTTCTTTAAACTCATTTTAATCTTTTTTCACTGAGGAAGGGGATCCAAGAATCCTCGAAACGGCTGTATGTATTTTTTTCATTTATGTGTTATAACATAGTTAATGGTTTTAGTTTATGAATTAACACTGTATTGATATTGTTTAGCATAGGGGTCTTCAACCCAAGGCCTGCAGGTCATGGATGGGTACCATGTCAAATGTTAAATGAAAGTTTTCTGCAAAAACGAAAAAAGTTTTTGAAGTGTCAGGTTGCGTAGTGGTATTTATAAGTGTTTATAGGTACTTATATATGAAAATAAGCTTGTTAAAGTACTGTTTTTTAGAGTACTTTTTATTGTGAAATACTTATTTTTGAATGAACTATTTATTTTCTTTCTCCTGATCTTGAATCGAAACTCTTTATCAATCAGAAATACGAAATTACTTTTCTTCCATATGTAAAATGTCATGTGGTGAGGAGAACCTCTCTGATCATCTACTTTCCTCCCCTTCCCCTTCCCCTTCTTTCAACTTTGCAATAACAGAAACAGAACACATTATTCTATTGGTCAATATATGTGAATGGAATAGAACAATGGAATTTCTGCTTTTCTAGCACATCCGTATTAATATGTATCCATATTCACTGAAATACTAAAAGTTTTGTTTTTATTTCTTTCCTTCTCTTTGATTTTTCAGGTTTACATGTCGTAACATTGAAATTGTAAAATTTTCCCTCTGTTTTTTTTCTGAGTCTGTGTGGCCCAAAATAATATTTAAAATTTTTCATTTTTCGTTACCTTGTCTTTAGTCTGTGAGACTAAACTGTGCAACCTGCCGAAATTCTAAATGCTGTTAGGCAAAATTTTTGTCCTTACTTCAGAGTCTGCAGGAATTGCAAAATTTTCCTTCTTTCTCCATGAATGAAAGGCACAAAATAATGTAGAAATAGTAAATTTTTGAGACCTAAAATAATGTCAAAATAGTAAAAATGTTTTTTTTTCCTGCCTTTTCCTGTAAGGTAATGCCAAAATAGTAAAATTTCTGTCTTTCCCCCCCCCTCCCCCCTTCGCTTTTTAAAAAAAAGATATTTTTCTTGTCAGCATTTTCCTAATGGGAGAGACAATCAGCCAATTGGCCCTGACATATATTAACATAGTTCTTGCATCAACGAAAATACTTGTGTTTTGGGTACCAAAGTGGGTGGAACTTCGTGAACATAGAGTAGTAGGATCTCAATCGTAATAGTGTTAAGATTGTATCACGAGTTCAGACAAATAGGGCAGCCGGCGTAGCCGCCTACAAACAGCGAAACTACAACGTCCCTTTCACTGTCGGTCGCCGTCCACTACTACGGTAAGTTAACAACCGGTTTTAGCTTGGTTTTGGGGCCGTTGGGTTATTAAATGATGATATGATTCAGCCTGTAGTATAGGAGCCATGAACCTCTATACCAGGACTTCTAACGAAATAGCCTTTCCAAGAAGGAAATCGTTCCTCGAAAAAAGCCTCAAATAGGTGGCACATGTGAAGACGGATCCTGCATACGTCACTAAAATTCGTCTGCTTCACCGTTTAAAACTGACAGTGACAGCCATGGGTGCTGCTGCAGCACAGATTCTGGCCAGCTGCGCAGAACCGTGCGCGTAGCTGGGCAGCTGCCATTTAGTGCCGAAGTCTCGACACGATGTATCACTATTGCTTTAGAAGTCCTTCTATAGAGGTTCATGATAGGAGCTCTAGCCGCGACGAAAAACATACAGCGATTGGCACAAAACAATGGGCACGTCGCTTTGTACCAATCACTGATCGCGGTTAGCCACTATTTGTGATGTCATGAGAATGAATGAGCAAGCCCGGTATCTAGTGTTGCCCTGGTAATAGGGTCTATAGAAAGACCTCCCACCAAGGGTATCGTCGCGCAGATAATCTGCCGTAACAAAAACACAGACACCAAATAAAACGTAATCCATTTTTAGGCTCTCTGCTATCTTAGGATAACCAGCACTCCTTCTTGGAGCTCTGGCTACTAGAGATTCATATTTTTCATAAAAATAGGAAGAAAATGTTATAATATTCAGAAAAATTGCATTATTAATCAATCGATTTTTTAAAAGGAAACTATTTAATGTCAAAATTAATTTCGTTTTTCGATCTTAACGATCCTTAAACAAAGTTACAATACATTAGCTTACGAGAAGAGAATGATAAAAATACCATCGCGAAATTGTCAAGTAGCAACTGTGCCAGAACTTAAAATCTCTAGGCATAGCTTAGATGGAATTCAGAATCCCATGATATTAAAATCTGCTATACATTATTGATACATATACAGGAAATAAATGGGGGTTAAAATAGGTAATTTAAATATTGAGATAATTAAAAAAGGGAGGAAAGGAAAGAAGAAGGTGGAATAATATTTAAATCCGAATTAGAAATAAAGATAATTGGGAATATAGAATGATAGATATTTAAATTTTGATATTATCAAAATGAGAATAATTTATAGCCAACAATCCAAAAATCATTATATAGTGGAAGCATCAAAAGAATAAACGTTGTAAATATTAAATAATGATATTAAAAATTCATGGTGAAATAATAAACAATAATACATACCTGACATAGAATACAAATACCTGAAATATATATAACCGCTACACTGAAAATATAGTTTAAAAAATGTAACAATATTGATGTGCCAATAAAGTTAAATTATATTTAAATTGATTATATAAAACATTAGGATCTTTTTAATTTAAAATTTTTTTTTAAAAATTATTTATATTAGTATGAATTTAAAGCAAAATCTTTCATATCATTATTTTATCAAACTATATACTTGAATATCGATGTTGTATTATAATTTCTATCTTTATTTTCAATATTTATATTCTTTAAGTTTATTTCTATATATCAATTAAACTTCACCGATTTCAAAGGCACATATAAAAATATCTTGAAATCTTATATAAAAATTAAAACAAATAGAATATTTCAATAGAATAATTTGTTATTGCATAATAATAATAATAGAAATCTGCGCAGACTCTTTTCAAAAATTTAATTAATACTGCATTTTAATAATATGAAAATGGGAATAACAAAACAGTTTTTAAAATAAATATGTACAGGTTTTGTTTGTATCTATGTATGTAAAGCGATAACTCTTGATAGAAATATCCGATTTGCTTCGAATTTTGTTTATAGGTTCATTCTGATCAGGCGCTTCCCTGATTAATTTTGGGGGCTCATTGGTTAAGTATAAAGGGGAACGCGGGGCTAATCCCCCTCCTTAATTTTGATAAATGGGTTTTTCATGCAGAATTATCCGATTTGTTTCAAATTTTGTATATAGGTTCATTGTGATAAGGCGCTTGCCTGATTAATTTTGGGGGGTTCATTGGTTAAGTATAAAGGGAGGAGGAACAGGGGCTAATCCCATTTAATTTATTGCTGGTATTTTTATTTTTCGAGGGGCATTATTCTTTGAAATAAGAGTATAATATGCAATTAGTGTGAATAGCCTGTAAGCTCAATGGCATCAGTTTAACTGGGCACTTTTCTTTTTATTATCTTTCTGTCATGCGTAAAAATGCTTATCCTATGGATACATTCACAGAGTTATTTTTATACAGAAATGCATGACAATTGCAGAAATTATTTTTTAAGCACCAAAGAATCGAACGTTTTTTATTTTTCTATAAATGTGGTTCCTTTTTGTAAATCGGCTTAAAATGCGAGTTGTGAGAACACTTCCTGTAAGATTCTTTGCTTATATAAGAAAGTGAGAAACTCAATTTCTTGGTACCTGAATAAAACCTGCAAATTTTATACATTTACAAATATAACGTATACATTTCATCCATTAACTATTGAAAATGAATTCGAGTATATGTCAGAAATTGGCCAATTTGTAAGTACGATACAAAAATTGTTGAGGAAAACCTGTCCCTTTCCAAAATATGAGACCTCTTTAAATGGAGGGCTGGATCCGCCTGGTATTAGCTTTGCGTGGAATACGTTCAAGCGTTAAATTAGAAATTCCTTAACGTAAACAGTACATTTTCTTACAAACCCTTGTAAAATAATTTCGTTTGAGAAATTATAATTCATTTATACATTCCGCATCTTAAATTTGCTATCACTTCTCGAATATCGAGATCGAGAATGTAGCAACGCGTCAGTTATCAATACTATTAATGTTCGGAAACGTCTGTCTGCCGTCTGTTAGTGCAAAAACTCTGTTCGCGCAGCAAGCATCAACACTGTTTTCATGTCAAAAAATTCAGAAAAATCCCGGAATCGTGGATATCTAGTAATCGAAGAAATCGGCCCTTAATTAAAAAAAGTCTCGAAAATTAGCGAAAAAGGAGCATTTTTTCCGAAACAGAGAAAGGATTTCAGTTTTGACTACAATGGGACCCTTTGTCGAGGCTAGCATAAAGCTGCATCCCGAGAGAAACTAGCTCTATTTACATTCCAGTTGTGGTTATTAGAGTCATTCAGGCCTTACTCAGAAAGTTTTGGCCTAAAAATTCGGAATTTGGACAGACAGGCGCAGAAAAAAAATCTACTTTCAGAAATTCTGAAAATCATTTCTCTGCGATATATAGAACAGAAAAAATCGTCTAAAAATCGATCGATAAAAAATTCCTTTTCTTTCTTTCGAAAGACAGGTGCAAATTGATTTCATTTCCGCGCGACAGGAGATGTCGTTATCTGGAGACATATGGCGCGGGCAAAGTCACGTGATTTTTTATAGTGGCGGGTTTTAATACGAATGTTAAACTTTTAAATTTTTATACATCCGGACGTAAAATTTTTCGCTGATTTCAAATATGTCCATTTCAAGACTGTGTCTACATTGGTTGCCGAGTTATTAATTATTATTTCATTAATTGGATCATTTCTTTAAAATTTTCTTTTCAACGTGTTCCAAAGGCGCAATTTAATCTTTTATCATGTGACTTTTTATATTCGCATTTTTAAAAGCCCCCCCCCCCCTCCCCATCTAAGAATCTAAGGGGCGTAAAGATTCCAAACTTGCACAGGGCGACGCAAAAAAAAAAATAGCTTTCAGAAATTTAAAAAATTATTCGTTTATCTTAATTACAAGCTGAGATATTATTTATTATTATTTCACTAAATGGTTTATTTCTATTATATGGTTATTTTAAAAGGCATTCATGCACTGTAATGAGTAACTAACAGATCGCGATTTCATTTAAAGTAGGAAATCTAACAGTAGGAAATCTCTCACATCCCACTCTCCGCTCCAGCCTGCTCTTCGCTGCTCCGGAGGGAAGGGGGGTTTGGGGCGTTTTCCGGTTTCTCAAGGCCCAATAAACTCCGTTCCTTCTCTCTCATTGGGAAATAAGAATTTTCACTTGGCGCCTCGTTGCCAATTTGTGTCTTGTCACGAACTAGGGAGATACCCTCGTTTCATTGTCTCTGTAGAAAAATCATATCGATCACCTTCCCACTGAACCAAATTCTGCACGTCAATTTTCCTTTGAGCGGCCTAGACACCGCGTCGCGACTTGGTCGTAGGAAAAACCTTCCCCAGGCGTGAGAAAATAGTCTGGGATGGAAAGCTTCATTCAATATTCCCACATAATTTAATGAAGTCTTTACAGCATGATAAAAAAAAATGGCGTGTCACATTTCGGGGGTGGGGGGGGGGGGGGGGGGAGAGGAGCGCGCGTTTTCCACACACGAGAGGGGGGGGACTTTTCTAAATTTTAACGATACCCGTCATGTCACATATCGTTACAAAGGGCTGTGACCACTTCCCAGGTAGCACAAAGATATTGGCCAATATCAAAATGTAATATCGGCCGATATCAAAATTTTATATTGGCCAACGTTAAATGACCCCCCCCCCCCTAAAATAAAATTTGTGAATATTAGTTTTTGACATCTGTGAATGTTGGGCAATATTTTCCAACATCTCTGAATATCATTTTTTGACATTAAGTGATATTTTTTTTGTCATTGCTGAATATCATCATATTATATTGAGCGATATATTTTTCCAACATTCCTGAATAAAATTTTTGGATATCAAATGACTTATTTTTTTTTCATTACTGAATCAAAGAAATAGAACATGAAGAATGACAGCTTCCATAGGGCTAATGTAAAACTGGGACCCGTACGCTTATGACGGGTAAAGTGTTGCTGCAAAACAAACTTTACAGGGATGAAGCGCAGCGATGCATGCGCGCGCACTTGACTCGAAACCAGAATAAAATGTCTGCGCTTTTTTCCATCATTCATACTGTGACATATCCGAAGCTTCAGCTGTTTTCTGTTGTAAACACACGACTTAAGGAGATAATGCTCTTGTCCCGCCCCCCACTTCGATTTTATATATAATGAAAGCCATTTTTTCTTTGTAAATATCAATATTATTTTATTTCTATTTCCATTAAAAATACATATCTATATGAAAAAGTTTGACTTGCATTATATCTTAAAAGAAAAAACAATAAACAAAATTGTTAAGCAATAAATTGAACAAATATATATATATTTTTGTCTCTTTTGCAGATAGTATGAAATAAATTCTTTTTGTTTTATTCTGCTAAAAACAGAAACAAAAAACAAGATATTTCAACTTCATGTGTTTTCTTTTTAATGGGCAATCGTAACTGCATTTTCCATTAATTGACAGCTGTATCTCTGTGAATCATTACTTTTAAGAAAAAAAAAAGTTAAAAATTGATGTTTTATCGTATTTTTTTTATTTTTTTTTTTTTAGATTCAAATAAAGTACTCTGCCTTTCAATGGATTAGTTGCTCATTCACTCAGAATAATATTTTATGAGATTTTTTTTTCTGTTTTAAATATTAAAGAAAATTTATACCACAAGAGCCAGTGTTATTGTTTCGTCAAACTGCTTATCAATGCAATTTTTGAAAGTCAATAAATATACCGTAATAAAGAAAAAGAAATTCCTCTATTTTTTTTTTTCAATAAATGAATGAGAAAATGAAGTATATTTTTAGAATATTTCTTTTTTATTTACAAGTTGTAAAAAATGGAATCGATTGTTTGAAAGATTATCTTCTTTTAAATGTTAAGCAATAAACTGAAAAAAAAAAATATTTTTTTTCTTTTAAGACATATACAGTTTTAACTCTTTTTCAGATCGTATAAAATAAATTATTTTTGTTTTATTCTGCTATAAAACAAAAACAAGATATTCATGTGTTTTCTATTTAATGGACAATCGAGACTGCATTTTCAACTGACAACTGTATTTCCGTAAATCGAAAAAATTAGATAAAAATTTATATTTTATTGCATTTTCTTAGATTCAAATGAAATGCTCTACATTTGAATGGATTAGCTGCTCATTCGCCCAGAATAATATATTTTGAGATTTATTTATTTTTATTTTATTTTTTCCAGTTTCAAATATTAAGAAAAATTTATACCACAAGAGCCAATGTTATTGTTTAATCAAATTGTTTTTCATTGCAATTTTTGAAAGTCAATAAAAGTATCCTAATTAAAAAAAGAAATTCCTTTTATTTTTTCAATAAATGAATAAGAAAACAAAGTATAATTTTAGAATATTTTCTTTTTATTTATAAATTGTAAAAAATGTAATGGGCTGTTTGAAAAATTATCTTCTTTTAAACCTTGGAAATAAAAGATGAGAGTATTACTATAAAATTGATTAGTAAAGCTTAAAATGGAATAAAACACAAATGTTATCAACTGTACATTTTTGTTTCATTATAGAGCAAATTTATGATTTTTAAAATTATCAAGCTTTAATGTGCTTTTGTAATGGATATTTATATAATTTGTTTACTATTGCTATATTTTTCAGTGCTATTTACCTTTCTTGTGCTCTCTTTATAACAGTCAGCTGCACATATCCACTGTTAATGTAATTTTTTATTCTTTGTTCACATACAGTTAATGTCATAAGCAAAATTATAGAAAATAGTGATTAAGTATTTTCATTAACATCTTAGAATCTCATGAAATAGTAAATTTACTTATGTGAAGTCAGCATATCAATACCGAAGTAGCAAAAGGCTTTTAGAAAACTTTTCACCTTTAATTTAAATATTTTATGCTAATAATAAATGGTTTTTCTTATAGAGCAAATTTAAAAATGAAATGTAACATAACATTAAACATCAATTTTTCTCGAGTACAATATTACAAGGAAAATAAACTTTCATTTTCCTATTTTAAAAACAAGTATTTTCCTTTTTGCACTAACTCAATCTCCCTTTTAATTTTCTTTATAGTTTTGTATTCTACTGCTATTAATATTATATAATATTTATATGAAGTATGTTTGAGAAGTTAAATAAAGATTTCAGTTCAGTTTTATTAAATTGTTAAACTGTTTAATATATCATTTTAAATAGAGCGTAAGATTATTTTATATCAAATAATTAAAATATTCTAAAGACCTTTTCAATAAAGTATTTTTTGCACAATGCATTATAAAGTAATTGTTTATTCTTAGGAATACTGTATAGAAAGCATATTCAGTTAAAATAATTGGTTACTGATACATAATTGTCAGTTGTTTTATTTCCAAAAATGATTAATTAAACAATACGAAGGTTGACAATCCATATTCACTTGATTGTTTTCCATTTAAACTGTGATTAAGAAAAGAAAAAAAATATTAAATATCTTTGGCTTGGCTTTTAAATACGTTGAAGCTGGCTGTCGCAAAACAGATAAGAATAGGGTGGGAAAAAGCGCTGGAGAAACAGAAAGGCGCGGGCTTTTCTTATTGTTTTCGTCTAGAATGCGCGCGCATGTCAAGGTCGTCAGAGGTTTAGCAAAGTTCCCGCCTTGCCGCGTCATCCTGTATGATTGTTTTCTCCACATATCCCAACCCGTAATGTTATGATAAAGCTAGCGATAGATGGCGACAGTTACGCTTTTTCTAAGCTGTAGTTCTTATCTATTCTATATTCTTTGACTGAATAACAATCTCTTTTTCGCACCCCAGATGAGGTGGACAGAAATCCCTCATTGTAAAACGAGAGATCTCTGCGTAAGGAAAGTCTAGTCTCGTTATATAACAAGACGAAAACAACCCAAGTACTAATAGAAACCCAGGGAAAAACGTGTTATAAAGAGCTGTTAACAAAAACCGGTGGAAATAGATTTTTCCGTTATTAGGTTAAAAAATGTCTGATAAAATTATCATTTAATTATCTCGTATTTTTCAATCACAATAGACATATTTTTAGAATGATCTTTTAGCAAAGATTTATTTAAATATCACTTTTTATTATTGAGTTTGTTGGAAATTTTGTAAAAAATTATTTTAAAATAAGTAAGAAATTTAAAGGAAATAAGAAATTTTAAAGCTTGCAGTGTAAAAAATAACGTGTTCCTCTTTTCTTTATAGTTTTTTGCAATTGCAAAAAACTATAAAGAAAGTTTTAACAACCCATTAATTTCAATTTTGTTTTGTGAGAAATTAAATATATATATTTTTTATTAATTTTAAGTCAGAAATATGTGTACATTTTTTCAAAAATTGATGCACTACACAAAGTTAACATGCACATAAATTAGTACCAAAAGCTTATTATTATATAATAATAATAATTACTTAGATGAACTGTATAAAAAATATATATTATGAAGTGTCTAATATAAAATTCAGTGATCTATTTTTGAAACTAAAGTTGTATTCTTTCAACAATAAAAAATAAAATTCCTGTAAATTCGAAAGCATTTTAAAAAGATAAACAAGCATCCATTTAAAAATTACATAAATTGATTTTTTTTTTTCTTGTAAGAACATTTTAAAAATTAGTATAAAATACATAGCACCAAGATAGTATAAAAACAGCTTTAGTTTTTTTATAAAACACAAATTTTCACATGCTTTTTTTATATATAAAAATAACTATAGACTCTTACAGAAAATTTTAATATAGGCCTTTTTCTTTCTGTGCAAATTTCACGCCCGACGCTTCCATCAAATGCATACTGACGAAAACTAGACAAATGGGCGGTCCTTTAGAACTTTCCGTTCATTTCGGTCAAGATTTCAAACTTCGTCAGATATGCTGAATGCCGACAGATATTTTGAAATGTCCGAAAAATGATGTTGTTTTTTACGAATGTCGATAGATATCCCTGAATGTTCTAATAGTAATATCATTTTTACAACATTGGCCAATGTAAACAAATATTAAAAATAAGGCATTAAAAAGTCAAGTTTCTTAAAAATGGCAAAATTATTCAATTTTATTGTTTAGAATACTATTTCTGTGTTATGATGTCATAAGTAATGCAAAAAGCTCTTTTGAATGCTTTCTTTTTAAAGCTAATTTTAAGTTATGTCTGTGAATATCGGCAGATATTGTAAATTTGACGTACGACATTCAGCGACTTTCGAAATATTGGCCAATATTGCCGTGGGTATTGGCCGATATCTGTGTGCTACCTGGGTTATTCATGTTATGCACCACAGGTGTCACCCCCCCCCAGGGGGGGGCACTTTTCTAACTTTTGCCGACACTACTCATGTGATACATCGTTCGAAAGGCCTGTGACCGCTTAATGATGTTATGTATTTTCATGGTCCATCCCCCCACTTTGCCCCCCCCCCAAGGGGATACTTTTCTAAATTTTGCACTCACCCCTCTTGTGATATATCGTTGGAAAGGTGTGTGACCGCTTAATCGTATTATGCAGCACGACTGCTATACGGCACCGCAGGCAGCGGGGACCCGGGTCGGAGGTTCGTTCGGTTCCAGGTTTATCTTATAAGAGATTGTGTAAGATTCTAGGTTTTACAAAATTTGAATGTGGAACTAATGGATTTTCATAGATTCGAGGCTCCGATGTAAATTAGGGGCCAGCTAGCGGGGGAAGCCAGCTAGTCTACCCTATATTAAAATCCGCGTGCTTATCTATCTATGTAACCGCAAAAACTCGGAAACCACAGGGCGCAGGGCTACAAAATTTAGCACACGTTGCTGGTAGGGGTCCCAAGAGCGATTGATGCAAAAAAATCGAAAATTTTAAATGGATTTTATTTTATGTTATGTTTTTGACGATTTTTTGCCTTTTTTTAATGTTTAACCCGTAATTGCGCGAGTTCTAAATGTGTACTGCAATGTGAGATATACATATTACGTACGCAACGCTGCAATACTAAGAAGATGTAGCAGGTATTATGATAGTTCTTTTACCTTGCATACAAATAATTAGAGATTATTTAATTGCGCTTAATTATTACCTTTTTTTAAAAAAAATAAAGAAAACCTTTTTATCACAAACATTAACAAAACTTTTTATTCTATTTATTCCCTTATTCCAAAGATATCGTTTTATCGCCTGCTGCCATAGCAACATGATAAATTAAATTTCATTTAAAAAATGCACAGTAGTAGAAAAATATTTTTCTAAATCGAATAGTTATTCAACAACTGAACACTTTAACATTGGAATTCTTATTTCTTATTTAGATATTTTAAAGTTGTTTGTTGTCATTACATTTTTATGCTAACTTTCGTTTCATATTCGATTATTATGTCTATTTGATGTGAATTTTTTACGCACTACTACTTTTTACTACGGATTTTTGGTTGTGTAAATACTGATTTTTAATAGACATAACAAATTTTTATATTCATAAACTTTAGTTTGGTTGTACTGATTTTTATTTTTAATTTTGGTTTTAGAATTAAATTCATGAACTCCTGTGCGTAGAACGGGTTAAACAGCTAGTGATTATTAACAAATGGAAATGAAGTCTAAATTCAAAACCTTTCGTTCAATTTTATTCAAATTAAAGATTCAGACAGACCTCTTCTCCGTGAATATGAGAGGCGGTATTTACACTCTCCAGGAACTGAGGAAATATCAAGCCGCTCTAAGAAAATAATTAAATACAAAAAAATCTGGAACGCTTCACGATTTTGCGTGTCATCCTTGCGCAGGGGCCATGGTAATCTTCTCTGTATCATTCCAATTTTAGTATATGTACTGCCGAAGCATGTACGCCTATAATAGTGAGCTCGGACAATATATACATGTCCAAAACTTTCTGGGGGAAAAAAGTGGTGTGGAAATTCGAATTTTTCAAAACACTACGAGTTGTTGTGGAAAACTCCATCTATCTTTCTCGAATAAAGTGCAAAGTACACACCGTCGTATGCCCAAAGAGTTTTTTCCTTCAAGAACAGATGAATCTATCCAACTATCACTCCGATTCAAAGATGTTATTTCTAAAAGCGAATGTTTTATTCACCGGCTGCGGCTTTCTGTCCAATCTCAGATAAAAAATGTATGTCCAAGAAATCACGCTTTCAATACACCGAAATAACAGGACTCAGTTTCCTTCACTTTAAGTTACATGAAACATTTCCGAAATAAAAATATGCCGTAAGAACATCGTATGTAATACGGTTTGGCTAAGATGTAAGCCGTTTTCGCCCCACCCAGCATTATAATTTGAATTTCAAGATGGGCGGAGTCACCGTTTCATAATTACTTCTACTTACTCGAATATACATATTCATAATTACTTTAATCTTACTCGAATGAGATGGCCGCGCGCACAGATAAAGGAATAACTAAATAGATATAAACATACAGGCATTTAACTATACAGACCTGTTTCGATTATTTAACCCTTTATCTACTGACGGTATACTTATAAGTACCAGTAAAATAACTTGTTATAAAATTCATTTAATGCATCGATTAGTAGTAATACAGTTTAGAATGAGTTATAGATACATTAATTAATCTTGTTCCAAAAGCGTTATTGGATACACAAAACAAAAATATTTTTAAAAGGATGATTTCGTTTGCCTTTGCATCTTTTCAGCTTTCTTGGCGTTGGAGAGGGGGGGAGGGGGATTTTCCATTCGGAAATATTTCTATATTTCTATTGTAAGAACATTATATTTGTACATTTCCTAATTCTACAAAATACTAAGAAAAATATTTAAAATAAAATATTTGAGCAAAATCAACATAAATTCAAATTTAATTAATCCTCCTAAATCCTTCAATCATTCTAAAAACCCTCCAAAATTTATTAAATGATTATGGAAATCTTCTAATGTAGTTTCAATAATTCACGAAAAATGCTTTAGAAGATAAAATTTTCATGAATTCATAATTCGGTAGATAAAGGGTTAACGCTGCGGTAAGCTTAAGGCTGCTCATCAGTTAAATTTTCTTTTTCCGTTCTCCATGTTAATCCAATGGGGATAATTTTCCTCACTTTTCTAAGGATTTCTCATGAACAAATTGAGTTTTTAAAATTTTGTTTTTTGCATGCAGTTCTTAAAACTTGTCTCTCTTTACCCCAGTTTTCAATTTTTTTAAAAAATAATTTTAAATACTTGATTTCATGTGGAATAATCGGAGTATGATGAAAATAATTACTATGCCTCAGTAAATTGGAATTTCTGGCAGTTTTAATAGGTTGTTTGGAAATTTCAAAAAACGCGGAAAAAACTAGTGTTTCTGATCTATACATTGATATATATATTTTTTTTATTTTAATTTATTCAAGAAGAAGCTATAATTAATATAAAACACATATTTCTATTTTGATCAGTTCTGTTCCTTCCCCCCGCCAGGCAATTTATCACCCGATATGAAAGGATTCCCCGATCTCTTTGTTCGATTTGAGTGATGAGTTAGGTAGGGGGAGATGTTTTAGGGGTTAGTTAGGGGTAAAGGAGAGAACTGTTCAAGCTAGCATAGTGTATTTCTTATCCAAAATTCTGTTTTTCATAGGCACAGTTTATTTCCATGTTTTTAATTTGATTATTTTAAATCTTTATGTAGTTTATTTTAATAATTTTCAAATATATTTTTCACACTTTGTTTTATTGTTTGCATTATAGTTAATTTTACATAATTGTAACTTTTGTAACATAATTTGTAACTGTTTTACGTACTTACATTCACTTTTAGAATTTATATAAGGTAGGCGAGTTATTATACTCGAAATAATACATCAAATGGTATTTAACATCAACATAAAAATTAATTATTTTTATTATTACGTTAATTCTTATTACATTTTTTTAAGCACAAATTTTAATTTTAGCCTCTGTATGTTTTTTCACATTTTTTTTTTAATTAAAAGATGAATTAAAAATTTTCACCCGTGTCAAAGTAATTATATGTAGTTTCTTCGTTACTAATAATGCAATCACGAAACAAATTCATTTTACAGTTTTTTAAAACACTGCCGTCAAGCGTTATTACTATGCTATATACTATTTGGAAATTGCATATTTGTATTTGGCAAATGAATATTACTTGAGCATAATGCGAAATATAATTTTAAATGGTATCGTTGGTTATTATATTTAGATTAATTTTCAAATAAGTTGCATTTATTTTTGTATATTACTTATTCTAAACACTAATAACAGCACAGGACAATCAGAAAACGGCATAGCATGTATGAGAATAGCACAGTGTATCCGCTAGAGATCTGCATGGGTGTGAAGCCGGAACCCGGCCCGGCCCAGTGCGCGAGCCGGGTTCAGGTCTATTTTTATTCGCGAGACTCGGGATGGCCGGGCCTAGTCTTTGCTCTTTTCGGGGAAGGGTTTCTCGGGCCTTACTTTTTAACGAAGCGTTTCTTTTTACGTCCGGGCCGGATCAGACTTCTTTTTTCAGGGCTTACTAGAGGTCTGTATAAGACGAAATTTCACGCCTGGTCCCGACCCAAACCGCGAAACCATATGAATATCAATTGGCCCGGCCTGCCCTGTATAAAAATCCATAAAATTTGGCCTGCTCCAATATTTTTTGTAAAAAATAGATATTTTTATATCGACATTATTCTACAATTGAAATTTTTTAAGAATATGACATATATATGTAGGCAAAAAATTATAGTGTAGTAAAACTTATGAAAAGGAACCTGTCTATGACGGAATCCTATCTACGGAAAAAATGTGTTGATCCATGCAAGATAGAAAATATATAATAATTCGTGAAAAAAAGAGTATAATACATTTATAGTAGACGATGTACATGATAAACAGAGTACCTGTCTATAACGGATTTTCCTTTTCTCCTATGCAATTTCGTGTTGAGATGATTTTGCTGTATAGCATTTTTCAGATTTTTAAGTCTCCAAGCCATGGAACATGGACTAAAGATTTTAATGATAACTCAGACATTTACAAACAAGTAGAGATTCATTAAAATAAATCAATATGGTAGTTTAACTGGGCATAGGCAGAAATAAATTTGGGAGGTGTAGCATTTTTTAACTGATGTGACTGTATTTGACTTTTAGTCATTATACCGGGCCAGGATCGGGCCGAACTTTTAACTTTTATAACGAGCCGTGTCGGGGAAATTTTTTTTCTGCAGATCGGGTCGGGGCTGGAAATTTCGGCCGCAGACCAGTAGTATTCGCATAATGTGAGCATACATTTGAAACAATTAGGTGCATTTAGAAAATAGCACGACAAACTCAGAAAATGTCACTTCACTATACCGCGTAATATGTCTAGAACAACCTATTTTTCTCTCTCCACCCGTTTTTTTTTCCTTGTTAGGTGTTGAAATTTTGTTAGATGAGGCTACTACTCTGAGATCAGCAATATTGCTTTCATTTTTATAGGATGATTTCATCTTTTTAATTTGCATATATATTAAAATTATTCTCTGATATTTATTTATTTTTTATTGAATATATATATATATATATATATAGGCCCGCTGTTGCCTAGGCTCGCGATAATAACCTCAAATATATCTAAAATTAGTGTTCAGTTATTTATATTTTTAAATGAAAATCTTTCCAAACGAACCTAATGTTGGGCCACACTGCCTTCAACAGTGGATTCACACACGACAATGGATTCACACTTTGACAGTGGACACGACTGCCTTCGACATCCTCGGATTGATATGAATTTATATTTTTTAACGAAATTATATCCAAACGACCCTAGAGTCGAGGGCCCCACTGCCTTCGGCAGCGTACTCCGGTGCTATGTACGCTCCGATCTGTTTTCATTTTATATTTAAAAAAAAAAAAAAACTTTCTAAACGAACCTAATGCTGGGGGGTACTGCTACCTTCGACAGCGTACACTCTCGAATTTGTAGGATTTTATATATTTTTAAATGAAAATCTATCGAAACGAACTTTGATTTAGGGACAAAATCCTGCGCCACAGCAACTAGGAACTGCATGGCTTGACAGTTTCAGAAAATTTAGTTAAATAAATATTTACGCATCTACAATTTTTCATATAGACGTTTTTGCTTGTTCTTGAACCCTAAAACACAAAATATCGAAATGCCTCCATCAATAAAACATTACATCATAAACGTACTCTTCATTCACAAATTTGAAAAAAAAAAAAAAAAAAAGAATACAATTGCGTCAAAATCACGTATTCTTTCAAGGACATTTGGTTCTGCCCTTTCGTGTTTGCGCTCCCTTATGATTTATCCAAGGTCTGTCGTTTTGTCTTATGGTATGCTTATTTTTATATCCATTGAAAATACCTCTTCGAAACTCGTAAATTAGAACCTTTTTTTTTTAAATGAAATTTTGGAGCTTTCTGACAATAGAAATGAAAAGTATTATTAGCGGAAACACTTATTGGTGTTTTTATTGATGAAAAGCTTCGAAATGTCACAAATTTCATAGCATCAAAACTCAGTTAATTTTGCATGTGGGAGATTGAAATTTTTACTATAGTACTTGACATAGCATGAATACAACGATAGGCGGAAAAAAGCGCACCGGAGAAAAACACACCCAGAGAAAAGCGCACTGCACCTTGAAGAAAGCGCACCGATAAAACGTCAACTTAAAATTGCAAAGTTATTATAGTATAAACTGTTTTAATTAAGATATTCAAAATTTAACATTTTTTCCCCCTGTAAGGTATGCCATGGCTTTTACCCACAACAATAAATTAACTATACATTTACGCTTGCGTTTAATCTGAATATTTTCGTTTTTCTTACTGTTTGAGTATAGCAAATTCAAGCTGATTACTGAATTATTTACGAAACTGTTTCATTATGATTTTTGTTCTATTTTATTATTATAATACCAGTGCACTTGTACGAAGCTTTCGTACGCAATCTTCGAGATTAATTGTGTTTTTCACTAATTTTTATGTAATCGCAATTATTAATAAAACAACATGTTTATTAACGAAATGTGAGTGTACTATATAAAAAGCCGCCTTTTCAAAAACATTTCGTATGATACTTCATTCATCGTTGTGCGTTTTGTATATGTGCATAGAAAAAAGAATGCTGATATTGACATCAGAAATATAGGATTAATGAACTGGTATTTTGAACTAGTCGTACCATATTGAGAGTATCTACTTTAATTACCCGTGAATTTTGGCTGATAGTTTGCTGAAATATGTGGAATTCTAATAAATGAGAAACTCTACTATGGTATATTTTGAATTATCAATGAATTTAAAATAATTTTTAGTGCTGAGTTTCAGTCTACGCAAATATGTCACTTTTTTTAATGCCCTGTAATAATAATAATAATAATAATAAAATCAGATAATATATACACTCGATGTAGCTATGTAAATACAGAAATTGTAGTAGTTTGTTTAATATAACGAAGTTTTCATAAACTCAAATAAAAAGTAACAAAACTTCGAAAAAAAAATTTTTTTTTAGAGAAAGCAGTTCATATTTTCTTTATTAAAATTTAAAATGATTTTATAAATTAATATAAGTGCAGATTGAAATATACAGCGCCAAACATTTAATTTTTTCCCTTTCAGTTAATATTGTTATGGGTTTTTTTGGGAGGGGGGGGGGGATACTTAGCATGCACAGTACTCATTTTATTTATTTTTTTTATTTATACATATATTAATTTTATACTCTGGTATTTTTTGTTGTAATTTACAATATCTCGCTCAAAACTCCTGTATACTGCTCAGAAAACCAGTATAGGTAAAGCCATGTAAAAGCAATTCTGCTCTGATTTTCGACTAAGTCCAAAAATCGGACGCAAAACATCAAATATTTCGATCCGTTATATATACATACAGATATAATATAGAAATTGTAGCAGTTTCTTATATGTTGTTTTTGTGTCTATATTTACAATTGTATAATTTTGAAAATGAAAATTTGAATATGCAACGCCAAATATACTATTTTTCTGTTTCAGTTAATATTGTTATGGATATTTTTGGTGGGAGAAAGAGGGGAGGGGGGGGGGTCTTGCACAACACAAATTTTTATTTATGATTTTCTTTTTATCATATGTACATACATTAATAGTATTATACTATAGTATTTTTTTTTGGTGAATCATACATATATATTGCTGCATATATAATGTATTTATATTGAATATTGTATCCTTTAATTGTATAGATGACAATGGCAGAAATAACTAAAAATTAGTATTATGTATTGCGCTTCGGAAATTTTAATATTTTTTATTAGTGTTAATTTTATTGACAGATGATCAAAACTAAAAAAGGATAATAATAAATTTTAAATATTGTAGTAATGGCCGCATTATTGCATTATTGTAAATCTCATACTATGTTTTTGCTAAATAAAGCTCTATTAGAAAACACCACTTGGAGTATTTTTGGTATAATTTATATTCATTGAACTTGAACTTGAACTTGTGATAGGTTCAATGGGCTTCCAAGTTGCGAAGCAACTGCACACCCTGGCTTTGAGTAGGTGTATATCAAATCCTGAGAGAGCCATATGAAATGTCTAGCCGTAGTCCAATTGACTACATAAAATATGATAGTGTTAAGTATATCTATAAAATAATGAAAATTTACTAGTTAAATATAAATAAAAAGTAAAAATAGTTAAGTAAAAATAGTTCATAGTTCAAAAAAAAAAAAAAAAAAAAAAAAAAAATGCCAGACGAGGTAAAGTAAAGATGTTAAGAGAAGTTTAGGAGAAAAGTCAATATAAAATTATCAGTAAAAAATTATATAATAATATATATAAATATATATATTTTTTTTAATTAACGAGAAAAATTTTGAGGTAAGAATTATAGCATGGAAGAACTATTCATCAAGAATAGTGGAGTACCTTGGTTTTTTCCGGTTGGATGGACTGCAAGCATCGTAGTCAGGCAGCTCATAAATGAGTTCATTTGGAATGTGATTAATGTCATTGTAAAATTTTTTCGCAAGGTGTTTAATGCGATGTTTGAGTGAAGTCGTTTTCAGATCCTTGAGGATTGTGGAGTTTTTGAGGTATCTAGACCCGTTCCTGATGTAACGGAGCTGTTTGTAATGGGTACTAGAGAGGCTGTTCATACTGGTTTTGCAAGTGAAGCCCCAGATTGGACATGCATGTGTGATAACAGAGAGAATGCAAGCATTATATATTAAGAGTTTGTTGTGTATGGAGAGTGAGTGACTGCGAAGAAGGGGGGCGAGTGTTTTGGAAATTCCGGCGACTTTACCGCGGATATTAAGAATATGCTTTTTAAAGGTAATGCGTTTGTCAATGGTAACTCCCAGGTACTTGGCATCGTCAGACCAGGGAATGGTAGTGTTATTGATGGTTAATCTATTAGGAGTGGAGAAGGTTCTAGAGAAGTAAACAGCAGTAGTTTTAGATTCGTTTATCTTAATGCGCCATTGATCACACCATTTGCACTCTAGTTTAATTTCATTATGAAAATGCTAAAATAAATGCCAATGCATGAAATAATTTCAATAATCAAAAATATTTTGTTAAAATTCTTTGACGTCTTTCCCCCCCCCCCCCCCTTTTTGTCCTTTTTTTAAGAGCGGAAGTTACTACATTCACAATTTCACAAAAGAATTTCATTGTTTTATCCAATGCGAAATACTGATGGCTATATATTATAGTTTATAAAATAGGCACAAAATCCCAAGAAAATATCGAATTTTAACGTATTTAATAAATTTATGGAACATGTTTAGATATCTTATATTGAAAAAAAGAATATGCAACTTACAGACTTACTAAAATCTTCACTCTCCCTCCATTTCAATTACATGATGATGTTTAATCATTTTTATCTATAACAATACTTTGTGTTTGTTTGTTTAAAATACACAATGCAGTAATTATACAATCAAGTGTGTATTGGTTCTTCAGTAGTAAATTAATGTTGCTTTACGCAATCTAAAGAAAAATTAAAAAAATATTGCACATTATCTAATTAAATTTGGAAAATTTTCAGAAACAATTTTGTCTAATGTATATGTATTTTAAAATTTGAAGATACAATAAAGATAATATAAAGTAAGCTAAAACATCTAAATCATGAAACATGTCAACAGTCTAATAAAACTTATTTTACTGTTTATAATAACGCCTTTTAGCAAGAGGTACATCTAAATAATTTTAGCCAGAAAAACTACATTGAATCATTTTTTATTGCCAAATTTTATTTCATCAAGTATTTACTAAAGAGCTGGTATTTAATAAATTTATGCCGGTATAAAAGTCGAAATTATTCTGAATGTTTCAAACTGCCTGTTGAAAGTCCAAGTTGCACACATAACAATACTCAGAGTTCAAAATTCTCTGCAAAATCCTTCTCACCCTAATAACGAAAATAGATCACCTTCCTCTAAAGGGGGAGAGAGCTGCGGTCACTTTCCCCTGACCACAGAGTCAAAAATTCTGTCAACAGACTGCCGATACAGGTTGTTGTACTTCAGGGCATTTAACGGTAACGCTTCTTTGACAGCACGGGGGGGGGGGGGGGTAAGCACTGATCTGCTATCTGAGCGAAACAGGATTTTAAAAATGAGTGACGATCAGCCTTAATAGCCATCGTTTAAAACAGGTTCGCCTAAGACGTGCAGACCTGCAATATTTTAGTCTTGCACGTGATTACTTAACAAACTTATAAATGTTGGAAAACTAATTTCATATATGAGACAAAGTATGAAGAAAAAGTGATAAAGTAAGAAATGCAATTTTTATGTAAATTACCGTACAACCAAGCAACTTGATAGTTTATAAGTGATATGAAGTGTGAATGTGAAAAAACTTGTTCAAAATTTATGTCTGATTCGCAATAAAACTGAGGTTTTCTTGACGTTCGACCTGAAATTCAACGAAAAGCACTTCAAAATTGCATTTTCTCCAGTAAAAAATAAAAAAATCAACCTAGTCTAAAAATCAATTTTTTTTTCATTTGACATTTTACCCAACGTGTCTATATACGGGAGTAGCGGCTAGATCTAAAAATAAGCTTAAAGGTAAGAGAAAAACCAGAGCGGATATTCAGCTTACGCAGAGCGGTTATGCACGTACCAACATATTACATAAATAGGACATAGGATAATATAACATAGGATATTAGCTCCTATAGTATAGGCTGAATCATATCACCTTTTAATAACCCAACGGACCAAACATCAAGCTAAAAACAGTTAGCTTACCACAGTGGTGGACGACGAGTGACAGTGACGGCAAACAGGCGGTGGTAAATTAATGCTGAGCTAGGTTACGATACAATACCAAAGAAACTATACTAAAATGTTCAATTTCTTTTCTACCGCGGTTATTTTGGGCAACAAGATAGATATTCGTCAGTTCCCCTTATAGCAGTTTTACATAGGATAACTCTCTTTTAAAAATGCCCCACCTTTCGGTGAGATTCCAAAAATTAGTTTCAGGCTCAAAGAGTTGTTCCTCTCCACGGTAATCTTTAGTAAAAGGCGAAAGATTAGCTCGTATTATGAAGAGAAACCAGAGCATGTATAAGATTTGACGGGCGAAAATAATATGCAACTAAAGCTCTTTCGGATTACCGGTGTGGAAAGAATTAAATTTCTTTATGTATTACATTTGTGCTATTGCTACAGCTATAATATAGCTACAGCTAGAGATTGCATAGCAGCACCCTCTTTTCTTGTACTATGTTTGTTGGCTGTTAGTAGACGTATTTATCGGTGCTCGGAATGACCATCAAGTAATTTAATTGTCTTGTTTTTTCGTATTAAAAAAGAAAATGTTTACGTTCTCAAGAAATCCAGTTAAACTTAAATGGAGCTGAGCTAATCATACACCTACACCACAGCATTTAGAAGCTCAGCGATCCTTCCACAAAACTCTGCCGTTTCTGTAGTTCAAACTTGTCTTGATGTTGCTTTCTTATGCGTTAGAATGTCTTAATTTCCTGTAACTCCTTTACTCGTTTAGCTACAATAAGAATAAAATCATTTGGTTTATTTTAGGATTTTTTCCACTTTTCGTAAAAAAGAGTCGCACGAGTACTGTATTACCGAGACAAGAAAAACCCTGGGTAGGGTTGTTTCTTTCGAAGGTTCCAAAACTTGTAGGGAGAGAATTTCGTCAGTAGGAGCGGGCTGCGATAATTCTCGGACTGACGAACTGAACGCGGGGAAATTTGCGCGAAAAGAAAATACCGATCTTCCCTCAAATAAAGTCGACTTACCAGTTACCTTGGCAACTGGACCGAGCGGAGACCGGTTTCAGAGCTTTTCTAACCAGAACTAAACAGTATGTAGAGAGTAATTTTTCAGAGATGATGAGGATAACTGTGAATATACACTATTCTCGAAAAGCTACGAATGCTTGAGTCGTATTAAAATGCCAAATATGAAAATGAGATTTTTCTTATGAAGAAAATTAAAATAAGTCAAAAAAATGCAAATACAGTAATCCCTTACCATTCGCGAGTTTTGAATATTTGCAAACATGAAAATGCGCAAAACTTAACATTCGCAAGAGCCAAGAATCTGACTTGATTAAACGCGATTTTTTAAAAAATATATCTTTGCTTTTTTCAGAATTTACAGTGGTTAAAGATTGTTTCCCCTGTGTTTTCTTAGTATGTATTTGCAAATAAATTTTCCGTTGTCTGCTGAAAAAGGAACGAGTTTTGTAGGAAAACAGCAGAAGAATACTCATTGCAATGGGAATATTAGAAGTGGTAACGTAACGGCATCTTCAATCTATTCATTTAAAATGTGCTTGCGCAGGTTCTCGCAGATTTTGACCTGAAGCTCCATACATTATCATCTCTTTGCGAATAGAGAGAGAGTCGAAATTACTTTATTAAAAAAAAAAAAAAGCTATGCTTTTTAGCAGTAATTTTTTCTCCAGTCAGTTAATTTGAATTATCTTCATTAAATAAATTTCATAAATATGAATATGTGTGTACATTCATACATATATGTTATGCATAACATACTGTTAATACATATATCCTTTTCCTTTCTTGAAATTGCCAGTCTAATTAAAATTTTATAGAACGTAACTCCCTTTTTAGTGCAGAGAAATAGACTCAACATTCGCGGATTTGACATTCGCGAGGTTTTCCTGAAACGTAACCTTCGCGAATGTTAAGGGATTACTGTATCTAACTGGGTTTCTACGTAATAGAGGAATTGCATTTCTTAACCAACGACAGAATATCTATGTATTTAAAATGCAAGGTCGATTCTTTAAACAGTCCATGACAGAAAACTACTTCATCAATTTATTATACTTTGTGAAAGATTTTATTCTATAGATGTACAAAATTTAATTTTTGCGACCGTAATTCTTATTAATTAGAAATTTATAGGTTATTCCATGGATCAAGACATAATACATTTATATGAAAGTGAAAATAATTATTCTATTCCAAATTCTTTCAATAGTCCAATCTGCTAGTTGCATGCTTTTACATATAAAAATGAATCCAGGAATATGGTAGAAAATTTCGCGCTATTAAGCGGAGTTTATTATTATTATTATTATTATTTTGGAAAATATTAAATTTAAAATATTTATTGAGACATCGGTAATTATCGTTATTCAACTTTTTTTTTTTTTTTAATATGAAATTGTTACGTCTTGTCATATTAATTATTTATAAGTGTATATATTAATATATATATATATATATATATATATATTTTTTTTTTTTTTTAAAGGTATTTTACACGTGTGTCCCAACTTGCAATATTTCTATATGTCCCAGTCCCTACAGGACCCACTTACCTATCTTCCGATTTTTTAATTTCAGCTTGATGTGTGTAAGATTACAATAAGATTTTTAACCCTTATTTCCGTGGTAAATCTATGTGTTTTAAATATTTTATTCTATATCCATTATACTACTAATAAAATATTCTACTCACACCAGTTTCTTCTAAACGTACTTTGAAATATATATTTATTAGGCAAATTCGCACTTATAATTACCTGGCGCTGGGGTCAGCCTTGATCACCAAGGAGGCTCCCCCGAGCAGAGACCTTTCATTGCGCTTCGAGGGGTTGACGCTCGCCACAACCGCAAATTGCGGTTGCTTGGGGTGCATAATTTTTGGTAGTTGGGACTGCGTTCGCCCTGTCCCTGTATTTTAAAATGAAAGTTTGGAAAGTCATTTTCTGTTCTCGAGTTATACTTTATGGAGTAATTAACGGTAATTTTTTAATCGGTATTTTTTTAATACTTTACCGAGTATTACCGGTAATTATCGTTATTCAACTTTTTTTTTTAATATGAAATTGTTACGTCTTGTCATATTAATTATTTATAAGTGTATATATTAATATATATATATATATGTGTATATATTAATATATATATATATATATATATATTTAAGTATTTTACACGTGTGTCCCAACTTGCAATATTTCTATATGTCCCAGTCCCTACAGAACCCACTTACCTATCTTCCGATTTTTAAATTTCCGCTTGATGTGTGTAAGATTACAATAAGATTTTTAACACTTAGTTCCGTGGTAAATCTGTGTGTTTTAAATATTTTATTCTATATCCATTATACTACTAATAAAATATTCTACTCACACCAGTTTCTTCTAAACGTACTTTGAAATATATATTTATTCGGCAAATTCGCACTCATACTTACCTGGCATTGGGGTCAGCCTTGATCACCGAGGAGGCTCCCCCGAGCAGAGACCTTTCATTGCACTTCGAGGGGTTGACGCTCGCCACATCCGCAAATTGCGGTTGCTTGGGGTGCATAATTTTTGGTAGTTGGGACTGCGTTCGCGCTGTCCTTTCATTTTAAATGAAAGTTTGAAAAGTCATTTTCTGATTTCGAGTTATACTTTACCGAGTAGGTTATATGTAATGTATAAACTTAATATTTAAAGATAGCTTTCTTCTCAGATTTCTATCACTATGCTTTTCTTCTGTATGTTTTTTTCATCAGGTTAACCCATAGAATAAACAAGAACCAGAAGGAAGATGTAGGGGGTTTTCGTCCATTTCTCCTCTTTCAGCGTTTGCCACTGATTTTTTTTTATTTACGCTATTTTCCGAAACTATTTCAAAGGCGGGGAATAAGCAAGGGAATAGCATGGCCTACTTATCGCTGCTTTGGCAACCTTTTTTCCTCGATATTTTCTCATTCATTTAAACGTTTGTTTTGATTTTGCTACATCTGTTTTGCGAAGGATATGTTATCTAAGGAGTGTAATGCAATCTATTTAAAGCTTTGTTTTTAAAGTTACGTATATTTTTTTTTTGTTATGGGGTGGAGGGGGGGAGTTCTTCTTAAATACCAATAAAATAATACTTAAAAAATAATAATTGGTTGCTTTTATAACTAATATTTAATTCGATATTTTCAATTTTTCGATATTTGATATCTTTATTTTTATGACAATAAAGAACTCCTGTCTAATTTCTTTAAATAACTCATAAAAAAAGAACTTTGTTCAAGAATAAGTTTAAATTCGATATATTTTAAAACTTTATTACGCTTTCTTACGTAATGCAGCTACTTTCAGTGCCTGATTTATGGCAGGGCATTCGGGGCACGGTCCGAGGGCCCCCGATTTTCCGGGACCCGTAAATGCTACGGAAGATTTTTAAATTATTAGCCAAAATCTGAAGTTTTAAACTATTAAAAAACAAAATTAATATGTTTTTTTTTTTGCATGTAAAAATAACTTTTAAGGGCTACATCACTCACGCGAAAACGCCTGCTCGCTAATGTTAATCCTATGGGAAGTTTTTTTAAAATATCTTATTTGCATTTCAATATTTAAAAATAAATTTTACCATTGAATATTTAAAATTGACGAAAGATTGAAAAATCGTCAGCGAGATAGACCACTTAAGATTATAAGTATGTTATAAAATCTTTTAATGTTAAAAAATTGAGAAGAAACATCATTAAATATCACAAAATTATTAAAACATCTGTGGCCAGGACACCCAAATTTGTAAATCAGTCGCTGGCTAATTATAAAATAAACACATACATTCACCCCCCCCCCCCCTCCCTTCACCTTCGTAATATCAACTAAGAATTGATTGTATTCCCTGATTTTAAAATTTAAAACCAAACCCTTATTTAAATTTAACTAAAATCCCTTTTCTTCTGATGATTTTGATGAAAAAAAAAGTAAAATTTATTCTTTATAAAGGACTGAATAGGACTGAGTAGGATAATTTTAATTTAGTTAAAAGGATTTAAAGTAATCGTTTCATTTTATGAAATACTAATAAAATGTATCATATTTATTATTTCTGATGTCAACATCCCTTTTTCTAAGCAAATACAAAACGATAAATGAGATACCATCATAGAATACCATATTACCATATTTATAATATATAATACCATATATATAATATATACAGGGTGATTCATAAAAGATGGGCAGAACTTTAAGGGGTTATAGTACACTTAAAGACAAATAATATTAAATAGGAGACTAAGGGTCCCAGACGTATTCCCAAGGAGATAGGGGGCATTAAAGTTTAGGGTCCGAAATTTCAAATGATTATAAAACATGGAAAAATTGGTCGATTCGTTTGCGGTTTTTGCAAAAAATTTTCTTTATGCCAGTATTTTCTTGAAATAAAATTTTAAAGTTCAATTTCAAAAAATGCCGATAGGGGGCGCTTTAGACTTTGGAGTAACAAACAACTATTTTTTAACGTTATTTTTTGTATTTCTTTAAATGATTTCGAAAGCTTAGACTTAAACTTAAATTTTGATCTAAAAATCTGAGTCCTAACGAGTAGTTAAGTAGCGTAAACTGAAATTTGAAATTTGAAACCCTTCTCCCCCCAGAACAAAAATCAGTTATTCCCGATCTTTGTGTCGTAGATTAGGCTCTAACTACTGCCGCGTTTTGCTAAAATTATTCTTTATGTCAGTATTTTGTTGAAAATAAATTTTAAAGAAAATTTTCAAAAAATTCCGATAGAGGGCGCTTTAGACTTTGGAGTAACGAACAACTATTTTATACCGTTATTTTTTGTGTCTCATTAAATGCTTTCTAAAGCTTAGACTTAAATTTTCAGCCCAAAATCTGAATTGTTAGACGTGGTTAAGTTTCTGGGGAGAGGGGTTTGAAATTTCTACTCCTGAGCACAGTTCAGTTTACCATGTCCACACATTGTGTGCTGTGATACGAGGTAAAAAGACACAAATTAGGATTATGTTACCAAAGCATATTTATTAACATGTAATCACAATAAATGTTCAAAATTGTGACCACCAGAGGTTATGCACGCAGAACAACGGCGACGAATGGAACGGCGAACATTCGCGAAAACATCAGGCTTTTCGAGCACTTCCCCTACAGCGGCGGAAAGTCTGGCGACCAGTTCCTCGGGGGATTCAATGGGTGTCTCATACATAAGAGCCTTCAATCGTCCCCAAAAAAAGAAATCGAGGGGTGAAAGATCTGGCGAGCGAGCAGGCCAAGCAACAGGACCACCTCGACCAATCCATCTGTTCGGAAATGTGATGTCCAGATAGTTGCGGACGTCTCGTACGTAATGGGCTGGCGCTCCATCGTGCTGGAACCACATGACCCGCCGGATGCGTGGAGGAACAACGTTTAACAGGTCTGGCAGCACATGTTGCAGAAATGTGAGGTATGTTTTACCGTTGAGGCGTTCAGGAAGAAGGTACGGTCCGATTAGGTGGTCTCCGAGGATTCCTGCCCAAACATTGATGGAAAAGCGTCTCTGATGAGCATGTGGATACGTAGCATGTGGATTGACATCCGCCCATACATGTGCATTGTGTGTGTTAAATGTACCTTCACGTGTGAAGGTACATTCATCGGTGAAAAGCACAGTTCGTCCAAAATGTGGATTTAGCGCGTTCTGCTGCAGAAACCAGCGGGCGAATTCAATACGATTTGGATAATCCCCTGGAGACAGTTTCTGGACTCGTTGCACATGAAACGGGAGCAAATGTTCATCCTTCAGTACCCTCCAAGTCGTGGACTGTGATGTATCCACCTGGCTAGCCACTGTTCGTGTACTTGTACTTGGCTGCGCCGCTACTACATCCAGAATGGCTTCTGCAACAACTACTGATTCGTCCTTTTTTGCACGACCTGCATTCGACCGGGAAGCGAGAAATGATCCCGTCTCACACAACTGTCTGTGCAAGCGCTCGAAAGTTTTGCGGTTAGGCAACCGCCTGTTAGGAAATCGCTCTCCGTACATTCGTTGTGCCTCTGCACCATTTCCATCTGCCGCTCCGTAAATTAAATGCATCTCAGCCTTTTCCTTATTCGTGAAGGGCACCATCTTCCGATTCATTACTACAGCGACTTACACTTGACTCACCGTTCAGTGGTTTTTATGCCTGAATCGTGTCGAAATTTTGCATACGTGTTCTTCTTCTTCCCCATTTGACATTTGCATACTTTCTGTTTCCTTCTTCACCCGGTGACTAGCGTCAGGAATGGAGCTTTAACGTTTGCATGAGCGACGTTTCCAACTGTGCCAGTGCCTTTATGAGTGAATTCCGACTATGCAGTCCTTGACGAAAGTTGTATTTTTGCCTCGTATCACAGCACAGAATCGTTGGGCATGGTTAAGTAACTGAGCTATGTTCAGAAGTTGAAATTTGAACCCCCTCCCCTCGCTACTGAACCACGCTCAGCGATTCAGATTTTGAGCTGAAAATTTAAGTTTAAGTCTAAGCTTTAGAAAGCATTTAATGAGACACAAAAAATAACGGTATAAAATAGTTGTTCGTTACTCCAAAGTCTAAAGCGCCCTCTATCGGAATTTTTTGAAAATTTTCTTTAAAATTTATTTTCAAGAAAATACTGACATAAAGAATAATTTTAGCAAAACGCGGCAGTAGTTAGAGCCTAATCTACGACACAAAGATCGGGAATAACTGATTTTTGTTCTGGGGGGAGAAGGGTTTCAAATTTCAAATTTCAGTTTACGCTACTTAACTACTCGTTAGGACTCAGATTTTTAGATCAAAATTTAAGTTTAAGTCTAAGCTTTCGAAATCATTTAAAGAAATACAAAAAATAACGTTAAAAAATAGTTGTTTGTTACTCCAAAGTCTAAAGCGCCCCCTATCGGCCTTTTTTGAAATTGAACTTTAAAATTTTATTTCAAGAAAATACTGGCAAAAAGAAAATTTTTTGCAAAAACCGCAAACGAATCGACCAATTTTTCCATGTTTTATAATCATTTGAAATTTCGGACCCTAAACTTTAATGCCCCCTATCTCCTTGGGAATACGTCTGGGACCCTTAGTCTCCTATTTAATATTATTTGTCTTTAAGTGTACTATAACCCCTTAAAGTTCTGCCCATCTTTTATGAATCACCCTGTATATAATATATATATAACCATATATACCATATATATAATATATAATACCATATTTATAATTAAAAAGCAAAATTTAAATTCAAATGCTCAATTTTTTTTTCTTCTCCCATGTTTTTTCCAAAACAGATGATTCATAGAAGAAGGAATATAAATTATATTCCTTCTTCTATCTATGAGATGACTAACTTCTAATGCAGTTAAAATACAAGTAATTACTTTTTTTCCCCGTTTGCTTATCCTTGGCCAGATTTTACTAACTTTGGTTGAATAAATTAGATGATATTCTACTGTGTTACCGAGTTAAGAAAGACTCTAGAACCGGTCTCGCCACAGTCCTGTTGCCAGGGTAACTGGTCAGTCGATTTTATTTTAGGGAAGTCCGGCATTTTCTTTTCATGCCGAGTGTCTCCCGTTCAATCGGTCATTTCGAGAATTATAGCAGTCTTTTGTCCTTTTGCTCCTACGGACGAAGTTCCCTCCCTGCAAGTTTTGGAACCTTCGAAAACAGGAAACTTACTCAGGGTTTTTCTAATGAGAGCACCACAGTAGCTTGACTAAAGTTGTTTAGGAAATACTTTTAGTCCTTTTTTTTTTTTTTTTTTTTTTTTTTTTTAAGTCTAAACTTGCATCTAAAAAATATTTGACTGCAGTGGGAAATATTTGCATGGGTCCACTGGTGTTGATATATTTACAAATAAGGAAACTAAATACATTGAAATACTTTATTGTATAAATATTTATTCAAACATTCATATAAAAGAAATGCAACACTGTGCAGAAAAATTCACTTCTACAATTTCACAGCAACAATCAAATAAAACAAATGATGAGATGATTTCAAATATTTTAATATACAGAAAATAATTTTTCGAACTAAGCTAATCAACTTTAGTTCCTTTTCTATATTTACAAAAGATTCATATAAAAAATGAACAAACAGTGTGCTGAAAAATTCAGTTTCACAATTTCACAGCAATAAAAAAAAAAAAAATGAGAAGATTTCATATATTTTTATATAAATAAAATAAGCTAATCAACATTAGTTCTTCTTCTATATTTCGATATATTTCATATAAAATAAATTCAACATTGTGCAGAAAAATTCAGTTTTGCTATTTCACAGCAACAATTACTTAAAACAAATGATTAGATTATTTAAAATAGTTCCAAATAAATAAAGACTAATAAGCAAATCAACTTTATTCCCTTTTCTAATTATGGTTGGAGGAAAATTTAATATCATTTGATAAAAAGAATTTGACTAGTTTATAATTCTTAAATCCAGCCATTAACAAAAAAAAAAAAAAAAAAAAAATGTGAAACTCAGTAGCAGGTAAAATTAACCATTTCACCACTGTTGATACATAATTTTTTTTTCTCAAAGATTATTCAGATTTTTCGCAGAAAAGAAAATTTTTAATATCAATAATTCAATTCTCAAATTATATAATTACAATGTTTCTAAACAAATTTTTTAATCAGTATGTTTTAGTTTTATTATAATATATGGTTCTCTTAAACATATGCTCACCTTGTGATTAAGGGCATATAAAATTTCTGAAATTTGTAGAATTTTAAATCATTTATTTGCTTACATTTTAAAACCTCATCATAACAGTTATATCTTTATGAAATAACTATCGATAGAAACATTTTCTTATGAAAATCTTTATTGAAGGGATAATTTGTTAAATTAATTTAAAGAATAATTTTAATTCTATTATAAGTTATTACTTAAACTTTTTAAACATTTGATCGATAGTGCTTTAAGAGCAATACTACATGGAACCTGGGAAAACTTGATGGCAAACAATTTAAAGGAACCATAGGAAAAAAAGTTCATAACTAATACAACATTCATGGAATTATTTTTTAAAAAGGCAAAAGTTTTTTTTTTTTTTTAATTTTACAAATAAAGAAATTTTTGAAGTTAAAATTTTATTATATTTTCCAAATATAAACATTTAACTGCATTATATACCATACTAGTAGAAGGGTTAAATTTATTTTGAAACAACTATTTACTGAAAATGTGACTAGAAAACTGTTAGATTTAAGAGCATTCATATTTATCCATTAGCAGCATTTGATTAGATCAGATGTAAATAAAGGTATAGCCAAATCATAAGACCCAAGTTTAAGATGGTTTCAACACATAGAGCACACCAGAACTCACATTCGAGACTAGTTTTCTAAATGACAAAAGACAAAAGCGGAAATACCGGCAACCCATCATGTGAGGAGATGGTTAGTAGGAATGTCTAAGCCAAGATAAAAGCCAAATTTTCGCCAATATCGGGAGGGTTGCAAGCCATTCTGTTTGAACACCTTCCCAGAATCCCCCTAACAAATGACCGACGAAAGCACCCTACATGCTCCTTCTGGTTTATTGTTTATTCTATGGGTTAACCCTTTCGTATCTGGCGTCCTAATAATAATACATGTCTTTACAATTACTAAACATCATACATTCTAATACGACCAAATCTTGTGTGTGGTTATATATATATATGCAAATTTTATCTTAAAAATGGCTCAAACGATTTTGACTAAATTTTGTATCTTACCATTTTCGGGCACGAGAAGACTATTGGGCTGGGTCACATGTTCGAGAACTTTCGATTAGTGGGTCATTTTTTGGTCAAGTTAATTTTATCTAAAAAAACGGCTCTAACGATTTGGATTAAATTTTGTATCCTACGAGTTTCGGGCACGACAAAATCATTGGGCTAGGTCACATGTCCGAGAAAATTCAATTAATGGGTCACGCTAATTTTATCTAAAAAACGGCTCAGACTATTTAGACTAAATTTTGCATTCTATGGTTTTCGGGCACGAGAAGACTGTTGGGCTAGGTCTCATTTTTGAGAAAATTCAATTAGTGGGTCATTTTGGTCAGGGGTAATTATGGGTCAAGCTATTTTATCTTAAAAACGGCTCAGAGGATTTGAACTAAATTTAGTGTCCTAAAGTTTAAGGGAACGAGAAGACTATTGGGCTAGGTCACATGTTCGAGAAATTTTGATTAGTGGGCCATTCTGGTCATGGGTCATTACGGGTCAAGCTATTTTATCTTAAAAAGGCTCAGACCATTTAGACTAAATTTTGCCTCCTATGGCTTTTAGGCACAAGAAGACTGTTGGGCTAGGTCACATGTTCGAGAAAATTCAATTAGTGGGACATTTTCGTCGTGGGTCATTATGGGTCAAGCTATTTTATCTTAAAAACGGCTCAGACTATTTAGACTAAATCTTGCTTCCTATGTTTTTTGGGCACGAGAAGACTGTTGGGCAAGGTTTCATGATCGAGAAAATTTGATTAATGGGTCATTTTGGTCATGCGTCATGATATTTGAATTCAAAGCTAATTTTGACCGAGCATAGCTCGGTCTTCCCTGCTCGTTTACTATTATCACTTCATTTGTATTCCAATACTTAGTTATTTAAAAAAGAAAACTTCGCTTAAAACTCGATACACCATTACTAGACTTTTATTTTAAACATGTGATTAATTCTTTAACCCATTCGGGACCATGGGTGCATATATGCACCCTCAAAAAGAGCATACAGAATTTGTTTTAGGCACCAGTAAAAAATAAAAGTAATATTTGCTTTGTCTAATTCGAGCACTTTTGCAATAGTTTAACTAAAGGTAATTTTTTTTTAAAAAGTGGTGCCAACCGAATAAAATTTGTGTAAAAGCCGACGGTCCCGAAGGGGTTAAACTTTAAAATTGGGTGTGATAGTCCGAACCAATTATTTAAGATAAAAACACCCGAAAGTTTTATATGTCTATATAATCCTGTTATAATATAAGTCTTCAAATATGTTTCCTTAGTGTATTGTCATATTAACCCCTTAATCGTCGCGCCCTTTAAGTGTAGGCTACTGTTTTAAAATTCAGATTGCTTGATTACCACCAGTTTTTTTAAGTAGAAATGTTCGTCTTGTTTAATAGACAGATAAAAATAATGCGAGAATAAAGCCAGTAACACTATTTTATAAAACTGGTGGGAATCAAACAATCTGAATAAAACAGGCGTAACCTATGCTGCCCGTGAATGTCTCGGGCGCGACGATTAAGGGGTTAATAGTACACAAAATAACTGCTAACATATTCGTTAGATTTCAGTAAAAATCTTAATTTTTGCCATTTGGATAGCTACTTTGTACAACATGTTTAATTTTGAAATTGATTTTTTGCACAAAGATTCTTAAAATCCCAGACAACTTCAGCTAGTAAAATATAAATAAAAAAAATTAATAATTTATTTAAATAAATAAGATTTTATTCTTTATATCTATTTCATACTACGTTGCAAAAAAAAAAAAGAGAGAGAGAGAAGGAAATAGTTTTCTTATCTTTTAAATTTGGAAGGTAGGCTACCTTCCAAGCTTACGTTATACATTTAACTAATCAAAAGAGTGTCTTCGTATAAAATTTTCATAATAAAGCAAAGTGCGTAAGGAAGTGTGGCATCATTATTTCGGATACGAAATCTTTACTTATTATATTTTTTTCAGATTAGAAATCTTTCCGCGAATAATTTTAGAGTTTAACGTTTTCCTACTGTTAAATTCTCGCTGAATGCTGTGATAAAGCTGTACGCTTTCTGTAGCCTGCAACGAGAAATTATGTATTTTATTTTTCAAATGAAACGTCCTCTACACACCTCTGAAGATGTTTACTAGACGACGTTAAAACTCAGAGCCCACTCCCACCCAAGTATTTAACTTTATTTTAAGTGTTAAAATTTTACTTGCAGCTCCTCAGCTTTTAACATATAAAATATGAAATTAAGCATATATTTTAGAAATATTTTGACAACTAAGAAGAAGAGAGACATTCTATAAGAACAGAGCTCAGAAAAAAAAAGTTAAAAATATAAATTTTCTTGGCTGATATTTTAAGTATACGAATGCATTCTACGCCCATAGTTTAACATTAGCGAAGGGAATTCGGGAGAAGATTGACTAACAGCCTTATCCTTGTGTCACTCGAACTCAGTTTGGGCAACTCAAACTTGTCTTATTTGCGATTATTAAAATGCAATTTGATTTGAGTAGTTTTTGATTATATTACATGAACACTGAAATAAGTTTACTTTCCTTTCGAATACAAATATATAATTATCTATTATATTTCCTGTTGCAATTCATTACACTTAAATCTCATATGATACTACTTGAAACCTTACTTGCAGTATAATACTAATATGAAAGAAACAAAACTACCGGTTGAAAGTTTAAAAATCTATATCTATACTACCAGTAGTGGGATTCAGCCGGTTCGGTAGAACCGTTCAGGCCTGTGCAAAAGGGGGCCGTCGCTCCGGGCGCGGAAATTGAGGAGGCGTCAAATTTATGCTACCAACCTCGTTTCTTCCTTTCTTTCTTTTTTTTTGGATGTCGATCATTTTCCGGGGAATATTCTTTTTTCCTCTTTTCGTCATTCTTTTTTTTTTTTTTCGCAAACTGATTGAAACATTAAGTGAGAAACACAAATCAGACAATAAGAGATGAAAATTTTAAAATTTTTGAACAAGAAAGTAAAGATTTAGCTATATCCCTGAATGTAAAGTTCTTATTTGAGCAAAGCAAAAAACGTAAAATTAGCAGAAAATTTGACTACGAAGCTCCTGATGAAAGTGACAATTTAAATAAAAGTGGAGGATTTTGTGTTACATACATAGAGATTATTGACACCATAATCGAGAAACTGAACTGGAGGTTCACGAAACTACAGTGCCTAGAATACATAGTTTGAAAACCAGCTATCCCAGTAATGATTTTAAAAAATTGTAGCCGATAAATTTGCAACGATGTTGTATGATAATAGGGCGCAAGCAGTGACATAAATAAGTTGCAGAATATCTTTTAAGCGGATAACTATACAGGGTGATTATAAAAAAACTATCCCAACATTTGGGCCCCTAACTATCATAACATTCACAGAAATGGAATGAAATTTTGGCAAAAGGTATTTTGAGGTATGCGCTCAAGAATGATATGGAAAACAACAGTGTCACTCAAACAGTTACGGTTACAGTGAGAAAATTTCGAAAAAATTAAATGGCAACACCCAGTTTTTTGTATTGGAATGTGATCTCCATTGTGAAAAACCCTAAATAGCATTGGAACGGCAACTGTAGCATGAAAATCCCCGGAACTAGGCAAGGGAAAAATAAAAAGGACTTTGCCATGCACCAGAGCATTAATTTTCGTTTCATTTACGTCACACGGTTTCTTTGGCTGATATCCCAGCCTGATTAGTTCTCCACAAAACGAGAAGGAGAAACCAAGAAATGCAAATTTCGGGTTCTACGTAAGACACAGTCATGACTGACGTCTTCACGCTAGGTGAAAGAAAAGGCACTGCGAAATGCGAGCCGCGTATGTTCCTTTCTTCCATTCCGAACAAGATGCCGCTTTCAGGGAAAGAACGTGGGGAAATCGTAAAGATTTATTGCCTGAATGGACAAAATGCCGCAGAGACATTGCGTGTTTACCGCAGAAATCATGGATTACGGCGAGGCCCGTGCACTGTCAAAGCTGTACGGGACTTGATTCATAAATTTGAAGAAACTGCCCAGATAGCAAGCAGGGTTCCGAAAACGGTCTTTTTTCATTTTCTTTCAATTTTTCTGCAAAGGTATATTATCTTTACCTTATATCACGGTCACAGTAATGTTTTCAATATTAGATTTTTGAAATAACCGTCAGAAAACCTACGTTCTAAAATCATCTTTACTCATTCATTTTTCGCGCATGCGCAACTTATTTCGAGCTACCAATTGTCCATGTGCTTGCGTTCACTCACTCATGACGTCATGACTCATTGAAGGTGATATTGGCGTGCGAGCAGGTCACTATAGCGTCTCTCTGCCAGTGCCAGCTTTGCATTTGGTGCAATCATGTTCCATCAAAAGTATGTTAAACTATTTTGTATTTATTTAATTTCATAAAGATGTACCTTATTGTAAGAACTACATACATACGCATAGTTCTGTTGTAGTTCTTGAAATTTCCATTTATAATATGTTTTTTATTCTTAACGAATTAATGCGAGTTCTTTAACCATATTTTCATTGCAAAATACGATAGAGAATAGCATTTGTTTATGTTTATCTTTTACAATATATTATTATCGTATTGATGCTCCCCAATTTTAAAATATTCATCTTATAGTTCATGTGCTTAAAAATTACCGTCAAAAGTTTTAAATATTGCGTAATAATAATAAT
Organism: Maratus michaelseni; assembly: GCA_963931845.1. Lineage (NCBI taxonomy): Eukaryota > Metazoa > Arthropoda > Arachnida > Araneae > Salticidae > Maratus > Maratus michaelseni. The sequence continues at coordinate 126,641,288 of OZ007595.1, forward strand.
AATAGATTTTGTACTAGTATTTAAACTGTAATTTAGTCAAAGTTAATTATTTTTACGCATACGTTTTATTTTCTTATATTTTAGTAATTTATGTTGTATAAAATTTCATTTTAAAATATTCAATGACAATTGTTTTTATATTATGTACATTTAAGATATAAAATTTTTACTGCATGCGCTGCTACAAAATTTTTAAATATTGTTATTTTTATTACTTTGTTTAATACATTTTATTTTCCTGGAGTTTAAAAAAATGAGTTTTAATGAAATCAAACTATTTAAAGTTTTAACGTTTCAATATACATACTAATAATTATGAAAGATTTTGAAAATGAATTTTTATATTTTAAAGAAAAAAGGGAAAAAGAAAAGTCTAAATAATCTTAACCGATTATTATTATTTATTTTTAATTATGGAGCATCAATAGATTTAATTCAGAGATAAATCATTCTGAAAAATTATTGTTCTTCTGTTTTAAGTAAAATGAAAACATGCTTAAAGTAGACTAAAAATAAACAAATAGGTAATATGCATATGATATAAAAATGTTATAAATGGAAATTGCATATTTTTTTCTAATTTTTCTCAGTAATTATATAAACACCAAAATTTGGTTTTATATAGTTCTTAAATGAAGTTCTTAAATCTTTATGAAATTAAATTATGCAAGAATGTTTAACTTACTTCAGTTTGTCAATAAACTAATAAATAACAGTAATTGATAGTGGGCTGACCATTATCACTTTCCAAATATAAAAACAATAAATAAGGACAACATAAAAACCAAGACATAAAAATTCCAAACTCAGAAATTTAAACTATTGTGAAACTTTCAGGATAATGTAGTAGGGCTTAAGCAAAAATATACTATACAAATTTTCTTGTTGCCCGAATTCACTTTAAAAAGAAAATATTATCCCCCGTATATTTTAGACTTTATTTTTAAAACTAATTAATGGTAAGAGATACAAAGAAAAAAAATAAGTTATCTATTTTAATTAGTTATGTCAAATTCAAACAAAAGTTAGAAAACTTTCGTAAAATGAATCCTCACAGTTCATTCTAACAAAATGCATATTAGATTTAAAAATTTTTAATGTTATCAATAAGTAATATTTTTTTTTAGAAGCAATATATTAATTAAAATATAAAAAATAAAATATATTCAAATTTTAGCAATTACATAGGAAAAGAATTTTAGCAAATAAAAAAAGAAATATATTAATTAAAATATGTAACTTACTATGATTTCTTAAATATAATGTGGGCTAATAAAAATCCTTATTTTCCATTTTTTTTTCTTCAGCATATAAAAATTAAGCTAAAATTTAGTTTCCCACAGCAACAAAGGACATTTCTAAGTCAGGTTATTTTGATGAAAATCTAATTAGATTCTAAAAATCTAAGAGAAAATCTAAATTAGATCTAAATTAATCTAGAAAATCTAATTAGACAGAGGCATTAATGCCTCTGTCAGTTAAGATTTAAAACTAACAGATTAATCAAAACCTTTCTGATTTCCTTTATAGATGCTTATAATAAAAGCATTATTATCTACAATACCTTTGATTGTAATTCTTGTTACAATGGCTAATAAGAAATACTGTAACTAGCCTTACATTTCTACATTTTGGTATGCTTGTCCTAAAACACTTACAAAGTACCTCAGATTGTGTCAACTAGCAACCTTTTATAATCCTTTTTACAATGTTTGCACACTTTTCAGACAAAGCCTTTAAAAAGCATCTAGTCATTTACATGTTAAGGTTAGAAAAATGTTTTAAAAATCAAAAATTGTTATCTGGGTGGTTGCACATGCGATCGACCTCGGTCTGGACGACCTTCCGTTCCTGTGGAAGCTGTTGCAGAAGTCCATCAAACGATAAGCACAGTTCGTCCCGCAACTGCACGCGGTGTTTCACGTGTTCTGGATCTGCCGAATTCAACTGTACACAAGATTTTGCGCTCTGTTCTAAACATGTTTCCGTATCGATTCCAGCGTGTTCAGATGTTGGAAGCGGGAGACTATCAATTATTCCTTATCCGGTACGATGAAGATAGCAGCTGGCCTTTACGCATTCTGTGGACAGATGAGGCGCATTTCTCGTTAACTGGTAACGTGAATTCGAAAAATTGTGTGCACTGGGAAGAGAATAATGATGATGTGCATGCACGTCCATTACACGAGGAGAAAGTGACTGTGTGGTGTGGTATAACGAGTACGTTCATGCTCGGCCCTTACTTTTTTGAAGAGGTTACTGCCGGTGATCTGCAAACGTGTACAGTAACGAGTGCTCGCTATCTGGATATGTTAACTCATTACGCGATACCCGCATTGCAACGGCAAAATGTTCTATCTGAAGTTGTGTGGATGCAAGATGGCGCTCCTCCACATGTCGGGTCTTCAGTCAAACGTGTCTTAACTCAACAGTTTGGTGACAGAGTTATCTCCCGTCATTTCCCGTTTCCGTGGTCACCAAGATCTCCTTATCTGACACCAATGGATTTCTGGCTGTGGGGATATCTGAAATCCAAAGTGTATCAGTTTTGTCCTCAAACTGCATCTGATTTGAAAGATGCCATCAGAACTGCGATTCAAGAGATTCCTATTGCCATGATACGTGCTGTAGTGCTATCCACCATCAGCCGCATGCAAAGTGTCATCGTGTGTGAAGGAGGTCATGTGGAAAATTTGTGAAACACAATAAAATGCTTTGTTTTATGCTGCTTCTCTGTCCTTATCGGTTTTTCTCACTTTTAGCCTATCTACCGCCGGTGATTTTCATGGTACAGTTGCCGTTCCAACGCTATTTAGGGTTTTTCACAATGGAGATCACATTCCAATACAAAAAACTGGGTGTTGCCATTTGATTTTTTCGAAATTTTCTCACTGTAACCGTAACTGTTTGAGTGACACTGTTGTTTTCCATATCATTCTTGAGCGCATACCTCAAAATACCTTTTGCCAAAATTCCATTCACTTTCTGTGAATGGTATGATAGTTAAGGGCCCAAATGTCGGGATAGTTTTTTTATAATCACCCTGTATATCATTATTGCTAAATCGCTTCAGTAATAAAACGAAAAAAAAAGAATTTGTTTTTGCAAAAATGTGAAAATAAAAACCCGGACAGCTTTAGCCTATTACGCAAAAAAACAAAACAAAAAAAACGTACTTTCGTGTTATAGCAGTCCCCACAATTATGATTATGCCAAGGTTGCAGTTATGATTTCGCCATGATCATCGCAAAGCTTACATATGCACCCTACAATTTACATTATTTGCCAAAACACATGGTCAATTTGATAGTTTTTGTCCAAACTATGACAATCCATTGGAGGTCGACTGGGTAGTTGTGATTGGTGGCTCAGAAAATAATAGGCGTTGCTGGAGTTCAACTGGAGAGTTGTGATTGGCGACTGAGTAAGTCATCAGCAGGACTAATAAAATTTTGGTGCTTGTATACCCTTTTCTCTTAATTATAAAAATGCTCTAACATTTAGAATTTTTTTATATTTGTGAATTGCTGTACAAGATCTTACAGTTTATAGTTCCTTTGAAATGTTCGCAAGATTTGAAAGTAAAATTTTTCATAAGTAATTCAGATTAAACAGTTATTACACATTGACTGATTTTTTAACTGTCAACGTATTTGACACGCTTGACAGCTTTCTGCTCTTGAATGAACGATTGTTTTGATTCCGGTTTGTTTGTTGATCTGTTTAATAGTAAACTGAGTAACCTTTTAATGGGTGTCCTCTACTTTTATTCCAGCAATATTTATAATAATCGCATACGCCATTTTAAAATCTAAAAATATGTCAACCGAGAAGTGGGCTGGTTTCACTGATGAAGACATTGTACGAATTAATAAATCTACACGAAATGACTGTGATTCTTGTAATGATAGGGCTTGTGATGTAGATGGTACGTTATGATTCATTGTAATGCGCAAATAAATTATTTGGAAATGTGTAGTGCTTAAAAAAAATGTATAAAAGATACAAAAAATAACTTTATTGTCGTGTTTATGAGTTTTAGTATTGCTTGAATATTTGTTATTTGTTACATAATCGCGTTCCATCCATGTTAATTAGTATCAAATTTGTGTTACTTTTCATATTTGTTTCTTGTGAATTATTAAGAATTTATTACAAAATTTCTGTGTATATTTAGCACACATTTTTGTTTGATCAGTAACTAATAACGCATAGAAAGATTAGTAATTCTGATAGTTTTTTCAAAAATAAACAAAGAAAAAGAATTCTGACAAATTATTTTATATGATTCACCAAAACTTCAATAGTAGTCTTTTAGTAAAAATTGTTTAATTGTACGTTTATATTGCTTTATAGTATCTCATAAATAAATTGATATTTTGTTAGTTTGAATTTTTTTTTAATGTTTTATTTATGTTGAAAAATTATTTGTGTGTATTAATCTACCCTAAATTGAAATATCAGTATTTTTTTCAGAAAGCATATAAAGTAGTTGGTAATGGTTTCAGACTGTTAATTGAAAAACATGTTAAATATCTTTTCTGCTAATAGTCTAATGTGTATTTTTAGGCTCAGTATTTTGTGCTTTTCTTTTTGAAATTTAAATGAAATTACAACTAAGCCGAACAACCTTTTGGGTACTTTTCGGCCCCCAAGGATGAATCAGCAAGCGACCAAGATTTATCACCAAATTATAAAGCATATTACAACATTATGATAATATATGATGCATATAACATTTCATGCCACATATTGCCCAGCTATAGTCATACATGACATGTATATATGGCATGTAAGACACAAATAATATATATAATGACGTATATGGCATATATATGAGCATTAGAAGTATATATGGGCCATATATGAGCTTTGCCATGATCTTGGCATAATCGTAACTGTGGGAGCCACTATTACATGAAAGTTTTTGTATAATTTAATTTGTTGAAATAAGTACTGAATTTGGTAACAAACTTCAATACTTTTGATGGATGAATCGTCGTTAAGATTTATCACGAAATTATAAAACATACTATATGACATTATATAATGATATATGATGTTACGTAACATTTCGTAAACACATATGTCCCAGTTATAGTCATATTTGATGTATATATATGACACATGTATATGATGTATATATATTGCATATAAGATGTAAATAATATGTATAAAATGACATATATGGCATATAGATGAGCATTTGGAGTATATATATGCATATATATATGATGTATATATAAGCTTTGTGATGATCTTGGTGAAATCATAACTCCAATCTTGCTATAATCGTAATTGTGAGGCATGGTATAACCCAAAAGTAACCAATCTTCATATCCATTTTTATTCAAAAATATGTTTATTATTTAAAGTTTCATTAAGGATTCATTGATATTTACAAGTCAGAAAATAGATGAATTCAATGTATTTATAAAAGGTGTTCCTTTTTTGCAAATATCCAAAACATATTTTATTCTTTGCAAGAGACAAATTATGAATCCTGAAGGAACCATAAAACCTCTTTTTATCCATCTTTTCTTCAGTTTTATACTTAAATTATGTGCCATAGCATATCTGCAGCTATCGTGATGAAATATATACAGTGATATTTCGGCTAATGAATAATAATCATTCTGGAATCACACATGTTGGCCAAAATTTTGTGTACTAAAATATTTCTCGTCTAATCAAGATGAAGCATCGCTGCATTATCTCAGAGCACACATCCTATAAATTGATCATTAGATGAGTCAGAAAAACAATTGAAAAGAATCTTCATTAAACAAGACATTTGTAACATGAAATATCATTGGAATTAATGGTGACACTTCTTTTTAATCTGCTTTTGAAAATGTTAAAATAATTTTAACAATAATGAGAAGCAGTTTATGTTTTTCTTCTGTTTGAATTTTAAAATTTTATTTGTTACATTTGAAAATAAGATGATCATGGAAAAGTAATTAACCAAATTATTTTATTTTTGCTTTTATTTTTCCTTTAAAAAAAAAAAAAGTATTTTGTTTTATTTTAGTTTATTTTACTATCTTTAATTCATAGTAATAAGGAAAATATTATCTGTTAATCAAGGTGAAATAATTGTACATTTCACTGAATGGTGTTCTTATTAAGACCCTTCTCATGAAAATAAACTTTATGTGTTAAATATTTCAATGACTATAGTTAAGGTGACTAGATTTCAGGAAACAAAATGCTAAGTAGGATATTGTTCCCCTCCACTGCCAATTAGGTAAAATCTTTTTCTCAATTTGACTTTTGTTTAGTTTTGATTGTAATAAAAAAACTTTGACAAAGGAAGTGGGTGGCTGCAGTTTTTATTTTATTTTACAAAGAGGAAAGGGATGGGGGAATTGACAAACTTATTCTTTGAATGTTCCTGTTCCCTAATCAGCAGACTTGTTTAAAACCAAAAACTTTCTGTGCACATAAATATTGGGTCAAAAAACTTTCTGCAAATTAATTTAATGTTTAATAAAATTACGTGTTATTATTTTGACGATATGAATTAAAAACAGTAGTTTAAAATAATTACCATTTAAAATTAATTAATATTAATTAAAGAATAATTATTTTGGTTAAAAAAATAATAAAGCTAAAAATCCATGATAAGAAGAGCTGAATTCTTATCAATTATTTTGTCAATGCATTTAGAAACAGCCCAATCCTTAATATTTTGAACTCTTTGCAAGCGTCTGTAATGTCACAACAATGTTTTGCATCTTTAAACTTTGAATTGTGTGCAAACAGTAAATAAATCTTACATAAAATTGAAATATTTTTTATTTTTTGGTATTAAAACAAAATTACGTTTTTCTTTTCAAAATTTTTTTCTGCAAAGTTTCGAATTTTGCAGAAAATTTTCTGCGTGTGTGTGTGTGTGTGCATGTATATTATACAACTCTGCTAATCAGTTTCTCAGAAAATTCATTCTATTATTATGAATCAGTAGAAAGTGAGTCCTGTAAAGATATTAAAGCATTTAGATTCAAATTTCCTTACAAATGTATTAAAATTTCCATAGGAAGTTTTTTTTTTTTTTTTTTTTTGATTAATCACCAATTACTAAAATTTAACTTGACTTGAGCTGTAAATTTATTTTACATTAGCAAGTTTCTGGAAAAGTTAATGTATGTATGCTTATACCTATCTGCTTTATGTTATGAGTTTCTTTTGTCGATATTTATTCCTTTTATTTATGCCATATTTAGGTACAGTTTCAAAAGAGAGAGGTCCGATGAAGATCAAAAAGTTACCCATCAAATCTAATGTGGGCGAGTATTTAGATGACGATGTTCTTCACAGTGATGGTATAAATAATGAATTAATGCCAAGCTATCCTGATGCTAATATTCAACTAAATAATGGTGAAATGAACTGTATGTGTAATGATTATACTTGCTGTAACAACCAGGAAGAGCTTGCAACTTTAAATAATGAGACTGGGATGGATGAGCAGAAATGGTAAATTTGAAAATTTTTATTTTGCATTTCAATATAATTTCCTATTTTTATCTTTTGAATACATATATAACATATTTTAATTATTCTAAATTTTTTCCATATTTAATTTACTATTTTTAACTTTAAAATACTTTTGCTTCAATTTTTCAATGGTGTTGATGTCTCGTAATTCCCCCCCCCCCCTCCCTTTTTCAATTCATTTGATTTCCAGAGATCAGTTTAGGAAAAAATTGGGTCCTTTACAGGGACTCCTCACAAAATTTTTCATTTCAAAACAGGATCCTTCATAAAATATTTTCCCTAAAACAGGACCATTCACAATTTTTTTCCCCCTAAAACAGAACCTTTCACAAAATTCTTTGTCTTAAAAATAGGTTTTTAACAAAATTTTTCCATCTTTAACCTGAACATTTCACAAATTAATCATTTAAAAGTAAAATCTGACCTGTCACTTTTACGTATATAAAGAAAATATATGTATTTTACACCCATATATCTTCTTAAAAATGTATAAACAAAAACCTGAATATAAAGATAATTTCAAATTCACAGAATTATGATTAGATTTTTCACAAATATAAAAAGCTGTTCACAATTTCACAAAAACAGGACCCTGGGGAAAAAGTCTGGACAGACCCCTGATTTCAAAACATTCCATTTGATTAATAAGCCTTTTTTTTTTTTTTTTTTTTTTTTTTTTTTGTTCTGGGTATGCTTTGATGAATTCTTTTGGCACAGAGCTTAGCCACATTACACCAGTTTTCTCCTGCCAGTGGAGTTCCCTTGTGTGCCATAAAAGAGTCCAAACTTTCCATAAAAGAGTTTTCCTGTACATTTTAATTTTCTTTTACAATGTGATGCAGCATTCAGCATTATTTTGGCAATAAAATTTTATGACAGAGCCAGAGATACTCATTAACTTTTCATTATATATAAAGTTTTTGTTATTTTATTTTAATGCTAAACCATGGTTTGTATGTTTTGTAAAAAATATAAAAAGTGCTTGAAAAATAAAAGTTTATTTTTAAGTGCTTAAAAGTCCTTGAAAATAAAAATCACATGTCAATATATAAGTTGTGATTGTATGCATGATTTGATTAAAAGTTTTACAGCTTTTATGAAATCATAGATACACTTGAATTAATTTTATTAATAGATGTTTTTTAATGCTTTAAAAGATATGGGATAAACCTATAATCAATATTACATATATGTAAACTGCAATAAATAAATAGTGAATGAAAAAAAGTTCTGCATTACATCAACAGACAACAAATAATGATTTTCAACTAGTGTAAAGTTGTGGAGACCAGTACTTTTAGTCTGTGTCTGGAGACTGCCTTTAGACTTTGAAATTTTGTGACCTGCTGTACATATTTTCAAAATTCGTCTTCAAGCTCCCTCACTTTAAAAATTAAACTGCTTTCTATTCTTTAATATAGTTTTTCTCAAGTGAATTTGGAATTTTTGCTGCAATGCATTTTGCATTTAAATTTCTTTAAAAAAGAATTATTGCATAATAGTCTGAATTGTTTTTAAAATTACTAAAATTTCAATAATGTGTTTAGTTTCTACAATGTATTTTTCAAAATTGGAATGTCTTTGTAAATTATTTTATGCTTTACTGTTGATTTTTCGCTAAAGTCAATTTTTGCATCCAGTTGTTTGTGATCAAACAAAAATCACTTCACAATTTACACCGAAGCAGTTGATAAAGCAAAACATCCTACATTATCATAGGGACCACCTTCTTGTCTAGTGGTTAAGGCATTGCTGGACAAGAGGGGCAGGGTGCGAATCCCAGTCAGGCATGGATGTGTGTAGTGCGTTAGATTCCACTTTAACAGAGGTCCCAGTCTGTTTAGCCCTTGTGTGCAAAAAAAGATTGTATTGATCCCTCAAAAAAAAAAAAAAAAAGCTAAACCACTTACATTGCCGTAGGATATTTTAAACTTTTGTAGATTAACTTTTGCTATAATTTCATATTTAGATCATTATCAAGAGAATCACATTTCAGGAAAGTATGTAATATCTACAGTCCATTTTAAATATTATAATTTCAAGTATGCTTAGTAACAATTGTTGTTTAATTGCCTTTGACTGTTATTACTAAAATTTATTCAAAATGATTCTTTGATTTAAAATAGTGAAAATAAATTGAAATAGCAAATATTATATTTTTCTATTTTGTACTGTAAAAAAAGGTTTGATACTTTTTTACTCTTTTTAAAAAGTTTATTTAACTTATATTTATTACCTTAAAATTAGTCATGATTTGTATGTGGCTATTAAAGAGTTTATAAATGATTGCTAATGAATATGAATTTATAATTAATAAACTTTTTTTTTAAAAACTTCTTAGTTAAAAAACTGTTGTAAAATTTTACTGAAATTAAATCAATATTCTTTGAAATTCTTATTAGCAACAAAGTCTTATTTCTCCCACTACAGACTTTTCTGTAGTCATAAAAAATATTTTGTCCCCTTTTGAGCAACTGCCAGAAAACCAATTGCTATTTTTCTTGCTCATACTTCACTTCTAAATATTGCATAATTTAAATTTTTTTCATCATCGAATAGAAAAAAAATGTACTTTTGTTTGAAAATTGTAGTTCAATTTAGTGACTTTTTAAGTAATTTTCATACATGAAATAAAAAATATATATCTCAACAATGAGCAGTTGCTTGCTATAATATAAAAGTACTTTTCCACTATAGAGGCCTAGGTGTTTTTTTAAAAAGCTTGCTACAAATCGGACGGGCTTCAGAAAATGTGATCTGTTGCCAAATGATAGAATCAGCTCTGTAAACAAACCTAATGAACTTTTATGCTTGTTTACACATGTATTTATACTTTTAGTTACACAATTTAGTTATCGTTTTTTATATAGAATTCTGCTTGTATTTATAAAAATAGATAAATGGTTTCTTTATATTAAATTGTATAAATATTGAAAAAATTGCTTCTGTATCTGAAACAGAGAATAGGTTGCCAAATTTTTTTCTCTCACAAAGGCCATTTTTTCTCTATCTCGGCAAGGCCCCTATACTGGAAATGTAACTAGTGGCAGAGTTACCACAATTGGCAATAGAAAGAAGAAAGAATTTAAAACAGAGCAAAAATTAAAAAAAAAGTAGATTAATCATAAGATACCACACTTGGACACTAAATTGAAAATTTTCAATGAAATGAAAAATTTTCATTTTATGTTGGAAAAAAAAAAATCTTAATTCCTAGCTGTACAATATCATCAGTTGAGTTTTATGATTTATATTTTATCTCAATTCTAATTATTGTAAAAACCAGTGGACAAGCCTTGGCCCATACAGAAAGAGGAATGATTTTATTATATTTTGTGCTTTCCATGTTGTTTAATTTACCATATTAGATTTTTCTTTAAGGCCACACTTTTATAGCATCTAAAAAGAGTTTATTTTTTTTATATATAATGTTACTTTTAACAAGACATTCACAACTTATACTTTAAAACTCTGGAATAATTGTACAATTTGCTTTTATGAAATGTCTAAATGCTTTTATATTTTGCATACTTTTAGCAAAGATTTGGATGAATCAAATGCTCATTTGCTGCCTTTAGAAGTATTTGAGTTGAGGCAAAAACGGATAGAAACAGAAAATGCAAGACGAAGAGCTCTTATTAATAAAGCTATAAACGATAAGTATGTTTTCAGCTTTATATCATAAATTATAATTAATTAATAATGTATGATAAAAATTTTCTTGTATTTCTGCTTGTTTCAGATATGTTATAACCAAAATAATAATAATAATAATAATAATTCTTTGAAATATTTACTAGGGATGTAACAAATGGTGATTTGGCCGAATACCAAATATTTGGTGGTTGGATAGTACCATTTTCAAAATATATGCATTTTGATTATATATTTATTAATTGCATATACATATTAATTCAAAAATAGAAATGCAATTAAACAGAAATTTAAATTGAATTTTTTGTTATTTGTATGTTTAAAAATTTTGATAGCTTGATGTATTTTTGTAATATTTCAAACACCTTCATGTTAAGACTAAATTACCAATTGCATAATTTTATCTATAGGTACTTGCAATTCATATATATTTTGTCTAATATAAGAACTTATTACTGCTGTTAAATGTGTGCATTTAACTTTTTAGAAAACTTCCATTGCAAAAAATTAAGAATTTTCATTTTATCCTTTTATGCTTACAAGGATCTATATTATATTATAGATCTATATTATATTAAGGATATTGCAAGGTCTCCATAAGTGCATACTCAGAAAATTGTGAAAAAATTAAAGAATATTGTTCTCATGAGTATATATATGTTTATAAAAAAAATTGCTGCGGAACCTCAATATAACATCCGTAAAAAAAAATTATGAAAATTTTGTGTTTTTGGTGATCTGGTTGGCGACACAATGAAATAATAATTTTAAAAAATGATGTTATGATTAGGAAATACTTTTACCACTCTTTATACTGAACTAGTTTAAGTAAGTTTAACTTAAATAAATACACATTTATCGTTTTACCATATATATTTATATGTATATACAAAGAAAATTAACGATCGTAGTTTACAGTTCAAAACAAAATTTAAATTGATTAAAAATGCTTCAAACTAAAAATTAATGTCCAATTCTGAGCACTGTCAATTTGACTTCGATATTGTAAGTGATAGCAAGAGAAAAATATTGTTGTTAAGAAAAGTACTGTTGCTATGGAAACAACGACTTATTCGATATCGAAATGTATTAATGAGAGCATTCATAATCGGCAGTTACTGTTAAAATACACTTAAAATTTACCTTATCCTTCGATCGAAACCGTATAAATCAGCAATATGCGACTTGTATATATATTATACAAGTTTATAGAAATAATAATAAACTATTTGATTGTTTAAGTTTAAATTCATAAAGTACTTTATGCATTTAAACACTCATTTAACCAAGAATTTTCAAATGCATTGAAATCGCTTGCATTTAATGAGGAAATAGTGTTGCTCCAAATCACATCTTTTTAAGCCAAATGCTCGAAAATATTATATTTTTTTAAAGATATTGTACTGGGATTCCGCTGTTAAATTTGACTGATCCTTTATTATGTACATGAGTAGTTCTATAAGCATTTTTTTTTTCAAAATATTCTGAGTATGCGCTTTAAGAAGACCTTCCTTGTTAGACACATCAAATTGATTTTATGTAATGTAAGTCAGGATGGTAAGTTTATATTTCCACTACACTATAAAGGAAATTCTTGTCTTTTACTATTCAGTGATACTTTTATCTTTTCATTCATTCAAAATTAATGAGCCATTCACTTTGCTTACTCTCCCTCATGATTCACAATGAAACAATTCCTAAACTAGCCCTGAGTAAATAAATTGTTTTGTGAGGTGTTTGTATTGCTCTCGGTCAACAAATTTGTATAAAGTAGAAAATATATGTTTAACAGAACTTTTAATAGTTGAACCAGCATATGCAGAACACAAAGTTTTACAACTTACTGAATGCATATTGAAAGTATAATACAGAAACTGAGACCAATGACCAACAGTATAAATAATCTGGAATTTTCTACTATATTTTGTATTAAATATATTTAATGTTGTTTAAAAAATAAAAATAAATTAAAAAAATTACTGCTGAATAATGCGACCTATTTCTGATACAATCGCAAAATCATCTCTATAAGGGCATAAACTTTACAGGCATTAATATTGAAATGCTTTAGAATACAAGAGCATTTTTCAATTTTCTATAAAAGTATTAAATCTTGAGATGTAATTGATTGTTCTCCAATGAAGACCCTTCCCTGACAGTTGTGTCTATAAAATTTGTTTAAATCTCCAACTTTGACACTGTTTTCTTAAGGATCCTTAGTCTTTATAGGAAATTCTTTTTGAATTTTTAGTATCTGAATTTAAATAGCAGAAAATTTTGTGCATTTAAGAATGAAAATGACTTCATAAATGTGTCAGAAAATACCCATTTGAGAAAAGCATCGCATAAAAAAAAGACAAAACAAGAACAAAGATGACAAAAACAAGACAAAAGATGAAAATATTCAGCTGATCCTGAATGTATTCGACTAAATATATGACAATATTTGGCCAACTTAATATTCACCAAAAGGACTGAAAATTGGTTCATATTTACATTAATGCTTGTGACTCTACAATTTTTCTTTTTGTATTTGTCAATTTAAAAACAACAGCGGAATCATCCCGCTGTTGTTTTTAAATACTCACTGACATTCCATCTTGGTTGAGAGTGGAGACGCAAGTATACTTACATGGCGAAAACTTTTAAATCAGTTTTTAGTCTTTTTAACTTTGGCACTGATGATGGAGCTTTAGAGGCTCCGAAACAGCTCTTTATTTATATATATTTTATTTGTGCTATTTTTACGTTGGTCATTTATTTTAATTAGATGTCTTACTACTTTCATAATTTCAAAGATTTTAACAATATTAAAAGTTTTTCAAACTCTACATTTTTTTTTCTTTTTAACACTTTCCAGCCTAGTTGAAAAGTGTTTATGACTTTGGTTTGTCTGTCGTCTGTCTGTGCTCTAACTCTCGTAAATATATTTGTCCTGAAATTTTTGTATGTTATTGTCGTTCACTACAGCATGTTCCCTATTGAAAATGAAGTGTGTAACACGTATAGTTTTTTTACAGGGACAATCAAAAGTATTACGTTACATTACAGTCAATGGGAAATAATAGTTTCAAGTGCATTTTGATGATGCTACGCTATTTGAAACATGATAAAATTGATATACAATTATGAAGCACACTAAAGCATGCTTTTTGTAGAATATGGTGTGCAAAGCATTTATTATTCATTTACAGGATCAAACAAAAGAATTCTGTTACAAATTGTTATACGGGGAAAAATCGTTTGTAGTGTAATAGAATGATATTTCACTATTTCAAACATAATGAAAATTATATGCATTACTGAGGTGCATTAAAAATTGCTTGCTTAAAAGTATGGTATGCAATCTGTTTATCGCTCATTTACAGGGACACACAAAAGATATTGGCTACAGTATGCTTGCGATAATTACAGTCTATGTGTGATAAGTGCGTTTTCTACTTTGGTTTGCATTTTTAAGTTTAACTAAACTTTTTCATATTACGTGGTGTGTATAAATTTGATTGATCATATACAGGGCTACACAATGGAATTTGTAAGTATTACAGACTATGGGAGTGAATTGCTTAGGGTATTTTTTAATTGTGGTATGCATTTTCCAGCTAAACTATAATTAGTAGACTTATAGAAGTTTGTGGAAAATAAATAAATTTATATACAGATCTACTCAAAGAACAAGGTACATTATCATTTATGGTTGGTAATTGCTAGAAGTTTGTTTTAAGTTGCCTTACACATTTTGTACCTGAATTACATTTTAGCTTAATATGGGGTGTGTACAAAAGTCTTTGGATAATATATAAAGTTGTACAAAAGATTTTGAGTGCATTTCCATTGATTGACGAAAATTGCTAACAGTGAATTTTCTAACTGAACTAATTTTTAATATGTTATGTAGTATCTATCCAAATCAATAGATATCAGGGCTGCACAAAATATATCGACTACATTTTTTACTATAGATGGTAATTGCTAAAACTGGACTTTTAAATATATTATATTTCCTATACTGTATACTTACTTCTTTCACCTTACTTAACGGTGAAGTTTCGTTGCAGTTTTCTTAATGTGTTGGAAAGTTTTTCATAATCTATGCTTGGCGCATGATTTTTCATTCTTGTTTTCTTTTGTAGTCAAATTATTAATGTCACCAGATTGTGTAGTATAAAAAAGTATTGCCTTCTCCAGTTCATTTAGTTACTTTAGCATGTAATAAGTACTATTCCACCTTTTTAATACATCTTGTTAAATTTGATCATTTATGAAATATTAATATTAGTGATATAATATTAGAAAATCTGCATTACCTTTTTATATCAAATATAAAAAGAATATTAATGTTATTTTTTAATTTAAAATTAAAAAACATTATTCAAGGTGATATTTTACTATTCAGCTTTCAATCATGTACTTAACTGAATACTCATATTCGATTGATTGGCCAAATCATTATTCTTGTCACTCTCTGCTATTCAAGCAATAACTTCCTTTAAGATCCCCGACTCAAGAAGAATTGAGGACTGCAGGAAAAATTTTAAACAACTAAAAGAGAGTGGAAAGGAACTAGAACTACAATGGATCCCAGCCCATTGTGGAATACATGGGAAAGAAGCGGTTGACCATCTAGCCAAAAAGGGAAGTAAAATAATACAAACACCAAATAATGAAATACCTTTCAATTCAATATCAAGAATTAGAAAGAGAAAAGTGGATTCTCAATATGAAAGGAGAAAACTAAGTGAAATCGAAAATAAAGAATGAAAAAATGCAATATCTCATGTCCCTACAGCCTGAAGAATAAGTGTTGCCTTATTTAGACTTGCCACGGGACACGACTGTCTACCTAATTACCTTTTCAGAGTTAGTATTCTAGAAAGTCCAAATTGCCCTATTTGTGGAGAGGATGTAATCTTGGAGGCACAGCATTTACCACTGTGCCCCGCACTATCAAGTAACAGTATATCTGACAGATATTGGGAGGCCAGGGAACTAATGAGGACCTCAGCCTATTTAATTGTATTCCCTGTTTACAGTTGACTTTTTTGTTTTCTCTAAAGCCTCTAAATGTCACTTTTGTTTTTTATTGTTCAATTGTTTTAGTGGCATATAATAGTGTATAAATGCTATTGCAAATTGCTATTGCTATATGCAAAGTGCTATTGCTTTGAAATAAAAAAAATATATATATATATTCATGTCATCTCTAATTTTTTGTATACAAATTGTTACAGAAAATTACGAACACAAGCTGAAGCCATCAAACTCGCACATATAAGTCAAGAATTAAATCGTATTGATAGTAGCTTGAGCGCAGATGTCTCTATTCTGCGTGATTATATTGAAAAAGCAAGTTTAGAGTTTTCTGAAGCAGAGTAAGAATATTTTTAATTATTTTAATTTTTATGTATTGAATTTTACATGAAATGCAAATCTGTTATAGTGGTTTTTTTTTTAAATTATCTTTTGGGTGCAGTTGCAGTTAAGTTATGACATTAGGAAGAAATATTTTTTTCTTTTTCTAGCCTTCAGTTTCTTCCTAAAACCAGCAGTGCTATGGTAATTCTTTTGAATCATGAATACTTATGCAAAGTGCGAGAAAATTAACAGATTTGTTATTTCATATGGTTATAAAAATATTTTTTGGTAAATATGTGCTTTGTAAAAACAAATGTGAAGGAAAGTATAAATAATCAGCATACAACTAAAACTTCCACAAGGAGTCCCTTCATAAATGCATTGTAAAAAAGGACTATAAAAGCTGTGAGAACAGTGCTCAAGCATATGTATTGCTATTATTGTTTCTATCTCTTTTCCTTTTGCACTGACAAAGGAGGTTTCTTTTATGAAACCTTGAAGCAGCTGTATGCCAAATTTATTCTGATTATTTCTGCTTTTCTATATGTTGGTTTTTACAAGAAATGCATTCAGTATAGCATAACAGTTTTCTATTTATCTTATTGGTGTTTTGAAGCTCTGGAAAGAATATTTGGTACTTTCGTGTTATAGTAGCCCCCCCCAATTACAATTATGCCAAGGTTGCAGCTGTGATTTCACCAAGATGCATCATATATATATATATTCCAAACACTCTTATATGTACAATATACGTTATATACATATTATTTACGTCTTTGTTCTTCATATATATACATCATATACGTCTTATACACATGTCATATATATATGTATATCATATATGCTTCATATGATAATAACTTGGTCATATACATCAGGAAATGTTATGTACATCCTATATTATTATAATGTGATATACCTTTTATAATTTGACGATATATCCTTGGGGGCCACTATAACACGGAAGTACCAAATTTCATAAGTTATCCATCTAATAAATCAATTGTTTCAACATTTTTGAGATTATTAAACCTATTTTAATTTGAATAATTAATAATGGTTGTAGATTCCATGAGTTAAAAATTGCTGAATCATTTAACACAAATACTTTTTAGTGTGAGCTCAAATTAAAATTTGCTAGTGGAAATTTTGAAGTGGTAAAAAAAAATTTTTTTTCAAAAATTAAAAATTTTGAAAAAATTGATTTTTTTTTTATTATTATTATTTTTTTTTAATAAAATATTTTTTTGCAGTTATATTTTATAAACATTAAACTTTTTAAAAATGTATGTACACTAAAAAGTTTGTATTTTGACTTCACATGAATATATTACAAAAAGAAATAAATTGTTTATTAAAAATTTTAGTATTTCAGTCTCCGAATTTTTCCAATATATTTTCTTGCTTAATTTAACACCATTGTTTCTAACATATCATTCAACTGTTTAAATGATTATTTCAGTTGTATTTTCTATTTTAAATTGTTATTAAAACTAGCTTTAAAAATAACAACAAAAAAAAAAAATCTTATAACTCTCACCCAATATTTTGCTAGAATTTGGATTTATTTAATGAAGAACTCAGTATTCCAATGGAGTGTTCATCTCCCAACAGTGTGAAATCAATCGATTCAGAATCTGATTCAGAATGAAGGCACTCATAAAATATAAAAATTGTTCAAAGATAATTGAAATATTTGAGAAACTAAAAGTTAATAAATTTTATTTTTGATTTTTTGAAATATAAAAGTAATTAAAATAACCATTTTAAAAAACAGGTGGATTTTTGCATGCTTAACTTATCCAAGGTGTCCCACAAAGGTTGAGATGCACTTTAATTTTTTTTCCTGTTGAAGATACGTACATAATGTACATTGCAAAAGTGTTCAAAATGAGATATGAAAGAAGTTTGCAGGGTTATATTGGTTTTAACCATTCTGGTCAAAATATGTTTTGACCATCAGTGATCGAAACGTATTTTGATTGGGAAATTTTTTTTTAATTTACTTTGTTAAATGATAAATTTAGTATTTGGAAGGATTTTTCAAAATGACATGTAACAATATTTAATACCACATTTGACTGTGTCTACAAGTATTTTACTTAGTATTATACTTTAATTTTCATCACAAATTTTTTTAAAGATAAGACACTATCATAAGTATTGAAATATTTTGAATAATAATTTAATTACATATCTACTTTTATATAAAAAGTTAAGGAAACTGAATCACACTAAGCAAAAGAAACATTTTAAGAATTTTATTTAGAACTCAAAAAGTAATTACAAGTGTTGTATTAAGCTAAAGAGGATTTCATAGTTTATTCTTGGTGAGATCACATTTGGAAAATAATCTTTTTACTGATGAAGAGTTAGCACATCCATTCATCAGATGCGTTATGAAATTTACAAATTCAAAATCAATATTTTTCATTACTGCCCACCAAATATTGTAACATTAGACATTAGGAAAAATAAGATTTTATGAAATGTATGTTTCTGTATGAAATATTATTACATAAGACACAAAAAATTTCATCTATATTTAATAATTACTAATAATGTTAATTATATATATAATATATACTTTAATATTCACAAAAATATATAGTTTGGGCAATTTATGTAAGCTAAAGTTATTTAATAAGAGTTTTAACCACTTTTGACCAGTTTTAGACAGTTAAAACCAGTTTTGACCACTGTGCTTGTTAACATTAGTTTTGACCGGTGAAAATTACAACCTTGAGTTTATGGTAATGAAGTAGTTCTGCAATTAACCTTCAAAAACTTACATTTAAAAAAAAATTATAGCCAAAGTTGGTCAATTATATATTTTTTCATTTTGCTATAACAAGATAATTCCAAATAAATGCAGCATGATCTCGTAGTAGAAAAAAAAAATCCAAATTGATAAATTTTGCCTAGAGGATTCATTTAAAAATTTTTGTAAATTGGGAAAAATATTTTAGTAAAATAATCTTATTTCCTTATTTTGAACACTTTTATAATTTACATTGCTTACTAATCTCTAATAAGTAAAATATTAAAGTTCATTTTTCTGGTTTCCAATAATTATGTTTATTTAACATGGGGAAAAAAAACTGGAAGGTTGGGTGCTTATAAACATAGAAAATGCCATGTTTGGATCCTTTCTTGATGATGCTAATCAATACTTATTAATGCAGGAAAAGATATTTGAGAGCTGAAAAGGAGTTTGTGGAATCTAAACTGATCCTGTTTGAAAAAATGCAGAGAAAAGAGATGTTGACTGAACATTTATGTGCGATTATAGAGCAGAATGAAAATCGGAAGGCTGACAAGCTTGTGGAATTAATGAAGAAACTGGAAATGGAAGTGCTCTTAGATGAATGTCAAATGAATGGAATTCAACCTGTAAGTTTGTTATTTCCTATTTAGATATATAATTTTTCATTAATTTTTTTGTTATTTATGTAAGAAGAAAAAAGTACTGTTATAAATGTAAATTTCATTGTATTATCATAGCCACACTATATTTACTGCAATTAGTATATTATAAAATCATTTGCTTTATTGGTACTTTTATGTTAGCTGTACGCAAATTTCAGCAATAGCAGATTTATTTCGCTTGATGACGGCTCATGATGCCCTCCTATGTGCAAAGATTGAAACCCCTATTTCAGTATAGAAAATATTAATATTGGAATATTAAATCAAGATAAATTTCACTCATTTAATTTAAATTGTTTTAATGAGAAATACTACAATAAACCCAAAACATTTTATTTCAACATGAAAGCATCGTTTCTTTATAGCAAGAATAGAAGCTACTGTTTTTCTTATGTTAATTGAGAGGTGAAAATTTTTTAATATCATGTACAATTTTTTGAAATGGATCATCTTTTCCTCTTCTCCACATGGATTCTGTCATGTAAGATTCTGTGTGATGACAAGCTGTGCCTTGATGTTTCTTGTTGTGGCCTTTTGCACTTCTAACAGATACTCAATTTTTTAGGTGTGATGAGTTTGTGCTCATTTTTTTCAGCTTGATGATTTAAAATCTGAGCCAGAACAATTTTGTATCATCAGAGCCCTTGTCCGATATTAAAAGTACACAGTAAAAAAATTGTTTTTAAAATTTTAAAATTATTTCAAGATTAATTTTCTTATTTAAGAATCTCTTCTTACATAGAAATAAGTATTAATCCTATGTACTTCCTCATATCAACATTTCGTGATTTTCTCTCCCTGAAAATCTGTTTATAATATTAAATTTGTTAATTATACCTAACTATAGGCAGAAATTTGCAAAAATTACAATTTTTATTCTTTTAAAATTTCATTGAATGTACAACTATGACAGAAAGACACAAGTTTTCAGTAATTCTGGAAAAGGGACTTCAAACAGAAAGTGGGGTAGACAAGGGGTATCCCATGGCTACTTTATGTTACTAACACTGACTGTGCAATGACTTTTTTGGCTGTGTGATTCGTTCAATCTCACATGCTGTTTCAAACCCTGTGTGCCATGGGTTTGCCAAAAACTGGTATGCCATAAAAAGTTTAAAAGAATAAACTGTTAATTTTTCAGTATTTCACAAGAATGAATTTCCAAATAATTATATTAAAAATAATAGTAAGTTCTTGTTCCATTTTTGTTTCGATGAAATTATAAAAAGAAAAGGTATGCAAGTCAAAATTCAACTTTTTAGAGAAAGATTTAGTATGTTATTCTCAAGTAAAAAAACATATATATATTTCATTAAATATTAAATTGCAACAAAAACAAAAAATAATGTTGGCCGGATTTAAAAATTTGATGAGTATTACAGTACTTTTTTAGGAATTTTTTATTGTGATGTTCATTTTATATGAATAAATATTTTTTAATAAAAAGCATTACGTTGTATAATTTTTTTTTTTTTTTCATATTATAATGTGAGTGTGCCGTGAAATTTTAATTTCACGTTCAAGTGTACCCTGAGACAAAAAAGGTTGCACTGAAAAACATTGCCTTAATAGAACTTACTCAAAATATAGTATAAGTGATAGAAAAAGGCTAAAATTAAATTTACTGTATAGATAAGCTGGAATTGAAATAAAATTAAGTATGAATCACTAATGGAATGTTATGTGTGAAGCATCACATGTCAATATTTCTGGCATATGGGATAAGAAATGTGTATTTTTGTCTGTAAACATACTTAATGCAATTTTTCTTAAAATGGATTTTTTTTGCCTATAAAACTTATGGCTCTTTTGTTACGCATTGAAAATCTGGTGCTGGGGAGAAAAAAAAAAAATATTTTTTCTGTAATAATAATAATATTAATCATAATAATAATAATAAACAGGGAAATAAGTATTTTTTAATTTTATTTAAAATTAATAATAGTTTTTAAAAAAATATATTATTTAAGCAGAACATCTTATCTACTAGTAAATAATTTTGCATATAGTACATCATGAATTTCCAAACTTTAAATAATAAATGTAGTGAGGAGAAAAATAAAAGCAGCCATTTCTCTTATATTTGTATAGCTTTGTATTTTACATAAGAATGAATAAATTTCCTTGTACTCTATTTTTATTTACATCTTTGGTAATAGGCAACCATACTAACCGTTGAGAGGAAGAAATTACCATTTTTCATTTAGCACTGTAGTTATATGTGGCCTTTTATTAATAGCTGTTGAAAGTCTTATTAATCCAAAGATATAAATTGCTGAAACTAAATCTGCTGAAGCATATGCCCAGAAAGAAATAAAAAGTTCAAATGCAAATGTTATGCATTAAAACGCTAAGAGTAACAAAATTGTCAGTTGCAAGGTACTAACAAAATTAGCCATATTTACTGCCATTGAATACATTTGTTTTATTTTTCAAGCATTGCATAAAAAATAAAACACGTCTTACTGTAATGAATACAGCCTTAAATTTAATATTAAGTTATAATTTCATATTTACAGATATTACCGAATCTCTGTGCCCTTAATGATGAGGCATACCAATCCTGTCAGACGATCAAACCAACTTTATCCAAGGGCAGTTCTCAAAATTCTGTGAATTCATTTTGTGAAAAGTTTGAGAAAATTGAACAAGCTGAAGTATCCAGTGCAAAATCAAATGAAAGTGAAAGGGGAGTATCTAGTGAAAAATCAGCTGGAGTGTGTAGTGAAAAATCAAATGAGAGTACAAGTAGAGTGTATGATGAAAAATCATCTGATGTGTGTAGTGAAAAATCAGAGAGTAATAGTTCAAGTGCTGTAGAAAATCCTGTTGTAGACAGAGCTGAAGAAGGTGCTGAAAATGTTTGCTAATGTTTTGTTTTTATATTGTTGTGTTTCTCCACTTAGAGTGCCTTATGTTGTTTACAACAGTGGTTCCCAAACTGTTTACTTAAGATCATATTACTTAGACCAGCAATGCCACAAATGAGTAATAGTGCATCAAAAAATTGAAGAAGGGGTGAATAAGAGAAATTGTGACAGGTCCTTTAGGATACATAGTTTTCTTCTTGAAAGGAATAAAAATTGGGACACATATTTTGTATTAAGATGTTCATATTGTCTTATTCCCAAATGAAGGATCCACTTTTGTAAAAAAAGTACCCAGCTATTGGAATTCTCTGGGTCTCAGGGATTCAGGATTATAAAAATCTGGTGACATTCAGTTGTGTAGTCATAAAATATCCAGAGGGTATACACTAGAGAGTATATGTTATAGCTACGGAGGGTATACAGAATTTCTTTTAAAAATCCAGACGTATATGGTTTATATCACCATATACCCTTGACTATATCCCTAGCAGCATTACTATAGGATAATCATTTATTGTCTAGATTTGATACTTTATACATTCATAAATAATGTATTTTGTATTAAAGTATCAAATTAGAAAATTGCTTTGTATTAAATTTATATTGAAATAATTAGTGTCTTTAAAACTGGTTGTCAAAATAAATAAATAAAAATTTTGACGCCTCCCCCCCCCCCCCCCCCCCTGCAAAAGGAATATGTGAACTATATACATCTGACATTTCTCAATCTAATATGGCATCCAAATTGCTCCAGCACATACGATTTTTTCGAGAAACAGTTCTATAATAACGACAAATAATGGAAGATTATTATATTAATTTACAGTGTTAGTCATATAAAATTGAAAACATGATAAAGGAATTTTCACTGTCTTAGATAACAAACCAATAAAAAATATGAAAATATATTTTGTTGATATTTCTCTCATGCATTTTTCTTTTGGTGTCTCCCTTCCTTTTGTGTCCAGTACTATCCACTAACATATTTTTGCCCTTTTGTTGTTGTATCTCGAGCAAGGTTTTATATACATTTATTTAATTGTTATTTACATATTATATACATTTTATTATTTATGCAATTTCTACTTTTGTTTTAGTAAGATACATAATGCCTTAAAAGCAAGCCTTCCTACCTAAAAAATGGTATGTGATACAGTAATTTTATTGCCATATTTTGCTCCATTAAGACGAAATCTATAAGAATCAACCATGATTTTTACAGAGAGAATTTTCATACCCGCCAACTTTCCATTTTTTAAAAATCAAATTAACATACTTAATTAATAACCATAAAATTTATTTGATTATATATGTCTTGTTTCTATGCTGTAGTCACTTGATTTCAATTTGTCTTCCTTTATTAAATACAACTTCTGGTTAAAATACATTTATTCAACTTGGGGGGGGGAGAAAGAAAACAGAAGTTTGGCATTTATGGATTTTGGTGCTGACCAGTGTTATTTTACTTAATTCATATTTTTGATTTTCAACCATTATTTAAAAAAAAAAATAAAATTGTTGCCTTGGAATGACAAGGTTTTAACCGACAAAAGTCAACTAAAATGAGTCGCACCTACAATACCCTTAATTCTTTTTTTACATAAACTTTTCTTTATGCAAATTTGATTTAGCATGATTTCTTATTAAAAAAGAATTATATTTTTTTACCTGAGTTAATTCATTTTAATACAATTGTTCCAAGATTTTTTTTTTTTTCGCTTTTGCAAGTTAAGATGGAGCCTTCCATAAATTAATAACAATGTTTTTTAAGAAATTGTATTTGAGACTCCTGAAACAAAGATATCAATAAAGAGGATAGTAGCATAAATACAGATTTTTTAATGTTATTGATTCATATGAAATAATATTTTTCAAATTTGATTAAAATGTAAATGAATAGACTATGATAGAACATAGAGTCAGAAAATACATTTAGGGTATATACTCAAATTAAGTTTTTGTCTTAACCATAGCAACACACACTACAGAACTTGATAATACTTGTCTGGACGAATTCATTTAGACGAGTTGGACAAGTAAATAAATATTATCTTGGTGGCAATGGCAAACTCGCAAAATTTTATCCAAAATTGTCATGACTAATTGAATTTTACTGCCTGTATGTCACCATTTTCTTATAAAAACGTTGTACTATAATTGCATCAACATTATGTAACTTGCAAAATGTAATTTTTGGAATTTCTAGTTTATTTACATTGTAAATAAGATTTCTTGTTTAAAATAAGAAATTTAATAAAATTAATATTATAAATATTTTCTAAATGTAGAATTAATTTAATTCCTTTCCTCCCCCCCCCCCCCTCCAAAAAAAACCAAAAAACAAACAAGCAAAAGATCTCATGCCATGCAAATGCAGTGCATCGGATTGCTATGTCAGCTAGTCATTAATAACTAAATTCATTAATAAAACCACTGAAACATTAGCAACACGTGATACTTTTTGTTCAAGCGATATCGAAAGAAATACACCATTCAAGGAACAAAATAATGATCAAAATTATTTCTTGTGGTAGTACTGACAGCAAATAAAATCTTGCTATATGTAATTCAAATTTCTCTGAATAATTTTTGTATTTATGCATTACTGTCATTTTTTTTCTTACATTGTTTCATACAGGTGTAATCTTTATAAGTTAAAGTGCATCACACAAAAAAATTCACAATTATAACAACAATTTTCTTCATATTTATTTTGTTTTGTTGGTTTTTTAGATTGAGAAATTTTGCTTTTCCATAGATGCAATTACATGTTTTTTTTAAGAACTTATCTGCCATGTAAAAACAGAAATAGGTGTATGACCTGACATATAATGTATTCCAATGAGTAACCGCATTGTTGCCTATATAGACAAATGAAACTTTAATTTCATTGTTACCAAAATAGTGATGGAAGCGTTTAGAACCTTGTTATTCCAAAGCAGTGAAATATTAAAAGATTAAGTACTTTCAGTTAAAATTTTGTATATGAAATGAAACTTCACTCTTTAAAATGCAATTCTTTCTGTATTCTTTTATGGTATGTTTAAAAAGTTTTTACTTTATGAAGTAATTTTAAAGTTTTATACATTCTACTTTCAACCCAGAGTTTGAGAACCACTGCTTTATAAGGCTTTTGCAATCAATTAACTCTGCTTTTAAATACACTAATTTATATTCTATTGTGATATTTTTCTTACTCTTTACACTCATCTCAAAGAATCATCTTCCTGTTAAATTATTTGGATTTGGAAATCATAATCATATATAGTGTTGTTGTTATGATGATTGCTTGTTTGTTATATGTGACCATAAAAGTTAATTGTTACTTAATGTATTTACAGCTATGATAAAATGATATTTAATGTAAAAAAAAGTATATTTGTATGCATTTACATTTTACAGTTGTGACTGATATTTGGCTTAAGAGCCTACACTAGTCCCATGAAGAAATGTTCAAGCTAATGTTAAGTCTATGGGAAGTTTCTTGGCAGATTTCTCGCTGGCATTTTAATATTTTTAAATAATGTTTTTTGTATAGGACAGCTGAGGTCGATCTCTAGTTAGTTTTTACTTTTTTGATTTTGGTTACAGTTTTTTTTATAAGCGGATGTTTTCAATTTTGGAACTGGTTCTGAAAGTAGCCTTATATAAAAAAACTGGAACCAAAATCGAAAAAGTAAAAACTAACAACGTTAGAGATTGACCTCAGCTGTCCTATACAAAAAACATCATTTAAAAATATTAAAATGCGAGCGAGAAATCTGCCAAGAACCTTCCCATAGACTTAACATTAGCTTGCATGTTTTTTCGCATGACTGATGTAGACTCTTAAGTGACATTGTGTCAACAATGTTTGGAAATTGGGAAAGTCTGAAAGATGTTTAATATATTTTAAACTAGAAAATGAACATTGTAAGAACTTAATAACAGATAAAATACAAATTGAAACAGTTACTTTGAAGGATTTTCATATCTTATTCAGTATGAAAATACCTAACATTTAAAAAGTATTTATTTAAAGTGTATTGTAAGATAAAAATAATTATGATAGATATATATTAATTATACTTTTAATTTTAATTTTTCTTAACTCCAGTACTATTAAAAATGAAAATGAATTTCCTGATGTGTATGACAAAAGATACCAATTTTAGTACTATTCTAAAGTGTAATTACTGTTTTATAAATAGAGAAAAATCGTTTATTGTTGAATGGATTTGCTTCTCATATTTAGGAAATATCTCTATTTATCGTTGTTGCCTTTTCAAAAGGTTACTTATGGAGGTAAAATATCAGCTATCTTAAAATTGTAGAATTTTGGAGTAATTTAAACATTTATAGACTTTTAAAGATATTTTTAGAAATATTTATATAATTGTTACTAGAAGTATTTATAGATCATTTTAATGTATGTCTGTTGCAGATAAGCTTTATAAATATAAGTGCTTATACATTTTTAGAACGTTTACTTACAAAAAATAAAAGAGTATCTTATTTCTTAGAATACTGAAAAATATTGTTGTATTGCTACAGTGGAGTCCTAATTATTTGAACTAGTGTTAATCACAACTGATTCAGAAAATGAACAATTAGGAGTAAATTATAAAAATAAATAAAACGGCTTGTTGAATGTAAGTTCACACACAAAAAGAAAAAAAATGTGTATTTATTGACAGCATCAAAATATTATATATGTATTATTAAATAATAAAATGATTAAAGATTCATAAAATTATTATTTTTAGATTAGTTATATTTTGTTTTCATATGTATATTTATTTTATCTCAAAAATATCTTTATTTGTAATTATTAAGGCTTGGACAAACTAAACTTTGATAACTTCATTTAGGCTGCCCCCCCCCCCCCTAAAATAAAGAGGGTCACATTGCCGATTGTAGTAATCCTGCCACTTTCTCCTTAGTTTTTCATATTTATTTATGTTACTGCAAATGTTACTTTACTATAAGTACATCTATATATTAGTAGACAAATGTTTATAGTTATGTCCCATGTTGATAGACTTAAAATTTCATTTAAAAAAAAAGCAAAATTTGTTTAAATTTTCAAATAAAATTTGTTTTAAATTATTATTTTTTGTTTTATTCAATGGAATAAAAATGGAAATTATGTGATATTTCAAAGTGAAGACATGTCATGACATGTAATATTGCTTTTGAGCTTAGCATCGTTGACAGACACATTTGTGCGTTATAGTATAGATTGGGACTCTACTGTATCAATTAAAAATGATTCAGAGTTTATGTCACCTGTTATTTAGTGTTATTTAAGATGTTAACCTATAAAATATCTATTTTGATAGAAGAAACAAACTGATAGTTTGATGTGTTATGAAACTTTTTTTGGCTAAACTATTGCCAAACATTATCATTGACCTCTGCATTTGTTGCATTTTTGTTATTGCTTGAACAATCATTAAAAATCTTTTTGGAATTTCAAACTAGTTTTTAAATACTTGTGTATTTCTTTTTTTTATTTGAAATTACAACATTATATTCTATAATAAAATGAGTTCTATTTAGTAACTAGGTACTACTCTATTATCCCGTCGACCACTTTTCATAACAAAACACTATCGCCAAACTGTAACGCCAAGTAAACTGGAGAACGTTGCCATTGGAATATCAAAATAAATAAATAAATAAAATATAAGAATTTAAGGACACAATTGTTATTTTAATTAATGAAATAAATAATAAATCTGTAAAACATAATGAAAAATACAGGCAAATGTCGAATTAAAATCCACTTGATGAATGACATAACAAATACGTATAATGCTTCTGACATCAAGTAAATGGGACTGCATTTTTGGTGTTAAATCTTACAGTTTGGCGATAATTTTTGTTATGAAAAGTGGTCGACGGGATAATAGAGTAGTACCATTAATTAATAAATAAGTATGTATAATTTTTCTTTCCAGAACATATATATATATATATATATATATATATATATACAGATGGGTGACAAAATAATACGAACACTCATGAAAAATGGTGAAAAGAGCAATATCTAGAAAAATATATGAGGAATTAACCTGAAACTGCAGGTGTGTAAACAGTATAGTATAAGTTATATATTTCCGTGAAGATTTTTTCCCGAAACCCCACAGGGGACTGTCAACAAATTGAAAAAGGACGAATATCTTTTGGATAACCCTGTAAAAACTAATGTAGCAAAAGCGTTCAAACTCGAGAATATTAATAAGTGGCTTATTGTAATATACTGTGTTCATTTTTATGAGGATAGCATGCATACTCGTAGAGAAATTAAGGTTTTTATAAAAACAGTCAGAAATTTTGCCTAGTTTTTTGCTTATAATTTGCAGAGTTTTTAATATAAAAATAAGTTCTTTTCAGAAAATATGACAAACAACATTGTACATAATACTCTGCAATCAGAATTAAAAAATAATAAAAATTGGATGAAAAATGAGCAGGTTTTCTAAAAAAGGTTACACTGTGTATGCGCGAATGCAATCAAAATATAATATGCATAATGTATTAGCTAAGCATATAGAGCAACTTTTGTGAAAGTCTCAAAATCATAGCTTGAAAATTCTGTAAATTATCGTCGATAGAATAAGCTCGAAATCCGTTGTTCCCATAAAGAAGCAAAAAGATGAGGGGTTGTATCAAATATCTGTTGATTAGTGCCAAGATAACGTACACAATATTGCACGTACTACTATATTTGGATACAACCCCTCATATTTTTGCTTCCTTTTGGGAACAATGGATTTCGAGCTTATTCTATTGACGATAATTTACAGAATTTTCAAGCTATGATTTTGAGACTTTCACAAAAGTTGCTCTATATACTTAGCTAATACATTATGCATATTATATTTTGATTGCATTTGCGCATGCGCAATTAAATCTTTTTTAGCAAACCTGCTCATTTTTCATCCAATTATTATTTTTTTTAAATTTTGATTGCAGAGTATTATGTACAATGTTATTTGTCATATTTTCTGAAAAGAACTTTTTTTTATATTAAAAACTCTAGCAAAAAACTAGGCGAAATGTGGGACTGTTTTTATAAAAACCTTAATTTCTCTACGAGTATACATGCTATCCTCATAAAAATGAACACAGTATATTACAATAAGCCACTTATTAATAATCTCGAGTTTGAACGATTTTGCTACATTAGTTTTTACAGGGTTATCCAAAAGATATTCGTCCTTTTTCAATTTGTTGACAGTCCCCTATGGGGTTTCGGGAAAAAATCTTCACGGAAATATATAACTTATACTATACTGTTTACACACCTGCAGTTTCAGGTTAATTCCTCATGTATTTTTCTAGATATTGCTCTTTTCACCATTTTTCATGAGTGTTCGTATTATTTTGTCACCCATCTGTATATATATATATATATATAACCTGTACTTATAATGAAAGCAAAATTTTGCATATCGAGATGATGAAATGTTTTATTTGTATTAATTTATTTCTTATTTTACTTTAGTGTTAAGTATTTTTTTAGTTTTTATTACGGATATTTTATCTAACTTTATTCTATATATGCATGTTATCAATGTTTGTTTTTCCCTGTTTCAGTGTTCTTTTACTATTTTACAACAAAATGTTCAACTAGAGCTTAGCATGTCGTATTTTTCATTTCCTTTTTAATCCTGTGACTCAGATTTTATTTTTCAGTTGTAAAACATATGTTTTTGTATAATTCAGTTTAATTCTAGTTATTGCAATTTAATAAATCTTGAATATATAATCTGTTTAATACATTGATTGTTTTGTACCATTGCTTAAATGAAATAAATACTTTTCTTTTTTAATCTTGTGTATTAGCAAAGTTATTCTCAAAGCGCTAAATATTTTCCCTTTATTTATAGCTTCACAGTACCCTTTTTAAATTTTGTTTTCTATTTTTATGAGAAAGAATGGATTTGTAAAAATTTCCAACATCTTTTTTTTTTGTTTATGGAGAGTTGCTGTTCTCTGTAATGCACAATATTTTTTGATATATCAGGGATGCCTTTGGTGACTACTTTTATATTTTATTGGCCCCACTAATCCCAAACAAAAATCTTCATAAATCTTCTTTTTTGGTATATTTCTGATACAGGTGTAAGAAAGAAAAAGAATTCTACCATGAAAACTATTGTTTGAAAAGACTGGTAAGAATATAATAATAAAAAAATAGTCACCAGTGGCACCCCTGATATATTTTTTAAATTGTGCTTTACAAAGAACAGCATCTCTGGCTTTATATTTTTAGGATGTCCTGAATGCAATTTGAATATTTTTTAACTGATGTTTGTCTGTCTGTGTGTGTTGCACAAATATTATGAGTACTGCAACTCAAGAACTAAATAATTGAATTCCATGAAGTTTCATATTTTGTTGGACTTTGACCTAAATTAGTAGTTTAAATTTTGGTGTATATTGCCCACAGGTGGAACTTTTATGTTTTTCCCAAGTTCTAGATTCATAACTGTACTTTAGCATCTGTGATATGAAATTTCATCAGACTTAATATATAAGATGCTTATTATATAAAAAAAAATTAATAAAACCCCTGCAGATTTAATCTTGGTTTTGATTTTTCAACAATAAGCATTGCAGTGCTAAGCATTTTGCAATGTAGCTGTATCTAATTGTCTATTGGATAGAAATGCACCAAATTTTATATTTGAGATTATTAGTATAAATATATATGTTGGTTAAATTTTAGCATTGAAATATAAAATAGCAGGTGCTTCTGCATAATACTACTTTTATTGCCGAAACATCAGTTGAGGTTCACTGTAGAGACCCGAAAAGTTTTTGGTTTCTGTTTGTTTGTCTGTCTGTCTGTTCTGCGATAACTGCCGTAAAAAACATTCGATTAGGTTGATTTTTGGTGGGTATGTTGGTGAGGTACCCAGAATTAGCTGCATAGTTTTTGGAAACATTTGGTTCATTTGTTCGAAAAATATAGAACATTTCTTTTTTAGCTCATAATGCTTTCCTATGGAAATACAGACAATTTTCAAATTTCATTTTTAACTGAAATGAAAATAGCATATTTGAATAATGGATTTAAACGTAAAATTACGGATACTAAATTTTTGATATGGAGGTCTTAAATATATGCAATAGCTTTGAAAATTTGCCGATACATCTATTAGAATTTAGAAATTAATTGTTTAAATTATTGGAAAATTGTTTTGCAACTGTTCGGGAAATATAAAACATTTTATTTTCCTATTTTTTACAAATTTTAAAATGCATTTCATTTTCTTTCCTCTTTATTTTGTTAGTTGCTTAGCAATCATATTTCAAAGAATATCAAAATAAGAATTGCATTGTTTTATCTAAAAAATTACAAGAATAAGAATTTTATAAGAATTTCAGAATAGCATTGCATAAATCATGTTTAATTTAATGCTTCTAATTTTTGAAACCTCCGAAGTATTTTATATGCCTATAAATATGTATGTAATATAAAAAGAAAATTAAATTGTGAATTGTAAGATGCTAAATAATATGAAAAATGAGATAAAAAAACAATGACTTTCAGAGCTGACGTTGAGGCTCCTGATCTGCAGATTTACTAGTTCTAAAAATGGTCACTGTAACTCCATGTTAATTTCAAAGAAATTCACCATACTTCATATTCATAATTGTTGTATAATAGCACTATTTAATTTAACAGTAGCATATATATCCAGGATTTTATTATTATTATTATTATTATTTTCTGGGTTGGGAGCAGTTATGATCTTATATTTTCTAAGAAAATTGGTTAAATGTGTCCATGGTTGCATTAAAAAATGCTGATTGCTGGGGGAAGGGGATGATGGTCTTCAGCCTCCAAAAGCCCCTTCAACTATAATTTAATATATTTGACTGATTTAGAAGAAAGTTTTATGTTGGCTACACCATACTAGTTTTAGCATTAATTTGAAGGTTTTGATTGGGGTATAGTCTTCAGCAAGTTGTTTGAATAATTTGAGCCTCCTTATCCATTAACCTTAGGGCCAAGAATTTATATTTTTCTATTGCTTAAAAGTATAAAGACCTAAAATTGCTGTCAAGCTCATGCCTAGAAAGTGTGATACTTGGCTGTTGAAACACTATTGTGTGATGCTATATACAGAGTATCCCACAAGTCTGTTCTCATTTCAAAAAATCATAAAGCATTAACAAATTGTCATATTGGATTGCAGTTTGCACTATAAGACTTGTCACAGTGTTCGGCTTTTTGTGGCAGAAGAAAAAAATAGTTCAAATTTGTTCAAAACACTTCCTTTGTTGTTATCACATTTTGTACAGAGCAAGCTCAATTTACATTACAATATCTCCACTTTTCACAAAGTTGTTAATGAAAACATGAATTTGGTTAGTGTAGAACACTCTACACCTGCATTTTTGATTGAATAAGTGGACTGCGACCTCATGTTCCCCAGCTAATACTTCTTGGTTTTCTGTTCCTAACATACTTTCAAATTATTGAACAATTATTCTGAATCACCCTGCACATCTAAATTTATCTATTTAAACAGCTTAGGATTTAAGCATGCACATAATTTTTTCCACCATAAAATAAATGAAAAATAAATATGAAGCACAATATATATATATATATATATCTGTAATATATGATGGCATCTGTGTTTAGGGAAGACAAAACAAATTTAACTCTAAATGCTTAAAATGTCTTTTTTTTTTTTTAAATAAAAAAAAGAACTACATTTAAAAAACATTATTTCAGGCTTGAATACACACAAATTTATACAATAACCCCAACACAAGTGAGAAATTAACTGGGGCCAGGACTTGAACCTGGGTCTACAGTGTAACATGCTAAAAAGTATGGTATTTAATAAATTATTTAAATACTGTTTTGTTTTGCTTATTGGTGCATGTCATTGTTGTTATCTTATGAATTTTTGACAGATATGCAAAAATATTGCTACATATTTAAAGAATCGACTTACTTTTGATAGCAAAATAGAAATAGAGGTTGATTTTAATTCATTAAAACATTAACTGTCATATATCTGATGCAGCATACACTAAAATATGTGCAGAATCCCACCCTTCTTTAATTAAAATTCCAAGGTAATGCAAAAAAAAAAAAGTGAATTAATCAAAACATCAGATTTCACAGAAAACTGAAAAGCAAAACAATATGAATAAATACAATTGACAAGCAGTATTCCTTGCCTTTAAAATTGTTATGTTATAAACAGGATTTCATGTCAGAAACAAAAAACACTTTCTCATGCATAATTTACCTTGAACATAGATGTCAAGGACACAAGCGTCACAAAATTATTTCCTGTTATCAAATTTGATGCCTAGCTTTTTTAACGCTTACTTTTGTTTGACTTTAAAAGCTCTGGTTCATACTTTAGTTTTTTTCTCCTGCTGAACATGATACTTCCACAGTCGATCATCACTTTTGAAAAGAGAGCAGAGGGGATGGGGGTACATATTGCAAGTTCAATTCAGTCAGTTGAATTTAATAAAAAGTGATACACATAAATGTTTATCCACTGATACTGTTGATGATTTATTAATAATAAAACTGTTGAACTCAATTTAGCAGTTTTTTTGTATAGATAAAGCTATAAATCTCAAGTGGAATGATGTAGCTGAAAGATGTATTCAATATCCTGATTTTAAAAAATGATTCTTTTGAATGATTACTGTTTGATTTGTAAGCAAAAAAATAGTTGCCTGGATATCATCTGAAAACTTCTTTTTTAGTATCTAACTTTATTAAATTAATGGCTATTGCTTGAGTTTCAGTTTTGAAACAGTTATGCTAACAATCATTGTTAGCATTAAATTGCTTAATGTGAAATTTCATTTAGCATGAATTAAAAATGCAGTCCCAACAGATAAGATGGTACTATTATTTTAACAGTTAATACAAAAAGAAATTTGTGGTCCTTTTGATTTCATTTTAACAAGATTCAACTGTAATTAAATTATATGTTTTTTATTAAATTCAAGTGTAATTATGAACATTGAATAAAATTTTGTTTCTGACTTGCTAGGAAGTTATTCAGTTTTAATTTTGTTTTACATGATTAAGTGAATTTTTATATTAATTTCTATATTAATAATTAAAAATGCTTTATATCACTTTTACAGTTGCTTCAATTATTATAATCTTGTAGATTAAGAACTTCAATAATTTTAAATAAAAACAAAATATTCGTGAATTTTTATAAAGTAGCATAAAAGTTATAGTTATGTTAAAAATTAATTTTAGAAATTGCAACTGGAAATTTTAATTTGATGCCAAATATTTACAGTAGGTGTCGTTTGATGCCTACCTTTCATTTTCTTAATAGAGGTGATTTGACCAGCTATCTTTATTTTATATAAAAAATCTTTTTTTTTTTTTTTTTTTTTTGCTAGCACAAGAAAGAAGCATATTATAAGCCTTTTCTACTGGTTAATGTTGTTTTCAGTTATTTGTAGTGATAATAGAAAAATTAAGCAGAATTTCACAATTTCTCCCTAAAAGAATAATTTTTCCTTTTGTCATTTGTAACCTCCTCTACTAGCTGTTAATAATGTTAATGGGGATATTTTTGCTTTAAAGTGTACTTTACTTAATGATCTAAGAGATAAAATAGTTAATTAGAACTTGATATAGCTATTGCTATAACTTTATATATATATATATATTTTTTTTTCAAAATGGCAGTTGTGGGATGTTTGACCAAGATCAAATCTCTCATTTTTTATCTAGTTTAATTGAACATATTTTAATAATTGGATTTAAATTTATTTACAAAAAATAATAATTAACCGATTTCAGTTTTTAGTAGCACAATATGCAAGAATATATTTTTTAAATGTGACTATAATACAATATTTCAATTAAACTTGAATGCAAAAATATGTATTAATAAATGATGTGAACTATTAACTCAAACAAAAGTGTTTTATAATTTAGAACAAATTTTTCAGAATACAGCTGCATAAATCCTAAACATGTATATTTTATGCATAATATTATAACTTGTTTTAAAGATATTGCGTTCACTTCTTCTAAGGGTCTTTCTTCTTAAGCTACCACATCCAATCACCAGTAGTGATTTAAAAAGAGTAGCTTTGAGATTTGGCTTCTCTGGTGATAAAAATATTCATTGATTTGTAAAATTATGAATATGAGATATTAATCTATCGAGAATTATTATCTTTACCCAGTGGCTAGATCAAATAAATATGCTTTGCACCAAAAATTTTATTTATAAAAAGAAATTAAATAAATACCATGCAGAAATAAGTTACATTCCATTAAATAAAATTTCTGGTGGAAATATACTTTTTTTGATTTAATAGTCAAACCTCCCTGAAGCCATTTGACCCAGTTTTCAGAGTTATAGAAAATAATTTTTAAAAAGATCAAATAGTGCCTTTTCAAAAATTTTTTAAAAATGCCTTTGTAAAAATATAGAACACATAATAAGCTATTTATATGTGGAAAGCAGATGCTGTTGTATGTCAAATACAAATTACAAAGATATTAGTAAAAAAATTTTTAAATATCCTTAATCTTTCCTATTCTATTGGCACATATAGAAATTGCATATACTATGATTGATAATTTAACTATGATCTCATTTGGATAAATTTTAAAAAAAGTTTGCTTTTGTTTATTTTTATAGATTCAATGAAATCCTCAATTTCACTTCAGTTCAGTAAAGGCTTTCACTACTATCTATTCTTACAAATCTTATTAGTGACAAAGAGGTTACAAAGATATAACTAGGACTTATACAAAAGAGTGAACAATGCCCTGTTATTGAAGAAGCGATTAAAACTATCAACAAAACACTTTCTCCCCAATGACTTCCTTTGGGTAATTGGAAAAAAAAAAGATTTAAAAAAAACTTTAAAAAAAAATCAGCACTAAAATTTTTGGAATTACATATTTTTCTTAAGATGACTAATAGGGGGCTTAATTTGTCTGAAAACTTTGGGAATTAAAACTGTTCTGGAAGAAAAAAAAATTATCCTCTCTCAAAAACACAAAAACTTCTGACCCATTCACAAACTCGTTTTTAAATTTATAGGTTTTCCTTGCTTTATGCAGTTTCAGTTAGTAATTAATTAGTGCATTAATTTTTTTTCAGGTGATCCCTCGATTAATGCTGAGAAAATTTCAATAAATGCACAAAGCATGGAATGAATGATCTCATTTTACCAGTTGGATTTCCCCGAATTATTACGAAAATAAAAGAAATGTGTCAAATGGCATGACAATCAGACAAAGGTTTTTATTATGTAGAATTGAACTTACACTCGACTTTTTAATGTGTCTTGATTGTCACTTATTAAAATAGCTTACATGTTAATGGTAACTAATATAACTTAAATAAATTTTACTTAAAAAGTTTTAAATCAAGTTGTAATATGCATGCTTTCTTAATAATTAACACATCAAAAGCAATATTGTAGTAAATTATGTATATAGACATATATTAATGTATATTGGGTTTTAAGAAAGTTGACTGTGGATCTATAGTAGTTTTCTAGATTTGTAGTTAGATTAATATGGTAATATCAAAGAATCAATTAACCACATTAATCGAAGGAAACATGTATTGCATGCAACTACTAGGCATGACTATTAAACTGATTTGGAATCGACTATAATTTTTCGGTAAAAGTATTACATCTAAGAAATTACTGTCTTATAATGACCATTCTTAGGCCTGTTACATCCAGAATTTTGGTTCAAACCATAAACTTTGACAGTATTTTCTAAAAGATTTTTTGCCTTTATTTACAAATAAAAAACACTACCCATCATTTCTGAATAAAAACATTTGCCAATTTTATACATTTATAATTTAAAAAATATAGGAATTTTTCAGAAAGTTGCCAGTTAGAATTTGAGACTTGCATTATTTCAAGTTACCTTTTGAAATAATACCCTTTTCTACTGAATTAGTCCCTTTTCTGCTTCATTTATTCCCTTTTTAAATACTAATATCCTATTTCTTTCTAGAGTGAACATTAGCATTAGCTCTATAAAATATTTTATAAGGAAATGCTTTAAAAAAATTGAGGTAAAAACTGTCACAGTTCAAAAATCTAATAACTTTGGAAAATAAAATATCAAAATATGACAATCATCATTAATGTACACAGGAGTTCAATAAAATTTTTTTAGGACTTTCAAGAAAATAGGAAACAAGGATCAATGTACATCTAATAACTTAAAATTGATTCCAATTAAGTCAGAAGTTCTGAATCTGGGAGAATTTGTTCAATAAGAAAAGGTTTAAAAAATCAACATGGTGACAAAAACAAATCTGAGCAGGTGACCAAAAACTTTTAAGTTAGAAAAAACTTTAATACATTTATATTACTATTAGCAGACTTGCCTGGCATTGCTCATGCTAATCAAGGGGGAGCATAAAAAATGGGATAACTTAAAAATATGGTGAACATTGCAACTGGTACCTTGCGTTTTGCACCCATAAATATTTAGTATTGTAATCAATTGCAATCATTGCCTTGTGTGCTTCACAGTCATAAATTGTGAATACACAATCACTATAATGGGGCGCTGTGACATTAAAACAATAATCATAATAATTTTAACAAAGCACTGTGCACTTCACATCTAACTATAATGGGATCCTGTGTACCTTGAACCCATAAATTGTTAGCATATAAAGACAATCAGTATTTAAATCGCAAATCTTTACTTCCAAAAAATGTTTTTTGAGAAAAGGAATTTACAATATTTAGTATGAAGATTCAAATCTGAACACTAAAATGAGAAAAGTGTGAAAACAATCTATAAAAGATGAAATCATAAAAAAAGATTTAAATTAGTTTTGTGCCAAACCATGCTTGCTATAATACACAAATTGGCTGTAGACCCAGTTATGAAAGAATCTCTTGTTTTTGATCTTCAACACCTCTTTAAGGGTTGAATTATGAAAATCCTTGAAATACATGTTCAACCATTCTTTTAGTAGATTTGTTATGTTGCATTTTATAAGTATGATTTTTTTGATAATATTTTATATAATGCCAGTTTCTGCAGTTTCATATGAGTTTTCCTCATATGAATTACATCTATATTAATAAAAAAAAGTTTCGCTTTGTCTGTGTATCTGTGATGGCTAGGAAAATTTAGTGCACCTAGAAGTCTGAAAATTTTGGTGAGGATAGTCCAAGGATAGGTCCTGATGAACCTGAGGTTCAGATTTTTATTTTTTTTATAATTAGCTGAGATATCAATTAAAAATTCGTCAAAAAGGTGATATTTTTTGGAAAAAATTGGCAGGTGCGTGTACATGCCCAGAATCTGATTTACACAGCAGAAAAGAATGAAAAAACGAATGTCTGTTTTTTTTACTGTTCTGTTTTAACCTCCATTAGCCAAACTGTTTCATTTAATTAAAAATGGAAGACATATTCTGATCATACTCTTATGTCTCAAACGCCACAATCAGTTAAAAAGTATATCATTGTTAACCCTTTGAAAAAGAAATTTCAAAAAGGTCGTTTTCCGGGTGCACGTTTTCTCCCTTACGGTAACACCCCTCCAGGGTGCAATTTTAGAGGTAAAGACAAACAAAAAATATGCTCTTAAAGCTGAGACATCCTTCTTTTTGACAGTGTAATCGTTTTTTAAAAATACAAATTTTAACCCTTTCAAAAACATTGCTGACCATAGGTAACTTCGCATCTCCCAGAGACTATCTTTTTTTCTATGCTAAAAGTAACTATGCATCCGTATTTCAACACAATCTTTTTAGAACATCTCAACAGATCAGATTTACATAACATACAAAAATTTCAAAACGTTCAGATGAGTAGAAGTATTTAAAAAAAAAACAGAAAATCTGAAAAACTTTTGATGAAAATGGTAAAATGCGTCTGTTTTGGTGAAACTTTGACTCATGTTTTCACTACTAAATATAAATATTTTTTCACAAAATTTTAAAGAGAGATAGGATATAGTTATATTTATGACCAATTAAAATTTCAGACAGTTTGGAAGGTGAGAACTATTTTTTTTTTGTTACATTAAAGAAGCCGAGGCGAAAACAACAACAACAAAAAAAAGGGAGAAGACATACTTCTTTTACAACTAAATAACAATATTTTTTCACAAAATTTTTACACGGGCTGTAAAACCATTATATTTATAACCGATAAAAATTTCAAAGAGTTCGGACAACAAGAACTATTTTTTAAAGTATGAAATGACCCTATGTGAAAAAAGTCCTTCCGGCCTGTACCGGGAGGAAAAGGTAGCTTTCCTATATCTTCGTTTTAAAATTTAATCTAATGTTACACGAAAACAGCAAGTTAAAATGCAAAGAAACGTTTACAAAAGATTCGTTAATACTGAATTTGAATAAGAAATTCGCCAAATTATTGAGCAATAGCCAAATTGGCTTCATTTATGAAGACTTATTTTGATCGCCAAATTTGGCGATATTTCGCCAAATATTGCCAATGTTTGTGCTAACGGATATGAATATATAGTTTTATGCGTATGATTGGGAAAATTATTACAACAATGAAAGAAAATAATTTGCAAGTAATGGCATTAATGTGCTGTTTTGTTTCAAAATGTCAGCCACCATAGAATTTCAAACTGCTCTATCTCAGCCATTTTTTAAGATAGAGGTAAACCAAAAAATGCTCTGGAATCCTTGTATCAAGGCCTAACACGTAATTAAAAAATAAATTTGAATTTTTAATTTTTTTGTATATTTATTTTAGTTTTAAATTTTTAAATGGCCGCCATCTTGAAACAAAATGGCGGACCAAGCTGGCCAATGAACTCGGTCGAGACATTGGTGAGCTTAATACACACAATTAGTTTCATCAAAATCGATTTATAAATACGAGCGTTATCGTATGACATAGGTCAGATATATATATATATGGATATATCTATATATATAAATCAACATTTAAGCGGAGGGTGGTTTTGGGGTCTGGGGGTCATGATCGGTGAAAATATATCGAAATTTTCCGGAACTGCTTTCCTCCGAACGGCTGCAATAGGTAACTTTATACTTTTTAGTATTGAAAGCTACTTAAAACAAGAAAATGTCGTCTCATGAACACTTTTACTACTAAATAGGAATATTTTTATTAGAAAATATAAATTCATCAAAATTTTGTTAAAGATATAAAATCATACAAACTTGAGGTTTGTTTAAGGTTATTTTCATGGGCCCATGCAACACTGGTCAGCTATTAAAAAATAATTTAAGAAACACAATAGAATTTGACAGTTTATAGAATTATTAGTTATATGAATGCAACTAATTTTTAAAAGTTTAATGCTAATAAAAGAGCTGCTCAACTTTGGTATGTTAATACTGAAAGTGTTGAATATATTATGACTATAAATATAATGTGTGAAGCATGCATAATTTTTATTTTTAATCATTCATTTAGTGGAAACTATTGTTAATAATTTATTTGATTATATTATGTTATTTTTTCTGGCTCCTACATTTTTTTGGCTACTCTAAATTTTTCAAGAGATTTTTTTTCAATTTCTGCAACAAAGGTTTATGTGTGAAATACATTTTCCTCCATGAAATATTCTTCACTGGGAGACTCTTAGATTGAATTTTGAAATTTTGTCTGAATCTTTCCTTTTAATACAACCATTAGACCAATGGATTATTCATTCGTTTAAAACTAAATGCTGGAAGATGCTTGTGAAAAAAAAAAAAAAAAAAAAAAATTATGAATTCAGATGACAAGAGAGAAATAAAAATAGACTTGCTGAAAGCAATTTACATGATAAATAAAGCTTGGTGCGATATTTCTAAAGAAACAATTGTTAATGATTTTTCAGTTTCGGTAATTTTCCCATCACCTTCAACTAATAATGAAACTGTTCTTTACCTGAATTGGAAGATACAGATGAACTAATTTTTTCCTTAAACCGACTTCTGACTTTAACTTTGTTCAATACGTTAATGTTGATGAGCACATAATAGCAAATGAAGAGTTCAATGAACAGAATATCATCAAAAAAGTAAAGAAGATGAGTTGCCCGATGGTAGTGTCAACAAGGAAGAAGAATTTATAGAAACTTTTACAATTGGATGCACTTGAGATATTACAGAAAATTGTGTGTTACATGCATAATGTAGGTGAGACCGGTACACACTGGACCTATGGACACAGTGGACCACCCCCTAATATTTTATTTATTTAAATTTTTTTTAAGCTTCTCTTCTATCCTAATAGACAACAGCACTGCAATGATTATTTATAGCCTTCGGAAAATATGTTTAGCTCAGATTGAACTATTTTATCCTGCTTTGTTGTTTTGAGCTTCTAAAAGTAAAATTTTTCATCATCATATTTTTATTTTTTTAGTAATTAAAGGTTGTAGATAAATAAAATAAAACAGCTTTTTTTTGCAAAGCTAAGATACTTGTTTTTATTTAACTTTAAAGTTAATATGTTTAAAAGAAAGCTATAAACAAAATTAATATGATTATTTATTGAACTTGGGGTACAGTGGACCACCCACTACTGGGGCACAGTGGTCCACAATCCACTCAGCTAATCTAATGCAGAATGTTCAAAATATTTAATAATTGCTTATTTTCTATAAAGAAAGATTGTTTTAAAGTAGATTTAACTGTAAAATAAAGTAAACAAATAAAAATGACAATTTATTTAACATAGTAAGAAATATTTTTTTTGTATTTACTGCCTTTGATAAATATAACTGTAGTCTAATTGTTGATGATTCTATTCAAGTAAGATTCATGAGATGCAAATTGAATGGAAATCAGTTTGTTTCTCCCGAAACTGTAGATGAATCTGCTGTTGATGTCAATGATTTCTGTTGCTCTCAGACCCAAAATTATTTCTTGAAAATTCCAGGCTCAATCTTACTCATAAGTACTTTGGAATTTCATTTGCAAATTTTAATGTGAGCTGATTTTTTTCTTCAACTAAATTGCAATTGTTCCTGTATTAATCTGTTATTATTTTCAAAATATAATAAATTTTTTGTTTTTGTTTCAAAATTTATATTACTATGTTATTTTTCAGGTGAAGGGGCAACAAAAATGAATTAGATTAATGAAAAATAGATTTATATTGTATTTTAGATAATATCTAATAGTGGTCCACTTTACAAGTGTATATAATTTTTTTTTTTTTTTGAAAAATGTATTGAAAACTATGTTGTGAGAAAATTATGATGGATGTAAGAAGGTTTAAGGAATATTCCAAAATATTTCCATACAGATCGGTCAGTTTGTTAAAGAGAAAAAAAATGTTAACTGAAAAAGTGGTCCATTGTGTACCGGTCTCTCCTAACTAACGAATGAAATTAACATGTATATTGACAAAATAGAGTGTACAATATTAGACAATGCTTTTAAGAAAAGAAAGCAGAACTTGTTAATTTCATTCTTCAAACCCACATAGGTATGTAAAACTGCCCTTTAAGAGAATTAAATCAAACATATTTTTTTCCTTTTAAATTTGCCTGGTGTTTTCATGTGTAGCATACTAATATATATACTACTAGCTGTTACCCGTGACTTCGTTCACGCAACATTAAAAGAAGAATAAATACATTAATTAAGCAAAATATTTCACTCCCGATAATTAAAAACGTTAATAATTAACTAACTATTTATGACATTTCATAGGAGACAATAGGTTATTTTTTGTTATAGGGACCTTGACATAACTCAGTCTTAAAAAACTGAAATTTTGTGCCAAATAATCGAGAAAATGAAATTGCAACCAATGCAAAAAGGAGGGCCAAATAAAATCGTGGAAAGTGACGAATTGGGTAAAAACAAATGTCAATTTCACCTTATAGACAATTTTACTTTTAACGCCTTTTTGAAACGTTTTAACAGCCATCCTTCAAAAAAACATTAATTGGAAATAGTACATGTTTTTTCTTTAAATTCAATTCTGCCTCCTTGGTTTAATGTATAGCTGAAACAAATCGTGTTTTCTAAATGACAGTATGTTGACACTTGACGGGAATTTTTTGTTCTCCACAATAAATTGATTCATGAAGTTTGAATATGTGAAAATATGTTTTTATTTTTCGGATAATTTACTGAAATCAAAATTTTGTTTTCACCATCTATTCAAAGAGAAAATAAATTCTGTTTTAATGAGAATATGGTGTAAAAAATATACTGATCTGTTTTACTTCTCTTTTTTTATACACAAATATGGAGTAATTTACTTTCCGTTTTTAGAGAAACTTCGTTAAAATTTACAAAAAAAAAAAAAAAATATTGGCATCTAATTTAATTTTTAGCTCACAGGCTATCAAAGCCTGAGAGCTAATGTGTCCGCCCGTTCTGTATGTATGTACGTAACGTGATAACTCGTGATAGAATTATCCGTTTTGCTTCAAATTTTGTTTACATGTTCATTCTAATAAGGCG
Organism: Maratus michaelseni; assembly: GCA_963931845.1. Taxonomy (NCBI): domain Eukaryota; kingdom Metazoa; phylum Arthropoda; class Arachnida; order Araneae; family Salticidae; genus Maratus; species Maratus michaelseni. Next base: position 126,685,536 of record OZ007595.1, read on the forward strand.
CTTCCCTGATTAGTTTTGGGAGTTCATTGGTTAAGTATAAAAGGGGGCTAACTCCCCCTTAATTTAGATAAATGGGTTTTTTCATGCAGAAGTATCCGTTTTTCTTCAAATTTCGTATATAGGTTCATTGTGATAAGGTGCTTCCCTGATTATTTTTGGGAGTTCATTAGTTAAGTATAAAGGGGGGGAAACGGGGGGCTAACCCCCTTAATTTAGATAAATGGGTTTTTCATGCAGAATTATCCGATTTTCTTCAAATTTTGTATATAGGCTCATTGTGATAAAGCACTTCCCTAATTAGTTTTGGGTGTTCATTGGGTAAGTATAAAGGGGGGTAAATGGGGGGCTAATCCCCCTTATTTTAGATAAATGGGTTTTTCATGCAGAATTATCCCATTTTCTTCAAATTTTGTATATAGATTCATTGTGGTAAGGAGCTTGCCTGATTAGTTTTGGGTTTTCATTTGTTAAGTATAAAGGGGGGAACGGGGAGGCTCACCTCCCTTAATTTAGATAAATGGGTTTTTCAAGCAAAATTATCTGATTTTTTTTTTCAAATTTTGTGTATAAATTCATTGTGGTAAGGCGCTTGCCTGATTAGATTTTGGGGGTTTATTGGTTAAGTATAATGGGTGGGAACGGGTGCTTATCCCCCCCCCCCTTAATATATTGTCGATTTCTTTGTTTTTCGAGTGGCATTATTCTTTCAAAAAATAGCATAATATACAATTAGTGTGAATAGCCTGTGAGCTCAATGACCTCAGTTTAACTGGGCAGTTTTCTTTATTTTTATTCTGAGAGTTTGTGTGACATCGTCGGATCAATGATAACCGGTATTAAGTAAATCGCGTTGCGTTCGATAGTCTAGGAGTAGTTGCGAAATACAAACACACGGTCAGATTTTAATATAATAGATTCGGGTTCATTTTCCTTTTCTTAAAATTATGATATGATTTTTAACAGAAAACTCTCATCTGTATATAACGGATACTCATGTTTAATAATCAATATAAATCAAATAATAAAATCAATATAAAAAATAAATTTTTCGTTATGGCGTGAAATTCATCTACTTTTTATACATAACTGATCCTTGTATTATTAATGTAAGGAATTGATTCACACTCATTTTAAAACATATCGGAAAATTCCCGTTTTATTTCAAATATCACGCCTCTTTTTCTCCAGAGAAATCCCATTTTAATGACATAAGTCTTGTTAATTTTCTTTTCCAGGCAATTAATTTCAATACTGGATTGGGAAAATTATGTTACTTTAATGAAATAATATTAAATCTTATGTTTTATCAACAAAAATGGAACTATTAACATTCGTCATTTTTTTCTAGGTAATAGAGTTATTTCTTTCAGTTTTAAGAATGAAAATAGCTATTTCTCGCTATCCATGACATCATTTTCGACATAGATAATTTTGCAGAGCATATTATTGACATTTGCTAACCATTTTCTTTTGAAAATTCTTTTTACTTTTTTAAAATTTAAATAAAAAATACGGTATAGTTATATTAGCCGTGCGCAGACGGTAAAACGCCAAGTATTTACCATACAAAAGAAAAAAGAAAGTGAAGAAAAATACCAAGATCATATTATTTCACCAATCAAAGCCTATCCGCTTTATTTGCGATGTATTACGTCATATTTGCCTGTTTCCTATGGTTACGCATGTTGAAACCTTGTATTACTATCAAAAACTAAAAAAAAAGTACGTTTTATTTCTAATAATATTATTTAATCTTCTTTTTAATTCTTTAATTTTTTTATTTCATTTTCAATTTTCACGTGAAATTTTTTCAATTGAAACTAAATTGTTGAGTAAAAATTATTATTCCGGGATTTAAATTAGTTTTGGCAACGATAAAGTATTAGCAACGGTAAAGTAAATTTAACCATTTTAAAATATTATACGAAAAAATGTCCATTTATTCTCTATGAAAATAACGAAATTTTGAATTATTAAGAAAAATATTTGAATAAAATAAACAAAAACCAGCCTATGTTCAAATGAGGGTTATAATCTATCTATATGCAAAAATACATGGTAATTAAATTCCGCATTTTGACTCTGGCTTCAGCCTAACATTTGCACACAATCAGATTTATAATATTATATTAGGATATATTTTATAACATTAAAATAATACAGCAAAACTTTATCTGAAATCCAGATCAAGTTGATCCAGTCATCCAGATCAATAATCACAAAATAAATATTTTATGATATGAATCGTACATATATACATTCATAAGAAATATAATTATCTTCAAATTCCATTTCAGATCAATGCTTTTCTTCTTTTCACTGTTTGTAGTAAAAGTGATCATTCCTAAGGCGGCTTAATTTAATTTTAATACATAAAGCCTAACTTTTTTTAAATTAAATAAAAGCAGTTTTAAGAGATATCTTTATGTAATAAACTGTCTTTTTTTATGATTGTCTCCATTATCCGGACTTCTGCATACTCATATTACATTCAGACCTCCCAAAAAAATCATTCATAAATCATTCAAATCATTTTAAAAAATCTTATGAGTTTCAACCAGTATCACTGCAGTTTGAAAACAATTATAAATTTTACATTATAATAATTATTATTTTTATGTCTTCTATCACTTAAAAATTGATTATTAGTCTGGATAATTGGAGTTCTTACTCTATAACGAAATAATTTGTTATGACATTTTAACAAAATAATTCATTATAACATTTCAATGAAAGCACATTATAATGAGCAAATCTTTGGAGTACTTTCGATTTCGTTGTAAGGTGCTTTGACTGTATGTCAAACTTTAGTTAAATTTAAAAACATATACCAAAATTGAACATGCTCTTTCAACAATCCTCCCTAATATACAAAAATTCGGATACAGTGATGTATTCGAAATCTTTTATGTGTCCCTGTAAATGAACAATACATGCAATACACATCATATTCTACTGCAAGCATCTTGTAAAAGACCTCGGTAATGCATATAAATTTTATCATGTTTGAAATAGTGCAACATAATTAAAATATGCTGCAAACATTTTTCCCACGTAGACCATACTTTTGTGTGACCCTATAAATGAATGATAAATGCTTTACACTAGGTGTTCTACAGAAAGCATGTTTTAGTGCACCTCAGAAACTGATATCGATTTCATTATGTTTGCAATAATGTAACATGATTAAAATGCACCATAAACGATTTTTCGACATAGACCATAATACAGCAGAATTCTTTTGAGTACCTCTGTAAACTAACTATAAGTGCTATATGTATCATATTCGATAGTAAGCATTTTTTAGTGCACTTCAGTTATATATATCTATTTCAATATATATGAAATAGTGTATAACATCATTAAAATAAATTGCAAAGGATTTTCCCAACAGACTACAATGTAACGGCATTCTTTTGAGTGCCCCTATAAGTGAAGTATAAGTGCTACATACTTCATTTTCAATACTGAACATGTCATAGTCATTGCAAATCTCAATTGCATGGCAATAAGGGTAAATTTACGCGAGTTAGAGCACAGACGGACAGACAAATCGAATTCATAAACACTTTTCAGCTATGTCGCAAAGTGCTAAAAACAGAACATAACATAAATGAGAAAGGCACATAATAGCAAGTGCAACATAGACATTTTAAATAGAAATTTTATGCATTTCTCACAATTAAGTAGAAAGAAAAAAGAAAACTACATTCTACTTATATATTCATTGAGAGAGATAATCTGTTATTTATAGGATTTTAGTCAGGACCAAGTCTCTGAGTACATTATACCCCAGGTACATTATATAACTGGTGTCTATTGTATATTTAAAAAAAAATCATTAAAAGATATGACCCCTTCATCCCCCCTCTAAATCAAGAGAAGGATTTGCTCCTGTATATATCAATATAATTATACTCTGTTATGTATGTTTTATAGGATTTTTGAATGCTTTTTTAAAAGAAAGTATTTGTGGATGAAATCCATATGACAAAATGAGGAAGAGACTATAAAATGTTGAGAATCACAGCAATAAATTAAATTATGATATTGAAAGAACACATATACTTTCAAAACATAATTTATTTATTTAATTGTATGTAACAATTATTATTCATATTAATAAAGACATATTAAACAATGCTTTGGGATTTAGATATGGGGTGATTCCACCATTACGTGAGTGACTTTTAGAGTGTTTTTTTGCAAAAAGAGACACATTTGGAAGTGAAATTGTTTAGATAATGTTTTACTTTTTTTATTGCTATTACAGGACACATATACAGAATCATTTTTGTAGTGACACCTCTAGTCTAAAGTAATAACAATTTTTTTTTAAAAATAGTAAAGTCGTTGTTATGTGTGGGATTTTTCTGAGTCACACATGTAACAACGACTTTACTATTTAAAAAAAAAAAAAATTGTTATTACTTTAGACTAAAGGTGTCACTACAAAAATGATTCTGTATGTGTCCTGTAATAGCAATAAAAAAAGTAAAACGTTATCTAAATATTTTCACTTCTAAATTTGTCTCAATATAAAAGAAAAAAAACTCTCTCTAAAAGTCACACACATAATGGTGGCATTGCCGTATGACAGCTTGTTTATTTTTAAACAACATTATTTAGTTTTGGCTTTAGCAAAATGAATATAACATATTTTAGCTCCATGGTGTTCTGCAGGATTGAGCATTTCCATTATTAAAGACTTAGGAGTTGTTGTGGTTTGAGAGTTTGAAGTTTGTTGGTCTTGTGTACTTTCATTAACACACACCATTTCAAAAAGATCGTCGGCAGCAGGCAATAAATTATGTTCATCTTGTGTATTTGCATTATCACGCATAATTTCAAAAGAATGGTTGGTATCAGGAATTGAACTATGTTGAACTTGCATATTTTTATCAACATACACTATTTCAACAGGATGGCTGCTAGCAGATGCTGCATTATGTTGATCTTGGGTATTTTCATCAATACATACAATTTCAACAGGATGGTAGGTAGCAGGAATAACAGTATTATTTACAGTATCCATAGAACAAATCTGCATAGATTTTAATTTTTCAGCTAACTCTTCAATAGTACTTTCAGATAATTTGTATTCCTCTTCAGTTGTTAAGGAGTCAATAAGGTCGGAAAATTTATTTTTTAAGATACTTCTTTTTTCAGAATCAACAAAAATTTTATTCTTATCTCTATTCAATAATTTCTTAGTAACAAGCATGTTTGTTTGAAGATAACCGCATTGTTCTGAATTAGAAATATTTGTTACATCATTATTATCACAAACTAAAGAATCATTACAGCCAGGAACATCATAAATTTTATTCCTCTCCATACAGAAGAAATGAATGTGTTTACACATATTTCCTTCAACAGATGAATCTGAACAGCTACAAATATATGACTTGATACATGCTCTACAATAAACGCAAACAAGAGGGCAATCACATGACTCTGAATTTTCTTTTATTAAATATATTTCATTACGTTCTATGAATGTAATCACCCAACCTTTATCAATTTTAGCAATATCGGCTTTAATGTGTTCACTTTCAGTGTGTCTACTATGTATATCCCTTAAATCTTTTGTTAACTTTTCGTCAGATTTTGCCGCAGAAGAATCAAATAGATTATTCTTCAAAAGTCTTAATTTTATATTTTCTAGGTCTTTTCTGGTTACTTGACACAACCGCTCTGCACCCATTATTGAAGCTGACCTACGAATGTCATTTAAAATATCATTTAGTGGTAAATTTGTAGCTAACTTATCAGCAATATATTTCCGTTCTTCATGTGTCAGACTTAAGTATTCAACTTCATTTTCATGTCCAAGATGCTGGCTCTGAAATACAACTTCACATTTTCCCTCTTTTTCTATAAGTACCTTTATGGCTGCAGGGCAATATGCATTGATTTTTCTACTCCCTGTTGCTTTCAGCTTTTTATTTGTAGTTCCCTTAGTCTTAAAAGTGCCAGATCTATGGCAAATAAACCTATGGTATGTGATACCGTTCGATTCTCGAGAGCTATATTTAGAAAAAAATGATTTCGTAACTCTTTCAATAGCTTTTTTCCACACACAAAAATCTGCATAGCTCCTAAAATTTAGTTTGACGGGCTTCAGCAATAGGTTATGACTCTTTTCAAAATGCTCATTTAACTGTTTGACCCCTAATGTTTCAGGACATAAAGGACAATTATACTTTTTGCCATAACTTTGCTGAGAATTACAACTATGGGACTGAAATGATTTTATGTTTTTGAAATTTTTTTTACAAATATTGCACCTGTGGGAGGCACTAGATTTAACTGAAGAGTTCAAAGTGGAAAAGGAAGAAGGGTGCATTGACGTTACATGTCTTTTAAGGGTTCTAAGGCTTGAGAAAGTTCCTTTACAAGCATCACACTCAAAGGAGGCACTGGGTTCAACTGAAGGGGACACAGTAGATGACAAAGAAGCATGTTTACTTTTTACATGTCTTTTAAAGTCCATAAGGTAAAAGAAAGTTTCTTTGCAAATATTGCACTTATGGGAGGAATTTGATTTAACTGAAGGGAACAAAGTGGACAACAAAGAAGGATGTTTCCTCTGTACATGTCTTTTAACATTTCTAAGATATAAGAAAGTTTCTTTACATTCAGGGCATATGTAAGATTGACCAACTTGGAAAATTATTGATTTATATAAATCTGCATTTGTATTGAACGGAAGTTCTATGTTTGGAATAGTTGTGTTACTAGGAGGCATAGCTTCGGACGCATTTTTTGTTGAACGTAATCCGTAATTGTGAAAATCTGATATTACAGCTACAATATTATCTTGAGTTTCGGTCCTTTCTCTTGTTTCATCTACAGTGATTTTGACCTCGTTTACCTCTGATTCCATTGTTAGTTTTTTGGTTGTGAAATGTCAAGATAAAATTGCAGAAACGAATGAATATAGAAGTATATTCGTCTTCTACACGGTTTTGCAAACGTAAACAATCGAAGCTGATGCCACTGAAATTGTATAAATTATAGGCCGGTTTCATTGCAGTTTTGTTTTTTCTGTTCAAGAACGACAATCGGGTTGCGTGCGCCCAAAAGAGACTGAAGCATGGAGTGGGTCTAATTTATTTTGCAATGCAATATTTCAGTTATAGACCGAATTCTCACTGTAAACATAAATAAAACTGCTTCAACCGGAAACTGCGATCGGAACTTCCGGTTCAATGCAAAGCATTGGCAAAGCTTCCGATTTTTCCGTGATAATTCGTCAAATTTGAATAGTTTTACATCATTGTTTTTTTAAATGTATATTCGTAAATACTTTAAAATTATGAAAAAGTAGGGCAGGTATATAAATTTTTACGCAATATTGCTTAAAAAAATATATAATTTAGCTGTTTTGGAAGACATGGGTATCAAAATCCTTTCATATGGTATCTCATTCATCAAGATTTAGATTTTTAACTTGCTCTCTCCCCTTATACAAAGAGGAAATTGTAAGGGATAGGTTATGAAAATGATCGATTATCTACTTGTTATTTTTCAGATAACCTGCAGCTGGTGAAAAATTGCCAAATATTCTTTAGTTTTACAACCAGGTTTGGCAAACCTTTTCACATCCTCGCACTAATTTTTTTCAAAAAAAGTTTAATGTGACCATTACAACCACCAAAAAAAAAAAAAAAATTAAATTTTTTGGATATATGATTGTTAGGATTTTAAAATATGTGTGTAACATACCATAAAGTTTGCTTCCTCCATTCTCCCCCCCCCCCAAGCATACACAGTTTAAAATTTAAAATAATCCAAATCCCCTCCCCCCAATCGACAAAAATTTCAGGTTACAAAATGAACAAACATAAAATTTTATTACGTTATCTACAGAGGACGCATATCTGGCCATGCTTTGTTACTCATTTGCAGGGTTGTAAAATACACAGGATTTAAAAAAAAAAAAAAAAAAAAAAAAAAAAAAAAAAAAAGCAGCACGGACAGCTACCCACTACAACGCTACGGGCTGTAAAAAACCCATTCTTTTTTTCTTTACAAGCCCGGACAGCTACCCATTACAAGCCTGCTCATTTGACATTCTGAGTGACACCATGTATGCATCCTCGGTACTGAACAGCATAAACATGAGAATGTGATGGAACATAGTTTGAGTGTGTTAATTTTAACCCAGTAGTGAACAAGCCTGGTGAAATTTAAAATGAAGCCACTGGCAAAATTAGCCCTTTCCAATTAAAAAAATAAAAATAAAAGTATTTATTCGCAAGTTATTCTTGCCATGTGTTAACAAAAATAATAAAACAGAATTAATCCATAATCATAAAACACAACTGTCTTTCTGAACCCCCCCCCCCCCCCCAGCAGTGAAGACATGTATTTCTATCTTTGTTGTGATAACTGCACAATTGAGTACATTCCTGAACACTTTATAAAAACACCCTTCAGTATTTTTGTTGAAAAAAAAATTCTAACATTCAATGAAATACAGAAATTAATAACAAATCAAGAAAAATTGTACTGAGGCTGTCTTTTTGCATACACATGTTTTCTCTGTTTTATATAATTTGTTAATAAAACATTTAAAAACAACTTTATTGAAACTTTTTTAGTAGTTTCAATTACTACAGCTATACTTTCAGTCAATCCCCTTATCATTTTTTAATCTTTTTTTTTCACTCATTTATATTTTAATCCTAATTTTAACGTCTTTATTTTATTTTTTTACTTGACATATTGCAATAGGTGGATATAAAGTTTTACACGTATCAAAACTAATGATAAACAGAAGCAAAATAAAAAGGATCAATTGTGATACAAAAATAACTTACCTGGATAACTCTGTGCACAATGTTTATGCTCAATTGCCATGGTATGGTGTCATGACTTCAGCGATAATGTTCTGATGCTAATTCAAGCATGGATACTTAATTACAAGTACTTTGTCTAAGGGAACTTCCCTACTGCATAGGGAATTATGAAAAGACACTCTGCAGCAAGGAAATTCTCTTGACTTTTTTTCCTTTTCACTGCCTTCTCTACCAGTTTCAAATTTAAGCATTCATCAGGCTGTAAAATTCTGTTCAGTCAAAATTCCATTACATGACACCTTCTTTATTCCAAAAACAGTTCAAAATCTATTCAGCAATCTGTTAAAAAAAAAAAAAAAAAAAAAAAGAAACATAATTAAACAGAAAATTCTGAAAACTTCACATACTTGTTAATATGAAATATAATAAAAACCAAAAATAAAAGGGTAAAATCACAACTGACATGTTATATCAGATTTGTGCAATTATCGATTCTTTTATTTTCATATGTGACATGTGATTTCTGATAAATTTTGAAATAATAAAATCCCTCGAGAGCTCAAACGGTGTCTGCGGTCAAACATCGAACTGGCATTTTACATATGTGAGAATCTTTCTTTACCTTATTTATTCCTACTAATAATTTCCTATTCTTTTTAAATCTTATTAATAAATGCACAAAACTTACTTAGTAGCCTTAAACAAAAAAAATTAAAAACAGGAAGAACTATTATAAGAGAGGGTATCTGAATACCAGGCCAGAAACTTCCAATGCCCTAGTCATTGTTAGTAAACAAATCAAATTATATTAAATGGAGTTGCTTTGACATTGTTCACAAATAATAAAACACATATGCACAATGTTGGAAATAAAAACCTAGTTTCTTTCACAAGAAAATGTCTATCAATTTGATGTGCATTCTTATAAATAGATGAAAAAGTTTATAAAATATCAAAAGGATGATATTCCTTCTAATTCCTGCAATTTGTATTTCAGAAGTTGTTAAAAGGGGGGGGGGGATACTTTAATTAAAACAAAACACTACTAAACGAAATTTTAGAAACGTTACTATTCCATTAGGCATGGTTTCACATATTATAAAAGGTTGAAAACACCAGATATGATTGTTTATTTTTGTTTCTGTAGACAAAAATGGTTAAGTGGTGTAGAAACAGAAAATAATTGCTAGAGTACTAACGATAATTTTATCTGATGATTCTTCATAGCTACTATCATAGGGAGACTATCTTTGTAAAATTTTATTAAATACTAAGAAAGTAAACAATTTAACATAGACATTTTCGGTAATTAAGTAAAATAATTTAAAAAAAAAAAACACAAACAACATGAAAACGACAGAAAAATACATTTAAACTGCAGGAATATCAAGCAAAATATATTAAAATATCATCCTTGCTCAACGATTTAGCAGAGAAATTTATGTAAACAATACACCAAATGAAGAAAGAAAGAAAACAGCAGAAACACAATGCAACTCCAGATGAAACTTGACACAGAATATGCCTTAATAACAGAAATATCAACTAAAAGAAATTAAAACCGTAAAAAAAAAAACAATTTAAAATTGCAACCTTGAATTTTAAGTATGTGTATTTGATAGATTTGACAGCGTCAAATTTGTAAACAAACAAATGTCGCCAAGCCAAGGTGCCAAAAGTAAGGGTTAACTTACCGGAAGTAACAAACGGAAGTAAAAGGCGGCTGTTTCGACACTAGCGCCCTCGGCCTGAGTTTTACAGAAAATTCGGTCTATAGGCGTTCGGATCATGAATTTGCGATTATTATAATGATGTTTTATTTCATTTTAGAAGTAAACTTGGTGACTGAATGCGTTGAGGTTAGAGAGTTAGCAAGTTGGAGAATGTCAATACCAGCCAGATATACAATATCCAGTGCAACAACTTTTCAGTGACATTGATTTTAAGACAATGACACCTCAAAAGCTCAAACAAGGTTCGACACTCCTTATATTTTGTAAGGAGTCTGGCACCGCTATTAATGATAAGAAAGTTTCTATTTAATTTTTTAAACACAGAATTCGTAAACATCGCGTTTATTCACAGAATTAGCAATATTTTTCCGCAGTTAAATAAAGCGAAGAAAACTGTTAAAAATTTGTAGTAGACTGTGCGAACCCTGTCAAAGGACGAGCCATACTAACAGTGACAAACAATTTATCATAATTGAAATTCATAATCTTGTTTTACAATGTATGCCAGAAACTGAAAGAGTTTACGAAAGCATTGATATCATCATAAGTGTTGATCCACAAGATCAACTTGCATATACTGAAGAAATTTTAAACAGTTTAACATCAATTGGAATGGCATCTTATAAATTGAAATTAAAGTCAGTAGCTATCATAATGCTACTAAGAAATTTAGTACCCTCTAAAGGTCTGTGCAATAGTACAAGACTTACAGTCAGTAACTTGCAGAATAATGTTACTGAAGCCAAAAAATAAAAACAAATTCTAATACACTGCTCAAAAAAATTAACGGATATTGCAGTTTTAGGTGGATTTTGTATCTGGGAAACTTTTTAGCTGATTGATACATGGTCGACAGACATAGTAGGTTATATGAGAATAAATTACACATGTTTGGCAGAAAAAAATGCATTTTATTGCGCATTTGTGTACAAAAGGAAAAAAACACAATTTATGCATATGAGAAAAAAAGAATAAGAAAAGGTGTTTTCTTCAAAGAAAATCATTTTCAGTAGGGGGTATGGTTTCCACGGGCGGCCAGCAACGTTGAACACCTTTGAGGCATGGACTCAATGAGGCTATTAATGACGAGTTGGGGTATTCTGCCCCACTCTTCCAGAAGAGCTCTTTCCAGTTCTTGGAGAGTTTGTGGGGGTTGTTGGCGGCCAGAAACTCGTCTTCCTAGAGCGTCCCAAACGTGCTCGATTGGATTCATGTCTGGAGAACACGCTGGCCATTCCATTCGAACGATTCCTTCCTCGAAAAAGAAATCCTCCACCAGGTTTGCACGATGTGGCCTGCAGTTATCGTCCATTAAAATGAAGTTATCTCCGATTGCTGCAGCGTAAGGGACTACAATAGGTCTGAGGATCTCATCCCTATATCGGCGACCAGTCAGAGCTCCATCTCGAATGATGTAGAGGTCAGTGCGCCCGTCAATGGAGATGCCACCATACACCAACATTCCTCCACCGTCAAATCTGACACTTTCGTGCACGAACGCAGGATTATTCCTACTGCTAAGGTCCCTCCAGATGAAAATACGCCTATTATCCGGATGCACAGAAAAACGGGAATCGTCAGAAAACAGAATATTGCTCCATTCATTGCTCCTCCAGTTGACATGCTCGGTTGCCCACTCCCTGCGGTCGCGACGATGCCTTGATGTTAATCTAACACATACCATCGGTCGGCGAGCATACAGACCTACAGCATGGAGCCGGTTTCGGACAGTCTGAGTTGAAATCGTGGTGCCTGTAGCCGAGCGAAGGTGTTGTTGGAGAAGAGTAGCGTTCATGTTTCGGTATCTCCGAGCTGTTAACGCTAAATACCGATCTTCATTGGGCGTTGTTGCCCGTCTACGACAGTAGTAGAGAAAGGAGAGTTCACCGTCAGAAGGCGCAATCCGCAATGAGGAATGGGGATTCCTCAAGGAAGAATGGGAATGAGGCGGTAGGAGGTGCCTTCTCAACCGGAAGTGCAATCTTCAGGGGATCAACCCTCTTTTTCTCACAATAATCTTTTCTTCTCATTTTGTTGGTACATCTGATATTTTGTTAAAAAGGTTTATGTGTAAGAGTATGTTTTAAAAAGCATATATGTCTTATTATAAATAGTTCTATGTGTGTGTGTGCGTGCATGTATGTGTGTATGTGACAAATAGTTCTCTTTATATGTGTGTATATGTGTGTGCGTGCATATATGTCTTATAGTTATTATAAATACCTGTATGTGTGTGTATATATGTGTGACAAATAGTTCTCTTTGTGTGTGCGACTATCTGCTTGTTTATCAAAGTTTTAGAAATATTTTTCATGTTTTTATAACGAAAAAAATATGTGTTAGTTAGTTAAAAAGTTTCACAAATTAAAAAAAATTCTTTTAGAAAAAGTTTTACATTACTTAAAAATTTTAAAAAAAGTACTCAATAATAAAATCAACAATTTTTATTATAACAAAATAATTTACAGAAAGATATTTACAGATCAAAATATACATCCCGATTTTGTATTAGCAATACAAATCAACATTTTCTTCCTTGTTACAAACTTGATTAATTTCATAATGGCCATATGCTAAGCTGCATATCCCATCATCCAATAAGTAACGCTTATCATCAAAGGGACTTAAGCTAATTTTATTTTGAGTTAATGTATATAGGCGATGATCATCTTGGGCAATCCTTGTCTGTTTCTCCAGACTTGTTTTTTGTTGTTGGAGGCACTCCAAGTAGTCATCATGTTTAATTTTCTGTCGAACAATCTGCGTAGACACGCCTTTTGCACGTTTCTTTTCGTCTTTAACAGATTTTAGAGAATACATTTTTGATTTCAGTCCGACAAACTCAAGGGCTAATTCACCATTAAGTTCATCCTTAAACTTTCCGAGCGTCTTCTTATTATCCTCAGAGTATAGACGATGAGATTTCGGGTATTCAGAAAAGTCAAACAACTCACGATGCTGCTCCAGATCCTTATAAATATTATTGGTTTGAATATGATACGTTAGGGAATCTGTATCCGTAAAGAGTAAAACTGCACGATCTTTGTATGTTTTCTTTATAAAATTGTAATGGAAATCATACATACAAAGTTTAGATAGTTCAAGTATAGAAAATCCAACATAGATGGGTCGGTTCATATGTATGCTAGTTTTTAATCTCTCCACAGCAGTCAAGTCTTCATCATAAGTTTTAAACGATTTAAAAGTAGGCGATGCTACTAATTTTTTGGCTCTTTTTTCACCATTACAAAGCACAATATTTCTTCTTTTTCGTAGATTTTCCATGGTTTTACCAAAAACAGAATTGTTCATTAACTTAAATAAAGTCTTTCTCAAAAGAAGATTTTGCTTCTTTCCTTTTTTCGGTGTTGAAATTAATATATTTCTGCAACCATGGTCCCTGTTTAAATTTTAAAGCTTTATGCACAGCTGTAATTTTTAAACCAAGTTCTAAATAAAATTTGAGATTACGATAATGGGTTATATAATTTCGTTTATTATTTAAATTTGGTATCAGTTTAGGAGTTCCGACGAATTTTCTATTGTTCAGTAAGCTTCTTGCATGAGAAGACAACATCTGATCCTCCACAGTTACTCTCTCAGGGGCGACAGGGTATTCATTATGCAAAGGATGTAAATGTTTCGGGTATTCCAAGTCTACCTCGAAAAGATACCCAATTTCGGAATTATCAGATAAAGATAGAACCCACTCTTTTGTGATATGACTTGTTTCACACCATTCAAAACCGCCATAGGGTAAAAATTGGCTCATAGCCCACCCGCATAAGTTATTGGCATCCCAATACATGATGTAGCTGGGTGCCTCATTTTTCTTATAATCGGGCGTACCAGGGATGTTTGCTCGGGCATATCTTTTACTTATCATGCTAATGCCGCCTCGTATTCCATTTTCAACCATAAGCAACATATCTATATCACTGAGTAACTCTAAAGGTGTATCAGACATCTTCAAACAAGCCTGCCATGCTAGCCCAGGTGCTGTAAACAGGTGAGCAGGGTCAATTTCATAATACTGCTGACATAATTTCCTAAAGTTTTGAAACACGTCAGCAAGTAGTAGAACATCTGTCTTCACATAAAGGTTGTGATAATCACCAAGAGTCTTGATATCAAATGTTTTCCATACATTCTGGGCGTGTTGGTACTCCTTTTCATCTATAGGCTCATTGGTGAAACTATTAAAAAAGGCAGAAGGCGGGGGAAGCTGCTTCTCAGTAAATTTTTCAAAACAAGTAAAATAATCATAGGGGTAAACCCCTTTCCGTATAAGTAAAGATAAATTATTATTTTGTGGGAAATTTTCTGCAAGTATAGAGAATTGATCAGGTTGAAGGTTTTTAACAAGTTTTTCCAATGACGTAGGCAAAAATTGGAAAGAATCTATAAACACCATCTGAATAGGAGATGTAGGCTTTCTGATTTTAAAGGTGATATAGTTTTCCATAGAAGTAGCAATAACATCGATTTCATGATCTTTGAATTTTCCAAGCTTTGTCATAATATGATGGCCATCGTAGTTTTTCAAGTTATGGAATATAACAGGAATTGTTTTACACTGCTTATAGTTCAAGTTGCATTCCACATGTGCAGCCCCTCTGTACGCACCTGACAGGTGATCATGGTCACGTGTACGTTTCTCATCTAAAGTTTTCTTACAAATATGACAAAACTCTGCTTCTCGAAATGCCTTTTCTTCCTTGGGAGAAAGCTTCATAGGTTTAATATTATGTAACTTTTCTCCTAAAATTTCCTTCTCTTGCATCATTCGGTTTAAAAAATGCTCAACACAGTTTCTACCCCGATATACCTGTGCTTTTTTCACACACGTTCCATCGGGTCCAATAACCACATAGGCATAACCACATGGTAAGTGATAGATTGTTTTCTCGGTATAAGATGCTTTAGAAGAGGGTGGAGCTGACGAAATAGGTATAAAGAGACTCTCAAAATCCGCATAAATCGTATAAGCAACAGGATGTTGTAAATGAATACCTGTAAACTTTAATATATTATCATTTTCATTAGGCATCTTTATAGCTTGCGCAACATGTTGAGAACAATATTCATTATGCTTATCCAATAGATTTTGTCTTGAAAATCGATGCAAACATCGATAACAGTAGTGTTGCACACCATTATGCTTGGTAAGATCACCTAAAAGTCTTGAAAAACTTCTTATCAAACAATAGTGTTGCTTTTCACCATCACCAACCAATAACAAATTAATCACATCTTGATCTTTCTTTTCAGATATATACAGAGGGCAAACTTCGTCCTCTTCATAACCAAACACGTTAATCCGTAAATTGTTGAGTTGTTCAATAACAGGTATCTTCTGAAGGGGTACAGGGCATTCTACACTACCTAATTTAATGTCATGTTCATAAGGTCGATAATGTGAAACACGTTCAGGCTTTTTTGTATAATCTAAGTTCAGTTTAAAAGCCAAAAGACACCATACTAAGCATTTGTTATCTTCGTTTTTTATATTCAACACTGCTTTTTTATCATCGAGTTTTTTAGACAAAGGAATATAGAAACTCGCAGCGAGGGGGTGATATTTAGCAATCTTGAGTTCTAAATGAAGAATTTTTCTAAGTTTCCAGCCAGAACCTCTTTGTACAAATTCTTCAAAGGATTTAATAATCTTCGAAAATCCTTCCTCAATATGCTGTGAAATAGTATCTTCTATAAGTTCGGTCATACACGAACATCGAAAATAACATTGAATTTCTTCAAACTCCTCATTATCAGTTAGACGTTCAAGTAATATTTTTTCTACCATATACCATTTAATTGCACCTTTTTCATGAATTTCACTTATAAAACGTTCGTGTATTTCAGTTTGTACATGGCTATGAAATACCTCTAAATCATTTTCCTCACGTTCACCAGGATGCAAAATCACTGTTTTAAACACATTAAGCGCATCAGAATACTTTGTGTTTTTCAACTTTGCATTAGATAAGTTCATTTTGCGTTTTACACTCACAAGAGGAGTGCGGGGGTGTTGAGTGCGTACATGTTGTCTCACAAGGAGAGTGCCAAGCTTGGCAATCACAGATTTTGATTATTTTTATACATGTTATAGGGTAGAAGCCCCTTAGTCTCAGGTTCAATGGATTTTATACAACGCTCCTTAGTTCTTGAGAAATGAGGGGGGGGGGTCTAATATTATACTACAACTTAAATACTTACTTTGTAACGGAATAACTGTGTCGGTCGTAGCTCAGATGGTATGGCGTCTGCTCGTTGTTCCGAGGGCCCGGGTTCGATGCAGGAACGCGCTACGTTTGTTTTCCACATTTTTTTTTTTAATAAATATACTTGTTATTATAATTTAATAATCTCAAAAAAAAAAAATGTTAACATAATTAAATTTTAATTTAGCATTTTGGATTTTTAAACCATTATTAAACATTTCTCATCATTTAATGAGCTTTAAAAAAATTGGATCTATTATTGACTAGTAAAAATTCAAAAATTGTTACAAAATCAGCATATTAACTATCGAATTATAGAATTTTTCTCCCATCGCAATAGAAAACGAGGATATTTCAAATGCTGGATTATTTGTTAAAAAATCATTGTTTTACAATAAAATTTTACAGTACTTCAACGCATTTGTGACATCACTTTTTTGATTTTCATTGAATCCCGACACTTCAGATCGATCTTGTGAACTACAGCTTGCTTCTTCCATTTTTATTACGATTATGAGCTGTTATAGCACTATTATACGCACTTGTGCGATAAAGATTGAAAACAAAAACCACTTAACTGCATCAAACTAAAAAAAAAGAAGTAACCAAAGTCTGTTGTGGCGCCCTCTAGTTACAATAAAATAAAACATAAATATGTTGTAATTTAATTCTTATGCTAATGTTTAATATAATTATGCTTCTTACTTTAAAAACAGTGTTGTATTATCATCGCATTAACTTCCCTTGTTAAGGCAATTTATAAATGATGTTTCTTTACAATCACGAATTGACACAATTGTTCAATATCGTTGCATTATTAAAGCATATATGGAATACATTTTAGTAGTGATTTTTAAAAAAATCAAAAATGCTCAATTAAAATGTAATTATGTTAACAAAAATTTTATTGAGATTATTAAATTATAATTACAAGTATGTTTATAAAAAATGAGAAAAACAAACGCAACGCGTTTCGGCATCGAACCCGGGCCCTCGGAACAACGAGCAGACGCCATACCAACTGAGCTACGACCGACACAGTTATTCCGTTACAAAGTAAGTATTTAAGTTGTAGTATAATATTAGACCCCCCCCCCCATTTCTAAAGAACTAAGGAGCGTTGTATAAAATCCATTGAACCTGAGACTCAGGGGCTTCTACCCTACAACATATATAAAAATAATCAAAATCTGTGATTACCAAACTTGGCACTCTCCTTGTCAGATCAAATTTTCTTCCAAACACTTTATCGCAATCACAGCAAGGAAATGTTGAATTCCGATGCGACTGTAAATGCTGCTTCAAATTATCCTTACGTGTAAAAGCTTGATCACATTCATCACACTTAAATGTAGACTGTCCATCAGTATTATGGATTTTCAGGTGTCTAATCAAGTCTGATTTCCTTCTAAAACACTTTCCACAAGTTTCACAGGAAAACGACTTTTCATTAAGATGAACCTTAACATGTTGATTTAAATTAGAATATGTTGCAAAGACTTTGTCACAGGTGGGGCAAACATGCTTCTTTTCCACATTCGTAGGGGTCACAGTCTTTAAAGAAACATCCTCTTCAACTTGTTGATTAAAATTTAAAGAACTTTGAGACATAGTATCCTTTTCTGAAAAAACTTCAGAGAATCCATCATGCTGTAAAATCCAACACTATCATGTGTTTTTAAATGTCTTTATAGGTTTGATCTTCGATAAAAAGACTTCTGGCAGATATTACAACTATATAATTTCTCGCCAGAATGAATTTTCATATGTCGGTTCAGATTAGAAATGCTCGAAAAATCTTTATCACAGGTAAGACAGGTAAACATCTTCTTCGCAGATACAGAATCTCCCACAATCGAGGTTTCATCAATAGGCATATCAACATCCATAATATAAAATCAATAAAAAAACTTTAACTCTTAATGGCAAACAGCGATTCGCACTGATAAAAAGCGGGAGCAATTTAAAACACGTTTAACCACTAGCGATATGAATCCTCAAATGATAAAAATCCTAATTTTCCCCCGTCTATTTATACCGACCCGAAAGCAAAGTTGAGTTGTAGTATTGCTTGATATGATTGTTATCAAAACGCGTCATACGATTTCGGGGGCCTATAAGTTTCTTTCTCCTCTTTATAATATGGCATAATTAAACAGATAAACCCGAATGTATACAAATTTAAATTCGTAAATTATATTATATCACAAAATATAAAAAATCCTACAAAATAAAAATAGAATTTGGCACTTACCCCAAAAACACATCCACTTTAGTTGTTAGTCTGCACTTAACTAATCCTTCTTCCTTATCTATAGTAGGGGGCGCTGCCATCGCCGCGAGAGGCACTGCCCGTCTTCCGGTTTGTGACGTAGTTTCCGGTTTGAGATAAGAATAAACCTTAAATACACGCGCTTAGTCATTCTTCCATCCCTCTTTCGCGCTAGTAGTTGTCAGTTTCAAAGAATATTAACTCCGTAAAGAAGATTCACTCCCATAGGCGTAATGTAAAACGCATCGAGTCAAATCCACAGAACGAACAGTAATGCGCGATAGACAACTTTACAGGGGAGTAAGCGCAAACCAACCGGTGGTTTTTACTTTTTTTTTTTTTTTCGATCATTTTGCTTTTCGTCATTCTTTATTCTGTTATTCTAAATTACGGAGATAATTACTTCATTTAAGTAGAAAATCCTTTCAAAACATCAGATAATATTTACAATTTAAATTTGAATGATTAAATAGCTAAAATATTTCTAAAAAAAAAACAGGTATTTTTTTTTTTTAAAATCAGCCAATAATATATATCACAAAACAATAATGTGTGAAAGCTTATTGTTTCTTCGAAATGAGGGAAATGATATATATTTTTTTCAAAACAAGGCTTTTGTAAATCTACATTTGATTATTAGTAGACAGGGTTGATAAAAATCATGATTTTTTTTTTTAAATAAAAAAAATCTGATTTATTTGATTTCAATCGGATTTTTTTAATTAAAATTATTTGTGTACTGTGCATGTATTTATTTTATTTTCTCTGTTATATTTTGTTTTTTAAAACAAAGCTTTTGTAAATCTATGTTTGATTATTAGTAGATATTGTGAATATACTAATTTCACACATATTTAAAAGAAAATACAACAAAAAAAAAATAATTCGTATAAGTGATGTTTTGAAATGAATTCTAAAATTATTAAAACATTTCTCAGACTTTTTAAAAAGATATATTTGTAAAATTCCACTATTATTAAAATTTTAGTCTTTTGTGTCAGTTGGAATAATATTTTGCATTTTTTTCCACCATTCTTAAGTTGTATTAAAGTAAATGATTATTTACAACTTAATTGAAAAAATAATTACACCACAGCGATTTTTTTCTTCCTTTTCTATTGCTAGAGGAATAATCGTTAACAAAGTTTGTATTTTTAGAAGATCCATTTCATATATTTTAACAATACTTTTTCCTGTATGTATAAGAATGATTTATGAAAAGTAAAGCATATTTCACTTTTGTATTTCTGAAACGAATAACTTCACCTTTTGTTATTAACCCCATCATTCCATTTTTGCACCATATCCTTTAAATTTGTTTTTCTAATTTTAATTAAATGACAAAGACAGGTTTTTTTTTTTTTTTTTTTTTTTTTTTTTTTTTTTTTAATCAGCCAATAATATGTATCAGAAAACAATATTAATTTGTGAAAGCTTATTGTTTTTTTCAAAATGAGGGAAATTATATTTTGTTTTTTAAAACAAAGCTTTTGTAAATCTATATTTGATTATTAGTAGATATTGTGAATATACTAATTTCACACATATTTAAAAGGAAATACGACAAAAAAAAATAATTTGTATAAGTGATGTTTTGAAATGAATTCTAACATTATTAAAACTTTTCTCAGACTTTTTAAAAAGATATATTTGTAAAATTCCACTATTATTAAAATAATATTTTGCATTCCCCCCCCCCCCCCCATTCTTAAGTTGTATTAAAGTAAATGATTATTTACAACTTAATTGAAAAAATAATTACACCACAGCGATTTTTTTCTTTCTTTTTTATTGCAAGTGGAATAATCGTTAACAAAGTTTGTATTTTTAGAAGATCCATTTCATATATTTTAACAATACTTTTTCCTGTATGTATAAGAATGATTTATGAAAAGTAAAGCATATTTCACTTTTTAAAAAAGAGCGGGAAGGGAACAGTGGAATGTTGTTTGACTGGAAGGAAGGGTGAGAGGTATGTGACAGATTGGCGCATGCGCGTTATTGGCGGCGCAACCTGTAAAGTTTGTTTTTCCTTCCTGAAAATGTTCTATGGACTTTACCCAGAGGTCGAAGTGAGACTTCTTATCTATTATATATTCTTTGTCAGTTTCTTGTTTAGACGTGTGGGGTGACGTCATTACGTGCTTGCGATAAGAACAAGGTCACCCCTTATCAACAGGTAAAAAGCTGCGCTTCAGTGACGTCATAGGTGTTCTGACATAGCTGATAACGGTAAGATTAGCTGATAAGAATTTGTGCTAATCATCTATTTCCCTTCAAGTCATTGCATAAGACGGTTGAGCTCCAACAGCTGTATATAAGGTAAGAGTAATTTATATATTATAATAGGATTTTAAATTAATTTAGTAGATGTTACAATTTGATATTTAAAAAATTTCATGCTAAACGATATGATTATATGTTGTTCATCATACTAAATCCACAAATTTTAATTCGAAATAAATATTATTAAAATTATAATCTAAAATAAATTAGTTAAAATGACTAACAAATTTCAACAAAAGGAAGCTAATTATAAAAGGAAATGTACAAAGTTTATAAATTTACACATGTGTTAAACGCGATTACAAACCTTATCATAGGCACAAGTCTAATTCGACTAGTCTATTTGTTATAAGTTTAAGTATAAGTCAACATGTAAGATATTTGTGAAAAGGAATCTTATGATTTTTAATTTTCCAAGTTCAGTTTCAATCATATTGTAAAAGGCTAATTCAAACTTTGAGATGAATCTATAGTAAAATACTTAAATTAAAATGTATTTTTGATAGTTTAAGAATTAGAAACTACAACTTTGACTACTTTTTAAAATGTTTGCCTGATAGGAAACTATGATAACATGTCTATGTTTGAATTTTTTTTGATAACATGCCAATGCCTGATTTTTTCTGACAACATGTCTGTGTTTGAATTTTTCTGATAACATGTCTGTGCTTGAATTTTTCTGCTAACATGTCTGTGCTTGAATTTTTCTTATAACATGTCTATGTTTAAATTTTTCTTATAACATGTCTATGTTTGATTTTTCTCTTCTTTTTGAAATGTATAAACTACTATACGTGTCTTTCGATTTCATTGAAGAGAAAAGTGATCGATCAACTTTATCAAACCATTTTAATGTTAATATTTTTAAACGAATGCGATAATCAGATAAAAATATATGTAGCTAATTCATATTATTCCACTAAACATTGCAAAACAAAAAACTTTAAAAAAAATTTTATACTTCAGCATTCAAAAATTGACAATATTCACATCCTAATACTAAAAAACAATCCTTATCTTGGAGTATTTCCTGTAACAAAATCTAAAAATTTCATATCAACAAGACCCAAGTTAAAAACTTTACCTCTGAACCTAATACCAATTTTTAATCTCAGAATGATAAAACTCAGAATTTTTTTAGAAAGTTACTTCTAAAACATCTCATAGATGGCGCTGTTGAAAAAATCAACTCAAAAATGTTTAAAAAACATTAATAAAATAAATCTAACTTTAAACTATCATCAAACTCCCCAAAAATCACTTCCAATTATAAATATTCTAAAATAATTAAAACTTATAAAATCGCTCATAGGGGGCGCTGCTGCGAAAAAATCATTTCGAAACTTGTTTAAAATACATTAAAAAACTAAATCTAACTTTAATCTATCATCAAACTCCAGAAAAATCACTTTCAATTAGAAATATTTTAAAATAATTAAAACTTCTAAAACCGTTCGTAGGGGGCGCTGCTGCGAAAAAATAATTTCGAAACTTGTTTAAAATACATTAAAAAACTAAATCTAACTTTAATCTATCATCAAACTCCAGAAAAACCACTTGCAATTAGAAATATTTGAAAATAATTAAAACTTCTAAAACCGTTCATAGGGGGCGCTGCTGTAAAAAAATCATTTCAAAGTTTAAAAAAAATAATTCATTACTTGATTAAAACATTTTCATAAAAAAATTTCATCGAAATATCAATAAACAAACAGTAGTAGAAGAATGTATGTTAGGCATCAGCAGGAGCCGGAGCCGGAGCCGGAAGTAGCAGGTGTTGACACCGGAAGCGGCAGGTGGGGATTACTTCCTGTCTAAACCTGTTTGGACAGGAAGTGATCCGCACCTGCCACTTCCGGTGACCTTGAGAGGTCATTCCACTTACAGGAGCACTTCCGACGAGACCGGAAGTGATCCTGCTGAGCTACACACTCATTCTTCTACTACTGTTTGTTTATTGATATTTCAATGAAATTTTTTTATGAAAATGTTTTAATCAAGTAATGAATTATTTTTTTTAAGTTTTGAAATGATTTTTTTACAGCAGCGCCCCCTATGAACGGTTTTAGAAGTTTTAATTATTTTCAAATATTTCTAATTGCAAGTGGTTTTTCTGGAGTTTGATGATAGATTAAAGTTAGATTTAGTTTTTTAATGTATTTTAAACAAGTTTCGAAATGATTTTTTCGCAGCAGCGCCCCCTACGAACGGTTTTAGAAGTTTTAATTATTTTAAAATATTTCTAATTGAAAGTGATTTTTCTGGAGTTTGATGATAGATTAAAGTTAGATTTAGTTTTTTAATGTATTTTAAACAAGTTTCAAAATGATTTTTTCGCAGCAGCGACCCCTATGAGCGATTTTATAAGTTTTAATTATTTTAGAATATTTATAATTGGAAGTGATTTTTGGGGAGTTTGATGATAGTTTAAAGTTAGATTTATTTTATTAATGTTTTTTAAACAACTTTGAGTTGATTTTTTCAACAGCGCCATCTATGAGATGTTTTAGAAGTAACTTTCTAAAAAAATTCTGAGTTTTATCATTCTGAGATTAAAAATTGGTATTAGGTTCAGAGGTAAAGTTTTTAACTTGGGTCTTGTTGAAATGAAATTTTTAGATTTTGTTACAGGAAATACTCCAAGATAAGGATTGTTTTTTAGTATTAGGATGTGAATATTGTCAATTTTTGAATGCTGAAGTATAAAATTTTTTTAAAAGTTTTTTGTTTTGCAATGTTTAGTGGAATAATATGAATTAGCTACATATATTTTTATCTGATTATCGCATTCGTTTAAAAATATTAACATTAAAATGGTTTGATAAAGTTGATCGATCACTTTTCTCTTCAATGAAATCGAAAGACACGTATAGTAGTTTATACATTTCAAAAAGAAGAGAAAAATCAAACATAGACATGTTATAAGAAAAATTTAAACATAGACATGTTATAAGAAAAATTCAAGCACAGACATGTTAGCAGAAAAATTCAAGCACAGACATGTTATCAGAAAAATTCAAACACAGACATGTTGTCAGAAAAAATCAGGCATTGGCATGTTATCAAAAAAAAATTCAAACATAGACATGTTATCATAGTTTCCTATCAGGCAAACATTTTAAAAAGTAGTCAAAGATGTAGTTTCTAATTCTTAAACTATCAAAAATACATTTTAATTTAAGTATTTTACTATAGATTCATCTCAAAATTTGAATTAGCCTTTTACAATATGATTGAAACTGAACTTGGAAAATTAAAAATCATAAGATTCCTTTTCACAAATATCTTACACGTTGACTTATACTTAAACTTATAACAAATAGGCTAGTCGAATTAGACTTGTGCCTATGATAAGGTTTGTAATCGCGTTTAACACATGTGTAAATTTATAAACTTTGTACATTTCCTTTTATAATTAGCTTCCTTTTGTTGAAATTTGTTAGTCATTTTAACTAATTTATTTTAGATTATAATTTTAATAATATTTATTTCGAATTAAAATTTGTGGATTTAGTATGATGAACAACATATAATCATATCGTTTAGCATGAAATTTTTTAAATATCAAATTGTAACATCTACTAAATTAATTTAAAATCCTATTATAATATATAAATTACTCTTACCTTATATACAGCTGTTGGAGCTCAACCGTCTTATGCAATGACTTGAAGGGAAATAGATGATTAGCACAAATTCTTATCAGCTAATCTTACCGTTATCAGCTATGTCATAACACCTATGACGTCACTGAAGCACAGCTTTTTACCTGTTGATAAGGGGTGACCTTGTTCTTATCGCAAACACGTAATGACGTCACCCCACACGTCTAAACAAGAAACTGACAACTACTAGCGCGAAAGAGGGATGGAAGAATGACTAACAGGCCCGGACTGGCCAGGTCGGCTGGTCGGCGATTGCCGAGGGCCCCCGGCTCAAGGGGGCCCCCGGAGAGGCCCCAAAAAATGAATATACTACTTTATAATTAGTTACATCAGTGAAATTGGACTATTTCCTAGTAATCTTATGCGTTTACATTCAATTTTCAGCAATTGCCAGTTGGTTTTTGTTTATGGTAGTCTACGTGTGGGGTGGGGGGCGTCGTGTCATGCCGCTGGCCAGGCGGAAGACGGCTGCTGCTGCTGGCAGACTCATCGCGTTCTGTGCAGTGCCACGGAGTAAAGAGGAACTGGAGGTGAAATATTTACGTTTGGCGTGACGCCAAAAATGCAACTCTAAAGTCGGTCCAAATAACTGGCGGCTTGCTTTGAAAATCTCTCCCAGTCCAATGATTCCAGTCCTTGTTCCACGTGCACCCTCTCTCCGCCCAATGAAGTGGCTTGTTTGGGCCTAATGATCTGAGCGATAACCGGCTAAATATTGCAAGCCGATTTTAGGGTTTCGTTCATCTCACAAAACCCTATTCACAGTGACCGATTTGCAAATTTGGGGGCCTTGTGCCCAGATGCTCATGGGGGCCCCTTGCACCAAAAAGATATATTAAAAATTTAAAAAAAAAATTGTAATCAGAATGGAAAAAGAAAAAAACGTCTTATATAGAGATTGGCCTCAACTATCTAATGAAAAGAAAAATCATTTTAAAATATTGAAGTGCAAACGAGATAATTTTTAAAAAAAATGTCTCCCATAAGATTAACATTAGCAAGCGGGTGTTTTCACTTGAGTGAAGTAGCCCCTTAAAAAGTTATTTTTAAATGAAATAAACGATAAACAGATTTTTCCATATTATTATTTTTAATAGTTAAAACTTTATCAGATTTTGGCCAATAATTGAAAAAAATTCAGTTGCATTTGGGGGGCCCCTCAAATCCGGGGGCCCTGGGCTCGTGCCCCGAATGCCCTGCCGTAAATCAGGCACGACTATTCATCCCGCTACGTTGTCTGTCCGTCACAGAGCCGGTTCTCAGAAACTATATAACTTACAGACTGGAAATTTTGTGTACTTATAGCTGAATACCTAGTATGAAGCTGAAAATCATAAAATTTGAAAAAATCGTATTATTTTAAGATATAGAGATAAAAAACCAAAAATCTAACAGCCTTTTCCTATTAAATTTGAACATTTTTCGTTATAGCAGTTGCCAACAATTAAAAATCCATAATAAAACTCTTTCTACAGTAATTAATTTTCTATTGAAAGATTTCCACGTGAAAAATGAAAATGAAATAAAAAGTTTCACCCATTGAAAAAAAGATTAATATGACGTCCTATTGGTAATAAAACGGAAATTTTCAAACATTTCTCCATAGTACAAGGAGTATGAGTATGTGTAAGTACAGACAGCAGGTTAATATGATGTCATGAGAGAATTAAAAAGAAAATTAATCTGACGTCATAATGGAAGTTTAACGGACTTTTTCAAATGTTTGATAATAATACAAAAATAGTATCAATATGAGTAATAGGGAAAATAAGTAAATATAACGTCATATGAGTTTGAGGAACGTACTATATCATGATTAAAACGCGATTATGGAAATATTGGCATATTTTAACATTTTGAAGGTCTCTATACAACATGTTTAATTTTGAAATTGATTTTTTTTAATATCACATTTAGTCCACATGATATATATTATTATGACAGAGTTCAATAGCAGGCTTCACCCGCTATCGGATAGGTTCAAATTTTGGAAAAAAAGAAAAATAGACCGGTAAATTTTTACTTTATAAAAAACATGACTTTTTTTTTTCATTTATGAAAATGAAATTTATTTGGATTTATTATAGAAAGGATAAAATGTTTTGAAAGGAATATTAAACGAAATCCTTTGTGCGATCTTCGATCACACTTACCCACTTGTTATGGTTTACAACCTTACTATTCTTTTTCTTTACTCTGTGGTGCAGTGCTCATAAGGCTCAGATTCAGAGCGCATAGCAACGTTCACTCATACTAGTGTTGCCAGATTGGGTATATTTTGTCCTCATTTCGAGGTATTTTGAGCTTTTAGGAAAATTTTTTGGGAACAAATAATTCATGGGAAAATTTTTGGGGACTATTAAAATTTCTGGGGAATTTTCTTTCATTACTTCATGTAAAATATACTTTTAGTCATTCGGCGACACTGGAACTGTCTAGAATCCGCTTTTGATTCGGAAAACGAAAATAAAATACGGAAATCGTACGTATTATTCATACATCATATTATTCATACATGATTATTCTTGCGGCCTTCATTTATAATATTACAATTTACACGTTTCTTTGCATCAATTTCAACCATTTGTGTACATTTTTAACGTTCTGACAACGGATGTTCTATAATTACTTTTTAACTGGGTTATTTTTAGGGTTTCGTTCATCTCACGAAACCCTATTACTCCCGCTCTGTTGTCTGTCTGTCACAGAGCCATTCTCAAAAACTATGTAACTTACATAGTTGAAACTTTGTGTATATAAATGAATACGAGCTATGAAAAGCTCAAAATATTAAAATTTGAAAAATTCCTATTATTTTAATAAATAGAGATAAAAAAACAAAATTCTAACAGCCTTTTCCTATTAAATTTAAACATTTTTCGTTATAGCAGATGCCAAAAATTAAAAATCCATGATGAAATTCTTTCTACAATAATTGATTTTCTATCAGACAATTTCCACGTGAAAAATGAAAATGAAGTAAAAAGTTTCACCCATTGAAAAAAAAGATTAATATGAAATAAAATTGATTGACGTCATAGTGGTAATAAAACGGAAAAATTTCTCAATAATACAAGGAGTATGAGTATGTGTATGTACACAAAGCAGATTAATATCACGTCATTAGAGAATTAAAAAGAAAATCTGACGTCATTTCGGAAGTTTAACGGATTTTTCAAATGTTTCAGAATAATACAAAGTGAATATCAATATGAGTAATAGAGAATAGTAAATATATGAGTTTGAGGAATATATTGAATCATGATAAAAACCCGATTATGGAAATATTAGCATATTTTAACATTTTGAAGGTGTGCAACATGTTTAATTTTGAAATTTTTTTTAAAATATCGGATTTAGTCCACATGACAGATATTATTATGACAGAATATAATAGCGGGCTGGTTTAGATATTCGAAAATACTTGAAAAATAGACCGGTAAATTTTTACTTTATAAAAAACATGACTTTTTTTTTTCTAAATGAAAGTTGTTTGAATTTATTAAAGAAAGGATAAAGTGTTTTGAAAGGAATATTAAACGAAACCCTTTGAGCGATCTTCGATCACACTTACCAACTTGTTTTTTAAGCTTTAGTTCTTGTTAACTGTTCAATGTACCAATAAACAAATGTAGTAAGCGAAATTCTGAATAATTAATGACATAAATCATTGTTGCCTTTTTTTACCTAAACTAAATGTAATTTTGTCATTAGCATGTTTTTTGAATTTTCCTCAAAACAAATTGTAACGGAAGTAGAAAAGATTTTAGATTTAGCTATCTAGTCAACGTAAATAAACATGATACGACTGGACGACTACTTTCCATTTTCAATCCTGAATTGCTATACATTCTGGAAGATTTTATGATGATAATCAATTAATTATAAGAGTTTAAATGTTTATTTTTTCTGTATGGAGAATTCTTTCAAACAAACAAACAAAGAAAAAGCTCTGGTTTAGGAAAATTTTTTGAGCTTAAATTAGTTAAATAATTTTCATAGTGTGGTAAATTGAAAATTTACTTTTTTGAGTAAAACTGAGTTAGGGACTTTTTCGGAAAAATCACAGATTTGGGGAAATTTTCATAAATTTGGGGGAAATTGACTTTCGACACTCTGGCAACACTGACTCGCTCAGTCTCGTAGTATGGTTGTTGTTAATACAGTATCATAGTTAAAATTTTGATTTTGAAGGAGAAGGCTTTGAGACCTATAATACCAAGGCTGTTGTCTCGAATGATCCATATTTCTAGAGCTGTGTCAACATGAAACGTGTGTACCAAAGTGGCGCTACAAAAAGGAAAGAAAAGAAGAGAAAATCTCTAGACGCTAAAAAAAGTTCCAAAAGTTTCAGTAATTGGCTAACTAGTTCCATTTCTCAGTCGCAAAGTCAGCCTTTGAGGGGTAATGATGATACATTAAATACAGGTAAAGTATAAGTCGAATTAGTTAATTAGCTGATAAGTACCTACCAGATAGTCTCTATTTTGAGTTGCCAAGCCTGTGTTTCTGTTTCTTGATTATGTTTTGTTTTTGTCCCTAAAATCATTATAATAAAAGCCCAAAGCACGTGACTGTTATCAACGCTTCGCTTTTCATATGTCTGGTGGCCATTTTTAATCAAAATTATTCTTTCGAATAAAACTGCATAAAATTTACATTTTTAGAAAGATTGTTAAAAAGAAAATTATATTTGAAAGATGAGTTACATTCAAATATGTATATGTTTTGAGATAACTTCAGGTGAGATTCGATTGACAGTCCCCATCGAACAAGGAACCTGTTCTCAAATCCATAAGAGCTACTTTCTGACACATTTCTGAATTCATTTTTGTTCGGATGTTCGGAAATTGGCAGGTGTTCTTAGTCAAACTATGAAGTCGAAAGGCGATTTTCATTTTTTGGTAAAAGTAGAAGATCTTTCAGAAAATATTGTCAAATTCGGAGTTTTGAAGCGAATTCCCGACGCTTCAGCACGAGAAAGGGAAACACTCGTCCTCACGTGACACGAATAGCTTATAACACGGTAAGTAATTTATTTATAAACAAATCGAAAACGCTATTCGATTCCGAATCACTTCAATAGTCCGACCTGCCAATTTTATGCCTTTACGTTTAAAAATGAGTCAACAAATGTGTCAGAAAGTTTCGTGTTGTTGGGCAGAGAATTTGAGAACCACCTTAAGTAACCAAAGAAAAGGATTATATTAATGCTGTTCTCAAATTCAAACTAGATAATTATTTGCACATTCCTGAATTCTTTTTTTTTTTGTAAACACATAAAAATGGCAGGTGCTCTTATTATAAAACAGTGAAATGGAATAGATTTTTTCATTTTTCAATAAAGGCAAAAGAACTTGCAGAAAAGTCAAAGTGTAATTTTTGAACCGAATTTCTGGACAAGAACAGTCATCTTGAGACAGCATTTTCTTATAACTATGTAAATATATATTTATTGAAAAATGAAAAACACTATTCGTTTTCAAACCAATAGTCTTGCTTGTCAATTGCTTTTACATGTTAAACCTTTTTTTAATGTTAAAGCTATCACGATATTTGGACAAGGTTGAAGAGTGGGGGGGGGGGGGGGGGAGGGGGGGGGGGGTCTTAAAAGTGCATAATATAACAAGACTAAAAAAATTAAAAAAACTCAAATAATTTTAAATTTAGCGTTTCAAATGACTTTCAGTTCTATATAACTACGTAAATATATAACGAATTTATCCAAAAATGAAAAACACTATTCGTTTCCAAATCACTTCATTGGTCATACTTGTCAAATGCATGCTTTTACATGTTAAACCTTTCTTTAATATGTTAACACTGTCATGGAATTTGGACACGGTTCGGGAAGAGGGCGTCTCTTTAAAAAAAAAAAAAAACTATAAATTCAGCGTTTTAAATGAAATTATAAATGAGAAACTCTTTTTATGAAGGCGTGGAAATTGGGCACATCTGAATATTAATTTTTTTCTGACTGCTAGTGCTTTTCATCTCGCCTGTTTCAAATGTTACATATTTACTAAAATTGTACTTTGATGTAAAACAAATAAATTTTTGTTTTTATGTGTAATAATTATTCAAAACTCCTTCCAAGGGGAAATCATGGCTGAGCCACTGCCAGATGAAATACATTTGTATTAATAATTGAATATTGTCCATTCTGATTTACTTTTGTTATTACAATTGAATTTCATTCACCATTTTAAATATGATTGTGACTTTAGTTAAATAATGTTGATTGAGTATTTTAAAATATTTATTAGTATTAAAAAGCTGGAATATAATAACTACAACTTATTAATTAAAAAAACGAAGCGAATTACAATCCTAAAAACTTTTATGCACAAATTAATAATTAATTTTGACTGTTGCTAAAAAGTAATGTATATTTTTATTTTTTAAGAACAAGCAATTAAAATATATATATATCTATTAAGCAATTTAGAAAAATGTAAAAATTCAGAGAGGTCCGTACTTTTTCTTCTTTTTTAGTTATAAGCAATTATTTGCTGATACAGTAAACTCTAATCCGGCACAACTTTCGGGGAAAAAATTAGTATTCCTTGTTTAATCACTCCTGATGTTTATAATAATCTGATTGAACTTCAGAATGAGGAGTTACGTAACAACCCATTACAAACGGTTGAAATCGCGAATCTATAAATAGCTCAGTCACTGCGTCGACGAGTGGGGGGGGGGGGGGGGGGGGGACATTTTCTGGGGATAATTTGTGAAATTAAACTGTTGAAAGAAAAATAAATTTTTATCATCAGAATTAAATATTCATACTTTTTCCATGTCAGAAAATAACGCTCAACTTGAAACAGAAATTGATAAGAGTCATCAAATAATAAATAATGAATGTAGATTATTAGATTCAAATGTTTGTTTTATTTCTGTGAAATATAAACAAAATAAGTTAGATGAGTTTTCGAAGTACATAAAAATTTATACACATTTTCATTTTGCAGTCATGTACATATGTTGTACTTTACATTATTGAGTATTT
This sequence comes from Maratus michaelseni, assembly GCA_963931845.1. NCBI lineage: Eukaryota > Metazoa > Arthropoda > Arachnida > Araneae > Salticidae > Maratus > Maratus michaelseni. The sequence goes on from OZ007595.1 coordinate 126,717,535, forward strand.
TTTTATTCTATTCAACCTGTTTAAAGAATCAAAACATGCTTTACTGTCTTTTTTTATTTAACTCTAACTTCTACACGTTTTTCCCGACATTCATCCTGTAATCCGGAAAATTTCGTAATCCGGCATGCTTCAAGTCCCGAACGTCGGATTAAAATATGTTTACAGTATTAGGAAAAAATTCTTGAATATTTTTTTTAGTAATGGCAATTTGTAAATGTATTTTTGATCAGTAACTGAGCTATAAAGCTAAAATATTTAATTTAATATGCAACTTGAACGAAAAATTAAATGTTTAAGCAAGTTACAAAAATATAAAACTATCGTTGGAATTAAAATAAAATGCATCACTTTAACAGAATAATATAGATTGGTTAAATTAAATAACTATTATTAAGAATTCTTCAACACATTAATATTAGTTTTTAAAATTTAATTCTCAGTATCAAACGGAATATAATTTTAAAAACGCTTAAAATGAGTTGTTAGAAAACATTAAAATATTTTATTCCTTCTACAATCTGCTAACAGGGTAAGTAAACTGAGCTATCTATGAACGACTCAAAGAGTACTAATTCTTACGTCATCACAAAAAAAAAAAAAAAAAAAAAAATCAAGCTAGAAAAAAAAAAAGCCAAACAGCGATAATTATGCCAGGCTATCCCCTCTCCCGTCTTAACCCTTTCAGGGGCAAGCACTTGTGCTCCTGTAACGTTGAATTCCCACCGGCATTTAGGAAAGAATTTAGTTCAAAATAAGAATAAGCAATACTTGAACTTATTCTCGTCAAAGTTAAAAAAGTAAAATTTAATTAAAAGTTTCTGGTTTGAATCGGATTAAAATTAGGTGGTATATAATATATACCACCGCCCCTCAAAGGGTTAAGGTAATCGAAGTAGTCTAAAATGGTGCCAACGACTAGGTAAAAGGCAGCTGGTGCTAAAGGATAGGGGTTTTCCTTCTAACAGTATCTTTATTCCATGACAGTCCCTTAGTCTTTTATATTAGGAGTGGATCAATCAAGACAGCTGATTTAGAGCTTCCATACATCGATTATGCTTCGTTTCTAAATACTAGCTGACCCGCCCGGCGTTGCCCGGGCAGACTGTCATTGGAAGATACACGGTAGATTGGACGTCATTTAAAAAAAAAAAAAAAAAAAAAAAAAAAAAACTGAATAATATTTATTTATACTAAAAACTTGTAAAAAAAAATAAAGAGCTAAAATTTCAAAAGTGAAAAGTTACGTTTAAAAAATGAAACGGTCAGGCAAAATTATTACACTTACTTTTAAAGAATGAAAAGGTCAGGGAAATTCTTACGGTTGAACCTAAATGGCATATAGGTGTAAGATCGAGTCCCACAGTTATGCTCCGGAACTTTAAAATCAGTAATTTGGATTTCAGAAGCAACGCGTTCGTGCATGCGACTGTTGTTAAGCCTATTTTAGCGATCGCTTATGCTCTGTGTTTAACGGTGTTCTCGATCCAATCTATTTCGATGTTCATTTCTTAATTCGGTTTCTTCTTCCAGATCTTTTACGGGCATTTCTAATGATATTTTGAAGCTCCATAATTGCAGCGAAAGATCGAAACGTTAATAAATCCGATTTACCTCGGCCTAAATCCTGTCAAAGGACTTTTACACAATAACAAATGAGATGCGTTGCCATTAAACAATTAACAAATAATCGCGATTTCTGTGATTACGTACAATAGCGTAATATATATATATATATATAGAGAGAGAGAGAGAGATTATTTTGGCACCATCCATCGATAATTAATGTAAACGAAGAAGTTTTCTTTTGAAATTGTACTTTGTTATGCATGTTATGCATTCTGAAGCCATTGCAAATAAAATGAAGAATATAAGGACTGTATAATGCCGTGTACAAGATATATAAATTATATCAACTTCAAATATTTTTTCTTTATTTTAACATACCAGAAACTTTGTAGTGAAAAGAAATTTGTAATTTAATAAGAGAATTTGAAAAAAAAAAAAAAGTTAATGCAATTAATAGTTGCAATTTACTTATGCGACTGGTGATTGGTGAGGTTGGCGAGTAATGACCTTGGCATATGCTTCTACCCCGCCCCCTCCATCGCTCTCTCTCCACCGTCCTTATCGCCAAAAACCCCAGCCCCTAACAGCTGACTGCAATTGATTAAACCAAAACTATAGCTATTGAAGGAAGCACTCAAGCACTACCAATTACAACTACTTTAGTGTTGCAATTTTTTTTTTAATTGAACGTGTAAGGCTACTTTAACTAACATTTTAATATGTCGTATTTTTATTGCCTATAAATGAAAAAACGGTTGTTAAAATGCCATTCTGTTGGAGCTGCTAATTTGGATTGATTTTTTTTTCCGTTTGCCTGTTGTTTATTTATGTAGGCTATTTATGATTTTTTTCAACGTTTTGCAATTTTTTTAGTATTACGCAATTTTTGTTACATAGTAAAGGAAGAAAATTAAAAATAAATAAAATGTCATGTAGCTTCCGAGAGCCAAATTGGTCAATAACTGAGATTGTAAACCTCAATTAAAATTTGAATAGCATACATGCATTTTACTGTATTAATTTTAAAAATTTGTTACAACATATCGTGCAATCGCAGCTAGAGTTATTACATTCATTTTCAGAAACTCAAGATCGAATTTCACCTGTTGCAATTGAGTCTACACCTGGTACTTCGTCTTGTGGATATGAGAAGGAAGAAACTATGCCTGCTTGTAATCAGCCACTTTTAGATTGTCCAGCAGTAACGTCGGCTTCTCTCAGCAGTGATTCATCAAGAACAAATACTAGCTCTGACACAGAAAATGACGATGAAGAAAACCACCAGGAGACGCCTGATGCTGGCCAGAATGCTGTTTTGCAAGAACTTGGATGTTTCATCTGTCCCAACGAAAACGACCCAATTGGAATTAAAAAAGCTTTTATGGCGAAGCACCCTATTCAAGTTAGTGAAGGAAAAGGAGCTAAATTGCCATTTGACTCTTCAAAACTTTATTACCGACATTTGCCGAATGGTGATAAAATTCACAGAAAATGGTTATCATATTCGATTAGGCTCAACAGAGTATACTGCTCCATCTGTATGGCTTTTGGGAGTAAAGATCATAGAGATTCTACATTTATTACCGGACATGACTGTTCTCCTAAGCATATTTATAAATCGGTTGAGATTCATGAAGACTCTCGTTATCATCAACTCGCAGCAAAGGCAGCCTTTCAAAGCCAAAAAGGTTATGATATTTCAACTCTTCTCACTAGTAGCCAAACCAAAAAGTGAGAAAGGGAAGTTCACACCAGAAGATTGGTTGTTCAACGTTTAATTGATATAGTTTTGTTTATTGGAAAACAAGGCATTGCTTACAGAGGGGATAAAGCAGAAGGGGCTTATACGCTTGACTCTACAGATAATCATGGTAATTTTCTCGAATTGGTAATGTTGGTTGCAAATTATGATGTGATTTTACAAAATCATGTCAGACAGTGTATTGAAGACAGCAAAAAGCATCGACTGAATATAACGAACAAAAGAAAAGTCACGGGGAAGTTAACTAAAAGACCGCATGGACGAGGCTCTTTGTTGACATTTTTGTCAAAAACCTTTATCAACAAGCTACTTAAAGTGATTGGTTCGATGGGCCGTAATATTATTTTGAAAGACCTTCATGATAGCTAATATTCAGCGTAATGGTAGATAGTACTCAAGATGTAGCTGTTATGGACCAGTTGGCAATTTGCGTCCGCTATGTCGTTCAAGGAAAGATTTATGAAAGACTTTTAGAAATAACAGTAGTCGATGATTCATCTGGATTGGCTTTGCACGAACTTATAAAATCGGAATTAGCCAAGTATGGCATTGCAACATCAAATATTATTGCCTGTTCATTTGACGGAGCTAACAATATGAAAGGCTGTTATAGCGGTTTGCAAGCTCAGTTTAAAAAAGAAAACGAAGATCTTATTTACACTCACTGCATGGGACACGTACTGAACTTGGTTGTAGCTGATTCAACAGTAACATTGCTCCAAGCTGAAAACTTATTTGGATTGGTAGAAGAATCTGCTGTTTTTCTAAGCTCGTCTTACAAAAGAATGGCCATATGGGAAAGGAAAACAAAAAAAAAACATATTGCACATGAAAAGCTGTACAGGTTGCAAAAAATAGGAGCCACAAGGTGGTGGAGCAAACATAAAGCTCTTTCTTCGATTATCGATGAGGGATTTTTAAGAAATGAGGAAAGTGAAAACACAGAGAAACTATTTAATTTTATTACCGTTTTAAAAGAAATAACAAATGGAAGTTTTGACTGCAAATCTAAATTCATGGCAAGAAATTTGATCCGTCAATGGTCCAAATTTGAAAACCTATTTATGTCTATTGTTGTACTAGATTTATTTCTTGTTACATCTCCTGTTTCAAAATATTTACAAAATAAAACCATTGACTATTCTACAGCCTGGAACTTGATAGAAAAGCTGTTGCAACAAGTAAGGGATAAAAGGAGTGATAAACACTTTCAGACTTTGTATTCAAAAACAAAATGTTATGCAAGTACAATTAATAGCAAATTAGAAGATAACGGTATTGATGTAGAAGTAGAATTGGATTTCAAGGAAAAAAGAATTTCAAAGAAAAAGGTTATGCCGGGTGAAAAATCAATAGACGAAGCTCCTGAAATCTCAACTGCTCAAAACTATAAATTGGTCTTTTTCAGTGTATTAGATTGTGCCAGGACAAGTATCGAAGAAAGATTTAGTCCAAGCAAAGAAATTTTAGAAGATTGTTCCTGGTTAGACCCAAAGAAATTTGATGAAATCGCATTGCTTGATAGTTTTCCTACAGAAGTCCTTTGTTGCATTTCTAAACTTTGTAAAGATGAAAGAAGTCAGTTATTGATAGAGCTGAAACAGTTCGCAGATCAGTATGAAAGTTTTACAATGGCTCAAAAAACTAACATTGAAAGAAAACGAGACAATCTGAATGAAGCTGAAAAAATCTGTGAATTTGACAATGTAGAATCTGATTTCGAAGAAGACGAAAATCTTTATGGTTACTGCTCCGACAAGAAACAATGTTTTCGATGTTTAGCATGCGCTTTTTCTGTTGTTTATGAACTCTCACAATCTGGAATGTTTACCAACCTATATGTAGCTTACAAGTTTGTACTAACCATACCTTGTACGCAAGTCACATGTGAAAGGGTGTTTTCTAAACTTAAAATAGTTAAGAATCGACTTAGATCTACTTTAAGCCAAGAACTTATGTCTAATCTTCTTTTCATGAATGTAGAAAGAGACTTATTTTATAACTTGGATAAAGATATTATTATAGATGAGGTAGCCAGGACCAGTGAAGAACTGGCCAGAAAGCTGTTAGGTTAGTAAACAGCCGTTCACAATCACATAACTTTTCTTAGTTGTTATATTCTCAACGCTCTTGATTATTATTATCATTATTGTCTATTTAAACTGTTCTTTTCAGAACAACACAAAATGTCTCGTAAAGGGAAAACTTTGCGTTCTGACGAACGTAACATTGTTAATAATGTACTTAATTGTTTTGAAAATGAAGCAAAATCTTCGTCTCTTTCCATTCCGATTCAGAAAGCACAGGAGCGTACGTATGCTGCTACTGGCATTCCTCTTCGAACTATCCAAAGAATTAAACGTGAGTCGAAATCTGCTCCTGATGGAAGGTTTTCATCTCTATGAAAAAATCGCAGTCGCCCTGCAAAACGGAATGCAGTTTTGGATACTTTTGATTTATGCGTCGTTCGGAATACAGTAAATGAATTTTACGCAAATAAAAAAGTTCCAAGTATTTCATTATTGTTGCCAGTTTTGCAAAGTAAGATCAATTTTTCCTGGACAAGAGAAACTCTAAGAAAAATCTTGCATCAAATTGGATTTCGTTGGAAACGATACCAAAATAAAAGGAAATTGCTGATCGAACGACCGGACATAATTTCTTGGAGATGCCAGTACTTGAGAGACATAAAAAAATATCGCGAAAGTCAAAGAAACATCATTTATGTAGACGAAACTTGGATAGATAATAATCTTTGTTTCTCCAAGTGCTGGCAAGATGAAAAAGTTGGTGTTTTTGTAAAAGACAGTGCTAGAAATCGATTGATCGTTGTGCATGCTGGATCTAAGAATGAATTTGTGCTAAATGCAGATTTGGCATTTAAAGCAGGCTGTGCAACAGGCGATTACCACGGCCAGATGAATTATGGAAATTTCGACAAGTGGGTTCGAGAAAAATTGCTACCTAACATCCCTTGTAATTCTGTCGTGGTAATACATATTGCGTCATACCATACAAAGATTTTAGATCCAGTACCTACAAAATATTCCACAAAAACTAAAATGAGTGAATATTTGGCTGCACAAAATATATCTTATGATAGCACCATGAGAAAACCTGAACTTTTTGAGTTAATAAAAAGGAATTCGCAACCAACAAAAAAATATATTGATGAACTTCTAAAAGCACATGGCCATTCTGTTCTCATATTACCACCTTATCATTGCGATTTAAATCAGATTGAATTAGCTTGGGCAGCTGTAAAGCGCTACGTTCGGGAAAGAAATGTTGAGGCTGATCTGAGTTTAAAAACACTGAAGGAACTAACTTCAGATGCAATTAAAAGTGTCTCTGGAGATACCTGGGGAAAATATTGTAGCTACGTAGAAAAGATTGAAACAGAATACTGGGAAACTGATGGACTTATGGCGACTACAGTCGAAACAATGAACTTTGATGCTGGATCCGAATCAAAAACTGATACTGCTTCTGAAAGCGGTTCAATTGCCTCGGATTCGGACATGTCAGACGAATAAATTAATTAATATAATAAATAAAATTTTAAAATTCGGATCACTTTCCCTTAGAAAGACGTCCCTGAAGGATGATAAAATAACCATACCAGTCATTAAAAAATAGCAAAATTGTGGCGTTATGAATTGTTTTCATAGCGGGTTGGTCATGGTGGGTCCACAATTAACAACAAAAAAAAATTTTCTCTAAAAAATAATTTAAATAATTTTACTTAAGTTCAGTCAAATTCTTTTTTATGCAAAATCCGTTTAATCTTTTAAAAAAAACTCTAAAATACCTTAAAAAAATAAATAAACCCTTCTCTACCATAACTGAAAAACATCCTTTCTCTAACATAACTGAAAAATACATTTTAAAAAATTCCACCTCCTACTCCAATTCGCTGAAAAGAAAAATCTCGTAAAATTTCAAACACCCTTCACTAATATTTTTAATTAATAGTTTTGATTAACATTCTACAACATTTAATTAACAAAATTCTATTTAATAAAACAAGTCCCTTCACAAAATTCCTCTTGATAAAATAGGTCCTTTCACAAAATTCCATTTCCTAAAAACATACTCTTCATTAATTATTTTAATATTGTTAGGTTTTAAAATGTGAAATTTGCAAAGAAAACAAATTCACCAGAAAGGAAAACTTTAGCAGAAGGCAGTGTTGAATTCAGGGGGTGGCCCGGGAGAGCATTCTCCCTTGGAACATTGAAACATGCCCTCCCCCCTCCCGGAGTCACAGAAATCCCTCCCGGAAAAAAGTGTCTGAATTCAACATTGGCAGAAGGACTTAAAGAAGTTATTATTAAATGCTTGGTTTGAATTTGAGTAGCTGGATTGCATCTTTCGTAACAAAATGTTATTTGTCGCAAAAATATAACAAATTTCACAAAATATATCACAAAAATTCTTTTACTTGTCACAAAATAACCCCCCCCCACCCCTACCAAAAAAAAAAACTGCATCGATCCCTGAATCTATATGGTTTATGTTAAATGAATTTAAATTATCTTGAAATACTCGTTTTGAGAATGTTTCTAAATTGATTGGTTGGTTATTTGTTACGGCCAATTATCTGCGCTAGGGATGTAGATGTAGGCCGGTAAGGGGAATGCCCTCCGTGGAGGTCATTTCTAAGGGATCCTAACCCGTATTTACGCAAGGTTAGAAGAAAACCACGGAAAACCCTAAACAGTTAGGCCGACGAGCGTGACAGGGGTTTGAACGCAGCACCTCCTGTCTACCAGCTTTGAGAGCAGAACCTCTCAGCCAGTGGTGGGGCAATGTTTCCAGGTATCGCATCTTTGTATTTTAATATAAGTGTATATAAAATCTAGTTAAAATATTCTGAGAAAATAATTAATAAAAACAATTTTTTTTAGAATATGATTTAGCCAAGAGATCTTACTGATCATGAATATTTCATATAACACCGAAACATTATACAAATATCTCTATCGCTACTTAATATTTAATATATATATATATATATATATATTATTTATTGCCTACGGTGAAAGCTTGTATATTTAATTCACAAGGTCACTCTGTACAAACTGTCCTTACCTAAAATACCCTAACAAAAAATTTTCTCAACAATGAATTCACCCAATAAAAATTCACTACTTCCTATTTTCCAAACATTTTTTAGCATATCACGATGGTAAAGAATTTTGAATTTGTATTCTTGTATTCTTTGTACCTAAATTATAGTTTAGGTACGGTATATAAAAATAATATAAATATTTATTGTGAAAGTAAGTAAATTACATTAGAAAAGCTTACTTTTTTTACTCAAATATTTTCCAAGTGACAAAATAGCTAAATGCTGTTTTAGGCATGTAAGTCTAATTTTGTCTAATTCCCTCTAAATTCCTCGGTAAGGGGCCCCTTTTCAGTTTCTAGCCGAGGGCCCCCAAAGGAGCCAGTCCGGGCCTGTGACTAAGCGCGTGTATTTAAGGTTTATTCTTATCTCAAACCGGAAACTACGTCACAAACCGGAAGACGGGCAGTGCCTCTCGCGGCGATGGCAGCGCCCCCTACTATAGATAAGGAAGAAAGATTAGTTAAGTACAGACTAACAACTACAGTGGATGTGTTTTTGGGGTAAGTGCCAAATTCTATTTTTATTTTGTAGGATTTTTTATATTTTGTGATATAATATAATTTACGAATTTAAATTTGTATACATTCGGGTTTATCTGTTTAATTATGCTATATTATAAAGAGGGGAAATAAACTTATAGGCCCCCGAAATCGTATGACGCGTTTTGATAACAATCATATGCAACATATTCTAATTTAAATGAACATCCCAGGTAGCACAGAGATATCGGCCAATATCCACGGCAATATTGGCCAATATTTTGAATGTCGCTGAATGTCGAACGTCAAATTTACAACATCTGCCGATATTCACAGACATAATTTAAAATTAGTTTTAAAAAGAAAGCATTCAAAAGAGCTTTTTGCATTACTTATGACTTCATAGTACAGAAATAGTATTCTAAACAATAAAATTTAATAATTTTACAATTTTTAAAAAACTTGACTTTTTAATGCCTTATTTTTAATATTTGGTTACATTGGCCAATGTTGTAAAAATGATATTACTATTACAACATTCAGGGATATCTATCGACATTCGTAAAAAACAATATAATTTTTCGGACATTTCAAGATATTTGTCAACATTCAGCATATCTGACGAAATTTGTAATCTTGACGGAAGTGAACGGAAAGTTCTAAAGAACCGCCCATTTGTGTAATTTTCGTCAATGTGCATTTGATGGAGGCGTCGGGCGTGAAATTTGCACAGAAAGAAAAAGCCAATATAATAATTTTCCGTAGGAATCTGTAGTTATTTTTATATATAAGAAAAGCATGTGAAAATTTGTGCTTTATAAAAAAACTAAAGATGTTTTTATACTATTTTTATACTATGTATTTTATACTATTTTTAAAAATGTCTTTACAAGAAAAAAAAATCAATTTATGTAATTTTTAAATGGATGCTTGTTTATCTTTTTTAAAATGTTTCGAATTTCCGACTTTTATAAAAATTTTATTTTTTATTATTGTAAGAAAATTCGTTTTCGTTTCAAAAGTTTAGTTTCAAAAGTAAGTCACTGATTTTTTAATTAGACACAATAAATAATAAATATTTTATATAATGCATCTAATTAATTATTAATATTATTATTATATAAGAATCTTTTAGGGCTAATTTATGTGGTGTTAACTTTTCTGTAGTGTATTTTTGAAAAAATGTACACATATTTCTGACTTAAAATTAATAATATATATATATTTAATTTCTCACAAAGCAAAATTCAAAGTAATGGGGTTGTTAAAACTTTCTTTATAGTTTTGTGCAAGGGGAACACATGATTTTTAACACAGCAAGCTTTAAATTTCGTTTAAATTTCTAAGTTTTTAATTTCTTACATAATTTAAAATATTTTTTTTTACAAAATTTCCAACAAACTCAGTAATAAAAAGTAATATTTAAATAAATCTTTGATAAAAGAACGTAAAAAAAAATATGTCGATTGTGATTGAAAAATACGAGATAATTCAATGATAGTTTTGTCATATGTTAGACATTTTTTATTCCAGTAACAAAAAAATCTACTCCCACCAGCTTTTGTTAACAGCTCTTTATGACAAGTATTTCCTGCGTTTGTACCGATCATACTAGTACCAAAGATTCTATACACTAGGCACAATTTCTGTTTCAAAATACGAGAAAAAAAATTAGAATACATATACACACGTTATCTTAAAATTGAAAAGAAATTTTAAGGATAAATAAGAAATATAAAAAGAATTATAAAAAAAAAACCCCAAAAATTCCGAAAGGCGCTGACCCTCACTGGGGACAGAACCCTCAACTAGTTCATTTAGCCGCTTCCTGTCTGTTATCATAACCATTCAGCCATCGGTGCTCGCTTTTCTACAGAGAAAGATTGAATACGGTATTTAGGATTAGCAGGAGACTGTACTTTTTTTTTTGGTTTGTACTGAAAGATGTACACTTATTATTTTTATATTGACCTATATTATTTTGATGAATCTGGTTCGAACTAAAAAACTTGAATAAGAAAAACGTATAATTTAAAATTAATTTCAGTTTATTAATGTATAATGACGGTGCGACGATAATAATAAAATTGTAATATTACTAAATTACATTTATATTAAGTACTTAATATAAATTAATATGTCTATTTATTATTATTATTATTAAAATCATTTAAAATATTTAAATAAATGGATAAATAATAAACTATATAAATACAAGATTTTGCTAATAATACATTTTTTTTTAATTAAGATTATTTGAAAATAATAATGATAATAATCTAATAACAAATTAAAATGATCTAAAAATAATCTTCTGACTAAATGTATCATCATTATATATATATATATATATATATATATATACTGCATCTAACAATAACGAAAAAATATTAAGAAAAAATATGGAAAAGCACATATCTAAGTTCAGAATTTGGACTAGAATAATATAAAAAAAAGTATATTTCAGAATTTTTTATTTATTTTTATTTTTAAGGGAGGGAAAAACGTAAAAATTAAATCAAATAATTATTTCTGTTGAAAAATGTAATCATTAGAAAATATGGGATCCCCCCCCCCCCCCCCCCCCAATGGGACTACAGTAATTAATACAAAAGTAATAAGTCTTCCCTATCTAGAAAATGTTTAATAAATGACTAAATTATATAAATAAATACAACTGCATAAGTGAGAGACGTATAAATGGTGCACTCTTGAACTAGTAAATTGCTTTAAAATTATTTTATTAATATAAAAAGGGAATTTATTTTCTTGTCTTAAATTTTCTATATAACTTCATAAATAGGTTAAATTTATTTCGTTTTCTTATTTCGTCGAAACTATAGTTGGGTTCTACAGCAGATGCCCCATTCGAAGAGTTAAGTTAGCTTGTTGCAACCATTTGGCCTCATGTTTGGCGTACACGAATATTGCCCCTTAAGATAACTTTTTTTGCAGTACATTCCCTTTGCTGAAAAATCCAATTTGCACAATTCTGGCAATAGATGGCGCAGTCACGACTTCGCCCAAGCTTCATATCTTCTACTGTAGTATCTTTGCTAGTACTTTGGTTTGCTTTTGTCTTGTTACATAACGAGACTAAACTTTCCTAAGCAGAGATCTCTCGTTTTACAATGGGGGATTTCTGTCTACCACATCTGCGGTGCAAAAAACAGATTGTTATTTCGTAATGAAAAAATAAGTCATTTAATATCCAAAAATGTATTCAGGAATGTTAGAAAAATATATCGCTCAATATCAAATGATGATATTCAGCAATAACAGAAAAAAATATCACTTAATGTAAAAAAATGATATTCAGAGATGTTGGAAAATATTGGCCAACATTCACAGATGTCAAAAACTAATATTCACAAATATTATTTTAGGGGGGGTCATTTAACGTTGGCCAATATCGAATTTTGATATTGGCCGATATTACATTTTGATATTGGCCAATATCTTTGTGCTACCTGGGATGTTAAGGTTCATCTTAATGAAAAGTCGTTTTTCTGTGAAACTTGTGGAAAGTGTTTTAGAAGGAAATCAGACTTGATTAGACACCTGAAAATCCATAATACTGATGGACAGTCTACATTTAAGTGTGATGAATGTGATCAAGCTTTTACACGTAAGGATAATTTGAAGCAGCATTTACAGTCGCATCGGAATTCAACATTTCCTTGCTGTGATTGCGATAAAGTGTTTGGAAGAAAATTTGATCTGAGACAACATGTACGCACTCAACACCCCCGCACTCCTCTTGTGAGTGTAAAACGCAAAATGAACTTATCTAATGCAAAGTTGAAAAACACAAAGTATTCTGATGCGCTTAATGTGTTTAAAACAGTGATTTTGCATCCTGATGAACGTGAGGAAAACGATTTAGAGGTATTTCATAGCCATGTACAAACTGAAATACAAGAACGTTTAATAAGTGAAATTCATGAAAAAGGTGCAATTAAATGGTATATGGTAAAAAAAAATATCACTTGAACGTCTAACTGATAATGAGGAGTTTGAAGAAATTCAATGTTATTTTCGATGTTCGTGTATGACCGAACTTATAGAAGATACTATTTCACAGCATATTGAGGAAGGATTTTCGAAGATTATTAAATCCTTTGAAGAATTTGTACAAAGAGGTTCTGGCTGGAAACTTAGAAAAATTCTTCATTTAGAACTCAAGATTGCTAAATATCACCCCCTCGCTGCGAGTTTCTATATTCCTTTGTCTAAAAAACTCGATGATAAAAAAGCAGTGCTGAATATAAAAAACGAAGATAACAAATGCTTAGTATGGTGTCTTTTGGCTTTTAAACTGAACTTAGATTATACAAAAAAGCCTGAACGTGTTTCACATTATCGACCTTATGAACATGACATTAAATTAGGTAGTGTAGAATGCCCTGTACCCCTTCAGAAGATACCTGTTATTGAACAACTCAACAATTTACGGATTAACGTGTTTGGTTATGAAGAGGACGAAGTTTGCCCTCTGTATATATCTGAAAAGAAAGATCAAGATGTGATTAATTTGTTATTGGTTGGTGATGGTGAAAAGCAACACTATTGTTTGATAAGAAGTTTTTCAAGACTTTTAGGTGATCTTACCAAGCATAATGGTGTGCAACACTACTGTTATCGATGTTTGCATCGATTTTCAAGACAAAATCTATTGGATAAGCATAATGAATATTGTTTTCAACATGTTGCGCAAGCTATAAAGATGCCTAATGAAAATGATAATATATTAAAGTTTACAGGTATTCATTTACAACATCCTGTTGCTTATACGATTTATGCGGATTTTGAGAGTCTCCTTATACCTATTTCGTCAGCTCCACCCTCTTCTAAAGCATCTTATACCGAGAAAACAACCTATCACTTACCATGTGGTTATGCCTATGTGGTTATTGGACCCGATGGAACGTGTGTGAAAAAAGCACAGGTATATCGGGGTAGAAACTGTGTTGAGCATTTTTTAAACCGAATGATGCAAGAGAAGGAAATTTTAGGAGAAAAGTTACATAATATTAAACCTATGAAGCTTTCTCCCAAGGAAGAAAAGGCATTTCGAGAAGCAGAGTTTTGTCATATTTGTAAGAAAACTTTAGATGAGAAACGTACACGTGACCATGATCACCTGTCAGGTGCGTACGGAGGAGCTGCACATGTGGAATGCAACTTGAACTATAAGCAGTGTAAAACAATTCCTGTTATATTCCATAACTTGAAAAACTACGATGGCCATCATATTATGACAAAGCTTGGAAAATTCAAAGATCATGAAATCGATGTTATTGCTACTTCTATGGAAAACTATATCACCTTTAAAATCAGAAAGCCTACATCTCCTATTCAGATGGTGTTTATAGATTCTTTCCAATTTTTGCCTACGTCATTGGAAAAACTTGTTAAAAACCTTCAACCAGATCAATTCTCTATACTTGCAGAAAATTTCCCACAAAATAATAATTTATCTTTACTTATACGGAAAGGGGTTTACCCCTATGATTATTTTACTTGTTTTGAAAAATTTACTGAGAAGCAGCTTCCCCCGCCTTCTGCCTTTTTTAATAGTTTCACCAATGAGCCTATAGATGAAAAGGAATACCAACACGCCCAGAATGTATGGAAAACATTTGATATCAAGACTCTTGGTGATTATCACAACCTTTATGTGAAGACAGATGTTCTACTACTTGCTGACGTGTTTCAAAACTTTAGGAAATTATGTCAGCAGTATTATGAAATTGACCCTGCTCACCTGTTTACAGCACCTGGGCTAGCATGGCAGGCTTGTTTGAAGATGTCTGATACACCTTTAGAGTTACTCAGTGATATAGATATGTTGCTTATGGTTGAAAATGGAATACGAGGCGGCATTAGCATGATAAGTAAAAGATATGCCCGAGCAAACATCCCTGGTACGCCCGATTATAAGAAAAATGAGGCACCCAGCTACATCATGTATTGGGATGCCAATAACTTATACGGGTGGGCTATGAGCCAATTTTTACCCTATGGCGGTTTTGAATGGTGTGAAACAAGTCATATCACAAAAGAGTGGGTTCTATCTTTATCTGATAATTCCGAAATTGGGTATCTTTTCGAGGTAGACTTGGAATACCCGAAACATTTACATCCTTTGCATAATGAATACCCTGTCGCCCCTGAGAGAGTAACTGTGGAGGATCAGATGTTGTCTTCTCATGCAAGAAGCTTACTGAACAATAGAAAATTCGTCGGAACTCCTAAACTGATACCAAATTTAAATAATAAACGAAATTATATAACCCATTATCGTAATCTCAAATTTTATTTAGAACTTGGTTTAAAAATTACAGCTGTGCATAAATCTTTAAAATTTAAACAGGGACCATGGTTGCAGAAATATATTAATTTCAACACCGAAAAAAGGAAAGAAGCAAAATCTTCTTTTGAGAAAGACTTTATTTAAGTTAATGAACAATTCTGTTTTTGGTAAAACCATGGAAAATCTACGAAAAAGAAGAAATATTGTGCTTTGTAATGGTGAAAAAAGAGCCAAAAAATTAGTAGCATCGCCTACTTTTAAATCGTTTAAAACTTATGATGAAGACTTGACTGCTGTGGAGAGATTAAAAACTAGCATACATATGAACCGACCCATCTATGTTGGATTTTCTATACTTGAACTATCTAAACTTTGTATGTATGATTTCCATTACAATTTTATAAAGAAAACATACAAAGATCGTGCAGTTTTACTCTTTACGGATACAGATTCCCTAACGTATCATATTCAAACCAATAATATTTATAAGGATCTGGAGCAGCATCGTGAGTTGTTTGACTTTTCTGAATACCCGAAATCTCATGGTCTATACTCTGAGGATAATAAGAAGACGCTCGGAAAGTTTAAGGATGAACTTAATGGTGAATTAGCCCTTGAGTTTGTCGGACTGAAATCAAAAATGTATTCTCTAAAATCTGTTAAAGACGAAAAGAAACGTGCAAAAGGCGTGTCTACGCAGATTGTTCGACAGAAAATTAAACATGATGACTACTTGGAGTGCCTCCAACAACAAAAAACAAGTCTGGAGAAACAGACAAGGATTGCCCAAGATGATCATCGCCTATATACATTAACTCAAAATAAAATTAGCTTAAGTCCCTTTGATGATAAGCGTTACTTATTGGATGATGGGATATGCAGCTTAGCATATGGCCATTATGAAATTAATCAAGTTTGTAACAAGGAAGAAAATGTTGATTTGTATTGCTAATACAAAATCGGGATGTATATTTTGATCTGTAAATATCTTTCTGCAAATTATTTTGTTATAATAAAAATTGTTGATTTTATTATTGAGTACTTTTTTTAAAATTTTTAAGTAATGTAAAACTTTTTCTAAAAGAATTTTTTTTAATTTGTGAAACTTTTTAACTAACTAACACATATTTTTTTCGTTATAAAAACATGAAAAATATTTCTAAAACTTTGATAAACAAGCAGATAGTCGCACACACAAAGAGAACTATTTGTCACACATATACACACACACATACAGGTATTTATAATAACTATAAGACATATATTCACGCACACACATATACACACATATAAAGAGAACTATTTGTCACATACACACATACATGCACGCACACACACACACATAGAACTATTTATAATAAGACATATATGCTTTTTAAAACATACTCTTACACATAAACCTTTTTAACAAAATATCAGATGTACCAACAAAATGAGAAGAAAAGATTATTGTGAGAAAAAGAGGGTTGATCCCCTGAAGATTGCACTTCCGGTTGAGAAGGCACCTCCTACCCCCTCATTCCCATTCTTCCTTGAGGAATCCCCATTCCTCATTGCGGATTGCGCCTTCTGCCGGTGAACTCTCCTTTCTCTATTACTTACGACCTTGCCCTGGTCTTCGGCCTGCACATCCACTCTCCAAAAAACGGTTCCAGATCCTGGAAATGACACTTTGTGACACTCCAATGGCTTGCGCTACTTCGGCTTGAGTTTGGCCCCCTTCTAACCTACCAACAATTCTCCAAGCTTCTGAATCTGTCAAATGACTTCGCTGAGACATCGTACTCATCGAAACAAAGCAATCACTGAATGCCGATCATCCTTGTCTTCATTCTCTTTTATCCAGTTGAAAGTCAAATTTCATTCGCTGCCGCTGAAGCGACGTTTTTGACGTCGAACTCAAAATTTGCATACTCCACAGTTTGAAAACCAGAAAAATTTGCATTTGTGATTCTCTTCTTCTATTTTCGGCAAACAAAATTTCGTTTATATCTTTATTTTATATAAAACTTCAAATATCCTTTAATTGTTTTGAGCAGTGTATTAATGAAATTTTTCTTATTTCAAGAATATCACTTATTCCATCAGACAATAATATGCCTTTTACATTTAAGCGTATCCAATTAGCTTTTTCAATGACGCTGATAAAGCCCAGCGTCAAACTTTCGAAGAAATTTGTTTAGATTTGTCAAAATCCGTTTTTAGCTATGGTCAGTTTTATGTGGGTCTTTCAAGAGTTAGATATTTTGATTCAGTTACTTTAGTACCTGCGAACTCTGAAATTTACAATTGTGTATTCGATGCTGAAAAAAATATATATATTGATAATTGTGAATGGTGTAGATATTTTCAATCTAATATGTATACACTTTTTTAATTTTAAAGAGTACCCAGTAAGCATTTTGTGTATGCAAAGGTTTCATATGCATGATGCTGAAAAAATATCTCTGTTTTAATATTTGTAAATGGTGTCCATATCTTATGATGTGTATATATATTTTATTTCAAAGCACCCAGTCCTAAGCGGAGAAGTTTTTATGCATAGTATTTATACATATAATATTAAAATCCATGTATTCTAATATGCATATATTTCAAAGAGCAGACGCTAGAGACACAGATGCTCTGTGCGGTATCGTCTAGTTTTTAATAATAATATTTGAACATTTAACTACATATATCTAATAGTAACTTAAGAAATAATAATTTATTTAAATACCTTTTAATCATATTGTAGAACATTAAAATATCGAAGATTAGGCACTTTTAAATAATATGGAGTAATGAGTGACTACTGCCTGACAAAATATCCCAGAGTTATTCAAAAGTAAAGATAAACCAATGTATTATACCAGCATAAAGGTTTCACTTAATTTTAAAGAATTGTTTCAAGCTTAAAAATAATCAACATAAAACGTTACATTTCCGTCCCCCCCCACCAAAAAAAAAATGCAAAAAAAAAAAATTTACACAAAAGGGAAATTTTTTTAATACCCTTATTACAACTACTCTGCATATTGAATTTGAAAACATCTATAAAACCATGATCAGAACTAAAAAACAGAACACATGATACAGAGCCGAAAATAGAAAACTGTATCTAATGCGAAAATATCAACATTAAAATCCAAATTATCTCCCAAACCAAACAACAACCAAAGTAACCTTCATAGTGGAAACAGACAACCTTCCAAAGATATATGTCACATCACCTTCAATGGATACATTAACAAAACCTTATGTATGTACAACCACAATACCAAAAATTTAGTAACTTGTACCCTTTAAGTTATCTATGATGAACAACCTGACAAGGTCTATAGTTATTGGTTGGTTAGGTAAAATTATCTACATGTAATACAAACAAGCCACAGGGCGTGATCATCACAGGGGCACATGGGGCATGGGCCCCAGCCCCACAGTTTCAGGGGGCCCCAAAATGCATTTTGTCCACTCTCTGAAGATACAAATTAATGCAAATTTCCAATTATAATTTATAGAAAAAAAAGATTTCCACATTCATGTAAATTAAACTATCTCAATGTTCTTCACTAACGACGATGAATTGTCATATAAACTTCAAAAATGCTGAGAAAAACAGATAACATAAAACATGTTTAATTCAAACCTTAGGTTTAGAGTTTTAGTTATTTTAAATAGCGTATAGTGCAAACAATTTTACCTTCCCATAATTTGTAATGCATTTTTACATATGTCTATAATATATTCTTTTGCATAAAACTATATTTTAAATTTTAAACAGCACGTACAGCTGTTTGTCGTGTTGATATGCAATTTTCTTGAGAAAGAGGGCCCTACATGACCTGTGTGCCCGGGTCCCACGTAGATTTGATCAGGCCCTGACAAACCATACAATACATATACAAAAAATTTATATACAACACAATTCAAACATAAATATGTACAAGATACAATTGAAAAACATTTAGCGGTGAACCACAATAAAATCATGTGTGTCTCTGGGGCGTAACTGATAGTCGTTGACTATCTCAGGTTTTCTACGCTGTCTAACAGAATTTTGACCAGACCCTGAATGTTATTGAGAAGGTAAGATTGAATTGTTGTGTATTTACATCCCCATTGTCAGTATTTGAGTCCTGTGTACAATCAGTATTGTCTGTAATAATATCATCGTTACAATTACCTGCCTAATATAAAAAATCAAAGACTGGGTGTTGTTCAACTATTTCCTCTACTTGTGAATCTCTAATATCAGTGTTAATATGATTGTTTTTCCTCTGTTTCATGTTCCCTGTTATTCATCTCCTCCTCAAAAAGTGCATGGAAAATCTTTCAGTGATTCTAGACAATCTATCGATGTAAACTAACTGTTCATTTTTGGGGTTTTGTCTATGCACGATCTCTTAAAATTAACTGCATTAGTTTGCTGAATGATACGGTAAGGTCCTCTATTAAACTGTGAAAGCTTTTTGCTGGAACCTGGGTTTAACTACTGGTGTGTATAAAGGCATCAAGTCACCTACTTGTAATTTTTTATCTGTAGTAAACTTTAATCTATACTCCTCCTGCTTTTCCGCAGCTTTAGCTAAATTTTGTTTGATCATGTGAAAAGTTTTGCCTAATCTCAATTGGATCAGTGTTAACATGATACAGTTCTTCACGATCAGATCACGCGTATCTGCATAAGATCTCTATATAGATCAGTTTCAACCACGTGATCACCAGCCCACCAAAAGTTATCAACCAATCATAATCGTGGACTTGTAGCCTGTATTACGAGCTAACCAATCACAATCCACCATCTTTGGCGGGTAAACAAAAAACAAAGCTAGTTGCTAAGGTGGTTGCTAGGGTGTGACGTCGGTTGAAACTGATCTATAGGTTTATTTATGATGTCTACAGGTAAAATTAAATCCTTACCATATACTAAATAGTCTGGGGTATCTCTTATAGTAGCGTGATAAGCCGTTCTGTAAACCAGTAGAGCAAGATGTAAAACTTTATCCTAATATTTATTTGAAGAGTGTTTTAAAGTGTTAATGATTGTACCTCGACTCCGTCTGCGCTATGGTGATAAGTAGTCGTTGAACACTTTTTATATGGAGTTTTTCATACACTTTTAAAATTGGTTTTGCCAAATACGAGCTACCTCTGTCTTTTAAGAAGTACTCAGGAATCCCATGAGGAGCAATGATTTTTTTCTAAAATAGGATGTTACAGTTTCAGTCTTTAAATATGGCACAGGATAGGCTTCAACCCACCTTGTAAAATAATCTGAAATTACAATAATATGCCTATTTCCAGCAGTAGCTAACGGACTCACCGCTTCCATGGCTATTTTTTCAGAAGGGCGCGAATATCTGCTCTCTGCAAAGGTGCTTTCTGCTTAGGATTAAATCCCTTTCTAATTATGCATTGTACACGAGATTTTGCATAATTAAGAGTATGTTTATACTGCACCCAAATTTATTTTTCTTCGTTTTGATTCAAGTTCTTTTAAACCCAAGATGAGCTGAAGTGATCGAGTCATGCGCTGATTTCAGTACATGTGAAATTAAAGTTTTTGGTGTAACTAATTTAGAGTGATTGTCATTCTATGAGTCTTTTTTAACACTTTCCAACGTAGTTGAAAAGTGTTTATGAATTTGGTTTGTCCGTCTGCCTGTCCGTGCTCTAACTCGCGTAAATATATTAGGATTGTCATGCAATTCATGTATGGTATTGAGGTTTACTATGGCATGTTCGGTATTGAAAATGAATTGCGTAGCACTTATACTTTTTCTACAGGGACACTCAAAAGAATTCCGTTACATTACTGTCTATGGGGAAAAATCATTTTCGGTTTATTTTAATGATGTTACACAATTTCAAACATATTGAAATTGATATATATCACTAAGATGCATGAAAAGAGGCTTATTATGGAATAGGGTGTGCATAGCACTTATAGTTCTTTTACAGGAACACTCAAAAGAATTCCGTTACATTACGGTCAATGGAGAAAAATCGTTTGCTGTTTATTTTAATAATGTTTCATTATTTCAAACATATTGAAATTGATATATATCACTAAGGTGCATTACAAGAAGTTTACTATAGAATATTGTGTGTATAGCATTCATCGTTTATTTACAGAGACACACAAAATAATTCGGTGCTGTCTGTTAACAACAATTGCTGGAACTGCTTTTTCAGTTGCTGAACGCGTTTTTAAATTTAACCCATTTTCTGTCTATTACTTGGTGTGTATAAATTCTATAGATAATATACAGGGAAGCACAAACGTTCTCAAGTACGTTTTCGTTTATTGATGGAAATTCTAGAAGAGGAATTTTAAACTGTGCCATGCGTTTCCTAATAATTGAACTAAAATTTAGCATTCTATGTAATATATTTAAATACAAATCTATAGATCTTATACATGGCTACAAAAAAGAATTCCTATATTTTCCCGAATATTGTTGGGAATTCCTGAAATTAGGTTTTTAACCATCTAAGCGTGTGGAACGTAATATTCCGTTCACTAAGCTCCAGGTTTCACTGCAATATATGCAATGTTTAAGATAATATAATTCTATAGATTTAATGAATTTTCAAAACATTGAAGAACGCTTAATACTCTCAAGGGTTACATTCATATTTGTAATTAAGTTTTATATATAATGCTGAAAGAATAATATTTTTTTAGCATTTAAAACAAAATTCAGAGAAAACAACGTTACAATTTTACCCTTTTTCAAAACGCTCAGAGGGTTAAATATGTTATGCGGGATTAGAAGATATATCCACCTCCAACTTACTCGTTTGTGGCATAATTACAACCTTGCAACAAACATGGAAATCCATTTTCTTTAATTGGGTGCGCTATCATTCTGGCATAGCTGGAAACGAGCATGCTGATAAACTGGTCCGCTACACAATGAAACCATCACAGGACATCTTACAAAAATTCTACACATTTCCACCATCACATTTAAAGAAGATAACTACATCAGAGTTAATAAGATCATTGTAAATGGATTGGAATCTGGGAACAACGGGTGGCTTTACTCACGCCTTAATCCCAACAGTATCAATAGAGCTTCAACTTCAAAATAGGTACCACTACATCTTTGGTACAAACCATGGCTCGTTTTCTCCATATCTCAATAAATTCGGCAAGGAATCGTCACCTAGATGAACCTGTGGAAAAAGAGGTAACTAATTACATTATATCCTAGATTAACCCTGACTGCCCACCATCACATTAGAAAGCCGTCACAAATGAATCTGTCGGCCTGGTTTGCCTATGTGCTGAAACAACCAAAACTGCTCCAAAAAATAACAGATTGTATGTTTCTGCTAGAACGCAATCAATATTTATTCATGCTGCCTCCATTGAACTTAGTGGAGGTCGAGGATGAAGTGCACTTCTAATATGTATAAGGACCTTTACACACTTTACCTTTAATCTAACTTTAACAGTTTAGTTGTTCTTAATGGCATCAAACAGTGTTATTTAGTATTTTTAGCATAATTTATCATTGTTTACTTTAGTATTATTCATTCATTATTGGCATTATTGCTGTACTTAAATTGTGTTAACTATTTACTGTACATACTCTATATAATTATTCAAGTTTTTCCCCATATAAGCCTTTTTATACACTCGATGCTACTATTCAAACTATGATTACTTTCTTTGTCAATATCGTATTTATTAATTGTTTAGCGTTCAATAAGTGAGCTATTAGTATTGTTTTGTATTTATAGTTTTCTCTCAATTTTAATTATTTTCTTGTAAAAGCTCTACATTTCCTTATATTTATTTACAATTACAATTGTTCATCCAGCCCATTATTGTATCTAACTTGGCTCGTCCAGTGTAACTGGATAGCCTTTGTGATTGACATTGTAATCTTTGACAGTTAATTTTCAATAGTGAGGGGTCCCCTTCCCGGGTGGTTCTTCCGGGCATCGCTGCCTGGGCTGGGGCCTTGCCGCATAGTAAACTAACTTGCTGGGCGGGTCTAGTTGAGCTTAAACCGAAAGGTAGGCCTCCCCGCCCGGTTTGACGTAGACCTTGTTTACTTAGATATCATCTTTCCCCTTATAAAAGGGTAAAGATTTGTAAAATTATTTTGGAAGTGTTGGAAAGGGTTACATAATCTATGCTTGACGCATGATTTTTCGTTCTCGTTGTTTATACAATACAGTATACAGTATGTCATTCTTTAAAATGAAAGTCAGATCATTTGAGTTTAGTTCACTCATATTATGCAACTGATCAATTATATCCTTACACTTTGAATCCTGATTTTGAGAAGATCGAATAAATTCAGGTGAAAAGTTTGAATCTACATTTACCTCTTGTACAGTGTTAACATTTCTCAATAGTACATCTGCTGGTGCATTACATTTTCCCCGGGTATGAACGTATTTGATATTATAATTTTGCAAGACAAGAGCCCAAACGTGAAACACGGCTACTGTCATGGACTCTCAACATCTGAGAAATTGTTTGCTGATCACAATATAATGTAAATTCTCTCCCATAAAGATAATGCCTAAAATTACTTATACCTCATACTACTCCTAGAAGTTTCCTTTCAAAAGTACTATATCTCGTTTTGGCATCTTTGAAAGTTCTACTGGCACATGCTACCGGATGTAATACCCCGTTCAGATTGAATATTTAAGATATCTTAGACCGCCATTTTAGAGGTGGTACATCCCGGAATTATAGAATCTGTTCGCACCGCAAAACTCATCTAAGATAACTCATTGAACGTCCCTGTGTCTGAAATCTGAACAAATGTAAAGTGTATGCATGCGCATAAGTTAACCTTTACACAGAGTCTTGGACAGCATCTGTCCAAGTGTGCATGTATTCTCAGACAGATCCTGTCTGAGCTCCCGTGTAAAGGTTAAATCAAGCCTCACCAGCCAAACAGTTAAAGCAAGCCTCTACAGCCAATCAGAGTGAATGGAAGTGACTGTATCTAGCCATAGAAAGTTCTAACTCACTGAGAGATTTTGAGGAACTCTCTCAGTGAGTTCGGCGGTTTAAGATATCTTAAATATCCAAACTGAATGGGGTATAAGTCTCCTGGCTGGTCTTCCTGACTTAGAACTGCACCCACCCAGAGCAAAGCCTGATGCATCAGAATATTAAATGAAAGGTTGTTCAACGTGGGGCAAAAACAAACAAGGGTGAAAGGTCTGACATTCCTTTAGTTTTTGAAACACTGTGTTTGCCTCCTGACTCCAGATGAAAGCGGTTTTCATTTTAGTTAATTCTGTTAAGGGTTTCGCAATATCAGCAAAGTGATCAATGAATTTTCTAAAAATATTACACAATCCAATGAAACTATGTACTGCCTTTTTATTCTTTGTTATCAGGAAGTTTTCTACAGCCTGTTATCTGATAAAACTGCACCATTTTTAATTTGCAAGGTAAGTGATTGAATTTTTTGCTATTTTACATTTTTCAGGGTTAACTTTCAAATTGTGTCGATTTAGTCCATTGAATACTAAACCTATTTTTTGTATATGATCCTCGAAAGTGGTGTAACGAATGATTATGTCATCAATATAGATGTTATTATCTAATCCCAATAAAATCGTGGCGACCAGCCTTTGAAAAGAAGCAACAGGGTTGAATAAACCTTGTGGCAATCTTGTCCACTCAAATAAAACTAAACTCCATGCAAAAAGCAGTTTTATGCCTGTTATCAGGAAGTTTTCTACAGCCTGTTATCTGATAAAACTGCACCATTTTTAATTTGCAAGGTAAGTGATTGAATTTTTTGCTATTTTACATTTTTCAGGGTTAACTTTCAAATTGTGTCGATTTAGTCCATTGAATACTAAACCTAATTTTTGTATATGATCCTCGAAAGTGGTGTAACGAATGATTATGTCATCAATATAGATGTTATTATCTAATCCCAATAAAATCGTGGCGACCAGCCTTTGAAAAGAAGCAACAGCGTTGAATAAACCTTGTGGCAATCTTGTACACTCAAATAAAACTAAACTCCATGCAAAAAGCAGTTTTATGCCTGTTATCAAGAAGTTTTCTACAGCCTGTTATCTGATAAAACTGCACCATTTTTAATTTGCAAGGTAAGTGATTGCATTTTTTGCTATTTTACATTTTTCAGGGTTAACTTTCAAATTGTGTCGATTTAGTCCATTGAATACTAAACCTAATTTTTGTATATGATCCTCGAAAGTGGTGTAACGAATGATTATGTCATCAATATAGGTATTATTATCTAATCCCAATAAAATCGTGGCGACCAGCCTTTGAAAAGAAGCAACAGCGTTGAATAAACCTTGTGGCAATCTTGTCCACTCAAATAAAACTAAACTCCATGCAAAAAGCAGTTTTATGCCTGTCATCAGGATGCAAATTCATTTGCCAATATTTGGAACACAAATCTAAGGAAGTGTAATATTGAGCACTATTTAATTTATCCGATAAATCCGAAATATGGGTAAGGGGAAAAAGTAAAGGCTGAGTTTTAAAATTGTGTTTCCTATAATCACACACCGACCTGTACGAGCCATTTTTCTTTTTAACCAAGATAACAGGGGTATCTGAAGGGGTAAGGATGTGTGCCTCAAGTAATAATCAATTTGTTGCTTAGGCTCTTATCTTAAGGTATACGGAGTCCTATAAGGTTTGGAATGAACAGGGATATTATCATTAAGGGCGTCATTCTATGGCGGGATCTGATCGCACAAAAATTTTTGGTCTCGGGCGAGCTCGGATTTCAAATCGTTGGGCTCGGGCTCCTAAAAAATAGTCCGAACTCATCTCTAGTTGTAACAGGAGATGTCGACGACTTTTAGATCAGAACCGAATGCGAACATGGAAATGTGTAGATAACACAGATGCAACCTACTAAAGATCCTACTCTTTTAACGTCGAATGCAAAGCTGTGGAATATGGTGTGCATAGCATTTATCGTTCATTTGTAGAGACACACAAAAGAATTCGGTTACAGAACTGTTTCTGACGAATAATTGCTAGAAGCGCATTTTCAGTTGTGTTATGCGTTTTTAGATTTAACTAATGTTTTGCATATTACTTGGCGTATATAAATTCTATAGATAATATACAGGGCTGCACAAAAGAATTCGAGTACATTTCCGTTTATTAATAGAAATTGCTGAAAAGGAATTTTCCATTTTTGCGTTATGCGTTTCTTTCCTAGCTGCATTAAATTTTAGAATACTATGTATTATATATATAAATCTTTAAATAATATACAGGGCTTCACAAAAGAACTTAAATACTTTTCCGATTATAAATGTCAGTTGCTTATATTAGGTTTTCAAATGTGTTATGCGTTTTCCAAATTGTTTACTTAGTCAAGTCATATTTGCAAAGTAACCGCACCGGTTTAACCTTGACCTTGCTTACTTAGTTATTTTTCACTTTATTAAGCGGGGAAGTTTTGTTACAGTATTCTGAATGTGTTGAAAAGTGTTTCATAATTTATGCTTGACCCATGATTTTCCTTTCTTGTTTAAAGTTTTCCGGGGAAGCTTCCCCTCAAATACCTGTATTTTCAAAAATGACAAACGAGTGATGCTAGGAAGAAACAGTGTGGCGATCGCTCTGCCTACCACCGTTACTCACGGAACGGGCCGAACTACGGTCCCTGCCTTCAAGACTGTCGGAAAGGTAACCGCAGAGTAGAAATTATAGCAAGAACATGGTCCGGTCGGACCTGGTACCGTCCATGCTCCGCTAGTTCGTATTCTCTAGATACGACCACTTGCTTTCTATGCTCTTAAAGAACTGTCGCCCCTCAGCTGGCCCGAATCTTCAACGGTCTGTCTCTTTCGCCCCGCCAGGGCCCAGAGACCGGCCGAGAGTAGCACTCATCTCTGCTAGCCTCTAGAGCGACCAGAGCAAGAAGGGTGAAGCACAGGTAGCAAGATGCGCATCCGGATCAGATTACCACGGGGAGTCCTTGAGCCCGCTAGGCACACCTGGAACCCGCAGGACTATTCACAAACATGGGCTCGGGAGCAGAGACTCAGTCGGTACCTGCCCTCGTCTGGGAACCCGCTTTGGCTTCCTCTCGAAACTGAAAGGGGCCGCTACGGCGTCCTCATCCGAGCACCAACTCATCTTCCCGGGCATAAGCCGTGTTGAGTTGGGACCACTTGGAGGGGCTTTTACACACCCGTGTTTTTCACAATTGTGTTCAGCGTTCCTTTATATTCTTGAAACCGAAGAAACCAACAGATTTCCGATAGTTGAGGAAGCATTTCTAAAACAAAAGTCTCTTTTGACACCCGTAATTTTCGGAAAAGTTTCCAAGTAGTTTTTACAATGTATTAATCAATTTTCGCGTTCCATTATCAACATGAAATATCGGTTTTCAGATGCTACGAATTCTCAAATAAGCATTCTGAGCTGCGTAACAAAATTTATACATGCAAGAATATGCAATAAAATATACATGCTAGAAAATATATGCTTTCCTTTTATAATGTTAAGTATGATTGTCTGTTGAACATGTAAAAGTTTTCATGCATGTTCTGGATTCAAAAACATTTTTAATTACGAAAATTATTAAGAAATTCCTATAAAAAATTACGAATTATGACCTACATTAATTTTTGCATGAAACAAAGCACAATTGTGAAAAACACGGGTGTGTAAGTTTACAGCTGATTGAAATCATCAGTTTTCGATATATATATATATATATATATATATATATTTATATTACTTTTCCATGGTCCAAGGTCTAGGGGATCATTTCCTGTTGTCGTTGGATTTGACAGTTACCGGAAAAAAGGAGTTTAATATGTAAAATTTTCTCTATAGTTTTTCTGGTAACTAATTGAGTGTTTCTGATCCGTCTCTTTCTTTGTAAGATCTTAATTTTATTTTCCGAAATTTATGGATAAACCCTTAACACATTTTCTTTTATATAATATAACTTTATATATATATACTAGTGTAAATGCCCGTCCTAGGACGGTGGGTAGAAATTGGGGTTTTCAGTTAAAATTTTAAATAATTGATATAAATATTCATATACTATTTATCGACAATAAGGAAAACTGACCTGAACCGTTAAGTTCAGGGTTAATGGTAACTTTTACTGTTAATGGTAGTTATGTTAATGGGAAATTTTACGAAACGTAATCTTTTTCTTTACTTTTGTTTTTCAACTCAAAATTTCCAAATATTTTTCTGAATAATTAAAATCTTAATTCTAATAACGATCTCAATAATTAATTAAAGTCTCAATAATTAATTATGGTAAGTAAATTATAGGTATTAATTTTCGCTCTCAATAATACGAA
Source organism: Maratus michaelseni (assembly GCA_963931845.1). NCBI lineage: Eukaryota > Metazoa > Arthropoda > Arachnida > Araneae > Salticidae > Maratus > Maratus michaelseni. The sequence continues at coordinate 126,746,094 of OZ007595.1, forward strand.
AACGATCTTTTAGTTTCTTCATAATCTAAAAGAATGCATTAATTTTTGCACAAAGTCAAATATTTCCCTTTCAAAATGAATAATAAAAATAATTTAAATCATTAAAAAAAGTTAATCTTGTAATAATTCAATACATCCTGAATGTACATACCTTATGTACCTTATGTTAATAGTAAATTTTACGAAACGTAATCTTTTCCTTTATTTTTGTTTTTCAACTCAAAATTTCCAAATATTTTTCTGAATAATTAAAATTTTAATCCTAATAACGATCTCAATAATTAATTATGGTAAGTAAATTATAGGTATTAATTTTCGCTCTCAATAATACGAAAACGATCTTTTAGTTTCTTCATAATCTAAAAGAATGTATTAATTTTTACACAAAGTCAAATATTTCCTTTTCAAAATTAATAATAAAAAATAATTTAAATCATTAAAAAAGTTGATCTTGTAATAATTCAATACATCCTGAATGTACATACCTTATGTACCTTATGTTAATGGTAAATTTTACGAAACGTAATCTTTTTCTTTATTTTTGTTTTTCAACTCAAAATTTCCAAATATTTTTCTGAAATTTTAAAATCTTAATCCTAATAACGATCTCAATAATTAATTAAGGTCTCAATAATTAATTATGGTAAGTAAATTATAGGTATTAATTTTCGCTCTCAATAATACGAAAACGATCTTTTAGTTTATTCATAATCTAAAAGAATGCATTAATTTTTACACAAAGTCAAATATTTCCCTTTCAAAATTAATAATAAAAATAATTTAAATCATTAAAAAAGTTGATCTTGTAATAAATCTATACATTCTGAATTTTCTTATTTTAAAAATATGCTTATGTACATTTCATATTATTTTACATTATCACATTTTATTATTATGTTATATTTTTTCCCAACAGAAAGGTATAATTTGTATTATTGTCAATAGATGGCGCCAGAACAGTATTTAGGAACGAAATCTAAAATGCTGATAGATCATTGCAAAGCCTCGAAAGGTATCACCGCTATTTCGGAAAAAGTGCTTACAGGAATAAAATGCTTACAGAAATAAATTTAAAAAAATCCTTTAAATATTTAAAGACTATAATATGCTTTTACAAATATTTTAAGAGCATAATTGGATATTTTAATGAAACGTTCAAAGAGTCATTCATTTTTTTTCTAGATATGGGATTTATGATTCTGAATGGCAACAATATTTGTTTGTTTACATCAGGTAAACCGCTGTTTAATCTGTTATTTTTAATTTAAAACTTAAAACATTATAACTGGATATAATATACATGTTTTATACGAAAATATGCTGAACAGACATGATTTTAAGTAGAAGAAATTATCATTTAGCTTCATATGTTAGCATATGTTTTTCATTAAGCCTAACATGGCGTTTAACTACGGTCGATTCGCAGATCAGAGTGGTCGTGCCTGGAATGGTTACAGACAGTTTCTTGCCTTCGGATTTTATTATAAGTAGATATAAGATTTAGCTTGATCCTTTCCGAAATCCCTGGACTAAAATTTAGTCTCAGAATTGCATTCCATGCATGGGCGTAAGAAAAGAAGGGCAGGGGAAGGCCATTATCTCTCCTTGAATTTTGAAATTGAATTAAATAATTTTTCTTTTCCTTTAAGGATTTTTCAAAAAAAGTTCTTCTCAAATGACTCAAAAAATTAAACGCCAAGAAAAATAACAACAAAAAAGACCTGAGGATTTTACGTCAGGGGTGGGGGAATGCCTCTCATCCCCGGAACTCATCCTCTGTGTAAAGAGGTGTTTAGTTTAGTTTTCCTTTTATTGTTTCTTTTACGTTCATGTGTTTGAGAAATATCTTACATGGTGGATTCAGACGACATTTCCTAACGGAAAAAAAGAGGGTTAGTTTCAGTTCTCCATTCTGAAAATATCCGACAGAAGTTTATTTTGGAGCTTTAATTATTTTTTATTTGTTACATTTTTCAATGGATTTTTAGATTGATATGTTTAAAAATTGTCATGCACGGAGTTTGAAAAAAAAAAAAAAATTCTTGATTTAGTTTATTTCAGATTTATATTTTCCATTAAAAGCAAGTTGGAAATTGTACGTGAAACGTGACAAATGAGGTGCGTTCGTACTATAACTAGTTTCAGTGAAATGAATTATATCGTCTGTTATTATGATATGATTAATTTACATTATAAATTTACAAAAATAAGTACATTTTAAATTGGCAACAGTTTATATTTTGTTGACATTTACTGAAAATTCCAGTGGGGATCTTAAGCTTAGCTTTGAAAATTTCAGAACTTGAAATCCATATTTAGATTCTTTTTCAATTCCTACGATTAGCTCACATTCTCTATATATTTATATATCTTGTTCAAATTTTCAATCGTTAATAAAATATTTTCTATTCATCCATTCAAGTTCAAATACATTTTTTAAAACTTAGAGTGGATGACACTTGATCTTAATACAGTTTTTTCAACTATTAATTCATTAATTTAATTAAATTAAATTAATTAATTTAAGTTTTATATTGGAGAAAAAAAAACCCTCCCATTATTTTCATAAATGAAATGAAAGATTTTCCTTAAATTAGTGATGCCACAAAAATAAAATACCGCAACGATGATTATAAAAAAATTTCAATAAAAATAACGTGGGACATGAATGCTGCACGGGTTTATTTTATATATTTATGATTAAAAAGTAGGAATTGACTTCAATTTTTTTTATATTACTTGTTCTATTTAATATCTATTTCTCCGGGAACATCTATCCAAAACACTGTCGGTAGATTATAGAATTGCTATAATTAAACAATTTTAGTATACAAATTCGGTTTTTAAATTCAGTAAGAAGGAAATAATATTACTCCATCTTAAATAGGAAGTAATCACCATGGCAACCTAGAATTGTTACCTATCATGGGATATTATTGAATTAATTACGTATGATGGGATTTAATAGAATGAAGAAAACTTTTATTAATTCTTTTAAAGTTTTGATTCGATTTTCATAAAATTTGAAATGACTCGATAAAATTCTGCAACGATTATTATGTATTAAATTTCAAACCATTCGGTTGGGTAGTTTTTACGCTGTTATATGCGGACAGACGGATGGACCAGACGATAAATATAGGTGATACTTATTTATATAATTATGAACGCACCTAAAAACAAACAAAAAATAACTCGGCCTAGGTCGCGAAATATGTTCAGAAATCTTGCCCTTCCCTGGATTACATTCTGCCGGCGCTCACGATTCCCTGGATACACAACGCAACTAAAACAAACTGAAACATACTTTAAAAGGATTTTAAATTTCTTTAGATGACCGTCATTTATAACACGTAGTAAATATGTCCACTTCCAGTGATGACCACTTAAAGAAAAAACAGCAGTTGAAGTGGTCACCTCCGATCTTTAATTCTAATAAAAAATATATAGATATCTATGAAAGACATCCGCACTTTCGTTCTTAATTTGAGATCACAAAACACATTCTTTTAATCCACCATAATGCAACATCGATGTACCAGCGACTTGTCCTGCAATACACGACGACGTTGAAAGAAATGAATTGTACGATTACGGTCCAAAACGTGGAAGTTAGGAAGTCATTAGGAGATATTTATATCACTTAGAAAAAGCGGACCGAAAAAGTTTCATAGAAACTATACGGGAGATTGCGATAGAACTTATAACATTGATTTAAAGCAAATTAGAGGATGGGAAACAGTTCTTAAACAAAAAGAGAAACTACGATAAGAGCTAAGGTAAATCTATAGGTGGATTTAATGTGTCATTTTTACACTTTTTTTTATTTAACCTAACCTGTTTTTTGTATGTAACGATGGAATTTTGTAATCGACTTTTCCCTCCGCCTGATAGGCTAGAATTATAATAAGTTGGAAATTGTACGTCAAACGTGACAAATGATACTATAACTAGTTTCAGTGGAATGAATTATATCGTCTGTTATCATGATATGATGAATTTCCGCAATAAAATAAGTGCATTTTAAGTTGGCAACATTTTACCTTTTGTTGATATTTACTGAAAATGCCAATGGGAAACTTAAGCCTAGATTTGAAAATTTCACAACTTGAAATCCATATTTAGACTGTTTTTCCATTTAATATTTATTTCTCCGAAAACATCTATATAAAAAAAAAAAAATTGTCGGTAGATTATAGGATTGCTATAATTAAACAATTTTAGCATACAAATTCGGTTTTTAAATTCAGTAATTACGAAAAAATATGACATAATCACCGTGGCAACCTACAATCATTACCTATCATGAGATATCGTTGAATTAATTACGGAAATTATATGACTCCATCTTAAATAGGACGTAATCACCTTGGCAACCTACAATCATTACCTATCATGGGATATCATTGAATTAATTAAGGAAATTATATGACTCCATCTTAAATAGGACGTAATCACCTTGGCAACCTACAATCATTACCTATAGTGGGATATCATTGAATTAATTACGTATGACAGGATTTAATAGAATGAAGAATGTGACTATAACTTGGTCATAGATGCTATAAAATGTCATATACGCCATATATGACTTCTAACGTGATACATGTCAGATAACTTGGCGATATATCTCGGTCGCTTGACGATTAATCCTCGGAAGCTACTATAATAGGGAAGTACAGATTAAAAATAAACAAAATTTAATTAATAAATATTTTTATTAATATCTTTTTAAGTTTAGGTTCGATTTTCATAAAATTTGAAATGACTCGACAAGAATTCTGCAACGATTATATATATTAAATTTCAAACCATTCGGTTGGGTAGCTTTTGCGCTGTTATATGCGGACAGAAGGACGGACCAGACGACGACTATAGGTGCTACGTATTTATATAATTACAAACGCGCCTAAAATTATATACACAGATATGTTTTCGACGACATTACAACATTTTAATATTCTTAGAACTTAATCATAAATTAATAAAATTAATTTTAAGACATTTTTCCGTTAGTCGGCCTCAGGTGAATCGCCAAATAATCTTTATGGTTACAAGGACAATGGAGTTGATAATGCGCCAAAGTACGCCAACTCGCTGCGAAACTCCAACAAAGAAATATCTTAAACAGTAAAAAGTGGGAAACATAATAAAAAAGAGTGTAATGCATATAAAAAAAAATACTTTTTAATCATACGTTTTTTTATAAGTTTAATATTAATTATACTTCCTTATACGTTGAGAAAACAATTTAGAAATCTTAAATAGACAGTTTAAATAATGCTTTTGCCTCCCTCTTGTCGCCAAATCTTAAAAAAGAAACAGAGAAAAAATTACAATTTTTAAATAAATTCTCTTGTTTGAGCATTCTATCAAGCATAAATCAAAGCAGTGAATTTTTAATTATCGTGGCACACGCCAAATTAACGCATTGTATGGAAATGTTTTGGAACAACATGAATTGTAGTCCTGAAATTAGGCGTAATTTTTAAGATAAACATTGAATGCTTATAAAAGGGTGTTCTTTTTCAAACATTTTTAAAAAAACAATCTATTCCAATAAAAGTTAGGAACTAAATTAAAAAAGTATGATTATTTATATAGTAATACGGTAAAATTTGTGAAATCCAAACCTGTCTAAAACAGAATCCTGCATTATACGGGAAAATTTCCATGATTCTAGCGAAAATAATACAATACACAGTTATAACAAATTAACAAATGCCGCGTTTTATCTACGATCGCATTTTTCGCAAAAAAAAAAAGAAAAAAAAAAAAAATTTTTTTTTTTTTTTTTTTTTTTTTTTTTTTTTGAAAATGGGTATTTAACAGTGCCCAAAATGGATACGCAGTGGTAACCAAAACAGGCATGACCCAATTTGGGCACATACCTAAGAATCTTTCGACCCAAATTGAGTTTTATTTTTTTTTCTTTGTAAGCTAATTATATGAGACATCATTTCATTCTAATCTTTTTTAATCTTTCAGCATAATTTTTTTTAATCATTTGTTATAAAAAGGTAATTTTGTAAAAAATGTGAAAAGTATGTTTACTAAATAAAGATATATATAGTATACATATATTTATGTTCTTTTCTTATGTCGAATCCACCACTTGAAAGATAAATAATGTGATCAGAATCCTCCAAAGACCTTGTTTTCAGATATTAGACTCTTTGAAAGCAATAGATAAATCATTGAAATTTTATAGCATGGAGATTTACTTGCTTAGTGTTGTCTTGCATTTTATCCTAACCCTTTTGCTTTATTTTTTTACCATAAAGAGTGGACGTGAAGAAAATTTTTTTCCGGTACATTGTGGAAGGTTTTACAATTTTGTTGAGAATAAATGATCCATCAAATTTTGTTTCTCATAGTTTATCGATCAAACGGTAAGACCAGGGGTCGGAAAAACTACTTTTTTTTATTGTAGCAAACTACAACTACAACTACTTTTTCGAAAATGTAGTTAACTACAACTACAACTACTTGTTTTAAAAAGTAGCGACTACAAACTACTTTTCAAAAGTAGTCACTACTTCGCTACTTTCAGATTTTGTCAAAGGGTTCCATTTGCACTAGAAATTGAAGACATGAATTAAATAATAAAGCGACCCCTCGTTATATCGCGTTTACTGGGATATAATTAAATGAATGCAACATAATCGAGGTCATTAAAAAAGATAATATATAGGAAAATGTTTTGTGTCTGCCTCCAAAATGTTAATTTATACACACATAAAATTTCGTAGCAAAATTAAGAAAGAGATTATAATCTAGAAAATTACAGAAAAACAACTCTAGATGCAAATAATAAATAAATCTGTAAATCAAGAAATTCCGAATAATAAGAAACCGGCGTTAAAACATGAAGACTTAATAATGAGTAAAAAGACAAGTGTTGCCAGAAAAGAAAATTAATTCATTTGGTGGATTAGTACTTTATTTTAGCAGCAAGTGTCAATGGGGAAAGCCTATCACTTCATGCGATATGTTGTTATACGCTGCAGCTGAGATTTGCAGCTGAGATTCGCAAATTGTTGAGCAGAACAAATTTTGCACAAAAGAAGCAAATTTCGGCAACGTGAATTGCAGAATGGTGCATTTCCTACCGCTGAAGTAGCGTTAAAAGTAGCGTCGGTTCTCGCTAGAAACTACGGATTTTTTGTATCGCGTTACTTGCTACGCTACATTATTGAAATTGTAGCGCGCTACACTACAAACTATTGTAAAAAGTAGCAGCTACAGTAGTTTCGCTACTTGTAGCGCGCTACTTCCGACCCCTGGGTAAGACATACATATATAATGCATATTTTTGCGACCTCAAGGATCTGCGTGTTAGCATAAACAAGCAAGCTTGCACAGAAGAATAACGTCTATTATCTACTTTTTAAATGACAGAGTTGCTTATTGTTTTGAATTGCTGAAAAAAGTCTTGTCATTTATAATCGAAGCATCCCCGATCCAAACTTTGTGTGGCGCATATTGTGTTGAAAATTCAGATTATGCAAATTTTCTCATTTGTGACTGCTGCTTTCATTTGTCAAAAACAAGGTTGTTATATCTATTGTATGTATTGAAAGTAAGTATATAAGATGCACGTAAGTACATGGTGCCCACTTAAGTCCTGCTCACCTCTATAACTTCAGAACGGCAACATGCAGCTGTAGTTATAAACGTGGTGGTCAGATATAGTAAAGTGGCTAAGCACTACAAAATGAGATAACTTACAGCGCCATCTAGTGGTAAACTGTGGAGTTAACTTTCCTATTTCGAACACAGTACGAGATGTGGGTAAAAAGTCAGTGGCAAAGTTTAAGAGCGTCGTCAATTTAGTATGAAATGATGCCTTATGTAAAAATAACTTATTAGAGGCTCTGAAATTTAATTTTTTAATATTCAATCACTAGCTTAAGTACGCCTCTAATTGCATGCAGAAGAGGTATATTATATAGTAGGCACACATTTATTAATAAAACTAACACATTTGCAAGATACAATTTATTTTAACCCCTTCGGAATGAACGTCTTTTATAGAACTTTTAATCTTTAATCACTGGTTTTACCACATATAAAATTTTTGCTTAACTTAATCGCAGAAATGCTTTTATTAAATGAAGCAATATTTTCAGTTAAAAATTACTGGTTGGAACAATCAAGAATTCTGAAATTCTTTATGCGTCACGTATACGCGTCGCTCGTCACCACGGGATTAATAAGAAAACCATGTTAAGCATGCTAAATGTGTTCACCATCGGCAGCGATGCATCTAGTATACTTAACTGGACACACTGAGTATTCTTAACTTGATATTCTTATTCAAATAAAAATCTTGTATCTTCATTACATGTGTTAATTTTATTAGTAAATAGCTGACCCACCAGGTGTTGCTCGGTGCTGGCGAGTAACACCGCATTCGTTTTTTTAAATGTAAAAAAACTACATTATAAAAAAGTAACTAGTCGGATGTTCCAATCCCAAAACTTTCTTCTATCTCAATCATGTTAATACTTCTAATTTCGTCCTCACATCGCGAATAAAATCAATATTTTTCGTCATTCTGTTGTACGTCAGCTGCTTGCGAATCATCGGGTTACCGGGATGCAATCAACTGATGTATACTAAACTACGAAAAGTTCTTTTTGCCTGTACCGACCGGAACAGATAGCCTCCCTATTCCTTGGTTTTACGATTTTAGCTAATTTTACTGGAAAACACCCTGCTAAAATGCGTGGAACCCAATTAACCCCTTGAAGGGCACCGGTATATTATATATACCACTTAATTTTAATTCCAAAATGCCACAATGACACCAGAATTTTATTATCAAATTTTGAATTTATAAGGTACATGAGAAAAAGCTCTTACATATTTAAAAAGAAATTCGTTCGTGAATCCTGGTGTCAATCAATCATTTCAATATTTAAGCTACAAGACTACTTTGCTCCTGAAGGGGTTAAAGAAGATTCATTCCCAGTTCTCGTCAACATTGAATATGAATGAGAATATCGCCAAATTAGTCTTCTACAGCCAAGTTGGCTTCATTTGTGGCAACCTATTTTTGTCGCCAAATTTGGCGATATTTCCTCAATTGCCGCCAAGCTTGGCGAGAATTTGATGTTGGCGAATATAAATATATCGTGTTAAGCATTTAAAAATAGGAACAATGGTTACAACAATGAAAGAAAATTTGCTGAAACCCTGTTAACTAAAATTCATAAATTAAACCCGTTTATGGATGAATTCTGCTGTCTTATTTGAAAATGTCAACCACCCTAAAATTTCAAACCGCTATATCTCCGCCATTTTTTAATATCGAGACAAAACAAAAACTGCTCCGGATTCTCCGGATCAAGGCCAAACATTTAACGGAAAAAACTTTTAGGATTTCTATTTTTTTTATACATCTTTTTGAATTTGAAATCTTTAAATGGCTATCACAGTGCCCCCTTCCGGCGGAATATCCCCACATTCTAGTAGGACCTGCTGGCTACTGACGGCATATTAAAAAAATTTGGTTTAATTATCTGCATAACATCATACACTTTTTGATGATACAATAGTGAAAATCGAACAAAAATCGCGATGGCAGCGCCCCCTTTCGTCGAAATATCCCTGAATTCAACCTGGGCCTGCAGGCTATGGTCAAAAACACAGAAAAAAAAAATTGGTTCAATTATCTGCATAACTTCATACACTTTTCGATGATACAATAGTGAAAATGGAACAAAAATATCGATCACAGCGCCCCCTTTCGTCGAAATATCCCCAAATTCTAATAGAACCTGCTTGTCATAGCCAAAAACATAGAAAAAAAATTACGTTCAATTTGAAGCATAACTTCATACACTTTTATATGGTACAATAGTGAAAATGGAACAAAAATATCGATCACAGCGCCCCCTTTCGTTGAAATATCCCCAAATTCTGATAGAATCTGCTTGTCATAGCCAAAAACATAGAAAAAAAATTAGGTTCAATTTGAAGCATAACTTCATACACTTTTATATGGTACAATAGTGAAAATGGAACAAAAATATCGATCACAGCGCCCCCTTTCGTCGAAATATCCCCAAATTCTGATAGAATCTGCTTGTCATAGCCAAAAACATAGAAAAAAAATTTGGTTAAATTTGAAGCATAACTTCATACACTTTTAGGTGGTACAATAGTGAAAATGGAACAAAAATATCGATCACAGCGCCCCCTTTCGTCGAAATATCCTCAAATTCTAATAGAACCTGCTTGCCATAGCCAAAAACATAGAAAAAAAAATTGGTTCAATTTGAAGCATAACTTCATACACTTTTAGATGGTGCAATAATGAAAATGGAACAAAAATATCGATCACAGCGCCCCCTTTCGTCGAAATATCCTCAAATTTTAATAGAACCTGCTTGCCATAGCCAAAAACATAGAAAAAAAATTAGGTTCAATTTGAAGCATAACTTCATACACTTTTTGATGATACAATGAAGACGGACAGACGGACAGACGGACAGACGGACGGACGGACAGACGGACTGACAGACATTTTGCAAAAACGTGTTTTTCGGAATCTCTGACCCCTAAAACGTGTAAATCCGTCGAAAACCGGAAGTCGAAAAAAATTTCGATTACAATACTTTCTTCTATTATAGATAGAATAAAGTAAAAACTATATTATAAAAAAGTAACTAGTCGGATGTGCCAATCCCAAAACTTTCTTCTTTCTCAATCATGTTAATACTTCTAATTTCTTCCTCACATCGCCAATAAAATCAATATTTTTCATCATTTTGTTGTACGTCAGCTGCTTGCGAATCATCGGGTTACCGGGATGCAATCAACTGATGTATACTAAACTACGAAAAGTTCTTTTGGCCTGTACCGACCGGAACAGATAGCCTCCCTATTCCTTAGTTTTACGATTTTAGCTAATTTTACTGGAAAACACGAAGCTAAAATGCATGGAACCCAATTAAAGAAGATTCATTCCCAGTTCTCGTCAACATTGAATTTGAATGAGAATATCGCCAAATTAGTCTTCTACAGCCAAGTTGGCTTCATTTGTGGAAACCTATTTTTGTCGCCAAATTTGGCGATATTTCGTCAATTGCCGCCAAGCTTGGCGAGAATTTGACGTTGGCGAATATAAATATATAGTGTTAAGCATTTAAGAATAGGAACAATGGTTACAACAATGAAAGAAAATTTTCTGAAACCCTGTTAACTAAAACTCATAAATTAAACCCGTTTATGGATGAATTCTGCTGTCAGTTTTAAAATGTCAACCACCCTAAAATTTCAAACCGCTATATCATCGCCATTTTTACTTTCTTCTATCTATAATAGAAGAAAGTATTGTAATCGAAATTTTTTTCGACTTCCGGTTTTCGACGGATTTACTCGTTTTAGGGGTCAGAGATTCCGAAAAACATGTTTTTACAAAATGTCTGTCTGTCCGTCTGTCCGTCCGTCCGTCTGTCCGTCTGTCCGTCTTCATTGTACCATCTAAAAGTGTATGAAGTTATGCTTCAAATTCAACCAAATTTTTTTTCTATGTTTTTGGCTATGGCATGCAGGTTCTATCAGAATGTGGGGATATTTTGACAAAAGGGGGCGCTGTGATCGATATTTTTGTTCCATTTTCACTATTGTACCATCTAAAAGTGTATGAAGTTATGCTTCAAATTGAACCACATTTTTTTTCTATGTTTTTGGCTATGGCAAGCAGGTTAGTAGAGAAGAAATGAGAGTTTCGCCCCAGGAGGAGCTCGGAGCCGGAGGAGGGAGGAGGGCTCCTCCTCCCGAAGTGCCCTCCTCCTCCTGAAGTGTCCTCCTCCACCACCTAAGATAAGGGGATTAGTGTTAATTAATTTTAATTGGGGGACTTAGAAATTTTTCGAAGCCTTTTTTTTTTTTTTTTCTTTCGCGGAGAATTTTTTACTAGAATACGAGGTGTGTTTCAAGGGATTTATTTTAGCAAATTAGAAATTTAATTAATTTTAATTGGAGAACTTAGACATTTTTCGAAGCAATTTTTTTTTTTCAACGAGAGTATACAGTTTGAATAGGAGTATATGCAGTAGAAGTGAATGAATAATAATTAAAAAGGGTCATTCATTAATTTTAATTGGGGAACTTAGAAATTTTTTTTCCACTAGAGTAGTCCATTTGATATACATGTTAGAGTATATTTGAGGGTGAATGAATAATTAAAAATATTCATTAATTTTAATTGGAGAACTTAAAAAATTTTTGTGATTTTTTAGTTTTAAAAATTGCCAAAAAATAGAATTTTTAGAGTTAAAAGTCGCCAAAAGTAGGATTTTCAGCTGAAAGTAATCTAAGATATAAACTCTCAACTGAGATGAATTTTGCCTTAAGGTGTGAGCTTTTGGCTAGAAGTGACCTAGAGTCAAAACTTCCTGGTCCCAGGAATCACCACGGGGAGGTAGATCACACAAACGATTCCCAAAAATTTGTTTGAAAAATTTTGATATCTTCCTTCTTTTTTTTTTTTTTTTTTTTTTCCTAAAGATTTTAGAATTTTTTTTTCCTAATTATCTTTGAATTTTATAATGGCCGTAAGCTAGGCTACTTACTCCATCTTCTAGCAGGTAACGTTTGTCGTCAAAGGGTGACAAACACTTTTTATTCTGTTTAAGGGTGTAAAGTATGTGTGATTGCTGCCCTATTCTTGACTGTTCTTCAAAGGTTGTAGCTTGTCTTTCCAAACATTTTACATAATCTTCATGTTTCAATTTATTTTTAACTATAGATGTTGAGACCCCCTTGGCTCGCTTTTTTTCTTCTTTGGAGGATTTAATCGAATACATTTTCGACTTTAAACCTACAAACTGATGAATAGGCACGCCATTTAATTCGTCTTTAAATTTCCCCAAGACTTTCTTATTCGTGTCAGAATAAAGGGGGTGTTCTTGGGGGTAATCTGAAAAATCAAATCGCGACCTATTGAGAGACATCTCATTTTGTAGGTTTTCAGTCGTGATGAGATAGGTCAAAGAATCTGTGTCCGTGAAAAGCAGAATTGAACGATTTCCAGGATAAATTTGTTTGATAAATTTATAATGGAATTCGTACATGAGCACCTTTGATAGCTCTAGTATCGAAAACCCGACGTAAATAGGCCGGTTCATCAAGATACTGGGCTTCTGCCTTTCAACAGCTACGAGATTCTCATCGAATATCTTGAAATTTTTGAAGTAGGGAGAGGCGACTAGTTTCTCACATCTTCTTTCTTGATTAGATAATTCAATATTTCGCCTCTTCCTAAGATTTTCGATGCACTTGCCATAAATGCTGTTATTTAGTAATTTGAAGAAATCCTTCTCAAAGGCACTAGTTGCTTGCTTGCGTTTTTCAGTGTTAAATTCGATATATTGTTTGAGCCAAGGGGACTGTTGGAACTGGAGAACTCTGTGAATTTTCGTTAACTTTAACCCCAATTCAATGTATAATTTAACGTTTCTATAATGAGAAATATATTTGACTTTTCTCATCAAGTTGGGGATGAGTTTTGGAGTGGGGCCATGGGGCATGTACTGGGACATCGCCCAACCGTAGAGATTGTTGGCATCCCAGTACATGATATGTGATGTTTCTTTACTAGGGACGTGATTTGGAACATCTTTATTATTGGCGGTCGCAAACCTGTGGGAGATCTGCGACACACCCCCGCGTACGCCTTCTTCGATAAACAGCAGCATGTCCACATCGGTCAATAATTCCAACTCCACCTCAGTCATTTTCAAACAGGCCTGCCAAGACAAGCCTGGTGAAGTGACGAGGTGGGATGGGTCAATATTATAATATTGACTGCAGAGACGTCTAAAATTTTCGAATACATCGGCTAGTAGAAGCACATGGGTCTTTAAATATAGATCGTGATATTCCCCGAGATTGTTTATTCTGAAAGTATTCCATATATTTTTCGCATGTGCATAGTCTGATTCTGTGATATCTTGATTGGATAATGTGTTGTGGAAAGCAGAGGGTGGAGGAAGCTGGGTTTCTTGAAATTTTTTAAACGAATTCATATATTCGTATATTTCCTTTGCGACATAGTAGTTCAGTTCTTGTATTTTGAGCAAAGTTTTCTCTTAATATATTAAAGTCGCACTGTTTCAGATTTGATGTTAATTTGTCCAAGGAGGTCGGGAGGAAGAGCAGTGAGTCAATGAATGAGAATTGAATAGAGGAATGATATTCTTGTAATTTGAATGTGATGTAGTCTTCTAAATTGGCAGCAATCACACTTATTTTCAGCTGTTTAAAGCAACCTAGCTTACGCATTATATGATGTGCATCATACTTTTTAAGATTGTGAAACACGACAGGAATCACTTTACTCTGCTTGAAGTTAATATTACAAGAGGGGTGGGCAGCTCCCCTATACTTTGAAGAAATGTGATCGTGATCCCTGACGCGTTCCTTGCCCAATGGTTTTTGACATATCCAACATTCTGTGGCTTGCTGGAAAGCTTCTTCCTCATCGTCACTGAGATTCATCGGGGCGATGGTTAATAATTTCGATGTGATTTCCTCTTTGAATTTTAGGATGGCTTTAATAAATTCTTCTGCAGCATTCTCACCACGATAAACTTCTATCTTCTTATAGGTGCGTCCGTCAGAGCCCACAATAACGAACGCAAATCCACAAGCCTCGTGACGAGCAGTCTTTACTTGGTAAGATGACTTATTGGAGGGTTCAGTAGTGTGAATGGGTACGAGCAGGGATTCGAAATCTGCATAGATGACGTAGGGCATAGGAGCTTGCAAATGGATTCCTGTAAATGAGAGTATATTTTCACCGGGTTTTGGCATTTTAATTACTTGAGGGGTGTGGTTACTGCAATAGGGTTTGTGATCTTCTAGTAATTCAGGTCTTGTGAATCCGTGTAAGCAGGTATAGCAGTAATAGGCACACCCATTATGTTTGCTTCGATGCGACATGAATCTGGAAAAGTTCCTTATAAGGGTGTAATGGGTATTCTCACCATCACAAAGAAGAAGTAGGTTAATCACATCCTCGTTTGTTTTATTAGACACATATAGGATGTAAAGTTCGCCCTCCTCGTACCCGAAAACATTGATTCTTAGATCATTCATTGACTCAATTAGAGGAATCTTTTGATATGGTACTGGATAGGATATGCCATTCATGTTGACTGTATTTTCGAACGGTTGATACTTGGTCACTCTGTTGGGATGTTCCTTACGATCTAGGTTTAATTGGTGTGCCAGGACGCACCAGAGAAAACATTTCTGATCTTCGAAGTTTTGGATATTAAGTATGGTTTCTTTACCTTTCAAGTCTTTTGGGAGTTGAATATAGCTGCTACCTTTCAAAGGGGAATATTTGCCCATTTTAAGTTCAAGATATGATACTTCCTTGAGAAGCCATCCGGACCCCCTTTGGACAAATTTTTCGAATGAACTGATAATTTTCCGATGTGCTTCTTCTAAATTTTCTTCAATGGAATCATTCGTAAATTGTTCGTAAGTATCTGAGTGGAAATAAGTTGAGAGTAGCTCCTGCTCGCCTTCTACAGATATTTTTTCAAGTATAACCTTTATCATCACATGCCACTTGATTGCGTCCCTTTCTGCAACAGCTTCCTCCAGAGCCTCCCTTAATTCTTCACGAGCAGAGTCAAAGAAAACTGTGATGTCATGGTGAGTGTCCTCATCAGAATCAATCGTGACTACTTTAAAAACATTTAAGGCTGTGGTTTCTTTTCGAGGTCTTGTACTGGATCGTGTGGTTGTCCTGGGTCGCTTCACCGAGACGTAATGAGAAGTGGTACTATGCTGCGTGCGGATATGCTGATTTAAATTTTCTTTTCTTGGGAATTTTCCTCCGCATTCAGGGCATCTATATTGAGGATTTTCATGTGATATTAAATGCCGTTTTAAGTTGTCAGCCCGGGTGAAAATTTCTTGGCAAATTTCGCAGGTCCACAGACTGTCAGATGATTTTGTGTGGGTAGCACGATGACGTCTCAAATTGAAGGCTTTGGAGAAAGATTTTTGGCACACATCGCAAGTGTGAACATCCTGAAAAGAAGAAAAAACCCTCATTTAAAATTTTATTTAATTATTTTTAAAAAGAAAACCCCTTAATTTTGTTTTATTAAACAAAACCTAAAGTTAAACAAAAAAAAAATTTATTTCAAACCCACCCTATTTTTTAAATGATACTATTAAAAAAAACTCTTTAAAACTATTTAATCTTTCTCGAGGACTAACATTAAAAAAGATCTGAAAAAGACAAAAAAAATATATTTAAAGAATTACCTTAGAGGACTCCACGTTTGACTGGCCTGCGACGGAAGGGCGGGCATTAGACGGGCCTGCGACTGAGACAGAAAGGTTAAGATCAGATTGACCTCCTCTTTGTTTTGTGTGAATCAGTTGGTGTCGCTTTAAGTTGTCCTTACGTGAAAACGATTTTTGACACAATTCACATACATGCTGATCCTGAAAAGCAATACATACCCTAGCTTTATAAACATGGCTATTAAAAAAAGGTAATATCAAGATTTAAGAATTAAACTTTATCAACATTTAAACTTTGAGCTTTAAGAATTGAACTTTGAGATATCAAGAATTAAACTTTGCGTTATCAAGAATTAAACTTTACGTTATCAAGAATTAAACTTTATCTTATTAAGATTTAAACTTTGAGCGTTAAGAATTAAACTTTACGTTATCAAGATTTAAACTTTATCTTTTCAAGTTTGAAATAGGCAATTTTATTACAACTTATAATTATTATATACTAAAGAAAACATACCTTAGGAACATCAGAATGGGGTTTTGCCGTGGTTGCTTGAACCATACTGGGCAGGTTACGCTAAAAAAAAAAGAATATCCCCTATAAGCTTTTACCCCCAAAAAATTAATTTAAACTTCAGTTTGTATTATAAAGTTTTAAAAAATACCTTCAGAGACTCCATCATTTGATTTTTTTTCTCTCTCTCACTTCTATACATCTTCTCAACTTGGTCGATAAGATTTGTTTGGTTAGACGTGAGGGAAAAATCCATATCCCACTTTAAAAGAAAATTCTCGTTTACAATCTACATTTATTAAAATTTTTACACACTAATAATAAATAATAATAATAATAATAATATACCAGAGAAGACTCTTGCGTTGAAGGTTCTGGGTTTTTTTCTGCTATTTCCTTCAGAACTCTTATTTCTATGGCGTCGATTTTGCTGGGACTGATGTTTAAATCAGTTTCCCACTAAATTAGAAAACATAAATCATTTTTCGAAAAGGGTTCATCAATAACATGTTATAAAAAATTTCATATAGAATAGTTCTAGAGAATAATAACTTTGTTTATAGTTTAAATTAAGTAAAATTTCATTCACTTAAATAACTATACATTTAGCACACATACATATATTAATATCGAGATCAAAACAGAAAAGTCATATCTTTCTAAAAGAACAATTTTTTTTTCTAATTAGAAGTTTTTCAAGAAAATTAGTATCACAATAGATAGGTATTTGAATAGATTCATTTAGAGAGTTTCAAAAATAAATCGTTTAACAACCAAATAACATACGGAAAACTCTTAGGTTAAAATCATTTACAAAGGGAAAACAATCTTATAAAAAAAATATAGAATGATACTAAACAGTTTTTAAACTTACTTGAGTTTGAATATTTGAATTCATCGTTTTATTACTTTTCAAAAAAGATTAATAATGTAGAATGCTTGGAGCACTAATTATAACGTACAGTCTCTAGGACAACTACTATAAGAATGAACCCACCTCAGCGCGCTTATCTATTTAATCAGATAAGAGAATCTTATCTATGACCTCATCGGTTTTCCCCAAGTATGACGTCATGGGATTTTCCACAATGAGTCATTAAAAGATATCGCTACTAATTAATGAAGATTGTTTAATTAGAATACTTAACGAGTTAAAAAAATGTGAATACTGTTTTAAATATTCAAGTAAAAAACTTTAAATAAAAAGGATCTATTTTAAATATTCATGGCTGACATTATAAACTAACTTTGTATTATTCTAATGAAGGTCCACACATTGGATTAAAAATTTGTAATAATAAGAAAAACTGTTTCAAATAACTTTTTCCCTACTACATATAAATTTTATAATAAACATATTTACTTGTGAGAAGTATTAAAATGTATATAAAGTTCTTTTTAAACTAACAATTTAAAAATATAGAGTCCTAAAAAGTTTTCCATATAAATAATATCATTTCAGAAAACTTTTAGAAATATTGAGAGATATTTCCACAGAATAAAATCATTTCGATATATATTTCCCAAAATTAATTATTTAGAACTAATACATTATACTGGTATGAAAATAAATTACAAGTAGCATTATTAAGATATATACACTACTAAGGTGAAATATTTTAAATATACATTAAAAATAGTTTAAATAGGTATTAAAAATAGTTACCCTTAATAAAATCATTGCTATACTTAATCAATCTTATATTTCAAAAAATTATACTCCTGTCTCGTAAATAAAACCTTCATAATTTTAGAATATACGGTCCCCTTCATAAAATTTGAAAATAGATTTTGTCATGCTTTAGGCAAAGTAAAATATACCCCTCGGGTAAAAATTATTCATAATAAATGTATATAACCCTTCATAAAATTTGAAAAATAGATTTTGTCATGCATTACAGTAAAATATACCCCTCGGGTAAAAATTATTCATGCTTTATACTAAGTAAAATATCACAGCTTAGAATAGTAATTTTGGAATCTACAGAGCCCTTCATAAAATTTTAAAATAGATTTTGTCATGCATTACAGTAAAATATATGAATAATCACATTTTAGAATATACAGAGACCTTCATAAAATTTGAAAAATAGATTTTGTCATGCATTACAGTAAAATATATGAATAATCACAGCTTAGAATAGTAATTTTAAAAATATACAGAGCCCTTCATAAAATTTGAAAATAGATTTTATCATGCTTTACAGTAAAATATATGAATAATCACATTTTAGAATATACAGTGTATTATTCTAATGAAGGTCCACACAATAGATAGGTGTTTGAATAGATTCATTTAGAGAGTTTCAAAAATAAATCATTTAGCAATCAAATAACATATGGAAAACTCTTAGGTTAAAATCATTTAGAAAGGAAAATAATCTTATAAAAAAATAGAGAATGATACTAAACAGTTTTTCAACTTACTTGAGTTTGAATTTTTGAATTCATCGTTTATTACTTTTTCACAAAGATTAATAATGTAGAATGCTTGGAGCACTAATTATAACGTACAGTCTCTAGGACAACTACTATAAGAATGAACCCACCTCAGCGCGCTTATCTATTTAATCAGATAAGAGAATCTTATCTATGACCTCATCGGTTTTCCCCAAGTATGACGTCATGGGATTTTCCACAATGAGTCATTACAAGATATCGCTACTAATTAATGAAGATTGTTTAATTAGAATACTTAACGAGTTAAAAGAAAAAATGTGAATACTGTTTTAAATATTCAAGTAAAAGGAAATATACTTTAAATAAAAAGGATATA
The DNA here is from genome assembly GCA_963931845.1 of Maratus michaelseni. Classification (NCBI taxonomy): domain Eukaryota; kingdom Metazoa; phylum Arthropoda; class Arachnida; order Araneae; family Salticidae; genus Maratus; species Maratus michaelseni. The sequence goes on from OZ007595.1 coordinate 126,765,668, forward strand.
TTTTAAATATAATACTCATGGCTGACATTATAAACTAACTTTGCATTATTCTAATGAAGGTCCACACATTGGATTAAAAATTTATAATAATAAGAAAAACTGTTTCAAATAACTTTTTCCCTACTACATATAAATTTTATAATAAACACATTTACTTGTGAGAAGTATTAAAATGTATATAAAGTTCTTTTTAAACTAACAATTTAAAAATATAGAGTCCTAAAAAGTTTTCCATATAAATAATATCATTTCACAAAACTTTTAGAAATATTGAGAGATATTTCCACAGAATAAAATCATTTCGATATATATTTCCCAAAATTAATTATTTAGAATTATTATGTATTCCAGATTCATGTCGCATCGAAGCAAACATAATGGGTGTGCCTATTACTGCTATACCTGCTTACACGGATTCACAAGACCTGAATTACTAGAAGATCACAAGCCCTATTGCAGTAACCACACCCCTCAAGTAATTAAAATGCCAAAACCCGGTGAAAATATACTCTCATTTACAGGAATCCATTTGCAAGCTCCTATGCCCTACGTCATCTATGCAGATTTCGAATCCCTGCTCGTACCCATTCACACTACTGAACCCTCCAATAAGTCATCTTACCAAGTAAAGACTGCTCGTCACGAGGCTTGTGGATTTGCGTTCGTTATTGTGGGCTCTGACGGACGCACCTATAAGAAGATAGAAGTTTATCGTGGTGAGAATGCTGCAGAAGAATTTATTAAAGCCATCCTAAAATTCAAAGAGGAAATCACATCGAAATTATTAACCATCGCCCCGATGAATCTCAGTGACGATGAGGAAGAAGCTTTCCAGCAAGCCACAGAATGTTGGATATGTCAAAAACCATTGGGCAAGGAACGCGTCAGGGATCACGATCACATTTCTTCAAAGTATAGGGGAGCTGCCCACCCCTCTTGTAATATTAACTTCAAGCAGAGTAAAGTGATTCCTGTCGTGTTTCACAATCTTAAAAAGTATGATGCACATCATATAATGCGTAAGCTAGGTTGCTTTAAACAGCTGAAAATAAGTGTGATTGCTGCCAATTTAGAAGACTACATCACATTCAAATTACAAGAATATCATTCCTCTATTCAATTCTCATTCATTGACTCACTGCTCTTCCTCCCGGCCTCCTTGGACAAATTAACATCAAATCTGAAACAGTGCGACTTTAATATATTAAGAGAAAACTTTGCTCAAAATACAAGAACTGAACTACTATGTCGCAAAGGTATTTATCCCTACGAATATATGAATTCGTTTAAAAAATTTCAAGAAACCCAGCTTCCTCCACCCTCTGCTTTCCACAACACATTATCCAATTAAGATATCACAGAATCAGACTATGCACATGCGAAAAATATATGGAATACTTTCAGAATAAACAATCTCGGGGAATATCACGATCTATATTTAAAGACCGATGTGCTTCTACTAGCCGATGTATTCGAAAATTTTAGACGTCTCTGCAGTCAATATTATAATATTGACCCACCTCACCTCGTCACTTCACCAGGCTTGTCTTGGCAGGCCTGTTTGAAAATGACTGAGGTGGAGTTGGAATTATTGACCGATGTGGACATGCTGCTGTTTATCGAAGAAGGCGTACGCGGGGGTGTGTCGCAGATCTCCCACAGGTTTGCGACCGCCAATAATAAAGATGTTCCAAATCACGTCCCTAGTAAAGAAACATCACATATCATGTACTGGGATGCCAACAATCTCTACGGTTGGGCGATGTCCCAGTACATGCCCCATGGAGGGTTCCAGTGGTGTGATGGCACCAACTTCACAGAAGAAAGCATATCACAGATACCAGATGACTCAAGTACCGGTTACATTTTCGAGGTGGACTTTGAGTACCCTGAATCCCTTCACGATGACCATAACGACTATCCTCTTGCCCCGCAAAGACTCACCGTACAAGAAGAAATGCTGTCTGATTACGCAAAGAATCTTCTACAGAAGGGGTTCAGAGGTACTCCAAAACTCATCCCCAACTTGATGAGAAAAGTCAAATATATTTCTCATTATAGAAACGTTAAATTATACATTGAATTGGGGTTAAAGTTAACGAAAATTCACAGAGTTCTCCAGTTCCAACAGTCCCCTTGGCTCAAACAATATATCGAATTTAACACTGAAAAACGCAAGCAAGCAACTAGTGCCTTTGAGAAGGATTTCTTCAAATTACTAAATAACAGCATTTATGGCAAGTGCATCGAAAATCTTAGGAAGAGGCGAAATATTGAATTATCTAATCAAGAAAGAAGATGTGAGAAACTAGTCGCCTCTCCCTACTTCAAAAATTTCAAGATATTCGATGAGAATCTCGTAGCTGTTGAAAGGCAGAAGCCCAGTATCTTGATGAACCGGCCTATTTACGTCGGGTTTTCGATACTAGAGCTATCAAAGGTGCTCATGTACGAATTCCATTATAAATTTATCAAACAAATTTATCCTGGAAATCGTTCAATTCTGCTTTTCACGGACACAGATTCTTTGACCTATCTCATCACGACTGAAAACCTACAAAATGAGATGTCTCTCAATAGGTCGCGATTTGATTTTTCAGATTACCCCCAAGAACACCCCCTTTATTCTGACACGAATAAGAAAGTCTTGGGGAAATTTAAAGACGAATTAAATGGCGTGCCTATTCATCAGTTTGTAGGTTTAAAGTCGAAAATGTATTCGATTAAATCCTCCAAAGAAGAAAAAAAGCGAGCCAAGGGGGTCTCAACATCTATAGTTAAAAATAAATTGAAACATGAAGATTATGTAAAATGTTTGGAAAGACAAGCTACAACCTTTGAAGAACAGTCAAGAATAGGGCAGCAATCACACATACTTTACACCCTTAAACAGAATAAAAAGTGTTTGTCACCCTTTGACGACAAACGTTACCTGCTAGAAGATGGAGTAAGTAGCCTAGCTTACGGCCATTATAAAATTCAAAGATAATTAGGAAAAAAAAATTCTAAAATCTTTAGGAAAAAAAAAAAAAAAAAAAAAAAGAAGGAAGATATCAAAATTTTTCAAACAAATTTTTGGGAATCGTTTGTGTGATCTACCTCCCCGTGGTGATTCCTGGGACCAGGAAGTTTTGACTCTAGGTCACTTCTAGCCAAAAGCTCACACCTTAAGGCAAAATTCATCTCAGTTGAGAGTTTATATCTTAGATTACTTTCAGCTGAAAATCCTACTTTTGGCGACTTTTAACTCTAAAAATTCTATTTTTTGGCAATTTTTAAAACTAAAAAATCACAAAAATTTTTTAAGTTCTCCAATTAAAATTAATGAATATTTTTAATTATTCATTCACCCTCAAATATACTCTAACATGTATATCAAATGGACTACTCTAGTGGAAAAAAAATTTCTAAGTTCCCCAATTAAAATTAATGAATGACCCTTTTTAATTATTATTCATTCACTTCTACTGCATATACTCCTATTCAAACTGTATACTCTCGTTGAAAAAAAAAAATTGCTTCGAAAAATGTCTAAGTTCTCCAATTAAAATTAATTAAATTTCTAATTCGCTAAAATAAATCCCTTGAAACACACCTCGTATTCTAGTAAAAAATTCTCCGCGAAAGAAAAAAAAAAAAAAAAAGGCTTCGAAAAATTTCTAAGTCCCCCAATTAAAATTAATTAACACTAATCCCCTTATCTTAGGTGGTGGAGGAGGACACTTCAGGAGGAGGAGGGCACTTCGGGAGGAGGAGGGCACTTCGGGAGGAGGTGTGAGGTGCACTTTGGGAGGAGGAGGAGGGCACTTCGGGAGGAGGAGCCCTCCTCCCTCTTCCGGCTCCGAGCTCCTCCTGGGGCGAAACTCTCATTTCTTCTCTACTCAGGTTCTATCAGAATTTGGGGATATTTCGACGAAAGGGGGCGCTGTGATCGAAATTTTTGTTCCATTTTCACTATTGTATCATGGAAAAGTGTACGAAGTTATGCAGATAATTGAACCAATTTTTTACTTTCTTCTATCTATAATAGAAGAAAGTATTGCAATCGAAATTTTTTCGACTTCCGGTTTTCGACGGATTTACACGTTTTGGAGGTCAGAGATTCCGAAAAACACGTTTTTACAAAATGTCTGTCTGTCCGTCTGTCCGTCCGTCCGTCTGTCCGTCTGTGTGTCTTCATTGTATCATTGAAAAGTGTATGAAGTTATGCTTCAAATTGAACCTAATTTTTTTTCTATGTTTTTGGATATGGCAAGCAGGTTCTATTAGAATTTGGGAATATTTCGACGAAAGGGGGCGCTGTGATCGACATTTTTGTTCCTTTTTCACTATTGTACCATCTAAAAGGGCATGAAGTTATGCAGATAATTGAACCAATTTTTTTTTCTATGTTTTTCACCATAGCCTGCAGGTCCAGGTTGAATTCGGGGATATTTCGACGAAAGGGGGCGCTGCCATTGCGATTTTTGTTCGATTTTCACTATTGTATCATCGAAAAGTGTATGATGTTATGCAGATAATTAAACCAAAATTTTTTAATGTTTTTGGCTGTAGCCAGCAAGTCCTACTAGAATGTGGGGATATTCCGCCGGAAGGGGGCGCTGTGATAGCCACTTAAAGATTTCAAATTCAAAAAGATGTATAAAAAAATTAGAAATCCTAAAAGTTTTTTCCGTTAAATGTTCGGCCTTGATCCGGAGAATCCGGAGCAGTTTCTGTTTTGTCTCTATATTAAAAAATGGCGGAGATATAGCGGTTTGAAATTTTAGGGTGGTTGACATTTTCAAACAAGACAGCAGAATTGATCTATAAACGGGTTTAATTTATGAGTTTTAGTTAACAGGGTTGCAGCAAATTTTCTTTCATTGTTGTAACCATTGTTACTATTCTTAAATGCTTAACACTATATATTTATTTTCGCCAACGTCAAATTCTCGCCAAGCTTGGCGGCAATTGACGAAATATCGCCAAATTTGGCGACAAAAATAGGTTGCCACAAATGAAGCCAACTTGGCTATAGAAGACTAATTTGGCGATATTCTCATTCAAATTCAATGTTGACGAGAACTGGGAATGAATCTTCTTTAATTGGGTTCCACGCATTTTAGCTTCGTGTTTTCCAGTAAAATTAGCTAAAATCGTAAAACCAAGGAATAGGGAGGCTATCTGTTGCGGTCGGTACAGGCCAAAAGAACTTTTCGTATTTAGTATACATCGGTTGATTGCATCCCGGTAACCCGATGATTCGCAAGCAGCTGACGTACAACAGAATGACGAAAAATATTGATTTTATTGGCGATGTGAGGACGAAATTAGAAGTATTAACATGATTGAGATAGAAGAAAGTTTTGGGATTGGCACATCCGACTTGTTTGTCTCTGTTTTTGACTCTAGCCTGCAGGTCCAGGTTGAATTCGGGGATATTTCGACGAAAGGGGGCGTTGCGATCGCGATTTTTGTTCGATTTTCACTATTGTATCATCAAAAAGTGTATGATGTTATGCAGATAATTAAACCAATTTTTTTTAATATGTTTTTGGCTGTAGCCACCAGGTCCTACTTGAATGTAAGGATATTCCGATGGAAGGGGGCGCTGTGATAGCCATTTAAAGATTTCAAATTCAAAAAGATGTACAAAAAAATTAGAAATCCTAAAAGTTTTTTCCGTTAAATGTTCGGCCTTGATCCGGTGAATCTGGAACAATTTTTGTTTTGTCTGTATCTTAAAAAATGGCGGAGATATAACGGTTTGAAATGTTAGGGTGGTTGACATTTTCAAACAAGACAAAATAATTCATCTATAAACGGGTTTAATTTATGAGTTTTAGTTAACATGGTTTCGGCAAACTTTCTTTCATTGTTGTAACCATTTTGTTCCTATTCTTATATGCTTAACACTATATATTTATATTCGCCAACGTCAAATTCTCGCCAAATTTGGCGGCAATTGGCGAAATGTCGCCAAATTTTGCGACAAAAATAGGTTGCCACAAATGAAGCCAACTTGGCTGTAAAAAACTAATTTGGCGATATTCTCATTCAAATTCATTGTTGACGAGAACTGGGAAAGAATCTTCTTTAATTGGGTTCCACGCATTTTAGCTTCGTGTTTTCCAGTAAAATTAGCTAAAATCGTAAAACCAAGGGATAGGGAGGCTATCTGTTCCTGTCGGTACAGGCCAGAAGAACCTTTCGTAGTTTAGTATACATCAGTTGATCGCATCCCGGTAATCCGATGATTCGCAAGCAGCTGACGTACAACAGAATGACGAAAAATATTGATTTTATTGGCGATGTGATGACGAAATTAGAAGTATTAACAGGATTGAGGTAGAAGAAAGTTTTGGGATTGGCACATCCGACTAGTTTAATATAGAGACAAAGCAAAAACTGCTCCGGATTCTCCGGATCAAGGCCGAACATTTAACGGAAAAAAACTTTTAGGATTTCTAACTTTTTTATACATCTTTTTGAATTTGAAATCTTTAAATGGCTATCACAGCACCCCCTTCTGGCGGAATATCCCCACATTCTAGTAGGACCTGCTGGCTACAGCCAAAAACATATTAAAAAATTTTGGTTTAATTATCCGCATAACATCATACATCTTTTCGATGATACAATAGTGAAAATCGAACAAAAATCGCGATGGCAGTGCCCCCTTTCGTCTAAATATCCCCGAATTTAACCTGGACCTGCAGGCTATGGTCAAAAACATAGAAAAAACAAGAACGAAAAATCATGCGTCAAGCATAGATTATGTAACACTTTCCAACGCTTCCAAAATAATTTTACAAATCATACCGTTTAATTAGCTAAAAGATAACATCTAAGTAAACAATTTGGAAAACGCATAACATATTTAAAAACATAATTTCAGGAATTTCCAACATATACAATATTCGGAAAAATATCCGAATACTTTTATTCAGTCCTGTATAGGATCTATAGATTTGTATATATACTACATAGGATGTTAAATTTTAGTTCAGTTAGGAAACGCGTAGCACAGTTTAAAATTCTCCGTCTGGAGTTTCTGTCAATAAACGGAAATGTGTTCGCGATATTTTGTGCTTCCCTGTACAGGATCTACAGAATTTATACACACCACGTAATAGACAAAAAGCGAGTTAAAATTAAAATCGCGTTCAGTAACTTAAAACGCACTTCCAGGAATTATTGTTAATAGATAGTAGAGAATTCTTTTGTGTGTCCCTGTAAATGAACGATGACTGCTATACACACAATATTCTGTAGTAAGCCTCTTGTCATGCACCTTAGTGATATATATAAATTTCAATGCGTTTAAAATAGTGAAACATTATTTAAACAAACCGCAAATGATTTTTCTCCATAGACCGCAATGTAACGGAATTCTTTTGAGTGTCCTTGTAAAAAAACTATAAAGGCTACACACTTCCGTTGAAATAGGGAACATGCTATAGATAACAACAATAACATATAAAAATTGCAGAGCAATCCGAGCATATTTACGGGAGTTAGAGCACGGACAGACGGCCAGACGGCAGACGGCCATCCGGCCAGACAAACCGAAGTCATAAACACTTTTCAACTAGGTTGGAAAGTGTTAAAAATTGGTTCAATTATCTGCATAACTTCATACGTTTTAGATGGTACAATAGTGAAAATGAAACAAAAATATCGATCACAGCGACCCCTTTCGTCGAAATATCCCCAAATTCTGATAGAATCTGCTTGTCATAGCCAAAAACATAGAAAAAAAATTAGGTTCAATTTGAAGCATAACTTCATACACTTTTATATCGTACAATAGTGAAAATGGAACAAAAGTATCGATCACAGCGCCCCCTTTCGTCGAAATATCCCCAAATTCTGATAGAATCTGCTTGCCATAGCCAAAAACATAGAAAAAAAATTTGGTTAAATTTGAAGCATAACTTCATACACTTTTAGGTGGTACAATAGTGAAAATGGAACAAAAATATCGATCACAGCGCCCCCTTTCGTCGAAATATCCCCAAATTCTGATAGAATCTGCTTGCCATAGCCAAAAACATAGAAAAAAAATTTGGTTCAATTTGAAGCGTAATTTCATACACTTTTAGGTGGTACAATAGTGAAAATGGAACAAAAATATCGATCACAGCGCCCCCTTTCGTCGAAATATCCCCAAATTCTGATAGAATCTGTTTGCCATAGCCAAAAACATAGAAAAAAAATTAGGTTCAATTTGAAGCATAACTTCATGCCCTTTTCGATGATACAATGAAGACACACAGACGGTCAGACGGACAGACGGACAGACGGACGGACGGACAGACGGACGGACGGACAGACAGACATTTTGTAAAAACGTGTTTTTCGGAATCTCTGACCCCTAAAACGTGTAAATCCGTCGAAAACTGGAAGTCGAAAAAAATTTCGATTACAATACTTTCTTCTATTATAGATAGAAGAAAGTAAAAATTAACTATTTTTTCATAATATAGAATATTTAGGTATATGCATTATATCTGTGTATTTACTTTCAACAATAAGGCTGAGAACGAGAAGCAAGTGGAATCACCCACTTTGACATCTTTACGATGCAAATTTATAGCCCCTGATCCCTGAGAGTCTCTACGCCCCACACTGTAAAAAATTTCCAACCCTTTTCCGTTTCGTAAAAGATAAATTTCCTTTACGATACGGAAAACAACCGATAAAATATTTTTTCCGAATCACAACAGAAAGTTTTCCTACAGTCATAAAAATAATCTTTTTATATCGTATTAGTTTCCGAAAAGATGGAAAATAACTTCACCGGACTTACTGTGCAGTCTCGCTCTCTGCTGACGTATGAAAGGCGTGGCGTCACGTGATTGATAACAGAACAGAATCGAGATTTTCCATGAAGAAGATGTCCGCCATGTTGTTAAATATTGGACAATTGTTCTACGTAGTTCTAACTTCGCAATGGTAAGTACTAAAATTTATGTGATTTTTAATATTTGGGATTTGATATGTCCATATATTTACAGTGCATGATTATCAAACCGAATAACATGTTTAAGGAGCTGCGTAGCCTGAAATAAAATGCATGTTATCTTATTTCTCGCTCAGTTTATTTTTTATGAGAAAAATATCCCCAATCAAAAAAATATTTTGATGTGCCAGAAATTTCTAACTTAGATATTATCTTAATGAAAACTCAATTTTTGTAGACTGCTTTTTAAGTAGTTTTTAACTTATTCTAAATTCAGGTACTTGTTTATTTGTTTAATTCTGTAAGGCATCCAGTGTTGAATTCAGGAGATAGCCGGGGGGGGGGGGACATTCCTCTCTCCCGGAGCATTGAAATGGCCACCCCTTCTGAAGATTTCGGATTTTATGATTTAATGGTCAAAAAGTGCAATCCCCCCCCCCCTCGGAACTCTATAATATGCCCCCAGGAGCCACAGAAATCCCTCTCGGAGAAAAATGCCTGAATTCAACACTGAAGATATCAATAACATACAGTGTCTCACAAAAGTGATGGGACACTTGTGCTTTATAAAAAGAAACTGCAATAAAATAAATAAACAAACATGTGCAAAAATTTTTTGGGTGTGTTTCATATTTAAAGTTAGTAACAATTATTACATAACATACATTTTGTCAAAATATTAAAATATTAATTTAGTAAAAATACAATTGTTCAGAACGGAGCAAAAAATGGCTCACATAAGTGATGGGACACTTACTTTTCCATCAAATATTTATCCAAAAATTTTACTTTTTAAAAGGTTTTAATATTTTGTTGGATTTCCTTTTACTTTTAAAACATGATTTAATCTTTTTGGGATGGATTCGACTAATTTTTTTGTGATTTCTGGAGTGATTTTACCCCATTCTTCTTGAAGCACCGATTTTAGTTGTTGTTTTGAAGAAATGGTGTGTTTGCGAATTCTTGATTCCAATTCTTGCCAAATATTCTCTATGGGATTTAAGTCTGGAGATTGTGGTGGTGTTTTTATTATTTCAGGACAGTTATATAGCAGCCAGAGTCTAACGTTCAGAGCAGTGTGCTTGGGGTCATTGTCCTGGTAGAATTTAAAATCGTTATGAAGGTTCAATTTTCGTGCTGAAGATTTCAAATTTTGCTTTAAAATATCAATATACTTGTACTGATCCATTATACTGTCAATAAAAACAAGATTACCAACTCCAGCGGACGACATACACCCCCATACCATAACTCCTCCTCCACCATGTTTTACTGTTGGTACCAAGTTCTGTTTGCGAAATTCTTCCCTGGGTTTTCTCCACACCAAGATTCTACCGTCAGAACCAAATATATTAAATTTACTCTCATCAGCAAATATAACTTTATTCCAGTAATCAGAATTCTTATTTATGTTGGATTTTGCGAAAGCTAGTCTGAGTTTTCTATTCTTTTCACTTACGAAGAATTTTTTCCTGGCTACTCTACCGTGATATCCAGCAGATCGAATTACCCTTCTAATAGTCTCAGGATTAACAATTATTCCATATAATGCTTGTAAATCAGCAGCAACTTTTGAAGCACTAATTCTTGGATTTTTTTTAATATTTCGAACGATAATTAGCTTTATTCCATTGGATAGCTTTGATGGTCGGCCAGGTCTTCTTTTATCCTGAATCATATGATTCTTTTTATATCGTTTAATGATATTGAAAACTGTTGAACGACTCAAGTTAACTGTTTCAGCAGTTTTTCTAATAGATTTTCCACGTTCAATATGCAAATTAATAACTAATTTTCGAATTTCAGGCGAAGTTTCTTTTCGTTTAGCATTCATGGCTACACAGAGCTAAAAAACACAAAAATTCCAAAACAAACTGGAGAGAAATACTGCAGACGATTTTATAAATTATTGCCAATTGCTTTTAAGTAAAAATAAAACCCCCAAAAATATTTTTATTGCTTATTTCAGACGATTTTTGTTGCATACAGTGTCTCACATAAGTGATGGGACACTTGTGCTTTACAAAAGGAAACTAATCAAATAAATTAAAAAAACATGTACACATTTTTTTTGTGGGTGTGTTTCATACTTAAATTTAGTAAAGATTATTACATAACATACATTTTGTCAAAATATTAAAATATTAATTTAATAAAAATACAAATGTTTAGAACGGAGCAAAAAATAGCTCACATAAGTGATGGGACACCATTATATATGCAACAAAAATCGCCTGAAATAAGCAATAAAAATATTTTTTGGGGTTTTATTTTTACTTAAAAGCAATTGGCAATAATTTATAAAATCGTCTGCAGTATTTCTCTCCAGTTTGTTTTGGAATTTTTGTGTTTTTTAGCTCTGTGTAGTCATGAATGCTAAACGAAAAGAAACTTCGCCTGAAATTCGAAAATTAGTTATTAATTTGCATATTGAACGTGGAAAATCTATTAGAAAAACTGCTGAAACAGTTAACTTGAGTCGATCAACAGTTTTCAATATCATTAAACGATATAAAAAGAATCATATGATTCAGGATAAAAGAAGACCTGGCTGACCATCAAAGCTATCCAATGGAATAAACCGAATTATCGTTCGAAATATTAAAAAAAATACAAGAATTAGTGCTTCAAAAGTTGCTGCTGATTTACAAGCATTATATGGAATAATTGTTAATCCTGAAACTATTAGAAGGGTAATTCGATCTGCTGGATATCACGGTAGAGTAGCCAGGAAAAAATTCTTCGTAAGTGAAAAGAATAGAAAACTCAGACTAGCTTTCGCAAAATCCAACATAAATAAGAATTCTGATTACTGGAATAAAGTTATATTTGCTGATGAGAGTAAATTTAATATATTTGGTTCTGACGGTAGAATCTTGGTGTGGAGAAAACCCAGGGAAGAACTTCGCAAACAGAACTTGGTACCAACAGTAAAACATGGTGGAGGAGGAGTTATGGTATGGGGGTGTATGTCGTCCGCTGGAGTTGGTAATTTTGTTTTTATTGACAGTATAATGGATCAGTACAAGTATATTGATATTTTAAAGCAAAATTTGAAATCTTCAGCACGAAAATTGAACCTTCATAACGATTTTAAATTCTACCAGGACAATGACCCCAAGCACACTGCTCTGAACGTTAGACTCTGGCTGCTATATAACTGTCCTGAAATAATAAAAACACCACCACAATCTCCAGACTTAAATCCCATAGAGAATATTTGGCAAGAATTGGAATCAAGAATTCGCAAACACACCATTTCTTCAAAACAACAACTAAAATCGGTGCTTCAAGAAGAATGGGGTAAAATCACTCCAGAAATCACAAAAAAAATAGTCGAATCCATCCCAAAAAGATTAAATCATGTTTTAAAAGTAAAAGGAAATCCAACAAAATATTAAAACCTTTTAAAAAGTAAAATTTGTGGATAAATATTTGATGGAAAAGTAAGTGTCCCATCACTTATGTGAGCCATTTTTTGCTCCGTTCTGAACAATTGTATTTTTACTAAATTAATATTTTAATATTTTGACAAAATGTATGTTATGTAATAATTGTTACTAACTTTAAATATGAAACACACCCAAAAAATTTTTGCACATGTTTGTTTATTTATTTTCAGTTTCTTTTTATAAAGCACAAGTGTCCCATCACTTTTGTGAGACACTGTATATAATGGTGTCCCATCACTTATGTGAGCTATTTTTTGCTCCGTTCTAAACATTTGTATTTTTATTAAATTAATATTTTAATATTTTGACAAAATGTATGTCATATAATAATCTTTACTAAATTTAAGTATGAAACACACCCACAAAAAAATGTGTACATGTTTTTTTAATTTATTTGATTAGTTTCCTTTTGTAAAGCACAAGTGTCCCATCACTTATGTGAGACACTGTACCTATGATCTTAAAATAAATTCATGAGATTTTTCTGTATTCGATGCCATATCAGAATCATATATTGTCTTTTTTTTTTTCAGGTACTACATTATTATAGAATCAATTTAACATTTTATTATTTGTAGTGTATTAAAATTCAGTTAAAAAGGAATGTCCATTAAATTCTATAATGTTGATTAAAAAATTGAGAAATGTATGTCAGGGTGCTATAACGAAATTTATAATGGTATATGGTAAAATAAATTTCAGTAGTCTTTTAATATCAGACAATATTTTAGTTGTGAAAAACGTAAAGTAGAATATGCTTAATACCTTGAGGTTGATTTTACCTATATTCATGCTGTAAAAGCTTGCATGCAGAAGCTTTCAACAGCCCCACCCTGTATATTCAAATTTAATTGATTAAATTTTATTTTTCTCACATTATTTTGAAAATAAAAAATGACTTTTAATCTTTTTTAATAATTTAAAATAAACAGAATAAAAAAAAGCAAACAGGGAATTTTTGTCAGTAGAGGTGCAGGGGGGGGGGGGGATTTATTTTAAAAATATAAAGCTTTAATTCTTCATTTAAAAATAAAAAAAGAAAGAAAAAGAAAAACCTGTAATAGCTTTTGTTACATTTCTGTATTGTTTTTCATCCTAATTTATATAAAAATTATCTTGTATGTGGGTTTCTAACAAAAAAAAAAATATCTAATTTGATTTTATTTCATATTTGTGCTTTCCTTTAACTAAATCTTGTCATGTATTTAAATGCACGTGTTAATACTGTGCAAATTTCAAGAAATAAAGAAATGTTCAAATGAGTCATAATGTCAACATATAAATCATAAATGTTCTGAAATTTCTGCTATTTTTGGAGTTCACAGAACCCGAAATATCATTGTAATAGAATTTTTTTTAGCTCACAGGTTATCAAAGCCGGACCCCCCCCCCCCCCCGCTTAATTTACATAAATAGGTTTTTCATGCAGAATTATCCGATTTTAAATTTTCAAATTTTATATATATGTTCATTCTAATAATCCGATTCCTTGATTAGTTTTGGGGGTTAAATTGCTAAGTATAAAAGGGGGAGGGGGAACGGGGGCTGATCCCCACTTAATTTATATAAATGGGTTTTTAATGCAGAATTATCAGTTTTGTTTCAAATTTTACACATAGGTTCACTCTGATAAGGCGCTTCCCCTGATCAGTTTTGGGGGTTCATTTGTTAAGTTTACATGAGGGAACTGGGGGCTAATCCCCCCCCCTTAATTTAGATAATCTGTTTTTCATGCAGAAATATCCGATTTGTTTCAAATTTTGTATATAGGTTCATTCCAATAAGGCGCTTCTCTGATCAGCTTTGGGGGTTCAATGGCTAAATATAAAGGGGGAACAGGGGCGAATCCCCTCCCTAAATAAATGGGGTTTTCATGCAGAATTACACAATTTGCTTCAAATTTTGTATATAGCTTCATTGTGATAAGGCGTTTCCTTCATTAGTTTTGGGGGTTCATTGGTTAAGTATAAAGAGGACAACGGTCATTAATCTCCCCCACCCCCTTAATTTAGGTAAATGGGTTTTTCATGCAGAATTATCCGATTTGTTTCAAATATTGTATATAGGTTCATTCTGATAAGGCGCTTCCCTGATTATCTTTGGGGGTTAATTGATTAAGTATACAGGGCGGAACTGGGGGCTAATCCCCCTTAATTTAGATAATGGGTTTTTCATGCAGAATTATCCGATTTGTTTCAAATATTCTATATAGGTTCTTTCTGATAAGGCGCTTCCCTGATCAGTTTTGGGGGTTCATTTGTTAAGTTTACAGGAGGGAACTGGGGCTAATCCCCCCCCCCCCCCTTAATTTAGATAATGTGTTTTTCATGCAGAAATATCCGATTTGTTTCAAATTTTATACATAGGTTCATTCTGATAAGGCGCTTCCCTGATCAGTTTTGGGGGTTCATTTGTTAAGTTTATATGAGGGAACTGGGGGCTAATCCCCCCCCCCCCCCCCCGCTTAATTTACATAAATATTTCATGCAGAATTATCCGATTTTAAATTTTCAAATTTATATATATGTTCATTTCTGATAATCCGATTCCTTGATTAGTTTTGGGGGTTAAATTGCTAAGTATAAAAGGGGGAGGGGAGACGGGGGCTGATCCCCACTTAATTTATATAAATGTGTTTTTCATGCAGAATTATCCGTTTTGTTTCAAATTTTATACATAGGTTCACTCTGATAAGGCGCTTCCCTGATCAGTTTTGGTGGTTCATTTGTTAAGTTTACATGAGGGAACTGGGGGCTAATCCCCCCCCCCCCCTTAATTTAGATAATGTGTTTTTCATGCAGAAATATCCGATTTGTTTCAAATTTTGTATATAGGTTCATTCCAATAAGGCGCTTCTTTGATCAGTTTTGGGGGTTCAATGGTTAAATATAAAAGAGGAACAGGGGCTAATCTCCCCCTAAATTAAAATAAATGGGTTTTTCATGCAGAAATATCCGATTTGTTTCAAATTTTGTATATAGGTTCATTCCAATAAGGCGCTTCTTTGATAAGCTTTGGGGGTTCAATGGTTAAATATAAAGGGGAACAGGGGCGAATCCCCTCCCTAAATTAAATAAATGGGGTTTTCATGCAGAATTACACAATTTGCTTCTAATTTTGTATATAGCTTCATTGTGATAAGGCGTTTCCTTCATTAGTTTTGGGGTTCATTGGTTAAGTATAAAGAGGGCAACGGTCATTAATCCACCCACCCACCTTAATTTAGGTAAATGGGTTTTTCATGCAGAATTATCCGATTTGTTTCAAATATTGTATATAGGTTCATTCTGATAAGGCGCTTCCCTGATTATCTTTGGAGATTAATTGATTAAGTATACAGGGCGGAACTGGGGGCTAATCCCCCTTAATTTAGATAATGGGTTTTTCATGCAGAATTATCCGATTTGTTTCAAATATTCTATATAGGTTCATACTGATAAGGCGCTTCCCTGATCAGTTTTGGGGGTTCATTTGTTAAGTTTACAGGAGGGAACTGGGGGCTAATCCCCCCCCTTAATTTAGATAATGTGTTTTTCATGCAGAAATATCCGATTTGTTTCAAATTTTGTATATAGGTTCATTCCGATAAGGCGCTTTCCCTGATCAGTTTTGGGGGTTCAATGGTTAAATATAAAAGAGGAACAGGGGCTAATCTCCCCCTAAATTAAATAAATGGGTTTTTCATGCAAAATTTCCCAATTTTCTTCATATTTTTTATAGAGCTACATTGTGATAAGGCGCTTCCTTTATTAGTTTTGGGGGTTCATTGGTTAAGTATAAAGAGGGGAACGGTGATTATTCCTCCCCCTTAATTTAGATAAATAAGTTTTTTATGCAGAATTATCCGATTTGCTTCAAATTTTGTATATAGGTTTATTGTGATAAGGCGCTTCCCTGGATCAGTTTTGGGGGTTCAATGGTTAAATATAAAGGGGGAACAGGGGCTAATCCCCCCCCCCCTCTAAAATAAAGAAATGGTTTTTTCATGTAAAATTACCCAATTTGCTTCGTATTTTGTACATAAGTTCATTGTGATAAGTCGCTTCCCTGATTAGTTTTGGGAGTTCAATGGTAAAGTATAAACGAGGGGAACGGGGGCCAATCCTACCCTTAATTTAGATAAAACGGTTTTTCATGCAGAATTATCTAACTTGCTTCAAATTTTGTATGTAGGTACATTGTGAAGTATAAAGGGGAGAACAGGGACTAATTCCCCCCCCCCCCCCTCTCAATTGAGAAAAATGATTTTTAAAGCAGAATTATCCAATTGTTTCAAAACTTTTTTTTATAAAAGGTTCATTCTGATAAGGTGCTTCCTTGATTAGTTTTGGGAGTTCAATGGTAAAGTATAAAGGGAGCGAAATGAGACTAATCCCCCCTTAATTTATGTAATGGGTTTTTCATGCAGAATTATCCGATTTGCTTAAAATTTTGTATTAGGTTGTTTCTGATAAGGCGCTTACCTGATCAGTTTTGGGGGTTCAATGGTTAAATATAAAGGGGGAACCGGGGCTAGTCCCCCTAAATTAAATAAGTGGGTTTTACATGCAAAATTATCCAATTTTCTTCATATTTTGTACATAAGTTCATTGTGATAAGTTGTTTCCCTGATTAGTTTTGGGAGTTCAATGGTAAAGTATAAAGAGGGGAACGGTGATTCTTCCTCCCCCCCCCTCAGAACTCTATAATATGCCCCCAGGAGCCACAGAAATCCCTCTCGGAGAAAAATGCCTGAATTCAACACTGAAGATATCAATAACATACCTATGATCTTAAAATAAATTCATGAGATTTTTCTGTATTCGATGCCATATCAGAATCATATATTGTCTTTTTTTTTTCAGGTACTACATTATTATAGAATCAATTTAACATTTTATTATTTGTAGTGTATTAAAATTCAATTAAAAAGGAATGTCCATTAAATTCTATAATGTTGATTAAAAAATTGAGAAATGTATGTCAGGGTGCTATAACGAAATTTATAATGGTATATGGTAAAATAAATTTCAGTAGTCTTTTAATATCAGACAATATTTTAGTTGTGAAAAACGTAAAGTAGAATATGCTTAATACCTTGAGGTTGATTTTACCTATAATCATGCTGTAAAAGCTTGCATGCAGAAGCTTTCAACTGCCCCATCCTGTATATTCAAATTTAATTGATTAAATTTTATTTTTCTCACATTATTTTGAAAATAAAAAATGACTTTTTAATCTTTTCTAATAATCTAAAATAAACAGAAATAAAAAAAAGCAAACAGGGAATTTTTGTCAGTAGAGGTGCGGGGGGGGGGGGGGGATTTATTTTAAAAATATAAGCTTCAATTTTTCATTTAAAAATAAAAAAAAGAAAGAAAAAGAAAACCTTTAATAGTTTTTGTTACATTTCTGTATTGTTTTTCATCCTAATTTATATAAAAATTATCTTGTATGTGGGTTTCTAACAAAAAAAAAAAATATCTAATTTGATTTTATTTCATATTTGTGCTTTCCTTTAACTAAATCTTGTCATGTATTTAAATGCACGTGTTAATACGTGCAAATTTCAAGAAATAAAAAATGTTCAAATGAGTCATAATGTCAACATATAAATCATAAATGTTCTGAAATTTCTGCTATTTTTGGAGTTCACAGAACCCGAAATATCATTGTAATAGAATTTTTTTTAGCTCACAGGTTATGAAAGCCGGACCCCCCCCCCCCCCCCCCCCCCCCCCGCTTAATTTACATAAATAGGTTTTTCATGCACAATTATCCGATTTTAAATTTTCAAATTTTATATATATGTTCATTCTGATAATCCGATTCCTTGATTAGTTTTGGGGGTTAAATTGCTAAGTATAAAAGGGGGAGGGGGAACGGGGGCTGATCCCCACTTAATTTATATAAATGGGTTTTTAATGCAGAATTATCCGTTTTGTTTCAAATTTTATACATAGGTTCACTCTGATAAGGCGCTTCCCTGATCAGTTTTGGGGGTTCATTTGTTAAGTTTACATGAGGGAACTGGGCTAATCCCCCCCCCCTTAATTTAGATAATGTGTTTTTCATGCAGAAATATCCGATTTGTTTCAAATTTTGTATATAGGTTCATTCCAATAAGGCGCTTCTCTGATCAGCTTTGGGGGTTCAATGGTTAAATATAAAGGGGAAACAGGGGCGAATCCCCTCTCTAAATAAATGGGGTTTTCATGCAGAATTGCACAATTTGCTTCAAATTTTGTATATAGCTTCATTGTGTTAAAGCGTTTCCTTCATTCGTTTTGGGGGTTCATTGGTTAAGTATAAAGAGGACAACGGTCATTAATCCCCCCCACCCCCTTAATTTAGGTAAATGGGTTTTTCATGCAGAAATATCCGATTTGTTTCAAATTTTGTATATAGGTTCATTCCAATAAGGCGCTTCTCTGATCAGCTTTGGGGGTTCAATGGTTAAATATAAAGGGGGAACAGGGGCGAATCCCCTCCCTAAATAAATGGGGTTTTCATGCAGAATTGCACAATTTGCTTCAAATTTTGTATATAGCTTCATTGTGATAAGGCGTTTCCTTCATTAGTTTTGGGGGTTCATTGGTTAAGTATAAAGAGGACAACGGTCATTAATCCCCCCCACCCCCTTAATTTAGGTAAATGGGTTTTTCATGCAGAATTATCCGATTTGTTTCAAATATTGTATATAGGTTCATTCTGATAAGGCGCTTCCCTGATTATCTTTGGGGGTTAATTGATTAAGTATACAGGGCGGAACTGGGGGCCAATCCCCCTTAATTTAGATAATGGGTTTTTCATGCAGAATTATCCGATTTGTTTCAAATATTCTATATAGGTTCTTTCTGATAAGGCGCTTCCCTGATCAGTTTTGGGGGTTCATTTGTTAAGTTTACAGGAGGGAACTGGGGGCTAATCCCCCCCCCCCCCCCCCTTAATTTAGATAATGTGTTTTTCATGCAGAAATATCCGATTTGTTTCAAATTTTATACATAGGTTCATTCTGATAAGGCGCTTCCCTGATCAGTTTTGGGGGTTCATTTGTTAAGTTTACATGAGGGAACTGGGGGCTAATCCCCCCCCCTCCCGCTTAATTTACATAAATAGGTTTTTCATGCAGAATTATCCGATTTTAAGTTTTCAAATTTTATATATATGTTCATTCTGATAATCCGATTCCTTGATTAGTTTTGGGGGTTAAATTGCTAAGTATAAAAGGGGGAGGGGAGACGGGCGCCGATCCCCACTTAATTTATATAAATGGGTTTTTCATGCAGAATTATCCGTTTTGTTTCAAATTTTATACATAGGTTCACTCTGATAAGGCGCTTCCCTGATCAGTTTTGGTGGTTCATTTGTTAAGTTTACATGAGGGAACTGGGGGCTAATCCCCCCCCCCCTTAATTTAGATAATGTGTTTTTCATGCAGAAATATCTGATTTGTTTCAAATTTTGTATATAGGTTCATTCCGATAAGGCGCTTCCCTGATCAGTTTTGGGGGTTCAATGGTTAAATATAAAAGAGGAACAGGGGCTAATCTCCCCCTAAATTAAATAAATGGGTTTTTCATGCAAAATTTCCCAATTTTCTTCATATTTTTTATAGAGCTACATTGTGATAAGGCGCTTCCTTTATTAGTTTTGGGGGTTCATTGGTTAAGTATAAAGAGGGGAACGGTGATTATTCCTCCCCCTTAATTTAGATAAATAAGTTTTTTATGCAGAATTATCCGATTTGCTTCAAATTTTGTATGTAGGTTCATTGTGATAAGGCGCTTCCCTGGATCAGTTTTGGGGGTTCAATGGTTAAATATAAAGGGGGAACAGGGGCTAATCCCCCCATCTAAAATAAAGAAATGGTTTTTTCATGTAAAATTACCCAATTTGCTTCGTATTTTGTACATAAGTTCATTGTGATAAATCGCTTCCCTGATTAGTTTTGGGAGTTCAATGGTAAAGTATAAACGAGGGGAACGGGGGCCAATCCTACCCTTAATTTAGATAAAACGGTTTTTCATGCAGAATTATCTAACTTGCTTCAAATTTTGTATGTAGGTACATTGGTGAAGTATAAAGGGGAGAACAGGGACTAATTCCCCCCCCCCTTTTCAATTGAGAAAAATGATCTTTTAAAGCAGAATTATCCAATTGTTTCAAATTTTTTTTATAAAAGGTTCATTCTGATAAGGTGCTTCCTTGATTAGTTTTGGGGGTTCAATGGTAAAGTATAAAGGGAGCGAAATGGGACTAATCCCCCCTTAATTTATGTAATGGGTTTTTCATGCAGAATTATCCGATTTGCTTAAAATTTTGTATTAGGTTGTTTTTGATAAGGCGCTTCCCTGATCAGTTTTGGGGGTTCAATGGTTAAATATAAAGGGGGAACCGGGGCTAGTCCCCCTAAATTAAATAAGTGGGTTTTACATGCAAAATTATCCAATTTTCTTCATATTTTGTACATAAGTTCATTGTGATAAGTCGTTTCCCTGATTAGTTTTGGGAGTTCAATGGTAAAGTATAAAGAGGGGAACAGTGATTCTTCCTCCCCCCCCTTAATTTACATAAATGGGTTTTTCATGCAGAATTATCCGATTTGCTTAAAATTTTGTATATAGATTGTTTCTGATAAGACGCTTCCCTGATCAGTTTTGGGGGTTCAATGGTTAAATATATAGGCGGGACAAGGGCTAATCCCCCTAAATTAAATAAATGGGTTTTTCATGCAAAATTACCCAATTTCCTTCAAATTTTGTATATAACACATGGGCTGATAATTTCCCGGTCTGGCACACAGATGGCGTTGCAATTGCCGAACCGATGTTTTTTTTTAGTAAATACGAACCTTTAAAAGGTAGCAGAAAAGATGTCATGATGATTCGCCGTGTGGATAAAACGTTAGAGTGGTTTTATTTGAACAACTTTGTTGATAAACAAAAAAAATGGATAAACAAGAATTTCAAGAATTGTATTTTGATGGGGAAAAAACACCGTTCAAACAAAAGCTTGGCTTGATAAGCATTATCCGGACATTGCACCAGGTAAATCAAACATTATTGACTGGTTTGCTGAATTTAAACATGGTCGTACGGACACCAGTGATGCACCACGCAAAAGAGGTGGTTACTCCGGAAAACATAAAATTAGTCCAAAAAATCGTTTTGGGGAACCGTAAAGTGAAGTTGCAGGCGATAGCTCAGACTCTGAAGATATCCAAGAAACGTGTAGGTTTTATTTTGAATGAGCATTTGTCTATGAAAAAGCTGTTGTCAAAGTGGCTGCCGCGCGTGTTGACTTTTGACCAAAAACAACAACGAGTCAATGATTTAGAACACTGTTTGGAGCTTTTTCGTTATAAAATTATGTTATTTATTATTAAACTATTATTATTATTTATTTATTAAATTATTATTATTAAATTATTATTATTTATTATTAAAGTTATGTTATTTATTAAAGTTATAAAACTCATAATGTTTTGTTAAAAAGTTGTGTTTTCTTTATTAGACCGGGAACTTATCAGCCCATGTGTTAGCTTCATTGTGATAAGGCGCTTCCTTCATTAGTTTTGGTTGTTCATTGGTTACGTATAAAGAGGGGGACGGTGATTAATCCCCCCCCCTTACTTTAGATAAATGACTTTTTTATTCAGAATTATCAGATTTGTTTCAATTTTTATATATAGGTTCGATGTGATAAGACGCTTCCCCGGATCAGTTTTGGGGGTTCATTGGTTAAATATAAAGGGGGGAACGTGGTCCAATCCCCCGTAATTTGGATAAATTGATTTTTCATGCTGAATTATACAATTTGCTTCAAATTTTGCATATAGGTTCATTGTGATAAGGCGCTTCCCTGATTAGTTTTGGGGGTCCAATTGCTAAGTATAAAAGGGGTGGAACGGGGGCTGATCCCCCCTTAATTTAGATAAATGTGTTTTTCATGCAGAATTATCCAATTTGCTTCAAATTTTGAATATAGGTTCATTCTGATAAGGCGCTTCCCTGATTAGTTTTGGGGGTTCATTGGTTAAGTATGAAGGGGGAATGGAAGCTAATCCCCCCTAACTTAGATAAATGGTTTTTTCATGCAGAATTATCGAATTTTCTTCAGATATTGTATGAGGTTCATTGTGATAAGTCTCTTTCCTGATTAGTTTTGAGGGTTCATCGGTTAAGTATAAAGGGGGGGGGGAACTGGAGGCTAATCCCCCCTCCTTAATTTAGATAAATAGGTTTTTCATGCAGAATTATCCGATTTGCTTCAAATTTGGTATATAAGTTCATTTTGATTAGGCGCTTCCCTGATTAGCTTTGGGGTTCTTTGGTTAAGTATAAAAGGGGGAAAAGGGGTTAATGCTCCCCCTAATTTAAATAAATGGGTTTTTCGTGCAGAATTATCCGATTTTCTTCAAATTTGGTATATATTTTCATTGTGATAAGGCACTTCCCTGATTAATTTTGGGGGTTTATTGGTTAAGATTAAAGGATGGAACGAGGGGCTAATCCACCTTAAGTTAGATAAATGGGTTTTTTATGCAAAATTATCTAGTTTGCTTCAAATTTTGTATATTGATTCATTGTGATAAGGCGTTTCCCGCATTAGTTTTGGGGGTTCATTTGTTAAGTATAAAGGAGGGAACGGGGACGAATTCCCTCCCCTTAATTTAGATAAATGGGTTTTTCATGCAGAATTAACCGATTTGCTTCAAATTTTTTATATAGATTTATTCTGATAAGATGCTTCCCTGATTCGTTTTTTTTTTTTTTTTTTTGTTTTTTTTTTTGGGGGGGGGGGGAAGGGTCATTTGGTTAAGTAAAAAGGGGGAACAGGGACTAATTGTCCATTTTAATTTAAATAAATAGTTTTTTCATGCCGAATTATCCAATTTGATGCAAATGTTGTATACCGGTTTATTTTGATAAGGCGCTTCCCTGATTAGATTTGGACGTTTATTGGTTAAGTATAAAGGACGTAAATAGGGGAGCTAATGACCCCCCCCCCTTCTAATTTATATAAATGTGTTTTTTCTTTGAAATAAGAGTATAATATGCAAATAGTGTGAATAGCCTGTGAGCTCAATGCCATCAGTTTGACTGAGCACTTTTATTTTTATTATTTTATTTCCAATTTAATATATATAAATTTTTTTAATTAATATACCTTTTAAAAAGTTAGTATCCAGCCGAATATTTGATAATCTGCTAAATCACTATTTGTTACATATCGTAAAATTATTGTTATGTTTTTCTACTATATTCCTGTGGCACCATTTTTTTTTCTTTTAATGCTGATTGTGAAATCCCATATAGTAACCTATGTAAATTTTAAAGAAATGATAAATTCCGTTATACAATTATCAAAATATAGCTTTCACCAGCAGGAAACAGATGTCCAATGCTGGTAGAGTACATTTTTAAAAATTTCCTTAATTTTTAAATTTTTTAAAAATTTTATGAATTTTGAATTCTTTATTCAAAGGAAAATTTTCAAATATTTTGTTCTTAAAAATACTTATCGCTGAAGACGAAGTGTCCCCTTAATCATTCTTTGCTCTTGTGCTGTTTTTTTATATTTTTAAATATACATTGTCACTAGCAATTAGTACAATAAAAAAAATTAATATTATTACTGTTATTATTACAGGATAATACTGCAGTGATCAATGTCGCCTTACAGCTAGAACAGATCATCCTTGCCTACTAGAGAATGAGGATGTTAGAAAGGACGTCAAGGTGTTTTCGTATGTTGATGGTGTGACACTTTTTTCGGAGAAATGTTCAACTGAGTCAATTTCGTTGCTCTAGCATCCTACTGGGTGTTTAATTAAGACTGTTATCAGGCCGGAATCTAGGCAGGCTTTTTTACTAACTGCATCAATTCTAAAGGAATACATACATGCCAATAGCATATACATAGCATAAATACAGTGCTGTAATTTGTTTTATTAAAACATTTTGATTTATAGTTTTGTTGAAAATAAATTTTATTTTTCAGTATAAATGTTTGTTTTATTTTTTCTGTCTTTTGTTGTTAGCCAGAAAAAATCGAGTAATTTATAAATTTTTTAAAAAATAGTATTTAGTCAATTTAATGTTTGTGTAAATTAAATGCACTTGATTTATTTTAATAAGTTTAAGTAAAAAAAAAAAAGAAATAGCACATACATATTTGCTAAGAACGATTTTTTATTGAATTCACTATTTTATAGATATTTTTTCTGAATTATTTGCAATTTTTAATATTCTGCTATTAAGTGATCTGCCATTGAGGAATAAAAGACTCACAAACATTTATTTCTTTGTTATTAATCATGATAAAAAAAAATTGTAATCAATATACTTTTTAAAAAGTTAGTACTCAGCCGAATATTTGATAGTCTGCTAAATCTCTATTTGTTACATTTTGTAAAATTATCACGTTTTTCTACTATATTCCTGTGGCATCCTTTTTTCCCCTTTAATGCTGATTGTGAAATCCCATGGTAACCTACGGAAATTTTAAAGAGGTGATAAATTCCCTTATACAATTATCAAAATATAGCTTTCACCAGCAGGAAACAGATGTCCAATACTGGTAGTGTACATTTTTTAAAATTTCCTTATTTTTTAAATATTTTTTTAAAGTATCTTTACTTTAATTTATATTTAATATATATATATATTTACTGGCAACTGGACTTCCCTGTAAGTAAGTGCTTATATATTCCATATTTTTGCTTTTTTCATTTGTAAAGAGTTTATAAATATTATTCACAAGTCCTTAAAATATTTCTTCAAAATAAAATGCAGGTTTTAAGTTATCAAATTGGCTTTTGATAAGTTTATTTAGCTGATTCACCAGATTGGTGTTATAACTTTTACTTCAATATAATCTTTTGTTAAAATATTGTATGCAAGTACATGATTTTGGAAAGAAATTTTTTTAATTACTTTTTTTTTACAGCAATTGGTAAATTTTAGTATCTTTTGAAATCTAAGCATAGTTTCATTGCCAATTTCTTCAACGTTATCTAATCAGTTATAATACAGAAAGTTCAGAAATCTTAAAATATTTAGATCAATAATTGAAATTATATTTCAGCACTATAATCTCAATTTAAATTAAATAATTGCTAAATAACACTTGTGTAGTCTAACAATTTTTAATCAGAGTTCATTGATTTAAATCAACTGGATTTCAATCCTGATTTAAATCAACTGATTTATTTAAATACACTTTTTTTTTTCAAATTTAGGTTAAGATATTTCATTATAAATATTATTTTTGACAACAATACATTGTAAATTTAAGGACTGGGGGAGACAACCCTCAAAATCCTTGCTTTTTGAATTTTATTTAAATCAAATATCACACTTAAAGATAAAAATTCTAATTTAAAAATAGAGAATCTCAGCTGAGAAATGTTAAAAGATTAAAGCATAAATTTATTTGTTAAAAAAATATGTACAAATCTTATGTGAATTTTTTAATACAAAAACATGGAGGGTTTCTGCGAGGATTTGTAAAATGTTAGAATAAATAAATATAGGTCAATCAAAAGTATATTTATTGTTATTTATATTGATATCTCATGACTTCATTGTGCACATGTAAATAATAAATGGTTCGATATTCCAATGTAATTTATTTATGGAAAGACTCGGAAAATAAAGATTCCATGGTTAGTAATACTCTGAAATGTTTATATATATTTTTTAATATAATTTTAATTACTTATAAATGTAAACTAATAAACAACTAAAGTGTTAAAATCTTTAAAAAATCAAACACCTGATTTAAAAGTATCTTTTATTTTAAATTTTAAAAAAATCAAACTTTAATTCACTGCAAACTCTGTAATCGCTTATAAAGAACTCATAAAGCTGGAAAATTGGTGTTTCTTTTCAAACATTTTAATAACAAAGAATAATTTTTTCAGATCCATTGAAATTTATACCCAGATAATCATAATTATCTTAAGTATTTTTTATATATGCTCCAACTTCATTAAATGAATTAATGTATGTATTTCAGAGTAGTGTATATAATCTGGAATAGGTATGTTTAAAGGAATACTGTATATAATCCAGATCTAGAATAGAATGCTTAAAATTTCAATTTTTTTTTTCTGAATAAAATTCTTACATTATCTTTTATATTCTAAGATTTTTAATCGAGAAATTTGGTCAAAACAAAAAGATTTAGCTTTTAGTAATGAAGAGTTTATATGCTTTTTATTTTATCAAAGGGGTAATTTAAGGTGGTATATATTTTATACAGAATAGGTCAATAAAAAGTATATTGTTAAATTGCAGTTAGTGTAAATAAGTGATATATAACACAAGACAATTTGTTTACTTTATTTCCTGTTTTCAAAAGTAAAAGAGAATTCACATTTTCAAATTATATCATTTTCTGTTGCTCCATTTTTTAACTATATTTTTAACTGTTTATATATGATTAAAATATTTCAAATTAAACAAGTGAATGAGTTTCTCTATATATTTTTAATTTCAAATAAATTTAAATGAGCTTTTCTAATTATTAATTTTAATGATTTAGTAAAGGTTATTTTACTTTAAAACGCGTAATTTTAAAATTGTATTTTGAAAAAAAAATAGCTGATTTAAATTTTAACAAAAAATGATTTTCATTTACTGAGCCTTTTTGTTATGTAATTTTCAGTTGAGCTTCAAGTTCAAAGTCTTGTACATTTTCAAATTGTATGGCTTCTGATAATTGTTTATCATCAACGTATTTATTAGGGTTAGCTGAATTCTGTATATTCTTATAATTTACATGACTTCAAAAGTTTTTAGATTTACTTTATTATTATTATTATTTTGTGTGTGTGTGTGTAATAGAGCAGAAAAGCACCCAAATTGGGTTATAATAGTTAGGTGCAGCAATGTTCCTAATTGGAAAGTGTCTCTGTGACACAAATTGGGTATAAAAAGTGACAAATTTGAAATATATGCGCAGGGTGTATTTGGGGACAAAAAAGAACATTTAATCTCCAAACTGTCACTGTAAAAAACAAAGTTATTCTTCTGGAA
Organism: Maratus michaelseni; assembly: GCA_963931845.1. Classification (NCBI taxonomy): domain Eukaryota; kingdom Metazoa; phylum Arthropoda; class Arachnida; order Araneae; family Salticidae; genus Maratus; species Maratus michaelseni. Next base: position 126,793,093 of record OZ007595.1, read on the forward strand.
ACTGTCTTTTTTAATTTAATGTTGAAAAAAATAAGCTTAGAGGGTCATATTCATGCCGAAATTGTAGCAAATTCAATAGATACATCTAATTGGGGCATCATGTTTGGCTTTTTCAGTAAATGTTGCCCTATGATAACAAACTGGAATTCACTCAGTCAAGTAGTTTTGAAATTATGAAAATTTAAAGTTTGTAACTCCTAATCTGTAATCGTTGCAAATCAGACTGTAATGTGGGTAGTGTTTTAAGCATAACTTAAAAACTACTTAGCGGAATCAGCTGTGATTTTTGATTTGCATATTTGAAGTTTTTAGAAATCTATTTCTATTAAAATTAATTTTTTAATTAATTTAAAAATACATTTTTTTTATAAATTAAACCATAAAATAAACCATAATCTATAATTTTTTAACCGAAATAGATTTCGAAAAGCTTCAAATAAAATATACGAATATAAAATTATTACGTCAAGTATTGAATTATATAAAAAAAACTCCACCAGCTGTTTAACATTAGGAGTTCCAAACTTTAAACTTCATAATTCTTAAACATTTTGACCTAGTGACTTCCCTTTTGGTATCTTTGAGAAAAAGTTACCGAAAGAGGCAAATATAATGTCAAAGTTAGATGTACATATTGAAAAGTTTGGAGTTCTGTGCAACTTAAGAACGAAGACGACCCCATAAGCTTGTTTTTTTTTTTTTTTTTGAGGCGTAAATTAAAAGAAGTTCTAGTTTTTTAAAAAGGGGCGGTCACTATTGTGATTAAAAAATGTTTTGTATGTCCTTTGTTTTGGATATACAGCAATAGAAAGTCTTTCCAGTACCAATAAAACTTCAATGTTAGTTGCATACACTTCATACGCATGCAACATGTCATACACTTGTGCTACACCCAATGACATAAGTGTGGGTTTTAAATATCCAGTCCAAATTGAAAATATTTTGTTCCGTTTTTAATATCTTATTTAACAGTTTTTGGCATCACCTAAATATTTAGTGCTTGGGGCAATTATCTCCCACACACACTTCACCACTGGCTACACCTATGTATATTCTGGCACTAATAAGCTGGCATCTCTGTACAGTCCACTTTGCTATACAGACAACAGATGAAAAGGTTTGTTTTGGACACTATTTGGACTTTCTTTTATATCGCTTAAAAAATATATATATTTTTTTATTTTTTTTTTCCCTAGGAAACATATACACATATTCTAAAGAAAATAAAAGTATATTATGTATTTTATGAACATAAAATCCATTTCATTGTGTACTTTTTATTTATTTATACACTTTTCTTTTACGAGAATGACTTCTCCTTGTTTATAAAGATACTTCTCTAGCATTCCTTGTATAAAATACTTATTTAAAAAAAATGTAAATACCCATGAGCTAAACGTATCAGTATTACTTGTAACAAATAAATAAAATTTCAAGCTGATTCTGTATTGTAAAGAAACTTTTGTTATAAAGAGTAGGACCAATAACAGATGAAAATATTGCTTTTGGACACTATTTTGATTTCCTTTTATCTTAGTTAAATATTATTAAGAACTTTTTTGAATACATACATACATTTTAAGTATTTTGTTATCATAAAATCCATTACATGTAATGCATTTTATGATGATAAATAATTAAAAATGTGTGTATGTATTCAAAAAAGTTCTTAATAATATTTAATTAATATCAAAACAGTGTCCAAAAGCAATATTTTCATCTGTTAATGTTCCTACTCTTTAAAACAAAAGTTTCTTTACAATGCAGAAAATTTTCCGATCATAATGAAAAAAAATTCCGTAAAGCAAAGAAAAAGTTTCTATAGTACACAAGAATTTTTAATTTTTTCATGATTAGTTTACTGACTGATTCGGAAAAGTTTCCTTTTTAAAACGGAATACTTTCTGTCTATTCTACCGTTCTACCAAGACATTTCTTAGTGTGAATGGAAAGTTTTCCTTTTTAAAACGGAATACTTTCTGTCTATTCTACTATTCTACTAAGACATTTCTTAGTGTGAATGGAAAGTTTTCCTTTTTAAAACGGAATACTTTCTGTCTATTCTACCGTTCTACCAAAACGTTTCTTTATGTGAATGGAAAGATTTCCGTAAGACCCAGGAATTTATTCTGTGTCTAAAGATTAGTTTCTGAATCAAACAGGAAAAGTTTCCTGACGGAAAGAAAAAACTTTCGTTTTTTTTCGTTTTTTTTTCCGTGTTGGTTTGGAAAAGTTTCCTGTACTATACGGGCAACTGGAAATCCTATTCCTACCGGAAACTTTTCCGAATTTTTTTTTACAGTGCAATGGAAGGGACATGTTAATATGTATATATTTATGGCCCCCCTCCATAAAAGCTCAACCGTAATGGAAGTGGCATTGGGTCATCGTAGCAGGTGTACACCAACTCCATGTATAAGACTAAACCAACCAAAGTATAGTCTCTTGTTTAAGACTTTTCCAATGAAGATTCACAGAGGTCAGTATGGATCACGCCAGGGCGGTACTCTAGTGTGAACCGCTGAAAATTATTATTGAACATCTATCTGCTCTGTCGAATTCAACAACAACAACAAACAAGTGGGTAAGTATGATTAAAGATCGCACAAAGGGTTTCGTTTAATATTCCTTTCTTTAATAAATCCAAACAAATTTCCTTTAAAAAAAAAAAAAATCATGTTTTTTATAAAGTAAAAATTTACCGGTCTATTTTTCTCGTTTTTTCGAAAATCTGAGACGGTCCGATAGCGGGCAAGGCCCGCTATTATACTCTGTCATAATAATATCTGATGTCATGTGGACTAAATGCGATATTTAAAAAAAAAAAAAAAAAAAAAAAAAAAAATCAAAATTAAACATGTTGTATAGAGACCTTCAAAATGTTAGACGTCAGATTAATTTTCTTTTTAATTCTCTAGTGAGGTCATATTAAACTGCTTTCTGTATTTACACATACTCATACTCCTTGTATTATTGAGAAATGTTTGAAAATTTCCGTTTTATTGCTAAAATGACGTCATATTAATCTTTTTTCAATTGGGAAAACTTTTTATTTCATTTTCATTTTTCACGTGGAAATCTTTCAACAGAAAATTAATTATTGTAAAAAGAATTTTATTGTGGATTTTTAATTGTTGGCAACTGCTATAACGACAAATGTTTAAATTTAATAGGAAAAGGCTGTTAGATTTTCGGTTTTTTATCTCTACATATTAAAATAATATGATTTTTTAAAATTTTATGATTTTGAACTTCATAGTAGGTATTCAACTATAAGTACACAAAATTTCATGACTGTAAGTTATATAGTTTCTGAGAACCGGCTCTGTGACAGATAGACAACGAAACGGGACTAATAGGGTTTCGTGAGATGAACGAAACCCTAAAAAGTCTTATTGACACAAGTCTTGTATTTAGATCTACTGTGTGGAGTTTGATAAAAATATGTCTTGTTGACATTACAACTAAAATGCTATTATTGAGAGTACGAATATCGGCGGTCTAGATAAATGGAGGAACTTTCTGCTAAAATTTAGTTTTCAAGGCCTATTTTTAAAATAAGAAAAGTCCACTTTTAAAATAAGAAAAGTATCACCTTTGATCATTATAAAACACATTTCTCTTTATATCAAAATCAAACTGCGTCTTTTAATTGCATCGGTGAAAATTATTTTTCTTCAATTCATTCCCCAATGAGTTAAGTTTAAATATTATGTAAAAAATCAAAATTTATTTGCAATTAGATAATGAACACACGGTATTATATATTCCTTATATTTTAATTACTTTTTAAAAGAAATATTACTAATTTTATTAATAATGCAAACAAAATTTTAAAACATTAAATCAATAAAAGTTAAGCTCTTAAAAATTGATAAAACTAAATTCGCACGATTTGAATTTTTCATAATTAATAAATATACTTACAAAAATAGTAATAAACAATAATGATTTTCTTTCTATTTTATTTATATAGATTCACATAACTTAAACTTTTAAAAGTTTATCTCGAATTAAATCCTGATTTTTTTTTTAATTATGCCTATAGAAAATTATAATAAATTTTGATTATTAAAAATTATCTTTTTTTTTAACCCATAAGTAGTTATTATTATTAAGTTGCATTAGTATGACTGAAAATTATTTTTTCACATTCTTTTATTAAATTACAAATTATTTTCACTACAAAGTTAAGTTCAAATGTTACAATGTTAAAAATATTTTTTTTTAAATCTGAATTGATATAATAATTATACGTAGTACACAGTATTACATATTCCTCATATTTTAATTACTTATGATAAGAAATATTCATTTTATTTACAATACAAACAAAATTTTAAAAATTAAGTGGATATAAGGTAAAATCTTAAAAACTGATAAAACTAATTTAAAAGTTTTCAAAAGAAAAAAACAACAATTTTAATTTTATTCATATTTAATGAAATTTTAAAGTTATATTAGATAAAGCTTTTAAAAGTTAATATAGAATTAAATGAATACATCCTGAATTTTTCTTAGCTGAAAAATATGTCTAAAACACTACAATTTCAGCCAGGACTGTAGCTAGAAGTAAACAATAGGGGGTGCTCAAGAAAATTTAGGGGGGGGGGGTCTATTTCTCTCTCTGACACATGCGCGCACAAACACAGATATATATGATCAAAGTATTATATAGAAGGTAAATCAGTGCATATTCATAGTGTAGGCACTATGTTTCTTATTAAACTGTTTATAATAACTTTATTTGATGCTAAGAAAAGTAAAAGCTGCAGACATGGATGTAATACCTTCTTCATTATTTTAAGGAATACCGTATACCCTCTTCTCAAAAACACTATAGCATATACTTTTTAGGGTATACCCTCTGCCTAAAACATATGCCCTCTGGTTTTTAAGTAGATTTCGTAAGAAATACTACCTATTACATTCTCCCCTAAGTTGAAATTTTTGCAGACCTACACCGATCATGACTCCCAGAACCCAAAAGCACCCCCAGTTCAAAACTTTATCTATCTATCTATCTATCTATCTATGTCACTTTTTTATGGACACGATAACTCTAATAATTCTGCACAAATCTCTTCCAAATTGGTACATAAAATCAAGGGACATAAAATCTCGGTCAAGTTCGTTAACGGGCAAAATCGAACCAGGGGGGGGGGGGGGGGAGAATGGGGGGCTTTTTGTAAAAAAAGAAAACCCCCCATAATTTCTTAATTATGATACGTATCGAATGCGTTGATATCATTAAACATGTTCCCAAGGGGAAGGGAAGGGGGTGTTTTAGAAGAAAAAAATTCATAACCTAATCAATTCCCCAGATATCAAATCCGCTTAATGTATTGTAAATCTCCTTAAAATTATCTGCAACTTTTATACTGACAAGTTTTTTATAGGACCAACTCTTATGGCAAAAAAAAAAAAAAAAAAAAAAAAAATTAAAAACAAAAAACTCCCTGCTGGCTCCGCCTACAAGCAGACGTGAAAACAGAAAAAAACCCATAACTTCTTAATTTTTATACATATCGAATCCGTTTAAAGTTATTATTACTTCTAGGAAAAGGGCTAAAAATTTATGTATGACAGATTTTTGATTTCATTAAAAATGCCCCCAAGGAAGGGGGAGGAATAGGGGTTTTGGAAGAAAAAAATTCATAACTTCGTCAATTTCCAAGATATTAAATCCGCTTAAATTTATTATAAGTCTTCTTAATATTATATACAACTTTTATATTGACAAGTTTTTTATAGGACCAACTTTTACGGTAAAAAAGAATTAAAAACAAAAAAAATCCCTGCTGGCTCCACCTACAGGCAGAGGTATATTTCGAAGTGGGTGGTCCCAACTGCCACATCATGGCAAATAGTTCTTTCTTCTGCAATTCCCAATAAACAGGTGCCCCACAGTCTGCGTCTTCGAAATCTACCTGTGCCTGTAGGCCGAGCCGTCAGGGATTTTTTTACTATTACATCACTGGCTGCAGAATGAAAATTTTCAGTGTATAATTATACTAGTGAAATGATAAGTGATGATGTCAAAAAGTAAATAAAAAGCTGTTTCATCTGTTTCAAAAGAGTTGCAACTTTTATTTTTTTTCTGAATATTCCCTGCCCTTCAGGATTCTAAAGTTATGTTATTATATGATAAAATACATTAGAATAATCAAGGGTGTATTTTGCATTTTAAAATTATTTTTGTGTTTAGTCAAAAGCTAAAACCACTTGTATTTAAATTGACTATAACTCATTAGAATAACTTTGTTTTATGCTAATAATGGAAAAGCTGCAAAATGAAAAATTTCAGTATATAACTAATGCAAAAGTCAATGTTTGCATCAGCAAAAGGTTGCTAATTCTGAGTATGTGCAGATAGGTTGCGCGTCTGTTGAAGCACTTATTTGCAGTTTTTAAACAAATACTACAATTTAGTATTTATGCAAAACTGTAAAGAGCCCCCAAAACTAAGTTAAATTTTTGAACAGAGTTTCATTTGGATTTTTGAAACAGAATGTCATTTGGCGGCCTTCGCAACTTTCCCAGGGGGGGCTCAAAAATTTTCAGGGGGTGCTGAGCCCCCCCTGGCACCCCCCTAGCTACGGCCCTGATTTCAGCAGGAAGTTCCATCATTTATCTTGATTTCCAATAGATGGCGCCAAAACAATATTTTGAAATGAAGCTTAATCGAAGAGCAAAAGTGCTGTCCCGATCTATTCCTCAGAAATCGTGTTTAATTTCGCTAATGTATAAGGAATGAGCTGTGCAGTGAGTCATTCATTTTTGAGATTCATTGATATAAATTTAAAATAAAAACTTTCGCGCATTGAATATTTTGTGAATAACATATGAATATTTTTACTAATTATTTCAAATTTTAAGTGAAAACAACGATTTCTATCCACCGTCCTAGGACGGGCATCTACACTACTTCAACGTATTATTTGATTCTAATATACAGGGTGTCCCAAAAGTCTCCGTACAACTTCAAAAATTTATTATAAAAAATAATAGGCCTACAGCAAAAATAATTACAACAGTACATAGAGTAACTTAAATTTTTTTTTTCTACTGCCTTAATAAACTTCAACATGAGATCCTTTTGTAGCACGAAGAATATCAAGACGATATTCAAATTCAATCCACGAACGTTTTAGCATGCTAGCATCAATAGTAGCTACTGCTGTTTGGATCTTTTGTTTCAATTCCATGAGACTATTAACATTTGTTCGGATTTCATCAAAAAGTTGTAACTACTGTTGATGTTAGCATGCTAAAACGCACGTGGATGGAATTGGAATGTCGACTTGATATTCTTCGTGCAACAAGGTAGTAGAAAAAAACTTTTTAAGTTACTCTATGCACTGTTGTAATTATTTTTGCTGCAGGCCTATTATGTTTTTTTTGTAATACATTTTTGAAGTTGTACGGAGACTTTTGGGACACCCTGTACATTTTTTAATCTTTCATAATATATTTTTTTAATCTTTCAATAATTTGTTATTAAAATGTGATGTTATAAACTGTCTGAAATGTGAATAGAAAAAATCCTGTTTTTACTTATAATAAAGATAATATGTTTTTATGTCGAATCCACAACTTGAAAGATAAATAATGCGACCAGAATCCCCCAAAGAGCTTGTTTTCAGATATTAGACTCTTTGAAAGTAACACATAAATCATCGAAATTTTATAGCATGGAGATTTACTTGCTTAGTGTTGTCTTGCATTTTATCCTAATCCTTTTCCTTTATTTCTTTTACCTTAAAGAGTATACTTGAAGAGAAAATTTTTCCGGTACATTGTGGTAGGTTTTACAATTCTGTTGAATAAATGATCCATCAAATTTTGTTGCTCGTAGTTCATCGATCACAAAGTATATGAGGTATAAACATATCGCTTGCGACCACTTCGATGAGTAAGCGTGCTATAGCATAAACAAGCAAGCTTGCACAAAAGAATAACGTTTAATATCTACTTTTAAGCGCCAGAGTTGCTTGTTGCTTGCAATCTCCAGAAAAACATCGTGTCCTATTGATGATAGAAAAACCTCATCATGGAAAGAAACTGTTGTTGTAGGTAGGGGTTAGTTGAGTTGTGGATTAGAACTGTGAAAATTCCGCTGCTTTATAAAATTGCCTCCTTCCTCAGAAATTTGATTTTATTAAACGGCTGATTTTAAAAATTGGACATTCAAAATTTAATTAATCTCTTTGTATTATCTGTGACATTGCATGGTTCACGAAACATCGTAATATGATAGCAATTAAGCGATTTTACTTTAAAGCTAAATGAATCATTAAACCGTGGGATTTTAAGCGGATTTACGAAATATTTATAAACAATTATTCTTGAATGTCATAGTAGGACTTAAAAATGATTCTTTAAGCCTTTGAATTTTCCCCTACCACGACACTTTAGGCATTGAAAATAATTAAATTTCGCCGAGTTTCTAACAGGAAAACATTAAAATGTGTTCCAAATTGTAACCGTCTATAGAATTCATGCATTTGATATTTTTGTGTAACTCTGTAAATAGACAAAAGCAATACAATAGACTAAAATAAACAATAAACCCTAAAATAAACAATAAACCCTAAAATGAGCATTTTCAACGGCTGTGATGAACTTCAGTGACATACCTGAATTTTATCGTGAAGTCTAAATGTTTTTCCGCCCGTAAGTGCTCTGGTATTAGTTAAAAATGTTGGCATTCTTTTAATGATCATGTTCTGTGGGCCCCTCGTATTCGGAGGTCCACCGACACACTTCCGTAGTCGGGATTCTCCTGGAACACTTACGATTCAGCGATGATTATTGTCAGTGTTGAATTCAGACACTTTTATCCAGGTGGGATTTGTGTGACTCCGAGGGGGGGGTGCATTATAGAGTTCCGGGTGGGGGGGAATTGCATTTTTTGACCATTGAAAGTATCAAATCTCAAATCTTCCGGGGGGGGGACATTTTAATGCTCAGTGTGTAATCTCTGGAACTACTGATCCAGTTTAAAAAATAATGGTGGCAAAATGCTGGTGACCATCTCTGTTCCAGCATAGGCCATAGTTTGCGTCGGTACAAAAGCCCCCAACGGTGTTTCAGAAGCAAAAACGTTCTAAAATTGTAATTTCTGTGATATTGTTGGGGCTAGAAACATGAAAGTTGGCGTGATGGTTAATTTTAAAATGTAAATATTTGCAGTGTCTGATTTACGGCAGGGTATTCGGGGCACGGGCACAGGGCGCCTTATTTTCAGGGGGCCCCAAATGCTACTGAAGATTCTTCAATTATTGGCCAAAACAGTTTTAACTGTCAAAAAACAAAATTAAAATGGAAAAATCTGTTTGTTAAAGATTTTCTATGATTTGTCAAAGTAACTTCATTTTTTCCTGATTGTCTTTTAACAATTTATGTACAGGAATGTACAGAACTCCGTTTTTTGGATCGCCATATTATTTCCTTTTTATTTATTTTACCTGTAAGGTTCTCATAGTTAACATGGATAAAGCGATGTGGTTCTGCTAGTTACTTGTATAAATTTAGTTTATATTTTTTTCAGTCAAAGCTTGTATTTGAAAGAAAAAGTTTTTTGATTAATAAGATATGCTAATATTTTACAAAATTACAGCTTGGTACTGCTGCTCGGTACTCCGGTTTATTATTAGTTGTTGCATACTTTATCATTCTAGATACATGGACGCATAGAGAAAGGTAATCAGCACCACACAGTTTATTATAAAATTCAATTAAAAATTCATAATTATCGAATAATTATTTAAAAGTAAATTAATGATTGTCAAATTTAATTTTTTGAATTGATATTTGAAAGAAATTATTAAAGTCATTAGTAGTTATCTTAATAAGTACTGCTTTCGATATTATATATATTTTTATTCAAGGCCTCTGTAAGCATCGGTGCAAGTGGGCTCCCATACTCATCTGTGTCCAGGGTCCCCAAATATGTAAATCGGTCCCCCGGTTTAAAAAAAATTCGAAATTTAAAAGGGTGAGATGAGCGGAAAATGTTATAAAAACGTTCTAATTAAGATTTATTTTGAATTGTTGGGGTTAGAAATTTGAAACGTGTAATAAAATTAGACCCCCTCCCCCAAACAATCGAAAGACCTCATGAAATTTAAATGCAACACAACGGGTTGTTATGCAGTAAGTATTATAATAAATGAAGTTCAATTACATTATATGAATTTGAAAAAAAAAGTTTTCCGAGTTATTCCAAATATATTTATAAATGCCACAAATTACATATCTATACTAATATTATAGAGAAGTGACGTTTGTTTGCTTGTAGGAGTAATCTCTGGAACTGCCGGAACGATTTTAAAAATAATGGTGGAAAAATGCTGGTGACCACATAGACTTCAACATAGATTATATTTTATGTCGGTTCAACAACCCACAAGGAGTTGCAGGAACGTTCTAAAATAGCGATTTCTGTGAGATTGTTGGTCCTAGAAATTTTAAATTTGGTTTTGGTGGTTACTTTAAGATGTAAATACTTGCTAGGAAATACCTGCTATGCCTGCTTCTATAAAGTTCCAAATATTAAAGGCAAAAATGAGCGGATAACGTTCTAAAAACGGTCTAAATTACGATTTGTTTGGAACTATTAGGGTTAGAAATTTAAAATTTGTCATGGCAGTTACTTTAAAAACGTAAACATAAAAAAAAAAAAAAAAAAAAAAAAAAAAAATTGAAATTTAAAAGGGTGCAGGAAGACAAAATGTTCTAAAATTGCGATTTATGTGATACAGTTTGTATAGAAGGTTGGAAAGTGGTGGTAACTTTTAAGTTGTAAATACTCGCTATGAACAGTTTCTTAAAAAAAAGAAAAAAATCGAAATTTAAAAGGTTGAAATGAACGGAAAACATTTTTAAAATGTTCTAATTTACCATTTAGTTGGAATTGTTAGTTTTAGAAACTTGAAATTTACTATAGTGGTTACTTTTAAGATGAAGATGCTTGGTATAAACAGTTTATTCAAAACTTGAAATTTAAACGCGTGAAATTAGCGCAAAACATTACGATTTTTTTTTTAATTGTTAAGGATAGAAACTTAAAATTTGACATGTCTGTTATTTGTAAAACATAAATGGTCGCACAGAACAGTTTTTACAAAATTCGAAATTTAAAAGGGTGCAGAAGCAAAAAACTTTCTAAAATTGCAATTTTTGTGATGCTGCTTGGATCTAGAAACTAAAAATTTGGCATGGTGGTTATTTTTAAGATGTAAGTGTTGGCTAAAAATGGTTTCTAAAAAATTCCAATTTTAAAAGGATGAAATTAGCGGAAAACATTCTAAAAACATTCTAAACTATGATTTATCTGACATTTCAATGTACCGGGGGGGAATGTCCCCCCCCCCGGGGCCACCTCCTGAATTCAACACTGAGTTTGTCTCATGCATGTCACTGAAATTGTGTTATCTTGATTGACATTCCCTCTTGTGCTGCAGATTTGTATCCTTGGCATATTAGAGTGAGAAAATGATAGACTGGTTGTCGTCAGGATAGCTCCAAATGATGGAGCATTGGCGGGTAATACCAAAGGTTCCGGGTTTGATCCTCGGACGGGACATTTTTTCCCTCTGTTAGTTGTGCGCTGTGCAGTAAAGCGATAATTCACATACTTTGTATTTATCTGAAATTGTTAGGAATAGAAACGTGAAGTTTGACTTGGCTGTTATTTTTTGGAGACTCCAATGCATCCACAAAACAGTTTTTAAAAATTTTGAAATTACAAAGTGTGCAGGAGCAAAAAAAGTTTTTAAATTGCGATTTCTGTGATATAGTTGATATAGAAGCTTGGAATTTGGCATGGTGGTTACTTTAAACTAGTCGTTGGGGGCCACCGTAATACTTACCCATCATGGATATGCATAATGTAAAATATTAAAATAAAAATGTGTAAACTACTTATAAAATGCATTGCAATTCAAATAAAATCGTAGCTTGATGACGTCACAAACTTTAAAGGCTCGATTACTGAATTGCTTGAAAGAGGTTTTTCCTTATAACTCCAAAAATAAAAATCCTATTAACTAGCGGTTTATTGCATCTGATTAAGCGTCAAATTTCCAATTAAAATATATCTTTGAAGTGAAATTTGGATGAAATACAGGGTCATGAAAAATCGAAGAGTGTGGAAAATAGGATTCCAAATATCTCGGCAACTCATTATCCGATCGACTTCATGCTTTATTCAAAATTTATGTTTTTTTATTGTCTTTTATATTCATTTCTTAAAATAAACAATTTCGAAAATTTTTATATACCTTTCATCAGAACGAATATTTCGAGAGTCCGAAAAAAATTGTTCCGGTTAATCGAGGTTCTTGAAATGAAATAGGCTTCTTCCCATTATTACATGCTAAGTACATACCAAATTGCAAGTCTCTATCTCAATTTTTCCGGGAGATAGAGCGTTTACAGACACACACACAGACACACAGACGGACGGTAAAATTTTTTTTCTAAAAATATGTTTTTCGGAATCTCCAGTGTCTGAAACGTGTAAATCCGTCAAAAAAAATTTTTCGATTTTCAAAACGATTACAAGACTTACCCTATACTACGTATGATGGGTAAGTAAAATGTAAATGCTTCGAGAGAGAGAGAGAAAAAAAAAACAAAAAAAAAAAAAAAAACATTCTAAATGAAAAATCAAATGAACCCAAAATCTTCAAAATATACATTTTAAATTGCGATTTATTTGAAATTAATTTTAGATTTTCTCATTAATTAAAATCTTATGTTCGCCTAATGCATCATAAGAAGGAAGTTTACTCAAAATGCAGCTTAATTAGTAATTTTTGAGCTATCCCTAGCAGAATAATTTCCTCTAATAAAAATAGGGACGCCAGTTACCACTTGGAATAATTTCACAATTACGCGAGCAAAGCCGCGGTGCGTATACAAACTTAGTAATGTATGTTTCAATTTTTTAGAAACAGACGTATTTGATAAGTTTCGTTGAGAAACTTAATTTAAATTGCCTTTCTAAATTAATTAATTAAACTGAATTGGAAAGTGAAGGCAATAATCAAGATATACTATAACTATGATCATAATTATTTTCAATCAATTCATAAAAAACTTTTATGTTTTTTAAAAAAGCCTCGATTAAATAAAAAAAAAATAGAAACAAAACTGACAACGGTAGGAGGGAGGAGGGAGTAATTATTGTGACTGTCGACTAAAAATTTTAACTGGCTACCAGATTTTTTTCCAATTTGTGGGCCCCTGGGTATAACAATTGATTATTTTTCGCTATGATACTTTGTATTAACCTCCATTTCATACAGATTAATATATAAAATAATATGAACCAAAATATTAACTCCACGGAAATCGGGAGATCTGGCACTAGTATGAACACATCGATATAATATATTTAATCAGTGGAAGCACCACATTAATGAGATATAAGAAAATGTGTTTCGTATCATATAAGGAATATAATATTATCGTGGGCATGTCTGAAAATTACAAAATAAAGTCATAATAAACAAGTTTATTTGTATGTTTACATTTGGAAGAATGTTCACGCACATGTGCTCAAAAAATCAAATTATATCAATGACTGAAATTTTAGTTGTGCATTAGATTATAAGTTCATTATTTATATTATGATTACAACATGCTGAGTCCTCTATGTACATTTTAAACTAATCATTACCTTCTTTACTGTCCTAGTGATGGAGTAGATATGTTTTTAATAAATGCACTTATATATTGAGATACATAGGCACCGGCTGTACAAAATCCACGGGAGAGCAAGTGTTTCAAAGAATTCCTATGGTCCACAGCCTTTGCCGTGCTTTTTATAAGAACATACACATGACATAAGCTAAATAAACAATTTTTTTCAAAAAAGATAATTAAAATAATTTTTTTGATCAATTCTTAGTTCCCCTTTTTCTTATTATTTAATTCTTTTAAGTTACTTGTAAAGAATAAATTCTGCCATTTTTTTTTCATAAGCATCAGAAAGAGAATGAAAATCTAGTAAATTAAAGTGTAATTAATGCTTAAAGTGATAAAAACATGACACGAAATGTTTAAAAATAACTTTCAGTATAGATTACATATGTTTCATTCGCTCTACCCGCGACATCTTCAGATCTAAATGATAAATAAAATATTCTCGCATAGTTTTTTGAAACTGGTAAACATAAACCACGAGATCGCATGTCCAAGGCAAGCAGATGCTTGCTTAAATTGGTCAAACTGGAAAACGTGAAAATTATTATTTATTTTTATTTTTATTGCTTTTTCAATCTATAAATCATCGCGTGCCAAATTTTAGGTAATTCAAAAGAAACGGCTTCGTTGCAAATGTTACATTTTAGCAAATATATTTCTATTGATTCATGGATGGGAAATAAGCTCTTGATTGAAAAATTATTTTACTATTCTTGAAATCAATCTGCAACGGCTCCATTCTATATTGTCTAGCTAAAGCAGTAGTTCTGTCATTTTCACGTTTTCCAGTTTGACCAATTTAAGCACCTGCTTGCCTTGGACATGCGACCTCGTCGTTTATGTTTACCATTTTCAAAAAACTATGCGAGAATATTTTATTTATCATTTAGATCTGAAGATGTCGCCGGTAGAGCGAGTGAAACATATGTAATCTATATTAAAAGTTATTTTTAAACATTTCGTGTTATGTTTCTATTACTTTAAGCATTAATTATTCTTTAATTTAAAGTTAACAAGTGATTTTATTATATTATTTGAAAATCTAGTAATTAAATTTCATGCCGGCGCCTATGTTGAGATACAGCAGCAGTTTAGTTCATGTTTTGATTGGCCGTATATTTCATCCTTTTTTGCTTTTGCCTTTGATTACAAAACCATACTCTCACAACACTCTTCTTTAAGTCCAACTTTTCTGCAATGGAAGCAATCTTTTCTCCAGTTGGCCTTTGTTGAATTGCAAAGTAGGCTTCTAGAGAACGTTTCTCAATCGCAGCAATAGATGTCCTCTTCCTTTTCTTCTCACCGGAAGGCAATACAAACGGTGTGTCGCGTTTTTTACCCCTTGCTTGTGATTCCGCCGCTTCCAGCCACGACTGAAGCACCGGTCTTAACGCCATCATGTTATTGCGGGAAAGCGTCAAAGATTCAAATCTGCAAATAGTTGACTGGGACAGAGTACCTACTCCAGGTATTTTCAAATGCACGAGTGCACGTCCAACATCTGCTTGCGTCACACCGAGTTTGATTCGCCTTTGTTTAAACCTTTCGGCAAATGCTTCTAAATCTCTGGGGTGTGTATCTTCAGGATGGATTCTGTCGAATGTTTGGTTGTTCAGTGCTGCCGCGCTTCTATAAGCATGGCTATGGTGGTGATGAAGATTGTTCAGTGTGGTGTGGGGTTGAGTTGTCTGCATGATGTTCATCGGGTGGGGATAAATCCCAGTTCTGATTTGGCCTGCATCCGATGGCAAAGCAGGCAAAGTGGAAGAGCATAGTGGCTCCATAAGTTCCAACGTGTCCATGTGTGGCGGATGAGCCATGGATGGGTGAGCTCCATACATCATCTCGTGCTTCAAATGGACAGCTTCTGCATTGGGGTTAGAGCTAGGAACATGTTTAACCAGAGGATCCGAAGGCCTTGTTATGATGTTTTCCTCCAAGGACGGGAAAATATTATTCTGGAAAGAAAATAAAGGTTCAAAAGAAGTAAAACAAACTAAAATAAATGTACTGATAATATAACGACCAAGTTCTATTTTCATGCATGGGCACTAGCAGAAAGAAATCGAGGGAGGGCTGGCTTTTAAAACCTTTTGCCTCGTTTTTAAAAATAAATATGGAGTAATCTAAACTAAGAACTTTTTGTCTGATACGTCGTCTAAGTCAATATTTAAAGGATATCAACATAAAAAGCAATTCCAAAACTTAACAATTAAAAAAAACTAGTCGTTGGGGGCCACCGTAATACTTACCCATCATGAATATGCATAATATAAAATATGAAAATAAAACATGTGTAAACTATTTAATAAAATACATTGCAATTCGAATAAAATCGTGGCTTGATGACGTCATAAACTTTAAATGCTCTATTACTGAATTGCGTAAAAGAAACGTCCTTATAACGCCAAAAATGATAATCATAATAACTAACGGCTTATTGCGTCTGATTAAGCGTCTCATTTCCAATTAAAATATATCTTTGAATTCAAATTTGGATGAAATACAAGGTCATGAAAAATCGAAGAGTGTGGAAAATAGGATTACAAATATCTCGGCAACTCATTATCCGATCAACTTCATGCTTTACGCAAAATTTATGTTTTTTTATTGTCTTTTATATTTACTGCTTAAAATAAATAATTTCAAAATTTTTTATATACCTTTTATCAAAACTAATATTTCGAGGGTCCGAAAAAAATAGTTCCGGATAATCGAGGTTACTGAAATTCAATAAGCTTCTTTCCATTATTACATACTAAGTACATACCAAATTTCAAGTCTGTATCTCAATTTGTTAGGGAGATAGAGCGTTTACAGACACACAGACGGACGGCAATTTTTTTTTCTAAAAATACGTTTTTCGGAATCTCCAGTGTCTGAAACGTGTAAATCTGCCAAAACTTTTTGTTTCGATTTTTAAAACGATTACAAGACTTACCCTATACTACGTATGATGGGTAAGTAATAATAAATACTCAGAAATAAGATTCTACCAATATTTTTCAAAACGGACAGTTGAAACAGTAATTTACAGTGATTTCATAACACAGTTGAAAACTCTCTTTAAACAATTACCTCTCATAGACAGTAATGCATTCGAATTCTTTTGTGAAGTCCTCTATATGATCTACAGATTTTTATGCACACCACATATTAGGCTAAAATTTAATTCAAATTGAAAACGTATAACATCCCCTCCCCCCCCCCACACACATGATAAATATAACAATGAATACATTTTTTTTTGTGCAGACATTTATTTATATTGTACAAATATCTCTTTGCATACTAAAATATAATTCATCTATAAAATGTATAACACAGTTAAAAATATACTTTCAACAATTCATCCCCATAGACGGTATTGCTTACGAATTCTTTTGTGCTTAAAAACGCATACCATAATTGAAAATGCACTTCTAGCAACTATCACTCAGAGAATACTATAACCAAACTATCTTGCGTATCACAGTAAATGAACTATCTACAAAAACAACTTTTCAAAAGTAAAAAAAGGCCAAGCGTAAAAAAAAAAAAAAAAGTTGTGGCTGAAAAATGGTGTGATATCAAATTTCCAAGCTATTATATTGCTTATTTAACTTTTTTCTATTAAATAAGTTATCATATATATAAGTCGAGTGCCTACGTATATGTTAATAGAAATCGTTTTCTCCTGTACTAAATACATCCTAATGAGTTTCTGAAAATTCAATTTTTTTCAAATTATGCATGATGGGCTTGGCGGCCATCTTTGCATATTATTCACAAAATTCTCACCACCCAAATCCGTAGTTAAAATCCGAAGTTCAAAATTGTTATTTAAGCAAATATTTAAGAGTTTCATTTATAGACTTGTATGCTCTGAAAATTGTGTCTTAAGATAATTATGACTTATCTTAAAGATTCATCTTATGATTTATTTTTTAGAGTAATTATTAATTTCAAACTAGTAAAAATCAATTTATCAAAATATCAGTCTTATCTAATTTATCTGTCCGTAGTTAGAATCTGAAGTTTGAAATTTTTATAAACATATTACATTGCAAACATATTACGCTTTTACTTTAGAAATTTGGGTGCTTAGAAATATGGAAAGATGGCCGCCAAGCCCATCATGCATAATTTGAAAAAAATTGAATTTTCAGAAACTCATTAGGATGTATTTAGTACAGGAGAAAACGATTTCTATTAACATATACGTAGGCACTCGACTTATATATATGATAACTTATTTAATAGAAAAAAGTTAAATAAGCAATATAATAGCTTGGAAATTTGATATCACACCATTTTTTAGCCACAACTTTTTTTTTTTTTTTTTTTTTTTTTTTTTTTTACGCTTGGCCTTTTTTTACTTTTGAGTTGTTTTTGTAGATATCATTTCTTTTTTTTTAAATATATTGAACATAATTTAAATAATCTAAACATGAGAAATAATTTAAAAATACATTTTACTTTCAGTCATTGTTTAAAGGGTTAACTAGAAATACCAGTAGATTTTTCAATTAAATTAATTACACTCTTAAAAACAACATACTAAATGTGGCTTGTTATAATACTTGTTATCCTCCGTTAAAAAATATCACTGACTAATCCATTAAATGAATAAAAATGGAATATGTACATAGCGTGTCAGCGCTGCATTTGAAATCAAACGTGATATCACGCTCTTTTATTATTAGCACTAGCTGGCTTCGCCCGCTAGCGGGTCCCTAATTTACACCGGGGCCTCAATCCTTTTAAAACCTTGAATAAGATAAACCACGAACCTCCGACCTGGTTCCACGCTGCCTTCGGCACCGGATAATCCCTTAATTTGCACATCGAATTGTATAAACCTGTAAACAAACGAACTTCCGACACGGGTCCGACACTTCCGACACGGACAGCAGTCGTGCTGCGCACGCTCAAGTTCTATCTTCCACCACCAGGTAGCGCAATCTGTTCTATACGAACCTCGGGCACTGAAATCGTTAAGGCTATAGATGTCGAGTCGAATGACCTATACCCCGTCGTGATCTAGCCCATAGAACCAGAGATAAGAAAGTGCCCCCTGATGGTGAAAAAACGTACTAAAATCGGAAAGCTCTATAGATGTCGAGTCGAATGAGCCATACCCCGTCGTGATCCGACCCATAGAAACAGAGATAGGAAAGCGCCTACTGGTGGTGAAAGCTAATCGCGTTTGGGGGGCAAAGTAGGGGGGATGAACACCGGAGATGCATAATCAGATTAGGCGGTCACAGACTTTTCCAACGATGTATCACATGAGGGATATGTGCAAAATTCAGAAAATACCCCCCCCCCCACACCTGCATAATTTGATTAAGCGTTCACAGACCTTTCCAACGATATATCACATGAGAGGTGTCGGCAACATTTAGAAAAGTTGTCCTATTTGGGGGAAGGGGTGAAAGCGGGAGGATGGACCCCGAAGATACATAATATGAATAAGCGGCCACAGGCCTTTCGAACAATATATCACATGAGTCGGGGGGGGGCGCAAAATGTGGGGGTTTCACCTGTGGTACATAACATGAATAAGTGGTCACAGCCCTTTGTAACGATATGTGACATGACGGATATCGTTAAAATTTAGAAAAGTGTCCTACCCCCCCTTGTGTTGGCAAAACGCGCTCCGCCCCTCCCTATACTTTTTGACGCAGCTTTATTTTTAAAATTTATGTTATGTGTTATAAAATATCGTAAAGTTTCAAACAGATAGCCTTATTATACTTCCTAATTTTGTTCACGCTCCTCCCCATCCTCTCCCCGAACTGTGACGCGCCATTCTTTTTTATAATTTTTTTATCATGTGTTATAAACCATCTTAAAGTTTAAAACAGATCGCATTGGAATTTAATATATTTGCTGAAATTACTATTATATGTAGAATAATATAGAAATAAACCCTCCTTTAGATTGTAATTGAGATATATGAACAATTTTTAGAATTTATGAAAGCTGATTTTTATTTATTTATTTATTTATCTATCTATTTATTTATTTTTTGTTTATTTATTTATTTTTTTTGCATTGCCCTGTGCATGTTTGGAATTTCTTAGCAATTTCTTAGATTTACATTATTTTATTCAATTAAACATTGTACTGTTACAATAAATTTAAATGGAAACTTCACTTCTAAAACAAAAATAATTTAACAACTGGATTTCATTAATTTATAGAAAAATGACGTGAAAGGTATTCCTGCGAACGAAATGCCTGTCCTTTACCGTTTTTTTTTTTTTTTTTTTTTTTTTTTTTTTTTTTTTTTTTTTTTTAGAAATAAATGAATCACCTTTAATTCATTTCAAAAGTTTTGTTTACGTTTGGAAAGAAATTTTAAATGCCGATAACTCTTAATGTATACATTTTAGAAGGTACATCTTCCCTCAAAAACTAATTTATTTTTAAAGATCTTTCAAAAACGTATATTATATATTTAAAATATTTTTTAAAGCATAAACACTACGTCTGATTACTTTATTTTACAATATTTTAAGAACACGCATTTTATCAGACAATTAAATGCACTAAACAAACACGAGTGAAAAATTGACCTGGGCCAGGACTCGAACCTGGGACCTTACGCATACCGTGCCGCCGCTCTGCGACTGAGCCACCCAGATCGATACGCTTTACGGGAATTTCTCATACTTATTCATGTTGGAAACAGTCATCTGCCACAGTTTGCAGTCATATTTAATTGTTTGATAAAATGTGTGTTCTTATAATTATGAAGTTTTATTTAAAAAAAAAATTCTTCAGAAAAAAATGGCTGACTTGCAGATGAAATTTGATGTTGTTATAACTTGTAACTGATTTGTGCTATTATAATACAGACTATCCGCCACTGGCGACCAGTTTGGTCTCCCTTAAATGTATGTTAAGCATTGTAACACGTTACTTTTATTCATAATTTAATTTTTTTCCTTAATCCTTCGCCAAACCGGATGATTCTAATAGACAAATCAAGAACTTTTGTGATCATGGTAGCATTTTGCATATTTTTTGTTGTTAGGTATTTCATCTTCCATGATAAAAACCGCTTAACCCACTTAAGCATTTGTCCTTCATGTCCGCTTGCTTATCAGTTGCAATATGTTCGCTAAGGCGGAGATTCTTAAACATATTAAGTAATTTTTCGTAATTGGGTCCATTGCCAATTGGCGTATTTTAGTTAATACGATTTGATGCAATGAAGTCTATTTTGTGAAAGTCTTTAATGATATCCACATTTACAC
This sequence comes from Maratus michaelseni, assembly GCA_963931845.1. Taxonomy (NCBI): domain Eukaryota; kingdom Metazoa; phylum Arthropoda; class Arachnida; order Araneae; family Salticidae; genus Maratus; species Maratus michaelseni. The sequence goes on from OZ007595.1 coordinate 126,814,056, forward strand.
TGAACCATATTGTTGCTAATATTTGTTTTTGTTTTTCGTTAACTTTGGCTGTAGACTCGATTGCGAAAGATTATAAAATCTATCATTATTCTCATCTAAAACGTCTTGAGTAATGTGCCATAATCGGGCTACATATTATTACACGTAATTTTCGAGTATAGTTTGGTGGAAAATTGAACTTTTGAAGGCCAGTTTTGATAATCGCATTCCCTTTAAACCATATTTTCTGTCAAGACTTTTTTCCCATGACGTACAATCTGATTAAAATTCGCGAACTTCCTTTTAGATGCCTAGTACGACTTTGTTTTTCTCTGCTCCCCTTTCTTGATATAGTTCGGGAGTTTTTATAATAGCGTAATTCTCTTATTTCGGCATGTCTGCTTAATGTCTACTGACTATTAAGATTCGTAACAGGTAAAATACGCCGCGCCAACATTGGCACCTATAATTCTAATTACAGTAACCCGTTTTTTCTCTCTATATTGTAACTCTATAGTTAATATTACGTAGTAGAAATATAAAAGACTATTGAAGACGGTTCTATTGATATAGTAGATATAGATATGTATAGTATATTCATGGGTATATAATATGTGATTAGAATATATATATCTCATATTCATTCCGTTGGATATAACATACCCCAAATAAAATTTCCATCGTAAATGTCTAATCTAAAAACCATCAATATGATTTTATGTGTTTAGTAAGTGTATACAAAAATAATTTTCTGCATTATTTTACTTTAATTCTATATTATTAACCATTTTTAATGATGTGTCCTTTTGGGTACAGTTGTCGCAGACGCATCGAGGTATCATTTTGGTGCCAAAATGGCGATTTTATGCCTGGCCAACCTGGCGTTTTAGGCTAGATTTTGCTTCGTATGGCAACCTGGTAGAGCAGATTCCGCATGCTTTATAATAAATTGAATATTGTGTGTTTTATAACAAATTAATGATTGTGTGTGTTTTTAAATAAAATTGTGTGTTTTTTTTAAATATAAAATGACTTATTTCATAATAAAATAAAAGTAACATGCTGTTTTAGCAATCTCTAACAGGTGTCTGAAAATGGGATTTTCTCGCCAAGATGGCGCAAAACAAAAATCGCGCCAACACCGGAGCGTCTGTGACAGCTTTTCCAATTTAAAATGCATGCCGTTCACATTTTTCATTCAAAATAGAAAATAGATAAATAAAAAATAGGTACTTTTCCGTTATACGGACACCATGCCAAAATGTATGCTAATGCATAATGTATGTAAATGTATGTAAATGTATGCTTGGCGACAATGGTGTCCGTATAAAGGAAAAGTACCAAAAAATAATATCATAAATCAAAACATTTGATTTCAGAATCAAAGTATCGTTTCTAATTTGAACACGTGAAGAATAAAAGCTGGTATTGGCGATTTTAAAAATGATATTGGCGAGATTTGCACCCAAATAACATAAAAGTACTTAATGATGTTATGTATTTTATAAATGTATATTAAATTACTATTTGGAACGCGATTGGTCATTAACAATGGTAAATATGATTGGCAATTAACAATCATTTTAGGTGATCTCTCTTCCTGCCACGTATAATACATAAATATCAAATTAACTGACAATTCGTTTCGAAATTTGATTCATTAAATATTATTACATGACTTGTATTTGTTTACATTCAACTTTGTCAAGAAAAGATTCCGAAGGAAGTTGAGTTGTAAAGCACTTCATCAAGCAGAATTATGGTAAACTTTGATGGTCTTACAGGTCCTGGTGCAAATTACTTTTTTGACACCAGGCAGCGCTCCAAAAAATCATTCATGGAAAACTTATTTTACGAACGATTATCTCCATGGTTTAATGGTTTAATATTTTAAAACTTCACGACGAATGAATCTTTTTTTTTTTTTTTTGTTTACTTTCATGGATAGAGAATTTGAAATGCGAAGCTAATTTGAACTGAAGTTATTGCAGAATATATACCTAATTGAACGTAAGTCATCTCTCAAATATTAATTTATTTTGAACGATCTTTCTAAAAATGTCACATTTATGAAGTTTTACTCGAAAAAATAATTTTGAATAAAAATGGCCGCCTGGCATATGAAAAAGCGATACGGGCATCCCGGAACTGTTGATGACAGTCACATGACTTACGGTTTTATTATAGAGATGACTTGTATTTGTTTACATTCAACTTTGTCAAGAAAAGATTCCGAAGGAAGTTGAGTTGTAAAGCACTTCATCAAGCAGAATTATGGTAAACTTTGATGGTCTTACAGGTCCTGGTGCAAATTACTTTTTTGACACCAGGCAGCGCTCCAAAAAATCATTCATGGAAAACTTATTTTACGAACGATTATCTCCATGGTTTAATGGTTTAATATTTTAAAACTTCACGACGAATGAATCTTTTTTTTTTTTTGTTTACTTTCATGGATAGAGAATTTGAAATGCGAAGCTAATTTGAACTGAAGTTATTGCAGAATATATACCTAATTGAACGTAAGTCATCTCTCAAATATTAATTTATTTTGAACGATCTTTCTAAAAATGTCACATTTATGAAGTTTTATTCGAAAAAATAATTTTGAATAAAAATGGCCGCCTGGCATATGAAAAAGCGATACGGGCATCCCGGAACTGTTGATGACAGTCACATGACTTACGGTTTTATTATAGAGATGGTACATGGTCGTTGGCATGTTTTATCTCTGTTTTGGCATAATTTTTTAATCGCCAAGTTAATTAACAGTTTTTTGCTAATTAAGGATAGAAAATAATATTTTTTACACTGAATTTTATAAAAGCACATAGATTACGTAATTACTTGTCCAAAAATGCAATCCTTTTTTTATTCTGCCGAATATTAAGGTCTGTAGGTTGTTTGAAAAAAAAGTTTGACGAAGAAAAAAGGGATCATTTTAAGTAACTCGACGTTTTTAAAAAAAAATCTATATCTCTGTTTATAAATCACTTATGAAGATGAGTTTGGTCTTAAATTGAAGAAATTCTTCATTAGATTCTTCTAGTTTTCGTTTTTTTTTTCTGCGACGCTTGGTTTATTTGATATCTGATATTTTAATCTGGCATGTTTTGTCGATTTAACATTGCGAAGTTGATTCCTGTAAATAAGCAGTAGCGGTCTATTTCAGTTCTTGGCGTTGTTTGTGTGGCGTTTTTTTTTTTTTTAAGCTTGGCTTGGCAGAGCGACCGCCCTGCTTGATATTTGTTACGTACTTCATATTCTATAGGAAATTAAGTTGTAGTGCACATCAGTAATGCATAACAATTTTATTATATTTGAAGTGGTGTAACATCATAATAATACGTTCCGATTTTTTTTCCATAGACAATAATGTAACAATAATTATTTTGTGTGTCCCTGTATTGTTCTAGCTATACAAGCTACAACTCTATGTTTAATGGGGGGCATCCTATAGTAATTCTCAATAACATGCACCAATTCCAATTTCGTGGCAATCCGAGTAAATTTGCTGAAGTTAGAGTGTGACCAAACAGACAAACGAGACAGAGTCACAAGCCCTTTTCAACTATGTTGGAAAGTGTTAAAAAGAAATATAAAATAATGGCAGATTTCTTTACTGTTTTAAACTTCGAATTCATTATTTAATAAGCTAAAAACAGAAAAAAAAGTTCTAACAAAAGTGTTCGATCTCAAATTCTTGCTTAACAAGTTTTTTTTTTTTTTTTTTTACTTAAAATAATATTACGTATCAGGTCAGCATTAAATATTAAAACTTGCCAAATTCGAACGTAAATAGTTGTTTACAATACTTTTTTTTTTTCACTTAGAACGTATACTGGATTGTAAAATCAGTAAAGCCAGAGTTACGGTGTTGAATTCAGACATTTCCCCCCTCATATATTTATTAACATGTGCGTGTACATTTTGATGTATTTTATAATATGTGTAAAGAAAAAAGTGTTGCACGATTGCGCTCATATAAATAATTGATAAAAAGAAGAAGAAAAAGAAGAAAACACTGGATTTAAATCAAACTGATTTAAAAAGAAAAATTTTGAAAAAACAAAACAAACATATTAAATGCTTATATTTGTATTAAATTATAGTCACCCCTCCCCCTTCCACACTCACACACACAAAAAAAAGGGAAAAAAATAAACATACAAAACAAAAATACAATGCACTATACAAAACCATCAGTGGGTCCACCTAATTTGCCTAATTTTCTTAACAAAACATGGAATTTAAATGTGTGCGTACTTCTGTCACGGTAACTGAGGCTCTGCGTTGAAGTTAGTATACATAGGCGGCGAGGGAAGTCACAAACTTATTGTTTTACGGGAAAAAAAGAAAAAAAAAAAGGGTAGGAAATTGGAACGAGTGATTGGCTAATTCAATAATCTCTATAACTGCTACCCTGCTACACTTTGCGCTTACGAAAATGAGTAGTAACTACTCGTTATGCATACAGAAAAGAATAAAACCCAATTTGGGTCGAAAGATTCAGGTATGTGTCCAAATTGGGTCATGCCGGTTTTGGTTACCACTGTGTATCCATTTTGGGCACTGTTAAATACCCATTAAAAAAAAAAAAAAAAAAAAAAAAAAAGAAAAGACCCAATTTAGGCACATACCTAAGAATCTTTCGACCCACATTGGGTTTTATTTTTTTCTGTGCAGTAATCTCAAAATCACGAGATTCCAATGCGATTCTAATCGATTAATTCAGTAGTTACTATTTAAGGGACTTTACTGCGCTTCGTGCACATATAAAGACAAAGATGCAGAAATGGGTACGACAAGCTTGCTGTAAATGAATTTCAGAAGTATAAAATTCAAATGAGAGTGTAGTTCTTTATTATAATGTATAACGTTTTCAACTGACAACCTCTTTATTATTTTTATTCCTCACCTTTCTATAATCGGGATTCATATCTTTTTTTTTCCCCGATAAAAGTTCCTTTCTGAACTATAGAGTGGCACCAGTGGCAAAATATATCTTAAATAAAAAAAACAAACAAATAATTATGATACAATTACTAGAAAAGTGCGATATATCTTTAAAAAGAAATTACACACTGTATTCAAAATTTTAATTCATTGATGGTGGATTAATTTGCATTAATAATAATAATAATAATAATAATAATAATAATAATAATAATAACAATAAACCTTGATGCAACTAAAGCTTAATAAACATTCTTTTAAATTGAGAAATCTTCAGTAGTCGGACTTAATGGTTTTGTTTGTTGGGGGCGCTACGATCAGCTTCTACACACGAGGACTAAACAGACCGGGACCTACTTCAGGACACGAATCCTGCGCTCCTTGTTCAGTATTCAGTACCCTAACCACTAGACAAGTATGTCTGGAACAATGCTTTTTTCTATAATCTAATATCTACTCAATTGCTATAGACATATAACAAAAAATATCCCATTTTCTCCATGATCAGGGTGCTGTTATTATAAATATAACATTATTTTGTCCGGTGACTGAAAGCTTCTATTCTGTCGCTACAAATATACCGACTAATTTAGATGCGATCATATGGATGAACGCACCAGTTTTTCCCCTACCTGCATATTTACACTTATGAAGGAAAAAAGTGTTTTACAGGCAGACTTACCATGGAGTGGGATGATTTACAGTACATCGTTTACAACGTTTCGTCACCAACATTTTTAGTATCACGGTCGTATTTGAATTTTTTTATCCTTTTCGCAAGCACATCCTTCCCCACAAACACACAATTATTTATATGAGCCATTGATTTTGAAAGTGGGTTAAGTCCATTTTTGTAATTGCTTTGGAATGGGTTTAAAAATATTCGTAAAAATATTTTACAAATATATTTTACATTATTAGATTTTTTTTTTTGTGGTCTTATTTTATGTATATTTAATATGCAATAATGGTTATCTGTGTGAGCTGAAAAAAATGGTTTGTACCGATGGACTTTTCTCACTTTCAAAAGCAGTGATTTGTTGAAAACGCTGATTTTCTTTGAATGGAATATAATTATAATAACAGAAAATTGAATATTTTATTTTATTTACTTATTTATTTTATTTCCATGTTTCATTTTTGTTTAAAAAAGTTACAATAAAACAAAAAAAATTATTTAAAAGTGGAAAAATATAAAATAATATTCAGTAATATTATAAGTTGTATGCATACAATTATAAATTATGATAAAGCAATGTTTTACCAATGTTTCGAGTTCACCACAGTTGTAATAGAACTACTATATTCTGATAGTTCTTGTGAATATTATGCAACATAAAAAATAATTCGATTCAAAGTGGACTTGCCTCACTTTAAAAATCAAAGCCTTTGAAATATAGTTGACCAAATAAGCTACTAGTAACACGTTTATACAGACATAAAAGATTGATTATATATGAATTATATGTGATTATATGTGACTTGATTATATATGTAAATTTTATTAATTTGTAATAAGATTTAGCTTTAACTATTTTTTTTTCCACAAAATGGACTTGCCACACTTTTAAAATCAATGTATTTGAAACATAGTTGACCAATTAAATTACTAGTAACAAGTTTATACTGATATTGAAAGATATTTATTGTAAATTGATTATATATATGAATTTTATGTTAATTTGTAATAAGATGTAGGTTAGTCTAATTTTTTCACAAAATGGACTTGCTTCACTTTTAAAATCAACGTACTTGAAATGCCGTTGACTAGATAAATTACTGGTAACAAATTTATATTGATAAAATATATTTATTCTTAATTGATAAAAAATATAAATTTTGTGTGAATTTGTAATACGGTGTAGCTTTAACTATTTTTTTTTTCACAAAATTGACTTGCCTCACTTTCAAAATCAACGCACTTGAAATATCGTTGGCTTAAAAATTAACAGCAACAAATTTATACCAATATAATTAAAAGATATTTATTGTGAATTTAAATTGTGATTAACAATTAACAGAAAACAAATTTATACCAATATTATTAAAAGATATTTATTGTGAATTTAAAATTTAGCTTTAACTAATTTGTTTCACAAAATGGACTTGCCTCACTTCCAAAATCAACGCATTTGAAACATAGTTGACAAAATAAATTACTAGTAACAAGTTTATACTGATATCTATACTTATAAAGGAGTAGCTTGATTTTCTCAAAATCAAAGCCGAGCCTCGACCATTTGTCCTAGAATAATGAAATTTGGAAGACATGTTCTTTACACAATGTAGGCGCGTACTAAGAAAGGATTTTTAAAAATTCACAGCATAAGGGGGTCAAATGGGGAGTCGAAAGTCTTAGATAATTTTGTCTTTTCGACATTTCTCAGCAGGAGTTTTAAGTACGAGCGTGAAATTCGGGATAACAATTCTACTAAAGAATAGTTAAACATGTCTTTCAGGCGATTTTAGAAATTCAATCATTAAGTGGGTTAAATAAGGGTTCAAAAATTTTCGGTGATTCCACATTTTCTCCATATTTTCTCAGCAGTTTTAGGTAAGAGCGTGAAATTCAAGATAACAAATCTGATAAAAAATAATTAAACACGTATTTAAGCGATTTTAGAAATTCAACCACTAAGGGGGTTAAATGGAGGTCTGAAGTTTTAGGTCATTTTGCCTTTTCGCCATATCTCAACAACAGTTTTAGTTTAAAGCGCGAAATTCAGGATAATAAATGTACTAAAAGTTAGTTAAAGACATATTTCAGCGATTTTAAAAATTCAACTGCTAAGGGGGTTAAATGGGGGGTCGAAAGTTTTTAGTCATTTCACGTTTTCGCCATATCTCAGCAGCAATTTTAGGTAGGAGCATGAAATTCGGGATAACATATCTACTAAAGAATAGTTAAACATGTATATCCAGCGATTTTAAAATTCGACCTCTAAAGGAGTTAAATGGGGGGTCGAATGTTTTAGGACATTTGACTTTTTCGCCATATCTCAACAGCAGTTTTAGTCAAAAGCGTGAAATTCAGGATAACAAATCTACTAGAAGATAGTTAAACACGTATTTCAGGAGATTTTAGAAATTCACCCTCTAAAGAGGTTAAATGGGGTAGGGGGTCGAAAGGTTTAGCTCATTTCGCCTTTTGGTCCTATCTCAGCAGCAGTTTTATGTATTATCGTGAAATTCAAGATAACAAATTTACCAAAAAATAACACATATATCAGCGATTTTAGAAATTCAACCACTAAAGAAGGTAAATGTGGGGTCAAAATTTTTAGGTCTTTTCGCCGTATCTCAGCAGCAGTTTTAGGTAGGAGCGTAAAATTCGGGATACCAAATCTACTAAAAAATAGTTAAACATGCATTTCAGGCGATTTTAGATTTTCAACCTCTAAGGGGGTTAAATGGGGGTTGAAAGTTTTATGTCATATCTCAGCAGCAGTTTTAGGTAGGAGCTTTAAATTCAGGATAACAAAACTATTAAAAAACTGTTAAACACATATTTCAGCAATTTTAGAGCAATTTTAGCGATTTTTTTTCCACCATCGGCTATGAACCCGACTATGGAAGATTAGACGAGTAAGAAAACTATTGCTGATTTGTGATTAGATAGTTTGCGCAAGACAGAGATTTTTTTCATCTATACATATGAAAGAACATGTCCTGACTTACTCACTATCAACGTCAAGCCGTTGCTCCTAGGACAATGAAATTTTGACGACATAGTTCATACACAATGTAGGCACGCACCCATACCATCATACTAATTGTCGGTAACGGAGCATGCCTGTTTAGGTCAATATCTTATGTAATAGGGAGGTTAAATCAGGAGGTTAAATGGGGAGTCGAAAGTTTTAAATTTTTCCATATCTCAGCAATAAGGGGTAGCGTAATAGGTGAGCGTAAAATTTCAGCCTATCAAATTTACTTAAAAAAAAGTTAAACACGTATTTAATATTAGATTACTAGCCGGTCTTCGCCCGTCTAGCCAGTCGCCTCCGAGTGGAGCCCCAGATACATAGTGCAGTGTACCGCCCTGACTTCGCTTGGGGCTCAGAAAGTGCATTTTACATGCAACCAGAAAAATATAAATAGAATACTTTAAATTAAAAGTATACGAAAGTAACTAATAAGAATATGAAAAAGCACTTTAAAAAAGACTTCGCGACATAAATATTTTTTTTCATGAACCCCCTGACAAAGTAATATTGTGCCCTACCCGTGATTATCTAGGGGTGGGGCCCAAGTAGTACTTTGTATCTGGGCCCCACTAGGAAGCGAACGGCTAGACGGGCGAAGACCGGCTAGTTAACATATATTTATTGTAAATTGATTATATATATAAATTTTATGTTAATTTGTAATAATATTTAGCTTTAACTAATTTTTTTCAGAAAATGGACTTGCCTCACTTTTAAAATCAACGCATTTGAAATATCGTTGACTTGATAAATTACTGGTAGCAAATTTATATTGATAAAATATATTTATTGTTAATTGATAAAAAATAATAAATTTTATGTCAATTTGTAACACGATTTAGTTTTAACTATTTTTTTTTTTTTTTACAAAATGGACTTGCCTCACCTTCGAAATCAACGCACTTGAAATATTGTTGGCTTAACAAATTAACAGCAACAAATTTATAACAATATTATTAAAAGATATTTATTGTGAATTGATTAAAAATATAAATTTTATGTTAATTTGTAATAAAATTTAGCTTTAACTAATTTGTTTCACAAAATGGACGTGCCACACTTCCAAAATCAATGCATTTGAAACATACTTAACCGAATAAATTACTAGTAACAAGTTTATACTGATATTAAAAGATATTTATTGTAAATTGATAATAAATATCATGTTAATTTGTATTAAAATTTAGCTTTATCTAATTTTTTCACAAAATGGACTTGCCTCACTTTTAAAATCAACGCATTTGAAATACCGTTGACTAGATAAATTACAGGTAACAAATTTATATTGACAAAAGATATTTATTGTTAATTGATAAAAAATAATAAATTTTATGTCAATTTGTAATACGATTTAGCTTTAACTATTATTTTTCCACAAAATGGACTTACCTCACTTTTAAAATCAACGCATTTGAAATACCGTTGACTAGATAAATTACTGGTAACAAATTTATATTGATAAAAGATATTTATTGTTAATTGATAAAAAATAATAAATTTTATGTCAATTTGTAATACGATTTAGCTTTAACTATTTTTTCACAAAATGGACTTGCCTCACTTTTAAAATCAACGCATTTTAAATATCGTTGACTAGATAAATTACTGGTAACTAACTTATATTGATAAAAGATATTTATTGTTAATTGATAAAAATAATTAATTTTATGTCAATTTGTATTAAGATTTAGCTTTAACTATTTTTTTCACAAAATAGACTTGCCTCACTTTTAAAATCAACGCATTTGAAATACCGTTGACTAGATAAATTACTGGTAACAAATTTATATTGATAAAAGATATTTATTGTTAATTGATAAAAAATAATAAATTTTATGTCAATTTGTAATACGATTTAGCTTTAACTATTTTTTTCACAAAATGGACTTGCCTCACTTTTAAAATCAACGCATTTGAAATACCGTTTACTAGATAAATTACTGGTAACAAATTTATATTGATAAAAGATATTTATTGTTAATTGATAAAAAATAATAAATTTTATGTCAATTTGTAATACGATTTAGCTTTAACTATTTTTTTTTCACAAAATGGACTTGCCTCACTTTTAAAATCAACGCATTTGAAATACCGTTGACTAGATAAATTACTGGTAACAAATTTATATTGATAAAAGATATTTATTGTTAATTGATAAAAAATAATAAATTTTATGTCAATTTGTTATACGTCTTATCTTTAACTTTTTTTTTTTCACAAAATTGACTTGCCTCACTTTTAAAATCAGCGCATTTGAAATACCGTTGACTAGATAAATTACTGGTAACAAATTTATATTGATAAAAGATATTTATTGTTAATTGATAAAAAATAATAAATTTTATGTCAATTTGTAATACGATTTAGCTTTAACTATTTTTTTTTTTCACAAAATGGACTTGCCTCACTTTTAAAATCAACGCATTTGAAATATCGTTGACTCGACAAATTACTAGTAACAAATTTCTATTGATAAAATATATTTATTCTTAATTGATAAAAAATATAAATTTTGTGTGAATTTGTAATACGGTGTAGCTTTAACTATTTTTTTTTCACAAAATGGACTTGCTTCACTTTTAAAATCAACGCATTTGAAATATCGTTGACTAGATAAATTACTAGTAACAAATTTCTATTGATAAAATATATTTATTCTTAATTGATAAAAAATATAAATTTTGTGTGAATTTGTAATACGTTGTAGCTTTAACTATTTTTTTTCACAAAATTGACTTGCCTCACTTTCAAAATCAACGCACTTGAAATATCGTTGGCTTAAAAATTAACAGCAACAAATTTATACCAATATTATTAAAAGATATTTATTGTGAATTGATTAAAAATATAAATTTTATGTTAATTTGTAATACAATTTAGCTTTAACTAATTTGTTTCATAAAATGGACGTGCCGCACTTCCAAAATCAATGCATTTGAAACATAGTTAACCAAATAAATTACTAGTAACAAGTTTATTCTGATATTAAAAGATATTTTTTGTAAATTGATTATATATATAAATATTATGTTAATTTGTATTAAGATTTAGCTTTAACTAATTTTTTCACAAAAGGGACTTGCCTCACTTATAAAATCAACGCATTTGAAATACCGTTGACTAGATAAATTACTGGTAACAAATTTATATTGATAAAAGATATTTATTCTTAATTGATGAAAAATATAAATTTTGCGTGAATTTGTAATACGGTGTAGCTTTAACTAATTTTTTTCACAAAATTGACTTGCCTCACTTTCAAAATCAACGCACTTGAAATATCGTTGACTTAACAAATTAATAGCAACAAATTTATACCAATATTATTAAAAGATATTTATTGTGAATTCATTAAAAATATAAATGTTATGTTAATTTCTAATAAAATTTAGCTTTAACTAAGAAAAGAAGAAAAAAAATTTTTTTTAAGAAAAAAAAAAAAAACTTTTCTACTTTTAATATGAACCTCTCATATGTGGAGTTGCGAGGTACATATTGCATAACATAAATTATCATAATATAAATTGATTATAGTTTTAAATGTACATTTTGAAAAATGTCATGTGCAAATGGTATAAACATCCAGGTTAAGAATAATGATACGAATACCGAATAAGATGTTATTTTTCAGTGTAAGTGAGGCTTTCCGTACTTAGTTCGGAATGATTTTACACTGTAAAAAAAGATAATTGTTTCTGAATCTGGCCAAACTTTACGAAAATATAACATAATTTCTCCCGGATTATCCACGATTTTGAAAAGTGTTACCTTATAATTTGAAACTTCAAATATCAACTGGTTTCCGAATTTTAAAGAAGCATTTCAGAAACAAAAATTTCTATAATTTCTCACTTCTACAACTTCACTCCTAACATAACATTTATATTTTTAATGAATTCACAATAAATATCTTTTAATAATATTGGTATAAATTTGTTGCTATTAATTTGTTAAGTCAACGAGATTTCAAGTGCGTTGATTTTGAAAGTGAGGCAAGTCAGTTTTGTGAAAAAAATTAGTTAAAGCTACACCGTATTACAAATTCACGCAAATATATATATATATATATATATATATATATATTATACAGCATATATACTATATATATATTATAACAATATAGCTTTATATTTTTTGTACTGTTTATTTTTTTGTGATCATTGTTGAGCACGATCTAATGCGGTATATTATTTTTGTGGCAACATTGATTTGAGAAAAACCTAACCACTAGACAAGCATGTCTCGAACAATGCTTTTTTCAATAATCTAATAGTATCTACTCAATTACTACAGATATATAACAAAAAATACTCCATTTTCTCCATGATCAGGGTGCTGTTATTATAAATATAACATTATTTTGTCCGGTGATTGAAAGTTTCTATTCTGTCGCTACAAATATACCGACCAATTTCGATGCGATCGTATGGATGAAAGTACCAGTTTCTCCCTTTCCTGCATATTTACACTTATAAAGGAAAAGAGTGTTTTACAGGCAGATTCCGCCACGGAGGGGGATAATTTACAGTACATCGTTTACAACGTTTTGTCCCGGTCGCATTTGAATTTTTTATCCTTTTCGCAAGCACATCCTTCCTCATAAACACATAATTATTTATATGAGCCATTGATTTTGAAAGTGGGTTAAGTCCATTTTTAGGGTTTCGTTCATCTCACGAAACCCTATTACTCCCGCTCCGTTGTCTTTCTGTCACAGAGCCGTTTTCAGAACCTACATAACTTACAGAGTTGAAACTTTGTGTATATATAACTGAATACCTGCTATGAAGCTCAAAATATTAAAATTTGAAAAAATCGTATTATTTTAATAAATAAAGATAAAAAACCAAAATTGTAACAGCTTTTTCCTATTAAATTTAAACATTTTTCGTTATAGCAGTTGCCAACAATTAAAAATCCACAATAAAAAATTTTTCTACAATAATTAATTTTCTATTGAAAGATTTCCACGTGAAAAATGAAAATGAAATAAAAAGTTTCACCAATTGAAAAAAAAGATTAATATGAAATAAAAATGATTGACGCATATTGGTAATAGAACGGAAAATTTCAAAGATTTCTCAATAATACAAGGAGTATGAGTATGTGTATGTGCAGAAAGAAGATTAATATCACGTCATTAGAGAATTAAAAAGAAAATTAATCTGACGTCATATCGGAAGTTTAACGGATTTCTCAAATGTTTGAGAATAATACAAAGCGAGTATCAATATGAGTAATAGAGAATAGTAAATATATGAGTTTGAGGAACTTATTGAATCATGATAAGAACCCGATAATAGAAATATTCGCATCCGGTAATTTTTTTTTTTTTAATTTGGATTTGTTAAAGAAAGGATAAAGTGTTTTGAAAGGAATATTAAACGAAACCCTTTGTGCGATCTTCGATCACACTTACCCACTTGTTGTTATTGCTTTTGAATGGTTTTAAAAATATTCGTAAAATTTTAAACTTATCAGATTTATTTTATATTTTTTGTAGTCTTATTTTATGTATATTTAATATGCAATGATTATCTGTGTTAGCTGAAAAAATGGTTATTTTTCAGTGTAAGTGAGGCTTTCATTACTTTGTTCGGAATAATTTTACACTGTAAAAAAAAGAAAATTGTTTCTGAATCTAGCCAAACTTTACGAAAATATAAAATAATTTCTCCTGGATTATCCGCGATTTTGAAAAGCTTGTAATTAGAAACCTTAAATATCAGATTTCCGAATTTTAAAGAAGCATTTCAGAAACAAAAATGTCTTTTTCTGACCATTTAAATATATATATATATATATATATATATATATATATAGCAAAAAACAGAAACGTTTCCAAGTAGTTTTTACAATGTATTAATCAGTTTTATCACCATGAAATAACGGTTTTTCGGATGCTATCGAATCTCAAATAAACATTTTCAGCTACGTAACAGAATTTATACATGCAGAAATAAGAAAATAATGTTGATTTTAATGTTAATGTTATTGCTGTTAACTTGTCATGTTTGTCTGTTGAACATATTTGTTGAACATGATAATGTTTACTCGAGAATGGATAGTACCCGAAAAACCGATATTCCGTGCTGAGAAAACTGATTAATGCACTATAAAACTGCTGAGAAACGTTTCGTTTTCCCCTCTTTTAACGGGCAGCAAAATAAACTTTTCTTTCAGAAATGCTACTTTAATTCATGGTAATCTATTGGTTTCTTAAAATTTCTGAAGATAATGGAATGCTTTTTCGGAATCGGGGATAATTCGGAAAAAATGACATCATATTTTTGTGAAGTTTTGCTACACTCAGAAACATTTCTCTTTTAATTTTTTTTACAGTGTATTTTAAGAAAAACTATACCAGGATCGACTGACCTTTTCACATCCGTGTGCCAATTTGTTTAAAAAAATATTTTACGTAACCATCACATGCCAGCAACTCAAACATTTATTGGATCAAAATTAATGAATCAAAAGTGCTCCAAATTTTGTTTATGAAGATTAAAAAGTATGAGCAATACCAATGGACCCGTGCGAAGATTTCGCACTGCAATCTAATATTTTTTTACTAATGTCTAATACTGTTTAGATGCAAATTTAAGCTTCTAAAGAAAATTTAAGGATAAAAATATTTGTAATAACATTAATCTAACCAAACTCTCATCAAAGCTACAGTGAAGCCTGACGTAACATAGCAAAAGGCACGCGCAAGGAAAAAAAAAAGTAATAATCCTCTTTTAACTGTATTAGAGAATGACATCGTCCGTTTCGAAAACACGCGACAAAGAAAAATAAATTGAATATACAACTTAATTTAATATAACAAACCATACATTTTAAGCTGCACGTGAAACATCACTGTTTCGATCGATCGATAGTATCTTTTTCTTCTAAACATGTGAATTTGATTTTTCTTTTTAAATCACATATATAAAATAAGCCCGTGCAGAAACGTCCAGCTTTATATTTTTTGTACTATTTATTTTTTTTTATAATCATTGTTGAGCACGATATAATGCGGTATATTATTTTTGTGGCAACACTGATTTGAGAAAAACCTTTCATTTCATTTATAAAAACAATACTGATTTAATTTTTAATTAAAAGCAATTTTTAATCAAAAAACATGTTTTAACGAAGTGTGAGTGTACTATGTCAGAAGCCGGTTCAAACACCTTTCGAATGATAAATCGTTCATTGTTGTGCGTTTTGTAAATGCATAGAAAAAGGAATGTTGACAACAGAAATAATATACCAGTAGCCCTATGCGAGGATTTCGCACTGCAGTCTAATAGAGATGTATATTTAGCAATATCTAATATTTTTTAGATGCAGGTTTAAACTTCGAAAGATAAATTAAGGATTAGAAATATCTGCAATCAACATTAGTCAAGTCAGAATATCATCTCATTAATTCCATCAAAGTTACAGTAAAAACAGATCGAAGGTAGCAAAAGGCAATATACGAGATAGCAATACCGAAGATACCTCATTCATTGCTGTGTGTTTTGTAACTGCGTAGAAAAGAGCATGTTGACAACAGAAATAATATATATGATACTTACAGATATATTTCGCTGTAATAATTATAGTAAACATTATATTTTAGAAAGTAATTTAAAAAAAGTAAATGCGATTTCTGTTGTTCCCTCTTGGATGCCAAATTATCAATAATAAAGTTCATATACTTTGTTGCTTTTAAGGAAATGCAAGCTGAACAGGAGTCATCTCACAAGCATTTTCTATATGGGTTTTTAATATCATTCATTTCCAAAATAATGACTCGCAGGCAAGGGGTAATCGTAAGGGATGTGTGTGTGTGTGTGAGGGGGGGGGGGGGGGGCTAAATTAACAAAATTATAAATTTCATATCAAGCCTCCATAATTTCATAATTCTTTCTATGTAATGCCTTATAATCATTATTTTTGATATTCTCCTAATGTGTTAAATTATTGAGCGCATATTTAAATAGATTGGGATTCATCGACTTGCATTTCATTTTTTTTTCTTCCCTATTGCATAGAAAAAAAAAACAAGAACGAAAAATCATGCACCACGGCATTATGAAACACTTTCCAATACTATCGGAATATTGTTAAGAAATGTCATTTTTGTTCATACAATGAAATGATATTACTAAATAAACATAAAAAAAAGGAAGTAAAATTTCATTTTCATCAATTGCAGTCCATAGCTAGTAATATGGGCAAATTATTTCGTGCAGTTCTGTATATAATTGATACACGTCGTAATAGAATGGTTATTAAAGATTATTTAGGTTTTAAAATGTATATCGCAACTGAAAATCCACATTCAGTAGTTATGACCAGGGCCGAAACTAGTATCCTTTTCACCCAGGGCAAGCATGAACTTTGCCGCCCCCCTCCCCTTACCTCCCTTCCAAAATAAATTTATAAATAGAAGTTTTTGATTAATTTATTTTATTTTTAATTTCAGTCTGACATAATTGTTAGAAAGTATATTAATCTTATTATATTTAGGTTGGTTTCTTTAGAAATCAAACCTATTGAAATCATTTCGTTGGAATCATTTCATCTTGTCATCACAATAAAGTCTGGAATACTGAACCAATTCGAACCTAATTGGGACAGTAAATTGATCTGCCAGTATCTTCGATGAGTTCGTTAATCAAGTATGTAGCTGTTATATACGAGTGTGCAAAACTTAAGCAAAAAACACAAAATGCTAATTTCTGAACACGTGAGTACTCAAAAAGAAATTCTATAAACAGCAAGCGTAGAAAATAGGTACTAACCTAACAGCACAGGCAGTCGATGTGAAGTCTTCTTGACATCACAAATGGTCACAATTGTCACAGTCACTACAATGAACAGAAATGTGATATCTTTCATTCGTCTCATTTTTACTCTCATTTGGTCACTCCACTGAACAGTCACCATAACCGCTGCTTTTTGACGAGTCACCAGGTGACTTTACAATAAAGTTATCTTGTGACTCTCATGTGACTGTCATTTTGACACTCCATTGTAAAGTCATCATGATAGGTGTTCTGTGACGAGTTCCCAAGTGACAGAAAATGAAATCATCTGGTGACTTTTCACAAAGGAGTGCAATGATGACTTCACAATAGAGTGTCGATCACCGGAAAGTCACCATGCGACTTCATTGTGACATTATTTGGCGACTCATCACAATGCAATGCTCACAATGACTTGAAAGTTCAGTCTTCAACTGACAGTGACTTGAGAATCACAAGGTGACTTCATTGTAATGTCACCAGGAGATCCATCACAAAGCGACAGTCACAGTGACTTTTTAGTGTTAACAATCATTTGAGAGTAATAATGAGACAGTGAAATATTCCATATTTTGATTCACCGTAGTGATTGTGACACTTCTAACCATGAGTGACGTCAAGGGGACTTCACATGGACTGGCCGTGCTGTTAGGGTAGTACCTCTTTTCTACACTTGCTCTTTATAGAATTTCCTTTTAAGTACTCACGTGTTCAGAAATTAGCATTTTGTGTTTGTTGCTTAAGTTTTGCACAGCTGTTATAGTTCGTTTACAGGAACACACAAAAGCAAAAAACATTCAAAGCTTGTCCTCACAATAACATCCGAAATATACTGAGCAATTTTAAACCGAATTAGGACAACAGTGTATTGTTCTTGCAAGTATCTTGGAAGAATTCGTTAATCAAGTATTGTTTTGTTGCCCCTATGTTCTCATCTAATGAAAAAACAAAAAAAAAAACAGCCTTGTTGAAAGCAAAGAGAATAAAATGAACGAATACGTTTTTATTTTAGGTTGCCCGATTACAAGTATTTTTTGTTCAAATTTCGTTATTTGTTTTTTGTACCGAAAGAAGAATCAAATCGGATTTTGGCGCCTCCTTCTACACTGGCGCCCGGGGCATATGGCTCTTTGCTCCCCCCTACTTTCGGCACTGGTTATGACTTATAGTCAGTCACACCTGTATACATAATTTTCATAATTCTAGCCTATTAGGAAATGAGTGAAAAATGGATTACAAAATTTCATCTGTACATTCAAAAAACAAGTTAAGTTAAATAAAAGAGTGTGAAAAGTTTGAAAAACTCTGCTGTACACTGACTCACAGATAAACTCTTTCTTTTATTAAAATAAATTAATTAAATAGTCGTAATATTTACTGAAACATTCTAAAGAAGAAAGTTTCTCCTATAAGAACGGTCAGTCCTGTAAGTTTCTCTTTCAGTAAAATAGGTGTAATTATTTAGAATGTTGTCTGTGTCGAACTATTTAAAGTATTTTAAAATTACCAGTGGACCCGTGCGAAGACTTTGCACTGCAGTGTAATATTTTTCGCATTATCTAATATTTTTTAGATGCAGGTTTAAACTTCTAAAGAATAATCAAGGATAAAAATATCTGCAAACAATGTTAGTCAAGCCAGAATACCATCTCATTTATTCCTAACAATACAATTTCATCGAAGATAGAAAAAGGCATACGCGAACGGGGGGAGGGGGGGGGGAATTAACAATTGTATTTTAACTGCATTAGAGGATGACGTCATCTTTATCGGGAAAAATACAGGACAAAGAAAAATAAATTGAAATACACTTAAATTACGATTAAATTTAATATAACTAATCATACCTTTTATGCTACACGTGTAAAATACCACCACTTCAACCAATCAATAATATATTTTTCTTCTAAACCTTTCAATTTCAATTTTGGTTTTAAATCATAAATATAAAATAAACCCGCGAGAAAACGTCACATTTTACCTCTTTTGCACTATTTATTATTATTTTTTAATCATTGTTAAGCATCATATAATGCGGTATTTTATTTTTGTGGCAACATTGATTTGAAAAAAAATAAGAGCTTCCATTTCATTTATGAAAACAATGTCGATTTAATTTTTAATTAACTGAAAAGTTTAATCAAAACACATGTTTTAACGAAATGTGAGTGTACTATGTTAGAAGCCGCTTCAAAAAACCTTTCAAATGATACCCCATTCGTTCTTGTGCGTTTCCTAAATTCATAGAAAAAGGGATGTTGACAACAGAAATAATATATATAATTGTTAATATGATTAATATAATTGCTGCTTATTAGCTTTTATAGCTATTATGAAAAGTATGATTTCGATTAACACTTTGCTTATTTAGAATAATTAATCGGAAAAATGATAATCGTTATACGTGGGTTGTATCACACAAATTTAGAACACTTCTTTATAGATCATCAATAAAATTTACCAACTAAAGCATCGAATAAGTATTTGTCAGTTTTGTAAGTTTATCTGCCAGTGAAACAGGTGTAATTACTTGGTTATTTAGAAAATTGTCTGCATTGAAATATTCAAAGTATTTTGTATTTTAATTGTTTTATAATTTTTATTAATATGATTGTTATAATTGTTGTTTATAAGTTTTATAATTGAAAAAAAAAAGATTTATGTTTAATCATATGTTTATTGAGTTATGTTTTAAGTATTTCTTATTTTAATAGTTTTATAATCCTTCCGTTTGGGAAAACCAATTCGTACCAAAAAATTCAGCCCATCAAATATTAGACATTAGATATCAGAATTAATGTCTACTAATTAAATGATAGAATTTTCCGGTACGAACCAACTTTCCCAAACGGAAAGAACTTTCCGAAGAACCTAATAGTTATTGTTAAAACACAGGATTGTAATTTTTACTAGTTAAAACTATTTTAAGCAGAACAGCGGTCAAAATTGATTTTAACCTTCTAAAACTGGACATAAGTGGTTTTAACCACTCAAAAGTAGTCGAAACTCAATTAAATAAGTTTAGCTTACATAAATTGCTCAAACAGTATATTTCTGTAAATATTAATGTCATATTATATAATAATAATAATAATAATAATAATAATAATAATAATAATAATAATTAATATTTTAATAATTATTAAATATATATGGAATATTTTTGTATCTTAAGTAATAATATTTCACACAGAAATAATACATTTAACAATATTAAATAAGTTGTCATAAGCTTACATAAATTGCTCAAGCTGCAGATTTCGGTAAATATTAATGTCATATTATATTATACAGTAATAATAATAATAATAATAATTAATATTTTAATAATTATTAAATATATATAGAATATTTTAGTGTCTTAAGTAATAATATTTCACACAGAAATATACATTTAACAATATTAAATAAGTTTAGCTTACATAAATTGCTCAAACTGTATATTTCTGTAAACATTAATGTCATATTATACAATAATAATAATAATAATAAATATTTTAATAATTATTAAATATATATGAAATTTTTTGTGTCTTAAGTAATAATATTTCATACAGAAATATACATTTCACAAATCTTATCTTTCTTAAAGTGTAACTAATATATTATAATATTTGGTGGGGAGTAATGAAAAGTTTAAGATTTTTTATTTTGAATTTGTAAAGTTCGTAATACACCTGATGAATGGTTGTGCTGCTAACTCTTCATCAGTAGAACGGTTATTTTCAAAGTTTGATCTCCTCCAGAATAAGGTATAAAATCCTCTGTAATCCTCTGAAATTGTATTAGCTTAATACAACAACACTTGTAATTATTTATTGAGTTCTAAATAAAAATTTTAAAATGTTTCTTTTACTTAATGTTATTTAGTTTTTTCTCTTTTTATATTAAAGTATATGTGTAATCAAATTATTAAAAATATTTCAATACTTATAATAAATGCTTATCTGTACAAAAATAAATAAATAAATAAATAAAATGTGCTGTTGAATTAAAAATTAAAGTACGACTTCCAAATGTGGTATTAAATATTGTTAAATGTTATTTTGACAAACCCTTGCAAATGTTATCTAAATTTATCATTTAACAAAATAAATTTTAATTTCTTTTCCCAATCAATGAGTTTTGACTGTTAACCGGACGGTTAAAACCGGTTTTAATTATGGTTAAAACCATTACAACCCTGCACAAGTTGGCTGCATCATACATATTTAGAATGCTTCTTTCATAAATCATTAATAATATTTACTTACTGAAGCATTGACAAAATGTCTCTTATAAGAATGGTCACTTCTATAAGTTCCTCTTCCAGTGAAACAGGTGGCGTTATTTAGAATGGCTGCTTTCCCAGCAAGGTTCGACATCGAACGAAAAGAACAGGGGGATGCTTCCGAACGAAAGAAATTTCGAAACTGAAACTTAGATCTCCCTCTCACCTGTTCTTGAGACACGGGGATGGTGTTGGGAGGTCGGGGATTCAAAAGGGGAGGATCAGTGTTTAGTAGACAGGGTTAAGAGTTACTTTTGATGACGTCACACAATAGATCTTGATCTCCGAGGAATTTTTTTATTTTTTTTTAGGTGTGAAATGTTTATCGCTTGTTTGGCGAATCTTTTTTCCAGGGTGATTCTGTCAATTTTTTTTTTTTTTTTTATTTTATTTTATTTTTAGGTGCGTTCGTAATTATATAAATACGTAGCACCTATAGTCGTCGTTTGGTCCGTCCGTCTGTCCGTCCGTCTGTCTGTCTGTCTGTCTGTCCGTCTGTCTGTCCGTCCGTCTGTCTGTCTGTCCGCATATAACAACGCAAAAACTACCCAACCAAATGGTTTGCAATTTAAAATATATTATCTTTGCAGAATTTTGTCGAGACATTTCAAATTTTATTAAAATCGAATCAAAACTTTAGGAGATATTAATAAAAATATTTATTAAGAAATTTGATTTTTTTTTTTTAAATCGGTGCTTTCTTGTTATAGGAGCTTCCGATGGATGTTAAATCGTCAAGCGACCGAGATACTTATTTTATTACAGAAATTAATCTGCAGACGATATAATTCATTTCACAGAATTAAAATCATCAAGATCTGAATATTTATATAACTAGCTGATACATATATATCTGAATATTTATATAACTAGTTAAGATATTTGTATGAACAGTGTCATAAAATATATACTTAACTAGCTGTTTAACCCGTTCTACGCACGGGATATCAGGATATCATGAATTTAATTCTAAAATGTGCGTACGGACGCACCTCGTTTGTAACGTTTGACGTACAATTTCCAACTTGTTTGTTGTTCTCCTTGTAATATTTTTCTTGGAAGAAAATGACCAATAATGCTGTTCTACTGTCTAACGAAGCTTTATTATTATTAGTAGTATATTATTCTTTATACGTTATTTAATTTTAATGCTAACAAATATCTAAGAATGGTTACAATTATTCTGAAGTTTTAAAAAATATTGTTTGTGATGAAATTTTTATTGCAATACTACGTATAAAATTGTAATACAATTGTTATACAGGGTGTCCCTAAACTCATGGTACATACGCTAGGGGGCGATAGAACACATTATGACAAAAATATTAAATAGGAAACTAAGGGTCCCAAACGTCTTCCGAAGGAGATAGGCGCCATTAAAGTTTAGGGTTTAATATTTCAAATCATTATAAAAAACGGAAAAATTGGTCGATTCGTTTGCGGTTTTCGCTAAAACTATTCTTTATGTCAGTATTTTCTTAAAAATAAATTTTAAATATAAAGTTCAAAAAATGCCGATAGAGGGCGCTTTAGTCTTTGGAGTAACGAAAAACTATTTTTTACCGTTATTTTTTGCATCTCATTAAATGCTTTCAAAAGCTTAGACTTGAACTTAAATTTTGAGCTCAAAATCTGAATCGTTGGGAGTGATTAAGTAGCGCAAACTGAACTGCGTTCAGGAGTTGAAATTTGAAACACCCCCCCCTCCTCCTCCCACTCCTGAACACAGTTCAGTTATTCCCTATCTTGGTGTAGCAGACCCGGCGGAAACAATATGAGTTGTAATTTTCCAACTGGACGAAAAATGTCCGGGCTAGGATTCGAACCTGGGATCTATTGAAGCTGCAATCACAATGCTCTACCAACTGAGCTATCCCGGTTGAATCTGGAGGGCATAATTCATCCAGTTCATGCCGGGATAGCTCAGTTAGTAGAGCATGGCAGCTTCCGCCAAGAGATCGCAGGTTTGAATCCTGGCCCGGACATTTTTCGTGCAGTTGGAAAATTACACACCCAGAAAAAAATTTTGTTGAATCAGCAAAAATTTGTTTGCCCCAACGAAACTTTTTGTTTAAATATGGGTCAATGGAAATTTCGTTTGAATCAACAAAAAAAATATTGTTGATTTTTTTTTGCAATTCCAAAAAAAAAAAATTTGTATCGTCAGCAAAAAAATGTTTTGTTAATTCAAGTAAAATGGTTCAATTTTACTTGAATTAACAAAATTATTTTTGTTACATAGATATATGCTATGTGTTATTTTAACAATCTATTTTCTTTTTTCAACAAACTATATTTTGTTTGTTTAATCAATAAAATATGTTATATTACGAACTTGTTTTGTTTATACTACAAAAACATTTGTTAAATGAACCAATCTACATATGCAATTTTAACTATTTTTTAATTCATTTTCAACAGTGAATTACGCTTGTAAACATTGAACAATAACAAGTGAATTTTATCCGGCTTTTTTTCAAGCGCAAACCGAGAGAATGAAAATTGCCCATGCCGGGAGTCGATCAGCAGCACAAGATGTAATGTCATAAGGAGCACGCAAATTTCTGCGGCAAACATGAGACGACAGTACAAAGCACAGCATACGGCAACACATAGTTATTTTTTTATTCATTTTCAGCAGTGAATTACGCCTGTAAAAAGCAGGATAAAAATTTCCTTGTTATTATTCAAAGATTACAGGCGTATTGGACTGCTGAAAATGAGATAGAGCTATTGCAGAAATCACGAAAAATGCAACATAGCAGCGCCACCTGTTGCGCGATTTAAAGTAAAAAGTAATCAGCAACAATTTATATCAGAAATTAATTGAAAAAAAGGTTTTATTAAATTCCGTGCATTAGTTCTTGAGATAAAAACAGCGAAATCGCGTTCAGGACAACCGGAAATCGAAAATTTTCATGAATCCAATTCTTTCTTCTTGCAAAGATAGAAGCCGGTAATAAATGGGACAGGGGGATTTTTAAAACTACCTTTGTCCGTCCCAGTGAAAAAAAGTTTTAATTACCCCAAAATTATGTTAATCATGTAATTATATAGCTATATAAGTCAAATAAATCAAGTTACGTAAGAGAGATATGGCTACTACACAAGAATTTAATTTTTTCAAAAATAAAAAAAATTTGCTGGAATTACAAAAATATTGTAAAATTAAAAGAAACAAATTTTGTTAGTTCAAGTAAAATTAGTGAAATTTTGTTAAAATTTTGTACGAGTGTTAACAATATTTTTTTGTCCAAGCAACAAAACCAATTTTTTTACTTGAACTAAAAATTTGACTAAAACAACCAAAATGTACTCAACAAAACAGGTTTTGTTGTTTTAATCAATTCCTTTTTCTGGGTGCAACTCATATGATTTCTTTACCAATTTGAATAATTGTGTTAAAATTAATCCAGGCAGAAACTACTACCCACTAAACGTAAAATAAACGATAGAGTAATGACAAAACTAAACAGAAAATTTATTCATAACAGACATGAGCAATTTCTTCGCGCAAAATAAAAAGAAACAATTTGATGTATGCATGTAGTGCGCAATATGAATGAAGGTTGACACGTAGAAAATGGCACACGCATGATGTCACAAAAACTGCTCGAAAGAGTGCCCACCAGCAACGATGCAGGCCTTACGCTGCCGGCGGAGGGAGTTGCGAACATTAGTGAATACCCCGGGCATCTCCCGGATATCGCCTGCTACGACGGCAATCCTCGCAACCAGGTCCTCGTCGGAGTCGATGGTAAAAAATAGTTGTTCATCCACTCCAAAGTCTAAAGCGCGCTCTATCGGCATTTTTAAACTTTATCTTTAAAATTTATTTTTTAAAATTTATTTTATTTAATTTTGTCATCCTTCTATCGTTTATTTTACGTGTAGGGGGTAGTAGTTTCTGCCTGGTCTACGACACCAAGATCGGGAATAACTGAACTGCGTTGTGGGGGGTTCGAATTTCAACTCCTGAACACAGTTCAGTTTGCGCTACTTAACCACTCCCAACGATTCAGATATTGAGCTCAAAATTTAAGTTTAAGTCTAAGCTTTTGAAAGCATTTAATGAGATGCAAAAAATAACGGTAAAAAATAGTTGTTCGTTACTCCAAAGTCTAAAGCGCCCTCTGTGCACATTTTTTAAACTTTTTCTTTAAAATTTATTTTTAAGAAAATACTGACATAAAGAATAGTTTTAGCGAAAACCGCAAACGAATCGACCAATTTTTCCGTTTTTTATAATTATTTGAAATTTTGGACCTTAAACTTTAATGGCGCCTATCTCCTTCGGAAGACGTTTGGGACCCTTGGTTTCCTATTTACTATTACTCGTCTTGATGTGTTCTATCACCCCCTAGCGTATGTACCATGAGTTTAGGGACACCCTGTATAATTTGTGCCTATTAAGATAAAAATGACAGTTTTATCATTAAAGAATAAAAGAAAAAATGTTACAGTTTTTTGCTTTTAATAAACGTTGATGTAAATTATGGAAAAATTGTTAAATATATTAAAACTAAGCGGTACCGAAAAATTCTATTTTTTGGGTTTATTTTTTTATTACTCCATTGTTGTAACTCGTATAAAGTTGTAACCATATATTTATTTTGAAAGGATATTTGACGATTTATCACAAGTGCCAGGCAGCCCCACCAGTGGCTGAGAGCTTCTGCTCTCAAAGCTGGTAGACAAGAGGTGCTGGGTTCAAACCCCTATCGCGCTCGTCGACCTAATCGTTCGGAGTTTTACCATGGTTTTTTTCTAACCTTGCCGTAACAGACAGACAGACAAACTTACAACAAAGAATTTTCGGGTCTCTACAGTAAGCCTCAACTGACGTTTCGGAAATTAAGTGAAATAAAAGTAAAGGTAGTTAAAAAAAAAATATAAGCATTTAATGTTTACCTTAGAAATCACGCATAATTTCATGATTGCAATTCATGTAATTCTGAAAATTTTCCGCTACAATGCGTTAGTTTGGCGAAGGCCCCGATTATTGAAAATTTACCGCTTTGATTGACGCTTAATAGGAAGCGAGGTTTAGTAAATTTATTAAAGAAATTATAATTTTTGCCCAGTTTCTTTTTTAAGATATGGCAACTGGAAAGAAAAAAAATAGTTTAAACTATCTATTCGAGATTTCTCAATTGTTTTCTTAACATAATAGTCATAATTTAATTAATAAGAAGCTATTAAATGATAAAAGAGTATCTTTTAAAATATATTACACTCTTTATTTTTTGTTTATATTTATAGGTTTTTAGTGTTTAAAATATTTTGTTTTGCTGCAGTTTCACTGCCAATCGGGATACTTGAACGAGTGTTGTTTTCCGCATAATTAACTCCATTGTTTTTGCAACTCGTTGTTGCAACAGTTGTAATGTAACCCTAAAAAAGTATTTGCACATTTATCACCAGCGGCCGGTTAATGAAAAAATGCTTTAAAATTAATTTATTAACTTATAATTAAGTTCTAAAAACATTAAAATGTTGTATTGTCATCGGAAACACACATGTGAACATAATTTTTATAATTCTAGATTATCAAGAAGTAATTGAAAAATCGATCCTAAAATTCCAACTTTACATACAAAAGCCAAGTTAAGATAAATAAGTATAAAAAATAACAAGAACGAAAAACCATGCGTCAAGCATAGATTATGTAACACTTTCCAACACTTCCAAAATAATTTTGCAAATATATACCCTAAGATTTAAAGATGATATATAAGTAAACAATTTGGAAAACGCATAACATATTTAAAAATCCAATTTCAGGAATTAAAAACAATATTCGGAAAATATCCGAACTCATTTGTGCATCCCTGTATGTGATCTATTGACTTGTATATATACTAAATAGAATGCTAAATTTTAGTTCAGTTAAGAAACGCGTAGCGCAGTTAAATTTTCCTTCAGGAATTTCCGCCAATAAACGGAAATGTACTCGAGAACTTTTGTGCGGCCCTGTATACGATCTATGCAGTTTATACACACGAAGTAATAGACAAAAAATGAGTTAAATTTAAAAACGCTTTCAATAACTGAAAAAGCACGTCCAGCAATCATTATTAACTAGCAGTACTTTAACCGAATTATTTTGTGTGTCCCCGTAAAGGAACGATGAATGCTATACACACAATATTCTAGTAAACCTCTTGTAATGCATCTCATTGATATATATGAATTTCAATATGTTTGAAATAGTGAAACATTATTAAAATAAACCGCAAACGATTTTTCTTCATAGACCGTAAATGTAACGGAATCCTTTGAGTGACCTTGTAAAGGAACTGCAAGTCCTATGCCCACCTCATCCCACAGTAAGCCTCTTGTAGTACACCTTAGTGATATATATCAATTTCAATATGTTTGAAATTGTGTAACATCATTAAAAAAACCGCAAATGATTTTTCCCCATAGACCATAATGCAACGGAATTATTTTGAGTGTCCCTGTAAAAAAAACTATAAGTACTACACACTTCATTTTCTATACTGAACATGCCACAGTAAACCTCAATAACATATATCAATTGCATGAGAATCCGAATATATTTACGCAAGTTAGAGCACGGACAGACAGACAGTCGGTAGACAGCCAGACAAACAAAATTCATAAACACTTTTCAACTATGTTGAAAAAAAAAATGTTAAAAAATAGATTTTTTTTTTAATAGAGGAGAGTTGTCCAAAATGAATAACCAAAGGAAAACCGTTTACGAAAAGAAACAAGAACGGAAAATCATGCTTCAAGCATAGATTAGGTAACACTTTCCAACACTTCCAAAATAATTTTACAAATCATTACCGTTTAATAAGCTGATAGATAACATCTAAGTAAACTAATTGGAAAACGTATAACATATTTAAAAACGTAATTTCAGGAATTTCCAACGTATACAATATTCGGAAAATTATCCGAATACTTTTATTCAGCCCTGTATATGATCTATCGATTTGTATATATACTACATAGGATGCTCAATTTTAGTTTAGTTAGGAAACCTGTAGCAGAGTGTAAAATTCTACTTCTGGAGTTTCTGTCAATAAACGGAAATGTGTTCGCGAACTTTTGTGCTGCCCTGTATATGAAATACAGAATTTATACACAATTAGATACAATTTATACACAATTAATAGAAAAAAAGTGAGTTAAATTTAAAATCGCGTTCAGCATCTTAAAACGTACTTCCAGGAATTATTTTTAACAGACAGTAGAGAATTCTTTTGTGTGTCCCTGTAAATGACCGATGACTGCTATACACACAATATTCTGTAGTAAGCCTCTTGTAATGCACCTTAGTGATATATATAAATTTCAATGCGTTTAAAATAGTGAAACATTATTTAATTAAACCGCAAACGATTTTTCTCCATAAACGTAATGTAACGGAATTCTTTTGACCGTCCCTGTAAAGTAACTATAAGTGCTATGCACACGCTATTCCATATTAAGCTTTTTGTAATGCACCTTAGTGATATATATCAATTACAATGTATTTGAAATTATGTAACATCATTAAAATAAACCGCAAATGATTTTTCCCCATAGACCGTAATGTAACGGAATTCTTTTGAGTGTTCCTGTAGAAAAACTATAAGTGCTACACACTTCAGTTGAAATAGGGAACATGCTATAGATAACGACAATAACATATAAAAATTGCAGGACAATCCGAGCATATTTACGGGAGTTAGAGCACGGCCAGACGGCAGACGGCCAGACAAACCGAAGTGCACTTTTCAACTAGGTTGGAAAGTGTTAAAAAATATATAACTGAAAAAAATCGGGCAAGCCTTTTTACTTTTAGTGTAACTCCTAGACCATCAGAATTCAAAGCTATTTGTTAGAAAAAATCATTAAGTTAGACAAGAAAACTCTTTTTATGGAAAATGTGGGAAGTTTTGGACGACTGGTTGGGTAAAATGGGGTACTCATGTGAAATAACATAAAATTGAAGCCTAATGCGAAATTTCATTAAACAAGTTTAGTTGGACAACAAAAAATGAAGCCACGAATACAGAAAAATAATATAAACCAAAGAATCGTTGTTATAATTGTTAATATATATATATATTAATCTCTTACAAAAGCCCCATATGAAATTATCAGCCCTTTCTTCAACACTTGAGCAGGCTTTATGTGCTCAACCTCTACCGCTGCTACACTAAATCCGCCCCTCTTAGTTCATTACAGAAGACGCAAACATCATCGTTATCATTTTCTTCCACATTAGATGATATCACTGATGCGTCAATTTTCTTTTCTTCAGTTTTTGAGTGTATTAGGAGTTGTGGGATCAGGAATATTGGGTTTCTTGAATAATGTCCTTTTTTCCTATTCTTTTTTCATTTTTCTTCTGCTCTATTGTCTCCAGTTTTGCTTTATAAGGAGATGATGTTAATATAATAGTTTTACCTCTCTTCTTGTCATTTTCCCTTTTTTCAGAATTCTTTTTAAACTTTTATAACAAATAAACGTTTATACATCATTAAAGAACTTAATAAAAATCGTATTACCACCGATTTGTTTGAAAATTAAATCATACAGTAATATATTCCATGATGTTTAAAACGGGGACGTCCCCGTTTTGGAAGACCACTGATGTCCCCATTTTATGAGACAACGGCGCGGCGTATGCTAAAAAAATATGGCGTCACCCTGTATAGATGTGTGATAATTTATCAAGAAATATGCCAAAAAGTAACTTAAATCTAGAAGAAACATTGCAGTACTTATCAAATTCGAATGTTCAAAAATGACTTGATCAGTTCTGTTACCGTCCACGACAAAAATCGAAAAAAAAAAAATAACCCTGCCAAAATTTGAAAACTTTGAAATCACTGGTGTTTGAAATCACTGGCGTTGATCTTGCTGGGCCGTTGCTTTTAAAGGGACAAC
Organism: Maratus michaelseni; assembly: GCA_963931845.1. NCBI lineage: Eukaryota > Metazoa > Arthropoda > Arachnida > Araneae > Salticidae > Maratus > Maratus michaelseni. The sequence continues at coordinate 126,844,661 of OZ007595.1, forward strand.
TGAAAACATGAGTTTGTATTTTCACCTGTGCAATCTACAGAGCCGTTCACCTCGACTCGAATTTGTTTCGGCCAGGGCTGTAGCTAGAAGTAAACAATAGGAGGTGCTCAAGAAAATGTAGAGGGGGCTCATACTATTTCTCTCTCTCAGACACATGCACACACAAACACAGATATATATGATCAAAGTATTATATAGAAAGGTAAATTAGTGCATATTTATAGTGTAGGCACTGTGTTTCTTATTAAATTGTTTATAATAACTTTATTTGGTGCTAAGAAAAGTAAAAGCTGCAGACAAGAATGAAATATCTTCTGGATTATTTTAAGGAATACCGTATACCCTCTTCTCAAAAACACTATAGCATATACTTTTTAGGATATACCCTCTGCCTAAAGCGTATGCCCTCTGGTTTTTTTACTACTACATCACTGGCTGCAGAATGAAAATTTTCAGTGTATAATTATACTAGTGAAATAATAAGTGATGATGTCAAAAAGTAAATTAAAAGCTGTTTCACTTGTTTCAAAAGAGTTGCAACCTTTAATTTTTTTCTGAATATTCCCTGCCCTTTAGGATTCCAAAGTTATGTTATTATATGATAAAAAACATTAGAATAATCAAGGGTGTATTTTGTATTTTAAAATGATTTTTGTGTCTAGTCAAAAGCTAAAACCACTTGTATTTAAATTGGCTATAACTCATTAGAATAACTTTGTTTTATAACTTTGTTTTAATAATGGAAAATACTGCAAAATGAAAAATTTCAGTATATAACTAATGCAAAAGTAAATGTTTGCATCAGCAAAAGGTTGCTAATTCTGAGTATGCGTAGATAGGATGTGCACCTGTTGAAGCACTTATTTGCAGTTTTTAAACAGATACTACAATTTAGTATTTATGCAAAACTGTAAAGAGTCCCCAAAACTAAGTTCAATTTTTGAACAGAGTTTCATTTGGATTTTTAAAACAGAATTTCATTTGGCAGCCTTGGCAACTTACCCAGGAGGGGGGCTCAAAAATTTTCAGGGGGTGCTGAGCCCCCCCTGGCACCCCCCTAGCTACGGCCCTGGTTTCGGCAATGGACTTTACACCATGTCACGTCATTTGCGGGTATATAGAAGAAAAACACCAATAGGCGTAAAGATCATTTTAACACAGCTTCCCTTTCGTCCAATAAACAGTCTTTTTCGGAGGGAATATACGTGACTGCTGCTACTCGCGGGTAAAGTCCATTTCAACTTATGCTTTTCTGTTGGCCTTACGCAGATTCATAGCAAGAAGAGGACGGTGCTCAGTGATTTACTGGGATAACGGAACCAACTTTGTCGAAGCTGCCAATTTACTGCAATCCAGGATTGGAATCGCATAATCGAATATAGTGCAGTTAATCGCATTCAATGGAAATTTAACCCTCCAACTGCTTCGTGGTGAGGGTTGGTGGCAGAGGTTGATAAGAATAATAAAATATTTATTGAGAAGAGTTTTAAGTCGAGCATATTTGTCATATGAAGAGATGATCAAAGTGTTATGTGACTGCGAATCCGTCATGAACTCCCGATCTCTCATTCATATCTCAGAAAGAGATTCTGATCTTATTCCTCTAAGACCCAGGGCCTGATTAACTACGGGGCACACTTCCAACAGTAAAATTAATAGAAATTTTCGTCTTATTAAAACGCCCTATTCATGTAAAATTACTGCCATGAATAAGGAAAAAATTTCTATTATTTTTTACTGGTGGAAGTGTGCCCCGTTCGTAATCAGGCCCTGCTAACACCATCATTATTTATGCAAGATATCAAGGAATCTGGTGTTCCAGAAGTTTCTGATGCGGTGGATCACAATAGACTAAACAAAAGGGTCAGGTACAGATTGGCTATTCAGAGAGATTTAAGAAAAAGATTCAGGTCAGAATATTTAGGCACATTAATCCAAAAACCCAAGTTGAAGAAATGGTCAGCTCTAGCTGTGGGAGATATAATCCTTATTGGAAGTGATAGTAGAAAACATACTCACTTACCACTTGGGAGAGTTACTAAACTCATCCCAGGAAAAGAAGGAATCGTCAGATTGGTGAAACTCCAAACAGCACGAGGAGAATTGATTAGACCTCTACGGCGTCGTTATCTACAGGAAACGACAAATTCTGTAGCTGACAATGTACAAGCTAAAGTTTTTAAAGATCGTCCATGAACTACAAAGGTATCTCAACAAAGCGAGACAATCTCAATTGAACCCGTGAGAGAAATTCGAAAACCAGACATTGACGAACTACATTAAGGTACCAGAAAGATTGGACTTGTAACTTTCATTTGTTGAGTTGTGCCTTCCCTCCAACTCAAGGTGGCAGGATGTTAAGAAATGACTGTTTTAATGTTTTATTTCTGTTCCAACATTTTGGCAACAGTAGTAGTAGTTGTTGTTGTTTTTGTTCTAGGGAAGATGTTAAATAAAATAATGGAGCGTATTTTTAGTATCTTCTATCATTAGTAAAATATAGGTAGAAATATATTTGTTTTAGTTATTTTAAATGTTAATGAGTTCAATTTTAATAGTTTTATAGATATTTAAACATAGTTTTATAGATATTTATAGATATAATAAGTATTTTAAATCCGTCTTATGGATTCATATTAGTTAAAAGATTTGATATTGGAATTCCACAGTAGATTTAATTTTAATGAATGAAAATGTAAGTTTCAATTTAAAAAGGCTCTTTTATTATGAGTGGAAACCTCTTGCTCTTCTGAAATTAACGCTTATTATTATCTATAGATTTACTTTATAGATAATTTAGCTATAATTTATATAGCTGTAATTATATATAATTTATATAGCTATATAATATAGCTATAATTTTTAGCATACTTCTGTTATACGCGCCAAAGAAAACATGCATTCTAATTTAAAAAGCTGAAACATTTTACTATAACTGCATCAAAATAACTTAATTTTTTCTTAATTTCAATTTCGTGAGTTCTAAAATTAAGGCAAAAAAAGTGATGCTTTTGACTAACGTCAGATTAAGCATCATTGTAAGTTAATACTCTGTAATCAAATTACATGACAAGTATTCGCTTAAAATATGACAGATTTAAATCATTTGTTGTCGTTGAATCATTTTGTTGTTGTGAAATTATTTGTTGATTTCTGCCTGCCCTCCAACTCAAGGTGGCAGGATGTTAAGAAAGGACTGTTTTAATGTTTTATTTTTTGTTCCAACATTTTGGCAACAGTTTTAGTTGTTGTTGCTTTTGTTCTAGGGAAAATGTTAAATAAAATAATGGAGCGTATTTTTAGTATCTTCTATCATTAGTAAAATATAGGTAGAAATATATTTGTTTGTAATTTTATTGTTTAATTTATTGTAAATCTGTAATTGTAAGTAATATTGTAATAAATATTGTAATAAATATTGTAAATTAATTTATTGTAAATTTTATTGTTTCAAACAAAAGTGCACGCCATAACGGTGTAGGTCTCATTCGTTAAAATACGCCAATTAGCGTAAATCCCGATTACCGAAGATTATCCAGTCCAGCGTGTCTATATGCAGTTCGGAGCTTTCTGTGCCCGACGGTTGGATGGTTTCTTGAAACTAATTATTAACCCCGAGTGGGACGCCCCTTTGGTGCTTGAGAGGAGCTTTCCGCGGTCCTTTGGGACCGTGAGCGGTGCCTATTATTCTTCTTCGTACCAGACCTTAGAGGAAGAATAACTACATTGTATAACGTGTCCGGGAGGTAAGGTAAGGTGAAGTTCCGAGGTCGGGGCCGGGTGACCGGTCCTGCGACTTCGATTCGCGGGGGTGTGTGGGGGGGAGGGGGGGGGGTCAACTGGAGGCTCACGAGGACCCACTTCAGCCCACAGCCTAAGCGAGTACGTATCTATGTGTACAGGGATGAGTTTCTATGACCTCGCTCCCAGGCAAGCGAGTGAATCTTTTTTTTTCTCACCCACTGCCGGCGAGTTAATCACTACTTCTCATAGGTTTTGATGTCTGAAAGCTCTGGTAAAGCAACGCCGTATCGGCGAACTTCGGGATAAGTTCTCGGGCCCGGAGTCCCTTTGGGCGGTACGGTTACTCGGTCTTCTCGGAGACGGTCGGCGCGGTCCCCGTGCCATAACGGTTCGATTCTCCAGCTTTGGGATTAGCTGTTTGCGGCGACCATATGTCGGAGTGAGGTATGGGGTGCAGGAGGAGTGATGCGCAGGTAGCGGTGTTCCTTCTTGGCCGATAGCCTGTGTCATGGCGGCTTCACGCTGGTCTGGGCCAATCCGGTCTGACGCACGGCGCATTTCAGTTCCTCAGAACCTGCACATGGCGAGATGACTGACTGTACGGTCTGTTCGTTTCATTGAAAGTTAACCTGTTTGCACGTTAAAAGATAAAAATTGTTCAGCATTTTTTTCTTCGACTAATATTCCATAGCAAAATTAGAACTTCGGCAAAAGAAAAGAAATAAAACACAGTATTAATAGGTATGTAATTGAACTACGCACTTAAGCACCGAAATAATAATAATCTATACAATCCCAATACCTTCTGAGCTTCCTTTCCGGCAATCATGTTTCTCAGCTTGGATATTTTAGAAGCAGGAAAACTAACACGCATGTTCTACGACAAGAAAACGTTCGTTTCTGGGACAGAAAATTAAAGATAAAGAAAGTTGGAGTGGTTGATACATTTTATACGAGGGAAAAGTTTGGCAGTAAATTGAAGCTAATACCTTTTAACTGAATTCTTTTTTTAAGAAAAAAGAACAACGACATAATATGCTTTTAATTTGATATATTAACTAGACGCACCGAATCCTGAAACAACACATGCAAGTTTACCAAATCAAAGGAATTTTAGTATTTTTATCCGATTTATCTGATTCTTCAACTTCTGAAATAAGAAAGAAAGAAGGAAACAATAATTTTAATGTTATCTGAAAAAAAAAAAAAAAAAAAAAAAAAAAAAAAAAAACCCATAGAAAATTGAAATCTGTGTAGTTCAATATAGGCTGTAATCCAAATAACTGTTAAATGTTTATAACAGAGAATGCGACGTCATGCATACCAACAAACGTGCGTGCAATTCCATTTATATAAAAGAGAAACTTTATTCTGATTACGCACCCCCCCCCCCCCCCCCTGAATACTAGGCCTACGCCCTGACACAAAAATTACGGCTTTCATAGGCGGATTTTTTTCAGCGTTTGTACTTTCCCTTGAATTTCAATACCAACAATTTCTAAAAGTTTTTTTCGTCTTATTTTTCTGATTTAATTTTCGGCTTGGGGAATCGTGTACTAAATTTAATCCAATTCTGGAATTATTGCTCATTTCCTGTGTTATTGATTCCTTTTCTATCCTTTTTCTGTTTTGATAGGGAAATTCGTGGGGAATATAAGAATGTATATCAAAGTTTGAATATATTTTGTTTATATTTTCCCTTTCCTTGTTTTGGGAGATGTTTTGCTATCTGTAATAGGACTTACAATGAAATCAGAACCTACTCATTTTTCGAAATCATAGGAAAATTTTGCCTGGTCAGTTGGAACCTGAATTCTTGTGTCTGTTATATCTCTGGGGATGCCTAGTCAGATGAGGGTCTCGTCACCTGATCAAGGTTCTAAATTACGAGACCTATTAAATCTGTCAATTCAACAAAGTTAAACAGAAACCTTGAACCGGCAAACAAAGATAACTGTAGCAAACCACAAGAGAGCAAGCACAGCACCGATATGAACAAATCTATAGTCAGGTGTATCACCGCCATGCTGTGATCAGGCGATTTCCGCCCCGCACCCAGGTACTAACCCGTCAAGCTAGACATTCATGCCGGGCCGGTAGGGGCCTGGTTAGCGGTATATATATATAAAAAAAATTCTTGTGTCTTCTTGGGAAATAGAGGGACTTTTGTTTTCTTGTGGGGATTGAATTACTTTATTTGAGTCATTGTTTGAGAGTATTTCCTGGTCTCATTGAGAAGCTCATTCAGAGACACTATTTTCCTTACAAAGAGCAAGGCACAAATATGCAACATGAGATTAAATAAGTGTAAGAGAGCTTTTGGAAAATATTGGCGTCAGAAGACTGTAGAAACACTTCAAAAAATCCGCCTACGACAGCCGCCATTTTTGAATGCCAATATTCAGGGGCGGGAGATTATGTAAAAATGACGTATGTCTTACAGGATTTTAAATTCGAATATTGCGGGATTAAACCTCATTTCATTAAAACCCAATATTTTTATATAATTCTTCGGTTTCCCGTCTATCAGTAAGTTTTCTTTTCTAATAGCTAGATTCATTTCCTCTGCTCAGCATGTAAAAAACATGACTTCGTTCAGAATAAAATCTTTAAGAAATTGTAGGATTTTAAATGTTTAACCCCTTCAAGACCGGCGGCTTTTACACAAATTTTATTCGGTTGGCACCACTTATTTTTAGAAAGCTATCTTTACTTAAACTGTCACAAAAGTGCTCTAATTAGAGAAAGTAAATATTACTTTTATTTTTTACTGGTGCCTAAAACAAATTCTGTCTGCTCTTTTTGAGGGTGCATATATGCACCCATGGTCCCGAATGGGTTAATCTGTGCATTTATACTCAGCTATTTTCTCCATGGTTTAATCAGAAGTGAAATTGTACAAACGTGCGTATTTTAAGCATGCACTTCGAAATTTGTCGCTTCGATCAATAGAATTGTTTAGCGCTCTGCAATTTTCAAATTTTTTTCTTCGCTTCAAAATTTGTCACTGGAAAAGAATAGCTCTGTTTTAAGAATCATGGCACCAACAAGAAGAAATCAAAGCAGAAAACGATCAGGAAATAGAGCATCGTCATCACAAAAAAATCAAGGCACAAAACGCAAATCGGCAGAAACCGGTCCTGTCGCTGACGGGAGATATTTCGAAATTAAAACGATGCAAGATATTCTTCAAGATGGATTTGACGGAACAGTTGAACGTCAAGCAGCAGTATTTTTGACTGGTGTTATGCAGTACATTGCAACTGAAATAATCGAAGTTTGTGGAAACGCCGCAAGAGAAAATATCGCGCCAGATGAACCTTTCACAATTACTCCGAAGGATATTTTGAAGGGACTTGAAAATGATAACGAACTGAAGGAGCTTTTCAATAGCAACAACAAAACACTTGCAAGAAAAATAAAGGAGAAGCACTGAGTGATGCAAAGAAGATAATATATGCAAAATTATCATTCAGCTTCGAAGTAATCATATCTTTGTTTTGTTCATATGAGCTCAGTAGATCCATAGATATTTTATCCTGTGAACCAGAATTTTGAATAAAACGGCTGTTTTTTTTCTTAATGTATTTATTTTTCTTTAAATTATTTTAGGGCTCCTCTTTTAAAATTAATGGATGTTTGTCTTTAGCAAACTTTTCATAGTCGTGATAATATCACGCAAACAACATGGCATGAATGTGACATTAAATTACATACTGCAGCATAAAAATTGCTTTGCATAATTATGCTTAATTTTTCTGCATAGTCTTTGCATAAAAATTGCATATTAATTGGAACAAGAGGTAAACTCTAAGAAATCTTCCGTAATCAAGATTTCTGTCAAATTTGACGTGCTTTGGAGCGATATTAGTTAAGCCTAACTGGGTTTTTCGATAAGTTTTGATGCCAAATAGGAACAATGTTGGCAACATTTTGTGTCTACTTGAATATGAATATCATTAAAGGCTTACCAAATCTATCGCTTTCTTGCGCCAAATCGAAGTCGTTGAAATTACGGAAGATTTACATATTAAATATTTCATTTTATGTTCATGATATGTAAAAAGAATCACGGCATTTTTATTTCATGCAGGCATAAATGATAAATTACGATACATTATTTATTTTTACTTATGCGGGCTTGAAGTAATTTATTATAATTTGCTTTTATCATAAATATACAATTTCATTACATCAAAATCCATACAAAAATATATAAATTTTTGTTTTGGTTAAAAATCTACTAAATCATAATACAAATGCCTAAAAGGAAACAAGTTTTACATGTAAGTTAGCCAAAAAATATCGCCAAATCAAATAGATACCATTATCTTGGCCGTATTTTTTTTTCAGGAAAATGACATTACCATTATCCATCGCAGCGGCGGCCTTGCACGGTTTGAGGGGGCTTCGGTGCTCAGAAACCAGGTCGCCGGAAAGTAAGGTGCGATGAAGTTCGTGGGCGGGGACCTGGGAGTTCCGACCCTGAAGCCCATGCTTGAGAAAGTACGTATCTGTACGTCCAGGGAGAAAGTTTCCTCTATCTCTCGGCCATGCGAGAGGAACCTATAGAGCGCAGAGCGGGCTTAGTAAAATATTTGTATTTTGCTAATAGGTATCTTTAATGTGTTAAAATTCCATGTCGTAGCTCGATGATGTGATAGTACCGTAAAAATAGGGAATTGACGCCCTGCTCTGCTGATCTCGTACCAAGATATGACGAGGCAGATTGAGATATTTGTATTGTACTAATCGGTATCTTGAATGTGTTAAACTTTCATGTCATAACTCAATGACGTGATAGTACTGTCAAAACGACGAATTGGCGCCCCGCTCTGTTCGTCTCGTACCAAGATATGACGAGGCAGACTGAAATATTTGTATTGTACTAATCAGTGTCTTTAATATGCTAAAATTACATGCCGTAACTCGGTGACGTGATCATACCGCCAAGATGACGAATTGGCGCCCGTTCGTTTCGCATTTTACCAAGATACGCCGAGTCAGATCATTTATTCCATCACGTATTGTTAATAAACTTTTCCTTTACCATTATTCCATATTGAAAGTCAATGGCGTAATAATATATAGGGCAGTATAATGTAAAATATTATGTTTATTGGATCTCAATTCTACTTACATAAGGTGTTTTTCTGTCATAAATTTTAGTCTGCTGGAGGGTCCTATCAGAATATGCCCAGACAGACCAAAATATTTTAAAAATAAATATTTAACCTTTAATTTGGCACCAATTTCACCTCGTAACTCGATGACGTGATAGTACCACCAAAATGACGAGTTGGCACCCTCTGCTGCTGATATCGTACCGAGATATGACGAGGCAGACCAGTCATTCCTAATTATCTTGTCCTATATCATGATTTCATCTCGTAACTCGATGACGTAGCATTTTTGCCGCCGAGGTCCGGTCTAATACGTTTCCACCATAGCTGACGGGCTAAGTGATATCTTTTGTAGGAGTTTCACAATCGAAGGCATTGGTAAATCAAGTGTGCGTCGGGGAAACTCGACTTAAGGCCTAGGACCGAGTGCCCTTATAGATTTCTGGCTCAGAAGCTGTTGGGAACTCTGGCGCGCCCCCTAGTGTGAAGTGGTGGCGACCCTGCAGCATGGGCTACACCGCGAATCGCCTCTGTAGTAAAATATTTTGGTGCAGGGGAGTAATGCGCAGGTGGCAATGCTCCTCTTGGCTGTAGAGTGCGTCTGTGTGGTGTCGCGGGTGAACTGCCTGGCCTCAAAAAGGTTCCGAGAACCTAGGAACGGCGGTGATGTACGACGCCGAAGGCGGCGTATCATAGTTTTATACCTTGTATATTTTCTATAGAACATATAAACCACGTAATACGTAAAAAATGAGTTAAATTTAAAAACGCATACCACAACTGAAAACGCACTTCGAACAGTTATACATAGCACAATACTTCTTCTCCTCGAGCTTCCATGCCGGCAATCATTTTTCCCAGCGCGAATGTTTAAGAAGCAGGAAAACTAACACACATGTTCTACGACAAGAAAACGTTGGTTTCTGGGAAAAGAAAAGAAGGACGAAAAATCATACTTCAAGCATAGATTTTGAAACACTTTCCAACACATTCAGAATAATGTAACAAAACCTCAACGTCTAATAAGATGAAAGATGATGTCTAAGTAAACAAGGTCAAGGTCAAACCGGACGGAGGGACCTACCTTTCGGCTTAAGCTCAACTATCCCCACCCATGTCTAAGTAAACTTTCGACTATTTGTGGTAATTGCTGACATTAGGTTTTCAAATATGTTATGCATTTTCCAAATTGTCTAAGTAAACAATTTGGAAAATGCATAACACATTTGAAAACCAACAGCAATTACCACAAATAGTAAAAAAAATTCGAATTATATTGTGCAGCCCTGTATAGCATCTATAGATTTGTATATAAACTACATAGTATGCTAGACTTTAGTTCAGTCAGGAAACAGATTAGCACAGTTGAAAATACCCCTTCAGCAATTTCCGTCAATAAAGGGAAATGTACTCAAGTTCTTTTGTACAGCTCTGTAAATGATTTATATAATTTAAACACATCAAGTGATATGAAAAAAAAAAAGTTAAATTTGAAAACGCGTACAACAGTTGAAAACGCACTTGGGACAATTATTATTCTTATACAGTATTGTATCCGAATTATTTTGTGTGTTTCTGCAAATGAACGATGAATGATATGCATATGCACACCAAATTCTATAGTAAGCATCTTATAGCGCACCTTTAGTGATGTATATCAATTTCAATATGTTTAAAATAGCGTAACATCATTAAAATACACGGCAAATAATTTTCCACCATAGACCATAATGTAACGGATTTTTTTTATGTGTGTCCCTGTAAACGAACTATTAACATTATACACTTCATTTTCAATATCAAATATGCCTTAGTAAACCTCAACAACTACATATATCAATTGCATATGTCAATCCCAATACTGTGTGGCAGAGATTAGAAAAACTGTGAGTAGGTTTCCTGCTTTCGAAGTTTCCAAAACTTGTAGGGAGGGAACTTCGTCCGTAAGAGCGGAAGGACAAAAGACTGCGATAATTCTCAGAATGACCGATTGGATGGGAGAAAATTGGCAAGGAAAGAAAATGCCGGACTTCCCTAAAATAAAGTCGACTGACCAGTTACCCTAGCTACAAGACTGAGCCGAGACCGGTTCCAGAATCGTTCTTATCTAAGCCACACAGTATGTAACGCAAGTTAGAGCACGAACAGACAAACAAAACGAATTCTTAAACACTTTTCAGTTTTGTTGGAAAGTGTTAAAAAATAATGTTTTAATGTTTCATTCTTTCTTTAACCTCTTGCATCCTCTGTTTATTATACATTGAGGGATAATGCTTCAGCAAAAGTTCTCCTTTCCCAGATCGCGAAATCTCAGATTAGCCTATATGGAAATGAATAGTCATTTGTTTAAATTTCTTCCAATATTACCTCAAGAAACCTGATCAACGCCGGTTGGTACTGCTAGTTTATAATAAAACTGATATATTTTTAATTAAAATTTATATATACGTTTATTGAAATATATTGCATGAGTTTGTGCATGGATTTTTAGACATCCAAACTTAAGTCTTTAACGAGTTTGGTTGTACAAGACCCCAATCTGAAAAGATCATTTAAAGTCAAGGCTAAACCCGATCCGACGATGTTGAACACCACTTCAACACGAAACCGACATGAACTATCTATCTATATTATAAAGGACAAATGTGTTCGTGCGTAACGCTGACGTCATTTTGCGAATGGTAACACTTGACGTTAAATTTTCGGTTTTGAGATTTTTGCTACTGCTATTTTTTAAATTTCTAAACATCGCACATTTAAAATTTTTACACCATTATATAGAATTTTTTTTATAATTTCAAATGCAATTTGTTTGATAAATATAAAGGATAAACATGTCCATGAGTAACGCTGACGTCATTTTGTGAATGGCAACATTTTACGATGAAATTTCGATTTTGAGATTTTTGCTACTGCTATTTTTAAAATTTCTAAACATTGCACATTTTCATTATTTACACCATAATAAAGGGGAAAAAATCTACTTTCAAATGCAATTTGTTTTATACATATATCTTATTTGACTGATTTATTATGGCTTTTAAAATAATTTTCAAACTTGATTTAAAAAAAAAAAATCTATATGGCTTGCAGACGATTACAAAATATAAATCCGTTTGCACCTTAAACAGTGGCGTATCCAGGATTTAATTTCGGGGGGGGGGAGGGGCTGACTTAAATTTCGATAATGTTCTGAGTCTTACGAAACATGTTGAACTGCGTTATAAACAGGAATCATGTTTGACAATAAGGCCGTAGGCAGAAAAAAACGGGGAGGGGGGGGGGGAGGTACGTGGCCGAACCCGAGCACCCCCCCCCCCCTCCCGCCAAAATAAGCTGAAAAGTGATAATGGATTGTTTCATGTACTTTCATTTAAGAGAAAGTCATTGTAGTTTATAATTTATAAAGTTGTCTCCTTTTCCCCTAAATTCTGGCTACGATTCTTGCTTGACAATAAATTAATTTTGCTTGGGACAATCTCAAACAATTTTTTTTTTCAATTTTTTTTTTTTAATTTTAGGATCAATTCCCTATTACTGCCAAGGCACGTGGGGCACTTTCCCAGAACCCACATATTTAAGGGGACCAACAATTTATGGTGTTTCAAATCAATTTTATTGTAAACAATCTTAATAGAATAAGAAATTAAAATTTCTAGATTCATTACACAATTTATGTAAGCTTAAAATTGTCAGTGATATCATAAGTATATTTATAATTTTTCTTATCATTTGAGGATTTAAGTTTCTCACAGTGCGCCCAATTTATTTCAGCTTCTTCATATGTGTTTTAAACTTGTTTAAAAATGTTTTAATTTTATGACTATCTTATTCATAAAATATCATTTTCTTTGGGGTGCGTACATTTTTAAAGTTCGTGCAACATTAGTTCATGTTTATTTAACATGATATTTGAGTCTGTAAAGTTAATTTTTACGAAGAAATTTCAATAATAATAATAATAATCCAACTTCAGTTCACATTTATCCTCAGTCTTTCATTTAAATGGGTGCATTACATAGTTATATTCATACACGTCTCATTCACAGTATTTGTAAAAATGTGATAATCTATGATTAGGACCAAAAATATTTTCTGTTGCCATGGCCCAAAATTTTGATGGTCAGGGTCTGTTCAGGATAAACTTTCTTTGCAAAATATCTTTTTTAATACCAACAAAAATTTAATTCAAAATCTTAGGGGTAGCAAGCATTCCTTCTTGATCTCCCCCTTCCCTTCGTATACATGCTCCTGGGATTTTGATCAAACGTATGGCTATTAACCTTCAAGAAATATCTATATATATATTACGCTATCGTACGTGGCACAGAAATCGCGATTATTTCTTTTTTGCCGGTGGCAACAAGTGTTTTGTTTTCACTAATTTGCAAATATTAAGAAAAGTATTTGAGGTATCGATTTAAAACTCATCAAACATTATGTAGAAAAATTTTCTGCATCAAAAATGCGATTTTTGTAAAAATGGGCTGTATTTTTTCTTATTTTTTGCAAAAAACTAGCTATTTTCTAAAAAGGAAAGAAAATAAAGTGCGAAGTCAAACCAAAAAACGCGCCATTTTGTTACCAATTTAAACATTAGCTCCATTGTTTACCTTATGCAATTTAACCTCATTGTTGTCCGCATCTTTATGACGTCAATGTTACTGATGCACATATTTGTGATTTATAATATAGAATCGATAATAATAAATGAATAAAATAATCTTATAGAGTGGAGATTTCCGTCATGTCCTACCTCTCAGTTTTAGAGATTCAAGATCGCTAACAGTTTAGCGTTGCATAAAGATGCATAGACTTTGTTCTAAATTTTAAATTTTGAAACTTACAGAAAATATACGTACCCTTAAAACAGAGGGAGAGTTAGCAAGGTGGCTGTTTTTGGCGAATGTCAAAGAGGGTGGAGACTAAAAGTTGCCCCCAATTTGCTATCCAGATATACATGATTCACTGCATCAACTTTTCAGTGACATCGGTTTTAGGACAGTGACACTTCAAAAGCTTAAAAGAAGAACCATACTAACAGCGACAAACAATTTGTCACTTGAAATTAAAAATCGTGTTTTACAATGTATGCTAGAAATGGAAAGGGTTTATGAAAGCATTGACATGATCATAAATTATGATCCACAAGATCAACTTGCATATACTGGAGAATTTTTAGACAGTTTAACACCAATTGGAATGCCACCTCATAAACTGAAATGAAGGCCAGGGGCCATCATAATGTTATCAAGAAATTTAGTACCTTCTAAAGGTCTGTGCAAGACTTATAGTTAGTAACTTACAGAATAATGATATTGAAGCAAAATAAATTGATTTCAATATTAATGAAACTTTTCTTACCCCTCGAATACCACTTATTCCATCAGAGAATAATATGCCTTTTACATTTAAGCGTATACAATTTAGTATCCGATTAGCTTTTTCAATTATTATAAATAAATCCCAGGGTCAAACTTTTGAAAGAAATTGCTTAGATTTGTCAAATCCAGTTTTTAGCTAATGGTCAGTTGTATGTTGATCTTTCAAGAGTTAGATCTTTTGATTCAGTTACTGTAGTATATGTGAGCTTTGAAATTTACAATTGTGTGCATACACTTTTTTAATTTTAAAGAGTATCCAATAACTATTGTGTACATACAAAGATTTTTATATACATGATGCTGAAAAAGTACCTCTGTTTTCATATACATGAAACATGATGCTGAAAAAGTACCTCTGTTTTCATATACATGAAACATGATGCTGAAAAAGTACCTCTGTTTTCATATACATGAAACATGATGCTGAAAAAGTACCTCTGTTTTCATATTTCTAAATGGCGTCCGTATCTTATGATGTGTATATATTTTTTAATTTCAAAGTACCCAGTCCTAAGTGAAGAAGTTTTTAGGAGTAGTATTTATACATATAATGCTGAAATTCGTATTCTAATATGCTTATATTTAAAAGAGTAGACACTAGAGCGCAGATGCTCTGCGCGGGATCGACTAGTATGTTAAAAAAAAACTCATCAAATTTGTGAAGGAAAGGACAAGCTAAGAATTAATTGAACCACCAATTGGAAGAAGGGAATAAACGCCACTTTTTGACACATTCATTTTTCTACACTTTTACATTCTTTAGACGTAGAGCTTAATTGTGAGTTCGAAGAAAATAACAAAAACCATTCGCTTCGTATAGATTCATGCGGCCATAAAAATAGTTAGTTGGAAGAAGGAAATCCTTCCTTTATTCCCTTCTTCCAACTATCAACTGTACGAGTATAGAAATAGTGTTTCTTTTTGTCTGTTTTTTTTTTCGATAAACAAAAACTATACAGAAAACTATACAGAACATGGATCCCTCTGTCAAAGAACAACACGTTTTTAGCGATACTTGCGGGGGACAAAATAGAAATAACACCCTTATAAGATTCTTTCTCACACTTGTTGCAATGAATCGTTTTGAGAAAATATATCAATACTTTCCTGTGCGTGGCCAGATATCTATTGCATGCTGAATTCGTTTTTACAGTGTGACAGAAACTCCGGGACCGCTAAAAGACTCATTGGGAGAAAGGACAGAATTTACGTTCCAAATGAATAGAATAATCTTATTTTGGTAGCAAAAATCAGGAGTTTTTCAGTTAAACCCATTACTTCTAACGACATACTTGATTTTAAAAACTCATGACAGCGATGTTTCAAGAAAAGCTGTAAGTCATTAGACGCAACAACATTCAAGGTTTCGCAATATAGAGCTTTGTGTATAGTTCAAGTCATAAAGGTTACTTGACATGTTCCAAATGTATCGATGGTTTCATTAAAGCTACATTTTTGCTCCAAAAACCTTCTACAAACCCGAAAATACCAGAAACTCTGGCATATGTTACTAAAATACCCATAAATGAGAAAAAAATGAACGACATACAAAAAATAATCCAATATATTCCTGACGAATTCAAAGATTTTTATGATATTATATTAACCTGGCGAACTACAAGATCCGAAAGTGAAGAAATAGATGAATAATAGAGTGTCCTTATGTTTTTTCTAATAAATAAATAGTTTTTGTCATTATATTGTTTATTATTTCAAATTATTTTGTATATAGTATATGATAAATTGGAAGAAGGGAATAAATCCAACACATTTACATATACATATATAAATGAATATTATATATTTCAGCCAGCTCTATTAGTAAATAAATCAGAATTTATATTTCTTCATTATCATTGATATCACATGAGCCTATAAGTTGAAAGTAAAAAGTTATAAAGTTTTTTTTAATTATCTCCATTCTTATTTTTTGGATTTATTCCCTTCTTCCAATTGGTGGTTCAATTGGAAACTAAACACCAGATTTCCTTTTTTTTAAAAAAGAGTTAAAGTTATTGAATTATGGCTAACAATATTACTGGACTTAAAAAAAAATACCGGTAAGTAAAATTGTAAAAAAATTTATTTTTATCCTGCGAATTTGTTTAATGCTTCTTTTGTTAAATATTCCAAATGGTAAAAATACCGATACTAAAGTGTGTCGTTTCAAAATAAGAGCGATTAGAAAAGAACACTATTCGTAATATTGTACTTTCATAGAAGAGTAAGAATTTTTATGTTTTGCTGGATCACTTGTACACTGAAAAATTGAAAA
This sequence comes from Maratus michaelseni, assembly GCA_963931845.1. Lineage (NCBI taxonomy): Eukaryota > Metazoa > Arthropoda > Arachnida > Araneae > Salticidae > Maratus > Maratus michaelseni. The sequence goes on from OZ007595.1 coordinate 126,861,187, forward strand.
AGGCATCTTCCTCCCTGCTCATCAACGGGAAACTTCCTGACACATTTTTAAACGCAAAGGCATTAGACTGGCAGGTCTGACTTTGGAAGAGATTTGGAATCGAGATGAGTTTTCCATTTTTTGATAAATAGATTACTTATGGAGTTATAAGTGATTCTGGTAACGTATTAACGACTCGTTTTTCGTGCTTCTCAGGCTGCCGCGTCGGGAATCCGTTTCAAAACCCCAACTTGGACAGTGCTAACTGAAAGGTTTAATACCTTTACAAAAAAAAAAGGGAAAACGTGTTTCGATTGCAAATTTTCTGAATAACAAGACCTGTGAATTTCATGCGTTTCCGAGCAAAAATGAATTAAAACATGTTTCATAAAGTAGCCAGTTTGTATTTGAGAACAGCCTTAAATCTAGAAAAGCACGTAACGTAAATAAAACTAGTTCGCTAGTAAAAAGTCCTTCCGGCCTGTACCGGGAGGAAAAGGTAGCTTTCCTATATCTTCGTTTTAAAATTTTAGCTAATGTTACACGAAAACAGCAAGTTAAAATGCAAAGAAACGTTTACAAAAGATTCGTTAATACTGAATTTGAATAAGAATTTCGCCAAATTATTGAGCAATAGCCAAATTAAGCTTCATTTATAAAAACTTATTTTGGTTGCCAAATTTGGCGATATTTCGCCAAATGACACAAATTTTGCTAATTTTGTCGCCAATTTTAGCGCTAACGGATATGAATATATAGTTTTATGCGTATGATTGGGAAATTTATTACAACAATCAAAGAAAATAATTTGCGAGTAATCGCGTTAATGTGCTGTTTTGTTTCAAAATGTCAGCCACCCTAGAATTTCAAACTGCTCTATCTCAGCCAATTTTTAAGATAGAGGTAAACCAAAAAATGCTCTGGAATCCTTGTATCAAGGCCTAACACGTAATTAAAAAATAAATTTGAATTTTTAATTTTTTTGTATATTTATTTTAGTTTTAAATTTTTAAATGGCCGCCATCTTGAAACAAAATGGCGGACCAAGCTGGCCAACGAACTCAGTCGAGACTTTGGTGACCTTAATACACACAATTAGTTTCATCAAAATCGATTTATAAATACGAGCGTTATCGTATGACATAGGTCAGATATATATATATATATATATATGGATATATATGTATATATATAAATCAACATTTGAACGGAGGGTGGTTTTGGGGTCTGGGGGTCATGATCTGTGAAAATATATCGAAATTTTCCGGAACTGCTTTCCTCCGAACGGCTGCAATAGGTAGCTTTATACTTTTTTGTATTGAAAGCTACCTAAAAGACCAGGAACAAACAAATCAACAACAGATTATTTTTTTAGTATTACTACTGAGCATCTTTAAAAGACCCTTCCAAAACCAAAAATCAATCTTGCTTGACATTGCCATTCACAAAAAAAATTTCAGTTCGTACATTTGCTGATTTGGCGATAATGTTTAATGTCACTGCGCACTAATGTACCTCCTTAGTCTTGGCATCATCTGTGGAAGAGAGTTAAATATTCTTTAAATTAATTAAACTGCTTCTAGATCTTGCCAACTGAGCATATTATACGTATTCAATTATCCACTAAAACATGTATGGAACTGTTTTTCAGTCATTTGAAAATAGATTTTGTGGTCAAGTAATTTTGATCGCAGGACTGAGAGGCACATGGGGCTAACGAGAAAACAAATTCGTTGCGTGCCAGGAAATAAAACAAATTTATCTCAAAAAGAAAGAAACAAAGTCAGTTTTTTTTAATTTCACTGTGACCACTTTGGAAGGGGAATGGAGCTGTTACCCCATAACCCCCACCCCTTGTGTACTAATATGGGACTAAAGAAAATAGAGTGGTTTGTCCATTGCATGACAGAAAACATAATTCTAATTTTATCTCAAACATAAAGAGAAAAATCGGCCCTTTTAGGTAGATTTCGTAAGAAATACTACCTATTACATTCTCACCTAAGTTGGAAATTTTGAAAAATTTTTGCAGATCTACGCCGATCATGACTCCCAGAACCCAAAACCACCCCCAGTTCAAAAGTTTATCTATCTATCTATCTATCTATCTATCTATCTATGTCACTTTTTTCTGACCACGATAACTGGAAAAATTCTGCATAAATCTCTTCCAAACTGATACATAAAATCAAGGGTCATAAAATCTCGGTCAAGTTCGTTAATGGGCAAAATCGAACCAAGGGGGGCGAAATGGGGAAGCTTTTTGTGAAAACAGAAAAATCCTCATAATTTCTTTATTATTATACGTATCGAATCGTATATATTATTACTTCTAGGAAAAGGGCCAAAAATGTATGTATGACAGATTTTTGATATAATTAAAAATGGCCCCAAGGGGAAAAAAAGGGGGGGTTTTAGAAGAAAAAAAATCATAGCTTCGTCAATTCACAAGATATCAAATCCGCGTAAATTTATTATTAATCCTCTTAGTATTATCTAAAACTTTTATATTGACAAGTTTTTTATAGGACCAACCGTTATAGCAAAAAAAAAAAAAAAAAAAAATTAAAAACAAAAAAAATCCCTGCCGGCTCCGCCTGCAAACAAGGTATTTTTCAAATTAGGCGGTTCCAACTCCCGCATCTTTTCGAAACTGATACATAAAATCAAGGGACATAAAATCTCGGTCAAGTTCGTTAATGGGGAAAATCAAACCAGGGGGGGGGGGGCTTTTTGTGAAAACAGAAAAAAACCCATAATTTCTTAATTATGATACGTATCGAATCCGTTTAAAGTTATTATTACTTCTAGGAACAGGGCCAAAAACTTATGTATGACAGATTTTTGATATAATTAAAAACTGCCTTAAGAGGGGGAGGGAAGGGGAGTTTTAGAAGAAAAAAATTCATAACATCGTCAATTCTCAAGATTTCAAATCCGCTTAAATTTATTATAAATCTTATTAATATTATCTAAAACTTTTATATTGACAAGTTTTTTATAGAACTAACCGTTATAGCAAAAACAAATTAAAAACAAAAAAATCCCTGCCGGCTCCGCCTGCAAACAAGTTATTTTTCGAAGTAGGCGGTTCCAACTCCCGCATCTTTTCGAAACTGATACATAAAATCAAGTGGCGTAAAATCTTGGTCAAGTTCGTTAATGGGCAAAATCGAACCAGGGGGGGGGGGGATTGGGGGGGACTTTTTGTGAAAACAGAAAAAAAACCATAATTTCTTAATTATGATACGTATCGAATCCGTTTGAAGTTATTATTACTTCTAGGAGAAGGGCCGAAAATTTATGTATGACAGATTTTTGATATAATTAAAAATTGCCTTAAGAGGAGGGGGGGGGAGGGGGGTTTTAGAAGAAAAAAATTCATAACTTCGTCAATTCCCAAGATTTCAAATCCGCTTAAATTTATTATAAATCCTCTTAATATTATCTAAAACTTTTATATTGACATGTTTTTTATAGGACCAACTCTTATAGCAAAAAAAAAAAAAAAAAAAAAAAAAAAAAAAATCCTTGCTGGCTCCGCCTGCAAACAAGTTTCGTTTCGAAGTAGGCGGTTCCAACTGCAGCATCATCGCAAAAAGGTCATTTCTTTCGCAATTCCCGACAAACAGGCACCCCACGTTCTGCGTCTTAGAAATCTACCTGTGCCTGTAGGTCGAGCCGTCAGGGATTTTTTTCATTCCATTTTTTAACATTTTGGAGGTGGGGGGGGGGGTCTGTGCCCCATCAGCCCCTTCTCCCTCTTTGGATATGCTGTGGTGTTACTCTGTACTAATATGGGAGTAAAGAGAAGGAAGTGGGTAGTCTGTTGTATAACAAAAAAAAAATATATATATATATAAATTTATCTCAAAGAAGAAAAAACAGCATTATTTTTATAAGATATTCGACTATTTCGTGAAGAGGGAGCCCTCTGTAACCCCATCAGTCCCTTCCCCTTTTTAGATACGATCTGATGTCAATGTGAACTAATATGGGGCTAAAAAGAAGAGAGTGGGTAGTCTGTTGTATAATAAAAAAAAAATTACAAATTCATCTCAAAGAAGAACAAAACAGCACTTTTTTCATGACATTTTCGAACACTTTGAGAGGGGGCGGGGGGGGGGGGGGCTGCAACCCCATCAGCCACCTTTTCCTTTTTAGGTATGCTCTGATGTCAATGTGGATTAATATCGGACTAAAAACAAGAGAGTGGATAGTCTGTTCTATGACAAAAAAAAAAAAAAAAAAATACGAATTTATCTCAAAGAAGAAAAAACAGCACTATTTACATGAGATGTTCGACTATTTCAGGAAGGGGGACTGTAACCCATCAGTCCCCTTATCCTTTTTAGGTATGCTCTGATGTCATTCTGGACTAATATGGGGTTAAAAAGAAGACAGTGTGTAGTCTATTGTATGACAATAATAATAATAATAATAATATTAATAATAATTTATCTCAAAGAAGAAAAAAAAACAGCACTATTTTCATGAGATGTTCAACTATTTGGGGGGGGGGTGTAACCCCATCAGTCCCCTTTTCCTTTTTAGGTATGCTTTGATGGCAATGTGGACTAATATGGGACTAAAAAGAAGAGAGTGGATAGTCTGTTCTCTGACAAATAAATAAATAAATAAATTTATCTCAAAGAAGAAAAAAACCACTATTTTCATGAGATGTTCGGCTATTTCGGGAAGGGGGGCTGTAACACAAACAGCCCCTTCTCCTTTTTACGTATGCTCTGATGTCAATGTGGACTAATATGAGACTAAAAAGAAGAGAGTGGATAGTCTGTTGTATAACAAAACAAGAACGAAAAATCATGCGTCAAGCATAGGTTATGTAACACTTTCCAACGCTTCCAAAATAATTTTACAAATCATACCGTTTAATAAGCTAAAAGATAACATTTAAGTAAACAATTTGGAAAACGCATAACATATTTAAAAACATAATTTCAGGAATTTCCAACATATACAATATTCGGAAAAATATCCGAATACTTTTATTCAGCCCTGTATAGGATCTATAGATTTGTATATATACTACATAAGATGCTAAATTTTAGTTCAGTTAGGAAACGCGTAGCACAGTTTAAAATTCTCCGTCTGGAGTTTCTTTAAATAAACGGAAATGTGTTCGAGAGCATTTGTGCTTCCCTGTATAGGATCCACAGAATTTATACACACGACGTAATAGACAAAAAGCGAGTTAAAATTAAAATCGCGTTCAGTAACTTAAAACGCACTTCCAGGAATTATTGTTAACAGACAGTAGATAATTCTTTTGTGTGTCCCTGTAAATGAACGATGACTGCTATACACACACTATTCTGTAGTAAGCCTCTTGTCATGCCCCTTAGTGATATATATATAAATTTCAATGCGTTTAAAATAGTGAAACATTATTTAAATAAACCGCAGACGATTTTTCTCCATAGACGTAATGTAACGGAATTCTTTTGACTGTCCCTGTAAATTAACTATAAGTGCTATACACACCCTATTCCATAGTAAGCTTCTTCTAATGCACCTTAGTGATATATATAAATTTCAATGCGTTTAAAATAGTGAAACCTTATTTAAATAAACCACAAATGATTTTTCCCCATACACCGCAATGTAACGAAATTCTTTTGAGTGCCCCTGTAAAAAAAACTATAAGTGCTACACACTTCCGTTGAAATAGGGAACATGCTATAGATAACGACAATAACATATAAAAATTGCAGAGCAATCTGAGCATATTTACGGAAGTTACAGCACGAACAGACGGCCAGACAAACCGAAGTCATAAACACTTTTCAACTAGTTTGGAAAGTGTTAAAAATACAAATTTATCTTAAAGAAGAAAAAAACAGCACTGTTTTCATGAGATGTTCGACTATTTTGGGAAGAAGGGGGCTGTAACCCCATCAGCCCCCTTATCCTTTTTAGGTATGCTCTGATGTCAATGTGGACCAATATGGGTTTAACCCTTTCAGGGCAAGCACTTGTGCTCCTGTAACGTTGAATTCCCACCGGAATTTAAGAAAGAATTTAGTTCAAAATAAGAAAAAGCAATTTTTCAACCTTTTCTCGTCAAAGTTAAAAAAGTAAAATTTAATTAAAAGTTTCTGGTTTGAATCGGATTAAATTAGGTGGTATATAATATATACCACCGCCCCTCAAAGGGTTAAAAAGAAAAGAGTGGGTAGTCTATTGTATGACAATATATATATATATATACAAATTTATCTCAAAGAAGGAAAAAAAAAGCACTTTTTTAATGAGATATTCGACTCCTTCGGGAAGGGGGGGGGGGACTGTAAACCCATCAGCCCCCTTCCTCTTTTTAGATATGCTCTGATGTCAATGTGAACTAATATGGGGCTAAAAAGAAGAGAGTGGGTAGTCTGTTGTATAACCAAAAAAAAATTACAAATTTATCTGAAAACAGAAGAAAACAGCACTTTTTTCATGAGATTTTCGACTACTTCGGGAGGAGGGGGGCTATAACCCCATCAGCCACCTTACCCTGTTTATGCTGTGATGTCAATGCGGACTAATATGGATTAAAGAGAATGGCTAATCCGCTAAATAACAGAAAAAAAAAATTAGAAATTTATCTAAAAAAGAAAGAAAAAAGCACTTTTTTCATTTCACTCTTGACAATTTTGGGGGAGGGGGGGGCTGAAGCCCCATCAGCCCACCCCCTGGATACGCCACTGACCTTAAACGATATAAAAAGTTCAGCATTTGTTTCCTGCTAATATTCCATAAAGAAATTACAACTTCATTAAGCAATCAATAAAGTAGTATCAATAAAACACAAATTTTACAGACATGTAATCGAAATAAGCGTTTAAAACTGCTGAAATTATCAGAATAAGAATAAAAAGAAAACTGCCCAACTAAACTGAGGGCATTGAGCTCACAGGCTATTCACACTAAATGTATATTATACTCTTATTTCAAACAATTTGAAATAAGCCCCTCGAAAAATAAAGAAATCGACAATATATTAAGAGGGGAGGGATCATCCCCACTTTACCCCCCTCATAGTTAACTAATGAGCCCCTTAAACTAATCAGGGAATCCTGTAATTACAATGAATATATATACAAAATTTGAAGAAAATCTAATAATTCTGCATAAAAAACCCATTTATCTAAATTAAGGGGGGGATTAGCCCCCCTTTCCCCCTTTATACTTAACCAATGAACCCCCAAAACTATTCAGAGAAGCGCATTATCACAATGAACCTGTATACAAAATTTGAAGAAAATCGGATAATTCTGCATGAAAAACTCATTTATCTAAATTAAGGGAGGTATCCCCCCTTTCCCCCTTTATACTTAACCAATTAACCCCCAAAACTATTCACAGAAACGCATTATCAAAATTAACCTATATACAAAATTCGAAGAAAATGGGATAATTCTGCATGAAAAACCCATTTATCTAAATTAAGGGGGGGGGGGGGTTAGCCCCCGTTCCCCCCTTTTATACTTAACCAATGAACCCCCAAAACTAATCAGGGAAGCGCCTTATCACAATGAACCTATAAACAAAGTTTGAAGCAAAACGGTTATTTCTATCAAGAGTTATCGCGTTACGTACATACGTACATACATACAGAACGGGCGGGCACATAAGCTCTCAGGCTTTGATAGCCTGTGAGCTAACAAGAGTTATTTTGCAATTTATTATAAATCCTCTTAATATTATCTAAAACTTTTATATTGACAAGTTTTTTATAGGACCAATCCTTATAGCAAAATAAATAAATAAATAAATAAATAAAAACAAAAAAATCCTTACCGGCTCCGCCTGTAAACAAGTTAGGTTTCGAAGTAGGCGTTTCCAAATGCCGCATCATGGTAAAAAGGTCATTTCTTCCACAATTCCCAACAAACAGGCGCCCCACGGTCTGCGTCTTCGAAATCTACATGTGCCTGTACGCCGAGCCGTCAGGGATTTTTTTCTTAAAGTTTTGTTTTTTGTTTCCATTAAAATAATGAAATTTTTAATAAAAAAATGTAAAAAACAAAACAAAAAAAAACACTCAAAAGATTAGTCAAATTAAAAAAAATAATTTCACACTGCACACCGCAAGCTTGTCAACTATATCCCTTCAAAAGACAGTTAAATTCCATGTATAGTTTTCATTACTATAAAACTTTTTTAACAGAACTATTTCGATCGTTTTCAATATTATATATATCTTAAACTAATTCCTCGATTTAAAAACTGTCTGCTTCAGCGCGTTTACCAAACATTTCTCTATAAAACTTACCTATTTTCATATTAGGTAGCTTTCAATACAAAAAAGTATAAAGCTACCTATTGCAGCCGTTCGGAGGAAAGCAATTCCGGAAAATTTCGATATATTTTCACCGATCATGACCCCCAGACCCCAAAACCACCCTCCGTTTAAATGTTGATTTATATATATATATATATATATATATATATATATATATCTGACATATGTCATACGATAACGCTCGTATTTATAAATCTATTTTGATGAAACTAATTGTGTGTCATAAGCTCACCAATGTCTCGACCGAGTTAGTTGGCCAGCTTGGTCCGCCATTTTGTTCCAAGATGGCGGCCATTAAAAAAATTAAAACTAAAATAAATATACAAAAAAGTTAAAAATTCAAATTTATTGTTTAATTACGTGTTAGGCCTTGATACAAGGATTCCAGAGCATTTTTTGGTTTACCTCTATCTTAAAAAATGGCTGAGATAGAGCAGTTTGAAATTCTAGGGTGGCTGACATTTTGAAACAAGATAGCACATTAACGCGATTACTCGCAAATTATTTTCTTTCATTGTTGTAATAATTTTCCCAATCATACGCATAAAACTATATATTCATATCCGTTAGCACCAAATTCTCGCCAAAATTGGCAACATTTGGCGAAATATCGCCAAATTTGGCGACCAAAATAAGTCTTCATAAATGAAGCCAATTTGGCTATTTCTCAATAATTTGGCGAATTTCTTATTCAAATTCAGTATTAACGAATCTTTTGTAAACGTTTCTTTGCATTTTAACTTGCTGTTTTCGTGTAACATTAGCTAAAATTTTAAAACGAAGATATGGGAAAGCTACATTTTCCTCCCGGTACAGGCCGGAAGGACTTTTTTATATGCAATAGTTTTCATAATATTAGTCTTTTCTAGGCCGAGCACAAGACGTTCATTGTCGGCGATGACAGCGGGGGTTACTTTTTTTCCTTTTTAAATATAGAGAGATTCCTGTTGTGTATTTTTTAGGGGCGTTCGTAATTATATAAATACGTAGCACCTATAGTCGTCGTCTGATCCGTCTGTCCGCATATAACAACGTAAAAACTACCCAACCAAATGGTTTGAAATTTAATATATAATCGTTCCAAAATTTTGTCGAGTCATTTCAAATTTTATGAAAATCGAATCAAGACTTAAAAAGATATTAATAAAAATATTTATTAAGTAATTTGAATTTATTTAAAATCGGTACTTCCTTGTTATAGCAGCTTCTGAGATGTATCGTCAAGTTATCCAGACATGTAAGACGTTATACGAACCTCGTTAACACGTTAACGCGAACACTCAAGGGGAAACTTTTTTTGTTCGTCTTAAAAGTAGTTTGTGTTATCCGAACTTAAATACATTACATACAACTGAACAGGGAAATCAGAAACAGTTCGTGTTAAAAGTAATTCATGTTAAGCGTGTTCACGTTAACGAGGTTTGACTGTAGTTATATATGACGTATATGACATTTTATAACCTCTTTGACCAAGTTATAGTCATATGTGACATTTTATAACCTCTATGACCAAATTATAGTCACATTTTTCATTCTATTATATCCTATCATACGTAATTAATTTAATGATATCCCATGATTACGTCCTATTTAAGATGGAGTCATTTTATTTCCGTACTAGCAAGCTACGCCCGCTAGGATGGTCAATTTCTTATAACGAACTTTTAATCCAACAAAATATTGACATTTCATAATTCACTTTTATATTTTAACAGAATAATAAGGCTACTATAATTTGTGACTCGTGCTATAGCCAATATACACGCCAGGACACGTCGCCCTTATCATTATCTTTTTACGCATGAAGGTTTCGCTAGGGTACTCCATTGTGAAATTGGTTAATTTTTCAAATGCAATATTTGAAAAATGGCATAATCATTAGATTTGAAATTTATATCAAGAAAAATATAATTTTTTACCTTTCAAACGCAGTTTGCCTAACAATTTTCAGACAAATACTTTTCGAGCTACTATTTTTTTTCAGTAACTTCAAATGTTTCATTTTCCGAGATTAATCTGTGGCAACAATTAGCGAAAAACCCAGTCGTCAGAAACGCATAGTTTTTTATTAAAGAGGCTGTTGGAGCAGGGATTGTCACTACCAATTTGCCACCATTACTTTTGAAATCGGTTCGGTAGTTCTAGAGATTCCATAGAAATTGTAATTTAGAATGTTTTTAGAACGCTTTAGGCTCATTTCACCCTTTTAAATTTCGATTTTTTTTTAAATTTTTTTAGAGAGCATTTACATCTTACAAGTAACTACAATGCCAAATTTCAAATTTCTAGCTCCTTCAGTATAAACAAAATCGCAATTTTAGAACGTTTTTCGCTCCTGCACCCCCCTGGAGATAGTGACACCGACATAAAATATATCCTATGTTGGAGCAGGGGTTGTCACCATCCATTTGCCACCATCACTTTTGATATAGGATCGGTAGTTCTAGAGATTCCATAGAAATTGTAATTTAGAATGTTTTTAGAACGCTTTTCGCTCATTTCACCCTTTTAAATTTCGAATATTTTTTTATTTTGTTCTTAGTTGCATTTACATCTTATAAGTAACTACAACGCCAAATTTCAAATCGGTTCGGTAGTTCTAGAGATTCCATAGAAATTGTTATTTAGAATGTTTTTAGAACGCTTTTCGCTCATTTCACCCTTTTAAATTTCGAATTTTTTTTTTCTTTTGTTCTTAGAGAGCATTTACATCTTATAAGTAACTACAACGCCAAATTTCAAATCGGTTCGGTAGTTCTAGAGATTCCATAGAAATTGTAATTTAGAATGTTTTTAGAACGCTTTTCGCTCATTTCACCCTTTTAAATTTCGAATTTTTTTTATCTTGTTCTTAGAGAGCATTTACATCTTATAAGTAACTACAACGCCAAATTTCAAATCGGTTCGGTAGTTCTAGAGATTCCATAGAAATTGTTATTTAGAATGTTTTTAGAACGCTTTTCGCTCATTTCACCCTTTTAAATTTCGAATTTTTTTTTCTTTTGTTCTTAGAGAGCATTTACATCTTATAAGTAACTACAACGCCAAATTTCAAATCGGTTCGGTAGTTCTAGAGATTCCATAGAAATTTTAAGTTAGGATGTTTTTAGAACGCTTTCGCTCATTTCACAATTTTAAATTTCGATTTTTTTTGTTTTGTTCTTAGAGAGCATTTACATCTTATAAGTAACTACAACGCCAAATTTCAAATCGGTTCGGTAGTTCTAGAGATTCCATAGAAATTGTAATTTAGAATGTTTTTAGAACGCTTTTCGCTCATTTCACCCTTTTAAATTTCGAATTTTTTTTATCTTGTTCTTAGAGAGCATTTACATCTTATAAGTAACTACAACGCCAAATTTCAAATCAGTTCGGTAGTTCTAGAGATTCCATAGAAATTGTAATTTAGAATGTTTTTAGAACGCTTTTCGCTCATTTCACCCTTTTAAATTTCGAATTTTTTTTAATCTTGTTCTTAGAGAGCATTTACATCTTATAAGTAACTACAACGCCAAATTTCAAATCGGTTCGGTAGTTCTAGAGATTCCATAGAAATTATTATTTAGAATGTTTTTAGAACGCTTTTCGCTCATTTCACCCTTTTAAATTTCGATTTTTTTTTATCTTGTTCTTAGAGAGCATTTACATCTTATAAGTAACTACAACGCCAAATTTCAAATCGGTTCGGTAGTTCTAGAGATTCCATAGAAATTTTAAGTTAGGATGTTTTTAGAACGCTTTCGCTCATTTCACCCTTTTAAATTTCGAATTTTTTTTATCTTGTTCTTAGAGAGCATTTACATCTTATAAGTAACTACAACGCCAAATTTCAAATCAGTTCGGTAGTTCTAGAGATTCCATAGAAATTGTAATTCAGAATGTTTTTGGAACGCTTTTCGCTCATTTCACCCTTTTAAATTTCGATTTTTTTTTAATTTTGTTCTTAGAGAGCATTTACATCTTATAAGTAACTACAACGCCAAATTTCAAATCGGTTCGGTAGTTCTAGAGATTCCATAGAAATTTTAAGTTAGGATGTTTTTAGAACGCTTTCGCTCATTTCACCCTTTTAAATTTCGATTTTTTTTGTTTTGTTCTTAGAGAGCATTTACATCTTATAAGTAACTACAACGCCAAATTTCAAATCGGTTCGGTAGTTCTAGAGATTCCATAGAAATTGTAATTTAGAATGTTTTTAGAACGCTTTTCGCTCATTTCACCCTTTTAAATTTCGAATTTTTTTTATCTTGTTCTTAGAGAGCATTTACATCTTATAAGTAACTACAACGCCAAATTTCAAATCAGTTCGGTAGTTCTAGAGATTCCATAGAAATTGTAATTTAGAATGTTTTTAGAACGCTTTTCGCTCATTTCACCCTTTTAAATTTCGAATTTTTTTTAATCTTGTTCTTAGAGAGCATTTACATCTTATAAGTAACTACAACGCCAAATTTCAAATCGGTTCGGTAGTTCTAGAGATTCCATAGAAATTATTATTTAGAATGTTTTTAGAACGCTTTTCGCTCATTTCACCCTTTTAAATTTCGAATTTTTTTTATCTTGTTCTTAGAGAGCATTTACATCTTATAAGTAACTACAACGCCAAATTTCAAATCGGTTCGGTAGTTCTAGAGATTCCATAGAAATTTTAAGTTAGGATGTTTTTAGAACGCTTTCGCTCATTTCACCCTTTTAAATTTCGATTTTTTTTGTTTTGTTCTTAGAGAGCATTTACATTGTGACGATCTCATTAAATCTCTCACAGTCTGCTAATTAGGCAGAGTAATTAAAGATAGAAGTTCCCAAGAGTTGGAAAACTTTTCTCACGCTTAGCTGTGGTGTGACAAGAATGTCGTTTACTACAATAGGAAAAGATGAGCTTCGATCAATCTTGTGAAACTGAAATTGCTAGACAGCAAATATTTCTCTGATCTGACCGTCTATATGTGGGGTCTCAGATCGTGGGAAAATTTCCTGCGAGAACATTTAAAAGTTCAGTAAGACCTCCCTAAAAAAGGCTTTATCCAATGACGTAAACTAAAACTTTTTTGATTGGTGATCGGAGAATCTTTTGTTCGAGCAAGCGGACCGGAGAAGAGAATCGAGGGGAAATGAGTTGGAGTTTCGGCAGGAGAACGAGTGTTGGTGGAAAACACTCATCTCAGGACGGATTCCCATCTTAGTAGGGAAGGAAAGGTTTGCTGACAGATTTTTGAATGAGAGAGTGCGATCTCTCTGAAGTCAACGCAACAGCCTTGGATTTGACATTTCGGGGAGAGTGAAAAGCAGCACTAGTTAAGACTTTAAGATTCTAAAACTACTGTAAAAGACTGGACTATTTGGTGATTTGCTATAAATTACAAGTCGAGCGAACTCAGCTAAAAAAAATTGTTGTAAATAATTTTTACCTCTAGAAATTTCAAGAACGCTTTTTAATAAAATTTGTTCTGAAATATTTAATGAAGGTGATCCATTGTGAAACGGTTCCACGCTACCCCATTTCAAAAACACACAACATCATGGTTTCTTTACAACATCTTATAAGTAACTACAATGCCAAATTTCAAATCGGTTCGGTAGTTCTAGAGATTCCATAGAAATTGTAATTTAGAATGTTTTTAGAACGCTTTTCGCTCATTTCACCCTTTTAAATTTCGAATTTTTTTTATCTTGTTCTTAGAGAGCATTTACATCTTATAAGTAACTACAACGCCAAATTTCAAATCGGTTCGGTAGTTCTAGAGATTCCATAGAAATTGTAATTTAGAATGTTTTTAGAACGCTTTTCGCTCATTTCACCCTTTTAAATTTAGAATTTTTTTTTTTTTTTTTTTTTTTTCTTTGAGAGCATTTACATCTTATAAGTAACTACAACGCCAAATTTCAAATCGGTTCGGTAGTTCTAGAGATTCCATAGAAATTGTAATTCAGAATGTTTTTGGAACGCTTTTCGCTCATTTCACCCTTTTAAATTTCGATTTTTTTTTTTATTTTGTTCTTAGAGAGCATTTACATCTTATAAGTAACTACAACGCCAAATTTCAAATCGGTTCGGTAGTTCTAGAGATTCCATAGAAATTGTAATTTAGAATGTTTTTAGAACGCTTTTCGCTCATTTCACCCTTTTAAATTTCGAATTTTTTTTAATCTTGTTCTTAGAGAGCATTTACATCTTATAAGTAACTACAACGCCAAATTTCAAATCGGTTCGGTAGTTCTAGAGATTCCATAGAAATTATTATTTAGAATGTTTTTAGAACGCTTTTCGCTCATTTCACCCTTTTAAATTTCGAATTTTTTTTATCTTGTTCTTAGAGAGCATTTACATCTTATAAGTAACCGCCAAATTTCAAATCGGTTCGGTAGTTCTAGAGACTCCATAGAAATTTTAAGTTAGGATGTTTTTAGAACGCTTTCGCTCATTTCACCCTTTTAAATTTCGATTTTTTTTGTTTTGTTCTTAGAGAGCATTTACATTGTGACGATCTCATTAAATCTCTCACAGTCTGCTAATTAGGCAGAGTAATCAAAGATAGAAGTTCCCAAGAGTTGGAAAACTTTTCTCACGCTTAGCTGTGGTGTGACAAGAATGTCGTTTACTACAATAGGAAAAGATGAGCTTCGATCAATCTTGTGAAACTGAAATTGCTAGACAGCAAATATTTCTCTGATCTGACCGTCTATATGTGGGGTCTCAGATCGTGGGAAAATTTCCTGCGAGAACATTTAAAAGTTCAGTAAGACCTCCCTAAAAAAGGCTTTATCCAATGACGTAAACTAAAACTTTTTTGATTGGTGATCGGAGAATCTTTTGTTCGAGCAAGCGGACCGGAGAAGAGAATCGAGGGGAAATGAGTTGGAGTTTCGGCAGGAGAACGAGTGTTGGTGGAAAACACTCATCTCAGGACGGATTCCCATCTTAGTAGGGAAGGAAAGGTTTGCTGACAGATTTTTGAATGAGAGAGTGCGATCTCTCTGAAGTCAACGCAACAGCCTTGGATTTGACCTTTCGGGGAGAGTGAAAAGCAGCACTAGTTAAGACTTTAAGATTCTAAAACTACTGTAAAAGACTGGACTATTTGGTGATTTGCTATAAATTACAAGTCGAGCGAACTCAGCTAAAAAAAATTGTTGTAAATAATTTTTACCTCTAGAAATTTCAAGAACGCTTTTTAATAAAATTTGTTCTGAAATATTTAATGAAGGTGATCCATTGTGAAACGGTTCCACGCTACCCCATTTCAAAAACACACAACATCATGGTTTCTTTACAACATCTTATAAGTAACTACAACGCCAAACTTCAAATCGGTTCGGTAGTTCTAGAGATTCCATAGAAATTGTAATTTAGAATGTTTTTAGAACGCTTTTCGCTCATTTCACCCTTTTAAATTTCGAATTTTTTTTATCTTGTTCTTAGAGAGCATTTACATCTTATAAGTAACTACAACGCCAAATTTCAAATCGGTTCGGTAGTTCTAGAGATTCCATAGAAATTGTAATTTAGAATGTTTTTAGAACGCTTTTCGCTCATTTCACCCTTTTAAATTTAGAATTTTTTTTTTTTTTTTTTTTTTCTTTGAGAGCATTTACATCTTATAAGTAACTACAACGCCAAATTTCAAATCGGTTCGGTAGTTCTAGAGATTCCATAGAAATTGTAATTCAGAATGTTTTTGGAACGCTTTTCGCTCATTTCACCCTTTTAAATTTCGATTTTTTTTTTATTTTGTTCTTAGAGAGCATTTACATCTTATAAGTAACTACAACGCCAAATTTCAAATCGGTTCGGTAGTTCTAGAGATTCCATAGAAATTTTAAGTTAGGATGTTTTTAGAACGCTTTCGCTCATTTCACCCATTTAAATTTCGATTTTTTTTGTTTTGTTCTTAGAGAGCATTTACATCTTATAAGTAACTACAACGCCAAATTTCAAATCGGTTCGGTAGTTCTAGAGATTCCATAGAAATTGTAATTTAGAATGTTTTTAGAACGCTTTTCGCTCATTTCACCCTTTTAAATTTAGAATTTTTTTTTTTTTCTTTGAGAGCATTTACATCTTATAAGTAACTACAACGCCAAATTTCAAATCAGTTCGGTAGTTCTAGAGATTCCATAGAAATTGTAATTCAGAATGTTTTTGGAACGCTTTTCGCTCATTTCACCCTTTTAAATTTCGAATTTTTTTTTATTTTGTTCTTAGAGAGCATTTACATCTTATAAGTAACTACAACGCCAAATTTCAAATTTCTAGCTGCTTCAGTATAGAAAATATCGCAATTTTAGAACGTTTTTCGCTCCTGCACCCCCCTGTGGTAGTGGCATCGACATAAAATATAGCATGTTGGAGCAGGGGTTGTCACCATCAATTTTGAAATCGGTTCGGTAGTTCCAGAGATTACCCCCTACAAACAAACAAACAAACAAAAAAGCAATCTTTACTCCTTTATAATATTAGTATAGATTACTGAATTAAAAAACCGAATTTGCATACTCAAATTGTTTAATTATAGCAATCCTATAATCTACCGACAGTTTTTTTTTTTTTTTTTTGGATAGATGTTTCCGGAGAAATAGATACTAAATGAAAAAAAAAGTGTCAAAAT
This sequence comes from Maratus michaelseni, assembly GCA_963931845.1. Classification (NCBI taxonomy): domain Eukaryota; kingdom Metazoa; phylum Arthropoda; class Arachnida; order Araneae; family Salticidae; genus Maratus; species Maratus michaelseni. The sequence goes on from OZ007595.1 coordinate 126,878,083, forward strand.
ATGGATTTTAATTTCTGAAATTTTCAAAGCTAGGCTTAAGTTTCCCATTTGAATTTTCAGTAAATGTCAACAAAAGATAAAATGCTGCCAACTTAAAATGTACTTATTTTATTACGGAAATTAATCATATCATAATAACAGACGATATAATTCATTTCACTGAAATAATAACAGTACAAACGGCACCTCATTTGTCATGTTTGACGTGCAATTTCCAACTTGTTTTATTATTATTATTATTTTAAATATGATTCTATCGTTCAATTTTTTATTCTTTTGAATCACAATTTAATCAAAAAAAATTACAGCGACGATGAAATTCTAGATACTTCAAATCTATTTTCCAGGAAGTGTTTTCACAACTTAATTGAAATTAAATCATTATAAATGTTTCTGCTTTTGCGATATTATTTCCCACTCAAAACTGCTTGGATGCCGCCAAGGTTTTGGCAACCCGCCTATATCTCGGGGGACATGCCGGTTTAAATAGGAGAAAAAAGATGCTGTTAATGGCGAATCCTTGTTGGGTCGTTTTGATCTTCAATTAAGGCTTGAGCACAAACCTCTCTCTGATTTTTTTTCTTCATTTGCGCCACAATTTTTTGGCAGCATTGTTTTTTCTCCTTTGTTTAGTTCTAGGTGTATCCTGAACGTTCTACGTTCTCCTTTTTTTTTTTCTATATTTTCCTTTTTTTAATTTAAGGGGGAAGTTCTTCTGATACGGCTTAAGTTTTAAGGGATAGTCTCGGGATTTTTTTTCCCGTGTTTGATAAAATAATTCACATATGAAACATGAATGAAAAATCATGCTTCAAGCATAGATTATAAAACACTTTCCGACATATTCAGAATACTTTAATTAAACTTCGCCGTTTAATAAGGTGAAATATGATGTCTAAGTAAGTACTTGGGAAAACGCATAACACATTTGAAAACACAATTTCAGGAATTACCATCAATCGTCGTAAAAATATACGAATGCTTTTGTGAAGCCCTGTATATGATCAATAGATTTCTATGTGTACTTACATAGTATGCTAAACTTTGGTTTAGCTAGGAAACGCACGAGCACAATTGAAAATTTCCCCTTAGCAATTTCCGTCAATAAACATAAACATAAACATACTTGAGATCTTTTTTGCAGCTCTCCCTGTATATGATTTATAGAATTTATACACATCGACATATACATTGAATTCTTAATTAATTGCAATTATTTTTTATCAATAGTTGCAAAATAACTAAGACGAAACCGCGCTCCGCTTTGAAAAACCGCGGAACTTTCCGGATGACCCAATACGTTAGTGATGGGCATAATGATTATTTTGATTATTCGCAGAGCCGTCCTTAGCGAAAGCGAGGCCGGGTGCAAGAACTTTTGCGAGGCCTTCCATTCTGACCAATGTTTCCAATTTAGCTGTTTTTTTTATTCATCTACCAGAAATTTTTAATAGTAATTTTGCTTTATTTAATGTCAGATATTGTGTGATTAAATAAAGTAAAGGCAACTATTCGGAAATTCTGGTAGATATTTTGAACAAAATTCCTCTAAATTGGCAGCATTACTTCTCACAACGTAATAGGCTTTTGAAAAAGCACGCGCTTGAATGACATACACAGTGGTACATCAAGGATTACACTTTTTTATGGGTGTGTGTTGGGGGTAGTATGTTTTAATATTTTATAGAGACTCTGACCAATTTAATTTGGTTTCATAATACTCGAACTGGGCTTGGTCTATTCTTTTTTCAGCAGATTTCGACGGGCGGAGAATTGATTCTGGCCGTGTCATATCGGAGAGGCTTTTTCTTTTTTTTTCGGGGGGGGGAGGGGGGGTAAGTTAATAATATTGTACAGTCGTTAATAAAAGAGAGAGAGAGAAGATTATTTCTTTACTTTTCCCCATACTTTTTAATCGTCAAATTGCTGCAGAGTAATACGAAAGGTACTGTTCGACTGCAAATTTTGTCAATTTTTCGAATTTGAATACAAATTTTGAAAGAGAAATCCTATACATACTAAAAATTGTATCGACTTAAAAATAAAAATCTTTTCATTAGCCAACCGTCACCTACCTTGCTCTGTTATTTCTTTTATCGAAGTCCCCCCCCCCCCTATATTTTAGTGTATCATAAATATAAGGGGCTCACAATTTAGAATACTTATAACGCGATCTGTAATTATCGCATTGTCTCATATTTTGTACGATAAATATAATCTTTATAAGGAAGGGATTTTTAACTGAAGTCCCTAAATTTTAGTATAGCACGAATATAAGGGCTCATTAACTAAAAACACTTATAAATCAGATCCAAATTGTCGCGGGTCAAGCAAATTTTGTTTGGTAAACCTTTTAGTTGGAAGGACTCTGCCGATTTTTTATCGAAACTGGCCACATTTTAATGTATTATAAATATAAGGTGGTTACATATATATACATATATATATATACTATTACACTTATAACTCTAGCTGTAGTTGTCGGAGTAACTCATATTTTGTGTGTCATTTTTTTTATTTATCATATTAATGCGACAAAGCACCCCCCCCCCCCTTTGAAGGTTGCGTTTACCACACAAAATAAGAGTGTTCGACAATAATTACAGCTCAAGTTATAAGTATTTTAAGTTGTTAGCCCATTATACTTATGATACACTAAAATAAGGGGGTTTATATAAAAAATTGAAAGAGCCCACCTCTTTGAAAACGATTACGTTTTTCGTACTAAATTTGTGTGGACTGTGACAATTTCAATCCGAGTTATAAGTGTTTATGTTTATCGTGCCCTTATATTCACACTATAATAAAATTTAGGGTTTCGGTTAAAAAAACTGACTGAGTCCCCCCCCCACCCCCACCCCGCCACTTTATAAAGATTAAGTTTACCATACAAAATATGAATATTCTGCGATAATTACAGCTCGAGTTATAAGTGTTTTAAGTTGTCAGCACCTTATATTTATAATATACTAAAATATCGGTAGTTTTGATAAAAAATCGACTGAACCTCACTCCCCCCCTTAAATTGATTACGTTTACCATGCAAAATTTGCATTAACTGCGGCAATTTGGATCCGAGTTATGAGTATTTGTGTTATGGAACCTTTATATTTGCACTATACTAAATTTTAGGGGCGTCTGTTAAAAATCCGACAATGTCTCCTGTAAAAATTATGTCACTTTGTTCATGCACACAAAATTTGAGCCCGCTGTGACAGTTTGATAACGAGTTATAAGAGTTTAAATTTGTCGGGCTCATATATTCAGTTTTTTATAAAAATTTAGGGGTTTCATAAGAAAATGATATAATGGCCCTCATGATGTTGAACCAAACAACGTTTGGTTCTAGCTTCTTTGCAGCCTTCGACAATTAGAATCCGAGCTATAGCGGGGGGGGGGGGGGGGCGAAATGGCGTCGACGAGACCGGAGTGTCATGTACTCTGAATTTTATTATGAAATAGATAACTCATAACAAAATAAATAATAATTATTTAGCTTTTTCCATTAATTTGTTTTTCGGGAGCGAGGCCTTCCTAGGCGCGAGGCCCTGTGCGGCCGCACCTGTCGCACACCCCTAAGGACGGCTCTGATTATTCGACTGAATCATTCGGGCTTGTGCAGAAGCATATCTGTCAAACTTCAACATTTTTTTATTCAATTACTACCAGATTTTTTTTTTTTTTTTAAGAGTTTGATTTTAATTAGAATTAGATTAAATATCAGATAAAAACGAAAAATGTGTTTCGTTAACGAAACCACTCTTCGCTTTGAAAAACCGCAGAACTTTTCGGATGACCCAATACGATTAGTGATGGGCATAACAATTATTCGAATGAATCATTGGGGCATGTGCAGAAGCATATCTGTCAAACTGTTTTTCAAAATTTTGAAGTTTGACAGATATACTTCTGCGCATGCCCGACCCGAATGATTCATTCGCATAATCAAAATAATCGTTATGTCCATCACTACAATACATCTTAAAAGTAACTACCACGTCTATTTCACGTTTCTAGCTTTTTTAGGTGCGTTCCTAATTATATAAATACGTATCACCTATTGTCGTTGTCTGGTCCGTCCGTCTGTCCGCATATAACAACGGAAAAACTACCCAACCGAATGGTTTGAAATTAAAAATATATTATCTTTGCAGAATTTTGTCGAAACATTTCGAATTTTATAAAAATCGAATCAAAACTATAGGAGATATTAATAAAAAATTTTACTAAGAAATTTGAATTAAAAAAAAAAAATCGGTGTTTTTTTGTTATAGGAGCTTCCGAGGTTTAATAGTCAAACGATCGAGATACTTATTTTATTACAGAAATTAATCTGCAGACGATAGAATTCATTTCACAGAATTAAAAATCATCAAGATCTCAATATTTATATAACTAGCTATAGTACGAACGCACCTCATTTGTCACGTTTGACGTACAATTTCCAACTTGTTTATATTTCCAAAAGCATCGTATGTTAGAACGTTTTTAGTTCACAGGCTATCAAAGCCTGACAACTAATGTGCCAGCTGGTTCTGTACGTTCGTACGTAACGCGATAACTCTTGATAGAAATATCCGACTTGCTTCAAATTTTGTATATACGTTCATTGTGATAAGGTGCTTCCCTGATTAAATTTTGGCGGTTCATTGGTTAAGTATATAAGGGGGAACGGGGGCTAAGCCCCCCCCTTAATTTAGATAAATGGGTTTTTCACGCAGAATTATCATATTTGTTTCAAATTTTGTATATAGGTTCATTGTGATAAGCTGCTTCCCTCATTAGTTTTTGGGGTTCATTGGTTAAGTATAAGGGGGGGGGAGGGCTAATCCTCCTTAATTTGTCGATTTCTTTATTTTTCCAGGGGCATTATTCTTTAAAATAAGAGTATAATATACAATTAGTGTGAATAGCCTGTGAGTCAATGTCATCAGTTTAACTAGGCCCATTTCTTTTTAGAATATTTTCGGTTCATTTTACATTTCGATGTTTTTAGAAATGCTCTTAGCGAGCATTTACCAGCTTAAAGGTAACCACCATGTCAATTTTCATGTTTCTAACCTCGATATTTAAAAAAATCGCAATTTTAGAACGTTTGTCACTCTTGCACGCATTGGGGTTATTTGCACTGGTGCACAGAGATAAAAGTAGCACACTTTTAAGCAGAGACTGTCACTAGTATTATCCAGGAAGAATTTTTTTAATTTGTTCAGGGTTTCAAAGTAATGATGATTTTAGAACAATTTCAGCTCATTTCAACTTTTTTAGAAATTGTTCTGTGCCGAGCGTTTACGTTTTAAAAGTTACAGCCATGTCAAATTTCAGGCTCGATCAATTTCCTTAGAATGTTTTTCTCATTTTACTATCCTAAATTTCGAATGTTTTTTAGAAACCATTCTCAGCGAGCATTTACATCTTAAAAATCATCACCAGGCCAAATTTCCCGATTATATCCCCAACAATATCATAGAAATCGCTATTTTAGAATGTCTTTTGCTCCTGCAACCTTTTAAATTTCGAATTTTTTCAAAACTGTCTGTGTGAACGTTTACGTCTTAAAAGTAACAGCCATGTCAAATTTCAAGTTTATAGCCGTAACAATTCCAAATAAATCGATCGTAATTTAGAATGTTTTATGCTCATTTCATCCTATTAAATTTCATATTTATTTATTTTTTAGAAACCATGTTTAACGAGCCCATATTACATTCTTAAAAATAACCACCAGACCAAATTTCAGGTTTCTAACCGCAACAGAAAATAGCAGCTTTTTCGTTCCCGATACCCTTTTAAATTTAGATTTTTTTTTCTTTTAAAGCTGTTCTGTGCGAGCATTTACATTTAAAAAACAATAGTCATGTCAAATTTCAAGTTTATAGCATTAAAAATTCCAAATTAATCGAAATTTAAGACTTTTTAGAAGACCAACCATTTACCAATAAGAGTGCCATTTCTTACGTGACGTTATGCATAAAGAAGTAAACAAGCAAAAATATTCTAATCATTTATGTACATCCTCTCTTATGAAACATAATAGCATTTGTACTTGCACTTTTGCTATTAACAAGATCTGTTATCTCACTATATATATTTTCTTAATATAAATAGAACCTGATGCCACTCTTGACAAAATCCAGAACTAACAGTAAAATATCCTCCATAGCAATGTGTATATTTTAGCAAAATTTCAATTTTTAAAATAAAGTTAAAAGTATTGAATTTTTTTTTAATTTTGTGGCTGTGATAATAAACAAATTTAGGTTCAGTCTTAAGACAATAATCTATAAATGCGTGACGATTGCATGTAAAAATATTAAGTAGTTCAAGAGAAACTTCCACACAACTCAGAGAGAAAAAAAATGGCAGGATGTTTTAAAACATTTTGAGATAAACCACTTTAACTTATCTTTTTAATCGTTGCTTGCATTCAGAACGTCTGACACCATTTTCAGTCATAACTTGTGTAATTTGTTTTAAAATATTTAGAAAAAATTGCTCTTTAACATAAACTTTTCTTGAAAAGTCTTTTGTTTTTTGGTTGGAAGATTTAATAGCTGTATGCCCTTTTAAGGTTTGACAGCCATTACGAATATAACTCGCACTCAAAGGACATTAAATGTATTAATTACATGTTTTTAATACTTCGAAATTTTTTCAGAGAAAATTTCTCATGCCTTTCATTTATAATATTCAAATCTTATTTTGCTTAATAGGCGTATAGCCAACATAGTGAAAAAATACCCAAGGCGGGACTCAAACCCGGGTCATCAGTATAGCACACTGAAGTTCTATCAACTGAACCACTTGGGAACGATACTCAGCCTGGAACTTTTTCACCATAACATGTTGGCAAGGCTTGGGTACTTTTTCACTATGTTGGTTATACGCCTATTAAGCAAAATAAAATTTGAATATTATAAATGCAAGGCGTGAGAAATTTTCTCTGGAAAAATTTCCAAGTATTAAAAACATGAATTTATTCATTTTTCGATGCTGGATTTTCTTTGATTTCGTGTTTGCCCCAGGGTTGGCGGCTCACGGAAAATATTCCATCTTGTGCTGAGTTTGTAGCCTTGCCAACATGTTATGATGAAAAAGTTCCTGGCTGAGTATCGTTCCCGAGTGGTTCAGTTGGTAGAACGTCAGTGCGCTATACTGATGACCCGGGTTCGAGTCCCGGCTTGGATACTTTTTCATTATGTTGGCTATACGCCTATTAAGCAAAATAAAATTTGAATAGTATTAATTACTATTTATTAATTCTTAAATTTCTATTACCCCTAATTTTTTCATAATTTTAGTTTTAGTAGATTTGGAAATAGGAGGGGGAGAGACATAATTTTCCAGTATACCTTCGACGATCTCTCTGAAAATATAATACCTAAAATTAAAGCAAATGTATATTTTTGAGTTCAATGTTACAAGATTTTTCGAACAATACCCTACACAATTCATAAAAAGATTTTTTTAAAGTAGCTTAATTAATATTTTGGCTAATTACTGACAATTTTTTTTTGAAAATCATTATCAAATATTCTTGGATGATTTTGCGTCGATAGATACCTCAAGCGCCTGGTGATTGCCGGAAAAGTAAAGTTTGTGTGTAACAGAAAAATGCATTTTTCTCAAAAACTATGCTACCTAGGAAAATCGCTACAGTTTTCATGCAAGGTTTAAATAAACTCCTACTACCTCTAATTCTTTCATAATTTTAGTAGCGGAAATAGAGCGGGGAACATATGTTTGCAGTGTATTTTCTATGATATCTCTGAAAATAATACCTAAAATTAAAACAAATATATTTTTGAGTTCAATATTACAAGATCTTTCTTTCGACACCCCACATGATATACAGAAAGAACTTTTTTCAAGTAACTTAATTAGCCCCCTAAATTTTTCCTAAACATATTTGTGAATCGCTAATAATCTGAAAATATGTGGGTAAAAAAGGCTTTATAACTTTCCACGTCCCATTGTTTACGAGAAAAAGTGTGGTGACAGACGGACGGACAGACACAGGAGTGGTCTTATAATGGTTCCTTTTTTCTTTTTAAGTACAGAACACTAAAAAAAAGCAAAAATAAGTATAATACTTTTTTTTTTTTTTTTTTTTTTTTAAAGAAATCTTTAATAAAGATAGATGTTTGTGTGTGCTGTATTCTGAATAAATAATATATATATATATATATATATATATATATATATTTATTTAATTTAAAATTTCTCTTAAAAATTAATGTTACTAAAAATGAATTGATTTTCTATAAAACCGAATGATCGAAAGCTAGCTAACTATAATACCAATTTAGTTTTTAAATTATTAAAACCACTTTAGTTTCCAAGAAAAAGGTACATCAATATCAGCTATAATTCATGGGATTTTGAAACTGTTGTTGTCCTCTTAAAAGAAGTTAAATGCTGACAAAAGTGATATATATAAAAAAAAAAAAAGAGATGTGTCAAATGAATGTAATACTAAATAAGAAAAATAGAACATTAACCCTTAAATGCATGAATTTTTTTTTTAGAATTGTGTTTTTTTTATACTTAAGGATTAGACACCAGACATTTTAAGATAGATTTTTAACTTTGTTTAGTAGCATATTTTATGTGATTTTTGCAGGATTAATATTTCTATATAAATATAGTGTTGGCAAAGAGCTTGATTTATTTATTAAAAGTTAAATGAAAAGTGATGCAAATTTGCATCACTATGCATTTAAGGGTTAGTTTTGTTAAGAATCAAGCTTAAAATTCGGAATGTATTAATATTTTGAAAATGGAATATTTGAAATTATGCAAATGACCGATGCTGAAATAAGCTACATGTACATGTGCTATTCTCATGAATTTTAATAAAGAATATTTATTTTCACACTAGTATATGTTAGACATAGTGAGTTATTTTTGAAAAGGATGATTAGAAACATGTAATAGAGCATCATTCCAGCTTCATGAAATTGATAGCTATTTTCAAAGCAGAAAATAATTAACACTTGAAGCTGGGTTTAGAATAAGGAATAAAGATTTGTATCAATATATCCATTTTCATAGGAGAAAAAAAAAAAAAAAAGGATTACTATTTTTTGTCAAAATAAAGTATGTTTTGGGAGGACATTTTATCTTACTTATACTAGGATAAAGAAATCTAGACGAAATAACAAAGAAATATTTACATATACAAATTATTTATTAAAATCACCTTCAGGATTCTAATTTCCCTGCTTCAAAGACTGTATATAATAAATATCTGTTGCAGTATTTGAAATAGAGATGCAACAGATATTTGGTAAACATCTGGCAAATCCAACCAATATGTCAGATACTTGGCAGTAGCCAGATATCATGATTATGCGGCAGTACACCTGACATGAAATTATAAGCCTGTGCTATGCTTTCCTTGGTCATCGAACTCGTTAAAATTTTCAGATTATAAAGTCGTTAGTTTAATCTTGTAAAACACAATGCGTAAATTTATTAAACTAAAAATAATTTACTTGTATTTATGGCAAATGTGTATACAGTACTCTCTCAAATCCGCAACCCTAAAATCTGCAATTTTCTAAACTCCGCACATTGCTTCAGATGTAAACAGTGAAACTTACAATTCAGATATAGGGGAGAAATTCAAGTTTTTTATATTTTTATATCATTCCGTACTCATTTTATTATGTAATTCTAGTTAATATCATGGAACTCTTGCTTTCTCATAAAGGAAGTGTAAATTTATTTCCGAAAATTTTCAAGATAATTAGATCAAGATATTAGTGGTGATTGATCTTTTTATCAAATACACTTATGTATTAATCAAGCTTTTTTGTTCATTAAATCTGGCCAAACATCAAATAGAATTTTGTAATTTTATGGTTTTGATGTAAATTACTAGTGTACTTTTAAGAGGCAAGTTTTATTGAATAATTCAAGAAAAAAATTATCTCATCATTGTTATGCATATTTAGTCATGTATTATTAATTATTTATGTAACATTTACATTATTTTCCATAGTTATTTTAATATTTTACTTTATTGTAAGCATTCATGATAATTTTGAGTGTATTATTACATTCAAATTACTGTTTAAAAAATGTAAACAAAACAGTGACCACAAATCCGCAAAATTCTAAGATCCGCACAACCTCTGGTCCCAAGCTGTGCGGATTTGAGAGAGTCTACTGTATTGTGTCTCTAAACCTATACAAAAAACAAACACATAAATAACAATAACTATTCATACAATATGTACCTGCATATATGAGCAACCGATACAGTTAAAAAGGTAAAAGTGGGAGAATAAATCATCACTGAAGAAATACTTTTTCAGAAAAGATTTTGATATGTTAGTAGCAAGCAAGAACAAGTTTTCTGTTCTCACAGCACAAAACTTGCTTTTTAAGGCAAAGCAATGGACAGAATGAAGTTAAAGATAAAGAAAAAAAAAAAGGGAATGCAAAGATATTAAATAACACATTCTGCTATATATAGAGCGTGTCCACGTATAACCTGACCGACCTTTATTTTCGCAACCGTTTGTCCTAGATGCATACTTCCAATTACAAAAATGGCTTAAATAAAGTATAGAATTATGTTTAAAGCGATTTTGGTCAAGAAAAACATTTATTAAAAAATTACGAAACTTAAATTTTTATACGGCCACCCGGTCCTATAAGTGATATTTAGTAAAAATTTACTGTGACACTAACAAGTAAAACAAAAAAAGTCCCATTCATCTAACATTAAAACTCACCGAGTAATAGCTGTTTAAAGTTGGAGTATATTTTTTGCTGCGAAATAGGGGTCATTCACAAATGTAGTAGAAATAGAAATAATTTTCAGATATATCAAAAAAAAAAAAAAAAAAAAAAAAAATAGTTGAGAGCAAAATTAACATTGCAATCTAATATGAAAGTGAGATCTATAATCATTCTGACATATTAATGCAAAATATACAATTTCTACTGAACATATAAGAGGATAAAAATAACTGAATTTTTGTTAAATAAAAGTATTTAAAACAACAGCCTCAATTGTTTACAAAATGATACAGATTATAAAATGCTGTTAGATTGCACTGTCTTTCAAATTTTGGGTTGTGGCTTGTTTTTTAGCTTTTGAAAATTGATTCTTATGTATTTTTTAGCGCTGAATCCGAAAATGACCTTCATTTTAAACCATCACGTCAGGATTTTTCTCAAATCGCAAATTTCAAAGTTAAAATTGACCCTCCTCCCCTTCCAACCTCATCGGACCTCTGAGCTGTTTAGCTGTAAGAAACCTAGTATAAGTCGAAAAATTGAATAAATTATTGAATTAAATAAAATTAAACTGAATAAAAAAGTCTTATATCTATCTTATAGTAACAGATTTTTTGCTATTTAACCTTGAAATTTACGATTTGCGAAAAATCCTGACATAATGTTAAAAGTGAAGGCAATTTTTTTATTCAGCGTTAAAAAATACATAAAACGTAATTATAAAAGTTAAAAAACACAACCATCGTAGGTTTATATTATCTAATCTAAAACTCTTTCTTAAACTTGTTGACGATAATCTATCCGAATTTTTTTTTGTGTTATCCTCTAATATAAGTATGTATAAGATAGTAAGCGTCGAAAATCATAATAATATTACATTGTCATCGGATTTAAGTCAGTATGTAAAATTTAACTTTGATCGGACATTTGAAAGTGAGTTAAACTTCGAGTACAAATTTTAAACTGGAAAGACGATCGTTGCAAGTTAAATAAAACCTTATGAAAATAACATAATTTTTGTTAAAAGAAATCATAGCCTCAAATCCTTTCAAAATAAAACATATGTTAAAATACAATTATTTTAATTAATCTGAAACTTAACTAATAAAAATTAACTCAATCGTAATAGTTTCTTTCGGAACGATTTCTTTCAAAGCGCAGATACCTTGAAATAAGTTTAAGTACTTTATATACGACCCCTGAAAGCATGGCCGAAATCATCTCTTTTTAGATGCAAAAAAGTGGTATAAGTCATGCACTTCAAAGTTTCATAACTCGGTCAATTTTAATGTTAGATGAATGGGACTTTCTTTGTCGTACTTGTTAGTGTCACAGTAATTTTTTACTAAATATCACTTATAGGACCGGGGGACCGTATAAAAATTTTACTTTCGTATTTTTTTAATAAATGTTTTTCTTGACCCAAATCGCATTAAAAGTAATTCTTTACCTTATTTAAACCATTTTTGTAATTGGAAGTATGCATTTAGGACCAACGGTTGCAAAAATAAAGGTCAGTCAGGTTATACGTGGACACGCTGTATATATATATATATTTCATTGCCGAAACATCAGTGAAGGCTCACTGTGGAGACATGAAAAGTTTTTGGTTTCAGTCTGTTTGTCTGTCTCGCAATAACTACCATAAAAAACATTCGATTAGGTTGATTTTTGGTGGGTATGTTGGTGAAGTAACCGGAATTAGCTGTATAGTTTTTAGTTACATTTTGTTCATTCATTCGGAAAATATAGAACATTTTTTTTTTTAGGTCATAATGCTTTCCTATGGTAATGGAGACGATTTTCAAATTTCATTCTTAACTTAAATGAAAATCGCATATTTGAATAACGAATTTAAACATAAAATTATGAATGCTAAATTTTCGTATGGAGGTTTTAAATATATCCAACAGCTCTGAAAATTTGGCGATACATTTATTAGAATTTAGAAATTAATTGTTTAAATTATTGGAACATTTTTTGCATCTGTCCGGGGAAATATAAAACATTTTTTTTACAAGTTTTAAAATGCATTTCTTTTTACTTTGCTCTTTAATTTATTAGTTGCTTAGCAACCATATTTCAAAGAATATCAAAATAATAAAATTCAAGTAACTCACACAATTTTAGAAATTAGAGTAGTAAAATGATCCTGAAATATTACAATTACTGGAAATTGAGAACATAAAAAGTTATAAAAAATACTTTACAGCACCAAATCAAGTTTGCTATTTAGTGAATTGGCAGTGGACACGATTATGAATGATTACCCAATAGGTTTAAAAGTTTCCAACTATGCCTATTTAGGGGAGATTTTAGTATGCTATTGCCATCGAGTGAGATCAGGATGTACTTAGATAAAATAAATATTATAGAATGACCATCAAAACTGTTTAACACTAGATTTCTAAAATAGATATAAGTGAAATATAGTAGATTTAGTTTGCATTTCCATAAGTTGCTTTTGTACATGAGATATTATTCAACTTATTCATCAGATGCAGGTGTTTCGTGGTTGGTAGATAAGTAAATATTGCTATTTGGGTATTAGGATGGTATGAAATTATTTTCGAAATGTTGCTTATCCTAATAAAAACCACTGTGTAGAATAAAATCCAAGAAATACTAGAATCATTCACATAATCAATAGGAAATCATGAATATAAATTTAATAAGATTACAGAGGGTACAAGGGGCAGAGTCCCCTTGAAGAAATGTATTTGTTTATCTAAAAAATTACAAGAAGTTCATAAGAATGTCTGCATATTATTGCATAAACCGTGTTTAATTTAACGTTTCTAATTTCTGAAACCTTTTGAAGTATTTTATATGCGTATAAATATATATGTAATTTAAAAAATTTAATTTGTGGATTGTAAGATGTTAAATATTATGAAAAGTGAGATTATAAAACAATGACTTTTAGAGCGGACGCTAAGGCTCCTGATCTATAGATTTACTAGCAAATATGTATAATCTACTATTACTAAACTAATATATTAATTTGTTAGTTATTAATATTACTAATTTTATTATTATGCTACTAAGTTGCTATGTTAGTAGCAACTAGCAAGAACAATTTTTTTTTTTCTGTTATCACAACACAACACTTGTTCTTAAGTGGCAAAACAATAAGAGGTAATGAGGGGAGTTTATACTCTGAAAATACTCTGTTAAAGGAAAAATAAAGTACTCATATATATATTTTCTTTCAAATGTATTCAATTGTAAGTTTTTCTCATAAAATAAATTTAGTATTACTAAACTAATTAGCTGATGCTCCTATATGATTTAAAATGATGTAATTATAATATTGGTAGTGAGACTGAAATAGTCATAAAAATAATTGTTATGGAAAATTAAAAAATAAAAAATAATAAAAGAAAATATATAATATTAACATAAATCTAAACTCACACCTAGTTTCTTTAAAAATAAAAAAGGAAAAAGATCGAAGCATAAGACTACTGCGGTTGGATGGCTGAATATTCGACTACAAATTATCTGGCATCTGGCTAAATTGACATCTGTTGAATCACTTAATTTGAAATTCGTGGAGGGAAAACTCACAGGTTTTTGCAATTTACATGTATAAATTACAATATATATATTCAGTGTTATTCTTTAGAAAAACCAAACAGAACTTTTGAAATAAAATAATTTATTGCATGAAAACTGTACAAGATATACTTATAGTATCATCTGCCCTATGTAACAACCTTTTTCAAAAAATACCACGCTGAAATATTTTGCATGTGTGATCATCTGATGCTGTTAGGAGCAATCTACAGTCACTGAAATGAGAACAAAATTAAAATAGTCAGATTTTATAATATAACTAAAGGTGGAAATTAAACAGACACAATTAATATATAAACAAACCTTGAAAGAGCTAGATCTAATATGGCAGCTTTATGGCCATTCCAGATCTTAACTTTATCTCCAGTTCGAGCATCATGAGCTACTAAAGTACCATCTCCAATGGCTGAATAAATTATTGGTGCTACCTTATCACACATTATTTTTATGATAGAACTCTAAAGAAAGAAAAAATAAATGACACTGAATATAATTTTAAAACAAGAATGAAAAATCATGCATCAGGCACAGATACACACTTTCAACAGGAAGGGAAAATAACATTTTAGATACATTGCAATTATTAATATGAAAATCTAATAAGAAATTGTCATTTCTATCATTCCCACTCAAAGAAACAGAAAATAGGGAAGAAAAATCATTTGTCACACATAGATTATAATATCAGAATATTATTAAAAAATTAAATTTTTTCATGCAATGAAATGGACATCTAAATCAACAATTTATAAAACACGTAAAACAGTAATTGCTGTCCCATCTGGTAATAATGTCTATGAATTTTTTAATGCAGCCCTGTATTATGATCTATAACATTTAAACAAATTGTGCAATACAGTAAATTTACATAAGTTTAAAATTGTATACCACAGCTAGGACTGTGCGAAGAGAAAACTGCACCCGGGGCGAAGTTTCAATTTGGTCCCCCCCCCCTCCCAAAACTGATAAAGTACAGAAACAGAAATAAATTCTATTGAATAAACATTTCGAGTTTATTTTGGAATTTTAAAAGGTTTAATTTTAATTCAGAAACTGCAAACAACTAAATAGCATAAGAGAAAATTGCACTTATTTATTGGAGAGTAAATGATGTTTTGCGACAGAAAAAAGAAAAGAATGATGAAGAGAGAAAAAGAAATTCCCCAGAAAATGATCGATGACCACAAAATTAAAAAATAAATAAATTAAACCGTGGTTGGTAGTATAAATTTGGCACCCCCTCAATTTCCGCTCCCGGGGCAAAGGCCCCCTTCGTCCCTTCCTCTTCGCACGGGCCTGACCACAGCTGAAAACATACTTGCAGCAATAATCTATCATAGTCTGTTCGGTAACCGAATTTTTTGGTGTGTCGTAAATAGATGATAAACATTATGCACTCCATAATTTATAGAAAACATGTTGTAATGCATCTCAGTAATTCTTTTTAATTTCATTATGTTTAAAATATCATAGAATCATTAAAATGCACCACAAATGATTTTATAAAATAGATCATAATGTATTGGAATTCTTTTGTGCATCCCTGTAAAAGAACTATAAATGGTACTTATTCAATACTTCTGACAAGGAAGGTCTCTTTAAGCACATACTGAGAAAAATTTGAAAACAATTACAGAATATTCTTCTTATGAGGATATATATATATATATATGTTTTATGTTTATAGAAACAATAGTTGCGGAACCTCGATATAACATCCATAAAAAAATTATGAAAATTTTGTGTTTTTGCCGATTTATCACTGGTTGGTGATACAATAATAAGATGCTTTTATGATAAAAGCTGTTTCATGAATTTTTTTTTCTATTCTTCAGATTGAACTAGTTTAAGTATGTTTAACTTAAATAAATACACTTTTACAACTACGGATTTGCCATATGCATTTATATGTATATATAAAGAAAATTAATTATCGTATTCTACAGTTTACAACAAAATTTAAATTGATTGAAACTATCTCAAACTTAAAATTAAGGTCCAATTCTGAAGAGTCAAAAAGCTAAAAGTATTGTTGTCATAGAAACAGCAATTTATTCAATATCGAAATGTATAATGAGACATGAGAGTGTTCTTAATCAGGCAGTTACTGTTAAAATACACTTAAAACTTATCCACTGGTACAACCACATAAAATTAAATAACTTCAGCAACAAGCAACTTGTGTATATTACATAATCTTATAGAAAAAAATAATAAGCAATTTCATTGTTTAAGTTTAAATTCGTAAAGCACTCTGAGCATTTAACCAGTAATTTTTAAATGCATTAAAAAATTGCTTGAAATCGAGGAAAAGGTGTTACTTGCCAAATTGCGTCTTTCTGCGCCAAATACTTGAAAGTATTTTTTTTTTTTTTACAGATTTTCTACTGGATTCTGCAGCTAAATTTGACTGATCCTTTATAACGTACATCAGTAGTTTCATTAGCATTTAAAGAAAAAATATTCTCGAGTATGCACTTCAAGACCTTCCTTGTGAAAAAGCATGTTGTTGTCCACCTCAATGATGCATATAAAAACTGTTTTAGGAATTTTTTTCTATTCTTAAGACTGAACTAGTTTAAGTATGTTTAACTTAAATAAATACACCCATTATGTTTGAAATATCATAAGATTAATAAAATGCATCACAAATAATTTTTCCCTCATAGACCATAATGTAATGAAATACTTTTGAGTGTCCCTGTAAATAAACTATAAATACTATATACTTCATTTCCAATACCACCATTCTATAGTAAACCTTAATAACATATAACAGGTACATGGCAATCCAAGTACATTTATGAGAGTTAGAACACAGACAGACAGACAGACTGACAACCAAACTCATAAACACATTTCAACTACATTGAAAAGTGTTAAAAAGGTATCAAATAGGATAAGTTACTAATTTCATATACATCAATAAGTTCTACTGTAGGATATACATCCAGGTGAATTTGTATGTAGTTACTTTCTCCGTTGTTGACCATTACAGCATGTAGTTCCTAGTATTGTTATATAATATTTATTTTTCTGGTAAACAATTTTTTTTTGTCTTTAGTTTAGTAATATCTTGCAGATTTTAATTGAATGAACTGCTTCTTTTAGAAAACTATTACAACTATACCATTAATGTATTACTTTGCATTACCATTTGTAGATGCTACAAATGGTAATGCAAAATATATATAAACATAACTATTAATATTTATTTTTGAGATTATATTTAGGTTATTGCACAACAGTAGAGTTGTCTAATATTGCATAATAAGGAGGTGAACCCAATAAATTGGACTGAGAAGATAAGCAATAGATAAGATGTATCAAATAACTTTGCTATCAAATAACTTACAGCATATTAGTAAATATAGTTTCAGTTAAAACAGTTTATGCAGTTAATTTGTACTTTCTTCTACCTTTACAAGAAGAATTAGATTCATGAAAATTTTTTACTTCCAGTTTTCAGCGGTTTTATACACTTTAGAAGGTCCTGAACTGTTGACTGTTTTAGAAAATGTGTCTGTGTGTATGTGACAGAAATTTTGTTGATGCTCTATCTCAAGGACTAATGCATGGAATTTAATAAAACTTAGATTCAATTAGTCATTGATATATATTGGTGCTGATTCAGTTAGACTTTGACATAAGTTGTTGCTGATTAGGTTTTGGTGTAAATCTCCCAACAGGTGGCACTACTAGCTGCATTGTTCAGGATTTACACGATTTTAGTGAGAGTCATATCTCAAGAACTAATGCACAAAATTTAATAAAACTTTAGATTAAGTTAGACCTTGATATAAATTGGTACTGATTAGTTTTTGGTGTAAACTGCCAAACAGGTGGCGCTGCTATGCTGCATTTTTCAAGATTTCCATAATAGCTCTATCTAGGTTTATCTCAAGAACTAATGCATGGATTTTCATCAAACTTCAGATTCAGTTAGATGTAGACATAACTTGTTGCTGATTAGGTTTCGGTGTAAATCACCCAACAGGTGGTGCTGCTATTTTGCATTTTTGAGGATTTACAAGGTTTTAGCGATAGTCTACCTCAAGAACTAAAGCACAAAATTTCATCAAATTTCATATTCTGTAAGACCTTCACAAAAGTTGTTGCTGATTAGGTTTACATCTAAATCATATAACAGGTGGTGCTGCCATGCTGCATTTTTTAATTATAAAATGCATAATTAAAAAAAATTGAGCTTAGAAGAAAGTTTTATGATTGGCATTTCTGACTAGTTTATGTTATATTCTATTACAAAATTCATGTAAAATCCTTCAATATGTAGCTAAAATACAACTGAAAAGCTAAGAGAATGTGTTTCATTAAACTAAAAATCTCTTATCCGATATTAAGGAACTATTTAATATTAAGCAGCTTTTTTACTAGTTTCATAAGAAAAAAGTATTGAATTCACTGCATTTTCTAAGTTTTCTAGGTAGAGTGGAATCCTGTTTTCATCTCATCTAAATATAATAAAACCCAGTGTAAGGTTCTGATCCAAACAATGAATGGGAAACAATGGATTACTTTTCATTGTTGCAGAGAAAAGAGATTTTAAACTTCAGTAAAAATATTTCTACACATGTACTTTGTTTTTATAAGTGAATAAAAATTCATATATACTGTGACATCACTAGAATAGCAAGTATTGGATTTATTTTTTCTTTATACTTTATAACTTTATTGCTGCCATGTTTTTTTCATTATTATTTTTATTTAGATTCTTGATGGTTAAATACAAAATACGTGTGAAAAGTTTGTGTTGGAGAAAATTATGTTATGCTTAGCTTAAAATGTATTTTTACACTGATAAAACTAAAAAAAATTTATATGATTTGGCCTACATGACTTAATTTTCACCGATTTTTCAATTGTTAATTGTAAAAATTAGAATTGGAGCCTTTATTCATTACTTCATCTCAATTCTATACATTAATTTAATGTTAGTGATTGCTTTAAAAAAAAATTAAATTATATGTAAGATGAATTACATTTTTAACAAAGAATTCAGAAAAGTAGAGTATTTCAGGAAAAATAAAATTATTAAGAGTAGTGTTATAGTAGAAAAAAAAAACTTGAAACGATTACATAACATTAATACAGTTACACTTAAAATAGTTCAGCGTTTGTTTCCGGATAATATACCACAACAAAATTAAGATTTTATAATAAAGCACAAATTGGAACTATGTCTGTCTACATCTATTTCCTTTTACTAATTAATAAAGATCTGTAATTTCTTCTCTGTTTTGTTATCTTATTTACTTAAAATAATATTTTTTTTTGTTAAAACTCCAGAGGCCCATGCATTAATCAGGCCCTGAACTTAATGTTTCATGATAGTTTTTCTTAATATCGATGAGTAGTATATAAATATTTTTATCAATTATTTAAAATTTTAAGTGAAAACCATGATTTCTACCCACCGTCCTAAGACAGGCATTTACACTAGTCTGTAATAATGAAAAATTTGTATGACTGAATAAAACAGGAAAACTCTGAACTTTGGAACAAATACACTTCAGAGGAGAGCCAAGCCAAGACTACCTTGAAAAGATTTTTTAAAATTCATATCTCACTGTATGTGCAACTGTTTCTATTTATCACAAAATTACAACACTTATACTAATAGGTAAAAAAAAAAAAAAAAAAAAAAAAAAAAAAAAAAGTTGCTCCAAATTGTGAAGTAATTTACTAATTTTTAATAATTGCAAAACATAACTTTTTAAACATCCCAAAACTTTCGATTATGTTTAAACATCTAAAAATCTAATAGTTAGAACAGCTAAAAAAATTTTTAGAAGTTTGTTGTTGAATGTTTTTTATTTTTAATTAGCTGACATTCAACAAAAAGTGCCTCTTTACTCAAGAAAACTGCCCTTCCCTATCTCTGTTCTTAAAAGAAATGTGAACACTACCTATTAGCTTAATATAAAATTAAAATTCCTTCCTGTACAAAAGTCTAATATCAAACTTACTTCATACTCAGTTTGAGCACGTCTTGTTTTTCCATTCATATCCCAGAAACTGAGAATACCACAATTAGTGCCAATTGCAATATATGGCAGACTGAAATAAAAAAAAGTTTTATTAAAAAAATAGCTATGCACAAAAAAAAAAAAAAAAAGTACATAGATAATGTAGCATATAAAATTGTACTAATTTTATAATACAACACATAATAAACATGCAATGATGTTTTTCTTTCTTAATTAGAAAGGCAAACAAAGTAGTCACAGATAATTATGTTTTGCTTTCCATTAACAATCAAATTTCAGCCACCTAATAAAAAGGAGACTTGAAAAAGTTAGTTTTGCAAATATTATCTGTTTTAACAAAATAGGTCTTCAATGGAAAAGGGCTTTTAAACAAACATTTTCAACTAACAAAACAATTCAAATCATTCTACTTAGATGTGGTAAACTATATTTTCTTAATAATGATCTTTCCCTAAGCAACAACATTACTATGACACATCAACAAAACAACTAGCTTATTCTGATTTTTAAAAAAAAGTATTTCTTGAACAAATTTTTTGATAACTTCTCTAATTTGGAAGGGATGTCCAGGAATTCTGTAATTATTTTCTTAAATTTAAGGGTAATTCCATAAAATTCATAATAGTTGGAAACTCTGCAAAACATGCAGGTGACATGTGTTAAATGTTGCAGCATTTTTAAGCAAGAAAGTTGCTTAGTGCATTCAATTGCAGAATATATATATATAATTTATAATAAAAGCACACCAAAAAGTAGAGGAGAGGGGGGGGGGGGAGGGATACATTATTGTAGCAATTGTAGTGTTGTGGATTAGGATTATAAAAGAATCAAAATTTGGTAAGATATTCAAGAAATGACTAAATGTTTTTTTTTTTTTTTTAATTTAAGGATTTTTAGTACTTATAAATCAGTTATCCATCTCACACTGCTCGGATAACCAATTAAACACCAGGAGACAGGATAAGAGACCAGATTTTTTTGTCATTTTTCATTAAGCTGTTAATCTTAAGCATTTTGGAACCTAAATAAAATCTGACAAAAGACATTTTCTACAAAAGTGAAAAATGCAAAGCCTTATTGAATAGATAAAATATATATAGATATATTACGAGTGGCAGAATCCAACATCTTCTATTGATACAGTCTCATGGTCATGCTGACTAGAATCACAAGCATTTATCGTCCAAAGAACCTGAAATAAATAATGAACAGTGTTATATTTCAAAAGTGACTTTTTCTCTATAAAATATACGGCTGGAAAACTTACATTTTTCTTACAGTAAAATTTTAACCCTCTCATTTCCGAATTATTATAAAATCTATTTAAAAAATATTTGTACTACTTTGTGTATGTAAAATGTTGCTATAAATTGCATAGATTTTTTTTTTTCCTGTTGTTATCATGTCTCCTTCTATTCAATTTGGAAGAGCCTCATATGAGGCTTGAGGGACTAAAGGACAAGAATGAGAACAATAAAAGAAAACAGATTATATATTTTAACCCTCTCATTCTCCTGAACCTTATATGAGGCTCCCATTTCAAACAGAATTAAAATGCTGAAATAAAAAACAAAAACATTCTTTTCACTGCTAATACTCATTTTAATTTCATATGCGGCTTTAAATTGCTCTAGATTTTGCTATGAGATGGCAACACGGCAGTTTATGATCGCTTTAATGTTATTTTGTTTTAACACTGACTTCATTCTTAGAATCACCCACTTCTAAAAAAATCTTCGTTTAGCAAAGATAAGAAAATTATTTTTATCATTCTAAGGTCCACAGCATTGGTCAACGCTGTGGACCCAGGTTCGATTCCTGGCTCTGGCTAATTTTTCACTCCATGTTGGATTATTGTATTTAATGAACATATGTCTGTATAATAATTGTATATCTTTAAAATGCTGAATGCAGGCGTTGTTTATGTGTGTTTTAATATACTATGCATTAAACAATACATTATTTACACATTATTTTGAATGCTTACTTTGAAATCCGATGCTTTGATTACTTTGGCTGTGCCATCTTCAGAACCGGTGAGTATTAAAGAATTATCTGCATTAAATTTTATTGTGTTGACAGCTCCTTTATGAGCAGAGGAACCTGATAATGAAAGAAAAGAATTATTTAAACACTACATAGATTTTTTTGCTTTTTTAGAAGATGAAAACATTTTTAAAAAGTTGTTAAACATCATTGCATCTGATATTTAGGTATATTTATTTAAAATAATTACTTCATGAAATTGTTCATAGTGAATTATTGTATGCCCCATTCATTTCCTATACTGTCTAGACTTTTCTCCAGGGTTGTAAAAAAACAGGGTTTTTTCTTAAAACCCAGCCCGAGCGGGTACCTGGGCAGCTACTCACTACAACCCTTATGGTTGTAAAAAACCCAGCCCAGGCGGGTACCCAGGCAGCTACCCACTACAACCCTGCTTTTTTCAGAGTTTTTGTGAAAATTGTGAAAAATCCAATCACAATTTTGTGAATTTGAAACTAGCGTTATATTCAGGTCCATGTTTAGACAATTTAATTTTAACAAGGCCCTGTTTTTAATGAACAAAGCTCTATAAATGTATTAAATTTAGATATATAAATTTATACCTAAACAAATTTACATTAATATAAACAGTATGGAGCCATTTATCTGCAAACCAGTTATCCAGAAAGATATTTCCAACTGACTAATTTCAAAATATTTTTGAATAAAAGTGCCATACAATCTCAGTTTGAAACATTGCATGGAACAATTTGATGCCAACATCTAAAATTTGAAATAGAAGCGTATTTAGTTAGATATTGGACATTTTAATTTTTATGCAGAGGAAAGACAGGAATTTTTTTCTTCCCAAGGGATTCCCATATGTTGCATTCTTTCAAATTCTTATCTTATTTAGATCTGATTCTTAATCTGAGTACTCTAATAATTAATTTGAAATCCGAAACAATGACACAGCTACATATATTCTACAAATGTGATCAAGTGGACGTTGATTAATGCCCAATCAGTTACCTGAAATAAATACATCTGACCTCAACCATTCTAGATAAATGGTTCTGTACTGTATCTCTCTATTCTAAAAAAAAAAAAAAAAGTAACTAATGCTATCACCGCTGTAAATCAATTTTTTGTGACCGGAGGTCTTTTTAGGCTAATACTTAGAAGACTATTGCGTAAGAAAATATAAAAATTGATAGTTTTATAAAGAAATGTTTGATAAAATCACTGAAGCAAACAATTTTTAAATTGAATAATTATTTTAAGAGCTATATATTTAATGTTGAAGTCAATCAAAATAGTTCCATTAAAAAAGTTTTATAGGAATATAGGAATTTAACTATATTTTGCAAGGCCATAGTTGACAAGCTTGAAGTGTGCAGTGTGCAATTAATTTTTTAATTTTTCAATCTTTTATTTAAATTTTTATTATTTTGAAAGAGATTTATTTCTTATTTTGAAAAGGCCAGTTTTTATGTTGTTGCCAATTTGTAAAATAATGCAAATAATAATATCCCCTTTCAATTAAAGAATGCAGTTACAAGTGACAACTAAAAAAGAAACAAAATTTTAATTACATCATAAAAAATGTACTTGCACATGAATATTAAAAAGAGAAATAAAACTTTAAAATAACAATTAAATTATTATCTGTTAAAAGCAGTAAATGGGGAAAATTGTGCCATATTTAAAATGCTCAGATAATATTTCCAAACAGTTTCAATTTTAAAATATATTTACACGAGAGATTTATTTATTTTGAAAATTTTTTTTGCCTATTGTTGCAAATTTTTAAACAACACAAATAATTATATTTTCTGTCAATTAAAAACTGTATTTTTAATTGACATAGTTAATATTAAAAATAGGAAGAAACTGGTGAAAACTATGTCATATTGGAAACGATACATTTAAAATGTCTTATTTAAAACAATTTTCTCATAACATCATTATAAAATTCTGTGAGGCAGAGACCATGTTTACTTAACCATTTTATACAAACTGATTTTCAAATGTTTAATTGATCTTATTTAATCAAACATGAAAACAGTCATTAGCTGTCTCAACAGCAGTTGATTTGGACTTAAAATCCCACAACAAAGGAAAATGAATGGAAACACGATTACAGGAGATGGCCACTGGTCATTTAACTATGATTCAATCTTCCGTAATTGTTTTAAAGGAAATCAGCATGTTTTTATAGTCTGCCGTGTCTGAATGGGGGTTGTCAAGCATAGCTCATAGGGATCAGAGCCTCCTAATATGTATAAATATATATAGCTAGATTGTATTTGGTAATTAGGACTGTTTTTGACAGATCTGCTTTTATTTTAAGATAATTAAATCGGTGAAGACTCTGATATGAAAAAGTTTTCTGAAAGGTCATTTTTTAAGACAAGAAATTTTGTGAAGAATCCCATTTTAAGATGAAATTTTTTTTAAGGGTCCTGCTTTACGATGGAAAATTTTGTGAAGGGTCCTTTAAAGGACCCAAATTCTTTGTAAACAGATTCTTGCTGTCCCATTTAACCCCAGATCAGATTTGGATGGGACATGTTTAAAAGTTTAGAAAAATGCTTATATATTCTGAATTATAGTTGGAGAAATGACATTGCCTTTACTTTCTTTTTTGGTGTGTCTCTATCATTCTAGACCCAATATTTGTTGAGCACACCAATAAAAACAAAAAATGTCCCACTAATCCTCACTCTCCCTTAAAAATACTGGGCTTTAAGGTAAATGTCAGCTGTTACTTTACTAGATCTTGGATTAAAAAAAAAAAACTTTGTATATAGAAAAGTAGAAAAATAAACAGAGTTTGTTTGACACTTTATAAGATAAACTTCTTGATCACCAAATGTCTGGAATGGGCTGATTGGCATAACATCTTTAATAGAACAATAAATAGTATACTTGATTTCTAATAATGAATATTCTTTTGTTAGTATAAATATGCACATTTGAAAGTATAAAAATTGATCGAAAAGTTTTAATCTCATGAGATTTAATTTTTTGGATGCTTAATTGAAATGGAATTCTCATATTAAATTAGGATACTTGTTTACATTCTTGTTGATCAGTTTTGGTAAACAAAATCTGACGCCAAACGATGTGATTTGATGCCAATAATGCATAAGTGTGACAACATGTTTACTGTTGCTAATTTTGTAGATAAGCAAACTTTGTTTTTGTAATGAAGGATATATTTAACTGCTATTTCTGATTTTCTCTCGCATTTTGAAAAAAAAAAAAAATGTATACTACGGAACAGGATGCAGTGAAATATTTTTTAAATTATGAGATTCTTCCATAAAAAAAGGTGTGCATCAATGGCTCAATATGAGACTTTATCTAAAAATGGATAAACAATGGTGATACAATGTGAAAGTTATGCCAAACAAATCTATTAAAAATGGAATGTGCTTTGATAGCTTCAAAATTGCACTTATAACAGGTTTATCTACAGCTGGTAAAAAGAATTACCATTGATAAAATGGTTAAGATAATATTATGTTATAGCTGTTACTTGTTTTTGTTTAATTTCTGACTAAATAGACAGTCTAGTAGCAGAAACAGTGCACCATGGCAGCAGGCGCTAAAAATTATTTTTGACCTTGCAGACTAATCTAACAGCTTAAAAAGAAATGCTGAGCTTGAAAAAATTGCTAAAGTATACTTTAAGTTTCTAGGCCCCTTCACAAAATTCTATTCTATAAAAACATACGCTTCATTAATTATTTTTATTTTGTTAGGTTTTAAAATGTGTAATTGACAAACCAAATAAATTCCCCAGAAAAGAAAACTTTTGCAGAATGACTTTAAGAAGTTTTTATTAATAAATACTTGGTTCAAATTTGAGTAACTGGATTTCATCTTCTGTTACAAAGTGTTATTTTTCACAAAATATATATAATAAATTTCACAAAAATAACTTTTACTTTTCACAAAATGCACTTCAAGAAGAAAACCTTCCATCAACTCTTGGTAGGCTTTATTCAGCAATTTAGGGATGCAGATAAATTTTGATTTGCTGCAGACTGACACAGAAAATTATGTTACTGGGGTAAAGAGTAATGTGTCTAAAACTCAGTCATTATTTGAGTTAAATCAATATCCCATTCTAGCAATTTTGGTAATTGCTATGTACAATTTATTTTACAACCTTTTTATTCATTCTAGAATTTATTTTTCTTATAAGCATCTTTTGGAAAACTACCACTGACAAAATAAACACTATGCAAAAGAAAATCAACAACTTCTTGGATGATTTGAAACTGGTGTGAAACACTAAGAACTAAAATAACTTCTTATAAACACCATAAAAATTTTAAAATGCGCTAGGCCTTTCGAAAGATCTGGGTCTTTCTTCATCAGGCGCAAAAAGACGTGTGTCTACTATGAAAGCAGCAGCAAGACAAGGCTGAAATGAGGGAGAGGAAACAAGCTGAAACAACAGCCAATAGGAAAGTAGAAATCAACAGCCAATAGGAAAACAGAAGACAACAGCCAACAGCCAATCACAAAAGGGTAAAATCAAAACAATAGAGAAAACAAAATAGAAGGGGAATAAGGAAGTGAAAAAATAAATAAATAAAAAATTAAATTAAATAAATAAATAAAATAAAATAAAATAGAATAAATAAATAAATAAAATAAAATAAAATGAATAAATAAAAAATAAATAAATAAATAAAGCACAGAAATAAATTAAAAAATGGAAACAGATGAAAATAAGAATTAAATAATTAAGAATTAAATTAAGAATTAATAATATAATTGGCACTTCTTGGATGATATTACAAAGAAAACCTTCTTCCCAATCAGAAAGTCCTTTCTGGGATATAAACATTTACTAATAACAATAAATTCTGTAATAAAGTGTATTTGTTTCAGTATGTTTCATCAACCTTGAAAGTTTTTTACATTAGTTTTGTAAACATAGTTACATAAAACTTGTCTAATATTAGAATTACACTATATTATTTTTAAAAAAATGTATTTTTAATTAATGCATTAATATTTTGAAATTCAGATTTTGACATGTTCCCTTGTTATTTTATGAAATTAATTTCCTCTAACAAAATTATTATGTTAAATGGTAAGTATAAAAATACTTATCAAATGTATAACTATTAAAAACTAATTTTTTAATCAAGGTTTTGCTGTTTTACATAGAAATTTTCATTTAACACTGCATACATGTTTTTAAAGCTAGAAAATTTTAACTCTAATTTAAAAAAAAAAAAACTTACAAATTTATAAAACTTTCAGTTATAAGGTTTAAAAACTCTTTTTTTTTTTTTTTTTTTTCAATTAAAATCAAGTAAAATTTTTCTCCTCTCTCTTTAATACCTCTGTATAATGAATGACTTTACTCATAACCTATTTTTGATGAGTAGATTTTACTTTTACTATTTTGTATGAAATGCCTAATCTATTAAGAATTTGTGATAGCATTAAAATGGCTGGAAGATAGGAAGTGTAGTAATTTATAATGCAATTGTAATAACAGTAAAAATGTGGAAATACAGACATGCTGTCAAAATAATTAGTTTTAGTAATATAAATATTAAGAAAATAACTAAATTTTTATACAAAAAAAAAAAAAAAAAAAAAAAAGTCAAATTTTAGGATGACTTTTTTACTTGCTCTACACTTATGATATGCAATGTGAATTTAATATCAGCTAAAGACAAAATAAATTTACTCAATAAGTTATTAATAGATAACATTTAAAAATCATCTATTCAAAATTAGAATTTGTATCATTCTAAATAAACATATTACAATTTAGTTTGACACTGCTTTTAAAATGCACAATGTAGGGAGGGAAAAAAAAATCATACCTGATAGAGTAGCCAAAAGAACATTATTAGGTATATTCCAAAGTTTTAATACACCATCTGAATACCCAGTTACTAATTTCTCATCTGAAAATATGAATATAAAGGTTTTAAGTTCATCACTGCTTAATACATAGTTAAAAGAAATAAAATACATGCAGAAGTGAACTATTTGTGAATGAAAAATATAGTTTATTCTTTAAAATGCATATGAAAGTAAATAAAATAACTTCTGAAAAAAGAACAGAAAGAGCAGGAAAACTATTTTGAGGGTAGGTTTAATATCTATAATAAAAAGGGCACTTTTATTTTATTTATTTTTTTAAACTAGGTTAAAGATATCAACTCAGGGCACTACATCTACTGCAGTTTAGACAAGATTGGTGATTTTTTTTTTCAATTAGAAATATTTGAAACTTTGCTTTGCTTCATGACCCAGAATACAGAATATATGCTGTGCATCTCCAATAGCTTGGCAATTTTTGTCACGACTTAGTCATCTAAACCAATTACTGAGTTAGATTCTGAAAGATTATATTCTCTGGAGCTTATATCAACAATATGTATCACTTTTAATAAAACCATTTAAAAAAAAAATAATAATAACTAAAGCACCAAACTTAAAAATAAACCCTAGAAAACTTTTTTGTTTTCCCATACAACTACCACTTTGCCAATTATGAACTCTTAAAACTAAATATTGATATAAGCTGCAGAAAATATTGTAATCTTCCAGAACTCAAAAATTAGTCTGAGATAATTGAATCATGAGAAAAAGCACCAGCCCATTGGGATACACTGCACATATACTCTGCCATATGAAGCAAAGTTTCACACATTTTTGATTGAAAAAAATCATGGAGGCTGCTTAAACAGCAGTAATATTATTTATTTATTAATGAAGTTTTAATTTCATTATGGGATATTAGCCAAAAACAAATGCTGAATTATTTATATTGTCTTAAGTGCATAACACTTAGAGATAGGTTAAAAAAGTGAAGTAAAAGCGAAATTAATTGGTTAGGTGTTACCACTGTCAATATGGCATCAGCATAACTTGAGCGACCATCAACTCCCCCCACTGACCGTCCAAAAAGTAAAGTTTGTGTGTAATGAAAAAATGTATTTTTCTCAAAAACTGTTACATAAGAAAACATCTATAGTTTTTCTGCAAAGTTTAAATACACTTCCACTACCTCTAATTTTTTCATAATTTTAGTTTCAGTAGATTTGGAAATAGAGGGAGGAGGGAGATATTTTTGCAGCACATTTTTGGTGATCTCTCTCAAAATATAATTTCCTAAAATTAATATAAATATACTTATTTTGAGTTCAGTATTACAAGATCTTTCAAACGATATACAAAAAGAACTTTTTTTTTTTCAATTAACTTAATTGGCCTCTTAAATTTTTCCTAAACATATTTGTGAATGGCTAATAATCTGAAAATATGCGAGTAAAAAGGCTTTATAACTTTCCATGTCCCATAGTTTACAAGAAAAAGGGTTCTGACAGACGGACACAGGAGTGATCTTATAATGGTTCCGTTTTTACTTTTTAAGTACGAAACCCTAAAAATGGTCAAAGTTTGCAATAAATGGTAAAAGTACAACATAAACTGTCAGTGGTAGGCAAAATATCATTTACTGAGAATAGCAGTTTATGAATAAAAATAGCAGTTTTCAATTAAACAGCAGAATAATTAATTCATAATAGGGGAGGTGAAAAAGTAAAATATAACGAGGTATGTGCAAGTTTTTATATATGGATCTATTAAAACTTAATTATACATTTATTAAATATTAGCATGAAATTGCACAGATGTATACTTTAAAAATTCAACTTATGAGAGAAAACAAAAACAGGGTTTATACTCAAAAAGAAAAAAAAAATCACCTAAGATATTTTCCAAGATCAATAATTTTTTACAATAATTAACAACATTTTTAAACCACTGTTACACCCCTGCCATGAAAAAAGTATTCGCAAAAGCAAAGTTATACATCGATCGTTATGAAAAGCAATATATTTAATTTCCCCCTTACCTTAGTTGTATAAAATTGGAAACTTTCTTCAAACACAAGTTAAGTATTTACCCAAAAATCTGCTGAATCATATAGGCACAAATACATGTCTCAGAAATGAAAAAAATTATAATGTTATTGTTGCATTATTTATAATAGATTAAAGAATTATTTATTTTAAAAAAATCAACCAATTCTTTCAAAAGATTGAATTGTCACTTAAGAATTAACGAAACCCTTTATAAATGAGACAGTGGGTTCTTATAAAGTAAAATGCCTATCAATGTGATTATCTTTTAGAAAAAAACTAGTCTATTTTCTCCAACTCTGCTACTTAGCAAGTTAATTTTTTTTTTCAAGTTTGCATATTTCTTTACTATTTTTTTGTGTTTAAATAGTTGCTTCTTTGGTCTTAATTTGATTTAATTATGACATCATGATCATGATGCATGCAAATAGCTATGATTGCTTGCATTTTCCAGAGTAGCCGACTGTTTTCCTAGGTTTTGGAGTACATTTTAGACTTCCCCATGAGGCTTCTCTGAGATTTTACAACCAAAACATTTCCTCTGAGACTTCCCAGGCTGCCCTGGGGAGTATGAATCCTGAAAAAGATTTCAGTTTTGAAAGAAATGTTCACAACATGGTGTCTATTTCATCAAAAAATCTCATTAGGCTTAGTTGGCACAAAGCGGTCTCAGAGACTGCACCTTCACTGTTGTTATTAATAATAACAAATGTGTCTTAGCCGTGAAACAGACCAGGGCACTCAAAAATATTAGCCATAAGCATTGACATTTTCACTTGGAAAATAAAATAAAAATGCCTTCAAATCATAGTAAAAGATCACACAATAAGACAAAATACTTTAATTCAAAAAGTAGTTTTAAAGTAAAATAAACACAGCAGATGTCTGTACACTTTATTACTAACAGGGGTGGGGAATTTTCGTAAATTTTTACCAGCTAATGATTTGTTTTTACCAGCCAGAAAGATGCAGTCTACAGTCAAAAATAGTTAAATAGTTATAGTAAAATTTACATAACTGCAAAAATAAATTGTTATTACAATGCATTGCCATATTAACATTGGTACAAAATTAAGATATGTAATAAATTAAACTTTAGAGTAGGTTAAAACTTATTGCCATGTTTACATTGCAGAAAATTGGGAAAAACACAAAATATGGCCAGCGAATAAAAATACGCCAGTGGCGCAGATATTTATGTAATTCCCCACCCCTGATCACTAACAATATATTAAATTAACGTTTCCGATACTAACATTTTATATTTAAAGGCTTACATAACACATAATTAAAAAGTTTATTCTAAAACATTTACCATCATAAGATATGCATCCTGTACTACAAGGATAAGTATGATTTGGAAATACATCAGTACCCATATCTGGTACAGTCCATTTCCAACAGCTACCATCACTACCACCAGCAATAAAACTATTTTGTCCCTTCTGCCATTGTAACCACTGAAACAAGTAAAAGAAAATAAAAATATTCAACAAAAATTACTTATTTGATAAAAGATAATTTTCATGGTTAAATGGGAAAAGAAAAAAAAAAAAAAAAAAGGCTAGGAGTTTTTATCTTCTATACCTAAATTTGAAATGTCATTTAAAATAGTAATAAGATTTCTACAAGTTGGAAATTGTACATCAAACGTGACAAATGAGGTGCCTTCATACTACATCTGGAATATGGCCGGTACAAAAGCTTTTGTAATTTAGATTCTGTCCTGTATTACAATTTTGCTTCAAATCGTAAGAAAGTTGAAGAATTAAATTATGGAAGCCAGCTAATTGAAAAAGCAATAATAAATTTTACATTAAAGAATTAAAAAAATAAATGTGATAGAGTAGGCTCTCGTTATATCACACATGCCACGAGACAAGAAAAAAAAAGTGATTTATATATACAAATGCATAATTTAACAGAGGGCAGTAAAATTTTTAAATAGATATGATAATCTTCATGTAAATTGCATGTACTTATCTCAAAAATGTTACCTTATATGGATATTAAAATGTTCTTAAGAAAAAGTCAATAAAGACACTTTTGTAACTGAATTATAAAGTTACTAAAACGTACATTTTCCACAGAACTTTTCTTTTTCTTGGGAGATATAGAAAAACAGCAATATATTTGAATGAGTGGTGTAACAAGATCTGATATAATGAGAGTACTGTACCAATGCTGACTCATTGAAACAGTTTATTGATAATAATTTAATATGTTTAATTTTATTAATGACATAGTGGCAAAATATTTGTCATAATTTGATAAACTTTTAAATAATTTACTGTATCACATATAGTAAATGAAGTAGAAAATTCTATTCATGAATTTCTTTAATTCATAAAATTGCAGCACAATCGAATGCAAAAAACCTGGCCTAGTTAAAAAATCAAATTGCAGAGTTTTTTGGTGTTCATTAGACTAACATTAGAGTGTAATTATAAAAAGAACCACAAAATTCAAGATGATATTAATTTTACAAAAATACAAATGCATTATTTTCTGTGTTGGGTAGTAAAATATTTAGTTGCAATGTAATTAAGTTTTTTTTTTCTTCTTTTACAGAATGGCTCAGAAATTGAAAAGGAAAATTTCCTTACTTCCCTGACTTTCCTTTTTAAATTTCCCTGATTTTTGGTACTAATGAGTAATGACTAAGGATGAATGTTTGTCGCAGTAAAATGGGACAAAATTTGCAGAAGATTAACAAAATTTTCAAAATGAATTGCTTTTGTATATGTTTAAAAGTAAACAAACTACATTCAGCACTAAAAAATTACCTTTTTACTTACCCATCATACGTAGTATAGGGTAAGTCTTGAAATCGTTTTGAAAATCGGAAAAAAAAAATTTGACGGATTTACACGTTTCAGACACTGGAGATTCCGAAAAACATATTTTTAGAAAAAAAAATTTGCCGTCCGTCTGTGTGTCTGTAAACGCTCTATCTCCCGAAAAAATTGGGATAGAGACTTGAAATTTGATATGTACTTAGTATGTAATAATGGGAAGAAGCTTATTGAATTTCAGTAACCTCGATTATCCGGAACTATTTTTTTCGGACTCTTAAAATATTCATTCTGATAAAAGGTATATAAAAATTTTCGAAATTGTTTATTTTAAGGAGTGAATATAAAAGACAATAAAAACACATAAATTTTGCATAAAGCATAAAGTCGATCGGATAATGAGTAGCCGAGATATTTGGAATCCTATTTTCTATTTCCCCACACTCTTAGATTTTTCATGACCCTGTATTTCAACCAAATTTCAATTCAAAGATATATTTTAATTGGAAATGAGACGCTTAATCAGACCCAATAAACCGCTAGTTAATAGGATTATTGTTTTATGAGTTAAAAGGATGTTTCTTTTAAGCAATTCAGTAATCGAGCCTTTAAAGTTTATGATGTCATCAAGCCACGATTTTATTCGATTTGTAAAGCATTTTATAAGTAGTTTACACATGTTTTATTTTAATATTTTATATTATGCATATCCATGATGGGTAAGTATTACGGTGGCCCCCAACAACTAGTTTACACATTTAACCTTCGAATCGTATGAAAGATATAATTTAGGAAATGGCTGAAACATACAAAATTTAAAATGAAAGTTTTATTCTTTTGAGAAATATTGGATAAAAAGAAATATTGTATTTGGATACAGGAACAGAATTCATCTGCAAGTTTATTTCTGCAGCGTATGTTTATAGTTTACACTTTTCATATATTGCTTAAAACTCTGAACAATAAGATACAAAAATGGAATTTAAAAAGGTAGAATCAGATACATGTTCTATTCCTTAGTATTCAAATTTATCAAAATTTATGGAAACATTTATACATTAAATGCAATCATGTTCCAAACAAAGGGATTTTTAAAAAGTTTTTTGGACAAAAGTGAACTTTTTTGATTAAAATATATTTGTTTATTAATGTATTACATATCAATGTATTTACATCTCAGTCTATTTTTATAGGGAGCAAGTAGTTCAACCAAAGTTATTCTTTTCAGGAACAAACTATCTAAAATATTGAGAAAATTATTAATATTAAACACACACACACACACACTTTAAGGATGGATACAATCAACAATATGTAAATTTTAACAAGATTAATGCATAATCCCCCCCCCCACCCACTTTAAATTCATGTATTAAAATCACTATTAGCAATTTTTAAGCAGCAAAGAACAAGATTGAGTCAGCAAGGAAATAAAATAAACTAGCACACAATGCTTACAAAATTGGTAACTAAAATTCTTCTTTCACAAGAATTAAAAAGACAGATTATTTATGTATTGTTTATTACAGTATTGCTTTATTTATGCATTCTAAAAAAAAAAGAAAAAAAAATATGCAAGGTAGAAAAAAATTCACACATTCCTAGACAGAAATGTTTAGTCAGAAAGAACATTGTCCAAAAGGACTATGAAGATTAATGGTATGATTAAGATGAATCTATTTTCTTTTAAATTAAAGACAATGAGTCAACATTTTTTATTATAAAATTGCAGTTAATAAAACCAATCAAACATAATTTAAGAAAAAAAAAAACATAACTGTATCGTTTTTTCTTTTCTGTAATTGCAGACAAGAATTTTTCCAAAATGAAAATCGATCTTGACTGGTAGGTCTTAGATTCATACATATTAACCCCTTAAGCACGATAGTCAATTTAGTGGTAGTATGCTGAATACCAGATATATTAAATTTTGTCAAAAGTAGTTTATATCATTATTTTTATCTTTCAGAGATACAAAAAACCAAAATCGAAACACTACAATTTACAAAACACAACTAGCAGAATGACCAACACATAAACAAATGAACAACGAAGAAAGAAACAAAGCAGCAGGAATTTTTTTTTTCTACTAGAGGGCTCTGCTCCCTACGAGCTATGCTCGCCAACCCCTGTTCTGACACCGCATGATTTAAAAACACTCTGATTTGATCAACTCTAAAACAATTACGAAAGATTGTATTATAATTAAACGACCAGTGGCGATCTGCTGTAACCGGGTTTCCATTCATTTTCTTTTGACTGAGGGATTTTAAGGTCGAATCAACTGCTCTCGAACAGCTAATAACTCTTTTCCTGATTGATTAAATAAAATGAATTAAAATTAAAAAATCAACTTGTGTGAAATGGTTAAGTAAACAATGCCGCTGCATTGGAGAATTTTATAACGATGCTATAGAAAATTGGTTACTTCTCCATTATCCCATCGACTACTTTGTATAAAAAGAAAAGAACTGTCGCCAGAATATATCATTTAATGCCAAACATGCATGATTGGGTTGTCACATTGAATTCAGTTGGCATAAGATGCGTTACACGTATTAGTTATTTCCTCGAGGGATTTTTAATTCAAGGTTTATTTGTCTTTTTGATACTTCTCCATTATCCCGTCGATCAATTTTCATTAAAAACTATCGCCAAACTGTAACGCCAAATAAACAAATAGAAGAATTTTGGGCACAAGTGTCATATACGCACCACGTTGGCACGAATTTTTTCAACCGCCAATTTGGCGATAACTTTGTTTTTGAATAAATTGTTGTTTATTTACTTTTATTTTTTATTTTAATTCTATAAATTATTTTTATTATGTATATCCATAATTATTTATATCAAACTATCATTTATTTTCTTTTTTTAAAATAATAGAAGCTATTTCATTTATTACGTTATTTTATTTTTATATTAAAATAAAAAATCACGTGTTATTATTGCATGCTATTTGAAACTAAAATTGAAAAACAAAGTTTTCGCCAAATTTGTAGCTGAAAAAAAATCACGCCAACATGCGGGTATATGACATTTGTGCTGAATTTTGCCATAGGAATCTCAAAATAAATAAATAAATAAATAAATAAATAAATAAATAAACAAACAAATAAATAAATAAAATACAAGAAATTCGGAAAAACCCCACTCACCAAAGTGCCAACTATCAGTAAGTTTAAACAATAAAATTTACAATATATTAATGAAAACAGAAAACAATAGTCTTGGATATTTATTTACATTATTTTTTTTAAATTATCTCTCTTGGCTGGTGAATAAATGTTTGTGACGTCAGTTGAAATGATCTATTGTATGTAACTGTTCATTGCAACATTTTTCAATGCCTTTTCTTTTTTAATATCATGGCACTGCCGTTTAAGGGTGCAATGGTTATTTTAATTAATGAAATAATTAATAAATCAGTGCAACATAATGAAAAATATATGTATATGTCGAATTAAAAACCATTTGATGCTATAACCAGGGGTCTGTCCAGACTTTTCCACCAGGGTCCTGTTTTTGTGAAATTGTGAACAACTTTTTATATTTGTGAAAAATCTAATCCTAATTTTGTGAATTTGAAATGATCGTTATATTCAGGTTCTTGTTTATACATTTTTAAGAAGATATATGGATGTAAAAATACATATATTTTCTTTATGTAAAAGTGACATATCAGATTTCACTTTTAAATGATCAATTTGTGAAATGTTCGGTTTAAAGATGGAAAAATTTTGTGAAAAACCTATTTTTAAGACAAAGAATTGTGTGAAGGGTCCTGTTTTAGGGAAAATAATTTTATGAAGGGTCCTGTTTTAGGAAAAATAATTTTGTGAAGGGTCTTGTTTTAAAATGAAAAATTTTGTGAAGAGTCCTTTAAAGGACCCAATTTTTTCCTAAAACAGATCCCTGATAACAAACACATGTATTGCCTCTGACGTCAAGTGAATGTGACGCCACATTCATGCATTTTTGGTGTTAAATCCTATAGTTTGGCGATATAGTTTTTTGTTATGAAAAGTGGTCGTCAGGATAAAGGAGAAGTACCATATTGTTAATGATATTTTAACAATTTATTTCGGTATTTTAAAGGTAATTATTAAACGTAAAAATATAGTTTTTAATTGAGAGGAAATATTATTTACGCTGTTTTAAAATTTGCAATACAGTCAAACCTCGTTAACATGAACACTCTTAATGCGAATTACTTTTAGTACGAACTGTTTCCTATTACTCCGTCCAGTTGTATGTAATGTATTTAAGTTCGGATAACACGAACTACTTTTAACACGAATAAAAAAAGTTTCCCCTTGAGTGTTCGCATTAACGAGGTTCGACTGTAACAGGTAAAAGATTTGTCGAAACAAATTAATCTCTCATGTAAATATAATTTTTAATTGAAATTGTTTGGAAATATTGCTATTTGAGCATTTTAAATATGACGTAAGTTTCCCTACTTAATGCTTTGAAAACGCCTAATAATTTAATTATTTCTCGTTTTAATATTCACGTGCAAGTACATTTTTATTACATAATTTTCTACATTTACAGCTTTTATCACGTGATCATTTAATTATTATTTTAAAGTTTTATTTCTGTTTTTAATAGTCACTTGTAAATACATTTCTTAATTGAAAGGGAATATTATTATATGCGCTGTTTTACAAATTGGCAACGATTCAAATAATGGATTTTATGAAATATGAAATAAATCTTTATAAAAATGAAAATTTTGAATAAAAAATTGAAATATAATATAACCTCAAAAAATTACTCAAATTAAAAAAATAATTTCAGTCTGCACATCATAAACTTGTCAACTATATCCTTACAAATTATGGTTAAATAGCTGTGCATAGTTTTTGTTCCTATAAAACTTTTTTCAGAAAACTGTTTTGACCAACTTTGATTTTAAATATCTCTTAAAATAATTAAAAAGTTTGCTTCAGCGTGTTTATCGAACATTACTTTATTAAACTACCAATTTTTAAATTTTTATATGTAATAGTTTTCTGGATATTAGTCCAGAAAGACTTCAAGGCACAAAATCTTAATTGACAGCGGCAGCGGTTACTTTTTTTTTTAATATAGAGAGATACATAATGTCTCTGTGCGAAAGCAGTCATTGCAATAAAGCCTTGTAAAGAATTGAGCCTCTACGTCCAGGTGCACGATGTGTCATTCTAGCATTTCCTGTGAGTACACTTAACTGCATACCTTCCCTCGCTATTTTTGCCTTGAAGACTAGCAGACGCCGAATTCTATTGTACTGTGAGCGGAAAGTTCGGACAGTGATGTAGTGGTAAGGCGTTACCCAAAGAGGGGTCTTATGCTTTGATCCTTGCAGAGTTCGTGGGAAAGAGTTCATCTGCGAGAGAAGCGATCTCTGCACACGATTTTTAGGTTTGCGCCCGAAACTTTGCCCTTTGTCTTAGAACGTCCAATGACGGACTTAGTGAAA
Organism: Maratus michaelseni; assembly: GCA_963931845.1. NCBI lineage: Eukaryota > Metazoa > Arthropoda > Arachnida > Araneae > Salticidae > Maratus > Maratus michaelseni. The sequence goes on from OZ007595.1 coordinate 126,916,583, forward strand.
ACGAAACAGAGGGATCTCAAGGCTGCTAAGAGGCTGGAGAGTTTCGAGGGGCCCGCCACGACAAGACCCCGCCCTTAGAAGAAGGTCCCCTGCGAGAATGAAGAAGAGGGAGGACAGTTTTTGGAGAGATCGAAAAGGAGAGTGTTGACTCTCTGGAGAAGGGAAAAGGAAACGTCAGTTTCGAACTCAGCGTGGTGTAAGCGCTAGTGAGGTCCGACCTCTAGAATTGATACAGCAGGTATCCGGTGAAACTCCCAGAGAAAAGAAAAGCACACCAAGTGCGAGAGTGAGAGTTCTTAGACTCAGAATTAACGAGTATTAGTAGATCTTCCGAAGAGAAGGAACAGACGAGCCTTGGTCCGAATGAACTTTATTTTGTAGTCACGACTGACTGTAATGTTTAGAGACTTTTGTTTGTTTCAGTTACACTTGGAGTCAAGAGGTCATTAATTTATAAGCGATTGACTCACGAAAAATAATTAAATGCTGTAATTAACTTTCTTGTACATATTTTTATTAGAATTAATATTGGTATGCAATAAATTCTATTTTTTAATTTATGCAAGATAATTCTATTTACCAATGATCTGATCTCGCTACCACTCACCATCTTTAATCGGGTCGGTATAGAGGAGTTACTACAGCCTGTACAAAATCAATCACAATAGCAAGTAGTGGAGCAAAAAATGATACTTAGAACATTGCAGTCTGTATCATATGTCCTGGTATTTCAAATAGACGAGTAGTGCTTAAAGGGTTTAATGAAAAAGCTGAAAAATAAGCAATTAAGGGTGTTCTAAAAAAACTTTTCTCCATACAAGGTGGAACTTTCTGACATATTCACACTCATTTTTAAATATAAAAGCACAGAATTAATGAGCGTGATTACTGAAGTGATTTGCAATCAAATAGCATTTTTCATGTTTTGATAAATGGATTGTATCGTGAGTTAGAAGCACTTGTTGTCTCAAGATGACCTTTATCAGCCTGTTACATCTGGAAATTTGAATCAAAATGCTAACTTTTATAATATTTTCTGAAAAATCCTATGCTTTTAGGAATTCAAAATAACATTTCACTTTTTCGATAGTTTCTGAATAAGTTTCTTATCAATTTCATGCATTCATGAATAAAAACAAATTAAAAAATTTTCAGAAAGTAGCAATTCGGATTTGAAATATAGCCTTAAGCAATATTTTTCAAAAAGGGAATCAAGGGAAATAAGAAAAACAGTTATGCCACCTTTTTGCAAATAGCTGATATCATGCTATACTAATGAATACTTGATTATACTTAAGAGAAAAGTTTACAGTAAATAATTCCTTACTTGAATTTCATACACTTCAAAATTCCATATAAGAGAGCCATCATCCATATTCCATAGTTGAACCAGACCATTCATATCAGCTGTAGCAACATATTTTGAGTCTGGACTGAAAGCAGCTGCTATGACAGATTCTGTATGTCCTGTAAATAATAATATATACAGAAAACTTACTAGCTCATTCAAAGTACTGAATTATTTTATAAATCATGACACCTAAAAAAATTAAATTTGTGAGGCTCGACTCATTTCTAGAAGACATATGATCGTCCCTAAATCAATCAAGCCAGGGATCCAATCCTGGTGGCTGTGTTGCAAATCTGGCATAGAAGAAAAATATGCATAATGTCTTCCTCTTCTGATATTAGACTTGTATTGCATTGCTGGTGCAATATCTAATCTATTGTTCTGATTGAATGCACAGCTTTTGCTGATACATTAACATTTTCCAGTTTACAAACACAGAAAAAAAATGATGAAATAATTTATAATCAATTTATTGTTGCGTATTTTTAGAGACTAGTGGGATAATAGAAGCTGACAGTTGAAAGTGTCACAGACAATAGAAGTTTTACTTTTATTTAAAATATTCATTAATCTTAGGTACTCAGGTGCATGATATGTCACAATAAGGCAGTTTAAATTTTTTTTAAATATATATTTACCTAAAAACAAAATAAAAACAAAGCAAATATTTTATTTAAAATACAGAAATGACATCTTACCTGTACATTCAAACTTAATTGCTTTCGTCAGGACACTCCATACAAAAGCAGTATCATCTTGACCCCCAGTCACAATATAGTCACCAGATTTGTCAAAGTTGCAACAAAATACAGATTCTGAAAAATATTAATTGTACATAAAAATAGTAAACATATTTAATTATTAATTTATTTATTAATTTAATTATTAATTAAAAGGGGGGGGGGGAGGTTGATAGAATATTTTAGGTCATTTCGCCATATCTCAGCAGCAGTTTTAGAAAGGAGCATGAAATTCAGGATAACAAATCTATTAAAAACATAGTTAAACATGTATTTCAGCGATTTTAGAAATTCACCCACTAAGGGAGGCTAAAAGGGGGGGGGGAATCTAACATTTTAGGTCATTTCGTCATATCTCAGCAGCAGTTTTATGTAGGTTCATGAAATTCAGGATAAAAAAATCTACTAAAAAAATAGTTGAACACGTATTTCAGTGATTTTAAAAATTCACCAATCAGGTAAAACATTGGATATGAACCTGATTATGGAAGATTATACGAATAAGACAACTACTGTTGATTTTTGGATAGATATTTTGCGTAAGACATTTTTAAAAGGAAAATACATTGTGGTCAACACATTGCCTACAAATGCGAAGCCGGGACGGGCCACTAGTAAGTAAATAAAGAAACAAAAATCCTAAAACGAAATGATCAAAATAAATGTTTACATAATTTAAAATATATTATTTTTATTAGATAATACTATTAAAAATACTAATTATTTTTGCATTCCAAATTTAGTTAGATTTGACAATGTGGTCAAAATACATACTTTTATGACCATCAAATGTTATAGTAGCATCATCTTCTTCATCTTCAATTTCGAGTTCCTCCACATCATCAATAATTTCATACACTGACTCATCTATTTCTGAAAATATTAAAAATTAAGAAGGTTAGGTGTGGTTTTATTATTTTCTCTGTTCTTATTTTAATATAGAATTACACATACAAATATAGTACAACATTAATTATCTGTGTTATGATTTAAAATATTCACCCATAATTTATTCATCGTTTTAAATATTTACCTTTAATTTATTCATTTATTTAAAATAGTTCTTAAAAATATTTACATAAATAAATAATGCTTCATCTTTAAGTACTTTTAAATCAAACAATTACTTTTTAAATTATTACTTTTTTTGCTAGATAAATTAAATATTAATTTCTTTCCATTTTAAATATATTCCAAATTACTTCCGTTCCAAATTATTTTTATTTTAAATGAATATTCCAAATTTAACTTTTTCTTAACTTTCAATAAACATTACTTCAAAAAATAATATAACTTACTTTTTTCAAAGACTTTAATCTTAAAATTCTCCAAATAAAAGTATTATCTCAATAATACGGCACATTTCCTTTATAATTATTAAATTAAAAATGATTAATCGTTATTTTAATCACATCGGAACATAAATATTTCTTTCTTTTGACTTGATCAAAAGTTCGTTAAAAGAGACATTGCGAAGTTTCAAAAATGCTTTTTCTCAAATCTTTTAAATTTAATTTGTTATTCAACACTTCACTCTGGTCAGTTTATTTTCCTTTTTAATATTGAAGAATATTGTTCAAACATTATACATTATTTCATATTTTAAAATAATCAATTACAAAATTTCAAATAATTTAAATTTAATTCTGGTACAATGTACTAACCAAACTATAAGTATGGCTATATAATGAGATTTTGTTTTTAAATAGATAGATTTCTTTTTCAAAATTATTTTAAGTTTTCTAATTAACTCCGGTGCTGGTTGCTAGTGAATCATCTTTTATTACTTACCCATCATACGTAGTTAGGGTAAGTCTTGCAATCGTTTTAAAAATCGAAAAAAAATTTTTTTACGGATTTACACATTTCAGACACTGGAAATTCCGAAAAACATGTTTTTAGAAAAAAAAAATTTGCCGTCTGTCTGTGTGTCTGTAAACGCTCTATCTCCTGAACAAATTGAGATAGACTTGAAATTTGGTATGTACTTAGTATGTAATACAGTCGAACCTCGTTAACACGAAATTGAAGGGACTGGGAATTTTTTTCGTGTTATCCGAAATTTCGTGTTAACTGTCATAATAGTCGCGTCATCTATGTTAGATATAAAAACTAAATAAATTAACCTACAAATATATCCCTGCTCAAAAAATCATAAATTAATAAGAAATAGTAAATTTCATTAACAAATTAATTATCGTTTTTTAGGCAATAATAATTTTATTTACATGCTAATCATATTTTTAAATAGTCCGTTATTGACTTTGGCTTCAATTTTTGTAGAGTACTTTTTTAGGAATGTATGGACCTAATCTAATTTGTCCAAAGCTCGGGAAGTATCCTCTTGATCCATAAGGAAACGTTTTACAGTTTTCATTGCTGCGGTAGATTCATTTATTGACACTAAACTTTTCCGTTCTGTGTCAATTTCTTCTTCCTTGTTTGACACTTCAATGTTGCCATCTTTATTTTTCAGCAATTATTTCTTCATCTGTCATCACATCCGAAGTCAGCACATCTTCATCTATGCAAATGTACTTGGAAAAAACAATGTCTAAGAAAGAATTTACCGATTTTGGCTACATATCTTTCTGCAGACAAGTCTATGACGCTATTTAAATCTTGCCAGTCATCCATTAGAAAATATGAAATCGCTCTCACCGAGAGCATCAGCAAAAGCCTCTGCTTCATCTTGCAAAACTGCAAAAGTTAAAACAATGTTCTGGCTTTTTGCCTCTTTTATCCATCGCAAGAGAGCAATTTCAATTTATTCATTCTTTCTTGTTATACACATTCGTTTTCTTACTGGTTTGAATTAACTCACAGCATAAACCGCTTCAATCTTTTCGCGATTCTTTAAAATTGTAGAAGAATTGTAGGTATCCCATACTTCGCCGCATTTTGTGATTTTTTCAGCACTTTATCGCTAACTTCGTTTAATTTTTTTGCTTGGTTTCTTAAGATACTGCTTGCTGTTTTCGACTCATCTTTCACAGAATTATACAGAGCAACTGTGAACAGCGTTTCCATTATGTTAGTTAGGTAGTGAAGTAGAGATAGTCTCTTATTTCACTGACAGATAAGATAATTCAGACCCCCGGTTTATAGTTTATGTTACTGTCACAGTCAACCAAGTAATGGAACAATCACTTTAAAAAAAAGAAATTCCTTCCCCAAACTTTCATTTTGACTAATCTATTGCTCATATGGTTAATGTAGGAACACTTGCGCATATCAGAGATCAAAGAAAAGCAGGGATTATTCAGAAATTCAGTATTTCAGACTTTTCTGAAACCCTTTTTCACTTTAAATCGTTTTCAAAACATGAGAAAATTCCACTTTTAATAAGAGTATGTGACATTTAAGTTTGAAATATCGAAAACATTACATAAGGAATCATGTTTTGACTTTGAAGCGAAAAAAATTTCTTCGCCTTAAGCAGGATTTTCCTAAATTCTATTTCGTGTTAAACAAATTAATTAACATTGATTTTCAGACTCATCTGACGGGACCTGAAAATTATTTTGCGTTAAGCGATTTCGTGTTAACGAGGTTCGACTGTAATGGGAAGAAGCTTATTGAATTTCAGTAACCCCGATTATCCAAAACTATTTTTTTTCGGACTCTCGAAATATTCGTTCTGATAAAAGATATACAAAAATTTTTCAAATTGTTTTTTTTAAAGAGTGAATAAAAAAAACATAAATTTTGCATAAAGAATGAAGTTGGTCGGATAATGAGTTGCCGAGATATTTGTAATCCTATTTTCCACATTTTTCGATTTTTCATGACCCTGTATTTCATCCAAATTTCAATTCAAAGATATATTTTAAAATTGAAATGAGACGCTTAATTCGACGCAATAAACCGTTAGTTAATATGATTATCCGACGCAATAAACCGTTAGTTAATATGATTATCCAACGCAATAAACCGTTAGTTAATATTATTATTATTTTTGGAGTTATAAGAATGTTTCTTTTACGCAGTTCAGTAATAGAGCATTTAAAGTTTATGACGTCAACAAGCCCGATTTTATTCGAATTGCAGTGCATTTTATAAGTAGTTTACACTTGTTTTATTTTCATATTTTATATTATGCATATCCATGATGGGTAAGTATTACGGTGGCCCCCCAACAACTAGTTTAAATTTTATATTTATTCTATCTTATCCCGAAATTTCATTATAATCTGTATTAATTAGGAATCAATGTCCATAATGTTCAACCAAACTACATAGGTAATATCATTAACCTTTTGCATCACTGTGTTGCATATCTGAAACATAGCCAAAAGTAAATTTTACTTACACAGTACCTAGGCTTTAAACAGAGTTCATACTCTCTTTACATGATAAAATTCAAGCACCTTTTCAGAAATGAAAATTTGAACGCTACAAAATACTATGTCTGTTTGTATAACGCAAATATATAAAGAAAAAAAAATTATTTTCATATGTTTTCAGGTGAATGCCATACATAACATATAGTAGCAAAGTCTTAAATGTGAAATGTTATGAGAAAGTCTCCGAAAAATACCGAAAATACTTTTGCAGTATACTTTGAAAGTTATCTGTGCTAACACTAGACAAAAGTAGACACTTGATAATTCTGCACTGCTATGATATACACAATTTTAAATAAATAAATAAAAAAAAACTAAACAATTTTTCATACTTTATCTTAATTTGTAAACATCCACTAAATCATTTTACAAAAAGGTATGTTAAAACACACACGCACAAAGAAAAATTTGCATGTTTCAGCATGAATAATTTACTGCATTTTAAATACAAGACTTTTTTCAGCCTTTAAGCTTTTTAATTGCCTCTTCTATTTTTTCATCTAAAATTTTAACTTCAGCCTGTTTTTCTTTTACGTTTTTTCTCAGGCTGTTTGACTGTATGCAGAAAGTCATTTTCTTTGTAGACTCTGCCTTCAAAGACAACTCATCCACTGAATCTAGAAGTTCTTTGATGTCAACTTCCAGACATTTTTTCTTTTTCTTTAAGTCATCTAAATCATCTTCAAGCTTTCTTTTCTTGTTCTCAGTGAGACATTTTTCCTTCTCTTTTTGCTGATCTTTCAGGTACATCATGTACCTTTGTCTACCACTGGATGCAGACGAAAGTAGCTCTTTTGTTATAGGTACTTTAAGCATGCCACCACAATAGTCTATATGATCTTTTATAATTCTTAAAAAAATATAAGAATGTTCTTTTAGGTTTTCCACTTCCATATTTTTGTTAATAGAGAATCCTCTCTTGACAGAAGCTTGTCCATGGGACAAAACAACATAAGTTTGGTCCCATGGAAGGCTTTAACGTGTCCTTTAACACACATATGATCATAAGAAAATCATCTAATCTATCTGTCGATTCATTAAAGCTCATGAAAACTGATAAGTTTGTTGTTTCAAGGAAATCTTGATAATCCAGAAGATTGGTTTCACAGTCATTTTCTGGGATCCAAAAATTTTCTTGGAAGGCATTAATGATGGATTTCATTAGTGAAATGCAGTTTTCTTTGTTCTGTGCAATTTTACCAGGATTCAAACAAAATGAATTGCGTACAATTTATTGGGATTTTTTCGATGACTTTTTTCATCATTGCACAATTGAAGTCCGTTATTTCTTGCTTCAGAGCAATAACGTCACTTTCTTTCACAGATTTATGTTCTGTTAAGATTTTTGAGCAATTTTTCCCCAGTGAATCTAGTTTCTATTTTAGCAATGGAATTCAACATATCAGTTTTGAATTCAAACTGAGGAAATTTCGAAACTGTTACATTTTTTATTTCGCCATCCTTAAGAATTTTGTAATTCAGTAAGCATGACCAAATTAACTTTTTTAAATCATCAGCAAAAAATGGCAGCACAGGTTTTTCGTCATGAAAGGCTGCACCAAAGATGTAACTGATGAGAGAAAATGCAACTTAACAATTAACAATTCATCTTTTAAAAAAGATTTTATGGAGTCGTATGTGCTATTGTTGAGATTGGGAAAAAAAAATTTTTTCGACACAAGAGATGAATGACTTTAAATCTTCCAAGATTTCAATGGCTCTTTTTATAGCTGCTATGCTGTCAAGCTATCTATGTCTGCAGAACTTCAAGGCAGTCTTGCCAGTTGATGATACTTCATAATAATCTTGAAGCCTTGCTGGAGAGTACTTGAATAGCCTATGCAAATTAGTTAAAAATACATCCATTTGCCAATTTGAAGAAGCTCCACTAGCTTTAAATGTATTATGTAACACATGCAAGCCGCAATATTTAGTATACTATGATCATACCTTTTTTGGAGATTTTCATATACCTTCCAGTTTACAGCTGGTCCATCCATGGATAACTGCACAATATTTCCCAAATTAAAATTACTAAGTGCAGTTTTTGTGCCATTAAGCAAGTCATTTGCTGTTGAATGACCCAAAAAAACTGAATTTATGTACCTAGTACATACCTGGTTTAAGCTTGGATGCCAAAATCGGACTAATAAATCCATTTGCTTGGACTGTGTCGATTTATTCAGCATTTTATCAAATAATACAGTGAAACGACCTTTGTCCACTAATTTGATTAAGAGATCTTTAAAATGTGGTGCAATGCCAAAACAACATAAGTAAGAACATTTCGCTGGTGATAATGTAAATTGTTTAGCTATATTGCTATCTGTGAACGTAATTTTCAGTACATCGCCTACTTCTGAGCAAGAATTGTAGGAGTAATTTGAAGTCACACATTTTAATGCCCACAAAACCTCAGCTGTTAAAACTTCTCTGCCAGCCATAAAATCTATAGATTTAGGTTTAGATGATAAGGCAGGAGCTTGTGATGATGATAGCCCAGACGCTTGTGAGGTTGAAGGAACAGACATTTCTGAGGTTGAAGCCGCAGGCAATGGTAACTCCTCAGAGGGCTGTTGCAATAAAATAGGTACTTTTCCACCGTCAAAAACAGATTTTTGCATCTTTGAAGAAGCCAGTAACTTTTTGTGTTGAGCTCATAGAAAATTAAAATTATTCAATGTCGCTATGCATCATAATAGAAAATTCACACTATTACTAAGTAATTTACTTTCTTCTATCTTTATAAGAAGAAAGTATTGGATTCCTGAAAATTTTCTACTTCCGGTTTTCGACGAATTTATACGTTTTAGAACGTCCTGAACACGATTTGACTGTTTTTAGAAAGTGTCTGGCTGTGAGTCTGTGACTCTGTCTGTATGTGACAAAAATTTTGCGGGCGCTCTATCTCAAGAACTAATGCTCGGAATTTAATAAAACTTTATATTCAGTTAGTTCCTGATACAAATTGGTGCTGATTAGTTTTTGGTGAAAATCGCCCAACAGGTGGCACTGCTATACGCTGTTGAAAGTAGTAGAGCCACCGATCACAGGTTTGTTTTGAAATATTTTCGTATAAAAATAAAAATTCGATCGGGGCCTCGGCAACATCGGGCGGAACACACGGAAATAAGCAGCCAAAGTCAGTAGAGGTCCCGATTCGTTTTGAAAGATTTTTGTTTTAAAATATAAAATCATACAAATTTGATTGGGGCTCGGGCAACGCTGGACGGGTCAACTAGTATGCAATAAAAACAACACTAATTAATAAATCAATTCACTATGCGAATATTGTCAGAACTAAATTTAGGAATGGGATAATTTTTTTTTCTTTTTGGTGGGAGTTCAATCATTGCATTATTAACAAATAAGTATTTGATTAATCAAAACAAAGTCACACAACAAAAATGAATTTCATTATTTTTCTTAAAACTAAAATTAAAGTAAATCCAAATAATTTAAATTATCTAATTAAAACAATTAGAATTACAACAAGGGCGACGACCTTTCCTTGCTCCCGTTTGCTGGTACCCATGATTCACGACACGTGAATAACATTGCTATCACATCGCCTCCAATCTTCCTCGCATTTTACAATAGGTATCAAAATTATATTATTTATTGTTATGGAAAACACTTCCCTCTCATGTGACTTGTTAATGCAGATTCTCCCATATTCTCCAATTGCCGAGTAACACAGCATAACTTGCATCAGAACTGGTATGCACTATTCGCTATTGCTTCTAACCAACACTTGTATTCTTCTCGTTCTATCCACAAGTCACTGAAATTGCACATTCTAGGCATTGTTATAGCATCGATCTCAACGAATAATTACTACTACAGATCTACAGAATGCACTACAGATGAAAACTACTTTTTGTGAAAACCGGCGTACATGCATGTGTGCATGCGTCAACTGACCGAGTTTTAGCGTTGCAATAGGTGTAGCAATATTTAAGAAACAGAACGTACAAAGGAAGAAAGATAAGAACAAAATTTCCGATCTTGCTGTCGGTAGTAGCAACAAGTTACCCTTCTTTTCATTTTTCTTTTCTTAACTTAATCCTATACAGGGAAGGGAGAAGCGATAAATGCTCGTACTCTGAACACCTGAAAAGAAAACAATCTCAAAACAAATATTTTCACCTTTTAGGTAGCTTTCAATACAAAAAAAGTATAAAGCTACCTATTGCAGCCGTTCGGAGGAAAGCAATTCCAGAAAATTTCAATATATTTTCACCGATCATGACCCCCAGACCCCAAAACCACCCTCCGTTCAAATGTTGATTTATATATATATATATGACCTATGTCATACGATAACACCCGTATTTATAAATCGATTTCGATGAAACTAATTGTGTGTATTAAGCTCACCAATGCCTCGACCGAGTTCGTTGGCCAGCTTGGTCCGCCATCTTGTTTCAAGATGGCGGCCACTTAAAAATTTAAAACTAAAATAAATATACAAAAAAATTAAAAATTATTTTTTAATTAAGTGTTAGGCCTTGATACAAGGATTCCGGAGCATTTTTTGTTTTACCTCTATCTTAAAAAATGGCTGAGATAGAGCAGTTTGAAATTCTAGGGTGGCTGACATTTTGAAACAAGACAGCACATTACAAAAATTTTCATTGTTGTGTTCATTTTCCCAATCATACGCATAAAACTATATATTCATATCCGTTAGCGCCGAATTCTCGCCAAACTTGGCGATATTTGGCGAAATATCACCAAATTTCGTGATCGAAATAAGTCTTCATAAATGAAGCCAATTTGACAATAGCTCAATAATTTGGCGAATTTCTTATTCTAATTCAGTATTAACGAATCTTTTGTAAATGTTTTCTTTACATTTTAGCTTACTGTTTTCGTGCAACATTAGCTAAAATTTCAAAACGAAGATATAGGAAAGCTACCTTTTCCTCCCGATACAGGCCGGAAGGACTTTTTTTTAAAGCTTGCAATTATATTTTATTTCGAATATCTGAATAAGAAAAATTAAGCACCTATAAAAAAAAAAAAAAAAAAAAAAATGAAAATTAAGCACCTTCATTAAAATATAAACAAATTTAAGCACTTTCAAGGACCTTTTTTCTCTCTTAAAAATTCAAGGACTTTCAAGCACTGTATGAACCCTGTTTAAAAGACTATTTTATTTATTGCTGCTATCTTCCAACACAGCAGTTAATATAAATGGCTCATAAAATTCTCAATAGACAATGATACTGAGTTAATTTTTAATGCCAAAGTTTTATTTATCATTGGAGCAGTTTCACACCGTTCTTACTAAAATGAACTTCGTAAATTTTGTCAAACTAAAAGTGTTGGAGACATCCAAAAATAGATTTTTTCAAAGGTAAGTTTATGTACTGTACAATTTTGTTTAAGAAAATTGACAATATTTATGAGAAGCATGTAATTTTCTGTTTATTGCAGATATGAAAAAAGTACCTTTTAGCCAATATATTTTTATTTTCATGTTCACATTCGTTTTGTTTTTTAATTATTTTTTTCCATGCTTAAAATGATGAATTTTAACATCTGAGTAAATATTTTTCAAATTAGACTTGTTAAGTCACAAAGGATTAAAGGTGGCATCTAGAATTTTTTTTTTTTTTTTTTTTTTTTAATAATGCCTAAAAAAATTATTTCAAATATCATAGTGATGCCTGAGCTTTAAAATTTCTATTTCTAACACTGTCTTTAATAGCATTAATAGTTCATATCAGCATTAGCCAAAAAGACAAAAAAAAAATCAGGGAGTAACCTCATTGTTCATTCCCTTTCAAAGTTTTTAGGGTGGGTTGTAAATTTTAAGAAAATGTTTAAAACTTTTTTTTTTCTTTTTAATTTTGCCTATACTATAAGAAATTTTTTTTTTTTAGTTACATTGAAAGGTAAATATGAAAAAGGAACAGATGCATCATTCGCCCTCAGTCCTCCATCTTGTTTTTTTTTTTAAATCAAAACACATTTGTTTTGTTTATTATAATTTCCAAAATAATTTACATCCATATTTACTTATTATAAACATGTTATTTAATTTAATTGACTAATTTATTTATATTTAATAAAAAAAAAAATAATAAAACAAAAGAGAAAAAAAAACAAGATGGCGGACTGAGGGCGAATGATACATCTAAGCGAACAATTTATTTTACTTTATATCATTAAACTTTATATTTATACCATTATTAAAGATGAAAACATAAAACAAACTATACCTTCATCGTTACCTTCATTAAAATCATCAACAGGAGAAGGGGGAGGTGGGGTGTCACAAGGCATCACTATCTATTAAAGAAAAGAAAATATACAAAAATGAATAAAAATTTATTATAATAAGGTTCATCAATTATTTTTACAATATCAGGGATCTGTTCAGGAAAAAATTGGGTCCTTTAAAGGACCCTTCACAATTTTTTTAATTTCAAAACAGGACCCTTCACAAAACTATTTTCCCTAAAACAGGACCCTTCACAAAACTATTTTTTCTAAAACAGGACCCTTCACAAAATTCTTTATTTTAAAAATAGGTTTTCCACAACATTTTTCCATCTTTAAACTGAACATTTCACAAATTAATCATTTAAAAGTAAAATCTGACCTGTCACTTTTACACATATAAAGAAAATATATGTATTTTACATCCATATATCTTCTTAAAAATGTATAAACAAGAACCTGAATATAACGATCCTTTCAAATTCACAAAATTATGACTAGATTTTTCACAAATACGAAAAGCTGTTCACAATTTCACAAAAACAGGACCCTGAGAAAAAAGTCTGAACAGACCCCTGAATATAAATTACACATAATGATAAATACTGAAGAAATTTTATTTTCAATATCAACAAAACGAAAATATGAGATATAAAAAAACTTATACTACTAACATATGCAAACATTTATTCAATTTAGCAAAATTAGATGCAAAAAGAGTTTCATAGAAATAGAACACCCTCCATTTTAGTGTATATTGCAGGGCACAAAATTAATATTTCAGTCTTATACCAACATTTGTATAAATCTTTCAGAGGACAGAAGAATAAAGGTGGAAAAAGTGTTTATGAATTTGACAAAGATTATTTAGAACTCCTCCTATTCGTTTTGTAACATTGATCACAATGCAAAAATAATACTTATGTATTAAAGGGGGGACATGGGTCAGTTGCCCTGGCATTACTTTTTTCCATTGTTAAAAAACAGTTCAATTGCCCTGACCTCAAATAGGTCAATTATCCTGGCAAAAGAGGTTATGAATTCAAACGAGAGGTTAAAAATGTAGAGAAAATATGTTAAAATTTTAACAGGTAAGTTCAACATTATAAAAATTACCTTGGAAACAAAGTTATGATTTTAGTTAAGAAATAAGAAAAAGCACATTTGTAGATCAGGGACATGATTTTCATGCATACCAATGAAAATGAATTTATGTTCGATTCAGCATCTATGTTGTAATACAAATCTCAAAAGTCTCTGGGATTCTTATCTTACTAAATTTATCTGGGGGGGAAAAAAAAAATTGTTTCATGAAATTTTGCCTGAAATAGTGAATCTATGGCCACCTTAAATTGTATCGGCAAAATAAAGGAGTGAAAAAGAAAAGCTTTTTTGTTTTGCTTATATGGAATTGTATAGGTAAAATTAAAATATCTCTCTTTTCTATTCCTTCTTTATTAAATCATTTGTGCCAATGCAGAGGCCACGCTTGTCATTCGCCTATGCACCAAATACGAATACATCATGAAATTGGCGAATAACAAATTATTATGGTGAAAAGACTGGTGAATAATTTATCGGGAGCTTTTCGTTCTTGTAATCATGTTTTGAAACATGGATGATTTTTTAAAAAAGTTTGTAGTGAAAAACATGTATGCTATGCCCACAAAAGTAACAATAATAAAACGGTACTGAGTTCAAATTTAATCAGCAGTTTTTTGGGTTTTTTTTAGTTGGCGACAGTTTAATTTTAATCTTTACTTTAAGGCAGAACTACCAACTCTTCCAATTTTTGGATACTACTAAAATTTAATAGAAATTTTTGCCTTATTTAACCACAGCATTTAGATGATTAAATAATGCAAAAATTTCTATTAAATTTCAGTGGTATGCAAAAATTGGAACAGTTGGCAGCCATGCTTTAAGGTAATACTTTTATTTTTGGATGGAGTATAACTCAAAAAAAATTTAAAAAGAAAAAAATGGGCACAATTTTTGGACATGCAGCAAATGTAATGCAGTGAGAAAATGCTTTTTTACCCATTCAATAAGGTCAGGGCTGAAAGAGTTAATGATAAATTTGGTTAAAAATATTTTAATTTGGCTAATTTACTGGCTAGCATTTTGAAAATCTTAGCGCGGCCCCTGCAATGTATATCACCGGTAGTACACAACCATATCTTTTCAACAGCTATGTATGGAGCAACGGTGGTACACTGCCCACACTAAATTCAACTAAGTGTAAAATCGCAGCGATCTCAGCTAGATTTCTTACATTGTTCCTACTCAAGGGTGTAGCGGAGGGTATACGTACGCAATATACTCTTTGGATTTTTTAAAGAAGCTCCATACATCCCTGTTTCTCAATTAAAGCTATAGCATATACCCTGTTTTTTTATTTATTTATTTATTTTTAACTGTAGCACTATTCCTACATCTGTAGGAAGAATGTACAATATTTCGTTTAACACCAGTAGCACACCACATGGAAGAGATAAAAGTTATAGGACTATATCCAAAAACTCAAATTTTTATTAATTTTTGCATAATACAATTTAAACTAAATAAATGCAAGGAAAAATTTTTATATAATTTCAAAATGTCTAACAAAAAAAAAAAAAAAAAAAAAAAAAACACGAACAAATAACTTTAAGAAAAGAAAAGAAAATATGTCTCTTGTTATAAAAAAAAATAATCTAATTTGTGGAAGTCATTGAAGCATGGCAAGCACAGTTCACCCAAACAATCATCATTGCAAAATGTGGAGACACATTTAGCTTTGGGCCTAGCAAAAAGATAAAGTAAAACAACATACAAAAATGAATTATAAAAAAATATATATGAGATAAAATACAAATTCCAGATGCTGACTACAGAAAACGGAAAAAAATTACGAGTGGCCACAAGTGGTATACACATCCATGTGAGCGTATAAAAAGAATAGGTACTTCTCTATTATCCCGTCAACTAGGGATGCACCGGATATCCGTCTCCTGCCGGATATCCTGCTTATTCGGCACTCAAACCGGATATCCGGTCCGGCCGAATACTTCAATATCCGGTTGCCGAATAGTGACTCATTTTCAAAATCATTTTTTTAACATTATCAGAAAAGGTTAGTTTAAAATTAATTTGTTTCTTGCCAACATTATCCCGTTAAAACAATGTTAGAAGAAATAAATATTCATATTTTCGCAAAAATGAAATTATAGGATTTATATATAAATGAAAATATATTTAAAATATGACAACTAATTATCTGTAATTAAAGGCAAGTTATGGTGCTCAGCATTTTCAGGCTCTGTTATGTTTTTATCACAAATATTTTCCTTCTGAGAAAAAGCCTTCACTCCTCTGGTTGTCTCTTTTTCTTGTGTTTTCAACAATTCTAAAGTAAAATGATTTTATTGAATTTTCTGTCACTATTTTGTCTATGGATGGAAGACCAGCTGTGGTAAAATAATACTGATCATGAAAAGAATTGTGCCACATTCTTAAATAGGTCACTGTCCCCTTTCTACTACAAAACAAGATACTTGCAATGAGGAGCTTCTCTATTTAAATTCTGTTAGAAAACATTTGTCATAGGAAAAGTAAGTAATAACATATACGAGTATGTAAGAAAAGAAAAAGACACTTCAATAGGATGTTTAGTATTTATAAATAACAAAGATTATAAGTATGAGAAACAGAGAAATTAAAATTACTTAATGGTTTATCTTTTTATGTTCAATGACCCTGAATAAAGAAAAAAAAAAAAACTACTAGTATGTATATTAGAATAGGAAAAAGAAAAAACATGATTAAATTTCAATACTTAATTAGTAAAAAGCATTTGTTTTTAAGCAACTTTAACTTAATAAATGAGTTTAAATCTATTATTAACATTTGAATGACATAAAATTATAATAATTTAAAGTTTTCCTTCATTAAAGCAAGCATAAAATAGAAATATTACTATTGAAATTTTAAAAAAAAAGTATTCGGCCGGATACTGGATATTCGGTAAAACTTTGTACCGGATATTCGGTATCCGGTATCCGGCAAAAATTCACATCCGGTGCATCCCTACCGTCAACCACTTTTCCTAACAAAAAAACTATCGCCGAACTGTAAGATTAAACACCAAAAATGCAGTCCTATTTACTTGATGTCAGAAGCATTATACAGGTTTGTTATGTCAAAGTGGTTTTTAATTCAACATTTACGTGTATTTTTCATTATGTTTTATTGATTTATTAGTTATTTCATTAATTAAAATAACAGTTGTGTCCTTAAATTCTTATATTTTATTTATTTATTTTGATATTCCAATGGCAACGTTCTCCGTTTATTTGGCGATAGTTTTTTGTTATGAAAAGTGGTCGATGGAATAATAGAGATGTACCAAAAAATATCTTTTTATATTTACCAGGGGTTGATGCAGGTTTTTTTTACTTGGGGCCCATTTTGTGAAAAGTAAAGGTTATTTTTGTGAAATTTATTATATTTTTGTGAAAAATAAAATTTTTTAACAAAAGTTGAAATCCAGTTAATCAAATTCGAACTAAGCATTTATAAAAAAAAAACTTTTTAAAATCCTTTTGCTGAAGTTTTCCTCCCTGGTGAGCTTGTTTGTTTACAAATTATACATTTTAAAACATAACAAAATAAATAAATAATAAATAGTAAGTTTTTATGGAATAGAATTTTGTGAAGGGGCCATTTTTATCAAATTGATTTTTATGAAGGGCCCCATTTTATAAAATTCATTTTTGTGAAGGGACCCATTTTATTAGATTTTTGTGAAGGAGCCCTAAATAGGCTCCAAATTTTTCCTGGATCGACCCCTGTTTACATATCTTAATATCCTTACTGCTTACTTATTTTATGTAAGAGAAAGAAATTAACCTAGAAATAATAACATAAGTATACTTATGCTGCTTTGTTGTTCTAAAAACTTGTGCCAGAGTTGGTAAATGCTCTTGAAATTGAAACAATCCATTCTCTTTAATACCTAAGTACCATAATAACTAATGCTACTGACTATTAACAGTAGGAGCTTTTCAGTAATGAAAAACTATACAACTTCAGGGAATAAGTATGATTTCAAAATTACTATACAAAGAGGCTAAGAGGCATATTTTGATTTGAGAATAGTTTTAAGAAAACATTAGTATTATAATAGGCTATGATGCTTTACAGTCACGCACAAATTTTTTTTTTTAATCAGTTAAAAAAAGGAAAAAAGTCCCCAAACTTTGGGGACTGTTTTTCTTTTATGGTAACCTGGCTATTATGCTTGTATTTAGTTATTGGTGTTGAAATTTATTAT
This sequence comes from Maratus michaelseni, assembly GCA_963931845.1. Taxonomy (NCBI): domain Eukaryota; kingdom Metazoa; phylum Arthropoda; class Arachnida; order Araneae; family Salticidae; genus Maratus; species Maratus michaelseni. The sequence continues at coordinate 126,934,565 of OZ007595.1, forward strand.
TGTAACCCTTGTTTGCGTGAATGTTAAGGGAAATGATTGTGCATGTCTGTATTACGTCATTCATGATGAAAATTTGAGAAAGCAAGTGATTGGTTGTAGAAGGGCATTCTATTGCACGTGATTGGCTATAAAGACGCATATTATGGAAACCGTATGCAAGAGAAAGAAAAATTTGCATAATTGTTGAGTTAATGATTGGTTTTTAATTGTCATGTGATTTATTACGTAGTAGCTAGTGAGCAGGGCTGTAGCTAGAAGTAAACAATAGGGGGTGCTCAAAAAAATGCTGGGGGGGGGGGGGGGGCATGACATTTCTCTCTCTCTGACACATAGGGGAGACCGGTACACAGTGGACCACTTTTTCAGTTAACATTTTTTTCTCTTTAACAGACTGACCGATCTGTATGAAAATATTTTTGAATATTCCTTAAACTTTCTTACATCCATCATAATTTTCTTACAACATAGTTTTCAATACTTTTTCAAAAAAAAAATATATATATATCAGGGTTGGCAAGTTTTTGACAGTGTGACGGTTTTATCCGGTTTTAACCATGGTTTTAACCGTCATGTCAAAAACCCCTTTTTGACATAGTTTTTGACAACAACTGTCAAAAACCTAAAATTGAGTCCACAAACTGCTTAAAATTATTTTTACAACAACATCCAATTTGCCATTTTTCATAATTTTTAGTGCTAGATAAATGGCTAAACTTTGTGACAGTTTTAGACATTAAAAACTACATACTCTGTATAAAATCAGGGGTCAATCCATAAAAAAGTTAAGGCCTATCTAGAATCCCTTCACAAAAATCGATTTCATAAATCAGGTCCTTTCACAAAATTCCTCTTAATAAAATTGGTCCCTTCACAAAATTCTTCTTAATAAAATTGGCCCCTTCACAAAAATCGATTTCATAAATCAGCTCCCTTCACAAAATTCCTCTTAATAAAATTGGTCCCTTCACAAAATTCCTCTTAATAAAATTGGTCCCTTCACAAATTCCATTCCATAAAAACATACTCTCCATTACTTTGTTAGATTTTAAAATGTATAATTTACAAAGAAAACAAGTTCACAAGAAAGGTAAACCTTTAACAGAAGGACTTAAAGAAGTTATCATTAAATGCTTGATTTGAATTTGAGCAGTTGGATTTCATCTTTCATAACAAAATGTTCACAAATTAAATTTAACAAAAATAATTTTTAGTTGTCACAAAATGAGCCCCAAGAAAAAAAATCTGTGTCGACCCCTGAAAATTCAAAACATGATTTTGGTTTAACAAATTAATTAGAAAATAATTGTAAGCTGTAAATTTATAATAGAAAAATAATTAAAAGTATTGTTACATTAAAAATATAAACTAATAGAACTATTAAATAGTACTTGCAGAGTTTCCCCCAGGCAGTTTCAGAAGGGTGCTGCACCCTGCCTACCCTTTGATTTACGAAAGAGCGCCCTTCTTGCTCCTCAGTAAAAAAAGTGTCTTTTCTCCTTTTTGTATTAAAAAATTTGCTTTCACAGTAAAAAATTACTCAATGTTGCCTTAAAAGGAGTGCCCTGACTTTAAAATATTAAAAGTTGACTTTAAAAACCAAAAGTATGCCTTTAGCAATAAGTGCCCTCAAGAATCCAAAAAGTACCCTTAAGAATAAAAAAATGCCCTTTTCTCACCAGCAGCACCCTGCCCTTTATTAAACATGGGGGAAATTCTGGTACTTGTATAATTTAATGTATAAAATTTCATATAAATAATATACTTATTTTTATATTGTTTTAATGTTTGTCCCCCCAAAAAGGTACTAATGAACAGAGGAATGTTTTTTTCAACCAGGTAAATCATATTCAAAGGTTGGAGTACCATAGGTGAGATTTATTCCAACAGAGCAAAAAATGCCGAGACTAGGACTCGAACCTGGGTCTGTTCATTATGACCTAATTACATGGTATACATGAGTTCCGTGTTGTATCACATTCATCATGTAAAAATGCTATGGTTATAGCTTAGATGAATAAAATTAGCGCTGCAGTTCCCAGCCATGTCCAACAAAGAGTGAATTATGACAACCGGTATATCAAGGGATAGCTCAGTAGGAAGAGCGTAGGCACGTGAAGCCAAAGTAGCCAGGTTCGAGTCCTGGTCCCAGCATTTTTCACTCTGTTGGAATAAATCTCAGCTATGATGCTCCAACCTTTGAATTAAAAAAAGGTATTTTATAATGTATAAAAATTTAATTTAACATAAAGAAATAGTTCTAAATAATTAAACTGAAAGTAACATAATAAAATGTGTAAATATTGAAAATAACAAACCATCTTCTATTAAGTTATTGATTTAAAGAACGTTTAATTATATAGATTTCATATTATAATTCCTTTAATTACTCAAAGAGCATTGGTGTTGCAATTGTAGTTTATATTTAATATTTATGAACAAAAACAAACATTTAGAATCATTAAAAGTCTAGGTAACTTATAATCAGTCATTGAATAGTGGCCACTTTAGCTTTACACAAGTTTTTATTTATTTTAAGCATAAATTAGATTGCTAATTATTATTTTTTATAATAAACCGAATACTTAATAGTAATAAAGATATAAAAAGTACTCTGAAAAATGCATTTAATAGTAATTTCAATATTTTTAGCTATTTTTCCTAGCATGGCAATTGACAAATAATTTGAATTATGATATATAATTTTATTACAACTTAATTATGACTAAATAAAAATTTACATGATATATAAATTAATATTTAAGCAGTTTTTAGCTTGATTTAATATAAAATATCAATGATTGCTAAAAAAAAGAATGTGTATAAGGTTTTTGACACTTTTCGACAGTTCTTGACACTTTTCGACAGGTTTTTGACATGTCACGTCAAAAACCACTTTTTGACGTCAAAAACCCAACCCTGATATATATACACTGGTCTACCTACCAGGGTACAGTGGACCACTATTAGGTATTATCTAAAATACAATATAAATCTATTTTTCATTAATCTAATTCTTTTTTGTTGCCCCTTCACCTACAAAGTAACATAAATTTTGAAACAAAAACAAAAAATTTATCATATTTTGAAAATAATCACGGATTAATACAGGAACAATTGCAATTTAGTTGAAGTTATTACTTAAGTACAAAAAAATTAGCTCACATTAAAATTTTCAAATGAAATTCCAAAGTACTTATGAGTAAGATTGAGCCTGGAATTTTCAAGAAATAATTTTGGGTCTGAGAGCAACATTATGAAATCATTGACATCAACAGCAGATTCATCTACAGTTTCGGGAGAAACAAACTGATATTCATTCAATTTGCGTCTCATGAATCTTACTTGAATAGAATCATCAACAATTAGACTACAGTTATATTTATCAAAGGCAGTAAATACAAAACAAAATATTTCTTACTATGTTAAATAAATTGTTATTTTTATTTGTTTACTTTATTTTACAGTTAAATCTACTTTAAAACAATCTTTCTTTGTAGAAAATAAGCAATTATTAAATATTTTGAACATTCTGCATTAGAGGAGCAGAGTGGATTGTGGACCACTGTGCCCCAGGAGTGGGTGGTCCACTGTACCCCATGTTGAAGTTCAATAAATAATCATATTAATATTGTTTATAGCTTTCTTTTAAACATATTAACTTTAAAGTAAAATAAAAACAAGTATCTTAGCTTTGCAAAAAAGCTGTTTTCTTTTATTTATCTACAACCTTTAATTACTAAAAAAATAAAAATATGATGATGAAAAATTTTACTTTTAGAAGCTCAAAACAACAAAGCAGGATAAAATAGTTCAATCTGAGCTAAACATATTTTCTGAAGGCTACAAATAATCATTGCAGTGCTGCTGTCTATTAGGATAGAAGAGAAGCTTAAAAAATTTTTAAATAAATAAAATATTAGGGGGTGGTCCACTGTGTCCATAGGTCCAGTGTGTACCGGTCTCCCCTACACGCACAAACACAGATATATTAATCAAAGTATTATAATGAAAGGTAAATTAGTGAATATTCGTATTTTAGGCACTATGTTTCTTATTAAACTGTTTATAATAACTTTATTTGATGCTAAGAAAAGTAAAGGCTGTAGACAGGGATGTAATGGAGGATATACAGTGGATACGCCATATACCTTCTGGATTATTTTAAGGAATACCGTAATACCCTCTTCTCATATACTCTTTAGGGTATACCCTCTACCTACAGCATATGCCCTGTTTTTTTATACTACTACATCACTGGCTGCAGAATGAAAATTTTCAGTGTATAATTATACTAGTGAAATAATAAGTGATGATGTCAATAAGGAAATAAAAGGCTGACAGTTCACCTGTTTCAAAAGAGTTGCAACCTTTAATTTTTTTTCTGAATATTCCATGCCTTTAAGGATTCCAAAGTTATATTTTTATATGATAAAAAATATTAGAAAAACCAAGGATGTATTTTGCATTTTAAAACTATTTTATGTCTAGATAAATGCTAAAATCACTTTTATTTAAATTGGCTATAATTCATTAGACTAAACTTTGTTTTATGCTAATAATGGAAAATGCTGCAAAATGAAAAAATTCAGTATATAACTAATGCAAAAGTCAATGTTTGCATCAGCAAAAGGTTGCGAATTCCGAGTATGTGCAGATAGGATGCGAGCACATTGAAGCACTTATTTGCAGTTTTTTATCAAATACTACAATTTAGTATTTATGCAAAACTGTAAAAAAAAAAAAAAAAAAAAAAAAAAAAAAAAACTAAGTTCAATTTTTTAAACAGAATTTCATTTGGTGGCTTTGGCAACTTCCCGGGGGGGGGGGGAGTGCTGAGCTACTTTTCAGGGAGTGCTGAGCACTCCCTGGTAGAGGTCTGCACGGGCCGAAATTTCCAGGCCCGGGCCAGCCCGGCCCGAACAAAAAAAATATTGACCCGGCCCGATTTAAAAGTTAAAAGTTCGGCCCGACCCGGAAAAAAGTTAAAATCTCGGCCCGAACCCGGCCCGGCCCGAGTGAATTTCTACAAAATATTGATTTTTACGTCGATTTGGTTAAAAATTTGCCTCGTAGGAGGAGATCTAACCAAAAATTCCTATCTTAGCTTTTTTTTCATGTTTATAATCTTCATTTGTATAGAGGTGCCGCAACCTGGAATAATTATTTTTTTTACTAAATCTCCATTTGTTGTATGTATATGTTTAAGTTATCATTAATATTGTTAATCCATATTCCATTTATTGAAGTGTTAAAAATCAGAAAAATGCTATACAGTAAAATCTTCTAAGATGGAATTGCATAGGGAAGAAAAAAAAAAATGAGTTATAGACAATTTGCCTTCTTAGCAGGAGTAAATCTATACTTCTATACTAATATTATAAAGGAGTAAAGATTGTTTTTTTGTTTGTTTGTAGGGGGTAATCTCTGGAACTACTGAACCGATTTCAAAAGTGATGGTGGCAAATTGATGGTGACAACCCCTGCTCCAACATAGGCTATATTTTATGTCGGTGCGACTAACCTGAGGGGGGGTGCAGGAGCGAAAAACGTTCTAAAATTGCGATTTTTTTTATACTGAAGGAGCTAGAAATTTGAATTTTGGCATTGTAGTTACTTATAAGGTGTAAATGCTCTCTAAGAACAAAATTTAAAAAAATTCGAAATTTAAAAGGGTGGAATGAGCGGAAAGCGTTCTAAAAACATTCTAAATTACAATTTCTATGGCATCTCTGGAACTACCGAACCGATTTCAAAAGTGATGGTGGCAAATTGATGGTGATAACCCCTGCTCCAACTTAGGCTATATTTTATGTCGGTGTCACTAAACCCAGGGGGGTGCAGGAGCGAAAAACGTTCTAAAATTGCGATTTTTTTTCATATTGAAGGAGCTAGAAATTTGAAAATTGGCATTGTAGTTACTTATAAGGTGTAAATGCTTTCTAAGAACAAAATTTAAAAAAATTCGAAATTTAAAAGGGTGGAATGAGCGGAAAGCATTCTAAAAACATTCTAAATTACAATTTCTATGGCATCTCTGGAACTACCGAACAAATTTCAAAAGTGATGGTGGCAAATTGATGGTGATAACCCCTGCTCCAACTTAGACTATATTTTATGTCGGTGTCACTAAACCCAGGGGGGTGCAGGAGCGAAAAACGTTCTAAAATTGCGATTTTTTTTCATATTGAAGGAGCTAGAAATTTGAAATTGTAGTTACTTATAAGAAGATGTAAATGCTCTCTAAGAACAAAATAAAAAAAATCGAAAGTTAAAAGGGTCAAATGAGCGAAAAGCGTTCTAAAAACATTCTAAATTACAATTTCTATGGAATCTCTAGAACTACTGAACCGATTTGAAATTTGGCGTTGTAGTTACTTATAAGATGTAAATGCTCTCTAAGAACAAGATAAAAAAAATTCGAAATTTAAAAGGGTGAAATGAGCGAAAAGCGTTCTAAAAACATTCTAAATTACAATTTCTATGGAATCTCTAGAACTACCGAACCGATTTGAAATTTGGCGTTGTAGTTACTTATAAGATGTAAATGCTCTCTAAGAACAAAATAAAAAAAAAATCAAAATTTAAAAGGATGGAATGAGCGAAAAGCGTTCTAAAATCATTCTAAATTACAATTTCTATGGCATCTCTGGAACTACCGAACCGATTTCAAAAGTGATGGTGGCAAATTGGTGGTGACAACCCCTACTCCAACTTAGGCTATACAGTGAAACTTCCATTTAACGAAGTCTCATCGTTACACTTAAAAACTTCGTTATGAAGAAAATTCTTTAAATAGAAATCAACTTAAATTCACGAAATTTTTCCTTCAGATATGACAAACAGGTATTGGATTCAGAAGCCTTTGATTCAGTTTCAATTAGGTAGCCGTCATTTGCAAAACAGTTGTGTACGGTCGATGAAATCACGTCACATTCCCAAGCTTTGGCTCAAGCTTTTATCAGCTCTGATACACAGGTTCTCAAACTAATGTTTTCACTGCATTGTAGTTTTTCCTGTCTTTTTCGATAATGTACTTCAAGATTTTTTATTATTCCTTAGACTAAGGGCTGAAGTTTAGAAGTTGTATTTCTAGGAACAAAAATAACTTTGATGTTCTTTGATTTGAATTTTGAAGCACGTTCTTGTGGATGTACAAAGCAGTTGTCTATCAGCAATGGGAGGTCAGAATGGTAAATGTCTGACTCTAATTGATATTTTGCGCTTCAATGTATCTGAAGCCATTGCGTCACTGCATCTTCTATATCATTGAATGCAAAGAGGGGTTTTGACGTCCCCCAACTGTCAGGGATGGAGTCTCGGTGTAGGAAAGTAATGATAACAAGTGTTTTTCTTAGTCTGAAAAAAAAAATTGTTTTATGTAACACCAAGCAGAATGGAAATCATTTAAATGTGTTCATTTTCATACATTCCACTGAAATAAATTCGCATATCCATCGCAACAGCAACCTCTTAGTTTGGATTACTATTAGTTTTGGACCACATACAAAAGTGGAATAAACTTCGCTATATGGAATATATTTTTCGTAATATAGAGATTAATTTACATGCTAATGGTGTTCAAAGTCAAAGTTCTGCAGAAAATTTCGTTAAGTAGAAAACTTTGTTAAATAGGGACTTTGTTAAGGGGAAGTTCCACTGTATTTTATATCGGTGTCACTAAAACCCAGGGGGGTGCAGGAGCGAAAAACGTTCTAAAATTGCGATTTTTTTCATACTGAAGGAGCTAGAAATTTGAAATTTGGCATTGTAGTTACTTATAAGATGTAAATGCTCTCTAAGAACAAAATAAAAAAAAATTCAAAATTTAAAAGGATGGAATGAGCGAAAAGCGTTCTAAAATCATTCTAAATTACAATTTCTATGGTATCTCTGAACTACAGGACCGATTTCAAAAGTGATGGTGGCAAATTGGTGGTGACGATCCCTGCTTCAACAGCCTCTTTAATAAAAAACTATGCGTTGCTAACGACTGGGTTTTTCGCTAATTGTTGCCACAGATTAATCTCGGAAAATGAAACATTTGAAGTTATTGAAAAAAAATAATAGTTCGAAAAGTATTTGTCAGAAAATTGTTAGGCAAACTGCGTTTGAAAGGTAAAAAATTGTATTTTTCTTGATATAAATTTCAAATCTAATGATTATGCCCTTTTTCAAATATTGAATTTGAAAAATTACCAAATTTCACAATGGAGTACAATAGCAAAACCTTCATGCGTAAAAAGATAATGATAAGGGCAAAGTGTCCTGACGTGTATATTGGCTATAGCACGAGTCACAAATTATAGTAGCCTTATTATTCTGTTAAAATATAAAAGTGAATTATTAAATGTCAATATTTTGTTTGATTAAAAGTTCGTTATGAGAAATTGACTAGCGTAGCTTGCTAGTGTATTATATATTCTTTTCTTACGTATTAATATATTCATTTTTCATGGATCAACACATTTTTCAGTTTAAGACAGGATTCCGTCATAAGCAGGTTCTTTTTCACACGTTTTACTATAATTTAGCCATATTTTAATAAGTGTATAAATCTACTATTCGTTAAAAAGAATAAATTTTAATGTTTAATTGTAGAATAATGGCGATTTAAAAATGTATGCAGGTTTTGCAAAGATTTTTGTGCCAGGTTTTATTTTACTGATCTTCGAACGGACCAGGCCACGCCGAGACAATGATTTTCATACAGGTCAAAACCAGGACTGGAAATTTTGGGCGTGAAGACTAGGAAGAATGAAACCAGTCCCGGCTCTGTACGGAAAAAATAATTTAAGGAACGGCCTTATCCTTCAGGAAAAAAGTAAGGCCCGGCCCGTAAAGAGTAATCACTAGGCCCGGCCCGGCACGAGCCTTCAGAAAAAAGTATGGCCCATGCCCGGGTGCCGTGAAGGAAAATAGGCCCGAGCCTGGCCCATGCAGATCTCTACTCCCTGGCACCCCTCTAGCTACGGCCCTGCTAGTGAAGCTGTTTTAGACAAAGTTTGAACCTGTCATTCTTGCTGTGATTGTTAGTGAGATTGTTATTGACAAGCGTTAAAATGTCGTCTGTGCCAATGGATATTATTTTTCGAAAGTACCAGGTAATTTTTTTCTAATCTAACAGTTTGTTTGTAATTAGAATTTTAACTATCAAATGATTACTCTGATTTTGTAGGACATTTTAAAAGATTGAAATGACATGATGATTTTAACTAAAAATTTGTGCGAAATTAGACATTCAATTATCAAATGATTATTCTGATTGTAGCAGTCCTCTTTCAAAGATTGAAGTGACGTAGGTAATATATTGTCCATTAAATTTATGTTGTATAAAATGCATTTTTGCTTTATATTAATTCTTATGTAAAAATACACTTTCTGCATTTTCTAATACGTCGTTATTCATTAATGTTGTGTTTATCATGAAATTAGAATTTAAAAAAAATTCTGATGTTTACTCTGATATAGCAGTGCACTTTAAAACATTGAAATGATTTTATCTAAAAATTTATGTGAAATTAGAATTTTTGTTATCGAATGATTAGTCTGATATAGTAGTGCACGTTAAAAGATTGAAATGATGTAGGTAACATTTTTCATTAAATTTATGTTGTAAAAAATGTATTTGTGCTTTATTTTGATTGTTGTGTAAAAATACGCTTTCTGGTGTTTTCTAATACGTTGTTATATATAAATGTTATGCTTGCCATGATTCTAAGATGGCGACAGAAAATAGTAGCTTGGTGCCGGCTTGAAAAGTGCACTAATCAAAGTCGCCAAACATTGGTGTGTGAGTGTAATACATCTGCTCCTTACAATAACTAAATCCAGGGGTGGATAACAACCCAATTGTGTCAAGGCACCACCAGCACATTCATTAAAAAATGATCAATAATCTTTATAATTATAATCTAAATATATAAAAAATAATTATTTACTGATAAAACATAGAACAAAAAAAATGTTCTTTAAATTTCTTCAGATTCTCTCTTCCAACTGTCCTACCCATTCCACCCAACTGTCAGCATCTGTTTTTTCACTCCCAAGATGCAATAAATCACTTTTAACAACTGACTGTTACTATGTCAGGATTGCCTTATTCGGCACATCAATTAGAGTAAAGGTGAAAATAAGGAATTTTGCTTAGTAGCCACTGGCCGGTAGGTTGATTATTTTTAGTAGCCAGTTAGTGGCGAGTGAGAATAATTTCTTTAGTAGCCAGTAAGTACATTTATGTCACTGAATATTTAATTCAAAAATGTATATAATGAGTTTAGAGTAAAGTAATTTATGTACTATTAGGGGGGGGGGGGGGGGTCGATCTAAGTCTACAATCAGACAAAACAAACATCAATTTCGGAAGGGTAGTTTTAGTCCCTTAGGTTCCTTCTTTCCCAGTCAACATATTCAGTACTGTTGGCAAGGATATATCAATACTTTACGTTTGTATTTATAAAAGAGATATAGCTAAGATTATTTCAAAGAGTGAAAATACTCCTGACTTTATTTGAAGGTTTAAATTCATCTTTAAAGGTTGCCAGTGCCAAAAAAAAAATTTTGTGCTTTCATGAATGAAGGTGGGGAGGAGGAGAAACATATGTTATTATAAATTGTACTTCTTAACATATTCAGTCATAAAATGTGGATATCAAGTAGGGGTGCACAACCTTTATAAGAGAAGGGCCAGTCACAAAAATGACTGGATTGTCGAGAGCTAACATCCGTAGTGTGGACAAAATTTTGCTTCGGGGAAGGAGGGGGAGGATTGGCCTAAAAGTTCATAAAAATGGGGCTAATTTTAAAAGGAGTGTTAGACCTCTATACTCAACCTCTCCTTAGTCAGCATAACCCAAATCAGTTGGCAAGGATTGAAAAAATTTGCATTTTGTCTTCCATGCGCGATTGACAATATTCGCACATTTTTTCCTAGTAATTGACGAACTTTACAATTTTTATGTGCCTGATCGGCAAAATTTGTTATTTATGCGCACCCGATCAGCAAAATTTGCGATTTTTACGCATCCGATCGATAAAATTAATGATTTTTACGCGCCCGATCGGCGAAATTCATAATTTTTACGCACCTAATCGGCGACACCTGCAATTTTTACGTGCCCGACTGGCGAAATTTACGGTTTATACGCACCCTATCGGCAAAATTCGCGATTTATACGCACCCGACCGGCAAAATTCACGATTTATACGCACCCGACCGGCAAAATTTTCAATTTTTACGTACCTAACCGGCAAAATTTACAATTTTTACGTGCCCGATCGGCTGAAATTCTGATTTTTTTCGCACCCGATCGGCGAAATTTGTAATTTTTCGCACCCGATCGGCAAAATGTGCGATTTTTACAATTTATGCACACCCGATCAGCCAAATTCGTGATTTTTATGCACCCGATCGATAAAATTTCATTTTTACGCACCCGATCGGCGGAATTCGTGATTTTTACTAGCCTAATCGGTGAAAACTGCGATTTTTACATGCCCGATTGGCGAAATTTACGCTTTATACGCACCCGATCGGCAAAATTCGCTATTTATACGCACCTGATCGTCAAAATTCACGATTTATATGCACCCGGTCGGCAAAATTCACGATTTATACGCACCCGATCGGCAAAATTCATGATTTTTACGTGTCCGATCAGTGAAATTCATGATTTTTACCCGCCTCATCGGCGAAAATTTTGATTTTTATGCGTCCGATCAGCAAAATTCGCGTATTTTACGCGTCCGATCTGCGAAATTTGGCAAAATCATGGCTTTTACGCACCCGATGGGCGAAATTCGTGATTTTTTCGCGTGCGATCGCGAAATTGGTCCGCGGGCCACCAGTAAATCCATCGCGGGCCACAGGTTGTGCATCCCTATACTAAATAAAAATATTTTAATTTATATTGCTTTGAATAAACTTGAAATTCTAATTTCCATTTTATTTTAAATTTTAAAATAAGTTAGCAGCAAAGTTATGCACAACATGCTTATGTAGCAACATGCTTAAGTCACACTAAGCTTAGGTACTTGTGTAGCTAACTACATAAGCACCTTTTTAAAAAAAATTATTTGTCTAGAATTAAGATCTGACAATAATAAAATAGGCATGTTTATATACATTAAATAATAACCCATAACATGATATACCTTACACATGCACAACCTGTGGCCAGCGGACCAAAGGTGACGAATATCTTCAGAAATTAAGAAAATGTGTATTTCGTCAATTAGCCGGAGAAAATTACAAATTTCGTCATTCGAGAGTGTAAAAATCATGAATTTCCATCATTCGAGTGCGTAAAAATCATGAATTTCTATCATTCGAGTGCATAAAAATCATGAATTTCCATCATTCGAAAGCGTAAAAATTCCGAATTTCCATCATTATCAGAAGCGTAAAAATCATGAATTTGTGTCATTCGGGAGCATAAAAATCATGAATTTTGTCGATCGCGTCCGAATGATCACGAATTTTGTTGACCAGGCATGTAAAAACCATGAATTTCGTCGATCGGGTGCGGAAAAAATCGTGAATTTCGGTTATCAGGTGCAGAAAAATCATAAATTTCGTCGATCGGACGCAAAAAAATCATAATTTTTGGCGATCGGACGTGGAAAATCATAAATTTTGGCGATCATGTGCATAAAAATCATGAATTTTGGCGATCGGCCATGGAAAAATCATAAATTTCGTCGATCAGGCGCATAAAAATCATAAATTTCGGTGATCGGACGCAGATAAATAATAAATTTCGGCGATCGGGTACGGAAAAATCATGCATTTCGGCAATCGGATGCAGAAAAATCATGAATTTTGGCGATTGGGTGCAGATAAATCATAAATTTCGGCGATTGGATGCAGAAAAATCATAAATTTCGGCGATCGGGTGCGGAAAAATCCTCAGTTTGATCGATCGGACGTGGAAAATCATAAATTTTGGCAATCGGGTGCAGAAAAATCATAAATTTCGTCGATCGGGCGCGTAAAAGTCAGGAATTCCGTCGATCGGACGCAGATAAATCAAATGTCGGCGATCGGGTGCGGAAAAATCATGAATTTCGTCGATCGGACGCGAAAAAATAAATTTTGGCAATCGGGTGCGGATAAATCATAAATTTCGGCGATTGGACACAGAAAATCATAAATTTAGGCGATCGGATGCGGATAAACCATAAATTTCGGCGATCGGGTACGGAAAAATCCTGAATTTTATCGATCGAGCACTAAAAAATCATACATTTTGGTGATTGGGAGCTGAAAATTCATAAATTTTGGCGATCGGGTGCGGAATTATAAAAAATTTCGGCGATCGGACGCGAAAAAAATGAAGAATTTCGGTGATAAAGCGCGGAAAAATCCTAAATTTCGTCGAACGGGCGTGAAAAAAATCATGAATTTCGGCGATTGGGTGCGGGGAAATGGTGAATTTTAGGGAAAAAAGGAAATATGAAAACCCTGTATTTGGCCGGTTCTTTCCGTATTTTTAATTGCCAGTTTTCAAATTTAATCGACGAGTGGCGACTGGCGAGTGCTTATTTTCACCTTTAAATTAGAGTATTCCTCTCTTCATATTATCGTATAACTGGATATCAAATTGGTGATGTACTGCTCTCTCGATGCTAAAACTTCTGTATGTTTTTGCAATATGTGGGCACTTGGCAATTTGCTTGTGATGCAAAGAATAAGGAAGGAAGGATAACTGAGCACTTTTTAGGACATGGTAATTCAAAGGATTCTCGAGAAAATTTGAAGATATTTTTGTAAATACTGTGACTGATTAAGAGTTAAATCGCATGAGCTTTCAAAGGTTGATCTAGGCAAAATATGGGGCCTATTTAGGGCTCTTCACAAAAATCTATTTAATAAAACAAGCCCAAATCTATTTAATAAAACAGACCCTTTCACAAAATTCTTTATTTATCATAAAACAGGCTCCTTCACAAAATTTCTTTTACAAAAATAGGCCCTTTCACAAAATCCAACCCTGGCTTTTCACATTTCAATACTTTCTTTGCATATGTGCAATGTCTGCTAATTTAAAACTCTTGTGCTAAATGAATTATATTGATAATTGGTTACGAATGACTTTTTCAATGATGAGTTCAGCTGAAAGAAAAGTTCATGTTTTAGTTATTTATATTAAATTATGATATAATTTTTTTTCTGCATGATTTATATGCTTTACAAATAATTTTTGATCAAAGTAAACTAAACGGTAATAATGGACGTTTAAAATTGTAATTAGACAAATATAAAAGTAATGTTGTTTGCCCTAAAAAATTTTATATCTTGCTAAGATTATTTTTTTGTTTTAATGTTAAATAATTTATTTACATGTTTTAATATAGAGTATTTATTAATGCATAAAAAAAAATCACATTTGTTACGACAGACAGGGAAAATCGGTACCAGCAGCCCACTGACTAAAATCATATATATTATTTCTGTTGTCAACATCCCTTTTTCTAAGAAAATACAAAACGAAGAACGATGAATCAGATGCCATATGAAAGGATTTTGAAAAGGCTGCTGACATAGTACACTTACCAGAGTTTCCCCCAGGTTTAAAAAGGGGCAGGGTGCTGCTGGTGAGAAAAGGGCACTTTTTTTATTCTTAAGGGCACTTTTTGGATTTTTGAGGGCACTTTTCAGATTCTTAAAGACACTTTTTTTAATTGTTAGATGTATTCTTTTGATTTTTAAAACCACTTTTGATATTTCAAAGTCAAAACACTCTTTTTAAGACAACATTGAGTCAGTTTTTACTATGAAAGCAAATTTTTAAGGCAAAAAGGAGAAAGAGCACTTTTTTTACTAAGGGCAAGAAGGGTGCTAATTCTTTTTATGAGGGACAAGAGGGGTGCTATTTTGTTAACCAAAGGGCAGGCAGGGTGCACCCTTCTGAAACTGCCTGGGGGAAACTCTGCACTTACATTTATTTAAAACCTTTTTTTTGATTAAAAATTGCTGTTAATTAAAAATTAAATCAGCATTGTTTACATAAATGAGATGAAAGGTTTTTCTCAATTCAGTGTTGCCACAAAAATAAAATACTGCATTATCAGATGATGTCATCCTCTAATGCAATTAAAATAAGATTGTTCATTTATTTCTTGTGCATACTTTTTGAAAAAATATCAAGCTTTTAATCGGGTTTTTATTTAATTTTTACATGTGCGTCACCAATTGTTTATTTGTTTAATCAGGGCTGTTTATATGCGTACTGTATAAAAGCACCAGTAGTTTACTTAATTTAAGGACTATCTTCCATTTAGATATACAGTTCATTAGGATTCACAAAAATTGTAAGTATTAATTTTTTAATATTTCATTAGGCTGGTAATACGCCCGAAAAGTCTGACGTCACTTAAATGGCTGCTGGACCACAAAGTTTGAACATCCCATGTTTAAGTTCCCATAGGCTTCCAAAAAAGTGGTGTACCAAATATTGATTTATGTATTTAAGACATTTCTGGAACAGTTTTTCAAAATCTGAGGAAATGCTTTCATATGAATTCCCTAAACGTCTGATTCAGTGTTTCATTTTTTTTTACAATTCTTTTGGAACAGATGTGTTACTATCACGCTAAAATGTAAACAAAAGATTGGCGACTGTTTGTTTGGCGCGATTTCCAAGACTGCGCCAAACGAATAACTTAATACAATGGCTAGGTTGCCATTAAAGAAAAAAAATCCCCTAAATTTGGCGACTTTTTTCTTTTTTTTAACCGATAATTTTTTTTTTTTTTTTAGCGTGAGTGTAAAGCATCTAAGCCGAAAATTTGTCAAAGAAATTTCTGTCAATCTATTCCCATTTTCTTATACACAAGCAATCATCAAATATATTTTTTCTATGCACATACAAAACATACAACGATGAATGGGGTATCATTCGAAAAGTGTTTGAACAAGTTTCTGAGATAGTACACCCACATTTCGTTAAAACGCGTTGTTTAATTTAAAAAAATCTGTTAATTAAAAATTAGTGCTCAAACGTACCAAGAAATAATCTCAAAGATTGCAGTGCGAAAGCTTCGCAAGGGTCCTTCTGGGTATTACTTAATGAGCAATGACCGGTTTAAATCAATGTGGTTGAAACCAAACAATCCTATCATTAATTAGAGTAAATATTTACCTAAACAGACCTAGATTGATTTTAAAAAATCTTCAAATGAAAAGAACATTTGATAATAAAGTGCTGACTTACTTGAAACTGTTTAACAAGAACTACGACTGATGTTTGCAACTAAATGTTACAGTTGCACATTTAAGAACAATGATTTTCGTAAACATAAACACACGTGATTCAAAAACGAGTGATTAGTATGGCAACTCTTTTATTAAACAGCGCATGCGTCAATTTATTTTTGGATTGCTTCTTGTTGCTGCTGCTGACTTGGCGATTCCGTTTTGTTCACGGTACCTAAATCGGGCCACCCACGTGCAAGGAGAAATCCTTATGGAGTGGGTCTTCACGCTAATGCCCAACATGATTTCCAGCGGTCAGCGCGGAAGGATACAGTGACGATAATTTTAGCTGTCATTCATGGCAAAGCATGCTGTCTATCACATTCCCTTACATGATTAGTGAATTATTTATGAATTAGATAGGCATAGCTTAATTATAAAAGCATAAATTAGGATAATAGTAAATGAGAATACTAATATCTGACATTAACAACACGGACTATTTTTTACTTTTGTCTTGCAGGCTTCATTTGCCTTTCATGCTTCTGACCGCTGATTCAGAACTCAATGGAAATAATTGAATTATTTTTTGCTTTATGGTTCAGAACAGGAGAAACCTAGAACTCCTATAATAGGAGTCTTATTAGAGAAACCAACGACTACATCTCCTTATGTTTCCAAAACGTTTTCAGTCGTGACTTTTGCTTGGGAACTGATTCTAAATAAACGATTGCTATGTTGTATTTTATATTATGTTTGTATATGATAGCTATATCTCACGGCAAAGTGTTTTAATATATTATATGCAAAGGTAACATTTTCTACGATTTATATTTAATAAGAAATGAAGCATAGCAACTGTTTGTTTGGGGTCAGTTTCCAACCAAAACGTCATGACTGACGTCACACTGAAAACCCAAAATATTCATCAAATGCATCACGTGATCTGATTTAGCCCGATCAGCGTTCATAACCAGCAAATTTTTCGCTGGGGATGCGTTCGCAATATATTGGTGGTTTTAATAATGTGATTGGACTTTTTGCGTTTATGTTTTACTTGGTTTGGTAAGTTGATTGATACAATTGTAGCAGCTCTATCAGAGATATAAAAATTTTCAACTTTTTAACATTCTAAAATGATTTTTTAAACCTTCATATTTTCTAATGACCCAACATAAAAATAATAGAGTACCAGAGTATGAGGTATGCATTAGTTTCAGTGACATATAAATTGACAGAAGTTATATAGAAATTGTATTGTACAAAACAATTCATATAATAAAATAAAGTTTAATCTAATATATAAAATGAAAATTTGTCTGTCTGTCTGCACTTCTATACAAATCAACAATTTGGAAGCCAAAATTATGAAATGTTACGTACAGGTGTATTAAAACACGGCCGAGGCAACTAAAGTAATCCGGAATCAAAATAATGTATAGTTAATTTTTAATTAATAAAAATCCAAAACTCTAACAGCCTTTTCCTATCAAATTTAAACATTTTTCGTTATAGCAGTTGCCAACAATTAAATATCCACAATAAAATTATTTCTACAATAATTAATATTCTATTGAAAGATTTCCACGCGAGTCATACTGGTAACTTAACGGAAAGTTTCAAACATTTCTCAATAATACAAGGAGTGTGTAGTGAGTGTATACACATTTTAGTATGTGTAGTGTAAGTACAGAAAGCAGGTTAATATGACGTCATTAGAGATTTAAAAAGAAAATTAATATGACGTCATATTCAAAGTTTACGAGGCTAACGAAAAAGACAGGCTACCGCGGTGCATTCCACTTATCTTTTTTTACAGACCGCTAGAGTAACGTGTGCTCTTTTCGTACACCCACATTGGTGCATTCGAGCATCACGTGACTCCCGCAGTCTGTAAAAAAAAGATATGCGTAAAGCACCGCGGTAGCCTTTCTGTTTCGTTAGCCTCGCAAAGTTTAACGGACTTTTTTCAAATGTCTGTTGGACTTTAATCACGAATGGCAACTGCCACGCTTCTGTGGGTATATTCCCTTTAAAAAAGGCTGTTTATTGGACGACGGGAAAGCAGCATTAAAATATGCTTTACGCCTACTGGTGTTTACTTCTATATACTTCCAGCTGACGTAACATAGGTAAAGTCCTGTGAGTAATAGAGAAAACAAGCAGATATGACGTCAGCAGCTGAATATAACGTCCTATGGAAATATTGACATATTTTAAGATTTTGAAGTTCTCTGTAAAACATGTCTAATTTTGAAATTGATTTTTCTACACAAAGATTCTTAAAATCCCGGACAACACCGAGTACTTTACTTCAGCTAGTTTTCTATAGAGAATGCATCTTTAACTAACAAAGAGATGACGTTTGGACTACCGATTTGACTAACACAGTGTTGGTTTGAATAAAGATAGAAAAAAAATGGCACTCCGGGAGTGCTGACAGAAGTGAAAACTTCAACAATTACGTGTGTATTTTTTGAATCGTCAAGAAGCGTTTTATTGCGCAGGAAATACTTTTAAATGAAGTGTTTTTTTTATACATTATTATAAACTACTACTACAAAAATTATATTACAATTTTGATTTCATGCGCTATTGTACATGAAAAATAATGCATATTATTTTACATACAAAAATTGCAATCTATTGCTTAAAACGTAAATTTACAAAAAAATGAAATATAAAATTTAATTAATTGGTATTCTTTGAAATGAATACCAATGAAACTTATGAATTTTCATCCACAATTTAAACAACTCTCAATACATTCATCATTTCTTCCATGAGATTTAGTTTCATATCTTTTGTAATAACATTTATCTGCAAAATAGGGTTCACGCTTCCTATCACTCCAAAAATGACTTCTTTGCTGCCTGTCTTGTTTTCGGTATTCGTGAACATTATGCTTTTTTCTATCTTCATACTGCGCGTATTGTTTGCGGTATCTATAATTTCTATCAACAAACTTTTCTTTTCTATAAAATGATTTCGCTTCATTTCCGTATCGGTAACCACGTTTCTTAAAACTTTCGTGAAATATTTCATTATTTTCATTTTTTTTATATTACTTCAGTCTATTTTTCTCGTGCTCGTTAAATTATAATATTTTCCCTGTTTTGTTATTTCTCATTTTCATCTTTTGATTTGGTCTCGCGAGTTGAGTCACTTTTATCTGTTTTCACCGCGCGTGCTAAATTTATCTTGAAATTATCTTCTGAATTATTTTTATTCATAATACCAATCATTTCGCTTTCTGCACGTGAACTATTTCCTTTTGATACTTTCGCTTCATTGTATGAATTGGCAACATATACAGAGGTGTCGGTAACAGTGTCGCGAATTCAATGGTTTTTTCCCATCTCAAAAAATGCCCAACGCGCCTAAAGAAGTTTTCACTTCAAAAATAATTTAAACAGTACTCAGAATATGGTCAGAATATTCTAGGTCTATCATTTATGGTCAGAATAAAGTTAAATTACTGTTATGTAACCGTTTTTTATAGAAACGGTCGAATGACTGGACAGTTTGCTGCAACTTTTTTACAGCGTGACAGTCTTCTGGATTTTTTCTTAATTAAAAATAAAAATAAATAATTACTTCCACGGATTTTAAGAGGTGTCTGGTAAGCTTGTATATACAAGGTATCTCTGGACCGCTTTTTAACTATTAGTATATCAAAGACACTTTTTCGTAGTGGGTTTTTGCAACATCTGCAACGAAAATAACTTTCTGTAAAGCTTTCTACAAAAATCTTAGAAAAAAATCTTTAAAAAAAAAGTAAAAAAAAAAAAAATGGATGGAGTGGGAGCTTTGTACACTAGACCCATATATATTAATTTTAAGTGATGTAATTATAGTTTTCTTTTTTATTAAAAAAAAAACCCACACAGAACACTGATTAATTCTACCTCAAAATCTTCAGGCTGTAGTACCTGCAAATCATAAGAAACAGCATGTCCAAATAATTTTCCATTTCTAAAGGTATAATTCAAATTTGTCAGGTATTACTTGGGTTATTGTCGTTGGGCTTATGTAAGAATAAACTGTTGGGACTTCGTAGAAATAGATCATTGGGTTTATGTAGGAATAGATCGTTGGGCCTTATCAGGAATAGATTGTTCGGCCTTTGTTGGCAAATGGTACAGCAAGGCGGACATTTCTTACCATTGGCCAACCATGGGACTCCACAATTAACCTACATTGTCCCAACCGTTTTGTGCTACTTAGGTATACGGGTGCATGCTGCCGAAGGCAGTGGTAATCCCAACCGTAGGTTCGTTTAATTTGAGGCTCGTTTAGGATAAATCAACCAGCGAAGAGAGCGAAGTTTCGCTAGCGGAAAATAAAAACATTAAATAAGCTAAGCCAACCATTTTTTTGTCGGAACCTGCATGTAAAACTTTTTAAAACATATTAACATAAAAAAGAGATAGAAAAATATAACAATTAAGAAATATTAAATGTTTAAAAATAAGTTCCATCGCCCTTTTTCAAAATCTATAATTGTAAAAATGTCTCCTTTTTTTATCAGGGTGCTCTTCTACCCTAAACCTCCGCGTAAGGTAAATTTTGAACACATAAATCTAAGACGAAAACATAACTAAAATAACTTCCACGGGGGTTTAGGGGCCGTGACCCCCCCCCCCCTCTTCCTCTCTCGAAGAAAACTTCTTAGTTCTATTTTCTTTTTGTGTTTACAAGTTTTAAACCTTTACAAACAGTAGGTTTTATTATTTATTTTTTTTTTCAAAATCATCAGAGAACGAGAAATCCAGTTAATTAAATTTCAAAATCTAGGGAGGGACAAAGTCCACCCCTTCCCCAGGGACATCAGTTGGGAGAAGCTACAGTTAGGGGGTCAGCTTACCCTGTAAGGAATTTGATATTTCAAAATGTATATCATCACAGGTCAGCTTAAAAGATATATATATATATTACTTGTACAAAAGCTAAAATAATGACAAGTCATATTTAAATAAAATAGAAACTTCACTAAATAAGCACTTTAAATACATATCAATTTTTATCAATAATATAATTATCAATAATATTTCAAAAAGCCCTGCTATTACCAACATTCTCAAAATGAGAGACATTTATCATCGATGAGTACTTTGGCTAATTAAAAAACAAACATATATGATATTAAAACCGTATTAACTGTTTCTCAGATGAGCACAGCAAGGTTCAAAGAAATGTTTGCTCCCATCAAAGAAATTTCCTCCCTCTTTTAAGAAAATTCTGAAATTACAACCCTCCTCCCATGCCGGCGGTTATGTAAAGTTACTTAAAAGTACAGTTTCGGTAGAACATGTTTAGAGAGAACACACACACACATAAATAAGATCGATATAACTAGGGATTACTGCGATGTAAAATCCATATAATATTTTAAAATAATTTTAAACTTGTAGTACATTCTAGAAAATTATACAAATACTTTTGCACTAAAATTTAAAAGTGATTTATTTACTCAAATAAATGAGTAGAATGCTAAAATTCATCTATAAAAAACCTAAAAATTAAAATTACCCTTAATGTACTTTATTATTTGAAAGATGTATATACCAAGAGTAATTAGAATCACGAAACAAGCCCGGATGAAAAAATGGACTTTCACTAGTTCCCGGATCAAGAGACCGAGATTTTGAAAGAAAGGCGTTGGTAACGACTGTTTGTATTTTATTCCTGATGAAGTATTCCCTATGTGTATAGTTGAAAGTACTCGAAATTAATTGACACTGGATAATGTTAATGTAGTTTAACATCTTATTACGATTTTATCATCTTTTAAGTAATAAAGCACATTAAGTGGAATTTTAATTTTTAGGTAATTTATTTACCTTTATTAAAAATTTATATAAGAAAAAAATAATAAGGTACACTCTCTTACTCTTTCATTAACAAAATAATTTAACTCCTTTTGTATATATTTAAATAGTTACTAATTGAATCAATATTGTCTTCAATTAATCCAAATATTCGTTAGATATATAAATATTCTAAAATAAAAATTCTAGAGCATGAAGAAAAAGAAATAGCTATTTAAAAAAAATCCGATTTATTTTAATTAAATTAGCCTAGTTTTGTCTAATTAGCCTTAAATATTGCATTAAAACTAGAAATACAAAATACATTTTAATTTTAAGCTGTATTTTTTGAGAAATTAAAGAAAGGGGAGAAGTGGAGTTAGAAATTTAACACTGAAATTTAGTAAGAAAATTCATGGGCAAGACTTCGACGAATTTTCAGTTTTCTAATGTTGAATCATGCAATGGCTATGAGTCCCCCAGCATATATTATAGCGGGTGGTTATAAAATAAGTATCTCTATTTGGAGCTGTCTATATCTGGAAGGAATAACCGGAATGAAACCAAAATCGGTGCACATACTATTCGAGATGGGGGAAGAAGAGTGGAACAATAAAAAAGTTAATTGCAATAATCGACGACAGATGGCGCTTTTCAGTGTAAAATGTAATGTGTAATAAGGGGTACCGTGGAGGTGTTACAAACCTGAATGACTTTTTCGCATATCACAACATATGCGAAACATCACTGCTGATGCGTTACATTCCGCAGTTGAGCACTTCGTGCACCGCCTGGATTGTGTCCTCCAGCACAATGGCCATGTGGAACCTGAACATGATCGGCACCGCCATGTAAACACATTGTAACCACATTCACTGTGCCATTTTCTAATAAAATAGGTATGTCATTTGGTTTGACGCCATAATTCTTTCTTCTTGTAATACACATTACATTTCACACTCAGTAGTGCCATCTGTCGGTGATTATTGCAATTATTTTTTTTTATTGTTCCATTCTTCGTCCCCCTTCTCGAATAGTAAATGTACCGATTTTGGTTTCATTCGGGTTGTTCCTTCGAGCTACAGACAGCTCCAAATACAGATATACTTATATTATAACCACCCTGTATTTAGTATATGCTGTATTATCTGCTCAAGGCAAGGGTGTCATCGGTGCCACCCTACTCATTGTTGCTCAGTTTTTGCATGTAAATAAAATAATACATACTATAGTCAGGGTTTTCATTTCACTTAATCATAAGATCGGATTGAACATAAGTTACCATTTTTTGGCGCTAAACTGAATTGTTCTGAACTGGCTGATTCTTTAGAGCGATCTTCAATAATTGGGATTTACCGTATTTTTTGGCGTATAATCCGCGGCTCAATAATTAAGTTTAGACCCAGAAATTTTATTTAGTAATTAAAGTCAAATGTATTCCGAGTTCAGTACCTTCCCTATCACCACTTCTGTTATTAATGACCTAAGCTCTGACCACCTTCCTGTCTTCTTCAAAATTGATCTTATCAACCCTATCTCTCCTCCTCCTTCAGTAGCAATTGACTGGAATAAATTCCAAAATTACCTCAACAACACCGACCTTAGCTACCCCACAATCAACAACACTACTGCCATTGACAACGCAGTTAATAAACTCAACAACATCATTTACAAAGCTCAAAAATATGCCACTTACACCAAATTCAAAAATAATAACTCTTACATCTTATCCACTTACATACATAATATCTGTAAGCAACGCAACACAGTCCTTCGACTCTACCAAAATACCAGAGATCCCACCCTTAAAACAGTTGTCAACAAGCTCAACACAAAAATTGAAACCCTTATTCAAAAAGTCCTTCCGGCCTGTACCGGGAGGAAAAGGTAGCTTTCCTATATCTTAGTTTTAAAATTTTAGCTAATGTTACACGAAAACAGCAAGTTAAAATGCAAAGAAACGTTTACAAAAGATTCGTTAATACTAAATTTGAATAAGAAATTCGCCAAATTATTGAGCAATAGCCAAATTGGCTTCATTTATGAAGACTTATTTTGGTCGCCAAATTTGGCGATATTTCGCCAAATGTCGCCAATTTTGGCGAGAATTTGGCTCTAACGGATATGAATATATAGTTTTATGCGTATGATTGGGAAAATTATTACAACAATGAAAGAAAATAATTTGGGAGTAATCGCGTTAATGTGATGTTTTGTTTCAAAATGTCAGCCACCCTAGAATTTCAAACTGCTCTATATCAGCCATTTTTTAAGATAGAGGTAAACCAAAAAATGCTCTGGAATCCTTGTATCAAGACCTAACACTTAATTAAAAAATAAATTTGAATTTTTAACTTTTTTGTATATTTATTTTAGTTTTAAATTTTTAAATGACCGCCATCTTGAAACAAAATGGCGGACCAAGCTGGCCAACGAACTCGGTCGAGACATTGGTTAGCTTAATACACACAATTAGTTTCATCAAAATTGATTTATAAATACGAGCGTTATCGTATGCCATAGGTCAGATATATATATATATATATGTGGATATATATATATATATAAAATCGACATTTGAACGGAGGGTGGTTTTGGGGTCTGGGGGTCATGATCGGTGAAAATATATCGAAATTTTTTGGAACTGCTTTCCTCCGAACGGCTGCAATAGGTAGCTTTATACTTTTAGGTAGCTTTCAATACAAAAAAGTCCTTCCGGCCTGTACCGGGAGGAAAAGGTAGCTTTCCCATATCTTCGTTTTAAAATTTTAGCTACTGTTACACGAAAACAGCAAGTTAAAATGCAAAGAAAACGTTTACAAAAGATTCGTTAACACTGAATTTGAATAAGAAATTCGCCAAATTATTGAGCAATAGCCAAATTGGCTTCATTTATGAAGACTTATTTTGGTTGCCAAATTTGGCGATATTTCGCCAAATGTCGCCAAGTTTGGCGAGAATTTGGCGCTAACGGATATGAATATATAGTTTTATATGTATGATTGGAAAAATTATTTCAACAATGAAAATTTTTGTAATGTGCTGTCTTGTTTCAAAATGTCAGCCACCCTAGAATTTCAAATTGCTCTATCTCAGCCATTTTTTAAGATAGAGGTAAACCAAAAAATGCTCTGGAATCCTCGTATCAAGGCCTAACAATTAATTAAAAAATAAATTTGAATTTTTAACTTTTTTGTATATTTATTTTAGTTTTAAATTTTTAAATGGCCGCCATCTTGGAACAAAATGGCGGACCAAGCTGTCCAACGAACTCGGTCGAGACATTGGTGAGCTTAATACACACAATTAGTTTCATCAAAATTGATTTATAAATACGAGCGTTATCGTATGACATAGGTCAGATATATATATATATATATATGGAGATATATATATATATATATAAATCAACATTTGAACGGAGGGTGGTTTTGGTGTCTGGGGGTCATGATCGGTGAAAATATATCGAAATTTTACGGAACTGCTTTCCTCCGAACGGCTGCAATAGGTAGCTTTATACTTTTTTGTATTGAAAGCTACCTAAAAGCATAAAGCTACCTATTGCAGCCGTTCGGAGGAAAGCAGTTCCGGAAAATTTCGATATATTTTCACCGATCATCACCCCCCGACCCCAAAACCACCCTCCGTCCAAATGTTGATTTATATATATATATATATATCTGACCTATGTCATACGATAACGCCCGTAATTATGAATCGATTTTGATGAAACTAATTGTGTGTATTAAGGTCACTAATGTCTCGACCGAGTTCGTTGGGCAGCTTGGTCCGCCATCTTGTTTCAAGATGGCGGCCATTTAAAGATGTAAAATAACTTAAAATCTAAAATAAATGTACAAAAAATTTTAAAATTCAAATTTATTTTTTAATTACGTGTTAGGCCTTGATACAAGGATTCCAGAGCTTTTTTTGGTTTACCTCTATCTTAAAAAATGGCTGAGATAGAGGAGTTTGAAATTCTAGGGTGGCTGACATTTTGAAACAAAACAGCACATTAACGCGATTACTCGCAAATTATTTTCTTTCATTGTTGTAATAATTTTCCCAATCATACGCATAAAACTAATATATTCATATCCGTTAACGCCAAAATTGGCAAAATTGGTGACATTTGGCGAAATATCGCCAAATTTGGCGATCAAAATAAGTCTTCATAAATGAAGCCAATTTGGCTATTGCTCAATAATTTGGCGAATTTCTTATTCAAATTCAGTATTAACGAATCTTTTGTAAACGTTTCTTTGCATTTTAGCTTGCTGTTTTCGTGTAACATTAGCTAAAATTTTAAAACGAAGATATAGGAAAGCTACCTTTTCCTCCCGGTACAGGCCGGAAGGACTTTTTTGTATTGAAAGCTACCTAAAAGATAAGCAAAAAAACTGGTCTAATTTTCTCGAAAGTCTTACTTGCGAGGATAACTCTCTTTGGCAAATCAAAAACAAACTCAACAATAATTACACCCCTATCCCTCCCCTTACTGCCAATAGTCAAACTGCGTATACTGACGAGGACAAGGCAGAATGCCTCGCTGGATCATATGAAAAGCAATTCTCTCCGAATTCCTTCCTCGCAAATTAAGCACACTTTAACAATGTCAATGATACTGTTAATGACTTCCTCTCAACCCCTCCTACCCCCATCCCCGAAATTCAACCCATCATGATCAACAATATCATTCAAAAACTTAATAATAAAAAATCTCCTGGGTACGATAAAATTTCCAACTATATTCTTAACAACTTCCTATCAACTGTATTCTCTACATTACGAAGCTCGCTAATTCTATCCTCAAACACTGCTATTTTCCTAAACCCTGGAAAACCTCTATCATTTCTCCTATTCCTAAACCATCCTGCAATTTTAATGGTCCAACTAATTTCCGTCCCATCAGTCTTCTCTCCTCTCTAAATAAAGTCATCGAACGCGTCATTAGATCACAGCTCAATGACTTCCTTCACAACAACAACATTCTTATGCCGGAACAATTCGGCTTCAGAGCCAAGCACTCCACCCAACATCAACTTCTTGGATTTGCGGAATTCTTAACTGAAAACTTCAATGAGAAGAAGCCTACTGCTGCCATATTTTGATGTCGCCAAGGCCTTTGACAAAGTCTGGCACGCGGGCCTTATTTACAAATTAATTCGGCTTAAGTTCCCGTCTGGACTTATCCATTTAATACACTCTTACCTTGGTGATCGTAACTTCTACGTCGGCGTAAACAACTCACTTTCTCTACTACACATAATACTCTGTGGTATTATTCAGGGTTCAGTCAATGGCCCTATTTTATTAATAATATACTTTAATGACAGTCCACGCACACTCTTCGCATCACTCGCACTCTATGCGGACGACACTGTTCTCTATGGCACTGCACATCACCCATACAATCTTTACAACATCACCTCAACATCTTCATGGATTGGTGTGATCAATGGCGCATTAAAATAAACGAATCTAAAACTACTGCTGTTTACTTCTCTAGAACCTTTTCTACTCCTAATAGATTAACAATCAATAATACTACTATTATATATTATATACTTAAATTAAAGTAATTGAAGCAACATCATTATTAATTACTCGAGGTGGACTTTAAAGACGTTTAATTTACATTTAAATCACAAACACGTACATCAAAAACAACCCACGTAACAGATACATTTTACAGTAAACAAAACTTAATACCGGTAGGTGACGTAGTTCGCTGTGGTGCTGCCATCTATTAATTACATTTCCAACTAAACACCATATACTCTCCCCTCCTTAATTTGGAAATTTACAGGGAGCTTTTCTTTTCCTGGTGGATCTTCTAGGTACCTGTTGGGAAGAAGAAGATTTAATTAAAGTATCTTTAGCATCATCAATAGAAGTATTGGGCACCATGGTTTTTGGAACTGACGGTATCACTTTAGACTCTACTGGAGCAGGACTTGGAGTATTTGGGAGGAAAAAGTCATGTGGTTTAAGATTTGGAGGAGCTGGGACAACACAATCATCTGGTTGAGGATTTGGAGTAAATGGGACAACAGAGTCAGCTGGTCAGAAATCTGGGACACTAGGAGGCATTAGCTGAGAATCACTTTGATTAACAACTGCATTATCACTTTTGTGACTTTCTGTACCACTCTCTTCAGAATTTGAATCATTAGTTAGATGTATCTTCGAACCGACATTAGTTATCTGATCAACATGCCTTTTCCAAATATTCGAACCAACTTGAATTCTATAATGCAACTTGCCCTCTCTTGCAATAATGCGACCAATTTTCCACTTGGCTTCTGGAGTATAATTTCTTACAGCCACTTTCTGGTTAATTTGAAATTCTTTTACTTTAGAATTGGCCTTTCTCGCATTTTGTTTATCATGCACAAAATTTGTAACGCTTGGAAGTATCAAATCTATTTTCGTTCTAATATTCCTCTTTAGAAATAGAGATGCAGGACTTTCCCCTGTAGTAACATGAGGCATCTTTCTATATTGTAAAAGAAAGTTATTTATTTTCATCTGTAAAGTACCAGCTTCAGAAGATAAGGCTTTTAACCCTCGTTTGAGAATTTGTACATATCTCTCTGCCTGACCATTTGTAGCTGGATGGTATGGAGCACTAAACCTATGTTTAACCCCATGATTCTTCAAGAATGTCTCAAATTCTTCAGAAGTAAATTGTTTTGCATTATCAGATACCAGATATATAGGATACCCGTATCTGGCAAAGAGAGAAGAAAGACAAGTAATTGTATGTTCTGACGTTGTATTAGGAACAATAAAAACTTCAGGCCATTTGCTATGAGCATCAACCACAAGCAAAAGCATTTTACCCATCACAGGACCAAAATAATCGATGTGAATTCTTTGCCATGGAGCTGTAGGCCATTCCCAATGATGAGTATCTACCTTAGGAGGATTGTTTTTTAAATTGACACAAGTAGTGCAATTTCGTGCAAGATCTTCAATATCTTGGTCAATCCCTGGCCACCAAACAAAACTGCGAGCTAAGGACTTCATTTTCACTATACCGAAATGTCCAAAGTGTAAATCACGTAAAATTTGTTTGCGGTGAACTTCTGGGATAATTACTCTACATCCTTTTAAAATACAACTATGCTGAAGAGTAAATTCTTCTTGTTTGCCACCAAAAAGTAAATTTTTAGGAATTGGAGAACCAGAAATTAGATGATGAAAAAGTTGACGTAATAAAGGATCAGATTTTGTAGCTACTGCAATTGATTTGGCGTTTAAAGGCAATGTAGAAATTTGGTTAATTTGAAAAAATTCAGATTCATCAATTACATTACTTGAATTTAATTATGGGGATAAATCTTCACTACTTAATGGAAGTCGTGAAAGAGCATCGACATTTCCATGTTCGGATGTTTTCTTATAGCGAATATCATATTTAAACGCTTGTAAGTATAATTCATATCTTTGCATCCGAGCAGCTGAAAGAACAGGAATACTTTTATTTGGAGAAAATATGGACACGAGTGGTTTGCTATCTGTAAATAATGTAAACCTATTACCATATAAATATTGAAAAAAATTCTTTACTCCAAAGATAACAGCTAGTGCTTCCTTATCCACCTGGCTATACTTTTTTTCTGCATTAGTAAGCGTTCTGGACACAAAACCAATTGGTTTTTCCACGTTATCTGGCATCACATGCGAAAGAACTGCAGAGATACCATATGGAGAAGCATCTGTTGCGAACACTAAAGGCAATTTAGGGTTGAAATGAGTAAGAACTCTTTCTGAAATAATTTCATTTTTTATATTTTTAAATGTTTGTTCGCAAACAGGAGACCAAATAAATTTTACATTCTTTTTGAGCAATTGATTTAAAGGATGAGCAATTGTAGATAAATTTGGTACAAATTTAGAATAATATGTGACTAAGCCTAATAAAGCTTTAACTTGTGACACATTAATTGGTCTAGGAGCATTGACAATAGCTTCAATTTTATCTTGCGTTTTATGAATACCTTGCTTATCAATTTTATAACCACAATCCTAATAATATTATAAATCTGATTGTGTGCAAATGTTAGGCTGAAGCCAGTGTCAAAATGGAGCATTTAATGATACTGTATCTTTGCATACAGGCTGATTATAACCCTCATATGAACATAGGCTGGGTTTTGTTTATTTTATTCAAATATTTTTCTTAATAATTCAAAATTTCGTTATTTTCATTGAGAATAAATGGACATTTTTTCGTATAGCATTTTAAAATGGTTAAATTTACTTTACCGTTGCTAATACTTTATCGTTGCCAAAACTAATTCAAAACCCGAAAAACTAATTTTTACTCAACAATTTAGTTTCAATTGAAAAATTTTCATGAGAAAAATGAAAATGAAATAAAAAAAATTAAAGAATTAAGAAGAAGATTAAATAATATTATTAGAAATAAAACGTACTTTTTTTAGTTTTTGATAATAATACAAGGTTTCAATATGCGTAACCATAGGAAACAGGCGAATATGACGTCATTTATTGAAAATAAAGCGGATATGCTTTGATTGGTGAAATAAAATGATCTTGGGTTTTTTGTTCACTTTTTGCTTTTGTATGGTAACAATACTTGTCGTTTTACCGTCTGCGCACGGCTAATATAACTAACTATACCGTATTTTTTTATTTAAATTTAAAAAAAAGTAAAAAGAAGTTTCAAAAGAAAATGGTTAGCAAATGTCAATAATACGCTCCGCAAAATTATCCATGTCGTAAATGATGTCATGGATCGCGAGAAATAGTGATTTTTCATTCTTAAAACTAAAGAAATAACTCGATTACCTAAAAAAAATGACGAAAGTTAATAGTTCCATTTTTGTTGATAAAACCTAAAGATTTAATATTATTTCGTTAAAGTAACATAATTTTCCCGATGCCAGTATTGAAATTAATTGCCTGGAAAATAAAATTAACAAGAATTATGTCATTAAAAAGGGATTTCTCTGGGGGAAAAGGAGACCTCCTATTTGAAATAAAACGGGAATTTTCCAATATATTTTAAAATGAGTGTGAATTAATTCCTTACAATACAAGGATCAATAAGTATAGAAAGTAGATGAGTTTCACGCCATATTTATAACGAAAAATTAAAATGTTTTGTTATCTATACTGATTATTAAGCATGAGTATCCGTTATTTCGTTCCGCATGAGTATGAGTATCCGAGTTTTCTGCTAAAAATCACATCATAATTTTAAGAAAAGGAAAATAAACACGAATCTATTATATTAAAATCTGACCATGTGTTTGTATTTCGCAACTACTCCTAGATTATCGAACGCAACGCTATTTACTACCGGTTAGTTTACTACCGGTTTAGCGAATACCGGTTATAATTGATCCGAGGATGTCACAAAAACTCTCAGAATTAAAAAAATTAAATTAAATGTCATTTTTTTAAACGAAGTTTCTTTAAAAACGGAAAGTAACTTACTCCATATTTGTGTATAAAAAAGGAGAAATAAAACAGATCAGTATATTTTTTACACCATTTTCTCATTAAAACTGAAAAACAGAATTTATTTTCACTTTGAATAGATGGTGAAAACAAAATCTTGATTTCAGTAAATTATCCGAAAAATACAAACATATTTTCACATATTCTCAAACTTCATGAATCAATTTATTCTGGAGAACAAAAATTGCCTGCCAATATACTGTCATTTAGAAAACAAGATTTGTTTAAACTATATATTAAACCAAGGAGGCAGAATTGAATTTAAAGAAAAAGCATATACTATTTCTAATTAATGTTTTTTAAAATTGACATTTGTTTTTACCCAATTCGTCTATTTCCACGATTTTATTTGGCCCTCCTTTTTGCATTGCTTGCAATTTCATTTTGGCGATTATTTGGCACAAAATTTCACTTTTTTAAGACTGAGTTAAGTCAAGGTCCCTATAATAATAAATACCGTATTGTCTCTTATGAAATGTGATAAATAGTTAATTATTAACGTTTTTAATTATTGGGAGTAAAATATTTTGCTTAATTAATGTATTTATTCTTATTTTAATGTTGCGTGAACGAAGTCACGGGTAACAGCTAGTATGTAATATGGTCAGCCAGAAAAATTGATTTATCTTTATTTATCCTAATATTATATTTACGTAATCTTTCTAAGACTTGTTTTAGCCTCGTTAAATGAATTTCATCAGTTTCCCCTGAAACACCAATATCCAAAGACAATCATCAATGAACATCAGTGACACCATCAATACCACTTAATATTTGTTCAATAGATCTTTGCCAAATTGCTGGAGAGCTAGTAAGACCCATTGGTAACTTTAAAAATTGAAATAAGCCCTTCGGAGTGTTTATAGTTAGGCTGTGGCACAGATTAAATATACATCCAGATACGACAGTAGAGCAAAAACCCGAACCAGCGCGATGCTAGCGCAGCTACTGAGAACAGTCTGAAACAAACGCGCATGCGCGGGATCTATAAATTGTTGGATTGTCACTATCACATGTACCTGTTAACAATTTTGTTTATTTTATCGGCAGCTTTTTGATAGTATTTAACTTATCTGCTTAGTTATTTGCTTAGTTAACTTATTTGCTTAGTTTCTAGTATTTGTATGATAAAATAAAATACGTTTGATGTTTTAAATAATAACAAACGTCGCCGAAACTGCTGAAAAAAAAGATAGATACTAAAAAAATAAAATAAGCAATACCTACCTGTGGCGACACGCCCGGAACGTTTGCTACTGTTGTCACTAGGGGCTCTGAAGTTGCGATTCGGTTACCATTGAGCTTATGGAAGTGTCCTATCTGGTGTAATATATTTAATCTGTGCACCAAAGTGCCGTAAGAAAATAAAATTACGGCTGCCGTAAGAATAGACACTCCGTTATAGTTAACAATGCCTGTGATTTTTCGTCTACAGGTAACTGAAGATAAGCTTGATTTAAATCAATTTTAGTAAAATGTAAACCACCACCTAAAGTAGCTAACATGTCCTCTACCCTAGGTAAAGGATATTTTTCCACCTTCAAAAATTTATTTACTGTAACTTTAAAATATCCACATAAACTTATTTTACCATTAGGTTTTACCACTGGAACTATAGGAGTTGCCCACTTACTACTGGTGACAGGTTTAATAATACCCTCATCCTGTAACCTTTGAATTTCATCATTTACTGCATTACGTAGAGCATACGTGACTGTTCTAGCCTTACAAAATATGGGCGTAGAACCTTTTTCTAGATAAAGTTCTGCTTTCAAACCTTTTATTTCCCCTACTTTATCCGAAAATAAATCAGAAAAATCATTTAATAATGCTTTCAATTTATCAGTAGAATTTGCAATTTCATTGACATACACAGATTTAAGATTAGTGGGAAACAAATTAAATGCAGCTACCCAGTCTCTGCCAAATAAAAGTGGGAAATTATCTTCTTTAATTAAATACAATTTAAGCTTTTTAGTAATATTTGCATACGAAACATCTACTGTTACATACCCCACAGGTGTAAACACCTCACCCGTTGCAGTTCTCAATTGAACGTCTGGTGGAAAAATTTTATTATTCGGAAAAATTCTCCGAAAACGATTTACAGGTACCGCAGAAATTCTGGAGCCTGTGTCTAACTCCATTTCAGCTTTAGCTTTGTTTTCAATTAAAACCCACACTTTTATAGGTGTAGAACTTTTATCATGGCTGACAGATAAAATGTCGACAGTTTGCAATACATTTGTTTGTTTCTGAGAACTACTTTTACATACTTTACCAAGATGGCCTCTTTTTTTACATATTTTACAAATAGTATTTATGTGCTTACACTTGTTGGCAAGATGTGATGGATTTCCACATCTATAACATTGTAATTTATTTTTATTTACTTCAAAATTCTCCTTATTTACATTGTTAATTTTCGGTTTCTGGAAATTATTTGAAATTTTATTCGGTTGGAAATTTTTAGAACTTGCTAATTTATTGACATTTAAATTTTTGTGTTTCAATTCAGAAATGTCATGTTCATTATTTTGCAAAATAATTGCTTTTTCAATGGCTTTCTCAAAAGTTAAATCGTCTATTTGTGAAAGTAATTTACTTTGGATACTTTCATTTTTTAAACCTCTCAGAAATTCTTCCAACAAATTTTCATTAAGTGTTTCACCAGCAAAAGCACAAAACGTGGTTAACTTCTTTAATTTTGAAACAAAATCTTGCATAGATTCGTTTTCATTTTGATAAGAATTACGGAATTTGATTCTAGAACAAAATTTATTAGCGGCGGGGCTTAAGTGCTTTAACAGAATTTCAACTATTTCTTCATATTTTAATGCTTCCGGATTTTTAGGAAATGTTAAATCTGACAGCAAATTATACAATTTAGGACCCATACATGAAATAATTGCAGGTACCTTTTTTTTTCTTCAACATCGTGTAATAAAAAACTCTGTTCCAATCTCTTAACATATGATTGAAACGATTCTATGGAATCGTTAAATTCCTTAAAATTTGCAAACATTATTACTTTTTATTTATTGCAGAGAAGAAAAAAAAATGTCAGCACTTACCACCCTCGAAATGACGTACGTATTTAGAATATTACTCGACGGCGAATACTCTTGTAGATGTAAAACCCGAAGCTCCGCCATTTTGCGAATCAGTTGGAATTTATTTTCAATTTAATTCCGGTAAGAAACTTGACCTGCGTCGCCATAATATTATATATTATATACTTAAATTAAAGTAATTGAAGCAACATCATTATTAATTACTCGAGGTGGACTTTAAAGACGTTTAATTTACATTTAAATCACAAACACGTACATCAAAAACAACCCACGTAACAGATACATTTTACAGTAAACAAAACTTAATACCGGTAGGTGACGTAGTTCGCTGTGGTGCTGCCATCTATTAATTACATTTCCAACCAAACACCACAACTACCATTTCCTGGTCTGACGATGCCAAGTACCTGGGGGTTACCATTGACAAACGCATTACCTTTAAAAAGCATATTCTTAATATCCGCGATAAAGTCGCCGGGATTTCCAAAACCCTCGCCCCCCTTCTTCGCAGCCACTCACTCTCCATACACAACAAAGTCTTAATATATAATGCTTGCATTCTCTCTGTTATCACATATGCATGTCCAATGTTGGGCTTCACTTGCAAAACCAGTATGAACAGCCTCTCTAGTACCCATTACAAACAGCTCCGTTACATCAGGAACGGGTCTAGATACCTCAAAAACTGAAAACGACTTCACTCAAATATCGCATTAAACACCTTGCGAAAAAATTCTATAATGACATTAATCACACCCCAAATGAACTCATCTATGAGCTACCTGACTACGATGCTTGCAGCCCATCCAACCGGAAAAAACCAAGGTACTCCACTATTCTTGATGAATAGTCCTTCCGAGCTATAATTCTTATTTTCTCTTTAATATTAAAAAAAATATATTATTATATGATTATTTTATTAAATAAATTTAAATTGACTTTTCTCCTAAACTTCTCCTAACATTACTTTACCTCGTCTGGCATTATTTTTGTTTTTTTTAACTATGAACTATTTTTACTTTTATACTTTAACTAGTAAATTTTCATTATTTTATAGATATACTTAACACTATCCTACTTTTATGTAGTCAATTGGACTACGGCTAGACATTTCATATGGCTCTCTCAGGATTTGATATACACCTACTAAAAGCCAGGGTGTGCAGTTGCTTCGCAACTTGGAAGCCCATTGAACCTATCACAAGTTCAAGTTCAAAAGTAATATTCAGACATTTTCCGCACCTTTAAACTTAACACTATCCTAATGTTATGTAGTCCAAATTAGACTACGGCTACACATTTCATATGGCTCTCTCAGGATTTGAAATACATGTACTCGTAGCCAGGGTGTGCAGCTGCTTCGCAACTGGGAAGTCCATTAGACGATTAGACCTATCACAAGTTCCCCCCGATGATGTCGGCAAGCGTTCCCATCAAGTTCAAAGTAACATTTTATCAAATACAATTTCTGGGTCTAAAATGAATTTTTTGAGCCGCGGATTATAGGCTGAAAATTACGGTATGTCAAATTGGCGTATGTGTATTTATATATTTATTTATTTATATTTTTATTTATTTACAATGCAGTAACTTTTAGCCCCTTTCCAAGTGCTTTCTGTTTAAGATAGGAAGTGTTTGAAAAGAGTTTCCAGACTGCACCACGTGGAGATAGTTAGCGTTGATATCCATCTTTTATTATTATTATTATTACATTACAAATTATACAATGACATATACATGTCATTACATCTATATTTATAGAACATAGTTAAGCCTATAAAAAGTTACAGAATTGCATATAATAAACATAAAAGTGGGAATTTAAAAATTAAACTGTTATAATGAAATTAAGATATTAATCTCCATCATAAGTCCAGGAAGAAATTCTGTGCAGATCTTCATAAGTATTCCTCTAGTGTTCTACTGCTTGTGTTTGTCCTATTGATGGGTGCTGCTTGCAAAACAAAATCCAGGGAGGAGGCAAGATTTTGAAACAGATGTGTTTGTAATCCACTGGCTGTAATTTATTATTTTAAAAAGAGAACATAAACATGGAACAAACTAATTTAAGAATTTTTAGTCAGAACCCAACGTGTAAAACAATTTTTATCATATCAACATAAAAACAATACAGAATACTAACAAATATTGCATATTAAAAAAAAAAAAAAGCTTCTACTGGAATCACTATGGGCAAAATAGTGACTTATCCATAAAAGTTTTTCTTTCCTCTATTGTAGAGAAGAATTCAAAAATTTCTGATTTGTGTACGAATAACGACCAGTTTATCCGATTGGCGCGTTCACAAAAGTATTAGGGGTAAAATTGTAAGGTTAAGATGATGGGAGTATCTATACTAATAAAAGAAAGTTTCGCTCTGTGTGTGTGTCTGTGTGTCTGCGTGTCTGTTGGCGATGGCTAGGAAAATCTAGCCTACCTAGAAGGCTGGAAATTTAGATTTAGGTAGTCCAAACCCTCTCCTGGTGCAACATTGCGTCAGAATTTTAATATTTTAATTACTTTCTGAAATATTAATTAAAATGCACAAAGAACTCTCATTAAAAATACGCTTTTTTTCATCGGTTGGTTGGTTGTGTAGAATATCTTCTCAGAACACATTAAATAAATCAGAGTAACGATGCATAGATAAGGACTTATAACGAAACAGTGCCAACATTGATTGCAGTTACCAGCCAAGCTAATACAGCGCCATCTACTCACGGCAAATTACATAAACGCCACCTGTTTAAGACATTTACAGGCACGTTTTTCTTCATTATAATTATCTGGGTTTAAGGTTTCTTAAAAACAGGACATATATTATTATGATAGAGACTACTATTACAGAAAACTATTTAACAGATTATTTGTTATATATTTGCGGGAATGGCGAGGGGTAGGGGTCTAATTACATTTAACAATTTAAGCCGTAGCGTTTAATTATTGTTTTATATATAGAATACCGCTATTTTAAATCTCAGTTTCTCAATAATATCTCAATAATAATGTTTCGAACTTCTCCATTTAGTTCCATTTTCACTAAATTATCGTAAAACTCAGCATTCATTGCTTCAAGGTGTATTTCTAAAAAGCAATTACCAGTATTTCCGAATAATAGCCTAAGCCAAATTTCAAAATAAGTTCCTAGCTTAACCAAATGAATCAATCTTTAAAGATGTATAGTGATCCTCCTAATTAGTTATTTGCTGAAGGTCACTTGAACCTTTCCTTATTGTATCATCGAAAAGTGTACGAAGTTATGCAGATAATTGAACCAATTTTTTTCTATGTTTTTGACTCTAGCCTGCAGGTCCAGGTTGAATTCGGGGATATTTCGACGAAAGGGGGCGTTGCGATCGCGATTCTTGTTCGATTTTCACTATTGTATCATCGAAAAGTGTATGATGTTATGCAGATAATTAAATCAATTTTTTTAATATGTTTTTGGCTGTAGCCACCAGGTCCTACTTGAATGTGAGGATATTCCGCTGGAAGGGGGCGCTGTGATAGCCATTTAAAGATTTCAAATTCAAAAAGACGTACAAAAAATTAGAAATCCTAAAAGTTTTTTCCGTTAAATGGTCGGCCTTGATCCGGAGAATCCGGAACAATTTTTGTTTTGTCTGTATCTTAAAAAATGGCGGAGATATAACTGTTTGAAATTTTAGGGTGGTTGACATTTTCAAACAAGACAGCATAATTCATCCATAAACGGGTTTAATTTATGAGTTTTAGTTAACATGGTTTCGGCAAACTTTCTTTCATTGTTGTAACCATTTTGTTCCTATTCTTATATGCTTAACACTATATATTTATATTCGCCAACGTCAAATACTCTCCAAATTTGGCGGCGATTGGCGAAATGTCGCCAAATTTGGCGACAAAATAGGTTGCCACAAATGAAGCCAACTTGGCTGTAGAAGACTAATTTGGCGATATTCTCATTCAAATTCAATGTTGACGAGAACTGGGAAAGAATCTTCTTTAATTGGTTTCCACGCATTTTAGCTTCGTGTTTTCCAGTAAAATTAGCTAAAATCGTAAAACCAAGGGATAGGGAGGCTATCTGTTCCTGTCGGTACAGGCCAGAAGAACGTTTCGTAGTTTAGTATACATCAGTTGATCGCATTCCGCTAACCCGATGATTCGCAAGCAGCTGACGTACAACAGATAAATATTGATTTTATTGGCGATGTGATGACGAAATTAGAAGTATTAACAGGATTGAGATAGAAGAAAGTTTTGGGATTGGCACATCCGACTAGTTTTATCAGCTATTAAATAAGGTGAATACTTCTACTTCAAAAAAGTGGGGGCAATCAAACAATCTGAATTTTAAAAAAAAGTAGCCTACGCTTATCGGGCGCGACCGTTAAGGGGTTAAATTTATAATAATAATTGAGCAATGATCATTCTTTACTTTTACAAATAATTTTTCTTCCAAAAATTATTTCTTTATATTGAATATTCATAGTCACGCAGTTTTATAATTAACTATTTCAATATGCAATAAATAAAGTTTTTTGTAGAACACTTCATTGTTCATTATGAAAAAAAAAAAATCGCAACTACATTTAAAAACAATTGAAAAGTATCAAAATAGAAGCGGACTGAAACATCCCATTTAATTCAACACATGCTTTGGTACACAAAGTCCTTTCTGGACCATGCACGAAACGTTCTATTCATATTTTGGTTTTAGAAATTTTTATGTTAAGTTGAAATTCCTTGGTAAAAACATCTTGACATTCACCAGAAAATTTATCTTATTTTCCTCCACATCTAAAGGTGATTCATTTTAATTAATTTTTTTGTTGAAAGGCTACTTGTGGCATAAGCAATATTTACATATCTGCACTTTTAAACTACATATCTCACAGACTTCAGGTATGTACCGGGTGTCCCAAAAATTACTGATGGATTTTAAAATTCAATAACTTGCAAACGGTGACAGATATTAAAAAAATTCTTGCAGGAGGGCTATGTATGATGTCAAGAGTATTCTTACTGTAAGTCTTGATTTTAGTTAATTTCAAGCAATAGATGGAGCTGACAGCGAATGGCGTTCAGTGGAGACCGAAACTGAGGTCTCTCAGCATTGATGCACCGACCCCTGAATACTATATGGCGGCTGTCGCAGGTGGATTTTTTTTTCAGCGTTTGAACGGCCCCTCGAACTTCAACATCAATAATATCTAAAAGTTTTCTTTGACTTATTTTATCTCAGAAAAACTAGGCGAAAAAAACTTTTAGAAATGATTGGTGTTGAAGTTCGAGGGACTGTTGAAACGCTGAAAAAAAATTCCGCCTGCGACAGCCGCCGCGCCGTCTAGTATTCGGGGGGCGGTGCATCAATGCTGAGTGGTGTCAGTTTTGGCCTCGACTGAACGCCAATTTCTGTCAGGGCAATCTATTGTTTGAAATTCAAACTAAAATCAAGAATCACAGTAAGAAAACTCCTGACATCATACATAACCCTCCTGCAAGAATTTTTTTAAATATCTGTCACCGTTTGCAAGTTATTGAATTTTAAAATCCATCAGTCATTTTGGGGACACTCGGTAAATATAATTTGATACTGATTATATCCAATATACTAGAGCCACAAAAAATAAAGCTTCTTTTAGTTTAGACACACCCAAGTAGAACAAATGGATCAATGTTGGCTAATTGTTGGTTAGTTGCCGTTCCACAGTAAGAAATGTCCGCCATGCCGTACCATTACCAATAGCCAACGAACCATTTGCCCACAAAAGCCCAACAGTGGTCTAACCGTTCGCTTCTGCACTTACCATTTCCTACCGATTTGTCAACCCTACCATTTCCAATTCCACCATTTTACAACGGTTTCCACAAACTGTCAACGCTGGGCCAACAAACTGTATTACTTGGGGGCAGCGATAGTTACCCCCTGCCTTTCACAAAGATATCGGATCAGGTAGGATTTGTAGACTATTGCTTTCATTAAGATTGAATTCATTACTATAAAACAATAAATCCATAGCTGATTACCCATACTAGGGACCTCTTATCAATGCTAACAAGATATTGAAATTCACAGGAACAACAGCATCCAGAACTAACTCGATGCCTTTTGTTTGGTCATTGCTTCGCTGCTAACTCAGTATATAGAACTTTTACAAAGAAAACCACTTTCTCTTTGCGTGTGGATAAGGAAACAAAAGTAGACAACAAAACAACAACAACAAAACAACAACAACAAAAAAGTTTACCCCCCCCCCCTCCGCAATCATCTGCAAGGCGACGAGCTCACCTCACGGACCAGAGAAGGATGATAGGAAGAGAATGCAAGCAAAACATCGAAGTTCCAACCGGACCTCTGGTGACGCCAGCCTCCGTTAGCACCCCCGTTACCATGCAGTGTGCATCATTCTGCATGAACGGGATCGCCGGGGCGTCTGTGGCTTGCGCCGGACGTG
Organism: Maratus michaelseni; assembly: GCA_963931845.1. Lineage (NCBI taxonomy): Eukaryota > Metazoa > Arthropoda > Arachnida > Araneae > Salticidae > Maratus > Maratus michaelseni. The sequence goes on from OZ007595.1 coordinate 126,975,576, forward strand.
GAGTTACATCGACACTTGCTCCCGTCTGGGACACCGCTCTTGATACCTTTCCGAAAAAGGTCGGTACCGGACTAAGGTATCCTCTATCGGTCATCCCTCTGCGCCGAAGCCAAGTCGATTTGGGAACACACGAAGATAGATTTCACATGAGCCATTTTCCATTGCATTACTGTTAAAGATGAAATGGCGAGGAGGTGTAATGAATATTCCACTAAGCGAGTAACAGACAGGTACATTTTATTTATAACTAGTATTTTGCCTCAGTACTCAGCAGGGCGTCAATTTACTAAAGTTCTCACACAATACGTTTTACCTGGAGATACATTCTTCTCAACTATAAGACAATTCCTTTTTTTATTTACTTCTGAGAAATATTTCCTCTACTTTTTAATTGAAATATTCTTCTAGCAGATTTGCCTATTCGCTGGACATTCCTCTCAAATTGTAACTATAAGAAACGGAATTTTTCTAATTCAGATTTCTTGATTAATTTTTTCTTAATTCTCACATTCTCTCATTCAGAAATGTCCAGGAGTTTTTGTTTATTTTAATATCTGAAATTTTTGCTTTTTTCACTCCACTTTTTTTTTAAATAGAATTCTTGAATATAAAACAGTCTTCGCATGATATGTTTCATTGGATTATTTTTGAAGGAATAGCACAAGGTGGGGCACAGAAATTTCCTATACTTGAAGGCGCATTGTGAAGGGAAGGTAGGTCGTAGAGAAATAGAGATGGGATCGGCGAACGTAGCAGTTTCGGAAATTTCTGTCTAGTACCCCTTAGCAGAAAACACAATGTGGATGAGGAGTCAGCGTGCGTTTTCAAAGAAGCCTAAGTTTTGGAACAGCCTTTCATCTAGTTTCGAGGCAACATTCCGAGGGCGGCACATCCACCTGACATAATGCCCTGTGTTTTTTTTAATGAGGATAATTCAAAGCAGAAGTTTTTAACCTACTTTATCTGAAGAATATTCGGCAGGAGATAGCCCGAATTCTGGAGGACATATTGAAACGTGCAAAGGGGAACTGCAGAAATTGGTTGCATCAGTGCACAGAGAACGGTGGCCACGGGTTAATTTAAGTTCTTTCATTAGCAAAAAATAAATTTTGTCTATCAGCAATTCTTTTTCTGTTATTCGCCTTATAAAAAAAGTAATCCGCGCCCGGTAGAAGTTTAGGTGCGTGGTTAATTCTATCAGGTGAGTAATAAACAGGAGCTGGATCTCGTATATATTTCACTCTCGTGTTTAATACTCATCACATCAAGAACACTGTTTAACTTAGTTAACACACATATTATGAGCTGTTAAATAAGCCTCTTGCAGATCAGAAAATTTTCTTTCTTTTTTTTTTCGTTAAACGTTCTTATAACAAATCTTCTAATTCGCTAAATATTTTCACCAAAAAGCATCTTTTAAAATTCAAATTCCTTGATTAAATTTTTCTTGGTGTTCACCGGCAAAAATGTGTCTGAATGATATTTAATACCTGGAGTTCTTGCTTTTTAACTCCACTTCTGATAGAGTTCAGTAAAGAACAATAAATATAACTTAAAAAAGTAACACTCTTTTAATCCGAAAATGACTTCAAAACAAAAACAAAAACCAGGATTCACCCCTAGATCCTGAAGCTGATGAAGTACGGCTCTGAAAATATTTGAATATACATTGTCACTCACAAGGAATTTTAGTGCAAAATTTGAGCAGAATGGGTTCGTTAGATATGTTATTTCAATCATAAACACAAAAGAACGTTTTGCTCCTGATGTGATATTACCCTAAAAATAGAAGAATGTTACATTGTTATCGAAAATAAATTTGGAGAAATATTGATTCGTTAGATATGTGATTTCAATTACTGACGTAAAAGAATGTTTTTGCTCTTGGACATTGTCCCGGACGAGATATGGCCTGAAAATAATACATGCATATTGCATTATCATCGAAAATGAACTTGTGTGGATCAATGAAGTAATATCGATTCGACGGAAGCGGGTCAAAAAAAAGATTGTAGATTTGACCCAGATGGACTGACAACAAACGAAGTTAAAAAACAAGAATTAAAAGATAAAAAATGTAAGTAATATACTTTAAATTCAATATTTTATACACTGAATATGCATTGTCGTCGACAATATGGTCTTGTACGCAAAATTTGAGCAAAATTGGCTCATTAAATATGTGATTTCAAAGAAAAACATATTTCCCCCATGGGGCTTGCCCCATATGATGTACGACCCTGAAACAACGTGAATATTGCTTTGCCATAAACACTTAACTTTTGTGCAGCCTATGAGGAAAATCGATTCGATCAGAAGTGGATCAAAATTCGATTATAAGATTTGACACAGACAGACAGACATCAAACGAACTTAAATACTGGCGTGTGATAAAATGTCTTCGCACGAAATATCTTCTTCTGCATTCCACATTCTTCTTAAAGCAATAATTGAAGTTGATGTACAATGAACATTCCACCAGGCGAGTAATAAACAGGACCATCGATTTCATCTTTATTCCACTTTTATGTTTATACTCACTAGCATCCGTCAGGCCGAAATGTCAGAGCATTGAGTCGTATAAACTTAAAAGATAACATAAAAAAATTAATTAAATTTTATGTTTACTGTTTAATTGTATAAAAGTAAGTTTGCAATAGCAGCTTTTCAATCTTCATTTTCAAGTATTTATTCAGTCGTCAGTTGTTCAGGTAATGCTCAAATGCTAATCTATCAACAAGAGATTATGTTCTTCTAATTTGGTAGAGCCTTTGGTAAAGGGACTTCAATGCGAACATCCTCTAAACGACGAACTCTACTAAAAGCGACATATGTTTCTCCAAGTGACAACTCATTTGGACCAATTTACACAGGAATTTTTGACAAAGTTAAACCCTAGGATTTGTGTATGGTGACAGCGTATGCAACTGTTAAAGGGAACTGAGTTCAGGAGCATTTTTTTTCTTTCCAAGATTTAGAAATAGGTGTGACAGGGAAAAGACTTTCAGTTAGAAATGGCCCATAATAATCATTAAAATCAAACATTACAGCGTGAGGCAAGCCTTGAGGTCGTAGTATTGGTCCGTAGACAACATGTTTTACCATACCAAGTGCTTTGTTTATCAATCCTTCCTCTGTCCACAGATTGCTAGTAACATATGTCTGCATCCAATTGCTAAGAAAAGTTCAGCCTAAAGTCCAGATGCGTGATCATCTTCACTCCATCTTTCTGTTTGATTATTGTGGTCTGCTAATATTCTTGCCACTAACCATTTTGATTTACGAAGTATTTCTTGATTATGTTCTTCAGCTTGCTTGTTTGTGGGAAAAAGACATCTTGAAAGCTTTCACATTCAGCCGAAGGCTGCATAGCTTTACGTCGTTGCATAAGGGGTGCGTATTGATCGGCTGTAACTTGGCCCACGGAATGCGAATCAAGAGTCGCTCGAAACTGTCTTTTCTGATCGTCGTTTTGTCTCATTGACTTGTTAAGGTGAAACATTTTTCAAAAGTCCTAAGCACTGTTTGTCGGCGCAAAGGCAAAATGTCTTTTTTAGAATGTCTCTTATATAGAGGGGTGTCTTTTACAGGCTGTAGCTGCCTAATATATCCAGTGAGGTAGACAAATAAGCCTCAAAAGGATCAGTGATATCTGGTTTACCTTCGCGACATCTTTGCAGAAGGGCAGCCATCAGACGACATCGAATCATTGAAAATGATCATAAACTCAAAAACTCATCATCAATAATCAGAAATGATACTGGAATCCATGGTGAGCTGTTGATTTCTTGATGCTTCACTTCCTAAATCAGCGAAGAGTTTAAAACACGTTGGTACGTTTAGCGCAGAGTGAATTGTCTTACCCTCGACATTAATTGCAGCAGCACCCGTTTGAACCAAAACCACGATAGCTTCGTAAGTTAAGTATCTTTTGCTGCTCATCTGTAAATCTGATGTCAGAATTATAATTTTGATGAACTGTAAGCTGTTGTTCGTTACAATAGTTCAGAAATGAAGTAAAATTGCGATCAGAGTAATTGTAGCTTTCACTTTTCCACTCACATGCATGATCAATCACGCATTGGCCCAAACATCTTCGTTTGTCTGCACATGAACTGTTGCAACTACGGCCATACAGGCATCAATTTCGCGGTATTATTCTTGCAGCCTTCCTGGCTCTTGCATACTGCTAACAGGAAAATCAATTTCTTCGTATGTATCAGGGATGGCAAGGGATGACCACCCCGGGAACCCAGCTTTCGCTTTAGAGTATAAGTGCAATCCCGGGGCGAAGACACAAACCCACTATTTACTTTAACATACATGCAATGTGTTGAAGGTTAGACAGTTTTTACAATGTTTAAAGTTCACTATTATTTAACTAAACATGTCTAACCAAGTGTTTACATACTTAACTGTATTAAAGGTTGCACATTAGTTTAACTTAACAAATTTGGCAAAGGTAAAAGATGATTGGGAAACTTCCATTGTTTCCATACAATGTTTGTGAAAAAATATAGTGGTATAATAATACTAAGAAAGTTGACAAATACTACTTTACAGAGATTAATGAATGTAAAAAACTAATAATATAAACTGATAAATATGTACAATATTTACAATGGGAAAAACGCCGGAATTTACCAGTTCTGATAAAACAATACAAATTGAAACAGTTAAAGAGCTCCTGTTCGAGTGAGTGAGAAGAGGAGTGCTGGCCGGAAGCAAAAAAGACTGGGGATATGAGAAAAGGAATTCATTTTTATCTATAAATTTCATACAATCTATTATTCTATTCAAAAGAACTGGCCGGTCGAGCAGGTAGATCAACAACCAATCACGTAAATTCATAGTGTTAGGTTTTTTAATGTGGTAATGTGAAGTTAGTGTACAATTCAGAATGTAGTATAAAGATGTTGATTGTGATCCACAGATACAAAGTGGTGAGTAACGTTTATTTATTGAATATAAGTGTTGTTGAAATGGTCCCTGGTTGGTTACAAATAAGTAAAGGTATTGAAAGGCTTTGTATTTGGAAGTGTTGTGAGACTTTAGGTATGAAAGCTTTTGTGTAGTGACTCACCTGTTCTGTGGACCAGTGCAATTGTCATCCATTAACTGATGTTGTTTTAATTCCATTATTAGAGTTGAAAGTGGAAGTGGGATAAATGATTGTGGTAAGTTTTTGTCTTCTGTTGCCGTCCTCGAAAGCTGATCGGCCAGTTCATAACCAGCGACACCTGAGTATCCTTTAACCCAGTTGAAGTAAAAAAACCTTTGATGAATATTGTAATCGTTGAATAATTTCTAATACTAGATAGTTATTTACATCAAATTTCGAAACAGCCATGCGGCTCGAGAGGCTATCTGCTGAAAGTAAAAATTTTAAATCATCCGCCTTTTCAGCCCAAGTCATTGGATGTCTCTTCCTATGACTGATTCATAGACGGCAGGTCTTCTTGTAATAAAGAGTCAGAATTTCTACTCCAAGGACAATGGAGTAATACTTGTTGCTTATAGATACTTCTTCTGTTATAGCTACTTCTTCTGTTAAAGCTCGGTCGTGGTTCAGAGATATAAGAGGAAATACTCTGACAACTGCATCATTTCTTCGATAATCGACTCCTCTTACGGAGAAAGATTTGGCAAACTTAAGAACCGTGCAGGAAGCAAGTTTCTCCAGCCGCTTGTAGTATTTTTGAACCATGCTTTTGACGATCTTTTGTCGCTTGCAAGATTAATCTCTCCCATTTCTTATCTTCTTGTCTACGAACCCGATTACGGACATTTCCTTATACAAACATACAAACATGTAAATACTTACATACATACATATAATGGAATAAATGCATGACATATTTTGCACGATTTCTTTGGTTATTATACGTTGGCATGCAGCGAATACAGAAGTACCCAAATTCGTATTCAATTCATTTTCTTTCTTTAAAATATAAAATTCAAAGTAAATTACATCGGTTTGTAAGTATCAAAGAATTTAAGGTTTAAAGGTGCCACCTATCAGTTCGCACTTTATAAAAAAAAAAAAATAAATAAATAAAAAACTAGCCGCCACTGGCGACCAGTTTGGTCTCCCTTAAATGTATGTTAAACATTGCAACACGTTACATTTATTCATAATTTAATTTTCCCTTAATCCTTCGCCAAATCGGAAGATTCTAATAGACAAATCATGAACTTTTGCGATCATGGTAGCATTTCGCATATCTTTTGGGCACAAATGTCACATACGCACGTTGGCGCGATTCCTCCCCCCTCCCCCGCCAATTTGGCGAAAACTTTGTTATGGAAATTGTTGTTTATTTACTTTTATTTTTTATTTTAATTCTATAAATTATTTTTGATATGTATATCAATATTTATTTACAACAAACTATCATTTATTTATTTTTATTCTTTTTTTTAATTATGAGTATTTTTGTTAGCCGGCAGCAGATGATAATTCGCCAAATATCGTTCCCATCACCGTCATTCATACTACAATTAATTTAATTTTAAATTATAAACCTGTCACTCATTTCATTTAAAATACTTAACTTTAATCTAAAATGCTTATATTACATAAATTTAAAATACTTCACACTTTTCATTTAAAAGAGAAAATAAATAAATAAATAAGAAATAATATCATAAATCAAAACATTTGATTTCAAAATCAAAGTATCATTTCTAATTTGTACACGCGATAATTAAAAGCTGTATTAGCGATTTTAAAAATGCTAAAAATCTGATTCATTAAATATTATTACATGAGTTCAATTTACGTCAAGAAAAGGTCCGAAAGTTGAGTTGTATAGCACATAATTATGGTAAACTTTGATTGTCTCACTGGTGCGAATTATTTTTTTGACGCGAGGCAGCGGTCCAAAAATTCATTCGCGGAGAACTTGCTTTGCGAATGATTACCTCCATGATTTAATATTTTAAATGTTCACGACGAATCAATCTCTTTTTTGTTTACTTTTATGAATAGAGAATTTGAACTGCGAATCTTTCGACTGAAGTTATTGCAGAATATATACATAATTGAACGCAAGTCATCTCTCAAATATTAATTTATTTTGAACGATCTTTCTTAAAATGTAACTTTTATGCAGTTTATTCGAAAAAATAATTTTCAATAAAAATGGCCGCTTGGCATATGAAAAAGCGATGCGGCATCCCGGAACTGTTGAGGACAGTCACATGACTTACAGTTTTATTATAGAGATAATAAAATAAAAAACACGTGCTTGTTACACACGTAAGAAGTAAAACTTCTAAAACTCAATTTCTATATTATAAATCACAAATCTGTACGTCAGTAACGTTGACGTCATAACGATGCGGACAACAATGAGGTTAAAATGCATAAGTTACAATAATGGAGCTAATGTTTTAATTAATAATCCACACAATCGCAATGTTATCTATATGGGAAAATCAAAAATTTTTGGGTCAACGTTTCGGGGTGTTAGGGTTGACGAATAATGTTTGGTTTTCAATGCCCGGCGAGATTTTGGCATTATCAACCTCCAGCTTAATTTTTGTGCCTATCCGACTAATATTTTGGGCGCTATCGTGTTCACAAAAGTGTAATTTTTCACGGGAAGCTTTGTTCCGACAAGAAGGGAGAACTTTTATCTTAATTCTCAGAGTTGGTGTTCTTCTTATCTTCTTTTCATTTACAATTTTTTTTTATTCTCGATGTTCATCTCCGCAGATGTCTTCTTCAAAATTTCTTTTTCGTTTGAGACGTCTGCATGCACCGATCATTCCACTCAAATTGTGATTTTAAGAATTTTCACTCAGGGCCGTGCGAAGAGGGAGACGAGGGGGGGGGGAAGACTTCGCCCCGGGCGCGGAAATTGAGGGGGCGCCAAATTTACTACCAACCACGGTTTAATTTATTTATTTATTCATTTTTTGGTAGTCGATCATTTTCTGGGGAATTCCTTTTTCTCTTTTCATCATTCTTTTTTTTCTGTCTCCAAATATCATGATCTTTCCAACAAATCAGTGCAATTTTCTCTTACGCTATTTAGTTGTTTGAAATTTCTGAATTAAAATTAAATCTTTTATAAAGTTCCAACATAAACGCGAAATGTTTATTCAATAGAATTTATTTCTGTTTATGTACTTTATCAGTTTTATGTTACCTGTCACAAAAAGAAGGGGTTGGGGGGGGGGGGGGGTGCGCCAAATTGAAACTTTGCCCCGGGCGCAGTTTTCTCTGCACGGTCCTGTGTTTCACTTAAGACTCAAGTTCCTTTTATAGAATTTCTTTGCTTTTCTCCCAAAAAACTGTTCATGTTTTCCTCCACACTTAAATATCATACATTTTAATCTGCATTTTCTTTAAAGTGCAAGTAAAGTTCTTTAGATGCAATGAACATTCCACCAGGCGAGTATTAAACTGGAACTGGATTTAATCTATATCCCACTTCCATTTTCATACTCACCAGGGAGAATGTTAACTTCAAATCTGACATTGGACGTTCTTCTTGCAGATGTCTTTTTTTATTCAAATTTTTTATCTCCCCAGATTTCTTCTTCAAACTCTTTTATGGTCTGAGACGTCTACATGATCTGATCATCCCACTCAAACTGCAATTTTAAGAATTTTTTTTTTCAGAGAAGTTTCTTGTATAGAAATTCTTTGCTTTCCTCCCAAAAAACTGTTCATGTTTTCTTCCAAATCTGAAGATCATTCATTTTAATCTGCATTTTCTTCGAAGTGATGCTTGATATTTAAATGCAATGAACGTTCCACCAGGCGAGTAATAAAGAACTGGACTCCTCGTATATTCCACTCCCGTGTTTAACTGTCACCAGGGAAGGCTTTTAATTAATTAAGCTAATGTTTTCCCTTCATAGATGTCTTATTCTCATTTATAATTTTTTTTCAGAATTTTTCTCCCCGCAGATTTTTTTTCGATGATTATTCTTGTATGAAACGTATGCATGCACTGGTCATCCTACTAAAATTTTGATTTTAATAATTTTCATTTAAGGCTGAAATTTCTTGTTCAGAATTTCCTTGCTTTTCTTCAAAATAACTGTTCATGCTTTCCTCCAAATCTGAAGATCGTCCACTTTAATCTCTTTTTTCTTTGAAGTGATACTTGATATTTAGATGCAATGAACAATCCACCAGGTGAGTAATAAACAGGAACTGGATTTCATCTATATTCCACTTCCACGTTTATACACACCAGGGAGAACGTTTACTTCAAATCTCACACTTGACATTCTTTTTACAGATGTCTCTTTTTATTCACAATTTTTATCTCCCCAGAGTTCTTCCAACTTTCTTCTTGTGTGTGACGTCTGCATGCGCTAATCAACCCGCTCAAATTGCGATTTTGAGAATTTTCTTTTAAGACTGAAGTTCCTTGTATAGAATTTCTTTGCCCCTATAAATTGTTCATGTTTTTCTCCAAATCAGAAGACCATCCACCATAATCACCATTTTCTTTTAAGTGATGCTTGATATTTAGATGCAATGAACATTCCACCAGGCGAGTAATAAAGAACTGGATTTCACGTATATTCCCCTTCCATGTTTAATTGTCACCAGAGAAAGCACCTATTTAACTTAATTAATTAAGCTAATGTTTTCCCTGCAGATGTGTTATTTTCATTTACAATTTTTTTTTCAGAATTTTAATCCCCGCAGGTTTTTTTTCAAAGATTATTCTTTTATGAAACGTATGCACGCACTGGTCATCCTACTAAAATTTTGAATTTAATAATTTTCATTTAAGGCTGAAATTTCTTGTTCAGAATTTCTTTGCTTTTCTTCAAAATAATTGTTCATGCTTTCCTCCAAATCTGAAGATCGTACACTTTAATCTTAATTTTCTTTGAAGTGATGCTTGGTATTTAGATGCAAGGAACAGTCCACCAGGCGATTAATAAACAGGAACTGGATTTTATCTATATTCCACTCCCACGTTTATTCTCATCAGGAAGAACGTTTACTTCAAATCTGACACTTGACATTTTTCTTTCAGATGTCTATTTTGATTAACAATTTTTATCTCCCCAGATTTCTTTTTCAAACTTTCTTCTTTTGTGTGACGTCTGCATGCGCTGACCAACGCACTCAAATTGCGATTTTAAGAATTTTCATTTAAGACTGAAGTTCCTTGTATAGAATTTCTTTGCTTTTCTCGCCAAAAAATTCATGTTTTCCTCTACATCTGAGGATAATTCTTTTTAATCAGCATTTTCTTTACAATGAGGCTTAATTTTTAGATGCAATCAACATTCTACCAGGCGAGTAATAAACAGGAACTGGATTTCATCTATATCCCACTTCCATGTTTTTGCTCACCAGGGAGAATGTGAACTTCAAATCTAACAGAAAACGTTCTAGGCCGTGGGGCGATCCTGGAAAAGAAACTTAGAAACAGACTTCCGTTGCAACTTTCGGGGGGCAACTTAATTTTAAACTTTTATGTTATAAAAAGTTCTTAAACATAGAAATTGTCAAAGTTCTGGATGCAAAAGTTGCACATTAATTAGAAATCGCAAAAAATAATCGCACTATTTTCTCATGACATCTAACAACCGATTGGCTCAATCAAACCTTCTCTCACGTTTTAGCCAATCGGAAGCGTACGTTTATGAATTCGCCGTGGATAGCGTAAAAAACTAGCGAAATTATCACTTTTCTGTTTAAAAACAAACTTACTATTCTCCAAAATGAATTATTTTGTGGTATATGCTATAGCATATTTGCAACTTTAAAATTATACCAAGGATAATTTTATTAACATTTAACTCTAGATTTCCATCTCACTTTTATTTATTGTGACTTTTTTTTATTACTAATATTAATGAAAACAGCCAGATTTCCAGTTTTGCTAACCGAACATCTGGTCTATTACGTATTATACTTCATAATAGTGTAGAAAAAAAAATATATTCTTAAATGAAAACTTATTATTTTCTTTCTTTTTTTTTTTTTTTTTTTTTTTTTTTTTTTTTTTAAACAAATATTCAATATTTGTTGAATAATTTTATTCAACCAAATTGCCATAAAGACACCCAAGTAAGCCCTATTCTAATGTCTCCTAACTTTATTATAGTTTTAAATACAGGTGCAGATTAATTAAATCTGAAATAAGGAACCATTGGCTCCTAATTCTCAAAAATCTTGTGACCACAATAAAAAAAAAAGGCCATAAAGAATGCTGTGAAATAATGCATGCATAAAAACAATCCTGTAAATATATTCTAATTTTTTCGTTTCCAGATATTTGTCACTTAAACGTTTAAAAAATCATTATATATATTTACTAAGTGATATATACATGCAGTTACTTCTTAACTTATATTGTAATTATTTATTCATATATATTTGTGTGTGCTTTAGCTTAGGAAAATTCATTTTAAAAGTAGAATTATTCTTCAAAGAAAATACATAGGTCAAAATTAGAAAAAAAAAAAGCATTTGACACACTCATGAAAAGCATAAATTTTATTTTACCTGACATACATTTTTAAAAACTTTCAACACACTTTTTTTCTTATTGACCAATATTTTATAAGTTGTTCAAAACTTTTCATCATAAATTTTTTAACTTAAACAGATTACAGTAAATTACTTCATTTGCAAATTAAATATATTCTGTCAATTTGCTAAACAGGTATTAGTTTAAAAAAAATATAATATGCAGTGTACAACAAAAGCATAATTAAATACATGTTATATGAAATGAATGGATATTTCTTTGAATTGCAAAATATTTATTAGAATTTGAATTCTAGCTTAAATATAATTTTAAAAGACTATTGTCAAGCAATTATTTCATCAGGTCTATAGTACAGACATACATTTAGTTTTAATTTTGTAATATATACTGAAAATGTGTATTCTATTTTAATGTTTAGTAGCAGATAATCTCAAAAGCAGTTTTTTCTTTTTTCTTTTTCTTTTCTTTCTTTCTTTTTTTTTATGTATATAAATAGCTAAGGATCAGGCCACAAAAGTTTTATCATCGAAATAAGGATGTTCATGATAGACATTTATATCTGTAATTCGCTTAATATTTCAAACCTCTTTAAATATTTTGCTTTTGCAAAAAGAAGTTTTAGTTTATTTTATTTTAAACTAGCTTTATCGTTGTTGTTGTTTACGTTTCCTATCGGCAGATGGCGCCAAAACAATTCCAATTTTTTTTTTTTTTTTTTTTAGCTCGATGGAAAGAAATTGAAAATAATTTATTTTGCTTTTATTAGATAGTTACTCACTTGATCTTTTCTGGACAATATGACCATTACATTATCCAAGCATGCAGATCATATAAGAGGATCTATAAATCTTTTTTTTTTTCTTATAGTTTGTTTACATTCTGCCGCCGGCAAAACGTTTGTAAGGCCTGTTTTCATTGGCTCTTGAGTGTAAAAATGCGCCAATCGGAGACAGTTTTATAAAACTTCATAAAAAAGAGTTCCACCTTTTTATTATAATTATTAATTAATGTGCAACTTTTGAATCCAGAACTTTGATGATTTCTAAAGTATTAAAGATCATTATAATAATCCTGCAGGAATTGAGTTGCCCCTCAAATGTTGCAACGAAGGTGAGCGATAATGCGTGTGGCCCCACGGCCTATTCTTCTTGCAGATGTCATTTTTTATTCAAATTTTTTATATTGCCAGATTTCTTCTTCAAACTTTCTTCTTGTGTGAGACGTCTGCTTGCGCTGATCATCCCATTCAAATTGTGATTTAAAAAATTTTCTTTTGAGACTTAAGCTCCTTGTATAGAATTTCTTTGTCCCTAAACATTGTTCATGTTTTTCTCCAAATCTGAAGATCATCTACTATAATCACCATTTTCTTTGAAGCGATGCTTGATATTTAGATGCAATGAACATTCCACCAAGCGAGTAATAAACAGGGACTGGATTTCATCTATATTCCACTCCCGTGTTTATCAGTCACTAGGGAAAGCATTTAATTTAATTCGCAATGTTATTTTGTTCCCTGCAGATGTTTTATTTTCCTTTACAAGTTTTTTCCGAATTTTTAACACAGCAGATTTTGTTTTCAAAGATTCTTCTTGTGTGAAACATCTGCATTCACCAGTCATTTCACTCAAATTGTAAATTTAATAATTTCCATGTAAGGATTTTCCATTTCCTTGTTTAGAATTTCATTGTTGTTTTCCCAAAAAATTGTCCATGCTTTCCCCCACATCTGAAGATCATCTAGTTCAATCTGCATTTTCTTTGAAGGGTTGCTTGACGTTTAGATGCAGTGAACATTCCACCAGGAGAGTAATAAACAAGACGTGGGTTTCGATTATTTGCCACATTCTTGTTTAAACTCACCAGAAGAATGTTTAACATATTTCACATATTTGATGTTTTTCTTACCGATGTAACATTTTCATATATATATATATATATATATATACGTTTTTATTTACAACTTTTTTTCCAGTTGATTTCTACTTATGGCATTTCTTTTTGTACGAGATTATCTATATGAATTGAACATTCCGTTCAGATTTTGATTTTATCAGTTTTTACAGGAAATCCCCTAAAATGCTTGTCAAATCTTAAAATTCAATATAGAATCAAGTATTTGGCGTACAAGTATGCGGTTTGGACGAAAATACTTTCTTGATTGAAAGTTTTGATTAAAGAAAATAGGGGGCTCTGCCCCCTGCTCGCTACGCTCACCAACCCCCGTCCTGATTTCGCAGCCTCTTAAAACCTGGTAATGTATCCTGTTTAAAAAAAATTATGATGATATCATGAACGGCGACTATCTTCTGTAATCAGGTTCTAATGCTTTTTCATTTAAATGGTGGTATTTTTCGGTTACCATGGCCTTACCCACCACTGTCGCGACAACTTACGGTTGTTTTGGTGACTGATAAGTAAGACCAATTACTAATTTGGAAATCAGCTTGTATAAAATGATTTATTAAAAATGTCGCTGCCTCTCAGACTTTTATAAGGACACCATGGACAATATCCTTCCTTTAGGTTCCAGGTTACACCTCTCCGTCTGCTTGGGAGTAACATTCAGAATCACAGTATTGAAAAGCGCAATGTGTTTTCAAATTTTACTCTTATATTTTATGTTTTAATCGAGTTTTAGATAATTTCAGGAACGGACATATATTATGCATGAATTCTTTTCTCTATTTTAATGCATCATCAAGGATATTTTCATGTTATTTTTACAATAAAGATTATTTGTTTTAACTAACAATTATATACAAAATTTCTAATATTATTTATTAAGCAGCAATGCGTACAAAACAAGTAATATAATTTTTTTTTAAAGTCAATTCCTACTTTTTAATCCTAAATATATAAAATAAACCCGTGCAGCATTAATGTCCCACGTTATCTTTATTGAACATTATTTTATAATCATCGTTGCGGTATTTTATTTCTGTGGCATCACTCATTTGAGATAAATCTTTCATTTCATTTATGAAAACAATGGGAGAATTTTTTTTCTCCCATATAAAAATTAAAATTAATTAATTAAATTTAATTAATGAATTAATATTTGAAAAAACTGTATTAACATCAATTGTCATCCAGTACAAGTTTAAAAAAAATTATTTGAACTTGAATGGATGAATAGAAAATATTTTATTAACGATTGAAAATTCCAGCAAGATATATATAGAGAGAGTGTGAGCTAATAGTAGGAATTTAATAATAAATTGAAACTATTTTGCGTTATTTTTACACCAAATGATTCCCAATGTGACGTCATATGAATATTACCCATAAGAAAATAGTTTTAAATGTATCGGTTTATTGTATGAGGAAGTATAAAGGGGAGAACGGGGAATAATTCCCCCTCTTAATTTAGATAAATGGGTTTTTCATGCAGAATTTTCCGATTTTCTTCAAATTTTGGATATAGGTTTATTCTGATAAGGTGCTTCCCAGATCACTTTTGGGGATTCATTGGTTAAGTATAAAAGAGAGAAAAGGGGGAACTAATCCCCCCTTAATTTATTTTACGAAGAGCATTATTCTTTTTAAAATAAGAGTATATTATACAATTAGTGTGAATAGACTGTAATTTCACTGCCATCAGTTTAACTGAGACTTTTCTTTTTCCTTTTTAATATTCATGTGTAAACAGAATTTTTATGACGTAATTTTCTTTATTTCCTGCTTTCAACACGTGATCATTTAATTATTATTTTAAACTTTCATTACTGTTTTTAATAGTCTCGCGCAAATACATTTTTTATTTGAGATAAAACATAATTCTTTGCGCTGATTTAGAAATTGCCATAGATTAATACACAAGATAGGACACTATCATAGGGCGTAATGGTAACGCAATGACGAACGCAGCGCATGTAGTGACAAGGGGGAAGAAACGTTTCATAGACGGAATATTTCTCCTTTGGAACGTCTATCTTATTATGATCTTTCTTTTTTAAATGCTACATGTTTACATTTTCAACATTGTAGGGAAAGCGAAAACCGAAAGTTTTAAAATTCCGTTTTGTATGCAGACATGATTCTACATGAGATATTTATAATCTTTAACCATACTAAAAAAGTTCTGAAAAGAACAGTTGTTTTAATAATAAATAATTAAAAAGAAACTTAACACACGAGCGAGCAGCCAATTTGAAGAGAATCGTCTGCCTCGAACCGAAAAGAATAGATATTACAAGAGGGGAAAATTCTGCTATAAGGCAGAATATAGATTGCCACACACGGCTTTTATTTAAAAAATAAATAAACTAGCTGTAACTCAGAATAAAAACGCAATGACAAATAACAATTTTTAATATCTAAATAACAAATAAAAATTCCCTGTTAAAGTGTTGAGTTGTTGAATAACCATTCGATTTAGAAAAATATTTTTCTACCACTGAGCAATTTTTCTTAATGAAATTTAATTCATGTTGCTATGGCAGCAGACGATAAAACGATATCTTTGGAATAAGGGAATAAATAGAAGAAAAATTTTTGTTGATGTTTGTGATAAAATGTTTTTCTTTTTTATTTAAAAATGTATATACATAATTCACTTTTATATTTTAACAGAATAATAAGTTTACTATAATTCGTTACTCATGCTATGGCCAGTATACACGATACACGTCGAGCCACAATGCCTTTATCATTATCTTTTTACGCGTAAAAGTTTCGCTACGGTACTCCATTGTGAAGTTTTGTAATTTTTGAAATCTAATACTTGAAAAATGACATAACTATTAGATTTGAAATTTATATCAAGAAAAATACAATTTTTTACCATTCTAACGCAGTTTGTAAAACAATTTTGTGACAAATACTTTTCGAGTTATTAATTTTTTAAGTAACTTCAAATGTTTCATTTTCCGAGATTAATCTGTGGCAACGATGGATTGCTGTGACTTTTCATAAACATGAAAAATGATAGAGATTGAAAGAATAAGCCACCCTGTGTGTGGCTAAAAAACATAGAGCATAAACAGATTTCATATACATGGGTAAATTTCGGAAGCTTGTTAGTTTTTCCCCCTTGTCACTAGTGACGCTATTATTGCTGCCATTACACACTTTGCTGTAACTGTCCTATCTTGTATGTTAATCTATGGAAATTGCCAACAATATAAAAAAAATGACTTTTTCAATAAATTTTGTACTCGATTTTTAAGGATGTTTTGAGTTTTTATTTTCCGACCGTGATAATTTTTTGAATTTCTGAAAGTTTGTTATATTTCGCGTTTGGTGGTATAATTTTGGAATCCGTAGGATGGCTAGAAAAAAAGTAATCGCTCCTCAAAAGTATCCCTAGTAAAACAGCGATGAGAATAACCCGGAATATGTACGCAGATTTTCGTTGGTCCATTTCCAAACCGTTAATTTTTTGTATATATAGAAGGATAGAAAAAAACAGTTTAACAAATTTCTTCTATATGGCGCTACACCCACAAAGGTACTTAATTGGTAGAGTGCTATTAAGAATGTGGCATACATACAGCGCGCTTTCTCAGACAGGGTTGCCACGGGGTTTTCCTCCATTTTTATTTTGAAATCCCGAATTCATATCGGAAGTGCCGAAAGAAGAATTTTTACTTTATGTAATCACGAAATGTGCTATTTATATATTATTATATAAGCAAAAAATACTATTCGGTATTTCTTGTATGAATTCGGAGTTTCTGATTAAAAAAGATGGCTATACTGGCAACCCTGTGCTTAAATTAAAGTTTTTCTACAAAATATGGTAACATACATTCCGGAACTCTGTAATACTCGACTCGTCTGAATGAGTTCGATTAGACGATTGAGACAAGTCAACAAACTTCAGCTTGACGATTCGTTTATGTCCGAAATCGTCTCGACCAATCAATTTTTATTTTTCGTATGTTGCCACTATGTTACGTATAACGAATGGGCAGCTGACGTCACTGTTGGTCAAATTACGGTTGGATAGCAAGAAAGTCGTGTCCGTTATTTAGTGCTCCTACTGTACACATGAGAATGGGTAATTTGATTGATCTACGTTTGACATGTCCATTATATGATTGACCTATACGTCGCCGTGTCGATTCCTGCAATAAACATGACATGAGGTTCAATACGACAAAAGTGCAATCACTACGACAAAAGTGCAATGGTAAATTGTTTGACGGAAGTGTTTGTTTGTAAACATGTCCTTTCCTTATAAAGCCACTCTACGCATGTACTCCTAACTCCTATAAAATGTATGTGTATTTGTTCAAGCAATACTATTTAATCTATAACTTTATTCCAGCTAGTGGTCTAGCTTTATGCTTATTGACCTTGAAGTGTTCACATTTTTGGTCGCTCTTTAAAAATGAGTGTGTTAGTTTGTAAGGTCCGTATTTTTCCTTAATAATGTAATTAATATTTTAATTAATTTTTAAAATGTTTTAAATAGTTTCGTAAAAAGTCATTCTAGTTTTTATTGCGATTTCTTTCTGCATCATCCAAACAGTCTCTGATTTAAGTTAAGTTGTTTCGTCTTAGTTTAAATTTTTGTCCTAAAATCCCATTATTGTTATTCTGTCATAAACAATCATGAAGAGAAAAAAAGACATACGTAAACATAAAAGAAATTTTAAATGTGGGAATACATGTGATGAAATTCATGCTTTTTGATCATATAATCCTATGGGATGTCCTCTTCAAATTTTCTATTGTTGCTGTAACTTTTTGAGTTTTCACGATATTTCACTGGTCTTTTTATATGAGTTGCCCTATGGTATTGATTATCAAATCATGACAAAAAAAATCTTTGCTGTAGTTCGCGCATGCGCAGTTAAAATTTGCTTTATAAAAATACCTATATCTCATCAAATATTCAATATATTAATATTTTAATCACATTATACTATTTCTACGATTTTTTTGTCAAGTTTTTTTAAAAGCGGTGTTAAATTCGGCATTTTCTAACCTCATTATTTTACCATTTCACAATAGCATTAGCTATAAAATAGCTAATATTTTAAGGCAATATGATTTTAAGGTTGTTTTTAAGCCAGTTAATAAACTAAATTTTTCACAGTTAAAGGATAAAATTTCACATCAAAACTTTTGGGGCATTTACAATATCCAATGTCAATGTGGTTTGTCCTATATAGGACAGACTAAACGACAACTCCGTTTCAGACTCAATGAACACAGAAATTACATTAAGAAAAAAGAATTACAAAAGTCCTCTATTGCCTGTCACTGTTGGAGTGAGGGACATAATTTTAACTTCGACTCAGCCACTATTATTAAGAAATGTAACACTCCATTAGATTTAGACTTCTTTGAGGTAGTTTATATTCATAAATTTGGTAACTCCCTGGTTAATGATTTTTCAAGTGTACCGTACATCTCACCTTTCTGGGTTGAGTTACTTTGTCATAGTGAATCCTCTACAACCAACCAACCGACTTAATCAGATTGGAGGAGTTTCTCGGTGTGTTGTTGTTTTTCATTTGGTTTTTAGATTCATTTTCATGTCTTTGGGGGGATACAATAGGGTTTAGTTTATTTACACTGAGGAAATGAGTCCAGGATACTCATGAAACGTGCGTCTGTTTATTACACGATGTTATTGTGTGTCAAACGTTGATATTTTTAGTATAAAACTCTGCATGCTAAAAAAAAAAAAAAACTTTTGAATTTTTCACAGAAACGTTAAAATCTTCATGAATATACGTGCACGAATATACGTGCTTACACAAATGCATACAAATGTTGAACAGGACCTATATAGTCATTTGCTTCAGTGACAGATCATTTTCAGCATTTTCTCTTACTTGGGTGATTGAAAATATTATTTTATTATTAAAATTAATATCCCCCCCCCCCGTCCTAATTATCCTCGCGACAAAATCTTCACTGAAAAACATGAAGTCAAACATGTGATTTACATCCTCAAAGTTCAAGGACATTCCGGGTAGAGTTCTGCACGGGCCGAAATTTCCAGGCCCGGGCCCGGCCCGACCCATACAGAAAAAAATTCGGCCCGGTCTGGCCCGATACAAAAATTAAACGTTCGGCCCGAGCCCGTTCCAGCCCGAACAAAAAAAATATTGACCCGGCCCGACCCGATTTAAAAGTTAAAAGTTCGGCCCGAGCCCGGCCCGGCCAGGAAAAAAGTTAAAATCTCGGCCCGAGTGAATTTCTACAAAACATTGATTTTTACGTCGATTTGGTTAAAAATTTGCCTCGTAGGAGGAGATCTAACCAAAAATTCCTATCTTAGCCTTTTTTTCATGTTTATAATCTTTATTTTTATAGAGGTGCCGCAACATGGAATATTTATTTTTTTAATAAATCTCTATTTGTTCTTTTTATGTGTTTAAGTTGTCATTAATATTGTTAATCCATATTCCATTTATTCAGAAAAATGCTATACAGTAAAATCTTCTAAGATGGAATTGCATAGGGAAGAAAAAAAAAGAGTTATAGACAATTTGCCTTCTTAGCAGGTGTAAATGTATTACATATTCTTTTCTTAAGTATTAGTATATTCATTTTTCCTGGATCAACACATTTTTTCAGTTTAAGACAGGATTCCGTCATAAGCAGGTTCTTTTTCACACGTTTTACTATATTTTAATTTAGCCATATTTTAATAAGTGTATAAATCTGCTATTCTTTAAAAAGAATAAATTGTAATGCTTAATTGTAGAATAATGGCGATTTAAAAATGTATGCATGTTCTGCAAAGATTTTTGTGCCAGGTCTTATTTTACTGACCTTCGAACGGACCAGGCCACGCCGAGACAATGATTTTCTTACGGGTCAAAACCAGGACGGAAAATTTTAGGGCGTGAAGACTAGGAAGAATGAAACCAGTCCCGGCTCTGTACGGAAAAAATAATTTAAGGCACGGCCTTATCCTTCAGGAAAAAGGTAAGGCCCGGCCCGTAAAAAGTAATCACTAGGCCCAGCACGGCCCGAGCCTTCAGAAAAAAGTATGGCCCGGTCCGAGTGCCGTGAAGGAAAATAGGCCCGAGCCCGGCCCGTGCAGATCTCTAATTCCGGGCATTTCCTCACGAGTTTCAGTAAGATATTTGACGAAACATCTGAAATTGGTCACTGCCCCTTAATTTCTGGACACCAGAGTGTTTTAAATTACTGGTTGATGTCTGCCTCTGTGTAAGTGGGCTTTGGGCCTGATTTAATTTACATTTTCGTTGACGGTACACGCGAGGCGTAGATGCAATGCCTATTCCACTCGGCGAATATAAAGAACAGGAAATATTTCAATATTCAACGTCAACAGGTTGAACATTTGAAACGTTTCTTAAATCTAATGTTCTTGTTTCAAAAGCTGTTCAAACCAATGCCGTTGTAAATCAATTAACATATCATTTTAATGAAAACATTCTCTCTTTTTTTCGATTTAAGAATTGATCTATAGAATACTCCCGTACATGCTAATCATTTCGCTTAGATTGAAATTTCTTCATTAAAATCATCCGGGGGACTGACTAAGAAATACATGTAGCAGTCGTCTTAATTCGCTGAATATTCCTATAAAATTGTGACTATCAGAACTTCATAAACAAGTGGGTAAGTGTGATCGAAGATCGCACAAAGGGTTTCGTTTAATATTCCTTTTAAAACACTTTATCCTTTCTTTAATAAATCCAAATAAATTTCATTTAGCAACAAAAAAAAAGTCATGTTTTTTATAAAGTAAAAATTTACCGGTCTATTTTTTTGTTTTTTCGAATATCTAAACAAGCCCGATAGCGGGCGAAGCCCGCTATTATACTCTTTCATAATAATATCTGCCATGTGGACTAAATGCGATATTTAAAAAAAATAATTTCAAACTTAAACATGTTGTACACCTTCAAAATGTTAAAATATGCGGATATTTCCATAATCGGGTTTTTATCATGATTGAATACGTTCCTCAAACTCATATATTTACTATTATATATTACTCATATTGATACTCGCTCTATATTATTCTCAAACATTTGAGAAATCCGTTAAACTTCCGGTATGACGTCAGATCAATTTTCTTTTTAATTCTCTAAGAACGTGATATTAATCTGCTTTCTGTACATACACATACTCATAATCCTTGTACTATTGAGAAATTTTTGAAAATTTCCGTTTTATTACCAATATGCGTCAATCCTTTTTATTTCATACTAGGGGGCCTACCCCCTGCGAGCTACTCTCGCCAACCCCCGCTCAGACTTCGAGGCCTCTAAAAACATGACAGCGTGCTTTGTTTTAAAAATATTGGTAAATTGTGTAATTGGGTTGCCATGCTTTTAACGTTTTAATGGGGCATTTTTTGATTATCATGTCCTCATACACAGCTGTTGCGACAACTGACGACTGTTTTCGGGATTGATAAGTAAAATCAATTACAACTGGAAAACCAGCTTGTATAAAATGGTTAGGTTTAAATTGTGGCTATCTCTCGGACTTTTATAACAACGATCTGTATTCTATTCTTCCTTTGCATTTAAGGATATGAAAAAAATTCCATCTGCTTGTGAATAACATTAAGAACCACGGTATTGAAAAGCACTATGTTATAGACATTTTCAGTAACATGTTTTAATTTTCTCTCTATTTTAGTGCACCATCATGCATATTTTCATGTTATTTTAAATATGTAAATTATTTATTTTAATTAATATGTATATGCGAATTTTCTAATAATTATTTATCATACAAAACTAATTAAATATTTTGTGCATGCATGCCTGCATTTATTCGGCATCAATTGATGAGATATTTAAACAAATTTGCTATCCGTGATAATTTTACACCATGTTATGTCACTTGAATATTGTCCATAAGAAAATCGGGTGGGTACTTTTCCAGTATAGGATCCTTTGCTTTTAGGTTTGGCGTAATTCGAGCTTCAAAAAGGGATAGATTCGTTAATATACATAGATTTGTTGCCAAAAGTTATGAAAACAAACCCAATGAACTTTTGGTGCTTTTCTATTATAGGGGTCTTGACGCTTTTTTAAAACGCTTGGCGCAAATCGGGCATCAGAAAATGAGATTTGGTTCCAAATGACATAAACAGCCATGGAAACAAATTCGACGATTTTTTTGTTTATATGCGTATTTTAATTATACGTATATTATTATTGTTTTTTCTATACAAATTTCTTCTGATTATATATAAAATAGGATAAATGACATTTTACGCTAAACAAATTGTATAAATTTTGAAAAAATGCTTCTGTATACGAAATGACAAAGTAAATAGGTTGACAGAAAGTATGTTGCCAAATTTCCTTTTCCGCCAAGGCTATTTTCTCTGTTTCGTCAAGGCCCCATATACTGGAAAAGCACCGAACTTTTATGCTTGTTTATACATGTATTTATATGTATATATACAATTTATTTATAATTGTCTTTCAATTTACCTCTTTTAGTACATAAAAATAGATAAATGGCTTCTTTATATTAAATAAATTGTATAAATATAATATCGAAATAATTGCTTGTGTGTATCAAAAAGCGAATAGATTGTTAGAAAACATGTTGCCGAATTTCAATTCATCGCCAAGGTCACTTTCTGTATCTCGCGAAGGCCCCTAAATTGGAAAAGAAACGAAAATCATTTTAATATATAACGTAATTTACACCTTAAGTGTGTTTCGAGTATAGTAATTTAATTATTTGTAGTTTTTTCTTCTCTTTGTTATTTATGGGTAAACATATAATTCATTATTAAAAAAGTAATGCTACTGAAATATTCATTTGTTTTAAACTTTAATAGCATTTCTAATATATAGGGAGTATTTTTTTTCCTTGCTGCCAATAAAAGAGCGAAAGAAGTAAATGTCATTTTACCATAATTGATGTCATATTCTCATTAAAATTGGAGAGAAAACCAAGCAGGATATTTTTTTCTCCTTCCGTTCAGTTGGGCAATTATTATTTTATATATTCGTTTCAAATATCCGAATTATGGATTTTATAAATTCGTTTAATTAAATTTTACAAAAAAATAACAAAATGATATCAATAAATAATAATTACTATTAATTCCTCCCCCCCCCCCTTTCTTTTGCGTTTACATAAATGACGTCATTTGGACGAATTTATTCAAAATATTTTCAGTTTATAAATTAAATTAAATGGTGACAGACGATTGAATCCTGTCGATAGAAATGTGATATATACTTTTTTTAGAAACATAATTTAATCACAATCTTGTCTTCATTATCGATTGAAATAAAAAATAAATCCAATTTCAATTTGAAAATGACGAATAAAAAGAAATCAATAATCACTATAGGGATCCTTTTCGATTTTTTTCCCTTTTTTGTCACAAAAAAACTGAGTAATTAGTTGCCATCATTACAGAAATGTCATTAAAATTAGAAAAAAATTAATATCTCGAAAACTAATTCCAATTTCAAAATTCTATTACCAGTTTTGACATCCGCGGATTTTTATGGACAATTGGTATTAATTTCACCATCAAGCGCTTAATATTTTATTAAAAATAGCCCTGAAATATAATCAGTCGTTTAATCAGTCGTTTCATAAAATCGTTTCATAAATTCGTTTCATAAAATCGTTTCACAAATTCGTTTCATTAGGATTTTATATATATAGGGTAGATTAATCTTTTTTTCAATTGGTGAAACTTTTTATTTCACAATTGAATCCATTTGGACACTACACTGTTAACTAGTATTTTACAAACACAAATTGCACAAATTGTGCTTATTAGTTGCTAAAATCAGTGTAAAAATTGTTTTAAACTCATAAAAGAGCTAAAATCCTACATGTTTCGGCTTTAAACTTAAAGCCATCATCGGGGAAGAGGAACAACACAAACGACTACTGATCTTTTAATTTTCGACACGAGAAAATTGAAATCAACAGTATGGAAAAATTTAAATAAAATAAGCGGGCGCTCTCTGTTGCCAAAGAGCAAAAAACAAAACAATGAATTAACAAGGGGTTAAAAATGTATCCCATAAACCAGGTATGCTGAAAGAAAAGTTATCATTACAAATACAATCTTTTCTAATTTTAATTTCCAATGATTCCCTAATGGCGGCTTTAAATGGGTTATTGAACCTATGGATAATTCTTGCTTTATCGAAATTAATTACAATATCATTATTTTTAGCGTAAAACCGGGAGAGTGCAGTGGATAATTTTCCAAATTTTATGTCGTTTTTATGCTCTTTTAACCTTTCCAAAAACTTTCTTTTAGTCATACCAATGTAAAAAATTATACTATTATTATTTAAGCTAATGGGGATTTCATAAACACCTGCGAATTGCAGGTGAAAGCCGAATGAAAAAGCCGACACATGTAGGATTTTAGCTCTTTTATGAGTTTAAAACAATTTTTACACTGATTTTAGCAACTAATAAGCACAATTTGTGCAATTTGTGTTTGTAAAATACTTTTTATTTCATTTTCATTTTTCACGTGGAAATCTTTCAACAGAAAATTAATTATTGTAAGAAAGAATTTTATTGCGGATTTTTAATTGTTGGCAACTGCTATAACGAAAAATGTTTCAATTTAATAGGAAAAGGCTGTTAGAATTTTGGTTTTTTATCTCTATTAAAATAATACGATTTTTTCAAATTTTAATATTTTGAGCTTCATAGCAAGTATTCAGTTATATATACACAAAGTTTCAACTCTGTAAATTATATAGGTTCTGAGAACGGCTCTGTGACGGACAGACAACGGAGCGGGTGTAATAGGGTTTCGTGAGGTGAACGAAACCCTAAAAAAAGGTTCCTAGATTAAATTTTTATTGATCGTCACCAGGAAAAGTATTCAATATTTTTTGATATCACAATTTATTACATTAATATACATTTAAGTACCCTTGAAATTAAGTAAATAGTGCTTTGCCATCAACAACGAACTTTTGTGCAGCATTTGAGGAAAATTGTTTTGACGAAAGTGGATCACAATTCGATTGTAAGATTTAACCCAACAAACAGACAGATATTACACGAAGTTAAATATAAGCTTGTAATAGAAATAGTCTTCACGTAAAATATTTTCCTCTACATTCTGCAGTTTTCTTAAAGGAATAGTTGAAGTTGAGATCAATGAACATTCCACCGCGGCGAGTAAATACACAGGAATTTGAATTCATCTATATTCCACTTCCATGTTTAATACCCACTGGGGAGAAAGTTTAAATTAATTCTGACACCTGATGTTCTTGCAAAAGTCTTCTTTTCAATTAGATTTTTTTTAATCGCAATATTTATCTCCGCAGATTTCTTCTTCCGGATTTCTTCTTGTGTGGGACATTTGCATGCACTGATTATTCCACTGAAATTGGGCTTTTAAGAATTTGCATTTAAGACTGAAGTTTCTTGATTTGAAATTTCTTTTTTTCTTCCAAACAACCTTTCATGTTTTCCTCCGCATCTGAAGATCATGTAGTTTCGTATGTATTTTCTTTGAAGGGATGCTTGATGTTTAGATGCGATGAACATTCCACTTGGAGAGTAATAAAAAAGAACTGGATTTCATATATATTCCACTTGCGAGTTTATTACTCACCAATAAGAACATTTAACGTAATTCTCACATTTGATGTTCTTCTTGCAATGGCTTATTTTCATTTGCAATTCTTTTATTCGCAATGTTTGTCTTCGTATATTTCTTCTTCATAATTTCTTCTTGTGCGAGTCACCTGCATGCGCTGGGTGTCATTCTTTTCTAATTGCGATTTTAATAATTTCCATATAAGGCTGAAGTTTCTTGTTCAGAATGTCTTTGCTTTTCTTCGAAATAACTGTTCATGTTTTTCTCTACATCGGAAGATCACCCAGTTTAATCTGTATTTCTTTTGAAAGGGTGCTTGATGTTCAGTTGCAATGAACATAGCACCAGAAGAGTAATAAATTTTTTAACCAAAAATAGAACCGACTTCAAAAACTACTACAAAGTAAAAAATAATTTTTTTTAGATAATAGTTAATAAGAAATTAAATTAAGAGCATTGTATTTACCATGCATATTATTATATTTATGTACATTAATTTGATTTTTTGGAGTCGGTGCCAGCCATCTTACCATTTTTAAACATTTCATCCGATGTTATAAATGTGTATTTTCAAATGAGATTAGCAACTATATATGTCGACAAACATTACTTTGGAAATTAGTTAATCATTTAAATCATTGTATTTTCTACCATTTGAAGAGTTAAGTGTATTTTTTTTTTAATTGTCTCGTATTTATGTAGATATAATTTATACACGTGTTAAGATTTATATTGGATATTTTGTTTTGAATTTTGTACTTGGCTTGGCTGGCATCGACTCCAAAAAATCAAGTTAATGTACATAAATATAATAATATGCATGGTAAATACAATGCTCTTAATTTAATTTCTTATTAACTATTATCTAAAAAAAATTTTTTTTTACTTTGTAGTTAGTTTTTGAAGTCGGTTCTATTTTTGGTTAAAAAAATTATTTTTCGCTTTTTATAGTTTTTGAAGACAATTCTATTTTTGGTTAAAAAATTTATTTTTCGCTTTTTAGTAGTTTTTGAAATCGGTTCTATTTTTGGTTAAAAAGTTTATTTTTCGCTTTTTAGTAGTTTTTGAAGTCAGTTCTTTTTTTGGTTAAAAAGTTTATTTATTTACTAGGGGGCCTACCCCCTGCGAGCTACGCTCGCAAACCCCCGCTCAAACTTCGAGGCCTCTAAAAACATGACAGCGTGCTTTATTTTAAAGATATTGGTAAATCTGTAATTGGGTTGCCATGCTTTTAACGTTTAATGGGGCATTTTTTGATTATCATGGCCTCATACACAGCTGCTGCGACAACTGACGACTGTTTTCGGGATTGATAAGTGAAATCAATTACAACTTGAAAACCAGCTTGTATAAAATGGTTAGGTTTAAATTGTGGCTACCTCTCGGACTTTTATAACAACGATCTGTATTCTGTTCTTCCTTTGCGTTTAAGGATGAGAAAAATTCCATCTGCTTGTGAATAACATTAAGATCCACGGTATTGAAAAGTACTATGTTATAGACATTTTCAGTAACAGGTTTTAATTTTCTGACTGTTTTAGTGCACCATCATGCATATTTTCATGTTATTTTAAATATGTAAATTATTTATTTTAATTAATATGTATATACGAATTTTCTAATAATTACTTATCATACAAAATTAATTAAATATTTTGTGCATGCATGCCTGCATTTATTCGGCATCAATTGATGAGATATTTAAACAAATTTGCTATCCGCGATACTTTTACACCATGTTATGTCACTTGAATATTGTCCATAAGAAAATCGGGTACTTTTCCAGTATAGGATCCTTTGCTTTTAGGTTTGGCGTAATTCGAGCTTCAAAAAGTCCTTCCGGCCTGTACCGGGAGGAAAAGGTAGCTTTCCTATATATTCGTTTTAAAATTTGAGCTAATGTTACACGAAAACAGCAAGCTAAAATGCAAAGAAACCGTTTACAAAAGATTCGTTAATACTGAATTTGAATAAGAAATTCGCCAAATTATTGAGCTATAGCCAAATTGGCTTCATTTATGAAGACTTATTTTGGTCGCCAAATTTGGCGATATTTCGCCAAATGTCGCCAAGTTTGGCGAGAATTTGACGCTAACGGATATGAATATATAGTTTTATGCGTATGATTGGGAAAATTATTACAACAATGAAAGAAAATAATTTGCGAGAAATCGCGTTCACTAAAACGCATAAATTAATAGTTGGTATTAGGTAGCTTTCAATACAAAAAAGTATAAAGCTACCTATTGCAGCCGTTCGGAGGAAAGCAGTTCCGGAAAATTTCGATATATTTTCACCGATCATGACCCCCAGACCCGAAAACCACCCTCCGTCCAAATGTTGATTTATATATATAGATATATCCATATATATATATATATATATATATATATATATATATATATATATATATATATATATATATATCTGACCTATGTCATACGATAACGCCCGTAATTATGAATCGATTTTGATGAAACTAATTGTGTGTATTAAGGTCACTAATGTCTCGAACGAGTTCGTTGGCCAGCTTGGTCCGCCATCTTATTTCAAGATGGCGGCCATTTAAAGATGTAAAATAACTTAAAATCTAAAATAAATATACAAAAAATTTAAAAATTCAAATTTATTTTTTAATTACGTGTTAGGCCTTGATACAAGGATTCCAGAACTTTTTTTGGTTTACCTCTATCTTAAAAAATGGCTGAGATAGAGCAGTTTGAAATTCTAGGGTGGCTGACATTTTGAAACAAAACAGCACATTAACGCGATTACTCGCAAATTATTTTCTTTTATTGTTGTAATAATTTTCCCAATCATACGCATAAAACTATATATTCATATCCGTTAACGCCAAAATTGGCGACATTGGCGACAAAATTGGCAAAATTGGGCGACATTTGGCGAAATATCGCCAAATTTGGCGATAAAAATAAGTCTTCATAAATGAAGCCAATTTGGCTATTGCTCAATAATTTGGCGAATTTCTTATTCAAATTCAGTATTAACGAATCTTTTGTAAACGTTTCTTTGCATTTTAGCTTGCTGTTTTCGTGTAACATTAGCTAAAATTTTAAAACGAAGATATAGGAAAGCTACCTTTTCCTCCCGGTACAGGCCGGAAGGACTTTTTTGTAATGTGCTGTCTTGTTTCAAAATGTCAGCCACCCTAGAATTTCAAACTGCTCTATCTCAGCCATTTTTTAAGATAGAGATAAAACAAAAAATAGTCCGGAATCCTTGTACCAAGGCCTAACACGTAAGCAAAAAATAAATTTGAATTTTTAACTTTTTTGTATATTTATTTTAGTTTTAAATTTTTAAATGGCCGCCATCTTGAAACAAAATGGCGGACCAAGTTGGCCAACGAACTCGGTTGAGACATTAGTGACCTTAATACACATAATTAGTTTCATCAAAATTGATTTATAAATACGGGCGTTATCGTATGACATAGATCAGATATATATATATATATATATGTATATGGAGATATATATATATATATATATATATATATATATATATATATATATATAAATCAACATTTGAACGGAGGGTGGTTTTGGGGTCTGGGGGTCATGATCGGTGAAAATATACCAAAATTTTCCGGAATTGCTTTCCTCCGAACGGCTGCAATAGGTAGCTTTATACTTTTTTGTATTGAAAGCTACCTAAAAGGGATAGCTTCGTTAATATACAAAGATTTGTTGCCAAAAATTATGAAAACAAACACAGTGAACTTTTGGTGTTTTTCTATTATAGGGGTCTTGACGCTTTTTTAAAAAGCTTGGCGGAAAAAACCAAGCATCAGGATAGAAAACCAAGCAGGATATTTTATTCACCTTCCGTTCAGTTGGGCAATTATTATTTTATATATTCGTTTCAAATATCCGAATTAGTGATTTTATAAATTCGTTCTCTCAAACTGATATCAATAAATAATAATTTCTATTAATTCCTCCCCCCCCCTTTTCTTTTGCGTTTACATAAATGACGTCATTTGGACGAATTTATTCAAAATATTTTCAGTTTATAAATTAAATTAAATGCTGACAGACGATTTAATCCTGACGATAGAAATGTGATTTTTTTTTTTTCAAATTTTCCTGAAAAATATAATTTAATCACTTCATTATCGACTGAAACAAAAGATAAATTCAATTTCAATTTGAAAATGACGAATAAAAAGAAATCAATAATCCCTATCGGGATCCTTTTCAATTGTTTTCCCTTTTTTGTCACAAAAAAACTGAGTAATTAGTTGCCATCATTACAGAAATGTCATTAAAATTAGAAAAAAATTAATATCTCGAAAACTAATTCAAATTTCAAAATTCTATTACCAGTTTTGACATTCGCGGATTTTTATGGACAATTGGTATTAATTTCACCATCAAGCGTTTAATATTTAATTAAAAATAGCCCTGAAACATAATCAGTCGTTTAATCTGTCGTTTCATAAAATCGTTTCACAAATTCGTTTCATTAGGATTTTCTATATATGGGGTAGATTTATTACTTTAGTGATATCCATATTTACATAAAACCATATTGTTTCTAATATATTTTTTATTTCACGCTAACCTTGGCAGTAGACTCGATTACAGAAGATTAGAAAATTTATCATTATTCTCATCTAATGTCTTTAAAGCCTTTAATGATATCTATATTAACATTAAACCATGTTGTTGCTAATAATTTTTTTATTTCACGCTAACCTTGGCAGTAGACTTGATTACGGAAGATTAGAAAAAATATCATTATTCCCACCTAATCGTCTTGGATAATCGGGCTGTATACTACAGTTCTGACAGCTGCGTAACTCACTGATTTCGGTGCTTATGCTTAATGTGTATTGATTTTTACGATCCGTACAAGGTAAATACACTGCGCTAACAATGTCGCCTATAATACTATTCGGAGTAACCCTTTCTTTCTATATTGTCACTCTATAGTTAATAGTATGTAGTAGAAATATTAAAAGACAATTGCAGAAGCATTTATATATAAGCAACTGTATTGTATAATATAATATAGATAATTGGGTATTTTAAAGGCAGTTTCCAACTGTGTGCCACATGTGATAAATCGCTAAATATTTTCTGTAACTCGTACATTTGTATGGGAGTTGAAACAACAATGTATTTAATTATGCACCAATAAACACTCGTCAAAATATGCCAAACCGCTGTGAAACTGCAACAATGGAACTTTTAAAAGATTCAAAAGTAGATTTGTTGTGGCATAATTTATAGTTTTTATCCGTACGTTGTATTATATTCATCCAATTCACAATTTTATGTAATTTTGCTTTTCAAATTTGGAAACACTCAAAAGTTTTAGTTTTTGTTTGGATCTTAAAAAGTTTGTTCTATGAAAATAAATCCTATAAGTTAAAGCTGATTTAAATGTGTCAGTCTTTTTATTATTTGCAACTTGAAAGTCGTCTGCCCAACAACTGGTGACCCGAACGTAATAACTCTTGATAATATCCGATTTGCTTAAAATTTTGTATATACGTTCATTGGTTAATTATAAAGAGGAGGGGGGCAGTGGCTAATACCCCCTTTAATTTATTTATGCAGAATTATAATCCGATAAGTTAAAGCTGATTTAAATATGTCAGTCTTTTTATTTGCAAATTCACGTAATAGAATATTTTAGGATATTAAATGAAAGTCGTCTGCCCAACAAATTAATTATTTTTTGTTGAATTTGAGCGATATCTCGCCAATTCTGGTTGTGCTTGGCGATTTTCCTTTCCTTGGCGTGGCTTGTGAGCCATCTCGCTAGTACACTGATGTAACTCATGCTGGTATGACGTGCGTTTGTTGCCGTCCAATTTATAAGTATATTTTCTGCTATTAAAAGTATAATCTAGATAATTATTGAGTAATCAATTTACTAATTTAAGATTACTGTCGAAATCACAACAGGTTATGGCTTTCAGCAACGCTTCTACTGCGAAAAATGTCGTATTTATGTGAACTTTAAGCGATTGAAGTGCATCGCGCCATTTTTTTTCTTCTCGTGTTGTGTACTCCGAATTGAAAATATATAAGAAAATGGCACCTATGGATTTTAAGTTCACGATTGAAAAATTGGAATTAGCAAAAGACTGGACTAGATGGAAAATGTCTATGTCATTATTACTTAAAACGCACGATTTGTTGAGTTATGTGAATGGAGAAAAGACTGTCCCTGTAATGGCGGATCACGCCGATGCTGCCGCTTTTGGAGAAGCGAAAAATAAATTTGAATTAGCCGATGCAAAGGCACTTTTATTTATCTCCCAAGCACTTGATGACAAGAACTTCGATTATATTAAAACGTGTTCAACGGCGAAAGATGCATATGAAAAGTTAATCGCGATTTATGATAAATCATCAACGCATCGACTCGATCGTTTGTGGACTGAATTTTTTCATCTGGAATGGAAACAAAATGAAAATATTGCATCCTTCATAAGTCGAACTCAAAATATATTTATTGAAGCAAACGATGAATTGCAACGTATTCTACAATGTGCTGTTCCCGAAGCAATGTTACTGTTCCGAATTATTTCGATGCTACCGCAAGAATACATCGCATTTAAGACTGTGTGGGATGGAATTCCGTTGAAAGATCGATCGATCGAACTGTTAACTGAAAGATTATGTGCTTTTGAGCAACAAATAGAGCAACAGCAATGTGATAGTACAGCCCTGCAAATTCAATCCAGTCGGCAAGTGCCGTTGCCGAGTTACGGAAAAGATGACGTCAACACCAAATATTTAAGAGGAAATAAACCAAAACAGAAGAAATGGCAAAAATCAAAATAAGAAGCCTATGAACGCTAACATTACTTGTTTTCAGTGTGGATTTTTTGGACACAAACGAATAAATTGTCCTCAAAATAAAAATAAGACACTTCCTTCCTCATCTGGTGTAGCCATGCCATGTACAGTTTCACAGGATGATAAAAGCTGGATTGCTGACTCTGGAGCATCTCAGCATATGACCTTTGATAGCTCTATATTTGAAAGTTTTAAGAAATTTGCTGTTCCAGAAGTAGTCAATGCTGCAGGTGGTCAGAAACTTATTGCCTATGGTTCTGGACAAATTAATGTGAAAACTCTAGTGGCTGGTAAATGGCAAGAAAATTACCTTACAGATGTCTGGTATGTACCTGAGTTAAAATACCAATTATTTTCTATTTCTCATGCTTTAAGTAAAGGACTGAATGTTGTGTTTAAAAATAAATTTTGTTTGGTGAAAAATGGTAATCAAACCATTGCAGTGGCTCAAAAATCAGAAAATGGTTTATTTGTGATGGAAATGCTTGCTAAAGATCCTAGGAAACCTGCAACTGTTCTTATTTCAAGTACTAGTGATACTCTCCAAGTAATGCATGAAAGAATGGCACATCAAAACAAGAGGCAGTGTATTAAATTTCTTAAAAGACAGGGCATTTCTTTACCAAACGAGAACTCTGAATTTTGTGTTGGGTGTGTATATGGCAAAGCCCACAGAAAGTCGTTCCACTCAAGAGCTGTTAGACCAACAGAGCCTGCTGAACAAATCAATGCGGATCTCGCTGGTCCGATGGAAGAAGACTCAGTTGGTGGTTCACGTTTTATGCTAGTTCTTAAAGATGACTATACAAAATTTCGCAGAGTATTCTTCTTGAAAGCCAAGAGTGAAGTACCAAATTGTATAGAAACCTTCCTTAATGAAGCAAAGACTGCTGGACATATGGTTAAACAGATACGGTGCGACTCTGGCAAAGAGTTTGACAACTATTCTCTGAAGAAGATTTTAAATGATCGGGGTATTGATCTACGTGAGGCAATGGTTGAGACGCCTGAACAAAATGGAGCTGCTGAAAGAGAGATACGCATCATTGTGGAAGCTGCAAGAGCTATGGTTCACCAAAAAGAATTGCCAAAGAAGTTATGGGCTGAAGCCTGTAATACTGCTGTCTATGTATTAAACCACACAGGTCCCACTCCAGTAGAAGATAAAACTCCATATCAGTTATGGTATGGAAAGTCGGAGAATTTCAACATTAAACGTTTGAGAATATTTGGTACAAAATGCTATGTACATGAACCAAAACAAAGACGTAAAAAGTGGGATAAAAAGGCTGTTGAAGGACTGGTTGTCGGATATGAAGCTTATGTTGGATATAGAGTTTTTATACCTTCTAAAAATAAAGTGGAAAGAAGCTGCAATGTTATATTTTGTGATGAATTCCCATATGAGCCATTGACTGTTGAAGTCACAAGTTGTAGTGATACGCATTCAGAAGAAGAAAATGGAAGTATCCAGAAGAAGGATGAAGATGAATGCCAAGATGAACCTGATCCTGGAAGACGCTACCCTCAACGAGAACATAAGAAGCCAGAATTTCTGTCAGAAAATTACGTACTTTTTGTAAGTACTCTTACTGGCATTGAAACTCCTGCCTGTTACAGTGAAGCAATGAAGTCACCCGAATTTAAGCTGTGGAAAGAAGCCATGACAGAAGAACTGCAGTCTCATGAAGAAAATGGAACCTGGAAACTTACAGAACCCCCAGAAAATAAAAGGATACTTGACAACAAGTGGGTATATAGAATAAAAACAAATACTGATGGTTCTCCTTGTAAAGCTAAAGCTCGTCTGGTGGCAAGAGGTTTCTCGCAAAAGGCTGGCTATGACTATGATGATCTGTTTGCACCAGTAGCTAGATTTGACACCTTGCGCACAGTTCTTAGTATTGCTGCTTCGCAAAATCTGTACCTACATCAATTTGATGTGAAAACAGCTTTCCTTTATGGTTTTCTTGATAAAGAGCTCTACATGAAACAGCCAGAAGGTTTTGATGATGGTTCTGGTCGTGTGTGCAGATTAGTTCGCTCTCTTTATGGTTTGAAGCAAGCTCCACGCTGTTGGAACCGGCGTTTTGTTCAAGCAATTCAAAAATTGCAATTTCAGCAATCATATGCTGATCCTTGTTTATTTACAAAGAGAAAGGATTCATCTGTACTGATAGTGGCCTTGTATGTAGATGATGGACTTGTAGCTGGATCAAGTATTTCAGAAATAAAAATATTGATTAGTAGTCTAAAAGAAGAGTTCAAAATTACCGATGGTCCTCTCGGTTCTTTCTTAGGAGTGCAAATTAATCAGAGAGATAATGGTGACATTTTTATTTCACAGTGTTTGTATACCGAAAAGATACTACAAAGATTTAGGCTTGAAAATTCAAAACCTCTCTCTACACCTTGTGATGTGACTAAATCTCAGGAAGGAGATACAGCCATGGTTGATGTTCCTTATAGAGAAGCAGTAGGTTGTCTACAATATCTTGCAGTTGCTACTAGGCCAGACATAGCATTTGCTGTAGCTTTGGTATCAAGAGCTCTGTGCAATCCTACAAAAGATGACTGGAAGCGTGTAAAAAGAATTTACAGATATTTACGAGGCACGAGCAGTGTTGGCCTTCTATACAAGTCACAAGTAAAAACAGAGTTTTCTGTTTTTAGTGATGCTGACCATGCCGGTGATGAAAGGACAAGACGTTCAACATCTGGTATGGTTTCAGTAAATGCAGGTGCATCTATAACTTGGTGGTCTAGATTGCAACATACGGTTGCAATTTCATCGACAGAAGCCGAGTATGTTGCTGCTAGTGAAGCAGCAAATGAGCTTGTTTGGCTAAAGTTGCTCTTCAAAGAGATAATAGGATATGATGGCACTCCCATTTTGTATGTCGACAACCAAAGTGCTATAAAACTTGCCCAAAATCCACAGCATCATCGAAGATCTAAGCACATTGATGTGCGTTTTCACTTGATTAGAGAGAAAGTTGAGCAAGAAGTTTTAAAATTAGAGTATGTTCCATCATCAGAAC
Organism: Maratus michaelseni; assembly: GCA_963931845.1. Lineage (NCBI taxonomy): Eukaryota > Metazoa > Arthropoda > Arachnida > Araneae > Salticidae > Maratus > Maratus michaelseni. The sequence goes on from OZ007595.1 coordinate 127,011,454, forward strand.
AAACTGCTGATATTTTTACGAAACCTCTCTCACAAAACCTGTTTATGAACTTACGCGATGGACTTGGACTGGTTAAGTTAAACTGACTGTTTAAATCTGTTAGTGTTATTTAGTGTTTTTTGTTGTGTATGATTTTTTTAATTTTTTTTTGTTGGCTAATTGTTTATTTTTGATGTGTTAAACAAAATTGGCCTTGATATCAGGAAGGAGTGTTGAATTTGAGCGATATCTCGCCAATTCTGGTTGTGCTTGGCGATTTTCCTTTCCTTGGCGTGGCTTGTGAGCCATCTCGCTAGTACACTGATGTAACTCATGCTGGTATGACGTGCGTTTGTTGCCGTCCAATTTATAAGTATATTTTCTGCTATTAAAAGTATAATCTAGATAATTATTGAGTAATCAATTTACTAATTTAAGATTACTGTCGAAATCACAACATTTTTAAAATGCTTATTTTTTTTTTTCGTTTTTGTTGAATTTCTGAAAACGTACTGAACCAATTTTCATAAAATTTAAATGGGACCAATTCGAGAGTATTCTCTTTTGAATAGAACAAAAATCGCATAAATAGGACGCAAAGTTTCGAAGTAATCGGTGTACATACATAAAAAAAAAAAAAAAAAAAAAAAAAAAAAAATACATACACGTCGAATTGATAACCTCCTCCTTTTTTGAGTCGGTTAATAAACAGGAAGTGGATTTCGTTTATCTCCCACATCTATATATTTAAAACGCTAAGCGTTTTCTTTCGACCGTTTGTGAGGAAAAATTACTTCATCATATTACATTATTCTTATTTTAAATGAAAGACATTTAACCACAGATATGTTATCATGCATTCGTTTGTTCAATACTTTTATTAATTAGCAGAATTTTAATTTTAAATGTTTTTTGTTTAATTTCTTCAAAATGGTGGTAATCGAATAATTTCCATTGTCAAACTCCATTGTAGATAAAAGAGAAATAATAAAAAATATTCAGACTCGTGGCTCTTTGGCCGAACTTTTAAATTTGCAAGTTAAATTTCGGTAAAAATATGGTGGTTAAACATAAAAGTGGATAAGCATAAAAGTACATGGTGGTTAAGCATAAAAGTAACGTATATAAAGTACGTGTGAAAAGTTTGCGCCGGTCAAAAATGACTTTATGCTTAGCTTGAAATTCATTTTACATTGATAAAACTAAAGAAAAAAATTGATATTATTGTGTCAACATGACGTAATTTTAACCGATTTTTCAATTTTTAGTTACAAAGATTAGATTGGAGCCTTTATTGTTTGCTTCATCTTGATTGCATGCCTTGATTACATGTTACCAATTACTTTTTTTTTTAATTATAGGTTAGAGGATTTCATTTTTTAATAAAAAAATCACAAAAAGAAAGGATTTCAGAAAAATTAAAATTACCTTTCGACACTTACGAAAATTTCGCATAGCAGTCTAATATCTTTTAGCAATATCTAGTATTTTTTTAGATGCAGGTTTAATTTTCTAAAAGAAAATTAAGGATAAAAGTATATGAAAACAACATTAGTCAAGCCAGAATGTCCTAAAAGGTATTCCATCAAAGTGACACTGAAAACTGATCGCAGATAGGAAAAGAGAATATCAATCTTATTTTAACTGCTTTAGAGGATGACATCATCTGTTTTGGAAAAAAAAATAACTTTTGATACTAAATAAATTTCTTACTTTAAATAAATTTTTTCCTTATTTATTTCAGAGACATTTTCTTCCATTTCTTACTTGAAACTTTTTTGTAGCGTGTGTCATAATTTGTTTGAAATTGGTTCTATAAGAAGTTTTGGATTAAAAAAAATAGTTTAATTGATTAAATTTTTATTAATCCTCATAAGGAAAAATGTTCCTGAAATTTTAATATATAATTTTTTGGCTTATTTTACGGGAGATTTTTTTATTAAATTCCTACTATTAGCTCACACTCTCTCTATATATATCTTGTTCAAATTTTCAATCGTTAATAAAATATTTTCTATTCATCCACTCAAGTTCAAATAAATTTTTATAAACTTGTAGTGGATGACACTTTATGTTAATACAGTTTTTTTCAAATATTAATTAATTCATTAAATTTAATTAATTAATTTTAGTTTTAAATGGGAGAAAAAAATTCCTTCCATTGTTTTCATAAATGAAATGAAAGATTTATCTCAAATGAGTGATACCACAGAAACAAAATACCGCAACGATGATTATAAAATAATGTTCAATAAAGATAACGTGGGACATTAATGCTGCACGGGTTTATTTTATATATTTAGGATTAAAAAGTAGGAATTGACTTTAAAAAAATATATATTACTTGTTTTTTCTGTATTCTTCTCAAAGGAACAGTTGAAGCTGAGATGCAATGTACATTCTACTAAGTGAGTAATAAACAGGAAGTGGATTTCACTTATGTTCTGCTGTCATTTTTTATTAACATCAAGAAGAATGTTTAATATAATTAACGCACTAAATGTTATTCTTGTAGATTTTATCTTTTTGCTTAAAAAGAAAGTAATAGCAGTTTTTCCCCCTAGATTTCTTGAAACATTTCTTCTTATACGAGACGACTAAATGAATGCAACAATCCTTTCAGATTATTATTTTTAGAAATTTTTAATGTATGTTGAAATTCCTTGGTTGTGCTTTACTTGAACATTTCATCAAAAAATTGTTTATGTTTCTCACCATATCTAAAAAAACATTCAGTTTTTGTTGATGGGATACTTGAGAAGCATGTGTAATGAACATTCCACCAGGCAAGTAATAAACATGAACTGGATTTCATCTATATTCCACTTCCATGTTTAATACTAACCAGTGAGAACGTTTAACTCAATTCTGACACTTTATGTTATTTTAGCAGATGTACAATTTTTTATTCACAAATTTTCATCTTCGCAGATTTCATTTTTAAAATTTATTCTTGTATGAGAGACATCTGCAAGCAGCTATTATTCCACTGAAATTGTGATTTCAAGACACGTCATGTAAGGCTAAAGTTCCTTCTTTAGAATTTCCTTATTTTTCTCCTAAAAAAGTGTTCACTTTTTCCTCCACATCCAAAGATCAACCAGTTTAATCTGCATTTCCTTTGAACGAATGCTTGATGTACACATGCAATGAACATTCCACCAAGTGACAGGACTAACAGGTCTAAACAGGAACTGAATTTCATCTATATTCCATTCCCATGTTTAATACTTACCAGGGAGAACATTTAATTCAATTCTGACACTTGATGTTCTTCCTGCAGATGTATTCTTTTCATTTACAATTTTTTTATTCTCAATTTTTATGACCACAGATTTCTTCATAATTTCTTCTTGTGCGCGTCTGCATGCACTGTTAACATTCCTATAAAATTATAATTTTAAGAATTTTCATTTAAGGCTGAAATTCATTGCTCAGAATTTCCTCGCTTTTCTTCCAAATAACTGTTCGTGTTTTCTTCCACATCTAAAGATCATCCAATTTAATCTGCATTCTTTTGAAGTGATTCTTGATGTTTAGCCGCAATGAACATACCACCAGGAGAGTAATAAACAGGAAGAGGATTTCATTTATATTCCAGATCCTTGTTTAAAACTCACCAGATAGAATGTTTAACATATTTCACACATTTCATATTTTCCTTGCACACATTGCACGTATCTTCTTTTTCAATTGGAACTCTTTTCCCCCATTAATTTCTTCTTAAAACTTTTTTTTTTTTTTTTTAATTAGACTCTAGCTATTGATATTGTGATTTTAGGATTTTTTACATGGTTGGTCCCATAGATCTTCTAATATACTAATCTTGCTCTGGGGTTGGTCCAATAGCCCTTGTCACATTTTAGGATTCAATAATTAAAAAAAAAAATCCTGTAACGGACGTACGAGTGTGCGGTTTGGACGCAAATGCTTTCTTTGTCAAAGATTTTGTTTATAGATATGAAATAGTTAAGCAAATGTCTCATAGCTGGTTCTATAGGCCGATATATATAGCTACCGAACAGGTAGAGTACCATTAAAAATACCACATAAGTACATCAAAAATTCTTACATTGAACATTTTGTCTAAACTATGCCAACTTACATTCCATAACATGGCAATACTATCCTGCACAGAAAAAAATAAAACCCAATTTGGGTCGAAAGATTCTTAGGTATGTGCCCAAACTGGGTCATGCCTGTTTTGGTTATCACTGTGGGGGTTTGGTTACCACTATACATTTTGGGCACTGTAAAATACTTATTTTCAGTTTTTTTTTTTTTTTTTTTTTTTGAAAATGGGTATTTAACAGTTTCCAAAATGGATACACAGTGGTAACCAAAACAGGCATGGCCCAATTTCGGCACATATCTAAGAACCTTTCGACTCAAATTGGGTTTTATTTTTTCTGTGTGAATGAGTTCGATTAGACGAGTCAAACGTCGACAAATTTAAGCTTGGCAATTCGTCTTTATCCGAAATTGTCTCGACCAATCAATTTTTACTACCCGTATGCTGTCATTCCGTTATTTATTAAAGCACGCTACACTGTACGACTCGAGATGAAAAAATCCTGTGCATTTGTTAAAAAATATATAAAAATAAATAAACTATTTAATCTGCAACTTCATTCCAGCTAGTGCAGGGCTCCCAAATGGTCCGCGTATTTATACCAGTATATTTTAAGAAAATTTTTCGTGGTAGGTTTCTGCAAAATTTGCAATAGAAATAACCTTCAGGGTCGGTTTCTACGAAATTTGAAAGAAAAATCGAAAAAGAAAAATTTCCTCAGAAAATACTGGTATCATTTGGGAGCCCTGCTAGTGCTGTAGCTTATACTTTTTGATCTTGGAGTGTTCACATTTTTAGTCGCTCTTTTAAAAATAAGCGTGCTAGTTTTTGGCCCATGCGATGGCTATATTTTTCATTAATAATGTAATTAATATTTTAATTAATTTTTAACATATTGTAACTAGTTTCGATTCAAAATAACTCTGATTTTTATTTCGATTTATTTCTGCATGATTCACACAGCATTTGCTCTAAGTTAAGTTGTTTCTTCTTAGTTTACATTTTCGTCTTAGAAGCCCATCATTGTATTCTGATTCACAGCATCATTTTTATGAACATAAAAAAATACATACATAACCATAAAATAAATGTTAAATGTAGAAATAAAGGATCCCATCTGGGAGAAAATGCTTGCTTATCTTATATTTTATATGCCTTTTTGGATTGCTTCGCAGATGTGGGGACATGCACAGAAAAAAAATAACACCCAATTTGGGTCGAAAGATTTTTAGGTATTTGCCCAAATTGGACCAAGATGAAAAAATCCTCACTACTTTGAGCACTGTTAAATACCCATTTTCAAAAAAAAAAAAAAAATGTTTTTTGTTTTGAAAGTGGTTTTTTTTATGAGTATAAAAGAAATTAAAAAGAAAGTAGGATTAGAATACATTCTATATACCTTAATGAACTACAGAATTCAATAAGTAAGTAAAGCAAAGAATTTTGCCCATCATTCTTTTTTTGCTTAAAATATTAACCCGATATAAAGAAAAACCCTAAAAAATATTCTTAACTCCTATCCCCTTTTTCAGTTCCACGCAGCCTAATGGATAATCCTCCGCAGCATTGATTACATAATTGTGTGATAAAATCAGAAAAATTTAAACATGTGAGTTAGTCAGTTAGTTCACTTTTTGTCCCATTGATTCAAATATATTTATATGGGTTTTTTAATGAGAGAGTTTTCTTCGTTTTATCACGACCTGATTAAAACAAGACCAAATGCGGCATGACCCAGATCACGCAAATATGCTTTGAAATTCTTTTTAACCCTGCAGTGCTCGTGTGGTATATTGTTACGCTAAAGGTCGCGCGGTGTCTGACAGACGCCAGGTATATTTTTGCTGTACTAATATATATTTACGTCATTCGATTCAAATTTATAAATGCAAAGGAATTATTGAAGTAAAACATATATATTTGTAGTTTCATATTACAAACATAAATAACAGCACTCTAGTTTACAGTGAGACGTAATTTTTTTCAACTTACGCAAATACAAATGAAAAATACAAGTGAAATTGTTTCATTTAGTTGCACAAATTAGCAATCAGCACATATTTGTTGAGCGTGTTCTGAACATAGAATTTTTTTACAAATGCGGCATTTGTACTTGGTATACCTATTCTTGGAACGACCACATTCGTGACATCTTTGCCTTTTAGTAGCTCGAGCCTCTTCTGCATATTGAACTGTACCCTCATTTGGGAAATAGCTCTGAATATCCTGCTTTAGGTTTCTAGGTAATGAATGGACGCGATTTTACAAACAGTCACGCGTAGAGCGATTGAAGGCGGTGTCGAATGGTGATTGGCTAAAAGATGGCTACGTAAATATTGAGGGGAGGAGTTAAAACGTATGGAATCAAGAAGTTTCTTAAAAGCTGACAGTTCTTATGTCAGATTTAGTATAGTGGTTAAAGCACCAGGCTTGTAGTTTTGAAGTTACATGTTCTGTCCTTACTGAGGTTTTTTTTTTTTTTTTTTTTTTTTTTTGCATTTTTAGAGTTTTGCTTTGATCTTTATTGAATTACTTAATAAAGAATATTTATTAACAGTGCTTCTTAAGCACTGATATAAAGAAAGTTGATTTTTATCAGTTGCTCTGCAATATTTTATTGTCAATTAGATAATTAAATTTTAATTAGAATTAAGTTAAACAAAATTATAGTTAGGTTAAATAAAATTAAAATTTTTATTACATAAAATAAAATTTAATATTAGATAAATTTCAAGAATTAAATTAAATTTTAATTCAATAGGCTATATTTTAATAACTATACGAACATTTATTAAAATGCAATAACTCCTAAACTTTCATTAAAAATACTTTTGTATTAGAACTTTAGTAATAGATTATTATCAAATTAGCAGAATTAATTAATAAAAGTTTTCATCTTTTAAAATTTTAATTATATTAATATATTAATTATAATATCAAAATTAAATTATATTTAGGTTAAATAAAATTTTAAATTTTTGTTACATAAAATAAAATTTAATATTATTAGATAAATTATTTTGGTACATTTAGGCTAAATGCAATTACAACCAAACTAAATAAATATAAATGGATTAAATAAAGCATACAATGGTATCATTTCATAATTATATTACAGATAATAATGGTGAAAATAAAGGATATAAATGTATCTAACACTAGAAATAATAAATATAGTTATCCTTATTTTAATTTTGGGGGGTGGAAATGTTGAATCATAAAATGCCTATTTTAAAATCACAGCATGTCTTTTTTATGTTATAATTAATTTTAATAATAGATAATATTATTAAATAAATTTCAAGAATTAAATTAAATTAAAATTCATATAGGCTATTTTTTAATAATTATACGAACATTTATTAAAATGCAATAACTCCTAAACTTTCATTAAAAATATTTTTATATTAGAACTTTAGTAACAGATTATTATCAAATTAGCAGAATTAATTAATAGAAGTTTCCATCTTTTAAAATTAAGAATTATTCTTAAAAATCTCTATTAATTTACTAAAATTCTTTGTACCAATTACTGGTTGATTTGTAGTTATAAAGTTGTGGAAGATCACCATATTTAAAGATTTTTTAAGCTATTATTTTGTTATTTACATTTTTAATTAATATTTATATTTAAATAAATATAATTAATATTTTTATTTAAATATACAATTAATATTAATAAGTATTATTATTTAAGCATATAATTAATATTAATAAATATTATTATTTATATATATAATTAATATTATTATTAAAATATATAATCAATATTTTTGCTTAGCAGTTTGTTATGCATTCTCTTGTGGTTAATTAGCAAGATTAAAACTATGAGAAAAATAAACCAATCTATGTTAAAGAAAAACTAGGGTTTTTTTAGACATAGCTTGAAATATGATCTTTTGTTTCGGATGATACACTTTGTATAAGCCCAACCATTACATGTATATGTAAATGTTTTGTAATGCGTAATGGAAAAAAAAAACTTCTTTGATCACTATTAAAATCCGGAATCTATGACTTTTTGTTTCCATTATGACATTTTTTTATGTATATGTTGTCTACATTAGTAATATACTTTAATGTCATTGAGATCTCAAGAATTTTATGAAAATTGGAGTAGCAGATAATATCAAATCATATACAGGGATTGCGTTGATTTCAAAATCTTACATGTTAATTTTGGTACATTTAGACTAAAAACAATAACAACCAAACTATATAAATTAATATAAATGGATTAAATAAATAATAATTTATATTTTTGTTTTAAAGCTTCATTTTATTGACAGATGGCGCCACTACACATTTTGTGAGTATTTTTTATTAAATATTCGAGAGTTTATGGCTCATAATAAACCATTATAAAAAAATTAATATACATGTGTGTGTGTATGTGTATTTGTAACGGCTTAGAAGTTTTATGGGTAAGGCGTTCTAGTGTAATTTGTATAGCTTTTTTAATTATTTAATTACTGAATGAGTTTTTTTTTTCAGTTAAATTTTGCCGTGGATACATGCAATCGTTGCTAGCTTTTAATTGAAAAAAGAAAAAATAATTAAATATATTTCAAAAAATTAAATGAATTTGTATGACAAATTTTGTATTTTACGCTCTCTTGACTTAAAGATATATAGAAAATAGTTTGTTTAATAAACATTTAAGTTAAATAAAAAAGCCTTTGATTTACTATTTCAAATTATACTTGTACATATGGATTGTTTTCTTTTAATTATATTTACTTAATAATTTTTTGGTAGACACGTTATATGTCCTAAGCATCATTAAAAATAAACAAAACATGAATATGAAAGCTCAGACGATCTTATGAATCTTCAGCGAAATATCCCCTTCAAGCGCATTAAGCCCCTCCTACAACGTCTCGGGCAATCGACCAATCACCATTCGACAAAGCCTTTAATCGCTCTACGCGTGACTGTTTGTAAAATCGCTGAATGGACATTGAGAACGTCGACTCAAGGAATCATCAGCTAGATTACGACTCAAAAGTTTTAAAAAGTCACTGCACCTGGTGCTGATTGATAAATTATTTGCATGATATATTATTTGAGCATACATTCTGATATGACCATAGGCCGTCTGTTCGTTTTTCTGGCGACATTGTAAGCGCTTCAAACTGGTCAACAGTATCAACTCCTGATTTAGTTGCGTTATAAAAGGTTATCATTTGTTTTTTTTCACATGATTCATCATTTGCATCATCATGATGCATAGTGGAGAGAATCAGAATCACATTGTTTTTCTTAGTTACATAAGACATTAGAGTTGAGTCATTCTGAAACCCAAACAATGCTGTTTCTACTTCCCGATTCTTTGTTTGCGTAAACTCTGCAGGAATTTGACTCTTATTCTTCCTCATGGTTCCAACCACAGTAGGATTAGTTTGAAGCAAAAAGTTAGCTAAATCTAACGAACTAAACCAATTGTCTGCAGTTATATTGAGACCTGTCCCTGAGATTACAGAACTCAGCCGTTTCACAACATCTGCTGGTTTGTTGCTAACTTCGAATGGACCTGCAGGCTGCTTGCCAGCATATATTTCCAGTTTTACAGTGTAGCACATCCTAGCGTCTACTAACGCAAATAATTTTATGCCATACTTATTTGGTTTACTATGGATGTACTGCCTGATGAAACATTTACTCCTAAAAGCTTCTAACTTTTCATCAACTGTGCAATATTCTCCAACTGAATAAGTATTCTTACAACTGTCCACAAATCAAGAAAACACATCACGTATAGGCGCTAAATTGTCAGTTTTCTTTCTTTTCTCTCGTGTGTCCCTATTGTCGAACCTCAAACAATATAAAAGGAACTTAAATCATTTTTCAGACATTATTAGACGGCATAGCTCAATACCCCCTTTATCGGAGGACCATCTCTTTGGTATTTGCATGATTGTCTTTTCTTGAAGCACAAATGTATAATATGCCTAGAAGCGCTTTTATTTCAATTATGTCGGGTGAATGGGCATCCCTTTCCCGAGAATAATTTTCCTGTGCTGTGGATATCTTTTCATTTGTGAATTTAACTACATTAGATAGCATGCTATTGTCGAAAAAACATGTCCAATATTGCTCCGGCATTCGAGCATTCTTCGTGACACCTTTCACCCCTGGTAAATGAGTGACAATATTATGTCGCTGAGTGCGTATATTTTTAGGTGGGCAAACTTTTGACCATTTTGATGATTTATTCCGGCCTAGGAAATAATTATCGGCAATATAATCATCACTATCGCTATCATTAGAGTCTATTTCTTGCTCGGTGTCTGTGTTTTCTTCTCTTGTTTCCACTCTATCTTCATCTGTATCACTACAATCATCAAACTCATCACCTGATTCATCTTCTTCCATCAGCATACGTAGTACTATTTCTCTATCACGTTCATTTGTCATGTTGAATTTCTTCTGAGAAGTCATCTTGACTCTAAAGGTAAGAAAATAAATAATAGAAACAAGTGTGGCCCATAATAAATATCAATACAAGAAGAAATACATTCTTTTTACATTTAGAATTAAATACATTCACAAACAATTTCTTTTACCCATCACTAAAATGAAAAAAAAAAAAAAACACTACTAAGGACAGCTGTTGATAATAAAAATTAAAAATACTAGAATAAATAAATTTTAAAATACTTACCTTTATAGAATCAAAAACGGTCGCGTAGCGTCTCCTAGACCTCCAGCAGTGCACATCCGGCTTATAAACTCTTCCTCTCTGTACTAAAATGAAAATAGCGTTGTTTTGATGATTTCTACATATTTGTGTTTAGTTGGTAGAAAGGTAGATTGCAGCTCAAGCTTGCTCGCTCATCCGTTTATAAAGCAATCAAAAAAGAAACATCCCTGGCGTCTGTGAGACGCCGCGCGAGCACTGCAGGGTTTTAAAGCATTTATTTTAAATATGGTTTGATCTTGTACTGATTATACTCAAAATTTTGTATTTTTACAGTAGGATAAGATTAAAAATAATAAATTCATTTATCTAAATAGGTATTACAGAGTTGCCAAGTCTCCGGATTTTTGATCACCAGTAATTTTTTAGAGAAAATGTTGTTATCTTAAATTGCAAAATGCTCTGATTAGATAAAACAACATTTTCTGTACTAAATTACTGGTATCCAAAAAGCTGGAGACTTGGCAGGTCTGGTATTACATATATTCATCTATGTATTCATAAGTCTGAATATGCATTAATATAAGGTAAAGCCAGGAGAGATGGCGCGGTTGGAGAGATTGCGCACATAGAGGTTCGGGGGGAAGGAGTAGAGTGAGCGAGCAGCGACTCCAGGTAGTTGTACAACAACAGTAGTGGAGTGTCTACTTGAAAGTGCAAGTTGATTGCTTTGAGCGTCTAAGATAAAATATTGCTATTTTGTTTTGTTTTCCCAAAGTAAGTGCTTGAATTTTCATAGCTATTCATCATAATTTCTATACAATGTCAATAGTACAAAACATTTTAAACTTAAACGATTTCTCATAAGCTACTAATCTAGACTAACAATGTGAACATCAACGGTTTTAGAAGAGGTTATGTTTAAATAAAAGGCCGCGCCATCTCTCCTACCGAAATTGGAGAGTTTGCGCATCTGCTACTTAGGAGAGATGGCGTGTGTTCCCATTAGTTGTTATGCTAGGAGAGATTACGCAGCTTAGTGGTAAATGTGCATAAAAAATGAAAAATGAAAATGGAGTAATTTTAAGTTAAACGACTAGTAACAACTTTATTTTGTAATCTTACCTGGACTTGCTTTTTCTGATTCTTTAATTTTTTTTTCCTTTAATTAAAATTTTTTAATCTTTTTTAAAATTATTTCCTTTTTCTGATTCTTTAATCATTAGGTTGAAATATTCACTCCTAATAGAATAATATTTGTTCACAAAAACCTTACAGCAATGTCATTTAAGTGTAATTATTATTGTTAACAATTTAATTGTAATTATTATTAGTAACAATCTCTCCTACCCATGTGCGCAATCACACCAACCCTGTAAGGACAGATTGCGCAAAATAACTTTCTTGGTATTATTACAACTGTTCCATTAAATTGCAACATAACAACAAAATAGAAATGGAAATGCATAAAAAACAAATGAAGTAAAAATTATTCATGAATAGTTTAGCAAAAAAATAATATTTAGATTTTTTATTGCTATTCTTCTGAATTGTGCGCAGACTATCCTAGCTTTACCTTATCTAAATGTGTATTAATATATCTAAATATATATAAATATGTATTTTATATATTCATATATTTTAAAGTCCTGAAAATGTTCAACGTTTTTAACAGTATAGGAAAGGGGCTTCGAATGAATACTCCCGGTCATTTCCATGCGACGAAGATAAATTCTTGCTTGAATTCACTGGACAACAAATTTGAACTTTTGCTCTGTCCCCAAATTGAAATCAGTTGTTTCTTATTCAGTTTTTTGCGCTGATTCTGGATCCAGTTTTAGATTTTCTCCAGCACGTCCAGATTTTCAAGTATCATATTTCGATTTATGCAAATTTTGGAATTTGTGTACAATTACATGGAAATTAAAAACATAAAGCATTATCAGACTGGATTTTTTTGTTTTATGTTATGATTACTGACCAGTTTACTTTACAAAAATGTTGTGTCCGAGATTATACTGACATGTGACTGTGAAATATTGTGCCTAATTTGCATATTTTTCATATTTTTCTAATAACGTTTCTTAACGTCCAAATATTTCTGACATATGAGTACGTTAATATGTTTCTAAATCAGTTTTTTACGCTAATTTCAAATCTAGTGTCCGTTTTTAACACTTTCTAACCTAGTTGAAAAGTGTTTATGACTTCGGTTTGTCTGACCGTATGGCCGTCTGCCGTCTGGCCGTCTGTCCGTGCTCTAACTCCCGTAAATATGCTCCGATTGCCCTGCAATATTTATATGTTATTGTCGTTACCTATAGCATGTTCCCTATTTCAACTGAAGTGTGTAGCACTTATAGTTTTTTTACAGGGACACTCAAAAGAATTCCGTTACATTACGGTCTATGGGGAAAAATCATTTGCGGTTTATTTTAATGATGTTACACAATTTCAAACACATCGTAATTTATATATATCACTAAGGTGCATTACAAGAAGCTTAATATGGAATAGGGTGTGCATAGCACTTATAGTTACTTTACAGGGACAGTCAAAAGAATTCCGTTACATTACGTCTATGGAGAAAAATCGTTTGCGGTTTAATTAAATAATGTTTCACTATTTTAAACGCATTGAAATTTATATATATCACTAAGGTGCATTACAAGAGGCTTACTACAGAATATTGTGTGTATAGCAGTCATCGTTCATTTACAGGGACACACAAAAGAATTATCTACTGTCTGTTAACAATAATTCCTGGAAGTGCGTTTTAAGTTGCTGAACGCGATTTTAAATTTAACTCACTTTTTGTCTATTACTTTGTGTGTATATATTCTGTAGATCGTATACAGGGCAGCACAAAAGTTCGCGAACACATTTCTGTTTATTGACAGAAACTCCAGAAGGAGAATTTTAAACTCTGCTACGCGTTTCCTAACTAAACTAAAATTTAGCTTCCTATGTAGTACATATACAAATCTATAGATCATATACAGGGCTGAATAAAAGTACTCGGATATTTTTCCGAATATTGTATAAGTTGAAAATTCCTGAAATTACGTTTTTAAATATGTTATGCGTTTTCCAAATTGTTTACTTATATGTTCTCTTTGGTACTTTTCGGTTAGCCGGGCGCCAGTGAAATTTATATATCTATGTATACATATATATACATATATCTATACATACACACATTTATATATGCATGTATGTATATATACATATATATACACATACATATATGTGTGTATGTATACATATATATGTATATATAGATATATACATTTCACTGGCGCCCGGCTAACCGAAAAGTACCTTATCTTTCAGCTTATTAAACGGTAATGATTTGTAAAATTATTTTGGAAGCGTTGGAAAGTGTTACATAATCTATGCTTGACGCATGATTTTTCGTTCTTGTTTTCTATCACGTCCAGGTTTTTTAAAAAAACGGAAAATTTATTTTTTGGTCAAAAAATCTGAACTCTTTTATGCTACTTTGTGATCTACTTTAGCTATTTAGGATAAATTCTACAACTTTTTTTTTCAATTTTTTTTCGATTATACCCAATGGGGATTATATCCCTGATATGAATCTCACACTGGTAACCCTTTTCACAAGCAGGTACACAGTGGCGTAGCCAGGGTGGGGGTTCAGATGCTCTGAATACCACTAATTCTGTAAAAGTTTCTTTGACTTTTCAAATCGCAAAAAATGTCTGCGATAATCAAGGCGTAAAAAACTTTACAATATTACTGGTATCTATAGTATTTGGACCCCCTCCCTGGCTAAGCCACTGGAGATGCATGCACTCCCCTAAAAGTATTTTATATCAAACGTGTGCCAATACCATACAAACGTAGATATTCATTTTACTCAAAAACTAGACGTGATAGAAGGAAACCGATTACAGATTCGAAAGCAAATTAAAAATCTAGTCAAGGAAAAAATTACGTCAATTATAACTACCGTCTGTGGTAACTACTTTAAAGTTGATAATATAATGTAAAAATCACACAATTGAAAAATATGCAAATTAGGCTTAATAACTGACAGGTAAATGTTAAGAATATGTAGACTGCGACATTTATCTGAAGCAAATGGTACAGTAGTCATAATTTAGGAAACGTAATTCAATCTGACATTTATTGTACTTAAAATTTGCACAAAAAAGTTGAAATTTGCATTAACATAAATATTCAAATTTCGCAAAAACTGGCCGACCTAAAGAAAAACAGAAAGTATATTCGTAATTAGCGCAAGAAACTAATCTAGGATCGAATATTTTTATCTAAAGGACATTTTTCATGTTGTACAGTGAACAAAATTCGCTCTTTGAGCTTCTAGTGTCATAGTCACCAGAAATCTCACGCATAGTTGCCAATCTCCCGATTTTTTTAATACCAGCAAAATTTCCGCTTTATTAAATTGACGAAATTGTACGATTAAATAATACAAAAATAATATAAAAATATTGGTAAGAGAAAAATCGGGAGGTTGAAAATACGCAGTACTTTGCTACGCTTTGGCCTCTTCAAATAAATAAATAAAAATATGTTATAGGAGTTATTTTACGTTTCATTATTGTTAAAGGTGTTGGTCACATAGGTGTAATGAACATTCTACCAGCCGAGTAATAAACAAACAACAACAACAACAACAACAACAAAACAGATTTCATTTATATCCAATCTTCTTGTTCAATACTCAGCAGTAGGAGGAGTAATCACTAATATAAGTTTTGTTAGAGATACGTTTTTTCACTCAAATTAAACTGAGAATGTTCCTTCATTTCTTACTTGAAACTGTTTTGTAGCGGATGTCCTAATTTGTTTAACATTCCTCTGAAATTAATGCTATAAGAAATTTTAGATTTAAAAAATCATTTTCATCAATAAAATTTTTATTTGGCTTTTGTAACATGATATATTTTCCTCTGCATTCTTCTCAAACGAACAAGTTAAAACCGAGATGCAATGGACATTCTACTAAGTGCGTGATAAACAGGAAGTGGATTTTATTTATGTTCCGCTTCCAAGCTTTTTACACATCAGGAAGAATGTTTAACATAATTCACGCACTTAATGTTATTCTTGTAGATATGTAGTCTTTTTACTTAAAAACTTTCTATTCGCAGTTTTTTCCCTTGTATTTCTTGAAACATTTTTTCTTATACGAGACGACCAAACGAATGAAGATTAATTTTTTAGCAATGTTTAGTGTATTTTGAAGCTCTTTGGTTATAATTTCCTTGAAAGTTTCATCAAAAAATTGCTTATGTTTCTTACCACATCTAAAAACATCCAGTTATTGTTGAAGGGATACTTGAGAAGCATGTGTAATGAACATCCCACCAGGCAGGTAATAAACAAGAACTGGATTTCATCTATATTCCACTTCTATGTTTAATACTAACCAGTGAGAACGTTTAACTGAATTCTGACACTTGGTATTATTTTAGAAGATATATTCCTTTCAATTACAATTTTTTTTATTCACAAATTTTTATCTCCACGTCCACGGATTCCATTTTCAAAATTCATTCTTACGTGAGACATATGCATGCACCGATTATTGCACTCAAATTGTGATTTTAAGAAACTATATTTAAGGTTGAAGTTCCTTGTTTCTCTTCTAAAAAACTGTTCACTTTTTCCTCCACAATTGAAGATCATCCAATTTAATCTGTATTTCCTTTAAGGGAATGTTTGATGTTTAGATGCAATGAACATTCCACCAAGTGAGTAAAAAACAGGAACTGGATTTCATTTATATCCCATTTCCATGTTTGATGCTCACCAGGGAGAACATTTAATTCAATTCTGACACTTGATGTTCTTGTTGCAGATGTCTTCTTTTCATTTACAAATTTTTTTATTCTCAAATTTTATGGCCACAGATTTCTTCTTCATAATTTCTTCTCTTGCGAGATGCCTGCATGCACTGCTGTCATTCCTCTGAAATTGTGATTTTTAGAATATTTATTTAAGGCTGAAAATTCTTGTTCACAAATCCCTCCTAGGCTCTAGATAAAGACTATTTTGTGACTTGGCAAAATTCCGCAGCACAAGGAAATTATTATACTTTATTGTGGGTGTTATGAGATAGGAGGGGATAACTTTATTAATTAAATGTACTACGAATGCGAGGAATAAAAGCATAAAAGAGGAATGTCTTTCTAAAAGGGGTTGTTTGGCAAGTATTCACGTTACATCGGAAGAAAATCATCCGAAACTCCGGACATACAGCTCAACCGTAGAAGAGGTTTCGCACGTTATCGTTATTATATAAAATTAAGTCCACACTACAAATATATATACGCTCAATGCTCATATAAATACTATTTTATACAATATTTTATTAATAAACTCGATTATTAAAATGTAAGCAACAGCTGCCCCATTCTCTTGCTGCGTAGTTGCCAAGTCAAAAAATAATCTTTAACTAAATATCTAGAGATTAGGAGGGATTTGTGAATGAAAATTTCAGAGTTAATAAGCGAGATAAACTTGGCTTTACACGATCTCAGAACTTTTTTACGGTGAAAGGATCACGAGATTTGGCTGCATTTTTTACATGTGACGTTTTTGATAGGATTCATTTATTCATTCCGCAACTTAAATTTGTTATCGCTTCTCGAATATGGAGAATGTAGCAACGCGTCAGTTATGATTATTAACACATATGATTATTAACACGTTTAAATTCAAAACCTTTCATTCAATTTTATTCAAACTGAAGATTCAGATAGACCTCTTCTGAAATTTCTCCCATCAATAAAAGGCGGTATTTTACACCCTCCAGTAACTGTGGAAATATGAAGCCTCTATAAGAAAATAATTAAATAGAAAAAAATGTGGAACGCTTCACGATTTTGCGTGTCATCCTTGCGAAGGGGCTCATGCTAATCTTCTCTGTATCGTTCCAATTTTAGTATACAGTGTGATTCATAAATATCGAAACAATAGGCTATCTCCTTAAATATTGCCCCCAAGGCACATACTTCCAATTGGGAATTTTCATAAAAAAGGTGCAAAATTTGATGAGATAAGTTGCAACTCCATGGGGAGTCTATTTGAGAAAATACAAAAATTAAATTTTTATACGGCCCCCATAGGATAAAATTTCCAATTAGGAATTTTTTCCTTATCCATTCCTGAATTAAACAAAAAAAAATTCCATCTTGATATCTGCAAAATTCACAGAGATATTAAAATCCAAAATTCGTGACTTACACCACTTAAGCATACCTCTGAGAGACGAGATATCAGTTCATTTGAAATGCAAGTTAGGGATCGACCATAAATTTACACATTATTAAAAGTCGATCTAAGACAATGCCTTAACGTTTAGATATAAAATAATAGCGTATAGATTTTTATGTTAAACTCGCTTGAGAAATATGCTAAAGGTCTGCATGAGGCCGAGCTTGGCTCCAGGACCGTAATCGGCACGGCCCGCTCGCCGGATCGTGCCGGCCCGTGTCTTTATTGTTCTTATGACGTGTCGGGAAGGCAATCAGTTTTAGAAAAATAATAATAGTGATAATGAAACTTCTGTTAACGGAATCATTGAAAATATATTTTATAAATTACACAGAAATATTTTCAAAAATCTACTTTTTGTTATACAGCTTCAAAAGTTATGATGTTTTTAAACTTATTTTTCATTTATTCCAAACGGCATTGTTTTTTAAAATAAATCTTTATTCGAATGTAACAGTCTAATAGTATAAATAATCATTAACGTTGCTTTTGAGTATTTTTTTAATAGATGGCAAGCTCCCACTAATCTTCCGTTATAAGTGTGTTTATTTGACCGAGGTTTAATACGTTCGAACTAGAAACTCTTTTAAAGAAATTCAATTGAATGAAGTAATGATTCGACTTAAAACATTTAAATTAAATAAGTCAAAGATTCATTAAACAGATTTTCAGTTTTAAAGTGGTTAACTAGTTCAAATTAATCTACTTATTACGGAGGAGTGGTGGGAGGTTTGTCAGCTATGTTTTTGTCATGCGAAAACATAGTAATCTAAAATATACTGTAAAATGTTCTTATAAATATGTATGTAGTATTCTTCAAAATAATCTTAATTGTATCCTAAGAAGAATGGGAATTTTTTGTACAAAGTTCGGCCTGTGCAGAAATCTAAAATATGCCAAGACACCTGTCTAGATAATGAATTAAATAAAATTAAATAAAATTAATGCGTTAAACAAATTTAATATCTGTACCCGAGAGCCAAACTATCGTAATCAGAAATTGAAGCTACAGGAAGGAGTTACTTACTAAGCTTTTAAAAAGCATTTAAACGTTCTATTAGGACCCAATATTTGTTTAAAACTTTAAATGCATTTTTCGGCATCATAAGTTTTTTTCAGCATTTCTCATCTTTAAATTTATATAAGTCAATAACCTCTATAAATGGTTTAAACTTGGAATATATCTTTTTGAAATATTTTACTTAAATTTTAATTCCGCAAATTTGAAAAAAAAAAATTTACTTTTGAAAATATGATTTGTTTAAAATAAGTTGCATCTTTTATTTAAATTGCTACTTCAAATATATTTTTTTAAATTAATATTTTTCAAAATGCTGAATCAAAATTAAAACATATATATTTCTGTTTAATTAAAGAAAAAAATTCAATTCGACAAATAATATTTCAAGTTATAACAATTTTAAATTACTCTGCATTTTCTGAAAAAAAAAATAATAATAATAATATTTTGTAAGACGTTTTATGATGTGATTCTGTTTACAAATTATATGGCTAATCATCACAAAAAATTCAAAATTCTAACTCTATAAATAAATAAATAAATAAATGGTTCCCGGACACCTTACAGTAAGTAACATTGTTTCTTGAATTACGCGCATTTCAATTTGTGACTGATCCCTTGAAACCTCACGAATTATTAAAAGGGGCATATCTCTCTGAGTTTTGCAGATATCAAGATGGAATTTTTTTTGTTTAATTCAGGAATGGATAAGGAAAAATTTCCTAATTGGAAATTTTATCATACGGGGGCCGTATAAAAATTTAATTTTTGTCCTCAAACAGACCCCCTATGGAGTTGCAACTTATCTCATCAAATTTTGCACCTTTTTTTTTTTTTTTTTATGAAACTTTGCAATTTGAAGTATGCGTCTAGGGGCAATATTTAAAGAGATAGCCTATTGTTTCGATACTTATGAATCACACTGTATGTACTGCCGAAGCAAGTACACGTATGATAGTCTGCTCGGACAATATATACACGTCCAAAACTTTCTGGGGAAAAAAAGTGGTGTGGAAGTACGAATTTTTCAAACACTACCAATTGTTGTGTAAAACTCCATCTATCTTTCTCGAATAAAGTGCAAAGTACACACTGTCGAATACCCAAAGGGTTTTTACCTTCAAGAGCAGATGAATCTTTTCAACCAACGATCACTCCGATTCAAAGATGTTATTTCTAAAAGCGAGTTTTTTACATTCCGGCTTTCTGTCCAGTCCACGATAAAAAATGTACGTCCAAGAAATCACGCTTTCAATACACCGAAATAACAGGACTCAGTTTCCTACACTTTAAGTTATTACTCATGCACACTACACATGAAACATTTCGAAATAAAAATCTGCCGTAAGAACATCGTATGTAATATGGCTTGACTAAGATGTAAGCCGTTTTCGTCCACCCAGCATTATAATTTCAATTTCAAGATGGGCGGAGTCACCGTTTCATAATTTCTCAGTCGAATGAGATGGCCGCGCGTACAGATAAATTAATTACTAAATAGATTTAAACATACAGGCATTTAACTATACAGACCTGTTTCGATTATTTAACGCTGCGGTAAGCTTAATAGACATCGTTTAAAACAGGTTCGCTTAAGAGGTGCAAAGACCTGCAATATTTTAGTCTTGCACGTGATTACTTAACAAACTTATAAATGTTGGAAAACTAATTTCATATATGAGACAAAGTATAAAGAAAAAGTGATAAAGTAAGAAATGACAATTTTTATGTAAATTACCGTACACCGAAGCAATAACTTGATAGTTTAAGTGATGTGAAGTGTGGATGTGAAAAAGCTTGTTCAAAATTTATGTCCGATTCGCAATAAAACTGGGGTTTTCTTGACGTTCGAACTGAAATTTAATGAAAAGCACTTCAAAATTGCATTTCCCTCAGGTAGTCTAAATATCGAAAATTTTTTCATTTGACATTTTACCCAGTATGTACGGAAGTAGTGGCTAAATCTGAAAATAAGCTTAAAGGTAAGAGAAAAAACAGAGCAGATATCCAGCTTACGCAGAGTGGTTATATGGACGTACCAACATAACGTAGAGTTAAATGAGCTCCTATAGTATAGGCTGAATCATACTGCCATTTAATAACCCAAACACCAAGCTAAAACCGGTTAGCTTACCGCAGTGGTGGACGGCAAACATGCCCATGCGGCCAAAGCCATTAAATAATAAGTCCAGTCAGACAGTGTTAAATTTGTTAGCGGAATAACTAGCGCCACTTCATCTGCTGCGGAAGGAAGGCGAAACAGAAGTGCGTCGCAGAGAAACGATACGATTTATTTATATCGATATTTTATACGATTTTTATCGTTTGTATCGATGTTTTGTTTTTGCACTTCCTTTAAAAGCTTGCTAATTATTGGGATCTTTTACATTAAAGCTCAAACTATAATGGGGAAAAAAATGGGGAAATTTACTGGATTAATATTTGTATATAAATATAGTGGTGGCGAAGAAGTTGATTTATTTATTAAAAGTTAAATAAAAAGTGATGGAAATTTACATCACTATGCAATTAACCCTATCCGGCACAGACAAATTCTGTTCGTAAAATGTGAAATTACTGACTGACACCGGAATTTACAAACGATTTTTTAAGAAAATATGAACTCCTTATTTTAAGCTTTAATTTTAGAAGTCGCAAAGTTTAATTTTAGAAGAATTAAAATATTCTTGGTGCCGAATGCAAGCATCGCATCCGCTAGATGGCGCTATTTTTAACTTGCGAAAAGTTTTCCATTTTTCTGACTGGGCTTATTATTTAATGGCTTTGCATGCGGCGGAAAATTAATGCTGAGCTAGGTTACAACATGGCCAAAGAAACTAAACTAGTGTATACGATCTTTGATACGGCGGTTATTTTGGGTAACAAGATGGATATGCCCTAGCTCCCCTTACGAAGGATAACTTTCTTTTAAAAACGCCCCACCTTTCGGTGGGATTCCAAAAATTAGTGTCAGGCTCATTGAGTTGTTCCTCTCCACGGTAATCTTTAGTAAAAGGCGAAAGATTAGCTCGTATTATGAAGAGAAACCAGAGCATATTAACGTTTCGACGGGCGAAAATTATATCCAACTAAAGTTCTTTCGAATTACCGGTGTGGAAAGAATTAAATTTCTTTATGTATTACGTGCTACTTTTTACGTTAAATGTGTTATTGCTACAGCTATAATCAGGGTCGGAAAAATTACTTTTTTATTGTAGGGAAACACAACTACAACTACTTTATAGAAGATGTAGTTAACTACAACTACAACTATATATATTAAAAAGTAGCAACTACAAACTACTTTTCAAAAGTAGTCACTACTTCGCTACTTTCAGATTTTGCCAAAGGGTTCAGTTTAAACTAGAAATTGAAGGCACGGGATAAAAAATAAAGTGACCCTCGTTATATCGCATCTGTCGAGATACAATTAGACAAATGCGACATAACTGAGGACATTATAAAATTAGGAAAGATAAGATATAAGAAAATGTTTTCTGTTTACCTCCAAAATGTTAGTTTGCACACACTTTACAAATTTCGTAGCAAAATTAATAGAGTTAGTATAATTAAAAAAAAAAAAAAAAAAAATTTAAATGCAAACAATAATTAAATTTTAAATAAAGCAATTTCGAATAATAAGAAACCTGGCGTTAAAACATGAAAATATAATAACGAGTAAATAGACAAATGTTGCCAGAAAAAAATTAGTTCCTTTTGGTGGGTTAGTACTTGATTTTAGCAGCAAGTGGCACATTTCCCCCCTAAAGTAGCGTTGATTTTCGCTACATACTACTGATTTTTTGTATCGCGCTACTCGCTACACTACATTGTTCAAAATGTAGCGCTCTACACTACAAACTACTGTAAAAAGTAGAGACTACTGTACTTTCGCTACTTCCGACCCCTGGATATAATATAGCTACAGCTAGCTATAGCTACCTAGCAGCGCCCTCTTTTCTTGTACTCTTTTTGTTGGCTATTAATAGACGTATTTATCGGTGCTCGGAATGACCATCAAGTAATTTAATTGTCTTGTTTTTTCGTATTAAAAAAGAAAAATGTTTACATTCTCAAGAAATCCACTCCAAGAAACTTAAATGGACCTAATCATACACCTATACACTACACCATAACATTTAGAAGCTCAGCGATACTTCCACAAAACTCTGCCGTTTCTGTAGTTCAAACTTCTCTTGGTGCTGCTCTCTTATGCGTTAGAATATCTCAATTTCCTATTACTGTATTACTTTTAAATGCTAAAGGTGTAAAATTAACAACTTAATATAAATTAAAATAACTTTTATTAGCTGTTTTACATGTTTCGACTCTATCCGAGTCATTTTCAAAAATAAAATGAGAATATTCTAAAGCTGCACGGGCTTTGAAGTTATTATTTTCATGTGCTTTTTTAAAAATTACGCACGTTATCTATTATTGTTTTACTTGATTGTTTATTTTCATATCTTTGACCATGGAGTAACTCTAGCCACAGTTTCGGTAAATTAAAAGATGCTGCATCGTTACATATTGTATTTTTGCGCGAGAGTATCTCTATGGTTTCTCTTATTATGGATGGATAGTATAGACTGGAAGGAAATATTATTTACTATGAGTTACTCCATGGTCAAAGATATGAAAATAAACAATCAAGTAAAAAAAAAATAATAGATAACGTGCGTAATTTTTAAAAAAGCACATGCAAATAATAACTTCAAAGCCCGTGCAGCTTTAGAATATTCTCATTTTGTTTTTGAAAATAACTCGGAAAGAGTCGAAACATGTAAAACAGCTAATAAAAGTTATTTTAATTTATATTAAGTTGTTAATTTTACACCTTTAGCATTTAAAAGTAATATATTATTACAAGGTGTTGTAATTTATTATATTACTGCTTTACTCATTTAGCTAGATTAAGCATAAAATTACTTGGTTTATTTTACGATTTTTATCACTTTTCGTAAAAAAAAAGTCGCAAAAGTATGTAGAGAGTAATTTTTCAGAGATGAGAATAGCTGTGAATATATAGTATTCTCGAAAAGCTACGAATGCGTGAGCCGTATTAAAATGCCAAATATGAAAATGAGATTTTCTTTATGAGGAAAATTTAAATCAAATAAATGCAAATATCTAACTGGATTTCTACGTAATAGAGTGATTGCATTTCTTAACCCCTTCGCGACGAGCGTCCTTTACAGATTTTTTAATCTGTTACCACCGGTTTTCCAAAAGAGAAATTTTCACCTAATTTAATCGCAAAAATGCTAGGATTAAATAAGGAAAACCTTACAATAAAAAATAACCGGTGGGAATAATCGAGGATTCTGAGCATCATATGCGTCACGTATTCGTGTCGCTCGTCCCCAAGGGGTTAACCAACATAAAATGCAAGGTCGCTTTTTTAGACAGTCCATGACAGAAAACTACTTCATCAATTTATTATACTTTGGACTTAGGTGAAATATTTCATTCTATAGATGTACCAAATTTAATTTTTGTGACCGTCATTCTTATTAATTAGAAATTATAGGTTATTCCATGGATCAAGACATAATGCATTTATAGGAAAGTGAAAATAACTATTCTATTCCAAATTCTTTCAATAGTCCAACCTGTTAGTTACATGATTTTACATATAAAAATGAATCCAGGAATGTGGTAGAAAATTTCGCGTTATTAAGCGGAGTTTATTATTATTATTATTATTATTATTTTGGAAAATATTAAATTTAAAATATTTATTGAGACATTGGTAGTTATCGTTATTCAACTTTTTTTCAGTATGAAATTGTTACGTCTTGTCATATTCATTATTTATAAATGTATATTAATATTTTCTAAGAAGTAAAAATACATTTTTTTTGTTTTTAGCACCTTGCACGTGTGTCCCAACTTGCGATATCTCTATGTGTCCCAGTCCGAATAGGACCCACTTTTCCTGTCTTCCGATTTTTTAATTTCCGCTTGATGTGTGTAAGATTACAATAAGATTTTTAACACTTAGTTCCGTGGTAAATCTGCGTGTTTTAAATATTTTATTCTATATCCATTATACTACTAATATAATATTCTACTCACACCAGTTTCTTCTAAAAGTACTTCGAAATATATATTTATTCGGCAAACTTGTACTCATACTTACCTGGCACTGGGGTCAGCCTTGATCACCAAGGAGGCTCCCCCGAGCAGAGACCTTTCATTGCACTTCGATGGGTTGACGCTCGCCACATCCGCAAATTGCGGTTGCTTGGGGTGCATAATTTTTGGTAGTTGGGACTGCGTTCGCGCTGTCCCTGCATATTAAAGAGAAGTTTAACTAGTTTGTAAACATAAAGTGATTTTCTGCTTTCGAGTTATACATGTACAGTACCGGTTATATGTAATGTATAAAAGTAGCTTTATTTTTCAGATTTCTATCAGTCTGCATATTTTTTCATTAGGTTAACCCTTTCGCATCTGTCGTCCTAATAATAATACATGTCTTTACAATTACTAAACATTTACTATTATCACTTAATTTGTATTTCAGTATTGATTAATTTAAAAAGAAAACTTCGTTTAAAACTCTATACACCATTGCTAGACTTTTGTTTTAAACATGATTCATTTTATAAATTTTAAAATAGGGTGCGATAGTCCGAACCAATTATTTAAGATAAGAACACCCAAAAGTTTTATATGTCTATATAATACTGTTGTAATACAAGTCTTCAAATATGTTTCCTTAGCGTATTGTCATATTAATAGTACACAAAATAACTGCTAACATATTCGTTAGATTTCAGTAAAAGTCTTAATTTTTGCCATTTGGATAGCTACTCTGTACAACATGTTTAATTTTGAAATTGACTTTTCTACACAAATGTTCTTAAAATCTCGGACAACTTACTTCAGCTAGTAAAATATAAATAAAAAATAAAGAGTGCAATAATTTATTTAAATAAATAAGATTTTATTCTCTATTTCATACTACGTCGCAAAAAAAAGGAAATAGTTTTCTTGTTTTTTAAATTTGGATGGTAGTATAATACTACATTCCAAGCTTACGTTATACATTTAACTAATCAAAAGAGTCTTAGTATAAAATTTTCATAGCAAAGCATACTGCGTAAGGAGTGTGGTATCATTATTTCGGATATGAAAACTTTGCTTATTATATTTTCTTCAGATTAGAAATCTTTCAGCAAATAATTTTAGAGTTTAACGTTTTCCTGCTATTAAATTTTCTTTGAATGTTGTGATAAAGCTGTACGCTTTCTGTAGCCTGTAACGAGAAATTATGTATTTTATTTTTCAAATAAAACGTCCTCTACATACCTCATGTTTAATTTTGACATGTTTAATTTTGAAATTGACTTTTCTACACAAATATTCTTAAAATCCCGGACAACTTACTTCAGTTAGTAAAATATAAATAAAAAAATAAGGAATACAATAATTTATTTAAATAAATAAGATTTTATTCTTTATCTCTATTTCATACTACGTCGCAAAAAAAAAAAAAAAAAAAAAAAAAAAAAAACCGGAAGGAAATAGTTTTCTTGTTTTTTAAATTTGGAAGGTAGTATAATACTACCTTCCAAGCTTACGTTATACATTTAACTAATTAAAAGAGTCTTAGTATAAAATGTTCATAACAAAGCAAACTGCGTAAGGAGTGTGGCATCATTATTTCGGATACGAAATCTTTGCGTATTGTATTTTCTTCAGATGAGAAATCTTTCCTCGAATAACTGTAGAGTTTTACTTTTTCCTACTATTAATTTTTTTTTAATGTTGTGATAAAGCTGTACACCTTCTGTAGCCTGTAACGAGAAATTATGAATTTTATTTTTCAAATGAAACGTCCTCTACATACCTCATGTTTAATTTTGAAATTGACTTTTCTACACAAATATTCTTAAAATCCCGGACAACTTACTTCAGCTAGTAAAATATAAATAAAAAATAAAGAGTGTAATAATTTATTTAAATATAAATAAGATTTTATTCTTTATCTCTATTTCATACTACGTCGCAAACAAAAAAAAAAAAAGGATAACAAATCTACTAAAAAAATAGTTAAACACGTATTTCAGCGTTTTTAGAAATTCATCCACTAAGAAGGTTAAACATCGGATATGAACCCGATTATGGAAGATTAGACGAATAAGACAACTGTTGCTGTGTATTCTCTATACAACAATTCATAGCTGCCAACTTT
This sequence comes from Maratus michaelseni, assembly GCA_963931845.1. Taxonomy (NCBI): domain Eukaryota; kingdom Metazoa; phylum Arthropoda; class Arachnida; order Araneae; family Salticidae; genus Maratus; species Maratus michaelseni. Next base: position 127,038,638 of record OZ007595.1, read on the forward strand.
TACGCTTTTTTGTTACCACTAAAAATTAATAGAATTTTTTTTAAGTTATTGAATCACATGATTTCGACGATTTAATAAGTTTAAATTTACTATAAAATTTTAGTGGTAGGAGAAAAGCGTAAAAGTTGGCAGCTATGCAACATGTTTAATTTGGAAATTGATTTTTTTAAATATCGCATTTAGTCCACTTGACAGATATTATTATTACAGAGTACAATAGCGGGCTTTGCCTGCTATCAGATCGGTTCAGAATCTCGAAAAAACAAGAAAAATAGACCAGTAATTTTTTACTTTATACGTAAAAAACATAATTTTTTTTTTTTTTTTTTGAAAAGGAAATTTATTTGGATTTATTAAAGAAAGGATAAAGTGTTTTGAAAGGAATATTAAACGAAACCCTTTGTGCGATCTTTGATCACACTTATTTACTTTTTTTTTTTCGACTATATAGCTGCAATTTGTAATAATTTTAAGGAAAATAAAAATCTTGAGTTTTGCCCCTTGGGGGGCAATTGCCCTGTTTGCCATTTTATAATGAAGCCCTGCTGCAAGCACCAGATTTCTGATAGAATTCAGAAGTATAAAAGCAGTCGTATGTCCAATGTTTTCCTTTGCATTATTCTGCATCTAAGACCTGCATTAGGATGTTTCCCTTTGTTTTCTTCCTTGGATATCCATGGCATCAGGTGAGCATTAAGTAGGAACTGGGTTTCATTCTATTAATTTATATAATCTTCGTGGTAAATTTCTAGTATTATTGTGTGAAAATAGCAGTACACAAAATATTAATAATTTGGAAAAAAAAAAAAAAAAACATTCGCTACATTGGTTGGTACCCATGTAACGTCGGCAGTCTAAGATTTAATACTTATCAAGAAGATTATTCAGTACAGTTTTCACAATATTTAATATTCTCTGTGTAGTTTGTGTTGTCTTTTCATTCAATGTTGTTTTTTCTGGGTATTTCTTTTTCTTAGCGACACATGCATTGAACATTCCATTCAACTTGTGATTATAAGAATTTCTTCTGTTCAAACTACTTGACAGAAGGTCCTTGGTCTTCCATATCAGTCTTTGAGTCTTCTTGAAAATTGTTTCATTTTTAACATCTAAAATGCATACACATTTGATAGCATTTATTGTACATTTCAGGTATGTAAAAGAGATGTCATATGAGAATTTCTTCTTTGCATTGTTTATGAATGAATATAGAAGCATAGGTGCAATTACATTCCACCAGATAAGTATTAAACAAAAAGTGGATTTCATTTTGACTCCACATTCTTGTTCAATACTCACTAGGGAGAATGTTTACCAAAGTTCTCACTCACACTTGATGTTAAAGATACTTTCTCTTTTTTCCCTCCAATATCGTTTTTCCTTTTTTTCCCTGGAAAATTGTTCTGCTGTTTTCTTTTTTCAATAATTTTCTTAGAAGATGTATTCGCATGCATTGAACATTCGACTCAGGTTGCGGATATGAGAAATAATTGTGGATCTAAGAATATGTTCGTATTAAATATTCTATGTGGTCATTAGGAAAATGCTCAGTTTTCCCACTTCTAAAATTCTTCCGTTTTAAAGAGAATATATAATTATTTCTCATTACTTCTCATGAATAAACTTCGTCACCGCCGACACTGACAGTAATCATGCGATAGCTTCAGTTGAAATCCAGAAATTTGATGCTTTCCAAACTTTAACTTTCTTTTTATAACTTAAAAAAGAAGCAAAATCCCAGATGTACTATGAACATTCTTCAGGTGAGTGAGTACATATCCAATACTGAAAAATTTTCCACATCCAGTTCTGGTGACGTACTCTTCCAGAAGAATGCATGGTATATTTCTCATATGGACTGTTTTGTAGTTCTGGTTCTTTCAGTCTTGCTGTTGCTTTAAAATTTCAAGAAAATATACTTATCACTACACTCAAATATTTAGCCATCTTAAAGAAAAATGTTATGTAGTGTGGACATTTTAAAAGTAAAGGGAATTGAATTGTTCTTGAAGAATACTATTAAAAGTCATGTAGAAAAATTATTAATAAAATAAATTTTTAACGCTTTATACTCAGGTATACTTTATATACCTAATTAAACCTTTCTTAACATTTTAGGCCTCCCTGGCATAAAATGTTAAGATTAGAAAATAGTGAGAGGAATGAAACCAAGTGGAAGAAAAAAAAATGATAATTTCTAATAATTGTCTTTGTAATTTAAAATAAAATAGGTAACCCTAATTCGGTAATCTAAAGTATATATTTAATTTCATAATACTTTGTTTCTATGATATATTTATGTTGTCTTAATGGGGAAAAAAATTGAACACCTCATACTAACTCTGATTTTTTGATTTGGTTTATCAGTATAATGTTTTCAATTGCCATGAAACAATTGTTTCATGCTCTTTGAATGGTGTAAAAAGAGAAAAAAATAATTATAAAAATGCCGCTTCTCTTTTCATGTTAAAATTTAAAACTGTTGCATTCGTGACATTAAATGGTACAAAAATGCAATTTGGTTATTTAAAGCAGTTTGCCAGATAAGGCACTAAGCCCAACCAAATGAAAAAAGGTCATATGGTTAATCAAATATCTTTTTTTTTTTTTAATGTTTATTTACAAATAAGAAATCTTGCCTGTACTTTATTCCCAATAATTATGCAACAGTAAAACAAAAGGTAATATACAGTCGACCATTTTAAATCCCCTAATATAGAATCAACCATTCTTTAAAATCCGCCATTCATTTTCAGTTATAAACAATGGAAATCACATTAACTGTTAAGCACATAGAACAAATTTAATATGGTAGTAATTTTATCAATTATTAATTATCAATTTCAACTAAAAATTGGATCATTTTAAAGAATTTTGACATATTTCACATTATATACTAAAATAATAATTTTTGTTAAGAAAGAAACAAACAAACTATAAGGAATAAACAAATGCAAATATTAAAAGAGCGGTTACAGTTTTAAGCTAAACATTAATAACAACACTATGTGGTTGGAGAAATATACTGTAACTATAATTAAACTAGTCTCAACAAAGTATTTATTTGTAAAGTTTTTGTATTCTATACATCTTTAGGTGATTTCATTTCCATTTTATCTCAGAACGAAAGATAACAATTAGTTGCAGCATACACAGGGTTTGCAGTATTATTAAATTTGTTTCACTTTAGTACCACTATTTTAATATGATAATCTTTATCGCATATTTCTAATACAGATGTAAAATGAATTTACCATAACAATTTTTTATTCGAAATACAGGTAGCAAGGGTATAAAAATTTAGGAACGCTGCGATCTCTGACACAGAAAAAAAATATTCATCATAAACCAAAACCTTAATTACCATTGTGTGAATGTTTAAAAATTGAATAACGCGACCACTGAAATTTGAATATGTATATAATTTGTTTTAAATAAGCTCCTCTAGCGCTACATCTACTTATTGAATTTTCCAACTATTGCTAATTTATAACCAGGCTAAAAGAAAATCGACATAAGCAAAACATTGATATATCAGCCGGATAATTTTATAATCTACAAAACTACAGTCAAAAGCAATGCGGATTTCACAGAGTTGATCGTAATTAGCTTTACAGTGCCGTCAAGTACATATGACTAGTGTCATTTAAGGTCGTTTTGTGTAAATCTATGGCACATGGGTAAATATGTACCATTTATAAGATTGTCACAAGCGACTTTTTTTTTTTTAATTTCAAAGGGTTCGTACCGCTTTATACAAACTATAATCATTGCCATATACTTCAGCAACAACTGCAAGAAAAATGTAACCACAAATAATATATTTTTTGAAAGTGGTCCAATTAGAATTTAAAAAAAAAATAGTCATTCTTGGCAACTCTGATTTATTGGTAAAAATAAAATATGATACACCATGCAGTAAATGGTTTAAAAAATAATAATCTTGGTGGATACTCACTTTCTAAGAAGAAAGAAGACTGGTGAAACTAGAAATTTCAAAACGCAGGGCTGAGCAATGGAATCATTAAAATGCGGAGAAAATTTCTTGGATTATCTGCATTATTCTGGCACTCAAAAACTTTTGGACTTGCAAAGCATTTTTTAATCACAGGTTTACTAATTATCCAAGCAGGAGAACAGAAAAAGAATTCGAATTTCAAAATCTCAACTTTTATACAGAAAAGTCTTCGATTATGACGTAACACGCTCCAGAACTATCCCTCTCTTCTGATTCGTTAAAAACTTGATCCGGGATTCCTGGAAAAATTTGCCAATCGCGTCAATTGGCTGGTCTAAAAAACTTAATTATCAATTTCAACTAAAAATTGGATTATTTTAAAGAATTTTGACATATTTCACATTATATACTAAAATAATATTTTTTTGCTAAGAAAGGAATGAACAAACTATAAGGAATAAACAAATGCAAATATTAAAAGAGTACAGTTCTAAGCTAAACATTAATGAAAACACTATGTGGTTGGAGAAATATACTGTAACTATAATTAAACTAGTCTCAACAAAGTATTTATTTGTAAAGTTCTTGTATTCTATACACCTTTAGATGATTTCATTTTCATTTTATCTCAGAACGAAAGATAACAACTAGTTGTAGCATAGACAGGGCATGCAGTATTATTACATTTGTTTCACTTTAGTACTACTATTTTAATACGATAATCTTTATCGCATATTTCTAATAGAGATGTTAATTGAATTTACCATAACAATTTTTTATTCGAAATAGTGGTAGCAAAGGTATAAAAATTAGGGATGCACTGAATAGTGATTTTGGCCGAATACCGAATATACGGCCTACAAATAAACCGAATACCGAATATACGGCCTACAAATAAACCGAATACCAAATATTCGGCTAGCCGAATAGTAACAGTGAGGTTGAATACCGAATATTCGGCTGGTCGAATATTTTTGTATTTCAGAGTTTAAAAGTATTAAAAGTTAAATTATAAAAGAATTCATAATAAACAGAGGAAAGTATATTCAACTAGGTAAATTACATCGTCGGGAGAGCGTTGGTACGGCAAACCAAAGTACCCAGGTTCGAGTCCTGGTCCCGGCATACTTTCGCTCTGTTGGAAAAAATCTCAACTATGATACTCTAACCATTGAATATAAAAGAATTTAACACAGATACTACCATTTTATGAACTAGACATTTTACAAGAAATCTTTACATAAAAAAAAAAAAATCTGTACTTTGAGTTATAACTTAAAAAGAGAATATTCTTAAAACTTTTTTAATTAATAAAGCTTTAAACTTCGTAGCTTCTCCTGTGAATTAAAATAAATTTATAAAATGTTCTTATATTCTATAACAAATACTTAAAATCAAAGAAATTTTTTGAATGAATTAGAAGAAACATTTTGCATTGTTTATTTGTCAGGAAGGGACTAAAGTAAAACAATTTATTAAAATGCTGGCAAATCAGCAAGAATAACTTTCCTGTTCCTTTTGATTTGGCAAGGAAGTTTTTAAATGAACCAGAGAGCAGGTGTCTGGAATGGTCGATCATATTCAGAGGTTGTAAACATGCAGGGTGTTCATACATCTTGGAACAAACTTTCTCTGTATATAATGTGGTCAAGGCAAACATTTTTTGATCAAGAAACATTATCTCAATCCACTTATTCCATCAAAAATACAATACATTCAGTCAAACACACAAAGTGTGTCACCGCACGCTGAAACTGAATTTTTGTTTAAAACTTTAACAACAATGAAGATATTTTAGCGATATTTGCATTGCATTAATTTTGATTGTAGAAAATATGATACTATTGGTATAGTGGCTGAATTTTGGCCAGTGACGCAGTATAAGTAGTACTGTCAGCTGCACTCTGAATAAAGGAATATCTAGCTCAGTGTTGTTTAGATATGAATGGTGGAAATTTCCAGTGCTTATCGTGATTCACAGAAATCAAAGTAACTATGTTGAAAACATAGCTACAATATCTTCAGTATTTTTAAAGTAACAAACGAAAATTCAAATTGAATAAGTGTGTTGCGATTTTGGTTTCTTGGACAAAAATTGTCTGTTTTGATGTCTATCACCTGTGAAAGTTTTTTTCCATTTTGTTTAGAAACATTATGTTTGCAAAAAAGCAAGAAACAGATTATTTACTAGACAATATTCAGGAACTTGCATTTATTTGTACATCATTAATTCCTTTAAAGGTCATCATAAATGGTTAATTTTCTTAAGTGACACTTTTCAAACACGGAATAAATAATGTAAAAGCTTTCTCTTTCATTGAAATATGATTTTATTTCTAATTATTTTGAATATCTCTATTAAATGACAGTTAAAAGTAGAAATTGTGGGTTTTAAAAAATATTTAAAAAAAAGTTTTTTTAAGTATTCGGCTTGGCAGAATATTTCGATATTCAGCCAAACCAAATATTCGGCAGGCCAAATAGTTTGATATTCGGCCAAGCCGAATATTCGGCAGACCCAATAGTTTCATATTCGGCCTAACCGAATATTCGGTAATATGTCCGAATACCGAATAGATACCGAATATTTGGTGCATCCCTAATAAAAATTTAAGAACACTGCGAGCACTGACACAGAAAAAAATTATTCATCATAAAACAAAACTTTAATTACCATTGTGTGAATGTTTAAAAATTGAATAACGCGACCACTGAAATTTGAATATGTATATACTAATTTTGTTTTAAATAAGCTCCTCTCGCGCTACATCCCCTTATTGAATTTTCCAGCTATTGCTAATTTATAAGCAGACTAAAAGAAAATCGACGTAAACAAAACATTGATCTATCAGCCGGATAATTTTATAATCCACAAAAACTACAGTCAAAGGCTGTGCGGATATCACAGAGTGGATCGTAATTAGCATTACAGTGCCATCAAGTACATATGACTAGTGTCATTTAAGGTCGTTTTGTGTAAATCTATGGTACAGGGGTAAATGTGTAGCATTTATAAGGTTGCCACAGGCGACTTTCTTTTTTATTAAATTTTATTTCAAACTATAATCATTGCCATATACTCAGCAACAACTGAAAGAGAAATATAACCACAAATAATATATATATTTTTAAAGTGGTCCAATTAGAATTAAAAAAAATAGTCATTCTTGGCAACTCTGATTTATTGGTAAGAGTCAAATATGATATACCATGCAGTAAATGGTTTTAAAAATAATAATCTTGGTGGGTACTCACTTCCTAAGAAGAAAGAAGACTGGTGAAACTAGAAACTTCAAAACGTAGGGCTGAGCAATGGAATCATTAAAATGCGGAGAAAATTTCGTGGATTATCTGCATTATTCTGGCACTCAAAAACTTTTGGACTTGCAAAGCATTTTTCAATCACAGGTTTACAAATTATGCAAGCAGGAGAACAGAAAAAGAATTCGAATTTCAAAATCTCAACTTTTATACAGAAAAGTTTTCGATTATGACGTAACACGCTCCAAAAAACTATCCCTCTCTTCTGATTCGTTAAAAACTTGCTCCCGGATTCCTGGAAAAATTTGTCAATCGCGTCAATTGGCATGTCTAAAAAACTTTAAATCGCCAATGTAGAAATTAGCTGCTATTTGAAAATTTCAAAATAGAAATTTTGAAAGGTAGATTCTGAATTATTATATATGGGAAGTTTAGAAAATTAAAGACATAAACACATTTTTTGAAATATTTTATATTTTATGCTTAAACATAGAATATAATAAATATATCATAAATCTGTCCAATTTATTATCCGTATTGCTTTTATAAAGTTTTGTCTACATTTTAGTTTAATGCAGAACTTAAAGAATTTGAACTATATAGAGTAAAAAATTAATGCTGCATGCTGTTGAAATTAAAAATGAGTAAATTGTATAAATAACTCAACAAGCAGATTTTGGCTAGAAATAGCATTTTAAGACTCGTCAATTGAATTGACAACATTTTAACAAATTTTCTAAAGATGAAATAACAAAATTAGATTGATAAACTAAATTATAAATAGAAAGTATTCATCAAAATTTAGTGGATGGAAATAGCAATAAGTTAGACAAATTTTATTTATTAATACATTACATTTTACATTAAGAATAAGTCTAATTAATGATAATTATTTTTTTTTTAAATAATAAAACAAATTTTCACAACTTGATAGTTTTTACTGGGTGTCTAAATCAGATATTTATCGTTTATTTAATAAGGAATCTAATTCCAGAGCAGCGTTATGATGGAATATAGCAAATTTGCCGCTCACCATGGTTGTGGATGACCGTGAATGTGTGGGCTAGGTAATGTAATGCAACATTATTTTATTAACACTTTCCGACATAGTCGAAAAGTGTTTAAGACTTTGGTTCGTCTGTCTGTCTGTCGTCTGTCTACTCGAGCTCTACCTTTCGTAAATATGCTTAAATTCTTACGTAATTGGTATAAGTTATCGAGATTTGCCTTTTTCACAGGGACATGCACACAAAATGCCCACAGGCTTACGAAATTTATAGTGAGAATTACAGTTTTAAAAATATCAGTGTCAATCTAAATAACAACCCATCCTCTAAGTATTTTAAAATAGCAACTATATTATGAAAGTTGGGTTTATGTTTAAATAAACAAACAGATAGTTAAGTTCATAAACAGTTTGAACTATGTACGAAAAAATGAAAAATAAAACAAAAAATGTCACTAACAAATTCATAAATATTTTAAAAGTAGATTTCCCTTATTTTACAAACATTTTGGGGATATAGGTGAAATCTTTGTATATTATAAAGGAAAAACATATCTATGACCGTGAGTGAGTAACGCGGACGTCATATTGACGGTGGCCACACTTGACGAATAAATTTCGGTTTCACCGAATTTTTTTAACTTCTAAACATCGTGCAATTTGAATTTTTACACCGTCGAATAGGAAATAAAAATCTACTTTCAAATGCGATTTGTACCAAAACTGTATCTCAATTTATTGATTTTTTATGGATTGTAAAATAATTTTCAAGCATTATTTTTAAATCTGCGTGCAACCCAATTACGAAAGATAAGGCTGTTTGCACTTGAAACAATATAAATAAAGCAGCATTGGTCTGTTTCCGTGTCATGAGGAGTTCGAAGCCACAGCGGTCGTCCGAAGTCCTCAGAGCCCCGAGTCCAACCCTTTCCGCTTTTCGAGCCATTAAATTTGTGCCATTTACCGTTTACATTTCTTGGGTACTGAATCCAGCTTCTAAAGAGTCCGGTCAAGTGTCGGGAAAGAATGTAGGGACGTCGGACAGTCGCGCGTGCCGCGAATTCAGCTCTGAGATCTTCGGACGAGCTGTATGACCAATGATGTACGCGCTGTCCTTACATTCAATATCGATCAAAGATTTCCAGATAACGAAATGGTGGTACATCAGCGCGGGAAAAATATCGCCAATTTACGTAATACTGATAAACGGATAGAACCTTTCACGTACCCGCTATTTTATCCTAAAGGAACATTTGGCTATTCTGTGGATCTACATTGAGAAAAATGACACTTTCAAATCTGAGTAAATCGATGTTTTCATTTTGTTACGAAACGTTTTGTTTCAAATATGACGACCCAATACTTTCAAGATAAAGAAATGGTGTACATTAGCGTGGGAAAAATATCGTCAATTTGCGTAATACCGATAAACGGATAAAACCTTTCATGTACTCTCTATTTTACCCTAAAGGAACATTTGGCTATTCTGTGGATCTACACTGAGAAAAATGGCACTTTCAAATCTGAGTAAATCGATGTTTTCATTTTGTTACGAAACTTTTTGTTTCAAATAGGACGACCCAATGCTTTCAAGACAACGGAATGGTGGTACATCAGCGTGGAAAATATATCGTCAATTTGCGTAATACTGATAAACGGATAGAACCTTTCACCTACCTGCTATTTTACCCTAAAGGAACATTTGGCTATTCTGTGGATCTACACTGAGAAAAATGACACTTTCAAATCTGAGTAAATCGATGTTTTCATTTTGTTATGAAACGTTTTGTTTCAAATATGACGACCCAATACTTTCAAGATAAAGAAATGGTGGTACATCAGCGTGGGAAAAATATCGTCAATTTGCGTAATACTGATAAACGGATAGAACCTTTCACCTACCTGCTATTTTACCCTAAAGGAACATTTGGCTATTCTGTGGATCTACATTGAGAAAAATGACACTTTCAAATCTGAGTAAATCGATGTTTTCATTTTGTTACGAAACGTTTTGTTTCAAATATGACGACCCAATACTTTCAAGATAAAGAAATGGTGTACATTAGCGTGGGAAAAATATAATCAATTTGCGTAATACCGATAAACGGATAAAACCTTTCATGTACTCTCTATTTTACCCTAAAGGAACATTCGGCTATTCTGTGGATCTACACTGAGAAAAATGGCACTTTCAAATCTGAGTAAATCGATGTTTTCATTTTGTTACGAAACTTTTTGTTTCAAATAGGACGACCCAATGCTTTCAAGATAACGGAATGGTGGTACATCAGCGTGGAAAATATATCGTCAATTTGCGTAATACTGATAAACGGATAGAACCTTTCACCTACCTGCTATTTTACCCTAAAGGAACATTTGGCTATTCTGTGGATCTACACTGAGAAAAATGACACTTTCAAATCTGAGTAAATCGATGTTTTCATTTTGTTATGAAACGTTTTGTTTCAAATATGACGACCCAATACTTTCAAGATAAAGAAATGGTGGTACATCAGCGTGGGAAAAATATCGTCAATTTTCGTAATACTGATAAACGGATAGAACCTTTCACGTACCCGCTATTTTACCTCAAAGGAACATTTGGCTATTCTGTGGATCGACACTGAGAAAAATGACACTTTCAAATCTGAGTAAATCGATGTTTTCATTTTGTTATGAAACGTTTTGTTTCAAATATGACGACCCAATACTTTCAAGATAAAGAAATGGTGGTACATCAGCGTGGGAAAAATATCGTCAATTTTCGTAATACTGATAAACGGATAGAACCTTTCACGTACCCGCTATTTTACCTCAAAGGAACATTTGGCTATTCTGTGGATCGACACTGAGAAAAATGACACTTTCAAATCTGAGTAAATCGATGTTTTCATTTTGTTATGAAACTTTTTGTTTCAAATAGGACGACCCAATGCTTTCAATTCTGAAATACTCAGAATATTGAAACGAGAACATACTCAAAACTGAGCACATAGTGGTCAATTCATACTCATTTTTGAAACATGGAAATACTAAACAATTATCAGGATCAGTGAAAACTCATTTTTGAAATATGGACATACTCAAATTTGAGCAATGATGTTTTATTCTTGAGTGTGTTCATGTTTTCAGAAATGAGTATATGTATGTTCCAAACTTGAGTCATTTTGATTTGGAGCCATTTTGACTATGCGACATACTCAGATTTGAGTATTTTTTGCTCAGTTTTGAAAATGCCGTTTTTAGAGTGTGTGCATAGCAATTATCGTTCATTTACAGAGACGCACAAAAGTATTTAGTTTTAGAGTGTACTTTTTTAGAGTTAGTCGTTTTTAGAGTGTACAGTTGCAAATACCTTATACAAGTTATCAGCATCTTAATTAATTCATAAAAAAATTGAAAAACTAAATTAAAACTTCACAAAATAAATAAAAAATAAAAATAAAACTTTAGTTTAATAGATATGTAATCGATCTGCGCGCTTAAACACTGAAAAAATAAGAAAAACAAAGGTTTATAAATAGTGATATATTTCGTGATTGAACGCTAATACGAAAGTACCCAAAATGCTTTATGGTGTAGTTGGTGAGACATCTAAAAAAATATATTAAAAGTAAAAAAATATATTACAGATTTCAATTAAAAACGATTTTCATAAATGTTCTGTGCACCAGGTAGTAAGTATATCGGGCAACTTTAACCCGTGTACCACAGGTTGGATTTCTTGGTTCTTATAAAAACAAGAACGACAAATCCTGCATCAAGCATAGATCATGAAACACTTTCCAACATATTCAGAATACTGTAACAAAACTTCATAGATTAATACGATGAAAAATGGTATCTAAGTCAAAGTCAAACTGGGCGGGACTACCTACTTTTCGTCTTTAGCTCAACTAGCCCCACCCAGCAGGTTTGTTTACTGTGCGGCAATGCCTCAGCCCAGGGAGCGATGCCTGGAGGGACCACCCGGGAAGGGAATCCCTCACTGTCAAAAATTACAATATCAATCACAAAGGCTATCCAATTATAATGGACGAGCCAAGTTAGATACAGCAATGGGCTGAATGAACAATTGTGATTGTAAATAAATATAAAGAGATATAGAGCTTTTACAAGATAATAGTTAAAGTTCAGAGAAAACTATAAATACAAAGCAATTTGGAAAACGCGTAACATGTTTGAAAATCCATCCTCAGAAATTACCATCGTGGTCAGAAAAAAAATCAGAATTCTTTTGTACAGCCCAGTAAATAATATATAGATTTGTATATATTACATAGTATGCTAAAATTTCGTTCAGTTAGAATCCCTCTCAGCAATTTCTGTCAGTAAACGGAAATGTAATCAATCGAGAAATTTTGTGCAGCCCTGTATATGATTTATAGAATTTATATACATCAAGTAGTATGCAAAAAATTACATAAATTCAAAAACTCTTACCACAACTCAAAATGAACTTCCAGCGATTATTTGCCACTAAATACTTTTGTGTGCCTCTGTAAATGAACGATAAATGTTATGCACACACTCTAAAAACGACATTTTCAAAACTGAGCAAAAAATACTCAAATCTGAGTATGTCGCATAGTCAAAATGGCTCCGAATCAAAATGACTCAAGTTTAAAACATGTATATACTCATTTCTGAAAACATGCACACACTCAAGAATGAAACATCATGTGCTCATATTTGAGTATGTCCATATTTCAAAAATGAGTATAAACTGACTTCTATGTGCTCATTTTTGAGTATTTCCATATTTCAAAAATGAGTTTGAACTGATTCTAATCCTTTTTGAGTATGTCCATGTTTAAAAAATGAGTATGAACTGACCTCTATGTGCTCAGTTTTGAGTTTGTTCATGTTTCAATATTCTGAGTATTTCTGGTATTTCAGAATTGAAAGCATTGGGTCGTCCTATTTGAAACAAAAAGTTTCATAACAAAATGAAAACATCGATTTACTCAGATTCGAAAGTGTCATTATTTTCAGTGCACCATATTCTACATTAGGCATCATGTAGTGCACCTCAGTGATGTATATCAATTTCAGTATGCTTGAAATATTGTAAAATCATTAAAATGCATTGCAAACGATTTTTCCCTCACAGACCGTAATGTAACGGTATTCTTTTTATTCTGTTGAGTGGCCCTGTAAACGAACTAAAAATACTACACACTTTATTTTCAATACCGAACATGCCATGGTAAACTCCAATAACATATATCAATTGCATACTACGCGAATATATTGACACGAGTTAGAGCACAGGCAGAGAAACTGAATCCATAAACTATTTTTAACTATGTTGGAAAGTATAATAAATTATAACACCTTGTAATAATATATTTCTTTTAAATGCTAAAAGGTGTAAATTAACAACATAATACAAATTAAAATAACTTTTATTAGGTTGTTTCACATGTTTCGACTCACTTCGAGTCATTTTAAAAAACAAATGAGAATATTCCATAATTGCACGGGCTTTGAAGTTATTATTTAAAATGCTATCATTTAATTTTCATGCACTTTTAAAAAAAATACGCATGTTATCTTTTATTTTCATATCTGTAACCATGGAGTAACTCAAGCCATAATTTCGGTAAGTTAAATGATGCCGCATCGTTACATATTGTATTTTTGCGTGTTAGTATCTCTATGGTTTCTCTTATTATGGATGAATAGTTTATATGGATATAATAATTTTTCCCTCCAGTCTATACTATCCGTCCATAATAAGAGAAACCATAGAGATGCTAACACGCAAAAATACAATATGTAACGATGCGGCATATTTTAACTTACCGAAATTGTGGCTCGAGTTACTCCATGGTTACAGATTTGAAAATAAACAACCAAGTAAAAATAAAAGGTAACATGCGTAATTTTTAAAAAGTACATGGAAATTAAATGATAGCATTTTAAATAATAACTTCAAAGCCCGTGCAACTATGGAATATTCTCATTTGTTTTTGAAAATGACTCGGAGTGAGTCGAAACATGTCAAACAACCTAATAAAAGTTATTTTAATTTATATTATGTTGTTAATTTACACCTTTTAGCATTTAAAAGAAATATGTTGGAAAGTGTTAAAAACTGACTCATACAATTATCAGACATAATTAAGTTTTTCAGACAAATAAACACAGCGATTGTCTTCTTTAGCGAGGGAAAAAATCTAAAAAAACCAAAACATCAATCTAAAAATCCATCATTGAATTTCATAACACAAAAAAAATGAAGTAAAATTAAAATAAATATGTTTTAACAATGTGAAAGTTATAAATGACATGATATCTACAAGTGATTCATAAAAGATTAAAAATACGTGTCGTTAATTGTATGGCATTTTTATGAGGTAGAGGTGAAATTCTTGTAATTGAACTGACTCATAAAATCACCAGACATAATTAAGTTTATAAGACAGGTAAGCACATCCGTATTCTTTCCCAGAAATTTAGATCTGAATGATTGTTGATGAGAGTGGTTGAGAACATTCCAAGTACACATGTCATTATTAAACAATTAAAAAGAAACAAGTAATATAAAAACAATTTTTAAGTCAATTCCTACTTTTTAATCATAAATATATAAAATAAACCCGTGCAGCATTAATGTCCCACGTTATCTTTATTGAACATTATTTTATAATCATCGTTGCGGTATTTTATTTTTTGTTGGCATCACAAATTTGAGATAAATCTTTCATTTCATTTATGAAACAATGGGAGAAGTTTTTTTCTCCCATGTAAAAATGAAAATTAATTAATTAAATTTACTGAATGAATTAATATTTGAAAAAACTGTATTAACTTCAATTGTCATCCAGTACAAGTTTAAAAAAATTTATTTGAACTTGAATGGATCAATAGAAAATATTTTATTAACGATTGAAAATTCCAACAAGATATATATATGGAGAGTGTGAGCTAATAGTAGGAATTTAATAAAAATAGTCGCGTTTAAATCATCAAGTATACTCCTTTTTAAAATCGGTTAAAGAATATACATACCCTATCCCAAAAATACAGACGGAAACGTAAACTTACTATTCACACACACACATTAAAAAAAAAAAAAAAAAAAACGAATAAAATTAATAGCTCTATAACGAAATATGATTTAGGTTTAATTTATTGGAAATTTTTAAAAATGTGTTATTTATTTTAATAAATTACAAAACAAGATGGCCCATTAAATACCAAAATGTTTTATGGATAAATTTTAAATTAAACAACATATTGAAAAATGCTAATATTAAATAGTGAGTATCATTACTTTAATAGTAGTATCATTACTTTTATCACTTACGATTGTGTGATTTCCCATTGAAATGACTAAGTTTTTCACAAATTCTGGGGCAGTTCATACCATGCTTTCTTAATCGCTGTTTTAAACTATTTGATCAAAACATATTGGTGTCTATTTGTATACACTTTTCACTCGAGCTTTCCCCACGCTTTAACCATTAGGATTACGATCCGGACAAAACTCAAGTCAATTACAATTAAAAAAAAAAAAAAAAAGTTTCTTAATTTACAAAAATATAATAAAACCCCGAACGAAAATATACAAATACCTCTTGCGAGTTACCTATGATTCCGAAAAGAGTTATTTATCTTTAGAAACCTCAGAAACCAATATATTTTCGAGATTTAAAGAAGCATTTATAAATACAAATGAATTTACTGCCAATGATTTTAGGAAACTTTCCGAGCAGTTTTATGCCGCACCAGTGTCTGAGAGGTTCTGCTCTCAAAGCTGGTAGACTACTTGTGCTGGGTTCAAACCTCTGTCGAGCTCGTCGACCTAACCATTCGGAGTTTTCTGTGGTTTCCTTCGAACATTGCCATAAATACGAGTTAGGATCCCTTAGAAATTTCTTCTTTGGTAATATTCCCTTTAGAAATAGTTTCAAAATTGTTTAAAATTGCCTTAAGCACCAAATACGTACGCTGATTTGCACGAAAATCTATGCAGTTCTTGCGACAGTGGTTATAACACATTCGCCAAATGGGAGCTCAATCGGAAGTACAGTTTGGGAGTTATCGTGTTTATTTCAGACACACACACACACACACACACACATGGTATGAACTGCCCCTAGAATTTATAAAACTTAGTAATTTCAATGAAAACTCGCGTTATTGAAGTGATAAAAAGTAATGTAAATTCTATAAACTATTAGCATTCGTAAGTTGTTTAGATTTAAATTTTATTCATAAAACATTTTAGTGTCTGTAATTACGGGACAATTTATTTTGCAATTTATTAAAAAAAGTAATACTTAAAAAAAAAAAAAATTCCAATAAGTTAACCCTAAATGATATTTTCTACAGTGTTCATAATTATACACAACACATATATTAATTTTATTCTTAGGTTTTTTTTTTTTTTTTTTTTTTTTTTTTTTTGTGAATAATGTTTTACATTTGTTTCTCATATTTTTGGGACAGTGTGTGTTGTCTTTGAGCTGCAACGATGTAAGCAATAAAATTAATAAAGAAAAAAAATTGTTAAAAATTTAAATAAAAAATATGTTTTAAAATTTATATTTGTTTATTCTTTATTTTAATTTATAATACGTGTGAATAAAAATAATGAAAACATATGAATGAATGAATATGAACATATGAATTTTTTTAATTATTTTCTTTATTGAAATTGTTCTTAACCTAGAATGTTTTCCTTACTACAATTTCGCTGCTGAAGACTAAGTTCTTAACATTTTGGCATTATCTGCAAGAATTATTCTAGTTTTCATATATTTATTAACTTGCGTAAGACAACAGCGAAAGCTTCCAGTAAAAGAAAGTATTTTCTCCGTAGGAGAGGGAGGGAAGGGTTCTTTGTAAGAACTTTTTTTTTTTTCAGAAAATTGTTTATTTAAAAGCTTTAATTAAAAGTTCGTTCGTTGTCTTTTTTTTTCAAACTGCAACAACTTAAAACAAGAAAGAAAAGCCGTCAAGCATTGATGATGAAACACTTTAACGTGATCAAATATTTTAACAAACTCAAGTCATGTTACGCGTGACGTCACGTGATACGAATCGCTTGTAACTCGATAAGTAATTTACTTATAAAAAAATGGAACTCATTTCGATTTCAAATCGCTTCAATAGTCAGGCATGCGTTTAAAAATGAGTCAGAAAATGTGTCAGAAAGTTTCGCATTGTTGAGCAGGTCAATTGAGAACCACTCACATTAACCTTATTTATGAGAAAAAGTGGAATTTAGATGGAACCGGTGGTTATAAATTTTACTGTCTTGATTTGAAACCAATCAAAAAGTTCTTTTAGTAAGCGACAAGGTGGAGGATAAATATTGACATGGGATAGTTTTGCATCTAATGACTAACGTCCTTGGCCTTCAGTAATAAACAAGTTGGAAATTGTACGTTAAACGTGACAAATGAGGTGCGTTCGTTTCGTGCTATAACTAGTTTTATAATGTAAAAAATCATCGTTATTATTTCAGTGAAATTAATTATATCGTCTGCTATGAACGAAATGAAGATGCCTTTTTTTTCTTATTACGTATTCCATGTTTACAGATGCGAATTTTTTTTTCGACATCAGACAAGCTGTAAATTTACCATGGAGATCTTGCTTTGCGAATGATTACCTCCATGGTTAATACTTCTATGACTCACGATGAATGAATATTTTGTTTATTTACTTTAATGGGTTGAGATATTCGGCTATTAATCTAATTTTCACTGAAGTTATCTCAGAATTTATACATGTTTTAATGTAACTCATCTCTTAAGCGAACATTTTTTTGAACGATCTTTTTAAAAATGTAACGTTTACGCAATTTTATTCGAAAAATTAATTTTGAATAAAAATGGCCGCTTGGCATACGGAAAAAGATGTGGTTAGCCCGTGTTTGTTTTCCTCAGTCACATGACTTGCGCTTTTATCATGTAGATTACGTATAATAAGATTTAATAGGATAAAGAAAACTTTTATTAATATCTTTTTAAGTTTTGATTCGATTTTCATAAAATTTGAAATGACTCGACAAAATTCTGCAACGATTACATATATTAAATTTCAAACCATTCGGTTGAGTAGTTTTTGCGCTGTTATCTGCGGACAGACGGACAGACTGACGGACGGACTAGACAACGATTATAGGTGCTACGTATTTATATAATTACGAACGCACCTAAAAAATCTGGAATAATACCACACGAATTTCTGAACAGGGTAAGTGTACAGAAAGTAAAAACTAACTAACTAACTAAATAAATAAATAGCTAAATTTATAATACAATAGAATCAGTTGAATTCGAACGCTGGGCATGCCGTTTTGAAACTGGCGACGTTACTTCTGCGCTACTAATGATTTGTTACATATATACCGCAATATTTTTCTTTATATATTTCTTTGGTAATATTCCCTCTAGAAATAGTTTCAAAATTGTTTGAAATTGCCTTAAATACCTAATCCGCCCGCTGATTTGCTCGAAAATCTATGCAGTTCTTGCCGACAGTGGTTATAACACATTCGCCAAATGGGAGCTCAATCGGAAGTACAGTTTGGGAGTTATCGTGTTCACTTCAGTGGTGTAGTCCTCTGGGGAAAAAAGTGAGGGGGGGCGCTCATTGTTCCAAACATAGAGTTTGTGTCACCGATAGAAAAGTTGATACTGAATGTTACTTTTCATTAAAAAATTAAACTTCATTAAAATTTCGTAAAAAATTAATAATTGCAGAGAAAAGTAATTGAAAACTTAAACAGTTCAGTTCAATTTAATTAAAGTTTTTTTTTTTTACTTGTAATGTTTTAAATAGCTTGCCCTTAATTGAAAAGTTTAGAGTTTTATTTCGTGTCTGAAAACGTCGCTCCATGCAGATCTCTAGATTGAAGCTATACAATTAAGTTATAACATCTTCAGTAGTGATAATAACGCAAAAAAAAAACTCAAAAACATGCAGAAATTTTGTCACAATTTAAACAAAGTTACAGAAGTTAGAGGGAGAGCAGACAAATAGAAAGCCATGGCAGACGATCCGAAGTGATAAACACATTTCAACCTTGTTGAAAAGTATTAAAAATCGGTGTTTTATTTCTTAAAATTGTTATTTGATTAGCGTGCTTATCCCTTTAAAAAATTAATAAGTTTGGAAAGGTCTGCGTCCTCCCGCGTCACTACCGTCCCCTTGAAAATAAAAAGTGGAGGGGGACGCTTGAAATAAAATAATAAAAAGAAAACTGCCCAGTTAAACTGAGGGTACTGAGCTCACAGGCTATTCACACTATTTTAAATAAGATCCTCGAAAAATAAAGAAATTGACAATATATTAAGGGGGGTCATCCCCCCGTTACACCCCCTCATAGTTAACTAATGAGCCCCTTAAACTAATCAGGGAAGCCTCTAATTACAATTAATATATATACAAAATTTGAAGAAAATCTGATCATTCTGCATAAAAAACCCATTTATCTAAATTAAGGGGGGATTAGCCCCCTTTCCCCCTTTATACTTAACCAATGAACCCCCAAAACTATTCAAAGAAGCGCATTATCACAATGAACCTATATACAAAATTTGAAGAAAATAGGATAATTCTGCATGAAAAATTCATTTATCTAAATTAAGGGGGGATTATCCCCCTTTTCCCCCTTTATACTTAACTAATGAACTCCCAAAACTATTCACAGAAGCGCATTATCAAAATGAACCTCTATACAAAATTTGAAGAAAATCGGATAATTCTGCATGAAAAACCCATTTATATAAAATGAGGGGAGCATTAGCCCCCCGTTCGCCCCTTTATACTAAACCAATGAACCCCCAAAACTAATCAGGGAAGCGCCTTATCACAAGGAACCTATAACCAAAATTTTAATCAAATCGCATATTTCTATCAAGAGTTATCGCGTTACGTACATACGTACATACATACAGAACGGGCGGGCACATTAGCTCTCAGGCTTTGATAGCATGTGAGCTAAAAAAGTGAGGGGACGCCGTCTCTTCGCGTCTCCTTACGACTACACCACTGGTTTACTTCACATATACACACACATGGTATGAACTGTCCCTAAAATTGATAAAAAAAACTTAGTAATTTCAATGGAAAACCGCGTTATTGAAGTTATAAAAAGTAATGGAAACTATATAAAATACTAGCAAGCTTCGCCCGCTACGCTGGTCGGTTTCTCCACACGAATTTTGAATCAAACTAAATATACCGGTGAATTGCATTCATCCAACAACGTACGCTTTTGGTCAGATAGCTACAGGGAAATATGAAAAGAGATCGCATATCAAATTATTGCCTTGGACTACTAAGTATTTGTCTGGCTTTAATTATGATCCTCATATTGATTATTTCAGGAATAAGGCTGTTGATCTCGGATCTCAGTTACCCTGCACCTTGTGCCGTGCCTTGAAGTGGCAGGATGAGACTCCCTGGATATGTTGCAGTGGCGGTAGTAAAGAAGATATAGTAATGGATACATTTTTAGAAATTATAACATTGTATTGTTAGAAATATTGATGAGTTGGCGCTAAAGGCATCACCAAATTATAGAAAATGTGCAATATCGAAACCGTACAGACCCTCAAAACTTTACTTCAGCAAGCGTATTTTATTTAAAAATCACAATTACATAAATATCCGTAAGAATAGTAGGTACTTTTATATTGCTGGGCGCCAGTAAAAACTCACCAAATCTTGTTTCAATTGGCATCATTTGAATTGGAACATTTTCCATGACATTTTATTTGTATTGATATGTTTGTGTTTATGTATTTTATTATGATTATATTTTAGTTATTTTAAATAAGTTTTTTAGGATATTATATCGCAATGTTAAAATAATGGCTAGTTGTTATTAGCTAACGTTAAAAAATTAGCAAAAAAAAAAAAAAAAAAAAGGATTGGCGAGATTAAAAAAATTTTGGCGATCACTTGCACCCAGCTAACATAAAAATACCGAATAATATTCAATTCCAAATTCCCGAAGCAAACAAAAAAGTTAAAACAAAGAGCGCGAAAACTGGCATTATTGAGATTTCATCCAATCAAAATATCAGGTGATTTTTTCTTATCCAGTATCTTATAAATCGCCAAGTATTGTTTGATCTTTAACAATGACGAATGTATTTTAGAAAATATCACTTGGAGATCAATGCAATAAATTTTAAGGCTTTGTCACCAAAGGCAACGCCAAATTCGAAAATGTGCAATATCTCACGAATTGTTGGAATTAGAATATTTTTATTTGGTGCCATTCGATCAAGCATGCAAAAATACATTGAAATATGTTATCATTTGACAAATAAATATAAAACCCGATTTTTAAGAAATTTTGTTATTGTTTGTTCCCATTTTAACCCCTTTTGGGATGGAATGTTAGGAAAACTTTCTTATTGCACCTCTACATCCTAAGAAGTATTTTCCCCGCAATTTTCGTGTTTGTAGCTTCAGTAGTTTGGACTGTGCGTTGATGATCTCCCAAGTCAGGACTTTCTTTTACATAATATAGAATTTTATATACAGATAAAATTAACAATTATTATTACCTAGAAGGCTTTGCTCGCTACGTTGGTCGGTTTCTCAAAACTTGAATCAAACGAAATATATCGGTGAATTTGATTATGTGTTTTAAAGAAACATGAACTTTTACCATCATGTCCTTCCGCATTGGTGTAAAACGATACGAAAGTCATTACGCTGTTATATTTTCTAATGTGTTACACGAAATTTAGGCTGTTAAAGACCAACTCGTTTATTTAATCATTTACAGTATGATTTTCTAAAAAACGATATAACGATATGCAATATATACTAAAACTATCCCTGGAAAATTAACAATGCAAGTTCCATAGAAATACATTCAGCAGAATCTTTAAAAAAGTCTAATGTTTCATAATTGGGTTCAACTGATTATAGAAATGCCCCCCTAATTCTATATCTAAGCAACATAGAACGATATGTTATGCACTAAAACTTCCTCTCAAAATTTAGCTAACTAACAGTGCAAGTTCCAGCAAAATCCATTCAGCAGAATTCAAGGTATAATCGGCAGGATCGAAATTCCCTTTGCATTATGAATATACAGTAGACAGATAAATGTATCTTTCATAATCATCTTTACCTGTTGATAGAACTCTCAGGGATTTTGTAGAAAGTATATACTGGTATACGCCGTCAACCTTCTAGAATTTTTAAGACGCAATTCTGCACACCGTCCGTAGCTATAATATACACTCTTTAGTATATATCCTCTGTCTATAGAGTATATGCACTGTTTTTTTTACGACTACACCACTGACAACTTTCTCCCATAGCTCCATAACCAAACAATGTAGAAAATCAATTCCTGAAATATATAATCACACTGCGAAACTCCCATCAAAATCCGTTCAGCAGAACTTTAAAAAAGGTAATCTTTCATAATCGGGTTCACCTAATTTTATCTATAACTTCCTCCCGTGGTTCTATAAATAAGCAATGTAGAACAATGTCCTTTATTTTAAAACCTTTCTAAAACAAATTGCCTAACTAACAACAGTGTAAATCCCACCAAAATCCGTACAGCAGAACTCAAATTATAAACGATCGTAATGAAATACGAATTTGCATTTTAAATACATAGTAGATATATCTTTCATAATTGCATTCACCTTTCCCAATCACTTTCCCATTAGCTCTATCACTATGCAAGATAGAATGATATGTTATAGGGTCATTAACCATACCTGAAAAATCACTTCCATTAAAATTTGTTCAGTAGAATTTTTTAAGTAATCTTTAATAATCGGGTTCACATAATTTTAGAGCTTTTCTCTTTAGCTGTATAACAAAGCAACGTAGAATACGCTAAAACCTTTTAAAAAACATTAGCTGATTAAAATGTAAATATGCGGTTTATACTCATAGTAGATGATGATGTGATTTTCTGTAACAGGATTCATCATGAAGATTTCGCTTCAAACATAAACGATGCTGTCAACATTGTGGCTAATACGGCAATTGGCGAGGTATCCGATTGCGGAAAATTAGCCCGAAATTGTATGAATAACTACCCAAAGAAAAAGAGAAACATGGCTGAAGACTGAAAACAAAGAAGTAATACATAATCCTAATCAGACCTTCGACACTTTATTTGGTACTTCTCCATTATCCCGTCGACCACTTTTCATTAAAAAAAACTATCGCCAAACTATAAGATTTATCGCCAAAAATGCAGTCCCGTTCACTTGACGTCAGAAGTATTAAACGTGTTTGTTATGTCATGAAGCGGTTTTTAATTAGACATTTACCTGTATTTTTCATTTTGTTTTTCTGATATTTTAGTTATTTCGTTAATTAAAATAAAAATTGCGTCCTTAAACGGCTGTGCCATGACATTAAAAGAGAAAATGCATTGTAAAAATGTTGCGTTTCATAGTTAAGTGCAATAGATCAATTTCAAATGACGTCACAAACATTTATTCACCAGCCGAGAAGGATAATTAAGAAAAATAATGTAAATAAATAAATATCCAAGATTTTTTTTTCTATTTTCATTAATACATTATAATTTTTTGTGTTAAAACTTACTGAACACTTTGGTGAGTGGGGCTTTTCCGAATTTATTTTATTTTATTTATTTATTTTGATGTTCCAATAGCAACATTCTTCCATTTGAATTTCATGTTTGGCGATGATTTTTTTTTTTTTAATGAAAAGTGGTCGACGGTATAATTGAGATGTACCCCTTTATTTTAACAATCACATTTTCTTTTAAATCGTGGCGTTTATAGAAATAATAATAATGCACAATTACATAAATATCCGTAAGAATAACATTCAATTCCCAATTGAGCAGTTATTGTTTCTATCTGCAAAAATAAACAAAAAGATTTAATTTGAATTTCTTCCATTGCTATAGTAACGGACGTATTTTTAGAAATTATCACTTGTATTGTTAGAATTGTTAAGATTTTGACGTCAAAGTCTTCGCCAAATTAGAAAAATGTGCAATATCACACGAACTATTTGACTTATGAGTATTTAATTGATACCATTCGATTCAGCATACAAAAATACATTAAAATATGTTATCATTTGTCACGTAACTATAATACCCGATTTTTAAGGAATTTTTTAAAAGTTTGTTCCCTTTTTTATCCCTCTTAGGGGTGGAGTTTTCGAAAATCCCGTCTTAGTGCGCCTCTACATACTAAGAAGTATTTCTCCTGCAAGTTTCGTCTTTGTATGTTCAGTAGTTTTGCCTGTGCGTTGATCATCTAGCCAGAAAGGACTTTCTTTTATATATATAGATTAGCATTCGTATGTTGTTTAGATTTAAATTTTATTCATAAAGCATTTTAGTGTCTGTAATTATGAGACAATTTATTTTGTAATTTATTAAAATAAACAAAACTTTTTTATTTTCCTTTAAAAAACCCTAAATGATATTTTCTACAGTGTTCATAATTATACACAACACATATCATATTAATTTTATTCTTAGGTTATTTTTGTGAATAATATTTTACACTTGTGTCTCATATTTTTGGGACAGTGTGTAGTATTTGAGCTGCAATGATGTAAGCAATAAAATTAATAAAGAAAAAAAATTGTTAAAAATTTAAATAAAAAATATGTTTTAAAATTTATATTTGTTTTTTTTCTTTATTTTAATTTATAATACGTGTGAATAAAAATAATGAAAACATATGAATAAATGAATATGAACATATGAATTTTTTTAATTATTTTCTTTATTAAAATTGTTTTTAACCTAGAATGTTTTTCTTACTACAATTTCGCTGCTGAAGACTAAGTTCTTAACATTTTGGCATTATCTGCAAAAATTATTCCAGTTTTCATATATTTATTAACTTGCGTAAGACAACAGCGAAAACTTCCAGTAAAAGAAAGTATTTTTTCCATAGGAGAGGGGGGGGGGAGGGTTCTTTTTACGAACTTTTTTTTTCAGAAAATTGTTAAAAGGATTAATTAAAAGTTCGTTCGCTGTCTTTTTTTTTTCAAACTGCAACAACTTAAAACAAGAAAGAAAAGCCGTCAAGCATTGATGATGAAACACTTCAACGTGATCAAATATTTTAACAAACTCAAGTCATGTTACCGGCTGTAGTAGCTGACTTTACAAAGCTAATTACGTTTACAAGATAATTCAAGAGTTATTATGTAATATGCATTCCTAAAATAAACCATTCTCCCACGCTTGTATTAGGTAATCGGAATCAACAGCCGACCGGACGAAAAAGATTTATTTTGGTCAAACAATCTACGATAAGAACTGGATGATAAATATAAAGCGACTGATTAAATAATTTGGTCGCCATTTGTCAAGCCCTGGTCATGTGGCATTCAGAAACGCTATAACGTTAATCAGACATTACCTTGTAGTACATTGGCATAGACCAACGCTACATTAATGTAAAAAACTTGAAATGTTTTTGATCTAGGAGGAAAGAATGTTACGAAAATAATCTCTTCCAAATTTCCCGCGATTCCGAAAAGCGTTCTTTTATCTTCAGAAACCTGAGAAAGCAGTAGATTTCAGAAATATTTAAAGAAGCATTTCTGTACAAAAGTTTCTATTGCTGGCCATATTTTTTGGAAACGTGTCCGAGAAGTTTTTACAGTGTATTAATCACTTTTCTGAACCTGGCATCAACACGAAATATCGGCTTTTCGTATGCTATCAATTCTAAATTTCAGCTGTGTAATAGAATCTATATATGCAAGATAACAAAACAATATTCATTTTAGGCTGTTAATTTAGCAGTGTTTCTTGAGTCTTGAACATGAAAATATTTATTTGAGAATTGATAGCATCCAAAAAAGCGGTAATTCGAGTTGATACCGAGTTCAGAAAACTGATTAATTACACTGTAAATACTACTAGGAAACGTTTCCGAAAACTATGTACAGCAAACGAAACTTTTGTTTAAGAAACATATTTCTTTAAATCTTGGAAATCTATTGTTTTTGGTGGTTTCGGAAGATAAAGGAATGCTTTTCGGAATCGGAGGAGGTTCTATTAAATTTTCGTAAACCTTCTTACTGGATCAAGAAATGTTTCTCTCTTCTTTTTTTTTAATCATGTAGGACGTCCTATTTTACTTTTTTTTCAATAGATATCTAAGTAAAATAATACATTAGTTATAACTTTTTATATCTATATGGTTGCGTCCATTTAACGCAGAAAAGCTTTTCTTGTTTTACTCCTTTAACTCCTTTAGCAATTTCAACCTGGATTTCAAACCTGCGGATATTAATGACTTTTTTTTAAACCTTCATCTTGCTGTGAGAAATGACTTCACGGACTCTTATTTTATTAAACAATTCTTTTTTTTTTTTTTTTTTTTTTTTTTTTACTCAAGAGAACATTCTCAAGCAATATGAAATTGTTGAAATATCATTGGCCGATTGCTTTCTACCTTCCTTGGCCAAGGGTTGAATTTAGCCGTCTAACCAACGACTGGAATTGTGTCTAAGCCAACGGTTGGCAAAATGTTGGACTAAAAATCGTAATAGCTAATTGACCAACTGTTGGGTCTACCGGCAAAATACTACTAATAATGAAATGTTAATAATAATTGATTCTATTTTACTTAGAAATTTCATCTAATTTTTTTCACTTTTTAGCAAGAATTTTAGAATTAATAACGCTTCTGATATAAGTTGCTAATTCAATTTTCTGATTAAAATTGTTTTAATTTGATTTCTTTAGTTAAAAAAATGTTTCGCTCTTTTCGGTTTGTACATTAACAAATATCTCTAAAACTTACGTAAATAATTTGTACTTTTATGAATATTATAATGCACGAACATTATTATTTTTTAAAACTTAATATCAATTAATTATAAAGTGTCCGTTTTAAACGTGATAGATGCAATTTCTGCTAATATCTGATAAGTAAATGCTGTTTATTTATTGCAGGTTTTCAAAAAAGCAAAATAGTGTCGTTAAATATAATCTCGTGCACCCCACATATTAAATATTTTCATAATAGAATGACGCTGAATAAGCAATGAATCGATTGCAGTTGCACAGATATAACAACAACATTACATGACACGATACAGAAGCAGAAATGAAACTTTTTGAGAAGAACTCTCAAACCCAAAAGCTTCTTACATTAGCCTATGGAGGCAATACAGAACAGTAGAAGTCAATTAATAAGTCCATAGAGTCAATACACTGCACCACATACATACACACACACACAAAATCAATATGCAAACTTTATTAAAAAATATATCTATCGAAAGTTCTCGAACATGTGACCCAGCCTAATAGTCTTCCCGTGCCCGAAAATGGTAGGATACAAAATTTAGTCAAAATCGTTTGAACCGTTTTTTAGATACAATTAGCTTGACCCTGACCCATGGTGACCCAAAATGACCCACTAATCGAATTTTTTCGAACATGTGACCTAGCCCAATGGTTTTTTTGGTGCCCCAAAACGGTAGGATACAAAATTTCGTCAAAATCGTTAGAGCCGTTTTTAATATAAAATTTGCATATATATATGGTTACATATATATGTATATGGTGTGTGGTTATATATGTATATAACCACACACAAGATTTCCTCGTATTAGAATATATGATAAATAAGTAAATAAATGAAATTGGATCGGACTCGTTATTTTAAGTTTTAACATTTTGTAAACAATCCATTATTGTCTATAACGGATTGCATCTTCTTGACATCTATTCTACCAACTCTTTTGTTAGATGTGAATATATGTCTTGCCACTTTCTCAAAATCATGTCTTGAAATTCAAATTTATTTGAAGTTTCCTTCGAACTTTTGGATTTAACAACCATTATACATTCCAACCGGATTAAGATTTGGTGGCTTTGGAAGTGTTTGAAGCATTCGAAGAACCTTATGTAATAAATATTAAGATAATCTTTTGTTTTTCTTGCTGTATCTCTGCAGTTAATAGAACGAGGAGTTTTCTGAATATTAAATTCGACTCACATAATCAAATGATCTTACAATGTGTCAATATATTTTCTAGCATTAAGAATTTCGTCAATTATTGCCAGTTCATTAGCTCCTCTCTAAGCCATAAAGTCCAAAACTAAAATACTAACACCACCATGTTTCACACTTGGAATCACTTTTTAGCATTCATGATTTTGGTATTATATGACTGATTAGATACAGATAACGAAACTGCGAGTCAACTGGCGCACCAGTGGGGGTTTTACCTAACAACATCCCTCACGCCACTGCAATGCTAAGTGAATGGCAACCCAATTAGTGATGATGCCTATAAGTCGCAGTAACATCAGTAATTGAGTTACCATTCATTTCACATTGCAGCAGAGTGCGTGATGTTGTTATGACAACCCCCTCCCCCCTGATGCGCCAGAAGACTGGCATTTTCTTTAACTGCACCACCTAATCTGTCATATATACCAAAATAATCGACGCTAAAATTGGTTTACAAAAATGCGACGCTACCGCCTGGATTAGGAGTCATCTGCGATCTGCGAAAATACTAACACCGACCGATGCTGCTTAAACTTTGATGTTCTGTTAGTAACCGGTCTAGAATAATAGAATAGGAGGAATCGACATACCAATCTTTCCCGGTGGAAAGTTTTGAAGCCGACAAACGAGTTTTTTCCGCCTCTTCTGTATAAGGAAAGGGCATGTTTACAAACAAACACTTCCATCAACCAATCTACCACTGCATTTTTGTTGTAACCATCATCGAAGGAATCGTCAAGGCGACGTGTAGGCCAATCATATCCTAGACCTATTAAACATAGACCAATCAGATCACCCCATCTCATCCTCATGTGTACAGTAGGAGTCATAAAGAACGAACCGGTTTTTCTTGCTATCCAACAGTGACATCAGCTGCCCTTTCCTTATACGCTATATATATTTAACTTTGGCCGATAACAGATAGCCGTCTCCAGTGTAAGGAGCGGCGCGCGCCCCACGGCGTGAACGCAGAGGGACTGCTTTAAGTGACGTCAACCCTCTTATACCGAGGCTAACGAAAAAGAAAGGCTACCGCGGTGCTTTACACGTATCTTTTTTTACAGACCGACGGAGTCACGTGATGCTCGAATGCACCAATGAAAGTGTACGAAAAGAGCATTACGTCACTCTAGCGGTCTGTAAAAAAAGATAAGTGGGATGTACCGCGGTAACTTGTCTTTTTCGATAGCCTCGTCTTATACCGAGGCTAACGAAAAAGAAAGACTACGGCGGTGCTTTACGCGTATTTTTTTTTTACAGACCGCGGTCGCGGTAGTCACGTGATGCTCGAATGCACCAATGCAGGTGTACGAATAGAGCACACGTCACTCTAGCGGTCTGTAAAAAAAGATAAGTGGAATGCGCTGCGGTAGCCTGTCTTTTTC
Organism: Maratus michaelseni; assembly: GCA_963931845.1. Taxonomy (NCBI): domain Eukaryota; kingdom Metazoa; phylum Arthropoda; class Arachnida; order Araneae; family Salticidae; genus Maratus; species Maratus michaelseni. The sequence continues at coordinate 127,068,242 of OZ007595.1, forward strand.
GTTTGCCTTGTCTTATACCTGAACCTGATAAGCCATAGTGTAAACGCAACCTGATAGACCTGATAAGCCATAGTGTAAACGCAGCATTAAATGACGTCTCTCTTCCTAGGAACTGATGTATTTTGTTACTATGCACGCGACCTGCGTTATACCGCGACCTACGTTATACACGGCCGGTGCATGACGTTTAAAACGTCACATGGAGTGGATCATTTTTACACGGTGATTGGTGCAAAACAGGGGGCGCGTCGCTTTACACTAGGGGTGCACAACCTTTTTAAGCAAAGGGCCACTTACAAAAATGACTAGGTTGTCGAGGGCCACCATCAGAAAAATTTTGTGTCGAGGAGGTGTGACCGTGGGGGGCGGGGTCAGATTAAAAAAACAAATTTCAGAAGGGTAGATTTAGCCCCCTAAGTAAGTTCCTTCCTTCCAGTCAACGTATTCAGTTCTGTTGGCAACGATCTATCAACAGTTTACGTTAGTATTTATACAAGAGATATAGCTAAGATTATTTTCAAAGACTGAAAATAATCCTTGGCTTTATTTGAAGGAATAAATTTAGCTTTAAAGATTGCCAGTGCCGAAAAAAAAAGTCTGCTTTCATGAATGAAGGTGTAGAGGAGGAGAAACATATATTATTCTAAATTGTACTTCTTAACATATTCAGTCATAAAATGTGGATATCAAAGGGGTGCACAACCTTTATAAGAGGAGGGGCAGTCACAAAAATGATTGGATTGTCGCGAGCCAACATCCATAGGGTGGACAAAATTTTGTTTCGGGCAAGGAAGGGGGGGGGTAGTCAGCCTAAAAGTTCATAAAAATGCTAATTTTAAAAGGAGGGTTAACTCCCTATACTCAACACCTCCTCAGTCAGCATAACCTAATTCAGTTGGAAAGGATGGAAAAACTTGCATTTTTTTTCCATGCGCAATTGACAATAGTCATAGTTTTTTCCTAGTATTTGACGAAATTCACGATTGTTATGCACACGTTCGACGAAATTTGCGATTTATACGCATCCGATCGGCGAAATTTGCAATTTTTCGCACCCGATTGGCGAAATTTGCTATTTTTACGCGCCCGATTGGCAAAATTTGTGATTTTTACGTGCCGATCGGCGAAATTTACGGTTTATACGCACCTGATCGGCAAAATTCGCGATTTATACGTACCCTATCGGCAAAATTCGCGATTTATACGTACCCTATCGGCAGAATTCGCGATTTTTACGGGCCCGATCGGCGAAATTCATGATTTTTACGCGCCCGATCGGCAGAATTCGCGATTTTTACGCGCCCGATCGTCAAAATTCACAATTTTTGCGTACTCGATCGACGAAATTCATGATTTTTACGCCCCCGATCGGCGGAATTCGTGATTTTTACGCGCCTGATCGGCAAAATTTGCGATTTTTACACGCGAAATTTTTACACAGACGATCGGCGAAATTTACAATTTACACGCACCCGATCGGCAAAATTCGCAATTTATATGCACCCGATCGGCAAAATTCGCGATTTTACGGACCCGATCGGCAAAATTCGCGATTTTTACGCATACGATCGACGAAATTTACGATTTATACGCACCTGATTGGCAAAATTTGCGATTTATACGCACCTTATCGGTGAAATTCATGATTTTTACGCACCCGATCGGCGGAAATCGCAATTTTTACGCGCCTAATCGACAAAATTTGCGATTTTTACGCGTCCGATACGCAAAATTCGCGATTTTTATTCAGATGATCGGCGAAATTTACAATTTACACGCACCCGATCGGCAAAATTCGCGATTTATATGCACCCGTTCGGCAAAATTCGCGATTTTTATGTGCTCGATCGGCAAAATTCGCAATTTTTACGCATACGATCGATGAAATTTACGGTTTATACGCACCTGATCGGCAAAATTTGCGATTTATACGCGCCCGATCGGAAAAATTCACGATTTTTACGCAGGCGATCGGCAAAATTCGCGATTTTTACGCTGGCGATCGGAAAAATTCATGATTTTTACGCAGGCGATCGGCGAAATTTACGATTTATACGCACCCGATCTGCAAAATTCGCGATTTATATGCACTCGATCGGCAAAATTTGCGATTTTTACGCATCCGATGGGCGAAATTTGGCAAAATTCGCGATTTCTACGCACCTGATTGGCGAAATTTGTGATTTTTTCGCGTCCGATCGGCGAAATTGATCCACGGGCCACCAGTAACCCGGTCGCGGGCCACAGGTTGTGCACCCCTACTTTACACCAATCACCGTGTAAAAATGATCCACTACACGTGACGTTTTAAACGTCACGTGTAGTGGATCATTTTTACACTGGCCGTGTATAACGCAAGTCGCGCTATGCATCGTATGCCGTTGACAGTTCAGTTTTATATTATTTTATGGAAATAATTTTATTTTTGGTTCATTCAAAGTATAAAACTAATTTTTGTGTAGAATAGAAATAAGAGAATAGCTTAATTTACCAAACCTTAGATATAGACGTAATAAAGTTGTTCCCATGGCTTTTATTTCTAAAAAAATGTATAATACCATGTTCACATCGGACATTCAAGATATCTTAGACCGCCATTTTTGAGGTGGTACCTTCCCGGAATTGAATACCTGTCCACACCGCCAAACGCATTTAAGATAACTCACTCAACATCACCGTGTCCAGTGCGCATGCGCATATGTTAAAAGCAAACTCAACAGCCAATCGGCCTCCAGAGCCAATCAGAGTGAGTGGTACTGACTGTATCTAGCAATGGAAAGTTGTAACTCACTAACGGCCGTATTCTCCCATTCCACCGAAATGGAACGAAACCGGAATTCAGTTCATCCGAAATCAGGCCTGGATTCCGGTTCGGTGGGAAAGAGCGATTCTCCCCGTCCGATTAGAGATTCGGAATCATCGATATTTCTTCCCCAACATTCCAAAGGAAGTGACGCATGAAGTGACGTTTCAAATTCATAAGAAGTGCGAAAAACCAATCAGAATGAACGTAAACATATGCAACTGCACATGTTTATTTATTTTTTCATTAACTAGTGACGATGTTCATAGTTACTATGATTTAATCAAAATAACATTTATTTAATAAATTTGAGTAATGGAATGAATACCTAAAGGAAAATAAAATGTTTTTCAATACTGCAGGGGATATTTCTGAAAAAGATTAAAAGGGGGAGGGGGGAATGTCCGTTTTTTTTTTTTTTTCTTGGAGTATTTATTCTTACGTTAAATATGAAATATTTAAATCGGATGATTAATCTAACACCTAATCTAATTTCTTATTATTGAACTGTTTATATCTGAGTTTTAAAGGCATAATTATTATATATTCATTTGTTATCATTTTTATTAATTTTGTACTTCGATCAACAAATAATTCATGATATTGGATCCAAAATTTAAACCAGTATATTTCACGATTTATGGAGAACATATTACAAATAAATAATAAATTATATTAAATAAAGTGAATTTCTCAATGCAGTTTTTGAATCTTTACATAAGTTTAATTTATTTTTCTATTTTATAATTTATCTAAAGAATAAATTTATACTGATAGTATATATATATATATATATATATATATATATATATATATATATATATATATTATTAGTGTAAATTTACTCACTAGCTATATTATTTACTTTACAAATGCATCAGTTAAAAATAGCTACTTATATATTTATTATACAAGTTTGTGGATTTATGTTAATACTATTTAGCTAAATCATTATTTTATCTTGCCACTTTAAAACTTCTTGCTAATTATGCTACTGCAGGGGGACTCACAATTTAAGCCATTTTCACAACCCCACATATTACCCAAACTCAGTAACCCCCCCCCCCCCCCCCCCCAATATTAAAAAAAAAAAAAAAAACAGAATCCTGCATACTCTACTGTACTATTGACATACTTTTGTACGTAGCCTTAGAATATTTGTGTATGTCATTTTGATGTACACTTCTTATTGAAATAACACGCAGATGCAGATAATGCTAGCATTCTAGTATTAAGTACATTTTGTGTTATATTAAAATTGTTCCTATTCTAGTTTACATGTATTCTTCATTTTTTTTAAAGTATAGTTTTTCAAATAGTCATTCCACATTTTATTCTTGTTAATGCAATTTTAATTATCTTTAATATAGTGGCGCAAGAAGGATCTTCAAATAAGAAGGGTTATTGAATCATTATTGATTATAAAATGAATAAATCCATTTTTTACAGATTAATAAAATATTTTGAGTATGAATGTGTAAAAAATTATACAATGAAAAGCACAAGTAGTGAAAATAAATTTTATTGAGCAGTTTTAAGTTTTTAAGTTCTTGAAGAAGATGCATTCTAAAATATCTTTAGCGGTTTATGTTTTTTATGTTGACTTTTACACATCATGCATCACTTTAATACAATGTTTAGTTTGCATCTTATCAATTTTTAGGTGCTCCAAGATAGGCTTCAAGGCTTCAATTCCCCCCCCCCCCTCCTTTCTTTGCTGTACCAACCAGTGTTTAATAAGCACCTTGTTTAATTTTGCTGTGGATTATTATTCAGTTAAATTGAACAATAAAATTATATATATATGTATGCATATACATTTGTACATAAATTACGTGTGTGTATGCGTTTCATAACCTACTTCAGGTAGGGCAAATTTTCATGTGCTAAAAATTCACAAACAACATTCTAATGCACCAAATGTTTTTACACAAAAGATATTGGAGCTTAGGCTGCACGTACAAAACACTAATTAATAAACAAATGACTAAATTCTCTGTCATGGCATTTCATAGGTGATATTCAATACAATTAAAATTCTTTTGTCAATGTATTCACTTATTGTTTGGGTTGAAAATTGACTACTTTAAATGAGAAAGGTTTTTGTTTTTATCATCCAAGCTTTTTAAAATTTTCTTTTGCATATTGATTTAACTAAATAAAATTAACTAATTCACATAAGACTTTAATAAAAACTGATATTTATTCACATAAATAATAATTAATATTATATGTACTTCAGTTAAGTTTTTTCTTCCTTTCATAAAGAATCAGGGTTGGCAGGTTTTTGACATGTGTCAGTTTTTGACGGTTTATACCATGGTGTGAACCAAAGAATATAGAATAGATAAGAACTACAGCTTAGAAAAAGCGTAACTGTCGCCCTCTATCGCTAGCTTTATCATAACATTACGGGTTGGGATATGTGGAGAAAACAACCATACAGGATGACGCGGCCTGAACGCGGCAAGGCGGGAACTTTGCTAAACCTCTGACGACCTTGACATGCGTGCGCATTCTAGACGAAAACAATAAAAGCCCGCGCCTTTCTGTTTCTCCAGTGCTTTTTCCCACCCTATTCTTATCTGATTTGCGACAGCCAGCTTCAACGTATTTAAAAGCCAAGCCAAAGATATTTAATAATTTTTTTCTTTTCTTAATCACAGTTTAAATGGAAAACAATCAAGTGAATATGGATTGTCAACCTTCGTATTGTTTAATTAATCATTTTTGGAAATAAAACAACTGACAATTATGTACAGTAACCAATTATTTTAACTGAATATGCTTTTTATACAGTATTCCTAAGAATAAACAATTACTTTATAATGCATTGTGCAAAAAAATACTTTATTGAAAAGGTCTTTAGAATATTTTAATTATTTGATATAAAATAATCTTACGCTCTATTTAAAATGATATATTGAACAGTTTAACAATTTAATAAAACTGAACTGAAATCTTTATTTAACTTCTCAAACATACTTCATATAAATATTATATAATATTAATAGCACTAGAATACAAAACTATAAAGAAAATTAAAAGGGAGATTGAGTTAGTGCAAAAAGGAAAATACTTGTTTTTAAAATAGGAAAATGAAAGTTTATTTTCCTTGTTGCCGAAACGTCAGTGAAGGCTTACTGTTGAGACCCGAAAAGTTTTTGGTTTCTGTCTGTCTGTTTGTCTGTCTGTCTGTCCGTCTGTCTGTCTGTCTGTCTGTTCCGCGATAACTGCCGTAAAAATGATCCGATTAGTTTGATTTTTGGTAGGTATGTTGGTGAGATACCCGGAATTAGCTGTATAGTTTTTAGTTACATTTGGTTCATTCGCTCGGAAAATATAGAACATTTCTTTTTTGATCCTAATGCTTTCCTATGGGAATTCAGACGATTTTGAATTTTTTCAGTCGTTGAAAATAAAATGTCGCATTTGATTAATGTATTTAAACGGTAAGTTATGAAGGCTAAAATTTATCAAGTCAGGTCTTAAATTATTCAAATTAATTTGAAATTTTGTTAATACATTCGTCAGATTTTTTAAATTAGGTGTATAATTTTTGGTGCAATTTTATACATCTGTTCTAATAATATAATACATTTTATTCTATCATTTTCTGCAAATTTTAAAATGCATTTATTTTTATTTACCTCTTTAATTTAACCGTAACCTAGCAACTAAATTTTAAAGAATATCAAAATAATCTCTATAATAAAACTGTAAGTCATGTGACTGTCCTCAACAGTTCCGGGATGCCGCATCGCTTTTTCATATGCCAAGCGGCCATTTTTATTAAAAATTATTTTTTCGAATAAACTGCATAAAAGTTACATTTTAAGAAAGATCGTTCAAAATAAATTAATATTTGAGAGATGACTTGCGTTCAATTATGTATATATTCTGCAATAACTTCAGTCGAAAGATTCGCAGTTCAAATTCTCTATTCATAAAAGTAAACAAAAAAAAAGATTGATTCGTCGTGAACATTTAAAATATTAAATCATGGAGGTAATCATTCGCAAAGCAAGTTCTCCGCGAATGAATTTTTGGACCGCTGCCTCGCGTCAAAAAAATAATTCGCACCAGTGAGACAATCAAAGTTTACCATAATTATGTGCTATACAACTCAACTTTCGGACCTTTTCTTGACGTAAATTGAACTCATGTAATAATATTTAATGAATCAGATTTTTAGCATTTTTAAAATCGCTAATACAGCTTTTATTTATCGCGTGTACAAATTAGAAATGATACTTTGATTTTGAAATCAAATGTTTCGATTTATGATATTATTTCTTATTTATTTATTTATTTTCTCTTTTAAATGAAAAGTGTGAAGTATTTTAAATTTATGTAATATAAGCATTTTAGATTAAAGTTAAGTATTTTAAATGAAATGAGTGACAGGTTTATAATTTAAAATTAAATTAATTGTAGTATGAATGACGGTGATGGGAACGATATTTGGCGAATTATCATCTGCTCCCGGCTAACAAAAATACTCATAATTAAAAAAAAGAATAAAAATAAATAAATGATAGTTTGTTGTAAATAAATATTGATATACATATCAAAAATAATTTATAGAATTAAAATAAAAAATAAAAGTAAATAAACAACAATTTCCATAACAAAGTTTTCGCCAAATTGGCGGGAGAGGGGGGGCGGGGAATCGCGCCAACGTGCGTATGTGACATTTGTGCCCAAAAAATATGCGAAATGCTACCATGATCGCAAAAGTTCATGATTTGTCTATTAGAATCTTCCGATTTGGCGAAGGATTAAGGGAAAATTAAATTATGAATAAATGTAACGTGTTGCAATGTTTAACATACATTTAAGGGAGACCAAACTGGTCGCCAGTGGCGGCTAGTAAAATTCAAATAATTCAGACTATTTTGCTACAATATTTTATTGGGTGATTTTAATATTTTATTGAGAGATTTTAGTATGCTATTGCCATCGAGTTAGATCAAGATGTACGTATGTAAAATAAATATTATAGAATGACCATCAAAACTGTTTTTCCGAAACAAAAATTGCAATAACACTAGATTTCTGCAATAGATATAAGTGAAATACAGTAGATTCAGTTTACATTTCCATAAGTTGCTTTTGTACACGAGATATTATTCAACTTATCTATCAGATGCGAGTGTTTCGTGGTTGGCAGGTAAGTAAATATTGCTATTTAGGTACTAGGATAACATGATATTATTTTCTGAATTTTTGCTTATCCTAATAAAACCACTGTGTAGAACGAAATCCAAGATATACTAGAATCATTCACACAAACAATAGGAAATCACGAATATAAATTTAATAAGATTACGGAAAACATTTCTTTTTAGGTCATAATGCTTTCCTATGGGAATTCAGACGATTTTGAAAATTTTCATCCATTGAAATAAAATGGCGCATTTGATTAATGTATTTAATGTGTAAGTTATGAAGGCTAAAATTTATCAAGTCAGGTCTTAAATTATTCAAATTAATTTGAAATTTTGTTAATACATTCGTCAGATTTTTTGAATTAGGTGTACAATGTTTGGTGCAATTTTATACATCTGCTCTAATAATATAATACATTTTATTCTATCATTTTTTACAAAAATTTCCAGTGCATTTTTTTTCTCTCTTTCAATAAATGGTTGCTAAGCAACTATATTTCAAAGAATATCAACAAAGGAAAATTCAAGTGAATCGCATTATTTTTACGCGAAGTTTTATTAAAAATTGCCAATTTTCGGGTTTTAAGTTTTTAATATGCTTTTTTTTTTAATGAAATAGATGAGAATTTATTTTAAGTACCAAAAAATTATTACCAAATCGGTTTTCCAAATGAAAATAATAAAAACGTTGAATGCGTAAATTAAATATAGGTCAAATAAGAGGAATTTAAATTTGTATAAGTATAATTTATACACGAAATTTTATTCAACTTCAGAAACATATGATGTTTAGTAGTTGAAATATAATTATTCTTTTAAGGATAGGATAAAATCTCTTGTACAAAGAGATGGTTATTCTAATGAAATGAAAATTGCAAATACATTCAGACATATACTCAAGAAATAAAATAGCACAATTACTGGAAATTGAGAATAGAATATTAAAGCGACAACGGGGGGTTCAGGGGGCGGAGCCCCCCCTGAAATAATGTATTGTTATTCTGAAAAAATACAGTAACAAGTACCGGGTGTCCTAAAAAGGACTGACTGATTTTGAAATTCAATAACTTACAAACGGTGACAGATATTTAAAAAATTCTTGCAGGAGAGTAATGTACGATGTCAGGAGATTTTTTTTACTGCGATTCCCGGTTTTAGTTTGAATTATCACCAATAGATGGCGCTGCGAGCAATAGGCGCTCAATCGAGACCAAAATTAAAATTAGGAGGTTACATGTATGGAGTGTGTCTCGTTCACCAATATAATTTTTTTAGACCCGATTCTGGACTGACAAAAAATGATTTCAATATTGTAGGAGTCAGAGCAACAATAGAAAAAAAGTATTGTTTCCACGGAAACGACTTCTTCCAAATCGAAATGTGTAAAGACAATGTTCAAAATATCGATTTTTTTAAAACTTGTTACATTCCAAGAAGGAAAAGTTTTTTTTAAAACAAGTGTCTTCTTTATCAATCAAATTTATTTTTTCTAAGACTTTCCAACACATTAGAAAAGTGTTTATGCACTCGGTTTATCTGGCCGTCTCTCCGTGCTCTAACTTGTGTAAATATATTTCAATTGCCATGTATGTATCTGAAGTGCACTACAAGATGCTTACTATCGAATATTGTATATGTAGAACTTTTAATATTGAGGTTTACCATGGCATGCTCTGTATTGAAAATGAAGTTTGTAGCAATTATGGTTTGTTTACAGGGACACTTAAAAGAATCTCGTTTTATTATGGTCTATGGGATAAATCATTTGCAGCGTATTTCAATGATGTTACACTATTTCAAACTTATTAAATATAATATACAGTACTGAAGAGTTGACAAGATGCTTACAATCGAATATTGTGTGTGTAGAACTTTTAATTCGTTTACAAGGTAACCCAAAATAATTTCATTACATGATGTCTCATTGAAAAAAGTCGTTTACTGTTTATTTATTTTTATAATATAACTAAAAAATATTAATGATGTTACACCGTTACAAAAATAATGAAATTGATTTACATTTATGAAGTGCACTAAAACAGATTTTCTGTAGAATATGGAGTGTAAAGCTTTTATCATTCATTTACAAGGCTACGCAAAAAAAAAAAAAAAAAAAAAAAAAAAAATCGGTTACATGATAGCCTACGGGGAAAAACTGTTTGAAGCGTATTTTAAATATGTTACAGAATTTATAATATAATGAAACTGATATACACTACTGAGGTTTACTAAATAATACTTGTTGTACAATATACAGGGACACGCGGAAGATTTCGGTTGCAGTACTGTATTCGGCACACTGTCTATAAGCGATAATTGCTGGAAGTGCGCTTTCAGTTATGGTAAGCGGTTTTAAAAACATTTTTGCATAACTACGTGATGTGCATAATGTTATAGATATATAATGCATAATCTTATAGAATACAAGGCTACCCAAAATAATTCGTAAGCGCTACCGAGTATGAGCGTGAATTGCAGAAAAGAGTTTTTTATTCGAGTTATGTTATGCATTTCCGATGTTTTCGAACCGTGATTAATAACATTTTTAATAACATCCCCGTTAGATTCAGTCGTAGTCGATTAATGTCGTCCAACGTTGTTTACCAAAACGTCGCCAACACTCAGGGCCGTGCTTACGGGGGGGCGAGCCGGACATTTGCCCAGGGCCGCCAAAATATGAGGACCGCCAAAAATTTTATGTTGCTTTATACTTTTACATTCTCATCTGTTCATTTTAAATTATACATTCATAAATGTTTTACGAGTCACTAATTTGTAAATTTTCGAAACATGCATGTTTCTTGAGACGGTAGTTTGCCGATTTAAAAAAATTACGTATTCTGTAATTTCTCTAAATTTTGCTTATCAGATACTTTATGGTACTGCCCATTACTGAAATCTAAGTTATTGAAGTCTACTAATTCTACTATTAGTATATCGAGTGCTTTGGTATTTAAATTTGTAATCTGTCGATTTCAGGCAGTCCAGCTGTATATCCGAAATTATGAATGTTTCTTTCGAAAGTAACGTAACTACGAACCATGCCAGACCTCTCGCAATCCCCCTTACTTTTTGAAGACCTCCACTCATGGAATGCCTCCCATTAGATCTTTATCCTTCGCATAGATAATTTGAGTTAAAAAAATCAACCAAACGTAACCTACCGAATTCAATTTTTATTAAGTTATGAACTACCACTCTAAAGAGCTTGGAACTGCTGAATAGAAATTTTTCTTAATGCTCCCCAAAAAAAGTTTTAATAAGATTTGTACACTGTTAACCCTTATCTTATCTTTAGGCTAACATTTATTTCCCGACATAACGGCATAAAACACGTGGCGTGTTGCGTAATTTCTCGATAACAGCAAATATTCTTTGTATTTAAAAAATATATTTTTTAATTTTTTTCTTGGAAAAACTGTCAGTGTTCCCAATGTGATTAAAAAGTCTTTAAGAAGGCCTGATTTTAAGATAGTCAGTGAACAAGAGTTAATATTTAAAACTTTGGGAACCACTGATGCAGACGTAAGTATATACAAGTTAGCAGGAAGATATGAATGCTAAATTAAATCTGCGCGAGCATGGATTTCTTAACGTGGGCATGGTGCGGATTGTAGACAATATTTTCTCATCACATTGACCTGAACGGGTTATTTGTTCGCCCATTATTTTATCATTGAAAACATTTTTCGATCCAGTTTCTCTTTCAAGTTTTAATCATGTCAAAAGTAGGAAGTGGTAATAAAAATTAATACGATTATTGAAAACGGAAAAGAAAGCAACAGGGAGAAGAATTTATCAAATCACAGCAAGAGACTTTGTTGAAACACTTTCACGTGAATTCTGTTTCAGATAATCCAGAATTAGAGTCAGAAACGGAAAACACTTTACAGTAAGAGCCTTAAACTTTTAGTCATGCTTTACAGGGAGATCAACTTCAACTTCCAGTCGAGTTTCATAGTCAGGTCTTTCAGATTTTGACGATTTCGCTAAGAAATCACCACTTCAAAAAAATTCAACAATTTTTGCTTCCGTTAAAAAAACAAAATTCGATCCAAGTAATATATATAGGATTATGGGAGCCAGATCATAATTATAAACAGAGAAAATTTATAATACAATATTCTCCTGTTCGTGTGAAATCCTCATCATTTAACTTTCCATTAAATAAGGGAATGCGTCATTTTTCGGATAATTTATGCACGCGAAAAATGCCAAATCAAGAAGCTATTGATTGTCGTTGGCTAACAATCACTAGTATTCAAAAGGTTTGGACGCCGTATTCTGCTTTTGTTTAATATTATTCAGCAAATCAGATATTAAGCTTTGCAAACGTGGATAAAACAATTGGAAACACTTACCAGAGTCCGTTTACGACTCATGAAACTTCAACAAAGCATTTCGGGAGCTTTCAATCTTGGATTGGAATGGGAAATAAGTCAAGAATTTCTTGAACCATCGATTTTGCTGCTGAAAAAGCTATGAATATTTAAAAAGAACATTGGCGTACAGTTTCTGAAAGACAGTTATTGATAGTTCAGTTTCTATCTCAGAGAAATTTGCCTTTCCTTGGTTCAAATGAATAACTTTATTATTCGCAAAATGGTAACTTTCTGGGCTGGTTGAATTGATTTCAACCCAGTACAGCTTGAACATTCGCGTCGTATTTCTAAGAATTAAATTAAAGATTGAAAGACCTTGGAAAAAGTATTCATAATGAATTCATTCAGATAAGTGAAAATATTTTGGAGGCTATTTGCTCTTCAGGTAAAATATCAAAATGTTTTTCACTAAGTTTGAAATGTACTACGGATATTGATCAGCAGGACCAAATGACAATATGTCTTCGATCAGTTAACTTCTGAAAACAATACTGAAGTCGTTGAAAGATTTATTTTTTTTCTTGGCAGTGGATGATAGCACAGGTCTAAGTTTAACGGAAGTTTTTATAACAAACTTATCTGAGTTATGTCTGTCAATTGAAAATTGTCGTGAACCGGGCTATGATAATGGAGTAAATATGCGTGGTAAAAGGGCGTTCAAGCTAAAATATTAGAAATAAATTCAAAAGCATTGTTAGTTCCATCTGGATGTTATACTACTGGAGTTTAGTATTAGGAGATATGGCCAGATCATCTATTATTGCAAAATCATTCTTCAGAATTATTCAATAAATAAGCGTTCTTTTTTTCTGCTTCTACTCAAAGATGGTGCATATTTAAAAAACATGTAATGGTACATTAACGGTTAAACCGCTGTCTGATGCGAGGTGGGAATGTCGAGCAGACAGCATTAAGGCTTATTCGCTTCCAAATTGGGGATGTTTATGATACGTTAGTAGCAGTTTCTAGAACGTCAAATTACATGAAAAGTAAGACAGAAGCAACTGCATTGGCAAAAGAAATGAAAAGCTTTCAATTCCTTATGATACTGTGTATCTAGGAAGACATTTCGGAGGAATTCAATCTTGTTAGCAAAATAATGCAACGTTCTGTCATGAAAAACGACCCATGCCTTGCAATTAATAGAGAATATGCTTCAATTTTTAACAGACTATAAAGAAAATGGTTTTTCTAATGCTCAAATATCAAAGAAATAACGCTTGCCTGGAGCAATGACTTTTTCACCTGTATCATCAATTCTCAGAAAAAAAGTAAGAAATCAATTTTCATATGAAGCTGAAGATGAACAAATTCATGATCCGGAAAAAAAATTTCAAACAGAGTTTTTTAATGTCCTCTTTAATCAAGTCACATTGTCGACAAAGGAGTGTTATCAGATGAAAACATTTAATTTAACATTTGATTTTCTTTTCGACCTAAAGCAGATCCATAATATGCCTGATGCTGATTTATTAACTAGTCGGATGGGCCAATCCCAAAACATTATTCTATCTGATAAATGTTAATACTTCAAAGTTCGCTATCACAGTGGAAATAAAATCAATATTTTTCGCCATTCTGTTGAAAGCCAGCTGCTTGCAAATCATCCGATTACTTGGATACCAAGCACCCTTCGCTGTACGAGCAACCGATTAACAACACAACTGCGAAAAATCGAGAAAATAGCATAAAAATCGCTATCGCAGCTCCCCCTTCTGGCGGAATATTCCTAAATTCAACTATAACCTGTTGGCCGTAGCCAAAAACATACAAATGGAATTTGGTTCAATTCTGTTCATAATTTTAGAAGATGCAATAATGAAAATGGAACAAAAATTCTTATCACAGAGCTCTCTTCCGGTGGAATATCCCGAAATCCATCTGGGACCTGCTGGCCATACCCAAAAACATATAAATGAAATTTGGTTCATTTCTATGCATAACTTCATACACTTTTCGATCATACGAAGAGGACACACAAACACACAGACATACAGAAATTTTGTAAAAACATATTTTTCGGGAGCACTGAACCCTAAAATGTGTAAATCCGTCGAAATTTTTTTTCGATTACAATACTTTCTTCTATTATAGATAGAAGAAAGTAAATAAGTGCAATGACCTACAAATTTTGATGGATGACGTAAATTCTTTAGAATTATTCACAGAATAGAAAAGTTTATGTCGCACAATTCCAAGTGATGTAAATTCTTCATTGGAAACATTATAATAATTGTTCAGCCATAGATTTCAGTCGAATATTGTAATTGCATTGAGAATTTTACTCACTTTTACTGTAATCGTTGCTTCAGAAGAACGCTCTTTTTCAAAGTTAAAACTTAAAAATACTTATTTAAGATCAACTATGCTTGATGAACATCTCACCTGCTTTCGCTCTTATTCCGATTCAAAACGATTTGGCCAAATATATAAAATTTTCAGAACCAATAGATAACATTGCTGCCAAAAAGGGCAAGAAAAATTGCTTTATGATGAATAAATAGCTTATTTAGTACATTCCATCTGTTTCATTAATTAAAGGTGCTTTACAAATTCTGCTTTGTAATTACTTTATTTATGAATTTATTTTGACTGTTCGGGCGGGTGCTATTGCGGAAACGAAGTTTAGTTTATAGATTATCTTACTACAGTGTCTCACAAAAGTGATGGGACACTTGTGCTTTATAAAAAGAAACTGCAATAACATAAATAAACAAACATGTGCAAAAATTTTTTGGGTGTGTTTCATATTTAAAGTTAGTAACAATTATTACATAACATACATTTTGTCAAAATATTAAAATATTAATTTAGTAAAAATACAATTGTTCAGAACGGAGCAAAAAATGGCTCACATAAGTGATGGGACACTTACTTTTCCATCAAATATTTATCCACAAATTTTACTTTTTAAAAGGTTTTAATATTTTGTTGGATTTCCTTTTACTTTTAAAACATGATTTAATCTTTTTGGGATGGATTCGACTATTTTTTTTGTGATTTCTGGAGTGATTTTACCCCATTCTTCTTGAAGCACCGATTTTAGTTGTTGTTTTGAAGAAATGGTGTGTTTGCGAATTCTTGATTCCAATTCTTGCCAAATATTCTCTATGGGATTTAAGTCTGGAGATTGTGGTGGTGTTTTTATTATTTCAGGACAGTTATATAGCAGCCAGAGTCTAACGTTCAGAGCAGTGTGCTTGGGGTCATTGTCCTGGTAGAATTTAAAATCGTTATGAAGGTTCAATTTTCGTGCTGAAGATTTCAAATTTTGCTTTAAAATATCAATATACTTGTACTGATCCATTATACTGTCAATAAAAACAAAATTACCAACTCCAGCGGACGACATACACCCCCATACCATAACTCCTCCTCCACCATGTTTTACTGTTGGTACCAAGTTCTGTTTGCGAAGTTCTTCCCTGGGTTTTCTCCACACCAAGATTCTACCGTCAGAACCAAATATATTAAATTTACTCTCATCAGCAAATATAACTTTATTCCAGTAATCAGAATTCTTATTTATGTTGGATTTTGCGAAAGCTAGTCTGAGTTTTCTATTCTTTTCACTTACGAAGAATTTTTTCCTGGCTACTCTACCGTGATATCCAGCAGATCGAATTACCCTTCTAATAGTTTCAGGATTAACAATTATTCCATATAATGCTTGTAAATCAGCAGCAACTTTTGAAGCACTAATTCTTGGATTTTTTTTAATATTTCGAACGATAATTCGCTTTATTCCATTGGATAGCTTTGATGGTCAGCCAGGTCTTCTTTTATCCTGAATCATATGATTCTTTTTATATCGTTTAATGATATTGAAAACTGTTGAACGACTCAAGTTAACTGTTTCAGCAGTTTTTCTAATAGATTTTCCACGTTCAATATGCAAATTAATAACTAATTTTCGAATTTCAGGCGAAGTTTCTTTTCGTTTAGCATTCATGACTACACAGAGCTAAAAAACACAAAAATTCCAAAACAAACTGGAGAGAAATACTGCAGACGATTTTATAAATTATTGCCAATTGCTTTTAAGTAAAAATAAAACCCCAAAAAATATTTTTATTGCTTATTTCAGGCGATTTTTGTTGCATATATAATGGTGTCCCATCACTTATGTGAGCTATTTTTTGCTCCGTTCTAAACATTTGTATTTTTATTAAATTAATATTTTAATATTTTGACAAAATGTATGTTATGTAATAATCTTTACTAAATTTAAGTGTGAAACACACCCACAAAAAAAATGTGTACATGTTTTTTTAATTTATTTGATTAGTTTCCTTTTGTAAAGCACAAGTGTCCCATCACTTATGTGAGACACTGTATGTGTGTGGCAAAAATATCTCATACCATCATCGGGCTATTGAAAATGGTTTAAAATAAATGTATTATATTATTTTACCTGCTACTTTAATTATACTAAAACCTAGATATTCAGGTGAACTCATATTTATTCTGAATATTTCATGGGATATGAAAGTAAACCATTATGATTATTATGAATACTGATGTGCATGGGGAATTTGATTTTTTTTATTTTAAGTATAAAAATTTTTATGATGTATTTTCTACAGCTTTTTGTGTTAAAGAGTGCGTGCTAATTCACCAATTCACCCTTGTGATATGTTTTGTACAATCTGTACTGTATTTAATATTTCATATCAGTTTTTAAAAAAATCTGAAAAAAGGGCCGCCAAAATATATTTTGTCCAGGGCCGCCAAAGTCCTATGCACGGCCCTGCCAACACTACCGGTTTTTACAAATTTCTAATAAAATTGTTTAATTGTATTCAGATGCGGAGCATTCCTTACGTTAAATTTCTGTTTGGAAACTACTTCTAGTCGTTATTATGCTTTGATCCAAGCGGTAGTACTCCAGTATTATAAATATTCTTTCTTCCAAAGTATGAATCATTTCCAAGATTCTTCTAAACTGGATTCAACATGCATAAAAATTTACTGACAAACTTTCTTAAAATATCTAAAATTTCTTAGAATTTAACAAAATTAAAATTTTTTTTAACAACAACAAAAAGAAAAAAATCTCTTCTCCTAGTTTTAAGACGCGATGCACAAAATAGTCGTTAAATCAGACAATAAAAAGTAAGTTAATCCAGGAAAATAAAGCTTCATAAATATAAAATCGTCTGCTCACTCGCATACTGCTTATTAAATTCATGTCCAATTCTGAATGCTGTCGTTATGACGAAGAATTCGTTATTTCCATGGCAACAACACATTTCATCAAAAATATAACGACTGAGTTCAGAATAGGGCCCTAAAAAAAAAGATTGTTTTGGTGAATGAGACCCATTCCATACATGTAACCTCCTGATTTCAGTTTTGGTCTCGATTGAGCGTCTATTGCTCGCAGCGCCATCTATTGATGATAATTTAAACTAAAATTGGGAATCGCAATAAAAAAACTCCTGTCATCGTACATTACTCTCCTGCAAGAATTTTTTAAATATCTGTCACCGTTTGTATGTTATTGAATTTTAAAATCAGTCAGTCCTTTTTAGGACACCCGGTAGTTTATCCTATCATTGTATAACATTGTGTTTAAGGGGATACTTCTAAAATTTCCGAAACTTTCGATAAATTTATATTCTTATAAATAACTTCAAAAGATTGAATTTTAGTGTGTCAAATATTTTTCAGATAATGTTAAAAATTAGTAAGAACAACGATTTTTTGAGCTGACGTTGAGGGCTCTGATCTGTAGATTTACTAGTAATATTGTACTCGAGAAAAATTGATGTTTAATGTTATGTTACATTTCATTTTTAAATTTGCTCTATAAGAAAAACCATTTATTATTAACATAAAATCTCTATATATAAAAGAAAGTCCTTTCTGGCTAGATGATCAACGCACAGCCAAAATTATTGAATCTACAAAGACGAAACTTGCAGGAAAAATACTTCTTAGTACGTAGAAGCGCACTAAGACGGGATTTTCAAAAACTCCACTCCTAAGGGGGGTAAAAAGGGGAACAAACTTTTAAAAAATTCCTTAAAAATCGGGTATTACAGTTACGTGACAAATGATAACATATTTTAATGTATTTTTGTATGCTGAATCGAATGGTATCAATTAAATACTCATTAGTCAAATAGTTCGTGAGATATTGCACATTTTTCTAATTTGGCGAAGTCTTTGACGTCAAAATCTAACAATTCTAACAATACAAGTGATAATTTCTAAAAATACGTCCGTTACTATAGCAGCGGAAGAAATTCAAATTAAATCTTTTTGTTTATTTTTGCAGATAGAAATATTAACTGCTCAATTGGGAATTGAATATTATTCTTACGGATATTTATGTAATTGTGTATTATTATTATTATTTCTACAAATGCCACGATTTGAAATAAAATGTGATTGCTAAAATAAAGTGTACATCTCAATTATACCTTTGACCACTTTTCATAAAAAAAAAAAAAAAAAAAAAAAATCATCGCCAAACATGAACTCCAAATTAACAAATGGAAGAATGTTGTCATTGGAACATCAAAATAAATAATTAAAATAAAATAAATTCGGAAAAGCCCCACTCACCAAAGTGTCCAGTAAGTTTTAACACAAAAAATTACAATATATTAATGAAAATAGAAAAAAATTCTTGAATATTTTTTTATTTACATTATTTTTCTTAATTATCCTTCTCGGCTGGTGAATAAATGTTTGTGACGTCAGTTGAAATTGATATATTGCACTTAACTATGAAACCGCGACCTACGTTATACACGGCCAGTGCATGACGTTTAAAACGTCACATGCAGTGAATCATTTTTGTACTGCGATTGGTGCAAAGCGGCGCACTCCCCGTTTTGCACCAATCGCCGTATAAAAATGATCCACTCCATGTGACGTTTTAAACGTCATGCACCGGCCGTGTATAACGTAGGTCGCGATGAAACGCAACATTTTTACAATGCATTTTCTCTTTTAATGTCATGGCACAGTCGTTTAAGGACGCAATTTTTATTTAAATTAACGAAATAACTAAAATATCAGAAAACCAAAATGAAAAATATAGGTAAATTTCGAATTAAAAACCACTTCATGACATAACAAACACGTTTAATACTTCTGACGTCAAGTGAATGGGACTGCATTTTTGGCGTTAAATCTTATAGTTTGGCGATAGTTTTTTTTTATGAAAAGTGGTCGACGGGATAATAGAGAAGTACCAAATAAAGTGTCGAATGTCTGATTAGTATTATGTATTACTTCTTTATTTGTTTTCAGTCTTCAGCCATGTTTCTCTTTTTCTTTGGGTACGATTCATACGATTTCGGGCTAATTTTCCGCAATCGGATACCTCGCCAATTGGCGTATTAGCCACAATGTTGAAAGCATCGTTTATGTTTGAAGCGAAATCTTCATGATGAATCCCGTTACAGAAAATCATATCATCATCTACTATGAGTATAAACCGCATATTCACATTTTAATCAGGTAATGTTTTTTGAAAGGTTTTAGCGCATAGCTATTCTACGTTGCTTTGTTATAGAGCTAAAGAGGAAAGCTCTAAAATTATGTGAACCCGATTATTAAAGATTACTTAAAAAAATTCTACTGAACAAATTTTAATGGAAGTGATTTTTCAGGTATGATTTGATTAATGACCCTATAACATATCATTCTATATTGCTTAGTGATAGAGCTAATGAGAAAGTGATTGGGAAAAGTGAATGCAATTATGAAAGATATATCTACTATGTATTTAAAATGCAAATTCGTATTTCATTCCGACCGTTTATAATTTGAGTTCTGCTGTACGGACTTTGGTGGGATTTACACTGCAATGCCAGTAAACAGTTTTCGTCTGCGTTGTGTTTCCTGAAGCGAAAGTACAGTGCCTAGAAGTAACTAGTGTGCTTATCGCCAATACAACTATAATAAAAAAAATGTGTCAGAAAGGAGGAAAAACCAGATTCTCCGCCAGAGGGCGTCGAGTTCCCACCGTGGTTAATTACATTTGAAGTTTCATTTAAAAGGCTTGATCCTAATGTGAGTTTCGATATAATTACCGCTATATTTTCAAACAAACTATACGAATTTTTCTATTTCTCTAATATTTTAAAGTAAACATACATTATAACATATACTATGCTTCTTTAATGATAAATTAATATGGATAATTCCGCAAATACTACAAAAAGAAAAGCTGATCGAACATGCTTCGTTCCTGGATGTTCAAGTGGATATAACATTAACAAAACTAAAATAACTCTTATTTTTCACCAAACCAATTTTCAAAAACCAATTTGAAAAATGGTTAAAAGCCGATAAAGACTTGAACCAATATTCAGTTGTGTGTGAATCGCATTTTGATGAGCGATTTATTGAGAGGAGTTACAAATACACGATTTATTAATTATTGATATCCTAACTTTTAAATTTATTTTAACATGACTATTTTGAGAATGGTTAAATATCGTTGATAAATTAATATAATATTAAAAAAAAATATGAAAACTATTAATTAAAAGAATTTTTTTAAAGGATGATTAGGATTAGCACATCTACCCCAATTTAAAGAAAATGCATTCTTGTAATATTTTCAGGAGAATTTTTTTTTTTTTTTCAGATTTGAAAGAATTATAGATTTCTCATTTGATGTTTTGCTGGAATACCTTAAATTATTTTACCCAAAACTACGCTCTGAAACAACAGAAATTTTTAACAACTAATCATTATTAATTAAATTTATTATAGCTTGAAATGTTTTGAGCTTGAATTTACATAGTTGTGTTATACAATTATTTTAAATTTAGTATTTTAACTTTTCTATCTAAATTAATTAAAATATTGATTTTGTGATAATGACAATAAATACAGAATGAATTATTATCATAAATATTTTATTAATTATTGATATCCTAACTTTTAAATTTATTTTAACATGATTATTTTGTTTCATTAGTATGCTTTCATTGAATTATGGTTTTAATACATTCACAAAATAAATTTCTTACTTTTTGTAGGGTGTCTATTGATGAATTAAAAGTGTTCGATTTATTTCTTTTATTAAAATTTTGATTCACATTGGGAAATGTGAGTATGAGAATGGTTAAATATTGTTGATAGATTAATATAATATTAAAAAAAAAAACTAAAATATAATAAAAACTATTAATTAAAAGAATTTTTTTAAAGGATAATTAGCACATCTACCCCAATTTAAAGAAAAAGCATTCTTGTAATACTTTCAGGAGAATTTTTTTTTTTTTTTTCTAGATTTGAAAGAATCATAGATTTCTCATTTGATGTTTTGCTGGTATACCTTAAATTAGTTTACCCAAAACTAAGCTCTGAAACAACAGAAATTTTTAACAACTCAATTTACTCTTAGTTTGTTAAGTGGATGTAAACAAGTTATGTAATAATAAATACCGATTTAAAAAGTTGTCAAAATACGGGTAAAATAATTTAACTGTATAAAAAAGGACATAATAAATTTTGTAACTGTTTGATTTCATTACAATTAGTTGTTATGAAAGCAGTTACATTTCTCCCCAACTGCATTTTCATTATTAGAATTTTTTTTCTTATTTATTTTTTATCTAGAGCATTGTAAAGTATTCATTTATTACCGAAAAAATTAGATTTAAAACGATGTTTATATACAAACGAAAGTTACCATAGCCGCGGCGAGAACACTGGCGCCATCTATCCGCGTCCTCTATTTCAGAGATATAATTTTGACGCCGATAACAACACTATTTACTTCTAGACACTATAGCGAAAGCTTGACAACGAATCTGATTACAAAAATCATATCATAATCATCTATCTATACTAATATTATAAAGGAGTAAAGATTGTTTGTTTGTAGGGGGTAATCCCTGGATCTACCGACCCGTTTTCAAAAGTGATGGTGGCAAATAGATGGTGACAACCCTTGCTCCAACATAGGCTATATTTTATGTCGGTGCGACTAAACCCAGGGGGG
Organism: Maratus michaelseni; assembly: GCA_963931845.1. Taxonomy (NCBI): domain Eukaryota; kingdom Metazoa; phylum Arthropoda; class Arachnida; order Araneae; family Salticidae; genus Maratus; species Maratus michaelseni. The sequence continues at coordinate 127,090,574 of OZ007595.1, forward strand.
TGCAGGAGCTAAAAACATTCTAAAATTGCGATCTTTTCTATACTGATGGAGCTAGAAATTTGAAATTTGGCGTTGTAGTTACTTATAAGATGTAAATGCTCTCTAAGAATAAAATAAAAATATATTCGAAATTTAAAAGGGTGAAATGAGCGAAAAGCTTTCTAAAAACATTCTAAATTACAATTTCTATGGAATCTCTGGAACTACCGAACCGATTTCAAAAGTGATGGTGGCAAATAGATGGTGACAACCCCTGCTCCAACATAGGCTATATTTTATGTCGGTGTCACTAACCCCACAGGGGTGCAAGAGCGAAAAACGTCCTAAAATTGCGATTTGTTTTATACTGAAGGACCTAGAAATTTGAAATTTGGCATTGTAGTTACTTATAAGATGTAAATGCTCTCTAAGAACAAATTAAAAAAAAAAAATCGAAATTTATAAGGGTGAAATAAGCGAAAAGCGTTCTAAAAACATTCTAAATTACAATTTCTATGGAATCTCTGGAACTACAGAACCAATTTCAAAAGTGGTGGTGGCAAATTGATGGTGACAATCCCTGCTCCAACATATGCTATATTTTATGTCGGTGCCACTAATCCCGGGGGGGGGGGGTGCAGAAGCGAAAAACGTTGTAAAATTGCAATTTTTTATACTGAAGGAGCTAGAAATTTGAAATTTGGCATTGTAGTTACTTATAAGATGTAAACGCTCTCTAAGAATAATAATAAAAAAAATTCGAAATTTAAAAGGGTGAAATAAGCGAAAAGCGTTCTAAAATCATTCTAAATTACAATTTCTATGGAATCTCTGGAACTGCAGAACCGATTTCAAAAGTGATTGTGGCGAATTGATGGTGACAATCCATGCTCCAACAGCTTTTTTAATAAAAAGCTATGCGTTGCTGACGACTGGGTTTTTTCGCTAATTGTTGCCACAGATTAATCTCGGAAAATGAAACATTTGAAGTTACTGAAAAAAATAATAGCTCGAAAATTATTTGTTAGATAATTGTTAGACAAACTGCGTTTGAAAGGTAAAAAATTGTATATTTCTTGATATAAATTTCAAATCATATGATTATGCCATTATTTAAATATTGAATTTAAAAAATTACCAACTTTCACAATGGAGTACCATAGCGAAACCTACATGCGTAAAAAGATAATAATAACGCGACGTGTCCTGACGTGTGTTTTGGCACGAGTCTCAAACTATAGTAGCCTTATTATTCTGTTAACATATAAGAGTGAATTAGGAAATGTCAATATTTTGTTTGATTAAAAGTTCGTTAAGAGAAATTGACCAGCGTAGCGGGCGTAGCTTGCTAGTATTTAAATTAAAGGTGAAAAGTTTTCTAAAAGCCTTTTGCTACTTCGGTATTGATATGCTGACTTCACATAAGTAAATTTACTATTTCATGAGATTCTAAGATGTTAATGAAAATACTTAATCACTATTTTCTATAATTTTGCTTATGACATTAACTGTATGTGAACAAAGAATAAAAAATTACATTAACAGTGGATATGTGCAGCTGACTGTTATAAAGAGAGCACGAGAAAGGTAAATAGCACTGAAAAATATAGCAATAGTAAACAAATTATATAAATATCCATTACAAAAGCACATTAAAGCTTGATAATTTTAAAAATCATAAATTTGCTCTATAATGAAACAAAAATATACAGTTGATAACATTTGTGTTTTATTCCATTTTAAGCTTTACTAATCATTTTTATAGTAATACTCTCATCTTTTATTTCCAAGGTTTATAAGAAGTTAATTTTTCAAACAGCCCATTACATTTTTTACAATTTATATAAAAAAAGATAATATTCTAAAATTATACTTTGTTTTCTTATTCATTTATTGAAAAAATAAAAGGAATTTCTTTTTTAATTAGGATACTTTTATTGACTTTCAAAAATTGCAATGAAAAACAATTTGATTAAACAATAACTGTATATGTCTTAAAAGAAAAAAATATTTTTTTCAGTTTATTGCTAACATTTACAAGAAAATAATCTTTCAAAAAATCCATTCCATTTTTTACAACTTGTAAATAAAAAAAAATATTCTAAAATTATACTTTATTTTCTCATTCATTTATTGAAAAAAAAAAAAAAAAAAAAAAAAAAAAAAGGAATTTCTTTTTCTTTATTATGGTATATTTATTGACTTTCAAAAATTGCATTGATAAGCAGTTTGATGAAACAATAACACTGACTCTTGTGGTATAAATTTTCTTTAATATTTAAAACAGAAAAAAAAAATCTCATAAAATATTATTCTGAGTGAATGAGCAACTAATCCATTGAAAGGCATAGTATTTTATTTGAATCTAAGAAAAAAAAAAAAAAAAAAAAAAAAAAAAACCGATAAAACATCAATTTTTAACTTTTTTTTCCCTTAAAAGTAATGATTCACAGAGATACAGCTGTCAATTAATTGAAAATGCAGTTTCGATTGCCCATTAAAAAGAAAACACATGAAGTTGAAATATCTTGTTTTTTGTTTCTGTTTTTAGCAGAATAAAACAAAAAGAATTTATTTCATACCATCTGCAAAAGAGACAAAAAAAAAATTCTTAAAAGAAAAAATATATATTTGTTCAATTTATTGCTTAACAATTTTGTTTATTGTTTTTTCTTTTAAGCTATAATGCAAGTCAAACTTTTTCATATAGATATTTATTTTTAATGGAAATAGAAATAAAATAATATTGATATTTAAAAAGAAAATATGGCTTTCATTATATATAAAATCGAAGTGGGGGGCGGGACAAGAGCATTATCTCCTTAAGTCGTGTGTTTACAACAGAAAACAGCTGAAGCTTATAGCGGATATGTCACAGCATGAACCTATATACCTGGACTTCTAACGAAATAGCCTTTCCAAGAAGGAAATCGTTCCTCGAAAAAAGCCTCAAATAGGTGGCGCATGTGAGGATGGTTTCTGCCTACGTCACTAAATTCGTCTGCTTCACCGTTTGACACTAGGACAGTGACATGGCGCTAGTGCAGCACGGTTTCTGGCCAGCTGCGCAGAACGGTGCGCGTAGCTGTGCAGCTGCCATTTCGTGCCGAAGTCTCGGCACGATGTTATCACACGGCGTTAGAAGTCCTGTTATATAGGTTCATGTGTCACAGTATGAATGATGGAAAAAAGCGCAGACATTTTATTCTGGTTTCGAGTCAAGTACGCGCGCATGCATCGCTGCGCTTCATCCCTGTAAAGTTTGTTTTGCAGCAACACTTTACCCGTCATAAGCGTACGGGTCCCAGTTTTACATTAGCCCTATGGAAGCTGTCATTCTTCATTTTCTATTTCTTTGGTGTGAACCATGTTGTCAAAAACCTCAGATACTACATTGATATCTAAAATTTCACATTATATGTCACACGTATTACAACATTACAGCAATGTTTAAAATATCACTATTATTGTATATCGGTAATTAATATTTTAGTAAAGTATTATTAATAACTGCAATTTTGTAACTTGGTAAAATTTTAAAAGTAAAATTGTGTATTCTTAAATAGTAAATATAAGATTTGAAACTGTTGCTTGAGCTTTTCCTTTTTTTCTCTTACTTAAAATATCTTAAATCTCCTAATAATTTAAAACAATAATGATACTGAACAATATTAGAATGCCATCAAATAATACATATCAATATTAGGGCATTTCTTAAATCTTCAGTGTTAGAATTCATAAAGAAAAAAAAATTTCAACTGATCAGAGATTTCCCCCCCCCCCCCCCCCCCCAAGATCAAGATTTAAGGATTAAATTAGCTATATATCGTAAGTTCTGATAAACTCAAAACAACAATGATAATTTAAAATTTTTATCATTCAGAGTTGAAAAAGAAAACTCGAGCTAAGATTTAAATCTATTTCTATAATACAAATGCTGTTAGAAAATGAAATGTTGAATTTTCTGTAATTTTGATTTTTTTTCTTAATTGTTTTCATTTAATTTATAATTCTTCTTTTCTTTAAACCAATAAAATCACACACAAAGTATTTTTTTTTTCTACTTGTTTACTTGTTGAATTATTAAATAACACATTCATTGACGATGGCTATGATTGCTAAAATTTCATAATAAATAATATTTTTGTGATAAAGATATTTCATTAAAATAAGTTCTGCACATACTTATAATTATCATAAATGAGAAACCAAAAACATAATTCAATCTAATTTATATAAAGACAAAAAGTTTTTTTTTTCTTTTTGTAATGTTAATCAACTTTTATTTCTGTAGGTATATATTCCTTTGACTTTTCTTTAATGTACAAAGTGGCAAACTATTACATCTTAATTTTTCAGAATACCTGTAACATGTCAATTTAATTATCTGTCTTGGTTCAGTGATTCAAAGATAGTATTTTGGGTACTTTTCCATTATATTCCAACACATTTATGAAAGGAAAAAAAGAAAATCCCTTGTTTACACAAGAGCAAAATTTGATGACATGCACCATGTGTAAAGAATTTGCAAAAGCAGATGACACCAATTTTGTGAATGGATGCCCAGCTTTGCACACACATGCATATACAATCTATGTACAAAGTCGAACATTGTTGTTGACATTAAATCACTTAGCACTAATAAATACCAACGGATAAGATGGTACTATTATTTTAATGATTAACACACACACACACACACACAAAAAAAAAAAAGTGGTCCTTTTGATTTCATATTAACAAGATTCGACTGTAATGAAATTATAAGTTTTTTTTTTTTTTTACTAAATTCTTAGTTGTCATCAGTTAAGGGATAAAATTTTGTTACTGACTTGGTAGGAAGTTATCCAGTTTTAATTTTGTTTTACATGATTAAGTGCATTTTTCAATTATAAATACAGTAATACTTAAAAATGCTTTCTATCAGCTTTACAGTTGCTTAAAATAATTTTAATCTGGTAGATTAAGAACTTCAATTTTAAACGAAAGCAAAATATTTGTGCTTTTTTGTAAAGGAGTATATAATGCTAAAAATGAATATTTGACACCTACCTTTCATTTTCCAATTTTTATCACTGATTAAGAAGCATAATTTATATTTTTATAATTAATTAACAACATTATAGTTACTAATTATAGAATAATAAAAGTTGCAATAAGTCATTTCATTAGTTAAACAAACAAATAACAAATTAACTATACCTATTAATTATTCTTACATACCTTTAGAGTAAATATAATTATAAGAATGAACAGTTTGAATTAACGAAGGATTTTTTACTATTTCTCATAATCAGATTATTTTCTGCCATGCTTATAAGCTCAAAAACCAAATTAATGAAAACAAACGCATATTCTTTCATTATTTAGTTATTAAATAATGAAAAATTTCATAAAAGCATGTTTTGCAAAAATTATATGAAAAATTTTCTAAATATTAAAAACTAATATAGAAATTGTGATTATAAGAATATATTTTAGTAAATAAGTTTTAATTTACATAATTTATAAACAAACCTCAATTTGAACATTTGAAATTTTATTCATTTTTATAGACAATAGTTATAATATAATTTATTTTATTTTAAAAAAACACAAATTGCACAAATTGTGCCTATTAGTTGCTAAAATCAGTGTAAAAATTGTTTTAAACTCATAAAAGAGCTAAAATCCTACATGTTTCGGCTTTAAACTTAAAGCCATCATCGGGGAAGAGGAACAACACAAACGACTACTGATCTTTAAATTTTCGACACGAGAAAATTGAAATCAATTCCAATCTGTTGATTTCAATTTTCTCGTGTCGAAAATTTAAAGATCAGTAGTCGTTTGTGTTGTTCCTCTTCCCCGATGATGGCTTTAAGTTTAAAGCCGAAACATGTAGGATTTTAGCTCTTTTATGAGTTTAAAACAATTTTTACACTGATTTTAGCAACTAATAGGCACAATTTGTGCAATTTGTGTTTTTTTAAAATAACTAGTTAACAGTGTAGTGTCCAATAGATTCAATAATTTATTTTAACGTTATATTTCTAATACATTCAATAATTAACAGTAAATTAATCAGAAATTAAATTAATATTTATTTTTCTTATATTATACAGATCTATTGCATACATTGCTATCATTTCAGTAGCAGAATAAAAAATAAGTATTATTCAAGAGCATGTTTTCAAATGGAACAATTTTTCAATGTTTTCCCAAACAGTTAGCTTTTTATAGCCTCGAACGAAAAGAAAGAATGTTGTCCATTATTGCATGATAGTCATTTAAAAATATGTTAAATAATTTTTGTAATTACTTTTTTGTTGTGTTCTCAGAGTTTGTAGTGTAGCATGCTATTTTTTAGAAAACCTAATTTAGCAAGTATAATGTAATAAAAAAAACTAGTTTGTAGGGAGCAACAATATTATTTTTGATGCTACTTCATTAAACTTATTTCACTGTCCTCTCTTTTGGCATAGCAGTGGGACTCGTATCATATTGCAGATTTAAAAGTTGTACTTCTTCGAGGCAAAGATGTATCAACAATCCTTCCAAAAGTAGCATTTAGTCCAAAGGCATCAAATTCTACTTGCTTGCAAAAGATCACTAATGATAGTCACTTATTATACAATAAAACTACACACTTGTGATCTTCTGAGAGCAATCAAACATCTATTCAGGATTCAGGCACCACAGGATCCACCAGATCTACTAATCTCCTTCTGAACTTTTTATGGAATGATATTGTATTTGTTTCTAGAAGTAATATCAGAAATAAAATCGATGCACCCTAGAAACTAGTTTTTTTTTTTTTTTTAAGAACATTATTCGCTAAATATTCTCTCAAAACAGCATTTTACACAACAAACTATGAGAAAACTAGGGTCTACGGCAGTTTCCCTACTTCTATCATAAGACTTTTGATCACTTTATCAATATATATCAGTATTTGCCTAAAAATTTATAAATATACACTTAAATCGAAGAATCTTCCACAGAGAGCATTCTATAATTTTTGATAATGGAAGTTTGAAAAAAAAAACAGTAATAATAAATATATGCTTTTGAAAAAAAAAAAAAATCAAATTTTTTATTTTATTAGATAAATACATTTAAACAGATGACTTATGCTGTAAGATAAATCTATATCTTGGAAGATAAACACATCTAAATCAGAATTTAAATAAAACATTTTTAACTCTGAAATACATTGAATAGATAAAATGAAGTAAAAGAAAATAAACTTTTAAGATAAATAAGTTTCCTTTCAATGTTCAAAAAATATTTATTATTATAGGGACTTTAAACTTATCCTTATTTTCATTGGGTCTCATTTGCCAGCATGATTTTTTTTTATACAAGTGAAATTCACCAACTGGAAGTTTTTATTAATAATTATGAACTTTGTTTTTGCCAAACCAAAGACTGCTGACTCCAATAAGTTTTTACAAATCATTCAAAAGAAAAATTTTATATTTGTGTAGTATTCACATTAGGTAAAGTTTGGGCTTGGGGGTGTGATATTTAACTCGTAAGCCTTGCTGTTGGATCTGATACTCATGCACGTATACTTCACAGTGGACAAGAAATTGAAAATGCAACTTACAAATTATATTTGAGCTAACAAATATTACACACAACTGTTATACTAGGGTTTCAACATCTAAAAAATCTTTTTCTGCTTTTTAAAAAACACAAGATTCCAATAAATGCTAAATTACTATTGTAAAATGATAAAAAGATTAACTGCACTACCAAAGATTTGCTTAAAAAAAAAAAAAAAAGTCTTATTTGAAGAAATTATTATACAACAATAACATGTGATTTTTTAATAATTATGTTATTTTCTACCTGTATTCGCTAACGTGCAACATGAACATAAAAATTTGAAAATATAAACAAATAAGCGACTGAGCTTATTCCACTTGGATATTATATTATATTGATGCAACTTGAGAACTGTGAAAGTTGTTTTCAGAAAAAGCAGCGAGTATTTTTCAGGCTGTTTTCAGGTAAATAGTTAGAAATAAAGAAACTCAAGATTTTGAATTTATAATCAAAATAGCATTAATTATTTAGTATAACATTGCAACTGTTTATTTAGCGATTTTTTTTTCTTTTTGCATAATATAAGAAATAAATAAAGACGAAGTTAAATATAAAATAAAATAAGTATGTTTAGCCAGCATGAGTAAGTCAATGAAGATTAATTTAAATTGAAAAAATATAGTAGAATGTCCTTCTGCAATTAAAAGCCTTCAATAAAATGGCATTATTTTTATATTATGTAGTGCATATAAAAGTAATTTTGCCCCCCCCCCAAAAAAAGGGGGGGGCAACATATTTGATTAGGGTTAGTTATTTTATATGTTGAACAGGTAACTGTACTGATTACATCTCAAGAAAATAACAAATCTCCAAAAAATTATGAGAGTGATAAAATTGGCACCAGTGGTCAATTAAATATTTTATGACAAATTTGAACCAATTTCTGATTTATTTGCAATTAGTATTTAACAAATAAATATTTGAAAAATAAAATTGCAATAAACATTGACATTAAGACATCTATTCATGAAGTTAAACTCATTTTACTTTGAAAGAGAAATATAGTTCTTAAAAATATGAAAATAGTACTGACAAAAAATTTTAAATTTTAGTTATCACTTAAAAAAAATAGCCAAATATATATTTTTTAAATCATAGCAACATGTATACTAGCCAAAAGTTATTTTGATAGTATACTGATAAATGCAGAATTCTTTTTGCAAGGCTGTATAATATTTTTAGATTAAAATTCACAAAGCTGCCATATCATGTGGATATTTTAATTCAATGTAAGAAATCAAATTTTCACCCCTCTTTAATTGACACTTGCTATTAATTTTATAAATAATTCCAGAGATTGGATCATATATTTTTTAAACAAATACACTTTAAATGGTGCAATGCTACTGCTACTGTAGCATTTAAATTCATTTTAAAAATATCACACGAAAATTTGCATGTGATAATGTAGGATACAAGACTTATTAAGCAGTGAAATGTGAAAACATAAGGCAATTATTTAACTTTATTAGATTACATTACAATAATAGGTTTTAAAAAGTTCTAATACACACAAGCATATAAAATATCACACAAATATGTATAGATATGTACAGCACAGGTTTTTTAGTTATGTACAAAGGTTATTCAGAAATATGAAATTTAGTTTAAAAAAACTCTTCAAAATGTCTAAAGATGCATATTTTAAACAGATCCAATCAAATATTACCAAGTCTTTTAAACAATTCGGAGGGCATATCAATATTTAGATTCTAAAAAATAGAGATACTTTTAATACATGTCTCTAAACAAACAAATATACGGAGTGAAAAGGAGACAAAATCTGTCATAGAAAAATTTTGAACTTATTACAATAATATTTTACTTCATTTCAGGAGATAATAATATTTATTACTTACCAATTTGAAAAGAACGGAAAATAAAAATATTCACATTTTAATTATCCAACAGGAATTAATAATAAAAAAAAACATATAAAATAAGAAATGAACTCTACAAATGTTACACAAAAAACATCAACAATAACTGCTTACGCCCACCATTATTAGCAAACAGAGATTCCACCTTCCAAAACGATATTCCGGCTGCCTCTGAGCAGCCGAAAGAAAGTAAAGGATATTCCACATTTCCGAAATGCCTGAATTCCGGATTTTGAGGGGAGAATCGCGATCTTCCAAATAACACCTGGAATCATCGAATTCAGTACGATATTCCGATTCCGCGTGAGGGGAGAATTCTGGAACTGTATTACTCAGTGAGTTCAGCGGTCTAAGATATCTTAACTATCCGATCTGAACGTAGTATTTGGATTTAATAAACCAGATGTTACGTTGACGATCTGTTTTGAGTGATATCTGCCCAGAGTATTTTAAAAATATAAAAAAATGTCAAAAACTATTAACAATATGTATTAAAATTTATCAAAATATTACTTTTTTTTTTTCGTTTTTTTCCTTAATAAGAAAATGTATTCTCCTCCACTTCTACTCTCCCAGAGAAATAGTTTTACTGATATATGAAGGTACTCTAGTATATCCAAAATTTTCAGAAGAAATTTTCCAGCAATATTTCATCTCATCTTTTGATTCCTTTCATTCTTTTTGTTTTAACGGTTTTAACTTTGACTGTAACTGATGTTTTTACGCTGCAGGAAATTTAAAGTGTTTATTTGTAAACAATTCGGGTTCAAGTATTTGAAATTAATTATTTAATTATGTTTGCGGCCACTAATAATCGTAAAAAGAAGAAGTATGTTTGTCCGAATCCCCTGTTTGTAAAATGGCTGACTGAGTGGAAGCAAGAAGCTGCAGATAAAGGACTGAAAACTCAATATACATACGCAAAAGTAATTTTGTAATTTTCTTTTGCTTAAATTTTTAGAACCGCAAAAATGGCAATTTGATATTTGTATTTGGTCATTGCTTTTATTGTTTTGATCAGATTGGGAAGTTACAAAGTAACTTACATTAAAGTTTAGATAAGAATTAAACTTATAAGTCTTTCTTTTTCAATTTTCCAGTTAGGAGCTTTCTGTAGAATCAGAGGCTATGACGTCTTACACTCACGCACCGTTTTTATTATTTTTTTTATCGGTTATAAAAAGAAAACATGTCGCCAAATTTTGGGGAGTTTTTCCTTTAATGGTAACCTGGCTATTGTATTAAGTTATTGATTTGGAGTCGGCTTGTAAAAGTCGCCAAATATCGGTGTGTGAGTGTAACACATCTTTTCCGAATCGGATGACATTAACTCCAGATCGTGGATGTTACGATAAAAAAAATTATATATATGAAGAGGTCCAAATTCTGTCTTGGATGCCTATGATCATAGCTATTTTTATTGTTTCTCATTAGTACTTAAAAGATAATTACATTTTAAATAGTGAATGTAAGTTTTTTTAATGTTTATTACATTAATGAGAAAATTAATTTCTTGGCTTCTTTTCAGGGTACAATTGATTTATATGATGTGCTGTATATTTATATGATACTAATTAAAAATTATTTTTTCAATATGATTATCAGGATTTCACAAATTTGATAAAATCTGTTAGCCAGAAAAAATTGCAGTAAGTCGGCAGTAAAAGTCGTCCAATCGGCCAGAAAAAAAGTAAAAGTCGGCAGTAAAAAATATCTACCTCCCTCCTCTTTTGTCATTGATTTTCAAAAAGCATTACACTTTTTTTAGGAATTCATTGAAAAAAATATTAACAAGCATAGTTTAGAATTATTATTTTTTAGTTTAGCATAGCACATAATTTAGAAAGATAATATGAACTGAGTTTTCTAATGAAGCTTATCAAAATTATTATCCTTGAAAAACAAAAGAAGAAAGAAAGAAATACTGTAAAGGTTGAATTAACTGGCATGTCTGGAAAATACTGATTGCTGAATGCTTCAAATGGTACCAAAAATATTTTTTAGTTTGAATATAGTTTCTAGGTTTATTACTTAATATTGGGGGGAGAGAAAAAATTATGATTGTGCTCATTTCATAGGTAATTTTTTGTAAAAAATGTAAAAACTTGGTATTTTTTATATTCTTGTATAGTATTCCCCCACCATAAATAAATGATAGTTTGATATAAATCCTGTACCTGCCTTGTACCCAATGAGGTTTTTTATTTTGTCGTTTTGTTTTCATGTATACATGAAGTGTACATTATGTAGTAGTATATTATAATAATTGCGAAATTAAGAAATTTCATATTTTTAAAATTTCTTATACAGCTGTTTCATCGGCACAGATGTCATATACACACCATGTTGGTGCAATTTCTTTCCCCTTGCCAATTTGGCAAAAACTTTGTTTTTGAATATTAGTTACAAATAGCATGCAATAATAGCACGTGATTTTTTATTTCAATATAAAAATAAAATAATGTAATAAATGAAATAGCTTAATATTATTTTTAAAAAGGAAATAAAAATAAATAAATGGCACAGATGTCATATACGCACCACGTTGGTGTGATTTTTTCCCCCACCAGTTTGGCGAAAATTTTGCTTTTGAATATTAGTTACAAATAGCACATGATTTTTTTTCAATATAAAAATAAAATAACATGATAAATTAAATAGCTTCTATTATTTTAAAAAGGGAAATAAAAATAAATAATGATAGTTTGATATAAATAAATATTGATATACATAATAAAAATAATTTATAGAATTAAATTAAAAAATAAAAGGAAATAAACAACAATATAAACAAAATAACTGGGTTACCATGTGAGGCATAAAATTGCCATTTTGTTGCAATCGCGCCAACGTGGTGCATACATGACATCTGTGCCAAATAAATATTGATATTCATAATATATTTTTTCATAACATTTATAGATAAAGATATAGACAATATATGTATTAAAGATAAAGACATATAGATATAAATACATAACATTTATAGAATTAAAATAAGAAATAAAAGTAAATAAACAACAATTTATTAAAAAAAGCAACAACAGTTGAAGTTTTCGCCAAATTGGCAGAGGAAAAAATCCCGCCAACGTGGTGTGTATATCTGTGCTTTTCATCAAATATCATGCTTAAAAGTGAAGAAATTGTAGAGTTGCATACAGTTTTGCACAGTTTTAAAAATCATCAATTTGCCAAGTTTTTGCGTTTTGTCTCTGGGAGTTGCAACTCTCCAGGAGACAAGACACAAAAGCGTGTATAATCAAGATGACGGCAACAAAACATACACTGCATAAATAAAGGTTTTTTAAAATCATAAATAACTACAGAATACAGAAATATTTGTCTGTCTCCTGCCTGTTGTTTTTATTTAATTAAGATAGATATTTTGGGAAATTCTCCAGTTTTAAGATAACAATACATTAATTCCTTCTGTGTGATTTTATGAGATTTCAAAAGTGGTGTGTGCCATTTATCATATTTCTTCCCTGATTTAAAAACTGTGGGATAATTGTGTGTGTACACATATAGTAAATATAGAGGATAAAAATGAATAAAATAACAAGTGTGATCGAAGATCGCTCAAAGGGTTTCGTTTAATATTCTTTTCAAAACACTTTATCCTTTCTTTAATTAATCCAAATAAATTTCATTTAGCAACCAAACACACAAAGTCATGCTTTTTATCTCTCTATATTAAAAAAAAGTAACCACCGCTGCGGCCGCCGCTGTCAATTAAGATTTTGTGCCTTGAAGTCTTTCTGGACTAATATCCAGAAAACTATTGCAAATAAAAATTTAAAAATTGGTGGTTTTGTAAAGAAATGTTCGATAAACACGCTGAAGTAGACAGTTTTTAAATCGAAGAATTATTTTAAGATATATTTAAAATCAAAGTTGGTCAAAACAGTTTTCTTATAAAAGTTTTATAGAAACGAAAACTATGCACAGGAATTTAAACATAATTTGTAAGGATATAGTTGACAAGGTTGGGGTGTACAGACTGCAATTATTTTTTCAATTTGACTCTTTGTTTGAGGTTATATTTCAATTTTTTATTCAAAATTTTCATTATTTTGACGAAGATTTATTTCATATTTCATAAATTCCATTATTTGAATCGTTGCCAATTTGTAAAATAGCGCATGTAGAGTTGTGGGTTTTCCGGAAAATTTTGAAATAGAAAATTTTCTGGGAAATTTTCCGAAAATTTTCTAAGCCACTAAATTAATAAAGTATTGTAAAATTAAGCTCTCGTTCACTAGAGGCTACAAGTAAACAAAAGTGGAGTATTTTCATCAACTCTGGATGTGATGCGGTTTTGAGTTTTCCCCTTCCAACAAAAAACAATAAGCAAAAAAAAAATGAAATAATTAGCAAAGCATAGAAATCGGGATTTATAAATTTTCAATCATGTGTAAAGCTGAAAACTTAAAATATAATTATTCTTTAAGGTGGTTCTCAAATGATCTGCTGAACAACGCGAAACTTTCTGACACAATTTCTTACTCATTTTTAAACACAAAGGCATAAAATTGGCAGGCCTGACTATTGAAGCGATTTGCAAGCAAAATGAGTTTTCCATTTTTTGATAAATAAATTACTTATCAAATTATAGGCAATTTGTGTCACGTGACAACACATTTCTCTTTCTTGTGCCACAGAATTATCAAGAATTTGGCTCAAAACGCCAACTTTGCTAATGTTTTCTGTAGGATCTTCTGTACCTACCAAAAAATGGAAGACGTGTTTCGATTACAAAGTTTCTGAATTACAACTCTTGCCCATTTTATTTTTTTGAACAAAAATTAATTAAAATATGTGTCCGAAAGTAGGCCCTTTGGGTTTGAGAACAGCCTTAATAACTATTATGCATATATAATCAGGGGCGATTGTAGGTTCATGAAAAAATACCTGAAATTTTAGCAAGAAAACGTTTCCGTATGCATAGAGGGGGGAGGGAACAAATAATTTATTACAGGGAGGTCAAATTAGAAAAAATATGAATTTTAATTACGTTTAGCAATCATATAAAATTGCTATTTTAGTCTTATTTTATGAATTTAACTATCAGAAAAAACAGAATTTCTGTATTGAAAGGGAAAAAAATACTTCAATTCAGGTATATAACCTGAACACAATCACCCCTGTATAATGTTTCAGTAATTAACTAAAAAATACCATATTGGGCAAAATATCAAATAACAAAAGAAATGGGTGATTCATTTTCTGTGAGTGCTCTTTTATTATGAAAGAGTGAATTGACTTATTATGAGTTGCAAATTAAACAATATGACAAATCTTAAGTTAGAATTATAACCTGTAGTTTTTGTTTAAATGGTACAGAAATTGACTAATAAAAGAAAATATGGAAAGTTCAAAAATGTCCTACAAAAAATTTACTAAAAAATTGCCTGTTACACATTTAAAATTTTCCGGAAAAACATAGTGGAAAATTTTCTAGAAAATTTTCCATTTTGGAAAATTTCCCGTGGAAAATTTTCCTCTCCACATCTCTAAGCGCATGTAATAATATTCCCTTTCAATTAAGAAATGTATTAACACGTGACTATTAAAAACAGAAATAAAACTTTAAAATAATAATTAAATGATCACGTGTTAAAAGCAATAAATGTAGAAAATAACGGAATAAAAAATATACTTGCGCATGAATATTAAAAAGATAAATAATTAAATTATTCTGCATTTTCAAAGCATCAAGTAGAGTAAGATTAATTTATTTCGACAAAATATTTTATCTATTATTGCAAATTTTAAAACAGTGTAATTAATAATATTTCCCTTCAATTAAAAGCTATATTTTTACGTTTAATAATTACGTTTAAATCAACGAAATAACTAATAAATTGGTAATATATAATTAAAAATACAGATAAACGTTGAATTAAAGATCACTCGATGACATAACTACCACGCGTAACGCATCTGGTATCAATTGAATGCGACGCCACAGATATGCACTTTTGGCTTTAAATCCTATATTTTGGCGACAGTTCATTTCTTTTACAGAAAGTAGTAGTCGGGATAATGAAGTAATACCCAATTTTCTATAGAATCGTTATAAAATTTCCCGATGCCATGACATTGCTTACTTAACCATTTTGCACGAGTTGATTTTCAAATGTTTAATTAACCTTATTTTATCAACAGTTGTTAGCTGTCTCGACAGCAGTTGAAAAAAAAGCCGACAGCAGTCGGCTTTAAAATCCCTTGGTCAAAGAAAAATGAATGGAAACCCGATTATAGCAGATATTACAGCGAGCAGCCGATTACATAAGGCCGATTATAGCAGCCGATTACAGCAGGTCGTTTAATTGTAATTCAATCTTCCGCAATCATTTTAAGGTTGATCAAATCAGTGTGTTTTTACAGTTTGTGGTGTCAGAACGGGGGTTGGCGAGCGTAGTTCGTAGGGGGCAGAGCCCCCTAGTATAGGTGAAAACTGGAAAATTTAGTTAGTAGCCAGTGGCCGGTAGACTCTGTTTCATTAGTGGCCACTTTTAAAAGTTAGTGGCCACTATTATGTTTCAAACTTTCTTGACATCTAGATAAATTATAATCGTTGTATATAAACATATTTTTCTATAAGAGTTTTATACCTATTGCATGAGTATGAGTATTTTGCATGATTAAACAGTATTTCTTGAAGAAAAATAATCCAACTGGTGAGCATATGGCAGGAGTCGAAATATTGAAGATACTAAAATGTCCTTAAAATTCGGTGTGGAAAAAGGAATAAATTACTTGAAATAAATGTGGAATCATATATTTTGCAGAATAAAACTGTATTTCTTGAAAAAATAATCTAACTAAGAAAAAGCCGAAATATTGAAAATACAGCTAAGTCGTTGAAATCTGTTTGCATCTGGTAGGAAAAAGAATGAACCAGTTCTCTAATTAGATGTAATCAATGTAGAGATACATATTTCCATGAAAAATGGTGTATTTCACTTGGCGATCGATAACAGATTTTTTAATCGCCACTTGGCGAGTGGCGACTAGGGTGGCGATCGATGGCTGATTTTTTAATCGCCACTTTTTAAACTTTAATCGCCACGTGGCGAGTGGCGACCGCTAATTTTCACCTATACCTCCTAGTAAAGTAAAAATTTACCGGTCTATTTTTCTCGTTTTTTCAAATATCTAGACCATCGCGATAGCGGGCGAAGCCCGCTATTATATTCTGTCATAATAATATTTGTCATGTGGACTAAATGCGATATTTAAAAAAAAATAATTTCAAAATTAAACATGTTGTACACCTTCAAAATGTTAAAATATGCGAATATTTCCGTAATCAGGTTTTTATCATGATTCAATACGTTCCTCAAACTCATATATTTACTACATTAAAGACTTGAGTATAAACTATCACAAATTTACTGAATGGTGTATACAAACGTTTTGTATACACCATTCAGCAAATTTGTGATGTTTTATACTCACGTCTTTAATGTTGTAATGTTTCATGGTGTAATCATCCAGCATTTATATCATACTAGGGGGCTCAGCCCCCTACTCGCTAACGCTCGCCAACCACCCCGTGAATTGCAAAGCATTGAGATCGCTACGCGGTCCCAGTTCGCTTCGCTCGCTCGCCCCTTTTTATTTTTCTAGTAATTCTAGCCGGAATAAGTACTACAATAAATCATTTGAACATATGAAATTGACAATTTTTTGAATGTAAAAAAGTAATTGAAAACTCCGTTGAAAACACAACTAAAAATGCATTTAGTTTATGCTACAAATGGGCATATGAACCATTTAAATACTATGAAAAAAGGATCTTGGAAACATAATTAGTTTAAAACTTATTGCATCTATAATATTGTACAGCACGGCTTAAATTCATAAAAAAAAAAAAAAAAAAAAAAAAAACACTATGTGGTAGGAAGATAGTTTATCATCAATGATTGTTTAAATTTCGTTCGACATTTTATTATTTTAATTGATTATAGATTTCTGCAAAATAAATTTTTTACTTCAATAAAACAGCAACAGGTGGCAGCAGGAGCATTCTAGAAGGTTTATATTTTATTCTCCGTTATTTCTCCGATTTTTTTGTGTGAGTGAAATTCGTAAATAAATTCTAAATAAGTGTTGAGAATTCATTTGAAATTAACAATATTACTCATAATTGAAATGAGGAATCATCTTAGACGCTTTGGATTACGTTCATATTATTTTATTTTTAATAATTGCTAGCTTGAGTTTCACTGGTCTGACACTGACCGCCATATTCGAAGCAGAGCTGACACAATCTTGTCTGTTCGTTGGTCTGAGCTCTGGAAACTACGATTGTTGCCAACGATAAGGTAGAAATTCAGCCCTGTTTTCGCGCCATGTAAGACAAATATATATATAGATATTTACTATTTTCTATTACTCATATTGATACTCGCTTTGTATTATTCTGAAACATTTGAAAAATCCTTTAAAATTCTGATATAACGTCAGATTTTCTTTTTAATTCTCTAATGACGTGATATTAATCTGCTGTATGTACATACATATACTACTCATACTCCTTGTATTATTGAGAAATCTTTCCGTTTTATTACCACTATGACGTCAATCAATTTTATTTCATGTTAATCTTTTTTTCAATTGGTGAAACTTTTAATTTCATTTTTCATGTGGAAATCGTCTGATAGAAAATTAATTATTGTAGAAAGAATTTCATCGTGAATTTTTAATTTTTGGCATCTGCTATAAAGAAAAATGTTTAAATTTAATAGGAAAAGGCTGTTAGAATTTTGTTTTTTTATCTCTATTAATTAAAATAATACGAATTTTTGAACTTTTAATATTTTGAGCTCTTCATAGCTGGTATTCAGATTTATACACAAAGTTTCAACTCTGTAAGTTACATAGTTTTTGTGAATGGCTCTGTGACAGACATTCAACGGAGCGGGAGTAATAATAGGGTTTCGTGAGATGAACGAAAAACTAAAAATGGGTTATATTATTAGCAAAAAGGTGCTTAGCTATTTTTAATGTATTATAGATTGGGGTATTAAATAACTTACCTTCTACTGGCTATTGGCTGTAAAATGAAATAAATACTTGTGTACAAAACCAGAGAAGAAATATAACAGCTCTTTAGAAGAGAGTTGCTATGAAAAAGTAAATAAAACAATAGGATATTTTGCTTACTAGCCAGGCTTTGCTGGCTTGTTCTTTCCAAACAAACCTCGAATTAAATGAATCTGGGGTAGAGGCTCCACTGCCTTTGGCAACATATCAGTAGGGGACTATACCCACTCTTGTTTTGAATCAAATGGGATTTTTTATTTTGATCAAGACTAAATTTTGATTTTAAGCATCGTCATTCATATTGCTATAGGAATGGATTTCACACTTTTTCGAGTTCAACTTGAATTTAATCACAGCAGTAGCAAAATTTACTGCAGATTTTTTTTTTTTTTTTTTTTAGAAAACAATTGTTAAAAAATCATCACAGAATGCAAAAAAACCATTAAAAATCATATACAAATATAAAGTTTGGGAAAATTTCAAAAATTATAGAGGGCAAAATTTACTACATTGGGCTAAAAGATTGAAAATGTATTTCTTTTATGAGTGTAAAAAAACTGCTGCAAAATATTAAAAATTGCGTAAAAAAAAAAAAAAAAAAAATTTAAATGCTGTACGATTTTCTAATAAACTTTATTGAAGAGAGGACAAAATTGATAGGGCTTAAAGATTGAAACCAGATTATTTTTGTTAATGTGGAAAAATTGCTACAGAACACACACATACATACAACCTCCCCCTCGAACTAAAATTTGCCTTTAAAAAAATTCAAAAACTAGCTTCAAGGGGAATAACATCAGGCATGCAGGTATCTTGTCAAATCTTGTACCTTTGTGTACAGTAGTCTCTTCAAAACACCACACAGACAGACAAACATCTTTATTATTATAGATTGATAATTTAACTCATTTAATTTGCCAATTATTAATTTTGGCTAATAGTTTTAAAGTAGCTAAACTGCTAAAGCTAAGGCCAAAATTTTATCTTAAACTAGTACATACATTTACTATTTGTCATTTAATATTTGCATTTGAGGTAGCACATATTCATTTATTATATCTTACTTATAATAAAATCCAAATGCGAGAAAGTGTCTGTAACGGTACCGGGTTGTACCACTCTGCGATTCGACCGTAGTTAAATGCCATGTTAGGCTTACTGAAAAAGAAGTTATATTATCTACTTTCGTCGTTTAAATATTTGTAAAAGCATATTCAAGCTTTTAAATCTTTTAATTTTGTTTGAAACCTTAAAACACTATTTCATAAAAAAAATGTATCTGTTAAAACATTTCTGTTAAAAAAAAATTATGTAAGCACTTTTTTTTTAGAATGCGGTGATTTATTTCCTTGGGAGAGATTTGAGGTTGATTCAGTATAGTGTCGCCATCTACTGGCAGATTTTGAAATTGGCTTCCATCGTTCCGTATTTCGGGTCCTCCCGAAATTCACGATTATTTGACAAAATTCATGTTTTTTTTCGTGATTCTTTGACAAAATTTGCATTTTTTCTGCTGTTCTTTGACAAAATTTCATTTTTTCGTAGTCCTTTGAAGAAATTTGCGTTTTCTTTTTGCGATCCTTCGAGGAAATTTGCTTTTTTTGCTATTCTTTGACGAAATTTGCCTTTTATTCACGATCCTTTGACAAAATTAGAGTTTTTTCTGAGATTGACGAAATTAGCGGTTTTTTTCGATCCTTTGACGAAATTTCACTTTTTTCGCGATCGCTTAACGAAATTAGACATTTTTTCGCAGTGCTTTGAAGAAATTTGTGGGTTTTTTTCTAGACCCTTTGAAGAAATTCATGTTTTTCCGCGATTATTTGACGAAATTCGCAGGGTTTTTTTTTGCGATCCTTTAACCAATTTTTTTTTTTTTTTTTTTTTGTGATCCCTTGATGAAATTTTACACTTTTTTCAGAGTCCTTGGAAGAAATTTGCGTCTTCTTCGTAAGCCTTTGACGGAAATCACATTTTTCTGCAATTTGTTAACAGAATTAGCTTTTTTTTTTTTTTCCCAATCCTGCAACGAAATTTGCGTTTTTATTTTCGGTACTTTGACAAAATTCACGTTGTTTCCACAATCCTTTGATGAAATTTTCTATTTTTTTCTGCGAACGATAGACATAATTGATTTTTTTTCGGCGACTATCGTTCAAAATTCGAGATATTTATGTTCGAAATTTTGGACTGAAGACTTAAATTTTCAGAAATTTAATACTAAGTAAAAAAAAAAAAAAAAAAAAAAAAATATATATATATATATATATCCTTATTATTTTTATTTGTAGAAATCATTTGTCCTTTTTAAAATGTATTTTTCTACAATACAAACCTTTCAATAATAAATCTCCATGCTGTTTGTTTGTATGAAGTCTTATGAAAATGAAACGCAGATCAACAATCCGCCATTTTTGACGGGGTTATATACTAGTCATTTAATATTTGCATTTGAGATATACTAATGTTTTTACTTAGCATTTGTATTTTATAATCAGGTAATTGAAAGTATTTAGATAAATTGTCTGCTATTATTGTTGCCCAACATTTTGTTTAGTGATTTAAGCCCTGGTCACTAGTAGAGAGATGCCAAGTTCATATTCCACTTCTGGCATAAATGATCATTTCAGAATCTAGTTTGTACTAGAAGTCTTGGTCTTTGTCACTTATGAGAAAAAAAAGTCTGTAGCACCAGCAAAATAAGCTTAAACCAAAATGAACATAATATTATTGATTAACACAGGGTTCCCAAAGTGTAGTATGTGTACCTTTTAGTGGTACACAAAGAAGTTCTAGGGGATATGCTACCAGTCCGTGTTTACAACCAAAGTATGACATGGGGCAGCTAAATGATGTCAGTGAAAAAAGTTTTTCATCGCATTGACTATTTTAAGAATAAAATTTTAAAACAAATGAAATGTTGAAGATGTATTACGATTCTATTTCAGCAAAATAACACGAAATATGCAAGGATGCAAATGCACACCTGTCACATTAAAAAAATTTGTTACCTGTAAATCTTGCATTAAATGTAAAATAACAGAATGTTTATTTGCATCTGTTCATTGTTTTTTATGTTCCCATTTTTCTATTCATTATTCTTAAAAATTAAAAACTGGGAGGGGTGTATGTCAAGTGCCTCTTTTCAAAGGGTACAAGAAGCATAAAAGTTTGGAAATCACTGCATTAACAGGTTCACAAAGGATGTTGAATTTTTCATTTCCAAAATTTGAATTATAGGGATCACATTCTGGCAATATTACAAAATCATTTTCATTCTTACAAACATTAACACTCTTCTTTACACATAACATACAATTTCCTATGCTGTGTTTGTGTTACTCTAAAATGTTTAGCAAATTATTCTAATTGTTTTTCAGTTGTTCTGGATTTTGACTTGCTTGATTTTTAAATAGCAATGTATATCTACTTTTGATGTTACTAAGATGTGTAAAGTTGGGGCTAACTCAAATTAATATGTTGAGTTTTGCAAATATATTATTATTAAATAATGTTATGTTAAATAATGCATGTCGGATTCCACTTCTCCGTCCACACAACTTCGAAATATAATCCGGTCTTTTGATATGCTGCCACCACCGATATGAATACGTGATATTGGGCACGATACTTGATGTATATTCAAGAAAACTTAACTCTTTCTATTACACTTAAACAAACACTTTATTAACAATATTTACACTTAAACTCGGAGGTAAAGTATCCGGTTTAATATTAAATCAAAATAATTATAGAAACGCTTTACGTGTACCGTTAGACTGCGTTGATTCACTCAGAACCGAGATTTCTCTTAATCTCACACACGCTATCTCTCTTCCTTCCGAGAGATCCCCTTCCATACACGTGCTCAGAGCTGCTCTCTGAAAACCAACCTACACACCTCGCTGCCACGCTAGAACTCCCTTCCTCTCTGGTCATTCCCCAGAGCACCTTTTTGTCTACGGGGCTACTGCTCTGTTTCCAAGGTGTCGCTTGACAACCGTTCCTCCCTCTTGACTGATCTGTCTTCTTAAATAAAAGGGTGCACTCTCTTTCTTATCTATCCAAGGCCGCATTGCAATGGAAATACTTCTTTCACGTCGTTCCCCTTCGGATTAAGATTTTTCTTATAAAGCCTTCAACGGTACACAATAGATACATATACAATACGCTAATCCCTTAAGAATAGCTTTCAACTCTTGCAACTGTAAGAGAAGAACCTGACACCCCCCACCTTAGCGGAAAATATGCCTTTTAGGGGCTAATTTTCCTCAAACTATGTAATGTCTGAGAAGAGTTCAACAGTTCCTTGATAGGTTTCTTCATTACTACAATTACATAAATATTTCAAGGTGTCTGAAAATTTAACTACTGACATCTCTAATGAACCATATACTAATGTGATAAATACAGAAAAAAAATTACACAATATGCTAATACACTGTTATAAACACAAGATGCAAATACAATTATAAATACACAAAAAAAAATAAAGTTACACTAGTATTATGTCATTTTAATGTCAGTCCTTAGGCTGAGATTGCTGGAGGCGGAACTTTTTCCTTCCAGTGCTTCCTCGTTAACTTAATTGGTACATCCCTTTCCGCAATGCACCCGCTTGAATGGCTAACTTCTGCCTCTGATGTCCCAAATAAATCTTCCTCTAACCAATCAGGCACTTGCCTGTCCAAGCCCTCTTTGTACGTAATAAAGACATTGTACAATTTCTGCCTTATCTTACCCCTCTCCGGTTTATGACCAATCCGATTTTTCTCCATTTCTACCAGTTCGATAGGACCCATAAATAATTCCTTATTTTTCCTTAAGATTGATTTTATGTCCCCAACTTGAACATTTGTTAACCCTTTTATCTCAAATCCCTTCCTGTCTTTATTTTCCGGTTGTTCTCGGTCTAACAAAAGATATTTCCTACAGTCTTCAAACTCCCCGTCACTATCCAAGACAATATCGACTACTTTATTTTTAGCCATAAATGCTCTCATTTCATCTTGATACACCAGTTTCTTACTCCCGTCCCCTAACTCAACTATAACTGCAGGTCGACATATTTCCTCTTTCTCCTTATTACTCACATTCATTTCCCTCGTTAATCGACATTCTACACATGATTCACAATATATTTTAGCTTCCTTCGCCATATTTTCCCAATAAAATGAATGCTCGATTCTTTCTAACGTTTTCTTAACCGTCTGATGTTCTCCATATAAGGAGGTATGCGCTAGTTTTAGAATTTCCTCCCTTCTAACTTTAGGTAATACTAATTGAGCTACCGTTTCCTCTACCAATTTCTCTTTATGATATAATAACCCATTAACAAGATAGTAAGACCCTTTATCATTTTCAGCTAATTCCCACGCTTTCTCTAAATCTTTACAATTCATTTGGGATTCCTGAAATACATTTAGACTACTTTCCGTAACTTGATTAATCTTACTTTTCTCTACCTCGGCTTTTTCCTTCTCATGACTTTGTAAATTTTCCGATCTCGTTTCTACGACATAACGGTTATTATTACCATTTCTAATCCCTTCCCCTTCTTTCACTTTATTCCTACTATCTTCCTTGCATTCCCTTTCTACCGATTGTCTTAATGATTTCTCTTGGTTTAACCATGACAATTTATTAGCCACGTCAGAATGTAAAATTACCTGTTCCTTACTATTATCAATTATCGCGCAAAGTACATCCTGATGAATTACATTAGTCTGACCACGTTTTGGAATAGCTAAAGGTAATTGAATTAACGGCGATTTCACTGCCTTACCAAATATCCCCTGTAAATAGATGCTACCAGCCCCTCTTAGTTTCTCTGCTGGTACTAAATCTTTATGAACAACGCTAATTTGGCAACCAGAATCTACCAATCCTTTCGCTTTTTGTCCATTTACACTAACTTCCACTTTCTCGAGATTATTTAACTTCTCTCCCATAACTTTAGCTCTCCAATTCCCTCTTGCTCCGATTCTTGCCATACTCGCTCCCCTTGGTAATTCTTTAATTCCTCGCACTGAGACATTATTGATACTAGCCCTTGATTCTTGTCGGTTATTAATTTGATTACTTCCCTCATTATTTCCTTTTGTACAAAATTGCTGAACATGTCCTCGTTGAGAACACTTGAAACAGATAGGCGTCGTATCATTAGGTTTCTTATATTCCGGTTTTCTACCCAAAAATGGACTAACTTCATTATTCCCATTTTGTCTCCAATTACTACTAACTCCCTCATCTTTTGTCCTTCTAGAATCTTCATTATTCCCATACCTTTCTTTACCTTTATAACCCTTATAAGTTACCGCATAAGATTTTTGTTTAGCATCAAAGAAATTATCACATTCCTTGGCGATTTTAGAAACTTCTAACCAATTACTGTGCTGAGTTAATCCAACATGCGTCGCGGTTTCCTCATCTAGAGTAGTTAACAACTTATTCGTGACAATTAACTGATTAACCTTCTCATACGTATCTGCACCTCTAATCTTACAGTAATTTTCCCACGTTGCTATTAAACGTGACACAAATAATACATGAGTTTCATTTTGATTCCTTCTAGCCTTCTTGAAATTTTCCAAACACGCCTTCGGGGTCGGCTCGTGTTCCCTTAGAACTAATTCCTTTAACTTCTCATAACTCTCAATTTGTTCCCTAGTAGTGTATATTAGCAAGTTATCGGCCTTATCTCCTAACATATTTAGCAGAATTTCGGCCTGCTGGATTTCCGGTACATTTTTTGTTTGGAATGCCCGTTCCAAACTGCTAAAAAACAGATTCCATCCCTCAGTCCCTTCTGGAACCTTGATAGACAAAGTTTTAACACTTTTAATCAATTTCTCTAGGCTACTCTCATGATTAGATTCTCTAGTCCCATTAGAATTATTTGCCGAACTCTGAATTTTTATCCTTTCCAACTCTAACTCATGTTCCAATCTCAATTTTTCAGCCCTTTCTTCTCTATCTAACTTCTCACGGTCTAACCTCTCCTCCCTTTCTAACTTTTCTCGTTGTAACTTTAAATTTTCCTCCCTTTCTAACTTTTCTCGTTGTAACTTTTCCTCCTTTTCTAACTTTTCCCGTTCTACTACTAACGCTTCTTGTTCTAACCGTTCTGTAACAATAGTGCTAGATAATTCCATAATGGCTCCCTCTTCATATTCGTCGCTCTCCACTATCTTTTTCTTAAGCTTAAACCTGGTATCATCTTCCGAGACTTCAATCCCTAACTCTTCACATATCGCCTGAAGATCCACCCTTTTTAATTTTAGTAAGAAAGCCATACTTTCTACTGATAACTATTACCACCCTACAACAATACTTAATCACAATATCAAATTAATACTTCCTCAAATCCTACCCTCATAAGTTACCTCCACATATTATACTATTTAACATATTTCAAATAAGTAATAATACAATAATAAATTTCCTTAAACAATGATACCCCACAATTTGCTTCCAATAACAAAGTAACAATAATCTCAATTTCACTATTATGCAATACAGATTTTAAATTTATACAATTAAATAATAAAATACAATTTACACAATAATACTGATACGTTGCAATTTGAATAAAACACTGATGCCAATCACTACATAAAAATATCCACCTAACAAAAATTTGCATGAAATACACATAAATTCCTAAATTTAATCTCAATAAAATATTTCAATTTCAAAATTAGTTCTCACATTAAAAAGTAAATCACAGCACTTTTTTTTTTCTCTGGGCCTTCAGTTCTTCCTTGAAGGTTATTTCAATTTAATTTAAATTCTACACAAATTTGCTTTCCTCATTTACTATCAATATTTCAAACTTAAAGCAAACAATATCACTTAATTTAAATATTACTTTAATAATAATTTAAATTTAAGAAATTTCAATTATTCCTTCCAACTATTAACACAATGCATTAATTTTAATCATTAATCTAATCCGTTTAAAACAATTAGAAAATCACTTCTAGTAATTAATATAAGATCCTTTTCTTAAAACAATAGTGTAAAATGGTTGTTAATATCTCCTTTGATTTAGACCAATTATTATATTGCACATAAATTAACATAAATTATACACAATAAAAAACAGTAGGTTCGAGAATGTCAGTAGAGTAAAATGATCAAAACACCTTACCTCGTACTTTATTCGCTGGGCAATTCTCTGCTCACTTTTCCACAGGGTAAATCTTGCACTCTTGGGCCACAATCACTGCACCTTGCTTCACAATGCACAAAAAACACTACGCACAACACTACACTAACACCACCACTAATTCACTTCACTGTAATGACGATAGGCTAGCTGGCACTGGTTGTCTACGACGATAGGGCACAAACACTTCCGCTGGGCGATCCGGCACAAACTCTCTGTAACATGGCTATCTGGCACTAGTCTACAACGATAGGGCACGAACACTTCCGCTAGACGATCCGGCACAAACTCTCAGTAACACGGCTAACTGGCACTGGTCTTCGGTGATTCAATCCCGTCGCTGCCAACATTGTCGGATTCCACTTCTCCGTCCACACAACTTCGAAATATAATCCGGTCTTTTGATATGCTGCCACCACCGATATGAATACGTGATATCGGGCACGATACTTGATGTATATTCAAGAAAACTTAACTCTTTCTATTACACTTAAACAAACACTTTATTAACAATATTTACACTTAAACTCGGAGGTAAAGTATCCGGTTTAATATTAAATCAAAATAATTATAGAAACGCTTTACGTGTACCGTTAGACTGCGTTGATTCACTCAGAACCGAGATTTCTCTTAATCTCACACACGCTATCTCTCTTCCTTCCGAGAGATCCCCTTCCATACACGTGCTCAGAGCTGCTCTCTGAAAACCAACCTACACACCTCGCTGCCACGCTAGAACTCCCTTCCTCTCTGGTCATTCCCCAGAGCACCTTTTTGTCTACGGGGCTACTGCTCTGTTTCCAAGGTGTCGCTTGACAACCGTTCCTCCCTCTTGACTGATCTGTCTTCTTAAATAAAAGGGTGCACTCTCTTTCTTATCTATCCAAGGCCGCATTGCAATGGAAATACTTCTTTCACGTCGTTCCCTTTCGGATTAAGATTTTTCTTATAAAGCCTTCAACGGTACACAATAGATACATATACAATACGCTAATCCCTTAAGAATAGCTTTCAACTCTTGCAACTGTAAGAGAAGAACCTGACAATGCAGATATTTGAATTTTAGATACTGTGTTTGTGTGTTTCATTACATAAAATTAAACCTTGCTTAATTTTCAGGCTCTCTCTTCTTTGAAAAAATATCCGTTACCTCTATCTTCTGGGAAGGAAGCCAAGATTCTTGAATATTTTGGTAATTATAAGTTTTTCTTGGAATATATTAGTAGTTTATTATTAGTAAACTAAATAAAAAGTTATTACAGTAGTCTCCCTCAAATCCGCAATCTTGGGACCAAAAGTTGTGTGGATTTTAGAATTTTGCAGATTTCTAGTCACTGTTTTAATAACATTTTTTAAACAGCAATATGATTATAGTACAGCATTGGAAATTATATTGAATCTTTACAATAAGTAAAATATTAAAATAATTACATAAATTATTTAAATAATTGAAGGGAATTACTAAAATAATTATGTAAAATAATAAAAATAAAAAAAAATATTAAAAATAAAGGTCAAGTAAATAGTAATTAATGATGCAGTACTAAATATGCATAATAATGATTAAGTGCTTTAAAAACAGTTACAAGTTTGGCAGCCTTTTGAACATCTACCCAATTTTTGGTTTTGCTTTGGACAAACTTGAATGTAGTGAATATTCATTCTGTGCCTGAAGTTGAATGTACAGTTTTATGCAATTAAACTATGACCTGCATGTTTTTTTTTTTTTAAATCTTTGTTTTTTGAAAGCTTTATCTATTTAGATAAAAATATTTAGTTCTGGAATATAGGTCATCAGCAAAGTTGCTACCTTTCATTGTTTCAACAATTGTAAGAGACTCCTCTTTAAAGCTTAGATCAGTAATTTTAGCGAAGAAATATGTAGGAGTCGTACCCATATGAAATCTACCTTCTATAGCTTTTTTATGATGTCACATTAAGGTTGCTAGCAGCACATACCTCTGTCTTTTTTTTAAAACCTTTTTCCATACTTTAGCTGTTTTATTAATTATACAATTCTCTCTCTGGGCTTTGTCACATGAAAATGCAGTGGTTTTGAGTTTCTGGAGATAATCTTCAATGTTTCTTTTTAAATAAAAGTATATGACTTTCTTTTCAATATGATAGTAAATTTTTTCATGATTATTTTCACAGGCTTTTAAAACTAGTAGCCAATTAGGGATTGATTCATGCAAAATTTGGGGCCTATTTAGGACCCTTTCACAAAAATCTGTTTAATAAAACAGGCTCTGTCACAAAAATCCATTTAATGAAACACAGGGGTGATTGTGGGTTCATGAAAACATACCTGAAATTTTAGAGAGAAACTTTTCTGTATGGAGAGAGGAGAGGGAACATATAATTTATTACAGGGAGGTTAAATTATGAAAAATATGAGTTTTAATTAGGTTTAACAATCATATGAAATTGATATTTTAGTCTTGTTTTATGAATTTAACTATCAGAAAAACCAGAATTTCTGTACTGAAAATGAAAAAAATACCTGAATTCAGGTATATAACCTGAAAACATTTTCCTACTCAAAATTCCTCTTAATAAAATAGATCTCTTCACAAAAATCCATTCAATAAAATAAACTGTGAAGGGCGAAAAACAAGAAATTTTGTCTTGATACACCGCTTCCTACTACAAAGGATTCCAAACAGCTGCTGTACTATGCAGAGGAAGATATGGATTCAGAGTCCTCTGAGACTTCTGATCCTTTGAGTCAGAGAGCTCTGACTCAAATGATGATGATAATACTGTTTTTGAGGAATTTGAGCCTACATGATTGTAAATGTATTTCTGCTCGAAACTTTAAAAATTTTACCAACTGTTAGTTTATTGAAAATTTTACCAATTGTTAGTTTCTTGAACATTTTACCAATTGTTAGTTTAAAGATTGTTTATATTTTAATTGTGAAAACATGTGTTTATTTCTATTAGACGTTGTGTTATATTTTCACTGAATGATTTTAATTATACATTTATCATCATATCACTCTTTTTATTCAAATGTGTTATTTTCATTCATCTTGTTTTTATGACAAAGTTTTAAATCAATTTTATATTTTAATTTGATGTTCTTATTTCAATCTTTTTTTTTGCGCAACATGTCCCTAAAGGGACTTTGTACCATAAAACCTCCAATCAACCAACCAACCATTCAATAAAACGTGCCTCATTACAATATTCCTTTTAATAAAACAGGTTCTTCACAAAATTCCTCTTAATAAAATAGGTCCCTTCACAAAATTCACTTCCAGAAAAACATATTCTTCATTAATTATTTTTATTTTGTTAGGTTTTAAAATGTGTAATTTGCAAACAAAAGAAATTCATCAGAAAGGGGAATTTTTGCAGGACTTTAAGAATTTAAATGCCTGGTTCGAATATGAGTAACTGGATTTCATCTTTCACTACAAAATGTTATTTTTCATAAAAATATAATAAATTTAACAAAAATAACTTTTAGATTTCTAAAAATGGGCCTCAAGTAAAAAATTCTGCATTGACCCCTGCCAACTATTTGGGTAAAATTCGATTGTGTCCATTATGGATTCTAAATATCTAAATATTACTTGAACTTTTTGCTCCTGCCTCCTTAGCTTTACAAAGAGTTACTAAACATGTTTTAAGCATTGTTTTAAATATAGTGCTTTAAACAGGTTTAAAATTAGTGTTTTAAACATAATAACCCTGTAAGGAAATGAGTTAAATTTTTATTCAATTCCTACTATTAGCTCCAGGGTTGGGTTTTTGACGTCAAAAACTGGTTTTTGACATGACAGTGGTAAAAACCGTGTTTTTACCGGTTTATTCCGTCAAAAACCTATCATTTTCGATTGTCCTCCAATTTATGGTGTAAGTGTAGCATACAATAAATTTCTAGATTGATTTTACCTTGTTGTTCTTGTTATTATTATTATTTACAGTTACATTTGTTAAATTTATTTAAAAGAAGATCATTTCCTAATATGGGAAAGATTTAAAAATACAATAGTAAAAGAAAAGAACAATATATTTGTCATAATCTTCACTAATATAGATTCTACTTACTGCAATTAGCATTAATATTAAATGATAATAAAAGGTTATTATAATTATTAAATAACATTCAATATACATTTTTAATAAAGTACATAAAAATTATTTTAGAGATGCAAAAATGCTGTTACATTGTATGACAATAGATGTTAAGCATAGATTGGCAGTGAATAAATTTGAATATTCTCCGATATAATATTTTAAAATGTATATCTTATGTATTTCATAAATGCAATTATGGTGATTTTCATTTGCACTTCAATAAGTAGAATCTTAAAGTTTTGTTTTCAACAATGTAATAAATTGTACCGAAATTATACACATTGTTTAATCTAGTACTTATATGTTACAGGATCTCTTAAAAAAATCTAATTTTTTTAGACTTTGCCAAATAGCTTAAGATTATTGTAGAGATCTTCTAACAGAGATGTACACGTATTATACTAATGCAATTATTTTTTGTTTTTCTTGGATGGATAAATATACTTTACAGTCTTTTTGATACTGAATATTTTATGTAAAACAACTTAATATTAAAGATAGAATTTAAAAAAAAATGTAAAAACAAACTACTAAAAAATGGGTTTTTGACAGTTTTTGACATTTTTGACAAGGAGGTTTTTGACATGACGGTAAAAACCGTCATGCATCAAAAACTTGCCAACCCTGATTAGCTCACACTCTCTGTATATTTATATATCTTGTTCAAATTTTCAATCGTTAATAAAATATTTTCTATTCATCCTATCAAGTTCAAATAATTTTTTTTAAACTTGTACTGATGACAATTGATGTTAATGCAGTTTTTTCAAATATTAATTCAATTAAATTTAATTAATTAATTTTAATTTTATATTTCATTTCTGTTCAAAAGTATAGACTCACTCCATATTTATAGTCTCACCTTCACACGTAAAAAGATAATGGGGCTGTTCACGGACGAAGATCAGGCGGCTTGCAGGCGAAGGAGACTATAAATGTGGAGTGAGTCTATACTTTTGAACAGAAATGAAGTATAAAACTAAAATTAAATAATAAAATTTAATTAATTAATTAATATTTGAAAAAAACTGTATTATCGTTAACTGTAACATCGCTATGCACTTTATTGTGAAGTTTGGTAATTTTTGAAATTCAATATTTGAAAAACGGCATAATCATTAGATTTTAAATTTATATCAAGAGAAATACAATTTTTTTAACTTTCTAACGCAGTTTGTCTAACAATTTTGTGAGAAATACTTTTTGAGCTATTAATTTTTGGTATTTTAGCTATTTATTTTTTATTTAATTTTTAATACATTTCAAAAATTTCTCTTATGTTATTTAGCAGGATATAAATTTAGGAATAAATACCGTCAGTGGCGAAGCGTGTAGATCGCTTGAAAAAAATTTCTATTTGACCTAAGTAGGAATTGACTTAAAAAAAAGTTTTTATATTACTTGTTCATTCAGAAAATATCAATTATGTAAAAGAACTTGGAAACTATTTGATTACTTTTATAATAATATTTCACATTCAAATTTTCTGTCACAAAAGGAAACTGTAAAGAAATGGAACAATTAATAAGTTTTTTCATTTTGCTTTTAGCAGTGCAAATTATTCTTTTTCTTTTAATATTTTACATCAATTTTCTATTTTTTCTATATAAAATGTGTTTCTTAATTTTGTTTCATTAATAGTCAGTGTTTTACTGAAATACAATTCTTCTTTAGTTTTTTTTTCTTTCATAAGCATTTTAGTTTAAATTTTATTTCCACCTAAAACAAACTGATTCTTTTTAAGAGTATTTTGTAAAGTGATTTCTTTATAGCTGTTCTACCATTATCAGTATAAACATTTTATTGTACGTTCACCGGATTTTTTTAGTGTTAAAAATTGCCTCACTCTGAAAATTTATTCTTTAATTTTTTAGGTGATAAAATATGTGCAATGCTTGATGCGAAGCTATTAGAATGGAAGCAGGGTAGTTGTGGTGAGTTCTTATTTATGTTTCAATTTTGCCTTTATTCATTTATTATTAAATTGAATAAAACATCTTGCAGGTTTGATTGTGGTCCAGATATTCCCTGGATTTTTTATCACATTTCTGCATTTTAAATCATAAACTGAAATTGTTTAAATTTGTTTAAAGTTAAAAGTTATTTAAACATTGTAGGGATGCGAGACTTCTCCCAATTGTACCAAACAGTGCCAAAATGCTGCTTGTAGATGTCATTTTTGTTGATTTCTTGTCCTGTCAAGATGAATTTTCTCAAATTCGGGATCTAGCTAAATAATTTTTCCATGCTTGATTTAGTATAGTAGGCAAGTTTCTTGAAAAACAATCTAGCCATTTACAATTTAAGATATCTGTAATCAGGAAAAATGCTTGCTCATTTAATATATAAAATACTAAATTACTTTTTTGTATTATTTTAGCTTGTTTTTATATTATTTATCATTCTTAACACTGTTATGTATTTATTAAAGGTACATTAAATTTTCATTATCATTTTGAACATGATTGGCAATTGGCAACAATAAACAAAATTGATGATTAACAACCATTTTTGGTGATCTATCTGTCCTAGATAATGTGTAAATACCAAAACCTGAATCTGTGTTTTAACTGTCTTTGAAATGGTTTATGTGTAAGTGTGTACATTGGAATTTTCTCACATTTTCAGACGAAGAGATCAATTCGATTCCACAAAGTCAAAGCAACTAATTCCTATTATCATACCCAGGGCTTAACAAATGCGATCGCCAGGTCGCCACTGGCGACCAACTTTTTTTATCTGGCCACTAAGTTTTTTAATGTGACTTTTTTGTTATTTATTTATTTTCTTTTTTTACAAAAATTGAACTAAAAAATGAGCACAAACGACATTTTGTCTCTCCAAAACCCCTACTCGTGTGGGCAGCAAGCGCAGTAATCTCCCCCTTCTCTTGTACTTTTAATGGAAAAGCCAAGATTAAAAGGCATTTTCCATTTCATGCACATAAATGCCATTCTTTTCCGTTCTAATCGGCTTAGCATGTCACGTGATTAGAATGGGGGGAGAGGGGGGAAGTTTCAATAAGAAATATTGTCAATCCAATCAATGTGACTTATAAGAATTGGATGCAATGATAAAAAAGTCTTAATGCTTTTTTGTAACTTTCAAATCAGATTTTTGTGTTCAGAAATTCATTTTAACCCTTTAACGGATAAAGCATTTCAATTGCTAAAATGTTGAAATAAATGACTGACACCGGAAATTATGAACAAATTTATTTGTATATATAAAAAAAGGCGATATTTCACATATATAATAAATAGAAAACATTTCTATTAAAATTCTGCTGTCATTGTTGTACATACACATACTCATACTCCTTGTATTATCGAGAAATCTTAGAAATTTTCCGATTTATTACCACTATGATGTCAATTAATTTTATTTCATAGTTATCTTTTTTTCAATTGGTGAAACTTTTTATTTAATTTTCCTTTTTCACGTGGAAATCGTTCAATAGAAAATTAATTATTGTAGAAAGATTTTTCTTGTGGATTTTTAATTTTTGGCAAGTGCTATAACGAAACATGTTTAAATTTAATAGGAAAAGGCTGTTAGAATTTTGGTTTTTTATCTCTATTTATTAAAAAAAATAGGATTTTTTCAAATTTTAATATTTTGAGCTTCATAAGTGTTATTCAGCTATATATACACAACGTTTCAACTCTGTAAGTTACATAGTTTCTGAGAATGGCTCTGTGACGGACAGACAACGGAGCGGGAGTAATAGGGTTTCGTGAGATGAACGAAACCCTAATAAAAAATCATTGATTGCACTTTAGAAGGGTATGATATATATATATATATATATATATATATATACTAGGTGTACCAGTTAATTCCCGCTGTTTTACTTAATAGATGGCAGCAGCTATTAATGCAACGTTCAATCATTTGATATATAGTGTGTTTTGTTGTACTAACATAAGGCTTGAAAACCATAAATGTCAAAAGTTCTCAAAGTAATAACATCATATAAATATTCGTGCTCAAAAATGTCGAATTTCGTTCCTTCCAAAGAGCATTTGCGGACTGTGCTTTTTTTCTGTTTCATTCCTAGAAATCGGCTGCTGAAAGTCACAGAACTCTTGTGAGAGTTCATGGTGACAATGCATTATCAGAAACAACATGCAGAGATTGGTTTCGACGATTTAAAAGTGGTGATTACAGCGTTGAAGACAAAGAATGTCCAGGTCAGCCAAAAAAGTTTGAAGATCCCGAATTGGAAGCTTTGCTCGACGAAGATCCGTGTCAAACACAAAAACAGTTGGCTGAGAGCTTAGAAGTTTCACAACAAACTATTTCCGATCGATTAAAAGCCGATTAAAACAGCCAGAATGGGCTAGAAGACATGGAAATGTGATTTTGCAGAATGACAATGCTCCGGCTCATACCACAACTTTGGTCACGGACACCGTAAAAGCGCTGGGATGGGAACTGCTGCCTCACCCGCCGTACTCTCCAGACCTGGCTCCGTCTGACTACTATTTGTTTTCATCAATGTCGCACGCATTGGCAGAGCAACACTTCGATTCGTACGAAAATGTGAAAAAATGGCTCTATGACTGGTTTGGCTCAAAAAACGAACAATTTTTTTGGCGAGGCATCCACAAATTGCCAGAAAGATGGGAAAATGTGTAGCTAGCGATGGCCGCTGGTTTGAATAATCCATTTTTATTATTTCCTATGTATTTTTAGCTTCAAAAATCAATAAAAAACAGCGGGAATTAACTGGTACACCTAGTATATATATATATTTAAATCAAAATAAACCTCAGCCGGCTGCCCAGTATGGGAAAGGAAAATGTTTTTTTCTCTTTTTTTTTTTTTTTAGCAATGTATATTACTGCGAACGTCACAATGTTTAATTAAATTTCTTGTAAGATGTCTCATTATAGATGCTGCAAAGTTACAAAATATTAAGAAAGAAACTTGAAATTATATTCAAACAAAATAAATAAATAAATAAACTTTTATTTTTAATTTGGCAAAACTAAGAGAGTTCAATAAATGCAAATTTCGAAATAATAAAATCAGAATTATTTGACTGAATTCGATAGGCTAAATAGGCAAAAAATCGTTTTCCGATTTCACTATTTTATCGATGCTCTCTCATCAGACATAAATTTTGTAGCATTCAACTATTCGGACTTTTGAAGCATTCCGCAATCAGCATTTCCCGAACATGGCGATTATTCAGAGTTTACAATATTTCCTTTTTGTTTCTTTCAGTGATATATAATTTTCAGGGACTGACAAAAGTTGAAAAATCTTAGGCGCCAGAAAAAATTCTCAGGAGCCAGATTGAAGAATCATTTCTCTGACATTAAGGCTCCCGTTGAGCAAGCGTTCGGGAATACGGTGCTAATGTTAATCCAATGGGGCATTAATGTGCTAATATCTCGCTTGCATTTGAATATTTTTAAACGATTTTTTTTGCACTGGATAGCAGAGATCAATCTCTATTTCCGCCGTTGATTACTTTTACGATTTTCTTTGCGTATTTTTTTTACGAAGATAGTTTCACTTTCGAAACCGGTTCTTTCACACTTCTCTTCATTTTTTAATCGTATCTTCTTAAAAGAAAAATAAATATTGGGCCAAAAAAAAGTAGATCACATGGAAAAGAACAAAATACGCGGGCGCCACCTCGAAAAACAAACCAGTCTTGTCGTCTCGGGAATGAATGAATCACGAAGCAAGAACATGTAAGAGTACAATGAGCGGGAAAGGCCGAAAACCAGAGAGCTAAAACGAACAGTTACTTGCCTGGACGAATCACGGTGCAGTATACGTCACAAAGCAGTAAGACACGCGCAAACAGCCAGCGCCTATAGACCTTGCAAAAATGACTTGCCTCACGTTGAAGCAGCTGCGAGACAACTCAACTTAGAGAAAAGGTGTCGGAGAAAATGTAAACAAACAGCAATGGCACTGATAAACGTACGTGCGTTTGCTGGCAGAGTGGACGAAATAATAAGTTTTTAAAGGGGGAAAACTAAACTTAAAATATTCTAACAGTAGGTAAAAAAGTTAGTCGCCAAGAGGAATTTTTTAGTCGCCCGTGCGACCTGGCGCCCGGGATTTGTTGGACCCTGATAATTTTGATAAGTTTCCTTTGAAAACTTAGTTTTATTATCTTTTTTAATTAAGTACTATTCTGAGCTATGTAACTAATAATTCTAAACTATGTTTGTTATTTTTTTTCTCACTTAATTCACAAAACAACATTTGTGCTTTTGAAAATCAATAGCGGGGTGGGGGTATTTTTTTTTACTGGCAACTAAAATTTATACCTGGCTATCAGATTTTTTCAAATTTGTAAAGCCCTGATCATGGCTATGCAAATTCAATTTCAAAATTTATTTTAATTTGCATGAGCAGAATTCAAAATTGTTGAAGACTGCATCATAATTTCAAAAGTTTTAGTTTTTTTAATTGAAAGTGCTTTTGTTTTCTTTTGAATATGAGGTCATTTTCACCAGGGAAACATTTCATTTTTATAAAATTAGGATGCTTTTTATTTAGTTTTATATTGCTATTTATATGAGTGCGTAGTATTATGTGAAGTGTTTGAAAAATCAAACAGAGTCACTCCAGATATTTTTCATTAGTTATTATACTAACTTTTTACTTATTCCATTAATTATGCAATTTTCCCCATTTCTTCTATGTTCATTGTTAGGTTGTTTATTGTTCTTACTATTTGTATTTTATTATAACATTCACAAAAATT
Organism: Maratus michaelseni; assembly: GCA_963931845.1. Lineage (NCBI taxonomy): Eukaryota > Metazoa > Arthropoda > Arachnida > Araneae > Salticidae > Maratus > Maratus michaelseni. The sequence continues at coordinate 127,128,075 of OZ007595.1, forward strand.
TATTTATTTTTGACTGTTTAACTTTTTGTTTATTGAATACTTATATGTAGTGAGTAAAATTTATTTTTATTTCATTTTTTGCAGGAGAATCAAGTAGTTCTCAATCATCAATAGCATCAAGCACTTCCTCTTCTCATTCCTCAATTCCTTATAGTGCTCCCAGTAGCCAGAGTAGTAGTGTTTTATCCTCACCTAAAAAAACAAAACAGTTTTCTAAAGTATCTGAAAATGCCATTACTGTGAAAACAATTCAGTTGGATCGTGTGACTACTATAGAGAAAAGGCCTTTAATAGATAGTGATGTGCAAGCCAGTAATACATACAATGTTGAGGATGTTAGATTCTATTTATACCCTGGGAATTTCAGGATCATACTTTGTGTCGACAACTGTGAAACCTTTTCTGGGTAATTCAAATACTTTAATATTATTTGTATTAAAAGTTCCATCTAAATTTTCTGAAAATTATTGTGTTTGTCCAAAAAGGTTAGGAAAATTAATGATAATTCATTAGATTTTATTTATCATTAATAAACTAATAGTAACTTTGGTACTTTTCGGTTAGCCGGGCACCAGTGATATATGTACATATATAAATACATATATAAATACATATGTATATACATATGTATGTATGTATATATATACATACAAATATGTATATGTGTATGTATATATATGTATACGTAGATATGTGCATATATGTGTGTGTGTATATTAGGGCTGGGCGATATCTCAATTTCAATATCGTGGTATATCGTCAGCTAAATATCGCAATATGACGATATATCGTGATATTAAAACTAAATATACAGAATAAATAAAAGAATATTTTGAGAAGAAGAAAGAAAGAAAAAAATCCCTGACGGCTTGGCCTACAGGCACAGGTAGATTTCAAATACGCAGACCGCAGGGTGCCTGTTTGTTGGGAATTGCGAAAGAAATGACATTTTTGCCATGATTGTGATGTAACTATTGATGATTGGTGCTGTTTTATATGAACTAAGACATAGTTGCAACAATTGTGAGAAAAATGTCAACATTATGGTAAGTTTGTCATAAATATCATAATTAGTTAGTTTTTATAAAACTTTTTAACTATATATAACAAATAATATATTCAAGTTTTAACCAACATATAATTCACTTAGACAAAATACTCAATAAATTCTTTGAAATACACAAATCTTTCATTAATACTCAATAATCAATTTTCTTCAGTACATTCAATAAAATTTTTATACTTTTTCTTTTTCCTTTTTTTTTTTTTTTCCAAAAAAAAAAAAAAAAAACACAATTTTCTAATACCATGGTTTTATTTATCTTTCAAAAGAAAAAAAGATGTGAGAAAATGTGAAAAAGGTGAGGATCCTCAAAAAAAAATTTTTTTTTTTAAACCTTTAGTCTTTATTAAAAAAAACAAGTTAAAAAAAATGACACTTTCATGGGAAGAAAATAAAAACACAGTGCACCTTTTTGTAATGGCCATAATTATCATCCAGAAATATACATATATATTGTTATTGAGAACAAAAAAAAATTGGCTATTGTAAAATGCTAATTTGAATCTACATAACTCACATAAGTGCTAATAATGCTAGCCATAGAAACTATCAGCAGTCGTGCAAATTAAGCAAAATTAAAATATAAATATACATTTGTTATAATTTACAAAAATACACTAATAGCCCTGGTACACAACCATCAGCAAATTATCAGTAAATTAAACAAATGCAAGATAAAATAATCAAATCTACAAAAGAGACAATTGCGATCTCCAAAACCATTGGCAATTGTGTACATCTGATAATCCTATAGAAGAATATAACTATTGCTGTAAAAAAAGAAATTATTACAGATGAGGGATGAGTATCGTTCGGCCACTTACAAATAGTAAGATGTGATAGTTATAGTTAATAAATCAGTTTTTAACAAGTAACACACTACATCTCCTTTAAAATATATTATCTGCTAGTAAAAAAAAATGTTTTCAGATTTATGGCACACTGGTGGACACGATGGCACTGAAATCACAGCAATTTGGCCACAATCACATATGATGACACACCATAATTTTAAGAAATGAGGACAGAATTGGGAATATTTAGCACTGACACAAAGCACTATGACACACTTCTTTTCTTTTTGTAGATACACTTAGTGACTTGGGAAACACTGGAGCATTCACCATCACGTAAGGCTTAAGACACAATAGGGAAAATTTGTTGACATGATCGGGAACATTCCATGATATAGGAGATAATGCACTATAAGGTGGCTCTTAGGAAACAAATTAAGGCGCTGGAAAGAACACTAAGAAGCCTATGCATATGCAGGAGCATTCAAAATAAATTTGTAGACACAAGATAATAATATTTGAATGCAAGGTAGACACAACTGAGGAATAGTGACATTGAAGTCACATAGGTCACATGCACTTGAGATTCTTAGTAACAAATATATATTTTGAAGATTCACCAAAATGATATATATATATATTTGACATATTTGGCAGAAAACTTCTTTTAAAAACAAAGCGCTGTTAAATATACTAAGACTTAGTGCTTCTTGTAATAATGCATATAACTAAATAATTCTTTTTTTTTTTTGTTTATTCACAAAAAATGATTAATTCATCTTCTTAAAAAAATATTCATAAATTGAATAAAGTGAGGCGTATGTAATAATTAAAAAAAAAAAAATTGGGTTATATAAAATAAATAGGCACTGGAATTAAATATTGAAATAATTAAAAATATAAATATTTTTCTTATCTTGAGAAGATACTTCAAAATGTTGCAATAAAATTCTGTAAAATTGCAAAATGTTTCCAGTAGTAGATAAGTTAGCAACTTTCACAACATGAGGATACAGACTGCTCACATGAAAAAGGCCAACAGACACACTTCCATAATCAGGTTTTGCAACAGAGGGTAGAAAAGATATACTATTGCAAATAGAGACAGCTGTAAATTTTGTAACACTATAGATCTATGATGAGGGAGAAACAAGTTCTACAAGATGAAGAGGACTGACGAGGAGCAATCACACGGATATATTGCCTATATGTGAATGGCGACCATCAACAATCACTTCAACTCGCAAAAGAGTGCAGGTAAGTAGCTTTTTTTTTTTTTTTTTTTTTTTTTTTTAATCACCATAATACTTGCAAAACTGTAGCAAAGGTCATACAATAATGGATATATTGGCACACTCTGAATGACTACTTCACTAGGTAAGCAAACAGCAGATGAAGAAAACTTGCATTGTTTTTAATATATAGACTGCAGGAACACAATTGAGGGGATGGTAAAATATATTCTATTGAGGCATGATTACCAGTTATTGTAGAAACAGGAACACATATGACTCAGGATTGAAGAATATTTAAAGAAAGTCTTCTCAAAATCGAAAAATAACGTCATTCTCTTTATTTTTATTATTGTAATGACGTGAGAAGTAGACGAAAAAAAGAATAAATATGATGCAGTACGAGCATTGCCATAAAATTAAAACATTTTGAAGCAAGTAAAAATAATTTTTAAATCTATGAATCTGTAATTAGTTCCAAAGTGAAGACATCATGAAAATAATTCTGAGAACAGGTTTTCAATATAAATACAGTTCTTATAGAATGTTATTAAATATTGTTTGTACACCAATATAAAAAATGGCATAGTAGAGAATTTAAGAAATATTATCTTCTATTGAGAAAAAAGTTTGGCATGTATAGAAGCATGAGAATTCCCAATCATTTCATGTAGGATAAAAGCAACTACTAAACAATCAAAGAACTTCAGCTTCAGTTAGAAAAAATATTAGGAACAAGATTAATATCAAGATTAAGCTGAGAACACTTTATTGAAATAAAATGATGTCAAGAGCACACTTTTTTTTTTTTAAATTAGAATAATGCTTCAATAATAATTATATATCAAATTTGTAATTTTTTTTTTTTTTTTTAAGTGCCATTAAAAAATATTTAGTAACCCAAAAACCATAGCCTCATTAAAAAAATAAAATTTGTTCTGAGAACAAGTAATCAATATATCATTTTAATAGATAATTCAATAACTTCATAAAATATTTTATTTTATATGCATCAAATTTATTATTTCATTCATATAATAATATTGCAGTGTGAAAAAGATAAAATTTTAAGAAATAATTTCTCAAGTATTCCAAGATAATATACCATCATATTTATCAAAAAAATAATTCATTCATTATAAATATTATAAAATCAAAGCAGCAATATAAATTTAAATTCTTGCAAAATTTTAAGAACAAGATGTGTAAAAATAATCTATTGAAAATATAAGAATACTAAACAGCATTTAATATACTGTCAAACATGAAATTGTAGAATATTCTTTCAGAACAATTCTTCTTAAAACGAAATATTTCTTCAAAATTGAACAAGTTTATTATTTAAATTTGGCATAAAACATAATGAAAAACAGCATATCGGCACCATATTGTGATGTAACTAAAGATGATTGGTGCTGTTATTAATTTTATTTTTCGTATAGTGTAATAGTGGAAAAAGGGTACATTGCTGTTGAAGGAAGCAATAACCCCAATCTTCAAGAGATAGTTCTTTTTGGTCAACGTTAAAGATTAATAATAAAATAATTCATCTTACTTTAAAAGGAGAGAGACACACAGCCGTTGTAAAGAAAACAAAGTCACTCTGGCTTTTTAAATCCAAATTCTTTATTAAAGATCTTTGTAGCATATAGAAGGAAGGCTTTATCCAAATAAATCCAGTTGGCCACTGTACCATGAGAACTGAAAGTCTTTAACTTTAGAATGGCGAAATATTAATCTAGTTGACGGCATTTAACAAGATGTACTCCAAACTTCTTGAGAATACGAAGAAGATATTTCTATTGGCAAGCTCGTTTTAATAAATTATTAACAATTGAAATCATTTAATTTAAAAAATCACCGCATCAATTTTAAAAAGCTTAAAATTTAACTATTAAAAACTTTAATGAACTTAAAGAATAAACTCGGCATGAAAATGCGAATCTCCGTTACCGGAGAACGCGCCGATAAAATAAAATTTCCGCGATCTTACATGATCGAATTTTCGAATACTTCTGACGAAAATTGCCGTTGCACCGATATAAAAATGACCACCACGGGGATCACACAGGTAAAATAAAGAAAGAATTAAATTGATTTGATAATTAATTATTGCCAAATAAAAATAAGAAAACTTTAGATTCCGTAGAAACGGCACTTGAACGCCGCGCCGTACATTGTATCGGCGGAAAACAGAACCAAAACATACGATGCAGTAGGCTGCGTGCATGCGCAAAAGAGATTGTCGGGCGCTCAGCAAAGCGTGGGTGAGAAGGGGAAACGCTACAAAGAGAGACAGCGCTAGGCGCAATGGAAAAAGCGTGCCGAGGCCGACGAGGGAGAAGACTGACAACAGCATACTTCGTAACATAAAAAATACAGAACGGCGAATAAAAATTATGAAATTGTGATATTTCATATCACAATACCCCCAATCGCCAATTAAATTTTGGATGACCAAGAAGTGAAAAAGGTAGAAAAAATTAAAGACCCCTTTCATAAATGGGAAGACAAAATTTTGAATGCCAAAAAGTAAAATTGACTTAAAAATGCCAAGAAGAAAATGCAATAAACATGTACAGTGACCAAAAAAAAAATAATACAATGAAAAGAATGTACATCAATATTACATTCATAATAAGTATACAAAATTTACCGTATACAAGTCATAAAAAATAAGCCCCATTGCAATTAATAGCAAAGACAGGCACCTTCCTTGTAAAATGATCTCAACAATAGTATTTTTAAGTAATCAAAAGTCAAACATATTTTTTTCAGCTACAAAGAGATCATACATCAAAATTGAAACCAGCTGCAGCAATATAAAATGAGTCGGTAATTTCTTTGTGCCGACTTGTCTAGACATATATAATAAAAAAGTTACAATCTAAAGCAACAATTATTCAATAAAATTTCTAAATTTTACTTGCCTAGGACTTTCAACATAGAGTATATGAAAATTTTACTCTAATAAAATATCAAATTCATTCATAAAATAATGCATATAAAATTCATTCTTAAAAGCAATCCAATCTAAGGACTTGAATTCATAATAAGACCCAAAATAATATTTTTTTAACTTACTTTTAGAAGGTCATGTATTGCAATACCAATAAATTTGTCATTCAATTCATATGAAAATTTCTAAGCAATCCATAAATTATAAATAATTGCACATAATACTCTGAAGTGCATAAATAATAATTACTCAAGAAAAAATTATATGAACTAAGACATAGTTGCAACAATTGTGAGAAAAATGTCAACATTATGGTAAGTTTGTCATAAATATCATAATTAGTTAGTTTTTATAAAACTTTTTAACTATATATAACAAATAATATATTCAAGTTTTAACCAACATATAATTCACTTAGACAAAATACTCAATAAATTCTTTGAAATACACAAATCTTTCATTAATACTCAATAATCAATTTTCTTCAGTACATTCAATAAAATTTATATACTTTTTCTTTTTCCTTTTTTTTTTTTTTTTCCAAAAAAAAAAAAAAAAAACACAATTTTCTAATACCATGGTTTTATTTATCTTTCAAAAGAAAAAAAAGATGTGAGAAAATGTGAAAAAGGTGAGGATCCTCAAAAATTTTTTTTTTTTTTTTTAAAAAAAACAAGTTAAAAAGAATGACACTTTCATGGGAAGAAAATAAAAACACAGTGCACCTTTTTGTAATGGCCATAATTATCATCCAGAAATATACATATATATTGTTATTGAGAACAAAAAAAAATTGGCTATTGTAAAATGCTAATTTGAATCTACATAACTCACATAAGTGCTAATAATGCTAGCCATAGAAACTATCAGCAGTCGTGCAAATTAAGCAAAATCAAAATATAAATATACATTTGTTATAATTTACAAAAATACACTAATAGCCCTGGTACACAACCATCAGTAAATTAAACAAATGCAAGATAAAATAATCAAATCTACAAAAGAGACAATTGCGATCTCCAAAACCATTGGCAATTGTGTACATCTGATAATCCTATAGAAGAATATAACTATTGCTGTAAAAAAAGAAATTATTACAGATGAGGGATGAGTATCGTTCGGCCACTTACAAATAGTAAGATGTGATAGTTATAGTTAATAAATCAGTTTTTAACAAGTAACACACTACATCTCCTTTAAAATATATTATCTGCTAGTAAAAAAAAAATGTTTTCGGATTTATGGCACACTGGTGGACACGATGGCACTGAAATCACAGCAATTTGGCCACAATCACATATGATGACACACCATAATTTTAAGAAATGAGGACAGAATTGGGAATATTTAGCACTGACACAAAGCACTATGACACACTTCTTTTCTTTTTGTAGATACACTTAGTGACTTGGGAAACACTGGAGCATTCACCATCACGTAAGGCTTAAGACACAATAGGGAAAATTTGTTGACATGATCGGGAACATTCCATGATATAGGAGATAATGCACTATAAGGTGGCTCTTAGGAAACAAATTAAGGCGCTGGAAAGAACACTAAGAAGCCTATGCATATGCAGGAGCATTCAAAATAAATTTGTAGACACAAGATAATAATATTTGAATGCAAGGTAGACACAACTGAGGAATAGTGACATTGAAGTCACATAGGTCACATGCACTTGAGATTCTTAGTAACAAATATATATTTTGAAGATTCACCAAAATGATATATATATATATTTGACATATTTGGCAGAAAACTTCTTTTAAAAACAAAGCGCTGTTAAATATACTAAGACTTAGTGCTTCTTGTAATAATGCATATAACTAAATAATTCTTTTTTTTTTTTTTTGTTTATTCACAAAAAATGATTAATTCATCTTCTTAAAAAAATATTCATAAATTGAAGTGAGGCGTATGTAATAATTAAAAAAAAAAAAATTGGGTTATATAAAATAAATAGGCACTGTAATTAAATATTGAAATAATTAAAAATATAAATATTTTTCTTATCTTGAGAAGATACTTCAAAATGTTGCAATAAAATTCTGTAAAATTGCAAAATGTTTCCAGTAGTAGATAAGTTAGCAACTTTCACAACATGAGGATACAGACTGCTCACATGAAAAAGGCCAACAGACACACTTCCATAATCAGGTTTTGCAACAGAGGGTAGAAAAGATATACTATTGCAAATAGAGACAGCTGTAAATTTTGTAACACTATAGATCTATGATGAGGGAGAAACAAGTTCTACAAGATGAAGAGGACTAACGAGGAGCAATCACACGGATACATTGCCTATATGTGAATGGCGACCATCAACAATCACTTCAACTCGCAAAAGAGTGCAGATAAGTAGCTTTTTTTTTTTTTTTTTTTTTTTTTTTTTTTTAATCACCATAATACTTGCAAAACTGTAGCAAAGGTCATACAATAATGGATATATTGGCACACTCTGAATGACTACTTCACTAGGTAAGCAAACAGCAGATGAAGAAAACTTGCATTGTTTTTAATATATAGACTGCAGGAACACAATTGAGGGGATGGTAAAATATATTCTATTGAGGCATGATTACCAGTTATTGTAGAAACAGGAACACATATGACTCAGGATTGAAGAATATTTAAAGAAAGTCTTCTCAAAATCGAAAAATAACGTCATTCTCTTTATTTTTATTATTGTAATGACGTGAGAAGTAGACGAAAAAAAGAATAAATATGATGCAGTACGAGCATTGCCATAAAATTAAAACATTTTGAAGCAAGTAAAAATAATTTTTAAATCTATGAATCTGTAATTAGTTCCAAAGTGAAGACATCATGAAAATAATTCTGAGAACAGGTTTTCAATATAAATTTAGTTCTTATAGAATGTTATTAAATATTGTTTGTACACCAATATAAAAAATGGCATAGTAGAGAATTTAAGAAATATTATCTTCTATTGAGAAAAAAGTTTGGCATGTATAGAAGCATGAGAATTCCCAATCATTTCATGTAGGATAAAAGCAACTACTAAACAATCAAAGAACTTCAGCTTCAGTTAGAAAAAATATTAGGAACAAGATTAATATCAAGATTAAGCTGAGAACACTTTATTGAAATAAAATGATGTCAAGAGCACACTTTTTTTTTTTTTTAATTAGAATAATGCTTCAATAATAATTATATATCAAATTTGTAATTTTTTTTTTTTTTTTAAGTGCCATTAAAAAATATTTAGTAACCCAAAAACCATAGCCTCATTAAAAAAATAAAATTTGTTCTGAGAACAAGTAATCAATATATCATTTTAATAGATAATTCAATAACTTCATAAAATATTTTATTTTATATGCATCAAATTTATTAATTCATTCTTGATTTCATTCATATAATAATATTGCAGTGTGAAAAAGATAAAATTTTAAGAAATAATTTCTCAAGTATTCCAAGATAATATACCATCATATTTATCAAAAAAATAATTCATTCATTATAAATATTATAAAATCAAAGCAGCAATATAAATTTAAATTCTTGCAAAATTTTAAGAACAAGATGTGTAAAAATAATCTATTGAAAATATAAGAATACTAAACAGCATTTAATATACTGTCAAACATGAAATTGTAGAATATTCTTTCAGAACAATTCTTCTTAAAACGAAATATTTCTTCAAAATTGAACAAGTTTATTATTTAAATTTGGCATAAAACATAATGAAAAACAGCATATCGGCACCATATTGTGATGTAACTAAAGATGATTGGTGCTGTTATTAATTTTATTTTTCGTATAGTGTAATAGTGGAAAAAGGGTACATTGCTGTTGAAGGAAGCAATAACCCCAATCTTCAAGAGATAGTTCTTTTTGGTCAACGTTAAAGATTAATAATAAAATTTAATAAAATAATTCATCTTACTTTAAAAGGAGAGAGACACACAGCCGTTGTAAAGAAAACAAAGTCACTCTGGCTTTTTAAATCCAAATTCTTTATTAAAGATCTTTGTAGCATATAGAAGGAAGGCTTTATCCAAATAAATCCAGTTGGCCACTGTACCATGAGAACTGAAAGTCTTTAACTTTAGAATGGCGAAATATTAATCTAGTTGACAGCATTTAACAAGATGTACTCCAAACTTCTTGAGAATACGAAGAAGATATTTCTATTGGCAAGCTCGTTTTAATAAATTATTAACAATTGAAATCATTTAATTTAAAAAATCACCGCATCAATTTTAAAAAGCTTAAAATTTAACTATTAAAAACTTTAATGAACTTAAAGAATAAACTCGGCATGAAAATGCGAATCTCCGTTACCGGAGAACGCGCCGATAAAATAAAATTTCCGCGATCTTACATGATCGAATTTTCGAATACTTCTGACGAAAATTGCCGTTGCACCGATATAAAAATGACCACCACGGGGATCACACAGGTAAAATAAAGAAAGAATTAAATTGATTTGATAATTAATTATTGCCAAATAAAAATAAGAAAACTTTAGATTCCGTAGAAACGGCACTTGAACGCCGCGCCGTACATTGTATCGGCGGAAAACAGAACCAAAACATACGATGCAGTAGGCTGCGTGCATGCGCAAAAGAGATTGTCGGGCGCTCAGCAAAGCGTGGGTGAGAAGGGGAAACGCTACAAAGAGAGACAGCGCTAGGCGCAATGGAAAAAGCGTGCCGAGGCCGACGAGGGAGAAGACTGACAACAGCATACTTCATAACATAAAAAATACAGAACGGCGAATAAAAATTATGAAATTGTGATATTTCATATCACAATACCCCCAATCGCCAATTAAATTTTGGATGACCAAGAAGTGAAAAAGGTAGAAAAAATTAAAGACCCCTTTCATAAATGGGAAGACAAAATTTTGAATGCCAAAAAGTAAAATTGACTTAAAAATGCCAAGAAGAAAATGCAATAAACATGTACAGTGACCAAAAAAAAAATAATACAATGAAAAGAATGTACATCAATATTACATTCATAATAAGTATACAAAATTTACCGTATACAAGTCATAAAAAATAAGCCCCATTGCAATTAATAGCAAAGACAGGCACCTTCCTTGTAAAATGATCTCAACAATAGTATTTTTAAGTAATCAAAAGTCAAACATATTTTTTTCAGCTACAAAGAGATCATACATCAAAATTGAAACCAGCTGCAGCAATATAAAATGAGTCGGTAATTTCTTTGTGCCGACTTGTCTAGACATATATAATAAAAAAGTTACAATCTAAAGCAACAATTATTCAATAAAATTTCTAAATTTTACTTGCCTAGGACTTTCAACATAGAGTATATGAAAATTTTACTCTAATAAAATATCAAATTCATTCATAAAATAATGCATATAAAATTCATTCTTAAAAGCAATCCAATCTAAGGACTTGAATTCATAATAAGACCCAAAATAATATTTTTTTAACTTACTTTTAGAAGGTCATGTATTGCAATACCAATAAATTTGTCATTCAATTCATATGAAAATTTCTAAGCAATCAATAAATTATAAATAATTGCACATAATACTCTGAAGTGCATAAATAATAATTACTCAAGAAAAAATTATATGAACTAAGACATAGTTGCAACAATTGTGAGAAAAATGTCAACATTATGGTAAGTTTGTCATAAATATCATAATTAGTTAGTTTTTATAAAACTTTTTAACTATATATAACAAATAATATATTCAAGTTTTAACCAACATATAATTCACTTAGACAAAATACTCAATAAATTCTTTGAAATACACAAATCTTTCATTAATACTCAATAATCAATTTTCTTCAGTACATTCAATAAAATTTATATACTTTTTCTTTTTCCTTTTTTTTTTTTTTCCAAAAAAAAAAAAAAAAAAACACAATTTTCTAATACCATGGTTTTATTTATCTTTCAAAAGAAAAAAAAGATGTGAGAAAATGTGAAAAAGGTGAGGATCCTCAAAAAATTTTTTTTTTTTTTTTTAAAAAACAAGTTAAAAAGAATGACACTTTCATGGGAAGAAAATAAAAACACAGTGCACCTTTTTGTAATGGCCATAATTATCATCCAGAAATATACATATATATTGTTATTGAGAACAAAAAAAAATTGGCTATTGTAAAATGCTAATTTGAATCTACATAACTCACATAAGTGCTAATAATGCTAGCCATAGAAACTATCAGCAGTCGTGCAAATTAAGCAAAATCAAAATATAAATATACATTTGTTATAATTTACAAAAATACACTAATAGCCCTGGTACACAACCATCAGCAAATTATCAGTAAATTAAACAAATGCAAGATAAAATAATCAAATCTACAAAAGAGACAATTGCGATCTCCAAAACCATTGGCAATTGTGTACATCTGATAATCCTATAGAAGAATATAACTATTGCTGTAAAAAAAGAAATTATTACAGATGAGGGATGAGTATCGTTCGGCCACTTACAAATAGTAAGATGTGATAGTTATAGTTAATAAATCAGTTTTTAACAAGTAACACACTACATCTCCTTTAAAATATATTATCTGCTAGTAAAAAAAAAATGTTTTCGGATTTATGGCACACTGGTGGACACGATGGCACTGAAATCACAGCAATTTGGCCACAATCACATATGATGACACACCATAATTTTAAGAAATGAGGACAGAATTGGGAATATTTAGCACTGACACAAAGCACTATGACACACTTCTTTTCTTTTTGTAGATACACTTAGTGACTTGGGAAACACTGGAGCATTCACCATCACGTAAGGCTTAAGACACAATAGGGAAAATTTGTTGACATGATCGGGAACATTCCATGATATAGGAGATAATGCACTATAAGGTGGCTCTTAGGAAACAAATTAAGGCGCTGGAAAGAACACTAAGAAGCCTATGCATATGCAGGAGCATTCAAAATAAATTTGTAGACACAAGATAATAATATTTGAATGCAAGGTAGACACAACTGAGGAATAGTGACATTGAAGTCACATAGGTCACATGCACTTGAGATTCTTAGTAACAAATATATATTTTGAAGATTCACCAAAATGATATATATATATATTTGACATATTTGGCAGAAAACTTCTTTTAAAAACAAAGCGCTGTTAAATATACTAAGACTTAGTGCTTCTTGTAATAATGCATATAACTAAATAATTCTTTTTTTTTTTTTTTTGTTTATTCACAAAAAATGATTAATTCATCTTCTTAAAAAAATATTCATAAATTGAATAAAGTGAGGCGTATGTAATAATTAAAAAAAAAAAAATTGGGTTATATAAAATAAATAGGCACTGTAATTAAATATTGAAATAATTAAAAATATAAATATTTTTCTTATCTTGAGAAGATACTTCAAAATGTTGCAATAAAATTCTGTAAAATTGCAAAATGTTTCCAGTAGTAGATAAGTTAGCAACTTTCACAACATGAGGATACAGACTGCTCATATGAAAAAGGCCAACAGACACACTTCCATAATCAGGTTTTGCAACAGAGGGTAGAAAAGATATACTATTGCAAATAGAGACAGCTGTAAATTTTGTAACACTATAGATCTATGATGAGGGAGAAACAAGTTCTACAAGATGAAGAGGACTGACGAGGAGCAATCACACGGATACATTGCCTATATGTGAATGGCGACCATCAACAATCACTTCAACTCGCAAAAGAGTCCAGGTAAGTAGCTTTTTTTTTTTTTTTTTTTTTTTTTTTTAATCACCATAATACTTGCAAAACTGTAGCAAAGGTCATACAATAATGGATATATTGGCACACTCTGAATGACTACTTCACTAGGTAAGCAAACAGCAGATGAAGAAAACTTGCATTGTTTTTAATATATAGACTGCAGGAACACAATTGAGGGGATGGTAAAATATATTCTATTGAGGCATGATTACCAGTTATTGTAGAAACAGGAACACATATTACTCAGGATTGAAGAATATTTAAAGAAAGTCTTCTCAAAATCGAAAAATAACGTCATTCTCTTTATTTTTATTATTGTAATGACGTGAGAAGTAGACGAAAAAAAGAATAAATATGATGCAGTACGAGCATTGCCATAAAATTAAAACATTTTGAAGCAAGTAAAAATAATTTTTAAATCTATGAATCTGTAATTAGTTCCAAAGTGAAGACATCATGAAAATAATTCTGAGAACAGGTTTTCAATATAAATACAGTTCTTATAGAATGTTATTAAATATTGTTTGTACACCAATATAAAAAATGGCATAGTAGAGAATTTAAGAAATATTATCTTCTATTGAGAAAAAAGTTTGGCATGTATAGAAGCATGAGAATTCCCAATCATTTCATGTAGGATAAAAGCAACTACTAAACAATCAAAGAACTTCAGCTTCAGTTAGAAAAAATATTAGGAACAAGATTAATATCAAGATTAAGCTGAGAACACTTTATTGAAATAAAATGATGTCAAGAGCACACTTTTTTTTTTTAAAATTAGAATAATGCTTCAATAATAATTATATATCAAATTTGTAATTTTTTTTTTTTTTTTAAGTGCCATTAAAAAATATTTAGTAACCCAAAAACCATAGCCTCATTAAAGAAATAAAATTTGTTCTGAGAACAAGTAATCAATATATCATTTTAATAGATAATTCAATAACTTCATAAAATATTTTATTTTATATGCATCAAATTTATTAATTCATTCTTGATTTCATTCATATAATAATATTGCAGTGTGAAAAAGATAAAATTTTAAGAAATAATTTCTCAAGTATTCCAAGATAATATACCATCATATTTATCAAAAAAATAATTCATTCATTATAAATATTATAAAATCAAAGCAGCAATATAAATTTAAATTCTTGCAAAATTTTAAGAACAAGATGTGTAAAAATAATCTATTGAAAATATAAGAATACTAAACAGCATTTAATATACTGTCAAACATGAAATTGTAGAATATTCTTTCAGAACAATTCTTCTTAAAACGAAATATTTCTTCAAAATTGAACAAGTTTATTATTTAAATTTGGCATAAAACATAATGAAAAACAGCATATCGGCACCATATTGTGATGTAACTAAAGATGATTGGTGCTGTTATTAATTTTATTTTTCGTATAGTGTAATAGTGGAAAAAGGGTACATTGCTGTTGAAGGAAGCAATAACCCCAATCTTCAAGAGATAGTTCTTTTTGGTCAACGTTAAAGATTAATAATAAAATTTAATAAAATAATTCATCTTACTTTAAAAGGAGAGAGACACACAGCCGTTGTAAAGAAAACAAAGTCACTCTGGCTTTTTAAATCCAAATTCTTTATTAAAGATCTTTGTAGCATATAGAAGGAGGGCTTTATCCAAATAAATCCAGTTGGCCACTGTACCATGAGAACTGAAAGTCTTTAACTTTAGAATGGCGAAATATTAATCTAGTTGACGGCATTTAACAAGATGTACTCCAAACTTCTTGAGAATACGAAGATATTTCTATTGGCAAGCTCGTTTTAATAAATTATTAACAATTGAAATCATTTAATTTAAAAAATCACCGCATCAATTTTAAAAAGCTTAAAATTTAACTATTAAAAACTTTAATGAACTTAAAGAATAAACTCGGCATGAAAATGCGAATCTCCGTTACCGGAGAACGCGCCGATAAAATAAAATTTCCGCGATCTTACATGATCGAATTTTCGAATACTTCTGACGAAAATTGCCGTTGCACCGATATAAAAATGACCACCACGGGGATCACACAGGTAAAATAAAGAAAGAATTAAATTGATTTGATAATTAATTATTGCCAAATAAAAATAAGAAAACTTTAGATTCCGTAGAAACGGCACTTGAATGCCGCGCCGTACATTGTATCGGCGGAAAACAGAACCAAAACATACGATGCAGTAGGCTGCGCGCATGCGCAAAAGAGATTGTCGGGCGCTCAGCAAAGCGTGGGTGAGAAGGGGAAACGCTACGAAGAGAGACAGCGCTAGGCGCAATGGAAAAAGCGTGCCGATGAGGGAGAAGACTGACAACAGCATACTTAGTAACATAAAAATTACAGAACGGCGAATAAAAATTATGAAATTGTGATATTTCATATCACAATGATGCCGCAGTTTGGACCGCCCACAATCTTACTTGTTTCCAGACTTGTTTCCCAACTTGTTTGCAGGTGGAGCCGGCAGGGATTTTTTTTGGTTTTTTTGCTATAAGTGTTGGTCTTATGAAAAAAACTTGTCAATATAAAAGTTTTAGATAATATTAAGAATCATAATTAAGAAGTTGTGGGTTTTTTTCTGTTTTCACAAAAAGCACTCCCCCTCCCCCTCCTGGTTCGATTTTGCCCATTAACGAGCTTGACCGAGATTTTATGCCCTTTGATTTTATGTATCAGTTTGGAAGAGATTCGTGCAGAATTATTGCAGTTATCGTGTCCATGAAAAAGTGACATAGATAGATAGATAGATAGATAAAGTTTTGAACTTGGGGGTGGTTTTGGGTTTTGGGAGTCATGATCGGCTTAGATCTGCAAAAATGTTTCAAAAATACCAACTTAGGGGAGAATATAATAGGTAGTATTTCTTACGAAATCTACCTAAAAATCAGTTTTACTCGTATTTCCATAATAGGGCTGGCTTTAGACGAAAGCGAATTCAGGAGACCGTTTGAGTCGCTAAAATCAAACTAGCGGGAGATAGACAAAAAGTTTGGTTAAAACTTAAATATATTTAAAAGATATCATTCGTAGCAATGAATAAAAATTTTGCCTTCAAGGGACACGGGCTAGTAAAACCGCATCTGGCACCAAACATGGAAATTTTAAATACTTCCATATTCCATTATTAAAACAATTGCTATATATAACATCTTTTAAAGAGCATTACTTGCATAAAAAAATCTATAAATAATATAAAATAAGTTTTACTAAATTATTCGCCAATTTGCGCTTTATGAAATTTTAGCTTCTTGTGAAATCTCTAACAAAGTAATGAGACTGATTATTACAACAATTCAAACGAAAATTTTCGGTTTGCTCGTTGTAATTATTGGTTCGCTTCACACCCTCCTCCACTCAATTTATAATGTAATAAATTTAACAGCATATATTACATTAAAACAATCAGCAATTTCCTGTACTGATATATTCAAAATCCCAAATAACTGAAATAAACACTTCAGAGAAACATTATCTATCATGTAAAATATTTCAACAGAAATTGTTTTACTTTAACATTACAGTCAGTGAGAAATTCAGGAGTGATACTGAGTCCCTAGAGTCTCCACATTTTCGGTTAATGATGTCCCGAAAGTGCAAATCTCCCCCCCCCCCCCCTTTCAGACACACGCTGATGCCATGGACGCCGACGAAACACAGGGGTGTAAGATATTGAAACAGTTGTGCTGCTAGTCCTCAACATGCAATACAGAAATTTAACAAATAAAAAATATCAATTTTTTTTACATCTCTTTTTCGTCAGATGAAATAATTTTTCAACACATAAACTCAAAAATTTTTTAAAAAAATAATAAAAACTTTGTTCCATGAGAGTTTTAGCGGGCAGATCCCCTGTGACCAAAATTTCATAGTTCTTTCTTCTGTCAGTGCGTAATTAATCATGCTACTTGGGGATAAGTAAATTATATATTTTATTCAACATAAAAAAAATACAGATTTAAATTTCAAAATTCAGGGAGAGGCAATTGTCCTCCCTTGCAGGCGTCCATGATAATCCCCCCCTCCACATACACACAGCTACCCGCCATCCCGAACCTTCGAAATACCTCCTAGAGAAAAATATCGGAATTCAAGACTGGTTAGAGTATTAAATGGTCATCAAGCATATTTTTTCATGATAATGGAAACAAGTTGGAAATTGTACGTCAAACGTGACAAATGAGGTGCGTTCGTACTATAGCTAGTTATATAAATATTCCAATCTTGATGTTCTGTGAAATGAATTACATCGTCTGCAGATTCATTTCTGTTATAAAATAAGTATCTCGATCGCTTGACAATTAAACTTCGGAAACTCCTATAACAAGAAAGCACTGATTTAAAAAAAAAAATCAAATTTCTTAATAAATATTTTTATTAATATCTGCTAAAGTTTTGATTCGATTTTCATAAAATTTGAAATGTCTCGACAAAATTCTGCAAAGATAATATATCTTAAATTTCAAATTTCAAACCATTCGTTTGGGTAGTTTTTTGCGTTGTTATATGCGGACAGACGGACAAACAGACGGCCGGGCCAGACGACGACAATAGGTGCTACGTATTTATATAATTACGAACGCACCTAAAAAACATGAAGAAAATTTAAAAAATGGATGGAAATATGAAAAATAATTAAAAAATGAATAATCTGCATGTTCGATTATTTTTTTATCAGATAGTACATTAATATTTTACAACTAAAATTATGAAGAAATAAATATATATTATCTTTTTCTTGTTTGCCGCGCCATCGCCTAAATTGTTTTTTAATATCTCATTTGTAAAGAAGGGGGGGGGGTAAATCGCATAAAAAAAGGAAGAAACATTTCAACATATTTTATTCGATTAAAATTAAAATTGCATGATATTCATTTCCACCATTGCAAATAAAATATAATAATGGTTAATGGTTTTAAAATTTTAAATGAAATTACCACCAAATGATTTTTGGCAGTGACCAGTGGTCATATATACAGAGGCAATCAAATACCAAATACTCATATCTCTCTCTCCCTCTCTGTCACGCGAACGCGATTTTTAAAATAAATTCTGGGGAGAAAAAAATTCGCAGTATAGAAGTAAAAATAGTTGCATTTTTAAAAATCCTTCTTTACCCTAGAATATGCATTAATAAATACTACTAAGGAATTAATATTTTTTTTCATAAAATAATAATTATAAAAAACAAATAAAAACATGTCTGAATTATTCTTTGCTCATTTGTCTCATTAAATCAACTGTTGCAAATAAAATACTTCCTTTCTTTATCGCCCTAAATTTACGCATCATTCAATAACTTCGAATATTCATCCACACCGGTGCCACTGAATATCATAATGAAATGAAAGAATAGGCGATATCCCACGCATGCGCTCAGAGCTGGAGAAAATCACCCTTCCTTTTTTCAAAAACCTTATCAGCTGCGAGAATCCACACCGTTAGTATCATGGTTTAGGCTGTATCATGGTTTAGTATCATAGCTGTATCATGGTTAGGCTGTATCCGGTGTATCATGGTTTAGGCTGGGGGAGCTCACACCGTTCGTATTCATGAATACTCGAAGACGAGGAAGAGATTTAATATCGTGGTTTTCATAGTTTTCGTCAAATTTATGATATTTGCGATATACCGTTGAGTAGGATTTTTTGATATCGATATCACGGTATGCATTTTATATCGGTTTTATCGATATATCGCCCAGCCCTAGTGTATATATATTATATACATGTATATATATCACTGGCGCCCGGCTAACCGAAAAGTACCGTTTTGAAGTACGTAATTTTTATAATATTTTTTTTTCTATTACTTTCTATGTGATATACATATACCTATTTGAAATATTGCTTTTTTTTTCTTTTTTTTTTTCATATTTAAATGTATCATAAATTACTTAACAGAGCTTTTTTGTTTTGTTTGATATATTATAAGGTTCTTGAGAAACATTACATTGGTAATGTATCAATAAGAAAAATATTTTAACATTCATCATATTTGAAATATAGCAAGGTTATGATACACCTGTATATTAAAATTCGGGTAATTTTGATATGTAAACTCATGAACATAGAACTACAGAAGGACTTCCAACGAAATAGTGTTAATATCGCGTCGCGACTTTGGAACGAAATGGCAACTGCACAGCTACGCACATGATACTGCGCAGCTGACGAGAATCCCTGCCAAGGCAGTGCCACCTACAATATCAAACCAAAACTGTATATCAGATACCCACCAGACAACAGACGGTTTGAAGAAGCAGACGAACTGATGGCGTATGGAGAAGCTCTCCCACACATGCCAATGCTATTTGAGACATTTTTCCAGGAATGATTTTCTTCTTGGAAAGGGTATTTCGTTAGAAGTCCTTCTTTAGATCTAAGTTCATGTGTAAACACTAATAATAATAATAATAATAATATATTCAAAAGAATCATATCTATAGTAAATTTAAAATTTTCCTTGTGACTTAAAATAATAACTGGCCCATCCCAAGTGGCTAAGCTAAGAATTTTTTGTCTGGTAGATAGAGAGACTCCTTGAAGCCCCCATGCAAGTCAAATGTCAATTCTGCTCCTATTTTATAATCTTATCTTTAAAAATGGTCTTAAACATGGTGTTGCCGCTAGAAGGTCTATGTAAAATGTTTAAAAAAAAAAAAAAAAAAAAACTTGTGATTGTGAGTTGGGTTTGAGATGCTGATCAGAGAAGTTGTGTAATCTCGGCTCTCGACCATTTTATTTAGTGTTGTGAATAACTAAAAAGTTATTAAATGAGTTACAGTCCACTAGTGAATATTTTATTTTGAGATTGTGTGTTTTTTGTAGTGATAAATAATAACTGAGTTATCGGCGAAATCATAGTATTGGTCTCCTCTCGCCGGAGAAAGAACTAAAGGAATTATTCGATGTTTATGTTTTTTTGGGAATCGTCTGCTGAAGATAAAATGGTGTTTGGAATTCTATCAAGTAATTAAAATGAGTAAGACTAAAATTAAATCATCGTATTGTTTATACTGAAGTACAAAATATTGTGATTTAAAATTCCGATGAAGTTTTTCTTGATTCCAGAAGAAAAATAATTTCGATTAACCTGGAGAATTTCGTAATACGAAAGAATAAACTGTGAATGTTTTTACGCAGAAAAGAACTGATATTCTTTATTATTGAACTAATTTGAGAATAGAGAAAATGGATTACATCTTTCCAATGTGGAATTATTCGATTTGGAGATTTATTAATAAATAAAGGTATGTCAGTTTTATTTATTTTATTCTGAATTGTATTTATAATACAATGTTTAAAGGTGTAAAAAAGGAAGATTATCAGCGAATTGCTGCTGAATTATACATAGATATATCAGATTCCAAATTAACTATTTATGATTTAATAAATTTAATAAAGGAAAGTTCGAAGTATAAAGCAGATAATAAACTGGTTGAAGACATAGCAAACAGTTTTATTGAAGAAAGAAAAAATGGGGAATCAAAATTACTAGATCTTGAGAAATTAAAAATTGAACATGCAAAGTTAGAAATTGAGTTGGCTAAGGCCCGTGCAGAAACTAAAAATGATAATTTAAGTGATCTCGAAAAAAAAGATAGTACAGAATCTTTAGACTCTCTGATTAAAAGTGTACGAACTTTAACGATTAAAATTCCATCTAAACCAGAAGGTTGGGGTTATTTTTTTTCATCGTTAGAAAAAGCCTTTATTTCTAAAAATGTCCCAGAAAAATATAAATCGGAAATTCTACTAAATCTGTTAGGAGAAAGAGCAACAAACGTTATTACATACATTAAAGATGGGGAGTTAGAAGATTATTCAAAAGTAAAGGCTATAGTACTTAGAGAATTTGAGCCAACCCCCCAGACTTGTTTAGAACATTTTAGGAGAGCACAACGTCAGCCTAATGAAACATATGTACAATTTGCATCCCGATTAACAATGAGTTGGGATTATTATTTAAAATTGAGGAATGTGACAGATTTCGAAACTTTAAAACAGTTAATAGTTTCTGATAAGATTTGTCAAACGCTTGATAAAGATGTCATGTATTTTATAAATATTAGACAAGCAGAATCGTGGTTTTTCTCCCATTGAATTATCTCGGGAAATTGATTTATATTATACGTCTAAGGGAAAACCCGTTGTTGACAATTCTAGAGCGAGTAATAAAAATACTTATTATCGAAATGTTTCTAAAGTTTTTCTAACTGACGTAAAAAATTCTAAATGTATTTTGTCATGTAGTGAAAAACATCCTTTGCATAAATGTCCTGTTTATAAAAACATGTCAGTGGGTAATAGAGTTGAGCTTGTAAAATCCAAAAATCTTTGTTTTAACTGTCTTATGAATCATAAAGTGATTGATTGTAAATCTAAATTCTCTTGTATTATTTGCAAGAGAAGGCATCATGTGACTTTGCATTTCCCGCATGAACAAAAAATAAATAAAGGTGAAAATCCAGAGATAATTTCACAGGAAATGAGTTCTAAAAACGAAGTCGGTAATAAATTTAATTTGGATGCTTCGGCTCCAGTATTCCAGCCTTTCCAAGCTAATAACCAAAGCAATTTATTTTCAACGATATGTAATTTGTCTAACGAGTTAAAAGCTGTGTTACTTAGCACATTTGTTTGTTTAATAAAAGAGAATATGGTAATTTTCATGAAGCACGCGGTTTATTAGATGTCGGTGGAAACTCTAATTTTATTAGTAAAAGGTTAGTAGATAAACTAAATTTGAAAAGAAAAAAGACTAATATTTCTATTTCAGGAATAAATAATTTGTCCCTTAATGTTAGATCTAGAGTTAACACAAATATTTCGAATAGAGATAAAGATTTTTATTTAAAATTAGATTTTTTAGTCGTTCCGAAAATTACGGAATTTACGCCTTCTAGACCTCTTGAGATTTGTATTTCATCGTTAAATAACATCAAATTAGCTGATGAAAAGTTTAATGTGCCAGGCTCTATTGATTTGCTTTTGGGTGCAGAAAATTTCTATGAATTTTTAAGGCCAGGTCAAATTTGCCCCCAACCATTAAATACTAGAATAGTGTTACAAAACAGTGTTTTTGGTTATATTGTTAGTGGAAGCCTTCCGGCTAAGCTTGAAAGTAATATACATTGTGGGTTGATAACAGATAATTTGGAGTTAGAAAGAGTAATTTGAGATTTTTGGGAAATAGAAAACATTGAGAGAGAGTCTGAAGTTTCTAGAAATAAGGAATCAGAAATTTGTGAAGAACATTTTCTGAAAAATTATTCCAGAACTGCAACAAGGCAATACATGGTAAAAATGCCATTTAAGGAAGACCCATCTTGTCTTGGAGAATCAAAGAAAAAGGCTATGAAAGTTTTAAATTCATTATGGAATCGCTTAGTTAGAGAACCTAAATTTAATGATCTTTATAAAGTCTTTATGCAAGAATATTTAAGTATGGGTCATATGGAAGAGGTGATAGAATCTGAAGAACCAGATAACACTTATTACGTACCTCATCATTGCGTGTTCCGTGCTGACTCAAGTAGCACACCATTAAGAGTTGTCTTTAACGCTAGCGCCTTAACTTCTACCGGAAAATCTTTAAATAGTTTGCAGTATAACAGAGGAACAATCCAAGATGACTTATTTAGTATAATGTTGCGATTTCGAAAGCACAAATTTGTTTTTGTAGCAGATATTAAAAAAATGTACCGTATGATATTGATACATCCGAGTCAAAGAGATTTATTGAGAATTTTGTTTAAACCTGAGGTGCATGAATCAGTTAAGGTGTATAAATTATGTACGGTGACTTATGGTACAACGAGTGCCCCTTTTTTAGCAACAAGAACCCTTACCCAGCTAGCTAGAGATGAAGGAAAGGAATTTCCTTTAGCTGCAAGTGTATTATTTCAAGACGTATATATGGATGATATTTTGACAGGTGCTGATGATTTAGACACAGCTAAAGAGATCCAACAACAACTGATATCTTTGTTAAAGAAGGGAAGCATGGATCTTCACAAATGGTCAGTAAATAATTCTTCTCTTTTGTGTAATAATGCAATATCTGAATATTCATTTTCCAATGAGACAAAAACTTTAGGAATATTGTGGAAGCCGCAACCAGACTGTTTCGGATTTAATTTAATTATAGAGCAAAGTGAAAGGTATACCAAACGCTCAGTATTATCACAAATTGCTAGAATATTTGACCCGTTGGGTTTGATACGTCCAATAATTACGAAGGCCAAGGTTTTCCTCCAAAAATTATGGTTGCTGAAAATAGATTGGTGTGATTATCTTCCAGTGAAAGAAAATATCGAATGGACTAATTTTCTTACTTCCTTAAAAACTGTAAATATGATCAATATCCCAAGATTTGTATTTGTAGAACAATCTAATTATGTGGAATTGCATGGTTTTTCAGATGCTTCTGAACTTGCTTATGGTGCGGTCGTTTATGTAAAATCTATTAATTCTTATGGTGATTCTGCTATCAAACTGCTCACTAGTAAATCTAGAGTGGCTCCTCTAAAGCATATTACTATCCCTCGCCTAGAACTTTCTGCAGCAGTCCTATTATCTATGTTGATGCAAAAAGTGTTAAGTGCTCTAAAGCAAGAAGTTTCTATAACTTGTTTTTGGACAGATAGTACTATTGTACTTGCATGGTTAAAAAAGGAGTCAAATGATCTAAAGACATCTGTCGCAAATTGAGTATCGATTATACAAAGTTTAACTTCGATTGATCAGTGGAATTATGTATCTTGCAAGCAAAATCCTGCAGATCTCATTTCTAGAGGCCTCAATCCCATCAAGATCCAGCAATGTGATTTATGGTGGATCGGTCCATCATTCCTACAACAGCCTGAGATGGTGGAGTCTCCTGATATTATTTCTGTTGAAACCAGTGAGCTGTTTATCCATGAATTGAAAGCACCATCAGTCACTCAAGTATGTACCTTAGTTAACACTGTTGAGCCTTTAGACATCATTAATAACAGTTCTTCATTCATAAAACTGCAAAGAGTAGTAGCATGATGTAATAGATTCATCCATAACTGTAGAAATCCCTTGTATCCCAAAGGTGGAACTTTAACCAGCAGTGAACTCCCTCACTCCTTATTCTGTATAGTAAAAAACATCCAGAAGACTTCATTCGTGAACGAAATGCAGTATTTGGAAAAGGGTAATGCAATCCCTAACAGTAGTAAACTGAAAAACTTGTGCCCGTTTTTAGATGATAATGGTGTAATACGAGTTGGTAGTAGACTGAGAAACAGTAACTTAACTGAGCATCAAAAATATCCAGTGATTATTCCTTCAAATCATAATTTTACTTTTTGTGTTATTAAATATTTTCATAATTTGTATTTCCATGCAGGTGCTGAGACAACTCTTTCTCTCATCCGAAACAAATTTTGGATCTTATCTGCTAGAAATATAGTTCGTAAAATCCTTTTCAATTGTATGACTTGCAAAAAGGTAAATTCTAAGAATTCAGAGCAACAAATGGCTGATTTGCCAGCTTCTAGAGTAACAATGGCCAGAGCATTTATGCGTACTGGATTGGACTACTGTGGTCCCTTTGAAGTGAAAAACTTCGTGGGTAGAAGTAAACAGGTAAAAAAAAGTATTTATTTGTGTATTTGTTTGTTTTACTACAAAAGCCTTGCATTTTGAAATAGTAAATTATCTAACAAGTGAAGCATTCTTAGCAGCACTTAAACGCTTTATAGCAAGGCGGGGCAACCTTCTGATATATATAGTGATAATGATCGAAATTTCGTTGGTGCCAATAAAGAATTAAGAGCAATTCTCAGATCTTTATTTAAGGATAAAAGTGAGGAGGAAATAGAAAATTATTTAGTTAATGAAGGTATTAACTGGCATTTTAATCCCCCTTCAGCTCCTCACTTTGGAGGTTTGTGGGAGGCAAATATCAAATCCCTTAAATACCATTTAAAACGTGTTGTAGGTAAAACTATTTTAAGTTATGAGGAACTCAACTCTTATTACTCAAATTGAGGCAGTTCTTAATTCTCGGCCACTCTGCCCCCTTTCAAATGATCCAAATGATGTTGAAGTTTTGACACCTGCCCACTTCCTTATTGGTTCCTCTTTAATGGCCTTACCAGAACCAAATTATACAGAAATTCCTATGAATAGGTTGAGCAGATGGCAATTAGTTCAAAAATTAACACAACATATTTGGAAAAAATGGTCATCAGAATATTTGAACAAGCTCTTAAATAGACCTAAATGGTACAAGGGAAGGGTAAAGATAAAAGAGGGAGATTTAGTATTAGTAAAAAATTCTGATAATTATTGCCCTTTAAAATGGCATTTGGCTCGAATTATTAAAATTCATCCAGGCCAACACAATATTATAAGAGTTGTCACCTTGAAAGATAAAAATGGCACATATAAAAGGCCAGTCACAAAAATTGTTGTTTTGCCATATGTGAATAATGGTTTATTAACTACTTAAATTCATACATTTGTTTTATTAAACTATATACTTTTCCTGCAGTGTATTACATTCTTGTGTTTATATTTGTAAATGTAGTATTTTATTTAGTGTAGTATTTTTGAGAAGAAATTGTGTTTTTTTGAGATTGTATTTTTCATTTAGAGATTGTATTTGAATTATATTGCATTTATATTATTGAATGTAAGCAACATTCAAGGCCTGGCGGTATGTTGCCGCTAGAAGTCTATGTAAAATGTTTAAAAAAAAAAAACGTGATTGTGAGTTGGGTTTGAGATGCCGATCAGAGAAGTTGTGTAATCTCGGCTCTCGACCATTTTATTTAGTGTTGTGAGAAATTAAAAGAGTTACAGTCCGCTATTGAGTAATTTATTGAAATTGTGTGTTTTTCTTTCGTAGTGATAAATATTATTAACTGAGTTATCGACTAATCCACATGGTGTTTAGAGAAAAAGAGTCTTCTGTGCCAAAAAAAAAAAAAAAAAAAAAAAAAAATTATCAAATTTTTTCAATTGGAAAAATGCTGGTAAAAACATACTTTTGGATTTAATTTTTTTTCTAATTATTTAATTTCTGTATTGTTTTTCTGTTGATATGTTTAAAAAATATCTAGTACTAAAGATTCTGACAAAAAATTTTCAGTTTAGCCATTTTATGTTTAAATTAATTAATGTAGATTTAAGAATTTTGAAAGTTATCACTGTTTTGAAAAGCCAAGATTTCCCCCGACTGCCATTCAATTAAAAAAATTCTTTTTTTTTGTACAGTTTTAAAAATATCGCCAAAGGCACATCTATTCCAAATTTTTGCATTTCTCTAGATTTCATTCTGCCGTCACACATGGCTTTCTCTGAATTAAAGGTTTGGACATTGACCCTTACATAATGTAAAATGTTCCATATATATTTCTCTATTATTTTCTAGTCATTAAGGCATGAGCAAATTAGATTCATTTCAGATTTCTTTTTCATAATTATAAACTAGGGGGCTCAGCCCCCTACTCGCTAACGCTCGCCAACCCCCTGTGAATTGCAAAGCAATTCACATTGAGACCGTTACTCGATCCCAGGTCGCTTCGCTCGCTCGCCCCTATTTATTTTTCTAGTAATTTTTCTAGACTGCCATTCAATTAAAAAAAAATCTTTTTTTTTTTGTACAGTTTTAAAAATATCGCCAAAGGCACATCTATTCCAAATTTTTGCATTTCTCTAGATTTCATTCTGCCGTCACACATGGCTTTCTCTGAATTAAAGGTTTGGACATTGACCCTTACATAATGTAAAATGTTCCATATATATTTCTCTATTATTTTCTAGTCATTAAGGCATGAACAAATTAGATTCATTTCAGATTTCTTTTTCATAATTATATTAAACTAGGGGGCTCAGCCCCCTACTCGCTAACGCTCGCCAACCCCCTGTGAATTGCAAATTCACATTGAGACCGTTACTCGATCCCGGGTCGCTTCGCTCGCTCGCCCCTATTTATTTTTCTAGTAATTCTAGCCGGAATAAGTACTACAATAAATCATTTGAACATATGAAATGGACAATTTTTTTAATGTAAAAAAGTAATTGAAAACTCCGTTGAAAACACAACTAAAAATGCATTTAGTTGATGCTACTAATGGGCATATAAATCATTTAAATACTATGAAAAAAGGATCTTGGAAACATAATTAGTTTAAAACTTATTGCAAAAAAAAAAAAAAAAAAAAACTACGTGGTAGGAAGATAGTTTATCATCAATGATTGTTTAAATTTCGTTCGACATTTTATTATTCTAATTGATTATAGATTTCGAAAAAGAAATTATTTTTACTTCAATAAAACAGCAGCAGATGGCAGCAGGGGCATTCTAGAAAGTTTATATTTTATTATCTCCGATTTTTTGTGCGAGTGAAATTCGTAAATAAATTCTAAATAAGAGTTGAAAATTAATTTGAAATTAACAATATTACTCATAATTAAAATGAGGAATCATCTCAGACGCTTTGGATTATGTTCATTTTATTTTATTTTTAATAATTGCTAGCTTCAGTTTCACTGCTCTGACACTGACTGCCATATTGGAGGCAGAGCTACACAATCTTGTCTGTTCATTGGTCTGAGCTCTGGAAACTACGGTTGTTGCCAACGATAAGGTAGAAATTCAGCCCTATTTCCGTGCCATGTAAGACAAATATATGTATATAGATTCCTGTTTGCATTATTCATATCTTATATGTTTGCAATAGTTGATGTTTTTGGTGGTTATTTATTAAAAACAATTTTTACTTTCTTCTATCTATAATAGAAGAAAGTATTGTAATCGAAATTTTTTTCGACTTCCGGTTTTTGACGGATTTACACGTTTTAGGGGTCAGAGATTCTGAAAAACATGTTTTTACAAAATGTCTGTCTGTCCGTCCGTCTGTCCGTCTGTGTGGCTTTTCATTGTACCATCTAAAAGTGTATGAAGTTATGCTTCAAATTGAACCACATTTTTTTTTCTAGGTTTTTGGCTACGGCAAGCAGGTTCTATCAGAATTTGTGGATATTTCGATGAAAGGGGGCGCTGTGATCGATATTTTTGTTCCATTTTCACTATTGTACCATCTAGAAGTGTATGAAGTTATGCTTCAAATTGAACCACATTTTTACTTTCTTCTATCTATAATAGAAGAAAGTATTGTAATCGAATTTTTTTCGACTTCCAGTTTTTGACGGATTTACACGTTTTAGGGGTCAGAGATTCCGAAAAACATGTTTTTACAAAATGTCTGTCTGTCCGTCTGTGTGGCTTTTCATTGTACCATCTAAAAGTGTATGAAGTTATGGTTCAAATTGAACCACATTTTTTTTCTAGGTTTTTGGCTATGGGAATCAGGTTCTATTAGAATTTAGGGATACTTCGACGAAAGGGGGCGCTGTGATCGATATTTTTGTTCCTTTTTCACTATTGTACCATCTAAAAGTGTATGAAGTTATGCTTCAAATTGAACCACGTTTTTTCCTAGGTGTTTGGCTATGGCAAGCAGGTTCTATTAGAATTTAGGGATACTTCGACGAAAGGGGGCGCTGTGATAGCCATTTAAAGATTTCAAATTCAAAAATATGTGCAAATTCAAAAAAATTAGAAATCCTAAAACTTTTTTTCGTTAAATGTTCGGCCTTGATCCGGAGAATCCGGAGCAATTTTTGTTTTGCCTCTATCTTAAAAAATAGCTGAGATATAGCGGTTTGAAATTTTAGGGTGGCTGACATTTTCAAACAAGACAGCGGAATTTCGTCCATAAACGAGTTTAATTTATGAGTTTTAGTTAACATGATTTCGGCAAATTTTCTTTCATTGTTGTAACCATTCATCCTATTACATGCTTATCACTATATATTTATATTCGCCAACGTCGAATTCTCGCCAAACTTGGCGACAGTTGGCGGAATATCGCCAAATTTGGCGACCAAAATAAGTTGCCATAAATGAAGCCAACTTGGCTGTAGAGGACTAATTTGACGATATCCTCATTCAAATTCAATGTTGACGAAAACTGGGATTGAATCTTCTTTATTTAGGTTCTACGCATTTTAGCTTCGTGTTTTCCAGTAAAATTAGCTAAAATCGTAAAACCAAGGAATAGGGAGGCTATCTGTTCCTGTCAGTTCTGGCCAGAAGGACTTTTCGTAGTTTAGTATACATCGGTTGTTCGCATCCCTGTAACACGACGATTCGCAAGCAGCTGACGTACAGCAGAATGACGAAAAATATTGATTTTATTGGCGGTGTGATAGCGAATTTTGAAGTATTAACATGACTGAGATAGAAGAAAGTTTTGGGATTGGCACATCCGACTAGTTATTGTTAAAATTATTATAAAACAATATAAACTCTTTTGCATATACTTACTATTTATGTTTTATGTTATTTTGTGAATCGGTGAATTACTGTGACATTGGTCTGTAATGATAATATGTTCTACAAGACTTCTTTCTGGTCCCTTTAAGATTGTTATAGATAGATTTCCTTGTGTTATCATTTGTTGTGATGATTGTGTGAGTAATTTGTATTCCTTTTTATATGCCGAAAAATTGAAATTTTTATTAGTAGTGACTGGACTGTTTTAGTTTAATAGCCATTTTTTCACTAACCCAATTCTAGTTTAATTAAATTGCATATATTAAAAGGATACAACAGTTAACCTTAAAATATTTACAGTAACACATGCTACAGAATAAATAAGACTGTATTGAAAAACACTTTAACATTTGAACTGAGAATGAACTGTCATTTTTTACTACATAATTTCTGAATTCCAAAGTGGATGCAGTGGTCAGAAGTAGTGCGCTACAAGTAGCGAAACTACCTTAGCTGTTAATTTTTCCTGGTAGTTAGTAGTGTGGCACGCTACATTTTGAAAAATGTAATGTAGCGAGTAGTGCGATACAAAAAATCAGTTGTTTGTAGTGAACAGTGACCCTACTTTCAACATTACTTCTCAGGGAAAAAATGGGACATTCTTCTAATCAAGGGATCATAACTTGCTTCACTTTTGCAAAATGTGTTCTGCACAACAATTTGTGAGTGTCAGCAACTCAGCTACAGTGTTTAGCAACATTTCATATGACATCAGGGATTTTTCCATTGACACTTGCTAGTAAATCCAAATCAACAAAATTAATTTTCTTGCTGGAAATACTTTACTCACTCATTATTAGATCTTCATGTTTTAATGTTGTGTTTCTTCTTTTGCTTTATTTACAGATTTTTTTTATATTATCACAGAAAATTAATATTGAATTGCTCTGGTCGGCATATAATGAGTAATATGAGCTTAAAGTAATTTTAGAGAAGAACAAAATATTTTCTTGTTTTATCTTTCTTAATTTTTTATTGCTCTCGCTTTTATTACATCTATTTGATTGTATCCCGGCAAACTTGATATTATGAGGGGCCCTTGTATTATACTTAATCAGTGTCCTCAATTTTACATATAAATTGAATCCTTTGTGAATTGTTAGAGAGATATGCAAAAATACTGGCACTCGCTTAAAAAGTTACAAATGTGTGTTCGTATAATATAGCATTAATACTTTCTGCCAAGAATTTTTGTTAGTTGCTAATCATAGGTGGTGAGGGGGGGGGGGTAGAAAAATAAAAGGCTGATTGTTTAATTTAGTTGCATTTTTATTATTTTTATAATTATCACTATGCAGTGAGTGAATATTCACAGGCAAGTAAACTTTTTAATTATTGCCAATAGATTAATTATTACTTTTTTATTCTCTATTAGCATAATCCAGTGGTCTTCTAAAAATAAAAATTATTAAATTTTCCAGTAGACTAATGATATTTCATTACTCTATTAGAATCAAGACCTTGCCAATTGACAATTATGGAGTTTAATAATAGACAAGAGAATAGAAATAATAATATTCCTTGGCTATGCCACTGATCACCACCACCAAGCTACATGCCATTTTTAAACACAATATATACAGTCAGTTTATTTATTATGTTATGCCACACATTTGCCGAAAAATTTAAATAAAGCAGGATGCCAAAAAGAAAATGTCAGAAGAAAAGTTCTCCGCATGCAGCTGTACACAGAAGCTTGCATAAAATGTGAAGTGCCTGACTAAATGTGGGAAAGAAAACCAGCAATGTGTGGATGCAAGTGATTTTGCTCACAACTCGGGAAAAGTATTGGCAGGATAATTAAAAATAACTGAAGACATTTTAACTTCGGAAAAACTGTTATACCTGCCTGTCACATTTTATAGAACATATTTTTGCTGCGATACAGAAATTTTTGTTTTGCTTTTGATATTCATATTTAAAGGCATATTTTTTGCGATCTTTCATAATTATTATTTTTTTTTAATTGAAAGTATAAATGTATTACAATATTTTGAATCAAAAGGGAAACCTTGATAGATAACATATATGCATGTAAAAAAAAAGAAAGTTACAAATTTACAGTAATTTACATTTTTTTTTCTTGTAGTAAAAAATAAAAATTCCAGGATATTTCAGATTTACTAAGTTAGATTTTGTGTAATTGTTTCTCTGTTAAGATAACTATTTTTCATAAGTTTCTGAGAAAAATTAATTCGTAACTCTTCAATACTATAAAAAATTAAGTTTAACTCTCCAGTGTTTTGTTTTTTTCCTTTAGAATTATTAAAAATAATAACCACAGGCAACTACTGAAGATGTTGACTTCTAAACAATACTTGCTGTTATAATTAGATGCTGTAAAGCCTTCTCAAATCCAAAATGACTACTTTATGATTCTTTCATTCATTTTTGATCAGAAACACATGAAATTGGCAGGTGTTCTTTAGAAACTTCGTAATCAAAAGACGTTTTCAATAAAAGCAGAAGATCTTTCAGAAAATAATGTCAGTCAGCATTTTGAACCTAATTTCTGATGCCACAGCACTTGAAAGGTGAAAAAAGCGTCGTCACAGGACACAAATCACTTATATCTCAATAAGTAATTTACTTATAAAAAAAATTCCAAATTGCTTCAATAGTCAGGCCTGCCAATTTTATGCCTTTGCATTTAAAAATGAGTCAGAAAGGTAGAAAAAGTCATTTCGGAACCATGTTAATATATTTATTATTATTTTTTTGTAATTTCTTCCTGTTATTTTGACTCAACACTTTGATGTTGCCTATATGTTTTGTTTATCCTGAATTATAAAGTCTTATTGACATTTATTCACAATTTATCATTGTATAATAGTTTAGTACTTTACTTATATTTTTATTTTTTACAATGTATAGCTTTGTAAAATAAATATTAAGTTCTAATAATAAATAAATAAATAATTTCTTAAAAGAACTGTTTAAAATTAAAAAGTAAAGACAAAGTGCAGTCAACTTCAGAGGAACATGAACGTATTAATAAAGTTTCGGCGGGAATACAGAATTAGCAAGCAGATTTTGGCAGGAGAAAATATGATTTGGCACACTGAATTCGATGGCAATCACGTTTGGTGACAGGTGATCTCGGAGTCCAGAAAAGGTTACCGGTTTAGTGTCTTAGAAGGTCTATGAACCCGACGACTAAACTTTTAAAAGAAATTCTAGCAATGTAAGTTCGTTTTTGTATGTACTAATTGTTTTAAAATTCCTCCGGAATACTAATTTAATGCAATTATTTTCTACTATTTAAAAAATTTAAATTATCATTGCTGTATTTAGACTTATTCTCAACTGTCATTGCGTAGTTATACTTATTCTGATCTATCAAGACTCTAATTTTTATAATATTATTCCGTATCTTCTACTTTTACGTGATTTTTTATGTTCTAGACTCCGTTTGACTTCGAGATATCGAGAGTATACTTTATAGCAATAAATAAAAACTTAGATCGTAATTTTACAAAGATAAATAAATAATGCATAGGCAATAAATAATACATGCATACATCTCTAGATACATATGGGATCATTGTAAAAATAGCTAAAATGGATTCAGGGCACCTCAGACTGTAAAATTAAACCAATATTTCTAAAATTGTGTTTTAATAATGATTGCAGTACTTTCTGTACACTGTTATATATGGAAAGTAAAAATTCGATTAAACTACAGCTTATTTTTTTTGGGATGCACGAAAACCGAGCGATATAATGAGGAGCTAGCTATTCTTGTATATAATATATTTATGCACCATCACACACTGCATAAGTTTTATTTACTATTCTTACAGTAATTATTGCATTGGGATGTAAAGTTACCATTGACATGTACAGTAAAACCTTCGAATAACAAATATCTTGGGAGTGCAGAATTTGTCTGCTGTTTGGAGGTGTCTACTATTCAAAGGTAAAAATGTACAAATATGCTGGGACAAAAAAAGAAAAAAAATGTCCATTAAATAGAGGTGTCTGCTATTCAGGAATGGCCATTATGGAGGTTTTACTGTATTTAGCAATCAATTTGTTTACTTAACTCTCCAGTACACTCTTAATATGTTAATTATATTGAGTTGTCTAATTTTATAAGTTAAAAAATTTTTTTACAGAAAAACCTCCATAATGCAAACAATAAATTTGTAAATAAAAATAAAGCAATTTGAAATAATAAGAAACCCAGTATTAAAACATGAAGATCTTATAATGAGTAAATAGACAAGTGTTGCCAGGAAGAAAATGAATTCCTTTGATGGCTTAGTACTTGATTTAATCAACAAGTGTCAACGGGAAAAATCTATGACTTCATGCAATGCATTTCTATACACTGCAGCTGAGATTCACAAATTGTTGAGCAGAACAAATTTTTCACAAAAGAAGCAAATTACGACTACATGATTTGTAGAATGGCACATTTTCCCCTCTAAAGTAGTGTTGGTTCTCGCTACAAACTACTGTTTTATTTTTTTTTATCACACTACTCACTACACTACATTGTTATAAATGTAGCTTGCTACACTACAAACTAGTCTTCGACCTCTGGTCTGTTTTATGTTCCATTAGCTACTAAAATGCATCCCTATTTATATATACGTATTATGTACAGTTAATGGTGTATATGTTTCTTATTCCATTTCTGTTACAGTCAAGGGAGAAATAAGAAATTATTCTTAGAAGAATTAAAAAAGACTGGAATATCTTTTGATGTGAGGAAACTTCATGTGGGTGATTTCTTATGGGTCGCTCAAGAAATTTCAGGTGAGCAAAGAGAATTAGTGTTGGACTTCATAGTTGAACGTAAGAGAATGGATGATTTAGCTCGTAGCATCAAAGATGGAAGATTTAAAGAACAGAAGGTTTGTTTAAGTTAGAATTAGAAGCTAATTGTTGTTTATTATATATTAAATTAATTTATAATAAGGGTTCTACTTGCCCTCAAATTCCTGAAAAATAAAGAAACGCTCTGAAATGTTCTTAAATATGGTAGTGTGTTCTGAAATTTTGTGAGTTTTGTGTTATAGCTATAATAGTCGTGTGATTTTTCTGTGAATTTATAATTTTTTGCAGAATTCGTAAATAATTTTTATTTTCCCCTCAGAATTCCATAAAAACAGTATTTTGGAATAAATAAGTTTGGAATCAATGTACACTTAAAAAAAAAAAAAAAAAAAACATGAGTAGGAAATAGTTTTGAAACGTTTTTCTTTTGTTTCACAAAAACATTTTATCAACTGATCATAGAAAACTTGCAAATTTCATCAATTGTTTGAGGGGAAAAAACAAATTTTGTTAATCGGATAGGGGAAAATCCAAATTTTGTCAATCAGGCAGGGAAAAAAAAATCACAAATTTTGTTAATTGGCCTTTGAAAAAAAAAAAAAATCACAATTTTTTTCAATTGATCACAAAAAAAAAAAAAAAAAAAAACTGAAATTTTGTCAATCAGACACTTAAAAAGATCGCAAATTTCACCAATCGGTCATTTATAAATGTGTGGTGGCGTAAGTAGAGGGGACATAAGTTAGAAATAAGCTATTACTGTATATGTTGCTTTGCATGTGACTCTATAAAGATTATAAGGCAGTAATTGATGTTTATTCAGTTTTATACTGAATTCTTCAAATAATCATTGCTTGCTTTGAATTTATGGATGTACATGGCTCATAAATTATAAATATCATGATAGTTTAAAAAATATCCAATATTTTTATGTATATCTGATATTTTTGGTATATATCCAATATTTTTAAAATAGTCAACTAGCTGCTGATCAAATACAGTTGAATCTCATTATCCCGACATTCTCAGGACCAGAAAAAAATGTCGTCACAAGTGGAGTGTCATGGTAACCGGAGTTGAAGAAAAATGTTTTTAAAAAGCTGTATTTTTAATTAATTTAAGACAATTTTAAATTCATAACTGTTCTTGCATTTTTAAGCAATAAAACAATTGAAAAGATTATAAATCAGATTTCTGAGGACTTACTTTTTATTGTTACATGAAATATTGATGAATTAAGGTTTGCTTATTCCTAGATATGCTTCCTACAATTCTTTTTTCATTTCATTTATCTTCAATTCATTATACAATGAATTGTAATCAATATCCGTTGTTTCAGAAATGGATGTTAGATCATTTCTGATCGTTTCAATGCAATGCAATGCAATGGTTCGGTTTTACTCGGAGGCTTGTTTTGTTCCAGTTTCATATCACTTTTGCTCTCCGAGTCTGAAGAAATTTCTGTCTTTTTCTCTTTTATCTTTTTTACAATTTCAGAAATCGTTGCATCTAGTGATGTGGTGACATACTTATCATCGATATACATCGATAACATCGATATACATCTGGACATCTCAGTTATATCTCTTTTGCAATCTAACAACTCTTTAAACAATATTGGAAGAGGGATGTCCTCTTCTTCATTACCTTCTGCATACTCTGGATTTGATAGACTTGGATTATTTTCTGTGAAACCAGCATGTTTGAAACAGTTATAAATTGTCTTAGAAGATACATCAGCCCAACTTTTATGAATGTACTTTAGAGCATCTAGAAGAAACGGTTTGAAGTTACGGCCTTCATCAATGACCTTTATGCAGTCTTTAACCAGTATATGGTAATTCCGCTTAAAGTTCAAAATGATCCCTTCACCTAACGGCTTCAAACTTACAGTAGCATTAGACGGTAAATAAATCTGTTCAATCGAGTTTAGGCCTGGTACTTCAACGTATGCAGCACAATTGTCTACTATGAAAGCTACTTTTCGATTCATAGAGTCAAATTTTCTGTTCAGAGATTTTAAAGTATTTTCCCAAATTTAGGATGACATCCACGATTTTCGGTTACTTTTGTAGTACACTGGCAAACACTTCACATTTCGAAAGCAATGCGGTTTTTTGCTTTCCCCGATAACTAATGGCTTAAGCTTTTCAGAACCTAACATGTTTGCTCCCAATAAAACAATTACACTTTCCTTACTCTTTTTACCCCCTGCGCAAGTATCAGACTGAAAACACGAAGTCTTTTCCAGTAAGAGTCACAAAAAAGACCTGTTTCATCTATATTAAAAACATCACCTGAAGTGTAATGTTCCAATATGTATTTCAACGAAGAAACTTTCCAATCACTGACTTGACTGTGGCTTACTGCCGCTGCTTCGCCGCACATTTTTTTCAAAGAAAGTTTATTCTGAGCTTTGAATCTTTCAATCTTCTCATTACTTGCTGAGAACTACAAAACACCCATTTCTTTCGATATTTCTGTTGCTTTTTCTTTTAAAAGCACACCCGAAATCAGCACATTTTTAGATCTTGCATAGGTGAACCATTTAAGAACTGCTTCTTCAACGTCTTCGTAGTTTGGTTTTCACATTTTCTTCCGCTTAACTCCATCTTGAACACGTAAAGAATTATCGAGCCTTTGTTTTGAAGAAAGTATAGTCACAAATGTCGTTCTAGGAATTCCTTTTGTTTTAGCACATGCAGTCTTCAATAACCCAGACTTTTCATAGTCTTTTATCATTTTTAATTTTTCATCCAGCGTCCATGAACCAAGTTAACTTGCCATTTTGCTGTAAACAGTTTTAAATACTATGAATGAAATGTGGAAATGAAAAGTTTTACAGTTCGAATGCACATCTGCGTATGCGCCACAATAACAAGTCCAGCGACACCTGCTCTTTTTCGTCTCTCATATGGTGGGTGAGTAATCATGGGGGTGGGGATAGAGAACACACAGTAAGAGGAGAACATATCTCTCCTTCACTAACTTCAGTGAGTCATTCGTAGTGTGTGGGTTTGTTTATTCAGATAAAAGATTCAAATAAAGTTTCTCCTTTATCACAATGGGTATTTTAGACACTTTTGCGAAAAGTTTGGCTAAGACATTTCCTACCGCTTAATTTTTGTGCTTGTAAGATGGGTTATGGAAAATGGACAATTTACCTAAACCATCGGGATATCCGGAGTTGAAAATTATTCAACGACATAAAATCCAGATTTTATTTACATTAAAATCATGTACAGAAAATCAGGAGTTTGAAAAACTGACGTGATAAGCGAAGTGACGTGAAAACCAGGTGTCGGGATAACGAGGTTAAACTGTATTTTCAAACATAATATAAATTAGAAACTAAAACATATTGCACTTAACTTGAAAATAAAACAATATTCTAAATGCCTTTTTTTCATTCTCTTCCTTCCTTCCTTTCTTTTTTTTTTCTCTTGGAACAAAAGTGAAGATCAACTAATTGAAAATAGAAACAATTTTCTTTATACTCTCATACAAAACAAATTATAGGATTCAGTATCAAGTATCAAGAAAATTTTATGATTTATGTAACAAAATTTGATATACAAATAATATATATTTTTTTAATTGAAAAAATTTAACATAAATGTAAGCTTGCCTGCTGTTTTATTGCTTAACATGTTTTGCAGTTTAAACTCAACTGAACCGAACTAAAAAAAATTATTTTCTAATGAAGCTGTAAATAACTGATGTTTACTTTTCAATGGGTGTGTTCTGAGTCCCACATAATTATTGGTTCTACATTTAAAAATTCAGCTTCAAACGTAAATCTTGGAATTTGTT
Source organism: Maratus michaelseni (assembly GCA_963931845.1). NCBI lineage: Eukaryota > Metazoa > Arthropoda > Arachnida > Araneae > Salticidae > Maratus > Maratus michaelseni. The sequence continues at coordinate 127,166,815 of OZ007595.1, forward strand.
TTCTTCTTCAGCTAAAAAAGTCACTGCTAGACAAAAGTTTTTTGTCTACAGAATGACACAGTCAATAATAGCTGAAAAAATTCATTTACACTTGTTATGGCTAAAAATATCATGCACAATGATATTTTGAAAATATAAAAAATATCAAACATTTTGATATTTTGAAAATAAATATTTGGTATGTATTTTTCTATCATTAGTTTCGCGACCTCTTAATTAGGTAAATTTTGTAAGAAATACTACCTATTACATTCTCCCCTATGTTGGAATTTCTGAAAATTTTTTGCAGATCTATGCCGATAATGACTCCTAGAATCCAAAACCACCCCCAGTTCAAAACTTTATCTATCTGTCTATATCACTTTTTTTATGGACACAATAACTTTCATAATTCTGCACAAATCTCTTCCAAACTGATGCATAAAATCAAGGGGCACAAAATCTCGATCAAGTTTATTAATAGGCAAAATCAGACCAGGGGGGAGGGGGAATGGGGACTTTTTATGAAAGCAGAAAAAAACATAACTTCTTAATTATGAGACATAAAATCCATTTTAAATTATTATTACTTCTAGGAAAAGGGCCAAAAATTTATGTATGACAGATTTTTGATGATATTAAAAATGGCTTCAAGGGGTGGGGGGGGGGATAGGGGTTTCAGAAAAAAAGTCATAACTTCGTAAATTCACAAGATATCAAATCTTCTTACATTTGTTATAAATCTTCTTAATATTATTTACAACTTTTATCTTGAGAAGTTTTTGATAGGACATCCTCTTACAGCAAAAAAAAAAAAAAAAGGGCGGGGGGTAGGTTAGAAGGAAAAAAATCACATCTCCGTTAATCTGACACTAAGGCGATAAAAAATAATCTTTGGCGTGATGAAAAGTTTGGACAACTCTCAGAGATACTGTATATACGGTTGCATTGTTAAATGTGCGTGAATTGGAGTATAATGGGGAAAAAAACTCGTTAAAAGTGGCTAGATAAAATTGTTAAACTGGGTTTTTCTCTAATTTTGATTTAGTTTCTGTTGGTGAAATTAGTACTTAATTTCAAGAACTACCTATGTCTGGTAGGCCGAGCTGGCAGGGATTTTTAATAAATGATGAAGTAACATGCCTAGTTTCAAATATCAGAATACATCACCAATATTCACCAAATTTCAAACTGATAAGAAAATTTTTTGCAACTCAATGTAGATTGATAAACATGAAAATTTGATATAAGTATAATAAGCTTCAATTGATGTTTCAGCAAATATATTTTTTAAATTATAACCATAGATATCTGCCCAATTCTTCCTGATTTTACAGGAAAAGTTTCTGACTTCCAGAATTTTCTCCTTCCAGAAGATTCTCAAATTTTTGGTCTTCAATTTGTTCTTTTTCCCACTGATTTTGAAAATGAATAAAAAAGGGACTTGTCATTGTAACTGTTAGAAAGAACAATAAATCTTATTTGTGTATTTTTTCAGTTTTAATCAAAAGATTGATCCAATTTTCAGCAAAATAGGAGAGATTTGGGATTAGATTTACTCATAAAATAAATCAGTTAAATATTCAAGCTTTTGTCAATATATAATTGTAGCAGCATTACACAAGCACATGTAACATTTTTTTTTTTTCATTAGCTTATTAGAAAGTAAGAAGCAAAACATTCCTAAACCCAACTGTGGGGATTATTTTAATGATTTATGAATATTTATTTTGATAATAAAGTATTAACCATCTTTTTAACAATATTACATATGATTATGAAGCTTTTAATCAATGTTATTCATTCACAATCATTATTTTGTGTTTGTGATAAATAGTTAATTTACAGTAGGCCTACATACAGTTCAAAATGTTATTGGGACTAATGAGGCATTTCAGATTGGGGGACCCCAAAGTGAATATATACGAGGGGCAGTCGGAAAATAAGTTTCCCCTGGCGACTGTGGACAGACGTGTGTATGAAAGATAAAAAATGTAATGAGACATTAAAGATAAAACATAACTTTATTTTTCCACACAAGTACCGAGTACATTGAGACATTTGTCATACCGCTTTATAAGCTTCAAAAAGCCCTCCAGGAAAAAATCAGGGCTTTGCATACGGACGAAGCGTTGAACGGCTATGGGCGAAAGACGATACAGCAGGTGAACGCGAACATGCAAGACATCGATACACTATTGGGTAGATGTCGACCGTGATCAAGCAGATGGTGCTGTTGCAGTGCCTGCGCAGATGGCGCTGTTGACCGCCCATAGCCGTTCAAAGCTTCGTCCGTATGCAAAGCCCTGATTTTTTCCTGTAGGGCTTTTTGAAGTTTATAAAGCGGTATGACAAATGTCTCAATGTACTTGGTACTTGTGTGGAAAAATAAAGTTGTTTTATCTTTATTATCTCATTACATTTTTTGTCTTTCATACACACCTCTGTCCACAGTCGCCAGGGGAAACTTATTTTCAGACTGCCCCTCGTATAAAAGTTGTCATGTTATTGCATCTAATACCTATCCTAATGATACATGTTGTGCATAAAAACTTATGTGCCTACCTGTTAAAATTAACATAGTTTTACTAAATTAGCTTTGAATAAAAGCATAACAATGTAATAAACACCTTAATCAATTTCCTTTAATAAGTTTTACCAAATAAGAATGAAAATTTAATTTTTAAAGAAAGATTTTGTCATTGACTTTATAATAATGCTGATGTAACTCTTAAATTTGCCTATTTAGGAAACATTTCTCGGAGTCCCATTTAACCCCAAAGTTGGGTTCTAATAAGATAAAATTTATTTCATAAATTAAGGCTATTTCTCTTTCAGTAATTAATCTATGATTAAATTTTTTTATTTATTAATAGAAAACTGTTTAAGGTTTTAAAAAAATCTAGAAATTTTATAAATTGCATTTTCTATATTATGAAATGTAAAACATGTTCCATTACTCTCCAGCCTCGCCTACCAGCCATATCTTATAGCAGCAATTAATAAAAACAAATCATGGTGCAATATATTTAAAAAAAAGTAATAATAATATTTGGCTTATTAAATGCATGGTAACTATAATAATATTGTTTTATTAAAAACTGCCATTAAAAGATTTTAAAGTCTTGTTTACTTTGCTATGTAAGACCATTTACAGTAAATAAAATTTGTTGCCAATCAGAGTTATTTAACAGAAAAAATGCATAATGTAACATTGGTTCGTTACAGAGCTGCATTTCATACACAGTGTACATTTCATTTTTATTTATTTTGTTGGATAAGCCAGTTAAGTTTTTGTAATGAAGAATATTAGTTAACTGTTCTTTCTCTGCTTTTCTCCCAGATTAGAATAAATAAATAAATAAAGATTTAGACCATCCATCTACAAAACAAGATGCAGTGAAATATTTAAAATTATGAAATTCTGCCATCAAATAAAGTGTGTTTAAATAACTAACCCAGTATGAGGCTTTATCTGAATTCTAAAAATGGATTTGCAAATGTGTTGAATTTCAGTTGCATTTGTAAATGCATTGAGGTTTATTTATCGCTGGATAAAAGAATTAACACAAATTAAAAAGGAAGAAAAGAATGTACATGTATTATTATTAGGATGCCACACATGAAAAGGTTAAATAAAATTGCTGGACAATCTGCCTTGTCATTTTAGATTTTTTATTTTCTTATATGCAAAATATTATTGATGCCTAACTAGATGAGTCTTCATTCTCTTTGGCATGTATCTTTTGATATTTTAGAGTTTAACTCTTTCAATATTTTACAGTTTCTTTTCATACTTTTTTACAGTTTCGAATGAAGTGTTGTGGCTTAAAAAGTCCAATTTATCTTGTTGAAAAGGGTCGAGACTCAAACTATCTTGGATTACCTTTATCAACTTGTGAACAAGCTATTATTAATACTCAAGTAAGTTCAAAATTTCTTTTAGTTCCAGAAATGCTTTAAAAAAAATGGCTAATTTCAACAAGAATAACTCAATAGCTCCCTTCATCAGGTGATGGTGAAGCATCCATGTGATTTTCAGAATCACAGTAAATGGATAAAGGTAGAACACGGATAATGAATCTGAATTCTGCCTTTTGTTAATCACATAATGTTTCAGTTGATGCATTATGCATTATATCATCTGTATAGTACATCGTGTGTATAAATAGTTGATGACTATAAAATTGTTGCTTTTGAAACTAATTTCTTTTTAAAGTAGATAAAAGAAGTTTCATTTTCAGAAGTTATGTTCAATTAAAAAAATAATAATAACATTAAAATTAGATAAAATTTAATAAAATAAATTATTTAACTATTATTTATGTATTAATAAGGTGTAATATTAATATTAAAATTTTGTAGTTAAATATTAAAATGCAATAATATAGCAGAATCATTTTTTCTCTTTTATTTATTAAGGCTTTTGAAATTATTAGAAAATTATTGCTATTCAGGTCATTGTCAAGACCTGAGGTATTTTAAAAACAAATCACATTAAGTAGCAAAATTTGGCAATTCATGTCTCACTCCCCCCCCCCCCCCCCATTCCTTATATATATTTTATAACTAAAATAAACCTTCAATGGACTCCACTTGTAGGATATCTTAGTACCATTAGTTTGTATCCCTTAAATCTGCCTTTAGATTTTCGCCAGGAGCCATAGTTTCCAAGATTTAGCGGGCTTTTGCCCTCACTTTTCATCCCCCTCCCCTTAATTTTTATCTTGCATTCAAAATCTTTCATTTTAAGCAGCTTGGGAATCAGCCCTTCCTCCTTCTAAATTTTTGTTTAATTGAGACAAGAAATTCTAGCTAAAAGGCAGTGAGCCCTCTTCCTCCCACATCTCGGTTCTATATGTGAATCGTTCTTATTTTGAACATTATTTTCTTCTCGGGATTTTCCCTTACCCTCCACCTCTTCTCTTTCCCACCTTCTGGCAAAAAAGTCAGCTCAATTCATGTCTCATCTCCTTCCCAATTCCTTATATGTATATTATAACTAAAATAAACATTCAATGGACTCCATTTGCAGAGTATCTTAGTATAGCACCATTTGGTAGTAGTCCTTTTAGATTTTCGCTAGGGACCATAATTTCCAAGGTTTAGAGGGGTTTGCCCCACTTTCTTTTTTCCCAATCCCACCCCTCCCTTAATTTTTATCTCACATTCACAATCTTTCATTTTAAGTGGCTTGGGCATCAGCCCTTTCTCTTTTTAAATTTTTGTTAAATTTGGACGAGAAATTCTAGCTAAAATACAATTAGCCCTCTTCCCCCCAAACCCCTTTGGTTCTCTATGTGAATCGTTCTTATTTTGAATATTATTTTCTTCTCGGGATGCACTTTTATCCTCTAACTCTAAACTGAAAAGATTACAGTTTAACCTGAAAGAAAAAGGCCCTTATACAAAATTTGACAGCAGCTCTGCTGCTAAAATAATAAAATCGAAAGAATAAATATATTATATACTGCTATGAAAATGAAATGAGAGCCAGAAATATCGATCTATTGCCTAATTCTCGTTATCATGATATTCATGATCAAATTTCTTGCCAATTGATCGATAAGGTTAGGAGTCACTCTATTTAAGCTATCTGTGTGAAAATCGATTCTAGAACATCGTTACTAGAATTTGGAAATCAATTATTTTATTGATTTTCAAAACGCAAAAATTATAGTTCCTGCAAATAACGAGTTTACAGCTAAAATCAGAGAGTCTTTGGAGATTTTATGTAAAGGAAATCGAGTCTGTAATGATTGCTTATCTTATAATGTACCTAAAATCTGGTTTAATATTTTGAAATTATCAAGAACCCCAGCGCTGGAACTAATGGACTTTTCCTGATACACCCCTACAGAATAATAGACTGGCCCCGTTAAAACTCAGTTACATATTAGCACGAAAGCGACATTCGTACACTCAGCTCAGTCAACAGTTCCCCACTGAAGAAGATCGCGTTAGTGATCGAAAGTCTCGGGATGTAAATGTTTGTATTTTAACGTTTTTAACATCTTTTGTTACCTTTTAAGCATGTTTTAATGTATATTTTATTGACTTTAAATACAAGGTGAATATTTCATTCCACTTCAATTTTGTTTTAATTTCGAAATTTTTTGTCAAATAAATCAGTTTCAAACCAGAAATTTTATTTAATAAAATCTAACTCATTTCTACTTGGTACATATTTGACTTTATCTAATACATAAAATTTCTGGTTTGAAAACGATTTATTCGAGCCGCGGGTTATCTACCAGAAATTACGGTAGTTTAAAAATGCTGTTTTTCTTTCCTGATGCTATATTTAAAAAATAAATTAACAAAAATTACATTTCTTTAATAACAATCTATTACTTTTGACCTTTTAATATATATATCATTCTTAAATGGGAATGCAACATCGTTTAAAGAATGTGACATCATTTAAAGAATGTGAATTTTCATTTATGAAACATGAATTTAAAATTTGGTGTTAATATCTTATCTGTATATTATTTCTGAAAAAGTATTATTAATCATTTTTTAGTTAATACATATTTTTTAATATTTACGTAAGTTTCTTCTTTAGAATTTATTTTCTTTTGCCCATTTATTATAGGTAATTGATGGCTTCATGATTAAGCATACATCTAATGTTAAAGAGTCTGTTAATTATTTGTCAACCATGACAAACATGATTAGAAATAAATTTCAGGTAAATGTACTTCCCTACTTAAATATGTTATTATTATTATTTATTTATTTTTTAGTGATTGATTTCATTTTATAAAAACATTTTTTATAGCTCATGGATATCAATTTTGCTGCTAATATTGTTTTAAGAAATAGATACAGAGAAACCAAGTGATACTAAGAAATGGATACAGCAAAACTTTGATAACTTTATATATCTTGGGGAATGAAAAGTATATAGCAGTATATCTAGTTATCCAATGACTTAGTACTGAGTTAAATGGTTTTTACTCTAGAACTATTTTAACAGTTTTTACCTTTTTAAGCATTTGGAATTACATAAATGTCCTGAAGTTTGTTGATTCAGGCTCTCAAATGGTCCCCTTTCCCCCCCTAAAGTCCTCTTTTTAGAAAAAGTTCCCCTTTAGTCCCTTTGTATGTGTTTTGATCCCCTTAGTCTCCTTTTTATGATTATAAAAAATTGCTAATTGCTAATGTGGAAAAATTGCTGCAAAATGCAAAAAAACTTTAAAAATTGCTAAAAGTTAAGAAATCATAGAGGACAAAAATTGATTATAATTGGCTAAAATATTGTAACCAGAATTATTTCACGAATGTCAAAAAATCGCCGCAGAATGTTAGAAAAACATTAAAAAATGCATTAGAAATCTCATTAAAAATCACTAAAAATTCAAAAATCTACAGGACAAAATTTACTGTCATAAAATCGCCACAAAAAAAAAAAAAAAAAAAAAAAACCTCAAATTCCACAAAAATTAGCCAAAAATCAAAAATTGCTGTGTGAATTCCAAATAAGTTTTATTCAAATGAGAGGACAAAATTTATTAAACTGGGCTAAAATAGATTGAAACCGGATTTTTTTTCAGAATGTCAAAAAATCGCTGCAAAATGCAAAAAAAATCTAAAAATCGTGTAAATTGCACAAAATTAAAAGATTGCTGCACAAATTCTAAATAAACTTTATTAAGAAGAGAACAACATTTACTATATTGGGCTAAAAAATTAAAACCAAATTCCTTTTACTACTTTGCAAAAAATTAGTTCAAAATGTATAAAAATCGCAGAAGAAAAAATTTACTGTAGTTAACAATGTAACCGGAATTATTTCACAATTGTCAAAAAATCATCACGGAACATGTGGAAAAAAAGCTAAAAATTGGTAAATATTTAAATCAAAATACTCAATTGTAAAAGAACAAAATATAAAAGTTTGCATCCGAATTCTTTTTACGAATGTCACAAAATTACCACAAGTCACAAAAAAAACTGAAATTTGCATAAAAAATTCTTGAAAAATTTAAAAATCACTATACAAATTCCGAATAAGCTTTATTGAAAAAAGAGAAAAAAATTACTTCTGTGCTACAAAATTGAAACTGAATTCCCTTTATTAATGTGGAAAAATCACCATAAAACATGAAAAAAAAGGGGTAAAAATTGCATGAAAAATTAAATAAAAAAAATTTTAATCAAAAAATTCAAAAACTAACTTTAGACATACAGGTATCTTCTGCCAAATCTTGTAGCTCTATGCACAACAGTCTCTTCATCAAACAGATAAACTTCTGTATTGTTATAGATGTAGTTTTCATCTTGTTTTTGATGGAGAAGTATATCTCAGCTATTAAAGGAATCTTAATTAAAATTTCTTCTTTTCTTTAGAAGAAAATATTGGAATCATGGAAATAATTTCCATTTTCTTTTCTCTCTTTTTTTAATAGATTTAAGCATTTTAAGTTGAGCTGAATACTATTTTATAATTTAAAAAAAAATCTCTCTCTGCATGTGATACACATTTTGTAGCCATTCTATATCAAAAACTGAAGCATGGAATTTCATTAAATGCCCTATTTAATTAGAATTGAGCACATAGAGGTGCTGGTTATGTTTTGGCGTATATGGCCCAACAGGTGGCACTGTTATGCTGCATTTTTTGCATTTTACATGAGGTATTTTAATAAGGCAACCTGGGTGAAATTTCATCAAACTTCACATTCAGTTAACCTTAACATAAATTGATGCTGATTAGATATTGGTGTATTTCACCCAACAGGTGGCGCTACAGGGTCACATTTTTAACAATTTCCATGATAGTCAGATCTCAGTATGTTTGAGATAGAATTTCACCAAATTTAATATGTAAGATGATTACGAATATTGATTCAATATTGATTTTGACCACTCCTCAGGGCTAACTATGCTTTTTCGCATGAATGTTATAGCATCTCAGTTTCTATTATATAGACAGGAACTTAATTTTATGTTTGAGCTAATAATTAACAATATATATGTTAATCTAATTTTAAATTTTATTGCTTAACAGAAGGCACTGTTATGCTGTGCTTTTTTATTCACTGATTACTGTTACTACATGTTAAATTCCAAGAAATGCACCATACTTTTGTAATTGTTAATGTGTAACTCCGCTAACAATTGATTGATTTAATATTTTCTTAGATCCATTAATTTTTACCGTTTATATTTTATTTAAAATCATTTTTTGCTGTTTTAAATATAACCCATTTTGCCTTAGGATATTTAAATGTGTTAAATAAAGCTATGTACATTGTTTGATAACATCTTTGTAAAGATAATCAATTTTCTGAGGTAATTTTAAAAAATTTGCATATGTAGGAAAACTTGGTGCAGTATTTTTAGACATGTGGTCCCTTTTCAGTCACCTTTTTTAATATAAATGGTCCTCTGAAGTCCCCCTTTTTTAAATAAAAATGGTCCCTTTTCCCCCTTTTGGAGGACTAAAATATGTTGGGAACCCTGTTGATTGAAAACTTTTCATTTTTAATAAGTCATCTAATTCTTCTGCCAAGCAAAGAAAACATTGTATAATATCCACATTTTTTTAATGCTGATTGTTATATTTTCTGACCTATTGTCAACTTCAGTGTTTTTCACTAGTTCATTGCTAGAAGAATTCACTATCTGTAATATTTCTTTATCCTAAAAACCTCGAGGTCGCATAATTTTCATTAACTGTTATATACTATTCAACAACTTTTATTATTTATTGTAAAAGTTCTTTTTCTTGTTCTTTTTTTTTTCTGTCCATGGATTCTAGAGTATCAAATTTAAAATAATCTATCTTTCATATTTGAATTAAAAGAAGGTTAATTTGATGTCAACTTATTTGAGTTTGTGTCAAAAAGTGTCAAGTTAGTTTGGTTTTATCCCATAGGCATATTATTATTATTCCAATGATTTGCTATAAAAATATCAACTGAATCAAATTGTCGAGTTATTGAAGTTATACTATATTATGTTTTTTAATCAACTTCCTACCACTTTTGAAATCACATTTTTTCTTTAGTACTTATCTAAATGTTTTCAGAATGTTTTTGGTGAGCATAGAGGTGAGCTTTTTTTTTTGTGATTTTTTTTTAGTGATAAATTGACTATATTTTCATTAGTCAATTGAAAGTTTGCTGTTGTTAGCAAAGATTGTCCCACACTTTAAAAGATAAATGAAGAATAAGAATGTTAAAAAGCTAAAATTTTCAAATAAAACATTTTCAAGGGATAAATAATAAAGTAGAAAGATGTTTGTTTTTTACACAAACAAAGAATGCCAAAAAACAATCCGTTAACGTTTAAATGAATAATAATTGAACTACATTGTTACTTGTCATATATTTTAGTATATACAGGGTTGCTAACCACCTGGAGAACCTGGAGAACTTAGAAAAGTCAGGGAAATTGACCTAATAAATCAGGGAAAAGTCTGAGAATTTCAATATTTTATCCAAAATCTGGAAAAGTCAGTGAACTTAATAAAATTTCATGGGAGTTGCCAAATTAGTGTGAGGTTTGTGCCATAATAGGTGAGAAAAATCTTCCATGTTTTTACAGATTCCAGCTTTTGTTTTCCTTAGAAACTACTCCCACACACATATTAAAATTTTTAATACTCATTAATGAAATTTAAAAAAAATTTCTGCAATATTTGTTATTTTGAAGTGACAGTTAATATAACTAATACATAATTTCAAATCCCCTCAAACCCCACCCTGAAATGCCTGCTTCTCCTTCCCCCTTTGTCTAAAGTTGGAATTAAGTGACTTTCTAATAGTTGCTGAAGTGAACTATGGTTCAATACAAAAATATTGTATTGCTTTTTATTTTTCCTTTTCAGTTTGGAGAAAACTTTATTTGAAAGTTTGTAACTATCATCATTTATTAAGAAAAGCAATTCCTATTACATTCCTAGGAGTAGGTTTTCTGAGGGAGGGATGCATAAGTGAAAAATTCAATCAATATCTGTAGTTGAAAAACTTTAGTACTTTCAAGTGACACATTTATTTCGCCGTTCACATGTACAGATCAGACTACACCACTAAAAAGAAATTTTCTTAAAAAGTGGAAAAGTCAGGGAATTTTATTCTCCTATATGAGTAGCAACCCTGATAAATGATTCTGAGTATGTTAAACGAGAAATTTAACAAATCCACCCTTTAGTTTTAAAATTACAGCCCAACCAAAATTAGTTGATTCTAAAGGAAAAACTGTACTGAAAATATATACTGGAAGTAGTATAATTTCCACAAACTTTTACATTCATAATTCCTTTTCACCAGATTTTTCTGTATGTTTTTGGAGGAAGGGAAGTGAGCGATGGTATTTTATTAAATTAAAAGTGTCTTTAATGCTTATTTAAATTTCACTTATTGAGTCCATTTTTTAAAATAATATTTAACTTCAAATGGCTATTGCATTTCTAAATTTGCAGCGATTTTATTACATATTTTAAAAACAGCAAATTAGTGTGTGTTTGGAAACCGCAGCGTCTAAGCTATTGGTTGTGAGCATAGCTCATAGGGGACATAATCAATATGTATAGAAACTACCATTTGATTTGTAAGAGAGATTGGAAAATGTTTTTATCTTTCTTAATAATATATGTATATTTTTAAGTTTTTATCTTGTAATTTTGCTGTTTTCTTTTACATTTCATTATTATGTTTTGAATTAGCCAAAAATTTTAAATATTTTATTTCCATGTAATAAAGTTTTGTATTGGTTGTTTTTAAATTAAAATCTTCTATCTGGAAGTCATGGTCATCTTTAATTCTACTTTTGACCTTGATTTACTACAGGGATCTTCCATATTTTGGCAAATTTCCACTTTTTAAAATGTTTCTTTTAAATTTTTCCTTCAAAGGAGCTGGATAGATAAACATTGGTTTATAATAAAATAAATTGTATACATATAAGATATAAATATAACAATTTGAATTTGTTCCTTTGGAAAAGTTGCTGCTGATGCATTAAAAATCTTCTAGGTGTTTTAAAAATATCAAGATATTTTGGATAATTATTTTTAGTGCTTCAGTTATGTATAAAATATTATTTTCAAATAATTTAAGCTACATCAAACATTTCTTCTTTCTTTTCTGTGAAACATTTAATTCTATAAGATCAAATTTTAGACTGTATCATAAATTAAATTACATAGTATATGTATTTTAAAATTTGCAATTCACTTTGACAAAATTGCTCATTAAAATTTCTTTTTTATCATTATTTATAATTTTAAAAGGCCGATAGTCTTGACAGTGGTACCCTATTTCACAGGTGTGGCACTTATAGGATAACTATGTCAGTGTAGTAGAAATCCATAAACTAGAGTTATATACTATATTTTCAACTAAAAGACGAATAGTACTGTGTCTTCAGAAAATAAGATTTGTGCAGCGATGAAGCAACTAAATTTTGAAATGTGTATATATATATATATATACACTCAAATTCAATTATAAATTCACTCTAACTACATCACATAGATGAAAAACAAATAACAATAATTCATCTGAACCGTAAAATATAACCAACTTAAACTATAATTCAAATATAACCAAATGCAAAATTACAAACATTAAAACAATATCAGGAAAAATAAACCAGAAGGCAAGAGAGCATGGCTAACGACATGCACAGCAGGATTAAAATTCGTTTTTATGCATGCAATGTCCCCCTTCACCTGCCGAGACCAAAATAAATTATACAATCAACTAAACACAGAGCAACACGCAACAGAATCCATCCCTAGCTAAACTTAACAAACAACTGATCCAGACCACCTTTAGCATTTAAAAATGAATTCAGTTCAGTTTGATATTTACTTCTTCCTATAAAATTAATCATATTTCTCCTTACAAACTTCACATTGTAACCCTGCATCAAAACCTGGTTATTCTACTTTTTAAATTCGCCAATCGCATCGCCAAACCTTGAACACATTTTCTCAATACGATCTAAACCAATTGTAAACACATTTCTAAAAACTGAAATATGCACATTTGAATCAAAATGTAAGATCTTTAAAGTTTTGAAATCAAAATTGTTTCTATTGTCATAAATCCTTGTTATCAAATTGTCCTTTTCCAATTTTAAATTTACATCCAGATAATTTATGTTTTTAATATTCCGGGAGGTGAGTTCTAGCTTTAATGTATTAGGATAATATATAAAATCTAGGTTTACATTTGCATTATTTAATCCAACTATTAAAACACCATCAATGTACCTGTAACTCAATATTTCACTATTTAAATTATTGTTATTCTCATATATATGTAAGTAGATATCAGCTAAAATTGAATTGCAACTCCCCTCATTGGGATTCCACAAATCTGTTTAAATACTCTACTCCCCTCATATAAGTAATTTTCTTGCACCACCAACTGAAACAAGTTCAGAAACTAATCTTATATATATATATATATATATATATATATACTTTACATTTTATCAAAAATTATTTATTTTATGTATTAGATTATTGAAAACCTCTAGATACCAACATTTCTCACACAAACTTATAAAATTATTGATGATTTTGAAAGTAATTGAAAGCAAAATTGAAGTTTGAGATTTTCCATCATACACTGATGTTGTCACTGCCACACTTATTAAAATACATTTTATTTTACTTTATAGAATACCAACATATCACAGTGCAGTAATAATCTGTAATGTGTATTTTGCAAGAAAATCACATTATATTGCTTTAAAAAAAAAAAAAAAAAAAAAAAAAAAAAATCTACATTACCTGCAGAACAAGTCGAGTTGGGTTTGTGCTATTTCTTTTCCATTATGTGTCAGGTTGACTTTAAATGTTTCGGTCTCAGGTTAGATTTTGATTCTTTCAGGTCGACTTCATATTCATTCGATTTTTCAAAAGAAAGTCCTAAATATTTTTCTAATGAAAGAACTATATATTTGAATATTAATGAATGTATACATATTCATTTTTGTACAGAAATGATAAAATTGATAATAAAGATATAATTGTATGCTATTTTTCCATATTTGTATTAAAATATGGATTAATTTTCTTTTACTCCGAGTTTGAATATTTTGGGTTCAGGTCAAAGTGTATCGGCTTCAGATGAAGTTTTGAGTTGTTGCTCTTTTTTATTTGTCGGGTTTCGAGTTGACATTAAGCAGAAATTTCTGGTTTGGGGTCGAGCACAACCTCAACCTAACCTGTGCAAGACTCTAATGGCCAATGATAATTTATACAGATGCCATGAAGAATCCCAAATCTTCATGTATCAAACAAATTTCGATTTTTTAAAGTAACTTTTAGAGAGGAAACTAGTTGTTGGGGGCCACCATAATACTTACCCATCATGAATATGCATAATGTAAAATATTAAAATAAAAATGTGTAAACTACTTATAAAGTGCATTGCAATTCAAATAAAATCATGGCTTGAGGACGTCATAAACCTTAAAGGCTCGATTACTGAATTGCTTGAAAGAAACATCCTTATAACTCCAAAAATAATAATCGTATTAACTAGCGGTTTATTGCATCTGATTAAGCGTCACATTTCCAATTAAAATATATCTTTGAAGTGAAATTTGGATGAAATACAGGGTCATGAAAAATCGAAGAGTATGGAAAATAGGATTCCAAATATCTCGGCAACTCATTATCCGATCGACTTCATGCTTTATGCAAAATTTATGTTTTTTTATTGTCTTTTATATTCATTTCTTAAAATAAACAATTTCCAAAATTTTTATATACCTTTTATCAGAACAACTATTTGGAGAGTCCGAGAAAAATAGTTCCGGTTAATCGAGGTTATTGAAATGAAACAGGCTTCTTCCCATTATTACATACTAAGTACATACCAAATTGCGAGTCTCTATCTCAATTTGTTCAGGAGATAGAGCGTTTACAGACACACAGACGGACGGCAAAATTTTTTTTCTAAAAATATGTTTTTCGGAATCTCCAGTGTCTGAAACGTGTAAATCCGTCAAAAAAAAATTTCCGATTTTCAAAACGATTACAAGACTTACCCTATACTACGTATGATGGGTAAGTAAAAACACTCAACATGAATGAAAAATATACATTTACAGTTCATCGTTGTTTGATTAAATAGTTAGTCATTATAACACTATTATTTATATAAAAAAATATTTAAAAAACATCACTTAAATGTAAATTGATATAGTAATTGGATTATTTATATCTATGCATTGTGTCGATTTTGAACATAATTATTTAGTAAATAAAAAAGTCTTAACAGATTCTGAGAGAGCTCTATTTAAATTTAAAATATGTAATTTCATACTTAATAAAACTGTTCTACTATAGTATTTAACACCAAGCCTAACCTACTATATGAACTCAAAAATCATTTTAATTAAAAATGTTTATTTTTCTTATTATTCACCACAAATAAATACAGGGATTTTTATTGATGTTGAAAAATAAGATTAGGATAATTAGAAAAAAAAGTGTGATTCCCATCAGTAAAAGTCACCAATTTGATCAATGATTCTTAAGAATTGATATTTTTCAAAACAAACATATTCTTTTCCTATACTGGGCTGGACAGATTTTGTCCCAAATAATGTTCTATTCAAGCTGTTCCTAACACTGTTTGATGATAAATACCAGGAAAACACCAAGATGTGCAGTTGTGCAAAATACCATATAGCTCTATGCATGAGATAGGGGCACAGCGTTCTAGAGCCCTCAATACTATGAGAGCAGTGAGTGGTCAGTTGTCAATAAAGTAATTTATAACTTCCAGAACATAACCCCATGGAAGGGGGTGTTCTTCTAGGACAAAATCAAACAAAAGAAAGAGAATATTTTTGGGGGTTTCAATTGTCTGAAGTCCAAACTATCATAAGTAGCCAATATTTTAATAAAAATTTAACTTTTGCAAATTGAATATTGAAGTAAAAGTGGACCGTGCCCTATACAAGGAGACTCTCCTTGTTGTGCAAGTTTTGTATTTTCATGCTGTAAAATTTTCAAAGTGGCTATTGTCTTTGCTTGACATAAAATGCACAGAATTTTTTTTTTTTTTTTATAACATAAACAAGCTTTTGCACTTCGCTCACATAGAATGTAAGTTTTGCAATTCAGAATGCAAATTTTACATATAATTTTTACATTTTTTTTTTCATAATTTATCTAATTAATGGTGCAACATCCATAAAAATCTGTTAAGTAGAACATTTTAAAAAAGCTAATTTTCATAATCAGGTTCACCTAATTGTAGAACTTTTTCCCCCCATAGCTCTATAACTAAGCAGCATAGGATGATGTATTATGCACTAGGACCTTCACCAAAAAGTACTAACTGACAATGTATGTCTCCATTTTGCAGAACGTGAGTTATAAGTGTTTAGATTGAAAATCTCTTTCATAATTGGGTTGACTTAATTATAGAACTTTTTCCCATAACTCTGTAACTAAGCAACATGGAACGATGTGTTATACACTAAAACCTTCCCCTAAAAATTACCTAATTGACAATGTAAGTCCCATAAACATCCATTTTGCAGAATGTGAGTTATAAGCATTGAGAATGAAATTTCCCTTTCCATTTTATATATATAGTAGATAAAGTGTGTATATTAAGCTTCTTTGATTTGCAATGTTAGATGTTAGAAATTACTTAATTTAAAATTGATAAACCTGACCTGCTAATATCATCTTTTTTTTCTTTGATGAATAATTTTACCCATTCTTTCATGGTCAAAAACTTTATCGTAATGAACAAATATGCTGGCCATTTAAAATAGTAAAGTTAGTTTTGCGTGATCTTTCTACAATTACAAATGACTGCTGTGTTAAAAATCAAGACACTGGGCAAATGTATCATGATTCTACATTTCTTTAAAAATAACATCAAGTAATCCACAGTAAATTAGAAAACAAAAACAAAATAAAAATCTTGAAACTATTTCAAGATCAAGTGCTGTGCTTCAAATCTTTTATTTCTAAATTTCTCATGTGACCTTAGTATCAACAAATATTTATTCGTTAAATATATTTCTTGCAATATATTTTAAGATTTTATTTTTTAAACAGTTTATCATTTCATTTAAAATATACTTCCTCTCTCTGAAGCATTTATTTAATTAATTTGTATATTAAAATTGATTTTAAAAAGAAATTGAATGAATTTTTTTGTAATTTATAAAGTTTATTTAAAAAAAAATATTTATAAATTTATAAAGTTTATATTTTACCCACTCGTAATGAAAAAAGTTTAGTCTTAACATTTGAAATTATTATGTTTCTATTGTTTTCTATTGAAACTTTGATATTGTTTGCTAATATAGTAACTATATAATCTTAGTGTTTGTCAGTTTTGTTTATTTATTTATTTGGTATGTTATGAAAAATATATCAAGTTTTGTTTTAAAGATGAATTTTTCTTCTTTAAACTTTGTAGTATAAATAATTTTTTATTTATCTTTTTAAAAAGATTTTAAAATATTATTTTATTACATTAATTTCAGAATTCAGTTTTGATGTCAGCATCCAAAGAAGCTCTTCAAAAGAAAAAATTTCCTGCTAATACATTTATGACTTTTACAGAATTTAATTCATCTTCTATGAAAAATAAAGTAAGACATTTTGAAGTAAATTAATCATAATGTGTAAGTAATTAATTTGAATTTAATTGAAAATTATACTGAAGCTATGTACAGTATTAATCTTTAAA
This sequence comes from Maratus michaelseni, assembly GCA_963931845.1. NCBI lineage: Eukaryota > Metazoa > Arthropoda > Arachnida > Araneae > Salticidae > Maratus > Maratus michaelseni. Next base: position 127,184,490 of record OZ007595.1, read on the forward strand.
ATCTTTGCATATGATATAAGCATATTTTTAAAATATTGCTTTCAAACTTTTCTCTCATGCTTTGCTCTTGTAAGAAGCATTGTCTGTAACAAAAAAATTTACATTAAAAAGCAAAATTTTATAGTTTTGGTCAGCAAATAATAAAATCACAGAAGAAAGAGTCATCCAGAATATTCACTTTCATAGACCTGAAGGGATTTTATTTATTTATTTATTTATTTATTTTTTAAACATAACAGTAATTCATGTATACACTGTGGTGTATCATTTCTGCAAAAAATTAGATAAGATATGCTTAAAAATAATTGTGATTAGTCCTTTAAGATGCATAATTTTCTTCCTGGAAGAAATACAAATTTTTATAACTGTTCATAAGCAAAGCATAGTTTGTATCAACATGTTGAATTAGTTTTAGTTCTGAAAAAAAGGGTTCACTTTTGTAAAACATAGATCCAGATTTTGAAAATATCTAGCGGCATCACTGATGGGAAGTCCCATAGAAAGTTGTGCACAATTTGCTAACAAGACAAACTACTCAAACAACAGGGTATGGCTTTCGCATCTGGCATATACTACCTTGGGCAACACTTGCTGAGCTTAAGAGCCTACACTCGTCACAGGAAGAAACACTCAAGCTAATGTTAAGTTATTTTCAAATTTCTCACATGCATTTTAATATTTTTAATTTTTTTTTTTTTTTTTTTTTTTTTTTTTTTTTTTTGCATAGGATAGCTGAATTTAATCTCTAACATTGTTAGTTTGTACTTTTTCAATTTTTGTTGCAGTTTTTTTATAAGTGGCATTTTTAATTTTGGAACCGGTTCTGAAAGTGAAAGCACAAAGAAAAATCTTCCGTAATTGGAAAATCTTTTTAAAACAGAGCAAATTAGCATGTTTTTATAGACTGGGCGTCGGACTGGGGTTGGCAAGTATAGCTTGTAGGGGCAGAGTCCTAGTCCAGTAAAATAAAACTGAAATTTTGTTTTACCAAGAGTCAAATTTTTCCTCTTCGACTTCAGGCAAAGATTATCATTTTTAACCACTTGACTCCCTTTTCTTATACATTGTATTACTGAAATACACATAAGAACTTTATTAAAAATTGTCTACTGCAACTGATGTGAAAACTTATTACATATTAACTCAAAACTGTAACTGAAAATCAACTTTCTGTGTTTAAATGGTAGAAGTATCATTAATCCTTGATCATCATACTTTTTTTTGTGCTCAATGAGATAGGTTTTTAATCATATAACATTAAGGGCAAAAACATTTCTTAACAACACCATAAAAATTAGGAAATGCACTAGGCCTTTTGAAAGAACTTTGTCTTTCTTCACCAAGAAAGACAAAGGCCTAGAGCAGCCATACTCAACCTGCGGGCCGCATGTGGCCAGGAGACCTTTTATGTGCGGCCCGAGATACATAATCAATAACCTCTATTTATTACATTATTTGAGATGTGTATAAAAGTTTTTAAGATCTTCACTGTTCTTTTATATTTTTTCATGGGAAGACAAAAACTGTCCTGTTATTTAAAATTACTAATTTAAAATTATCTTAAATACCGTTTCCTTAGTCAAAAGTTATTTTTACATGGTAGTTCTATTTGTGCTATAGTGTTGTATACATTTCTTAATCTTCAACACTAAACCAATATTATTCCAAATTTATTACATTTGCGCTATACATTTCTACCCTTAAAAAAAGTTTTTGTATTGAGAAAACGATTAATCTATTAAAGAAAATCACCTTATTTTTTTAGAACTTGGAAATGCTACATTGTTATGTTATAAGCAAAATACGCCAGGTATTTTGCCTAATAAGCATTACGTTTAACTAATAATGCTTATTAGGTTTGAAAGTTTACCATGGAAAAAATTGGCAGCAAAATGTTTTATACCACTATTTGTACATCATTTGCAATTGAAATCTACCACAAAGTTTATTGTTTGGAAAATAGTGGTGTTAAAACTTTTAGTATATTTCCTTTTCGACAAACGTTCAATCCTACTGAATATATCAACTTTATTATATAGGTTTGTTATATACTACTTTTTTTAAATCTTACTATTTAAATTACCCCTTTTTTACATTATAATATAATTGTATTGTGGCCTGCCGAAGGTTCCAAACATATGTTTGCGGCCCGCGAGAAGAAAAGGTTGAGTATGGCTGGCCTAGAGCATTTCCTAATTTTTAGGTGTTATTAAGAAGTGTTTTTGCCTTTATTGTATCACACCAAAAATAATAGTTCAATATTTTAAAACTTATAACATTAGTTTGATTAAATGATATTGAATAATAGAATGAAAAATAATTCTGTTGAGGTTTTCTTTTTTTCTAATCACATTGTAAAACAATTTCATGGACTTAATGGCAACTTTTGTTCACATATAAATTATCATGCAGAATATTTGCATCAATTGTTGGTTTATTTTTTATTTGCATATTTTAATTTGCTACATCTATGAAACATTTTGTCAAATTTAGAACAATCATTGCAAATTACTTGCAATGAACACCTATTTTATGTACAGTATTCATCCATTTACAATTAAAAACAGATGTAATTTTAAGTAGTGCTTTAACCATTAGAATACCATATTCCATACTTGTTTGGTATTCACTTGTATTGTCTATAGTCTAAGGGTTAATTTATGCCGAGAGTGTATCTCGCAAGAAATGTCACTTCCTATGAAATAAAATAAAAATTGTTGAAGTTGATCAGTACAGATATGATGAAGTATTGTATGAGGTGTGGTGTCATAATGAGTGTATATATTGATCTTGTTGGCACATAGAAAGGGTCTATAACTACTTTTAAATATTGGAACAAAGCCTTCATATCTCATGTGAAAAAAATTCAAAAATCATGTTGCAAGTACTTTTGTATTTATCGGTGGCACTGCCTGCTGTCATTGTTCAGTGTGTATTGAAAGCAATTGCAAAATAAAGAAATAAGTTCAATAGATTGGCCACCATACTTACCAGATCTAAATAACTTTGGACACACTAGGGATGTTTTCGTTCGACACTTGTTATATTCAGAAGTATATACTATATAATGTAGTGGAAATTGGCATCTCATTAAAAAAAAATATTAAAAAATAAAATGTGTTCTTTACATTTTTTTTTTTTCAAATTCTGATAAAGGGGGTTTATACTTCTCCACAAAAATGATTCTAAATATGAAATTATTAGCATCACTGTAATGAGATAACATTTTATTTCAGAGCCTTACAGTCAGAGAAATGTTTGCCAAGCATTTGCTCCAGTTTTTTGGCTTGTCTGTGGACAGAGCTGCTGCTATTGTAGACCAATTTGATACTCCTGCCAAGTAAGGAATATTTCAAATATATATTTTTTAATTATTTATTCAGATTGCTTTTTTCTTTAACTCTGCTACATTTAAAATGTTCCCTTTATGCATATATACAGTTGATTTTTGCTGATGAGTTCCCACTTAAGATCTATCTCTGGTTAAGGAGGACAATTTCTTTTTCTCCATCATCTTCTATTTGCATTTAGTGTTAAGGACATCACTTAATTCATATGGTTCGTCAGATAATGTGAACGAATATTTTACAAATTGACTGGGCAGAATCGAAACTGGTTTTGTACATTATTTTTCCAAACAGAACTTTAGAGTGACTTAGTTCTTCAGGTGTAAAAAAAATTTCAGTGAGAATGGTAAAATGAAACGAAGCATTCCACTGCCAAAAACATGAGAGGTTCAGAAATTGCTATCAGCTGTTCACAAATATTACCTATATTATGTTCAAAATCAAAATGGTTATAACAGACTAAATTTTTGAAAGTGTTGCAAAACTTAAAAAATGATGCAGTAAAATCATATGTTCAACTACTGTAAAGAAAAGTGAGAGAATATTTTAATTAAAGTTAAATTACATAAGTACAACAATTTCTTTGCATACTTCATTTGTCTTGAGTAATTTACTCTATTGTATTAACGAGTAGTTATTAACTTGCTTTTCTGTTAAAATTTCCTAGTTAAAGGATTTTTTTTTCTTTTATCAACTTGCTAAACTATTTTATTTCTGATAAAACTGAATTCAATTTATTCAATGTAAGAGGGGACTCCATTTAAATGTTTACATAATGTGGATTTCGATTAGTTTGGACAAAAAATAGCCTTCCTTGAAATCTCCATTAATAGGAGTTCACTGTATATATTTTTTTCTACTGTAAAGTTATCTTTGGTAAAACACATACTGCTTTCTGAAGTAATTTTTAGATTAAATTGTCTAATTCCATAGAAAATTAATGCTAATTATCATTTTGTTTTCTCAAGTGATAAAACTTTAGGGCATACTGTTAGAGGCACAAGGTGAAAACTAAATTTTCATACAACATTAAACTTTTATTTATAACTAAAATATAAAGTGCACACAAAACTGTTGCATAGAAATTTAATGTAAAGCAATTAACAATATTTACAACATGTACTTTGAGGTTATTTCCACTTTGAATTTCTTTACCAGCTTTAATATTTTACAAATTCATTATACAGTATGGATTTGGATGCCTCCATGAATATTACATTCCATATTTTTCTAAGGACACTTTTAAAATTGGTCAGATTAGTGACCCCCATATTTGTTTAGTTTGGATAACATCTATCCCCATGCAAAATAATCTAAAGAATCTAAATTGGTCAAATGAGCAGGCCATCTTATCTTTTGTTAAAAAATCCTTGGAAAAAGGAATATAGAATCGAGCATGAAAAGGAGCATAAGAAGCTAGTTTCGTTCTCATTTCAGCCAGGAATCTTGGGAAGACTATTCTAATAAACACAAAGCAATTTGTGAAAATTTGGCCGGTTTTTCTCTCTTCTGAGCCGTTTTCTCCTCACGTTTGTTTGACTGAAGGTGTTTATCTTTGTACTTTTGTTTTGGGGGCGTGGAGACTTATTAGTTACACGAAAGGCATTTGTACTCAAAAGCATTGTTGGTGTGGAAATCTCTTTTGACATTTTACATCATGATATTTTTTTGCAATTCCAAATCTAACAGAGAAAAATTTTGGTTTCCAGAAATCAACACTTTCAAGTAATTTTTAACAATAACAAAACTTATATCATAATTTAAATGTAAATGTTATTTTAGTGATTCGTATCTGCTTTATTACTTTGCTTTATTACTTCTTTAAATTTTATTATGAGGAAAATAAAAAGTTTTAATGTTAAAAGCAGGAGATATTATTAATACTATAATTAGAAATTTTTCATTACTTTCATTGAATATTTATTAAAATGTTTCAGTTGTATTCAAAGACAGAAAATATTTGATAACTAATTGAAGTAGATAGAAGTAGGTGGAAACAATAATTTATTATGATTATGTACTTTTTATCCTTAACTTATCAAAACATTTTCAATAGATATTTACTTTATCCAAAAACTTATATCATAATTTAATTGTAAATTTTATTTTAGTGATTCACATCTGCTTTATTACTTTGAGGGTCTTTAAATTTTATTATGAGAAAAAAAAATGTTAAATGTTAAAAGCAGGAGATATTATTAATACTTTAATTAGAAATTTTTCTTTATTTTCATTGAATATGTATTAAAATGTTTCAGTTGTTTTCAAAGACAAAAAATATTTAATAACTAATTGAAAAAGATAAAAGTATGTGGAAACAATAATTTATTACGATTATGTACTTTTTATCCTGAAAAAAGATTGACAAATATCTTCATTAAAAAAAAAATAGATTACATTTTTATATTTAAGGGTGTTATGTACTTTTTAATTTTAAAAAAACTGATTTTTTTTTTTCTAATTCATGCATATTAGGGCTGTTTTCAAATTGAAACTGGATACTTACTGATACAAACCTGAATTCATTTTTATTCATAAATTCATAATCATTTCATATTCATAAACACATATTTCATTTTTATTCATAAATGGCAGATGCTCTTATTCAAAATCTATCAATGGAATAGTGTTTTACATTTTAAAGGTAAAGAAAAGCCAAAGTAGATGTTTTGAACCAAATTTCTGTGCAAAAAAGGTTGTCATCAGACAGCAATTGTCTGTATTAATAAAACAAAATTGTTTGTCTGTGTGTGTGCGAGGGTTAGTAAAATCTACCGCATATTCGCGTTTTATTCAGCTGATATAAAATATCTGTTACTTGAAAAGAACTTATGGAATATTGTGAACCAAACTGAAAAACCACCTGTACCTGGTGCTATAAAATCTGATGCAATAAAGACGGAAACAGTTGAATCTAAACTTGATACTTATAAATTACATAGTGATCAAGCCTTGGCACTCATATTTTTACATGTTGGTTCCGACTTTAAACGCTTGATCGAGGAGTGTAAAGATCCAGTGGAGGCATGGACTATATTAGAGAATAACCATTGTCCAGATTCATGTTCGCACCATATGCGATTATTTTCAAGTTTGATCAAGTGTAAAATAGAACCAAATGAAAATGTTAACCTGTTTGCTGCCAGATTGTTAAGAGTTTTCAACGATATAAAACATTTATATAAGAATTATAATGAAACTTACTTTGACTTTCAGCTTTTGAGATATTTGCCCAAAAAGTTTGATTCTGCTGTCCAGTCCATATTAAGATGGAACAAGGATGATTTTAAGTTTAACAAAATCGTGGAAGAGGTTCCAGTCAAGGAAATACGCTTGCAAGTCAGGGACATGGACTTGAATAGATCTTCTTCTAGTGCTAGCTATACAAAGAAAGGGACTATTCCACAAAAAGTGAAGCGAGTCCAATGAGGTTCTAGAATCATTCATCACTGACTCATCGACGCCGTACTCCATCTATGCAGCGATCCTTGACTTGGTGCCAGGTGGTGCACTCTGTTCTAAATAAAACTCTTTCCAATCAAAACTTTGGCACATGTCCCTGCTGACTATGACACTATATAGCAGGCAAGCTGCACACGTGCTGTAAAATCTTTTAGTTCCATTTTCTACCGTCAGGTAGTGCCAAATCTCTATCTTAATTAGTTATCTGTATCTTAATTAGTTTGTGTTAAGTTGAATGAACTAATTCTCATTGAAATTGGGCCCATAGAACCCGAGAAAATACCCCTCTTTGGTGATTAATGTTCAGAAATAGTGGTAACCAAGGGCGGAAAAAATGATAGCGAAGTTTATCTAGTACCTGGGGGACCTGAAAAAAGGTTTCGTTTGCATTGGATTAATAATTGGATTAGTTCTGAGTTTGGAGGCAGGGGGGGAAGGAGGGAGTTTTGATCAGAGCATTAATGCAATATTTAAATTACAATTGGATACTCACCTCTCTCTCCCCTCCCCCCACACGCACACACAGAATTAAACCAACAATGTTAAAAAAATTAGGAATTATCATTAATTTTTGAAACAGAAACAAAATAACTTTCTTTTTCTTTCTTCTTTTTTTTTTTATTTTGACATACAAAAACAGTAAGTTATTGTTGTTCATTTCTGAAATCAAATACATAAATGATGTCACGTACATGAAAAGACTCTAAAAATCGCAAAAACAAATCAGAAAAATTTCACAACTCTCTGTTCGAATTGCAATCAGCTGACAGCCTTTTCATCTGCCAATCACAATTGGCCGGTTGACTTCTAACTGTGCCTACAATCCTAGCAACTACCAATCACAACTGCCCTCCAATGGTATTTGACTTCTAGCAGCATCAAGTGACGTCATATGCTGCAAAATATGACAAAAAGGTTAAAAAATGCATAAAAAATTAAATTAAAAAAAATCTAATAAAAAAAACGTTCTCTTCTTTTATAAAATCATGATTTTTTATCTGTAAAGAATTATCAACTTTATCCAAGCTAAAAAGAGAAAAAAAAATGATTATTCTGAGCATAGCTGAGGCTGAAATGGAAACAACTACTTAACCAATTAAGCATTCTGGGCTAAATTTCTTAGTGTCAAAGGTAAAAATTCACCAAAAATTTAAAAATTGCTGTACGAATTTTGCATAAACTTTATTGAAAAGAGGACAAAATTAGTATATTGGGAGAAAAGATTGGAACCGGATTCCGGTTATATTTCTGGTGTCACCATATTCAGAGATCGTATGCCTTTGCATTTATAAATCATGAACTTTAAAATTTCCACTACCGAAAATGTCATCATATTTAAAATGAAACATCCAGAAAATTTTAAAATGTTCAGAAACTTTTATTACAGTTACATCAAATTGCATAAATTCCACTTTTCCATTTGTTATGACACGAACATAACATCTGCTTTTTTTTTTTTAATTATCAAAATTTATTTATGCAAAATTAATTTATTTATTTTTAAATTTAAATAATTTATTTCCCATTTTTAATTAATTCCCATTTTCTAAATTTATTTTCATTTGATCGGCAACCATAACGCTAATTTCTATATTCTTTTAATTGTAAACAAGCGCCATTTTAATTCATCAGCGGTTGCCAATCGTATATTAACTTTTTCCATCAACGCACTAGCTTTAGCGATCGCAAACTTGAGTTGCGAGTCGTTACGTTTAATCTTTAAGCATTTTTCCTGTGGCATTATCTGCACCGGAGTTTTGAACGCCGTAGAAGCGTCGAGGTCTCTGATTGGCTATTAAAGTTTCGGCGCGAAACGGGGGACTTCAATGTATCTCCGTAAGCGTCTGATCTCTTCGCTTCTGGACGTGGGTGTGGAAACAAGTCCGCACTCCGCGCTCCTCAAAAATACTATTTTCTGACTGGCCTACTGTTGGACTAAACAGGTCCAGCAGTAGAGTCCTTTCAGTACAATCTCGTCACAAATTATGAGCAATCATTTAAGTTATAGTATGTAAATAAATTTAATATTGATACTTTGTAAAGACATCTATTATGAATCTCAAGTTTGGCTACAGAAGTGCGGAAGAAGGGACCGTTGATGATCACTGATTCAACGAAAGATCTCAAAGATGTCCTATTTCCAAAAAAAAAAGAAGGTTTTACGGCTCATAGTGGCTAATATGAGCTGGACAGCATCCTCTTTCTCACGAAAATTATAGCAAGTTCTGGAACAGTGGTAATATTTTTTCATTATTAACTATTCTTATGATGCAGCTGAGAACAATCATTTTCAATAAGAAGATACTACGTTTTGATATTTCTGTACTACAATGCCTATTGATATGGTATAATTAAGAAGAATCATATTAGTGATATTTGCTTATACAGAAGTCTTATTATTGAAATTTCAACATCCATTTTTCGCTGGTACAGTACATACAGAGCGTGATTTTTATTAAAGCAAAAAATCAATCGTCATTTATGATAAATTTTGCTGTTGATTTCTAGCCAATAAACTTTGTGATATTCGTAATAAACTTTTCATCTCATACTATCAATTCATCTGTTAATTTTTATTTTATCTATATTCATCTTATATTCTAAATCCTAACGAGCTAATTTTAAAGTCAATACGATATTTTGTAAGGTTGTGCACATACCATTAATATTATACAAACTATATATTTTTAATTTTTATTGATATATGAATAAATAAGTGTTGTTCAACCTATGTCTCTTTCTTTGGTATTTTATAATTTATTATCAATCTGATATTTATAACGTATATTTTACAGAATGCCTTTAAAATTAAAAGCTAACTTTATAATCTTAAAAATAATTTAATGCCTCATGAATAAATATTATTTAATAATATGAAGATTTTAAAGTAACACCTAATCTCTAGTGGCACTATAAACATCGTATTTATCTGTTTTCAGCGATGCAGATCTTTCAGTTCAGGTAAGAAGTGTTACATTTTACTATGAAGAATTCGTTAATTTATTTTATAATATTCCAAATTTTTATCTTCTTTTCACAACGCATTGTTTTATTGTTTATTCTTCCCACTTTCGATCATTGGCTAAATTATTGCTCATCTATTTTAGGAAATAGCAAAATTTAAATTATGTTTTAATATTCAAAATTCTATCTATGATTTCTATGTCAGAAAATGCATTAATTCCATCTTTCCTATTATCTTCCTTTTTTTTCAATTTTTTTTCACTACATTAAATGGAGCCGTAACAAACCCTCGAACTATATATATATTTTCTTCTTCTCGGGAGTTCTTTCTGGGTTATGCTTTATAAAATTTCATTAAATTTATCCATGACTTCAAATATAAAATACTTTAGAAAATATTTTTTTTTCTGTTGCTTTATTTGTACTTGTTAATACATAAGAAAAATGAGAT